>OU744334.1:1013748-3945414 GCA_916610235.2 Lasioglossum morio | reverse complement strand
ATTGTTTACACTATCAGATATGTCGGTATCTAACCAATTACTACACATTTAAGTATTGTATGAGGTATTATATCAATTCCATATTTATCAAATTTAAAAAATCATAGAGAATGGAAATATTGTAGGTCAGAAGAAACGTTTAATTTTCGAGTTAAAATAACTCCGAGTGCAAAGGGTTAATAGGCTTCCGGTCGGTAAAGTGTGAATTTAACGCTATTTGATTCTAATCCTGGAACCCGGTTTTTCCGGCCAAATACAGGGTGGGACAATAACTATGTCCAGTTTGAATATTGCCGTTATTTGTAATAATATGAAAAAATGTTATATAGAAAACTTACACGGTATAGAGAGGGACATATTGTGATACAAACATTTTCTGCGTGGATGATGGTATAGAGGAGAGTTCGAGGTCATCTCTATTTTTTTAAATGGAATGCTTGTTTTTTTATCGCGATGTGATAGCCAGTGTTGAGACGAATTCAGCGAGTTATTATTGAAGGTCATACAAGGTCAAATGTGGTAGTAAAGTAAACTTTATTACCTTACAGGAGATGCTCGAATTGGTGACCGTTTAAACTTGTCCAGAACCTTATTAGAGCAGGTTTCCAATTGCCATTGGACATAGGTTGCTTAATAGCTGAACCCAATATTAGTGCTTGTTTATATATAATAGCCTTCTTAAATACATGTAACCTACGTGTCTAAGTATTTTTGCTTTTTCTATTGCTTATAATATTTTTGTTATACTATACAATATACTCTGTACTAATAATTTGTTATGTAATACTCTGTACTAAGCATTATGTTGTAATAAATCTCATATGAGATTTCCAAATTAAAAAAAAAAAAAAAAAATTAGTGACCGTTTGCGTCAATGCAAAGTTGCAATCTTCGTATCCCTGCATCACGTGCATGTTTTATCGTTTCTTCAAACTGGACATAGTTATTGCCCCACCCTGTATATTTTAGTGTTATTTTAAAGTTAACCACCCGGAGCCTCTTTAGTTTGAACATTAAACATATCAAAGGTTAAATTCTTCTCCATCAAAATTAAGACACATAATAAATTTAATGATATCGGCGCCAGGTTCGATCATTTATCGAAAAAACAACAAATGTGCAATTATTAAATCATCACACGGTTTTCAAAAATATTGATTATATTTTAATTTTGTTATATATATTTTTCAGACGCAAAAATGTCTCTTTGAAAAAGATCCACATCGGGATCGAAACGTTAGAAACATGATTTAATAAATGCACATTTATTGTTTTTTCTATAAATGATCGAACCTGGTGCCGATATCATTAAATTTATTATATTAAACATATCTTCCGATCATTACGAAATATAAAGAATGCGTCTGAAAATAAATAATTAAAGTCTTTCACGTATAAATATGTGTTTTTATCTATGTAATTATCCCTGTAATGATATCGTATTGTAAATGATCTTACGTCTCTATAGGTGGATTAATCCTTTCACATAAAATCCGCTGTCTAAGTATAAGGGTTAAATAGAAAATCAGGAATTCGACCGAGAAGTTGATTCGCCCGAGGAAATTTCTCGGTATAAATATAAATTAATATTAAGAAACCGAACAGTCATGGATTTTAATGAAACCTTTTTTCTTCGATCGTGTTCTACGCTTTCTCGAAGCAAGCCAGCGCACGAGGTGTCGATCGTACATGAGCGCAATTAACAAACAGAAGAAATTGTTGGTATATCGGTCAGCGTTCATTTGCCGAGCAATGTCGACCAGATGTTTTTTGCCTGTCTCCGCGAGTCCGACATTTGTTGCGTTCGGTTTTCAATCGTTGCACAGAGTTGCAAATCTACCGCGGGCTCGAACGGACAAATTTACGCGGCCTTCGTTGAATTAATTGAACATATTCCAGCGGCGCTTGTCTTATTTGTCATCGTGCTTTCGGTAATCAAATAACGCGCGTGATAATAATTCTGTTCGGTAGCTAATTTAGTTGCTCGAAATTTGTTGCTCCCGCCTCCCGTTCGGTGACGTCACCAGTGGCCTAGATCAGAAATTACTAGCGCTCCGTTAACAATTGCGACGTACGGACGTGATGTTTTAAAACTTGCTGCCGCGGCAATAAATATCGTGCGCGAAAATACGCGGCGGAGTCACGACTCGCAATCAGAGAGTAACGCGTTCCGAACATTTCTACGCGGATATCGATCGCTTTGCAGGCGATCCGAGGACATGTCACAGTCAAACGTACAGTTAGGAGCACTGATCACACTCACTTTAACCCTCATCCACACGGGTAATTTTTAGTACTATTCTAAATGAATTTGAAATAGGTACCCGGGTACCACGTCGTGTGGATGAGGGTTAAATTAGAATAACCTTTTTTATGAATGGACCAAGCGACTTCGTTTTCTTTGCAAGGCTAGTCAGGGATCGACAAATTACGGCTCGCCGCCTGTTTTGAATCCGATCCGCGAGATTAACACATTACCAACCGGTGATTATTGCATATTTTTGAAAAATGTATGGTACATGGCTAAATTTTCATTTAGCATTTAGTATGAACAGTATCCACCATAAAGTTGAGTGGGGGTCGCATAAGCAATCATCATGATTGGACAGCGGATTTTATGCACTCGTGACAATAATGAGTAGGTGTAATTGAAAACATTTAAAAATATTAAACGAATTTAAAAATACTTTTCTATTATTCTCAGCCTATTGAGCACATATTAACACATTACCAACCGGTGATTATTGCATACTTTTGAAAAATGTATGGTACATGGCTAAATTTTCATTTAGTGTTTAGTATGAACTAACTAAGTCACCCTCAATAACGTTGTCTAATAGTTTCATTTAAGATTGCAATGTCAAAGAAAATTTCTATGCTTTCTTTCGGTACAGCAAAATTATTGAAAATCCTATTAATAGGCTTTCAGTTGGTAAAGTGTTAATATTGTTCTTTACATAGAAAAATTAAATATGAATCGAATTACGTGAAATAAAAAACTTATGTAAAAATCTCACTTTCTATTAAAAAATATTTGGAAACTCTGTTTCTTTGTTGCTCTACGGCCCACCAGGCTTAAAAATTTGACGATCTGGTCATTCCAAAAAAAGGTTTGCCAACCTTTGGGCTAGAAGAATCAAATTTTAAAATTGATGCATTTGAAATGAAAATGGAATTACTTACTTGATTTAAAAAGAAGAATAGTAAGAACAATATTTAGTATAAAATACTTCTGGGAAGATATTAGCAGTTTGTCTATAATTTCTGGAAATGCATTCGTCATTAAACTTTTTCTCGTAATTCCCTCCAGATCGCGGTAATAACCCATCGCGAAAGTTTCTCGGTTACACAAATCTGGCAGTAAGCCAGCGAAAAATCCGGGGAAGCACCGGCCAGCTTTTTTTCGCGGTGGACCGACCGTCTGATCTTATCGTTCGCATATTTCGAGTACGGACTCGAGACTCAGAACGAGAAAACGAAGATAAGAGCGCCGGGATTTACTGTGGCCACGGCGCGGGAAATATCTTCGCGAGAGAGACCGGAAAAAACTGTGGAACGATTATCGTTTTGATCGTGAAACGCCGAGAATTTCTCCCCACAATTATCGCCGGCTCGCAGCAAGCCGCGGAGAGGTCGTTTTCCTTTTGCTCCACCGACTTAATGTCGCATGAACCGATAACGCTTTGGCACGGACACTGTGATTGTTTATTTTAATTCGCGGTAAACGACGCGTGGATCTGAATCGTTGCAACACATTTGTCAGATTAGAAGAGATTAGAATGCGTAGATAATAATTATTGAACCATTGAAAAATGCCTGAACACATTTAGATATTTACATCGTGATTGCTTATGTTTCACTTCAATTTTAAATAAACACTTCGGATTCTGTATTGTACGGAAAATGCTTGCCTTTCAAAAGATTGTTATTTGAAAAATTTAATAATTCCGTAGTGTTGTCCATTTAAATTAAATATTTTATTCCGCTAGTTCATAATTATGATTGAATTTCAGAATTAGAAAATTGAATTTGAATTTAAATTTAAACACAATGATCGAAAGTTGAATTTCAATTTAAATTGTGTTGCTGAGAGTTGAACTTGAATTTAGATTTGCATATAACGATTGAAAGTTGAATTTCGATTTAAATTGTGTTGCTGAGAGTTGAACTTGAGTTTAGATTTGCATATACTTAACGATTCAAAGTTGAATTTCGATTTAAATTGTGTTGTTGAGAGTTGAACTTGAATTATGTTAGCATACAACGATTCAAAGTTAAATTTCGATTTAAATTGTGTTGCTGAGAGTTGAACTTGAATTTAGATTTTCATATAACGATTCAAAGTTGAATTTCGATTTAAATTGTGTCGCTGAGAGTTGAACTTGAATTTAGATTTTCATATAACGATTGAAAGTTGAATTACCATTTAAATTATTTCGCTGAGAGTTGAACTTGAATTTAGATTTGCATATAACGATTCAAAGTTCAATTTCGATTTGAATTGGGTTGCTGAGAGTTGAATCTGAATTTTGGTTTAAATTGGGTTGTGCTGGGAGTTGAATTAAAATATATATTTAAGGTTTGGCATTAATTATAATATTGTGGCTCTTTGCGTGCGTTATTTGTTGCATCTGCCTAATCGAACGTAAAGATCGAAGAACCAAAGGTTGCAGAAACCTGGCGACCTCCGTTGGCCATCGAGCAGGCCTGCCAACCTGACAAGACGCGGGGCCATCGCGTATTACAACAAGGAGTCCCTAATAAAAAGAATAAACCGTTGAAGTTTGCGTTTCGAGGCGGCTGTTTAATGCCGCGGGAGAAAGAGGTTCAAGGAATTGGATCGTTCAGATCTCCGAAGTGAGCATCAAGGATTCAGTTACTGGTGCGGCGGCGTGATCATGGCCGCCACAGAGTAAGTACACAATCCCACGGGCGAAATTGACCGTGAACCTTTCTGACCTACTTGCTTACATAATTGATTCGTCTTCGTTAACGCGACTCTCGTTGCGCCGCGGCGATGCAACGAAATTACGTGACCGCCATAAAAATGCGACGACGCTGCACCACGCTGCGCTGTCCCCGTAGCATTCCGAAACATAGACTTTTCTTTAGTCCCCATCGAATCCTTTCACCTCTCCTAGTGGCTCCTCAATCATTTAAGTAGGCAGCTCACTCGTTATACTTTTCACGTTCCTCAAGCATCTATTCTTCTTCCCCGGAGAAAGAAGATCGAGCTTCGTTTCACGTTTCGAATTTTCTATGCATTTCTCTTCTTCAAACTGCTTCACTCGAATCTCCTTTCGTCCTCGATTCACGAAAATGAAAGCTAATTTTTTACCATTTAGAATTATTTTTATCACATTTTATCAAGATCCCGGCCTCGTAGAATTTTCTGTTTTCTATTAGCAAGATTTACGATTTCTTTATATGATTATTAATTTAGAATAATCATTAGATTTTTAATCCCCTTAAAACTCTTCTAATATTTTTACTGTTTCAAATGACACCAGATCATTGTTGTCGCAAGTGCATTTAAATGAAAGTTATCTTTATACTTGATAGGATTCCGTTTTAACGGACGGCTGCCCCGAAATTATCCGCCATGCGTTTCCAATTAAAACTCTGCCGCGTTCGGGCTCGCCTTTCACCGAAAATCAATTTCCACGGATAAAAGTCTGCCGTCGAATGCGTTATAAAAACGAGGAACGAATTATTGAAAGGAAATCAATTACTCGAGCATCGTGTTTCCATTTCTATTCGATTTTACATCGTAAACAACACGCGGCCGTACTATTGAAAGGTCTTTTCCTGTTCGATGTAACGCAACTTGCATGACAATCGAATGCACTTTATCATGTCGATACTATCAGTTGGTTTCCCTGCGTAGGCGGAAGACGTTGCGTACGAGACTGGGCAAAGTTTAGTATCATTGATTGATTTCCATAAGCAGATTTTATTGGGTTCGTAAGAAAGTAATTTCGGTATTTTACGGTGAAATAGAGCCTTAACTTTTTCATTCAAGCAATGAACCTTAATGAATAAGATATTTTCCCCTGTGTTCGATGATCTTTTGCCAAAAGGAATAAACAAGCAAATATTTTATCGATTAAAGTATCGCTTGAATAAAGAAATTCGGTTTCATTTCACCTTGAAATATACCGAAATTACTATTATTAATTTAATTTATTCCTATTTATTTTTCATAAGGGTAAAGAATATCGAACGATCGAATTTATGAGATTATAAAAGCGGATATGGAACACACGATAGAGCATAAACATGATGGAAGTTGTTGCGAAAAATGTGTCCACAGTTTCAAGGCACTCCACACGTTTTTTTTTTACACGGAAAATGTTAAGTGCATGTAAATATTGGTGAACCTTTTACTATAACTCAGCCGTAGGAGAATGCCATTGTCGTCTGTTGGCTCCCGAGACGGTGAAAATTGTTCAAGTCGAGTGGTTCTTCGCTGCCTTCTTGCAGTTTTATACATACAGTGGGAGTCACTAAAATTCGGACACTTAAAAAGACGATAACTTTTGAAATATTGGTTAGATCAATTTTGAACTTCACCAATTTTAAATATTAATTGGTACAAAGTTAGAACAATAAGTTTTACCACAAGACGTGAAGAAGAAATGTTTAAAGAATAGCAATTCGTTGGAATTGTTGAGAAAATCCTAGAAATTGTTAAAAATATTGAAATCTTTTAGTATTTTCTCTACAATTCCGACCAGTTCTAATTTTTGAAAAATTCTATTCACGCTCATGTAGTAAACTAGTTGTTCTAACTTCTCAAAATAAGTTCAAATCGTATAGTCTAATATTAAAAGAGTTATCATTATTTTTAGAGCGTCTAAATATTAATGGGAGTCACTGTGCTGCATAGAGTTATAATAACTGAATGCCATGTTTTAATCAATTTTTAGAACTTCTATCGATTCTAGGACTCTGTCAGAAAATTTCGGTAGAGAGTATGGAAGAATGCACGTGGATCAGATGGCTGATAAATGATCTTCCGTTTGATGATCCTGATGCACGAGGATGAGCGCTAGGCTAACGCCACTAAGGATTTTCAACTCAAGTTAACTCACCCTCCCCGTCTCTTGGTAGAGAGATGCACGTTCTTTGGATCGCCTACTCACCTGAAACAGTCGATAAGAGAAACCATTAATTAAGAAACCATCAGTTTCACCGGCCGCGCACGGTAATTACAGACTAATCAACGCGCTAACTTTATGCATTTATCATTCGCAACAAACGCGAAAGTGTACAAGACTTAATAAAATGAAGATCACAGCGGTGAATGGGTTCGGTTTCTATTCAGTATCTATACGAATAGAGAACAAGTATCGAAAACAAGCCATTTCTGAGATATCATTTCTTGCTTTACGGTAGCAAAGTGAATGACTTATAACCAGCTACATATCGCATGCGATGTTTTCTTTCATATAAACCACATTCCGAACGCCCTCGTTCGATTTCCATAAATGCATCGCAACACAAAATGGAGAGCACACGCGAAATATCTTCTGCAAGTTGAAGAATCAGTGACGCTCATCATTATTTTCTGAGAAAACGTTTGCCAACATGTTTGTGGCATTTTTCTGATGAAAAATGTGTCTCCTGAGAATCCTGAATGATTTCAACCTGCAGCGTTTAACACTACAACTACCGAGCACTAAACGCAGTTGGCGTACATTGCCTTCTAATAATGACAATATGGCATTTATTTAGATTTCGTACACGGAATATTTAAATATGTACTTCAATAGAGAAGTTTACTAAAAAAATTTCTCAAAACAAAAAACATATTTATACTTTTAATATTTAACCCTCATCCGTCCCTCGTGTCAATTTGACACAGTTTTCCAGAAAAACAAGTTATACTGTTCCGTTATTTGACTACGTAAAGCCCGAAACTTCGTGCCTTTAATTTTTTAAATGCGAAACATATAACCAAGAAACCTAAGATGTAAATGTTAACTCATCAGTTTTTGGATATAAAAATGTCGAAAAATAAATGTTTACTTTGTTATGTGAGCTATTTTTTACCAGTGTGTCAATTTGACACCAAGGGACAGATTCGGTTCGTGAAATGAGGGACGGATCAGGGTTAATAAAATATTTAATAAAAATAAAATAAATAATAATAATAATAATATTTCTAATCGAAAAAAATTCGCATTAGTCATTTTGACTTGTAAGGTAGTTCTAGTGTTAAATAAATCTTGCGATTATAGAGCATAAAACTGTAACTGGTGTTCTTGAGATACTTGAAATGAACTTGCATGGGATTTAAATCGGTGCAGGAATTTAGCCGCGGCTTTCGTCTCCGCACAGCAAAAAAGTGGAAAAAGAAGGAAAATCCTCTGCCTTAACGCGACCCGGTTTTTAGCCAACAATGAGAGAATCGGGAGAAGCGTTTGATATTCGTTTCGGGAGCGTAATTTCTCTCGGCCGGGTTTTATTGGC
Organism: Lasioglossum morio; assembly: GCA_916610235.2. Lineage (NCBI taxonomy): Eukaryota > Metazoa > Arthropoda > Insecta > Hymenoptera > Halictidae > Lasioglossum > Lasioglossum morio. The sequence continues at coordinate 3,936,939 of OU744334.1, read as the reverse complement.
CACGTTCCAGCCGGATAATTTTCATAGAGGAGCCACGTCGGTGCAACGACTGACAAATTGCATCGACGTGTCACTGCACTCCGACGTGCGCGCTCTCTCGCTGATAAAGTTCATTGGGTCTTTGTCATTTCTCCGGCGTTCTTTGTGGCGATGGCATAAAGAATAATGACCGGCTCGATAATACAGTTCTCATCGCGAAACAAATTGCTGGTGCACACCGACGGAACACTGAATGCAGCTTCAGCAACAGCTGATAGCAAATTTCAGGCGTGATTCCCCGAAACGTTTCGTAACCGTTCATCTCGACGTTACCCTGTTTTTCCCTCTGTCAACAAATTATTAATTCGCCAGAGCAAAATGTTATCCATAGACAAATGGATTTTATGGGAGAAATGAGTAGCTGTAATCTAAAACATTAAAAACGTTAGATGAATTCAAAAATACTATTATATTATTATCAACCCATTGAACATTCTAAAATTCATTAAAAAATTATTCCTATCTACTTTATTAGCGAAAAATGTTTGTTTTTTTAAACTTGCGGAACGTATTTCATTTTAATTGTAGATTACTTTGCAGGATATTCCATATCTGTGCTTTTTTAAAGTCTTGAAAATTTTCAGGTCCTACTTTAGGATGCGCATTCGCGACATTTTTCCGATTAAAATGATACCAAACACGATATAGTTCGGATTTTCCATGACTGTTTAATCCACGATTTAGTGGAACTAAATCTGAATCGGCCGGGCGAGGCAAGCAATGCGATGACGCGTTGTTTGCCGCGGCCTAGCGAGGCACCGTGTATTATTTACCTCGCCCGTGCTCGGAAAATTTTCTTGGCCAACTCTGGCATTTTTTGTGGGTAAAACCCTCGTCCCCGTTCCCTGGTGAGTTTCGACCCCACCAGGAGGGGATGCTAAGTAAGGAGGGGTCCCATGGAAATCACCGACACAGACTTCTCCGACACGGTTTTCGCCGACAACATTTCACCGACTCCAGATTTGACCGACAATAGCTTTGGCCGACAACGCCTTTAACCTACAACGAATTTCATCGACAATGATTTTGACCGACAACGAATTTGATCCACAACGTCTTAAGATGACCACAGTATGTATTATCATACAGTATTATCATATGTATTATCATACAGTATTATCAGACAATATTATCATACAATATTATCATTATCATACTGTGTCTCAAGTCGTTGTGGATAAAATTCGTTGTCGGTCAAAATCGTTGTCGGTTAAAAGCGTTGTCGGCCAAAGCTATTGTCGATGAAATCTGGAGTCGGTGAAATATTGTCGGCGAAAACCGTGTCGGAGAAGTCTGTGTCGGTGATTTCCATGGGACCCGTAAGGAGTGTGCAGTTTTCCTATCTACCTGAAATGTAGAAAAAACGTGAAACGGTCGCGAAACATCGGTATATTTGGTAATAGCAAAATCAGCCGAAATCGAAGAGCTCACGCGTGCCTCGTACCTGCTTTTATTTGCCTCATCCGAAGCGCGAGGGTGAAGGGACAGCGTCACGGAAGGGCAAGGTGGGAGACTAATCTCACTCTACCTTTTTACTATAACTTTTGAACCCTAAAAGACATCAGTATGAAATTTCCACTAAAATTCGTTAAAAAATTATTCCTACCTACTATCGTAATAAATATATTCTTTTATAATCATTATCTAATTAATTCTTTAAAAATTGGAAATTTGTATTCATACTTGTGAGACTTTGTTGAAACCTTCATCACGAGTCCGACTCGTTTAAACACGACAAGGAGTTAAACGCTCTTTTACTTAACCCTCATACGTTCCTCAGGGTGAAAATTCATCCGTTTACTATTTTCACAAGCTATAAAATGATTGGTCCCTATTTATCTATATTGTGAGACGTATTTCTCTCAGATGTGACATGATAAATGAAGCAAAATTTATTACTTTAAAGTGTGAAGCAACAATGGGTGAGAAAATATCATAGAATCTTTTATGCAACTATTTCTGAGGAGCGTACGAGGGTTGATTCATTTTCACTTTAAATCAGACACAATATGTGTGGAACACCTGTATAATATTTGTTGTACGGCTACATTTGTTTAAACGCTTAAATATCGATCACAAACGAATCCAATTTGATTTCATCTAAAAATAAAGGCGTTACATTCGTGTTCGTTAGACTTACACGTTAGTCTGACTCGTTGAAATACGGCAAGAGGTTAAATCATTACAGAAATATTTCCTTTCGCGTTGTCGTTTCAGAAAGTTAAACAGAAAGTCAATGATGAAATTCATGTCCAGCAGGGTGGCTTCACGGACAACGGAAGTGACGGTGAACGAGCTCGATTATTACGAGACGGGAACGATTAAGGATCGTCGGGACGATGTATGATTGATTGGCAATTGTGATTGAAAAATTACGGGCGCGTCATTAACGACAACGGTGTCGATCGGCGTGAATAATTCGCGGCTGAATGGGGATGCTTATCTGAAACACATATCGCGCTGTCACTTCGAACGATTCACCATAGCAATCCGGCGATCGAGGATCGAAGGCGTCGTCGTCGAACAAAACGAAAGCTTAACGAATCCCCTTCGAATTTTTTCGGGGCCACGCGTGCCCCGAGTGACGTTCCCGCGAACATTGACAGTCGATTCTAACGATAGATTCCCGCAAGCTAATCGCGAGTCTTGCGAGTCATCGCGGCAATCAACCGAGCGAGACGCGCCGCGGTTTATCGAGGCGTCGCGAGTCTCGCCTTGAACGAAATTTTCACCTTCCTGTTTCGTTCGCGGCTCGTTACCGTCCACAAAAATAGGAACCGTGTAAACTGCACCAAGAAGCGAAAGCTAACTGACTATCAAGCACAGTAACTGCCGCGTCATCGATGCACAGAGTGGTCCGGTTAAAACGAGCTGTCTAATTGTTTTCTTTAATTTTATCCTTTCTTTACAGACGCGTGGAAAACGGTATTCTGAGAACAGAGCGTGGCGTGGATTGAATATATTTTTGTATACACGTGAAAGAGAGAGATAGAGAGTAAATGGATGTACACGTAAGTTAAAACGGAATGTTGAATCGCCTTCAGGAATTTTATCCTATCTTTACAGACGAGTGAGAAACGATATTATGAGAATAGAGCATGGCATGAATTGAATATACAAAATTTCTTTTATATTTTTGTTGTTGTTGTGTTGGCAAATATGTCTGAAAAGTGTCGCCAACAACCGTAGTCCCGTTGAAAGCACCGGTTCTCGTTAGATCACCGAAGTTAAACAATGTGGAACGTGAACGGCACTAGGATGGGTGACCGTCTGGTAAAAAACCGGAAAGTGACCCACCCGGGGTGTTTTTCACGTGTTGTTGGCAAAAGGTGGTTCGGAACCCACCATAAACAGTAGGTCCCGCTGAAAAGGCGATGGTGTGAGTGGAAAAGAGGGGGATTGGTAAATGAATTTGAAACCCTGAGGGGACCAAATATATCATGTTACATGTCTGAAAAGTGTCTGTACATTTGACTGTTGATGCGATTGTTTGTGGCGAAACAATTCATGGCTTTTGCACAACGGCAATGCACCAGCTCACACTTCATTTAGTCCAGTCAATGAATGCTTAAAAGGGGGGTGTAGAGGGAAATGGAAGGAACACAATTTTTGAATTTGGGACTTTGTTTGGATTAGTTAGGAGGTAAACACACTAAAAGTCCCCCTGCACCCCGCTCACCTTCTAGGAGTGGGGATTTTTAGTATGTTTACCTCCTAACTAGTCCAAACAAAATCCCAAAGTCAAAAATTGTGTTCCTTCCATTTCCCTCTACAAGTTTTCCTTGACTGGACTAATTGCTTTCTCGTGATTTTGTTGGTAGAGTAGATGTAGTGTAGATGGATGTGCAAGTGATAAATGAATAAATAAGCAATGATTCTTAATTTCCTGACAGAACTTGAAAAGGAAAACGATCTTAAAAACTGTCGTTCTTCTTGCGAATCTGGAGATAACGGATAGACACCCGATCTCACCCATGACCTACGGAGAACGCGATCATAAATATTTTCCAAGAAGGAAAACATCTCTCCGTGGATTCCGATAAGGACCACCGCGTCCGAATTTTTAGCATGATTATCGCTGGTAAGTGTGAATAAATAACGGTGTTAACAACGTTGGATAACAACGGCCGTAGAATGTGTCGATTCGTGCACGACCTCGGATAATATTGTTATAAACAAATAAATAATAAACTCGCACAATAGCATTCTTTCATGCGGAGATATCGCTGCGAGACCATAGCAAGACTAACAAGTCGTAATTGCAAGGGTCGCGAGAATGCAAAAGGCTACAATAGCAAGGCCCTTCGGGAATGTAAAAAGAGCACCGTACAAAGGTACCCAAGATCGAAAAGGGCCGTCATTTAATTACTGTGATTTCCTCGGCAGTTTGTAATTACTTTGAACGTGCGCGTTCTACGGCAGCTTTTAAAAATGACGCTGTCTCAGTCAGTTAACATGATCTATGTTCTGCAATCTTTTTAGTACTTGATTCAACTGCATAAAAAATTGCAAAATGATTTCCGATCATCTTTTTCACTCGGCGACTAGATCATGTAGAACTAGTACGGTATTTGTTTAAAATAAATTAAGTGAGGCTGTCTCGATCAGTTAACATGATCTATGTCCGTATCACTCTGCAATCTTTTTAGAACTTGATTCAACTGCATAAAAAATTGCAAAATGATTTCCGATCATCTTTTTCACTTGGCGAATGTTTCGGAGAAGAGATGTAGAACTAGTACGGTATTTGTTTAAAATAAATTATTGAAAGTGAGGCTGTCTCGATCAGTTCACATGATCTATGTCTGTATCACTCTGTAATCTTTTTAGAACTTGATTCAACTGCATAAAAAATTGCAAAATGATTTCCGATCATCTTTTTCATTTGGCGAATGTTTCGGTGAAGAGATGTAGAACTAGTACGGTATTTGTTTAAAATAAATTATTGAAAGTGAGGCTGTCTCGATCAGTTAACATGATCTATGTCTGTGTCACTCTGCAATCTTTTTAGAACTCGATTCAACTGCATAAAAAATTGCAAAATGATTTCCGATCATCTTCTTCACTTGGTGAATGTCTCGGTGAAGAGATGTAGAACTAGTACGGTATTTGTTTAAAATAAATTATTGAAAGTGAGGCTGTCTCGATCAGTTAACATGATCTATGTCTGTGCCACTCTGCAATCTTTTTAGAACTCGATTCAACTGCATAAAAAATTGCTAAATGATTTCCGATCATCTTTTTCATTTGGCGAATGTTTCGGTGAAGAGATGTAGAACTAGTACGATATTTGTTTATAGTAAATTATTGAAAATGAGGCTGTCTCGATCAGTTAACATGATCTATGTCTGTGCCACTCTGCAATCTTTTTAGTACTTGATTCAACTGCATAAAAAATTGCAAAATGATTTCCGATCATCTTTTTCACTTGGCGAATGTTTCGGTGAAGAGATGTAGAACTAGTACGATATTTGTTTATAGTAAATTATTGAAAATGAGGCTGTCTCGATCAGTTAACATGATCTATGTCTGTGCCACTCTGCAATCTTTTTAGAACTCGATTCAACTGCATAAAAAATTGCAAAATGATTTCCGATCATCTTCTTCACTTGGTGAATGTCTCGGTGAAATGATGTAGAACTAGTACGGTAATTGTTTAAACTAAATTATTGAAAAACGCAACACTTTCAGGAATTTATGAATTGATGGTGAGGCGCGTTTCGCAGGCTACTCGCTCCGGAAAGAGGAATATAAAATGGCGGATTAAAGAGCCTGGAATACAGCGCAGCGGCAGAAACGTCAGTTTACGGAGAAGCGGGTTGGAAAATCGATGGAGCGTGCAAGAAATTCGCTGAAAGTTGCCGTAACGACTCCCGATACAGACGCCGCTGTCATAGTTGCGTGCCACGTGGAAGCATAATGATTCATAGAGGACACGGTGCAGCTCTGACTGAATGTATTAGAAACCTCTCGCGATCGATGAAAAGAACTGCACGAGAGTCCTCGAACAGATAGAAAGTCCGAAGAATTTTCAGCCGGTGCTCGGAGCACAAGTTAAATTGAATCGCGTGGGTCTCCGTGTAAAGAATGAAAAAACTGTCATGCATTATTATCCTCGGAATCGCTATACTAAAAGTGGTTCTTAGGAGAGTGGACATATTCTAATGCGACGCGCGTTTGACGCACGAGCACGTAAAAGTTGTTGGAAAATTGTTGTTAGAGGAAGCTTAATTTTCGAGTGGGTACACAGCACGATGCGTACGGTATAGTCATTAAATGTGGAAGCCACGAGACTCCTAGATAGCGGTTGCTTCAAAAGGTTGCTTCTATACGTACAGCTCTAAGCTACATTAAGAGATCAAAGATTTCTCTACAGGTTGAAGCCCTACTACCGTAAATATGAAGGTTAAGAAACTGTGTCCACTAATAGCTTGTATTCTAGAGGAGATGATGCTACCAACAGTAAAGATTATGCTGCCCACCCACTGGAGAATCTTACTCTCGAGAGTAGAACCCTTCAGTGAACGTTCCCGATAATCTCTATCTTCAAAGAGAAGCCTGCATACAGGAATCTAGTCTAATGTGAAGTTTTAGCATAAAGGTGCATTGAGTTGGAAAAGTTAAAAAATGATTTCTACTGACAACTTTTGGCTACGGATGGCGAGCATTATGCTGCGTGTCCACCTGATAAATTTTACGAGTTAATTTCGAGGGTGCAGTAGCATCTAGCACAAGGTTACTTAAAGTGAAAAAATGTTAATAGAATTTGTAGAGAAGAAAGTAGCCCGGAACGATAAACACACAGCAATCTTGCAAAAGCAACTGCTTGTGCTCGGAATAGCTCAAGTCTACTGTGCAGTGAAGACGTAGCATAAGGCTGTGTGAAGGTATTGAGGTTTATCTACAGGTTGAAGCCTCACCGTGGTAAACTTGACGGTTAGGAAGTCGTAGTATTTCACCAGGAACTTCATTATGCGGCCGGTGTAATTGGCTCCGTTCGAACAGCATGCGTTTCCTACTTGCTCGGGAGTGGCTTTCGTTCGTCTTGGCACGCACAAAATCGATCGGTTAATTAAATGCGGTTCCCGCGGTTCGATCGACGATTTTCGACGAGTACGATCGACGAAACAATCGTCATGGGTGACGTTCGGCGATTAATCGATCGTCTCGTCGCCGCGCGTTATCTCCGCTTCGGCTGCAATTGAAACTCGACTAATCTGATCGGTAGCAACGTCTAATTCCACGATTTATCGAACATCCTTCGAGGAACCGGCGTCGTGCGAGGTTCGCGTTTTATCGTTCCGCTTTTGTTTGCATACGATCATCTATTTATCTCAAATAGCGACCAAACAATAACACCGCGGCGAAAGTGATAACCTGATTTAAACTACTCTGCAATAAAAGGCAATTAGCGATCTTTTTTTCTGGATTTTCTTTACTTCTAATTATAGAAAGGAACGGTGACTATACAATTGATTAATAAAGCTGTATTCTTTCAAATTTAATCATTGAATTTTATTTTCAAATAAGGCGTGAACTCGTGCAATCATATCTGTATATCTGATAGAAAGTCGATCAACGGCAATTAACGTTGTTATTTTGATTTCTGCTGAAAAAGAATCAACGAAGAGCAGCGATACGGAACTGTTTGCAGAACGATTTGCTTCTCGAGGAAAATGACGGGCCAGCTAAAACCGAGCAACGAGACCGAACAGCTGATTAATCATCGTGGCTCGTGACGCAGACCGATTACACTCGGCCACGTCGCGGTTGCTCACGCTACAACCAAAACGAACTGTAATTTACATTCATTGAATCGGAGATAATCGTTCCTCCTGTTTCTCGAGAGTCGCACGTGCGGATACAAAGATCAACTGTCCGCCCTGTTCTTGATTATCTCCTCGGGGGTTGCGCATTGTCGAGCTGCAGGCCGCGCGAAACGCTAATTATTGATGGGGAAAATCTCATCGTGGCCTCCTTCCATTGCCACGGGCAGTAGTTTCTTTCTCGGGTGTTCACGTGTTCGCGTCGCGAATACACTAACGGCGAAAAGTATGGACCAAGGTCTTTGACGTCATTATTTCTCCATTTGACGCTTCTACACATTGTACACATGTAACAGCCGTTTATGTGTAACTAGCTGACCCGACAAACGATGTCCTGTTCAAATTTCAATAAATTTGTTTCTGATCAAAAATCCCATAGAAAAAAAGCACTTTTATGTTTTCCCGTTTTTTACAATTTTCCGGGCAACCTTTCCAATTTTTCTTTTCCTTAAAACCTTATTCCTTATTCCTATTTAATTTTTATTTATTTAGATGTATAAAACAAAAATAGCCGTTTATGTGTAACTAGCTGACCCGACAAACGATGTCCTGTTCAAATTTCAATTTCAAGCTTGTGACCAAAAATCCCATAGAAAAAAAGCACTTTCATTTTTACCCGTTTTTTACAATTTTCAGGGCAACCTTTCCAATTTTTCTTTTCCTAAAAACCTTATTTTTTATTCCTATTTAATTTTTATTTATATAGATGTACCTATAAAACAAAAATAGCCGTTTATGTGCAACTAGCTGACCCGACAAACGATGTTCTGTACAAATTTCAATGTCAAGCTTGTGACCAAAAATCCCATAGAAAAAAAGCACTTTCATTTTTACCCGTTTTTTACAATTTTCCGGCCAACCTTTACAATTTTTCTTTCCCTAAAAACCTTATTCTTTATTCCTATTTAATTTTTATTTATATAGATGTACCTATAAAACAAAAATAGCCGTTTATGTGCAACTAGCTGACCCGACAAACGATGTTCTGTACAAATTTCAATGTCAAGTTTGTGACCAAAAATCCCATAGAAAAAAAGCACTTTCATTTTTTCCCGTTTTTTACAATTTTCCGGACAACCTTCCCAATTTTTCTTTCCCTAAAAACCTTATTCTTTATTCCTATTTAATTTTTATTTATAAAGATGTATAAACCAAACCCTGTTCACAGGGTTCGTAACACGACGACTTCAAATAGCTCTCAAGTTATTTATTGTACAAATAAATATGTAACAGTGTTTCTAAATTCTTTTAATGTTTTCACTGTGTCGAATTACATCTACTCATTTGTGTCGTAAATGCATCAAATTCGCTGTCTAATAATAATTGTATCAAGTCCCTTGTCTTTGATCATCGCTAGTTGCGATCTACTTAGTGATCTATTCGATCATAACCTCAGCTCCAAGATGACAAACATTGTTCCGAACAAACATTCCGGTTGTTGTACACGGTAAAACATTTTCTTTCGTCGTTCCAGACCTCATACTTTCGACCGACAGTGTACCAGCGGCACAGTATCATCGGGTTAATCGAATCGGTAGTACAGTGGACAACCGATCGTCATTACTGCTTTCTAATTAACTTGCAGACTAGCCGGCTAAGCTGAACGGTGGAAAGTTTCGGATCGTTTTCACGGATTAAAATACGACTTCTGCCGGTTTCTCTTTGATCGGCCCGCGGAAGGGCGAGACGTTCTCCATTTTCCTCGAGCGAGACGGACAGGACAAAGATCGTTTTCCCTGCGTACACCGTATTTTTCCCCGCTGCATTTTCACACGCTCCCTTCCCGCGAAGTGTTTCAACGTCGTCACGCACCAATAATCGAAAACTCGACGTTCCCGCGACTGTACGCTTTTAATTCCCGCTGTTTCTCATTGAGGGACTTGTGTAACCCTTCACTGGACGCACCTCCATATACAACCTCGATTTATTTGCGACAGCGAATTTTTGTGCTGCACCACTGTGTTGCTAAAAAGGAGGAATTAATAAAATTGATTTGCAAGAGGGTGAATTTTTAGAAATGAAAATCACATGTGTCTCTCGCAGTAATGACACCGTTTACGAGTGTCTAAATAAATATATAATTTAATCTAAACACATAAATATTCTTAATGGGTGAAATTGATTTGCAAAAGGTTGAATTTGATTTGCAAAAGCGTGAAACTGATTAGCAAAAGGGTGAAATTGATTAGCAAAAGATTAAATTTGATTTGCAAGAGGGTGAAATTTTAGAAATGAAAATCATATGTGTCTCTCGCAGTAATGACACCATTGACGACTGTCTAAATAAATATATAACTTGATCTAAACACATAAATATTCTTAATGGGTGAAATTGATTTGCAAAAGGTTGAATTTGATTTGCAAAAGCGTGAAACTGATTAGCAAAAGGGTGAAATTAATTTGCAAAAGGTTGGGTTTGATTTGCAAGAGCGTGAAATTTCAGAAATGAAAATCACATGTGTCTCTCGCAGTAATGACACCGTTTACGAGTGTCTAAATAAATATATAATTTAATCTAAACACATAAATATTTTTAATGGGTGAAATTGATTTGCAAAAGGCTGAATTTGATTTGCAAAAGCATGAAACTGATTATCAAATGGATGAAATTAATTTGCAAAAGGTTAGTTTTGATTTGCAAGAGGGTAAAATTTTAGAAATGAAAATCACACGTGTCTCTCGCAGTAAAGACACCGTTTACGAGTGTCTAAATAAATATATAATTTAATCTAACTACATAAATATTCTTAATGGGTGAAATTGATTTGCAAAAGGTTGAATTTGATTTGGAAAAGCGTGAAACTGATTAGCAAAAGGGTGAAATTGATTTGCAAAAGGTTAAATTTGATTTGCAAGAGGGTGAAATTTCATAAATGAAAATGAAATGTGTCTCTCGCAGTAATGACACCGTTCACGAGTGTCTAAATAAAGATATAATTTAATCTAACTACATAAATATTCTTAATGGGTGAAATTGATTTGCAGAAGGTTGAATTTGATTTGCAAAAGCGTGAAACTGATTATCAAAAGGGACAAATTAATTTGCAAAAGGTTGGGTTTGATTTGTAAGAGGGTGAAATTTTAGAAATGAAAATCATATGTGTCCCTCGCCGTAAAGACACCGTTGACGAGTGTCTAAATAAATATATAATTTGATATAAACACATAAATATTCTTAATGGGTGAAATTGATTTGCAAAAGGCTGAATTTAATTTGCAAAAGCGTGAAACTGATTAGCTAATGGGTGAAATTGATTTGCAAAATGATGAATTCGTCTTGTAAAACGGTGAATCTCCAATGCAAAATCTATGACATTATTTCTGTGTTTAAAATCACGCCGATGCGTCCAGTTAAGGGTTGTCGTTTGTCGGTACCTATGCTTGGAGGGTAAAGAGGTCTCGTGTCGATCGATCGAATGTTTCCTCATGGCGAGGAGCTCGAGAAGAGACTGTTCCGGACACGAGGAAAAACCAAAAGGTTCGAACACCGAGATTTCACTGAACGATTCTCGCAACGCTTTCGAGCAGAAAGTTGTCGGATCTTTAAAAGGTTAAGTCACCAGATACGGTCCTCCGTCGCACAAAAAGAACCGATATTTCGAGGACAAAGACACTCGTCGACCGATGAAACTTTTCCAAGCAGAAAAAACACGGTCTTCAAAGGTTCGAAATCCACTGGGGCGATGCTGGGCTCTTCTATCGAAACCGAAACCGATTTCAGGCGAGCAAAGTCACTTTTTAATTGATGCAACCAGTTTGAAAACCTCGAATCGATTTCTGTGGGACGAGGCCTCGAAAAACGAAGTTCACACCTCGATCAATGCGATTTCAGACGAGGAACACTTGCTTTCAACATAAGCGTCACTCGAAACAACGTTTAGTTGCTGGAGTCAGACACGTTGAACGATTGTTCAGCTTGGAACCGGTAACGTCACTGGGAAAATGTTTTTGCAAAGACGCCGATTTTTCGAATGGCACTCTCGGTGGCAATTGTTTAATTGCTGCTGGAACAAAAGGTGTTTAAAAGTCACTCGGCGAGAGGAGGCCGTGGAAAACAGCTGATCGGCCGGCTGGCGTCCGATGGTTACGCAATCGGCGTTGTTTCGCACGCGTCGACTCGGTTCCGCCGCGGGCAACGAGGAACCCAACGGATTTGTGCACGCATTCCCGTGCGTGCCGCATTACGACGAGACGCACCGATTACGCAATCCGGCCGTGTCTTCTGGGGGCCGTGTGTTTATTTGCGGCCGAGAGCGTTTCCTTTCGTTCGCCAACAAACCGAGCGACACACGGTGGGGTATTTGCCCCGAAAATGCGGTCGAAATTCTATCTAAACAATTCTACATACATTAATCTACAAAAATTCTCCACACTCTGTAATTTTGTATACGTTATACTTATGTAAGTACAGTACACACATAATTTAGGTTAAGTACAAAGACACAATAGTGTAATATTATGATATAATATATGTGGTCGCTAATGACCTAGTTGTTGATGCGACCTGTATAAATAAATAAATTTAAAAAAAAATTCTACATACATCGTAAAACTTTCGTCTCTCGAGTTAGTTGAATATCTGAGATACAATCTATCCATACTCGTTTTCTCATTCATATATCCAGGAAGCACTGTCACTTCTCGGGAGTTTCAAATATTAATACTTTTAACAGTTCTCTGTATCTCGATCGACAATTGTTCAAAACTACAATTACGCACTGGTTCGATCAATTGGAGACAATAAGCAAATTTGCAAAAATTACATGAAATTTAATTCGACGTTTCTGTCTAAGTTTAGACCATTTTCAAGAATGTAACTTTTCAGTATTACGTCTGTAAGAATTTATCAATTAATTAATATATTGTTAGGTAAATGCCTTTCCGAAAAAAGCAGAAAACACTAATTTATTAACAATAAAAAACAAATGTATTAACTCACATGCTTAGAAAAATGTATTAATTTCAATTCTTAAGAGTCAAGAAACCACGTGTTGGTAATTCTTCCTAATTCTGTTAGTCATTTTTAACTCATTTACATAAATTATATAAATGTTTCTTTTATTCAAGATTTCTTAGTTGATGTATTTTATAGATCAGGGGTTCCCAACCTTTTTCCCTACATCGATTCTTTTTAATACAATGATTTTATTCATCGACACACAACATAATCATAATACTAATAATAATTCCATATAAAAAACGATCTTTTTTACACTCACAATTTCCTAGAGAAGAAAATTTAAACTGTTCGTATTGCTGCACGTTCGCCAATAATTAAATATTGATAACACAGAAGTATAATTTGATCTCAGTCGAAGAGAAACGAGCATAGTTAGTTGATACTGTCTGAAATCATCGTCGCGAGTCGATGTTGTCGGAGAAGCAGTTAATTCGCAAAGAGGAGAGAAGAGCGTAACTGAAAAGTACGTAGCTTCAGGTTCTCACAAAAAAGGTGCACGATATTATTACCGTACGTAGATTGTCGCGTAAAGGAAGAATGAACTGTTATGCCAGAGGTAATATCAACGAGAAAGTACCACGAAGAAGAAACAGCAGCAGCTGTCGGACGATATTATATAAAAACGAAAGGCGTGCGTTTCATCGGGAAGCTCTTTTCATTTAGGCTGAGTGAAGCGGACTCATCTCATTTACGTTGCCTAGCACAAATTGCTTTCGTTATGGTAATGGAAGACCTCTGATTAGCGAGTTCAGCAAATGCTGTCAGAGTGTAAGCCTTCATAAAACGAATGGTATTATGTGTACTGTCGTACAAAAGTTTTCCACGTAACCGACTCCTTTCGTGCAATCTCCTACGGATTAGCCTTGCTCTTCTGGTTTTCGCTGGCACTATGAACAGAGTGCAACAATTTTCCAACTTCTTCAAAGTCGTCATACAGAGTCTAAATAATCTGAAATTCTTTCACGCATCGATTTATGCGAATTCGACAAATTTTCACCTGAAATTCTTCGCAGAAGCGTAACTGGCTCCTTTTAAACGTTTAATAATTTTCCAACTTCTTCAAAGTTGTGATGGAGAGTCTAAACAATACGAAATTGCTCCACGCATTGATTTATGCGAATTCTACAAATTTTCACCTGAAATTCTTCGCAGAAGCGTAACTGGCTCCTTTTAAACGTTTAACAATTTTCCAACTTCTTCAAAGTTGTGATGTAGAGTCTAAATAATCTGAAATTGTCCACGCATTGATTTATGCGAATTCTACAAATTTTCACCTGAAATTCTTCGCAGAAGCGTAACTGGCTCCTTTTAAACGTTTAACAATTTTCCAACTTCTTCAAAGTTGTGATGGAGAGTCTAAAGAATACGAAATTGTTCCACGCATTGATGTATGCGAATTCTTCAAATTTTCACCTGAAATTCTTCGCTTTGTGTTTAAACTAGTAGTAGTATATATTTATTGATCCCCTAGGGGTTACAATTCTATTTTCCTTTCTCCTTACCTTAATCCTAACATATATATCTCTATTCGTTCACTTAAATTACTTAACTTAACCTACGTATATACATATATACAGCTATCTTAACTACTCCTTATCATAATCCTATTCCTATCCCTTTCTGTATTTCTCCTTTTCTCTCCTCATCTCTCCTCCCTACACGCGCTTTGTGTTTAAACTAGAGATCCCTATTTCAAGTGTATTTCGCATACACCTACTAATTTATGCAAATAGCAATTTTCGTAGACGAATTTGAAGAAACTCGAATCAAATAGAATCTCGTTTTCCGTGGTAGTAGCCATTTTAGATCTGAAATAAATTAAGATCATACTAAATTCCTTCATATTTTATATCCTAGCATTTTTCGAAACACCTACAAATTTATGCAAATAGCAATTTTCGTAGACGAATTTGAAGAAACTCGAATCAAATAGAATCTCGTTTTCCGTGGTAGTAGCCATTTTAGATCTGAAATAAATTAAGATCGTACTAAATTCCTTCATATTTTATATCCTAGCATTTTTCGAAACACCTACTAATTTATGCAAATTGCAATTTTCGTAGACGAATTTGAAGAAACTCGAATCAAATAGAATCTCGTTTTTCGTGGTAGTAGATATTTTAGATCTGAAATAAATTGAGATCGTACTAAATTCCTTCACATTTTATATCCTAGCAATTTTCGAAAATTTTCAAAAACCATAATTGCATAAAGATCCGCAGTCTACTGACATGTTTAAACGTTTTCTTGCCGGTTCTATAATTCTCGGATGTTCACATTCAGGACATCGAAATCTGCAAGAAAATATCCAGGTGCAAAACACTGAATGTTTCGTCGACTAGAATCTTTCTTGAAACAACACACGAGTAGAATCTCATCCGATTACGTTAGAAGTGTGCCACTCTGTTAACCTAAAGTTCACTTCTCTCTCTTCCCGTAAATCAACCGCGCGCGGCAATCCCTCCGAACAATACTGAGCGATAATTGAGAATTAATTTTCAAAGAAACTCTCATCATAACAAGCGATTGCTCGGTAAAAGCGGTGTGTTCGAGGGAATCCGATCGAGCAGCGCGATAAGGCTCGCGCGTATCCGTGCGATTAATTGAGAGAGAAGTGGAGTATTAGAAGAAAGTGGCCGAGAAAAGAGAGAACGGCTGTTTACGCGCCGCGAGTAAACAATTCGCGGCGTTAATTAGATTGAGAACGCTTATGCAAGCTCGGAATTTTTCTGCACCGTATTAGAAGAATGGGTCACAGTCGCAAATTTGATTGTTTGATCAGAAACATTGATTCATTGTTCTTCATACTTTTTAAAAAGTTCGTGCTCTTAACGAAGTCTTTCAGAAACCGGTTTATTTATTGAAGCACTCATAGAATGCAATTTCTGAACTATTAGGACGATCGAAAAATAACTTCGTTTTTCATGCAGTTTTTCTTCCATCAGTTATTACTTATTTTCATTTTTGAAATCGCAAAATCGTGGTATTTAACATTTTAACCACTTTCTTTTGTCATCGCATCAAATATGCAAAATTAAAGTTTGCATTTCCATCAGATTTTGCTCTTTCATTACCACAAGGGTGAAAATCCGGTGCACGAAAGCAAAATTACCATTTATGTTCGCGTTCCTCAACATAATTTATGCAGTTTAAATTTCATTCTAAATAAAATTGTAAAAAGTTCTACGAGCAAGCATAAGATCATAGAACAAAATGTAATAAAACTTATTCTAAATGGTGAAAAATTGGCTTTCATTTTCCGAACGACCTAATAGCTTTTTGTACGGAGAGATGATTCTAAGCTAGAACAGGATAAAATTTTCATTAATCTCCCGTTACAGAGTTTCATCAAACGTTCCCGAACAAAAAGGACCGTGTCACAGCTCGATGTCTACATTGTCGCCTCAATTACAAGTTTTACGGGGTTCAAAGTGAAAAAATTCGGTTAAACTTTCGTTAAGGTGTTAACAGCCCAGTTGCAAGTTTGAGAAAGTTGGAATTGCCGTGATAATTCTATTGAACCATCGTTGAGGTTTCTAGTTTATCGTGTTAGCCCCCGTGTTAGAAGTTTCGAGTGATTCAAAAGCAGCGAGTTATCTAACGGTAATTGTTTATCGACAACCTGATAGATACTGGTGAATCAATAGATGAGATGGGTGAACGTTGGTGGTCGAGGCTTATTGGTTGCGCAATCGGCTCGTTAAATGTAAGATGTAGGCCTGAGCGACGTGCCAGAGACGAAAATACCACGGCGAAGCAGCAGCCGAAAATCGCGAACGCTTCCTCTAAGCGATTCGGCCGGGATGAAATCAGGGTCAGGTTAACCCTCTGCGGTTGGACTACGAGCTGGTTCCGACAGACACGCGGACTTTTGCCTGATTAGGTCAAAAGCAAAACGTATGTCGCTATTTTATAACAAAATCTTCAGCAATTATTTCTCCAATGCTTTTAACCCTTAACACATTACCGACCGGTGATTATTGCATATTTTTGAAAAATGTATGGTCCATGACTAAATTTTCATTTAGCATTTAGTATGAACTAACTAAGTCACCCTCAATAACGTCGCCTAATAGTTTCATTTAAGATTGCAATGTCAAAGAAAATTTCTATGCTTTTTTTTGGTAGAGCAGAATTATTGAAAATTCTATTAATAGGCTTCCGGTCGGTAAAGTGTTAACAGTCGAGGGGTGACTCGTAGTCACCACTAAAAATTACCATTATTCATAATACTGTTAACATAATTAAATATGTCGGTGTCGATTCAATTACTTCACATTTAATAAAAAAGAAAGTTTAATGTTCTCGGCGCTACGGTTCGATCAATTACTACTGAGAAATCAAAGAACAATTTTACAGATTATCAAATAATCATCGACGTTTCGATTCTAGTTTGTATCCTTTTCAAGATGTATTTGCATTGCGTCTGTAAAAATATATATTTATTGTACAATTTTCAAAATATACTATTAAACTGCTTGAATGTAATAACAAATTGTTTGTAAATATTGTTCATAAAACTAACTTACTTGTTTTTGATGTGATTTAATACTTTAATATGAACATTGTGCTACACGTAATATATAATGCTACATGTATCACATTTAAGTATTGTAAAATGTATTGCATCAATTTCACACTGGATTTTACACTAAAGTTATTCTCAGTTGGAAGAAATGTTTAATTTTCGAGTTAAAATAGCTGCGACTGCAAAGGGTTAATTCATAAATACAATCGTTGATCTTGAATGTCGTCCATTCAATATAAAATTCGTTGAAAGATCAAATAATATTGGATAAAAACTAGATGAGTTAAATCAATAAATGATTCTTAATCCTTCGCAGTCGAGAGGATACTCAGAGTCACCAATAAAAATTGCTGTTCCATTATTCGCAATACTCTTAACATAATTAAATATGTCGGTGTCGAATCAATTACTTCACATTTAAGTATTGTAAAAGGTATTGCATCAATTTCACACTGGATTTTACACTAAAGTTATTCTCAGTTGGAAGAAATGTTTAATGTTCGAGTTAAAATAGCTGCGACTGCAAAGGGTTAATTCATAAATACAATCGTTGATCTTGAATGTCGTCCATTCAATATAAAATTCGTTGAAAGATCAAATAATATTGGATAAAAACTAGATGAGTTAAATCAATAAATGATTCTTAATCCTTCGCAGTAAACAGGAGACTCAGAGTCACCACTAAAAATTGTTGTTCCATTATTCACAATACTCTTAACATTTCACACTGAATTTTACACTAAAGTTATTCTAAGTTGGAAGAAATGTTTAATTTTCGAGTTACAATAGTTGCGACTGCAAAGGGTTAATTCATAAATACAATCGTTGATCTTGAATGTCGTCCATTCAATATAAAATTCGTTGAAAGATCAAATAATATTGGATAAAAACTAGATGAGTTAAATCAATAAATGATTCTTAACCCTTAACAGTCGAGAGGAGACTCAGAGTCAGTAAAACTTACTACATCATTATTCTGTAATATTAAACGAGAAAACTCACATACATACACTTTAATTTTCAAAGTTAAAAAAGCTCGAAATCGATGTAGCGTGTTTCACAACTGGAATAAAAATGTTCAATCTCAATAGTTTTCTTTCTTAACAAATCTAATAACTTGGAAATAATATAACAATATCTTTACTGTTTTGTAGAATGTTTTTAAGACAGCATAACGAAACACCACATTACAATTACTCAATTGCGGTATACATGTGTACCTTGATGGTCAAAGTATAAGTTCGAGTTCTGTTCACGTTTCAGGAAACGAAGTTGCGTTCACAAGACGTAATTGCGACGGCCTTTAGCGGAGCGAGCACAGGTAGAACACGTTAAAATTACCGATAAAATTGTAGATCTGCATAAAAATTTCCGGGGGCTAGCGAGGAGCGTTTCAGATAGCGAGAAAGCAGCTTAAGCCTCTCATTTAGATATCGAAGTGAAATCGAACTTGCTGACATGGCAATTAGCTGGCAGTATACTCGGAGGAATATTCGGAAAGGAGAGCTGTTCACCGTGTGATATCGTGCATGATTATCTTAATCAGAAGGCACGAATGTATCAGGGAGCGCGAGGTCTTCAGCAACGGTCGTTTAAAAAAAAAACAAAAAAAAACAAACAACCGGTATCGAGACGAACGATCTTAATTGCCTCGCGCAAAAGCAATTGCATCTGACATTCCCACGTCATCCGTTCACGATTCGCCGAAGGATCGGCCGAAAATTCTTTCCGGTCCAAAGGGAACGCGTACGTCTGCTCCTCGGAGCGTGACACACTCGGCCGCTCGATAAAACTGCAATAAAGTGCATGCGCAGCTGCGCGGCCGCCGCGAGATATCGTACACGTATCCACGTTGTGCTAAATTCTTTTTTTTTTCTCTATCGTCTACTCTACATCTCGAAGAAGCGAGAGCACGCGAAATCTGTACTTATCCGAACACAAAGAGATTCGGCGAACGCTGGAATTCAATTATTCGCTGATCCAACATCTTCACGGTCTTGCGATATTATCGATGGAAAGTCTTCCACCGTATCTTCTCTTCGCGAGAGCGCGGTCCATGGTAACAGAAGAAAGTAATATCATTATTTTAAGATGAAATCAAACCCAGCTTTTTTTTTATTGAAGCAACGAACTTTAATCTTTTGCCATCTTTCTCTGGTAGCATCGTACTTCCGCGTTCATAAAACTTCTGGCCCTTATCGGCAAAAACTGATCCAAGTGCGATTTCAGGTCATCATCATTAGCGAATGTTTTACCGTTCAAAGAGTTTTGTAAACTTCGAAATAAATGGTAACTAACTATGGTCAATTTTATTTCTTGTTTCTCCGCAAAATACCGAAACTACTTTCTTACAAACCCAATTTTTTATTTTAGGCATACTTGTTTTATCGCCTATAGTTTGAGGCTGTTATAAGAAATGTTAATTTATTATTTCAAACACGTTCACGGCTAATTTGCGGACTGCTTCGCAGAACGCGTTTCGCATTTAATCGTATAAAAATCCGCAGTGAAATCTTCGTCGTTAAGTAGCGAAAAATAATTCACCCCTATCGGACATAATTAATTCCATTACACGTCGTCGATAAGTGTAATTTTTATAGCGCGTTTACGGTCGCACCAATTTCCAGAAACCGCCGGCAGTTAAGATTGTTCTGTAACATAACGCACACCGATAATACGAACCCGGCGAAGTAAAGCTGTCATCGAACACAATCGTTTATTTCACGGTTTCCCGGAAAGCAATATTTCTCGGTTTGAACACGGCCAGAGTAATTTCTGTAATGTCAGATCGATATTATACGACGAGTGCAGCGAGGCCTGTATCACACGCAATTAACTACGTTACACGTCCTCATTATACGCCATTTCCATGTGTAATGCGTTCATTGCCAGAGCAATGTCCAGAAAACGCCTACGCATAAAGATCACTTTGTGGTATCGCGACAATAACGCAAACCAGAAGTCTACTATCGAAAACAAGTATTTATTTTACACTTCCTCCACGGATACCTTACTTTTAACTCTTTCCAATTGTACTTCCTTTTGTGCTGTTATATTAATGCCGTGATATTAATACCTCCTATCAAACTGAATAGTTAATTTATACTTTCTCAAGTTATGTACGGGGCGAGATTTCTAATCATTTATTCACTCATTTAATTCAATTTGCTTTAAACATTTTACGTTCCAACTATTATTAACCTGCAGCTACTCGCACTCCACTTTCACAAGTAAATTTTTAGTCAAAATATAAAATAGCTACCTTAATTTAAAATAAATATTGGCCACTGTAGTCGACACCTTTGTTTACGCTTGAAACGCTGAATTTCAAGGTTTGATTTTGAGAATTAAAAGTTCAACAAATAGGGAGATCAACGCGTGATCGATAAAATTGATAAAAATAAGGTTGCAGGCGGAGAATTGAAATTCTAAAAACATCCCTCGAAACATTTATCGAATTATTCACCTAGACAGCGGATGTTTATGCAAAATCAAAATTGTCGTTCTGAATTGCAACGAACCAAATTCTTGAACCAAAATCACACCTACACATTTTTCTCATAAATGCATAGAATCCGCTATCTGTTCATAACCAACGATAAAATTGCTCCGCAACGTTTCGCGGCAGTTATCAATTAGCTTTTATCATCACCGGAGTCTAAATCACACATAATTTTTCATTTCGAGCGGCACTAGTTCGCACAGCAATATCGCAGAAGCTTAAAATTTCCATATGCATGCTGGCCGAGTTTGTTCGACTTAATATCACGCATCGTTCTCGTCGACGAGAACGCATAAAGTCTCGGATTCAACGTAATCATCGCACGCTTCTCCACGGAGGGAAAAAATGGCCCGAGGTATTCACAATTAGTTGCGATTCGCGTTCGCCGCGATCCACTTTCTCTATTGGCGCGTAACCACGCCGCGGAAAAGCGGGCAAATAAATAACAGCAGAGGAAAAAAAGAGGTTCGCGCCAAGAACCGGGAACGACTGCCGCGAAATCGCACGCAACCGGACACCGACGTTGCACTCTCGTGCTGCACTCGCGTTGCAGTCGCGCATTACGATCCAACGCAATCGGGAGATGTTTATCTGCCCCTGTGGACACGTAACCGCGTTTCACCCGTACAAGAATACGTCGCGCATAATAGAGTTCGATTAGTTCACCCTTAAGAATAGTTTCAATTAATACCTTGGTGGGATAGGGCAGTTCTTAATAGCTTGTGTAAATTGAAATAAGAATACCTACTTTTCATTTTTTTCATAAATGCATAAAATCTGCAGTCTAGTTATCATTCTATGTTCACCACAAGGATTCGTTCGATTGATGCAAAATAGGAAATAAAGACTATATACCTACTTTTGATTTTTGTCATAAATGCATAAAATCTGCAGTCTAGTTATCATTCTATGTTCACCACAAAGATTCGTTCGATTGATGCAAAATAGGAAATAAAGACTATATACCTACTTTTGATTGTTATCATAAATGCATAAAGTCTGCAGTCTAGTTATCATTCTATGTTCACCGCAAAATTTCTTTCGATGATGCAAGACAGGAAATAAAGACACCATACGTTCTTTTGATTTTTATCATAAATGCATAAAATCTGCAGACTAGTTATTATTCTATGTTCACCACAAGGATTCGTTCGATTGATGCAAGATAGGAAATAAAGACTATATACCTACTTTTGATTTTTATCATAAATGCATAAAGTCTGCAGTCTAGTTATCATTCTATGTTCACCGCAAAATTTCTTTCGATGATGCAAGACAGGAAATAAAGACACCATACGTTCTTTTGATTTTTATCATAAATGCATAAAATCTGCAGACTAGTTATTATTCTATGTTCACCACAAGGATTCGTTCGATTGATGCAAGATAGGAAATAAAGACTATATACCTACTTTTGATTTTTATCATAAATGCATAAAGTCTGCAGTCTAGTTATCATTCTATGTTCACCGCAAAAATTCTTTCGATCGATGCAAGACAGGAAATAAAGACTATATACCTACTTTTGATTTTTATCATAAATGCATAAAATGTGCAGACTAGTTATCATTCTTTGTTCACCGCAAAAATTCTTTCGATCGATGCAAGACAGGAAATAAAGACTATATACCTTCTTTTGATTTTTATCATAAATGCATAAAATCTGCAGTCTAGTTATCATTCTATGTTCACCGCAAAAATTCTTTCGATCGATGCAAGACAGGAAATAAAGACTATATACCTTCTTTTGATTTTTCTCATACATGCATAAAATCTGCAGTCTAGTTATCATTCTATGTTCACCACAAAGATTCTTTCGATCGATGCAAGACAGGAAATAAAGACTATATACCTACTTTTGATTTTTATCATAAATGCATAAAATCTGCAGTCTAGTTATCATTCTATGTTCACCGCAAAAATTCTTTCGATCGATGCAAGACAGAAAATAAAGATTATATACCTACTTTTGATTTTTATCATAAATGCATAAAATCTGCAGTCTAGTTATTATTCTATGTTCACCGCAAGGAATGTTTCGATCGATGCAAGACTGAGAATAAAGACTTAAAAATGAAAGTGGAAAAATTGGCGTTGATAATCTTGTTTCCACATCAACACCATGTACAACGACAGAGTAGCGATGTGCGAACAACGCACAGCTCGCGGGCGTGTAATAGAATTAACCGCGAAAAGACCTCGGGTTGATATCTTGGAAGGCCTCTGGTTTGCATCGAGCCGTCCAACACGGATCTAATAGTTTTAACCGCGAAACCGTGCGCGCACCACGGAACACGTGTCGCAGTATGGTGGTTCTTGTTCGGACTTGATGAACATACTTTTCTGAAAACTCTTTCCGAACAAGTAATACACTCTTTTACATACATAATGCGACAGGAATGAAATGGGATGTTTTTTAATTTTTTCCACCAGCCGGTCTAGTTCTTCAATCTAATATATATTTAATAAAAACAAATTTTAACAGTGATAAAAGATGAATTAACAAGGTTTCGCATTAAAAAAATAATAGGCACAAAGATATTTTCTAAATTTTACATATATGTAAGTCCACATAAAAAAGCTGAAAAATACAACTTTTAACAATTTCTCTACAACTCTGACAACTTTTCTCCAAAAATTTTGGCACCTTGTGTAGCAAACTAATTGTTCTAACTTCTCAAAGAAGTTCAAATCGTATGGCCCAATGATAAAAATCGTTTTTTTTTAAAGAGTGTCCGAATATTTGTGGGAATCACTGTGATTCGAAAGGTTTCCGAGAGCTCTATTTGGTACCAGGAGGACTGACGGTAAATTATGTACATTTTCGATCGGATCAAAGATTTACCGACCGCAGTTTCCAATTAATTTTAGACGACGTTTTCCCTTCGGAGACCAAGCAGCCCTCGAATCAGGTACTTAGGTACTTGGTCGTCGGTTGATTGCCAAGTTTTAAGTTAATTACACGAGCGATGCGAAAGTAAGAAATTACAGCGGCGAATCGAGGTCGACGACTCGAGTAAAGGCGAAGCGGAAGAACGCTCGAAAGTCTTGGATCCTTTTGTCAATTATTGATGGTTATCGAACAGCGACTTACGTCGAGGGAATAACTTCTGCTGGGAAGCTAGCGAGGCTTGCAATCGTGACAGAATCGTCGACGAAACGCGATGGCAACAGCTAAGCTACTTAGGCCCTGCTGCCCCAGTAGAATCACCATAAAATACGCGGGCGTACGTGCGTGAAACACCGTGACACCGTTCGAGTACACGCAGGCTAGGCCGAAAGTTAGCTTACACTTTTGTAAGTGAACGAGAACTTTTCAACCAAGCATCGAACATCGTAATTTTATTGAACGCTAGCACGAACTGAATATTCTCAGTAAACATTTGATAACTGACGAAATTAAAATTATTTGAACTGAACGCTACAGCGCGATATACATACAATCTTAGAAGGCCGAAGAACACAGTGAGATGGATGAAATATCGGGATGAAATTTCCAGTAAAATTCATTAAAAAATTATTCCCATCTACTTTATTAGCGAGAAATGTATTTTTTTTTTAACTTGTGGAACTTATTTCTTTAAATTGTAGATTATTCTGCAGGATATTCCATATCTGTACTTTTTTTAAAAGTACCGTTTATCTCGACGTTACCCTGTTTTTCCCTCTGTCAACAAATTATTAATTCGCCGGAGCAAAATGTTATCCATAGACAAATGGATTTTATGGGAGAAATGAGTAGCTGTAATCTAAAACATTAAAAACGTTAGATGAATTCAAAAATACTATTATATTATTATCAACCCATTGAACATTCTAAAATTCATTAAAACATTATTCCTATCTACTTTATTAGCGAAAAATGTTTGTTTTTTTAAACTTGCGGAACGTATTTCATTTTAAACTTTTTTAACGTACTTTTTTAAAGTTTTGAATATTTTCGGGTTCCACTTTTAGATGGACATTCGCGACATTTTTTCGATTATAACGATTCCAAACACGATACAGTTCGGATTTTCCATGACTGTTTAATCCACGATTTAGTGAAACTAAATCTGAATCGGTCGGGCGAGGCAAGCAATGCGATAACGCGTTGTTTTCACTATACTTGACTATACACTATACACTGTACTGTATATGTATACATTATAGGTCACGAGTAGCCTAAACTTTTTCTTCGGTGTCGAGGGGTTAGTGCAAAAGTTGGTAGAGCCCCTCTGTGCTGAGGGGCGACGATTCGGTAGAAGGTTCTGGAACTAGTTACCCGATCTAGAACCCAAGTTGGAACCACCGCATTCCTCGACGGCCGGTGTCACAAGATCCTATGTAGAAAAAACGTGAAATTTCGATATACCGAAATATTTCGGCTGATCAAAATTTCACCTCCCTTAGCGTCTCGTACCGTGCGTCGCTACGGGACATTTTGACCGCTGTAAAGAAGTGAAATGAATATGAAACCGCGTAAAATATATCAGGATGAAATTTCCTCTAAAATTCATTAAAAAATTATTCCTACCTATTATCGTAATAAATATATTTTTCTTAATCATTTTTTAATGAATTCTTTCAACGTTGTTGTCTTAAAATAAAATTATAAATTGTCCATTTGTTACTGATTTAGTAGTTTGTCGTATAATTTAAATCACCGATGTCTTTGGTTATAAATTTAACAATGTGAATATAGCTATATGAAAATAGCAACAGAATGGTGAATGCTGTTCACATTACATAAGGCCGAGGCACAGAAATTGCCTAACATTTGCATGTTTAATATTGACCGTGTTATACCATGCCCGTGTGTGTGAATTCCACAAAGTGGCTAATATTTGCTCGTTTAATAGCGAGTCGCCGCGTAAATTGAGCCCGTCGATTTTTCGTTAAACCGAGCGGATTATCTTTGATTTCCTTCCAGGAAATTGTTTAATATTCTTGGCCAATACTATTTGAGACGACTTTTGCAAACATTCCTTATAAAAGCCAGTTGATTAGTATACAGTGACTCCCACTAATATTCGAACACTCTTAAAAAGACGATAACTTTTTTTAATATTGTACTATACGATTTAAACTTTTTTGGGAAGCTAGAGCAATTAGTTTACTACAGGATGTGAAAAAAAATTTTGTCAAAAATTGCAATTGATCGGATTTGTAGAAAAAATACTAAAAGTTGCATTTTACAACTTTCTTATGTGGGCCTATATTGAAAATTTAAAAAATACGTTTTGTAGATCTGCGTCAACTAAACGTATTCTGAAAATTTCGTTCAAAATCTGTTGATGCGAAACAAAACGGCAGGCATTGAAAGATGTAAGAATCCTTAGATTTACTGCAGTTATAGGCTGAAAATCTGCAATTTTTAGCATCTTTAAACGTTTGTAGCTAATTACATCGTCGCCCGATTTTGACGAAATTTTCAGAATACGTTTAATTGACACAGATCTACAAAACGTAGTTTTCAAATTTTCAATAGAGGCTCACATAAAAAATGTTGTAAAATGAAACTTTTAGTATTTTTTCTACAATTCCGATCAATTCCAATTTTTGACAAAATTTTTTTTCACATCCTGTAGCAAACCAATTGCTCTAGCTTCCCCTAAAAGTTTAAATCGTATATTACAATATTGAAAAAGGTATTAAAAAAGGTCTTTTCAAGAGTTTCCGAACATTAGTAGGAATCACTGTACATCGTAATTCTAAATAGGAAATTTCTCATCGAAGCTATCCTGCAGTTGATAGATTTTATTTTACGTTCAATTACATTATCAATAATAAAAATCTCCTCTATTACACGTATCATCGTATGGTAAAGTTGATTATTGTGATTAGGTTTAATGGCAGCCATTACAGCTCGCCTCCCGTACCATGCTATAATGTTCTTTTCATTTTATTTACGGTACTCTGATACTTTTATTTTAATGCATGCAGTAACGACACGTTTTGCATTAAAATTATGGTTGTACACAGAAATTCTAACAGTTGTTCTTGAACCATAACAATATTTCTTAGCACACACTTTTGCGAGCACGTTCTGCTGGCGTAAGTTATGTCACTGGAAATAATGAATATTTTAGAACTAACGCGACAAACGTATGAGATAGGGAATTTTATTAAAATTGCAACGACCTCGTAATTCACGATTATGACAAATGCGCGAGATCGTGCTCGGCTTTATGACAGCTTAACACGGTAATGCATCGAGAAATGACTTGGAAAAATAACTAGATCGCCATAAAACGTGACTTATTAAGCTGTCAAGGCCGCCAACGAATTCTTTCCCTTTTAACATTCGAAATGGTTCTCGCCCACGTGTCATTCCGATCCACGCGCGACTTTATAATATTCTTACGACATTCTATTAATCGTATACCAACGCGTCAACCTCTCAGCGTACAGATCACTGAGCATTCTCTCAGCTTCCGTATTTCTTTTTTTTTTATTATAGAAAATCTCATATGAGATTTGTTTCAACATGATAAAGAATACAATACGAAAAATACAAACAAGTATTTCAATATTGAAACGTGTAAAATACGTACGATACAGAAAAGTTCGATCATTTAAATCATTTAAAGAAACATATCTTTACAATTTAGAAGATTTTTATTCTGTATAATCTTTCTCACACTGTTCAAATAAATATTCCATTTTACCGATCGTAATGAATTAATAGAAAAATGTATGCTATCGGCGCACAGGTTCGATCATCAGTATATCAGTTACCTTTATATTTTATATTATAAGTATATCAGTTACCTTCTGTTTGATTTTTTTGAAACACTTAATATGTCAATGTAACATGATATTTGGTCCCCTTAGGGTTTCAAATTCATTTACCAATCCTCTTCCTCTTTACCACTCTCACCATCGCCTTTTCAGCAGGACCTACTGTTTATGGTGGGTTCCGAACCACCTTTTTGCCAACAACACGTGAAAAACACCCCGGGTGAGTCACTTTCCGGTTTTTTTACCAGACGGTCACCCATCCAAGTGCCGTTCACGTTCCGCATTGCTTAACTTCGGTGATCTAACGAGAACCGGTGCTTTCAACGGGACTACGGTTGTTGGCTGAAACACTTAATATAATATTCGGTAATTTTCAGACGCAAAATTCTCTTGAAGATGATCCATACCGGGATCAAAACGAAAAAAAAAAATGATCGAAACCTGTGCACCGATAGCATACATTTTTCTGTTCAAATCAAATTGAACCTGTTTTCTGATACATTTGGATTTTCAGCAATTTCTTGAATACAGAAGAATTGAATCGTTTAAAAACTGGTTCAAACAAGGACTGCAAAGGGTTAAACGTCTTTCTTTATGAACTGATGTACTTCCTCAAGCTGTTTTGCTTTTTTTTCAGGTTGCAAACAGCGGATCTTCGTAAAAAAGCAGTTCACTCGCAGCTGTGTGGAATGATGGATGATATTTACCAAGATATCTTGAAGCGACACCGGCATCAGGGAACACGTCGACATGTCCACTGGTATATCCCTCTGTCAAGCTCCCACACCTTCGTCTAACAACTCACCAGACCACGATCGAGTTCGTTTTCTATCACAGACTCCGCTCGACGAATTACCGAGTAGGTGTCTTTAGAAATCGTTCAGCCACGCTCACTCTTATCAACATCCGACGGCAATGTCTTCCGGTCTTACGTGAATCAAACCGGAACAGACTACACGACACTTAATCTGTGAATCAGCTGTTCTCGCGAGAAGCTCGTATCGAAATAACTTTTACAGCTGGATTAGACGGAACAATATCTGACTTAATCCTTCCTTATGGAACACTGATTAGATGAACCAATGATTGCGAGTTCTGAAATCGGACGATTGATTCGATATGCCAGATATTGTTCCCCACGTGTGCCGAACGAAAATGGCCTAAAAGAAGAGTCCTAATGAAAATCTGCCGTAATTCCGTACTGTTCTTATACCACACGTATCTATAAACTTCTGTTTTTATATTACACAATTTTAATTATAATTTTACTTCTACTATTTACAGGTGTACGCGAATGGAACACAGAAATTAATTACATACAGTGGGTGTACAAAGTGTTTGTACACCTTTCAAAAGCGAATAACTTTCTCAGAATTCGATCCGACAGTTTCAGCTTTTTTTTTTAGACGTTAGAAGGATTAGTTTACTAGTGTAAATAAATCCCGTCGGGTAATGTACGTTCCTCTAAAAACCACGCAGCATTTGTTTGAAAAATTTATTCGTACAACAAATAACTTAGAAGTTAATTTCGTCATTTTGCGACTCACAAATTTTAATTAAGTTTACAATTGCATTGGTTTACAGTTAGTAAACTAATCCTTCTAAAGTCTGGGCAAAATTTCAAGCTGTTGGCTCGAATTTTGTCGAAGTTATTCGTTCTTAAAAGTTGTAAGAATACTTCGAAAGACCATCCGGAAGTAATAAGACAGTCGATTCTCACTGAATATTTGCCGCGAGTGTCTTCGGGGCCGGCTAGGGCTAGGTAGTCCAATCGTCGGAGCAGGGTCCCACGTGCGAAACGCAACAATCGAGACGTTTCGAAACGGAGGATAGCGGAGTACGGGTTAGGCCACTTTCGTTTGTGGAGCGAGGCACACGTGACTTACGCCACAATTAATCACCGGCACAATAATAACAGAAACGAGGAATCCGTACCGTTTTTCCCCGGTCGAGCAAAGTTAAGTAAGAGACCGACTCGCGGACGGTTATGCTCTGTCGAACGAACTGTATCACCGGCACGAAAGAGAGAGTGGAAACGACTGTCGACTGGTTAGAGAGCGTTTCATTCGCGGAGACGACGAGACAGGCAGAACCGATCTCCTCGCAATCGGAAGGCTGACTCGACACTGGCACGTCCTGATTCCGTGGAAGACTCCCTCGCCTGTGTATATTAAATTAAGCAGCGCCGTGAGACACTATAGCCGTCGCGCGGTAACTATAATCCAATATTTCACAGGTGGACGACGCGAGACCATGAAGTCAACGGGCACAGACTGGGACACACTCGTTTACCAAGTCAGACCATTCGATAGCTGCAGTAGTTACGAAGTGGGCACGGTTTAACGAATTATTACTTCTCTTCTGCTGAACGAAACATTACGAAAAACATCATGAACGTTCTAACCAGCAGCGCACGCGCCAGTGAATTTTTTCAGAATTTTTGGTTGGAAAATTAATGTTTTGAAAATTGAAAAGCATAAGCATTGAAGCTGTCAGAGAATATACCACGAGTAATGTTATTATGTGTATTTTCTTCAGATTGTTCAAATGGCTGGATTATATTCACATTTATCTGAATGCTTAAAATCTTATTTCAGTTAAAAAGAAAAGCGTACTTGTTAGACTTTGTTAAAACCGTCATCACTGACTCTATAAATACGGTGAGCGAGTAACGAATTATTACTTCTTCTCTACTGAATGAAACATTACGAAAAACATCATGAACGTTCTACCAAACAACGCACGACTGTGAATTATTTCAGAATTTTTGGTTGGAAAATTAATGTTTTAAAAATTGAAAAGCATAAGCATTGAAGCTTTCAGAGAATGTACCACGAGTAATGTTATTATTTGTACTTCCTTCAGATTGTTAAAATCTTATTTCTGTTAAAAAGGAAAGCGTACGTTCATATGTGTTAGACTTTGTTAAAACCGACATCACTGACTCGTTAAAATACGGCGAGGGTTTAACGAATTATTACTTCTCCTCTACTAAATGAAACATTACGACAAATTCATGAACGTTCTACTAAACAACGCACGACTGTGAATTATTTCAGAATTTTTGGTTGAAAAATTAATTTTTTAAAAATTGGCAAGCATAAGCATTGAAACTTTTAGAGAATGTACCACGAGTAATGTTATTATGTGTATTTTATTCAGATTGTTGAAATCTTATTTCAGTTAAAAAGAAAAGCGTACATTCATATTTGTTAGATTTTGTTAGAATCTTCATCACTGACTCGTTAAAATACGGCGAGAGGTTAATGAATTATTACTTCTCCTCTACTAAATGAAACATTATCAAAAAATGCATGAACGTTCTACCCAGCAGAGCACGCGACAGTGAATTATTTCAGAATTTTTGGTTGGAAAATTGATTTTTTAAAAATTAGCAAGCATAAGCATTGAAGCTTTCAGAGAATGTACCACGAGTAATGTTATTATTTGTACTTCCTTCAGATTGTTAAAATCTCATTTCAGTTAAAAAGGAAAGCGTACGTTCATATTTGTTAGACTTTGTTAAAACCGTCATCACTGACTCGTTGAAATACGGTGTAGGGTTAACGAATTATTACTTCTCCTCTACTAAATGAAACATTACCAAAAACATCATGAACGTTCTACCCAGCAGCGCACGCGCCAGTGAATTTTTTCAGAATTTTTGGTTGGAAGATTAATTTTTTAAAAATTGGCAAGCATAAGCATTGAAGCTTTCAGAGAATGTACCACGAGTAATGTTATTATTTGTACTTCCTTCAGATTGTTAAAATCTTATTTCAGTTAAAAAGGAAAGCGTACGTTCATATGTGTTAGACTTTGTTAAAACCGTCATCACTGACTCGTTAAAATACGGCGAGGGTTTAACGAATTATTACTTCTCCTCTACTAAATGAAACATTACCAAAAAATTCATGAACGTTCTACCAAACAACGCACGACTGTGAATTTTTTCAGAATTTTTGGTTGGAAAATTAATGTTTTAAAAATTGAAAAGCATAAGCATTGAAGTTTTTAGAGTATGTACCACGAGTAATGTTATTATGTGTATTTTCTTCAGATTGTTTAAATCTTATTTCATTTAAAAAGAAAAGCATACATTCATATTTGTTAGACTTTGTTAAAACCTTCATCACTGACTCGTTAAAATACGGCGAGGGGTTAATGAATTATTACTTCTCTTCTACTGAATGAAACATTACCAAAAAATTCATGAACGTTCTACCCGACAGTGAATTATTTCAGAACTTTTGGTTGCAAAATGGAATTTTTAACAATTTGCTATCATAGGCATTGAAGCTTTTAGAGTATGTACCACGAGTAATGTTATTATGTGTATTTTCTTCAGATTGTTCAAATGGCTGGATTATATTCACATTTATCTGAATGCTTAAAATCTTATTTCACTTTAAAGAAAGGCGTAACATTCATACTTGTTAGACTTTGTTAAAATCTTCATCACGAGTTTGACTCGTTAAAATACGGCGAACGGTTAATGAATTATTTATTCTCTTCTGCTGAACAAAAACATTCGAAAAAATTCATGAACGTATTATCCAACAGCGCACACGACCGTGAATTATTTCCTCATTTTTGGTTGCAAAATTGATTGTTAAAAAAATCATAACTGCAAGCATAAAATTGCTGATTTGATGTTGAAGTTTTCAGATTGTTTGATTCTTTTCAGATTGTTCAAACGATTGGCTTAGAAAATCTGATCGAGCGGATACCGGGAAGAGCAGAAAGATCATCGAGGCTTCCGATGACGCGATTACCGCGATCATTCGTTCCGGGAAGATGATTCAAAAAAGAGGAGTCACAAGCCGATCAAAGAGAATCGCTTCGATACCGAGTCATTGGCTACGGTCGCCTGACTCTACGTTGCGAGCCATTAACCGGTGACTAATTAGTCCGAGTAGCTAGTAATTAGTTGGATTTAAGTGGGACCAGCGTCTCGTTACCTTGAGAACCGTCGGTTTTATCTTCGCGTGGTGATGAGCGAAAATAAAAGGAGACGTTTCCCTTTACTTTGAGAGGCAACCGGTTTCTCCGACGTAAAAATAGCTGTACTCGCTGTTCGAACGGGAAAAGATCCGACTGCCGTGACAGCGTAAGTGTAACTTCGCCGCGTATTAGTTGCTAACAATCATGATTTCATAGTAAACAGAAGCGAACGATCGTTATGCTGCGAGGAACTCGATGGAATTGCTCGAGTGGCACGTTCTGATTGCTGAAATGCTTCCGGCATGATCTTGCAGCACCAGAAGCGATTAAAATGTTTCAGTTTATCGAAATGTAGACTGCGGATGTTTATGGAATTTTCAATTTCTGCAGACGTATTCGAAGAAAGTGGACTAAACTGGAATTTGATTTCCAGTCGTAGACTTTGCAGATCTGAAATGAATAAAAATTGTACGAAATTCTGTCGAACTTTACATTCTACCCTCTTTTGCAAATATTCAGAAGCCATAAATTCATGATAGATCCGCAATCTACAAAATACCGAGGCTCTATTTATATTTTATGCAATTTTTATTAGAATATTATTAGAAAACCCCCACCTATGCACAATCGAGAAATCGTTTTTGCAATCCTGGAAAAACGAATCTACTCCCTTAAGCACTGAACTATTTACCCAATGCCAAATATTTTTCACGTCGCACCACTCAAATTACTTTTTACCACGTTTTTGTTAGCTCGCTTTGTTGTCTGTCTGTTTTTTCTGAAGCGCATACTATGGACGACTATCACGGCGCAACAAAGATCAGCCAAAAGGATCACCAGACGAAACCACTCCGATCACCGTCTGACCATGAACAACCACTAACTACAGAAGTGTCGAGCAGCCCTCCGTCGCACAGACGCGTCGAGTACCAAGTAACAATTACTGAAATTAGTAAGAATTGAATAAAACTCGCCTAACAACTCCATGAAATTCTTACAAGATCTCGATCCACCTCTTCGCCAGAGAATTTTTGCCTGGTTTCGAAAACCGTTTACTTTGTTCTAGGTTCGTGTTTCCGCGCAAGATTCACGAAGACGAACGCGGAGAGGGTGGCGTGTAAATATTTCGCGAGACACCGTTCGCACGCGTGTTTCGAGACAGATGGTCGGCCAGCCACTGATCCCGCGAGCTCGCGAAAAGCGCGTGCGAGCGTCGTGTTCAGGGCAACATGCGTGGCTCGCCTCGGCGAATATTCCGCGCGTCCGGCTGTCGCTTATTCTACAGGCTGATCCGAAATTAGCAACAAAAATGTGCGGGTGCACTGAACACTCCGCTTCGGATCGGCAGACGTCTGCCAATCGGGATCAACCCCTTGGCGTTTTCCCAGCTAGCATATTTTTTTAATAATCTGTCAAGGAAAACAGAATTTTCCAAATCAGGATTTCATTTTTTATTGCAAGGGATCATTCTCTTATTTTCATGGAGAATTTCTCCCTTGCGCACCACTTCCAAATGTCATTCTACTTAAGATCTTGAACTTTTCAGTATTTATTTATTTAGTTATTATTGCTTTAAACCGATTGGTTTATTTAGCAAGTTTCCAGTATTTCTAATCAGAAAGATTTAATTTTTCATTGTAAAGGATAAGTCTCTTATTTTAAACAAAAACGTTGAATTTTTTCCTTGTGCTTTTCGCACCACTTCCAAATGTTATTCTACTTAAGATCTTGAACTTTTCAGTATTTATTTACTTAGTTATTATTGTTTTAAACCGATTGGTTTATTTAACAAGTTTCCAGTATTTCTAATCAGAAAGATTTAATTTTTCATTGTAAAGGATAAGTCTCTTATTTTAAGCAAAAACGTTGAATTTTTTCCTCGTGCTTTTCGCACCACTTCCAAATTCCACTCTACATAAGACCTTGAAGCTGCCAGAATTTTTTTTACTTCGTTATTATTGCTTTAAACCGATTGGGTTATTTAATTTAATTTTTCATTGTAAGGCATCATCCTATTATTTTAAACAAAAACGTTGAATTTTTTCCTTGTCATTTTCGCACCACTTCCAAATGTTATTCTACTTAAGATCTTGAACTTTTCAGTATTTATTTATTTAGTTATTATTGCTTTAAACCGATTGGTTTATTTAGCAAGTTTCCAGTATTTCTAATCAGAGGGATTTCATTTTTCATTGTAAGGCATCATTCACTTATTTTAAACAACAACGTTGAATTTTTTCCTTGTCATTTTCGCACCACTTCCAAATTCCACTCTACATAAGATCTTGAAGCTGCCAGAATTTTTTTTACTTAGTTATTATTACTTTAAACCGATTGGGTTATTTAATTTAATTTTTCAATGTAAGGCATCATTCTATTATTTTAAACAAAAACGTTGAATTTTTTCCTTGTCATTTTCGCACCACTTCCAAATTCCACTCTATAAGATTTTGAAGCTGCCAGAATTTTTTTAACTTAGTTATTATTACTTTAAACCGATTGGGTTATTTAATTTAATTTTTCAATGTAAGGCATCATTCTATTATTTTAAACAAAAACGTTGAATTTTTTCCTTGTCATTTTCGCACCGCTTCCAAATGTCATAACACGAGATCCTAAAGTTTTCAGTATTTGTAATCAGCAGGATTTAATTTGTATTTTTGAATTGTAAGGGATGATTCTCTTCTTTTAAGCGAGAACGTTGAATTTTTCTCTTTCGCATTGAGTTTTGGGAATTTGTAACATGTGAAGCATGTTTGGAGGTTTCGCAACACTGGCTTAGAACCGACCTGTACTTTCGTACATGTCTCGGCTGGAATGCTATTGTTCGCATCTCTGCGTTTCCGATGTACCATGGACACACTGGGTTTTCACTTTCGTCCCGTATCGAACGATCTCGTATCCGTCCATCTTTTTCCCGATCTTCTGGGATTATTGTGAAACTTCGTAGACCTCGTCATTTATTCTCGAAACAGTAATTATTAGACCGCGGATGTTTGCAATGAAAAACATGACTGGCAGTTCCATTTAATTAATCATTAAAATAATCCACAGCTTAATAAGGTTACTCTATCAATCCAGTAATTATTTTTTAACTAAAACAATGCAATGATTCAAGGTTAGAACGAAGTGCTAAAAATTACAAGAGGAGAAGTATCTTGCGTGCCGGCTGCACATCTTTCATAAGTAATTATTTCTCCTTCTTGATCACTATCGAAAACTGAATCACTATTACATAGCAGGAGATGTTTAATTTTCTTCGTTCAATTAAAATCGACAATTTCCTTCGGGAGGTTAAATTCTCCGCTATTTTAGTTCTACAAGTAACGCTGTTCGTTTCTTCGGTAGCATCGCAAGTCTGATTATCAGGTTCAACTTCGCTGTTGCTGTTTCACGCGTACGCAGTTCTAACGAAGCACAAGATAAATGCATTAAGGTGCAAATGTAATGACTTCCTGAAGAAACGCTCCCCGAGTAACTAATAAGAAAAAAAACTAGTCTCCCTACATATCTATTATGAGAATCAAGGTGCTTCGTCTTCGATAGTTCTAGAGCTGATAAGTGATACTATTTTGCAATCTACATTCCAACCAGCTGCATCGGCGTGAAATTTCTTCTGAACATAACGAATTACGAGTTTTTGTTCAGCTCCTTTCATACCGCGAAGGAAATGGTCAATTTCTCCATCGAACTCGCTCAGAGGTCGATTCTCGTTCAGCAACTACAATTATCATTTTTCGCCAGCAAACTATTGGCTGTACATAAATATTACCACACGAAAATACTTTCTGATCGATTTTTTTAACTTCTCTTACTCTTTTCTCGATCCTTTAACGTTTTCAACTTTTCACTAATATACAGTATATTATATTAGAGATCACTATTTTACGTGTATGTATGAGAAATCAAACAAAAATTCTTTATTCTTCAAGATCACTTAACCTCCATACGTTCCTCAGGGTGAAAATTCACTTATTCAATATTTTCACATACTGTAAAATTATTCACTCTTTTATGTCTACATCGTAAGATATATTTCTTTAAAATGTGACGCTATATAGGAAATATATTGTGTTGATTTAACGTGTAAAATAAAAATGGGTGAATTGTTACCTTACTCTCTTTTATGCAGTTATTTTTGCGGAGCGTATGAAGGTTAATGTTCAACAACTGGACAAAAAAAAAGAAGATAGTACAGCAACCATTGAGAGATAATTTTGAAGACGAGACTCCACTCTTTAACTCCACATTGGTTTGATCGATTAACCCGGGAGTACGCGCACCGTTGGTCTTTTTGACCGACGATTTCGTATATATTGAAATACGATACGAAGTCTTCGACTGATGATTTTTTCTGTCGAGCTATTCTCATTTGAAGGGGGTCTCGACTTGTTTATCTTATGTGGCGATACTTAGTGCAGTCACGTTGGTTTTAAAACATACCATCGCCACGCGTCGGTTCATTCGACCATAGCGCGCCTACTAACGTCAGTCTGATTTCGTCCATCGAGTTTGACCCATACTGTCTGGCAATGATGGCTAATTTCAGATATTTTGAAGACATTGAAGACAAGGTCAGCGATTCAGCAGAAGATACCGATTATATAATAGAATCCGATTATAATACTGATTCAGAAACTAATTGTTCAGATATAGAAATATCTGATTCAGAGGTGACATATGTTTCCAATGAAGAAAACGTAAGTACTTATTCGTTATTTTCAAGATACATTTCTAATCTGAAGAAAATATAAAAGAAGAAAATTTACGAGTACATTTTGTGAAAAATAGATACAACATATATTAAATTATTGTTGTTTGGAAAAAATAAAAATCAAGTTATAAATTCAAATTGATAAAAGTTTACTTTTATCGCGAGTGTCCTAGTAATGCGAGCGAATCTAAATTATCAAGCGACGAATAATTATTACTTTTTTATTTCAACATTTAATTTTATTCATTTACTTTAAATTTTATATTATATTGTTACTTAATATTTTATTTAATTTATCTGTTTTATATTTTAGTTATTTCGTTACCAGGTGACCATTTATTTTATAATAAAAAATTGGTACTGTTTATGTAAAACAATTAAAATACAATATTACACATTATTTATACTATATTAGTCATTTTATTCAATTATTTCTCATTATAATAGCATCGGTCGAAATGACCGACGCGCGCCTACTAACGCAAGTGCTGGTGGCGCGCGTACTCCCGGGTTAAACAAATTTGAAAACGTTCGTACGAAACGTACGAAGTTACAACATCCGTATAAAGGGGTTAATCAAATTCAAGAAGGAAGGACAACACGCCTAATCGAATTAGCGGTACTGTATTTCCTATTGACGCACTCCTGTACTAGAAACCACACAGGTCTGCGTTCTCACAGTCGCATAAATTAATCCAGGGTGAACACGTGACAGATGGCGGACTGTACCGAAGTTCTCGCCTAAAGTTCTGTGTTTCGGAAACGCGAGACCGATCGCGCGGATTGTTCTTTTTGTTTTCACTGCGGAGAAACATGGATCGGCCCAGGGAACGCCATAAATTCGCCGGAACGGCTCGGTCGTTTTCCACGGGGTCGTATATTGGCCGAGTCCGCAACAATAAAATGGCGGAGTTCTCAATTCGCGCACTGCAACACGTGGTCTCCGCGAAACTCCGGGCTTCGCGCCGGGCAATCCTGTTTGCTTAATCTTCTTTGCTCGCTCGATGGGAAACGTATCGAGAGGACGCCGCGTGGGACGGAACGATCCTGTATCGCTCGAAACGTTGCTTTATGCTCGGCGTAATCTAAATCACTTTCTCGAATTGTGCACATAATTATGAAAGTGGTCCGAGTCGTGTATTTCTTGTTTCGAGATGTTCAAAGGATAAATTCCATCTAATGTTGAAGAAACAAGCACTATCTAACGTTTCATTCTTCGCAATATCGTGAAAATTACATTGAACTAATTCGATGCGAAATAATTTTCACTTAGACCACTTTCATAATTATCGCCACAATTAGAGCGACGCTCGATGGTTCTCGAACGATCCGCAAAAGAAACGTGTTCTCAATATCTAAGAAATATCTATGATTTTTTTCGAGTAACTCTACTCTTACTGCTTGGATACGAAAGATACGTTGGGATTACGCGAACGTTTTGAATAACTGACGCTCTCCGGAGATCGTATCGTTAATTCGCAGGCTGGTTCGAGAAACTGGGACAAGGGATGATCTAATTTGTAATGTATAATTAATTAGTACCGGCTATGACAATGCTGCTGACTCTGTGTTATATGTAGCCAGCGGATCTTTATGCAAAATCAAAGTTTTCTACCTTATTTTTTGATTATTTTACGTCGCTTTTTCAACTATTATGGTTATTAAACGATAGTTTTCTACCTGAATTGCAAGAAACTAGAGTGTCAAATGCTAGGCGATGACAACATTGGAAACGTCCTGCTTTTTTTAAAATCTATCGGCATTTATGAATTACTATAATTTGTTTGTTAATATTAACCGTAACCCTTTCAGTAACATGTAATATATATTTGTTTATAAACCATGTGGTCGCTAATGACCTAGATGTTAATGCGACCACATTAAAAAAATAAACCATTAATAAATAATAATAATAGAGTGTCAAATGAAAATTTATTTTCTTTCTTAACGCGTCTAAGTAGGCGGTTATAGTGGAGCAGCGATGATAGCGGAGCGTCGAGAGGAGAGCTGTGCGGTGAGCAAAGCGGTGCGATGCGTGTTTATAGTGGAGCGGCGAGGTGAGTTTTGCGGTGAACAAAAGTGGATAGTAACGAGGAACA
Source organism: Lasioglossum morio (assembly GCA_916610235.2). Taxonomy (NCBI): domain Eukaryota; kingdom Metazoa; phylum Arthropoda; class Insecta; order Hymenoptera; family Halictidae; genus Lasioglossum; species Lasioglossum morio. The sequence goes on along the minus strand of OU744334.1, from coordinate 3,897,604 downwards.
AAGAAACTACTTTTTCTGTATTATGTATCGAAATATGTCGTCACTAAGACTTCGAAAGCTTATGTTGGCCGAAAATATTTTAGCAAAATATTTATTAACTTCGAATTGTGTGACAAACAGAAGTAGGAAGTGATCAGTCCATCCTGTTAATAAAGATAAAGAAGTTAGTGGTGAATTTAGTCTTGTATATTTAGAATTGAGGTAGCATCCCGATAAATTTAAACAATATTTCGTAAAAAATCGGAAAGTGACCCACCCGGGGTGTTTTTCACGTGTTGTTGGCATAAGGTGGTTCGGAACCCACCATAAACAGTAGGTCCCGCTGAAAAGGCGATGGTGAGAGTGGAAAGAGGGGGGAATGAATTTGAAACCCTGAGGGGACCAAATATCATGTTACATTGTTAAGTTAAGTTAAGGAATCACTATCATTTAGCTAGCTCTCTTGCCCGTATTGGCATCATTGACAACCCTATGTGTGTGTGTAACTCTGAGAGTGAAACTCTCCACCATGTTATTTGGCAGTGTGATTTATACAACACACAATGATCTTTACTTTTAGAAAAGCTCCACAAACTGGGATTTCAGTTGCCCTTGGATGTCTCTATGTTCCTGACTGGGCCTAATATTGGGGCTTGCCACCATATTGTGTCCTTTCTAAATAGATATAATTTGCGTGCGTAGGATACATCCACAAGGGGGGAAAAAAGAGAAAAGGGGAAGGGGAATACTTACATTGAAAATACTCCTCCTCGTTATGTATATAATATTCTGTTTGTATATCATTACCTAACGTTGTAATAAATCTTGTATAAGATTTCAAATAAAAAAAAAAAAGTTAAGTTAAGAGGCGCATTAAGTCATTATGTAATACTGAATTCATGTACCGAACATGCTATATAAACCATATTTGGTTTAAAGCATTAAATAAATAAATACAGTTGCATTTAATTACATTGGTTTGTTTCCACCGCATTATGACCGTACCCTAATAAGTTGAATATGATACAACAGTATTTTTCAATTGTTCGAGTGCCTTTACCGTTTTATGAAACAGTTTTATTTACTGTTTCATAGCGCCTACACATTTTTGTTATAAATGCATCAAACTCGCTGTCTATTTCCGCAACTTTTTTTCAGATATCGTTGTCGAACGCCATGTAAGAAGTATCTACACTTAATTTCAATAAAAGGTGCCGCGATTCAGGACACAAAGGGCTGACGAAAATTTGATGTAAAAGCCCCAAGCACCGCAATAGGCGAAGCGTGTCGTGATATCGGATTCAAGATGCAGTTCTCTTTGTGCAGTGGCCGTAGGAACGCACAACCCGAGTGGCCTGTAGACCGGATGCATATTGCACTCGCGTTGTGCGGGCGTACTCGAACGATGCTCTTCCTCGGTTCTCATCGCGCACAAAGATACGGCAAAGACAGAGCTCTCGCGTCTGTTTCGGACGTTTATTTGTACGATCGTTGACTCGCGGCCGCATTCCCATGCAAATACTATCGGTCCCGTGATCCGTATTTTCGAATTTCGCCGGTTATGCGCGAAAAAATCGTGAACGAAAAGATCGCCGAGTCATATTTGTCTCCGTGTCCGTCTCGGACCCTCTCGAACGACCGAGAGAATGCGTCGTGCGTCATACTTCGCGCTTCCGGGAAAGAGCAGGATTTTTTCAACTGATTTTATCCTCTGTTTTGGGAGTAGCGAAGGCTGGATTTTTACTTAAAAAAATAAATTTTTAAAAAATACCACGTTTTTAAAAACGAACTAAAAAGTACAAAATAATGTTTCCTAGTTCCATACAGATTCCCAACACTGTACTGATAGTCCTAAAAATTTGTAATTGTGAATTTTGAATAGCTGTGAAAATACTTATAAGATTTAAAACGAAAAGCGTGGGGCGCATGCAGTAGATAATTGATGCATAAATAGTTCATCTAAATCACTAAAAAATTTATTTCTCCGCAAATGATATGGACTGTTGTGTGAGTTTTCTCAACGGCAGCTACTCTCTACACTCCTTACTATTATCTTGCGCCCCACGCTTTTCGTTTTAAATCTTATAAGTATTTTCACAGCTATTCAAAATTCACAATTAGAAATTTTTAGGACTATCAGTACAGTGTTGGGAATCTGTATGGAACTAGGAAACATTATTTTGTACTTTTTAGTTCGTTTTTAAAAACGTGGTATTTTTTAAAAATTTATTTTTATTTACACAATTATTTTCTGCTTTCTAGTCTTATGTATGTGAAAGTTTTCAATCGATTTTTAACATTTTTACCACGTTATGAAATTATAACAGAGACATGTACTAAATTCAGACAGTATTGCAACCGCGACATATCGAAAACAAATGCAAGCAGTAACGGTGTAACGATTCTTTCACTTGGTAAAAGAAGCGATGATGTACTACGAATCGTCGCACGACGACGTACTATCATATACTGAGCTCCGTCGGGACGAAGTGGGTCCGTGGAGTGGGGACGAGTCAGAGTGCGCACGCATAGTAAAGTAGAGAACGTTGTCGCGCGGAGTGGGGATCGCTGAACGCGATCACGTAGGTTTCGCGGGGAGGTGAACAGGAAAAATATTTAATCGTTATTGCTCCGAAACGGATAGACTTTAAAAAATTTTTTTTTTTTAATAATGCATTGTCATCCAGTTCTGAGCCATATGCCCGATTTCAAGTCTCTAGCTCATCAGGAAGTTAGTTTAAAATCAATTGCAAAATTTGCCACCGAACAAACAAACAAACACACAAACAAGAAAGCGAGCTAATAAAAACGTGGTAAAAAGGATGCGTTAGTGTTTTCAACGAGAACGACCGAAAGCGTCTCTGAAAGCTGTCGCAGACTGCGTTAGAAATTAATGTAACTAATTTGCAATGAAATTAATCTGCAATAAATACCGCGTGCTCGTTTCAGAATTGACAATGTACAAAATTGTATCCGCTACGTTTTACATGCGCGAAGCAGAGCGGAAGCAGCGAATTCTTTTATTCAGCGAGCCCATTTTCGTGAATCGCGATCAGATAAAATGCGCAGTATGATTTATGTTTCCCCGACAATGCAGAGAATTAATAAAGCCTATGTTCGTTTCGCAATCCGCATTCGCAACGACGGTTCCTATTTTACATTCGCTGAGCAGCCAATGGCATATGGACGGCGACACGCGGCGGGCATCTTAAGCATCCTTCACAGAAAAAGAGGATCGAATTTATTAATCACGGAAAGTTTTTGCTGAACAGTTGTGCCCGACATTCGCAGCTTGAATAATTGTTGGACCGGCTGAGGTCGGACCGCTTTCGGCGACAGCAATTATTTGACCTGCGGTTAAATCGAGAAAGAGAGAGCAACTAGTTCCATAAATTTCTTTTTTCGTCTTCCCATGCTTTCGTTTCGATGAGGCAAGACCTTTGTTTTCATTAAGGGAATCCAGTTCATTTCGAATACACATACGACGCGGTCGGCGCTGTTATAAATTAGTGGTACGGATGTTATTTGGTGTGTGACTCTCCAAGAGCCACACGAAGAACTTCCCGATTCGTTAGTTGCAGTATATTATTATCATTAAGTATTTAGTGTACGTTTTAAGAAGATTATATGTTTTCAGGGAAATTCAATAGTTTTCTACTTCTCAAAATGTTTGCTATATGGCGTCGCATTAAACCAATAGAGTATGCCCAACCACATGACGTATTTAAATTTTTTAATTATTTTACTTTTTAAACGTATTTTACTTTTAAATTTTTCAAGAAAGAAAAAAAAATCATAGCAAAAAATAAAATTTTTTAAAAAATATATCTATATATATATATACACACAGTTACGTTTGCTTCTTCGGTGGAAAATTTCCGTCCACTCGTATAAATTGCATTGTTGAATGAACTTCTTTCGAAAAATACTAACAAAACTAAAATACTACTGGACCAAAGTACTTCGGACACTCTTAAAAACACGATAACATTTTTAATATTGCACTATACGACTTGAACTTTTTTGGGAAGCTAGAGCAATTAGTTTGCTACAAGATGTGAAAAATATTTTGTCAAAAATTGCAATTGATCGGAATTGTAGAAAAAAATACTAAACGTTGCATTTTACAACTTTCTTATGTGGGCCTATATTGAAAATTTGAAAACTACGTTTTCTAGATCTGTGTCGATTAAACGTATTCTGAAAATTTCGTCAGAATCGGGCGACGTTGCAATGAGCTTCAAACGTTTAAAGATGGTAAAAATTGCAGATTTTCAGCCTATAACTGCAGTAAATCTAAAGATTCTTACATCTTTCAATGCCTGTCGTTTTTTTTCGCATCAACCGGTTTTGACGAAATTTTCAGAATATGTTTAATCGACACAGATCTACAAAACGTATTTTTTAAATTTTCAATATAAGCCCACATAAAAAAGTTGTAAAATGCAACTTTTAGTATTTTTTCTACAATTCTGATCAATTGCAATTTTTGACAAAATATTTTTTCACATCCTGTAGCAAATGAATTGCTCTAACTTCCCAAAAAAAGTTCAAATCGCATTGTACAATATCAAAAAAGTTATCGTCCTTTTAAGAGTGTCCGAATATTAGTGGGAGTCACTGTACACTAATCAACTAGCTTTTATAAGGAATGTTTGCAAAATTCGTTCAAATAGTATTGGCCAAGAATATTACTGGAACGAAATCAAAGATAATCCGCTCGGTTTAACGAAAAATCGACGGGCTCAATTTACGCGGCGACTCGCTATTAAACGAGCAAATATTAGCTACTTTGTGGAATTCACACATTTGTAGCTCATTGCAACGTCGCCCAATTTTGACGAAATTTTCAGAATATATTTAATCGACACAGATCTACAAAACGTATTTTTTAAATTTTCAATATAGGCCCACATAAAAAAGTTGTAAAACGCAACTTTTAGCATTTTCTCTACAATACCGAACAATTGCAATTTTTGACAAATTTTTTTTTCACATCCTGTAGCAAACCAATTGCTCTAGCTTCCCAAAAAAGTTCAAATCGCATAGTACAATATCAAAAAAGCTATCGTCCTTTTAAGAGTGTCCGAATATTAGTAGGAGTCACCATGTTTCGGAAAAACTGTGTGAAATTGACACGAGGAACGGATGAGAGTTAAATTGAACGGAATGCCATCGTCGCGTGGCTGTCACGCGTAATTACAAGGCCGGTTGTTAATTTTTCATTGGTACAGCTAACAATGTAGGCGAGGCCAGCACTCCGGTACTTCTCTCTTTCTCTGCAACATTTATTATCCGGCGTGACAGGATTGATCGACCGAGGTGTATCCTGAAGATCGTCGGATCATCGCGAAGAAACGTCGCGGCGGACGGCCGGCTATCACGCGAAACGCGTATCAGTTGTTGCGAGGCGAGCCGGCTCGCGTGAAATCGAAACCCAGTTCTGTTAGATCGCAAATATTGTTGCATTCACTTTTGACAGCAGCACCGTTAAACCTTCGCTGCGGCAACGTCGGCCTCAGACGGCCAGACGTGATTCATATCTGCCCGACATTGAAGCCTAGGCGTAACGTTATACTCTCATTCCGGGTGTGCGCGTCTCGCGGAGCTGCCGTCAACCATAAGCGAACGCGGCCCGCTACCACGCTTTTCCTATTTCGCTCCACCATTCAAGTACCAACGCGTATCTATCGCGTGAAACCATTTTACGGAATCTGGAGTACACGAAGAAATCGGCGAAGAAACTGCACCGTTAACAGGCACGGCTAAGCTGCTTTTCAAGGAATTCGTTCGACACATTGTTGGCGGAGGCTGCTCCATTTATTCGTGTCTCATGAAAACTTTGCCAATCATCTTTTTCATTTCTTCGATAGCGGAGAAATCAGAATAAAAAATTTCACATTCTTCTTCGTTGAACTTGTATACACGTAGACAACACCATATGTGTTGATATACGCTACATTATTAGACTGCGGATGTTTATGCATTTACGGCTTGAAAATATTTTTTTAAAAATGCTGGGCATTCAATTCGACAGAGTTTAGTACGTTTTTTATTCATGTCGCTATAGATAATTCATATTACTTTCTTCAAAGGGTCTAGCCGGATAAGCATGGGCCAGCGGCCCCCGCTCCGATTTTCCTGATTCCTGTCTTAAAACATCGTTTTATGTCTAAAAAAACAATGTGTAAAATTTCAAATGTCTACCCCCATCGATAGGGGTGATTTTGGGATAAATTCCCCCGCACTTAAATGCAATTTGCTCTGAAACGAGAAAAGATACCGACATGGGATAAACAACAAACCAAAGATATAGATCCACTCTATATTTCAGCTTTTATTCAGAATTTTTTGCTAATTATTTATAGTTGAAAATAATTAATTACTTTTTTGGGAATTTTTTTAACTATCTTCCCCTGGGTTGACACCCACCAAAAAATTCTAAAATATTGCTATGATGCTAAGCTATTTTGTATAAAAATTTCAGGAGTGTCCGTTTGGTGGAACAATGTCAAAAAAAATAAAGTATGCCGGCGAATGCTCGTAACGACGCAGGGACCGAGTCTCCTTGCGGTGGCTAGTGATGGCAGCGAACGGGAAGTTGGCGCATCTACGGAAAAGCTGATACATGTAAAAATGCGACTAAATCTTCTAATATATGATTACAGTTGGAAGTCTAAACAATTATATTTTAGGAAAAAGCCCACTAGGCATCACAGGGCTAGGTACCTGAGCTTATAATGAGCATTCATACACGGGAAGACACAAGGTCATCCCAGGGCCTGTAGGCCACTAAAGCCAAGAACATGTGTGGCCGCACTCGGTATTGGACACCGATGAGTGAATCCGAGAAGGGGCCCTCACCGGTGTCTCCGAGTAAAAAAAAAAAAAAAGGACCTGTAGGCCACTGGCAAAACCGACGGAGTTGGTATCGCAATTATAATAGAAATACTAGGGAAGTGGAGCCTCAGCATAATACCTAGACGAGGCCCCCACGATGCATTCTTGAACCAGTGCTCGCCGTAGGCAGAATAAAACTCATACCCTCATACTTTACACGCAGTCTATTTATCTCTATATATAAAAATGATGTCCTGACTTATTCACCTATCAACGCCCAGGCTAAACCCTTGGACCTAGAAAGCTGAAATTTTGCACAGAGGTTTCCTTTATGATCTATACAAGGGATAAGAAAGGATATTTCGAAATTCAACCCCTAAGGTGGTGAAAAGGGATTGCAACGTTTGTACGAGAAACATTTTAATTGTGGTCGGATTTGCTTGATACTTGGTTTTAATGCTCTTTGATATAATTAATCAAACACCTATTTCGGCATTTTAAAAAATTCAACCCCTAAGGGGGTGAAAAGGGGTTGCAACGTTTGTATAAGAAATATTTTATTTAGTAGTATATAAAGAGGTACTATAAGTATAAACTAAATAGTTTTAACCCTTAGATACGTGGTGGTTTTTCAAGAATCAACTCCTTATAAATTAAATTCAAACTTACATTCGACAAATGGGGTAAAATGGTGTGAATACGCCGAAAAATCGGTATGGGTGTCGTTATTGAGGTTTGGGGACGTTAATTACGAAAATGGCATCAATTTTGAAATCTAAAATGGGGACGTGACATAAAATTAAAACTCTATAGGGGTGAATGGGGGGTTAAAGGGTTTTATGAAGAAACAATATCAATTTTCGGGGGCATTAAATTGTTTCCTGTGTGAGCGAAGCTGCGGGGAAAAGCTAGTTATACTATAATTACCAAACACAGGATATCGTAATACCTACGGGAGCAAATGACATTCTTATCGAAACTGGAAGACCCAGCCGAGTCGTTTGCATTTATTTGAAAACTATGAGCAAAGAAAAAATGCTTTTATTCATTCGAGAATGTCATTTCGTCGGTGTTCAATGAAAATTTGAAGCATGCGTAGCTGAAAAAACCGGAAATGAGCCGCACTGCTAGAATCTCAGCGTGCGTAAAGGGTTGTCGGATCGATACGGACACTCAAACTCGGTCGTCGTCAACCCTTATCTCTCCTAACCGCATACGTACCCTTAGCCCTCTGTTGCACGTGCACGTGAAGGCACGTCTGTGCGAGTTTCTAATAACGTACGCGAGTACGCGGCATTATCTCCGTCTCTGTCCTCGCTGGAATGCAGATCAGTCTTCTGGTGGCTCTGTATCGACCACAGGGACGCGTGTGAGAATTTCTAATCACGCTCGCAAACGCATACGCCACTGCCAGCCGTTCCTTCTTCCCTTTGCTCGTGCACTGTTTGCTGGATAAGGTCCAGCAGGTCTGCAACAGCTCGATACCTGGCCGAATGGTAATCAGGCCAGAGATACGCTGCTTTGCCGAGCACCGAATGCGACTTTCCGCAGGCAGATTTCGAGCTGGAGATCTCGTTTGTTGCGTCGCCCACAAAGTCTAACGCGACTCCAGGTAACTGGTTCAAATTAGAACCGGAAACGGTTAAAATGTTATTTCGAATAGAGCATACTAATAGCCTGTTTTAATCGTACGTGCTCTTTTAAAATCAAAATATTTTGTTTGTTGGAAAATGTATTCGAAACAACATGTAAATTAGTATTTAACACTCATCCGTGTCTTCATTTCACGAACTGAATCTGTCCTTCGGTGTCAAATTGATACAGTAATAAAAAAATCGATAAAATAACAAGTGAATCAGTGATTTTTCAATATTTTTTTCATTCAAATTAGTGAGTTGACATTATCATCTTAGGTTTCTTGCGGTTATATGTTTCGCATTAATAAATAAAAGTCACCAAGTTTCGGACAAAGGACCCCGCACTAACCATATGGAAAATCTATCCCGGTTGAATCAGTTGGATTTTTTCTATGTTGTAGCTTATGATCTACTGAAGAAAAGATGTAATGGGCACAAAGTTGAATAATGGACAGTTATCGAGTTATAATCAGTGAAATATGAGAAATTCGTGCTGCCGAATACTCAAATCTCGGGAAGTATTTCCCAAAAAACCTTGTTCCATCGTTTAACCTCGACAAGTACGGTCCTTAAATCGATAAACAATATCGTGGTGTTTTATTTTCCGATCAACACGCTGGAGTTGTTGTTTCGTTAGCTCGTCCTTGATAGCTGTGTCAAGGGTCGAAATCGATATCATAACTGTGTTGAACGCCTGGTTCCGTCGTATCAATTTCACGAGCGTGTAGGACTTTGCTGTCGACGCGTTAAAATTCACCTAACCGGTTCATTATCGCAGAGCCGGCAGTGAAACGACCCCCGGCAGAGGTCCAGCGACCCTTATATTTCGGAGACACCCTTCGCGATGAAAGAGGGTCATCGTTGGTGTGGGTCAGTCTTTCAATTAGGGCTTGAACCACGACTTAACAAGGCTGGAAAGAAAAAAAAAAGACGAGGAACTCCGAGGGAGCGTTACGTGCACGTGGCTGCACGACGGAATAAGATTTACAAGCGGATCCGGGGAGGATAGGTGTCTACTTCAGGGCTTCTGTTCCGACCGGGGTAACGCAGATGTGTGCGCAACACCGACGCGGTGTGTGCAGTCGAGTCCGGATCAATCGACTTAGAGTCGATCCGAGGTTTTGCCCAGGAAATTGGGTGAAGGGATTAAGGGAGATGTTGCGGCTCGATGCCACCGCCGGGGATTATAGGCTACGAGTGCGCGTCGTACTGCCAGGGACGTATTTATGACACTCGTGCACCCTGCAATCATTGTTTATGCTGATCCTAATTGATTTCTGATGCAAAGGAACCCGCGATTGCTCCCGGGGATTTGAAATTCTCACCATTAACCGGGTAGACTCGTTTTTCCAGGATTGCAAGGCTGCGGGATGCGTCTTCTCACTTCTCGATAATGCAGAGATGGGGGTTTTCAGTAGTGAAAAGCGCTGTAGAAGATAAAAGATCAATCTAAGCCGTGATCGCCCTCAAAAGTCCTATTTTTTACTTTTACGAGGCGTGATTTGCATTATTACAGCTGTCGCGCAGGGGTGGAAGAGATGAGAATGCAAGAGAGGGAGGTAACGGAGAGGTTAAAGGGTAGAGACAGAGAAATACAACAGCAAGAACAGCATACGAGGATAGAGCAGTCCAAATACAATGAAAGATACAAACACATAAGAATAGGAATGTTACCGGAGTATCTGAACAAGGAGGGTAGAGGAGACAGTCATAAACTCATAGCGCGAGTAAGATGCGGAAATTCAGAAAATTGGAACAGATACTGGCTGGAGGAAGAGGCAAGAGGATGCGACCTATGTGGGGACAAGTATGAAAACCTAGAGCATTTGACAAGGGATTGCAGGATAATGGGGGAAATGATCAGGCTCGAGGATGTAGTGAGCGGGAAAAAAGATAGAAAGGTTGAAGAGTGGTTGGAGAAGTTGAGGAAAAAAAGAGAAAAGAGAGCATAAATAAACCAAAAAGAATACCAAACAAAAAATGCAAAAATTAGGGAATGGGGAGGGAAGCAATAAGTATAGAATTAAGCGGGTTAGCGATAATTAGGATACTAAAAGAGTAGAACAGGGTAGGAATGTGTGAGATATAGAAATTAATGAGAGAAGGTATGGAACGAATGTGTGAGATATAGAAATGAATGAGAGAAGGTATGGAACGAATGTGTGAGATATAGAAATGAATGAGAGAAGGTATGGAACGAATGTGTGAGATAAGATAGTTTTGTATAAATAGGTTAATGTAAACCAACAAGTCACATTTTCTTAACTGTAAGGCTGAAAATAAAGCAATTATTATTATTATTATTATAGTTGTCGCAGCTTTATCCTTTCGAAAAAATAGGAAATTTGAAAAACCCCATCTTTGCATTATCGGGAAATAAGAAGGGACAACCGGCACCCTTGCAATCCTGGACCGAGTCTCCCCTGTTAAGGGTTGGATACTCGATCGTCGCTTGTTAGGTGGCTCCGGCGAGCGAGCAAGAGAGAAAACTGATACTAATCGAAGTTTCCGAACAGGCATCTATTAATACGAATTTCTCCTCGAAGGCTGGCCATGTTCGTTCCGAATAAATATAACCCTGGAAGCCGTGCTCTCTCGCGGTCAAGGCCTCCCCTAGCCGCATTTTCTACCCCTGAAGTGCACACGTGCAACGCGTGTCATCAAATTGTTCAGTTGGATCGAGAGGGGTCGTTCTGCATCGGACTCGCGATAATATACAACGGGCTACCGTTTCTTACTCGGAGAACCGATCAATCAATGTGTATCGGCAAACTCTCCTGATTTCGCAGTGCTCCAATTCAAATTGAAAGCATTTCGAAAATCACTATACTTAACACATTACCGACCGGTGATTATTGCATAATTTTGAAAAATCTGGTACATGGCTAAAAACTTTTTAATGGAACTTTCAATATTAACAGCAATTTTTATTGTGAACTAACAAGTCATCCTCAACAACGTCATCTAATTTCACGACTACATATAATAGATGATTCCAAATGTAACTGCGGCAATGAGGTTCAAGATCTTAACCATATCATTTGGCAATGTACCTTGTTGGAATCTCAAAGAGTTGATCTCATGAAAAAATTAAGGAAGCTTAATTTGTTTCCACCTTTAAATATCAGATCGTTGCTTTGTGAACCGAATATTGAGGCATGTTATTTTCTTTTCAAGTTTTTCAAGCAATGCAATTTAAAGATTTAAAGTTATGTACTTAATATGTTATATACTTAATGTGTTCTACTGTACCTACATTACTAATGTTCAAATGTAAGATGTATATTACTAATGTATAGCTTTATAACCCCCTATGGGGAGTTCTAATTAAGTTTTCAATAATAAAAAAAAAAACGTCATCTAATTATTTCATTTAAGATTGCAATGTAAAAGAAAATTTCTATGCTTTCTTTTGATACAACACAATTATTGAGAATCCTATTAATAAGCTTCCGGTAGGTAAAGTGTTAAAACTACCTCTCTTACTCAGCCTCCTTGATTTGTACTAGAGAAGAATGTACACCAATTGACAAGATACTGATCGCTATATCGAAGGTCTTACGAGAGTTGAATTTCGAATTTGCATACTACAAATCATACAGTACACTCAAAGACCAGTAGCGAAGCTTGTTGGTTAGGGAGTGTCGACTTTTGGCGTACGTAGCAACAAGTTGGAATTAGTTATAAAACAAAGTTTAGGAACCTGGAGCAAATCCTGTACTGGGATTTGAATCTCGAAAAAAAATCACGTCACTTCAACCCGAGGGAGGTTTAACGAGATTACCGGGGAAAATGATGGCTGGCTTGATTCACGAGCAGACGGCTCGACTCGCGTGAGACGGATCCGTCGACGAATTTACCGTCACGCACATCTTGATCGTTGCAAAAACCGGACGTGGATATTTAGAATCTGCGAACAACTGGCAGTCTTGTTCACGGGATGACTTATCGCAGTCGTCGCCACCGTTCAACTTCCAGCTGCTTATTTCTATTTCGTTTGTACATTGTGCGTGCCTTCCGGTGTCGCCAGATTAACACTTTTCTCGCAGAGAAAATGACTCCACCTACCCCCGGGTCCCATGGAAATCACCGACACAAATTTTCCCGACGCGGTTTTCCCCGATAACGTTTCACCGACTCCAGATTTCACTGACAATAACTTTGCCCGACAACGACTTCCACCGAAAATGACTTTGATCGATAACGATTTTGACCGACAACGAATCTAAAATCGTTGTCGATCAAATTCATTTTCGGTCGAACGCGTTGTCGGCCAAAGTTATTGTCGGTGAAAACCTTGCGGGGAAATTTGTGTCGATGATTTCCATGGGACTCCTTATCCCCACACCGTAACATTATAAATTAAATTAAATTGTCAACTGTAATAGAGTGAATATTTACTTAACGCTGTCTCTAATGAATATTAATTATTCATCAGTACAGTTCAAACCATCGTATTGACAAGTACCATTTCATTTACTTTGATTTTGATTCTGTTTTCTCACAATTAGCAAACGCGGACTTTTCTTGATAATGGTTCAAAACCGAACCGAAACGTTGAAATTATAATACTGCAAAATTGCTAATTTATGTATCTTTGATCTGTAGCGCTGATATCATATAATGCATATACAAAAATTTACGATCGTTAAAACTGGAGATTAATATTAATTATATCTGAATTATAAATCTCAGCTTCTTCTAATCGTTTACTACGTTATAAGTGTAGCAGTTCTTTCAGGAAGTTTCGGAAACAGCTGCAAGACGATTTTTCACACTAAATTCCATCCTTCAACATTTTATTTAGACGATGTCGAACTAATCTTTAACCCTCGGAGATCTGTGTTTTGCGTCTGTGTTTACATTTCAGCTTACGATAGCTTGGATGGCTTCCTACATGGACATTACAACCACTGTAGAGACCGCAGTAGGAAAATACACGTGAAGACGCTTCACATGTGTTGGAATCTGTTCTGCGTTTTCGAGAACAGAAACCACGGGTTAAAAAGATTTCTTCTGCCGACGAACAACAACTATAAATAGATCTACTTCCTCATGGACATATCAATTAGGCTGTGTTCTAAATTCGTTGGTCCAAACTACTTTATTCAAATGAATGCTACTTGAACCACCACTTTTCGAATAGAGATCCCTATTTCACGTGTATTCACTTCAATTTTTAGGATACTGTTACCAATTTTCAAAAGCAAAATATGGGTATATAAAATAGATAGAAAAATTCATTTGAAAACCTACTCTATGAAAAAAAATATAATTAACTGGCCCTCTAGTTTAATAAAGAAGAATATGATATGTTTTAAAACGTTCAGACGATAAACGACTTTTAAATCTACTGTTGCTGATGCGTTTCAATATTTTCTTTTACCGGTTCCACAATTCTCAGATGTTTAAATTTATTGCTGTACGAACAATCGTGAAATTTGTAAACATATAGTCTCGATACGTGAAGAATAATTTCAAGGATAATTTATAAATCGTTTCTTAGAATCTTCATTTTCGGGGACACGAGCTTCCAGTATTCCCTGCTCGATAGTCCGAACATGTTTGCACGGAGAATATTTGTATGGGAGAAAGATTTACGAGGTTCTTCAGCGTATTATGAAACATGCTGTACAATAGCGGCAGCAACAATTGAACAAAACGATTGGAAGCTGCGGCCGAAAAACGGCGATGTATTAAAAAGTATCAGGTGAAAGAGGATTTGAAATGAAAGGTATCTCTTGTCGAGGCGTATTATCCGATAAACGGAAATTATTAGCATTCGAAATGAATCGATATCTCATTGAGCAGTGTTCCAATAGACACACAAAAGTTATTACAATTCCGGATATTTGTAGCGAAGAATGCTGACCAGGCGGACATCGATGTTCCCGGCAAAGTGTACCGGTATTTTATAAAAATTGCTCACTTGTAATAATCTGAAGCTGCTTGCCGCGATTATTAAAATGTTCGCGAACAATTTCGAAATTGCGTTCGAGGTTAAACAGTTATTTGCCTAGAAATTTCTGCAACATGATCAGCCTCGGAATTGGAAAATGTAATGAAACGTCGCCATCTTGGCAGCGCTGGGCGAAGCTTAAATTGAATCGCAAGGTGAACTTGCGCGCTTCGCAGTTCACGAAGTGTCCTTGTATTATTTAACAACTGCTGCAACGTTCATCTCGAAAGATTGGATATTTATTTCGAGCTAACAAATTCAACAGAAACGCGGGGATTCGATCGGGCAGAACAATGAGACGAAAATTTGCTGCGATGCCTGCATTCTCCGACGATAATTGCCGCGCCTTTATGCGAGAAGACCGGCCGACTGAATTCAATTGCACCGTAGATACACTGCTGCGACTTCCACCGTTGCAATCGTCAAAAGCTTATCCTCAATGGACGTCATAAATGGGTTATCCCTTAAAGTTGGAAGCATCGGCGTGTACTAGACTCTCCGGATTTTATGCATTTACGACAAAAATGGATATGTACAATTGAAACTAGTGGAATATTAAAATGATTTAAGGTCATCGGTGTATTACCTTCAGCTTAAAAATTGCTGTACCATTATTCAAAATATTGTTTACATTATTAAATATATTGATGACATCAGTGTATTACATTGTCAGCTTAAAAATTGCTGTGCCATTACTCAAAATATTGTTTACATTATTAAATATATAGGTGACATCAGTGTATCACATTGTCAACTTAAAAAATGCTGTACCATTATTCAAAATATTGTTTACATTATTAAATATACTGGTGACATCAATGAATCATTTTCAACTTAAAAATTGCTGTACCATTATTCAAAATATTGTTTACATTATTAAATATATAGGTGACATCAGTGTATCATTTTCAACTTAAAAATTGCTGTACCATTATTCAAAATATTGTTTACATTATTAAATATACTGGTGACATCAATGAATCATTTTCAACTTAAAAATTGCTGTACCATTATTCAAAATATTGTTTACATTATTAAATATATAGGTGACATCAGTGTATCATTTTCAACTTAAAAATTGCTGTGCCATTACTCAAAATATTGTTTACATTATTAAATATATTGATGACATCAGTGTATTACATTGTCAGCTTAAAAATTGCTGTGCCATTACTTAAAATATTGTTTACATTATTAAATATATTGGTGACATCAGTGTATCACATTGTCAGCTTAAAAATTGCTGTGCCATTACTCAAAATATTGTTTACATTATTAAATATATTGGTGACATCAGTGTATCACATTGTGAGCTTAAAAATTGCTGTGCCATTACTCAAAATATTGTTTATATTATTAAATATATTGATGACATCAGTGTATTACATTGTCAACTTAAAAAATGCTGTACCATTATTCAAAATATTGTTTACATTATTAAATATACTGGTGACATCAATGAATCATTTTCAACTTAAAAATTGCTGTACCATTATTCAAAATATTGTTTACATTATTAAATATACTGGTGACATCAATGTATCCTTTTCAACTTAAAAATTGCTGTACCATTATTCAAAATATTGTTTACATTATTAAATATTCTGGTGACATCAGTGTATTATATTACCTTCAGCTTAAAAATTGCTGTGCCATTATTCAAAATATGAAAAATTCCAAAGTAGTTAAAAAACAACGGATTCAGCTTCATAAAAAATTGTTATATGTCTCCCGTGTCTTGCAATCGATGCAAACATTTTTTATTTTGCACAAAGATGCAGTTACATTGTAAAATAATGTAGGAAGTAGTCATACAATGATTCGTCCGCGCCATTTTAAAAGAAATCACATCTTAAACGTTCTCAGAAAAAGTCAAGAAAAATGTTCAACATTCTCTCACAACGTAGGAAAATATTTCTTAAAAAATTGTGACAGGCGTGAAGTACCGAAGCTAATAAATAGAAAATGAACAAGTTATCAAGGGATGAAATCAATGTTTATTTTCTTCCTGTTTCCCGCAATCGATGAAGAATATTTCGATTTTGCGTAAAGATCCGCACAGTCTACTAATAAAACAACGAGTACGTTTGATCGAATCGATCCGAATTTGAGGCCAATTCATCAGCGACGCCACGCGACTCCGCCGACATTTTGTACGGGGGGTGTTTTATACAGATTACGAGGTGTCTTGGGAACAGATCGACCGCTTATCGCGCGCGTAAATACACGTCCTTCGAAAGGGTTGAGAGATTCAGGTCGCGATGCAGGGACATTCTATTTCGCCTCATTTATTCTGCAGGGTAGCGCCGCGTCGTTCCGGAAACGCGTCCATTAATGTCCGCGCGCGCGCGATAGTCTGACGTCGGGGTAAGGTAAGTGGCTCGCTATAGGCCCATTATGCATTGGTTTGCAGCAAGTGCAAGCCTGACCCGGCCCGACACGACCCGAGACTCCGAGGTGCGTGCACGTTTCAAACGGTGCCGCCTGTGCAAATGCGCTCCGCGACAGAGTGCAACGGTCTGGAGTGTTCCGTCATGGAACGTGCTCGCCTCTTTGTGCATCAAATTGTACGCGACTGCGGTAACGGTGCCCGAGGTGCATAGAATATCAGCCAGATCGCATCCCATTATACGATGATTTGGCCGGGACCCATGAAAATCACCGACACACGTTTCACCGACAACGTCTTTGACCGTCGACGAATTTAACAGACACTGATTTTACTCGACGACTGGAATCAATATTATTACCACGAATTTCATTTAAAAATCGTAGCAAGTCATACAACTCAATCTTTTGCTAATCACAAACAAAAATTCAACGAGCATGGAATCTTTAAGCTGCCTGTGAAATCGCTAGAGATCATAGAACAAAATGTCAAGAAACTTTTTTATTATTTATTATAAGTTTCATGACATTTTGTTCTTGAGAATTCTCCCTTGAGAAAACGAAACTTTGCCGAACGATCTAATACTTTTACCATTGTCTTTTGTCGTGGTAAATAAAAAAATACACTATGTATAAAATAAGAAAAAGTCCGTGTTTCATAAGACGTAAAACACATGATAGAGGCTCATGACGATCGGCTGAAGTCTAACGCATAAAATGATTATTACACATCTACAGAATCTTCTGTTGCACAATGAATCATGCAATACAATTCCGCAGCACATGGTTCTACTCGATGCATAGCAAATGCTAGTCAACAACAGAAGCGAAAACCGATAGAACACGGTAGACAAATGATATTGCTAAAAGCTACGAACAGTTTTACCTACGATTCATGTATCTTGGTCAATCTGAAAGCTGAAGGATCCGTTCCATGAAAACTCAACAGAATGAACTGAACGTATGTATTTGTTATACGCACATAATTGATCACACTTGAAATCAGAATAACTGTTTTACGAATGGCTAAATGGATTATTGAAAAAATTGATTTGATCGGAATAGTGAAAAAACAGTAGTAAAAATTAATTTTCACAATATCAATAAGGAAATGATCAGTTCGGACCGAGTTACATGAATCATTTTGTACACATAAACGCCTCCGTCCCCGGATCTGTCTAACTCACCACATGTGACCTATGTCTCTTCTCCTTAGAATGATGTTTAGCGTGATGCTTGCTGCTTCTGTGCGGTGGATAAGTGTGATAAAAGATGAGATCGAAGCAAGGCTGGCGTCACCTGACCTCCGCCATGTTGCACTTGGCCATCCCTATCTGCTGCGTGTTCTGATGATTCTGATGGCCGGGTACGCTCAGGTTCGCCGAGCACTTGTTGTGCAACTTTCTCGAGCTAGTCGACGTGTTTGTCGACGTCTCGTCGTTCAGCGTCGCGTTCTCCAGAGTGAGATTGCTTTCGTCGATATCGACAGCGAACGCGATGCGCAGATGAGGGGGTACTATCTTCACGTTCGAGGCTATCGGCGTGACCGTGGTAGCCGGGTCCAGCTTCACCAGAGCCGCTTGTAATTCGAGGGCATCCATCACGCTCTACCAAGAGACTAAACAAATCCAGATCCTCGCGATTCCCACAAGCCACGTGCTCGCACTATTCTACCGTTGCTTATTTCGCTGACTTGTCCTCGGCCAGCTCGATCAGGTCGCGTGCGAACGCTAGCTCTTCCATCGGTGGCAACCGCCCTCTAACCTCTATCTAACTTCTCTCTCTCTCTCTCTCTCTCTCTCTCTCGCTCTCTCTTTCACTCGTCTCTCCAGACAACACGCCGCTGCCCACTTCAAGCGGATATTTTCGGACCCAGAATTCTAGCAGAGAAAAATAACTTGACCCATCGATCCTCTTCCGGCGTGCATCGACTCATCACACAAAAATGTCCCAGACTATTTTCGATTCTCGCGGACCCACGAGGTTCTCACTGTTTACGGCTCTCCCCGCGGTACTTCGATTAACGCGACCTTTTCGATTCCACTTCCGATCCGTTCGAGACGCTCGATTTCAATCCCTCGAGCTACACTCTGGATCCATTTCGATTTCACTCTAGATCTTTCATGTCTCTGGTAGCTAGACTCTGCAAGAACAAAAGCGCTTGAATCTCGCGAAGGATTCTAACGCTGCAGAGGTGTGCGAGAACCCGAAATCTCGAGATTCTCGAATTTATCGGGATTCCTGAGATAGCAGGGATTCTTGAAATTTGCTCTTTATATATTAGACGAATGGAAAAGTTCGTGTTTGATGAGAAGATGAGATCCAAGCGATTACGTGTTAAAAGAAGAGTTTTATTAAACGATTATTTAATCACCATCGTTTTTTATAAGTGTAGCCTAGCACTTTACAAGATGGATTCCTTTCTTTGTAAAATCTACGTGGTTTTCTTCAAAAAAGCTGAGAGCTATTGAATTCTCTGAGCTTGAACTTTCGCACTCATCCAATATTTCTAAATCTATATCTATATATGTAATAAAAATGAAATGCTGTTCGTTGGTCACGACATCACTTGAAAACGGCTAGACCGATTTGGCTAATTTTTCTTTTAAATGCTCGTAAGAGTCCAAATGAGGTTTTTAGGGAAAGAAAAATTGGAAAAGTTGCCCGGAAAAATAGGAAATTCGGGAAAAATTAAAATTGATTTCTAAATCAATATTTCAATAGGAAGTTGCATTATTGACGTCTCAAGGTTTCTAGGGAAAGAAAAATTGGAAAAGTTGCCTGGAAAATGGAAAATTCGGGGAAAAGTGGAAGTGCTTTTTTCTATGGGATTTTTGTATAAACTCAAGACGATAACTCACGATTTGAACAGTGTATATGCGTAATTAGAACGATCTCAAACAAATTTATTGAAATTTGGATAGGACAACGTCTGTCGGGTCAGCTAGTATATTATATATTCAGTATAATATAAATATTATTCAGAATACAGAAGAATGTTGTCCATCACGAATTCTTTTCAAGCGTGTCATACGTTATATTCTCGAAATTTTCGGGAAACCCGATTCCTTCGGGAATCTCGACATTTTCGGGAACCCGACCCGACTATAAATGCTGCTTTTCGGTGTATACATATAATGTATATGTATATGTGTACATATGTAATTTGAAAGCAACTTATCACGACGCGTTGCAGGCTGCGCGCGACTCCCGGACCGCGAAATCTTTCTCGCTACAGGAATATCTCTCTGATTTACAACCCGGCCTACCTGTGTTTTATTGTTCCAAGCATATTTGTGCTGCACGGTAGATCGAACACGAGTTTATGCTCGCCGCGAAAACGAGCCGCTCCTAGCATCAGGTGGCAAGCTCTTCACGCGTAAACCTTGGATTCCGACTATAACGAAACGCGCTTGTGGTCTGTTATTCTCCGATTCACTACCGGGTGGTTAGTTTAACGCGATCCCTGTCTTCGTTGTTTAAATGCAAAAACCTCCGAAGCGATTCGACAGCGTAATAAACGGACTGTGGGAACAAATCCAATATACAAATTCGCGGAGAAATTGAGGTGGGCAAGTGGTTTTATTTTTCCACGTTAATTCCCATTGAAGTCGAACCGTAAAGTAAAACGTACCTAAACCACCAATAATAGATACATTTACCTTAATAAAAGCCCAGCATTGTTTCTTGCGAGATATTAGAGTCTACATTAAAATACACTAAATTTTCTGTTCATACTGTGTTCATACAGTTGATTCTACATTTTTCAAAATCCACTGTCCATTGTAATATTCTAGAGAATAATGATTAGACAGCGGCTTTAATGCATTTATGACGAAAACGAGTAAGTTTAATAGAAAATATTCAAAACATTAGAAACTGAACACATTAAGAAAGAAAATCAATTTCTATGTCGCTCCGGTTTGTGCAATTTAGGTGGACAATTTTTATTTTGCATACAGATCAGCTGTTATATTTGTCTTGTTGCTACAACGTTTTCTAATTTTATTTTTATTGTACATTATTATACATTTATTGTACATCATTTTGCATTGCATTTTATTGTACATTATTATGTACATTATTATGTACATTATTATGTACATTATTGTGTATTCATTTTATATACATATCCATTTTATTGTGCATTATTATGTATTTATTTTATATACATATCCATTTTATTGTACATTTTTTTGAACATTATAATGTATTCATTTTACATACATATCCATTTTATTGTACATTTTATTGTACATTATTATATATTCATTTTACATACATATCCATTTTATTGTACATTATTATGTATTCATTTTATATACATAACCATTTTATTGTACATTTTATTATACATTATTATGTACAATAAATGTACAGTGATGTACAATAAAAATAGAATTAGAAAACGTTATAGCAACAAGACGAACGTAAAAGACGAATATAAATGCATCCAGAAGTCTCGCACGGAGAGTGCGGAGTTCCATATAAAATTGGATTTCGCGAGTCGGAGTATCAGACCGTAAATTTCGGTAAACATTCGATTTCCAGTCATAACGTGGCCCCGTAAACGGCGGAAGAGCCGAGCTGTGATGGAAAAATCCACGCACTTCGTACGGATCCGGCCTCGTGTCGGATGTTATTTCCTGTTTGCAACTGGAGACGCCTGGGCGTCGAGGAGTACAGCCATGATTCATATACACGGCGTCTGTCGGTGTAGATAGAAGGCAGTGAATTTGCATGCCACGTCTAGGAAGCAGACGTCGGTGCATCACGGTCGGCTTTTTTCGGGAAAACAACGAACGGAGGAGAGAATCGAGCGAAACCCGAGACCTGTGCGCGCAGCTGTGGGTGGACGTAACGCGTGGCTCGCCGCAGAAATCGCTCGATATCGAGAGTGTTCGAATAATCAACCAATTGCAAGGTTACGGTGAAAGGTCCCATCGATCGATCTTCAAATCCCGCCCACCGAATTCTCCGCGCGATTCATTTTGCGAAACTCGAACATCATTTCCGGATTCAGTGAAAATGCACAATGCCTTAAGTTATTTGTTGTACTGCAATCTATTATTTGTTAATTTTCTTTTTGATCGAGATGTGGACGATACCATCAGTTTTCTAAATAAAAAATGTATAACACGAATGATTCCTAAAACATTTATAGAAATGCTTTTCCATTCGCAAGTGCGACCAATAACAATTTAAAAAGAAAAATTATTTACACGTTAGCTGTGCACTAATTCTTCTAACGTCTCAAGCAAACTCAAACAGTTGGGTCGAATTTTGGGAACGTTACTCGTTTTTAGAACGTGTACATTTTGTACACCCACTGTAATTCTCGAGAGAGAAGGTTAGGCTAGCTGATTTATCGCTAGAGTTAGAATAAAGCTAATCTAGAGTTAACCCTGATCCGTCCCTCGTGTCAAATTAACACAGTTTTGCCGAAATAAGTTATATGTACTGTTATTTCTAGGTAAATTTTCCCGAAACTCCGCGTCACTTTTATTTATTTAATGCGGAACACTAACCTAAAAACCTAAGTCTATTATTTATTATAGACGGACTGAAGCCCTTTTACATAAGTGTTTACAATCTCAAAGAAACGAAAAAAAGAAAGAGAAAGATACAATACTGCTCGTGTAATAACAAAGAAGGGAAATGCACAAAAGAAAAACTTAATAATGGTATAATCGATATGGTATTATCATATAATCCTTGCGTAGTTGCATTTGAAAATTTTGTAAAGAATCACTGAACAAAATCAATACGATTATATATAGTGCATGATTTTGAGATAATGCGATTCATTGGATTAATTAATCCATAAGTAGATTTCGCTTTAGGTGTTTGAAAGCCCGCTCTTGTTCTCAGTTCACGTTCTAGGTACATAAAAATTGATTTGCGTCAGTAGAGAGGAACAATCAATATGATTGTTAATTAAATTAAAAATAAAAGATGTAAATGTTAACTCATCAATTTGACTAAAAAAACATTGAGATCTTTTTAATTTTGTCACTGTGTCAATTTGACACCGAGGGACAGATTCAGTTGGTGTAATGAGGTACTGATGAGGGTTAAAAGACACGTAACAAATAACTGAATAAAGCTTGGCTCTATTTTCTTTTTTTTTATACTCTTCTCTCTCTGTTCATATACTGTTCCTTTTAATCATATGTTAATATTATAATATCTGTATTTCTACAAGAAACCTATTCTGTTTTGTAATCTTCATACTCTGTATTATATGTAGTGTATTTCTGTTTTGTAACTATGTTGTAATAAATCTCATATGAGATTTTCTATAATAAAAAAAAAGCTTGGCTCTACGTGGCCACAGTTTAATTTGATAAATTCAGCCGAGTTCGATGATGAACATACGAAACGAACGTTAACGCGACAACGAATACCAATTAGTGATTCACTGGTTTCGGGTCGCTGTGGGGAGAAATTTATAAAAACGTCCACCTTTTACGAAGTATCAGGATTCCTCGATCGTTTCGTTCGATCGCGAAGAGAAAATGGAAGACAGGTCTTCAGGATTCGAAGTTCCAGCGCAGCGTGTCCTTGGAACGACCCCGCGACTCGAGATGCGTGCAATTAAAGACGCCTATTCCCTTGGATCGTCTACTTGCGAAAAACTTTTATACCCGGTTTATGGAGCTTTATCTTGCTTTATGCTTGGCCGGGAATACGGCGCAAGTATTCGCGAAAGGAATCCCAAGGGCACGGGTCTGGACTCGAAAAGGACGGTCAACGCACTTCGGGGATCTCTTTGTGTGATTCAGCCGCGTTTCTAAATCGTTTTCGGTGAGCATCGGCAACGAGACGACTCTAGAACGCCCACGAAAACGGATACGGTGTCTGTCCGATCGCCATTAACACGCTCGCTACCATCCTTTATCTCCACAGTCCTTGCGGGCACTGCGCTGTTCTCGTAAAACGGATGAAGGCTCGCAAACAAAATGTATACACGTCCTGGTCGTTATTAGACTGTGGATCTTTGTGCAAAAAGTGAAAACTTTCTGAATCGCGAGGGACGGGAGCGAAGTAGAAATGTCTCTTTTCTTTTAATAGCTTTGTTAATGTCAAGCTTGATTCAACCGAATTCGCAGAATGCTATTGTAACAATGTCTTCGAACAATTCCCCAGCATCTACAGTTCAGTTTCAAAGCAGGAATGTAATTTTGTTCGTCGAACTGCACACAGAGGTAATGTAAGATTATGGAGATTCTTGCGGTTTGGAGGAATTCATCGATTTGTGTTCCGCCGCGACGCGAACATAGTCATGGGTTATTACTTTATGCAAAGTAAGTAAATGTTCTGCATTTATTCTGATTTCATCTCTTAATGGCTTTGTTACATTAAAAACAACATTACAATATTCTTGATTGTTTCTAATATTTTACTGTTTCCATATTTCACCCATCCAATTTCTTCATAAATGCATAAAGATCCGCAGTGTAGTTGGGCTCTCAATTATTTGAACGAGACTAATAAACACTGAAAAATATGGAACGTTAAGATAATTGAAAGAGAAAATACAGTTTCGTTTAACTTTGGTTTCCTGCAATTTTTAATTTTGTGGAACTCTCATCTTTGCATAATGGAGAAATGGGAAGGTGCATCTCGCATTATTGCATTTCTATAAACGAGAGTCTACTCCATTAATATTGAGATTGAAAGACAAAATATAGATTCGTTTAACTTTGGTTTCATGCAATTTTTATATCGTGAAAATTTCATCTTTGCATTATGGAGAAATGAGAAGGTGCATCCTGCACCCTGCACCCTGGCAATTCTATAAACGAGAGTCTTCCCCTTTAATACTGAGATTGAAAGACAAAATATAGATTCGTTTAACTTTGGTTTGATGCAATTTTTATATCGTGAAAATTTCATCTTTGCTTTATGGAGAAATTGAAATTCCCACCCTACACCCTTGTAATTCTATAAACGAGAGTCTTCCCCTTTAATATTGACATTGAAAAACAAAATATAGTTTCGTTTAACTTTGGTTTTATGCAATTTTTATATCGTGAAAATCTCATCTTTGCATTATGGAGAAATGGAAAGGCACATCTCGCACTATTGCAATTCTATAAATGAGTGTCTACTCCTTTAATACTGAGATTAAAAGACAAAATATAGATTCATTTAACTTTGACTTCGTGCAATTTTTATATCGTGAAAATTTCATCTTTACTTTATGGAGAAATGGAAATTCGCACCCTGCACCCTTGTAATTCTATAAACGAGAGTCTTCCCCTTTAATATTGAGATTGAAAAACAAAATATAGTTTCGTTTAACTTTGGTTTTATGCAATTTTTATATCGTGAAAATCTCATCTTTGCATTATGGAGAAATGAGAAGGTGCATCCTGCACTCTGCACCCTTGCAATTCTATAAACGAGAGTATTCCCCTTTAATACTGAGATTGAAAAACAAAATATAGTTTCGTTTAACTTTGGTTTCCTGCAATTTTTGTTTTGTGAAAATCTCATCTGTGCATTATGGAGAAATGAGAAGGCGCATCCTGCACCCTGCACCCTTGCGATTCAATAAACGAGAGTCTTCCCCTTCAATACTGACATTGAAAGACAAAATATAGATTCGTTTAACTTTGGTTTCATGCAATTTTTATAACGTGAAAATTTCATCTTTACATTGTGGAGAAATGAGAAGGCACATCTCGCACTATTGCAATTCTATAAACGAGTGTCTACTCCTTTAATACTGAGATTAGAAGACAAAATATAGATTCATTTAACTTTGACTTCGTGCAATTTTTATATCGTGACAATTTCATCTTTGCTTTATGGAGAAATGGAAATTCGCACCCTGCACCCTTGCAATTCTATAAACGAGAGTATCCCCCTTTAATACTGAGATTGAAAAACAAAATATAATTTCGTTTAACTTTGGTTTCCTGCAATTTTTATATCGTGAAAATTTCATCTTTGCATTATGGAAAAATGAGAAGGTGCATCCTGCACTCTTGCAATTCTAGAAATTAGAGTCTACCCCTTTAATACTGACGAAAGGGCTGATCCACGACTTGGTTGATCAAAAACCGTTCTAATTATTCAATTAATGTACAACAAGCTTCAGTAGAATGTAGAAATGCGTTCTGTCGTTAGGTCGAATTCGAATTGGAAGAGTAGAGTGGGGATCGAAGAGGCTATCGAAGATCGTCTGGATCGTTTCGAGACGATCGGTCCTCGGGTTGAACACGATGACCGTCTGGACACGCAGACCCACAGGATGTGCCCGATGACGGGGTCCAGGGTCGTTAGAGGTGGACAGAGGCGTCGAGTGTCTCGAACAAAGGATCTCGAACCGCGGAGACTGGACAATTACCACTCGAGCGGCGACCTTTCCGTATTGCTCCGAGCGGAGAACGATGGCGGGCCTAGGGAGGAAGGCACAGCCAACGACGATAGCCTCTTTACAGGCGTAATGACAACTTTGCCTCCCCGCTGGTAACTAGCCGGCGACGAGCCGGAGGTAATTAAAGGGCGTGGAAACTAGGTGGCTACGCCAGCTGACTCGAACCATTTTTATTTTCTCTCGACGCGCGCGTACAACGCGGAACAACCGTTCCGTTGCTCCAGTGCAGTCTACCGATCTTTGACAATTCGAATAATTTCATTCGGACCAGAAGAAATGCACGACTAAAATCAAATTAAAAATAAAAAAGTAAAATCTGTTAAATTATGATCATAAGAACTGATAGTTTTATTTAACACTAGAACTACCGAGCACTAAACGCAGTTGGCAAACATTGCCTTATAATAACGACAATGTAACATCTATTTCGATTTCGTGCAAGTTTTATTTAAATATGTACTCCAACAGAGAAGTTGTCTAAAGAAATTTCTCGGAAAAACACATTTATACTTTTAATCGAAAACAGTTCGTACCAGTCATTTTGACTTGTCCGGTAATTCTAGTGTTAAACTAATGTTTTGTATATATATTTCGTTGTTTCACTTTCTTCATTGAATAAGAAATATATTCGTGCTGATCAGAAATAAGGATGTGCAAAATATACATCGTATTCAGATAATTCGTTATTATTTCAAAATTAATGTTGTATAAATTAATCGTGTAACCGTGAATAATCTGACTTATTTATGCGCGATCTATGCAGTTTTAAATCACGACATACTTTGTAGCTGCGACGGTTGAACATTTTCACTGAATTGTGGGAAAACCCCGTGCCCTCCTCACGGCACGGTTTGTCTCTTGGAGATTATGAATTAACGGTGCCCGACATGCGGAATTAATGAAGGAATTGGCTTGTTCTTTTTTTTTCCTTGTCTTCATTGTCTATCTTGATCGAACACGCGTTCATCCACCCTCTCAGACCGCCATATTGTAACGGATTTGTTCGTCAGCTTTCTCTCTGCTGGAACGCTTTTGTTTCCCTTTAGATTTTCTTGTTTCACTTTCTTTAGCGACACGCCAAAGAAACAGCCAGGTTATCAGAGAATCGTAAGCGTCACACGTAATATCGAACTAACTCTAGTTCGTACAAGTTGAACAAGGTAAAATAAGGAAGAGAAGTGTTGAGATCTACCTTTGGAAGTAGAAAAAACATGAAGAATGTGTGGACAAAGCTGTTTGCGATTCAGTCGAAGCCTTGCGCTAATGAACAACTTATGATGAACATTATCCCAGCTACTTGTCGTGAAATGTCTGATTGGCTTACCTTCGAGGAACCTCACTTTTCCTATCCGTTGTTCCCTTTGCTCGCGTTCAATTACGCGAAGTTACGCGGAACTTTTCGTTCGAACAATCTGATTCTTCACGCGAATCTTTTCGAAAAGTTGGAAATTAAGAAGTAACGAAAGTTTTCGTGCGGTTTTCTGACTCACAGATCATCTTTACTAAGATCATCTTTACTAAGATTATCTTTACTAATTATAAGACAGCGTATGTTTACGCAAAAGAAACATTTTACACTTGATTTGCAACAAACCGGAATGACATAGAAATTTATTTTCTCTCTTAACACGTTCAATGGGTTTAATATAATACAACAGTATTCCTAAATTCTTCTAATATTTTTACTGCTTTGAATTGCACCTACTCAATTATATCAAAAATTCATAAAAATCCACTCTCTACTAATTATCAACGACGTATAAAAATACACGAAATTCTGACACGCAGCAACGTTGCGTTGTTCAGAAGGAAAAAAAACAAGAGAACAATTCGAAAAAAGATGTTCTCCCACCAAGAGAAACTATCTAAAGTATTTTACAAACTGTGATCTATGCGGATCTATTATAATTTTCGGATGAATGATTGATATCGTAGCTTACAGGCAAATAGTCTTCAAGCTGAGAATTGAGAAGAAAATTGATAGAATTCTGGTACACAATGTGACGTGGTGAAGCAGATTTCGAGGTGTGACTAGCTACTAGAAAAAACTTGTCAAGATTCGTAAAGAACGTACAACGCATGCAATGCAAATTGGTAAAACCAGCCGGTGGCGGTCGAAACACGAGCATCAAAAAATGGGTGTATGGTTTGTGGAATGTATTAATATATATATGTATATATCGATGGAAAACAGACTAATTCGATCGACCTACGATGAAGAAATGCGGTGACTCAGCGTGATTTTACTTAAGAAACGACAGACTTACGGATCCATGTCTCATTGGACCTTTTCGTTTGCAACGGCCTGTATCTGGGGAATCGACATCTACACAGTAACTGTCGGCAACAATGCTTTTTATCGTGTTCTACTATTCTATAAACAGAGTCCATCGGTCGAAAGAAGTTTCTTCTCTCTAAGCGGCTAATTTCGAAACTTTCACGGGAAGATTCGAATCGGTCTGTGTATGCGTGCACTTCAACCGGAGAACTATAGTGCAGAAACTATCTATAGCGTGTTCGTCGCTAATTAAACTGTCGACCATATGAATTTGTATTTTGTTCGGATCTTGATCGCAGTTTTAATAGCTATCAATCGAATGTTCGGTGGATTCTGTGAATTGGATCGCTGAAAACTTCTGTTTGCACGAGCCACCACGGTTTTAGGCGTGATTCGTGTTTACAAAGAGAAACCGTTCGCAAAGGAAACTCATTATCCTATCCGACGAGCGTTATATTCAAAATTCGTTCGAAAATGTTCCCTCAACCTGAAAATTCATCAGTTTCGGTAGACTGCGGATTTTATGCGTTCATGAATCTTCAAAAATGGGTACGTATTATTTCAATGTGTTAATTTCAGCTTAATGGGATAATTAAAAGAAGAATGCAATTCTTATTTGGCTCCCATGTCTTGCAATGATGCAGACAATTTAAATTTTGCATAAAGATCCACACTCTAATTATCACAGTGCGCAATCAATGAAGATGTTGATGATTTTACATTGGAACAGTCAGTTCTTTAATATCTCTGTTTACGTTTTAAAATTACAAACGCACATTTAGTGCCACTCATTTTTCATGCTGTGGCTTTAACAATTTCATCTCTCACTGTAAATTGAAAATGTTAAATTCAAGTTCGACCATTAAAATATCTGTAATCGTTATTCCAGTAAAAATTCCAAAGGCGTGGACAGCAAAATGTAAATGGCAAAGAATTAGCTTAATAGGATAATCAAAAGAAGAATGCAATTCTTATTTGGCTCCTATGTCTTGCAATGATGCAGACAATTCAGATTTTGCATAAAGATCCACACTCTAATTATCACAGTGCGCGACAAAGAAGAGACGTTGATGATTTTACATTGGAACAGTCAGTTCTTTAATATCTCTGTACATGTTTTAAAATTACAAACGCACATTTAGTGCCACTCATTTTTCATGCTGTGGCTCTAACAATTTCATCTCCCACTGTAAATTGAAAATGTGCTTTCAGACAAAACGTATCGAAGCAGACGTTTCTATTAAATTCAAGTTCGACCATTAAAATATCTGTAATCGTTATTCCAGTAAAAATTCCAAAGGCGTGGACAGCAAAATGTAAATGGCAAAGAATTAGCTTAATAGGATAATTAAAAGAAGAATGCAATTCTTATTTGGCTCCTATGTCTTGCAATGATGCAGACAATTTAGATTTTGCATAAAGATCCACACTCTAATTATCACAGTGCGCGACAAAGAAGAGACGTTGATGATTTTACATTGGAACAGTCAGTTCTTTAATATCTCTGTACATGTTTTAAAATTACAAACGCACATTTAGTGCCACTCATTTTTCATGCTGTGGCTCTAACAATTTCATCTCCCACTGTAAATTGAAAATGTGCTTTCAGACAAAACGTATCGAAGCAGACGTTTCTATTAAATTCAAGTTCGACCATTAAAATATCTGTAATCGTTATTCCAGAAAAAATTTCAAGAGCATGGACAGCAAAATGTAAATGGCAAAAAATTAGCTTAATAGGATAATTAAAAGGAGAATTTAATTCTTATTTGGCTCCTATGTCTTGCAATGATGCAGACAATTTAGATTTTGCATAAAGATGCACACTCTTATTATCACAGTGAGCGATCAATAAAGATGTTGACGATTTTACATTGGAACAGTCAGTTCTTTAATATCTCTGTACATGTTTTAAAATTACAAACGCGCATTTAGTGCCACTCATTTTTCATGCTGTGGCTCTAATAATTTGATCTCCCACTGTAAATTGAAAATGTGCTTCGAGACAAAACGTATCGAAGCAGACGTTTCTATTAAATTCAAGTTCGACCATTAAAATATCTATAATCGTTATTCCAGAAAAAATTTCAAGAGCATGGACAGCAAAATGTAAATGGCAAAAAATTAGCTTAATAGGATAATTAGAAGAAGAATTTAATTCTTATTTGGCTCCTATGTCGTGCAATGATGCAGACAATTTAGATTTTGCATAAAGATGCACACTCTTATTATCACAGTGAGCGATCAATAAAGATGTTGACGATTTTACATTGGAACAGTCAGTTCTTTAATATCTCTGTACATGTTTTAAAATTACAAACGCGCATTTAGTGCCACTCATTTTTCATGCTGTGGCTCTAATAATTTGACCTCCCACTGTAAATTGAAAATGTGCTTTCAGACAAAACGTATCGAAGCAGACGTTTCTATTAAATTCAAGTTCGACCATTAAAATATCTATAATCGTTATTCCAGAAAAAATTTCAAGAGCATGGACAGCAAAATGTAAATGGCAAAAAATTAGCTTAATAGGATAATTAAAAGGAGAATTTAATTCTTATTTGGCTCCTATGTCTTGCAATGATGCAGACAATTTAGATTTTGCATAAAGATCCACACTCCTATTATCACAGTGAGCGATCAATAAAGATGTTGACGATTTTACATTGGAACAGTCAGTTCTTTAATATCTCTGTACATGTTTTAAAATTACAAACGCGCATTTAGTGCCACTCATTTTTCATGCTGTGGCTCTAATAATTTGATCTCCCACTGTAAATTGAAAATGTGCTTCGAGACAAAACGTATCGAAGCAGACGTTTCTATTAAATTCAAGTTCGACCATTAAAATATCTGTAATCGTTATTCCAGAAAAAATTTCAAGAGCATGGACAGCAAAGTATAAATGGTAAAGAGTGAGCTTTCATTTTCCGAACGGCCTAATACTTTTCCCCGTATGTTTCGGTGGTTTCTCGCTGGTAGCTACTATCCGCGTTTACTTAAGTGGGGTTACGGGATGGAGGTCAGTTGTTATTGCCATGTAATACCAGCCACGTAAGCGGTAAGTTCAAGCTGCAGGGTTACCAGTGAGGGATTAACCAAGCAACAGCCAATGATCGAGTTATAACGAACTCGGCCAGCCTCATTCTCTTATCCTGACTATATCTCCGAGGCGGCGACGTTTTTCCGCGTACGTTCGCGCGCCTAACCATACTCCCGACAACCGGTGCTGATAATCTCGGTGCGATCTAGTTGCAGAATTACACGTCGGATTCGATAAGTGCTCGTCGACCGGAATGGTCTTGGTCGGCTAACATTCTGTTCCCAGATACCGTAGAAATCAGCAAACAACCTAACAACGAGCATCAATGTGTCCAATTGTTTCAACCCTTTGCACTTGGAACTATTCTAACACGAAAACTGCACATTTCTTCTAACCTAGAATATTTATTTCCAGTGATGTCATGGATGTTTGGTCCCCTCAGGGTTTCAAATCCTGTTCCACACTTCTCACCTCTACCAACCACTCTCCCTATCGCCTATTTCAACGGGACCTACTTTTTATTATGGTGGGTTCCGAACCACCTTTTTTTTTCTTTTTATTAAGCTATGAAATCCCACATGGGATTATTAGCAGCATGCACATGGCTGTGCATGCTAACATTACAAGGACATATAAAATAAGAATGTGTTATCGGCGCTAGGTTCGATCACTTTTAGAAAACAACAAATATGCAAATTAAATATTCAAATTTCTCAACGTTTCGATCCCCATGTGGATCATTATCAAGAGACAAAAATTTTTGCGTCTGAAAACAGAAAAATAATAATACAGATTTTGAAAAACAAAATTAATATATATTAGGTAATATAACACAGCCATTATAATTACCAAGAATTAGTAAAAATAACTACAAAAAAAGGAAGAAAAATAAAATACATACTTGCTGTGAAAAAAGAGGACAAAAACTATGAAACACATATTGTGAGGTACAAATCAGCTAACCCATAGCTGGCAGAAATGTAACTGAAGCAACTGAAGCAGTTCCTGAAAAGTTTAATATAAAAAAAATTATTTAGTTTATTTTCTCAAACATATTTTTTTGTTTCTATGCCAAGGTTCCGGATTTTTTCAAAAGTTTCTAGTTTAAAATAAAATGTTCTGTTACATTGGTGTTCAAATTTTACCGCCAGCATATGTTGCTTGCCACCATTGATCGATATTGATCGACCAATCAGTTGAGGTCTTCCATATCTAAGACAATCCTGTTTTGTTTCTCTGGGCTAGCACGTTCTCGTTGCTTCAGTTACATTTCTGCCAGCTATGGGTTAGCTGATTTGTACCTCACAATATGTGTTTCATAGTTTTTGTCCTCTTTTTTCACAGCAAGTATGTATTTTATTTTTCTTCCTTTTTTTGTAGTTATTTTTACTAATTCTTGGTAATTATAATGGCTGTGTTATATTACCTAATATATATTAATTTTGTTTTTCAAAATCTGTATTATTATTTTTCTGTTTTCAGACGCAAAAATTTTTGTCTCTTGATAATGATCCACATGGGGATCGAAACGTTGAGAAATTTGAATATTTAATTTGCATATTTGTTGTTTTCTAAAAGTGATCGAACCTAGCGCCGATAACACATTCTTATTTTATATTTCAATTTTCGATCGATAAGAATTTTTCCTTTATTACAAGGACAACTTATACAGGGCGTCCCAAAACTACCCTAGGAGCCGAAAATAGGAGGTTCCTTGGGTCGTTTGAAGCGACATTTTCCTTTGCAAAAATGTTATCCGCGACTTTGTTTAGGAGTTATTAACGAAAAATACGAACCAATCAGAGCGCGACCTAGACGCGAGTTGGCACAGACGGCCAATGGACAGTTGGCGCGCCGAGCCGATTTTACCAACTCGCGTCTAGGTCGCGCTCTGATTGGTCCGTGTTTTTCGTTAATAACTTTTAAACAAAGCCGCGGATAACATTTTTGTTAAGGAAAATGTCGCTTCAAATGACCCAAGGAACCTCCCATTTGCGGCTCCTAGGGTAGTTTCGGGACACCCTGTAGATCAACTAGAATTGAACAATATAATGAACATTTTTTAGTACAATATTAACATTAGAGAAATAAGCAGTGGGCCTTCAGGTATGTATGTATATAAAATAGGGGGCTAAGAGTGGGTCCTTCCGAACCACCTTGGGCACCACAGTTTTTTAAAATAGCACATTGAATTAATTGAAGAGGTGCCGGGCGCGGGGATTCGAACTCGAGACCGCATGGTCGCAGTCGCCCGCTCTATCCACTGACCCACTGTGTGCCCTTTATTTATTTCCAGTGTATAAGGTTTTTCATAATTATTGATCCAACAGATGAACTTTCATTGTTTGTCAGCTGACGACGACCATTTGTAACCGAATAATCCCCGTTAATCAGCGTTAGAAACTCGATCCTGTCTTCGGCACGATTACGGAGCGACCGAGACCAACTGACGGGAAAATGGCGCCGCAAACCGTGAAGATAAACTTGGGTGCAACTGGGACGGCGATAACGAGCTCGGTCGAGCGGCTCTGAAAACGACGGGTCGAGTCGAGATTCGGTCGATCTCGATTCAATGAAGGGTAACTAAGAACAAGTTAAACCTTTTGATTGCGGTGGAGATGATTTACAGCCCAGTCCAAGTCCAGATAGCCTTGCGAGAAATACTTTTTTATCGGTTACAGAGAAGAAGTCTCGAATCCCACGAAGAATTTCAGATTCGATCGAACATTCTCAATCTGGATCCTCACAAAACATTCCCAACTTTAGTCTCGATTGATCTCGCGAAAGCTCTACAATTGAATCTAATTGTTCATTTAATTTCTTCCATCCTAGAATCATTCCATTTTACACGATTTCTTTTCATTGATACGAAATTGATATACTTCACACAGAAACGTTTAGTAATTGATTAGATGCAAATATATTTTCACAGCAATTCGAATTTCATTTAAAACGAAACGCATAACTACTTTTGTATTAGCTCTACTTGTAGCAAATATGTAAGAATTGTCATACGTGTGCTATCCAAATAGTAGAGGAAAAAGGAAAGGTGGTGTTTCGTCCTAGACCCGCTAGAGGACTCATCAGTAAGCGGGTCTAGGACGAAACACCACCTTTCCTTTTTCCTCTACTATTTGGATAGCACACGTATGACAATTCTTACATAATTGCTACAAGTAGAGCTAATACAAAGTAATAATGATCGAACCTGTGCGCTGCGAAAAAAATTCCTATTATTTAATATGGCGATCGAAAAAACTTAAAACAATTATGAAACGCATAACGTTCATATTTGTTATACTTTGTTAAAAAAAAAACTGACTCGTTAAAATACAGCAAGGGTTTAATTCCACCAAGAATTCTCAACTAGACCGGACTCGAATCAGTCTTAGAAAAATCTCGCGGACTGGATTCGACCGAGTGAAAAATTCCGGTGTCGAACGACAGAAATTTGATCGGTGAGAAAATATCCGGAATCCAATTAGACCCCAGAAAGAAACCCGAAGTTGCCGGTTCAATGTTAAGGATGTTCTGGAGGTACAATGGTAGACAAAAGTACAAGAAATTCGAAATCTATCAATATATTGGCAATTAAAGCCATTCATGAGTATATTTTGCTTTAAAAAAATAGATTAATTTAAAAGTTTTCGTTTAATTAGTAAATTTCATGTTATATTTATTTGTTTAATCGAATTGTCTTCATATTATAAAAAATTGTAAGCGACTTTTGCGGATGATTGTACCCCCTGATTTGAACTTTAAGATAATAAATTTGTGATATTCAATATATATAATTACGCAATAAAAAGTTGAAAATAAATAATTAAATAAATTAAAAATACTTCAGAAAGCAATATTCATGGTTATTATTGAAAATAAACATGTGAAATTTACGTAAAATTATGTTCTGATAATAACAAAAAACTGACAACCATAAGAACACGTGTTAAAATGTGCAAACTTTAAGTTGCTATAAATATTAAACGGTGTAGTGAATCGAACCCAAACTTTGGTAATTGCATTAGTTTAGTAAGAATTATATCTTGTCAAATTTTCAAAGATTTTATCGCGTTTTTATATAGCTCCAGAACATCCTTAATCCCATAAGAAATTCCTGACCCGAGCCAACCGGTGACTCTCGGATATTCCCGAGTGCCTCTAATTCAGATATAAAAATTCTACAAGGCTGTTAGAGCAAGAAGACAGAGAAAACGCAGAGCTGCGCCTAGTTTCTCAGCACACTTAGCCGGCGATGGTAGAAAAAAAAAATATGGCTGCTTTGGATCGGCCGTAATTGCTGGGTATCTCGGATACATGGCATCGCGGCGAATCGTTAAGTTCACGGCCGACATTAGCATAGAGGCTAATATCGTAACGCGAGATAATGCGTACACGGACCTGCCCGTTGTAATATCGTACAATTTACGTGAAAGGGATGCTTATGTCATAAAAGCTCGAACCTCGTCCTGACCCCCCGAGTGCTACTATCCTTGGCGCGAGCCGCGTTTTCGATGAGTGTCCCCTCGCCGTTCGATCTCTTTTAATCGAGCTCCACAGGTTGCGCAATATAAATCAGGCCAACCTGCCTGTCCAATATCGAGGCTCTGTCCACAACGTCGAACGAGCTGTCGCGATTTCCAAGCTATCCCGCAGTCTACCTCGACGCGATAAAGGGCACGCGATAACAATTATTTCTCGGCCATCAGTGCTGTCTTCATGAACGCCGCCATGTACAAGAGGATCAGAAAAAATACCCGCAATCGCTGATCCTATAAAATTACCTCCCATCAACTGGACTCTTAGCGACAGCCTCGTCTACATCTTCCAGTAACAATCACCTTCGAACTTTTAAACGAAAGCTATTGGGGTTGACAAGAAAGAAGTTTTTAACACTTTATCCATCGGTAGCCTATTATCACTAAACCTATCACCACCGGTCAGAATGACCGGTTTCAGATTTATTATTTTACAACTATTGAAATAATAAAAATTATTTTAGAAGAATTGCTTGTATTATAATATAGAATGGTTAATGTTTTCGGCGCAAGTTGAATACTCGACAAAATTTTTTAATGATTTCGGCGCCCAGGTTCGATCAGTTGTTACTGCTACACTATTTGCAAAATATTACAAAATCTATTTTTCGACGTTTCGATCTCCTTTCAGATCATTTTCAAGAAAAATTATAACAATTGCGTCTGTAAAATAATAATTCAAAATTAAGTTTTATACCCTGTGTAATAGTAACAACTGATCGAACCTGGGCGCCGAAATCATTAAAAAATTTTGTTAGCAACAATTTACGATCGAGATTAATTAAAAAAACATTTAAATACTCGACGTTTCGATCTTCGTTTAGATTGTTTTCAAAGTTAATTATAATTGCAACTGTAAAATATTATACAATTTTCAAAACACTTGATGAAATTGATTATAACATATGTTATTCAGAAAAGTTACCCACTTCTTTGTGATGAAATTAAACGTATTATAATAGGAGCCGCACAAAGTCTAAGTAAAATCAATCTTCTAATTTTTATAAGGGAAAATGTACCGGTTACTTTTAAGGCTTGGTAGGTTTAGTGTAGGTTTAGGCTTTTCAATAATTGTGCTGCACCAAATGGAAGCTTAAAAATCTTCTTTTACAGTATTTTACACAATAATCCCGAAGGAAATTATTAACAAGATTTACCATCTCGAGGAACAAGATTTTGAAAAACTTGACGAAACGTGGTTTTCAGAGGGTTGATACCGAGATGAAACTACTGAGAATGGCTCGAGAAACGATTCAAGCTTCGTCCATCGTAGTCCGCTTTTTCTCAGGGCCGTTCCCAGCGTCTGGATTGCAATCTCTGTTCCGGGAGCTTAATATTTTTTACGGCACGTCAGCAAGGTTTAAAGGAGGCCGACTGCAATACACCGCGATTCACCCAGATTTACGCTGGCCGCATGCGATCCACTCGCGTGCTACTAACGTTACAATTTTCCGTCGACGTTCGTGACGCTTTCGCGTCTAGTGATTGTTCATCGTGGCCTCCTGTGCCCCGCGGCTCGCCATCTTGAAAATCGCGGCTGGACACAGGATTAGAGGCTCCTACGAAATTCTGTTTTCGCGGAAAGCTTTGCAATCGTTCCGTTCTACAGCGATCGATACACTGCGGATTTTGATGCGACATTAAAAGTTCGCAAAATAATGTAACTGGAATTTGTTCGTAACGGATCTTGATGCATTTATGGCGAAATTGAGTAGACGAAATTCCACATTGTTGGAAAATTTAACACTACATTGCCCAAGTTAGTCATTTTGACTGCTTTTTAATTTCAATTAGAAAAACAATTATGTATATAATTACACTTTTTGTACAACATATAAATGCGTTTATTAATAATTTTAGTTACCTCCCCCCTCCTTCATTTCCGGTATATATTTATATGTGTGTTATACCTATATTGCCGAAAAGCAGTAATTTTGACTGCTTGGGAAATTTTAAATAATCAAATGACTCTTATTATTGAATTGAGTAAAGTTTTTATATGACCAGTTCGGCTTTGTATCGAAATAACAGTTTTCATTTTTTTTCGATTACCGTCACATGATAACATACAAGTAGGTACATGATAAATTGTCGATTTGACCGTATACTTGATAAGTTGCAGTTGCTCAATAAGCTAAAGTAGTACTTGTTATTCGAATCTTTATGCAGTGATACTTGTTCTAACAAATTTTTTTATTGTTAATATTTACTAATAACTTGTTAAATAACTGTAAATAATATAAAAAATATTGAAAATTAATTTTAAACAAATTTCTTTACACATTAGTTATTCTTTCACAATGCAGTCATTTTCACTGCTCTTGGACACTATAGGTATATACTAAGTTTCAGTCTTTCTAGTGTTAAAAGTCTGAAGATGTCAATATACAGGGTGTTCCACGCAACTGGAACAGGCTATACCACCTAAACGGTTGGGAATTAAAAGAAGAAATAATAATGGAACATAACGTAGGTACATACACCGGAACACTTGTCGAGAGACTGAAATAATTCAGAGAACATTGAGTTTTTCGATAAAATCCTAACGAATAAGTTCAGGACATGAGTCTGTTAGTACTTTTATGTAGAGTACAAGAAACTGCATCGATTAGCGCAGTTAGAACCATAGGCTACCATTTAAAAAAGTGCAGTTGCATTTTTCTGATGCATCGATGCACAAAAGTGTATAAAATGCATATTATGCACTGTCTCGTACAATTTAATTTTTACTTATAACATCTACTTCTACTTCCAACCGTTTAGGAGGTACAACCTGTTCCAGTTACGTGGGACACCCTGTATGATCTCTCCTCTATTAAATTCATTACGAGTAGAAATAACATTCAATTCAGTTATTATGTCTTGCAAGATGTGCAAGATATGCTAGAATACGTGTTCGAAAATTGCTGGAGTATTAAATTCAGAATTTAGAAAGAGAAATAAAGATGAAGAGAGAAAACACGGTGCACAGGAGCTGCGAAACAGGGGTTGAAAACGGTTATGATATCGGTTTCGGTTCTCAAAACAGTTATAAGAACCGAAATTGTCTTAAAACAGTTATGAGTGAAAAAGGTTCTGCCTTATATCGATTTCGGTTCCGGTTCTACGGAACTGATATTATATCGGTTCCATAACGGTTATATATATATCGGTTATATTTTATAATACATATAAACTAACATATTAATTAAGTCAAATATGAGTTGCATAGTTGTAGAACTTATACGGGACTAATATATTATGAATTTTTAAGAACCGAAACCGATTTAAGAATCGAAAAATAACAGTTATAGAACCGAAACGGAATCGATATAATATCGGTTCTGTAGAACCGAAACCGAAACCGATATCTACAAGAATCGATATATCTATAACAGTTATAATATTTTTTCGGTTCTCATAACTGTTTCAGTCAGACCCGATATATGTATAACCGTTTCAAACAGTTATTTTTAGAACCGTTTCAATCCCTGCTGCGAAACGATCAGGCGAATTAACGAGAACCACCTGACGATCTGTTCGAAGCCCTCGTGCTCCCATTCGGACCTTCGGAAGGTGGATCGTTGAGCACGCCTGTTGCGCTCGATCCACGATCAGTCACGATCAATCGATCGGCAATCGAGATCGCGCGAACCGAACCTAGCCGAGTCGAGCCGAGTCAGGGCATAAATCCGCAGGCAGCTCGAGATTTGCTCGTGCATGGCCAATAAACACGCCCGGTTAATGATTTATCACGATCGCGCGGCTGACGCACGCACCAACCTACCTACATGTCCGTTCTCTAGCACGAGTAGCGCGAGTAGTATTGCGTCCGCAACGGCGTTGAACTTCCCGCGGCTCGACTCGGCCCGCGGAACGCTTTCTTTTCGCATAACTGCCCGGACACACGCCGATCGTGAGTCATACTCAAGCATTCCCGCCGCCAATGCAACAGGAACCAAACACGGACCAGGCCCGAGCTTTTATCGAGACCGAGCGACAGCCAGGATGTATTTACGAGCGTTGCGATCGAATCCCCTCCGCCGCCACGGTGCGACGATTGTTTCGGAATGCTGCACATCGCGTTTAACACCCCTTTCAAGTTTTCTACAGACTTTGCTTGATGAGTCTACAACGATTCAGAGTGATCGAACACTTGTCTGTTCATATACCTTGTACATTAACACTTGCAGAAATAATATATAGGGTTGAAGTACGGATGATGTATGTGTGTATGCATGCGTGTTGACAGACAACCCTATATGTAGCTAAATTTTTTATAAAAATAAAGAATCAAAAATAATCGGAGAATTGTAAAATTACGATCGCCATCGAATTGAGAAAAGAAAACAGATCAAAACGAGCGTCCACGACAAACACGTCTGTCACCAGCGATTGGCTTTTCCTTACAAATATTTGATCTCTCGTTACGAATACAAGAGAAAATGAATTAAAGTAATCCATCAAATATATTTCCAATAAACTTCTCTATTTTCCGAATTGGTGATTATTTACATTAGGGGCTTCCTCACCGATTTTTATGACTTTGACAACATATTTTAAGGTCATCAAAATCGGTGAGGAAGCCCCTAATGTAAATAATTACTTCCGAATTCTTTAACCCTCATCCGTCCCTCGTGTCAATTTGACACAGTTTTCCCGAAATAAGTTATACCTATAATAAATTTAATGATATCGGCGCCAGGTTCGATCATTTATAGAAAAAACAACAAATGTGCAAGTATTAAATCATGTTTCTAACGTTTCGATCCTGATGTGGATCTTTTTCAAAGAGACATTTTTGCGTCTGAAAAATATATATAACAAAATTAAAATATAAGCAATATTTTTGAAAACCGTGTAACGGAAAAAGAAAACAGAAATAGTCCACGTACATGTTGTATCAAAAGTGGACAAAAATTTAAAACAAATATTGAGAGTTACACGAAAACCAACTTTAAACCATGGTGGCAGATATGTAACTGAAACACGTGCAGTTTCAAAGGCAATATGGAAAATCTATCCCGGTTAAATCAGTTGGATTTTTTCTATGTTGTAGCTTATGATCTACTGAAGAAAAGATGTAATGGGCACAAAGTTCAATAATGGACAGTTATCGAGTTATAATCAGTGAAACATGACAAAGAGCTGCTGAATACTCAAATCTTGGGAAGTACTTATTTTTTGGAAAAATGTTTGAAACAAAAATAGTACGGTTTCACAAAATCTGTTATTCGGTGGTGTCATTATTTTTTTGAATTTTGAATGATCTTGAAAAAGTCTGTGAACAGAAATCTTTAAAAAAAAAAGCTTTGCGTGTCACAGCAGAGATAAGGAGCCCACAGTTCGTCACTCCCGTAGTATTTTTTCACTCCAAACCGTCTGTCCGTATGTTTGACTGATTATAACTCGATAACTGTCCATTATTGAACTTTGTACCCATTACATCTTTTGTTCAGTAGATCATAAAGCTACAGCATATAAAATATCCAACTGATTTAACCGGGATAGATTTTCCATATGATTAGTGCGGGATCCTTTCCATGGAGAACACGAACCTGAAGTGAGAAATTGTCTTGACCACCGAAACATTTTTGAAGT
The DNA here is from genome assembly GCA_916610235.2 of Lasioglossum morio. Taxonomy (NCBI): domain Eukaryota; kingdom Metazoa; phylum Arthropoda; class Insecta; order Hymenoptera; family Halictidae; genus Lasioglossum; species Lasioglossum morio. The sequence goes on along the minus strand of OU744334.1, from coordinate 3,855,977 downwards.
GAAACTTCTTTGCTGAGGGTAACAATTTTCTGATCCAACGGAAATCGAAAGTCGGCGCGAAAATTTGAACGGAGAATAAACGGTGAAAAATAATTTCTTACCCCGACGGGATTCGAACCCCGGTCCACCGATTGGGGACAACCAACGATCTTTAGAATGATAGCGAACATTTTGGTAGATATTGCAACGAATAAAATGCTCGGTTGTAGGATCAAACGAAAAGGTTAGAAATACAAGGTTATGTTTTTCTCTCCAAATGTTCGAAGTGAAGAAATAATCACACATTCATTTCGAAAATTCTCCATGTTCTCCTTTTATACTTTTAAGGAAATTCTTGCTCTTTAGTGTTAAGTTAGTTGTTATTTCTCTTTTATGTATATATTTTTTATTTTTTTTGGCAGAATAAACAAAAGTTTAACTATAACTACTTAACTACTTTAACCGCCGCCGGCACCTCTGAAAATATTCCATGTGTCATCTAATACTGTGGTGCCCAAGGTGGTTCGAAATCCACCTTAATAAACTGTAGGTCCCGTCGCAACCTAATTTTAGCAAAGAGTTAGAGCGACGTTAAATAAATATATAAAAAGAGAGGCTTTCTCTACAGAAAAACGTGCGAGGAGATACTATGATAGAACAGAACACGTGTTTATTTATAAAAAAGGGCTTTTACCAGAAGAACAAGAAGCGTTTGGAAACGTAGAATGTATTTTTAATATCCTATAGTTAAAAGCAGTATTGCTTATTTGGTGGTTCCCGCCACTTTTTCCAACCCAAAGCTGGCCGCATTCGGGTCTCGTCGGCTGTGATCGCAACGAATCACGTTTACAATAAACGCGATTTAAAAAGGAAAAAAACCTGTGGAAGAATTGCTTTTTCTTCGTCTATAGAGTCTATAAAACATTTTTTACGTGTAATTTCTACGTCTACCAGCAGTCAATATAAACGTTGAATGTCCCGGAAGTAGATTTGCTGAAGAATCAGACAACTTCGAAGAGAATGATGGCGATTAGAGACTGGGAACCGCGCTTGTGTTCGAGTCGCCTTCGGTTCGGTTGCTTATCAGCGCAATTCCAACGTTCCCTCTGTCAGCCGCGCAAGATTAAAAATTGAAAACGACATGGATATCCGGACAAATTCATGGCACGCGAAGAAACGGTATCGCTCGCGATACGTCGGCCGGCGAATTGACAAATCGGACCTGAATATATATTCGTATCTCGCGGCGTGCTCATTGTACGAGATACCGGTACGCGAGATTTTCGTTCGCGACCAGTAAACCACACGATTATATCGCGACGATAGCAAAATCTCAGTCCGAGCAACCAAGCGAAGCTTAAATCGTACCGGTTCCCATTATACTCGGTATTATGGATCGTTAAGTCCAACACACGACCTATCTTCTCATAAATCGCTCGGGAGTTGTCTCCCGATCCATTAGACCAGCCGACCTCGACTATTTCAGCAAGGATTTTAGGGGTTCCGTGACGCCCTGCACGAAAATCTTATTGTTGCAGACACACGTCGCACAGTGGGGTATTTGACCCGCAAATGCGGTCGAAGCTGTTCCAATGTGTTCGCTCGATATTTAAACTGCTGCAACCTCGCTGAGATTTATCGAACTTTGAGGGAAATGCAACTTTAAACAATTTTAAAGCTTCCGATTTCTACTTTTTCTGTTGTACACCGTTTTTAATTGAAGAGGAGCGTATCGGATTGCAAAGTGCCCAACTGTACATCGTTTCAATAACGAATAACCAAATATGTATTGGTGGAATGTGCGACATTCAATCGATTCACGATGGTAATTACATGCAAAATACGCTTTCGTAGATATTCTTCTGAAAGCTGGAATTAAATGTTCTTCGTGTGGATGATTTTGACATTTCAACATTGAACTCCGAGTGGTATAATTGACCTTTAATATTTTATCGCAATTAATTAATGAATTTTTCACTTTTCAGTTTTAGTGAATAAATTTCAGCTTTATAAAACTTTCACAGAAGCGAACGCTTTTATCTTGACCAACTTCAATAAATATCAAATAAACATCGGTAATCGACCACCGATCGAAACCGTAAAAATTATTTATTGTATTGCATTTTCTTTCATTTTCCCGTTCGGAAGGTTCGTTTGATCTAAGACGGATGCGTTACCTTCCGGTATAGGCAAGAAGCACCGTATTCGTTCTTATTCAAGGAAAACCCGCGGCGGTATCGACCAAATGGAAATACTTTTTCCAATTTCAAAGGGCGAATTTACATTCGGCATTTTCAACTATTCATGAAAGGCAGCGTTGCATCAAACAACCGTATGCAAGCCCGAAGGAGGATCTCTTCGCGGAAATGATGCCGAACATCATCAAACCGAGTGCTCTCTCGTTCGGAAGAATATTTTCCCGACCGCGGGTAGATAACAATTCCGTGCGACTTCGTCGCGATCAGACTTTCCTTAATAACCAGCCGGAATAATAGCAGCGTTGGATACCATTTAAGGAAAACAATGGCCGACAATCGCAAAAGGCTACTGGCTCGGTGCTTCCATAACTGAATAGCAACCGGTGCTACCCTCCGTTCTTTATCTATCGCTCGTCGAGAACTGAATTTACCGTTATCAATCGCATCGATTCATTAATCGAGAAATCTGCTGATAAGCATGGTCGAGGAATGCAATAATGTCAGACTATCCACCGGATACTCCGACGGACACCTGTAATTTTATTATAATTTTCTACAAATTCGCTTTCTACTCGCATCACCAAGTTTCACCATCCCTCAGAATTTCTGCGAACTCTTTCAGCGGACTAGTAAAATTGTTACAATATGATTTATGGAATTATGGCTTTCGAAAATTGTCAATAAATGCTAGGATGTCAAATACGACAGAATTTACAATGAATGTAATTGTTAAATTTGGTATTTAGAATTTAGCTAAAAATTAAGTTTCCTCTACCCCTCGGCCACCAATAAAAAAAAAGGGTCCCATGGAAATCACCGACACAGATTTCCCCGACACAGGTTTCACCGACAACATTTCACCGACACCAGATTTGACCGACAACAGATTTAACCGACACCAGATTTCACCGACACCGGATTTAACCGACAGCTGATTTGATCGACAACAAATTTGACCGACAACGACTTAAGTTGATCGTTGTCGGTCAAATTTGTTGTCGATCAAATCAGCTGTCGGTTAAATCCGGTGTCGGTGAAATCTGGTGTCGGTTAAATCTGTTGTCGGTCAAATCTGGTGTCGGTGAAATGTTGTCGGTGAAACCTGTGTCGGGGAAATCTGTGTCGGTGATTTCCATGGGACCCAAAAAAAAAAGGGACCGTCTTGTAGGTATACGCTGAACACGTTTTTCTACCCTAAAGTCAGTCGAACCGAAGCACTTGAGCGAGAAGCTTCATTTGTATTCTTGTTTTTCTTAATAAACACTATATACCGAGTTTTCATATTCTCTGTACTACGAATCCTTGGCATTACTTTATTTCATAACCTTGAAGAATAATCAACAGTAATTTATTTCAGATTTAAAATGTCTACTACCACGGAAAATAAGATTCCATTTTATTCCACTGTTTTAAAATTCGTCCTACAAACATTGAAAACACCATAAACATTCGCAATGTACTCACGATTAAATAGATCAATAGACAAAGCACGGTTCCTCCAAATCAATGTCACACGTAAAAAAACCCCTCCGCAAAAGACACCCGAGTCAAACTCCCACGATCATTCGCGACGTTCAAGCTCCCTCGCCCACGCTCCCGAAATTTCTGGAAACTCCAAATCCCTGTTCTACCAACGCGATTCTCGTCTACCAAAGAACATACTCCTCGAACCATTCACATCCGCGTCATTTTCAACCTATACCCTGAAACCTCGCCCACGATCCTCTCTGATTCATCCTCGTTAATCGCACGGTAAAAGTCACTCGCAACATTGTCATCTACCCTATCGCGATCCTCCGGAGCAACCCTAACCTGATCACGCACACACCTGCCTCCTAAATCATGTCTACCTGATCTATAAAACTTTAACAGAGCAGTTGTTCCACATCGTCGTCGGTGACCATCACTGTTTCAGATTTATCGTCGTTTAATCGTATGATAAAAGTCACACACAACTTTGCGATCCACCCTGTGTCGCGATCGTCCGGAGCAACTGGGTTCCCTAACCTGATCACGCACGGACCTGAGTTTCTAAATCATGTCTACCCGAGCTACGAAACTTTAACCCTTCACTGCACGGTTTTTTGTTAACACATTACCGACCGGTGATTATTGCATAATTTTGAAAAATCTGGTACATGGCTAAAAACTTTTTAATGGAACTTTCAATAGTAACAGCAATTTTCATTGTGAACTGACAAGTCATCCGCAATAACGTCATCTCATTATTAACTTCCCGATTTATAGGGAAGTTATTATAATTTCATTTAAGATTGCAATGTAAAAGAAAATTTCTACGCTTTCTTTTGACACAGCACAATTATTGAGAATCCTATTAATAGGCTTCCCAGTAGGTAAAGTGTTAATTGGGATGAAAAAATTGAAAGAAGGTCAGTTTTTGTGTTCTACTTAAGGGAAAAATATTTTTAGAAAATTAAAACAACGTTTCCCGAAAAATAAACATAATTTAGAATAGTAAGAAAATACATTTTACTATATACCAGATTTGTTAACTGTATCAGATATGACACACTATGCAGCGAAGGGTTAATAGAGCAGTTGTTCCACATTGTCGTCGGTGACCATCACTATTTCAGATTTATCCTCGTTTAATCGTATGATAAAAGTCACTCTCAACTTTGCAATCCACCCTGTATCGCGATTGTCCGGAGCAACTAGGTTCCCTAACCTGATCACGCACGGACCTGAGTTTCTAAATCATGTCCACCCGAGCTACGAAACTTTAATCCTTCACTGCATGTTTTTTTTTAAATTGGGATGGAAAAAATTGTAAGAAGGTCAGTTTTTGCGTTCTACTTAAGGGAAAAATATTTTTAGAAAATTAAAACAACATTTTCCGAAAAATAAACATAATTTAGAATAGTAAGAAAATACATGTTACTATAATAACTCCTTAATAGGAAGTTCACAAAGCGACGTAAAATAAGTTAAAAAAAAAGTACATGTTACTATATACCAGATTTGTTAACTGTATCAGATATGATACACTATGCAGCGAAGGGTTAATAGAGCAGTTGTTCCACATCGTCGTCGGTGACCATCACTATTTCAGATTGATTCTCGTTTAATCGTATGATAAAAGTCACTCTCAACTTTGCGATCCACCCGGTGTCGCGATCGTCCGAAGCAAATGGGTTCCCTAACCTGATCACGCACGGACCTGAGCTCCTGAATCATGTCTACCTGAGCTACGAAATTTTAAACCTTCACTGCATGGTTTTTTTTTAATTGGGATGAAAAACTTGTAAGAAGGTCAGTTTTTGTGTTCTACTAAAGGGAAAAATATTTTTAGAAAATTAAAACAAATTTTCCGAAAAATAAACATAATTTAGAATAGTAAAAAAATACATTTTACTATATACCCGATTTGTTAACTGTATCAGATATGACACACTATGCAGCGAAGGGTTAATAGAGCAGTTGTTCCACATCGTCGTCGGTGACCATCACTATTTCAGATTTATCCTCGTTTAATCGTATGATAAAAGTCACTCTCAACTTTGCAATCCACCCTGTATCGCGATTGTCCGGAGCAACTAGGTTCCCTAACCTGATCACGCACGGACCTGAGTTTCTAAATCATGTCCACCCGAGCTACGAAACTTTAACCCTTCACTGCATGGTTTTTTTCTTAATTGGGATGAAAAAATTGTAAGAAGGTCAGTTTTTGTGTTCTACTAAAGGGAAAAATAGTTTTAGAAAATTAAAACAACATTTTCCGAAAAATAAACATAATTTAGAATAGTAAGAAAATACATGTTACTATAATAACTCCTTAATAGGAAGTTCACAAAGCAACGTAAAATAAGTTAAAAAAAAAAGTACATGTTACTATATACCAGATTTGTTAACTGTATCAGATATGATACACTATGCAGCGAAGGGTTAATAGAGCAGTTGTTCCACATCGTCGTCGGTGACCATCACTGTTTCAGATTGTGATCCTCGTTTAATCGTATGATAAAAGTCACTCTCAACTTTGCGATCCACCCGGTGTCGCGATCGTCCGAAGCAAATGGGTTCCCTAACCTGATCACGCACGGACCTGAGCTCCTGAATCATGTCTACCTGAGCTACGAAATTTTAACCCTTCACTGCATGGTTTTTTTTTAATTGGGATGAAAAACTTGTAAGAAGGTCAGTTTTTGTGTTCTACTAAAGGGAAAAATATTTTTAGAAAATTAAAACAAATTTTCCGAAAAATAAACATAATTTAGAATAGTAAAAAAATACATTTTACTATGTACCCGATTTGTTAACTGTATCAGATATGACACACTATGCAGCGAAGGGTTAATAGAGCAGTTATTCCACATCGTCGTCGGTGACCATCACTATTTCAGATTGATCCTCGTTTAATCGTATGATAAAAGTCACTCTCAACTTTGCGATCCACCCGGTGTCGCGATCGTCCGGAGCAACTGGGTTCCCTAACCTGATCACGCACGGACCTGAGCTCCTGAATCATGTCTACCTGAGCTCCTGAATCATGTCTACCTGAGCTACGAAACTTTAATCCTTCACTGCATGGTTTTTTTTTAAATCGGGATGAAAAACTTTTAAGAAGGTCAGTTTTTGTGTTCTACTAAAGGGAAAAATATTTTTAGAAAATTAAAACAAATTTTCCGAAAAATAAACATAATTTAGAATAGTAAAAAAATACATTTTACTATATACCCGATTTGTTAACTGTATCAGATATGACACACTATGCAGCGAAGGGTTAATAGAGCAGTTGTTCCACATCGTCGTCGGTGACCATCACTATTTCAGATTGATCCTCGTTTAATCGTATGATAAAGTCACTCTCAACTTTGCGATCCACCCGGTGTCGCAATCGTCCGGAGCAACTGGGTTCCCTAACCTGATCACGCACACACCTGCCTCCTAAATCATGTCTACCTGATCTATAAAACTTTAACAGAGCAGTTGTTCCACATCGTAGTCGGTGACCATCACTGTTTCAGATTTATCGTCGTTTAATCGTATGATAAAAGTCACACACAACTTTGCGATCCACCCTGTGTCGCGATCGTCCGGAGCAACTAGGTTCCCTAACCTGATCACGCACGGACCTGAGTTTCTAAATCATGTCTACCCGAGCTACGAAACTTTAACCCTTTACTGCACGGTTTTTTGTTAACACATTACCGACCGGTGATTATTCCATAATTTAGAAAAATCTGGTACATGGCTAAAAACTTTTTAATGGAACTTTCAATAGTAACAGCAATTTTCATTGTGAACTGACAAGTCATCCTCAATAACGTCATCTAATTATTAACTTCCCGATTTATAGGGAAGTTATTATAATTTCATTTAAGATTGCAATGTAAAAGAAAATTTCTATGCTTTCTTTCGATACAGCACAATTATTGAGAATCCTATTAATAGGCTTCCCAGTAGGTAAAGTGTTAATTGGGATGAAAAAATGGAAAGAAGGTCAGTTTTTGTGTTCTATTTAAAGGAAAAATATTTTAAAAAAATTAAAACAACGTTTTCCGAAAAATAAACATAATTTAGAATAGTAAGAAAATACATTTTACTATATACCAGATTTGTTAACTGTATCAGATATGATACACTATGCAGCGAAGGGTTAATAGAGCAGTTGTTTCACATCGTCGTCGGTGACCATCACTGTTTCAGATTGTGATTCTCGTTTAATCGTATGATAAAAGTCACACTCAACTTTGCGATCCACCCGGTGTCGCGATCGTCCGGAGCAACTGGGTTCCCTAACCTGATCACGCACGGACCTCAGCTCCTGAATCATGTCTACCTGAGCTACGAAATTTTAACCCTTCACTGCATGGTTTTTTTTTTAATTGGGATGAAAAAATTGTAAGATGGTCAGTTTTTGTGTTCTACTAAAGGGAAAAATATTTTTAGAAAATTAAAACAAATTTTCCGAAAAATAAACATAATTTAGAATAGTAAAAAAATACATTTTACTATATACCCGATTTGTTAACTGTATCAGATATGACACACTATGCAGCGAAGGGTTAATAGAGCAGTTGTTCCACATCGTCGTCGGTGACCATCACTATTTCAGATTGATCCTCGTTTAATCGTATGATAAAGTCACTCTCAACTTTGCGATCCACCCGGTGTCGCAATCGTCCGGAGCAACTGGGTTCCCTAACCTGATCACGCACGGACCTGAGCTCCTGAATCATGTCTACCTGAGCTACGAAATTTTAACCCTTCACTGCATGGTTTTTTTTTTAAATTGGGATGAAAAAATTGTAAGATGGTCAGTTTTTGTGTTCTACTAAAGGGAAAAATATTTTTAGAAAATTAAAACAAATTTTCCGAAAAATAAACATAATTTAGAATAGTAAAAAAATACATTTTACTATATACCAGATTTGTTAACTGTATCAGATATGACACACTATGCAGCGAAGGGTTAATAGAGCAGTTATTCCACATCGTCGTCGGTGACCATCACTATTACAGATTGATCCTCGTTTAATCGTATGATAAAAGTCACACTCAACTTTGCGATCCACCCGGTGTCGCGATCGTCCGGAGCAACTAGGTTCCCTAACCTGATCACGCACGGACCTGAGTTTCTAAATCATGTCCACCCGAGCTACGAAACTTTAATCCTTCACTGCATGGTTTTTTTTTAAATTGTGATGAAAAAATTGTAAGAAGGTCAGTTTTTGTGTTCTACTAAAGGGAAAAATATTTTTAGAAAATTAAAACAAATTTTCCGAAAAATAAACATAATTTAGATTAGTAAAAAAATACATTTTACTATATACCAGATTTGTTAACTGTATCAGATATGACACACTATGCAGCGGAGGGTTAATAAAGCAGTTGTTCCACATCGTCGTCGGTGACCATCACTATTTCAGATTGTCATCCTCGTTTAATCGTATGATAAAAGTCACTCTCAACTTTGCGATCCACCCGGTGTCGCGATCGTCCGGAGCAACTGGGTTCCCTAACCTGATCACGCACGGACCTGAGCTCCTGAATCGTGTCTACCCGAGCTACGAAACTTTAGTAGGACAGCACCGTCACCATGAATCTCGCAAGGACCTCGGCCCCGAAGCAGTTGTCCCACATCGTCCTCGGCGACCATCACTATTTCAGCTTCACCGGGGAGCACGCCCCGACTATCCGGCGCTGTAGCGGTGCTACCGTTCGTCGACGGGTTCACCATCGCGTCGAGGAACTCCGTCGACGGCTACGACGACTCAACGGGATCGTCGACACGCGGCGAGAGCATGCGAGCAGGTTTTCTCGCACGTGATCGCCGCTCTGGAGCCAGGTAGACGCGCGCGCGACTCGCCTACCTGAAGAACAAGCGTCTTCAAGGACTATGCGGAAGGACCGCGAAAACGTTCGTCCGCAGCCTGCAGCAGAGACGACGCGGCGGTTACGATTCGCGGTTTCGCCCGCTAACGATCGAGCCGCAGGAGAGCCGATCCTCTAATCCTTTGAAACAGGCTTTCCCAAACGGTTTCTCTGATGGAGTACTGCAATGGTCTTTGAATTTTAACGGAGCACCTTGTTCAATTTGAACGGTAGGTAGTAATGAGTCGTTACCAGACTGCGGGTCTTTATGTAGAATAAAAATATTCTGCGTCGATTGTGGGAGAAGCAATAATTAAATAAAAATTCATTTTAACCCTTAATAGTCGAAAACAACGTAACGATACTCTTGGATTTCTTATATCCTTCACCGTTTCATATTTCACCCAGTTGATTTCTTCGTAAGTGCAGGAAGATCCGCAGTCTAGTCATTGCCAATGACACATAATCGATGAATCTTAGAAAAATTCATACATGAAATGAATTTGGTCACAAAATTTCGGAAAAAAGGTTTGATAGTAATATTATTTCAGGGAGCACAGTTTGGGAAAGCCTGGTCGAAAAGGTTCGCGCGATGAATTGGGGACTGTTGGACCCTTAAGATTTAGAAGGATCCCGTTTTTTCCCCGATGATCGACTCCCGCGAGTTCCACTGTTCGCACCTTCGTTCCTCTTCGGATATCCTCTTCCTCTCCGACGTCTTTCCGAATCCTCGGTCAGAATCACACTAGATCGAACACGGAGCTGACACCGATAACGATTGTACGATTACGATGGCGATTACGATGATGATTCGATCGTACACTGATGAAAGCGCACCGAAAGAGACCAGGGACACTGCTCGAGGACGCAAAGACGCAAGGACGCGTTCCGACGCTCGAACACCACGACTACGCGGCGCTGGACCACCCGGAGTCCACGATTCTCTGATTCCTTCCCTTCGCCGTCCTCTCTTCTCTCGTACTGTGTATACGCCGATCAACCACCCACCCTCCCTCCTAGCTCCGCCGCACCCCCCTACACAACCCCCAGATATAGTAGGATGCGGGGAGTTGCTGGGGTGGGATCAATATGAGGTTGAGCGAACGCGGGAAATTCGCGCGCAGGTCCTTCTCCACCCTTCCACCCTGCGTGCCGAGGCTACCCCTCGCTTCCCACCTGTCCTCTTGCCAACACCCTCTACCCTTCCTGCTCCGTTGCAGAAACCCGTCTCGTTTCTACCCCCGCAACCCTCTTTCGCAGACTTTTCCCACTACTTTCGCTGTCTCTTTTTCTAGTCCAGGGACGCGGAACGCTCGCGGTCTCCGTTCACCAACGCAACCCCTCCTTCTACAGACCTCTCCGAGCTACACCCCTCTCTCTCTTTCTCTCTCTCTCCCTCTCTCTCGCTCTCTCTCTCTCTCCCGTGTCTACAACCGCCGGCCATAAGCATTTGGACACCACTGGATCCGTATTATTTATTCGCCAGGCTGATTATAATATCAATGCGCCACCGCCGTCAGTTTGAACGCGATCATCCGAGGGTTTACACACTGAGAGAAACCTCTCTATCCCCGGGATCCTAGCTTCGACGTTATTGCTTCTTCAGGATCAACCCTCTCTCTTACTCCTTTTCACCCTCTCTGTCTGTCTCTTTGGTCGGCGACACCCTAAATCGGGGTCGCTGAATCGTTATACGAGCGTAATTGTTATTCCACGATTGTCACCGCAGGTTCGAATTGTTCGCAATCTTTAGTCAGAAGTGGGACTACTATGGGAGACACCTACCGGCAGAAGTGCGTTATGTGTTATTGGGTCTTGACACGATCTATGGGAGGCATTGTTCTCATTCATGTACAGTTAGTCGCGTGATTGATCACTATATTGCAGATCTTTATGAGAAATAAAAATATTCTCCATTGATTATGGAAAGTAGGGACGACATTAAAATTGATTTTATGCCTTGAGGATTTTGCTATGTTACAAATAGAGCTGTGACTTATGAGATACCCGGGTACCCGGGTTACCCGTGAAATACCCGGGTAAACAAAAATTACTCGGGTACCCGGGTACTCGGGTAAAAAGCATTACCCGGATACCCGGGTATTCGGGTAAACAAAAATTACCCGAGTACCCGGGTATCTCATGAATAAACTGCGGATATTAATAAAGACAATTCTTGAAAATACTTAGTCGTATATATCATTTTTGTAAAATATAAACTAATTTAATAATCAAGTAAAGCATATGGCGCTGTGGCACAGGTAATAATAGCTCTCGTAACCAGTTATGAGACCTCATGAGATACTCGGGTATCCGAGGACACGGCTGTCTTATAAGATACCCGGGTAGTTTTGCTCTACCCGGGTATCTCATGGGTACTCGGGTACCCGGGTATCTCATATACCCGGGTAAAAGTTCGAGCTCTAGTTACAAACAATATTACAATATTTTCCTGAATTTTTTTAAAATATTTTCATTGAAAATTTTATTGAAATTGGTTGATTGCTATACTAGTTATCTTAGTATGCAGAAAGTGTCTAGTTCATTTCGACGAACACGAATCAACCGATTTATTATAAAATTGATGTATTCCGCGATACCCATGCTAAAAACGTGACATTTCGCTAACTCATTGTGCACGTGGAGGAATACAATTTCGACAGAAAGGTCGAATTATCTATTGTATACGGATTATAATATGAATCGCAATGGGTGTTGTTAATTTTGCACGGTCGACTATGAATCATGACCTATCACAAATCCCACCAGATTAATTTTTGAAGCGTTTTTAGAATTTCAAATATAACAATCTCAATTCATTTCTAATCCCGACCGAAGAGTAATGTCAATTCTATTTTGTTTGCAAATGAAAAACACACTGTTGGTAATGAGTTGCTATTAAAAGGATTTTCAATAATCATGGTGTACCAAAAGAAAGCTTAGAAAGTTTCTTTTACATTGCAACCATACATGAAACTATAAGATGACGTTATTGATGATGACTTGTAGATTCACAATACAAATTGCTGTTGCTATTGAAGGTTCTGTTAAAAAATAGTTTTACCATGTACCATAGATTTTTCAAAATTATGGAATAATTTGTTGGAATTGGTATTCAAGTAATCAGAACGGCAGAGAATTCTTTTCAAACTGTTTTATTAAACAGCGCGGAAGGACGACTTGACTCTACTGCAATCGGACTCGAAGTGAAGTTGAAAAAGAAAGAAAGTTGTAGGGGCGGTAAGAAGGTCTATCGCCCCCTTGACTGTTTGGAAAAAACCCAGCCTGCATGGTTTACAGCACTGACCCTTGAGTACGAGGAAAGCCAGGCCTATGGGTCCGGTTACATCCGGACTGTTATTCTACGCTACAGAAACTGCAGCGTTTCTCTTTGATAAAGAAATTCATTTTTGTTTTGGGTTTATGTTTGCATTATCATTACTGATAATCCAACATAATTTTTATCCTTTATCTAGTGCTTTTCACTACTGAAAACCTTGCGCATCCTTAAAAACTGGGAAACGAGTCTACCTCCGAAGTTGATATAACAAAGGTGGGAGTTTTCAGTAGTGAAAAGCGCTATGTAAAAGCTCAATATAGGCTGCAATCGCCAAATTTCCTATTTTTACGTTTACAAAGCGTAATTTGCATTATTCGGAAGCATAAAGTTGAGTAGAACAATGCGAATTACTTTTGCGGGCCATTGCGGCCTAGATTGATCCTTTATCTAGCGCTTTTCACTATTGAAGAACCCCTTTTGTCGAGAATTGAGAAGGCGCATTGCGCACCCTTTCAATCCTGGATACAAGTCTACCCCTGAAGTTGATATAACAAAGATGGGAGTTTTCAGTAGTAAAAAACGCTATATAGAAGCTCAATCTAGGCCGCAATCATTCCCAAATTTCCTATTTTTACGTTTACGAATCGTAATTTGCATTACTCGAAAGCATAAAGTTGAGTAGAACATTGCGAATGAAATAATCAGTTTAATGAATAACAAATATTAGTACTTTAATTTTCACAGACGGGGACTTTTCTTGAAAATGGTTCAAAACAGAACCGAAACGTCGAAATTATAATTCTGCAAAATTGCTAATTTTTGTATTTGTGATCGAACCTGTAGCGCCGATATCATATAGAGCATATACAAAATATACGACCGTTAAAAATTGCGAATTACTTTTGCGAGCCATTGCGGCCTAGATTGATCCTTTATCTAATGCTTTTCACTATTGAAGAACCCCATTTTATCGAGAAATGAGAGCGCGCATTGCGCACCCTTTCAATTCTGAATACGAGTCTACTTCCTTAAGTTCATATAACAAAGATGGGAGTTTTCAGTAGTGAAAAGCGCTAGATAAAAGCTCAATCTAAGCCGCAATCGTCCCCAAATTTCCTATTTTTACGTTTACGAAGCGTAATTTGCATGATTCGTAAGAATAAAGCTGAATAGAACAATGCGAATTACTTTTGCGGGATATCACTGTCTAGATTGATTCTTTATCTAGTGCTTTTCACTATTGAAGAGCCCCATCTTATCGAGAAATGAGAAGGCGCATTGCGCACCCTTGCAATCCTGGAAAAACGAATCTACTTCCTTAAGTTGATATAACAAAGATGGGAGTTTTCAGTAGTGAAAAGCGCTAGATAAAATCTCAATCTAGGCCGCAATCGTCCCCAAATTTCCTATTCTTACGTTTACGAAGCGTAATTTGCATTATTCGGAAGCATAAAGCTGAGTAGAACAATGCGAATTACTTTTACGGGCCATCGTGGCCTAGATTGATCTTTTATCTAACGCTTTACACTATTGAAGAGCCCCATCTTATCGAGAAATAAGAAGACGCATTGCGCACCTTGCAATCCTGGAAAAAGGAGTCTACTTCCTTAAGTTGATATAACAAAGATGGGAGTTTTCAGTAGTGAAAAGCGCTAGATAAAAGCTCAATCTAGGCCGCAATCGTCCCCAAATTTCCTATTCTTACGTTTACGAAGCGTAATTTGCATTATTCGAAAGCATAAAACTGAGTAGAACATTGTGAATTACTTTTGCGGGATATCACTGTCTAGATTGATTCTTTATCTAGCGCTTTTCACTATTGTTATGTAACATGATATTTGGTCCCCTCAGGGTTTCAAATTCATTTACCAATCCCCCTCTTTTCCACTCTCACCATCGCCTTTTCAACGGGACCTACCTGTTTATGGTGGGTTCCGAACCACCTTTTGCCAACAACACGTGAAAAACACCCCGGGTGGGTCACTTTCCGGTTTTTTACCAGACGGTCACCTATCCTAGTGCCGTTCACGTTCCGCATTGCTTAACTTCGGTGATCTAACGAGAACCGGTGCTTTCAACGGGACTACGGTTGTTGACCGCTTTTCACTATTGAAGAACCCCATTTTATCGAGAAATGAGAGGGCGCATTCCGCACCCTTGCAAACCTGGAAACGAGTCTACCCCCGAAGTTAATATAACAAAGATGGCAGTTTTCAATAGTGAAAAGCGTTAGATAAAAGCTCAATCTAGGCCGCAATCATCCCCAAATTTCCTATTTTTACGTTTACGAATCGTAATTTGCATTATTCGAAAGCATAAAGCTGAGTAGAACAATGCGAATTACTTTTGCGGGATATCACTGTCTAGACAGATCTTTTATCTAGCGCTTTTCACTATTGAAGAGCCCCATCTTATCGAGCTATGAGAGGGCCCGTTGCGCACCCTTGTAATCCTGGAAAAACGAGTCTACCTCCTTAAGGGATTGAGAGAGCGTCTAGATGACGCGCGACGTAGATCGTCACCCACGCATCCGTTCTCCACGGTCGAAAATGAACGCGAAGGCATATCATATCGTAACCGAAGACTGAACGTTCCACGAATTTATATATGGTCGCGAACAATATTCGCGCGCTCACAATGGGGATCTCGATTACAGTCAATTCGCCTGTGGGTTCACGGTGTTTAGCATGCGAGAGAAGCGAAGGGGCGTCGCGCGCGTCTCGCCAGCAAATTGTACCACGGAATCTAAATCTCACCGGAGTACCCACATACTCACCTGAGGAACTGCGTACTTGTACCCGCATTCCCGATACAAATGGATAGACTGACACTGTGATTAAGTGGCACGGCATCTCGTGTTCGCGTGCGCAATCCCGACACCACCGTGTCTCGAGGGTGTGCGTGCCGCGTATCTACGTGCACGTGCGCGACCGACTACATACACGCGGCATACTATGCCCGTCGATTAAAGATCGATTCACAGCGCGCTCGATCAAGTCCCGATACCAGAATTTATTACGCTTTTTCCGACGTTCCTACGAGGGTCGGTCGAAACCTAAGTATAACGCTCCCCTGTTACGTTCTGTACACTCGAGAAACTTCGTAGCTGCCGCCTTCTCTAACACCACAACTACACAGCCCGTCAATATAGCGGATTTCAGATTTTTTTACAATGTAAGTCAGATTTTACTTTACTAAATATGTTGGTATCTAATCAATTACTCAACATTTAAGTATTGAATTGACAATGTAAGTCAGATTTTACGTTACTAAATATGTTGGTATCTAATCAATTACTTTAATTCTAATTTAAGTATTGAATTGACAATGTAAGTCAGATTTTACGTTACTAAATATGTTGGTATCTAATCAATTACTCAACATTTAAGTATTAAATTGACAATGTAAGTCAGATTTTACTTTACTAAATATGTTGGTATCTAATCAATTACTCAACATTTAAGTATTGAATTGACAATGTAAGTCAGATTTTACGTTACTAAATATGTTGGTATCTAATCAATTACTTTAATTCTAATTTAAGTATTGAATTGACAATGTAAGTCAGATTTTACGTTACTAAATATGTTGGTATCTAATCAATTACTCAACATTTAAGTATTAAATTGACAATGTAAGTCAGATTTTACTTTACTAAATATGTTGGTATCTAATCAATTACTCAACATTTAAGTATTGAATTGACAATGTAAGTCAAATTTTACGTTACTAAATATGTTGGTATCTAATCAATTACTCAACATTTAAGTATTGAATTGACAATGTAAGTCAGATTTTACGTTACTAAATATGTTGGTATCTAATCAATTACTCAACATTTAAGTATTGAATTGACAATGTAAGTCAGATTTTACGTTACTAAATATGTTGGTATCTAATCAATTACTCAGCATTTAAGTATTGAATTGACAATGTAAGTCAAATTTTACGTTACTAAATATGTTGGTATCTAATCAATTACTCGACATTTAAGTATTGAATTGAACTGCAACTGTAACGACGCACTTTCGAAGATAGAAGTATGTTTACAAAAGTAGAAATTAGAGAAAGAAAAATATGTAAAAGAGAACTCGGCTGGGCCGATTTGGCTAGTTTAAAAAAAAATGTTCGTAATATTTCGAATAAGGTTTTTAGGGAAAGAAATATTGGAAAAGTTCCCCGGAAAAATGGAAAATTCGGGAAAAAGTGAATGTGCTTTTTTATCCATGGCCACGATTGTTAATAAATACAATGATCACTCAGAAATACGTATTTTTCTCATTTTTACTTTGTTTACACATTTCCAATAGCTTTTCACAAGTTCGCAAAACGATGAGAAACAAAGAACCCCGCACGATTTTTGTTCACAGACTTTTTCAAGATCATTCAAAATTAAAAAAAAAATAATCACACCACCTAACAGATTTTGTGAAACCTTACTATTTTTGTTTCAAGCATTTTTCCAAAAAATAAATACTTCCCGAAATTTGAGTATTCAGCAGCTCAAATTTCTCATGCTTCACTAATTATAACTATAGATATATGTACAGAAATTAATGATGTTCCAGAGACTGTTGTATACATATATGTCTATATAACGTTTCGGATCTCACATCTGCGGGTCCGTAACATTGTATTTCGCGGTACCTTTAGGTATCGAATCAAAGACAGAGCCGCGCTCCTTTATGTCCGCCGACATGATCCCATTCAAAAATGTGTTTCGTTTTCAAACGCTTAGACGAGCTGCCGAACGCAGTCAGTCGAAGGCTAGCTTTGGTAGAGAGAACATCCATTAAATATCTTTAAAACCAATATCTGTTTTTCTTTATTTAATTAATATATAACCTGCTTCCATAAACCTACAATAACTCGATAAGTGTCCATTATTGAACTTTGTGCCCATTACATCTTTTGTTCAGTAGATCATAAGCTACAATATATAAAAAATCCAACTGATTTACCCGGGATAGATTTTCCATATGATTAGTGCGAGGTCCTTTATTGAAATTTGGACAGGATAACGTCTGTCGAGTCAGCTAGTTTACTATAATGTTTTGCCCGCACGAATACATTGTATTTTCGCAGAAAATTAAAGCTGGATCTCTGAAATCTCGCGGTGTGCGGCGCGGTTATTAAACGCGGAGGTCAGAACGATATCATTTCGGAGATCGCACGGAAATGCGTCTGTCTCTCAGGCTGGCTGAAATGATCCCGTAGATTGTTGCAGGTCTAGGCAGCGAGCTGCATTACGCAATGCACCGTGCGGTTGATCCCTCTGTTCGTTCGGCCGTGTTCCTGTGTGCATGCATACACGGTTCTATGCGGGTCTCGCATCCGTTGATAGGCGTTCGGTGCCTCCGTTGGCGAATTCTTAATTAACGGAGGCAGACAGAGGGATTATCTCGGAATTTATAACCACGACTCGTTAATTTTCTTCCTCGTCTAAGTGGACCAACCATAATACGTTCTCCACAATACGTTCCGATGAATATTTAAAGCGTGCTCCTGAACCGCTAAAACGGTCACCGAGCACGCTGTGCAATTAGAACGAATTAATTTCTTCTACACGCTACTTCGAGAACGTTCGATGCTCACGCTTAGAGAAGATCAAGTAATCAAGATTAAAAATCGTTCTTATAATTTCTTTGTGCATTCTGGCGAAGCTTATATCGGTAGACGGATTTTATGTATTTATGAAGAATACTTTTATATGGGGTTCCTGTCACTTGCAATTCATAAAGAGAATCTTTATTTTTTCCCATTTTTACAGCTTCGAGCGCGTTGAACGATTTTCTATGGAGTAGGATTTTTCCTAGATAAAAACTTTCTTTTTGGTGCTTTAACATTTGAATTAATATCAGCTTTGTTCTCACGTAACTGTATGCGGTAATTGCAAAGAGAGTTGAATGTCAATGAAGAATTACCATTAAGGTATAACAATACGATATATAGGCAGTTAAAAGTGGTTGTGAAGACATAATTATGATTTGAAGCATTTCAAGTTTACCGCTAAATATTGATTGGTCTGACCTCGATCTGTGATCTGTGTGTGTGTGTGATACGTTCTTGCCAAATGTGTACATTCTACCTCAGTGTCTCGATAACCGACACGTGTTTAACATGTGTCTCACAGTAGTAAAGAACTTATTTAATTTCATCGCAAAGCAAGTGG
Source organism: Lasioglossum morio (assembly GCA_916610235.2). Taxonomy (NCBI): domain Eukaryota; kingdom Metazoa; phylum Arthropoda; class Insecta; order Hymenoptera; family Halictidae; genus Lasioglossum; species Lasioglossum morio. The sequence goes on along the minus strand of OU744334.1, from coordinate 3,837,010 downwards.
GTAATTTTTCGTAACAACATATGTTATAACGAATTTCATCAAGTGTTTTGAAAACTGTATAATATTTTACAGACGCAATTCTAATTAATCGTGAAAATGATCTAAACGAAGTTAGAAACGTCGAGTATTTAACTAGGTAATTTGCAAAATTGCTTTATAGAATAAAGTAACAAACGATCGAACCTTGCGCCGAAAACAGTAAACATTCTATATTAACAACAAATACGATGGATAGAAGAATACATTTGTACGGATCGATCGGGAAATGATGTATAGCATGTCGAGAAAAAATCTATCCGGACATGGTATTGGGTGAACCACAATTTCTTTGTCATTCTGCAAATTTAACACAGATTTTCAAGATTAAAAAACGTTCGTATCATAATCTCTCTATTCTTCCTGTACTATAAAATATTTCAGCTTTAATTTAACACTAGATTGCCCAAGGAAGTCATTTTGACTGCTTTTTAATTTCAATTAGAAAAACAATTATGTATACAATTTCTTAGAATTTTGTGACTTTTTGTACAACATATAAATGCGTTTATTAATAATTGTAGTTACCTCCCCCCCTCCTTCATTTCCGGTATATATATATATATATATGTGTCATACCTATATTGCCCAAAAGCAGTCATTTTGACTGCTTGGGAAATTTTAAATAATCAAATGACTCTTATTATTGAATTGTGTAAATTTCTTATATCACCAGTTCGGCTCTGTATTGAAATAATAGTTTTCATTTTTGTTTTCGATTACCGTCACATGATAACATACAAGTACATGATAAATTGTCGATTTGGGCGTATACTTGATAAGTTGCAGTTGCTCAATAAGCTAAAGTAGTACTTGTTATTCGAATCTTTATGCAGTGATACTTGTTCTAACAAGTTGTTCTAACAAATTTTTTTTATTGTTAATGTTTACTAATAACTTGTTAAATAACTGTAAATAATATAAAAAATATTAAAAATTAATTTTAAACAAATTTCTTTACACATTAGTTATTCTTTCACAATGCAGTCATTTTCACTGCTTTTGGGCAATATAGGTATACAATACTAATTTTGAGTCTTTCTAGTGTTAGAAGACTGAAGATGTCAATATACAGGGTGTTCCACGCAACTGGAACAGGCTATACCACCTAAACGGTTGGGAATTAAAAGAAGAAGTAATAATGGAACATAACGTAGGTACATACACCGGAACACTTGTCGAGAGACTGAAATAATTCAGAGAACATTGAGTTTTTCGATAAAATCCTAACGAATAAGTTGAGGACATAAGTCTGTTAATACTTTTATGTAGAGTACAAGAAACTGCATCGATTAACGCAGTTAGAACCATAGGCTACCATTTAAAAAAAGTGCAGTTGCATTTTTCTGATGCATCGATGCACAAAAGTGTATAAAATGCATATTATGCACTGTCTCGTACAATTTAATTTTTACTTATAACATCTACTTCTACTTCCAACCGTTTAGGAGGTACAACCTGTTCCAGTTGCGTGTGACACCCTGTATGATCTCTCCTCTATTAAATTCATTACGAGAAGAAATAACATTCAATTCAGTTTCTATGTCTTGCAAGATGTACAAGATATGCTAGAATAAGTGTTCGAAAATTGCTGGAGTATTAAATTCAGAATTTAGAAAGAGAAATAAAGATGAAGAGAGAAAACACGGTGCACAGGAGCCTGCGAAACAGGGGTTGAAAACGGTTATGATATCGGTTTCGGTTCTCAAAACAGTTATAAAAACCGAAATTGTCTTAAAACAGTTATGAGTGAAAAAGGTTCTGCCTTATATCGATTTCGGTTCCGGTTCTATGCAACCGATATTATATCGGTTCCATAAGTATATCGATATTATATCGGTATATACTAAGTTTCAGTCTTTCTAGTGTTAAAGAAAAGATCAACGCTCATTTCTTTAAAGAGTTCTTCGATTTTGACATAGAATTCATCGGTTTGTCCCACTGTGCGGCGGTATCCGCGGGCTTGCGAGAGGCAGCCGTTCTCCCTGGGCTTGTTTGCGACAATAATTACAAGGGTCGCGGCGGTTGCTCTTCCACCGAGAGGTGATGTCATTCATTTACGTTCTCCTGGCTGGATTCCAATTCACCACTCGAATCTCATCGCTGCCGCCGACGACGACGTCGTCCACGGGCCGGAAGGGCTCATTTATTTCACGGAGAGCACTGCCGCCACGCGAAAGCGGCACCGCCGTTGAAAACATTAGTGGAATGGTTATTAAAAATCTACCTGGGCCCGGCACGGCTCGGCGCGCCTTCGCGTCCGAGCCTGTCGCGCGGCATTTTATTTATTAGCTCGTAAACTGTGTCTCTGCGTTTCTTCCCACTGCATTCATTACTATGTCACCTTTATCGCGCGCTTCTTAAATTGTACTGCAGTTTCTCTTCTGGAGGCTACCGTAGCTTTAACACCGTTCATGCTTTCGAAGCCGTTTTCTCTGACAAGGAGAGTGCACCAACGACGTCTCACCGATTTAGTTGAGACTCTGTATGCTTATAGATCTCGATCTCCCATTTACGAATATATACCATTATAGACGCTAACACTCAATAGTTGTCGAGATATTCATAAACAAAGTTCTTACATTACTGCTTAAATCTGCTGTTGTAGAGTAGGTATACTTCCACCCGGTGGGCTAGGGTTCGATTCTCGTTTGGTGAAAATTTTTTTTTCATATTTATTTATATTATTTATTCAACAACAAGTTAAAGAACAAACGTATTAATAAATTATAAATAAATAAGCCGAAATTAATGAAATAGAAAGTATCCCCTCGTGTCTGAAAACAGAAAAAATAAAGTAAATATGGGAAGAGAAAATATGGTATACGATAAATTTAATAATATTGCACTTACATATTTTTAATTACAACAGTGGTACGTGTCGTAAAAGCATACGTAAGAACTTTGTTTATGAATATCTCGACAACTATTGAGTGTTAGCGTCTATAATGGTATATATACGTAAATGGGAGATCGAGATCTATAAGTATACAGAGTCTCAACTAAATCGGTGAGACGTCGTTGGTGTACTCTCCTTGTGAGTCAACAGAATCAAGGGGGTAGACTCGTTTCTCTTTTACAATTTGTAAAAATTTTAGAATGTTTTTTTTTTATTCAATCTAGTTATAACTACAATTAATGTTATTGGATTTAATGTGTTTAATGTTATAACATTAACCCTCATCCGTCCCTCGTGTCAATTTGACACAGTTTTCCCGAAATAAGTTATACCGTTCGGTAATTTGAAAGTACATTTGTCCAAAACTTGGTGACTTTCATTTTTTTAATGCGAAACATATAACCGCAAAAACCTAACTTGTGAATGTTAAGTCATCAATTTGAATGAAAAATCATCGAAAAGTAACTGTTTGACTTGTTATTTTATCGTTTTTTTTATCACTGTGTCAATTTGACACCGAGGGACAGATTCAGTTTGCGAAATGAGGGACGGATGAGGGTTAATTGTAGTATCCTCTATTTTTAACGATCGTAAATTTTGTATATGCTCTATACGAGCTCTACTGTATTTGTGATCGAACCTGTAGCGCCGATATCATATAGAGCATATTAATTGTAGTTTTGAACAATTGTCGATCGAGATACAGAGAACTGTTTCAATCCAGTTATGATCAGAAAGGAATACACATCAGTTTCATCTAGGAAGGAAAAAGAAAATATTCTTGAAAAAATTCGTGAAACGCGGATTGAAGAAATTCGAAAACGGAATTCGAGAATAAGTGAAACAGGACGCGGAGCGAAGAAGAACTTGCGAAAGACCAAAGTTCCTTGATGAGCTTCTCGTTCCAAAAAAAAAAGGTTCAGAGGATTTCTGTGCAGATAGTCGTGATTTCTGAAGTATCGATTGGCGTTCTCTTTTTTCGATAAGACCCTCCCTGATTGGATGTGCAGCATCTTACGCAAGGAGAACCCTCCTTGAAATGGGTTTTCTGGGTTGAAGGGCAGACCTACCCGCGCTCCAGGTAAATAAACTCTGGAAACCGGTCAGTATATTTGCTGCTTCGATCAGTGTTTGCCCGAGGGCGTTTACGATCAGTGAGAAATTCGTGAAGCCCCTAGTCCCCACGAATGCGAGGCAATCGCGAGAAAAATTCTATACCGAAGACCCACTTGCTCCTGATAAACCGCCACGTATCACCGTCGCTCTCACGAGTGAATGGGCTGGACGGCACAACTTTTACAATCACTTTTGGAACCATCGATTCAGCCAATAATGTCTCCATCTCGTAAACAGTAATGCTTGACGATCAAATTATTTTATAACATACATATACTTATTCGTGTTTTCAGCGCACTGGTTCGATCAAATACTACTACTTAAGCAATTTTGAAAATTAACCCAAAAGTTTTTCAACGTTTCGGTCAACTATTTAGACCATTTTCAAGGAAAAAGATTTTTCGTATAATTGCGTCTGTAAAAATGATTGAATTAGTATAAATTATGTTCAACCTGATACCAAGTAATTCTGAATGTTCTTTTAGTACAAAAGACCAATAATTTTTACAGACGCAATTATACGAAAAATCTTTTTTCTTGAAAATTGTCTAAATAGTTGATCGAAACGTTGAAAAATTTTTGGGTTAATTTGCAAAATTGCTTAAGTGGTAGTATTTGATTGAACCTGTGCGCTGAAAACACGAATATATGTTATTAACAAGTTGTCGATCGAGATCATGGAAACAGTTAAAATTATTTTATATTTGATTTTCTTGACTACAGAAATACAATTTAACTCGTAAATATAATCGCTGATCTTGAATGTCGTCAATTCAATCTAAAATTAGTTAAAATAAATAAATGAATTATTCTCTAAAGGCGATTAAAATGTTTCAGCTGACAAAATCGATAAGCCTCTATTTATTTAGAGTTTATGCGATTTTAATCAGATTATGTATTTAGATACAGAAATTTATCGAATGAATTTTCATACAAGCAACTTCATAATTTCAATAATTGTAAGGGTAGGTTTTCAGTGTTAAGAGGCTGAAACTGGTACACTCTGTTATTCTCAAATTTTTCAGAAATAGGTATAAAAGCTAAATTTATTTAAATGTTATTTCTTTTATATATTATAAGAGTATTATCGAACGAAAAATCGGAGATTTAGTGGATTAACGAATGCGACGGGCTTTAATTGAGATTAATTGGGAATTGTTGTAACCCGGTGTACAGAAGAAATTACGATAAATGCCAGTGGCTTTCAATTTCGAATTGGATCGTGGCGAAAGCGAGCCAACAATTTAATTTGGTAAAAACGTTGTGGACAAGAGTATCTATCCCGCGCGCGGCGCGGCGTTTCGCTTTATTGATTCGAGCCTTGAAAATGAAGCGCACGATATAATAAATGTGGTTTCCAGCTGAACGGTTTAATTAAATTACATCCGTGCCGGACGACACGAGAACTTCCGCAAAAGCTAGGCTGCTGCGTTCAATTTCTAAGCGGTTAAAGTCCGCCGAGAGCAATAAAGACGAAACGGAGATACACTGGCATCCATAAGTCACCAGATACTTGTCCAAATTTGGATGTAGACGATCTTTTGTTATTAAAGAATCTGTATCTCTTCTCTACATACAGGGTGTCCCGGTTTCTTTCCGGCCAAACTTTGCCAGTGTGTTCTACACGCAAAAGTAAGAAAAAAATGTTATATGAACATATGCTCTTAAATGTTTTATTCAGGAGTTATCACTAATAATACAAAATGATAATGAACTGGCATTTCGTCGACACAGCATACGAACATATTATGAATATGTGTATTCTCTATATACTCTATAAGAGTTTATGTAAACACAAAAACAGATATTGTTCGTACGCTGTGTTGACAAAATGCCAGTTTATTATCATTTTGTATTATTAGTTATAACTCCTTAATAAGAAATTTAAGAGCGTATGTTCATTTTTTCTTTCTTTTGTGTGTAGAACACGCTGGCAAAGTTTCGCTGGCAAAAACTGGAATATCCTGTATAATAAAATCGAGTCTGTCTGTACTCACTAACTTTTTATCGAACGTAGAGAACATGTAAATCACAAATCTGACCAAAATATCTATAAATTAATGAATATTCACAGCTGACGTGAATAGCAACACGTGAAAATGCAGCCAACACTATTTTCACGGTACGAAACAAAGAATCTTTCTCCCGAGGTGATCCAATTGCCGAGCACGTGTGCGCGGAATTTCGCAGACACGCGGGCGACAAGACCACGACGAAGATAAACCGCGGATTGTTCGGATGTTTTCGCACGACTTACATTTTGTTAAGGCTTATGCGCTCTATGATGTATGATATATGCGCTCAGTTTTTCTTCTTCAGCGACGCGGCGCGCATCGCACTTTAATAATCGCTCCGATGCATGGGAAGAGAACAAAGGAGAAACTTGAGAGCCAAGGTTGCAAATAATAAGGCCGCCGTTTTGCGAAGGATTTCTAATGAAGAAACTCGGATCATCAAACGAACGGTGAAACATTAACACCTCCAACGAATAGTCAATTATTTAGTTACTATTAGGTTGTCCCTAAAGTTTCTTTCGGAATGTGTTCCTTTAATGTTGCGAAATACATACAAACAATACGATAATCTATATGTTAGTGTTTAGTACTTCCTAACATGAATTTGCATTATATGCATGAATCGAAAAACAATTTTTTTAACAATATTAAAGGAACACATTCCGAAAGAAACGTTTGGGACAACCTAATACATTTTGTGACGTTTCTAAATACTAATATGATGTAATATGTTTAATGAAAATGGCTAAATGTTTTATTACGTTTGGAAAGAATAATTAAATTTTCATAAAAAGGCTGAATCAATTGTTGTACTGTTAAAAAACCTTTTGACTGGTTCTCTAAGCCGAATTTCTGAGTAGTGGATATTAATTGATCACAATTCATTATTTAATCAGGATCACGATTCGTAGGGGAGTTCAGAAAGTTTTTTGAAACGAAGCAAAATGTTCCCGCGGTTTCGTAAAATCGTCAGTGGTGTCATCTCATGGAAGCGACGAGCAATCGCAAGTAACGCTGGTAATGCAGAAATCTGGGAACGACTGATACAGCGACATTATAGGAACCTACTGCATCTGCTGCTGCCTGAACAAAGTAGATAAAGTCGGTGCTCGTTTGTTGGCAAAGAACCAAGGAATCATTGACACCAGACGGAGTCAATGATCTTTCGCAATAACAATAGTCAGCACTGCTAACAATCACAAACAATATTATAATATCTTTCTATTTCTGATCCCTTTTCTATTTTAGACAATATAAAATATAAAATGCATGTATTAATTCTGATTTTGTTAAACATTGAAATACGAGCATTCTACACTAGTTTAAAAACTGCATGTACAAAGTTATATACTCTTTCTCAATATATGTTCATTTGGTTGAAAATGATATACTTCAAAGTATTTTTAAATTCGTCTAATGTTTTAAATTACACCTACTGATTTTTGTCTAATTATGATTCTTTTCTTGTATCATATTTTTCTATTTTTACTTTAATAAGTATACTCGCATATTTCCGAAAGTCAATCCATTGCACTTGGAGGAATTTCAACGTGAAAAATAAATATTTCTTCCAACTTAGATTATTTTCATTCGCTATTATTCCATCCCCTAAATTGGTATAATAGCTGATACAATACCTAAATGTCTAGCAATTTTCAGTGGCGCAACTCAGAGTCACTATTCGATTGCTAAGGGTTAATATAACGTGATATGTCGCAGAATCAGCACGATTCCTCGAAAGATCGTATCGCCGAACGAAAACCGGGGGTGGCTATAGCTAGACGGGACATTAATAACACGGCTAATGGGGGTTTTCGGGGATAACCATGCCAACTGTATGGCAACAATTTTCGCAGCGACTATGTTCCGACGAATTATAGCAAGGAATAGACGGCCCTCTACCACTCCCGAAATTCTTTTGGTCTTTTTCACGTCGCGGTCGCGGCTTTCAACAAGGACGACACTGCGGTTTAACAAGTGGAACTTCGGCCGGTCTCGTTTATCAGATGATTAACGCTCTGACCACAATTTAAAGAAAGAAATAAAAGGACACCCTCTTCTATACACCGGCTGGCACGCACGATCAAATTTTCTGCGGTTTTCGCCCGCTGTTTCTTGCGCAACACTCTTGGCTCTTGCCGAAATGCTGTCGCAAAGTTGGGTGTATAATATGTACTGCGGACCTTTAGGCGTTTACGAAGATCATCATTTTAGTGAAACAAAGTCATTATTTTACTTCTGCTGCTCACAATCAGTGCATAACAGCATTTTGCAGGAAGAAATTGGTTACGTGAAATATAAAACGGTGAAAGTTTATAAAAATTTGAAAATATCGTAATATTGTTTTTAACGTAACAAGCCATTAAGAGTAGAGCTGTGACTTATGAGATACCCGGGTACCCGGGTTACCCGTGAGATACCCGGGTAAACAAAAATTACTCGGGTACCCGGGTATTCGGGTAAAAAGCATTACCCGGATACCCGGGTATTCGGGTAAACAAAAATTACCCGAGTACCCGGGTATCTCATGAATAGACTGCGGATCTTCATGCAAAATAAAAATCGTTTGCATCGTTTACACAGCAATTCGTGCGTTTTTAGGGGGAATCACCGCACCCATTTCAATTGCCCAGAGTGGGAGTGAAAGTAGTCGTATATATCATTTTTGTAAAAAATAAACTAATTTAATAATCAAGTAAAGCATATGGCGCTGTGGCACAGGTAATAATAGCTCTCGTAACCAGTTATGAGACCTCATGAGATACTCGGGTATCCGAGGACACGGCTGTCTTATAAGATACCCGGGTACCCGGGTACTTGGCTATCTCATGAGATACCCGGGTAGTTTTGCTCTACCCGGGTATCTCATGGGTACTCGGGTCTATCGGGCTATCTCATATACCCGGGTAAAAGTTCGAGCTCTAATTAAGAGATGAGCTCAATTTTCATTTTATTCCTGCTTCCCACAATAAATGCAAAACATTTTTAATTTGCACAAAGATCCACGGTTTAATAATCATATATTGTATAATTTGTAATACATATGCAATGAATGAATAATAATAATTAGTCTCCGCATGTTTATGCAAAATAAAAAGTTTATTCATCGATTGCAAGACGCAAGAGTAATAATTTTAATGTGGTGAAAATAATATGTTAATACTCTTCAAGTATTTTATTATTTTCACTGTTTTAAATCGCGGCTGCTCAGTTTTGTTAAAAACGCATAAAATCCAGAGTCTAATAATAATGAAGAGGAAACAAGGGAAAAGTGGTGGAACAATTCGGCGAAATTTCAGGAATAACGCAGCTTCCGGTGCGGAGCGTTGTTGGGAGTGATTTTTTTCGGCGCGAACAGATGGTGCACAACCATACGATTTCAATTTCACCCAAACCGGATCCGGAGCACGTGGCGACGCGGTATAGCGAACGAGAGAACGCGCTGTGCAACAGAGAGACCAGGTTTTCGGTAGCTACGCGATCGAAGAGAAATTAGCATCATAGGACTTGAACGCGAATGACAAATTTTCCCTTGCGTATGCGTGCGTCTGTGTACGATAATTATGCGACCGGTGTGTCGCCGGAAGTTTGATCGATATTAAATGTTGTTCGTAATTCAACGTTCCGGTTCCCACTGGCTGGAACCTTCAGGAGTTCTATTTAAGATTCGCAAACTTTCCGGAACGCAACGAACTACCGGAAGTTTCTCCTTGTGAAATTTATCGCAAAAGTTTCAGTCACATTCGCGTGCACGGTAATCTCCATTTCACCGTGAAGATCATTTGCTCCGAGTGAAATAATTGATACTATTGTAGACAATGAGAATTCATGGCCGTTCCACGGCGACGTGATGAATACCTCTAAACAGGCTTAAAAAATTGGATCTGGTGAGAAATCCGGTGTGCATGAAATTGGATTGCGGAGGGTTCAACCTGGATAGAAAACTGTGTCATCCATGAAATGATCGACGCGACGCACGATGGGGAAAACGGCCGATTTAGAAGTGCGCAATTCTAAACGCTACTAATAATCGACAATTTCCAATCCTGGAAAAACGAGTCTACCCCCTGAACCTCTTAAATAATATACGTATGTTATTAATCTCCATTAACCTTTTAGTGCTTAAAGGTACTTAAAAGTCTTGCCGTTATTTCTTGTTGTTCTTTTTTTAAATTATGTATTTTATTTAGTTTAAATTTTCAGAATAAACTTTTTTATTTGTTTTTAATTACTAACGGTAATTATAACTACCTTTTTTTTAAAAAAGAACACACCAAAATAACAAAAAGAAAAATGAAAAATGGGTTTTCGTGTTCCTTTTGACAATAATATATAATAAATGAATTAAATTATGTAGGAGCGAGATTTTATGTATGTGTGTAATTGTATCTGTATGAGTGTATCGTGTGTATACGTGAGTCAATCAATGCGATACATCAATTGACTACTTAAACATTACAGCAAGAAACATATACAAAGGACGCGTTCACGCGGTTACGGCAGATTCCCTCAATAAACGAATATACATAGACGTCGAAGTTTATACGATACGATACGATTACGAATACGAAATACGAACACGATTTACGACTACGCTAAATACGGTGAAAGAGTCTTACGATTATTCAGTTACTTGTATATTGTCATTCTCAGTTGTGTGCTTTTTGTTCAATAAATATTTGTAGTACAACATCTTTACTCTTACAATTACGATTAAAATTTGATTGCTTAGTAAAATACAATTTTGGACACTAAAGAGTTAAACCGAGATGAAATTCTATTTCGGTTTTGTTAATGTATAGTTAGTGAAGAACATGTAGACATACAATAGATATAAATTTTCTCTTTTGTTAGGAAATTACGAACTACAAAGAAAGTTCTGATCACTGAAACCGTAAAATAAATAGTAGGGCAAGGGTTTAAGAGAGTAACATAACCCCAGAATATTACTAAAGGGTCTAGCCGGATAAGCATGGGCCAGCGGCCCCCGCTCCGATTTTCCTGATTCCTGTCTTAAAACATCGTTTTATGTCTAAAAAAACATTGTGTAAAATTTCAAATGTCTACCCCCACCGATAGGGGTGATATTGGGGTAAATTCCCCCGCACTTAAATGCAGTTTGCTCTAAAATGAGAAAAGATATCGACATGGGATAAACGGCAAACCAAAGATATGGATATACTCTATATTTCAGATTTTTTTCAGAATTTTTTGCTAATTATTTATAGTTGAAAACAATTAATTAATTTTTTGGGAATTTTTTTAACCATCTTCCCCTGGGTTGACACCCACCAAAAAATTCTAAAATATTGCTATGATGCTAAACTATTTTGCAAAAAAATCTCAGAAGTGTCCGTTTGGTGGAACAGTGTCAAAAAAAATAAAGTATGCCGGCGAACGCTCGTAACGGCTCAGCGACGGAGCCTCCTTGCGGTGGCTAGTGATGGCAGCGAACGGGAACTTGGCGCATCTACGGAAAAGCTGATACATGTGAAAATGCGACTAAATCTTCTAATACATGATTACAGTTGGAAGTCTAAACAATTATATTTTAGGAAATTGCGTACATTGAAGAATAATTGAAAAATACGTGTAAAGCTGGTTTGTTGCTATCAAGTAACAGAAAGAAGAAGATTCTCACAAGTATGTTGTATGGTCACGGTGTTAGAGGTTCTGCTCGATGCTCCGGAGGGTTCGGGTTCGAATCCTCCTCAATTCAACTTTCTTTTCTTGTTTTTTTCTTTTTTTTATATGTATTTATAAACTAAACGATTTTTATTGTTTGCACTTCAATATTCTATAAAACAAACATAATTATTAATTTGTAATTATTATATATAATAGATTAAAATGTTTTACATGTTTCTAATTTTGCGGAAATATAAATCTAGTTTTTATTATTTACGCCTATATAATGGATTTATTCTTTTTATTTTTACTCCCTATTACTTTACTATAATGCAATATGCTGCTTTGTACTTCTGCGTTCAAATCCTGAAGACTGTGAAATAATAACATCTTGCGCAAGTATCAAGACCGCGAAGGGATAATTGCATAACAACAATAATTATTTCTTTTATTATTGCAATCCAGCCGATGAATGGAAGCACACTCATTCTGATCGTGTTTGGCCAAACGAATGAGCATGTGACCAATAACATTGTATCGTCGGCTAGCGATCAAAGAATATGCCGACTTTGTAACATGTTCAAAGGCGGCTTGCCGCGAAATACGCAAAACAAATTAATAATTATGTTTGTTTTATAGAATATTGAAGTGCAAACAATAAAAATCGTTTAGTTTATAAATACATATAAAAAAAAGAAAAAAACAAGAAAAGAAAGTTGAATTGAGGAGGATTCGAACCCGAACCCTCCGGAGCATCGAGCAGAACCTCTAACACCGTGACCATACAACATACTTGTGAGAATCTTCTTCTTTCTGGTACTTGATACCAACAAACCAGCTTTACACGTATTTTTCAATTATGCTTCAATGTACGCAATTTCCTAAAATATAATTGTTTAGACTTCCAACTGTAATCATATATTAGAAGATTTAGTCGCATTTTCACATGTATCAGCTTTTCCGTAGATGCGCCAAGTTCCCGTTCGCTGCCATCACTAGCCACCGCAAGGAGGCTCCGTCGCTGAGCCGTTACGAGCGTTCGCCGGCATACTTTATTTTTTTTGACACTGTTCCACCAAACGGACACTTCTGAAATTTTTATACAAAATAGCTTAGCATCATAGCAATATTTTAGAATTTTTTGGTGGGTGTCAACCCAGGGGAAGATGGTTAAAAAAATTCCCAAAAAATTAATTAATTGTTTTCAACTATAAATAATTAGCAAAAAATTCTGAAAAAAATCTGAAATATAGAGTATATCCATATCTTTTGTTTGCCGTTCATCCCATGTCGATATCTTTTCTCGTTTTAGAGCAAATTGCATTTAAGTGCGGGGGAATTTACCCCAATATCTCCCCTATCGGTGGGGGTAGACATTTGAAATTTTACACAATGTTTTTTTAGACATAAAACGATGTTTTAAGACAGGAATCAGGAAAATCGGAGCGGGGGCCGCTGGCCCATGCTTATCCGGCTAGACCCTTTAAGGGCAAAAACATTGTTTGCGGGAAACAATTGTTTGTCCTTATACGAGCATGTTACGAGCTGTGTGAGGGCTCATCCTAAAGAGGAAGGTTGATCGTAGACCGCTCATTTAACGAGATTATGTTTATATTTAATAATATGAGCGTCCAAAGTAGGGGAAAAAAGCGAGGCAACCACCCTCAGGTTCCCATGTATTTTTCTAATACAAAACGATTTTTTTTACTTAAATCATGAGCTGAGCGCCCTACGATCAACTTTCCTCTATCAAATGAACCTTTGTGCAGCTCCAAGTATGCTCGTATAAGAACAAACAATTGTTTCCCGCAAACACTGATTTCATCAACAAAACAAAAAAATAAATGGGAACCTGATAGTGGTTATCTCGATTTTTTTCCCCTTCTTTGGATGCTCATATTATTAGATATAAACATAATGCATCAAATAAAATATTTCATTTTCAAAATTGTACACATACTTTAAAATAAATAGGATTATTCATGATTTACCTCTTTCGATACCATTCAAATCATGCCATGTATATTTTTCGTGTGATTAAAAATAAAGGAGATATTTAGGTGGCCTGCTTTGGCTGGACATCTTTAGAATGAGCCCTCACACAGCTCGTAACATGCTCGTATGAGGACAAACAATTGTTTCCCGCAAACACTGATTTCATCAACAAATCAGTTTTTGCGGGAAACAATTGTTTGTCCTTATACGTCCATACTTGGAGCTGCAGAAAGGTTCATTTGATAGAGGAAGGTTGATCGTAGGCCGCTCAGCTCATGATTTAAGTAAAAAAAATCGTTTTGCATTAGAAAAATACATGGGAACCTGATAGTGGTTGTCTCGATTTTTTCCCCCTACTTTGGACGCTCATATTATTAGATATGTAAGAATGATATAAGTATGCATGTCATATGACTGAATACGAGTGTGTATATATGTTTAAGTGTTATATATGTTTTTATTGATTTACGTCGCGTTAATGTTTTATAAAATGAATGTTCTACGTTATGATTTTGTTAAAATAAAAACGACAGTCCCCTCTACGAGTGATTGACGAAACATCACGTCGTGTCAAGTATCAATTCCGTGTCAACTCCTTACAGATATAAACATAATCTCGTTAAATCATGAGCTGAGCGCCCTACGCTCAACCTTCCTATTTAGAATGAGCCTTCACACAGCTCGTACATGTTCGTATAAGGACAAACAATTGTTTCCTGCAAACAGTGGCGCACCCAGGATTTAATCTTGGGGGGGGACGTCTTGAACAAAATGACCGTTTTTTTTTTAGCAAAAATATCTGTCAACGGTAGCCACAAATATTTACTTATATATTTAGGGAAAAGTTGTTCAAAATGTTTAGTTTTACATATAACATATCCAACTATCATCGGAATCGGAGAGGAAGTAGCTATTCTACGGTTTAGCTAATTTTCCAGTGTTTTGTTTCTTTTCTCTTGGGGGGGGACTTGACCCCCTGGCTCCCCCCCTGAGTGCGCCACTGCCTGCAAACACTGTTTTTACCCTCAAATCTAGTGATATTCAGGGGTTACGTTATCCCCTGAACGAGTGGCATATACCTCAAGGGGAAGAAACGCATCGGCAATTTGGTGAAAATTGAGTGGACACGAGGCCGAACGGAGAAAAGAATGTAATAAGAACAGGTACCACAAAAGGTGAGTCCGGTCAGAGGCCTTTCAGATGGAAAAACGGTGGAACAGTCGCGCAGAAGCGTAGAATGGGCACCGATGGCACAAATGGTCCGTATTTCAATAATGATAAATCACCCTGGTTCGATGCAACGACAGACGTGGCCGGTTTCAAGATCTCGCCGCGAGATACCACCGTCAGGGGTCTATCTCGTTCCTTCCATCTTATGCGGTCCTGTCTCCTCCTATGCTCTACAGGACGCTTCAAAAGGCAGCCCGTGACTTTCATC
This sequence comes from Lasioglossum morio, assembly GCA_916610235.2. NCBI lineage: Eukaryota > Metazoa > Arthropoda > Insecta > Hymenoptera > Halictidae > Lasioglossum > Lasioglossum morio. The sequence continues at coordinate 3,821,883 of OU744334.1, read as the reverse complement.
CGTGAAGGAATCCTTTTCAGCGGTGCCCTCGAAAACGCGCCACCATCGATTTCATGGATTCGACACGTTCCACCTTGATTCTATCGGATCCATCTTTGACAACGCCCTTTTTTTTAACCGGACAACGGCGCACCGACGATATTCACACTTTGACAGGCTCCATTTTCTACGCGGACGATCCTGCGTAACCCGAATGTCTCCATTCGCGGTCACGTTCCTTATTAACGAACGCTTCTACTTCAGGTTGTCGGCCTTTTCCACGCAACCATTTTTAATACGTGGAGAAACAACGTTCAGAATTTTCGGAAATCTTTAGGATTTTCTATTGGGTTGGCAAGAAAAGAATTTCTTTATTCAAGCGATGAATATTTAATCGATATAATATGTTCTTATTTATTCTCTTTGGCAAACGATCAACGAACAAAAGGGAAAATATATTATTCATTAAAGTTCATTGCTTGAATAATAAAATTGGGCTCTATTTTACCTACAAATTCCGATAATCACTTACTTGTCAAACCAATATCTAGAATTTTTCGCTGCCACTCGATTGCAAGCAACTCGATAAATGAAAATTGTCTGCATCAATTGTACGAGGGTGTAGTTAACACAAAATGTATTCGTTATTTAAATAGTTCTAATAAATTGAAAATCCACAGTCTTGCACTCGGCGATTTTCCATCTGCCAGCAACTCGAGAAATGAAAATGGTGTACATCATTTGTATGAGACACAAGTTATCTCAAAATGTGCTCAATATTTAAATAGTTCTAATAAATTGAAAATCCACAGTCTTGCACTCGGCGATTTTACATCTGCCAGCAACTCGATAAATGAAAATTGTGTACATCAATTGTATGAGACACAAGTTGTCTCAAAATGAGTTCGATATTTAAATAGTTCTAATAAATTGAAAATCCACAGTCTTGCACTCGGCGATTTTCCATCTGCAGCAACTCGATAAATGAAAATTGTGTACATCAATTGTATGAGACACAAGTTGTCTCAAAATGAGTTCGATATTTAAATAATTTTAATAAATTGAAAATCCACAGTTTTACACTCGGCGATTTTTCATCTGCCAGCAACTCGAGAAATGAAAATTGTGTACATCATTTGTATGAGATGCAAGTTGTCTCAAAATGTGTTCGATATTTAAATAATTCTAATAAATTGAAAATCCACAGTCTTGCGCTCGGCGATTTTCCATCTGCAGCAACTCGATAAATGAAAATTGTGTACATCAATTGTATGAGACACAAGTTGTCTCAAAATGTGTTCGATATTTAAATAGTTGTAATAAATTGAAAATCCACAGTTTTGCACTCGGCGATTTTTCATCTGCCAGCGACTGGATAAATGAAAATTGTCTGCATTGATTGTACGAGGGTCTAGTTAACACAAAATGTGTTCGATATTTAAATAGTTATAATAAATTGAAAATTCACAGTCTTGCACTCGGCGATTTTCCATCTGCAGCAACTCGATAAATGAAAATTGTCTGCATCAATTGTACGAGATACGAGTTGACTGAAAATGTGTTCGACATTTAAATAATTTTAATAAATTGAAAATCCACAGTTTTACACTCGGCGATTTTTCATGTGCCAGCGACTCGATAAATGAAAATTGTCTGCATTAATTGTACGAGGGTCTAGTTAACACAAAATGTATTCGATATTTAAATAGTTCTAATAAATTGCAAATACATTGTCTTGTACTCGGCGATTTTCCATCTGACAGCGACTCGATAAATGAAAATTGTCTGCATCAATTGTACGAGATACGAGTTGACTGAAAATGTGTTCGACATTTAAATAATTTTAATAAATTGAAAATCCACAGTTTTGCACTCGGCGATTTTTCATCTGCCAGCAACTCGATAAATGAAAATTGTCTGCAACAACTGTACGAAATACGAGTTGACTGAAAATGTGTTCGATATTTAAATAGTTCTAATAAATTGAAAACCCACAGTCTAATCATAACGCTATAATTCCTACTTATACTTATTTCCGGGGACAATGTTCAACCCATCTCTGCGTGACGCCGCCCAATGAACGCGTTAATGTTCTCATTGTAGTATGCTGCGTACAATGGGTTCGTTAATTTTGAGGTTGAATTAGTTCGCGGTGAAGTTCGCCGTACGCAACTAGACGGTGACAACGATATAGAACGACGACAACGACATAGAACGACGACGTGCAAGAAAGCAGCCAGGATCTGAGCAATATTTCAAAGACACCCTTGGCTCTGCTGCGAAACAGAACCATAAAGGAGTGGTCTTTATTTGTCGTCGGCGGGCGTACGGTTTCCCGCGGGATCGTCCTAATAATTTCCGGGGGACGGTTCGGTCGGATGCTCGGGAACGCCATCCATTCCTCGGCGATACTTCCACGGTACCGTGCACGCTCCCGCAGCGTGCTCGCGCGAACAAATCACAGCGAGATAACTCCTACATGAAGATATTATGTCTTGATATATGCGCGGGTGGCAAGGAATTACTCACAGACGCCGTGGACCACGCGGTACACGAGCATCCCCGCGTGTTGCAGCGGGTCCGTTCGATCGAAACGACGTCCCTGCTCGGACAATTTCCATTTTCTTCGCATAGGAATTTTTCTGCACCGGCCCCGGTTATTGTCTTCGGCTACGAGGGACGCCAGATCGCCCGAGACCATGATGGATTGGGTTGGATACTTTCGAGCGAAACCCGACAAGCAACGCGACTCTTGCTCGGCGGTGCTAAAGGTGTGCAGAATTTTTTAAACAGATCGAGAATATTGGGATCTGGTATAAACTCAAAATGTTCATTAAAAATAATGTTAACCGCGTAGCGACAAAACTGATAGGCTACTTCTAAAATTACTGATAAAAATTTCGATGGGATATTCTGTAACTCTCGCACAAATCCCAAAAATTCAGCACACATTAAATTCACAGGGTGGCTGTCCTTTTGTCCTTAGTATATACTTTTTTGTCGAGTATTTGTTACCTTAAAAATCCTACGGAACCCGGATAAATTAAGTCCTGTCATTGTTCAAGAATCAGAAGATCTTATATGATAGGCAACTTCTAAAATTTCGATAAAAAATTCTGTGCCTCGCACAAATCCCAAAAATTCACCATACATTGAATTCACATAGTGGCTGTCTTTTTGTCTTTAGTGTATACTGTTTTGTCGAATACTTGTTACCTTAAAAATCCTACGGAACCCGGATAAATTAAGTCTCATTATTATTCAATGAAGATCTTATATGATAGGCAACTTCTAAAATTTCAATAAAAAATTCTGTGCATCGCACAAATACCAAAAATTCAGCACACATTAAATTCACAGGGTGGCTGTCCTTTTGTCCTTAGTATATACTTTTTTGTCGAGTACTAGTTACCACAAAAATCCTACGGAACCCGGATAAATTAAGTCTCATTATTATTCAATGAAGATCTTATATGATAGGCAAATTCTAAAATTTTGATAAAAAATTCTGTGCATCGCACAAATCCCAAAAATTCACCATACATTGAATTCACATGGTGGCTGTCTTTTTGTCTTTAGTGTATACTGTTTTGTCGAATACTTGTTACCTTAAAAATCCTCCGTAACCCGGATAAATTAAGTCTCATTATTATTTAATGAAGATCTTATATGATAGGCAACTTCTAAAATTTTGATAAAAAATACTATGCATGCACAAATCCCAAAAATTCAGCACACATTAAATTCACAGGGTGGCTGTCTTTTTATCTTTAGTGTATACTTTTTTTGTCGAGTACTAGTTACCACAAAAATCCTACGTAACCAGGATAAATTAAGTCTCATTATTATTCAATGAAGATCTTATTCAATGAAGATCTTATATGATAGGCAACTTCTAAAATTTCGATAAAAAATTCTGTGCCTCGCACAAATCCCAAAAATTTAGCACACATTAAATTCACAGGGTGGCTGTCTTTTTATCTTTAGTGTATACTTTTTTGTCGAGTACTAGTTACCACAAAAATCCTACGTAACCCGGATACATTAAGTCTCATTATTATTTAATGAAGATCTTATATGATAGGCAACTTCTAAAATTTCAATAAAAAATTCTGTGCCTCGCACAAATCCCAAAAATTCAGCATACATTAGACTGGCAGGATCTTTTTCCGAGGGAATATTTTTATTCGCAGAGAGCCACGCTACAGAGATCGTCGAAGGGAGAATCGCGAAGGGAGAACCTTTCATTTGGACGGGCTCGTCGTCGTGGGATACGTTTGACGGGTAACATTTGACGAACCGGCCGGTCGACTCACGATGACGTGCGAAACGCACCGACACCGAGCGAGGTGGAGGATGCACTCGTGCATCCGGATGCAGTGGCGCGTGTGCACGCGGACAGAGAGAAGTTCGCAGCAGGTACGCGACAGTCTCGCGGTGGAAACTATTCGCCGTATAGAAGCGAGCCCGGCCGTTATTTTAATGCACGATCAAAAAGCAACCCACGAAAACGCCGATGGTGAAAAGTTCCCGCGGACCCAGCCGCCTTTTCCATCCCCCAAACGTACCGCCACTCCGTTCTCGCCACTGGCAATTCCGTTGATTTCGGTGGGGAGAAAAAAAGAAAAGGAATTTGGCAAAGGCAGACGCGGCTGCTGTCAACGAACGTGCGAGGAGCGATGCGGGCTTTAAAAGTTCGCGATGTTGGTTTTATGAGGAATATAGGCTTCTTTGAAGTGGGGCACCGAGGGTGAAACGAGGACGCCAAGAAAAGATAATTATAGGGCGTTGCAGTCGCTGATACGTTTCGGAATAATTATAGAAACGGTGTCAGAGTCTGTACATCAAAGTACACTCGGTACAAGCTCGCAAGATAGACGTAGAAAATGGAGAAGAAGGATTTTGGACGTTGAGATTGAAGCAGATTCGCGGGTGTGCATAGTACTTGATCCCACCGTTAGGCATCAGGGATTGTCTCGTTTCTGAAGACTCATCGTGATCCGTGACTGCCACCCTGAACCCTCAAACGAACCTTATTGTGCACCGCGCGGAGGGCCGTCACGGCGAGAATAACTCCAGATAATTGAATACTTTAGGTACATATTTATAGCGAAAGGTCATTGGAAATCGAGCTTGTATCTGGGGAGACGATAAACGTGGGTGAAGGACGCGTGGCTTGTCCCATTTCTGTGAGAAAACACGGCCGCGGGGGATGGGCAGTGAAAGAGATAATAATGGAGGAACGATAAAAATATCGCTCGCGCATTCTTTTATCGGAGACGCGGAGAAATTAATAATTCACTGCAACGGCAAATAAATTGCAGAGTTTCGACCTTTGGCTGTTGCATCGTGGAGATATCGACGGTCCTCGCAGGGAGAGACGATTGAGGGAATCAAGGTCGCGTTTAAAAAATATTTACGACTATTCTTATAAAACAGTATACTTAGTGGAAACCATAATATTCCAATGTTATATAAAAAAAACCAGCTATTAGTGCAACCTATTAACCCTTATTTCAATAACCGTATGTTTCATAAAAATTTTTGATTTTCCCGTGAATATTTCAATATGGACGCTCGGATCTTCTCTAATTGAACATTTTGGAAGAGAATTGTACTTTCAGACTTCTTTCTTTTCTATTGAATTCTCGTCTTCAGTCATCGTCAGTCTAACCCTTCAAAAACTTTGTTCTTGTTGGAATTTATTTAAGAACAATTTGACAAAAATAATCTACTGTTATTTAGTAGGTACATTCGATCGCTTTATATCTTTCAAGCGCGTATATAAATGGGGTCCCATGGAAATGACCGACACAGACTTCTCCGACACGGTTTTCGCCGACTCCAGATTTCACCGACAATAGCTTTGGCCGATAACGCTTTTAACCGACAACGAATTTGATCGACAACGATTTTGACCGACAACAAATTTTATCCACAACGACTTGAGACACAGTATGATAATATTGTATGATAATACTGTATGATAATATATATGATAATTCTGTATGATAATACATACTGTGGTCGTCTTACAATGTTGTGGATCAAATTCGTTGTCGGTCAAAATCGTTGTCGATGAAATTCGTTGTCGGTTAAAAGCGTTGTCGGCCAAAGCTATTGTCGGTGAAATCTGGAGTCGGTGAAATATTGTCGGCGAAAACCGTGTCGGAGAAGTCTGTGTCGGTCATTTCCATGGGACCCATATAAATGATACATTGTATCTATGCTGTCCGCGTCATGGGACCTTCAACTCTCATTTGTTTCTGAGATCGTCATCAGGTTTTTTCAAGAGCGCTCCTCACTTCCGTCTAGATTATCGAAGTGTAAAGACGTGCCTCACAACGTGCCTTCAGAATATATTATTTGAATAAATTCTATTTCATTTTTATAAAAGTCTGGTTTATTAGAATATACCCATATTCCAACAGTTCTGGCTATTATAGTAACAGTCAACTATAAACGTAAAGACAAAAGTTTTATTACAAATAAACTTGAGGAAATCCGGGTATACCGATTATTGAAGAACGCAGTGAATATTCGTAATTGACATAAGTGTTAACGTTTCAGGATCCGTGACCAGGTGACTTCGAATTTCAGCTTGAAACTTCAGGAACGGCAAAGTTCATGTGTGCCTCGATTGATTAGGTCGAATAGAAATCGATTTGTTGATATAAATGGGTCTGCTCTTTAATTTCTTATTACTCGCCATCAGAACTTTCCATACAATACACCACTAACCGTTCAGCATTTAATCCTGCAATGCCCTCTTTTTTCCTTCCAAAGAAGACGCTTGGCTATCCCTAACAATTTGAGTGATTGCTTCAATAATAGTTCGAACATAGTCCAAGTTTTAAAATACCTAAAATCTACAAAAATTTTCCACACTTTGTAATTTTGTATACATTATACTTATGTAAGTACAGTACACACATAATTTAGGTTAAGTACAAAGACACAAAAGTCTAATATTATGATATAATATATGTGGTCGCTAATGACCTAGTTGTTGATGCGACCTGTATAAATAAATAAAAAAGAAAAACGTAGTTTCCATAGTTCGAGGCCGCGGAATCGTTCGACCACGTGGCACAATTTATGGCGACTCACGGGGAGACATCGAGCAGTTTTTATCGTCGTAGTCCGCGAAACCTGAAATCGCGAACGAATTTAACGCCGCATTCCCAGCCGGGGGTATAAAAACGCCTAGCAATTTGCCTTGGCAGACGTTGAATTAGCGACTGGTCCACGCACACGTACGCATAAAGAGACACCGCTGTCGACGGACTGACGGAGCCGGATGCGTAGGTTACGCGTCCCTGACCTAGGACTTCTTGATATTACAAAGGGGAGAGGTTGGGGAGAGCAGAGAGAGAGAGAGAGAGAGAACGAAGAGAAGCAACGGAACCGGCAAACGAGCGTGAAAGAACGGGAGGGAAGCCCTCGAAGTTACGCATCGCCGCTGAAATCGCGGCAACAAAGCACCAAGGGACAAAAGAGCGATCGCGACAAAGTGTCCTGTCTCGTTAAGCGCGAAACAACGCGGTGATTTAGATCTCTCCCTCTCTCACTCTCTCTCTCTCTCTCTCTTTCTTTCTTGTTCGTAGTGGAAAACCAAGCGGGCTCGTTCTTATTTAAATAGCTACCGCTGCGACGCGCGACGACGACGTCCAGCTGGAAATATTACGATGCGTCGACAACGATAAAAATATCGTCGAACGGTGCCAACATTGTTCTCACGAGCTCCCGACAAAGGAACCTGTTCCGGCAATCCGATTAAGTTGTTACGCGTTCTGCTCTCGGATCTTAGGATCCTTATCTACCCCCTTTTCATTGCTCTCTCTTCCCTCTGCGAATCCGCACGAGTTTATTGGATCCGATCGCTACCGGCGCGGCTACACGTTCGGCGTATAATATCGAATCGCACGAATTTCATTTTAATGAATTAATGCGGAGAAAATGTTTTGTAACGATCTGTAAGGGTACGGCGAGTCTAAAGGGGTTAATGGGGTAACCCTTTTGAAGATGAGAATGTATCGATCGGGTGCGGTTTCGTCCGCAATCATGAACGTGGAAAAATTGTCATGCCCTTTTGAAGATCCGTTAATACGTCGGTATAATTCGTTCCAATTTAACCCTTAACACAAATTTTAACAACGTTAATTTTAACAACGTTAAAATAGTTGAGAGAGAAAAGAATTTACACCAAAGATTATTATTAGAAACTTTCCACATGATTAAACAACAAAGCGTAAATCTTAGGTATGAAATGCCTCTGATACATGAACACTACGCAACATTACTGTGTTAGTAATGTTATATGAGGAATCTTTTCTAATATATAATAGGTGAGAGAGAAAAAAAATATCTCTATTACTGTTCAACTGAAGTATATATGTAACACATACAATGTATATACATATTGAATTCCAGTTACAATTGAATGTTAATAAAATTCTGATTTACCATTAAGGTATTCTCACAAGTTGAAGGTAAAAACACATTTTGTGTATTCGAATTTACCGCCGTTATATTGATCTATATAACCTAGATCTCTGGCAAAACGATCAGTATAGTGAATATTGACATGCCGAACACAAGTAATTCACGAGTCTCATGACTCTCTTAATTTCAAACTAAATCACACCTAAGCAAGTGAGTTGAGAAATGGAAATATTGTTCTCCTTCATATTTAAACACTTAATAGTTACAATTTTTGAAGAATATATTTAATCAAGTTAAAAATTTTTTCAATTTTCTTACAGACGCAATTTATTAATCTTGAAAATGGTCCCAATTGTGACCGAAACGTCGATTATATAAAATTAGCAAAATTGCTTAGTTAATTTATTATTTTTGTGTATTTAACGATCGAACCGTAGCGCCGATAACATTCAACGATTTTATATTAACAATATTACGATCGATATAAATAAGTTTATTTATTAACCCTTAACACGTTCGTCGCCACGTCACCCATATCTGGGTGACGGGTATGCTTCCGTGGGGGCCCCGTCACCCAAATATGGGTGACGCTCTTCTTGTTAGATTTAATTAAATATAAGTTATTATCATTATACATTATATAGGATATACAGCATAAAAATATTAAAAACACATTATATCGTTCCGTGTACCGACAGTCGAATTTGGGCCCGCGGGAAACTTAGCCGAATTACGCTGGGCGACGAACGTGTTAAAGAAACGCAGAAAAAATTGCTTTCTCTGTTTCTCTTTTTACAAAACCTTTGCTATAATCACGTGAAAGTTCTCTTGAAACAATATTACATCTGATAAAAACATTATACAGCTGTTGCCAAGACATTCAAGCAAAGGCATTTTAACAAACAGAAGACCTCGCGGACTGTAAACCGAGCAACATAATAAATCTCATAACACGAATGAAAAAAGAATTGCTTTTGTAATATTCTTATAGAAAATTCGCGGTTCACATTGTACAGCTAGTACTACTGTTCCATACAAAAATGAAAAGCAAACGATTAGAAGATTTTTACCGTTGGTAATATCTGAACACTTTACCTACCGGAAGCCTATTAATAGGATTCTCAATAATTGTGCTGTATCAAAAGGAAGCATAGAAATTTTCTTTTACATTGCAACCTTAAATGAAATTATTAGATGACGTTATTGAGGATGATTTGTTAGTTCACAATGAAAATTGCTATTACTATTGAAAGTTCCATTAAAAAGTTTTTAGCCATGTACCAGATTTTTCAAAATTATGCAATAATCACCGGTCGGTAATGTGTTAAAGGTGGAAGAAAATTGATATTATCTATTCACCCATTCTCTTTACTATCTCTTCCAGTCGCGTTTCTCCCGAGCGAAATAGTGAAACGAAAGCCGAACGTGTATCTTTTATGAATGATTCTGTTCCGAGTGAGCTCGCGACGGTCGTGCAAGGATTCGCGATCAGAACGTTGCATGAGGAAAGGATTTCACGCTATGATGCCGCTCGGTGCATCCGTTCGGAGCCACCCTGTGCATCGTCCAGACGTTTCCGCGTCAATTCGTCGCGTCGAGGGAAAATCGCGCTACCGTGAGCCTACGTGCTGAAAATCCGAATCGGTCCAAGTCTTTGCTGGATCTGCCTTACCTCCCGAGAGAATGAAAGAGAGACGCGGAGAGGAGAGAAAGAGAGAGAGAGAGAAAGCCTGGGGCAACGTTTTAAATTGAACGGAAATCCAGTCGAACCGTCTACCGCCATTGCAGCGGTTACTAATAATAGAGTAGATACTGGAAGGATAGAAATACGACTTCCTTCGCCACTCTGTACCCTTCTGCGTCCCAAGAATAACGGGCACCGTTCGATACACCGGCGCAAACAACGAAATAAAGGGTCCGGGGCGGCAACCTAATTCAAACATTCGATACCAACGGTCTAGGGTGGGGAAACAGGGGGGTGTTGAGAGGGGGGCCTCAAGGGATGAGATTGTCGAAGACTCCTTGAAAATCTATGATTCATGGCTGAATAATTTTTAATGGAACCTGCAATAGCAACGATAATTTGCATTGTCCCAACGATCTGGGGTGGGGAAACAGGGGGATGTTGAGGGGGGCCTCAAGGGATGAGATTGTCGAAGACTCCTTGAAAATCTATGATTAATAATTGCTGAATAATTTTTAATGGAACCTTCAATAGCAACGATAATTTTCATTGTCCCAACGATCTGAGGTGGGGAAACAGGGGGATGTTGAGGGGGGCCTCAAGGGATGTGATTGTCGAAGACTCCTTGAAAATCTATGATTAATAATTGCTGAATAATTTTTAATGGAACCTTCAATAGCAACAACAATTTTCATTGTCCCAACGATCTGGGGTGGGGAAATAAGGGGGTGTTGAGGGGGGGGGGCTCAAGGGATGAGATTGTCGAAGACTCCTTGAAAATCTATGATTCATGGCTGAATAATTTTTAATGGAACCTTCAATAGCAACAACAATTTTCATTGTCCCAACGATCTGGGGTGGGGAAATAAGGGGGTGTTGAGGGGGGGCCTCAAGGGATGAGATTGTCGAAGACTCCTTGAAAATCTATGATTCATGGCTGAATAATTTTTAATGGAACCTTCAATAGCAACGACAATTTTCATTGTTAAGTAACGAGTCACCCTTAATAACTTCACCCTTAATACTTTCATTTAAGATTGTAATGTAGAGGAAAATTTCTATGCTTTCTTTCGGTACAGCACAATTATTGAAAATCCTATTAATAGGCTTTCGGTAGGTAAAGTGTTAATAGCGATTTACCCCGGTGTAATTATATCGGGCCGTCCCTTGCGTGATGAGGTTATCTTCATAACCAACCTTCAGAAATCGTGACAATACCGAGAGTGTCACCTAACATTTTTATCTCAACTAGTTATTAGGTGATTGTCTTTATGCGTTCATAGGAAAATTAAGTGGATGAAATTCAAAATTGTTGATACATTTTCCAAGATGAAAATTTTTCAAAGAGAAGGGAAGAAATAACATTTAATTTAATTTCTTGCGATCGATGCAGTCCATTTTTATCTCTATATAATAAAAATGAAATGCTGTTCGTTGGTCACGACATCACGTGAGAACGGCTGAACCGATTTGGATAATTTTTTTTTAATGTTCGTTGTAGTCCGAATCAGGTATTTAGCGTAAAAAAAAAAATTGGAAAAGTTGCCCGGACAAATAGAAAATTCGGGAAAAACTAAAAGTGATTTCTCAATCATATTTTAATACAACAAAAAAACGAATGTCGCAGCTTTTAATCAATATTTCAATAGGAAGTTGCATTATTGACGTCTTAAGGTTTTTAGGGAAAGAAAAATTGGAAAAGTTGCCTGGAAAAATGGAAAATTCGGGGAAAAATGGAAGTGCTTTTTTCTATAAGATTTTTGTATAAACTCAAGACGATAACTTACGATTTGAACAATGGATATGCGTAATTAGAACGATCTCAAACAAAATTGAAATTTGGACAGGACAACGTCTGTCGGGTCAGCTAGTTTTGAACAAAGATCCGCTTAAAAAGTAAATTGAGGACATTCTAAAGATAAGCAAAAAGAAAATTGTCCTCCGCTTGAATAAACATCAAGCGCGTGCAAAGCACCGCCTAAAAGTCCTACCCAGTCGTAAAAGTACAATAGCGAATAAGTGTGAATCACTTTGGAAAATCAACGCTGGCAATTGTGCGCAGACGATGACATAGCCGAGCATCGATCGGCAACGTAGAACAAACGGACACTAACAAGCTCGCTGATAAAAGTTCTGCCAACACCGACAGACAATCAGCCTTCGTAGTTGACCGTTTCGAAGTGAAACAGCAGAGAAAACATCGTCGATAGTAAACACCCACGTTGCCAATCGAAAGCCTACGAATCTTTTCTTTCTTACAATATTTCCAAACAATACCGTTGCAACGATATCGACCGTCCGCGATCGCAAGAAATTTTCACCGGAAGAACCGACTAGTCGTACATTTCCTTTGATCGAAAGATCAACGAGGCTCCAACAATTGGAGTATTCGATTCGCGCATTCAACATCGATCCAGAAACTCGATACCTCGACGCGTTTCGACGGCCGTCATCCCACACGACACAGTCCGGCCAGAGACTGCGATTGCTCGTTCTATCGCCTGCAAATCGAGTTAACGAAAATTACCAGCGCCGGATCAGCCCTGTTATTGGACGCGATCCTGTTCGTATGTGACGCGTCTGTCTGTCTTGTCTACGATGGTAAACGACCGTATTGTGTACCCTGCAACGGCGAAAAACCTCGAAATCAGGATTTACTACTAAAAGGAGTAACAGAAATTCTTCGGAAAACTAGAAAGATCCTTGTAACACCCTCCCTCCCTCATCTTTCACCTTCTAATCTAATTTAATTTAATTCGCTCTAAATATGTCGAAGCAAGGAAAATAATTCTTATTCCGAGGGTGGCAGTGGATACATATTTGTACAAGTTACGATGTAAGTCAAAAACCCCGGGTTAGATCGATACTTGGCTGCGTCTACTGCAGCAATTCATAGGTATATGACTGTAGAACGTTATGGCATTCACCTCTGACAAGTTTTTCGAATCTACTGTAATCGGCCGTATGAATAAATGTGCTGTTCAAATCGAATTCAACTGTCAACCATTATATTTAAATCTAAATTCAAATTCAATTTTCAACCACTTTATTTAAATCTTAATTCAAATTCAACTGTCAACCATTATATTTAAATCTAAATTCAAATTCAACTTTCTATCATTATATTTAAATCTACATTCAAATTCAACTTTCTATCACTATATTTAAATCTAAATTCAAATTCAACATTCAATCATTATATTTAAATCTAAATTCAAAATCCAACTTTCTATCATTATATTTAAATCTAAATTCAAATTCAACTTTCTATCACTATATTTAAATCAAAATTCAATTTCAAATTTCAACCACTTTATTTAAATCTAAATTCAAATTCAACTTTCTATCACTATATTTAAATCAAAATTCAAATTCAAATTTCCACCACTTTATTTAAATCTAAATTCAAATTCAACTTTCCATCCTTATATTTAAATCTAAATTCAAATTCAACATTCAATCATTATATTTAAATCTAAATTCAAAATCCAACTTTCAATCATTATATTTAAATCTAAATACAAATTCTTTCAACTACTTTATTTAATTCTAAATTCAAATTCAACTTTCAACCACTTTATTTAAATCTTAATTCAAATTCAACTTTCAATCCTCATATTTAAGTCTATATTCAAATTCAACATTCATTCATTTATATTTAAACCTAAATTCAAAATCCAACTTTCAATCACTATATTTAAATCTAAATTCAAATTCAACTATCAACCACACTATATTTAAATTTAAATTCAAGTTCAACTTTCGATCATTATATTTAAATGTAAATTAAAATTCAACTATCAATCATTACGTTGTACAGATATTGTAAGTAAACAATTTTTCGACGATCAGCCACATTATTAAGAAACTGTCGAGGATCGGAAATTCCGTGAATCTTTATCGGTAGAAAAATTGAAATTTCGTGAAATATGGAAGACTGATTTGTCAATTGCATACTTCGGGTCGGGTATGAAATTTCTTCACAGACATATTCTCGGAGCTGCGCGATCACGGTATCTCAATTTACCTCTACCTTGTCGTTTTGCTCCTCTGCTGACTTCGTCTCGGAGATATTCGTTCGAGCTACCCCGTGACGCAACGAGCACGACAATATGTCGTACACAGGAGAAATTTATGAAAATTATTCTCCCATCTAAGGTACCTATAAATCAATTCGCCGCTCCGTGTTTTCTAGCTGCACGACAACAGCGTCGCAATTTCTGTCTACATTGTCGTTTTGGCCCCGGCGAAATTCGTTTGAGCTACCCCTCGATGCACCGAGCTCGACAATGGGCTACATAAAAGGAGAATCACGAACATTATTCTTCCGTCTCAGTAACCCGCAAGCCAATTTTGCCACTTTACGTTCTCCACTTTACAATATTCCCAATCTTCGTACACTATTATAAATAATAGTATCAACGCAGTTCACGTTGCTCAAAAGTTTTATAATTTCACTGGATATACTACTGTGCAAAAGAAAGAAGCACCCAGTATAATTATAAGATGGAATGACAACAACATCTTTAAGTAGAAATTCTCAGAACTATTCAATTAAACAACGGAATCTTTTTTCAAGCCTTAAGTACTTACTGTGTTCTTACTTGCTTTTTTACCAACCGAATGTTGGAATCTATGTAAGAAAGAAAAATAATCTACTATTACTTAGTAGGTTATACTATTGCTTTACTTTCAAGAACGCTCGAAAGATACATTGTATCTGTGCGGTCACGTCATGGGACTCTCAACTTTCAAGTGTTTCTGAGATCGTCATTCGTTTTTCCAGAACGATCCTCACTCGCGTCCTAAATCTCGAAGAGTAAAGACGTGCTTCTCTACGTGGTTTCAAATATATAGATCTAAATAAAATTCCATTTATAGTTTATATAGCCTTCACAGTTTATATTTTTATACCCATATTTCAATACCGAATATCTTAAAGGATGCAAGTTACAACAACGGCCCTGTACATCTCTATCGAATCAAACGGAATTCGTTATTGGCCGACAGGTCTGTGCGCGCAAGAAAGAGTAATCGCAATATCAATCTCCATCCAGTGGCGGCTCAAATTAAGTGGAGGCCCCAAGCGGTAAACATTTTTGGACCCTCAAACTCAAGTTAGAAATAGTAGTTGCAAGGAAACTATCATAAACTTATTAACAAAAAAGAACAGTAATGAAAATATTTCATACCATTACACATTAAATAAATTTATTGAAAAATTTATAAATATATTTAACACTTTACCGACCGGAAGCCTATTAATAGGATTTTCAATAATTCTGCTGTACCAAAAAAAAGCATAGAAATTTTCTTTGACATTGCAATCTTAAATGAAACTATTAGACGACGTTATTGAGGGTGACTTAGTTCATACTAAATGCTAAATGAAAATTTAGCCATGTACCATACATTTTCCAAAAATATGCAATAATCACCGGTTGGTAATGTGTTAAAATTTGAGACCCTATAATACCCCGGGGCCCCACGCGGCCGCTTAGTCCGCTTGCCGTTAGATCCGCCACTGTCTCCATCGAGGAGGAAACATTTAGCAGTTCGATATTCGCGGTGTAGAGCGATCCCACAAAGGGATTTCAATAATGGTAAATGTGCATAAAAGGTCCCACCTCACCGATTTTGATGAAATTTGAATATGTTGTATAAGTCAACATTCTGAACAACTTCTTCCTATACATGCAACCGCCGCTCTGCTTTAGTTTTTGAGATATTTGCGAAAAACTGCAGATACTACTACATTGAATTTTGCCTATACGTTCACGCCCGTGCTGCGTATGATTCTTTTATAAACTAATTAAATAAAATTTAATTAGTATTAATTAATAAATTTCAAAACTACTTCACCGAAATATAAATATACTCAGAAACTGCGCAGCTAACAGAAAAAAGTCATACGACATAAATTGTTGGAAATTCAATTTCCTACAAAAAAGGTCTCTTGATATTTTTTCATATCTCGCATAATTTCCGAAGTTCTCGCGGTATATGGATCGTTCGACGATCGTAGCGATACATCTGTAGAAACAGTTGACGAGCGGTCGCATCATGATGACGCATACGCACAGCTTGGGCGTGAACGTATAGGCAAAGTTCAATGTAGTAGTATCTGCAGTTTTTCGCGAATATCTCAAAAACTAAAGCAGAGCGGCGGTTACATGTATAGGAAAAAGTTGTTCAGAATGTTGATTTTTACAACATATTCAAATTTTATCAAAATCGGTGAGATGGGACCTTTTATGCACAATTACCTCAATAATTCCCAAAGAGTCACAAGCTCTTCGACTGGAACGGATGTTGGCATAGCATCGGCTGAAAATTGTACACGACGACGATAACATACATGATCCCCTCGGACGTTGTTATCATCCTCGGGGACTTACCTCTTCAACGAAAGATCTCTGCTGCATATTGGTCCAGCACATTTTGCATGGGCAGACGTCCTTTTCCTTGAAACTGTCTGCCCTGTCTCTGTGTCTGGCGTTGACCTGAGGCGGGGGTGGTGGAGGCGGTGGCACAGGCGGTGGCAAAGGGCTGGTCGCAACCTCTAGGCTATCCGAACTGGAGTTATGACGCCTGGGCGGTGTGATGTTCGTGACGTTCCCCTGAGAGACTTGCTTCGCTTCAGCCGATCTACCATGATCGTTGCCAGACTTGGAGTGCGACGGGGACAGGTAGACGTTCAGCATGCATTTGCTCTGTTGCGGTTGCTGCTGAGGACGTAGAAAGTCATCCAGAAGATAAAAGCTCTGCGCCCGACTGGATCTGGTAGATGTAGTGCGAATCTCGGCGCCGGTTTGTTCAGTTTTGCACAAGTTCTCGCCACCGTTCCTCCTGCTGCGAGATTCATCCTCGGGTTGATGTCGGGCCTGCAGGTGTCTCTCCTCCGTGTCCTCCGTGCTATCCTGATACAGTCTACGGCTGACCTTCGACCGTCCAGTCTGCACGAACTCCCCGTTCTCTCTGTAAATGTCCCTGCTGACCCTGGAGACGCGGGCAGAGTAGGAAGTAGGCTGCTGCTGCTGTTGCTGCTGCTGCTGATAGCGCGTCGATTTGTAACTGGAGCCGCGCAGATCCTCCCGGAAGTGCTCGCCCTCGATCATCGAGACGCTCATGTTGTGGGACAACGAGTGTTGCATGCCATGCGAACCACCAGTGCCCGTGGGAGCCCTCAGCAGAGCACCCAAAGACCGCCACTTCCGGTCTTGCTGGCCCGTCGAGCTGGAAGACACCGAGGACCTGGTCCACTTCCTCTCGTTCCCCGCGGACGACACCAGCGTGCTGTTCCCCACGGACCATTTCCGGTCGTTGGTCGGCGAGGTCACAGAAGGCACCCACTTCCTCTCGTTGGAGGGAGACGCCATGGAGGTGCTGGACCACTTTCTCTCGGACATGGTGGTGGTGGAGGTGAGAGCGCGCTCCGAACCGGTCAGCTGATCCTCTCGTTGCCGAGCTTTCCACCAGGACGAGGTCGAGGTGAACAGGATCAACGCGCCCCTCAATGGATTCTGGTTCTTCGAGGAACTACCCTTCGGCGAATGATCGCGGTCCTTGATCTTCAACGAACAGTCCCGATAGTTGGAGTCGCACTCGCGGTCGCTGAACGCAGAGGCATCACGGTCCCAAAGGGCGGTTTTCTGTGCTGCTACTTCCTCCTCGTGGTAGAGCGTCGCGTTCGTGCTGCGCAGACGTGGCCTGATCTTCACGAACCCGTAGTCGTTGCTGTCCTGAAGGGATTCCAACGCTTCGACTCGGTGCTGCACCGTACCGGTTGACTGCTGCAATAAGGATGACTGACCAGACGCGTACTGGTGATGACTGCTGCTCAACTGCAGGCTCGGCTGCTGCAACAACGTCGACGTCCTAGCTCGGTGTCCCTCGCTGGCAGTGCCACGCTGCAGACAAGAGAAGCTCGCCGAGTGTCGCAAGCTCGAGGGCGGGTTTCCCGGTTGACTCACACCCAACATTTTACTCTTCTTTGATAGTATTCAGTCTTTGATCTCTCCGGGATTTTTTAGGGGGGCAGCGAGAAGACTGACGATATTCTCCTCGATCGTCAACGCTACAACGAAACGACTCACACTATCTAATCGTTAATCCGGCAGTGATCTTCGCCGATTCAAATCGCTCGACAAACAATAAACTCGCTTCGAAGGGTGAACTTCTTCTCGCTCTCTCAACACTCGTTGGTTTTTCCTGCACATCCTCGATGCGATTCGCGTCAACTGGCAGCCGCTCGGCTACATCCTCGTCGCTCGCGGTGCCGATCGTACCGTACGCTGACGGTTCGTAAGAAATCTGGAACAGAAAGTAGGAACAGGATAGGGGCCAGCAACTCAAAAGAAAACGAACGCCGGTAACAAATACGAAGCGACAAAGCACGGATTGTTTGTGTGAACTGAACGTGAAACGTGGTGCTTACTGTATGACGGTACTGCAAGGTGGACCTTAGTTTTTTAGCATATCATTCTTCTGTTCTACTGGACGGGAAATAAGCTGCTCGAAATTTGATTCAATGGCCGAAACAAATGTCAACATACAATTTAGCCAAGCGTAGCTAAGGTCTAATGTGGAAATATATCTTTTCTGTTAGAGTGCGGATCTCTCTGCAAAATAAAAATGTTCTACCTGGATTGCAACAAACTGGAGTGAAATAGATATTGATTTTCTCTCTTAACATGTTTAATAGGTTGGAAATGATATAACATTTTGCTTGTAAATGCATAAAATCCGCTGTCCAGTTGTGAAACATGAAATTTAATAATTTATTTTGACCTCCGTTTCTGTCAGGAGAACTTATTTTCTTTTGAAATCCGCAGTCTATTTCACGATCTCAGAATGGATGATATTTTTGGCTGAAGAAAATTATAAAAAAATGTTAAGAAGCGGACAGGCTCTCTGACTTGTGACAATGCGCACAGGGTGTTAAGAAAACTGTACACATACAGTTGTTAAACAACGACGTTATAATTTTATACGATATCGGCGTAATTCTGAAAGTCCATGAAGGGGAGATGAGAGCACGATGGTTGAGGTAAAAGAGCGGATGAGGTGATCCAGAGATCGCTGAAGGATGAAGGTCGTTCTGTGGCCAATGCCTAAGGCTAGGCATCGGGATGTCTGCTGATACGCTCTTCGAAAGTTCGATTTCCCTTTAAAGCTCTGCAATATCTCCGGAAATATTATTTCGAAAACAGTGAAATTAATTTTGTATAACCCTTTCAATACTTTGTTAATGTCCCTCTAAACATATTACAAAATTTCTCTGAATGTCCACTCTCTTTGCTTGCTAATATATTAATTTATAATCTTAAAACGAGAATTTCTGAAACACGTTAAGTACAAAAGGTTTCAAATTGATCTTTAATCGTGTAAAAACTTTTACACAGATTTAAGCGAGTATATTAATTCAATATTACCCTTAATAATAATAAATTTTCTATATAAATTCAATAGTATAAAAATATTCGTATTAGTTTAATATTACCCTCAATAATAATAAATTTTATGTACAAATTCAATAGTATAATACACTCGATCAACTTGGAAAAGAAAAATTTTCACATAACTTTTCATTTGACAAACGAAACTTTACAAACATCAGACACAATGTTTTCCTAATAATGCTTTGTTGGTTAGTGAATTTTTTAGCTGGAGAACAAACGATAAAATATTCAGAACGCGAATTTCCCAAGAGCCTCCGCCTCAGCAGACATCGCCTGAAGTGTCTACGTGTAGCATAAATGTCGCAAAACACGACACGACTCCGCAAAAGTACGTTCGCAGCGAATGCTGCCATGCTGTTCAACTTAAGACTAATACAGCCGCACGGAAAAAGAAGCATGGAGTATACAACAAAACGGAAAGTAAACAATCCAAGTAAAAAGGCCAGGGGTAACGGGATCGGCTCAGAATCAGGGTCGACTATCTATAACTTACATGACATATTAATCATTTTCCAGTCAACAAACGTCGAACCGCATTTAACGGATATTATTAGATCGCGGATGTTTCTGCAAACACGTATATCTTCCTTACATTATATTACGGAAACGGAAATCTGTAAAAAGATCGAAACTGTTCGATGAATCTACAGCCTTCTAAGATGTTCTTGTAATGTTGCGAAAAAAATCGGAGATATTGATTCTCCGATAATTGAAAGATATGTTGGAACAGTAAAATGTACTTAACCCTCATCCGTTCCTAATTTTTTTATTCAAATTGTGCATCGATTGCAAGAAATAGAAACTAAATTCTATGTTATTTCTTCCCTTCATGATTTTAACAGAGGAGAAATCATACATTGACAACTTCAATTTTGAAAATTGTCGTACAATTATAAAGGTAGTCTACTCGATTTTGCTGTAAATGCATGAAGTCTATTGACGAGTTAACACTTACATCTGAGATTTCTCTCGAAATTATTTCGGGAAAACTGTGTGAAATAGACACGAGGCACGCGTGAGGGTTAAGACCCTAAATGTGGGAAATTTCAAGGCTGCGAATCCGAGTTCGAAACGAACACAGACAATCCGCAGCCCAGAGGTTTCTAGACTCCAGATGTTTGTGTATTTATAGCGTCCTGTAACCTGTAAGCGACGAGATAAACATTTTAATGCAGTTTCATATTATATACAGGATGAGCCATGTAAATGAGAGCAGCTAAGTATCTCAGCCTCTTACAGATACGTAAAACAGCTATTTCGAGCAAAGTAAAAATACGACGGAATAATAAAAATATAAGTCTCAAGGACTCCGACGGGGTTTCACTTTAAACAATCTTTTTCAATGTCGCTATAAATAGCCAAGTAGTCCCACTTGCGTGGCCCACTTCGTGCACAACATTACAGAACATCAAAATGATCCGTTTGTCTTTATTTATATTTTCCCATTATTATAAGAATACCACAAGATCTTGATAAATGCACTCACGTTTTTCCTGGTGTTAAGAATTCGCTAAAATGGAATTCATAACACATCATAATAATTGTAATAATCGAAGTTTTCGTGTATGGTTTCATGAAACTTTTTTACGTTTTTAGAATTGTGTTACTCAATTTTGTTCAGTTTCATTTATTTAAAAATACAGATTGCGTCGCCCGCGGACCGCGACGCGACGTCGACAAGCGAAATGATATATGTTCTCTAGTTTATCCGACATCAAAAGTTCCATTTATTATAGAATTTATTTCACATGCGTACAGTTATCGCTTGACAGATGTACAACTGCAAGAAAATGATCCTTAAAGAAGTGGCAACTGTACAAGTCCTAGCGTTGGATTTCGCTTTGGAAAATTGCTAGAACATTTTACGATTAAATAAGAAACACTAGCTTATAAATATATATTCTCAATCATTTCTATTTCAAGCATTTCAATAATTTCATATCGAATATAATTGATTAACAAGGCTGCATGTTATTGAATTTTATTTTCAAATCGGGCACGAACCTATGCACTCATCCGATATAATACCTCGTACAATACTTAAATGCTTAGCAATTGATTAGATACCAACATACATTTAATCATCTAAACAATATTTTGAAGAGATTAGGACACAGAGAGTGTCTTCGAAAGCCGCGGTTTGCACAAACATTCCATGGATAAACACATTCTCGGATCGTGATCGGTAGACTGTGGATTATGCAAAATAAAAAAATGTTCGCATTGATTGCAGAACACAGGAGCCAAATGGAAACTTCTTAATTACCTTATCCTTAAACATTTTTACATGTCCACTGTTTGAAATTGTAAGAGCCTATTTGTGTCATAAGTGACACAGAAAAATTTCTCAATTCTTTTAATAAATTTATCAAGATGATATTAATACACTGACGTGATTAAACATTGTTATATGTTCACTGTTCGAAATTGTAAGAGCCCATTTTTGTCATAAGTGACACAGAAAAATTTCTCACTTCTTTTAATTATCTTATCAAGCTGAAACTTATACACTGACGTGCTTAAACATTTTTACATGTCCACTGTTTGAAATTGTAAGGGCCCATTTTTGTCATAAGTGACACAGAAAAATTTCTCACTTCTTCTACTTCTAATTATCTTATCAAGCTGAAACTAATACACTGGCGTGCTTAAACATTGTTACATGTCCACTGTTTGAAATTGTAAGAACCCATTTTTGTCATAAGTGACACAGAAAATTACTCACTTCTTTTAATAAACTTATCAAGATGATACTAATACACTGACGTGATTAAACATTGTTATATGTTCACTGTTCGGAATTGTAAGAGCCCATTTTTGTCATAAGTGACACAGAAAATTTCTCACTTCTTTTAATAAACTTATCAAGATGATACTAATACACTGACGTGATTAAACATTGTTATATGTTCACTGTTCGAAATTGTAAGAACCCATTTTTGTCATAAGTGACACAGAAAATTTCTCACTTCTTTTAATAAACTTATCAAGATGAAACTAATACACTGACGTGATTAAACATTGTTATATGTCCACTGTTTGAAATTGTAAGAGCCCATTTTTGTCATAAGTGACACAGAAAAATTTCTCACTTCTTTTAATAAACTTATCAAGCTGAAACTAATACACTGACGTGCTTAAACATTTTTAACATGTCTACTGTTTGAAATTATACGAGTCCATTTTTGTGATAAATGCATGCAAATCCACAGTCTCGTGATCGGTATCCGAAGGTCCAACCGGTGGTATTCGCAACGACGAATAATGCCGTCTGTTGCAGAAAAAAAAGGGAGAAAGGAAAATTGAGGGAAGCACGCACGAAGCTGCGCGGCTTCCTCGACCTTCGAGGCCGGTTTCCGGTTGGAAACAGCGAACGGACGTCGGAGTTCGGTGAGATCGCTCGGATGTCTCCCAAGGTAAAAAGAACGTCTGGACTTGTTCGAAGATATTAGTCCGATTCGTTTGCATAATATTAGTTCGACACGGTTAACACGTGGCAACGGCCAACGTTCAGCTGGATGTCTTTGCTGGGCGGGTCGCATAACTTGAAAAACGAGCAACGACTGTACCTGTTTCTCGATCGTGCGCCGAGCAGAAAGGACGACGCGACGCATTCGGTCATGCATTCGCTCCGCAGAAGTTTTCCCGCGCAGAGATTAATCGTTTCGGGAACTGAAACAGCTGATCGTTATCGCCGGATCGTCGTTCCGACGTTCACCATCTGGACCCCGTATACGTGATTCGCTATGGCTCAATATTTTCTCTTCTTCCAAGAGCTTTTTTTCGGACGTCGCGCGGAACGTCTCCATCGGCGAACGCTGATTTATCTCTTCGAGCAGAGAATTCGAATAGAAAATTTATAAAGGAATGTTTTTAGATAATATAAGTATTTGAATAAATTTCGAAAGAGCTGATAATTTTATATTTTTCTCTTCTATCTCTCCGAAGAAATAAGGGTCCACGTACTCGGGACCATAAAATGTAAATAGACCATTTATAAGAGAACGTTTATAGACAGTATACGAGTGATTTAAATAAATTTCAAAATAATTTATAATTTAATAGGGGGCCCAGGAAAAGTAATTCTAAGGGAATGTTTAGAATTAATATATGTACTTGAATAAATGTCGAAGAAATTTCTGATTGCATCTTCCTGAATGATAAATGGGTTTAGAATGAATGTTTTTAGATAATATAAGTATTTGAATAAATTTCGAAAGAGCTGGTAATTTTATATTTTTCTCTTCTGTCTCTCCGAAGAAATAAGAGTCCACGTACTCGGGACCATAAAATGTAAATAGATCATTTATAAGAGAATGTTTATAGACACTATACGAGTGATTTAAATAAATTTCGAAAGAGTTTATAATTTAATAGGAGGCCCAGGAAAAGTAATTCTAAGGGAATGTTTAGAATTAATATATGTACTTGAATAAATGTCGAAGAAATTTCTGATTGCATCTTCCTGAATGATAAATGGGTTTAGAATGAATGTGTTTAGATAATGTAAGTATTTAAATAAATTTCGAAAGAGCTGATAATTTTATATTTTTCTCTTCTATCTCTCCGAAGAAATAAGGGTCCACGTACTCGGGACCATAAAATGTAAATAGATCATTTATAAGAGAACGTTTATAGACAGTATACGAGTGATTTAAATAAATTTCGAAAGAGTTTATAATTTAATATGGGGCCCAGGAAAAGTAATTCTAAGGAAATGTTCAGAATTAATGTAGGTACTTGAATAAATATCGAAGAAATTTCTAATTGCATCTTCCTGAATGATAAATGGGTTTAGAATGAATGTGTTTAGATAATGTAAGTATTTGAATAAATTTCGAAAGACCTCATAATTTCATATTTTTCTCTTCTATCTCTCGGAAGAGATAATGGTTCACGTACTCCGGACCATAAAATGTAAATAGATCATTTATAAGAGAACGTTTATAGACAGTATACGAGTGATTTAAATAAATTTCGAAATAATTTATAATTTAATAGGGGGCCCAGGAAAAGTAATTCTAAGGGAATGTTTAGAATTAATATATGTACTTGAATAAATGTCGAAGAAATATTCTAATTGCATCTTCCTGAATGATAAACGGGTTTAGAATGCTGGTAAAATAAGTTTAAAAAGGCGAACAGTGAATGAATAATTTTGTTAATTATCCGAATAGGTCGGAAGTAATGTATCGATGGTTTAGCGTCGATCTAACTCGAAGAGGGAGTCAAATCGAAGGGCGATACAGGTAAAAGTGGCGCAATGTCGTGGAACGAGACGGAATTCGTGGATCGTAACGGGTTACGCGTCTCCCCGAGATTTCTCTGACTTTATGGCAACGGCACGCGGCTGTCTGCCGGCCGTCTATGTAGGTGCAAAACAGTGAAAGGTTTTTCAAGGCACGAAAGTAAGTGACAACACCTACACGCAGCGGCCGTTCCGACGCCGATGTAAAAAGGCAAGGCCGTTCGGCGCGCGGATAAAAGTTCACTGCATCGTTGCGAAACACAGATCGCGGTGGCGCGCGCGCGCGCTCGCCGCTGTTGCAACAATAATCATACGGCTAATGGGATACGAGCCGGGGGATCTGACTTAGAACTTCATTTTAATTCTGCTTCGCTATACCAATTAGACGGCGGCGAGGTGATACGCGCCGCGGCTTATACTTTCTACGACACCGCGCGCTTAGGTGGCCAGGTTTCTCCCTGAGAATCTACCACGCATTGCTTCGGCGCGTTCTTTTGCAGGGATTTCGCTGCCACGCTCGAAAAAAAACGAGCAGTCTCTTCGTCCTTGTGTCGGACAATTTCGATAGTTTTTTTTTTATTAAACTATGAAACCCCACATGGGATTATTAGCACCATGCACATGGCTGTGCGTGCTAACATTACAAGGATAACTTATAGACTAGAATTGAGCAATATAAAGGACATTTTTGAGTACAATATTAACACTTTAACGACCGCCCGTCTACGCAGTCAAACGTCGCCAGGGGCCGGCAGTATTTTTGAAGAATTAATTTTAAAGAACTTTATTGAATTATTATTAATAATGAAATTTATTGAATATTTTTCCTTTGTATGATAATTATTAAAGCAATCACCTACATGTAATGGTATTTTACATGTCTTACACATAAAACGGTTGTTCCGGCTATCACACACATGTTGTGTGAGCGGTCGTTAAAGTGTTAACACTAGAGAAAAAAGCAGTGGGACTTCAGGAATGTATGTATATAAAATAGGGGGCAAAGAGAGGGTCCGCACAAAAAGGAATCTATTGTATAGAGTGGAAAGTATTACTTGTTGCAAAATTTGCGAATCAAATTACTTCTATTATTATCATAGATCGAACGTTGCCATAATATATGATTAGGATCCTGTATCAGACAACCACATGGACAGCTTGTGTCATCAGCAAGTTTAATCCTAAAAAGGGAGGCCCTCAGTTGGTAGTGTCCAGATCGAAGTCTATTAACCCAGCAACTAAATTCTCTAGGGAGCTTGAGGTTGTTAAACCAAGGTTTAGATCCAGAGTGATAAAAGGATTCGAAAAATTTTATGCCCTTGTACCCTGCCTCTTTAAGAATATAATTTTTTGTTAGCTCTTTAGCTTGCTTTCTAAAACTATTGGAAAAGTCGGAGTAGGGGACCAGGATATTAGTAGAAATAGTCAGCAGAGATGCTTCTTTAGCTAGTACGTCAACCTTTTCCTTATGTGTGATTCCAACATGCGAAGGGATCCAAAAAAGAAGCAAATTCTTGGAATCCAAAAAGGAGGAGTTAATCAAATTTTGAATATAAAGTAGAAAGTTTCGATAGTTGCTAGTCTTTCATCTATGCCACTAATTTATTTTTACCACTTAATCCTACAGGATTTCCGAGATAAAATCATTATTATTATTATTATTATTTATTATAGACGGACTTAAGCCCTTTTACATAAGTGTTTATAATAAAAAAGAGAAAGATACAAGACTACTCGTCTAATAACAGAACGAACATGCACAAAAAGAAAAATCCTGCGTAGTTGCATTTTAAAATTTTGCAAAGATTCAATGAAAAAATCAATACTATTATAAATAGTACATGATTTTGCAATAATGCAATTCATTGGATTAATTAATCCATAAGTAGATTTTGCTTTAAGTGTTTGAACAACCGCTCTTATTCTCAATTCATGTTCCGGTATATAAAAATTGATTTGCGTAAGTAGAGAAGACCAATCAATATGATTATTAATTAAATTAAAAATAAAGCTTTGGGATACTATTCTTCGAGCAGATAATGTTTCCAGGTTCATTGTAGTTAATATTATGGATAAATCATGATCAAAGAATGACATAGGATTATGTATTTAGCTTATATGAACAAAACCTGAGAAATTTATGCTGCATTCTCGAGCAGCATGATTTCGTACTTAGAGCTTTTCGGAGATCATATAATTGATGCATATTCTAAGAGCGGACGGACGAGGGCAATATATAGCAATCTAAATGTACGGATTGAATGAAAATCAGTGGAAAAACGAAGTATGAAACCGAGTGTTCTAGAGGCGGAGTTTACAATATAATATGTATGGTTGGAAAAGTTTAAGGTAGAGAAGAAATGAATTCCTAAATCTTTTATCTCGTTTATTGAGGAGAGAATACTGTCATTGAGATGGTAAGGATGTATGAAATCATATTCGTACACCCCTTTGATTTCAACTTTCCATGTCTTCTGTGCTTCGAGATCTTTTTTTTTTACCGTTACATCACTACACAGCGGATATTTACGCAATTGTATTATTTTTTTTAAATCGTTCATTTCAATCAGTATTTATATTAACAGATTATATTCATTTCAATTGCATTCATTTTAAGACTTGAAACGCTTGGATTTTCTACGAGAATACATTGCAAACGCGATTGGAAAATTTTCTATTGGTTTGATTGATAATATTGATCGATTACGCTGGAAATTGAAAAGAGATGTGAGTTGTCTAACGAAAAAGAGGATACAGGATCTTCCTCGGCGTGCCTCCGTCCGATCGGCAAGCAGCGAACCAAAGACACGACTTTCTACGGTTTAATTCCTACGTCCGCTATGTTCAAGAGATCGCGCGGTCTCGCGAACTTGCCTCTCGCAATTCTAATGCAGTCATTAACCAGCAGCCGCTTAAATGGAAAAACCGTCTCCCTCCGTCTGCATCCTCCCGGCTACTAAAATCCTCGCCGATCTCCAAGAGCTACCGAGCAAAACGCAAACCGGCGTTTAATTAATTCGCCGACTTGACCGAATTTTTTTACGAGCGGTGCGCGCGATGCGGATCATCCTAGAAACCGCAGAACCGTATAGTATTCAGTGCATGAAAGCGACGCATTCGACTAGACGAAACCGATCCACAGTTGAATCGCACTGATCGACTTCAGACGAATTTCATCCTTGGAAAAAGAATCTACAAGTTCGAGAAGAAATTCATTTTGATTTTTCTCCGACAAAAGCGATAATCACCTGTTCATCATGCGAATAGATTAAACGATAAATTCTTCTTGATCGAAATTAAGACATATAATAAATTTGATGATATCGGCGCCAGGTTCGATAATTTATAGAAAAAACAACAAATGTGCAATTATTAAATCATGTTTCTAACGTTTCGTTCCCGATGTGGATCTTTTTCAAAGAGACATTTTTGCGTCTGAAAAATATATAGAAAAATATAATATGATCAATATTTTTGAAAAACCGTGTAATTCCAACGGAAAAATCGGAATCGAAACGTTAGAAACATGATTTAGTAATTGCACATTTGTTGTTTTTTCTATAAATTATCGAACCTGGCGCCGATATCATCAAATTTATTATAATTCGAATAGATCATTTTCCATGAGTAGACTGCGGATCTTCATGCAAAATAAAAATGTTCTACATTAATTGCGGGAAGCATGAATAGTATAAAAATAAATATTCTTAAATTTTTCTAACCCCTTACTGTTTTATATTTCACACAACCAGAAAAACAAAATTTTCCTATTACTCTGAAATTGATTCTTCGTCGTAAAAAGGTGTCTATTTTATATACTGCCACGTCCGGTGGTTCAGCCATTAATAATAATTGATAAAATCAATCGTGTATATTATATATTTTCTAAATTTCTTGTTGTATTTGCTCTACTAATGTTGCGCGGGAAATAAAATATCAAATATCATAATTAATAATTAATATTGAATTATCGTACATTATATTACATTGCGAGCGATAGAGTTAAGAAAAATCTATAAGATATATTTCGCAGTGGACTACATGGGATTGCTAACTCGTGTGATTTATTTCAAACTTAAACTCATCTTGAATATAGAACTTCATTGAACAAATTAAGAACACAGCGAAATCTATTTTATTAAATACTAGCTGACCCGACAGACGTTGTCCTGTCCAAATTTCAATAAATTTGTTTCTGATCGTTTTGTCAATTTTTGAGAAGCTATTGGAAATGTGTAAACAGAGTAAAAATGAGGAGAAAACGTATTTATGAGTGATCATTCTATATATCAACGATTGTGGCCTTGGATATTCAATTTAAGGAGGAGTACACCCATAGAAAAAAGCACTTTGATTTTTTCTCGAATTTTCCACTTTTCCGGAAAACTTTTCCAATTTGTCTTTCTCTAAAAACTTTATTCGGATTATTACAAACATTTAAAAAAACAATTAGCCAAATCGGTCCAATCGTTATCAAGTGATGCGCTTACCAACGAACAGCATTTAATTTTTATTTAGATAGATAATATGCGAGCGAATAATCAAACAAAACATCCGTTCAAAATTTATTCATTACCGAAGAATATAATAGATAGTCCAGAGGACACTAGAATAAACACTACGTAGTGTTATTAATGGCTGAACCACCGGACGTGATAATACAAATCGAAATTGTAGACAAATTATATTAGTTATGATAGAGAGAGATTATTTATTAATGAGAGAAACGAAATTTTTCTATATTTCACTCAACCAATTTCCTCATAAATGCATAAAGATCCGGAGTCTGGCCACGAGTCTAGTTCGGTTTGTGCAGCGTTCGGAGATTTCTTTCGTGTGAACAAAAAGGGTGCAAGCCATAAGGGACGCGCGAGTCATATAAATCGTGCAGTCATCTAGAAACCAGTTCATACGAGTGGCTAAGGTGTTATGAAGATCTCGCTTGGTTCTCGGTAGGCAGCGAGGATGTTTGCTCGTGGCCAGTTTTTGAGCTATATGGATATTGAGAAAGCCATTAGCGAGCCTCTGCATGGTGGAACCCACCCAGCAGGGAAAAAATGGACAGCAGACGGAACGATTGGATTTCCGACGAGCGGACGTCCGCAACGTGGCTCATGCATATGCGACGATCCCTCGCCTTATACGCGATTCTCGAAACTGTCTTTCGTCATTGTTTATCCGCCGATGGCGAGCCGGCCGAAAGAACTTACACAAGTATTGCCAGCTTATACCGTCTGCCTTCGCGACAGCTACTATCGATATGCGCGATCGTGATTATTAAGTAAAAAAATAACATTCAGTTTGGTTTCTTACAATTTTTATTTTGCATGAAGATCCGCGGTCTAGTTATTAAATATAATTAACTAGCTGACCCGACAGACGTTGTCCCGTCCAAATTTCTATAAATTTGTTAACTGATGAATGTTGATAATGTCGATAATGCAAACCAACGTTGATAATGTTAATTCTTATTGAAATATTGACTAAAAGCTGCGACGTTCGTTTTTTTTATTGTATTCAAATATGATTCCAAAAGCACTTTTAGTATTTTCTGAATTTTCCACTGTTCCGGGCAACTTTTTCAATTTTTCTTTCCCGAAAAACTTGTTCAGACTATTACGAACGTTTAAAAAAATTAGCCAAATCGATTCAGTCGTTGTCGAGTGATGCGCTTATCAAATAACAGCATTTGATTTTTATTTATATAGATTCAGTTTATTTCTACACATCACACTCTACCATATGAGACAAAATCAAATTGATAACTTGATTTTATAGTACCAAGAAACTATTTCTACGCATCATATTCTACCATATGGGATAAAATCAAATTGATAACTTGATTTTATAGTACCAAGAAACTATTTCTACGCATCACACTCTATCACATGAGACAAAATCAAATTGATCACTTGATTTTACAGTACCAAGACACTATTTCTACGCATCACACTCTATCACATGGGACAAAATGAAATTGATAACTTGATTTTGTAGTATCAAGAAACTATTTCTACGCATCATACTCTATCACATTGGACAAAATCAAATTGATAACTTGATTTTATAGTCCCAAAAACTATTTCTATCCATCACACTTTATCACATGGGACAAAATCAAATTGATAACTTGATTTTACAGTACACAAGAAACTATTTCTACGCATCATACTCTATCACATGGGACAAAATCAAATTGATAACTTGATTTTACAGTACCAAGAAACTATTTCTACGCATCATACTCTATCACATGGGACAAAATCAAATTGATAACTTGATTTTACAGTACCAATAAACTATTTCTACCCATCACACTCTATCACATGGGACAAAATCAAATTGATAACTTGATTTTACAGTACCAAGAAACTATTTCTACCCATCACACTCTATCACATGAGACAAAATGAAATTGATAACTTGATTTTACAGTACTAAGAAACTATTTCTACGCATCACACTCTATCACATGGAACAAAATCAAATTGATAACTTGATTTTACAGTACCAAGAAACTATTTCTACGCATCACACTCTATCACATGAGACAAAATCAAATTGATCACTTGATTTTACAGTACCAAGACACTATTTCTACGCATCACACTCTATCACATGGGACAAAATGAAATTGATAACTTGATTTTACAGTACCAAGAAACTATTTCTACGCATCATACTCTATCACATGGGAGAAAATCAAATTGATAACTTGATTTTACAGTACCAAGAAACTATTTCTACCCATCACACTCTATCACATGGGACAAAATCAAATTGATAACTTGATTTTACAGTACCAAGAAACTATTTCTACCCGTCACACTCCATCACATGAGACAAAATGAAGTTGATAACTTGATTTCACAGTACCAAGAAACTAT
The DNA here is from genome assembly GCA_916610235.2 of Lasioglossum morio. Lineage (NCBI taxonomy): Eukaryota > Metazoa > Arthropoda > Insecta > Hymenoptera > Halictidae > Lasioglossum > Lasioglossum morio. The sequence goes on along the minus strand of OU744334.1, from coordinate 3,790,179 downwards.
TTCTACCCATCACACTCTATCACATGAGACAAAATCAAATTGATAACTTGATTTTACAGTACCAAGAAACTTTCATTAGAATCTTCGCACCAACCGGTTCAAGAAGTACTCGAATGTTGCGCAACGTTTGCGGCAGTTTAGTTTCGAGAAACTTTGAAATCGCTGAAGAAACCGTCGTCAATAATATCGGACCGACGAAACGCAATCGCGTACGGTTGCTCTGGATATGCATCCCGTCCAACCTGGTTCACGTAATTGGCTAGAATCTTCGGCCGTGACTAATTGGCCGCCCGGTATGTAGAATAAACGCGGTTGGGCGCCTCTGCTTGCCCAAGATTTCGTTGCGAAAGAAATTTGAAAGCTCTTCCCCCCGTGTCCGGGCGGCTGATTAATTTTGAAAGGCGACGAGTTACGTGAACACGGCCGAGGAAAATGCACGCGGCAGGCCGAGGAGGTTCCCCTGCAACGGAGATTGCACCACGAACGACAGCCGCGATTCATTTCCTCTTACTTTCACAGTTGCCGGACAAGATGCAGCGAAATCGGTCTTTATCAACCAGACACCGTACCGACGAGAAAACTGATAACGATCCCGGGAGAACCACCTTCGAAATCCACTAAATTAGTCCCATCCATTCGGCTGGGCATTCAGTCGCTTTTATCATCTTCAGAAGACAGAGAAATACAACAGCAAAAGCAGCATACAAAGATAGAGCAGTCCAAATACAATGAAAGATATAAATACATAAGTAGTGCTACTGGAATACCTAAGTTAGAGTCTGTTTATACTGGTATATTTCCGACCGGATATATCAGACCGGACAGATACTTTTTAATGGATTTTAATGGAATCATGTACACCTACTGTAGGTCTACATACTTCCATTAAAATCCATTGAAGAATATCTGTCTGGTCGCATATATTCCGGCGAATATATTTGAGTATAAATCGACCTTAAGGAGGGTAAAGGGGACAATCAAAAGCTCATAGCGCGGGTAAGATGCGGAAATTCAGAAAATTGGAACAGACACTGGCTGGAGGAAGAGGCAAGAGGATGCGACCTATGTGTGAACAAGTATGGAAGCCTAAAACGTTTAACAAGGGAATGCAGGATAATGGGGATATGATCAGGATCGAGGATGTAGTGAGTGGGAGAAAAACAGAAATGTTGAAGAGTGGTTGGAGAAGTTGAGAAGAAAGAGAGAAAAGAGAGCGTAAATATACCAGAAACATATCAAACTAACAAATCTGCAAAAGTTAGGGAATGGGGAAGGAAGCAATAAGTAAGTAAATAAGTAGGTTAGTGATAATTAGGATACTAAAAGAGACAGGGTAGGAACGAGTCAGACGAAGAAAAGATTGACAGATGGTATGGATCGAATGTGTGAAATAAGATCGATTTGTACAGATAGGTTAATGTAAACCAAGTCACATTTCTTAGCTGTAAACCTCCTAGAAGTTAGCCCCCCACTTGTTAAATTAAATAATTTCATCAGTTGTGCTGAATTGTGCTGTGTTTGTGTTATATTGTGCTCGAATATTACCACTATAATATAAAAAATAAGATGAAAAATTGAGAAAAACTATTTTTTAAGGCTGAAATAAAGCAAATTGTTATCATGTTCAGAAATTGCATCTGGCTGTGTTTGGCATAGTAGGAAGTTAGGAAAGGATCGAGACTTATTAAATGTTTTGGTACACGCCGATAGCGGCAAGTTTACCGAAGAGTCTCCCGAAGTTTCGCGACTATCGGATAACTAGATCTCCAGTATCAGCCGTATCAGAAAATAGAGTTTCGGGGGAAACGCGTTCAAAGTTTTTCCTATTAGTTCCTTGATAATACACGCACTCGATTCAACCCTTTGTATTTTTAAGTTTAAAATTTGCTTATTTTATGGGTATATATAAAATTGATATTAATTTTCATTGAATTGTATTTTCAAATCGGCCACGAAACTCTTATGCAATCAACTGATATAATACATCACACAATACTTAAGCGTTTGGTAATTAGATACCAACATCTATATAAATAAAAATTAACTTCTCTTTGTTGGTAAGCGCATCACTTGAGAACGGCTGGATCTATTTGGCTAATTTAAAAAAAAAAATTTTCTTAATAGTTCGAATAAGGTTTTTAGGAAAAAAGAAATTGGAAAAGTTGCCCGGAAAAAATGGAAAATTCGGCAAAAAATTAAAATGCTTAATGATCACTCAGAAATACGTTTTTTTTCTCATTTTTACTCTGTTTACACATTTCCAATAGCTTTTCACAAATTCACAAAACGATCAAAAACAAATTTATTGGAATTTGGGCAGGACAGCGTCTGTCGGGTCATCTAGTATTTAATAATATTTTCTAATAATGGTGCAGCAATTTTTAGTGGTGACTCTGAGTTACTCGATTGAAAGGGTTAAACATTTATAATTTCATTAGTATTTTCAATCGAAACAAATCGTTCTGTAGAAATATCTCTGGGTAAATTACGTATTAATTGCAATGTAAATCAAACATTTTAGGATAAATATGTCTCTTATATCGATCGTATTATTAATAATAAGATAGTATTATATTGTTAATAACAAATGTTTAATGTTATCGGCGCTACGGTTCGATCAATTACTTATAACAGGTAAATATATAAGTAATACATTTAGTCATCGACATGGTGGTATAAACATTCTTACAATTCGGTCATGCTGACAAATTAATCGTCCTCGATTAAATGTATAGATACGATAGAGAAGATACTAAACTTAACTAAACATAATATTATAAAATTAAAACATTCTTACAAGGTATAAACATGTTTATACCACCATGTCGATGACTAAATGCATTACTTATATATTTACCTGTTATAAGTAATTGATCGAACCGTATCGCCGAGAACATTAAACATTTGTTATAAACATTTTAGGACTCGTCATTTTGAAGGAGCAGCGTGTGTTCGTTTTTTGATTTTGCATGGAAGATGGCGAATGGTACGACCGAGCCCGAGCAATTCCATGCCCGACGACAATATAAATCACATCGCCGGTCTGTTCGGTTAATGGAACATCAAGTTTGCGCCGAGGAAGTTCTGGCAACGTTACACCGGCGACCAAGGAAGACCGGTCGCGGTCGCGTCGCGTGAGGGTTCCCCGCGTAATACGCAGCGCTCTCCGACTACGAAACTTCCGACGAAACGATAATTGGCCGTCGGTATGCCGAGGTAATTAGGTACAATAAAGATAAGTGGCACGGAGAAACGGTAACAGACGATCACCGCCGCGGATACGGACCACTGAGACAATACTAACCGCGCAAAGACTATCCGCGGACGAAGGGGAGGCCAGCGTTGGCCGAATGGTTAAAGATACGTCATTGGAGAAAGATCTATGGGCCCGAGACATCTGTCGGTGTCCCGGGAACAGACGTTCCTTCGGTCACGCGATGCGAACCTCAAGGAAACGCGATTGGCCTGTGTTCCACGCGTCACACAATACTCGCCGGTTCTTGCGGAGGTGAAACGTGTAATATGGCGTTCGGAATCGCCGTATACGGACCGATCCCACATTAGCCAGACAAACATTGCGACCGCTCGAATAATGCGATCGCACAGGCCGGGTCACTTTACTGTTCCACATTAATTGAATCGTGCTCGAAAAGAAAATTGTTTGCAGTTGAGCGTGTTCTGTCTGACAAATTTCAATGAATCATTTCTTCTCTTCTACTCATAGTCCAGGGGGTCCCATGGAAATCACCGACACAGACTTCTCCGACACGGTTTTCGCCGACAATATTTCACCGACTCCAGATTTCACCGACAATAGCTTTGCCCGACAACGCATTTAACCGACAACGAATTTCATCGACAACGATTTTGACCGACAACGAATTTGATCCACAAAATCTTAAGACATCCACAGTATGTATTATCATACAGTTTTATCATACAGTGTTATCATACAATATTATCATACTGTGTCTCAAGTCGTTGTGGATCAAATTCGTTGTAGGTCAAAATCGTTGTCGATCAAATTCGTTGTCGGTTAAAAGCGTTGTCGTCCAAAGCTATTGACGGTGAAACGTTGTCGGCGAAAACCGTGTCGGAGAATTCTGTGTCGGTGATTTCCATGGGACCGAGTCCAGGATCCACCGACCATTTTTACAAGTTATTACTATCAAGCTAATATTCCGTGAGTAGCTTCATTTTGATGAGACGCCCAACTTTTTCTCTTGTGGTACCTCGATTGTGGTAGCTAACAGGGGTAGCAGGGATAAAATGTGTCGATTTGACGATTCTCCAAAATTTATTACTAACTGGGTTTCTTTTGTTAAATCTCAAGATAATTATCTAAATTATTCGAAAAAATATTTGTCCTACAAAATGTATGGTTTCATCAACGAGTCCCCTCCTTCCAACATGTATCGATAACGAGGTCATCAAAAATGATTACTAACCAGCTGATTTTTTTACTGTTGCTTAGTTAATATTTATATAATTTAACAGCCACACTGTCTTACAAATTGCGTGGTACGTTATCCCGGTCCTACGCTCAAAAGTTGTAGTACAGATCCCTGATGTAAAAATAATTACTATCAAGCTGAATCTTTGTGAATAGCTTCGTTTCGATGAGACGCCCAACAATATCCTATACGAAAATTCTCGATTGTGGTAGCTAACAGGGGTAGCAGGAATAAAATATGTCGATTTGACGATTCTTAAAAATTTATTACTAACTGGGTTTCTTTTGTTAAATCTCAAGATAATTATCTAAATTATTCGAAAAAATATTTGTCCTACAAAATGTATGGTTTGATCAACGAGTCCCCTCCTTCCAACATGTATCAATAACGAGGTCATCAAAAATGATTACTAACCAGCTGATTTTTTTACTGTTGCTTAGTTAATATTTATATAATTTAACAGCCACACTGTCCTACAAATTGCGTGGTACGTTATCCCGGTCCTACAATTGAATACATATTTGAATATGGTACCGATAATATGTCTCGAGGAACACAGCTCATTTGTCGCACGACTACGAGCATTTTCCGAGTAACATAGCTTACATTATGCAGTGTTTTTCGTGTAATTTGCTTTGTGAAACCCCTACTTTTCGAGAGAAAAGAGAAGAAGTAAATATTATTACGAAAAAATTCATGAACATTCTACGTCACGTCGCATACGACTGTGGATTATTTCAGAATTGTTGGTTGCAAACTCGATTTGATGCACTTATAACAAAAAGTAGGTGTAATTTAAAACTGTAAACACATTTTACTAGACAGCGGATTTTATGCATTTATTGTTGTTTATTCTTGTTACTGTATTTTCAACCCATTGAATTAAAAAAAAACATTAAGAAACATTAAGAAAATAAATGTCTATTTCGGCTGGATTCATTTTTATTTTGCAAACAGATCCGCTGTCTAATTGTTATGTTAGCTGAGTCTCGTGGTAATCATCAAGCTGTATGTTTTGGTTGTAGGGTGAACGAGAAGAGGCGTAGAGCGATTAACATTTCGTGGCAGCGAAACTGCCAATGAACGTCACGCGAATGGCGAGGAGTCACGTGAACTGGAAAAGCTCGTCGCGATCCTCGAAGATCGAGGTATAAATAGGCATCGGAACGATGTCCGATAATCGTCGTGAATAAACATATTCATCGACGATGAAAGAGAGCCGACGTCGCCTCGTATTCCCGATTGTATCGCAGATTGCCGGAATGATAGATAATCGTTTGATAGACGCCGCCATTGTGCCCGTTCTATTCTACTTCCACGCGACGGATAATGTTCGAGCGGGTACATCGAAGCTGTTGAATGCTATTATCCCAGTTCCCATTAATTCGGCTATCTGGAAAAACGCGAGAGAATAAAACAATGGTGTAATGGCGGTGTGGGAAAGGTCCTGGAGCCGCCAGGATAGCGACGATGAGCTGGTAACGCGTTCCATTACGCTCGACGACGACGACGTGGGCAGAGCCACACGGCAAACAACTAATTACCCACCGTCGGTGAAACTTTTCATTCTGAAATTATGTGGCCCCCGCTTAATCGCGCGGGTCCATTTCAAATTACGTGCCGACGTTCCCTACTAATCCCTACATGGCCGCTGGCTTACGGCAATCGGGCCTCGGCTTTCAACGAAGCTGCTTCCTCGTTAAGGAAGTAGACCTGTTTTTCTAGGATTGCAAGGGATGAGCCTTCTCCTTCCTCGATAATGCAAAGATGGGGATTTCAGTAGTGAAAAGCGCTAGATAAAAGAACAATCTAGGCAGCGATTGCCCATACTATTTTTACGTTTACGAGGTGTAATTTGCATTATTCGGCAGCATGTAGCTGTCGCAGCTTTATGAAAATAGCAATGTGCATAGCTTTATGCTTCCAAATAATGCAATTTACGCTTTGTGAACGTAAAAATAGGAAATTTGGGGCGACTGTGGCCTAGATTGATCTTCCATCTAGTACTTTTGACTCTCTCTCTCTTCCTTTCTCTCTACTGTAAACCCCCATCTTTGTCATATCAAGGGGGTAGATATACCAGGAGGGTTACAGTAGTCAAAAGCGCTAGATAAAAAAACTATCCAGGCAGCGATCGCCTCTACTATTTTCACGTTTACGAGACGTAATTTGCATTATTCGGCAGCATGTAGCTGTCGCAGCTTTATGAAAATAGCAACGTGCATAGCTTTATACTTACAAATAATGCAATTTACGCTTTGTGAACGTAAAAATAGGAAATTTGCTAGTACTTTTGACTTTCTTTCTCTCTCTCTCTCTCTCTCTCTCTCTCTTTACTAAAAAACCCCATCTTTGGTATATCAAAGGTTAGACATGCCAGGGGAGTTTCAGTAGTCAAAAGCGCTAGATAAAATATCAATCTAAACCGCAGTCGCCCCAAATTTCCTATGTTTACGATTACGAGACGTAATTTGCATTATATTATATAACTAGCTGACACGACAGACGTTGTCCTGTCCAAATTACAATAAATTTGTAATGCTAAACATGTCAACCTGCTACTTTTACCGTTTCAAAAATTATGATTTTTGCAGTCTGTCCGAATTTTCCGACTTTCCTTTGTAATTTTCTCGAATTTGTTTTCCTGAAAACTTTTCCGGGACCATCACGAACAAAACAGAAAAGTGATTACGCATATCCATCGTTCGAATCGTGAGTTACGATCTTGAGTTAATACAAAAATCCCATAGAAAAAAGAATTTTAATTGTTTCCCGAATTTCCCCGAGTTAAAAACCTTATTCGGACTATTACGATCGTATTTTTTAACCCCTTAACCTACGATTCAGATTCGAAAATTTTGGGCCGAAATCGTATACAAGCTCGCGCAGCCTTCGAGACATTCGCACGACTTGTTCCGTACGATAATCGGGCCAATCGTAAACATCACAGGCATCTACTACGGGCTACGCCCGTAATATTCGCGTTTGGCCTGATCATCTACTACGGGCATAGACCGTAGTTGTAGGTTAAGGGGTTAAATTAGCCAAATAGGTCCTGCCGTTCTCAAGTGACACACTTACCAACAAACAGGATTTAATTTTTATTAACTTCCCGATTCACAGGGAAGTTACTGTAATGACCCCGAAAATCGAAAATCGATTTTTTAGCAGATCTTCACGTTTCAAGGTCTTTGGAGTCATTTTAGACTATTTTCAGCAAAATGCGTATGTATGTCCGTGCGTATGGTAACAAATTTTTCGTTAACGTTTTCTGGAAAAGTAACAATGCGGTCAGAATGATGAATGATGCAATCGTTGTGCCCCGCTGTAACTTAGAGCTGATTAGAGTTTGGTCCAATTTGGTCCAGTAGTTTTTTAGTTTTTTTTCGAAAGAAGTTCATTCAACAATGCAATTTATACGAGAGGACGGAAAAATTCCGTCTATCTTAAATATATATATTTAAATATATTTAAAAAAAAAAAATTTTTTTCTTGAAAAATTCAAAAGACTACATACGTCATGTGGTTGGGCATACTCAATTGGATTAATGCGACGCTATATAGCAAACATTTTGATAAATAGAAAACTATTGAATTTCCCTGAAAATATATAATCTTCTTAAAACGTACACTAAATTACAATAACTTCCCTATAAATCGGGAAGTTAATAATGATAATAATATACTGCAACTAATTTATATAGATATTGTCCCCAACTTCGAGATTCGCGAAAGAAAGAGAAGAGATTCACAGCATTGACGAACGATGCTCTGAAAATAGGAATGACGGGCAGTGAAACAGAGGCGAGTTTCCACGGCGAAGCAAACAACCGGATAAGGGTCAGGCCGCGTTTCACAATTTGCATGATGCCATAACGTCAATTCGCTCTTGTTCCACATGTTACGGCGTCAGGTGTCTTATGGGACGGTCGTCGTGTGTACGCTCGCGCGACGATTAAATTGTCTGCTCGGGCCCGATGTGTAATTACACAGCGCAAAATACGGTCCAGCGATCGTGCAGGCATTCATTGATTAAGAATGTACGACAAATTGGACAGTGTAAGTACACACCTCGGGTTAGCTAGCCGGGGATCGAGAGCCGCGTAATTGTGCTAATCTCTTCGACCACGGCCGAGTCCCGGAATTACGAGAGCAAGTTGCTCGTTTTGCCGATCGATCGGCGGCTTTTGGTTCCACTCCAGAACAAACATACTTGCAACGGAGCAATAGGATATCGGTGGCTCGCACTAATTCGACGGAGAGCGAACTTCCTCTCAGCTAGCAATTAACCAACGAACCAGTTTTTACCACGATTTATTCACGCTCTTGCCCACCGGAAAATTGCTATCGCCTCTTTTCTAATCGTCCCGGTCTTGTTCGATTCTCGTCCGACTTCCTGATCCACTCTGTAAGCATTTCTTTTTTTCTCCGTTCGATAATAATTTTATCGGCGTGATAAAACTTTCAGTGTAACTTATCGAAATCTACATAACGCAAAAAGTTGAAAGAACATAATGTTTGACATCTAGGTGCACGGAAGTGCACCAGCCAAGTACTCGCACTACCTCCTTTTACACGAAACAACTTAGCCGGTTTTTAGAAGCATTTAACTCGGAACTGGAGGCAGATGGAGAAATGTAATTTCGTAGACTTGTTAAATGCTATCAGGTCTCAATATTGACAAAACATTAATCTTCCAACATTAGTAGGTTCCGAGATATAGGACCACAAAAATCGTTAAATTGGTCACTGACTGACTGACTGACTCACTCACTCACTCACTCACTGACAGATCATCAAAACCTTTTGGGTACTTTCCATTGACCTACAAGATTGAAATTTGGTACATAGGTCCACCATAACAAACCATCAAAGGAATAATTATCAAAGTTTGAAATTTTACACTACACAAAAAAAAAAAATAATAATGGCTGTATCTCTTAAACGATGCGTCCTACCGCAAAAATAACGAAATTGTCAAAAGACTTTAACCCAAAGCATATAGGGTATGCCCAACCACATGACGTATGTAGTCTTTTGAATTTTTCAAAAAAAAAAAATAATAATAATAATAATGACTGTCTCTCAGGAATGGTGCGTTCTATCGCAAAAATAGCGAAATTGTCAAAAGACTTTAACCCAAAGCATATAGGGTATGCCCAACCACATGACGTATGTAGTCTTTTGAATTTAAAAAAAAAGAAAATAATACTAATAAGGCTCAACCGAAATTATATGTATAATTAATATATTATTATACATTATTTTTTGCAATATATATTCAACAAAAATTAATGAAATCCCAAGAAAAACATCCTGTAAACAGGTGCCAAGTTCTCTATGGCCATAAAAAGTTGTGAGATTAAACAAAATACGGCCAAGTTCATTAGCTTAGAAATACCTGTTGCAAGACTGAAAAAACGCGTTTGTAAAAATTAGTTTAAAAGAACGCTATTTAATTTTTAAAAAGATACATGGAGAGCTAAATTATTCAAACTTGGCCGCTACCTAACACCTTTTATGGCCAACGAACTTGGCCGAAGTTTGTTTGATCTCACAACTTTTTACGGCCAAAGAGAACTTGGTACCTGTTTACAGGATGTTTTTGTTGGGATTTTATATGACACCTACAAATTGCAATCTAAACGTTTTGTTTACTCATGTCTAATTACTTATAAACAGAGAAAATTTAATTCCATCAATGTTTTATCATTTCCAAGTTACTTCCGAAGGAAAAATTGTGGTAATTCTACATAGCACATGTTTTATGAAAATCGCTTCTAAATGTTCCTGTAAATTTGCGTAAATAAACGTCATAAAAATGAATCTTGCAGTACACGATCGCGAAAGTGCACTCACCCCAGCGCTCGCAAAATCAGACAAGAGAGTAGGAAGAAACTAGATGGGGCGTATATCTGGGTTATTTTTTTCAAAAATAATATGACACGGAAATCAGGATGAGTGAAGGGTGCTCCAATTCTTCTATCCGCAGTGTCTGCGTGAACCGCGTCGTCTATTCCGCATCGATCGAGCTGCGGATAACGATGTGGCTTTTAAGTCCGACACCCCGTAGGATAGCGCGCAATAACATAATTACGGTGTAATTACGCGGATCGACGTCCGACGGGCGAATATTTTTTTTCATTTTCCCGTATCGCTCTCGTCGCACGCTCGCTAATGGATTTTCACCCTGCGAAAGGTACTTTGACCTCGGGCGGCGTGCCGCCCCCGCCGCCGCCCGTTTTCATCCCCTATCCGCAGCGCCCAACGCTGGCTCCGGGAGAGGGTAAACGTCCCCGACAAAAGAAGAAAATAATTGCTGTTCATGGAATCGATACGACAGGGAGAAAGAGAGAAAGAAAGAGAGAGAGCATACGCCGGTATGCACGTGTATATCACGTGCGCAGTTGGTATATCATCGACGAAACCCAGCTCTGCAAGTCTGCACGGAACAACATAAAACAGTAGACCCGATCGAAGGTTGGTCGGGCGGCTCGAACCCGAAAGCTACGCGAAACTCCACTCGAGAATCGACGCGATTTATTCCGCTCGAATATGTTTATCCGAAAGGACCCCGCACTAATCATATGGAAAATCTATCCAGGTTAAATCAGTTGGATTTTTTCTATGTTGTAGCTTATGATCTACTGAATAAAAGATGTAATGGGCACAAAGTTCAATAATGGACAGTTATCGAGTTATAATCAGTGAAATATGAGAAATTCGAGCTGCCGAATACTCAAATCTCGGGAAGTATTTATTTTTTGGAAAAATGTTTGAAACAAAAATTGTAGGGTTTCACAAAATCTGTTAGGTTGTGTCATTATTTTTTTTTTTAACTTCCCGATTTATAGGGAAGTTATTTTGAATTTTGAATGATCTTGAAAAAGTCTGTGAACAGAAATCTTTCAGAAAAATCTTTGCGTGTCACAGCAGAGACAGGAGCCCACGGTTCGTCACTCCCGTAGTATTTTTTCACTCCAAACCCTCTCTGCTGTGTATGTGTGTGTGAAAATCGAAGGAGTGGGGGTGCGGCAAGCGTGTTAAGTAAATATACATACTTCCCGAGATTTGAGTATTCGGCTGCTCGAATTTGTCATATTTCACTGATTATAACTCGATAACTGTCCATTATTGAACTTTGTGCCCATTACATCTTTTCTTCAGTAGATCATAAGCTACAACATAGAAAAAATCCAACTGATTTAACCGGGATAGATTCTCCATATGATTAGTGGCGGGGTCCTTTCATTGCCGAATTGTGTGCCTGGAACCGCTTTCCCCACTGCGAATCACATTTCTTTTTTCAACCCCGATAGAAAGCATGGCAATTAGCTTTTCTACAACTGGGTGAACGAAAGTCTACCACCAAAGCGAAACTGCTTTTACAACAACTCGTCTGCGTTAATAAGTCATAAATCTTAAACGTTATTAGTAGATTTCAATTGTTCATGCAATTTTCAAGTTTGAAGAAAGTGGAATCATGATTCTATGGACCCTACAGTCCTCTATAATAAGTCCCCAGAATTCTACAAATACCTACGAATACCCAGGATCATCTGAAGCTTATGGAGACCGTAGAACACCCATGGAATCCTGAACACGTAATTCTCGAGGTGAAATGAGTATGTAGGAAACACTATGTTGTCCCAAGTGAGATGATGCTGAGATAAATGAATTGGAGCTCATCAGTTTCACAACTCCTAAGACCTGGTTCAATTTCCGCTCCAGCTGTAATTGCATATTGAACAATCTATTCGGAACAACATATTTATAATTGCAAAATAAAATCATTGCAATAGGACAGAATTAAATTGTACATTGTTGTACAGTGCTGTATATAAACAACATCCTTAATATTACAGAATAAAACCATTGCGACAAGACAGAAAAATACTGTGCATTGTTGTACAGTGCTGTGGATAAACAACACCTTTATAATTGCAGAATAAAACCATTGCGACAAGACAGAAAAATACTGTACATTGTTATACAGTGCTGTGGATAAACAACACCTTTATAATTGCAGAATAAAACCATTGCGACAAGACGGAAAAATACTGTACATTGTTGCACAGTGATGTGGATAAACAACACCTTTATAATTGCAGAATAAAATCATTGCGACAAGACAGAAAAATACTGTGCATTGTTGTACAGTGCTGTGGATAAACAACGCCTTAATAATTGTAGAATAAAACCATTGCGACAAGACGGAAAAATACTGTACATTGTTATACAGTGCTGTGGATAAACAACACCTTTATAATTGCAGAATAAAACCATTGCGACAAGACAGAAAAATACTGTACATTGTTGTACAGTGCTGTGGATAAACAACACCTTTATAATTGCAGAATAAAACCATTGCGACAAGACAGAAAAATACTGTACATTGTTGTACAGTGCTGTGAATAAACAACACCCTTATAATTGCAGAATAAAACCATTGCGACAAGACAGAAAAATACTGTACATTGTTGTGCTGTGGATAAACCTGTGTTCTGCGCGGAGCGTAGAAATTCGCGGATCGAAGTAAACGAGTTAGTGGCAATTATAGAAACGTTGTCGTGCGCGTTTTCCTGTAACATTTTAATAATCCTCGGGCTCGATTCACGGCCGACGTAATCCGGCTCGTTAGATTGCATCGATTATTAAGCAATTACTAGCCCCGTCGGCCCGTGGCCCGGTAACGCGTGCTACGAATCCGGTTCACCGCAATGAAAAGCCCAGTTCGCTTCATCCAATGCTTCTAAAATATTCCGACACGAACGGTCCATAATGTTACGCTTCATGATCGGTAACCATCTGGAGCGTACAATTCCAACACTGCGCGCACCTAACCGATCGTTAACCGAAAATTCCCTGTTATAGCATACTTCAATTTTCAGGCCGGCTCATACTTTTATACTTTGCAACGAAAATCATCCAGCTTGCTAAGAGAATTACTGTCCTGCAAGCGAAGCTCTCCGAGTGCCGGTCGTAAAGCATTTTTAAAATATAAGGGTGTCACATTTTAGGTTTATTATGGAACGGTAAGATTTTAACAAAGTGTAACAAACAGGAATGTTACGTGTTTCAGATGAAATCAAATTTGATTCATCAAAAAATATAAAGGACCCCGCACTAATCATATGGAAAATCTATTAAGGTTAAATCAGTTGGATTTTTTCTATGTTGTAGCTTATGATCTACTGAAGACAAGATGTAATAGGCACAAAGTTCAATAATGGACAGTTATCGAGTTAGAATCAGTGAAATATGACAAAGTCAAGCTGCCGAATACTCAAATCTCGAGTAGTATTTTTTTTATTGGAAAAATGTTTGAAACAAAAATAGTACGGTTTCACAAAATCTGTTAGGTGGTGTCATTATTTTTTTTGAATTTTGAATTGTACGTAGAATGTATGTATGTATACGTATTAGCAGACAACCCTATATATAGTAAAATTTATAAAAGTAGAAAATCGAAAATAACAACAGAATTGTAAAATTACGATCGCCAACGAATTAAAAAAAAAAGACAGATCGAAACGAACTGACCCGTGACAAACACGTCTGTCAACTATTCCTTATAATAAATACGGCTATTCCTAACAAAATGATCTTGAAAAAGTCTGTGAACAGAAATCTTTCAGAAAAATCTTTGCGTGTCACAGCAGAGATAAGGAGCCTACGGTTCGTCACTCCCGTAGTATTTTTTCACTCCAAACCCTCTCTGCTGTGTATGTGTGTGTGTGTGTGTGTGTGTGTGTGAAAATCGAAGGAGTGGGGGTGCGGCAAGCGTGTTAAGTAAATATACTTCCCAAGATTTGAGTATTCGGCAGCACGAATTTCTCATATTTCACTGATTATAACTCGATAACTGTCCATTATTGAACTTTGTGCCCATTACATCTTTTGTAACCGGGATAGATTTTCCATATGATTAGTGCGTGATCCTTTCCATGGAGAACACGAATCTGAAGTGAGAAATTGTCTTGACCACCGAAAAATTTTTGAAATGAAACTTCTTTGCTGAGGGTAACAATTCGATCACTGTAACGGTAAGGAAAATCGTACGGCAAGGGGTAATTTCAGCCATTAATCAGGTTACGTTTAGCCTAACTCGGAACACGAGGCTAGCTCATCAAGATCCGAAGCTCTCGGACAGCAATTAATTCTTCATTTACTTATCCGTTCCGCATCTTGCGGGGCGGACATAAAATTAGCGGTAGTTACAGGAAGTGGTTGATCAGGAAGAGAGAAAGGGATCCTGTTCAGGCGTCCAATAAAATTAATAGAAAATCCCGCGAGAGGATATAAACCAGCGTGCGTATCTAAACTGGAGATTGGAGAAAAAAGGTTGTGCGCGGCCGTGGCTCGCCGGTAACCGGAGACGTCCGAAGGGTTTTGCCTCGTTACGGGAAGCTTCTACGCTTAGAAGAAACCGTCGTCTTCCTTCTTCGCAATCAAGATCCATCCTCATTTACGTCGTTCGGCATACGCGATAACGTGGACGCGACTGCAGCTACGAAAAGGGAAGAATAATCCTCTCCACCCCGCGTAATTCTACGCTGTTCGCGTGGGTGTACGAGCAACAAGAGGATGTGTGCACGTACCCGCGAAAGATGTCGAAGAGGAAGGTGTAACACGGATCCCTAGCAGCCTCGCTCAGCGGGACCGGCTTTCGCAAGGTGCCTCGCTGTCTTACGTTACCGACAACCGTTCAACAGCCGGACATTGTGTTACGCTGAACTCGAGAAGCGTGCCGTTGCTGTTCTCGCGCGTTTTTACTGCGCAACCACTGCAAAACTAAACCGAGTTACACGGTCAGGAGCATTCGTCAGACGCGAATTCGTTTTATCGGACAAAAGTACCAGTTAAGATGCCCTATCCGATTATCCGACACAAAACAAGCTTTTTACTTTAAATTATTGCCAATGTTATCGATAGACTGTGGATCTTCAAGCAAAATAAAAATGTTCTTGAAAATGATATAAAGTAAGATTAACGTTGAAATTAATGTGGTGATTCGTAAGAGTGTTTTTAAATAACAACTAATCGAACCAGTGCGCCGATAGCATTAATGTGTTTGTTATTAACAACTCTACGATCGATTAATGTTTTTTTTTATTAATTTCGATCGTAAATTGTTGCTAACAAAAATGTTAATGATTTCGGCGCCCAGGTTCGATCAGTTGTTACTTCTAGACTATTTGCAAAATCGATCGAACCTGGGCGCCGAAATCATGAAAATTTTTGTTATCTACGATCGATATAAGGAAATATTTAAAATAAAAATGTTTTGCATTGATCGTGGGAAGTAGCAACAACGTAAATATTGATTTGATCCCTTAACGACTTTGTTACATTAAAAGGAGCTTTAAAAAAATTCTTGCATTGTTCAAATCTTTTCTAAATGCATACAGATGTTTTACTTGAATTCCAGCAAACTGGAGGGAAATCATGTTTTGTGGCAATGTAATTTATACAATGATGAGAGACTCTCATTGATTAATAAACTCAGTAAAATAGACTTCCAGCTTCCAATGGATGTTTCAGTAATGATAGCCAAACCTAATATTAGGGCCTGTCATTACATGTTATCATTTTTTAAAAGCTGTGGCCTTAAAGTATAAGTTTCTTTTTTTTCCTCTTCTCTTCTCTCTCTCTGTTCATATACTGTTCCTTTTAATCGTATGTGTTAAATTTGGTATTTAGGATTGCTAAAAATTAAGTTTCCTCTGCAGCGCTATCCCTTATACCTGGGTTCTCCTACCCCTCGGCTACCAATAAAAAAGGGGACCGTCTTGTAGGTATACGCTGAACACGTTTTTCTACCCTAAAGTCAGTTGAACCGAAGCACTTGAGCGAGAAGCTTCATTTGTATTTTTGTTTTTCTTAATAAACTCTCTATACCGAGTTTTCATATTCTCTGTACTACGAATCCTTGGCATTACTTTATTTCATAACCTTGTAGAATAAGTCAACAATATGTTAATATTATAATATCTGTATTTCTACAAGAAACCTATTCTGTTTTGTAATCTTCATACTCTGTATTATATGTAGTGTATTTCTGTTTTGTAATTATGTTGTAATAAATCTCATATGAGATTTTCTATAATAAAAAAAAAAAACTGGAGGGAAATTGGAATTGATTTTCTTTCCCAATGTGTTCGATATGTTCGGCGGAAATGATATAATATTATTTTCAAGATCTTCTAATGTGAGACGCAGGATATTAATCATGTCCTACGGCAATGTCCTACCCATGACACTCACAGAACTAAATTTATACATAACCTGAGATCACAGGGTTTTTTTCTTTTTATGTCGTGTAATGTTTTGCTCCACAGACCTACATACAACTATATGTAAGATCATTTGTTCCTTCCTAAAAGATTGTGAGCTGTATATATAGCAAAATTTTAAATGTTATCGGCGCATTGGTTCGATCATTAGATACTTTAAGACACTGTTTGCAAAATATCACAACATTTTATCTCGACGTTTCGATCTAAATTCAGATCATTTTCAAGAGATTAACAAAATAACATATACATGTATATATAGCGTCACATATAGTAAATGTAAGATTCTGGCAATGTAGCCTCTTTGATTTGCAGCGATCCAAGTTAACTCACCAACTGTGTAAAATTAAATTGCAGCTACCCTTGTGCTTAAAAATGCTAGATACCCGACCCAACATTAAAGCTTGTCTTCTTATATTTCATTTCCTAAAGAATTGTAAAGTACGAATTTAATTTGATTTAATATTGTCTATGTATGTATGAATATGTATTTACAGTAATTTACATTTGTACAGCAGATATAGATCTCAGTTGAGATCTAAAATGCTTAATAAAAAAAAAAGATCTAATGTTTTCACTGGTTTCGATGATGCCTACTAATTTTTCTTATAAATACATAATAAAATCCGCTGTTCCTACAGCAAGTAGGGTACGGTTGACTTGTAGGAGGCGCGAGGCGAAGCATACGGCCGAGTATTTCCGCAAGCCGGCGATTCCGAATCCGGCTGCGTTCAGAAATGGAATCGACGGTATCGGAGGCGCAGCATCGGGGTTCCCGATAATGATGCATCGGTCGCGATATTCCACGGGATGCGGTTTTAAAAGCGGCACGGTCCGCGGCTCGGCGAACACGCAACGCAGTCCAAATACGCTCTCTCGGTGGCTCGGCGAGCAGCGCAAGGAGCCAATTATACGTAGGATTGTTCGTGGGCCAGCCTCGGCGAGGCGCGGGTGAAAAAGAAAGCAGAGGACGAAGCTCGCGGGGAAACGGCCAATGGCGGACACACAGGAGGAGACGGGAGGGATGGAGGGATGGGAGGGACGAGAGGAAGATAAGAGGACACGTAGGGGAGAGCTGGCAGGAGCTTGTTAAACAAAAAGGAAAGAGAAAACGAGGAACGGGCGCGTCGCGGAACCAAACGGGACGAGGCAAGAAAACGAGACGCGTGCCGAGCCGAACCGCTGTTGCCTGAAGAAAGCGTGAACTTTTATATAATTAGAGACTTTATAAATTACGCTCATTAATTGCCGGCGCATCGTTGGTCATTAGCTCGGCGCGCATGCATGCCGATCCTTTGTTGCTGATTGGCGTGTTAATTAGATTGCTGCCGATTCCGACACACGTACGCCAACCGTGAGAATCGTGACCAAACCCGATCGGTGAAAATCTGACCGTTTTTGTCGTCTACCATGTACAGTGACTCCCACTAATATTTTTTTTTTATTTTGAGCATCTTGAAACCCTACTGGGTTTATTTTGCTTTACATGAATAATATGAGTACATACAGTAATGTGCAGTACAGGAATAATACAGTAAGAGTTTTCGAATAATACAAGTGAGTATAACAATAATGTCTTTTAGCGCTAAATACGTTGTTTGCAATTTTGGAAAAAGGAGTGGATGCTAATACAAACTTTGATATTTGGTGTTGCTATGATTGTGTCTATACTAAGGGGCAGCTAGAGGCCCATAATGAGTAGGGAATTTGTTAGTTTCCGTCTTTGTGAGTTATACAATTCGCAGTTCCATAGTATATGATCAAGGGTTTCACGACCCTGATTGCATTTACATTGGCCATCATTGGTACTCCCACTAATATTCGGACACTCTTAAAAAGACGATAACTTTTTTTAAATTGTACTATACGATTTGAACTTGTTTGAAAAGCTAGAGCAATTAGTTTGCTACACCATGAGAAAAAAATTTGGACAAAAATTGCTATTGATCGAAATTGTAGAAAAAACACTAAAAGTTGCATTTTACAACTTTTTTTATGTACGTCTATATTGAAAATTTAAAAACTGCGTTTTGTAGATCTGTGTCAATTATATGCACTGCGAAAGTTTCATCGAAATCGATTGATACGGGAAAAAACAACAGGCATTGAAAGATGTAAGAGTCTTTAGATTTACTGCAGCTATATGCCGAAAATCGTGAAAATCTGCAATTTTTACCATCTTTAAACTTTGTTGCTCATTGCAACGTAGTCCGATTTCGACGAAATTTTCAGAATATGTTTAATTGACACAGATCTACAAAACGTAGTTTTTAAATTTTCAATATAGGCCCACATAAAAAAGTTGTAAAATGCAACTTTTAGTATTTTTTCTAGAATTCCGATCAATTGCAATTTTTGACAAAATTTTTTTTTCACATCCTGTAGCAAACTAATTGCTCTAGTTTCCCAAAAAAGTTCGAATCGTATAGTACAATATTTAAAAAGTTATCGTCTTTTTAAGAGTGTCCGAATATTAGTAGGAATCACTGTAACGTGTACCACTTTAGCAAATTACCAACCGTTTGCACTTCCAAGTATTTTTCAATTTTCTTGCCAACAACTCCCTGTTATTTCAAGGGTTGTTATTTGAACTTCAAAAGACAGTTCTTCCACTGCTACTTATTTGAAACGATTTTGCTTACTAATTACATTAAATGTAGCTCTCAATCTTCGTTGTAATTTATATTTGGACACTTATCTCTGTTTCTAACTCAAAAATAAGACAAATACATAGGAAGACACGTTTTTAATATCTGCTTGTTCGCGCGACTGCTAGGATTCGTACCGAAACCGAGTTTTGGGATAACCGGTTTATAAATTCTCGTGAAAACGTTCGCTTTTTTAATTGAAAAAATTAATTTGTCAATGAATTGTGAGTGTAGTATTTAAAACAAGTTTTTCTAACTCGTACAAACCGGTTTTTAGAAACTGACGAACACTGTTTCCTACTGGTTCGACTAGTTCCTCTTTTTCGTGTGTCTGGCCAATTTATTTACAATGTTATTGTTCGCTGCGATTTTGCAGTGCCCTATGTAGGTTATTAATCGGACTTCAATTAGAACTATGCCTGCCACTATTTGCTTCGGTAACAATCTCTACCGTTACGGTCTCCAACTGTACTTTCACTCATTGCTATTGTTGAAATCGAGTTTACTTAGCTCCGTTAGTCGCGCGAATATTCTTCGCATTGAACTGCGAGCAATTAATCACTATCATTTAAAAAATCACACATGATTTAGGATGCGCTGTATTCAAACAGAAAAATACATCTGTCCTTACTAAAATGCTAATACTTGATTTAAGATGCACTAGGCATTCATACGTAACAATTCAATAACCATCCAAAATGAATAAATAACTAAACACAGAATAGTTTTTCAATCAATTAACCGTTCGGCGAAATTAGTTAGCTGCCATCGGCGCCCGAAAAGCTAACAGAAATATCAACACGCATGGCGAACGAAAAAAAAAAATGATCCTCGTGTACGATGAATCGAAATCCCCGCTAACGCAAATATTTCACGTTCGTTAAATAAATTCGCGCTGATTGGTGTTACCGGAGGGCGCGCTGGAAAAATATTGAATATACTCGGACGAATATTAAACGACTAATAACGGAAAAGAAAATATGTAAAATAACTGTAGAGAAAATTATAAAAAATGCTCGATATTCATAGCCAGACAGGTAGGGTATATTCGAAGCGTTACCCTTTTCCAATATTTGCTTTTTTCCTCTCTACGATTTCCCACATACACGCGCGTCCCACGACGCGCATACTATTCGTATCGAGAGAGAGAAAACGCATCACAGGTGTGCGCGGATGAGAGGCGTGGGCAGACCAGATATACACGCCGTGAATTCTCCTCGTTTTTACCAGTTTCACGCGATGCTACAATGTAACAGTCGATGCGAGCGAAAAACTCTCAGGAATCGTGCGGGCAACGTGGTAAGCGTGTCTGTGTACGACCGTTGTCTGCTCGTCGTTAGCTCGGAAGATATTCTTCGAGATGTTCCCTCGCGATCGAAATCCATATTCCGCATCCCACGTTCGTCGGCTCGCTGCCGAAAACCTTAGCGACGTGTTCGAAAAAGAAGAATTGTAACGGCGGATCTTTATGCGAAATATAAATGTTCTTCGTGAGTTGCAATAAACTTCATTCGGGTCTTTATGAAGAACTAGCTGACCCGACAGACGTTGTCCTGTTCAATTTTAATAAATTTGTTTGTGAAGCAATATCAATTTGAATCTTGAAATTCAATTCGTTGACATCAATGTTTTTCTTATTGGGAACCAATAATACTTGCACCGTTTCAAAAATTATGATTTTTGCTGTATGTCCGAATTTTCCTACTTTCCTTTGTGATTGTCTCGAATTTTTTTTCCGAAAGCTTTTCCAGAACTATAACGAACAAAACAAAAAAATTATTATGCATATCCATCGTTCGAATCATAAGTTATGGTCTTGAGTTCATACAAAAATCTCATAGAAAAAAAAACACTTTCATTTTTTCCCGAATTTTCCATTTTTTTAGGCAACTTTTCCAAATTTTTCTTTCCCTAAAAACCTGATTCGGACTACAACGAACATTAAAAAAAAATTAGCCAAATAGGTCCAGCTGTTCTCACGTGATGTCGTGACCAACCAACAGCATTTCATTTTTATTATATAGATTATATAGATATTTATTATATAGAAGATTCGGTGGGTGAAATATAAACCGGTAAAAGAATTCAAGAATTCAAGAATGTTCTAATGTTGCTTTTAATAAATCTAATAAAAACATATATAAAAAAACTTATCAAAAAACACGGTTATATTGAAATGCACCAGAAGGGAGAAAATAATTTTTTTTAGGTAGTAGTGACTATAAATAAAAGCGTGGAGCGCTAAACTATATTAACGTGATCTTCATGGGCGCTCCACGCTTTTATATATGTATAGTCACTAATATCTAAAAAATTATTTTCTCCTTTTTAGTGCATTTTAATATAAGCGTGGTTTTTAAAAAGTTTTTCAATATTGCATTGTCATCCAGTTCTGAGCTATGTTTAAAGTTTCAAGTCTCTAGCTCACCGGAATGTTGGTTTCTTTGATAACAATATACAGGGTGGTTCGTTTAAATAAGAACACCTAAATATCTCTTCAGATTATTGTGATGCAAAAAATATTTGTTACGTAATGTGCATGGTGTCAATGCACCAAATATTTGGCACGAATATTTTTTTCCGAGTGTCATTTTTTTCGGAGTTGTCAAGGTCATCGATGTTTTTTGGTACATAACTACATTTTTTTTATTGCATCGTGTAACTGATGGAAAAATACATTCAGATATGTATAATAACATGGCCTTGAAATGACATTGATCCTCGAAAATTAAAGTTGTACCTGGAACTGATATCGAACATCTTCGGCCACGACTCCTGAACCTACAAATGCGAAGAAAATGACTCTCGGAAAAAATATTCGTGCCAAATATTTGGTGCATTGACACCATGCACATTACGTAACAAATATTTGTTGCATCACAATAATCTGAAGAGATATTTAGGTGTTGTTATTTAAACGGACCACCCTGTATATGATATTTGTTAGACTTTGTCGAAATCTTCATCATTGTCATTGAATTACAATATGTTTTTCGAACGACGTGTAGTATATTTCTCGAGCCTCTGGTTCAAAATTGAAAGCCGTCTGTTTCAAACGAAGAAATTCTTAATGGAACACCGTGGCGATGAAAGGAGGTATTATAACGACTGCAGTTTCGTATGCACCGATCCAATAACGCCCAACATGAATCACTCCGAATACATTGTGTCCGGCTCAGTGTCGGTGCGTGTGGATATTAAGTGCTCAGACCTTGTCATTCATACAGCAGCAGTAAGATCAAAGAACAAAACGGTCTGGCGAAACTGTTAGGAACCGGAGTGCAAAAAAGTGGAACGTTTCACGTGCAAATTCGAACGCGTTTGTTTACGGTTAATCAAAGGATTCGGAGCGTTAGGGAGCTTTGCGACGGCCTACATTTCACTCTGCAGCGGTTCTGTCTCTCTTTCTCTCTCTCTCTCTCTCCTCTCCACGACTTGCCTACACGGTTTCGCTTTCATTCATCGGCGTCCTCGTGCCACTTCTCCCGGCAAAAGGAACCATTACAATTACTCGCGGAACAATAATCGACTCAGAAGTGGACGTTAGAAGGATCCATCAACGCACAGAAAGAACCGGGTACTTCATTTAATAGATTGTCTAGTTCCTTAATACTTTATTTTCTGAATCATTTAATTTCTTCTTTTTTTCTGCCTGCTGCCGTGCAAATATTCCCCGCAATGATCAAGGAGATAAAAGAAAAGCATAGGAATATAAAAAGCGAAGTTTAAACGGTGGCGCGGCACGATTCATTGAATATTTCAGCGCGACGCGTGTTCCACGTGGTTCTTTTTCCTCGAGCGAGGCCCTCGAACCGGCCACCGCGGACGAGCAGACATCGTAAACGGGAACGACGACTCGTGAGCGGAGATTAAAATTGATCGATGAAAATCCGCGCGCCAGAACGGCCGAGAGCGTGTGGACGATTGAACCGAGTAATTTGCGCTCCCGAGGTCGATGGAACCTTCGACCCCGCTTAAACGTTTCTCGGCCACTGAATGGAAGCTACTGGCCGTCGCCGGTGTCGCTTTTGCCATCGCTTTGCAAAAGAGCGTAGGCTGGCCAAGCCGCCCAGACAATGGCCAATCTATTCTTGTTTCGCTCTCTTTATCTCTCTCTCTCTCTCTCTCTCTCTCTCTCTCTCTCTCTCTCTCTCTCGCTCTCTCGCACGGGGAAACCGTCGTCATGGCCGCGGAGGACCATCGCGGTTCTAACATGCTCCTTTTTCGAAGAATTAGTGGCTGACATCACGCCTATCCGTGGAATAGACCGCCATCAGTCGACCGTTCGATGACTAGAATCATCAAGAAAGTTACTGAATTTTCAAATAGGTTGTAACAATAATTTATTTATTGGGGACAAGTATGGAAACCTAGAGCATTTGACAAGGGATTGCAGGATATTGGGGAAATGATCAGGCTCGAGGATGTAGTGAGCGGGAAAGAAGATAGAAAGGTTGAAGAGTGGTTGGAGAAGTTGAGGAAAAAAAGAGAAAAGAGAGCATAAATAAACCAAAGAGAATACCAAACAAAAAATGCAAAAATTAGGGAATGGGGAGGGAAGCAATAAGTATAGAATTAAGCGGGTTAGTGATAATTAGGATACTAAAAGAGTAGAACAGGGTAGGAATGTGTGAGATATAGAAATGAATGAGAGAAAGTATTGAACGAATGTGTGAAAGAAGGTAGTTTTGTATAAATAGGTTAATGTAAACCAAGTCCAATTTTCTTAACTGTAAGACTGAAAATGAAGCAATATCTATCTATCTATCAATAATTTATTTATTTCGGCCTCGCGGCCAAGAAATTGTATCACTCATCCCTCCATCCATTCTTCCACACATACATCCATATCCTCTATTGTCATATTCTAATATGTAAGATGATATTTGCTCCCCTCAGGGTTTCAAATTCATTTACCAATCTTCTTCCCCCTCTTTCCATTCTCACTATCGCCTTTACAGCTGGACCTAATGTTTATGGTTGGTTCCAAACCAGCTTGTCATATTCTAATATATCTCCGAATATATGTATTTCTATTCAGTTATAATTCAATTTCCTCGTTGTTATTTTCAAGCTTTCAAATACAGTGAATCCCACTAATATTCGGACACTCTTAGAAGGACGATAACTTTTTAATATTTCACGTTATGGACGCCAGTGGCGCATTACCCTATGGGCAACTTGGGCAAATGCCCGAGGCCCCGAACACAAGCCAAGATTCAAGATACAAATTCTTCGTTTTTCTCATGAAAAAATTTCAATCGCAAACTCTAATTTGGGAAAATTTATAATAAAGTCGCGATTCTTGGTAAACAGCCTGTGTTCCGCACGGACAATGATCGTATGAAAGCATACAAAGAGGAGTTACTTCAACATTTGAAAATGTTGAAGTAATTTTAACAATATTTCTAACAATTCCAGGGACATTTTCAAATGTTGAAGTAATTTCAACAATATTTCTAACAATTCCAGCTTCCAATGCTTCGGCAGAACGTTCTTTCAATGTCTTTAAAAAAATTTTAAAACTATTTAACCCTCATCCGTCCCTCGTTTCACGAACTGAATCTGTCCCTCGGTGTCAAATTGACGCAGTGACCAAAATAAAAAAATTTCAATGTTTTTTTAGTCTGATGAGAAAATTTTTACCTTCTAGGTTTTTCGGTTGTGTTGCGCATTAACAAAGTAAAAGTCACACACAGTTTCGGGACAGTTTACTTAAAAATAACAGAACAGTATAACTTATATAGGCAAAACTGTGTCAAATTGACACGAGGGACGGATGAAGGTTAAGAAATACTTTGGGGCACGATAAACTGTCAAACTTATCAATATTATCTATTGAAAGTGATGTAACCAATTGAGTTGATTTTAACAAACTAATTAATAATTTTACGGCAAAGAAAGCCCGAGAAGTAAATATTTAAATGGATATTGCAATCATGTGTATTAGATTTATAATGTTCTTTATATATCAATATGTGCAATTGTTTACCAAATATTTTGTATTTTTATGTGAAAGGTTTTCGTGGATGAAGACGAATTCATTTCACTTTTTATGCAATAATAAATATGTAGCTGTTTTTACAATTGTTTTATCTTTTCCAACGTGACCGTTATTTAGTTATAGTTAGGGACCCCGAAATTCTACTTTGCCAATGCCCCAACTAGTTATAACGCGCCACTGATTGATGCAGTTATCACGCCAGATTTTATCAAGAAAATGTTACGGCAAGGGATTGAAGAAAAATGGTAAAATTGTCTCAACGTTGAACCCAAAATTAAACCGTCGATTAATATTCAAAGAAGGTCGAGAACTTTCCCGGCCGATCCGGTAGAAATTTCGAGGAAGCGGGCGTACAGCCGCAATCCTATTTCCATGATCTGTCACAGTGGTTTATTATACTAGTCGTAAATCGAGATCAGTATCTGGTTGACCCGAGGATCCTCAGGTAGCGGTTCATCCAACCTAATCCGCTCGAGGAGAACTACCGCTGCCTCTGGCTCCCATTAAATTGTAATTCATAATGCGACAAAACACACGAGCGACAGCAATCGCGATGTTTCTTCTGCCGTTCGCAATTACCTCGCCGTGACGTCATTGGACGGGGGGAGCTTTTAACTTGAGCCGTCGATGTGCAATAAGACTGTCTGCTTGTGAAAGCAAGTGCAAAAAACACTGTTTTCTTAAGATGTTCGTTCCTTATCGTCGTATAGGTCGATCCACAACGAGCGAGCGGATCTTGTGATTTGATAACTATACAAGCTAATTACGTCTTGATTGATGAGGTAATACAATATTGTGATAATTAGACTGTGCGGTTTTTATGCATTTATAACAAAAATGACCACGTACAATTTAAGAAATAAGAGAACATCTTATTTACAGAGCTTAAGAAAATGATGAAAAGAAGAATAGAATTTTCATTTAGCTCCTGTGTCCTGCAATCAACGCGCACATTATTTTATTTTGCATAAAGATCTTGTTTGTTTATTTTACGTCGCTTTTTCAACTGCTATGGTTATTAAACGACGGGACCTACAGTTTAAGGTGGGTTCCGAACCACCTAAAGATAACCGCATAAAGATCTAGTCTAGTGATAATATATCAATCTTTAGCCAAAACATCGAATGGCCTGAATGGCAAGTCGAGGAAGAATACCTTGACGTCCTGAACACTACCGTACCACTCAAAATGACTTATGCGAATTCTTTTCCATTAGAAATATTAAAAGTATAAATATAGTTTTTTGAGAAATTTTTTTAGTGAACTTCTCTATTGAAGTACATATTTAAATATCGCCTGTACGAAATCTAAATAAATGCCATATTGTCATTATTAGAAGGCAATGTATGCCAACGGCGTTTAGTGCTCGGTAGTTCTAGTGTTAAGTATTGTAAGAGGTGTTATGCCAATTTCACATCCGTAAAATAAAAAAAAATCATATAGAATGGAATTGTTTTAGTTCAGAAGAAATATTTAATTTTCAAGTTAAAATAGCTCCGAGTGCAAAGGGCTAATGATATACAGAAACAGGGTCAAGAGTGCTAAGGGTTGAAACGAAGAAAGAAAGAAACGTGGCTTCTGTGTATTTTAATGGATGGAAACAATATTAATTTTGCTTATAGATCTACAATATAGTTACGAAACATTCATATTAACCTTTAGCACTTGAGTGGTGACTCAGAGTCACCACAAATATTGCTACCATTATTCAAAATATTGTTTACATCTTTAAGTAAGTTGGTATCTAATCAATTACTAAACAATTTAACACTAGAACTACCGAACCAGTCAAAATGACTGATGTGAATTCTTTTCGATTAGAAATATTAAAAGTATAAATATGTTTTTTTGAGAATTTTTTTTAGTGAACTTCTCTATTGAAGTACATATTTAAATATCGCCTGTACGAAATCTAAATAAATGCCATATTGTCATTATTAGAAGGCAATGTATGCCAACGACGTTTAGTGCTCGGTAGTTCTAGTGTTAAACATTTTTAACGTGTACTCTACTTAGAATGGTACGTGCCGATTGTTTCTCGTAAACGCATAAAATCCGCAGTCTACTGATAAGGCACGAACGGGAAACACCGATCGCGGGATACGCGGTCTGTAGAAAGTTGCATCACCGTTTCAGAATGCTGAATTTGTCCCTGAAACTGAAAGTCTGCTCGTTGTGAAACGCTCTGTATTTCCAGGTTGTAGGTAGCCAGGTAGAAGTTTAACTGTTCCTTGATTGCGCCGGATGAAATAGGTAATGGGCCATGATCTCGGTAGCCGGCTCTAATTAAAATACTCTATTCGGAGCGCAATTTCTTGCGATAGTTTCGTATAAAAGGTATTTACGGTAGTAGCCACGGCCTGGCCGGTTAGAAGATTACCCTAACAGTTCTCGAATATCGTTGGCTCCGTAGCGAAACCCGTCGCAACGTGACGGTTTAATCGAATGTAATTCGGAGAAGGCGGAAAGATGAAAGAAACGCAAGGCCAGTCCTGGGTCATTGCCGTCGTGCGAGCTTCGTCCTCGCATGCGGGTCATATCCGTGCACTGTACTTACACAGCTGCGTACAATGTCTGTGTACACCCAGGATCACTATACTTAGAACTCTGTCTATCGTTACGTACCGGGTGATTTAAATGTTACCGTTCGACCAACCGTTCTCGTCCAGTCGCTTCCTTCTTGCTCCAACAACTGCTCCTCATTGTTCATATTTCGAGCAAGAAAATTTTCGAAACGAACTCCTCAGATTTTCTGTCCTGTTACCCGGCATTTCATGAATTTCTTTCCGTCTTTCATCATTTTCGTTTCAACTTGCAAATCAGTTTTTTTTTATTATTAAGCATTTCAGATCTCAACTGAGATCTATATCTGCTGTACAAATGGAAGTTACAGTAAATACATATTCATACATATATAGACAATATTAAATCTAATTAAATTCGTGCTTTACAAATCTTTAGGAAACGAACTATAAGAAGACAAGCTTTAATGTTGGGTCGGGCATCTAACATTTTTCGGCAAAAGGGTAGCTACAATTTAATTTTACACAGTTGGTGAGTTAGCTTGTATCGCTGTAAATCAAGGAGGCTACATTGCCAGAATCTTACATTCACTATACGTGACGCTATATATGTAGCTCACAATCTTTTAGGAAGGAACTGCAAATGAGTTTACTATAAATGCCTCGAATCAAATCACCCTACGTTTTATTTTACGGTTTCCGTGATCAAAACTATTTTGTAGACCGTAATTTCCTAAAAAAGGAGAAAGTGATATAAAATAAAATTTTATTTTCCTTTTAAAGGAAATTATTAACACACATCTTTGTCAGAATTTGTTCGGAATGTTGTAAGGCAAGGGATTAAGAATTTCTCGTATCGTGTAGTTTCGATAATGAAAGCCACACCCGGTATAAAATGGATTGCAAGGGTTGCCTGCATTCGGAGGTTCAATTAGCCAGTTTAGACGAGTCCGACGAGTACTTAGTATAATCGAATCTGATGAAAGCGTAATCGATATGACGAGAACGCAGACGCTTATGCAAATCCACGTTTTTACAGACTAGTTTATTGATCGCGAATTTATTTCTACAATCAAATCGGACTGCAACTATAATACATAAAACTTCAACTTTATTCCACGTTTGTCCAACGAGCATGTAATACTTGAACGTGCGAAATGAGAATTGAATTTACGGATTTCCCGTGGAGTTTCCAGAATCCTTGAAGAAAGGGGAGGAGATCCAGTTAATCGGGTTGAACTCTAGATTTAAAAACAATTTTCTTGACATATGCATTAACTCTCTTCCTGCATTTTCACAACGAAAGAAGAAGGCCCTGGTACACGGGGTATAATCTATCTCGAGAAACCATTGTTACGATAAACAGAATTAGATCTGGTCATTATAGTCTTAACTTTCTTCTAGCGAAAATCAATGTGATAGATAACCCTGGTTGCTCATGTGGACATGAGACCCAGGATATTGATCATGTCCTATGGCAATGTCCTACCCATGACACTCACAGAACTAAATTTATACATAACCTGAGATCACGGGGTTTTTTTCTTTTTATGTCGTGTACTGTTTTGCTCCACAGACCTACATACACTATATTGAAGATCATTTGTTCCTTCCTAAAAGATTGTGAGCTGTATATATAGCTTCACGTATAGTAAATGTAAGATTCTGGCAATGTAGCCTCTTTGATTTGCAGCAATCCAAATTAACTCAACAACTGTGTAAAATTAAATTGCAGCTACCCTTGTGCTTAAAAATGTTAGATGCCCGACCCAACATTAAAGCTTGTCTTCTTATATTTCATTTCCTCAAGAATTGTAAAGTACGAATTTAATTAGATTTAATATTGTCTATGTATGTATGAATATGTATTTACTGTAATTTACATTTGTACAGCAGATATAGATCTCAATTGAGATCTGAAATGCTTAATAAAAAAAAACTCTCTTCCTGAATTAAAAGATAAAATAATCTCAAACAATAACTTCAACTTATACTGTCATGACTTTCATACTCTGGTAACATCAATTCCAGTCAACACAACTTTGGGTGCCGAGCTTAGACATTCA
The DNA here is from genome assembly GCA_916610235.2 of Lasioglossum morio. Taxonomy (NCBI): domain Eukaryota; kingdom Metazoa; phylum Arthropoda; class Insecta; order Hymenoptera; family Halictidae; genus Lasioglossum; species Lasioglossum morio. The sequence goes on along the minus strand of OU744334.1, from coordinate 3,760,189 downwards.
GTTGACCCCAACCCCCAAATTAAACAGATCCTAATTGACTGTGCCTCCACGGCCATTTTCACCGACGGAAACAAAATTGCTAATGCAGTGTCTGTCGGCTGCGCTTGTATTTGCTATGATTTAAACATTCGTATAAAAAAAAAGTATTGACCGCAATGCGTCGATCTTTTCAGCGGAATGCTTGGCCCTGTGTGATGCAATGGATATCGCTCTTCAGCATAGAAATCGTTCATTTGTTGTTTTTATCGATTCTTTGAGGGCCTTGCTCAGTTTAAACTCCACTAGCCTCTCGATCAAAACAAGTCCTTTCATTTTTGATATTAAGAAGAAATATATCGATAATATATAGCTACTTATATCGATCGTATTATTGTTAATAATAAATGTTTAATGTTCTCGGCGCTACGGTTCGATCAATTATTACTTAGAAAATCAAGAAACAATTTTGCAGATTATCAAATAATCATCGACGTTTTGATTCTAGTTTGAATCCTTTTCAATATGTATTTGCAATGCGTTTTTTTTTATGTGATTTAATACTTTAATTTGGACATCGTGATACACGTGTTGTACGTGTGTCGTCAATGCTTGTTGTCAAGACATTTGATAATCTGCAAAATTGTTTTTTGATTTTCTAAGTAATAATTGATCGAACCGTAGCGCCGAGAACATTAAACATTTATTATTAAGAAGAAATATGTGAAATTCTGTCAGGATAACTCGCAAACTATCAAATTTTTCTGGATTCCCTCTCACATCGGCGTGTATGGAAACGAAGACGCTGACTCCCTTGCAAAATCTGCTACATCTGCTAATATAGTGGACATATCTCAAGTTCCTTTCACTGATTTTACCTGTCATTTCAAGCTAAAAGGTAACTTCAAAACTCGCTCTGCAATCACTGAGCAAGGCTCCTTCAAGGGCACTCATTATTTTCAAAAATTCTTTAACCCTAATCAATCTCCCTGGTTTACTCAAAATGTTTCTTTTAAAAGGAGCTTTATTTCCACTGTAAATCGTATCAGGGCCAATCATTATAACTTAGCTGCCTCTCTGCATCGTGTAAATATTATCGATGATCCTAGCTGTAAGTTTAACTCAGTCTCCGAAGACTTGGATCATGTGTTATTCTTTTTTTGATTTTGGAAATCTCATATGAGATTTATTACAACATAATCCTTAGTACAGAGTATTACATAACAAAGTATTAGTACAGAGTATATTGCATAGTATAACAAAAATATTATTTGCAATAGAAAAATTAAAAATCCTTAGGCACGTAGGTTACATGTATTTAAAAAGGCTATTATATATAAACAAGCACTAATATTGGGTTCAGCTATTAAGCAACCTATGTCCAATGGAAATTGGAAACTTGCTCTAATAAGGTTCTGGACAAGTTTAGATCATGTGTTATGGCAGTGCTGTTTATATGACTTCCAAAGAATTAAACTTGTAAATAAATTACGTAAAATTAAATTTTTCTTACTACTAAAAGCGGACCTCTTCTTTGCAGAACCAAATGTCAAAGCCTGTGAATATATCTTTCTGCTTTTAAACGACTGTGAACTGCATCTCTAGTGGTTAGTCATATTGTAAATGTACTCAAACTGTAAAACTAGTGTATCTTTGTTAAAACCGAAATAAACCTACAATACTTTTCAGTGGCTCAATAAATAAAAAAGAAACAAAAAAATCCAGTTAATCCGATCACGGGTGAAACGTGCGAGGATCGGCAGCGTGTTGATCGCGATCATCCGAGGAACCACCCTGAGCAGCGTGCTGAGATCGTATCGAGTTCGAATTAAAATATCATTCCGCGGTAAACGGCTGGGTAATACACGGATTTCGAATTTCCGTGGTGGAGATAGGGAATCTTGGAGGTCGTGGCGAGGCGAGGCCGCAGGACCTCGGAGATTACACCGCGTGGCGCAAGGATAACGTTACTGCATAAGGCTCGACTCGCTCGCCGAAGGCGTGGGCGTTAGGTGGTGCTCGGGCCCCGTACCTGCGCCAGCCTAAGTGCGCCATGGGTATTTGTATGTGAAATAGCGCCTTATGCGCTATCTCGTTGGAAGGTGCGATATATTGCGAGCCCCGGTCTTGTCCACGTTGTCGCGTAGGAGTCTTTACCAGTTCCCGCCGCATCGCGTCGCGTCTCTTCAGGGTGCACAGCTTCTCTCCTTCGCCATTTCCTTTCTCTCGTTCTCGTTCTCCTCCTTGTTTCCCTCACTCTCGATCTTAGCATGACCCTCTCTCCCCGCGCATGGTGCTCCTATTTCCCGTTTCAATCCACAGCCTGTGCTTTCCTTCGTTTCGATCCTCTTCGACCGCTACTCCTCCCTTTCCTTCTTTTTTCCACGCCGAGTTCTCTATTCGCTGTCGTGCTCACCGCGATACGATCCCGGTACACTTGCCAACAAACCCCCTTCGACCATTCCGGATCCACATTACACCATAGATTTATGTGCACCACCGGTCGCTCTGCTTACCCCCAACAGCAAACTGATCAATTCTCTGTCGAAATCAAAGAACTTTCGGTAGAAATCAGATTGAGCGATGATTTCTTCTGGAAATTGAAGCTGAAATATTGCAGAATATAGGGAAAATACATACACCGTTTGTAGATTTCATAACAACCTGACAAAATCTACGGGAAATGATGTTATAACACGTCCACCACAATTTTCTTGTAATTCTGCAAGTTTAGAGCTAATCGAATTGTCTCGTAAAAGTTATCTCGATCGAAAAAAAGACATTTTAAAATTTTTAAACTAATTGAGGGCCCACACGAATTCAGGGAAACAATCGGAACGAACGTTTTCGGACAGCACACTGCGAATCAAGGCCCTACAAAAGTATTTCAAAGATAGCCCTTGATGATACGACCTGAGGGCAACACCTGCTCTCTCGTGATACGCCACGTCGAAGGTGTCTTGTACCTGCCGCAATCCCGTCTCTATGTGTTATATAATACGAAACCGACTCCCATAACAGACCTCTGGCCGGCGCGATGGTCATGGTGGTTATGCTGGTTACCGGGGTTATGAAGTCTCTCGTCTGGTATGGAAGAAGAGCGGCGAGCGTTGCATCGGTACAGTCTGTCTAGGTACCCACCGAGAAACTGGTCGAGCGTGACCCAAGTTCTCGGTAAAATTACCATCTTCCTCTTCCAGATCGATTCGTGGCAACGGAAAAACCATTTGAAAAATCCGGAGAAGAACATTTTGAAAAATTACTGCCACGAATTCTACTGTTGTGGATATTTTTTGTCCGATCGTGATATGTATACCAGTCCAGTTTTTTTTTTTTATTATAGAAAATCTCATGTGAGATTTATTTCAACATAATTGAAATACAGAATACAATACAGAGAAAATAAAAATTTACAAAACAGATTATATTTCTCGATCGTAAATTTTTAATATATAATTGATATATGTGTTCTCGGCGCACAGATTCGATCAATGATAAACGAAACACAGCAAGTTTGCAATAATTAAATTTTACTCGACGTTTCGATCCGGATTTGGATCATCTTCAGGAGCATTGCGTCTGTAAATATATATCAAAATGTACTGGGTATTTCACAAGATGAACAATAACTATATAATTATCTTTTCACAATGGACTGGCAATTTTTCACTTTGAATTTACCGCTAAGCATCGTTTGAGAACTTGTCGATCACAGTGTCTTATTGGTCAAATGACAAATTGCGTCGTTCCAATGTTATTGTGTGTGCTCTCTTAACGGTCTTTGTCTCAGTTCAATTTAAACCAGCATGGAACTCAGTCAGTAAATTACAGTCTTAAAATCGTTCTTTTATACATAGCAAGTATGTTTCTTGTGAAAAGATAATTATATAGTTATTGTTCATCTTGTGAAATACCCAGTACATTTTGGTATATATTTACAGACGCAATGCTCCTGAAGATGATCCAAATCCGGATCGAAACGTCGAGTAAAATTTAATTATTGCAAACTTGCTGTGTTTCTTTTATCATTGATCGAATCTGTGCGCCGAGAACACATATATCAATTATATTTTACAACACAGAATAGGATACTGAAGATACATGAATATTATAATAAAGACATATGAGTGGTAGAAAAGGTATAAACCAAACACTTATACTTTAAGGCCGCAGCTTTTAAATACCAGTCCAGTTGTTTTGAAAGCATGATTACTTAGAAATACATTTTCGACTTGTTTCTTGCGAGCATCACGATTTCATCCCTCATTTTTTTTATCTAAAAGGACGTATTTTCCGAGACTTTTTAAAGATGTCTTATTTCTAAACAGCAGACCTCCATGCAAAATAAAAATATTCTACTACGAAATGTATGTTCTTTCTGAATATGTTCAGTGGGTTGAAAATAATATAACAGTATCCTTAAATTCTTTCGTGTTTTAAATTACAACTACTAATTTTTGTGATAATTGCATCAAATCCTCTACCTACTTATTTGAGGCAAAGACGTCGATTTGAACGTCTGAAATAAGACGTCTCGAAGCTGGGACGAAATCCTGCATCGACCGAAGACATTCGTCACGCCACTAAATTTTTATGTTATCGCCGTAAACCGATGTGAATTTGCATAAAACATCGACGGTCGAACGATAGCGGTGAATGTTTCTCGATCGGATCGCGTTAAGTGTCCGAATGCTAATAGCCGATAGCTGTAATTAGGATCCTGTAGGGCCGCGCCCCTTCGGCGTTGTGCTATTCAATTTACTTTCGGATTTGATGGTTCATCCTGTTCAATTGCCGACACTTACCATAATGGTGGCCGGAGCGAAGGTTGCGCGGGGTTCACGGGATATTAGGCGGACCAGAAAAAGAACGCGTTTTCCATTATTGCTGGTGGTATGCTCGCGGGGGAACCTAGTGGAACGGCTCTCGAAGGATACCGAAGAGACCGTGACACGTGGGCCGCGAATCAGGAGGGGACACGCACGGCGTAACCCCCTCTATAACAGGATACCGATGTTAAGCACTTCCGTGATGTATCGCGTGTCTCCTTTGTCTTCCAGCCGTTTCGAGGGAATTTATTCTGTGCTTAAGGTGGAATGGTAATGACGATAACGACCGAGCTGAAGTGTTTCAGCGGGCCCCTTGATCTTGCCAAGATATCGCTAAACGACCGCTTGCTATTACACTTCGGTGTTAAACCTATCGTACGTCTTCGAATCGAAAATCACTTTGACAAGAGGTTCCTGCTTCTCGCGTCCGGATAACAGTTATTCATTCGAAAAGTAATAAAGTGGTTTCCTTGTTCAATCGCGTAGAACCGGTATCGACGTAGCACAGAAGGGAAAATGTTCTAAACGCTGCTAATAATCGATAATTTTGTGTTACGCGTATTGTATACACATTAAGTAAGCATGAGGAACGCTAATAGAGTTCCGTAAGTTTACTGAAATATTTATTTTCTGTTTCAAACGGCGTGGAGAAAGCAACGTGCTTCAATTTCGAATGTCAGTTTTCATTTACAAAGGATCGAACCTTGCGCCGAAATCATCAATTTCATAATATATTCAAATTTCGATCGAAAAGAAATTCACCTTTTTCGTTTACAATGACAGGAAAGAGAAACCTGTGTAAAATTCGTATTTTCTTTTACAAAAGTATAATTTCCAGAAACGAAATTTACAACTTTATTGATTTAAAATTATTTTCATATCTTCCTAATGCTTCTGAACACGTTAACGTTCTGAACAATAAATAAAAGGATGTCGTTCATTTCAATGCTATTTTTCATACTACTACTTTGATTTGTCGACTTTTACTTCTACAGGCATGTGCGTGGACGTAAGAAATAGTATAAATGCCTGTTCCATGATTGGAATTGTTGTAGTGGAGAGAGTTTATAATTTCTCTCCTAGAAACTATAGAAAAATAGAGACGTATTTTTTCCGACGCGTTCCAACGTCGAGCGTTTCCCATCGAGTCCGCGAAACGTGCTCTTCCCCTCGAACACAAGAATCGTGTTCAGCTCGCGTGAACGAGGCAGTTCGTGAAAATTCATAAATAAGTTTTTAGCGAAGGTTATTAGTCTCAGTAGAAGGGACACGCGGTTACGAGGCACGATTTTCTCCCTCGAGCGTGCTCGTTTTCCCTCGCGTGTTCTCGAACCGTAGAAAAATCGGCTCGATCCGGCGCGGCGTCGTCTCTAGACCCCTCCCTATTCTCCTTTTTCCATTACACGATTTCACAACCGGTGAAACGAAAACGACGGCCGAACGAGATCGTTCCGTGATCCCGATGCGGATCTCCGGGAGATCCTTGGCGAACAAGGCCGCGTTTACGCTGCTCCGAAATCTTAACACTTCACCTACCTACCGGAAACCTGTTAATAGGATTTTCAATAATTCTGCTGTACCAAAAGAAAGCATAGAAAGGACCCCGCACTAATCATATGGAAAATCTATCCCGGTTAAATCAGTTGGATTTTTTCTATGATGTAGCTTATGATCTACTGAACAAAAGATGTAATGGGCACAAAGTTCAATAATGGACAGTTATCGAGTTATAATCAGTGAAATATGACAAAGTCAAGCTGCCGAATACTCAAATCTCGAGTAGTATTTTTTTAATTGGAAAAATGTTTGAAACAAAAATAGTACGGTTTCACAAAATCTGTTAGGTGGTGTGATTATTTTTTTTTGAATTTTGAATTATACGTTGAATGTATGTATGTATACGTATTAGCAGACAACCCTATATATAGTAAAATTTATAAAAGTAGAAAATCGAAAATAACAACAGAATTGTAAAATTACGATCGCCAACGAATTAGAAAAAGAATACAGATCGAAACGAACGCGCCCGTGACAAACACGTCTGTCAACTATTCCTTATAATAAATACGGCTATTCCTAACAAAATGATCTTGAAAAAGTCTGTGAACAGAAATCTTTCAGAAAAATCTTTGCGTGTCACAGCAGAGATAAGGAGCCTACGGTTCGTCACTCCCGTAGTATTTTTTCACTCCAAACCCTCTCTGCTGTATGTGTGTGTGTGAAAATCGAAGGAGTGGGATGCGACAAGCGTGTTAAGTCAATATACTTCTCGAGATTTGAGTATTCGGCTGCACGAATTTGTTATATTTCACTGATTATAACTCGATAACTGTCCATTATTCAACTTTGTGCCCATTACATCTTTTGTTCAGTAGATCATAAGCTACAACATATAAAAAATCCAACTGATTTAAACGGGATAGATTTTCCATATGATTAGTGCAGGCTCCTTTCATATTGCAATCATAACTGAAACTATTAGATGACGGTATTAAGGATGACTTGTTGGTTCACAATGAAAATTGCTGTTGCTGTTGAAGGTTCCATTAAAAAGTGTTCAGCCATCTACCAAGAAGTTGATTTTCGATTCATGCACATAAATGAAAATTCATGTTAGGAAGTACTAAAACATTGGCATAAAGACTTTTGCATTGTTTGTATTTATCTAGCAACATTAAAGGAAAGCATTCTGAAAGAAACTTTTGGGACAACATAATAATTTAAGACATCTTGAAATAATTTCAGACATTGACAATTTAATGCAAAAGTGACATTCGTAAAAATCGATAGAAACGAGTCACCCTTAACGAGAACCACCCTTCCCCTCTTAATCCTGTTCCATATAAAATAGATTGAAACTGTTCCCAGAAGGATGATCGTCCCTGGGTTAGAACCATTTTATATTTTCATGCCCCTCGGGATGGCCAAGATAAATGTAATTGTCAATGAGGATTACGTCATCGAATTTACGAGAGTGGCATTACGTTTCACGACACAACGTCCGTGTGCCAATATTTATGTAAGGTGCATTAAAGAAATTATTAACGTCGTTCCCAAAGATTAACCCTCGGCTAGAGGATCTGGATCTATTGTGGACTTTCATTGTGTACTACTTCCACTAATACTTCTTTTTCGTAGGGTTCCTCGATCTATTTGGATCGACCCTTCTGTTGACGCGAAGTCAACGAATATTATTTATATACTTTTATAGGAGGTTTATTTAAATGGTTGTTTATTCATTAACGGTTCATTATATTATGAAATTCGTTAGAGACTGTTATTTTACAGTCGTATATCGGTTGTTAATGGCAAATCACCGACGATCGATTGACACCAACACATTAAAATATTTAAATAGATACTTACACTTTGAAAAGAATAGTTCTCAACAAGATAGTTAAAATTTTCCAAGAGTTGAATTTGAATTATTGTGAATGTTATCGATCGTGAGATTGTTAAAACAGATAAAGTAATAATGATTTCGGCGCAACGGTTCGATCAATTAAACACGATAAAGCAATTTTACAAATTAATTTAAACTTCCAACGTTTCTATCTGTTATAATTTCAGACGCAGTTTTTCTTCTTTCTTGAAAATGATCCACACAAGGATCGAAACGTTAAAAGTTTAAATTAATTTGTAAAATTGCTTTATCGTGTTTAATTGATCGAACCGTTACGTCGAAATCATTAAATACTGTATCAGTTGAATTTGAATTTCGATTTAAATTGGATTGCTGAGAGTTGAATTTAATTTCAGATGTAAATATAACGATTGAAACTTGAATTTCTTTTTAATAAACCCAGAAAAGAGGTATTGCAGATAATGGAACGAATTTACAAGCCAATATCCGAGAACGTCGAAGTAACAGTGAGTTGCGGGAGATGCATTTAGGTAGCTGAATGAAATTCGAAATTAGCACGAACATCCGCAATCCATCGATAAAAAAGGCGAGTGGAAATTGACGGCCGGTGGTCGGATAATTCGCGCGGGAAAACTTGTTGCGCCGGCAGATTCCGTTCGACGTTTTGCCACGTTTCGCAGACGTACAGCTTCCTGCTATCACGTGAACGCGAGTCTGGTTAAAGAAGCTCACGCCCACCGGTATTCAGATTCGTGACTAGGAACTGGGATTCACTGACCCATGACTGGCCAGCCGAGCAGATGGCAGGGTAGTGGCTTGGTGGTAGTCGGTACGGTCGGTAGTGATGGTAGTCAGTGCGAGAGGAACGCTGTGCTGCTGCAGCAGAGGACGACGACGCCTGTTCGCCAACTCCCACGTCCCCTGCCGCCCCGTCGGGGAGGAATTACTATATCAAACGGCAGCGTGAGAGAAAGAAAGGCGGCACCGCCGTTAATGAAACAACGTTAGTCACGTCTGCACGTTTCATGCCCGGTATCATTTCGAACGAGACGTTACGAAACCTCGGGTACCAAACCGTTACGGTACCAAGGTGTTTCGGTGTTACGACAGTGAAAATCGTCCGCGGAAGAAACGATCCGCTGAACTACTATACTACCTACTATACTGGCCACTAGTTGGAGACAGAGAGAAAAGAGAGCATAAATATACCAAAGAACATACCAAACTAACAAAAATGCAAATGTTAGGGAATGGAGAAGGAAGCAATAAGTAAATAAGTAGGTTAGTGATAATTAGGATACTAAAAGAGTCCCTAGTAGCACAAAATATTGTATACACATTCATATAATATTAAACAGAGATTCAATCTTTTTTTAATATTCAAATATACAGACAATATTTATTTTATAATAAGTAACTGTAGGTTTATGGAAGCAGGTTATATATTAATTAAATAAAGAAAAACAGATATTGGTTTTAAAGATATTTAATGGATGTTCTCTCTACCAAAGCTAGCCTTCGACTGACTGCGTTCGGCAGCTCGTCTAAGCGTTTGAAAACGAAACACATTTTTGAATGGGATCATGTCGGCGGACATAAAGGAGCGCGGCTCTGTCTTTGATTCGATACCTAAAGGTACCGCGAAATACAATGTTACGGACCCGCAGATGTGAGATCCGAAACGTTATATAGACATATATACAGCAGTCTCTGGAACATTATTAATTTCTGTATATATATCTATAGTAACAAATATTTCTTTTCAAATATGGAGGAAATATCTGATTCATGTTAAGAGAAAAATATTTTTTTTCTAAATATTAAATGAATCTTTATTTCATATTAGAAGTAGGATATTTTGTTCCTAATATACAAATAATATTTATTTCATATAATGATTATATCATTTGGTATATATAATTAATATTATACATATTATAATATTATATATAAGTATTATTTTATTTAATATTTATAATTTAATATTTAAATAATATTATTTATTTTATTCAATATTAGAAATAGAACATTACTTCTTAATATACAGATAATGTTTATTCTTGTACATGTATACAATATTCAGATCCAATATTTTTCTCATATGAAAAAGTGTGGCTTAAAAAATATTTTTCCATTATTTGATAAAAATATCTATCTAATATTTTTGTGCTACTAGAGGTGGGACAGGATAGGACAGGGTAGGAATTAGTGAGACAAAGAAAAGAATGAGAGAAGCTATGGACCGAATGCGTGAAATAAGATCGATTTATACAGATAGGTTAATGTAAACCAAGTCACATTTCTTAGTATAGATATATGTACAGAAATTATTACGGTTCCAGGAACTGCTGTATATATATAACATTCCAGATCCCATATCTGCGGGTCCGTTACAATGTATCTCGCGGTATCTTTAGGTATCGAATCAAAGATAGAGCCGCGCTTCTTTTAGTACGCCGACATGATCCCATTCAGATGTTTTCCGTTTTCAAACGTATAGACGAGCTGCCGAACTCAGTTAGTCTAAGCCTAGCTTTGGTAGAGAGAACATCTATTAAATATCGTTAAATCAATATCTGTTTTTCTTTATTTAATTAAAATATATACCCTGCTTCCCAACACCAACACTTAGCTGTAAGGCTGAAATATAAAGCAAATTCTTCTTCTATACCAACCACTATACATATACACTATGTAATGTGTGTCCTACGTCGATGGTAAAAATTATAAAATCGTCTGCCTGAATCTACCAAACGCGAATGCTATTCGCCTCTTTTAAATCTCTAATCAGACTTATTACAATTTTTTTATATTTTTCACTGTCTAGTTACAAGTATTTAAAAAGATACCCTATCTGAAATCAATTATATCAATTATATGGTCATCCCTATTTTCTGCAATTGTCTTCCAACATTTTACAACCTGATCACCTTTTTCTACAAGTTCCATGTTCATTTTCAAAATAGTTCACGAGATATATTGGGTACGAACTTTTAAAATTGTCCAATATATACGCACGCTATAATATTAAGTTCAGTTATTAATCAATCCGTGTCCAACGGCAATTAAAGTCAATTTTGATTCGTTTGCGATGAATACCCATTTAAACATTAGGCAAACGTGGTCATTCTAAACAAATCTATAACCTACATTCAGTGTTGGGCAAATTTTATTTTAAATAATAAATAAACGTGTGATTTTATTTGCAAATAATAACTAAACTTGTTATTTAAATTAAAGTTATTTAAATAATTCCATAAATAATCTATTTATTATTTCTTATTTGCAAATAAAAATTTATTTATTATTTGGATTGAGGTGGAAATCCATTAAATAGTTTTTCTCTGCTATACCAACCTTTTCAGGTATACCGCCAGTGTTCGGGCTTGTCCGGAGGGCGGATTAATGAATGAAAATACAATTTAATTTATTATTAACTTCCCGATTTATATGGAAGTTATTGTAATTTGTTAATACAAATAATAATTGAAAATTGTATTTGTAAATAACATTTAACTTTATTATTTTAAATAAATTCATTTAGACTTGCTCAAATAATAAATAATTATTTCTGCGTTTTCTTTGAATATCCAAATAACAAATACCTTGTTATTTAAATAATTATTTAAATAATTATTTATTTAAGTAAATTTATTTATTGCCCAACACTGGCTACAGTTACGTGAATTTACAACGAGTCGTATCTAAATCGCTCATTGTGTAAATAAATCGTCACAATGTCAGCTAAAGACTACGATCCACAAGATTCGCTAGGCGGCGTCATGAAGTCTGTTAAAAGGGTGCGTTTTTACGCGGATGTTTTGCCGTCGAAAGCTCGGTCGGAGTGTAAACAGCAGAGATGTACGCACTCTCCGGTGGCCGTGGGAACCGTCCTATCCTCGACACTAAGACAGCCGTGAAAAACGCGACTGATCATTCTTTCTGCCGCCGGCTAATGTTGAAGAAACGGTGTAAGCGAGATCGTTCGAAAGAGCGGCATACGGTCGGCTCGGTTGACTGTGAAACGGCGAGGAACATTAGCGTGTTCGTTTTGCTCTCGTTCGAACCTTCGTGCCGATTATTCGCGGTTCAGCTTCCGTTTCACACGTACCACCGTGCGTATTTTGTCCGAGCCCCTTTTTGCGTTTCCTCGCCGGCTACTTCCGAGTTCGATTCCATCGTGTATGGTTAGAACCAATTGTGATCACGATCCCTCGTGAAAATGCGTGCCGATCGGTGCAGCCGTTTCTGCACGCAACTGTTCGTATGCAACGTTTACGTCTTCGGGAACGATTCCTGAAGAGCGTTGCACCGCGCTCGGGAATTGCAGTCGCCGTGATCGGGTCCTCGGATACTGTCACTGTCAGGGGAAACGCGAAGTGGTCGATGCACAGGGTGTTCCTAGAGTTTCCTCGGTTATAAATAGACTGCCGATCTTTATGCAAAGTAACATTTTTATACATCAATTGCAATCTACAGGAGCCAAGTAAAAATTAATTTTGTTCGTTTGCAGACTACAAATCTTGTAGGCAAATCTCAAGAAAGTGGTGGTACAAGTCCTTGAAGTTTTGAAATTAATAAAAATCGTACTGAATTCTGCGGAACGTTACATTCTACCATATCTTCTGCATTTTCAGAAGCCATAAATGCATAAACATCCGCGGTCTGGTTATAAATAACGAAATTTCTTCAAGGTCCGTGCGCATTCCACGCGTCGAGTACGCGTGCTAAAACGAGCTTCAAATCGCGCCGCGGTTTTTTAATTTTCCGGTCTGTACATCACTGTCGCGTTTCGTTAAGGAGGGAACCAATTTTCTATTTGCTCGTACCGCCTCGTCGTTCTGATTAGTCCGACAACATCTCCCCTCTCCCTTTCTATCTTTATCTGAAGGCACATCCCGCGGCGCATGTTTATTTTTCTTAACATTTTATTTCTCCCCGGGTCGCGACATTTTATTTGTCCCCTGCCTCCTCGCGACGCTCTATTTTTCACCCGTTCTTTCTCTCTCGTCCTTTTTCCTTCCTTTTCCCGTCGTTTGTCTCCGCAACCCCTCTCTCCCTCTTCCTGTCCTCGACGGGCTGAAAATACGAGCTCCGTGGCCGGCCCCGGTCATTGTGTCGAGGAAACTGTAGTTTCGCGACTACGCGAGCACGCGTCGCGAATGCTCGAGCGATTCTCCCACCGTGGCCCAACAGTGGAACGGTTGAAATATTAATCGACCCTTTTCTAACGTCACGCTTGCACACGAAAATTACTCACCGTGCGAGCACCACACCCGACCACTGACAATTATGGGGAGCACGGTGATGTCTCGATATATGGGACAGAGATGTCCACGGTCATTGGGGAACATCCCCATTGCCGTCAGCGTACCCCTTGCGAACCCTTAAAACTAGATCCACGTTTTCCAAGTTCCACTTTCTTAACCCTCATACGCTCCACAAAAATAGCTGCACAAAAGAGACTAGAACAATTCACTCATTTTTATTTTGCACATGAATTCTTCTTTGTTTAAACAGGTGAGACCTTGTTTTTTTTTATTTAGTGCAATTTGAATCTCAAGGTAGAGATTATTTTGCCGTACATTGTTTTTCAATACATTGTGATGAACTGTTTTCTTAAACCTTTAAACCACAGTCATTCAGAAACGAGTAGGTTGTTTTTGATGATGTGTCGCGTAGATATATTATTGTATTAAAGTTGGTATTATGATTAGAATAAATTTATTTAAATCGATTAGAGATGGGAATGCGCCCGTCGATTGTATAACGCGGCAAGTTCAATTAGAAGAAAGACATAGAACGATCGTTGTTATTAAAATAAATGAGTTGTGTTGTCAATGTTCTCGTGATATGCAAAGACGTGATATGTTATTAATGTTTGATTAAAATGTTCATACGATAAATATATATATTATATACATTAAATGTTGTATATTTATTAAACGTTTAACAACTTAGAGCTGAGTATCACAACAGTTTTACATATTTCCGCCGTAGGACTGGAGAGTAGAACATTGCATGAAAGCGGGAGGAAAAGATGCAATTTTATGTCTACAAAACTCAAAGATAGATATAAACTTCTACATTTACGAAATTATGGAAAAATACTTTAATTGAAGAAAGCCACATCGAATAAAAGCAATATAGAATTTGTTTGGATTCCGTCCCATTCAGGCATTATTGGAAATGATGAGGTGGACGCCCTAGCTAAGTTGGAAACATTAGAACAAGCTGATAGGCGTATTGTCATTCCCTTCACCGATTTATGAGAATCTTTTAAATACAAATGTAGAAAAAGCACTAATAATTTCACAATGCAGCAGGATCAGTATAAGGGCAAGGAGTACTTCCAGTATTATGTTAGGGACGGGGTTGCACCATGGTTCTCGGACAGAGGTTTATCACGAAAACATATTGTAACATTCAATCGTTGTAGATGGACACAAACCATAATTATAAAATACTTAACGATTCTCTCAGTGCCCTACTATGTCTACAAAACTCAAAGATAAATATAATGACTAACTTCTATATTTACGAAATTAAGGAAAAATACTTTAAGTTCAAGAAAACCACATTGAACAACAGCAGTATAGAATTTGTTTGGATTCCGTCCCATTCAGGCATTGTTGGCAATGATGAGGCTGACGCCTTAGCCAAGTCGGCAACATCAGAACAAGCTAATAAGTGTATTGTCATTCCCTTTTCTGATTTACTGGAATCTTTCAAACACAAATGTAGACAAAGCACTAGTGATTTCACAATGCAGCAGAGTCAGTTTAAGGGCAAGGAATACTTTCAGTACTATATTAGAGATGGGAGTTACACCATGGTTCTCGAGTAGAGGTTTGTCACGAGAATTTATTGTAACATTTAATCGTTGTAGAGCAAATCATTATCATCTTGCAGCATCTCTTTCACGACTACATATAATAGATGATTCCAAATGTAACTGCGGCAATGAGGTTCAAGATCTTAACCATATCATTTGGCAATGTACCTTGTTGGAATCTCAAAGAGTTGATCTCATGAAAAAAAAATTAAGGAAGCTTAATTTGTTTCCACCTTTAAATATCAGATCGTTGCTTTGTGAACCGAATATTGAGGCATGTTATTTTCTTTTCAAGTTTTTCAAGCAATGCAATTTAAAGATTTAAAGTTATGTTCCTTATATGTTATATACTTAATGTATTCTACTGTACCTACATTACTAATGTTCAAATGTAAGATGTATATTACTAATGTATAGCTTTATAACCCCCTATGGGGAGTTCTAATTAAGCTTTCAATAATAAAAAAAAAAATCGTTGTAGATCAGACCACTACCATCTTGCAGCATCCCTTTCACGACTAAATATTGTAAATGATTCCAAATGTAACTGCGGCTATGAGGTTCAAGATCTTAACCATATTATTTGGCAATGTACCTTATTGGAATCACAACGAGTTGGTCTTATGAAGGGATTGAATAAGCTCAATTTGTTCCCACCCTTGAATGTTAGATCTTTGCTCTGTAAACCGAACATTCTAGCGTGTCATCTTCTTTTGAATTTCTTCAAACTATGTAATCTACAAATTTTAAATTATGTATATGTCAAATACGCTGTTTTCCTATTGATCCTAATGTATATGTCAAATATGCTGTATTTATATTAACCCAAATGTAAAGCTTCATAACCCCCAAAGGGGAGTTACATTAAGCTCAATAAAAAAAAAGATGCAATTTCCGTAATTGCCTGATAAACTTCAGCCTCCGTTCGCCAAACATGGGACATTGCCATAGCACGTGGTCAATATCCTGAGTCTCATAGCCGCACTGACATTGTGAATCACTTATGAAGCAGGTTAGACCTGTAATTTGATCTTGAGATTTTTGTTTTCAAAAGTTTCCTAGAGCTATTCTGCTCTCTACACTTTCAGCATGAGGAATTGGTTCTTTTTCTTGATAGTTTGTTTGTTTTATAACGTAGAACAAGAAAATTTTCAAAAATCTTCATCACGAGTGTGATGGGTAGTGCGTGTTTATAGAAGTTTTTTAACTATTTATTTACGTATAATCTTGTCGGGTTCTTTAGAGTTTCTTAAAACAATATTCTTCAGTTTTCTTCAAGTATCTTCAGGTTTCCTTAAATTCTTCAAGACTCTTCAGAGATCTTCGAGTTGACTATTTTACACATGAAATCAACACATTATATTTCATTTATAGCGTCACACTTTAATGAAATAAATCTCACGACGTAGACATAAAGAAATGAATAATTTGACAGTATGTGAAAATATTGAATGGTTGAATTTTCACTGTAAGGAACGTATGAGGGTCAAGGTCTGACAAAGGGAACCGCGTAAAATCCTCTATAATGAACCGTGAAATAAATACGAGCAAATAATCTCCAGTTTTAGCGATCGTAAATTTTGTATATGCACTATATGATATCGGCGCTTTAATTTTTTTGCATCTAGTTGAATATAGTAATGGTTGAACCATACACATATTACATTGTTATATTAATTTCATATACAAAATGATTACTAAGTTTCTATCAATTGCTGCTAATACATTGCTTGAAGTGTGATAACGAATGCTTTAAAATTTGAAATTCGCACCTAACATTGATTTCGAGGTTCTTGATCCTTGACATCTGATTGGCTAGTTAGATCTACGATATTCTTATGTTTTCTGTTCTTGACTTTACCACAACAGTTACAGTTTAGTACAGTTCAAACATTCTTATTGACAAGTACCATTTCATTTACTTTGATTTTCATTCTGTTTTCTCACAATTAGCAAGTATGTATAACTACCTAATTGTCATAACTATTAATACTAGAACTCCGAGCACTAAACGCAGTTGGCATACATTGCCTTATAATAACGACAATATACCATTTATTTCGATGTCGTGCAAGTTTTATTTAAATATGTACTCCAACAGAGAAGTTGATTAAAGAAATTTCTCGGAAAAACACATTTATACTTTTAATATTTCGAATCGAAAACAGTTCGCACCAGTCATTCTGTTTCTTAAATAGTCGGTTTAATGAATAACAAATTCTATTACATTAATTTTCACAGACGTGGACCTTTCTTGATAATGGTTCAAAACCGAACCGAAACGTTGAAATTAGAAGAAAGTTGAGTTGAGGAGGATTTGATCGAACCCTCCGGAACATCGAGCAGAAATTGTAATACTGCAAAATTGCTAATTTCTGTATCTTTGATCGAACCTGTAGCGCCGTTATCATATACATAGTGCATATACGAGCAAATCCGTGGGACGAGTCTCTGAATCTCAGTCGGCCCCAGTCGGCCGCTCTCAAAATTTTGTCAAAAATTTTCGACAAGAGTAAATAAGAGCCACCCTAGTGTACACACTGTCTCGATGATTATTTCCGCTCTCCGACTGACACGTGGCTCACTCAGCAAGATTCATTCGACCGTGGCGCGCGCATGCAGCGTCATCAGCGTTGATCCACTTACTGGCAGCGCACCCGGCTACTCTGATCCTTCATCCAGCTTAAAGAGTATACATTGTGAGCGAGCGAAGCAGGATCTAGATCCTCTAAGACTGTGCAAATTTAATCTAATTCAGTGGTGGATGGTTCCATGCGTCGCAGACCAGTTGGTTCACTTCCTATCACGGATACCAGCGATCCTCTATCCGGTTGGTCCACGATGCATAGTCCAAGGATATCTCTTGGACGTCCCCGTTCAAATTTGTAACCATGCCTGTGCCTGCACGCGGACCAGTGCGAGAGCCTTCGGAAACTCCGCAATTACGTCGCCGCGGTGCACAACGGTTAGCTGCGGGGTTAATTGCGCGATCGAGATAAACATCGCGATCCTATCGCCCGACGATTAAGCCCCAAACAGGCCTTAAGCTTTTCCCTCGATACGCGATCTACGACGATGCCCAGTTATACTACGTTACTCCTCTCTTTGCGATGCGGACAATACGCGACCTTGTCATCCACCAGGACTCCAAGATCGAGCTCTATATTCTTCAAACAGATAAAGTATTAATGATTTCGGCGCAACGGTTCGATCAATTAAACACGATAAAGTAATTTTACAAATTAATTTTTTTTTTTTATTAAGCATTTCAGATCTCAACTGAGATCTATATCTGCTGTACAAATGTAAGTTACAGTAAATACATATTCATACATATATAGACAATATTAAATCTAATTAATTTCGTGCTTTACAAATCTTGAGGAAATGAACTATAAGAAGACAAGATTTAATGTTGGGTCGGGCATCTAACATTTTTCGGCAAAAGGGTAGCTACAATTTAATTTTACATAGTTGGTGAGTTAGCTTGTATCGCTGTAAATCAAGGAGGCTACATTGCCAGAATCTTACTTTCACTATACGTGACGCTATATATGTAGCTCACAATCTTTTAAGAAGGTACAAATCATCTTACATATAGTGTATGTAGGTTTGTGGAGCAAAACATTACACGACATAGGAAGAAAAAAACCCCGTGTACTCAGGTTATGTATAAATTTAGTTCTGTGGCTGTCATGGGTAGGACATTGCCATAGGACATGATCAATATCCTGGGTCTCATGTCCACATGAGCAACCAGGGTTATCTATCACATTGATTTTCGCTAGTACAAATTAATTTAAACTGTCAACGTTTCGATCCTTATGTGGATCATTTTCAAGAAAGAAGTAAAACTGGGTTTGCTTTATGAAAATTTTAACATAGATATTTGGTTTTGTGACACATGCTATTACTAGGTCGTTACACAGGTTACTGTCAGTAATCATGTGTCACAAAACCAAATATATATGTTAAAATTTTCATAAAGCAAACGTAATTGTTCTTCATCTTGAAAATGATCCACATAACGATCGGAACGTTGAAAGTTTAAATTACAGTAACTTCCCTATGAATCGGGAAGTTAATTAATTTGTAAAATTGCTTTATCGTGTTTAATTGATCGAACCATTGCGCCGAAATCATTAATACTTTATCTGTTTTAACAATCTTACGATCGATAGCATTAACAACATTTTCTATATTCTTCTTTTAAATATTTTTAACCTGCAAGAGTACCTTGATTTATGAGTCTCAAATTACGCAACATGTACATGGCTGTGCTTGCTAACATTACAAGGATAACTTATAGACTAGAATTGAGCAATATAATGAACATTTTTGAGTACAATAGTAACACTAGAGAAATAAGCAGTGAGACTTCAGGAATGTATGTATATAAAATAGGGGGCAAAGAGAGGGTCCGCACAAAAAGGAATCTATTATATAGGGTGGAAAGTATTCCTTGTTGCAAAGTTTGCGAACCAAATTACTTCTATTATTATCATAGATCGGACATTGCCATAATATATGATTAGGATCCTGTATCAGACAACCACATGGACAGCTTGTGTCATCAGCAAGTTTAATCCTAAAAAGGGAGGCCCTCAGTTGGTAGTGTTCTAATCGAAGTCTATTAACCCAGCGAATAAATTCTCTAGGGAGCCTGAGGTGGATAAACCAAGGTTTAGATCCAGAGTGATAAAAGGATTCGAAAAATTTTATGTCCTTGTACCCTACCTCTTTAAGAATATAATTTTTTGTTAGCTCTTTAGCTTGCTTTCTAAAACTATTGGAAAAGTCGGAGTAGGGGACCAGGATATTAGTAGACATAGTCAGCAAAGATGCTTCTTTAGCTAGTACGTCAACCTTTTCATTATGTGTGATTCCAATATGCGAAGGGATCCAAAAAAGAAGCAAATTCTTGGAATCCAGAAAGTAAGAGTTAATCAAATTTTGAATATCAAGTAGAAAAGGGCTAGATTTGGTATTGCTAGAGTAGTGAGAGATTTTGTTACACTCGTAAAAAAAAGTGACTGATTTGTACAGTATTATAAAATTAACAAGATTAGATTTATTTATATTTTGTGCGATTTGAAGAATGTATGCCACAAATTCCCATGAACACACCTCTTTGCAATTTCAATAATTGGCAGATAAAAAATCTAAAATGGGTCAGTTAACCCCTCGTGGTAGGTTTAGTATTAATCTGGTAATGTCCAGAATGTGATTCAGAACGTACACTTGTTTGAACTGCTCCTCTCAATCGTAAGTACTACCCTCCCTACTCTATTAATGTTTTCCTAGCGCGCGAGACATTGCAGCGCTAATATTTATTTGTAACTTCCTCAAAAAATGTAAGATTAGGATTCAGCGTCTACCGTTTGTATTAATTGAACTTTATATAACGATATATATTGTACTTCGTTATTATTTGTAAAGTGTTACACTAATGTATGCTAAATAAGTAAATAATGTCCGCTGCTTTAAATTGTACGCGCCAATTTTTGTAATAAATGCATCAAATTCGCAGTCCAGTGATGAAAAACTATGGATGCCTTTGGCGGATCGATTCTGTGCACCAACTATTGTTCCGAACATTGATTTTTCGACACCGAGATGCACGGTCTTTCCTGTGTGATTTATAGTTGATCGTTAAATAGAAAATGTTCTAAACACAAACACGACAAACTTGTTCGGTTTACGACATGTTTTCGCTACCCTACTTTCACACGGGGGAAAAAACGTTTGAAAACCACCGAACAATAAGAACGCGGGGTAACGTATCGACATATGAAGCGGTGTCCGGTTACCAATGGTTTTGTCAAGATAATTGCTGAACCAGCGGCCATAAAAATTCCAGAAAACCGAGTCGGTTTACTGGATGGGGCAAAAACCAAGAAGTTCGGATCCACCGTAGCGTGGATAACGAATTGTGTCACGAACGTAGATACAGCGACCGATCGAAAAATTTCGTTGAGGGGAAGAGAAAAGAAAGAAAAAAAAGGATCTCGACGCGAATTCGCGTAGAATTTGATCCCACGGATCGAATGAGCCCTTCGGTGTTCCCCTTCTTCCCGATACGAAAGAAAGGAAACCGTACGACAACTATTTTTCAACTGCGAGCAACGGTAAGAGATGGAAAAAGGAAAGAAAGCTTCATATTTATGTATGAGAGCGCGCGCGCGGCGGTAAAGGGTACGATCTAATATACAGTCAATGAATGATTTATAGAACGGTATCTGCTTTTTATCTTGAGAGAGTTCCAAGCTGTCGTGCTACGGGCACCAGTTGCGCCGAGATTGGTTGCCGGAGGATGCAAGCCGTTCCATGTAATTGCGACCATAAACATAAAGGCTGTTTAAGAAAATTCATCGCCACAATAAGACACCACACCTCGACCGTCCCTGGTCGTTCCTTCTGATTCAACCCTTAACACTCGAATGGCGACTCTGAAGAGGCGGCATTTAAAGTTCCTGTACCATTATTCAAAATACTGTTTAAGTTATTAAATACAGTGACTTCCATAAGTATTCGTAGGCCCTTTAAAACAGAATAACTTTTTTATAATTGTTAATAATAAATGTTTAATGTTCTCGGCGCTACGGTTCGATCGTTAAATACATGGATCTATTAAATTATTAAATTTAATTGTTAAATGTATGGATCTATATAACCTAGATCTCTGCAAAACGATCAGTAATAGTGAAAACTGACATGCCGAACACAAGTGATTCACGAGCCTCATGACTTTCATAATTTCAAACTAAATCACACCTAAGCAAATGAGTTGAAAAATTGTTGGAAAAATTTGTTCTCCTTCATATTTAAACATTTAATAGTTACAACTTTTGAAAATTATATTTTATCAAGTTAAAAATGTTTTATTTTTCTTACAGACGCAATTATATTAATCTTGAAAATGGTCCAAATTGTGACCGAAACGTCGATTATATAAAATTAGCAAAATTGCTTAGTTAATTTATTATTGTTTGTGTATTTAACGATCGAACCGTAGCGCCGATAGCATTCAACGATTTTTTATTAACAATATTACGATCGATATAAATAAGTTTATAAAAATATTCAACCTGAATCGCAACAAACTGGAGTGACATAAAAATTGATTTTCCTTCGTAACGTATATAATACTTTCGTAACGAAAGTTACAGCTACTCCTTTCTATTAGAAACGCATGAAATCCGCCGTCTTAGCGATGGGAATATGATTGTTGTAGAGTGTCAAGGGCTGAAGTCCTTGGAGAGATGAGAACGATTCTGATGAATGACGGCTCGTTGGCGAGACACAAAGCGGAAAGTCCCGGTGAAAGCTTGAATCGGCGAAGAAAGGTCGCGGCTTCGTATCTTCCGCAGCTGTCGATCGAAGGTTAAGCCCGCCGATCGATAATCGACTTAATTGGCGGGTATTATGCGAGTCCGGGGATCGGGGGGACGTAAACACGCGTTACATTGTGCTTAACGCGCGACTTACGAGCCGCGGCGACTTGTCCGAGGGCCGCTCGGAATATGGTTATACGTTTGGAAATCATAGAACCGGTTCCACCGATGGTTCTTCAACTTCTTTGCCGGCCGTCGAAAGTTATTGAATCCCCCGTGGATGCTGCATTGTCGAGCGGATCCGACGGTCCGGCTTGTCGCGGCTTTGTCCAACGAGAGGCCGTTCGCCCGACGACCATCGAAACCGGACAGGTCATCGTTGGCAACGTTAACAGACGACCGATTTCAGAATGACGCACGAACCGATTGCGTGTAGCCAACGGGGCTGCGACCGCGGCACTATTAAAAAGAATTTTGGCGGGTCGCGGGGTCGGACACCTTCGTTCCGTTTCTAATCGACGACGCGGCTTCTTTAACCCGGGAGTAGGCACATGTTGGTCTTTTTGACCGACGATTTCGTATATATTGAAATATTAGCTGACCCGACAGACGTCCTGTCCAAATGTCAATAAATTTGTTTGAGATCTGTAAACGAAGTAATAAACGAACGAAGTATAAATGAGAAAAAAACGTATTTCTGAGTGATCATTGTATCTATTAACAATTGTGGCCATGGATATTCAATTTAAGAAGGACTACATTTACAAGATGATTTTTACAATTTGGGCGAATTTTCCTACTTTCCTTTGTAATTGTCTTGAATTTTTTTTCTTGCAAACTTTTCCAGGACCATAACGAACAAAACAAAAAACGAATAACGCATATTCATTGTTGGAATCGTGAGTTATGCTCTTGAATTCATACAAAAATCCCATAGAAAAAAGCACTTTCATTTATTCCCGAATTTTTCATTTTTCCAGGCCATTTTTCCAATTTTTCTTTCCCCAAAAACCTTATTCGGACTATTACAAACATTTTCTTTAAAAAATTACTCAAATCGGTCCAGCCGTTCCCGCGTGATGTCGTGACCAACGAACAGCATTTGATTTTTATTATATAGAAGAAGATAATCCAAGTCTTCGACTGTTGATTTTTTCCGTCGAGCTATTCTCATTTGAAGGGGGTCTCGACTTGTTTATCTTACGGGGCGATATTTGGTGCAGTTGTTTAGGTTTTAAAACAGTATCGCTACGCGTCCATCTATTCGACCATATTTTATAGTGTATATGCGCCTGAATAACGTCAGTCTGATTTCGTCTGTCGAGTTTGACGCATACTGTGTGGCAATGATGTCTAACTTCGAATATTTTGAAGAAATTGAAAACGAGGTCAGTGATTCGGCAGAAGATTCTGATTATGTAGTAAAATACGATCACAATATTGATCATAATAAATACACAATACTATAAAACAACCAAATAATGAACGAGGATCAGTACATCCTGGAAGATGTTATTTTTGCTCTACTAAAAAAAAAATAGAAAAACGGGAAAACAATGTCCCAATTGTAACGCATTCATTTGTAATGAACATACAGTTTACCTACTTTTGTCACGAGTGTTGTAATAATGTGAGCGAATCTAAATCATCAAGCGACGAGTAATTATTACTTTTTTATTTCGACAGTTAATTTTATTCATTTATTTTAAATTTTATATTATATGGTTACTTAATATTTTATTTAATTTATCTATTTCATATTTTAGTTATTTCGTTACGAGGTGACCATTTATTTTATTATTTTATTTTATATATTTTTATTTTATTATATAAATGTAAAACAATTCTGAAACAAATAAAATACAATATTACACATTATTTATACTATATTAGTCATTTTATTAAATTATTTATCATTATATTAGCATCGGTCGAAATGACCGACGCGCGCCTACTACATAATGTAATGCTGGTGATGCGCCCACTTCCGGGTTAAGGGGTTCCCGTTTTCAGGATTGCAAGCTTGCGGAATGGGCTTCTTCAGCAGCCAAACCGCGCGAGATAGAAGATCAATCAGAACTGCAGTCGCCCTCGAAAGTCCTATTTTTACGTTCACCAGATGTAATTTGCATTATTCGGCAGCGTGTAACTGCAGCCAGAATTGAGCTGATTTAAATACATTGTAATTGAAATACATAATTCGAACCGTCTATTTAATTTGATTGTTACTTACGCGAATCATACGTGTAATCGAAATTCAATATAATGTGAATTACTCGCTTAATGTTATTCCCATTATTCGGCAGCATATGCAGTTGTCGAAGTTTTATGGAAATAGCTACTACTTAACTTTTTATTACTCGCATATATAATGATTTAAATACATTGTAATTGAAATACATCATTCGAACCGTCTATTTAATTTGATTGTTACTTACGCGAATCATACGTGTAATCGAAATTCAATATAATGTGAATTACTCGCTTAATGTTATTCCCATTATTCGGCAGCATATGTAACTGTCGACGTTTTATGGACATAGCTACTATTTAACTTTTGATGGGAAAGTAAAGGAAGGAAAAGGAAGTCCACCTTAGAAATAAGAATTGTAAATAATGTAATTAGGTTTAAGGCATAGGTTAAGTCTGTTGTAAATAATATTTCTCTCTCTCTCTTTATATATTATAGATATAGTAGAATAAGATTTAGGTTAAAATAGATGTAAGTTAGTTGATAAGTTAGATGTAAGGAAAATGTGTGAAAGAGAAGGGAGGGGAAAAGGGGGATAAAGACGTGAGAATTGTAACCCCGAGGGGACACAATAAAGATTATATATATACTATTTAACTTTTCATTACTCGCATATAGCGTTTGCAATCTGGAAAGTTGAAATTTAATGTTTCAATTTGATTTTGCATTAAAATAGTTATTTCGTAGAATAAAAATGTATTTATGTCGGAGTGACGTAAAATTCCACGTAACCAATTATAAAGAAAGTGGAGTACGAGTTAACAATATCAAAAATCCAGGCTTAATTGAAAGAAGTAGACAAAAATATGTGGACGACTTCAGATGGATGATCAAAGAACGAAGTTCAGCGAAGAAGGACAGACTATCTCGGAACGTAATTACAGATAAAAAGGACAGAAGGGAAAGCACGGGTCGCAGCCTTCAATCAAGCATCACGACGCGACTCCGCCATAGCAATTGGAAATGGGGATTTCATTCACCGTATTGGTTACCTAGACAGTGGCACGCGGGTATTTTCATTCTCGTTTTTCTGCGGCTATCGCGGTTCGTTTGTGTACAATCACTGTGATTTAGACCGTCGAGGATCGAATGGAAAGTCGCGGCGCTGTGAAATGCCCATCAACGTAGAATTTTCATTTCTCCGTAATCGGATGGGAAAACGCAGACATTGGCGAGCACGGTTTCGAAAAAGTATACTTCTAAAGACTCGTCCTCTACGGGTCCCTTTTGAACGAAGATCCAGCACCGGATCGTTCGATCGTAAGGATAAATGTGTCTGCGCGTCACTTTTCACCGTTTCCGAGGCTCCATCATCATCGTCGGCATCGGCAGAAGCATCAATTACATCGTCATTAACAGTTTTCAGCTGTAATTACGGGACAGCGTGCTAAACGGTAATGCACAAAAAAAGAAAGTGCTGGTAGTATCTTTCGCGTGATATTTATAGCGGCAATCACTGGTCGGTCTACTGCACCTGACGACTAGCATCAAACCCTAACGATCTATTAAGCGCGTTCGACGAGCGAGAAAGAAAGTCTGGCCGTTCGCCGAGGAAAACATATTCGCGAGCTGTCGGAGCCTCGACGCACCGCCAGAATTCCGATACGTACTCTCGAGATCAGCTGGTTTAGTTCCGAAGCTGTTCGCCGATGCACGGTGCCCATCTGATCTGTCAAGGTGCAATTCATACTCCATTCGTCGTAGATCTCTGCTGTGCCTCTGGATGCACAAGTTTACGTTCCTATGATGCGATTTGGTATGTCTTTCCTTGTTTTTCACTTGCGAAGAAAAACGAAAGAGCATCGCCCAAATTCAAACACGTGAGTCGATCGATTTACGATATATGTTCGGCGCACGCGTTTGCGTTTGTATTTTCGCTTCGAGACTTCTGAATGGTTTATGGTTTATGGTTTATTCTTCTCTTTATATACATAAAGATGGCGTTGTAGAGCCTGAGCTCTATTTGTCCAATGCAAACCGGTCCTTTTACATATAATGATGTTAACAAAAAATATATATTTATGTATTTTGATATGAATAATGACTTGAAGTAATTTGTACTATTTCTTTCTTTTAATGTGTACTATAAACTTCTGTAGAGTTTTGTTTAAATTGATCTATCTATCTATATATATATATAAAGAGGAAAGTTATTGAGAACCTTCGTTAAAAAGGATATAGAACTAGAAGAGGAGGTTTGCAACATATTAAAAAGGAAAGATGATTCCATCCTAAGGGCAATAGCAGTGTTCTTAATACAAATATATATATAATAAAATAAATATATAAATCATATAAATATATATATAATAAAATAAATATATAAATCATATATATATATATATATATATATATATATATATATATATATATTTGTATTAAGAACACTGCTATTGCCCTTAGGATGGAATCATCTTTCCTTTTTAATATGTTGCAAACCTCCTCTTCTAGTCCTATATCCTTTTTAGCAAAGGTCCTCAATAACTTTCCTCTTTTCTATTATATGATCTATATCTTCGCTTTTGTATCCACATTCACATGTCGTATAGTTTATATAATTTTTCCTAGCAAGAGAACTTGCTAGGTTGTAGTGGTTTGATCTGATCCAGCTCAGCGTGTTTATGGATCGTCTTCCTATATTCTTTATGGCTTCGAACCATGGCTTTCTTTTTCCTACGTTGCTATCCGTTGTTTCAAAGTATTTTTTTTTTCTTTATATGTACCTTCTCTTATATGTCTCCAATCTGACTTTTGCCACCTGTTGTCTGGCCTTCTGAATGTTGCGTTTTTGACTTTTGTGATCGCACCTTTAGACCGCTGTCGAACAACGAACGATCAGCGTTCTCACGTTCGACGTCTTACTATTGAGGCTTCACTTACTTGCAATCAGCCAAAATTGAGTACAATGGAACCTCGAAGACACCATAGTTAATACAATTGACTGGCTCGTATAACAGAGCTTCGTCAATTCATCCTGATTAGTTCTTTGCATTTATAAGAAATAGAGACCACGGTTTTGAACGTGTATTGAGGATACACGTATTCACGTGTCCACGTGTATTAATATATATCCGTATTTTAATCCGTGTACTTCTTTATACACGGATACACGTGTACTGAAGTAAACGTGTACACGTGCATCGAAATACACAGATAATACACGGATACACGTGTATCGAGCTACACGGATAATATAATACGGGCATCCGTTGTTTTCATTACACGTGTATTATCTGTGTATAAGGGTACACGTGTGTCGATGTAAACATTTTGGTTTTTCTTCAACAAAATAAACAGTTAATTGATTAAGGTTTATTAACAGAAATTATGATGTACGTTAACATTCGAAACCTCTCATGTTAACTCTTGTATATTTCAATGTGATAATACACATGTATCCGTATATTCAAGTTCACAGTTATACATGTATTTCCCGTATATTTTGATATACGAAGTGCACGTGTATCCGTGTATTAAATAGTATCCGAACTTCTGCACGGATATATTAATTACACGTGTTCACGTGTATTTTCAATACACGTGAAATGGGTATCCCTAATAAGAAATTGGCTGAGTGAAATATAAAACTATAAAATACAATATACATACCTTCAAACTAGTGGGTTAAAAAACATTTCTACCATAATCTCTCGATTTTTCCCATATTCTGCAATATATGTATTTCAGCCTCAATTTAAAAAAAATCATCGCTCTGTCTCATTTCTATCGAAAGTTCTTTGATTTTCATCCAAAATTCATCGGTTTATCCGTTATCCCACTGTGCGGCGGTGCGAACGGTGCTCGGTGAGCCGTCTCGGTGTATCCGCGAAACGAAGGCAATATTTCTCGCGAACCTACGGAAAATATGGCGAAGTCCATTAATTTAACTCCGCGCCGCGGAGTTTATACGATCCCCGGGTACCGCGGTGTGTAAATAATGGTAAACCGTGAGAGGGGGTGTTTTTCCAACGGGTTCCCGTTGGCCGGCGCGCGAGCAAAAGAAACAAATATTGATAAGCCGTCCCATAGGAAAGAGTCATTCGACGAATCCGTTTGTAATTGGTGGATCGCCGTTAAACGTTGCGAAAAATTCTTCGACGATCCACCGTTTTCTCCTCTACAGCCATCGAAACCCTGAAGAGAGCTCAATTATCCTTATTGTGACGATTCTGATTATATATTTCAAATTGAAACGATCACTGTGAAAAATTTTATAGAATCTTTGGACTTCGGCCAGAGGCAGTTACACGTTTGGGAAAACATCCGCGTTTCCCTTCCCTGCTGGGAGAGCATTAGCGCGTGTCGTATTATTCTGCTTTTATGGCGAAACACTCGAAAGCTGTCGACCATTATTCTCCGAAGGGGTTTCATAAAACGAAGGTGGAATTTCAAGACTGAACTCGCGTGAAGAGAATGACTTAAACGTGGACACGATCGTTTATCTTCCGGAACTTGATCACTTATTTATTTAGAGAAGAGTTTCCTTCGCAACGATCCCAACCCTTGAATACTTGAAAACGAAATTGAGAGAAAATTTCATTCATAACTACTTATAAATACATAAAAACTTCAGAATACTGTAATGTTGTTTTTTAATGTGACGAAGTCGTTAAGGGATTATATCAATTTTTATTTTATCCCTGCTTCGCGCGATCAATGCAGAACATTTTTATTCTGCTGATCCTCGCTTGACTTATTTTTGTTATTGAATCAATTCTGTTGAGTTAATCTATACAAAGTGCGGTTCAGTTACAATGCGTGATCTAATACAAATTAAACGAATGCAACAGCTAATAGCGTTGGATCTGGAAACATAAATCTTTACTTTCTACCACACTCGATCCTGATATGATCGGTGAATCTTGTAATCGGCTAATTACGATGATTCATCACGGTATCTCCGAAGCGTTTATTTTTAATTGTTCCACGGAGAAGGATTTCTAACGTCGAAGAAGTAAATTTTAATGAGCGATTGCTCACACGAACGCGCACGACGGTTCACCGATCACGAGTTTCCTTCGCAGTTCACGCAACGGCACACGCTTATGCTCCGACGGAAATAACTTTCGACGCTAACTAATCCGCCGCGGGAAATTCTTGCCAAAACCGCCCCTTTCACGTTTTCTCCACCATTATTCCGACCACGTTATATTTGACTGAAGGGTACGTTTCCAGCGACGAGCATTTTCTTCGACTCTCCATCCAGATCCCTTCAGAAACTCGAGCATTATGGACGTCGTTCAATGAAAATTCGTCGTTCAATGGCATTCTTGGAAAATGGATCGTTGTACGCGCACTTCATTTAATTTGTACAATTCATGCAACCTACCACTGTCAACAGAATGTTTCCGTCGGTCTTTCTTAATTCCAACTTTAATACCGTTTTTTTTTTCGAATAAAACATCTCTGTTTTATACACTCCATAAGTCACCGGACGCTTATTCAAATTTGAATGCTGACGATTTTTTGTTATTAAAGGATTCACATATTTGTTCCGTCCATTACGAATTTCTTCAGTAAAATAATTATTCTAGGTCCACGAATGAATTGCAAGTCTGAAGAAACTAAATATCATTAATAGACTGCGAATCTTGATGCAAAATGGTCTGCACCGATTGCAAGATATAGAAACTAAATTGAATGTTATTTAACTCATATAGATCCACAGTCTAATCATTAATCTATATATACAAAAACGAAGTCTTAACTCACTCACTCACTCATCAATGCCCAGGCTAAACCCTTGGCCCTAGAAAGCTGAAATTTTGCACAGAGGTTTGCTTTATGATCTATAGGGATAAGAAAGGATATTTCGAAATTCAACCCCCAAGGGGGTGAAAAGGGGTTGCAACGTTTGTACGAGAAATATTTTATTTATGTAGTATATAAAGATAAGATGTCTTTAAAATGTCTCTGTGCTATCTGGGAAGGTACTAGAAGTATAAACCAAATAGTTTTAACCCTTAGATACGTGGTGGTTTTTCAAGAATAAACTCCTTATAAATTAAATTCAAACTTATATTCGACAAATGGGGTAAAATGGTGTGAATAAGCCTAAAAATCGGTATGAGTGTTGTTATTGAGGTTTAGGGACGTTAATTACGAAAATGGCATCAATTTTGAAATCTAAGATGGCGATGCAACATAAAATTAACCCTTTGCACTCCGAGCTATTTTAACTGGAAAATTAAACATTTCTTCCGATCTAGAATATTTCCATACCTTATAATTTTTGCAATTTTATGAATATGAAATTGGTACATTACCTTATACAGTACCTAAATGTTTAGTAATTTATTAGATATCGATATATTTAATAATATAAACAATATTTTGAAGAATGGTACAGCAATTTTTAGTGGTGCCTCAGAGGGGACAGCCGAGTGCTAAGGGTTAAAACTCTATAGGGGTGAATGGGAGGTTAAAAGGTTTTATGGAGAAACAATATAAATTTTCGAGGGCATTAAACAGTTTCATGTGCGAGCGAAGCCGCGGGGAAAAGCTAGTACACGATAAAAGAGGTCGATTCCATTCTAATGGAACGTTCAGCACATGTAAATCACTCTGATAAGGTTTCTCTGAATGTATATTCCAAGTATCCAGTTGTTTAGAAAGTTTTGCCTCCAATCCATTAATATTTGTACGATATACCGAACACTTCTGAATATAAAAAGAGCAGATAAAATACTCATAATAAACTGTGACATTTAATATCCCAATTGGGTCAGCATACAAAACGCGAGTTGAACGTCTCAAAATTCGTTCCCCATTCGTCTTCGTCCATTGAAAAGGTAATTTTTCATCTTCCAAGCTTTCAACGCCGAATAAAAGAGCCGGGTGAAATTACCCTCGAATTTTCATCCAATTTTACTCGTTTTCCGGTTTTAATCCGAATTAGACAGCAAGTGATACCGGTCTGCGTAAACTTGGCTTATCAAAGACGGTTCCGGCCGCGACACTCTTCTCGTCTCTCGTCTCCTCCTCCCTTTCCTTTCATTATCACTTATTGTTTACGGTGAAGCGGCTATGTGGGTTGCGATGCCGGCACGGACAATACCGTCGCGTCTGTTTACAACGCAAACTCGATAATATTGTTCCCGTGCTTCTTTTCCCTTTCTTTTTCTATGCCAAGGCGAAGCTTTTCAAGCAAACTCGACCGCGATGCACCATCCAACCTGCGTGATTAATCCGATCAAAAGTATTTGTTTTTTAGTTATTTTACGTTGCTCTCAACACTTTGCTCACCAGGGAACATATTCAGTTGATACAAGCCGATTTTGATGAAACTTATGTGAGATATAGTTCTTCGAAAAATATTTGACACGTGTTATTTTATCGGCAACCATCCACTCTGAAGGGGTGAAAACAGCCCTCAAAGTTGGCGGTCAAAACCGTATTTTTTGAGATATTTCGTAAACTAGGTCGAAAAAATTCGATATTTTTTAATTGAGTGTTTTTTAATGGAAAATGTAGTCGTGCAAGAAAAATTTAACAAACTTTTTTTGTTTAAACAATATATTAAAAAAAATTTGATGATTTTTTTAGCAGCAGTTTCTCGTATTTTTGGTTAGTTAATTTTAATGTAAATTTGGGTGTGTGATCTTCGATCCAAAATAGGGGATACGTGTTTCAGGATTTTCTTTCATTCAGGATTGGGATATTGTATACCTATGTTATTCATTTTGTGTTTGATTAGAAACGCCGCGCGCCGTTAAGCGATCGCGTATGCTGATATACGAAAATCCAAGAGAGATAATTCAATACAGTATTTGCAATAGTTTTTTGCGAATATCTCGGAAACTAAAATCGAGCAGCGGTAACATGTATAGGAAAAAGTTGTTCAAAACGTAGAAATCTGTAACATAGTTAAATTTCATCAAAATCTGAGAGGAAGCCCAACTTCTAAATAATTATCGCCAGAATTCCTTCCTCCGCACGCCAGGTGCAAGGCTATCTTTCATTATGCATAATTATTGTTACATGGCAAAAAAAAAAAAATCCTCAAACACGTACCCCTATTTTGGATGAAAGATTACAAGCCCAAATTTACATTATAATTAACTAACCTGAAATACGAGAAACTGCTGCTAGAAAAACATTAAATCTTTAATGTATTGTTTAAACAAAAAAGATTTGTTAAAATTTTCTTGCACGACTACATTTTCCATTAAAAAACACACAATTAAAAAAAATCGAATTTTGTCTACCACTGTTTTTCGAGATATCTCAAAAAATATGGTTTTGACCCCCAACTTTGAGGGCTCTTTTCACCCCTTCAGAGTGGATGGTTAAAAAAACACGTGTCAAATATTTTCCGAAGATCTATATCCCACATAAGTTTCATCAAAATCGGCTTGTATCAACTGAATATGTTCCCTTGTAAGGTTACTTCGCGACGGGATCTACAGTTTATTAAGGTGGGTTCCGAACCACCTTGGGCACCACAGTATTATATGCCATCGAAAGTATTTGATCGCTCGATCGAGTAATAAGCGCCGTTTATTTACCAACTGAGACGCGGATGAAAATTATAAAACGTTACCGATGACGGAGGATCGGCAGACTCTAGTAAGTCTCTTTCGTTTGCTTCGCCCTGGAGAGCCGTGAACACTAGGGTGGACCTTATTTTTCGACCATGAAATTTTGGGCACGCCTCCCCCAATATTGTTCCATTTCATGAAAAAATAATAGATCCAAAGTTTTAACTGCGCGCTAAATGTAACGAGTATACTGAAAATTCAAGTTAAATATTTTATACCTCCAAAAATATCATAATTCCTTACATGCATTCAAGTACAAGTTGTACTCTGTACGAATTAAGATTATTTCACATTAATTAGCCTGTCTAATTGCTGTCCGCCATTTCTCGCTAACAAGTCCGTTTACGCTCAAATTTCGTGTTTCGTGTTAACGGTGTAAAAATCCTATCACAACTCTTCAATAATTCTGCAGACGGTTAGAGGCCCCTGAAGCAAGCAACTTTATCTTTCGCAGGAATTATTTACTTACCAAATGGTACAATTCTAGGAGAAGGCGTGAAAAGAATCTCGCAAAAAGGTTTTCACCAAGTATAACTAAGGTCCACCCTAGCGAACACTGTTCAAATGTTTCGGAGAAAGATAAAGGTGTCTTGAAATACCATATATTGTATAAATAACGGGAGAAATAGTTGGCAGTGCGAGGCGAGCTTAAAGGGGACGGGTTGTCGGGAGTAAACCACGGTAAATCCGGCCAGAAGCCTTTGTGTTGACTGTTTCTTTGCCGAGCGAGCGAGCCCCGAAGGCAGCCAAGCCAGATTCCCTTACCGAGTTCAAACGTTTTAACCACCTGCTTCCGAAATTTGACCGCCGCCATTCTTATACACACTTTCGACGTCCTCCACCCGAGTTGACACAGCGGGGTGAAGATGGAATTGGAGCCAGTAGGACTAAAGAGGCCCAACACTTGACCATTTATCGAACAACCGTTGTCCGTTGTCTAGTGTCGTCCAAGAGAATAGAATTCATCCACAACACATAGCTGTGTTTCATGTTCAAGTGGTAATTGCAGACGTTCAAGTCGAAAATGAATAGTTTCGCCGAGAGGAAAGTGGAGTAGCTACACGCTAGAAACTCATTTTATCATTTGATTGCCTTCCTCCCGATAGCGTCGACCGTAAGCCCATAAATCCTGCTTGCACTAATAACTTCACAACCTGGCGCGATCTTGTTCATTGCGTTTCTCGTCCACCAGCCGATTAGGAGTCATTAAAAACGCGTTACACCGAACATGGCAAAGTGTCGATCGCGGAACAGCTGATTGGAGGGACGTATCGTGATCGCGGTGGCGCGCAATGTGTCGCATTTTTCAGGGGAAGCAATTATCTTGCCTGTCTTTGTAAACTTTGCGAGCTTGTTTGAACACAGATAGTACGATCGCAAAAAACATTAACTTTTGTAGGTAGAGTGACATGCCCAGGGAGTGAACGTGATTCGTATTAAACGAAAAGGTAACATTTATGATGTCTTCTTCATGTTGGAATTTATACAATGAAGAAATTGTAAATTTCTCGAAGTTGCCACGAGTGTCGAGGTTTATTTAGGGAACGTGTAACAACGGTTGGCTTGCAGGTATTTATTAGTAGGGTTCCATGGAAATCACCGATACAAATTTCCCCGACTCGGTTATCACCGACATTTCACCGATTCCAGATTTGACCGACAATAACTTAGGCCGACAACACCTTTAATCAAAAACGATTTTAGATTCGTTGGCGATCAAATTCGTTGACTGTCATAATCGTTGTCGCCTAAAGGCGTTGTCGGTTAAATCTGCAGTCGATGAAAACCGTGTCGGGGAAATGTCAGTGATTTCCATGGGACCCATTTACTAGTAGGACCCCATGAATATCACCGGCACAAAGGACCCCGCACTAATCATATGGAAAATCTACCCGGTTAAATCAGTTGGATTTTTTCTATGTTGTAGCTTATGATCTACTGAAGAAAAGATGTAATGGGCACAAAGTTCAATAATGGACAGTTATCGAATTATAATCAGTAAAACATGAGAAATTCGAGCTGGCGAATACTCAAATCTCGGGAAGTATTTATTTTTTGGAAAAATGTTTCAAACAAAAATAGTCCGGTTTCACAAAATCTGTTATTAGGTGGTGTCATTATTTTTTTGAATTTTGAATGATCTTGAAAAAGTCTGTGAACAGAAATCTTTCAGAAAAATCTTTGCGTGTCACAGCAGAGATAAGGGGCCCACGGTTCGTCACTCCCGTAGTATTTTTTCACTCCAAACCCTCTGTCCGTGGTCCGTGTGATGTTCATGTTTGACTGATTATAACTCGATAACTGTCCATTATTGAACTTAGTGCCCATTACACCTTTTCTTCAGTAGATCATAAGCTACAACATATAAAAAATCCAACTGATTTAACCGGCATATATTTTCCATATGATTAGTGCGGGGTCCTTTCATTGCCGAATTGTGTGCCCGGAACCGCTTTCCCCGCTGCGAATCACATTTCTTTTTTCAACCCCGATAGAAAGTATGGCAATTAGCTTTTCTACAGCCGGGTGAACGAAAGTTCACCAAAGCGAAACTGCTTTTACAACGATTCGTCTGCGTTAATAAGTCATAAATTTTAAACGTTATTAGTAGATCGCGAATGTTCATGCAATTTTCAAATTTTAAGAAAGCGGAATCATGATTTTATGGACCCTACAGTCCTGTATAATAAGTCCCCAGAATTCTACAAATACCTACGAATACCCAGGACCTTTCCCCGGCTCCAGATTTAACCGACAACGCCTTTAACCGAAAACGACTTTGATCGTCGCCGAATTTGACCGAAAACGAATCTGAAATTGTTTCAGATTCGTTGGCGGTCAAAATCGTTTCCGGTTAAGGGGGTACTGTACCCATGGATTCTAGAGTATTTATCAGGGTAACCAAGCTACACGCTGAAACATAGTTTGGCAACAGTGATGAACAACATTTGTATCAATCTAATGCTTCAATTTCACTATCATTACAGGTTTTTTTCTTTTCATCAATATCTTTATTGCTATTAATGGATCCGAGTGGCTTCATGCCCTTTACACTTTTGTTGTTACGAATCTACGCTGACAATTCTCCTGACAAGCGTCATCTCGTCCAAGTAGCTGAACTATAATTGGTTCTAGACTTGCTCTAGACTCTGCCTGTATGAACGAAATATGGGGAAATTGAATGCAATCACGGGAAACTGTTGTTTGTCCTTATGCGAGCATATTTTGAGCTGCACAAAGGTTCATTTGATAGAGGAAGGTTGATCGCGCTTCGCTCTGCTCACGATTTCAGTCAAAACAATCGTTTTGTATTAGAAAAATACATAGGAACCTGAGGGTGGTTGTCTCGATTTTTTTCCTCTACTTTGGACGCTCATATTATTAAATATAAACATAATTTCGTCAGATCGTGAGCAGAGCGAAGCGCGATCAACCTTCCTCTGTAGAATGAGCCCTCACACAGCTCGGAAAACATGCTCGCATAACGACAAACAACAGTTTCCCGCAAACACTGTTTTCACCTGTTTTTCTAGTAATATTCTAGTAATATGCTAGTAATATCCATGGGTATAGTACCCCCTTAATGGCGTTGTCAGCCAAAGTTATTGTCTGATTGGGATCCTTACTAGTACTTTGGACTACACTATAGCTTGGTAACGTCACTCAAATCCCGACTATAGAGTTTCCCCCAGTGTTCATCCTTCGAATCCCTCGATCTGGTAACGACGCTGCGCGATGTCTGGATCCGCGAAGGATGAACTGTCCGAAGGAAAGGCTACACTATACCGTGAACGAAGGTCAACTCCTGCGGAGTCGAGACGACCGATGTGTGTCCGCTGCGGTTACACGCAACGCGTGTAACACGGGTCCGTCTGTGTGCGGCGAGCGTGTAAAACGCGTCGCAAGATCGATTCTGCGTAACGTCTCGCGAAGATTTATATCGTCGGTTCCCCCGATTAAACAAATTAATAGCGGCCCGGCCAGTATCAAAATTATAAAACGTTGCGGGCTGATATCAGCCTCGAGCATCGCCGCCTACGATTTATCGTCGCTTGTCCGGTGAGCGACATTTCCGACATTTTTTTTCAACGACCACGAATAACTACAATTAATGTTATTGGCGCACTGGTTCGATCAATTGGAGACAATAAGCTAATTTGAAAAATATCATATGTTTAATTCAACGTTTCGGTTTAAATTTAGACCATTTTCAAGAATGTAAATTTTCTGTATTGCGTCTGTAAGAATTTATCAATTAATTAATATATGGTTAGGCAAACGCATTTCCGAACAAGCAGAAAACACTAAGGTATTATAAACGAAAACAATTATAAAAACTCACTTGCTTACAAAAATGTACTAATTTAAATTCTCAAGAGTCAAGAAACCGCATGTTGGTTCCATGCTGGTGGCATGTGCACTTATGGAACCAATGGAACCGGCATGGAACCAACACGCGGTTTCTTGACTTTTAAGAATTTAAATTAGTACATTTTTCTAAGCAAACGCAATACGGAAAATTTACATTCTTGAAAATGGTCTAAATTTAGACCGAAACGTTGAATTAAATTTCTGTGATATTTTGCAAATCTGCTTATTGTCTCCAATTGATCGAACCAGTGCGACAATAACATTAATTGTAGTTTTGAACAATTTTCGATCGAGATAAAGAGAACTGTGACCACGAATAATGTTGGATATCCCGAAAAACGTAGAACGACAAATATATTCGATTTTATTACGTTAACATTTATTGTGAATTATAAGAGTAGAATTATAAGCGAATCTAAATTGTGTGAGAACCGTGAGAAACTACAATTTTCACCATCTTTAATCGTTTCCGACTCGTGAACCAATTAATGAATGCCATTGAAATTTTCAGATGCGTCATACAATTCAAACACTTTCTACCTTACGTTTCATTGTTGGATAATAATGAAAAATGAAAAATCATTGACGAAAATAAAAATCATCGGCATGAATTGCAAGATATAGGAGCCACGATGATTTCGTTTCCTAATCGTTTTAATCGGTTGAAAGTAATTCATTTGATCCATTGATCGTTTTATAGCTGTCGCGGTAGAAAAGTGGTCCGCGTGACTTATGTCGGAGAGTATTACTATGTATGAAATCGTGAAGGAAGAGGTTCGAAACACATTACACCGTGACAAATTTATACCGTATTAACCCGTCTAGGCTCGCGCAGCATTTTAAAAGGAATTAATCGAAGCTATAAAGAGCGTGAAAAGTATCGAATGTCGCGGTCGATCGCCGGGAAGTATCGCTGGTGGATGATCGATGGAAATGCATTATCCTGCGAAGTCGTAATTTCGAAATGAAGTCGATTACCTATGCGCAAACGATACCGGCGTCTGCGAAGACACGTCTTGTTCGGTCGCGTATATTTAGCCGCCACGAACCAGTTTGTCAGGGCTTGTAATTCGAGACCGACCCGCGACAAGCGTTACGTTTTGTCACGTAATCATTATTGATTAACGAAAATTACACACGAGCGTGGCGCGACCTGTTGCCGCAACCGATCCACGGCTCTTTCATTTATTTTTTTAGTCCTTCACAGCTTAGAAAAACCGGGTGTAATCACTGGTTCACCCGTTATAATTGCTTCAGATTAATGACAATGGTCGAGCTCGCACGGCGTTCTACTCTTTTGCATTTTAATCCGTCCAATTTCATTTCGATAAACGGATCACCACGTAAATGCGTGGTTTTATTATGCAAAATTCGAGGGAGGAGAAACGAACACATATTTTTGATCGTTTCTGCAGTTTTTGAAAAATCAGTTTCATAAACAATTCAGTAGAGAAAATGTCTTCCAGAAAGTAGAGTTCTCTATATTGCCATTGTTGTGTTGAAAATGTTATTCTGTACTATAAATCAGTGGCGCACCCAGGATTTAATCTTGGGGGAGACGAATTGAACAAAATGACCTTTTTTCTTTTTTAGCGAAAATATCTGTCAACGGTAGCCACGAATATTTACTTATATATTTAGGGAAAAGTTGTTCAATATGTTTAGTTTTACGTATAACATATCCAAATATCATCGAAATGGAGAGGAAGCAGCTATTCTACGGTTTAGCTAATTTTCCAATGTTTTGTTTCTTTCTTCTTGGAGGGGGGGGGGGGGACTTGGCCCCCTGGCTTCCCCCTGGGTGCGCCATTGCTATAAATCAATCCTTTTCAGTTTTGATAAATTACAGATCAAAAACGAAACAAAACGAATCCATTATTCCACACAAGGAACGATCGGTTCAATTTCAGTTTGTTTATAAAACCGTCTGTTGATCCTCTCTGGACGGGTTTATTTTAAATCGTGAAAACGTGTTTCACTTGTGCTTTTCTCGTTATTGGATAAATTCTGTTGATTCAATTAATACATAATCTAATAGTATGTATTACGATCAGCGGTTTAGCGTGCGATAAACAATGAACGTGGTCGATTCAGCTCCGTGTGGAAGTGCTTGCGAGATCCATTGGCACTAACGGGAAAATTGGTTTTTCTATTTCTGGTCCCAATAGTCGATGCAGAGTGCGTCGAATGAATAATGCGTACACGCGAAATTATGTAAGCGGACGCGAGAGCCAGACCGACGACGCGCGTGGATGCTAGAGATTGAAAGTTCCTTGTCGGGGGTCAGTGAAAGAAAAGTCATTGATACCTTTCACCAGTCATTGACACACTCGCGTCGGATGCCGCGCGTTCGTCGAACGAACGTTACCGACGTGTCTACAGGCTGCTCTAAAATTGGATTGACTCGTCGAGCGCGGCGCCATTTAAATGACCCATTGTCACAGTAGAATGTCAAGACTTGGCGGAACAAACATGATCGACCGGTTCGTACCGTGGAAACGGGTGTCTAAAAATTTTCCGTTGACAAAACCGAATGTTCTCTATCAACACGACTTCTTAAAATTGCTGATAATTCACGTGATTTCCAGCTCCAACTGATTCTCGCAATAAAATACCACCCTGTTGAAAAAGTTCCAGGACAAGTCAAATAATACACGTACTATTCATTTATTTATCAATTTCTATTTTGTCACATCTAAAACAATCCCCATTGCTAACATGTTTGCCACCGTTTTTTCCACTCTTCGAAACATCCGAAAATTCAATTTCTCTGATGGTTTTTCATCCAATATTTAATGCAGATACATACGTTGCTTAATCAATGTCAAAATATCAAGTCAACGTAAAATCCTCTATAATGAACCGTGAAATAAATACGAACATATAATCTCCAGTTTTAACGATCGTAAATTTTGTATATGCACTATATGAAATCGGCGCTTTAATTTTTTTGCATCCAGTTGAATATAATATAATGGTATAATAATATTAAATAAATTATAATAATATAATATAATATAATATAATATAATGGTAATAATGGTTGAACCATACACATATTAACATTGTTATATTAATTTCACACACAAAATGATTACTAATTTTCTACCAATTGCTGGTAATACATTGGTTGAAGTGTGATGACGAATGCTTTAAAATTTGAAATTCGCACCTAACATTGATTTGGAGGTTCTTGATCCTTGAGATCTGATTCGCTAGTTAGATCTACGATATTCTTATGTTTTCTGTTCTTGACTTTACCACAACAGTTACAGTTTAGTACAGTTCAAACATTCTTATTGACAAGTACCATTTCATTTACATTGATTTTCATTCTGTTTTCTCACAATTAGCAAGTATGTATAACTACCTAATTATCAACTACCGAGCACTAAACGCAGTTGGCATACATTGCCTTATAATAACGACAATATACCATTTATTTCGATGTCGTGCAAGTTTTATTTAAATATGTACTCCAACAGACAAGTTGATTAAAGAAATTTCTCGGAAAAAACACATTTATACTTTTAATATTTCGAATCGAAAACAGTTCGCACCAGTTATTCTGACTTGCCCGGGAGTTCTAGAGTTAAATATACAGTTTAATGAATAACAATTTCTGTGATGGTTTTTCATCCAATATTTAATGCAGATACATGCGTTGCTTAATGAATGTCAATATTATGAAAATCTTCTCCATTTTTAACGATCGTAAATTTTGTATATGCACTATATGATGTCGGCGCTACAGGTTCGATCACAAATACAAAAATTAGCAATTTTACAGTATTATAATTTCAACGTTTATGATGAATACTTAAAAATTTGAAATTCGTGCCAAATATTGATTCTTAGGTTCTTGATCCTTGACATACGATTGGCTAGTTAGATTTACGATATTCTTCTGTTTTCCGTCTTGACTTTGCCACAACAGTTACAGTTTAGTACAGTTCTAACCGTCTTATTGAATAGTACCATTTCACTTATTTTGATTTCATTCTGTTTTTTCACAATTAGCAAGTATGTATAAATACCTAATTTTCACAACTATTAAATACTCAGTTTAATGAATAACAAATTTTATTACTTTAATTTTCACAGACGCGAACTTTACTTGATAATGGTTCAAAACTGAACCGAAACGTTGAAATTATAATTCTGCAAAATTGCTAATTTTTCTATTTGTGATCGAACCTGTAGCGCCGATATCATATCGTGCATATTATGAAAATCGACGCTGATTCGAACCTCAATCGACAAAATCAACTGCTGTTTAGAAACTATTCGATTGATCTGACATTGACAAGGAAAATATGTTCTAAACAGTTGTAATAACTACATAGAATAAAAATAAGAGATACACATAGCATTGCACAGTTTCTTGTAAACGAGACCTCTCCGAGTGGAATAAAAATGGCTGTGGTGTTTAACGCCTTGCCAACGGTTGCAGGAACGGGAAGAAACACATAAAGATCTCGTAGGCTGAACATCGTCGCCCATTTAAATTAAAAAGGAACGCCAAACTATGTGTTTGAACAAAGCACCAGGAAGTGCCTTGTAAAACTGTCGGAAGAGAATGAACGAAGAAGTTTAGTGGTATTTCTAGACCAGTGAAAACATCCTCGAGGCTAACGAGG
Source organism: Lasioglossum morio (assembly GCA_916610235.2). Classification (NCBI taxonomy): domain Eukaryota; kingdom Metazoa; phylum Arthropoda; class Insecta; order Hymenoptera; family Halictidae; genus Lasioglossum; species Lasioglossum morio. Next base: position 3,718,049 of record OU744334.1, on the reverse strand, counting down.
CTTCCTCGAGTGTATGAATTCTTGTTCGCCATTCGGTAAGGATAGAGATCTATTTATCACGCATTTCCCCTCGTTTCCCGAAGTAAATAGTGCGTAATGACAGCGGACGGTATCCAGTAAAAAAAAAATGTTCCGGTCGCATGCGAGGCTTCCACGGAAACGTGTATCCGTCTCGCGGAATGCGAGACCGCGGTTAGATCCCGATGTAAATATGCACCACTTTACCGGCGATTATCGTGTTAGGAATTGTGTCAGCCTTAGACGATGCCAGTCTGTCCATAGTCAACCATAATGGAGCATATTACAGCAATTCATCTCTAATCTGCCAACAGCGTAGGAGCCACGAAACGCGGCGCATTAACATACCTCGGCATTAAGCGATCACACATCCCGGCGCCGTGGATCACGCTCAATTGCAATAGGTATTATAATACCTACGCGTTGCTCCAACATCTGCTCGAGCTTCCCCGTTTTCGAAAAGCAAAGTTCGACTGTGATTAACATTAGATTGCCCAAGGAAGTCATTTTGACTGCTTTTTAATTTCAATTAGAAAAACAATTATGGATATAATGACACAATTTCTTAGAATTTTCTGACTTTTTGTACAAAATATAAATGCGTTTATTGATAATTGTAGTTACCTCCCCCCTCCTTAATTTCCGGTATATATATGTGTGTTATACCTATATTGCCCAAAAACAGTCATTTTGACTGCTTGGGAAATTTTAAATAATCAAATCACTCTTATTATTGAATTGAGTAAATTTCTTATATCACCAGTTCGGCTCTGTATTGAAATAATAGTTTTCATTTTTGTTTTCGATTACCGTCACATGATAACATACAAGTACATGATAAATTGTCGATTTGACCGTATACTTGATCAGTTGTAGTTGCTCAATAAGCTAAAGTAGTACTTGTTATCCGAATCTTTATGCAGTGATACTTGTTTTAACAAATTTGTTTTATTGTTAATATTTACTAATAACTTGTTATATAACTGTACATAATATAAAAAATATTAAAAATTAATTTCAAACAAATTTCTTTACACATTCGTTATTCTTTCACAATGCAGTCATTTTCACTGCTTTTGGGCAACATAGGTATATACTAAGTTTCAGTCTTTCTAGTGTTAACAGCTAACCCCTTGCCGTATCATTCTCTTTAAAGTTCCAGTAATTAAAACGTCTAAAAGAAAATTTAATAATTTATTAAATATTGTCTACAAGGTTAAAGTCTTTGAAAGTGTAGCATTTGAGAATATATTTTATGGCCAAGAAATTGGTTCTGTCCCGGAAGGTAATTAGTTTAGCTTCACTAAGTAAAATCTTAGTAGGCGTGCTTATTCTGCATCCCATATTCTGTATAGTAAGTTTCAGTCTTTCTAGTGTTAACACTCGCGGTGAGACTATTTAGACCGGTATTTGTTCTTTTTAGAACAGGGTGAACCACGAATCCTGACCAGTAGAGATTACTCTGTTATTAGCAGAAAACAATTAGAAAAGCAACTTTTTAATGTATCATGATCAGACAGTGGATTTTATGCATTCATGACAAAACGTGTCGGGGTAAATTAAAAAAGTAAAAATATTTTAAAAAGTTATAAATATCGTTATATTATTTTCGCAACGTGGTGGTTCGGAACCCACCATAAACAGTAGGTCCCGCTGAAAAGGCGATAGTGAGAATGGAAAGAGGGGGAAGGAGACTGGTAAATGAATTTGAAACCCTAAGGGGACCAAATATCATGTTGCATACATATTTTCGCAACGTATTGAACATATTAAGAAAGAAAATCATTTTCCATTTCATTCCAGTTTGATGAAAATTCGGTAGAAACTCTTTATTTTGCATGAAGATCCGCTGTCTGATCATAATACTTACCGAGTTCGTCTTGAAATCCTCTAACAAAATTTGCTATGATCACGTGGAGTGGGAGGACTTTCGTTTGATGATCTGCATCCTGAATGACTCCGAGGTTCGCGGCAAGACCGGCGAATTCGGCGAAACGTCGGCCAGTGTGTCTCGGCCGGCTGGATTTAAATTCAGGGAGAGCGACGAACTCGCTCTCGCACTTTGTCAGGATTCAAGGCTGCCCGGTTCACGGCATTCACGGATTCGTCACACTTCAGTGTCAACGGCCTTCCCCGCGATTTTATTTTTGCACAACCGTCATTAAAGCTAGCCAAGCTTTCTTTTCCACCGCGACCGATCAGTAGGACGATCGACAGTGATCGTTCACATTACTACCCACGCATCGCATACTTATTCACCGTGTCGCTCGTCGATCCTAGCGGTTTCCGGAATTTCGATAACACCGTTCCGGGAATCGTACATTTAAGGGGTGAAACACGTTTCCAGGATTACATTAAAGATGGGATTTTTCAATAGTCAAAACCGCTAGATAAAATATCAATATAGGCCGCAATCGCCCTCAAAAGTCCTATTTTTACGTTTACGAGACGTAATTTGCTTATGCTTCCGAATAGTGCAAATTAAAACTACAATTAATGTTATTGGCGCACTGGTTCGATTAATTGTAGGCAATATGCAAATTTGCAAAAATCACATGAAATTTAATTCAACGTTTCAGTCTGAATTTAGACCATTTTCAAGAATGTAAATTTTCTGTATTGCATCTGTAAGAATTTATCAATTAAGTGCAAATTATAAATCTTATATCCTCGTAAATATAAAAATAAGACTTTTGAGAATGATCGCAGCCTAGATTGATCATTTATCTAGCGCTATTATCTACTGGAAACCCTTGCAATCCTGGAAATAAATCTCTCCCTTAAACACTGCAGCCATTTTTATTCCACACAAGGAGAGGTATATATTTTTCCTCATATTTCATTGCAAAAATCAGCTGGGACCAAACCGCGCACGCTTCACCGCCGATGCGCGGCTTCGAAATTCCAACGTAACACGTGGATTCGTGTAAATTAGCAGCAATGTTAACACATTACCGACCGGTGATTATTACATATTTTTGAAAAATGTATGGTACATGGGTAAATTTTCATTTAGCATTTAGTATGAACTAACTAAGTCATCCTCAATAACGTCGTCTAATAGTTTCAGTTAAGATTGCAATGTCAAAGAAAATTTCTATGCTTTTTTTTTGGTACAGCAGAATTATTGAAAATCCTATTAATCGGCTTCCGGTCGGTAAAGTGTTAATTAGCGGAATTAGCCTGTACCCTCTGTCACGGGTTTGATTCGAACTGACGTGAATCTCTCTCGACATCCACAATTTCTTCGTCGTTTAACCAGATCGAGTTTCGTGAAGAACCTCCTTCGACACGCATAAGTTTGATCGATTACTCGCGTTAATTAACGACAGCGGCGTTCTACTAATTCTAATGACTGTAGTTGATGACCGTAAGTATGTACTTTCACGGACTTCGGAAAAGGGAAATTAGCCTAAGCTGCACGATGCTTGCCAGTCATCGCGATTTTCACCGTTGCGAACCCATTGTGAAACACCCGGCAACGCGTTACCCAACCCGAATTTCGATTCGGATAACTCGTCCTACTGATAAAGCCCGATTACATCATTCTGTATACATTGCATAAGGCCGCGGCATACGAACATTTTCTACATATATATATTGCAAAACTTTCCGCCATAAATAACACCGGCCACCACACCGTGGCAACTATAATTGCATCGCGCCAATTTCAAACGTACAATGGAGCCTTCCCGTTGACATCGTTCATGCGACGAGAACTCGGACGATGATCCCGTTTAGATGCTGCCGGGATATAGTACCTGTCTTCTATTTATAGATATTTGTTGTGAAACGCATAGTTCTCGCGGATTAAAACAAAACGTGGACAACGGATCACTCCGAACGTTCGAAATCTGTCGGATTTATTGATCCCTCATTCATGTACTATACTTCCAATTCCTACAAATAACAGACCTCTTATTTTACATAAAGATCCGCAGTCTAGTAATTAAGGCAGATCATTTTTATTTCGCGTAAAAAACAACTGTCCAGTTGTAATTAACATATTACAACGTGTTAAGGGATGAAACTTCATTTTACTCGGTGCCAGGTCCTTCTGCATTGATTTCAGAACAAAGGAGTCAAAAATAAAAATGATATTCTTATACATTGATGTTCTGAAATATTGTACGTACCAATTTTCGTTATAATCGCATCAGGTCCGCAGTCTAATTATCACGGTTCAACTATCGACAATTTCTCGATAATAGGACGAAGATAGAGAGCCGAGACGCGTCCTCTAAATTCGATAAAGGGTTGAAGCAGCGGAGCTACGAAATCAGACAGCGCACAGTGGCGTATCTGCCCGATTTCAGCGGCCACAGCTAGTTCAAAATTTGCTCCATATTGAAACTGCTGTAACTTTGCTAAAATTTATCCAAATTTGATGAAAAAAGAACCATTTTAAAACTTGAGATTCCTACTTTTTGTACTGTATGCCGTTTTTACTGAAACGGATGTTTTGAGTGCAAAATTTGTCCGTAAAGAGGAGCGTGTCAGATTGTAAAGTTTGTAGCTATTTTTCAATAAAGATTGCGGATTATAATCAACATTTTAACGTTATTCGTCAATTTTATGTACACTATCGAAAAGTGTAATCATTTACAATTAAAATATCTTTTTAAAATAGTTATTATAAAGAATAATCAACATTTTAACGTTATTCGTCAATTTTATGTACACTATCGAAAAGTGTAATCATTTACAATTAAAATATCTTTTTAAAATAGTTATTATAAAGAATAATCAACATTTTAACGTTATTCGTCAATTTTATGTACACTATCGAAAAGTATAATCATTTACAATTAAAATATCTTTTTAAAATAGTTATTATAAAGAATAATCAACATTTTAACGTTATTCGTCAATTTTATGTACACTATCGAAAAGTGTAATCATTTACAATTAAAATATCTTTTTAAAATAGTTATTATAAAGAATAATCAACATTTTAACGTTATTCGTCTATTTTATGTACAATATCGAAAAGTGTAATCATTTACAATTAAAATATCTTTTTAAAATAATTATTATAAAGAATAATCAATATTTTTATGTTATTCGTCTATTTTATGTACACTATCGAAAAGTGTAATCATTTACAATTAAAATATCTTTTTAAAATAATTATTATAAAGAATAATCAATATTTTTATGTTATTCGTCTATTTTATTTACAATATCGAAACGTGTAATCATTTACAATTAAAATATCTTTTTAAAATACTCATTACAAAGAATGCTGTTTTTTAAATATATAGCCATGGTGAGAAGTTGCATTTTCCATCCGCTTGTTCTTTGGTGATGCTGAAGCTCTGTAATACATTGTACTACGAGACCCATCGAAGGAACTGTTTATATGTATTACGAACTCACGAGATGTTTATGTTACGTGCTCAATAGACTTTTAATTACTTCCGATCCTCTAATATCCAGTACGGGACAGATTAGGAAGAAAAAAATCAAACCCCTTTCTAAGCGAGACATTGCAATTGATTCTACCTTCTGAACATCCATCAACTGAAGAAGAACAAGGATCAGAAGAAGAAGAAGATGATGATAATGAAGAAGAAAAAGAAGAAGAATGCGAAAAAGAAGGAACGATATCAGATAAAGAGGAAGTATTCTCAAGCGAAGAATTTTGTTCCGATGAAAATTAATAGAAACACAGGGTTTCCTCTTAAAACGTACATTCTCATATATCTAGTTTGCATCACCGAAATTGAATATCTTCATTAAGTGATATACATACAAATGTAATTTTTTCGATTTTTCAGCGTAAACTGACTGATTCAACTAAATACAATAAAAAAATAGAGACAAAGATCTATCTACGGTATTGTACAGCATACAATGAGCGTTTATGAGTTAATCAGTTCCTTCAAATAATTCCTCAGTAAGTACTTACTTTCCGATAGCGAATTCGAACATGCAGGATGTGAGAAATGCTACGATTTTCGCACGCGCGCAATGGCCATTTTTTCGTAAATCAACTATAAAACACGTAAACAGTCGAAAGCAGTTCCAATTTTTCTGGCATCTTAATTAGAAAACTTCAAAGAATACAATGGCACAGAAATGAACACCGGATCGCACCCGGAAGTATAACAAAATCATTACCAAAGTTTTCGAATCATCAAGAAAGTGACTCATCGTTGGTTATCTATAAATATTAATAATTACACAAATGTATATAGTACAAAAGTGAATTTCTCTTAAAAGTATACCCTATACTTAGCTAAAAAAAAACTTCTATGAAAGAAAAATCTGTTAATGTATGTGAATAAGGTAAAGCTTACTAATAGGTGAATTCGTTGAGAAATGAAAGCGGTTAACGAAACTTCAAACTTCCGACAAATTTCAGTGCTTAATGGATACAATGAATGAGAAAACGAATGATGGGAGATTGTTCCTCAGACATTCAACTAACTCAAGCCACAAAAATTTATTCAATTTATGTAAAATTTTGTAAAATTGCCTTATGACCGCTGAAATCAGGCAAATACCCCACTGTGCAGCGCGTCGAAGGATCCTCGAGAGGAGCGAGTCGGAGGGATCCTCGTGGAAGACGCCACCGGCCGAAGAATCACAAAGACCCGATACATTATTTCTCCCTGGTTGATTCTCCGGTGTCCAATGTTGCGGACAGGTCCCATAAATCTGGTGGACCGTTGTCGAACAGTTTGCTCAAGGTTGGAATCCGTCTTGCACCGGGGTGAGATTGAAGCAGCATGGTCGCGGGTCAACGCGACGTTGTCTAGGGCAATCGTTGGCGTCGGTGTAGCTGGTGTTAGCTGTGCTTCTTCAGGGAATCTTTCCACGATGGACCAGTTCCGGCAGTGCTGCTGCCGCGCGCCGCGGCGAACAGTCGTCGGCGAGTGAGAATAGACCGGTGGTAGGAAGAAGACAGTGGGGGAGGGACCAGTGGCTTGGTGTAGGGGATAGGAGGAAGATGTAGATGTAGAAGAACGCGAGCTGAGTAGGTAGAGAATGAAACAGGAGCAAGGTTAGGGAGAGGGACGCGGTCGATGAAAGGAAGAAGAGGAAGAAGCTGCTCGGAGAAATAAGAGCAAAGGACAGACCCAGTGCTCGGCAAAATAGTATGTATTTGAAATAGAAAGTAGTTCATTTTTTATATTTAAACCATACCTATAATCCATGGAAATAAATTGAGCAGAGTTAATATTACAAGTTACAATTATTAACATAAGAAAAAAAACTATTATAGTTAACAAAGTACTAATTGTAGCATAACTTGAAATATTTGCATGTAACAAAGTACATCGTTCAAAATTGTAAGAACATTGCACGCAACAAACAGATCAGAGAAGTTACAATTTCCTATTTTATACCGTCCTACGAAATGTGTTTCACTATTTTCAATGCTTTTCGGAAATGCTACTTTTAAATAGTGTTTCAAGAACTTTTTCTTAAACATAGAATAATTTATTCGTATGATTGTAGGTAGGTTTCAATAATTCAATGAATTTCAAATTCTTCTTGTTCACAAAGAAATCAGGTAACAGTTTTCCTCAAAATGTAGTTTAACATGCAGTATAATATCATAACGTATAATCATTTACAGACGAAATTATTTCGTGAAAATAATCTAAACTAAGATCGAAACGTTGAAATTAAGGTGGCAATTTGCGAAAGTGTTTTTAAATAACAATTGATCGAACCAGTGCACCGATAGCATTAATGTATTTGTTATATATATAAGGAAATATTGATTGTAGGTATGCTTTAAAAAAATAAAATTGAAACTATTTACTATTCTCTATTTCCAGAATTAGGAAGAGGGGGGTTTGTTAGGGGATGAATGCGGGGACAAGAATGTATATATTATAATATTATAGTTTGTAAGATAAGGGTTAAGGTAGTTATTAGCTTTTGTAAATACGATTCTCTCTCTCTCTCTTTATATATATTTAATTAACACTAGAACTACCGAGCACTAAACGCAGTTGGCATACATTGCCTTCTAATAATGACAATATGGCATTTATTTAGATTTCGTACAGGCAATATTTAAATATGTACTTCAATAGATAAGTTCACTAAAAAAAATTTCTCAAAATAACGATAAAAGTTAGTATATAGTAATTAAGCTAAGTTAGATGAAGGATAGGCTAAGAGCGACGTGAAAGGGAGCGAAACAGAAGAAAGGGGAGTTATGTCTAAGAATTGTAACCCTGAGGGGAATCAAAATAAAATGATATATACTATTCTCTATTTGAAATACTATTTTGTCCAGCTCTGCAAGAGGTGGACGCCGTGGTTGAAGAAGAAGGAGAGTTGCTTAGGACAGGAGCAGAAAGACGAGCACGCACGAGCGAACGAGGCATGACGAGGGAAACAGAAGAGATAGGGGATATGTAGAAGAGGACGCGGCTAGGGCGACGAGCGAGGTGAAAGACGAAGGTCGCGAGCGCGGACGTAAGGGTTGGAGGAAGAGAGAAGAGGAGAAACGAAGAGCGCGGATAGGTGTAAAGAGACAAAGAGAACGAACGAGACTGACAAGAAGAGAGATGCTGAAGGAGGCTCTGAAGCAGCCACCCGAGAGGCGTTAGATCCGACTAGACGGAACAGCGGTTCGAGCGAGCGAGAAGAACCAGCACGGACGCGAGAGTAACACGGTGGAACGGCTTGAAAAATGACCGTCTGTAAATCGTGAAACCCACGAGGCTGTGCGGGCACGCGGATCGAGCCGCAAGGAATTCTTATAAAATCGACCAAGCTGCGCCTTTCTGGAAAAACATCCGTTCTTCCATCAGCTTCGTTATTTACTACGCCCGTATACGTCTCACTCCCGAGCATGATTCATTCAATAAGAGGCGTTAATCAGCATTTAAATTTAGCGGACGCGGGACGCCCCGAACCGGGAAAACGATTTTATCAGCCGGAACCATCGAGACACGTTCCAGTACCAACCCCGTTATCGATCTCACCACCCTGTCTCCACAGTTTTACATCGTTACATCCAATTTTCTCGGTTCCCATTGATCGACAATTCTACGCGTTCGTGCACACCGTGCGAAATTTTTAGTTTTTATTTCACCCTTTCGCTGGATTTTTTCAAATACAGCGTGTCCCGAAAATCGTGGTACAATGAGTACATTATTACAACGATTACACGTGTAAAAATAAGTGGAAAGAAAAGGATAAATTAATTCGTTCGGGACAAATCAATCGAAATTTTCATGCATGCCCGTTGCACATTTTCAGAAGCGGCGATCGAAGGTTCAACGACCGCGTGGCGAGGGGTTTTGTATTTCGAATTCTGGGAAAAATGTTGCGTACACAAAAACATCGCTCGGCCGATTACTTTATATACGAAAAGTGGTGCGGCCGAGCGAGCACGTGCAAAATGGGGTGGGGATATTGCCGAGCATACACGTGCTCGCTCCCCTTTATCACTTACGGGGGTCCAATTTTCGTCTGCCGAAAATTACGCTCGCAAAGTTTACCATAATTTCCGGCGCGGCGCGAGATTGTCGTCCCCGGGCAGAGGAACAGCCGCCGGTCGTTTCGCTTCACCGCTTCAATCTCTCTCAATAACTCGCCTTGTTAGTAACAATATTAACAATAATTTATCGCATCTCTCCTCGATCGTTATTTTCTTTATAACCTCTTTTATCATCGACTCGACGTGATCTAATCTGATCCACATCAATTTCACTCGCCTCCCTCTCCCCACCGATCCACATTTCCATAATTCTTTGTCTAGCTTCTCCTATATTTCACCTTCACCCTCCCCCGCTACCAAACTTTCCGCTATTCTTCTCAATTCGAACTGCATTTTTCTTCGTGTCCGTGTCGAGTCTACATCCTCCCCGCTCGTTCCATCCGTACATTTTTCCGCCTCATTATCATCGCCTAATCTCGGTAATCTCCTGTCCCAAGTTTCAACAGCGACATTCCGGAAGCCCCTTCTTCCGTGAATTATGGGAACCATCGCTATTCAGATTGATAGATAGGACTGTTTATACTGAAATTCGTTTAGTTAGAATTTTTCTTACTTTTTTTTGTTTGTGTTTCTACATTGTGCAGTTCCTGTACAAGACACAGTTAAACAGAACGATAACTTTTGTTCATATTGTACCATATGATTTGAACTTGTTTGAGAATTTTCGAAAAGAATTTCTCTTCACATACTGTAGTAAACTAATTGCTCTAGCTCCTTGATAAAGTTATTCGTGTTTAACCCTCATCCGTCCCTCATTTGGCGAACTGAATCTGTCCCTTGGTGTCAAATTGACACAGTGATAAAAAAAAACGATAAAATAACAAGACAAACAGTTACTTTTCGATGTTTGTTTCATTCAAATTGATGAGTTAACTTTCACATGTTAGGTTTTTGCGGTTATATGTTTCGCATTTAAAAAATAAAAGTCCCAAGTTTTGGACAAATTTACTTAAAAATTACCGAACGGTATAACTTATTTCGGGAAAACTGTGTCAAATTGACACGAGGGATGAAGAAGGGTTAAAAAGTGTACGAATATATTTTTTACACGATCAGACTAGATTAGATTAACAAATGTCATAGGATATGGATGGATGGGTGGAAGAATGGACGGATGAGTGATATAGTAGATCTGTAAAACCAAGTCCAATTTCTTGGTAGCGAGGCCGAAATTAAATAAAAACAAAAAATATACGTGTGGAAAACCACGCGCGGTAGAAGTGAAACTTCTTGCAGTCTAGTAATGTTTAGAAGCATATTAAGATTGGAAATGTTAAAAAAAAAACAAGATCAGGAACAACGAATACAAAAAAAAACAAGATCAGGAACAACGAATACAAAAAACAAGATCAGGAACAACTAATACAAAAAAAAATCATAGAAAAAGTTTCACTTCAAACATAATGAACGATCAAAATTTGCTTCGCAAAGAAGGAGAGCGTATGGGAAATGCTATGAACTACGTCTCTTTCTTTACATTGTTATACGGATTTATAATCTCAAGGGGGACAAATAAATATATATATAATATAAATATATATATAAATAAATTTTTAATGTTATCGGCGCCAGGTTCGATCATTTTTAGAAAGAAAAACAACAAATGTGCAATTATGTATCTTAGGTGTTTCATACCTAAGATTTACGCTTTGTTGTATAATCATGACTATTATGCGGCATTACTGAGACAGTAATGCTGTTTATGAGGATTATTCTAATATATTATTTTCTTTAGATTCTGCTAATTAAAAAGAAAAACAATTTTTCAGTTATTTTCTTTACCATTATAAAAATTGAAATTTAATTTTTTTATATTTTTTTTCTTCTTTCATAAACTAGAAAAATATCAAGTTCTTATTTTTATTCTTAAAATTTACCTCTCTGGTTATATTATTATACACATGTAGTTTCACTCATTAAAAATAAATAAATTTCTTTATTTTTATGATACAAATTCATTCAGAATTAGAAATGATATCAAATAACATCAGTTACAGCCACGTGTATCTATTCAAATTTACCGCCTTTCGTTTGTACATAAAACCATTGATCTCTATCGATCCACCAATCACGAAGAGTGTGTCACAGTTATGTCGCATCACTTGTACTTTCTGAATAACAGGTGCTCAGTAATATATCTGCCACCATGGAGTTAATATAGTTTTCAATTTAATATCAATATGTGTTATATTGTATTGTCCATTTTCTACGCAACATGTAAGTTTTAATGGTCAATGTTAATCCTAAAAATTTCTCAGTTTTCATTCATTGAAATTAGTTCTTATATTGTTTATTCATTGAAAATATTTTTCAGACGCAAATATGATTCTTTGAAAAAGATCCACATAGGGATCGAAACGTTAGAAGCATGTATTAATTGCACATTTGTTGTTTTTCTTTCTAAAAATGATCGAACCTGGCGCCGATAACATTAAAAATTTATTTATCTATAATTGCGATCAAGAAGAATTTAACCTTTACTATATATATATGTATATATATATATATTATTATTATTATTATTATTATGTATTTTGTACAACCACTGTAGTAACCGCGAAGAAGATCACGCGGCAAGAGGGATTTGCGGGGCCACCCTGTATCTTCTGCTCGTTAGTAGGAAAACGAATACGGGCAATCTGTTAATCAGCCTGTCAAACGATTTTATTTAAACGTCCCGTAGAAAACGAAATTTCGCTGGTGCGGTTGGTTCGCGTGAAACCGAGACCGTGCAATCCGAGGAGGTGCCGTGCAGAATCCAGGCCCGATGTGTATATCTTATCGCGGTCGGGTCCTCGCGCATCCCTCTGAATATGCATCGTAGGTAGGCAGGGTCGTCTCCTCGGTTCCTCGCCTTATTTCTCATTTTTGTCACCGGCCGGTAATGGGCTTAATTCGCCACGCAGGACTCTCTCGCGGGTCGGGTCGGGTCGGTCCGAGCGGGCAGGGGCGCGGAGGATCCTCGTCGCGCGAACAGCCAACATCAGACACGGCCGGTTGGCGTGCCGGTCGAGGCTATAATCGTCCTCGCGTGTAATGTACGATCGGTAGGAGGACAAGACCCACTGGGTTTCTTCTCAGTGAGCGAGCTCGCCTCCTCGTGGAGAGGAAACTAGTGTGCGCGGTGATGTCAATGACACTGCAGCCGCGCAGCTGCTGCACACATAAGTCAAGCCCGATGCAACACGTGCGAGCCGCAGGTACATACGTGCCTGCCTGTTTGCCTGTTCCTGTGCCTGTGCCTGCCTGCCTTCTTGCCTGACTGCATGTGTCTACCTCCTGCGTGCGTGCACTCGCACGCTCGCAAGCTCCGACCCAGGTCCAGCCGCACCAGCTACGGAACAGCCGCGCCGCGCCGGCTCCTTCTATACAGGTTCCTCCAATGCTGCTGGAACGACACTGTGTCGTTAAAGTAGCCTAATAAAACACCCCCATACAGAAGTCTTGAATATATTCAGAAATGAGTCAGAAATGAGTCAGTGTATCGCGTGAATCTATGAATGTTACGAGGTAACGAGGCAGGGTCACCCTTTTGTAGTTGGAGGACCAAGAACCCAGCAAAGGATACGTTCTGTTCACTTTTTCTTAACCCTTATGTAGGCCACCAAAATGTATAGATTATTTAAAAAATATAGATTATTTCGTATTTAACATACCTGCACAAATTCTCATTTTAATACTATAGATCAGATTTTTCTAAATAATTTTGTACACAGCTTCGAGACTTGCATTAACATCTACATACATTAAACTACATACATTCACAGTACATATAGAAAAGGTTTATATAAATTTGGTTTTTTTTTGTCTTTCTAGACGCAATTTCCCTTGAGAAAGGTTCAAATCAGAACCGAAACGTCGGGTATATTGTAAAACAGCTATATTAATGTAAAAATTGATCGAAAACGTAGCGCCGATAACATTTGTTTAAGATTAACAACATTTACGATCGATAAAACTAATTATTTATACATTAAACTGTATGGAAAAAATAAAAACGTGGTAAAATAGGTCAAATTAAACTTGAATGTTAATTGTAAAATACCATATTTAATATGGTACAAGAATAACTAAAGGAAGGTTATAAGGATGAATGTTCTGTTTGAATTCACCGCCAAATAACGATCAACATCTGATCGATCGATAGTACATTCTGTTTCCAAGTATATTTACATAACCTCATTACGATACATACTGTCTCAGCATAAGCACGTGGCTAATTAACTTTTTTACGGAAAAATTATTTTCCCTCACATTGAGCAAGTATGTTACAGATTTTCTTCTGGTTTTAAATTTACACGGTATAAAACTGAATTTTGGATTATTATTGTACAGACGCAATTTTTATAATTTTTCTTGAAAATGATCTAAAAGGAGATCGAAACGTCGAAAAATAGATTTTGTGATATTTTGCAAATAGTGTAGTAGTAACAACTGATCGAACCTGGGCGCCGAAATCATAAAAATTTTTTGTTAGCAACAATTTACGATCGAGATTAATTAAAAAAACATTTACTATAGATCAGAGTTGGGCGAACATTTTATTCAAATAAAAATTTCGAATAAAGTGGGTTTTAAACCCAACCCTGCTACAGATGAATATATTAGCGAGGAAAGAATGGACATTCAGAGAAATTTTCTGATAGTTCTGTATTGTGTAAAAAGGTTTTCGTCGAGAATGAGTAAGAGCCACCTCGCCCCTATTTATTACCGCGACAGGGATCACGCGTTATGAAACGCCCCGTATACCTGTGTTCCTGTAGGTATTTGTTCGGTCGTATGTTACGTGTTTAAAGGAGCCCGCACGGTGAGCAAATATCGAGAGCCCCATTGGAGGGAAAGATCCAACCTGTGTGTACGCCTCCGAGGGCAGAAGTCAAATATTTCCGTGCTGTCTGTGACGAAGGGGCAAAGGCGGACCCTCACGCACAGCCGCTCAATGGAAACACGAAATGGTACCGTTCTGGTCGACCCTCGATCAGGGAACACAACCATTTCTTTTACGAGTAATTAAACCGGGAATTTTATGAGTTATACATATAATATTGTATATAACAGCATCATACACCTTAATTTTCCAATATTTATCTCGTTCAATCGCTTTGAAGTTGTGGAATTGTTTAGGTTAATGTGTTTATTGAGAATATGATTCATATTGAGGCTGCCATCTATTGGCATGGTATGTACGTATGTGTCGTTACCGGGCTACCGTAGTCAGTAGAGAAAAGAATTAGAGCTGTGACTTATGAGATACCCGGGTACCCGGGTTACCCGTGAGATACCCGGGTAAACAAAAATTACTCGGGTACCCGGGTACTCGGGTAAAAAGCATTACCCGGATACCCGGGTATTCGGGTAAACAAAAATTACCCGAGTACCCGGGTATCTCATGAATAGACTGCGGATATTAATAAAGACAATTCTTGAAAATACTTAGTCGTATATATCATTTTTGTAAAATATAAACTAATTTAATAATCAAGTAAAGCATATGGCGCTGTGGCACAGGTAATAATAGCTCTCGTAACCAGTTATGAGACCTCATGAGATACTCGGGTATCCGAGGACACGGCTGTCTTATAAGATACCCGGGTACCCGGGTACTTGGCTATCTCATGAGATACCTGGGTAGTTTTGCTCTACCCGGGTATCTCATGGGTACTCGGGTACCCGGGTATCTCATATACCCTGGTAAAAGTTCGAGCTCTAGAAAGAATCCCATATAGAGAACATAGAGAGTGCTAAGCAGTAATAGAAAGTTATATCTGAATTATATATTAATATTATCTTAAGTAATATAAGTGTTTATAAAGTACAGTGTAAATAAATATTTACGCCTTTTTCTACACTGTTGACGTCGGTATTTTGAAAATCCATAATGAAGTCGCAGAAAAAAAATAGTCTGTTCTACTAAAATAAGGTCCCTTGGGCGGTAGATATATTTAATTTGTTCGAAACCAGTTGTACAGGTTTACCATAAAAATCAAATTAAATATAATGCAGATGTCTATATACATTTTCCAATTTTTGTCGACTTTGAAGAAAGTGGAGCGAAATACAAATCATATTTTTAATGGAGGCAGCTTGTGTACATCCAAAATAAATGAAAATTGTACAAAATTCTATCCAACTGTATATCCTAGTCCTTTATGGCACATATACGTAATTATATTAATTGATCGAACGACTTCCCGCAAAAATATCTTCCGTTCTCTCGAACAGAAGGTCGATTTTCGGGAGTAGCAGGAGTTCTGTAAACATCGGATATACCTGACTCGCGTGCTTACGGAACAGGTATGCACCACCGTAATTACAGGCTGACAGAAACTTCTGGCGGTGAATTAAGGAGAATAATTGGTATGCCTTCGCTAAATCAAGTCGAGCGGACGGCTGTTTTGAGAAGTTTGGTAACAGTCGGAGAGGTGCGTCAGTTACTTCCGGTTAATTGAATGTGTCAAATCAGACCCGGGAAATACACGGATCCAAGCAGAGGAAACAAGTTTCGATTTCAAATTCGTCGCTTCGTTTATCGAACGAAATACGATTCTTAATCGCATAATATGGCAATGCGAATTGTATAATTCGCAAAGACGCAAGCTAATGAATGCCGCTTAATCGTCGTCTTCAAACACCTCTAAATGTATACATAATATTTTAAGTTCAAGAAAACCACATTGAACAACAGCAGTATAGAATTTGTTTGGATTCCGTCCCATTCAGGCATTGTTGGTAATGATGAGGCTGACGCCTTAGCCAAGTCGGCAACATCAGAACAAGCTAATAAGTGTATTATCATTCCCTTTTCTGATTTACGGGAATCTTTCAAACACAAATGTAGACAAAGCACTAGTGATTTCACAATGCAGCAGAGTCAGTTTAAGGGCAAGGAATACTTTCAGTACTATATTAGAGATGGAGTTACACCATGGTTCTCGGGTAGAGGTTTATCACGAGAATTTATTGTAACATTTAATCGTTGTAGAGCAAATCATTATCATCTTGCAGCATCTCTTTCACGACTACATATAATAGATGATTCCAAATGTAACTGCGGCAATGAGGTTCAAGATCTTCACCATATCATTTGGCAATGTACCTTGTTGGAATCTCAAAGAGTTGATCTCATGAAAAAATTAAGGAAGCTTAATTTGTTTCCACCTTTAAATATCAGATCGTTGCTTTGTGAACCGAATATTGAGGCATGTTATTTTCTTTTCAAGTTTTTCAAGCAATGCAATTTAAAGATTTAAAGTTATGTACTTAATATGTTATATACTTAATGTGTTCGACTGTACCTACATTACTAATGTTCAAATGTAAGATGTATATTACTAATGTATAGCTTTATAACCCCCTATGGGGAGTTCTAATTAAGCTTTCAATAATAAAAAAAAATGTATACATACACGTAGCGAAACCGAGTGTTGAAGCTTGCTTTGTATCCATTCTTTTTTCAGATTGTAATCTGGATATTTAGCGTTAACAGACACTTGTATTGGAAAGGAACAAACGTTCGTTTTCAAATCAAAAATCTAAGATAAAATTGAAATGGCAAAAAGTAACAGTACAGAATAGAAAATATAGTGAATCTATGAACAAATATCTGAATTTTAGCTTTGATTTTTAATTTACAACAATAACGTAGTTATTCTTGCAATGCGAAATAAACCCAGAAAGGTTTGAAGTGATTAAATAAAACGAACAACACGATTTCTTTTTCTATAACACGGGTGTGCTTGTGTTTTCGATATGTTTGACATACGTTGAATGCACGCAGACACGTTGCTTCAGAGATTAGAATAACAATCGTAGGAGAATTAACGTCCGCAAAATGTTGCGCACCATTGAAGCAGGAATGCATCCAATGTGCTCGGGAGCCTGTAAAAATATAGATATACATATACACGGTACCCTTTCGTCGCGGTGAATTAGGTTAACTAGAGCTGCGTGCTCGAGAAGGGACCAAAATGGAGACTCGTGTATGAGATATACAGAACCAGTTTCGTGAGAACGTTTTCCGCAGTGGACGCGGTGATCAAAGCGACCATAATCGAGTGAACTCTGACCTGCAACTGGAATTTAAACTAGAATGAATTAAGTCTACACGAAGGGCGACAGCGAACTTCTCCCTTTCGAACAACTACCGCGGTGTTTTATTAGCTGCTTCATCTACGAAACAAATTCCTTCATTTAGAAAGACAACGCGTGTTATTCGCTCAGTAGAAAACCGACGGTATATCTCTACAATAAGACTTAAACAATGCTTTTCCAGTTCTCTGTCCAGGTGACCTCGAAAGCAATTACGTGTACAGTTTATGGACAGCATAATTCCTCGTATCAATTTGACGCAACTTTCAAGGATACTTGAATGCGAGCAATGTGAACCATTTCGTTCTAACACGATCAAATGTCTGGCGTTTCGTTTGACAATTATTTTATCCACAAAAATATGCAAGCATGTGTTGTCTGAATACAAAAAAAAAAATGAAATTGGCGACCCTCCAAACTTAATAAAACATAAGAAAATATTAAAAACATAAAATCGATAACATTCTGTACACGTATTACGAAAATATATATAATAGATTATAAAAATATGAAAATGATTAACAATTTCTCTTCGCCTTGCCAACGAGACTACATACCCATTGAATTGTACAAATTTATTAATTTGGAAAAAATACATCAACCCTAAATCAATTCAACTTATATCGCTTGTTAAACTCGCCTTAGATTCTCGGTCTCAAAGAAGGAATTTAGAAAGTTAATTATTTACGTTCCCATCGTATCCGATTTTCCGCCATTGTATCAATTTGACATGAATGGGCAGATTAAGTTGTAAAAGCGAAGGGGAGCCAGGAGTTACAGCCAGACATAATCGTGCCGTAAAAAGAAAAGTAGTTTCGAGTCAAACTTGCTCCGTAACGTGCCTAAAATGTCGATCCATAAAAATCTGCCACGAATCGATTCTCTTTCAAACTTTTAAACGATCGCGCACCTTTTCGGAGATCGCGGAGTGCAAAATTGTTCGGTCGAACGCAGCTTTTTTCGCCCCGATATAAATTTCACACGACTCGCCGGTGGATAGTGTGTGGTTGGAGCATTGCATAATAGACGGCCGCGTGCGTACACGCCGCGTAATGCGTTGTAAAACGAAGAGAACGATTCGCTCGTAATACAAACACGATATTAATTACAGCGAATCGCGTCTCGTTCCATCGGGGTCCATCCTCCGCGTGCGAGATCGTAAGGATCGAGCACAACAAGGGAAAAAAGAGCAGTCGGAGATCGTCCAATGAAAAAGAGAGAAAGGTAGGAATAAAAAAGGGGAGAATCCATAACGAACGCGCATTAATCAGCCTCGCGGTGGTGCATAGCCGATGCACGTGTTGCGGGAGGTTCCTTTCGCACGCACGCGTGGGCGTCCGCATCTTTTTCGCGTGCTTGTAATTATTATAAATCCGCTTTCGTGCCCCCCCCCTCCCTCCGCACGCGCCACCATAAATCCGTAAGAATAATATCCAAACAACCGCCGCGAAAATCGCATCCGCCGTATTAATGGCCGACCAGTTTACGACCGCGGTAAACCTTCGAACCACCGGGACGGAAGTTACCGTTACTTGACAAAGGTGTCCAAACAGAAGGATTAAGTCGCATCGATTGGTCACTGTTGTTTGGAAATATGAAAACAAGAAATGACACGGAAATAGGAAAATAGGAATCTTTGCAGAAAGATCCGCAGTTTAACGATTACACTGCGGACTCGATGCATTCGTAGCGGTTGCATGATGTAGAGTAGTTTCCGTTCAAGCACAGCGTTTTGCGAATTAGCTGAGAACTTGCATCTGCATAAAAATCTGCAGTGTAATCGCATTACACTGATCGCGTACGATCTGATTTTGCAAATATTGGATCAGCTGTTGGTTCGTTAGTTATTATCAGCTATTACCAAATGGCCCACATATTAGGCGACCAGCATGGTCTTGTCCTTTTATGTAGTCACGTGTCCTCGATCCCGTTCCTAGCAGCTTCCGCGTGCGAAAGTGAAACGATCCCGCGATTACCTGCGGTTTCGTAGCCTGCAACACACCATGCATCGTGGCGCGACGTTCGCGTGATATTCTCTTACCGAACATCCGGCCCTCGAGAAGACTAAAAAATTCAGATGACAATCTCGCAATCGAAGTACGTGACCGAAACAATTCAATTATTCCACCGTAAATACGATCAGGAGACTCGTTATTCAAGGAATATTTATAATTGTAATTTATTTAGATGTTTGTTCAACGTTACTGATACTTCTAACTTTTAGTCATTTAGAAAACAGAAATTAATCGTGAAATACATTTCTAACAGAAATTACAAAAAAGTATGAAGGAGGGATCGTCTACGATCATGGAGGACCCGAGTAGCAACCGATAAAGATCGAAGATCGGTGCGTGGAATCATGCTCAAGCAACAATCCACACAAGTGCATCGGCACAGCGGCTTTCCTCCGTGGAATTAACGAGCAGACCAATTTCACTTTCGCGTCAATCGCAAAATGGAATCAGCTGAACGAGGCTCTGGTTTCCCCTCCGGGCTCGCTTTCCCCGATTGTCGGACGACCGATTGATCGATCCGCGACGACTATGGCTAATCAGTTTAATTACACGCGTACAAATTAGCCGTGAGCACCGTGCGCACGCGTACTCGCCGATCCACGAACATTCGCGAAAACTCGAACGCGGTTCGTTACCGGCACGGTAGAAAGAGTGTTTTCTCACGTGTGCCCTCGCGGATATACGTCGACGTCTTCGTCATCGGTACTAAAAGCTAACGGTAAGCAACGGAGCCGTCAGACCCTGCTGACTGAGACCCAGCTCGCTGCCGCAAGTGATTTCGAGTG
This sequence comes from Lasioglossum morio, assembly GCA_916610235.2. Taxonomy (NCBI): domain Eukaryota; kingdom Metazoa; phylum Arthropoda; class Insecta; order Hymenoptera; family Halictidae; genus Lasioglossum; species Lasioglossum morio. The sequence goes on along the minus strand of OU744334.1, from coordinate 3,697,671 downwards.
AGTCACGCTTCTGACAACCGCGAGAGCTAACCCTTTATGGGCCACCATTCCTCAGACACGAAAAGATGTCTTTTCGCGATGGACGTTATTAACATCAGATTGCCCAAGGAAGTCATTTTGACTGCTTTTTAATTTCAATTAGAAAAATAATTATGTATATAATGACACAATTTCTTAGAATTTTGTGACTTTTTCTGCAACATATAAATGCGTTTATTAATAATTGTAGTTACCTCCCCCCTCCTTCATTTCCGGTATATATATGTGTGTTATACCTATATTGCCGAAAAGCAGTCATTTTGACTGCTTGGGAAATTTTAAATAATCAAATGACTCTTAATATTGAATTGAGTCAATTTCTTATATCACCAGTTCGGCTCTGTATTGAAATAACAGTTTTCATTTTTTTTTTTCGATTACCGTCACAAATAAGTACATGATAAATTGTCGATTTGGCCGTATACTTGATAAGTTACAGTTGCTCAATAAGCTAAAGTAGTACTTGTTATTCGAATCTTTATGCAGTAATACTTGTTCTAACAAATTTTTTTTATTGTTAATATTTACTAATAACTTGTTATATAACTGTAAATAATATAAAAAATATTAAAAATTAATATTAAACAAATTTCTTTACACATTAGATATTCTTTCACAATGCAGTCATTTTCACTGCTTTTGGGCAATATAGGTATATACATACTAAGTTTCAGTTTTTCTAGTGTTAACCCCCAGCGAGGATATTATTTTCTTCGTAATTATTCGGAAAATATCAAATGTCCGTATTCACGTTTTCTGACTGTATCGTATACACGCGTGTATCCAATATAGTCGAGTCGGCAGGTCGAAAAAGGCGTCTACCTGGAAAGTATTCCAAACTTAATGAAATTTTGCACGTCATTTAGGGGTACTCTGGGGTGTCGAATCTCAGTTTTCGACCTCGAGGACTCTGTGCTAACTTGGGAAGGGGGAAAAAACCACGATTTTTATTACCTTCTTTTGGTTTATCGCCTATTACTCAAAAACTGTGGGTCCTAAGAACTTTTGTTTTTCATTTTTGGAAAGAGCATTAAATTTCCTTCAAATTGCACTGGTCAATCTTTTTTTTTTGACCCAATAGGCACCGAGAGACAGGCCTTCAAAATTAGGAAATGTTTCTCAAAATGACATTTTGAGCCACGCATTGCGACATTTAGCAGGAAATTGCAAGTTTTGGCTCATAACTTTAGTTTTTCAACAGATCTATATATAATCTTCATACTACGGATACCCCTTACATTTTCACTTTTAACTGGGGAGGACAGCACAATTTATTTACTTCTACCGAGTAGATTCAAGCCCTTTTATATTTTTGTTGGTGTTTAACATTTAACCCTCATCCGTCCCTCGTGTCAATTTGACACAGTTTTCCCGAAATAAGTTATACCGTTCGGTAATTTGTAAGTAAATTTGTCCAAAATTTGGTAACTTTTATTTTTTAAATGCGAAACATATAACCGCAAAAACCTAACATGTGAATGTTAACTCATCAATTTGAATGAAAAAAACATCGAAAAGTAACTGTTTGTCTTGTTATTTTATCGTTTTTTTTTATCACTGTGTCAATTTGACACCGAGGGACAGATTCAGTTCGCGAAATGAGGAACGGATGAGGGTTACGTATAGTACAAGATGTTATGGCAATATCATACCCATGAATTTTCAAAAATCATAGAAAATGGAAATATTCTAGATGGAATAAATGTTTCTAATAAATAAATTTTCTCCGAGTGCAAATGGTTGAAAGTGTCCGAACATTACTGTGATTCATTGTACGTAGAAAATTGAGATACATATTACGCAGATTCTCGCCACTTGAGTAGCTTCTCTCCCTTCCCTTTCCTCAAGAAATAAGTCCTGCACTTATTTGGCTTCTTCCCGTCCTTTCCGGTTCTCGAGCTGGGAATGAGGATGTTGCGAAAGAACCGAGGAATCGTGGGAAGTAAGCGACACCGATCGAAAAATCATCGACCGCCTTCGATACCGTGCAGGACATAATACTATCGTAAAACAATACCGTTCGCGTCGAGGAGGCTCTCGGGGGACGTGGATCGTTAGGGATGTCCATTGCATTGTTACGTTGAAAAACTGTTTCGCCCCGCGATGACACCGGGTTCGCGTGAACCGTGAAACTCTTTCGCACGTTCGCATAATCCTTGCCCGTTCGCGGAGAAGGTTAAGAGGGATCAGAATGGCTCGTGAAACGCGTTTCACGCCCTCTTGAACGAACGCGGCTGCTAACCTAGTCGAATTGCTGCTAACGGTGCAAGGATGAATGAAAGGATCACGTTGTGAACTCTGCCGAGTCGATTTACGTCGTTCACCGTTAACGATTTTACTGTTACAGACTCGATTAATCCGACACTTCATTATTCAAACATGATCTAATGTTTCTAATGATCTTTTTATGAAGCATTCACCGACAAAGGTAACATTTTTCCGATTGAAACGACAGCAGGCACGGCACAATTCGAATGAAAATTGTTTACCGAAGACTGTGGATCTTTAAAAATCATCCAAAAAAGCTGGAGTACTAAGTACAACAGAATTCCGTAGGATTTTTATTTATTCTGGATGTACGAATGATATAGCCAGTGAAAAACGAATTTTATTTGGTACCACTTTCTTCAAATTGGTCTACAAAAATGGAAAATTGAACATCCGCGGTCTAGAACATCCGAAGACTATAGCAGGCAGAACACAATTCGATTGAAAATTGTTTATCGAAGACTGTGGATCTTTAAAAATCATCCAAAACTGATGGATTACTAAATACAACAGAATTAAGTAGGATTTCTATTTATTCTGGATGCACGAATGATGTAGCCAGTGAAAAACGAATTTTATTTGGTACCACTTTCTTTAAATTGGTCTACAAAAATGGAAAATTGAACATCCGCGGAACATCCGAAGACTATAGCAGGCAGAACACAATTCGATTGAAAATTGTTTACCGAAGACTGTGGATCTTTAAAAATCATCCAAAAATGCTGGAGTACTAAGTACAACAGAATTCCGTAGGATTTTTATTTATTCTGGATGTACGAATGATATAGCCAGTGAAAAACGAATTTTATTTGGTACCACTTTCTTCAAATTGGTCTACAAAAATGGAAAATTGAACATCCGCGGTCTAGAACATCCGAAGACTATAGCAGGCAGAACACAATTCGAATGAAAATTGTTTACCGAAGACTATGGATTTTTAAAAATCATCCAAAAATGCTGGAGTACTAAGTACAACAGAATTCCGTAGGATTTTTATTTATTCTGGATGTACGAATGATATAGCCAGTGAAAAACGAATTTTATTTGGTACCACTTTCTTCAAATTGGTCTACAAAAATGGAAAATTGAACATCCGCGGTCTAGAACATCCGAAGACTATAGCAGGCAGAACACAATTCGAATGAAAATTGTTTATCGAAGACTGTGGATCTTTAAAAATCATCCAAAACTGATGGATTACTAAATACAACAGAATTAAGTAGGATTTCTATTTATTCTGAATGTACGAATGATATAGCCAGTGAAAAATGAATTTTATTTGGTACCACTTTCTTCAACTTGATCTACAAAAATGGAAAATTGTACATCCGCGGTCTAGAACATCCGAAGACTATAGCAGGCAGAACACAATTCGATTGAAAATTGTTTACCGAAGACTGTGGATCTTTAAAAATCATCCAAAAATGTTGGAGTACTAAGTACAACAGAATTCCGTAGGATTTTTATTTATTCTGGATCTACAAATGATATTGCTGTTGTCACAAGAGACCGCCATACGCCACATTGCGAGACGGGACCCTTTGATCGTTCGATTGTTCCTTTCTGGCGATCGTCTTCTCATGTTTCATGCATCGCGTAGCGAGGCTCCACCGATGTACCACTTATTCTTAATAAACTCTTGTTCGTAATTAACTGCGGTTTATTCTCACCACTATGTGTGTCCTATCGCAATTCCATTTACAATAATTGCTAATTTTATTTCACATTCTTAAAATTTGTCTACAAAAATTAAAAATTGAACTTCCGCGGTCTACCGAAGACTAATTTAGTCAGATCAAAGAATCACCGAGAACAGATCGGCGCGGATTCGAAGACGAAAGAGGTTCGCGACTCTAACGGAAATCGATGGCTGCTTATACGTCCGAAATGTCCTTTAAATGTCCCGACACAAGATCTTTTGTTCAAGCCTATCCACGTGTAGAGGTAGCCGGAGGTAAGTTATCGATTGCATTGGCGGCTGCATTTTACGTCGGCTCGCCGCGATGCAGTTCATCCGGGAGTAGACCTTATTTTCGTTCGCGTGAATAGCGAGGCGTGTGATTTTCTCCCCGAAGGTCAGGGAAATGGTAACTCGTCGATAAGCGGATGTTTAGCGTGAACGGCTTCGAGAGACACGACACTGGAAGCGTTAACGAATCCTGGGAGTAGCGATAAAAGGAGCTTAGTTTATTAAGGAACATGTCGAACGTCGGCTTTCTATAATTTATTTCATTATTCCTATTCTATTCCACTGAAAATTGCATAAACATCCGCAGTCTGGTTATCATTCTTTTCTAATTGTAGAAACGAACGGTGACTATACAATTGATTAATAAATAGTTAATGATTAATGGTTTATTCTTTTCTCCGTGTAGGATATAAAGATGGCATTGAAGAGCCGCAGCTCTATTTGCCCAAACAAGCTTGTCAATAAATTTAATTCTTACAAAGAGTTTTTCTTACTTACTATGACTTACATATTTTTAATACTTATCTTGCTTCTTTTAATTTGGTTAACTCGTGACTAGTTTCTTAATTAAATCACATTTACATTGGTAACATATTATTAGGGATACTACTGAGGTGTAGTTATATTGCTTTATCTAATTGGATCAGGAAAATAGCTATTGATCTTAGAATAGAATCATCTTTTTTACATAGAATCTTGAAAATTTCCTCATTCTGGTCAATATCTTTCCTGGCGAAAAGTCTTAAAAGATATCTTCGTTTTCATGTCCACAGTCGCATTGTGAGTAAGTGAGTAAGTAATTTTTGCTATAGAGAGAGGCTGCTAAATTGTAGCGGTTGGCTCATTGGTCAATAAAGCTTTTTAATCAACGGTGTGAGCGACGCCTTAAGTAACTCCGGGTTACGCAAACAACTTGCGCTTTCGTATTGCTTTTTTCTTCCCACGTCGGGCTCGCACACCCACAACAGCGACGTCTGCGCCGCTGTCTCATGCTTGTCAGCTCCGCGGACCACATCCAGCCGCTATTTTTCCGCAAATCAACATTTACGTTGCTAATACCTACGCGAAGTTATTCTCGGAGCGATCCATAGGTCATTGATAGGTATCCTGCCCGTGGATAAACACGGACTCGAGCGAGGAAAACGCGACGAACACCATCGAGCCTATCGGGCCAGGCGAACCCATCAAAATTAGAAAGTTTCTTCATAATGCTAGCAAGTTGATCCTCGTTATCCGATCACCGTTGTGCGCGCTTCAACCACTCGTTTTTTCTCGTAAACGTGGAAAATCCACGATCTACCGACTTAGTGATTAAATGGATGAGCTGAGATGGAAGAGACCCGACAGCAGTCCTTCGACGTCCCAGTATTCCAGACTTTAGCATCCCCTAACTTTCGTAACGCCCCGACCGTGGAAGCTCTTGAAATTCTGGACCCATTGTAACACCTGGAACTTATCAGATTTGACGGGCTCAAGGATGTCCTTATCGGACTTGGTGAATCCAAGAGTGTCTACGGGATTTGATAAGTTCGAGGGTGTTCTTATCGGATTGTCGGTGTTTAAGGGTGTCCTCGTCGGGTTTTGACGAGGGTAAACAAGAGTGTCGTCGAGATCGTTCAACTCGACATAGTTTACATTGTGTGTTACATCATCGATCGACGATTCTGAAACTGCCTGTAGAAAGCGATACAATATCACCGAGTTATTAATAACCGCAGTGTAATTCGCAAGCGGTTCTAAACTAACGTGATATCCGACGGTAATCGGTGGCCCTATTTCCTCGACGGCAAATCGATCTGTCCGTAAGTGTTTCTCGTTCGATCCCCGGTCGAATCGCGAGACAAAGACGAGTCGAGATTGCAAATGAATCGAGCCCCCCGACCGACCACGAGTCGACTGAGGCGACCGCTTCTCTGTATATCAGAGCCAATTTACCGGCCATTATACGTTTGCCTCGCTAACGGGCCCCACCTCCTCGTTGTTTAGTTTATTGCCCGAGTGCGAAAATGTAGCGCGTAATCTCCAACCCAAATATTTTTATAGAATAATTGAATATAGAGAATATAATATATAGAGAGAATAATTGCAAAAGTTCGCGCGGTTATCGGGGATCACGACAAAACGAAACCCGTGAGATGCGCTAACTATAAGTCAAGGATTGATCCAACCCTTGACAGTTAGTGGACAAATAAAGTAATCCAGATCGAGAAGGGTTGCAAGACTGAATTTGTTGAATTTGTTGAAATTCCATCATGCGTTACACACTTGTTTAACCCTTCGCTGCATAGTGTATCATATCTGATACAGTTAACAAATCTGGTATATAGTAAACGAAGAATGTGTTTTCTTGCTATTCTAAATTATATTTATTGTTCTGAAAATGTTTTGATTTTTTAAAATATTTTTCTCTGAACAAAACACAAAAACTGACCTTCTTTCAATTTAATTAATTCTTTAATTAACGAGAGGGTTAGTGGTACGGATGTTATTTGGTGTGTGACTCTCCACGAGCCACACAAAGAACTTCCCGAATCGATAGTTGCAGTATATTAGTATGTGCGCACATCCGGGATATTTTTCGATTATTGTAAGCGGTTACATTAGCAATAGTTGCATAATTGAAAAAAAAAATTTTTTTAGATTTAAAAAAAAAATTTTTTTTTTAAATATGTCTAAATATATATATATATATAAAAAAATTTTTTAGATTTAGAATATATATATAGTTACGTTTGCTTCTTCGGAGGATACGCCTCTTCTATAAATTGCAATGTTGAATCAACTCCTTTCGAAAAAAACTAAAAAACTAATTGACCAAAATGGACCAAAATCTAATCAGCTCTAAGTTACAGCGGAACACCTCGATTGCATCATTCATCATTCTGATAGCGTTGTTACTTTTTCAGAAAACGTTAACGAAAAATTTGATACCATAGAAACGGACATACGCACGCACACACGCACACACACACACACACACACACACACACACACACCGACATTTTGATAAAAATAGTCTCAAACGACTCCAATGACCATGAAACGTGGAGATCTGCTAAAAAATCGATTTTCGATTTTCGGGGTAATTACAGTAACTTCCCTATAAATCGGGAAGTTAAAAAAATCATGCAGCGAATGGTTAAGACTGCACAAGTGGAAAAAGTGACAAGAGGAATCATTAGAAACAAAATACAGCTGTTCGTTTCCACCATATTATTCACACCAAGGATTCGCAGGTGCAGGATCAGCTACAGCTACGGGATCCGGAGGGTTAAGCTGGATCAAGGAATTTGATCAACAACCAATCTCGAAGAGAGGTAGATTCCCGTGAGGGTCCAACGTGAGTTTGGTTGCCAGCAATCTGCCGAAAGAAAGTTATTGGAAGCGTTAACGATCGTTGGATCGGTCGTTTATCCTTCATCGAGGTCTCCGAAGATTGCGAAGCCGCCTGGAGTGCCGTACACAGTGCAGCCGAGGGAGGTCGGTTTCGAGTCAGACCAAGCTGAGCATTCGAAAGGAATGAGGATAGAAGGAACGGTTCAGCCAGGCCAGATATATTTAACCTCTTCGCTGCGCAGTCCGTCCGCAAGGAGCAACACTTGCTCTTCGCGATTTAAATAAATGTACGCTCCGAATACCAGCCATTGTTTCGATCCGCGACTGGACCACTTACCGGCCGTTTGCAAAACAAATAACAAGCCATCGATAACAAAATTGCTATCCATCCGTAACCGGTGTTTCGAAGAATTAATGTCTAACCACTTTAAATCACCTGAACGTCAGTAATCTAGATCCGCGCAATCCGTACAGTAGCCTAAATAAGTCCTTGTTTCAGTTCTCGACCACTTATCAGAAGTTTCAATAGAAACAACTGGCCATCGATATCAAAATTAGTATATTTCCCTAACCGGTGTTTCAAAGAATTAATGTCTATACACTTAAGATCACCTGAACATCCGCTGAGTCCTCCCAGTGGTCTAAATAAGCCATTGTTTCAGTTCTCGACCACTTATCAGAAGTTTCAATAGAAACAACTGGCCATCGATATCAAAATTAGTATATTTCCCTAACCGGCGTTTCGAAGAATTAATGTCTGAACACTTGAAATCACCTGAACATCCGTAATCTAGATCCACCCAGTCCGTACAATAGCCTAAATAAGTCCTTGTTTCAGTTCTCGACCACTCATCAGTAGTTTCAAAAGAAACAACTGGCCATCGATATCAAAATTAGTGTATTTCCTTAACCGGCGTTTCGAAGAATTAATGTCTGAACACTTGAAATCACCTGAACATCCGTAATCTAGATCCACCCAGTCCGTACAATAGCCTAAATAAGTCCTTGTTTCAGTTCTCGACCACTTATCAGAAGTTTCAATAGAAACAACTGGCTATCGATATCAAAATTAGTATATTTCCCTAACCGGCGTTTCGAAGAATTAATGTCTAAACACTTGAAATCATCTGAACATCCGTAATCTAGATCCGCGCAGTCCGCACAGTAGCCTAAATAAGTCCTTTTTTCAGTTCTCGACCACTTATCAGTAGTTTCAAAAGAAACAACTGGCCGTCGATATCAAAACTAGTATATTTCCCTAACCAGTGTTTCGAAGAATTAATGTCTATACACTTGAGATCACCTAAACATCTGCAGAGTCCTTCCAGTGGTGTAAATAAGCCATTGTTTCAGTGCTCGACCAATTATCAGAAGTTTAAAAAGAAACAACTGGCCATCGATATCAAAATTAGTATATTTCCCTAACCGGTGTTTCAAAGAATTAATGTCTATACACTTAAGATCACCTGAACATCCGCTGAGTCCTCCCAGTGGTCTAAATAAGCCATTGTTTCAGTTCTCGACCATTTGTCAGGAGTTTCAAAAGAAACAACTGGCCATCGATATCAAAATTAGTATATTTCCCTAACCGGTGTTTCGAAGAATTAATGTCTAAACACTTGAAATCACCTGAACATCCGCAGTCTAGATCCGCCGAGTCCCCCCAGTGGCCTAAATAAGTCAAGCTAATCTTCTGCCGGAAGTGCACATGCTACTTTGTAGGGCAGCAAGTTTCACAGCGAGGAGTTTAATTGCTGAATCAGAAATCAGACAGCTGTTGGTAACCGGTGACTCACTATGACTACATCAACAATAGATTTGACAGTGACGCGGCACCCTGTTGCCTATTCTACACTAAATCAGGTCCTCCAACGTGGGTCGTTAGCAAAAAGCTATCATCAATCGCGATTTCTGCACGATATTTAAACAGGTGGGTCGCGTTGCCACCATGAAAACTCATTAAAAATGCCTCTACACACATCAAATCGACTCGACACGCATAAATCATCTTCAGAAATATCGATGACGTGCGACCGATCTCTTCCACGCACATTTTGAATTTTTCTACGAACCACCTACGCGACTCTTTCAAATTTCAAACCTACGAAGTGTTCGAAATAAAACAAAAACAAATTTTAATCATGAAACAGAGAGTGTTTACATCAACGAAACCCTGCTATGATTAATGACGATTATCTAATAAGATTTTACTAAATTAAGTAAAATTTGTTTCTTTATTAATAGACGGCAAATCTTTACGCAAAATAGAAATTTTCTACCCGATTTGCGACCAACTGGAGCGACTTAGAAATTTCTCTCTTAATAAGTTCAATAGGTTGAAAATAATATATAACAGTATTCTTAAATTCGTCTAATGTGTTTACCTTTTTAAATTACACCTTCTCATGTTTGTGATAAATGTATAAAATCCGCTGTCTATTTATTAAATCTACATAGATTGGATTGAAGAACGAAATCGTTAGGCCCGAGAGATTGCAAACCCTAAATCGGGCAGAGGCTGCTTTTAGTCGAGCCGATAAATACAGAGGAGAATGATCTCTCTCTTTCTCTCGGACTGGATCTCAAAGAAAACGGAAACGCAAGAAGAACCCCGGGTCACGGAGATCATCAGCCAGAAGCCGAAACGGTATCGAACTGGCGCGATGTACACGGGGGTCTGGATAAAAATAGACGCTGAAACATCCATGAGGACCCTTTCGTCGGGCCTAAGTGCGTGAGTGGCGTGGAGTGGTTGACCGGTTGGTCGGAAGTGCACACTGCTCGCTCGATGGGAGGATGTCAGCACGGATCGTGACGAAAGGATGCAACTGGTTGAACAAGGGGGACAGGGCTGAGTGCAGCGCAGAGAAGGAAACAAGATGCCGAAGACGCGAGCAATGGGGCCAGACGAACTTGCAAGGATCCGAGAGGTTCCACTTTTGAGGGCCAGTCAAAGGGCCACCATCCGAACAGGCTTTCTCTCTTTATCTAAATAATTATTTCTTTAAGTGTACCACTAATTCATTTCTAGCACTTGATCCTGAAGGATTTCCGGGATAAAAACATGTTGGTGCATCCCTTTGAGCTAACGGCTAGCTGTGTACCAAATTTCAGCTTTCTAAAGCTTCTCTGTTTCGAGATTTTTTTACCGTTACAGAGGACTGAGGAACTGGCAATTATATAGATTGCCTAATAGTGCACTCGTCGCATCGCCGGGCAAGTATTTTATCGCTATCGGTGAGACTGCTAGTAGTCGACTACCTTTAACATGTTTCTTTCAAACGCTTCAAGAGTGTACACTTAAAAGTGTTAACCTGCGAGCTCGGATCGAACACCGGTAGATCACTGTTCGGTTGCAGCGTGCTCGAAGAGAATAGCTCGTTAAAGGAAGGAGAGAATAAAGAAGCGAGAAAGAGGGGACGGACCAACCGTGATATAATCGCATAATCATTGCGTCGAGAGAAGTCAAAGGCACGAACTGTGCGCGCACGATCATTTCGGAGCGGTTTGGCTCGTGATTCCAGAGCTCTTCTTCGCGTCGTGCTCGGAATCCGTGGAAAGAAAGAGAAACACCGAGCCAGAGTCCAAGTCGTGCTTCAACTTTCACTCTGATCTGTTACGCCTCGACAATATCCCGCCGTTGCCTTCTCTCGCTTAACCCCTCCACCTACTCCGCAAACACCTATACACACACCTTCGCCGACGATCCTGTTCAGATTCGTGTCGCGAAGGGTACAAGGTAACCAGCTCGGATGGGACCAACTGTACTACACCCATTTTTGAACCCTTTGCACTCGGAGACGCCGCTAATCATTCTTATATAATCATTAAAAATGTTTGTTGCAATATTAAATTTGTATTCGATGAATTACTAAACATATTAATACATGTAATACTATTTAATTGATTACTAGAGACGTATTCTTGAAAATTTAACCATTGAATTTTATAACTACAATTAATGTTATTGGCGCACTGGTTCGATCAATTGTAGACAATAAGCAAATTTGCAAAATATCACATGAAATTTAATTAAACGTTTCGGTCTGAATTTAGACCATTTTCAAGAATGTATATTTTCTGTATTGCGTCTGTAAGAATTTATCAATTAATTAATATATGGTTAGGCAAACGCATTTCCGATTTCCGAACAAGCAGAAAACACTAACAAGGAGAGTACACCAACGACGTCTCACCAATTTAGTTGAGACTCTGTATACTTATAGATCTCGATCTCCCATTTACGTATATATACCATTATAGACGCTAACACTCAATAGTTGTCGAGATATTCATAAACAAAGTTCTTACGTATGCTTTTACGACACGTACCACTGTTGTAATTAAAAATATGTAAGTGCAATATTATTAAATTTATCGTATACCATATTTTCTCTTCCCATATTTACTTTATTTTTTCTGTTTTCAGACACGAGGGGATACTTTCTATTTCATTAATTTCGGCTAATTTATTTATAATTTATTAATACGTTTGTTCTTTAACTTGTTGTTGAATAAATAATATAAATAAATATGAAAAAAAAAATTTCACCAAACGAGAATCGAACCCTAGCCCACCGGGTGGAAGTATACCTACTCTACAACAGCAGATTTAAGCAGTAATGTAAGAACTTTGTTTATGAATATCTCGACAACTATTGAGTGTTAGCGTCTATAATGGTATATATTCGTAAATGGGAGATCGAGATCTATAAGCATACAGAGTCTCAACTAAATCGGTGAGACGTCGTTGGTGCACTCTCCTTGTAAGGTATTATAAAAGAAAACAATTATAAAAACTCACTTGCTTAGAAAAATGTACTAATTTAAATTCTTAAGAGTCGAGGAACAGCATGTTGGTTCCATGCCGGTGACATGTGGACTGAGTAAACCGTCAAGATTTGAAAGGACAACGAATCAAAGAACACTGATCTATAAATTGGTCAATCGATAAGTGGCAGCAAAAATGAATCCTTTGAAGTCACCCAAACAACACCGTAGTTGTTGAAATACCAATATGAAATTGGTAATAAATTAATCGACATTCAATATGCTTTTTCTTAAGAAACAAAAATTATATTATTTGGAAGGCATGGAACCAACATGCTGTACCTCGACTCTTAAGAATTTAAATTAGTACATTTTTCTAAGCAAGTGAGTTTATACATTTGTTTTCGTTTTTAATACCTTAGTGTTTTCTGCTTGTTCGGAAACGCGTTTGCCTAACCATATATTAATTAATTGATAAATTCTTACAGACGCAATACAGAAAATTTACATTCTTGAAAATGGTCTAAATTCAGACCGAAACGTTGAATTAAATTTCATGTGATATTTTGCAAATTTGCTTATTGTCTACAATTAATCGAACCAGTGCACCAATAACATTAATTGTAGTTTTGAACAATTGTCGATCGAGATACAGAGAACTGTTACATTGAATTTTATTTTCAATTCGGGCAAGAACTTACGCAATCGTCTAATAAAATGGACATATTTCCGGCAGGATGAAAAATTGGTTTTCGAATTCGAAAAGTTCCGAGTACAAAGGGGCAACACTAAAATCAGATATCGAAATAAACACGGTAATGTTTTTCGTGTACATCTACACGAAAGATATTTGCGATAAATTTGCTAAGGTTATTCGGCGGTCGTAAACTTGGTGAACGTTTCACAGTGTTTCACTCTCCCTTCTGCATCAGTGTTTCGCGTGTTAATAAATGCGTTTCAAATGATCCCGCGGTTTATTGCGAGTCGAAACGCGCCAGGGGCGGGCACCGAATTTCACGGCGAAGAAACAGAAATGCATACAAACCGTGGGCAACGAAAGAAAAAGTTATCGTTCTCGGAGCGAGCCCGGGGCAGAGTTAAAAATATGGCCAATTAAGGACCCACACAAAGCCGAACGCGAGGGACAACGTACTCCCGGCTTGACAAATCCGAGATGAAACGGGCTCGTTGACTTTCCCCGTTTGTTTCTTCGTGAATGTGAAATATATCTTCGCGGTTGACTTTTTCGGGAGATTTATCTGATCGTTCTTCGCGCGCCTCGAACGTTCACCGTTTTCTTTCTTTTTTTCACCGCGAATAAAAGTGAAAATCACGGTGGACTTGAAACGTTTACTTTTGAACGAGTGCCACCTCTAACAAATATTCTCTAGAGAACTTTTGAATGGTATTTTGATTGCGAGATTAAAATACATTCCTAAATAATCCTTTACAAGGAATGCTTTGCAAATGTCGTTTGCTTCTCAAGGTTTTTTTCTTGCGTGTTTTGTTCACCGTTTTCTTTCTTTTTTTTCACCGCGAATAAAAGTGAAAATCACGGTGGACTTGAAACGTTTACTTTTGAACGCGTGCCACCTCTAACAAATATTCTCTAGAGAACTTTTCAATGGTATTTTGATTGCGAGATTAAAATACATTCCTACATAATCCTTTACAAGGAATGCTTTGCAATTGTCGTTTGCTTCTTAAGGTTTTTTTCTTGCGTGTTTTGTTCACCGTTTTCTTTCTTTTTTTCACCGTGAATAAAAGTGAAAATCACGGTGGACTTGAAACGTTTACTTTTGAACGAGTGCCACCTCTAACATATATTCTCTAGAGAACTTTTCAATGATATTTTGATTGCGAGATTAAAATACATTCCTAAATAATCCTTTACAAGGAATGCTTTGCAATTGTCGTTTGCTTCTCAAGGTTTTTTTCTTGCGTGTTTTGTTCACCGTTTTCTTTCTTTTTTTCACCGTGAATAAAAGTGAAAATCACGGTGGACTTGAAACGTTTACTTTTGAACGAGTGCCACCTCTAACAAATATTCTCTAGAGAACTTTTCAATGGTATTTTGATTGCGAGATTAAAATACATTCCTAAATAATCCTTTACAAGGAATGCTTTGCAATTGTCGTTTGCTTCTCAAGGTTTTTTTCTTGCGTGTTTTGTTCACCGTTTTCTTTCTTTTTTTCACCGCGAATAAAAGTGAAAATCACGGTGGACTTGAAACGTTTACTTTTGAACGCGTGCCACCTCTAACAAATATTCTCTAGAGAACTTTTCAATGGTATTTTGATTGCGAGATTAAAATACATTCCTAAATAATCCTTTACAAGGAATGCTTTGCAATTGTCGTTTGCTTCTCAAGGTTTTTTTCTTGCGTGTTTTGTTCACCGTTTTCTTTCTTTTTTTCACCGTGAATAAAAGTGAAAATCACGGTGGACTTGAAACGTTTACTTTTGAACGAGTGCCACCTCTAACAAATATTCTCTAGAGAACTTTTCAATGGTATTTTGATTGCGAGATTAAAATACATTCCTAAATAATCCTTTACAAGGAATGCTTTGCAATTGTCGTTTGCTTCTCAAGGTTTTTTTCTTGCGTGTTTTGTTCACCGTTTTCTTTCTTTTTTTCACCGCGAATAAAAGTGAAAATCACGGTGGACTTGAAACGTTTACTTTTGAACGAGTGCCACCTCTAACAAATATTCTCTAGAGAACTTTTCAATGGTATTTTGAATGCGAGATTAAAATACATTCCTAAATAATCCTTTACAAGGAATGCTTTGCAATTGTCGTTTGCTTCTCAAGGTTTTTTTCTTGCGTATTTTGTTCACCGTTTTCTTTTTTTTTCACCGCGAATAAAAGTGAAAATCACGGTGGACTTGAAACGTTTACTTTTGAACGAGTGCCACCTATAACAAATATTCTCTAGACCACTTTTCAATGGTATTTTGATTGCGAGATTAAAATACATTCCTAAATAATCCTTTACAAGGAATGCTTTGCAATTGTCGTTTGCTTCTCAAGGTTTTTTTCTTGCGTGTTTTGTTCACCGTTTTCTTTCTTTTTTTCGCCGCGAATAAAAGTGAAAATCAAGGTGGACTTGAAACGTTTACTTTTGAACGCGTGCCACCTCTAACAAATATTCTCTAGAGAACTTTTCAATGGTATTTTGATTGCGAGATTAAAATACATTCCTAAATAATCCTTTACAAGGAATGCTTTGCAATTGTCGTTTGCTTCTCAAGGTTTTTTTCTTGCGTGTTTTGTTCACCGTTTTCTTTCTTTTTTTCGCCGCGAATAAAAGTGAAAATCACGGTGGACTTGAAACGTTTACTTTTGAACGAGTGCCACCTCTAACAAATATTCTCTAGAGAACTTTTCAATGGTATTTTCATTGCGGGATTAAAATACATTCCTAAATAATCCTTTACAAGGAATGCTTTGCAATTGTCGTTTGTTTCTCAAGGTTTTTTTCTTGCGTGTTTTAGTTGACATTAAAACGCATTTCAAGGTCTACAAAAATTGAAAATCTCGTAAATATCCACAGTCTAGTTTAGTGGCTACATTCAGGTGAGCCCTGTATACAGAGTGTCTTAAAATTCCTTCAACATCGGGAAATGGGAGGTTCCTCAGATTATTTGAAGCAACATTTTCCTTTGCAAAAATGACTCCTAAAAAAAATAATAACTTCTTAACAAAGCCGCGGACGCTATTTTTGCAAAGGAAAATGTTGCTTCAAATGAACTCAAGAACCTCCAATTTCCGGATGTTGAAGGAATTTTGAGACACCCTGTATTTCAAACTAAATAGCTCGCGTTCGGTTCGACTTTTCTAAAAGTGGAACATTGGAACCTATCGAACGTTTCGACGCGGTAGTAAAGATCCCGAGTCGTCATAAAGCGTCGTTCAAGTTGAGCGATGGTCGAAGCTTATCGAAAGGGGTCACACAATAGGGTCTATAGTCTGAGTCCTGCGAGTTTAAGGGTCAATCGATAACGAATCTAAATATTGACGTAGCCTTTTATCAGAATCGACGATCCTTAAGTGCCGAGGCGCGATCGTAATTCACCTTGTATCTTGTATACACAGGAAAGAACGAAAAGCCGTAAAAGCTGAGATCACGAGAAACGAGGTCAACGGCACAAACAGTCACTCTTTTTGTATCTCGACGATGTAGCAAACTTAGCAAACTATAAGAATATACAGCCGATATTAAGACTCTCGACGAGCCGTTTCCAATCTCTCTCACCGATCCAGCTTCCGCGAACCTTATTTCATTCGCTATTAGCATCTATCTAAACGACCATTGTTACCAGCCAGCGTTCACTAAAAGATTTCATAGAAACTAAAAGTATGGCTCCATCAGCGTTAGATTTTATCGGATCAATCGAACGAAACAGATCATTTACGTTTCTCGACGGGATTCCTCTTTTCGAGAATATTAGTTGCCTCACGCGCGTATAAACGACGGCCTTCGAATTTTTGTTTGGTAAGGGTTGCGAGGAAATACGCTCGATACGACAGAGATTAACGGGATCTGAAAATGCGTTCGGTATACGTGTTCCAGCCGAGATCGATTGTCGTACTGCGACACTAGTGTTGGAGTTGGCACAACTCAAGGGTTGCCGTTCACGACTGGCCCTGAGATCAAACTCCGGACCACAGAGACCTTCCGAGATGCTCTCAACGTTCAAGAGTAAAGTTTGATCAAAATTAGATACGACCGCGATTGCTACTCTTCTCAAGCATCCACAATTAGGATAATGCCAAAATAAAAATAGCGTAAGATCTAAAACCTCCATCACCGGTTCCTTTGAATCCCTATGTCGCAATTATTATTCAATTGTATGTAACATGATATTTGGTCCCCTCGGGGTTTCAAATTCATTTACCAATTCTCTTCCTCTTTCCACTCTCACTATCGCCTTTTCAGCGGGACCTACTGTTTTATGGTGGGTTCCGAACTACCTTTTGCCAACAACACGTGAAAAACACCCCGGGTGGGTCACTTTCCGGTGTTTTTTACCAGACGGTTACCCATCCTATTGCCGTTCACGTTCCACATTGTTTAACTTCGGTGATCTAACGAGAACCGGTGCTTTCAACGGGACTACGGTTGTTGGCTAATTATTATTCAATTGAATCAGAAATAAAGTGAAGGGGGTAGTCTCGTTTCCAGAATCACAAAGATGGGATTTTTTCAAGTACAAAGCTGCAACAGCTGCATGCAAATTATGCTGCCAAATAATAAGACTACCCCCTTAAGTCAAGTAATTGAGACCTAAAATAATCGAAAAGCAGAAATTCAATTTCTTAAAGCTCATAAGCAAGATATTTAAACCTGTGCGTTTCCTCGATTAATTCACTTCGTCAGTAGACTTGCATATGCAGTATGTGACCGATGTAAATTTTTTTATACGCGCGCGTCTTTTCGATGCAAACGTATCTTTTGTATCCATAGCCGATCACAAAGAAATGAATTTTTGCATAGAAATTGAGAAACAGCTCTCGGTCCCTCTGCGGTATTCCATTTCCGCGAAACGGAACCGTGCTGCGATAAATTATGTCCGAGTATTACGGAGCCATCGATAAACCGCGGGAAGCGGTGGCGTTAATATTTCATCGAACTCTTAAACCGGTGTAAGTAAACAGTGATACACAGTATTTCAGAATCCACGCAATATTTCATGGGCAATAAATACGACGGTAAATCATCCGTTCGTCTGGATCATCGAAGCTGCTGTGCTCTATTTAACCCTTGTCTATTGTTTGAGTAATCGTTGCTTCGAAGTTTCCCGACTTCGTTGAATTAATTCTCAACTTTATGCAGCATGTAGAAGGGTAATTTCGTTTCTCGTGTAGAGATGGCACTGTTTTCATTTGTGATTACTTAATCTGATTTTAAATTGCAAAATCCTGGTATATCCTTGACGGCTGACATTTCGAATGTCATTTCCTGCCTTGCGTTTTTTATCTCTCTTGCTTTTTTTTATTACTGTAAGAAGTGAAAATGGAGTGCACGAAAGAAATAGTTGTGTGCTGATTAACGAGAGGATTTTCCTTCGAGAGCACGTGTACGATTTACAGAGTGATTCTAATTTTCCTAAAAAGATAGAAAATTAATTTTTATTCTGTATGCGACGGGAGAAACGCGCGGAGAAAAAAGACGGAGAGACAAGCTAACCGCGATAAAACTTCCTCCAGCGTATACAATTCAGTGCCGAGCCACACAACTTGTCGCACGACGGATTTATTGGAACGTTTCCTGTCCACTTGATTACACCACGGAATTAGCAAGATGCCGTGGAATATACGAGCCGAACGTGGTAAAATATAATGACGGTTAAATTTCCCCGCTAACAGGTATTGCTTCCTCCATACGACAGCGGAATATTTATCCGCAGCGACTCTGTTTTCTCTCCCGATGAAACGGACGGTGCGATATCAATTTAAACGTCTCGCGAAGAGGTACACACGCGATTTTATTCGACTTTCATTTCTTACTCCCCATCGGAAAAAAAGCTTCCGTTTCTCCTCAGTCGATTATTCGTTAAGAATTTTTGTCCAGAATATAATTTCATAGAAACAGAGTTTAAAATGTTTTACAGAAATAACAAAACTGTATTTACTTGGGTTGTGTACAATTTCGATTATAGTATGTGCTGGAATAAAACATTTACCGGCAGTGGTAGGTTTACTGTTAATACAACAGGCTAAAAATAATTTAGTCAATTCGCTTCTACGAAATTTTTTCAACCTGAAAAAGTATAAAAGTCGGTCATAGTTTTCGGGTACTCGCCCGCCCCAAATTATAAAATAGAATTGCAATATATTACAATCAGTGGCGCACCCAGGGGGTCAAGTCCCCCCAAGAAAAATGAAACAAAACACTGGAAAATTAGCTAAACCGTAAAATAGCTGCTTCCTCTTCGATTTCGATGATATTTGGATATGTTATATGTAAAACTAAACATTTTGAACAACTTTTATATCAGTAAATATTTGTGGCTACCGTTGACAGATATTTTTGCTAAAAAAGAAAAAAGGTCATTTTGTTCAACCCGTCCCCCCCAAGATTATATCCTGGTTGCGCCACTGATTACAATAATTATATCATAGAATCATCACGTGTGAATGTCTCAGCAAAACAGTTCCATTTTAGTTGTAAAAGGTACAGCTAAAACCGGAAGTTACGAATTCTACATAGTCGATACTGAAAACGTAACCTTAAAGTGCTAGAAGCAGTTTTATTGTTAAATAACAGGAATCGCAATGTTCAGAAAATATTTTTGCTACTTACATTCACAATGGAACGGAATTTTCATTAATAATCGCATCCGAAACGCACGACACGAGCGAAACAAATGGACAAACTTAACCTCGAAGTCCACCGGAAACGGCACGAAATAAGTTTCAATTGCCATGAATAAACAGCCACGGTTTCGAAGTCCCGTGACACCGAAAGCACTGTCATAGTTCTGGGCACACATTTGTACGAACTACGTATCCACAGAGCGTAAGAATTCGAAAAACACACGCGAGGATTCAAGAAAACCGACACCCTTATTGTCAAGTACACTTGTAACTCCGTGGAACGCGTTTTCCTTCGGTTCGCACTTCGTCTCGCGACGTACGGAAACCACACAAACTTCAGCTCGCTTTCGTACGCGAATTCTCTAGAATGATTTCTTCCTTGCACTTTTACGACATCGAGCCGACTTTATTTTCTTGCTAAAAAAATCTTTTCGAGTACCGGCGTAAAAGTTGTTGGCAGGGAACAATATTTTTCACAGAATAGCCAACAGTAAGTACGTTGGTTCCGGTTTTCCAAGTCGTTCCTTCCGTCGAAGGTGAATTCGCGGCGAGGAACACGTGAAGCATTGTTATCCCGCGACGTTCTAAAGTGTCATTTTCAACGCGGCCCAATGAGAAGCATAACCCGGCCTTCTTTTGTGCACGTCTTTCTTTCCCTCTCTCTCTTCATCTCTCTGTCACTGTATCCTCGTTGCGTCACTTTTAACGCGGTCCTGCTGCTTGCACACACGTGTGCGCGAAAACCTCCGCGAAAAAATATTAACAACAAAGCTATTTTCTACATTCTACTAATTGTCGCCATAAAAACATAAAATCCGCTGCCTGGTCATTGTCTACCCTTCAAATTACACACGGTGCACAAAATTCAAAGACTCTTAAAAAGTGCTCCATCAGAGGAAAAGTTTAGTAAACCTTTCTACGCGAACGGTGTGAGAGAAAGGGAAAGAGAGTCCAGGTCCACGCATGTTCCGCGTACGTATCGTGACAACCGCGAGGAAAACGCCGGTAAAAAGAGAGACGGAAGTGTTTTGATTCACGGTTTACTTACCATGCAGAAGAACTTCAGCCCGGCGTTACGCCCGCGCACGTACACAATCTAAGAAGATCTACACCAACGAAAACAGACGATCGAAGGAAAGAAATCCGTGACAGGGTTCCGCAGTTGATCCTGTTTGTCGCAGGAGAGGTTCCTCCGGAACGTACGCAGACCTCGTCGTCGTTGTCTCTCCCGTTCCTCTTTTCTCGAACCGGTCACCTTTCCAAGTTGAGATGGGACGGACACGAACAAACGGACAGGACGACCGGCGAAATAGAAAAAACCTCACACGCGTGGTCCTTCGGCAGTGAGAATAAAAAAAAAAGGTAACGTAACGCGACGAATCGAAGTCAAGTGCAATACACACACGAGCAACCGTACGGCGCGCGGGTTCAGCGGCCGACTGAAAGGATGCAGTCGCCTTTGGTCCGCCATGGTCCGCTCACGGACCCCTGTGGCCCCTCGTGGTCCGGCAACCCCCCACCACCACGCGACCAACAGAGACAAAGCAGCTGCGCGCGCAACTACACATTTTTTGACCCTCCGCCATTCTCCCTTCCCACCGAGCCGCTCTCCCCCTCCCACCCTTAGGCTCGATCCACCGCGCCGTCCCCTACGTTCCCTCGTACGGAACACAGCCGCAACATAGTCTAGCGATGGAATCGAACCGCTGCACAGTAAAATATTCCGTCAACCTACCAAAACAAATTTATTAACCCTTAGCACTCGAGTGGCGCCTCTGAGGCGCCACTAAAAATTGCTGTACTATTATTTACATAATTATTTAAAATATTAATTTATTAAAATAAAAAATGAATTATAGTAAATAATTAGATATGTCGGTATCTAACCAATTACTACACATTTAAGTATTGTATGAGGTATTATATCAATTTTATATTTATCAAATTTAAAAAATCATAGAGAATGGAAATATTGTAGGTTAGAAGAAACGTTCAATTTTCGAGTTAAAATAGCTCCGAGTGCAAAGGGTTTACACTAGAACTACCGGACCAGTCAAAATGACTGATGCGAATTCTTTTCGATTAGAAATATTAAAAGTATAAATATGTTTTTTTTTTTAGAAATTTTTTTAGTGAACTTCTCTATTGAAGTACATACTTAAATATCGCCTGTACGAAATCTAAATAAATGCCATATTGTCATTATTAGAAGGCAATGTATGCCAACTGCGTTTAGTGCTCGGTAGTTCTAGTGTTAACACTTGGCATGCAGGCAACGTATCGTTTTTTTTTTGTTAAAATAATCATAGAGTATATATTTAAGTATAAAATAAAAAAAGTTTCGTTGATAAAAACGAAGTAGTTTTCGATTTACTGCGATTTTACTGAATGATCAAACTCCCGCGCGAAGTATACCCGCATGCCAAGTGTTGAAGGGGTAAACTTGTTTCCAGGATTGCAAGGGTGTTGATTTTAGCCTGGAAGAAACATTTAACTTTCGAGTTCAAATAGATAAAACTGGTGTTTCAAAGCACGGTTACATTTTCTGTCTTAAGGTAAGAATTGCATTGTTTTTCTAATTATCTTATTAAACTAATATGTACGTTGGTGTTGTTAGATGTTTTTAACATGCCCGCTGCTTTTGATTGTAGGTACCAAGTTTTGTTATAAGTCCGGAAATCCGCAGTCGAATTGTCACGGATCTTCGAAGTCGGAAGAACGAAGACGTTGTATGAAATTACGAGAATTGAGATGAAGAAACAAGTATACAATTATGTTGATTACAAATTCGTTAATACAGACATTTACACGAATAAGGAAGCAGATATTTAAGCGAATTGCGTACTGTATAATCGCGGAATTTTGTGTTAAACGGTTTTAAATTCCGATTCCAGGTATTTATACGGAAATATGTGCGAACGTTGTCGGAGCAAAGAATGGCCACTCACGTACGATCATGGAGATTCCACGTAATTACGAGTTTTCTTCGTTTATTACAACCTCGAGGGAATATTATGATTTAGATAATGGATTCGTGGACAACAGATAAGTGGAGTTTACCGATGTACCTCGCCGATTTCTTAACCGTCTAAGTAAGCAATATTCTCGTCGAGCCTCGATATCTTAAAGATGCCGTAAAGTGTTTTAATTCTTCCCAACAGCACATGTTCGAAACTATTAAAACGTAGAAGCTAGCAAGAAAGAGCTTGGATAACGTAATAGCCGTCGAAATAATTCAACGATGCACCGTAAAATAAACTTTATCTCGAAGGGCAACTTTTTCTGCTGTAAAAAGTTCCCCTATGAAATCATTTTCAAGCAAACATTCTCCGAAGTTTCGTTGCAACAAATACCGCGTGATATTCCTTGTTATTAAAGTATCCTTCGTACGCGGACAAAGGTTGTCGGATGAGAAAAAAACGTGGTAAAAATTGGAAACATTCGTGTCTTGAACACGACAATGTAAACGATTTTCTGCTAAAGAAGTCGGTTGATGTTGTGTTTTTTCATGAGTTGTCATTGATTTTACAGAGAGGAATATTAAGCACGAGGGTATTGCTCCCATTGCTAATAAGGCGACGTACACATCGCTGCCAAGGAGTCCTTAGTCAACACTCTCGCTCTTTCTTCTTTCTTCTTGGAGACTCGTCATAGGCCCTGTTTACACCCCGCGAGAAGGAGAGACTGTTACCGGTCTGGTAGCTTATATCGATGTAGGAAAAAGTACCGGCCGATCCTATTGCACTGGCGGAATTGAGGTAACCGCGCTACAATTCGCCGGACCAATACCAATCGCAGCACGAAATTGACGATCTTCTAACATCATCCTGATAACGCATTGCTCGCACTGCGCATACCACAAAGCACTCCGGCTTATGCAATCACAGGACAACAGCTGCACTAATAGCAGTTGCTATATATCGCAATAAAACGGTAATATAAATTACTTTCCAGCCAAGAGTTGGACGAAACATAATCCGATTAATAATTGAAAATTACGATTAAAATTTATCCGGCTCATATATTGACATCTTCGATTTTGTAAATTTTACAACAAGTTCGTGATTGCATTATTAATTATCAACAGACATAACGGATCTTTATGCAAAATAAAAGTTGTCTACGTGCATTGCAACAAGCTGGAGTGACATGGAAAACTATGCATTACTTTTCCTTGGCTTCGAAGGGATGAGCTACATAATTATTAATTCCCTTAGCGCGCAATTATGACGACCTATTCCCGATACAAAACCGTAATTATTATACCTCGTTTCCTAATTAATGATGCACCGGATATCGTACTTGATTACTAAGAGTTAGGTGCGAGCAAGGGGTCTGCAAACGAGTGCTTTGATACCGTGCTAAACATTGTCGTAGACTACGTGAACAATACCCGTTAATTATAAAGTAATTTGCATTAAGTTTCTATACTAAACTTCGTCAATCTCATTCCTGCTATAATTACATTCAGACTACAGGAAAAACACGCTAGAACACGTGTGGTTAAATATACTCATTTGTTTATTGTTAATATATAAAATGATTGTATATTAATTTATAGTTTCGTGTTTGTATTCAGATAAATAGAAGATTGATTTTATTTTATCCAGACACAAAAAAGTAGAGCATAAAAATGATGAAAAAATACATTATTTCAAAAGTTTCTACGACAATGGTTGAATGTTGCATTCGCTGTACCAAATAGTTGCGCCATCCATTTTCAAATGTCATAAATAACATATTCTCATCATTATATTCGCTAACTCTAAATATTTAACAAAAACAAAATGTAAACAATGAAACAATCGCGCTCCTCAACCGGTAACACAGACAACACAGTATTCGAATTGATACGAATTGTTTTGACATTTACGAGAAAGTGGTGTACACTTGAACAACAGTAAAAGAATATAAATAACTTTATAAATCGGATAAATGAAAAAACATTAATTCATAATCTACGAAATATCTGTACAGAACTTATTTAAAATGTTAACGCCATTGAACGTAAGTAATTATTTACGTTACACGCATATTGCGTTGGATATGCAAAATGTTGCTATTGGTTAATATAACCGTAATTGTAAATTCATAAAATCGTAGGTATTATAACACATTTGTTTATAAATATAGCGCGACATTGAGTAGTTTATAGATATGTCTATAACAGTGTCGTCTTTGCCAAATAACCTGTCCGAATTTAAACGTTTTCACAGCAAGAAGTAAAAGTGAAATTTGTACATTTCAGAAAAGTTATTATTTTCATAAGTATATATATATGTTTAGTAAATGTTTAACGCGTCAAATTTCTTATTATTCCTCGTAAATCAGAATGATATTCGAAAGATTTTCAGGAACAAGGTAGTAGAAAGGTTAGTTGTATAATATTTGGTTTCAATGAAGTTTCAGGTACCTGCAATAATTCGATTTACAACAGTAGCTTGGTGATCATGTTCAACTGCATAGTACTATGAGGAATATATTTCTTTTCATTGTCCTGGTAAGTTGATTTAATAAGATTTAATAAAATAATAGATTCTTTCAAGACGATCATTTTTGTAGCAAGTACCCTGTGTGTTAACATTACAAGAAAAATTACTGCATTACGTATCTGATGAGGTTACAGGAGGTTCGTACAAGTATTATAGCCTAACACACGATGGATTCATCAAAATAATAGTAACAACTGAGTAAGTAATATCATATGATCTTAATAATTCAATTATGTATAAGACGCATTTCATTCTTTCATCACTTTTCACGATTTCCATACAAACAAATTGTTTCTATTTTACATTTTATAGAACTGGGGATGCAGATATATATGCTTCCCAAATAACAACGAAACCAACTTACGAGCATGATCAATATTGTCTACAATCCGCTACTTGTGGAGAAGACACAATTGTTATACCTAACAGGTAATTATTCGAATTAGTGTAAAATTATTGATACGACACAAGATTTTAATAATTGGAAATTTTCAGCTTTAGAAGACCAGTTAGCGTAGGGATTTATGGACATCCGTCTCACGATGTTAGTAAATATATTCTCTTAGTATACGAAACAGAGAATACGGAGAATATATTTTATATTAAAAATTCAGAGGAGGCTCAAGAAGACGATAACAATAAGGTATGTTTCCCAAAGTATGCAATTATCCAAAAGTATTCAATTATCTAAAAGTTTTCTTTCAGGACCAGACTTCACCAGTTTCAGCATTCATTGTGTGGCAACTTTTAGATATACTTTTACAAATTCTATTTTGATGAATGAATAATTTATAGTGAACAGTTTAGAACAGTTTAGAAAGTAAACATGTTGGAATACGAGAATCAAATGCTTCTAGAAATACTGCACGAGGATGGTCTCGTTGTTGCAGCAAAGTACCTATTACATTTTCACTTTACGGCTTTTACCACATAAAATATTCTTCGCATTTTAATTTGTTATTTATTTTAGGGGACTTGGCGTGGAAACTGTGTTTGCGAATATATTAAGAGCTTACACAGACCCAGGAAATTTGGTCATAGTTCTAGGAACTACAGCTCACGACGAACAGTACTTTATCGATAGATTGAAGAAATTTGGTGTAGAACAATTACCCCGTGTTGTAACCGCAGAATGTCATTCCGACGAGAGGTTTAAATCAGTTTTTCATTTCGAGCATAGAAATTTGTTTCTTTACATGCCTCTTCTCATTTTTTTAAAAATCTTTATATGCACTACAGGACATTAATGTATCTAGAAGGTGGAGCTTTGTTTATATCGGGTCGAATTTTTGTGGTGGACTTATTGAAAAACAGAGTTCCATTAAATTTAATTACTGGCATTCTTGTATATAGAGCGCATAACATTCTACGTTTATATCAAGAGGCATTCTCTCTTCGTCTATATCGACAAACTAATAAAGTATGTGTTAGCAATGAAACAGAATACATTCCTGTACAACATAAAGTGAAGCACAATTATTCATTTTATTGAATTTTTCTAGACAGGCTTCATCAAAGCATTTACTACTTCAGCGTTGGCATTCACTGTTGGGTATATGCAAGTGGAACGCGTAATGAAGGCTTTATTCGTTAAAAGGTTGTACTTATGGCCACGCTTCCATTCGCTTGTACATAGTAGTTTAGGAAAACACAAGGTAACTAAACTATATAGTTGATTTTTTAATGCAATGTACATTGCACATTGTAAACGACAACTACTAATTACATTTCGCAGCCTGAGGTGATTGAATTACATGCAAAGATCACACCAAAAATGCAGAGTATACAAAATTGTTTACTCGACCTAATGAATTACGTAGTGAAAGAGTTGAAAAGACTCAATAAATATGTAAGTATCGACTCGTATCGTATTACGAAAGTTGAATTTGAATTTGAACGACCAGAATTTTTTATAACGTGTTCTTACAGTTAGAATTAGACGAATTAAACACTGAAAATGCAATCGCTAAAAAGTTCCACAAACAACTGCAGTCGCAACTGGATCCTATTTGGCATCAACTTAGTCCGACATCGAAACAATTATTGTCCGATTTGAAAACTTTAAGATCTCTTCTCGCGTAAGTATTTATATATAAAATATTATCTAACAAGTTAATATTTTATCAATGGGAGAATATTGTGCAAAACTATACAGTTCTTTGACATACGAGGATTGTGTCTCGTTTTATTCGATGTTGAATCGTTTACGTACTATGGAGTATGCTGTGAAAAACAGTGGTTGGTTAATGTTAGATTCTGTGGACGTATTATTCAAAAATGCAAAGAATAGGGTTTACAATGAGAAAACTGGTGGTAAGTGTGTACAGATTTCTATAACAGGATCGTTCCATGTGAAATCGATTGAATGCAATGGTAATTCTGTCGCTTGTAAATAGAATTGAAACCAGAGCCAAATCCTAAATGGGCTGCCTTGACCGAGATACTTTTGGAAATTCAAAATCAAATTGAAACGAGAAAAGACGACGAAAATGTTGAGAAAATTCTTGTTGTTGTACACGATCGTAATATATGCCGCCAATTAAAAAATTACTTAATCATGGGTCCTAACGAGTATTTGCTATACGAGGCAATGAAGAAACTTTCCCAGAAAGAAATGCAAAATACAAGGTAACAATTAGTATTTTCCAATTTTAATCGGAACAGTCTTTGTAGATCTCTGTAGAGCCGTGAAAGATCCGCAGTCTAATTATTATAATGATTACAAACAGAGAAAAAACTACTGAGAAAGTATCCACATCGGAAGGGAACGCTAACAACGATACAGACGAGAACGAGCAAGATAGTTACGTGTTGACGTTAACTCAAAAAGTATCCAAAGAAAGTCAATCGGATTCAGCAGAAGAGAGGGACGGCCATCAAACTTTATTTGAAGAATGCTCGCAAGTAATATTTCGCTATATTGTTTTATGTAAATCGAGTAATTAACATTGTTAGATCGTAACGTAACATAATATTTTAACAGATCGGAGAACTAGATTTAACCAACAGGCCAGCGGACGCACCCATTGTTTTAATACAGTCTTTGAAAAAGAACGATGATCCAATGTCTTTGCAACGTGCTTTAGAAGAGCATACGCCAAGAAATATAATTATGTATGTAGGTGACATTTCTGCTGTGCGGCAAATCGAAGTATGTATAAAAGAAAAGTCTTCGTTACTTTCCGAGATAGCAAAAGTGCTCGATTCTGACATGGGCACTTATGACCGTGTGGGCTCGTAACGTTCCCTCGGCCCAAACCTGGCACAAGCAGCCCTGGGCCCGTCGGTCCTGGTTTCTGCCAAATTTTAAGTAGGTCCGAGATTGTAAGAGGATAGCACGCTCGCACTAATGTGGCGAATGTCGTTATACAGAGTATACAGAGCAGGTCGCACTAGTGTGGCAGATGTCATTAAAGAAAATTTTTACTTATTTACTTTTCACTTATTTTACTTATTAGCGACCTGCTCTGTATAACGACATTCGCCACATTAGTGCGAGCGTGCTGCCCTCTTACAATCTCGGACCTACTTAAAATTTGGCAGAAACCAGGACCGATGTGCCGAGGGATGCTTGTGCCGGGTTTGGGCCGAGGGAACGTTACGAGCCCACACGGTCATAGGTGCCTAGGTCAGATTCTAGTCATCGTGTGCCTTGAGCCCGTTCAAGCGACGTTCGGCCCGTATAAATCCCGGTACCTGACCCCGGCACGCCGGGCTCGATTTGTGCTCGAGGCCCATTTGGCTAACTGGGTAAACAAAACTACTTGCCTGAACAAGTAATATTTTCTAGGTTTACCAAAATAATAATCCCTCGATAGATTTGAAAGTATATTTTTTGATCTACGGAGGCGCCGTGGAAGAACAAGAATATCTGACATCGTTGCGTCGAGAAAAGGAAGCGTTCGACAAATTGATCAATGTCAAAAAAGTAATGTTATACTTATTGTATATTACTCTGTTCGTTCGTGCATTAATATATTCGGTTTTCGCTTGATTTTAGGTAATGGTTGTACCCGAAGACCAAGACGGTAAAACTGGAGATTGTTTTAATCTTTCAGTGCAAACAGATGCGAATACCGAAGAGAATACACGGAAAGGTGGATTATCTACTGTGTCTGAAGTTACCAACACTGTGATAGTTGATATAAGGGAATTCAGAAGCGAACTTCCTGCGATGCTTTATACGAGGGGCATAAAAGTTGAACCTATAACGTTGCTGGTATGTCGAGAAACGTTTTATTTCCAATTTAACCCCTCGCTATTTTTTAACGAGTCACACTCGTGATGAAGATTTTAAACAAAGTCTATATGATTGAACTTAAATCCCATTTTCAATTTCTAGGTCGGCGATTATATTTTGTCGCCGGAAATATGCGTGGAAAGGAAAAGTATTTCTGATTTAATTGGTTCGTTAATCAGCGGCAGATTATACAATCAGGCTGTTTCCATGACAAGACATTATGCCCAACCAATGCTTTTAATTGAGTTTGATCCGAACAAAGCATTCTGTTTCCAGGTAGATTGATTTCTGCATTTTACTCTATTGTTGTTTTATTTGAAAAAAATGAATTATCTAATTACAGGGACACTATTACGCCAGTTTAGATGTACAAAACATGGCCATAACTTCGAAATTGCAATTGTTGACTATACATTTTCCACGATTGAAACTTATATGGTCGCCAGGACCTCACGCAACAGCTCAATTGTTCGAGGAGTTAAAGGTAATAAAGCAAACATCTCATAAAACGTAATAAACATATTTTATCGCGTTTGTTAATGTTCCATACAATATTGCAGCAAGGAAGACCCCAACCAAACACAATTACAGCTTCCCAGGTTGGAGTTGAAGAAAACAGGCAGATAGATACAGAAAAATTTAATTCCTACATTCACGATTTTATCGCGAAACTACCGGGAGTGACCACCAAAAATTTATATTCAATTTTGAATAAAGGACAATCGCTAGATCATCTTATCAAACTTACAAAAGTATATATTCGAGCGAGCAACTCGCGCAAAATAACTAGACAGTGGATTTTATGCGTTTACGACAAAAATGAGTTAAAATACTGTTATATTATATTATTTTCACAGCTTATTAAACATATTAAGAAAGAAATTAAATGTTTATTTCGCATAAAGATCCGCTGTCTAATAATAACAAACGGATATTCTCCTTTTTCTACACGTTCCTTATTTTTGCAGGAAGAAATAACGGAAATGATAGGAAATAAAAATGAAGCACAAATGTTGTACAATGCTCTTCATGAAAAATGCTCGGCAGTTGAAGAAAAATCAACCACCATTGGTAAGAAAACCGCGTCTACTAGAGGGCGGGGAAAAAGACTGTTTTCGAAAATCAAGCAATGATAAATGTGTATATATATATATATATATATATATATATATATATATATATATATATATATATATATATAATATATACATACTGTTCATAAAGGTATTTGTTACTTGAATCATGTTTTATATTTGTTTGAAATTTGTAATCAGTATGCACTGTGCCAGAAGTGATGTGATACCAAGAGAATTTGCATGTACATCTTTTTACAGAAAATAAATATTTTTATGTATCGAGAATATCGCTATAATCTCTTAAAATGAAATAGATAGGTAAATACAAAAACTACAAGTTTATTTACTTTATGCTTTCTTATATTTCGTTATTCTTGTATATCAAAAGATCTTACGAAACATAGTATGGCTTCATTCAAAATAGATTGTAGTAACGATATACAATTGTGCGAGATCAGTATATTAGAATCAATTTTCTTCGTTTCAATTATTCTGTAAATGAAAAGTGATTCAGAAAAACAGTTTTAGAAGCATTTCGAATAATTTAAGGTAAAATAACGTACTTGACAATTTTAACGTCGTTACATTTCTGAGATATCTCAGATTTTGCAACAGCTTTTAAAGCTATCTTGTGTGCAACTTCTAATATTTTATGTATAGCTTCGCGTGTGCCGATTGAGATATGTTTCAAGCAAAACTAAAATATTTTACATATTTGTTTTTATCTTTGTCAGAGGCATAAATGTCGTTTAACTTACCCTATTATTTTCATAACAGAAAAGATAAGCTAAAATTATTTTCGAAATTTGAGAGATAAATGTTAATTTTTCTTCTTTAGTTATTTGATTCGGATGAAACTGCATTAACAATTGCTGAAGCATAGCCTCGGTCATGCTCTCGGTACTATCTTTTGGAATTAAATGAATTTCTTCGTGTATACGCATATCCATATCTATAAGAAGTATACAATGAATTTTCAATATACCATTTTTAGAATACAATGATTTTTATATATACCTGGATCGTAATCAGATACAAGACAATAAAGGCCATTCAAATAGCGTTCTGTCATTAAAACTGAAGCTTTATCACGAACATCTATTTTATCCACTACATTATCAAGCCATGATGCAATTGAATACAAATCAAATCCACTATCGACATATTTCATGTTCTCTTCTTCTGTACATATTGGTACATGTTTCTAGAACAGACACAACACTTATACTTACAATTTTTGCTTACTACTTTACTACAAAATATAGTTAATTATAGTATAATCTGAAACAGAAAATAGCTAATTTAAATCAGTAGTAATGATTGTTACTGACAAGGAAAATTCTCGATTCCACCTCCAACTTAGGCTCGTCTACAAAAATATATTCCCCACAGTCTGAGATTACTATGTCTTTAGAAGGACGTTCGAAACATGTTGATATTTGTTCTAATGTCTCCAAAGTTTTAACTCCATCCACTAGTTGTCTTTCCATGACAAATATATTATGATAAGTACTTTTAGAATTCTTTAAAGAAAGTGTACTTTTCTCTTTGCTTACCCAAAAGCAACATAATAATAATTCATCCATGGATTAGGTTTCAAGCATACAAAGAATTCAGGCTGATTACAGTGTTTTCCATCGTTTACCATCGAAAGAACTCCACGACGATCATGTGAAATGCAATAAGACTCGTCGGGTATTGTAATAGTATGATCCTCAAAAGTGGTATTGGCATCGGGTGATGCGATACCTAATGTATGTAAAAATTTGTATAAAAATTAATTACTTTTAATACTTATGTATATTTCAATTTACCTCCGCATTGAATCCAACCATTTTTTACTATGCGATGCACACGCCTATTTATGTAATACGAATCTCCATAACATTTTGCTGCCGCATCGTATCCAATACAATGGTTTAAGAAATATTGGCAAGTCAGCGGCAACAGATCCGAATATAACTGTATGAACATTAAATTAAGTTAAAATATTTCTTCAAACTAGAAAGACTAAGATAAATACGAATACATACCATAAACATAAAGGAACCGATTGTACGACTGTCTACAGTAAATGTAAAATACACATACTTTCTCTGAAACGCGTTAGCATGATATTATTGTACATGTCATGGTTTAAAAATCTGTATAATATCTATTTACCTTAGATTTCTCCATGAATAGTTTACATTGCTCCAAGGCAATGTCTTCGTAATACTGTGTACCGATAGGTAAACTAAAGACATAAGATTCGCTTATATAGCGTATAAATTCTCTATCGCTGCCAAGAAATTTATCATTTATGAAAACAGCAACAGTTCGCGTCAATTGCCATATTTCACCTCCAATTTCCTAAAAAGTACTCATTACTCGGGAGTAATAATTAGCCTGCGGATCTTTATGCAATTTTTGTAGACGAATTTTAAGAAACTAATCCTATCATTTTTTGAATTCATTATTCAATACAAATATAATATTTACCCTTTTCCTTTTTTTAATATATTCGTGCCAATCCACCTGAAACATTTCTACAATTTGTGGGGACGCAAATTTCAGTGGTAAATGTTGATACAATTTTTCGGCGCATATTCTCGCTTTTTGAAAAGCAACAGTATTTAAAATGCCTACTACTCTCAGTCGAATGCGATCGATTTCAATCAAATTTGAGTAATAATACGTCTTAATTCCATTTTGAATCATTGTGATTTAATTTCTTTCGTAAAATCAGAGAGAAAATTCCCTCTCTGATAAAATCATGCATTTACATCAAGTAAAATGATCCAAAGATAAAACACAGTTGTATGAACTATATTCATGCTTATGTTTCTATTATAAAGTAAGAGTACTATACACATATGCTCTAATAACGAAGCGTAATAACTTTAATAAATATTTATTAAGTGTAAACATATTGTTTGAAACAATAGTTTCGACGTTCGCAAGTTTTTCCTAAAAAATACATATCATTCTGTTATGATATATCGTTACGTTGAGAAAGCGCGTAATCTTTCAACTCTTCCGTCATTACTTCTATAGTATTTTGTATGTCGTTTTCTTCGTCGCTGCTATCGCTTGTATCCAAATTATACAAAAAAGAATCATTCTCGCACATAGGAAAATAAAACCTGAAATTTCATATAAACGAATAAATGATCGATTATTTATAGTATATAAAATTTGTACATATAAAATACTAACTTCGGCTGATCCCATACTTTTTGCACAGGTATCTTAAAATGATTTTGTTCCTTCATATGTTCCAAGAGATTCACCGTTTCTACCTCGCAGAAAACACAACGTTGCAGTTGAACTTGACTTCTTATGTAATTAACCACTTTCACCTGTTTTAAAGCGAACATATTTATAGATTTATAGAACATATAACACATTTACATTGTGCATATTTATATCTTACTTTTTGATAGAATGTTAAATCTTTAGATGCTTCTTGAAAATCAAAACCGTGGTCAGTTTTCATATGAACAAGAATCATATGAAACTGTTTATCAACGTGCGTACAGAATAAACATGTTATACCGATGGCTTCGTCGTCCCAATCAGACCATGTTCCTTCATCTTCGCTACTTTGATCCCCAGCTGTATCGTCTTCCTTCTTGTTACTCTGAACCTAATAAATAAAAACTTATATTCAAATAATCGCACTCTAGAATCGCAATTACTGTAATTAGACAGTGAATTTTATGTATTTACGGAAAAGAAGTTATTCAAAATATTTGTTACATTATTCAATTTGTATTCAATAAATTCCCAAACGTATTTAACATTTTAATAAACTACTGACAGTATTGTACGAGGTATTGTATCAGTTTTATAACGATAAAATTAAGAAAATCGTATAAAATGGAAATATTTCAGGCCAGAAGGAAACTTCTACATATTTTGAAAGAAAATAAATTTCTAATTCACTCTACTTTGTTACCACGCGGGTAAAACATTTTTATTCTGCACAAAAATCCGCTGTCGAACTATAATATGCTGTACCTGTTTGTGCCTCCACGATTTTCCAGGCTCCAAATAATTATTTATATAAAATCGATCGTATTCTTTGTTGTTAGGATTTATACGCTTATGTAATTTTTTGCGCATGTGTTCTTTCAATGCTGTGCGATCTTTGAATATTTTTTCACAATATATGCATACCAAACTGGAAAAGATATATGTAATATATATATGTAATTCGTAGAAAGTAATTCAAGTTACATTTTTATCTTATTACTTTTCAATAGTACTCTCGATCTTATCTATAAATTCATCGATGAATACTAGATTGTCTGGTTTCCCAAAGTATAAATTATGTTCTTGCGCCAAATGTTTTATATACGCGGTACGTAATCCTGAGAATTCCAGGCGACAAAAGATACATCCACGTTTGAAGTTAGTGTCGTTTCTTTCTTTGGTTTGTTCAGACAATACCCATTCCTTCAAGCGATAAACATACATTATAGTATTATTGTACTGTAAGAAAAACATGTTTTTATGTAATATCCATACCAACTTAGCTCTATGTATTTCGTCCCTCAATGTCTTATCTTCTAAGAGACAGTCGGAAAGTAAGAAATATGTTTCATTTTTGCTTGGCTGTCCATCTGGCGTGCAATCCATTAACATTGTTGTACAGTATGTAGTGATTGGCATTTCTTTAAATTTTACAGCCCAATAATGTATATAGCTGTAATTATTAAAAGTAATGAAAATGTCAACATACACAGAGTGATTCCGGGAGCTGGGACAAGCTTTACTGCTCTCTTTTATCTATCATTTCTTTCTATTTTTACTTAAAAAAGAACAGAAATTTGTTGCAGTTCCCAGAATCACCCTGTACAGGTAAATTTTGTAAGAATCCATCAAACCTTTTTAAATTAGCAATATTCCAAACATCCCCTATGACTAGTCTATGTTCTTTAAACAAATGTGTCAGAAGATCTTTCTCGTTATCCGGAAGGATAAACTTGATATCGCATAAAAGGCATTTGGTAGCATAAGGTTTATTATCTAGTCCAACAAATGGAAATTTATGTGAGCTATAATTCTGCTTACAAGCAGCACTCGAATGCGAAGAATTTTCTGCAACATAATACAAAGTGTTTATTATATGTATTTAGAATTTACAGTGCAAAGCCTGTAAGAGGTTGAATTTGATTTACAAAAAGGTTGAATTTGATTTGAAAAAAGGTGAAATTGATTTACAAGAGGGTGAATTTGATTTGCAAAAGGGTGAATTTTGAGTGCAAGACCTCTATTTAAAAAAAATTAAAAATTATGGAAATACATACCTTTGAGATTCATAACTGTTTCAATGTAAAAAGAATCGAAAATTTCGAGATTTTTTGATTTACTCAAGTTTTCATTTCCATAGGTTATGTATCAAAATTATTTATTTAATATGATGCGATACAAAGTCACACCAAATGATATGGTAATTTTCTTCGTTTTATAAAAGAGTCACTTCAGAAATTCATTCTTCACTATGTATCAAAAAAATATAAATAACAATTGTTCAGTTCCTTGCAACCCTCGCGCATATCACGTGGTACCAATTTAAATATCCATCTGTCAGACTTGAAGAGATGTTTTGGAGATGTTATTACATATAATCAATGAAGGAATTTTTAAGAAAAACATCTATTTTAATTGATAAGGGGATTAAATTAGTCGCATTTTTTGATTCAAATTTTCTCCTATTTCAAATATAATGTCAAAATATTTTCTATAGTTTTTATGAGATGAAATATAAAAATGATTGCTTCAATGATAAAAACAACAAACAATAGGAGGAACAATAGGAGATAAGAAACAGTACATAAACTTAACCATTTCAATTCATATAAATGTATTTATTTACAATCTCACTGTATCAGTCACATTTTTTCATACAATCTCCTATTTCAAGGACAATGACAAAGTATTTTCTGTAGTTTATTTAATTGAATACAATGTAATCGAATTACTTCGTAATTATAACTCGTGAAGTAATTCAATTATAATTCAATTGTGATTCAACACAACTCTGGATACTTCTTGTAGTAAAGTACACTTCTGATACAAATAGAAAATATTCTCTATACTTTCTGTGAGATAAAATATAAAAACATTCCAGCAACAGATTGCATTTAAAAAATGAAATAATAATACGGAGAACAATAGGAGATAAGAAAACGGTACGTAAACATAGCACCTAAACATTTATTTTCCTTTCTCACGGTCAGGCTTATCTTTAGTAATTCCATACAACAACATTAAATGGCATATGTGTAAAGAAACGCTGCTAAAAACAGTACTGGGATAAGTGTTCCAGCATAACTCTATAATACCTAAAATGGTCAATTTTATAACAGTGCTATAGCTGGTACACCAGGTAATATAAGGAAGAGTATGATAATACCATATGTAAAATTGATAATGTAACGACCTACTAAATACGATACCGATAAAATTGGCAGTAAACAATGGTAGAACGAATAACTGACTCATCGTGGACATATCTACTCTATCTTTCTTCTTTAATTGAGGCTGCAAACTGATTTCTACTTGTTTTAATTTAGCATACGACTTCATATACTTAATCCATCTGGGTGTACAATAAACCAGAGTGAATATATGTAACGCTAACAATGACACGTGGAAGTATGGATGAATAAAAATATATTCCGGCAAGAACCTCCAGTTAACAGTCCATTTGAATTCGAAAATTCTGCCGAAATCGAAAGAACCTTTAATGTAGGCTAATGGATTGTTCATGATGAAAGGTAGACCTAGTATCAATTGAATGAAGCCGCAAATGAACAATTGAATTGCTGTTTTCAATAATCCTAGATTACAGAGATAAGCTATTAAAAGTGCCGGCGCGAATAGTAAAATATTCATTTTAATCGATACAGCTAAGCTGTAAAGAATGCTTCCTAAATACCAGCGACTATCTAGAAATGCATTTATACTTGCGAACAATAGGAACATGGCAATTGGATCGTTAAAAAGTCTCAAAGTAAATATAGAATGGACTCTGTAAGATGTGCAACACATAATGATAAGAACATAAGGTGGAACTTTCTTAGTCTTTTCGTAAATACGAAAGACTAGCGTAAGCAGACTTATGTAAAGGGCTGCGAAGATGTACTGCGCTATTTTTATCTTGATGCCATGGTCCGTAATGTAGTACAGTGCGGAAAATGTATAAACAAATCCTGCTGGGTAGACCAACGGTCCAGTATCGCCTTTCAGTTTCGAATAATCCAATGTTCCATTTAAAAAGCCCTCGACTTCTTGCATATACGCTTTCCAATCAATTTCAGTGTATGGTACACGTTCGATAACCAATATGTTTAAAATTATTTCCAGGATTATAAACACTCTTCCGATTAGGAGAATTTTCTTTGGATCTGTAAATAAAGAAACGAGCTTCTCCCGATCTAGATTGTTCTTGTACCAATTCTTCAGGTTTTTCTTTGTTGATTTCACGAAATTTTGCTCGGACCGGTGATCTCTGCGTGGCGCCATATTGCTACTATAATAAATGCGTGAAATATGGAATATCGGAGCACCTCGTCCGTGCTCTCATTTCCCCACATGTGGCGGATTTTAATAATTAGAATGGGAATCTAAGTTATCAACATCCGACACAAGCTGGTAGCGCCATCTGTGAAAAACGGCGGAATTATTAAGTGAAATAAATATTTTAGCGTCGGTTTGAATGAGATTATAACTAAAAAATTTACTAAACTTCCGAATATCGGTCAAATTGGATTAGACTAACAATAAAATTTTGTCTACATAGGTTTATTTTTATAGGTAGATTTTTGCCGACTCGAAAAAAAATTTCTCATCATTTTAGTGTATTTTGTACCCTTACCGTCATAACATTTTTTAATTTAGTCTGAATTATTTATTATTTAGGGGTTGTTCTGGGTTAGTTCCGGGCCATAGTTTCTAAACGATTTATTCGAATAAGTAAACGTTTTGCTTGTAAACTGTACAGTACATTTATTAAGAATACTTTCGAGGAGAACTATTGCTACGTTGTCTATCTAAATAGAGCCTTATTTACAAATAAGAGTATAAATATATCTTAATCTAAGAACCGTAATTATTCCGTAAGGAATCGATTTCTTCCAACTGTTTTACTTTTCATTATATGAAAGAATGGTCACAATAGGGTCGAAGCACATCGCTATTTCGTATACGATCGTTTAAGATCATACATTCTCCAGTCGTTTGCAGTAAAAATCAATTTCAGCAGACATCGTCTGAATTTTGTGAAGGAAAAGCTGACAGTAGAATTGCAACTTTGATGTTTCCCTTTCATGTAAGAAAAACCTTGTGAACGAGATTCGTTCGGGGGTCTAACATCGGATTGTATCAGACTTATCTCCGTCTTGTAAACGAGGCTTAACTGTAATCAAAATCTTATGTTACGTAGGCGGAGAATATCGGTGATAAGGCCAACAATAATGCGGAGGGGGTGGTGGTTGCGGCGGTGGAGCTGACGGTGGAACGGACACCGATGGATGTTGCGAACCTGATGCTCCTGTTGGATACAAGTGATGAGTGTGATGCGAATGATGAGGATGACAATTTGCGGCTGTACCTCGGCTCGTCGGAGACGATTCTAATGTAACACCAGCCTGCGCCTGACAAGCCATCATCAGTCCGTGGAAATCGAATTTGTAAGCGTAACGCTTCCCGTGGACCTTCGTCATTATGTTTTTGTCGTAATAGTACCTGCAACATCGAAGAATTCTTTGTTATAACTTTGATTTGACGATCACACTCCTCCATATTATATATAATATAACTAGAGAGTTACTTAAAACTGTTAACCCTTCGCTGCATAGTGTGACGTATGTATACATATACAGAGTACAGTGTATAGTGTATAGTTAAGTATAGTGAAAACAACGCGTTATAGCATTGCTTTCCTCGCCCGGCCGATTCAGACCATGGATTTGCTCATTGTTGTATACCAACGATAAAATCCTCTCTAGCATTAGTAATCACTCATGTAATCTAAGCGTTTCAGTTCTCTATATTTTCTCTCTATCGTCTCTCCATCTTCAGTTCGACACTCTATCTATCATTACTCATCCTTGAACTTCATCCCTATGATTCATCCCTATGATTCATTCCTTACTGACCATCAGTCCCAAAACAACCCCCACCTTACAGAACCAAAACCTATATCTTCTGCTCATTTCTTTTCTCGCGAGCATTCTTCCATCAGTCTCTTTTCGCTTCTGATCAGTCTTCACCAAGTCTTGTCTAGACAACTAAGATCTTTTTGTATACGTCTCTGTAGTTTGTATTTCGTTCAGAAATTGTACTTAATAAATAAACATATATTAAGTAACCGGAATACAACATCATTTATTTATTTAAAGGTTCATTTTACACGATTTTTTGAAACGCAGTTCTCTTTATAAGACCTTAACCCTTTGAGAAAGTGGTATCTAAAAATTTTTAAGACTTTAACCCTTCGCTGCATAGTGTATCATATCTGATACATTTAACAAATCTGGTATTATAGTAAACTAAAAATGTTCTCTCACCATGTTTATTTATGTTTATTTTTCTGAAAATGTTGTTTTAATTTTTTTTTTAATATTTTTCCCTTAAATAAAACACAAAAACCTTCGTTCAATTTTTTCATCCCAATCAAAAAAATCATGCAGTGGAGGGTTAAGTTAACAAAGTTAACAAAGACTTAGTAAGACAAAATTAGCAAATTTGAGCTGGCTTATAGTTTGGTCAAGCTGAGATGTCGCATTGATCTAGAACTGGATTGATGACGATTCGAGTGAATTGGGCTAGATAAAGTCTAGCAGCTAGAGGATCCCTTCGAGTTTACCTAAGCGCTCGCCACAGTTTTTGCTAGATCATTTCTAAAGTCTATTTTTAAGAAACATGGAGTGGAGTTGAAGTGTTCGTTCACTGGACAGGGCTGCCTCTAACAAAACAAGAGTTGAAAGGAGCAAGGGCTCGACTTACGTGCACATTAAAGGTTGATGAATTACCTGAGTGCTCGGGACAGTTTGTCGTAGTTCATGTTCGGCTTGCTCTTCCTTTCACCCCATCTACGCGCGACCTCGTCCGGATCGGTAAGCTTGAACTCCCCGTTCGAGCCCTCCCACGCGATGCAGGTGGAATTCGCCGAATCCGAGAGCAGCTCCAACAGGAATTGCCAGAGTTGGACCTGTCCGCCCCCAACCGCCCCAGAACCTCCGGCTCCAGTTGTCGATCCAATCAGCGAGCAAGTCCGTTGCAGGAGGCTGAACCTCTCTGCGAACAGGAAGCCGAAATACGCATGCACCGAATCCGTCGAGTTTCTTCTCGACTTCTCGAGACGAGGTCGATCCGCGGAAAACAGCGATGGGAGCGAACACGACAGGATTGTGACGTGTGTAAACAATTTCTTCTTTTTTTTTCCTTTCCATTGATGTGGAACCCATTTTTTCTAACGAGGGATAATCCTGAAGGAACGTCGCCAACAATGACGCAATATTGCAGATCTTCGCTTTCTGACAAATAGGTAGTTTTTTTAATATACAAGTCTCGAGAATCTAATCTACCGTGTAAATATGTTCTTTCAACCCTGTGGACTCGAAGCGATTTTATGTGTTTATTTAATATCTTAACACATTACCGACCGGTGATTATTGCATATTTTTGAAAAATGTATGGTACATGGGTAAATTTTCATTTAGCATTTAGTATGAACTAACTAAGTCACCCTCAATAACGTCGTCTAATAGTTTCATTTAAGATTGCAATGTCAAAGAAAATTTCTATGCTTTTTTTTGGTACAGCAGAATTATTGAAAATCCTATTAATAGGCTTCCGGTCGGTAAAGTGTTAATTTTTCTCTTTCAACCCAGATCATTTTCGTTCTATGTAATCTTTTTCACATTGTGCACATCGAATTGAACCTGTTTCCTCATACAACGGTTGAACTTTTTA
Source organism: Lasioglossum morio (assembly GCA_916610235.2). Taxonomy (NCBI): domain Eukaryota; kingdom Metazoa; phylum Arthropoda; class Insecta; order Hymenoptera; family Halictidae; genus Lasioglossum; species Lasioglossum morio. The sequence goes on along the minus strand of OU744334.1, from coordinate 3,656,191 downwards.
TAATTCATAGAGTATAGACGAATTTAATAAGGTTAAAACTGTTTCGAGTCCATTCAACAACAATCGAGGAATCGTACGTTTTTCGAAGACCGCATTAAACTATTTAGTTATTGAGGAATAAAAGATACTGTGAACGATTCTGTGAAAGATTCTTTTTACCATTTTACACAAACTGTTGTTCAAGTTAAATATCATTAACTACCGTTGTAAAGGATGGCAGTCGCCAAAGGGTAGAATCTGGTATCCCAGTGCAAAGAGAAAATTGAACAATAATTAAGGAATCGTACGTTTTTCAAAGATTGCAGTCAACTATTTAGATATTGAGAAATAATTTGAAGCTCCCACAAGGAGATGATCGTATTGTGAAGATTTTGTTTACCATTTTATATGAATCGTTGTTGAAGTTGAATAATAATCAAGGAATCGTACGTTTTTCGAAGACCGCATTCAACTATTTAGATGTTAAGGAATAAAAGATACTGTGAACGATTCTGTGAAAGATTCTTTTTACCATTTTACACAAACTGTTGTTCGAGTTAAATATCATTAACTACCGTTGTAAAGGATGGCAGTCGCCGAAGGGTAGAATCTGGTATCCCAGTGCAAAGAGAAAATTGAACAATAATTAAGGAATCGTACGTTTTTCAAAGATTGCAGTCAACTATTTAGATATTGAGAAATAATTTGAAGCTCCCACAAGAAGATGATCGTACTGTGAAGATTCCTTTTACCATTTTATACGAATTGTTGTTGAAGTTGAACAATAATCAAGGAATCGTATGTTTCTGGAAGACTGCATTAAACTATTTAGATATTGAGGAATAATTTAATGCTCCCTTGAGAAAAGATGATCGTACTGTGAAAGATTCCTTTGACCAATTCACACGAATTGTTTTCGAAAAATTAAATACCGTTGTAAAGGATGGCAGCCGCCGAAGGGTGGAATCTGGTATCCTGCTGAAGATGCAGCGGATGCGTTTGAATCCTCCACATTACGTGATGGAAAATGTTGTAAGCCTAATCCTTCACCGTGTGACCAACGGTGGTTGACAGGCCCATTGTCAATCTCCTCGTGATCATCGAGCACGTGTACGATACCAAAATGATCAGTTCCATCGACTTCGTTCTCCAAAGTGTACAATTTCACAGAACTTCTTCGTCACATTGTAAATAGTTCGTTCACAAATTAACCTCTTCGAGTACTCATCTTCATCGCGTGCATCCAACAGTTTCTTCACGTGTAACTTTATAAAAAGAAAGAACTTTCTCCTAAATTCGCACTCGAAGCGACTCAAAGTCGAAACGTGAACGCAACATGGAGAATTATTTTGCTCGTTTGATTACTCGTGAACAAGTATGGCTGCGACGTTTCCCGCGTGATCTTCCGCAGATCTTTGATCGTACGCAGGATAAAAGCGATTGCACAATAGATAGTGGGAGGGTCAGACGATGCGCATTGTACATACGCAGGAACGTACACAGAAAACTGAAGATCACTGAATCCGATAAAAGGTAGATACCCCTGGAATAAAACGTACCGGACGGTGGACAGAGTGTAACTGAGCGACCTTTGCCCCCGGTGATTTCAGCCCTTATCGTCCCCACTCCAACCCCCGTGGAAGGAATACCTTTACACCTCAATACGGTATGCGACTGTACCTCCTGCTTCACCCACTCTCCCTGCTGCGAGGGCCAATGCCAGGTTATGCAAGTCAACCAACCAGTTTATTCAATTTTCACTAGTCGTGCTCATGCCCCGATGCACAGTGCCTCATTCTCATTCTTTTTAATCGTTTCATCAAGTTTGGCCAAGCTATTACCGGTTGCTTCTTCTTCTGTTTGGGATAAATGTAATACGAATGCTCGTTACTCAACAAATCGTTCAAAGGTATTTCGAATGATGTTCTTATCCAATACTAAATATCTCGTCTTCAACCCCTTGTCGTATTTTAACGAGTCACACTCGTGATGAAGATTTGACAATAGTCTAACAAATATGAAAGCTATGTCTTTCTTTCTCGATAAAATCACGCACACACAAATTTGATTCGTTTGTGATCAATACTTAAGGGAGTAGACTCGTTTCTCATTTCAAAAACGCTAGATAAAAGCTCAATCTATTATTGTTACAATTAATCGATGCAGGGCGGACCATTACCATATGGCTGCTTCACTTGCTCGCATTGGCATTATCGACAATCCCAATTGTAAATGTAACCAGGAACAGGAAACACTTAACCATGTTCTATGGCAGTGCAACCTATATGAAGATCAAAGGATCAAACTTGTCCAGAACCTTATTAGAGCAGGTTTCCATTGGACATAGGTTGCTTAATAGCTGAACCCAATATTGGTGCTTGTTTATATATAATAGCCTTTTTAAATACATGTAACCTACGTGCCTAAGGATTTTTGATTTTTCTATTGCATATAATATTTTTGTTATACTACACAATATACTCTGTACTTTGTTATGTAATACTCTGTACTAAGCATTATGTTGCAATAAATCTCATATGAGATTTCCAAATTAAAAAAGAAAAAAAAGAGCTCAATCTAGACCGCTGTCTCCATAGAAAAAATAGAAATTTTCTGCTGAATGAAAGATCAATCTAGGCCGCGATCGCCTTCAAAAAATATTTTTACGTTTATGAGGTCTACCCCCTTGAATGAAATTAAAATAATAAGGACAAAATCTTCGTTCTGAATGAGTCTTCTTCCTGTTTAATCTAAGTGATCAATTTAGAATAAATTAAAATAAATGTAGCAACACGAAAAATAGGAATTGTTTGCTGAATGAAAGATCAATCTAGGCCGCGATCGCCTTCAAAAGATATTTTTACGTTTACAAGGTCTACCCCCTTGAATTAAAATAGTAAGGAAAAAATCTTCGTTCTGAATGTATCTTCTTCCTGTTTAATCTAAGTGATCAATTTAGAATTATACGGTTGAATGTATGTATTTATACGTATTAGCAGACAACCCTATATATATTGTAAAATTTATAAAAGTAGAAAATCGAAAATAACAACAGAATTGTAAAATTACGATCGCAAACGCATTAGATAAAGAAGACAGATCGAAACGAACGCGCCCGTGACAAACACGTCTGTCAACGATTGCTTATAATAAATACAGCTATTCCTTACAGAATAAATTAAAATAAATGTAGCCACACAAAAAATAGGAATTTTCTGCTGAATGAAAGATCAATTTAGGCCGCGATCGCCCTCAAAAGATGTTTTTACGTTTACGAGGTCTACCCCCTTGAATGAAATTAAAATAATAAGGAAAAAAATCTTCGTTCTGAATGTGTCTTCTTCCTGCTTAATCTAAGTGATCAATTTAGAATAAATTAAAATAAATGTAGCCATACAAAAAATAGAAATATCCTGTTGAATGAAAGATCAATTTAGGCCGCGATCGCCCTCAAAAGATATTTTTACGTTTACGAAGTCTACCCCCTTGAATGAAATGAATATAATAAGGAAAAAATCTTCGTTTCTAATGTGTCTTCTTCCTGTTTAATCTAAGTGATGAAAAGTAGCCATGGATACAATTAACGTAACACGTTGAATTCAGACCGTGCGAGGGTTAATTTTCCGAGGAGAGGTTCTATCTGGAGAAAAATATGAAATATAAAAGCAGTGATGGGGTGGGAAAGTCGGACGAAATAGCGTCGGAACAAAGAGTGGGCAGAAGTTTCGGTGGGTGCAAGCAAAAGTTATTCTTGCCGGGTTGGGGGTGGCCATGTTCCGGGCCTTGGAAAGAGGAAAAGAGGAAAAGAGCGATCCGCCTTTCGTCGCGTCGAAAACCAGAGAAGAGCGGAGGAATCTTGGCAGCGTAAGCCTCGGAGATATATTGTCCGTTTGAATAACGTTGTAGGTGCTCTTGGGGGCCCACTCCGCGCCGGCAGCGGCCGTTTATTAAACGAATCAGTGTTATCGCGGTGAGAGAGCCCTCATGAATAAACCATCGAGTGTTTAGGGGCGGCGGAAAGGTGGTGGCATCGGGGGTTACGGCCTCGCAGTATAACCGCTTCCACCTTCCGAAAGGCCGTGGCCCCCGCGGCGAGAAGGGGGCACGATGTGCAAACTCTAACGGGCTAGGGGCGGTAAGCTCGCCACGGGGTGCGGCTATATTGTTTTCTTGATGAGCGCGAAACATCCCCCCGAATCTCCACCGTATACCGGATAATTTCACGCGTCACCCGCGCTGCCGCGGGAACTTTCGCGCCGTTCCGTGCAAAAGCTCCGAAGGGCCAAGCGTCCGCGATGCATCATCCCCTGCACTCCACGTCGGATCAACGAATATCCGGAGTGCACTATACTCGAAACATATCCACGCGGCTACGATGTCTCTACAATTTCTTTTTTTTCTTTAATCAATCGATTGCGATTTCGTGAAGTTGTATGTTGCTTTTGCAGAACACTTTGAATACTATAGCTTCAAGTTTATGTACGGGAAGAGGTTGGGTTGTGAGACGGGTTGAGTTGTGAGACAGTCGTTTTTATCCATCGCGCAATCGCGATAATTCCAATCTGTCTACTAGTCAAATTTTTGTTTTGACGTCTGCTAGTTTTTGTGCCAGCACCGAGGTGTATAGACGTGTTGCTTATATCAGATACGGACATCGTGTGTAAACACATCGTGTAAAACTTTTACTCATTTTTTTAAAAACATTATTTTGTTGAGTGAATCAATTGAAAAAGGTGAGTGTGATGCATTTTCATTTAGTGTTTTCCTTACATTTTACGATGCAATATTGAGTTTTGCGCATATACGAGAAAAACATTGTTTTTTTTCTGTCACATTCGGAATGGCATCATGGTTGGGTTATGAGACACCATAGTGGTTGGGTTGTGAGACACTAGCTTTTTTTACTAGAAACGCACTAGAACTGTCAAATATCGTTGTTTGTGTTAGAATTAAGTGTTTATTTGTCGTTTAACGTTTGTTTTGATTTATTTTTTGAATTTATAGTCATTGTAGGGACCAGTCGAGGAAACTCGAAGTCCTCGAAATTATCTAAGCGTAAAAAAAACAGCTGAACACGATTTATGGTGTGCGTGACTAGACAAAGCTATTTTTGAGAGTAGTAAATATCCAAAGCAAAATGTCAATCACCACCATCTGAAGAGGATGTAGACTTTTGCATCATTTTTTCAATTTTTTGCCATTCTTTTTAACTCCTTTGGTCACTTAATGTCATTAAAATAAATAAAAATTCATTTTTGCCTAAAGTTACATGGGTTTTACTTTATATTTTACCACTTTTAGTTGATTTTTCCGAGTGTCTCACAACCCAACCACTTTTTTCAGGAAGCCAAAAAACATGTCCTCGGAAAATTGGCCATAAAATTTTACTTGTTGATCAAATCACGAAACTTTTTACATATAAAAGTTGCGTATTTCCTTCACCTTTCCAACTGTATGTAAAACTTCTTTGATATCTTCATCAAACAAAAAGTTACAGACCAAAAACAAAACCCGTCTCATAACCCAACCTCTTCCCCTACATTTGTTGGTTGCTCGCTGAAGGGTTAACGTGTTCATTAGCCTAAATACAGGTGCGACGAAGTTCTAACTAACTTTTGTCCTGTTAACTAACTTGCCAGGAGCAACGCTCTGTCATTCAATGTCTTCGTCATACTCTATTATTAGACAGTGGATCTTTATGCAAAATAATAATTTTCCAGCTGAATTGCAACGAAATTGATTTTCTTTTTTTAATATATTCAATATGTTGAAAATAATGTAACAGTGTTTCTAATTTTTCCAATGAAGTTACTCTTTGTAGTTACACCTATTCATTTTTTCCTATAAATGCGTAAAATCAAGGAACAACGAGAAATGAAATTACACGATCAAAGCTAAAGGAAATCAATCGGTTCGTGAGGGTGAAGACGAATGAAGGGAGAAACGGGACTATTATCGTCTACGTCATTTATTCTTCTCGTCGGACTCTTCTTATCTCTAATAGATCGCAGGCTCGTTAAAGCGTTAGATAAGGTCGAAGTAGCCGCGCGAGTGGACCAGGACCGGCCCTTGGGAACGGTTAGCTTCTTCCGGTCATTTTCAATCCGAGCCTAGACCCCTATTAACCTCTTCTAAGCTGCACGGTCCCTTTGCCATTTGGATTTACTGCGGGAATTCTACCGGTAATGCTTGCATTGACTTCCTGGCTGTGCGAAATATAAATCACGCCATTGCACGGGGAATAGAGGATAGGCTATTCGAAAACGGAACTCTCTTAAAAATGCCGATAGAAATTGAATCAGGGTTTCAATTGTTTAATTCTCGACTTAAAACAGCCCCGACTGCAAAGGATAAATACACGTGTACTTAAAACGACACGTACTAAAGTATAACAGTAATAAATAAAGTAATAGACAGCGGATCTTTATGCAAAATAAAGATTTTCATAGAAATTTCATTCTTTCTTACTCTGTTCAATAGATTGAAAATGATAGAAACGTATTTTTAAATTCGTCTAACGTTTTAAGTTACACCTATCCATGTTTCTCATAAATGCATAAAATCCGCTGTCTACGAATACACGTTCGAAGCCACGGTCTCTAGTTCAAATAACTCGAACTCGGCAAAGTTTAAGAAACAATATATTTATTGTTTGCTTGGCGGAACGAGCGGAGTTCATTTCACGAGCGACCAACTATCAAATCGCTGGTCATCTCCGCCATGGCAATAAGGACGGAATTTGGATTTCCAGAAATCGGCGAAGGCAACACGCTGGCGTCCATTATTCTGAGTCCGCTGACTCCTCTCACACTGTGAACAATCGATTAAATCCAAACTGTGATAGAGTGAAACATCAAGTCTGTACAAGTAACCGAAGTAGAGTGAATTTACCGTAATTTCTCATCGACAACCGCGTCCTCCGCGTCTCCCATCCTGCAGGAGCCGCACGCGTGATAACTGGTCAGACCACCAACCCTCATCACACACTCCGCGTACTCGACGTCTTGATAATCCTGTGGCAAGTGCTTACATTCTTCCAGATCAGGGTAATGCACCTTCGCGCCGAACTCGCGGAACTTCTTCGACTCCAGGGTTCGAATTGCAAAGTTGATCGCTGCAAAAATCAGTGTTTCGTGAGCTAAGTGTTGTGTCGGAATAGGTGAGAGAATTAGTTTACCGTCGTGAGTGCAGAGAATGTCGTCGTAGTTCTGGAAATAGGCAGGATCGATTCTCGGTTGGTGTCGAATATTTCTGGATTTCAAGGTAACGCTCCCGCGACTTTTCGGCTGCAAACAGTAGCTCAAGTACAGGAAGCCTTCTTGAGAATTGTTGTTGTACGACGGGTAAAGCGATCTGTATGGCTGCAGATTTATTTCAATATTGTATTCACGTAAGTAAAAAATTGTCGTCTAAACCAACTCTAAACTAGATATAATGAACCGTGGCTCGTTAAACTTCAATTTCTAGTTGTAGGGGAAGAGGTTGGGTTATGAGACGGGTTTTGGTTTTGATCTGTAATTTTTTGCTTGATGAAGATATCAAAGAGTTTTATACATACCGTTGGAAAGGTGAAGGAAATACGCAACTTTTATATGTAAAAAGTTTCGTGATTTGATCAACAAGTCAAATTTTATGGCCAATTTTTCGAGGACATGTTTTTTGGCTTCCTGAAAAAAGTGGTTGGGTTGTGAGACACTCGGAAAAATCAACTAAAAGTGGTAAAATATAAAGTAAAACCCATGTAACTTTATGTAAAAATGAATTTTTATTTATTTTAATGACATTAAGTGACCAAACGAGTTAAAAAGAATGGCAAAAAATTGAAAAAATGATGCAAAAGTCTACATCCTCTTCAGATGGTGGTGATTGACATTTTGCTTTGGATATTTACTACTCTCAAAAATAGCTTTGTCTAGTCACGCACACCATAAATCGTGTTCAGCTGTTTTTTTACGCTTAGGTAATTTCGAGAACTTCGAGTTTCCTCGACTGGTCCTTACAATGACTATAAATTCAAAAAATAAATCAAAACAAACGTTAAATGACAAATAAACACTTAATTATAACACAAACAACGATATTTGACAGTTCTAGTTCGTTTCTAGTAAAAAAAACTAGTGCTCACAACCCAATCACTATGGTGTCTCATAACCCAACCATGATGCCATTCCGAATGTGACAGAAAAAAACAATGTTTTTCTCGTATATGCGCAAAACTCAATATTGCATCGTAAAATGTAAGGAAAACACTAAATGAAAATGCATCACACTCACCTTTTTCAATTGATTCACTCAACAATATAATGTTTTTAAAAAAATGAGTAAAAGTTTTACACACGATGTCCGTATCTAATATAAGCAACACGTCTATGTATAGTGCCTCGGTGCTAGCACAAAAACTAGCAGACGTCAAAACAAAAATTTGACAGTAGACAAATTGGAATTATCGCGATTGCGCGATGGATAAAAACGACTGCCTCACAACCCAACCTCTTCCCCTACTATCTACCTCAGTCTTCACTTGTATTATTATTGTATTGTAATTGTATTATTACTGTATTCTATATTATTGTACTTACTTATAAGAAACACATTTATGTTATTGGGGTATTGGTCCGATCAATTGTTATTTAAAAACACTTTCGCAAATTACCACATTAATTGCAACATTTCGTGTAATTGTAGTAATTTGCAAAAGTGTTTCTAAATAACAATTGATCGAACTAGTGCTCCTTTAACATTAATGTACTTGTTATTAACAACTCTACGATGGATATAAGGAAGTACTTACTTATATTATTCCTGTATTCTATATTATTCTACTTACAAGAGAACATATTCAGTTGATACAAGCCGATTTTGATGAAACTTATGCGAGATATATATATAGATCTTCAGAAAATATTTCAATCCTGAAAGAAAGAAAATCCTGAAACACGTACCCTATTTTGGATCGAAGATCACACACCCAAATTAAAATTAACTAACCAGAAATACGAGAAACTGCTGCTAAAAAAAAGATCAAATTTTTATTATATTGTTTAAACAAAAAAGTCTGTTAAAATTTTCTTGCACGACTACATTTTCCATTAAAAAACACACAATTAAAAAAAAATCGAATTTTTTCGACCGCTAGTTTCCGAGATATCTCAAAAAATATGGTTTGACCCCTAACTTTGAGGGCTGTTTTCACCCCTTCAGAGTGGATGGTTACCGATAAAAAAAACACGTGTCAAATATTTTTCGAAGAACTATATCTCACATAAGTTTCATCAAAATCGGCTTGTATCAACTGAATATGTTCCCTTGTTAGTTGTATTTTTTCTGTAAAGCGAAATAAACCCTGAAGGGTTTCAAATACTTACAAATGAAAAAAAAGATACCTCAGTCTTATAGTTGGACATAGTTTTCAATATCCTTTCTTCAGTGGAGCCCATCCCGAAGAGCATCACGCCACTGTTGTTGGTGCGACCAACTCCCATCACTCCGTTAGTCGCGTACCATCCTGTACACGTTATCAGACAATCGTTAGATACATATAACGAATATAAGTTGATCATCTAGCTACGGAGAAACGATTCGAACATGTGTTTCACTCGCCTCTTCCAAAAACGAAGTAGTTGACCACTTCAGGCAGTGTTTGGAGCTTGAACAACGTTATGCTTACTTTAGCTTCGAGGTTCACGTAAACCGGGAGCATGATATGATCGAAGAAGTTCTTCCCTACCGCTGGAAGATGTTTCACTATCGGTATCTAAAATGATTAGATTTCAGAAATTATTCGTTTCAGACGAATGTGATCGATTAATGGATTACTTAAATTACTTGAAATTTGTCGAGTTCCTCGGCTGGCCCGATTCCTGAGAGCATGAGCAATTGGGGTGTGTTGATCACGCCAGCACAAAGAATCACCTCCTTCCTCGCGCCAATTCTCCTCACCGATCCGTCTTTGTGAATCACCTTGACACCGTCCGCTATCGTACCGTCTTTAAAAAGTATCTGGAAGTTTGACAAACCTTTTTCACCCCGTCCACACGAAACACTAACTTGGAATGTTGCCCTCGAAATCCGTGGGAAAAAAGGGAGGATGAAAATGGTTTCGTATGTTTCACCGGGTGAACGGTTTGAACAGAAAGTCTTCTAACATTTGAATACTTTAAATTCTGATTTCTAGAATTTGTAAACAATTATGGTAGTGGCGAGAATAAGGATCGATCAAACTCTCATGAAGACGCGTTGGCTGCCAATTTTACATGCACGCTATCGTGTTATTAACTTCCCGATTCATAGGGAAGTTACTGTAATTACCCCGAAAATCGAAAATCGAGTTTTTAGCAGATCTTCGCGTTTCATGGTCATTGGAGTCATTTTATTATCAAAATGTTTGTATGTGTGTGTGTGTGTTAGTATGTATGTTTGTATGGTATCAAATTTTTCGTTAACGTTTTCTGAAAAAGTAACAACGCGATCAGAATGATGAATGATGCAATCGATGTGCCCCGCTGTAACTTAGAGCTGATTAGATTTTGGTCCATTTTGGTCCAGTAGTTTTTTTTTTTTTTTCCAAAAGAAGTTGATTCAACAATGTAATTTATACGAGAGGACGGAAATTTTCCACCGAAGAAACAAACGTAATAATTATATATATTTCATTTTTATTTTTTTTTAAATTTTTTTTTTAAATTTAAAAAAAAATCTTCTTTTTTTTTTTTTTTTAAATTATGCAACTAATGCTAATGTAGTAATAATAATATACTGCAACTAACGAATCGGGAAGTTCTTTGTGTGGCTCGTGGAGAGTCACACACAAAATAAAAAAAAAACATTAATAGCTGTAGATCCCACTAGCAATGCGTACCACTAGCCCTCTCGCAAGAGCAGTCCTACTCGCGAGCACGCAAAGCGAGCGAGCTACAACAACCCTACTCGTTTCAGTGTGGTTTTAGCATACTTTCGACACCAATGTATTCGTCAAGATGTGTAGGTTCCTTCTGTTCCAAGCGGTCTGCAAGTACGCGTGGAACGTGGACCACCGTGAACCTTTCTTGATGGTGTACAATCCCTTTTGCAACGTCACGTGGCTCATGTCCAATACTTCCTCCGACATCAGAAAAGCGTCCGCCAGAAATTCCTCCTCCGGGCTCGACATCACGTTCATGATATCGGACACCTTCTCGAAATACGGAAGTAAATCGACGTGAGACCATCCCTCCGGCCATCCATCGTAATCTTCCGGTCTACCGAAAGAGTGGACCAAATGATTCATTTGACCACTGCCGCCCAACCCTTTGCCCCTCGGCATCTTCTGCACCTGTTTTGGAAATCTCGAGCTTATTCGATCCTCCATTTACATACTTATGGGAAATATTAGACAGTCTAGATCATCGATAGATTCTCGAATGATTGACAACAGATTTTCATTTACATGATTCGAGAAGCCTCTCGAGGAGAATTTCTGCGGCTCCGTGAAGTAGCTCCAGTCGAACTCGGTTCCCTGTGTCATTGGTGATAAAAGCGGCACCGAGGACACCCATCCAAAATATCCACCTGCTTCGACCAACAACACCGTCACGTTCGAGGCTTCCGAGAGCCGAGATGCTAGCACACACCCGGATGTTCCAGCACCAACTTCGAAAGTGAAAGATTATTATTATTATTAACTTCCCGATTTATAGGGAAGTTACTGTAATTACCCCGAAAATCGAAAATCGATTTTTTAGCAGATCTCCACGTTTCATGGTCATTGGAGTCGTTTGAGACTATTTTTATCAAAATGTCGGTATGTGTGTGTGTGTGTGTGTGTGTGTGTGTGCGTGTGTGTGTGTGCGTGCGTGCGTATGTCCGTTTCTATGGTATCAAATTTTTCGTTAACGTTTTCTGAAAAAGTAACAACGCGATCAGAATGATGAATGATGCAATCGATGTGCCCCGCTGCAACTTAGAGCTGATTAGATTTTGGTCCATTTTGGTCAAGTAGTTTTTTAGTTTTTTTCGAAAGGAGTTGATTCAACATTGCAATTTATACAAGAGGCGTATCCTCCGAAGAAGCAAACGTAACTATGTATATATATATATATATATATATATATATATATGAAAAATCGTATGATCTATACACAGACGGCAGCAAGTCCAAAAACTCAATCTCAGTAGGGAGCGCGTGTATCTGTAAAGACCTGGATATGACAGTTGTTAAAAGTATAAACAAAAATGCATCCATTTTCACTGCGGAGTCTATAGCCCTGAATGACGCCGTTAAAATAGCTTTAAATCACCCCAATCATAATTTTCTTATTTTCACGGATTCTCTTAGTGCACTCCTTTCTTTGGGACAAAGTTTCATAAGTACCAAAACGAATCCCTATATCCTAGAAATTAAAAAAAATGTCTTCAAATTCACCTCCAAAACTACAAACGACAGCAAAATTAAATTCTACTGGGTACCGGCTCACAATGGAATTATAGGCAACGAGAGTGCAGATACTTTAGCAAAATCGGCTACTAACACGATAGCTACTCCTTTAATTAAAATTCCCTTCACGGACCTAAGAGAATCAGTTAAATTAGCGGCAACGCATAATACATATAATATTATTGAGAAGGAAGGTTTATATAAAGGCCTAAACTATTTCACACACTTTCACAACCGAAAGTCAAAACCGTGGTACATTCATACAAATCTCCAACGTGAAATAATTACCACTATAAACAGATGTCGATCAGGGCACTATAATCTTGCCAGCTCTCTCGCTCGAATTGGCTTCATAAGTGATTCACAATGTCAGTGCGGCTATGAGACTCAGGACATTGACCATGTGCTATGGCAATGCCCCATGTTTGACGAACGAAGACTGAAATTTATCAAGCAATTACAGAAACTGCATCTTTTCCTCCCGCTTTCATGCAACGTCCTACTCTCCAGTCCTACGGTGGAAATATGCAAGATAACCTACTCGTTTCTGAATGACTGTGGTCTGAAGGTTTGAGAAAACCTTCTTTAAAATAACTTGTATTTTGGTTCATGATTGCTTATAATTTGTATTAAACTATTCAGAATATCACAATGTATTGAAAAACAATGTACGGCAAAATAATTTCTAATTTGAGGTTCAAATTGCACTAAATAAAAAAAAAAAAAATAACATCCGTACCACTAACCCTCTCGCGAGCTCGTAAAGCGAGCTACAACACCCCCACCTGCGAAGCTCGCGAAGCGAGCGAGCAACAACCCCCCTCTAGTTATTATTTATTTTAAACGGACCGAAGTCCTTTTATACAAATGTATGCAGTTTATATATGTGGGATAGATGTTGTGCGTAGCGGGCATTGCCCCGTATAGCACCTCCGCGGGGTGTCACGCGAGTCAGCTGTACGGATGACCAAAACAATGATAATGTTTTGCCGATCGCGGAGAAAAACGCGAGGACGATTCGCGACTAGGGAAAGCGACCGTTGGCCCGGGCGAACGAACAAACAAGACACGCACTATAAAACAGAGCAAGCGAGCGGCGAGAAGAACAGTCGGAAAGTCGAGTCGAATTATAACACAGTCGAGATAACTGTAATCAGTCGTTAGTTGTTAGAGAAAACCGTCGTCATCGTAATTGAATAAGTGTAAATAGTGTATCGTATCGTCTCTTTTGTACAGTATTCGTGAATAAATAGTGTGTACCTAACTTGCTACGATCACTTTCCCACATATAGTATGACAGAAACGAATCTTAATCTTAAGTCTTAATCTAAAATTTACATAATTATGGACAGCGCAAAACTAAGCAAATATAGGTACTATTAACGAATAGTACAGCGCAATTTCGTTTTGAATGCCTGTAACGTGCCATTGAAAAAATCAATATTATTATAAAATGTGTTTGAACTAGCAATAATGCGATTTAAAGGATTTATTGCTCCATATGAGGATTTGGATTTCATTGTTTGAAATCCTGCTCTCGTTCTGAAAACACGTTCAGGTACATAGAAATTGATTTGCCTCAGGAGTGCGGGACAATCTATATTATTATTTATCAAATTAAATTTAAGATAAAGCTCAGGTCGGAAACTGTTCTACGATCAGATAATGTTTCAAGGTTGACTGTGTTTGATATTTTAGAGTAATTATGATCAAAGATTGACATTGGATGCTGCACCAATTTATGCTGCACCCTCTCTATCATGATTTCATATTTCACACTTTTCGGAGACCATATGGTTGAAGCATATTCTAACTGGGGACGGACAAGGGTAATATATAGCAACCTAAGTGTATGGATAGAATGAAAATCTGTGGAAAAACGATGTATGAAACCGAGCATTCTTGAAGCGGAGTTTACAATGTGGTGAAAATGGGTGGAAAAATCTAAGGTAGAGGAGAAGTGAATTCCTAAGTCAAAGATACAGAAAGATACATTTCTGGCACTTTTATATTTCCATTCTCTAAGGAAAGGGAGAAATTGATTTTCAAAAGGATGAAATTGACTTGAAAAGGGGTGGTGGTTCGAAACCCACCGTAATAAAAAGTAGGTCCCGCTGAAATAGGCGATAGGGAGAGTAACTGTTTCCATGATCTCGATCGATAAATTGTTAATAACATATATTCGTGTTTTCAGCGCACTGGTTCGATCAAAATCTTTTTTCTTGAAAATGGTCTAAATATTTGACCGAAACGTTGAAAATTTTTGTGTTAATTTGCAAAATTGCTTAAGTAGTACTATTTGATCGAACCAGTGCGCTGAAAACACGAATATATGTTGATAGGGAGAGTGTTGGTAGAAATCTTTTACTTGAAAAGGGGTGAAATTGATTTAGAAAAGGATGAATTTGGAATGTAAAACCTGTAACAGCTTGAAAACAATATAACAGTATTTCTAAGTTCTTCTAACATTTCTTTTTTTCACGGTTTCAGATAGCACCCACTTATTTTCGTAATAAATACATAAAATCCGCTGTCTAGTAATCATCTATCGTTTCATGTAAAAATAGTCTGAATCGTAAAATAGTAAGAACACATGGATCGAAATCATTCTCACGCAACATGGTAAAATGTTTGTTGAATATTGCATCAGCTAACGATGTTTGGAAATCCGATTTGGCGTGAGTTGTTGCGTGTCACGAGACGCGCACAAATCCGTTTCGATCTAGCCGGCGCGGCGGCGAACGGATTACAAGATTAAATGAATTTCGTTGACTGTCCCCTTCGGCGAGGTGTAAAGTTACATGTAACTCTCGTTACAATCGCCAGAAAACATTATGCCGGGCCAGTTTGCGACTTGTTCTACTTACCAATTATGTAATCGTAATCTGCATTGGGTTTGTCGATCATGCTGACTGGTTTGTTGAAGTAGCAGTGATAGAGGATCGAGAGGAGTAACACGAGGGCTGAGAACAGCATGTAGTTCCACATCTTGTCGAAGGAACACTGGTATCGCAGACCGTCCGCATTCGGTATCGATAACGGAACGACTGTGAAGAACTGACACGGTCAGGGTGCAGTGTAATTCCTATATTAAATTAGCGTTTCCGCTAGCAATCGATAATACTTTGCAAGAACAGGAAGGTCTGACCATGATTGCTCTTCGATGGTAATGAAAGCTGGCCGAAATCCTTGCCAAAGACTAACCGATGATAAGGGTAAACAATCGTCGATATATTTTAAATCATTAATCGAAACGAAATTAATTTCTCGATTGATAAATTTGACAAAATACGAAGGTCTGACCATGATTGCTTTTCGATGGTAACGAAAGCTGACCCAAATTCTTCCCAAAGACTAACCGATGATAAGGGTAAACAATCGTCGATATATTTTAAATCATTAATCGAAACGAAATTAATTTCTCGACTAATAAATTTGAGAAAATACGAAGTTCTGACCATGATTGCTCTTCGATAGTAATGAAAGCTGGCCGAAATCCTTCCCAAAGACTTACCGATGATAAGGGTGAACAATCGTCGATATATTTTACATTATTAATTGAAACGAAATTAATTTCTCGATTGATAAATTTGACAAAAGAGTTACGTCGTTTCTCCGTGTTTTGATTTATTCATTTTAGAAAATATCTTTCAAGGAAATGTATAGGGTTCAGGTGTGGATCAATTATTTCATGTATTTTTCTCTGATCGTTTCGGGGGTTGTTTCCACCCCCGTATCGTTTCAGTGTCGTTCCCTATGTTACCAACGTATAATAGTTACAGCATCGTTCGCGAAGCATAGGTGTCGCCATGCGTAAATTACGCGACCAATCAGAAGTGTCGCTGATCCAAGCAAAGGACCGCGTGGTTCAACGAGCGCCATTTCTCTTTCTCCGTAAGAAAAGGTAAATGGAAGCACGTCGTTTGTCGATGCGCTAGATATCCGGATATTCTACTGCCATCGGCGTATATTTCATGTGAAAAAGTGTGAATATGTAAGCCGAAATGCATAACCACTAACATTTTCTCATTATTTCAGCTCTCCGGCCCATCAAAAACATGTCGGACGTAGAGAAGTGAGTATGTTGTCTACAATTACGTTCAACACGTTTTTCATCCTATTAAATAACATTTCTAATACGAAAATCATAAGTTTTTCTTTCATATAAATTATATATTTTGATTTTGTTACGAGAACTACACTAGTTTGTGTAAGTTAACAAATCGGTACATAACCTGTGGTTCTCGTACGTCAAGAATTGAACACTCCATTTGCAAACAATCAATATAGCTCCAACGTTTAATTTCGCTTTTTCGTTTTTAGTGACGATGTCGCGCCTGCGATCGCAGCGGGAGGTTCACTCGACGTAAACACAGCCCTCCAAGAGGTTCTTAAAAATGCCCTGATTCATGATGGAGTTGTGCATGGTCTTCACGAAGCAGCCAAAGCTTTGGACAAGTACGTTCCGTGTTTTATACTTTTCTATCAACGATGCTTGTCGATTGAACATTCCTTATGTGATGATACTATCAGGTTCCCTCTTCTGAGACGAACCCGTTACAATTAACTAAACAGTGCTGTCTTCAACCTTCTCTGAATTGCGAAGAAACCATCGTTACAAGTGTTCATCGAATTATCAAATTACTATATCAATTTGTGTGTTTCGTGTTTTAGGAGACAAGCTATGCTCTGCATCTTTGCTGAGAATTGTGACGAACCCATGTACAAAAAACTCGTTCAAGCATTGTGCAACGAACATCAGATTCCATTCATTAGGGTAGATAATAATAAGAAACTTGGCGAATGGGCTGGACTTTGCAAAATCGACAGCGCCGGAAAAGCTAGGAAAGTTGTTGGGTGCTCCTGTGTCGTCATAAAGGTAAGGATAGCTTAGCACAACCCTTAAGATTATGTTTGAAATATTTTATGATGACACCATTGGCTCCCTCTGCTGAGAGAACCCATATAAACAATTCCATGCTGTAATGCCTTTCTGACTTGAATCATTTTATTTGAATGGTTCTATAGCTCTTTAAAAAATGTGTTCATTCGTCAATGTATTTCCTAATTTCAGGACTTTGGGGAGGACACTCCTGCAAAGGATGTTGTGATGGAATACGTGAAAAGTTCTGTACACTAAGATCTTTTAATAAAATATTCTACATAATATTGTATGTATAGTTCATTCGATCTTGTTTATTCTTACTCGTAGAATACATATCGTGTAAGTTCAGAGGAAATCTTAAATATCAGTTGACTATTTCTCAACTATAAACTAAATTTATGAACATACATACCACAACTACAAGTAAGTATTTACCACTTGGTTTCGTGTGTAAATTCGTTCAGATCAATCTCGCTGTTTGCATTCCTCCTTTCTCGTAATTTTCTCACAGATAACTTTATGTTTCTCCCAGTCTTTTACTTGACATTCTCTGTGATAATTATTTCGTTGAAGTGAATGTTAATATCGTGTGCCCCATCTCTTTCTTTTTTTCAAGAGAAGAATCTTGCAGCACTCAAGTTTCTTCTTTTAAAGAGTAATACAAAATGTTATTACCTTCCACAATACCAAATCGTTTTGCATTGGGAGCAACGTTTACGCGCCACTTCCCGACACACGCAGCATTCTTTAATATCGATGCAGTCCAATTTATCCAAGTCGTATGCGTCGCTCAAAATTTGGGCTGCATTTTGAACGTCTTCTTTATTCGATGTGAATAACAATTTTGCTTGACGTTTCGTTAATTTCTTCCATTTTTTGTGATACTTTTCATTGATTGCAGTCCTTATCTGTTAAAAAGATTGATAACTACTAAATATTGAATAATGTATCAATATTAAATTAGCTGATTGAACGTTTTAATTGTGGTTAAACCTGTGGCACGATTTCAACGGTCGGCGGCCGAGGTGCTCTAGACTGAGACGACGATACACTTATGCAACTCAACCATCTTTTGAACTCCAACAATGGTGAAATTTGATCTAGCACAGTTTCGTGCAAATATTTCTGCAACTAATTTTCAAAACGACTTTTCCCTGTTCAAGATTCGAATCTTAGATATGCATAGTACTACCTTCATTAAATGAGATATCCTGTAATCGGTAATTTCATAATACGGCGCGCTCTTTGGATTAAGCAATAATTCTCGTAAACCAATCCAAACTTGTCCTTCTATTTTCGAAATTTTTTCTTCTTCGCCCGGTTTGATTTTCTTCCAGGAACCGTCATATATCATTTTCTCACCTGAGAATTTGTTATATCATCACAAATAAAGGAGATGTTTACGTGGACTGGCCTTATTATATTCAGTTATTCGCATAATGGCAGGATTTATTACCGTCAGCATTGTTTTTGGTCCACGGACGATTTTCGATTAGCTGGACGAGCAGATATGGCACATCGTGTGTAGACAATAATCGGGATAAAACGGAGAGTGGTAAATTATCTACGAATTCTGCCAAATAACGAAGAATCGAAATACAACGTATGCCGATGTCAAATTCGAGTTCTTTCTTTCTTTCTAATATTTCTTCGATGCATGAACTGATTATAAATTTATTAGCCATTAATACAAAATGTTTACGAATTTGAATAACTCACCATGACTTACTTGGACGTTTTTACGTTTTCGTAAATTTCGTTAGAGTGTGGATCAACAATCCCATAAACACATACGAGCGCGTAATCGACGAGATCAAGAGCTGAGTCGTCGATAGTTTCCGCGCTTTCGCAATGAAACAATACGTTCTCCAATAGAGACACAGCTAAATTTTCGTGATAAAATACAGTGAAAAGCATAAATGTATTTTGCGGTTCGGAATTGATACGTAGCAAAAGAGGAAATCCATTGTGTTTCCATAGATGGATTTGAATTGCTTCGTATATAAGAATCGGTATCTAAAATATTAAAATGACACTTATGATTCGTTTTTTGAAAAGAAAAATTACACTAGAAGTATATATACTAATTAATTAAGACAACAATCCAATTATAAAAAGTAAGTAAGAGTGGGGTGAATCACAAGAGCAAATATTTGATGTACCTTTTTGTAGGAAACAAACAATTCCTTGACACTCTCTTCCTTCAAAGCATTAATTTCTAGAACGCTTTGTTGATTTAATAGCATCAGTCTTTTATGAAATTCATACCATCTGCAAAATTATGTGCGAATATGATGTGCGCGAGAAAAGAAATGCTTACTATTTATGGATACATAAAATTTACCCTTTCGTCCCGATATCTTCGAGGTCTGATTTCTGCAGACTCTGTACATAAGCTTCGATTTCCCATGGTGTAATTATGTATTCTTTGCGGCTTGACATTTTTACGATCAGGGAAGGGATACCGTCAACGAAGGTCGACCATTTGTAAACAAACTTTCGTAATCGGTATCCTCGACGATGGCAATCAATTGTCAGTCATTGGCTAATCTCATTTAGAGTGTTCAAAGTACTCTCAATAAAAGTTAATCGGTTTTGAATCGGAAAAAACGCATTGCAATCTATTTGAAGTTACTAAAAATTGTCATGTTGATAAATGTCAATATCACTGTTGTGGCATAACATATGTTACATTGTAGATACATTGTATCTTTTAATTCGATAGTATTGTAACCAATGCCAAGGTGAATTCAAGGACCAGAAATACTGTGACCTTTAAATGACCTTCCATTTATATGGAATTTATGACATAGCATGTGAAATTTGGCTTTTTAGAGCACCAGATCACATGTTTGACAACAAGTGATTTATCAAGAAATCGTAATAGCAATAATTTCTATTTATATCAATAAAGTTTTTGTAACGACAATGTCATTGACCCCGAAGAAATGATGTATATATAACCTCTTACGAAAGTATTTCGACAAAATGATTAAACTCTGTACTTTAATCATTTTAAATGTAATAATCTCGCACCGCTTAACAGCTTGCAAAAAGAATGGTAACTATAAATAAATATATAAATTTGTTATTACGTTGAATTTTTAATGGATTCATTCGACTATAACTTTTACTTTCCAGGTGTAGTGGTAAATGATGTAGACTTACTAAATATATCAGAGGAAATATTCAATACATCTTCTAATACTTTGTACACGCATCTGTGTACAAGATATCAAGGACAGATAACGTTTAAGAGTTTCACTGATAATGCTTCCGAAAGGTACATCTTAAAATTTCGTTTCGTTTAGATCATTAGCAAAAATTGATCTTTTCATATAATTGTAGATTATTCGATATTCTGCCTGATAAATTGGCAACACCAACAACAAACTCGCTCCTAAAATTGTTTGATAATTACGAACTGGAAACTTATAAATCAGAAATCATAACAAAAGAGGAGGATGCAGAAGAGAATGAGTTCATTAATAATTTAATGAACACAGACACGATGTTACGTGTTATGCATTTTTTGTCTGTGAAAGCGTTCTTTAGAAATGATTTGAATGTTCATAAAAATATCCTGAAAGAGATATGGTTTCATCCGTATTCCAGGGGCAAAGGGGTAAATAGTAGTTCCGGGTTTGAGCATGTGTTTGTAGGTGAAAAAAAGCCGAAGAAAGGTATCATAGGAGTTCATAATTGGATATTCTTTTACTCTGGAGAATTAGCAAATAAAATTAACTACTTCGGACATTCAAGACATAAGGAGTTTCACGATGTACGTATAAATATAAATTCAAAATGAGAATGATCTTGAAGCTATTTAATATTTTTAGAGAGTTGCTATTTTAGAAACGTACTTTACTTACAATGGAAGACGCAAAATGTCAACGATGTTTATTGGAACAACACCCGAGTTCGAGATGGCATTGTATACTCTTTGCTTCTTCGCACGACCGAACAGGAAATGCAAAATTTCTTTCGCTGGTTCCCAGCTCAGTATTCAAACTTACGTATTAAAGAATAATAACAAAGCATGCGTGGGAACTGCTTTTCCAGTGATACAGGAAAGATAACATTCAATATTACAATGTACGAAAGTAGAGTATTTTATTTGTTGGGGAGAACGAAAGATGAGGCATATTTTGATACTGTAATGTTATAAACTTTCGTCACATAAAAATATCACTGCTATTTCTAAAAACAGGTGCATCTACCAAAACTGTTTCCGAATATGAGTGTAATATATTTTTATTATGTTAAGTCAATTATATTGCGTCTATCAGTGGCTGATCGTTTTCTTACATTAGTGTCTTCTCTCCTCTTCTTTGGTATAATGTATTCGGCAGGTTCTGCTTCTTTTCGTTTAGAAGATGTACCGCTTTGACACGACGTGTGATGGTTTTTATTTTTATTTTTGATCACTACCTCGGCGGGCTTTATTATTACATCGCCGTCATTCTTATCATCATCATTGTTCTCAGTATTAACTTCTAGAGTTTCCAGCATGCTATTTGCTTCTTTAATACCTAATACTTGTTCTAATTCTTCGACCCGCTTTTGTAAAGCCATATTTCTGCTTTCCGAGAACGCTAATTGTTCTTCTAATTCCCTGTAAGAAATATTCAAACGTTATATGTATTTTCTTTTTTGGTAAAATGGGAAAGTACAAAATGTTGGTGTTAATGTTTAAGAAATACACATCTGTATATCTTACATTCGTTTCGACTGTTCTCCTAATAAAGATGCATATTTCGAATCAGCTTTGGCAAGATCCTCTTGGCATTTCTTAATCGTCATACATAACTTTTTACGCTTATTAATGCTCTCAACGAATTCCCTATGGATTATACAAATATAGTAACAATACATGACAATAATAGAAATAGTATTACTCACTTCTTTAAAACAGAAATGTATTTAATAAGCGTCTCAGAGTCTTTAGTGTTTCCCACCATTCGCATAACATCACCAACAGGAGCATTAAATAATATTTCTAGGCTGAAACAGACAACACAGAAAATACAATAGATAAAATATTGCAACAATACGATAACTAATAATTTACGTACGGTTTCAGTTCTTCCATTTTACGTTTCAATTGTGCAAGTTCATTCTTTAGAGTGGTGCAACTTTCAAGTTGCATCTCTAGTTCGTATGTATTTGAACTTTTCTTTGCAAGTTCGCTTTCCACTTTTCGAACCTCTCGTTTCAGCCCATCGTTCTGTTTAGCCAAGGTAATATTTCTGGAGCTATAATGTTGTATGTCTTTTTCTTTCAACAGAATTTTGAACTCTAAACTTTGTATTCTCTCTTTCAAGGAAGAAGAGTTCTCTTGGATGCCTTGATTACTGGAAACGGTTAAATGTAATCTGTGTATTTTGCTGCGGGTAACTTTCTCCCGACACTGTGGACAACTTTTGGCTCTGAAAAATCATAAAGCATATCGTTATAATTGTTACGATAGAATTCGAAATATATAGTAAAGTAAATCCACTCCGATATTCATATTGTGTTCAATGTTTCTTTAAGAAATCGACTAAAATTGTTTACCGTTCGAGCCATTGTCCTAAACAATGGTAATGAAACACATGCCCGCATTCAGTGTGATAAATATTATCCGAATCAAGGAGATTATCCTTGCAAATTGAGCATATAGCAATGGTCATTTTTATGCCAGAATTTCCGAATCGAAAGATTCTCAACCAAACCGTTTAAATCGATGTTGAACCTATTGTTTCTTTACACAGATTTGATAATAACATTAATTAATCAATTCGCTCAACGAACGAAATTTACTTCTGCTTCACTTTCATCAAGTTCTTTCTTTTCAGTGACAGATCTACAGCTGAAAGTGCGGTTTATTTGTGTTGACATCTGCCATATACAGGGTGAGCCACTTATTAGCAGACCGATAGAAAATGTTTCTATCACACTTGTCATTTTTTACGACTTCCTGTCAGAGGATTTCAAGAAAAAGAGATTGCTTTTCCAATTCTTTTTTGCAATTAATTTGCTGTAATTACGAGAAAACTCTCTTGAAACCATGCTATATCTGATAAAAACATTTTCGATCGGGCTGCTAATTATAAGTAATCTCTACTGATCATGATTCGTGGTTCACCCTGTATACAATTTTCTACAGTTGCCATTTCATTGTATTCCTTCTTTTTCAACTTTTCAATCTTGTCAAATGAACATAAACACTTTGAAAAGCAATCGTTAAGTTGATTTAAATTTCCCGCGTGCCTAACAATCAATAAGGGACATCAAAGGTACCGCCCGGAGTGACGCCTCTTGTATCCGCATTCTTAGCTCTCCAGGTGTGTTCTAGGGATTTTTCGTAGGTACCTTATTTAGTTGCCAGTCAGTATTGTAGTCGAGCAATCGATTCGGTTTGCAATTTCAGTTGTCCGAATTTTCGCGAAGAAAGAACCAGTTACCAGTGGTACCTTCTCGAAAGAACATCTCGCAAAAACACTAGCCAACACTGGAGAATTGCCGGTATACATGTGAGTGCGCGAGTAGTATCGTCAAGATCCTTGCAATTCTTGTCGACGACAATTGTCAGAGCTCGGTGCATTCGCAACCGGTATCAACCGGTATCCACGCAAAGTATAATCGAGGAGTATTAACTTTCGAGGTGGGTGTCCATGTCGCCTTTGCTTCTGCGAGCGCAGGCCGAGATTCACGGCTCGCGAATAGAACGCAAATGAAAATCATTTTGCGTGACTCATCTATCACTCGTTCTGCGTTGTATGCACGTCTGATGCTGTACGAAAAAGTGTTCTCTATTCGGAATAGAAAATGTCTCGCGTATGTGTAACGTCGGTCATTCGTTGGTTACACGATTCCAGGTGGAAATAAATCCGACACGAACTATATCGTTCGCGAATGTTCTATGACAATAAGGGTCAGGTGTTCCTCTTATTGCGTGCCTCACCGGATGTATTTTACATAGATACGTTAATTAAACCTCTATTTGCAATCACTTATTAGTTGCTTCATTTTATTCGTTGGTTATAAACCTACATGCTTACCTTGCACCATGTCAGATCATTTTTTAAACGTATCAATGCGTTATTGACAACATGGTGCAACGAAACTACGTTGAATTAAGTAACATACACGAATATATTGCTCGTGCACGTGGTCTTGCCAGTTTCTACTAGTTTATGACATCAGAAAATTACGAAATTTCTGGTCTAAATGCATTTCGTGATACAACGCTCTGTGCGGTAACATTGATAGTTTATGTGAAATAAATAGAGATCTGAGTAAGTATGTATTTTTACTTTTTCTTCAAGCTTGTACTGTGTTTCGAGAATATCTTCTCGTACATTGTTATTCACTGATTTAGTCATTACCGTATTGATCAAGTTTGGTATTGTTTACAGAGTGTTTGAGGCAAGCGGAACTTTCGAATGGCAAAGCATTATCGTTCTTAAAATTCAGCGTCGTTCACATTTAGCTAAA
Source organism: Lasioglossum morio (assembly GCA_916610235.2). NCBI lineage: Eukaryota > Metazoa > Arthropoda > Insecta > Hymenoptera > Halictidae > Lasioglossum > Lasioglossum morio. Next base: position 3,631,436 of record OU744334.1, on the reverse strand, counting down.
AAAAGAGTTCACCGGTTTCGCGGTTAGTTTTGAGCTACACGCCATGCCGGCCGAATTGTCACGAAGTTCGACGAACCTTCCCGAAGTCGCGCGAATACAGATGAAACTTCAAATTGCAGTTAATCGTACGCTTTTGCGAATCCAAAATTCGTAAAGTATAACCGCATCATTTAAAAAGCGTAGAATATTTACTTGTACAATTACAGATGGCCGTGGTTGGAAACAGGGATGTTTATACTGCGTCCTTGAGACTCTAGGTTCAAAACGTTGATTGTACACTGACCTTGCCCATTTCTTGCTTTCCATTTCATTCGCGAATGAGAGAATAGTCATTTCGTGGTACACCAAAATGGCATCAGCATTACAGAAATTACCTAAAAGTGGAATTGCCACGTTATTGCAACAGCCCCTTCAATTCCGATCCAGTTAACGCTCAAGCCACAGTGGGTGTACAAAGTATTCGTACACCTTTTAAAAAAAGGATAACATCTTTCCAAAATTTGACCAAACAGCTCGAGTTTTCTTGAGACGTTAGAAGGATTCGTTTACTAGCCGATTGTTTCTACATTCTTATTGGTCGTAATCGAGCCAAATTACGATTTTTAAATTAAAAGAAAGACCTTCGTCACGAGTCTAGCTCGTCACAATACGCCAAGGGGTTAAAGATGTTTTTTCGAGACGCTTTAGAGATTGCTTAATGATGTCTTAACGAAATAAAACGAGTCCAACCCGGTTTCTTCTAGTCGATAGGTCTGAATTAGGCTAATTATGCGAATTCGTTGCAACGTTAACGACAGTTTGATAAGGAGGTGCAACCGGCAGACAGTTGGGGGACACGTTGTGCGTCATTTCGCCGCGGAACGGGAAACGTTAGTGTCTCGTTGCGTAACGGTGTGTCTCCGGTCGCGAAAGTGGTCGAAAAATACTGTTTTATCTCGGCCGACGCTCTAACGGGTCGAAATAATTTTAGATGCTGACACAGCCATTATTTTCCCGAGCACGCGTTCCGGATTTTTATCCGGTAGGCTGTCAGGGTCGTTTCGTCAAGATCGCTATTGTTCCTCGTCGGATCGGTGGCCTTCTATCGTGTTATTGCATATCGAAACGTCGGATTTTAACCCACGGACGCCGAACCATTTCACGCAATATAAAAATTGTCCGTCTCAACCCTTCGTCGTATCTTAACACTTTACCGACCGGAAGCCTATTAATAGGATTTTCAATAATTCTGCTGTAGCAAAAAAAAGCATAGAAATTTTCTTTGACATTGCAATCTTAAATGAAACTATTAGACTACGTTATTGAGGGTGACTTCGTTAGTTCATACTAAATGCTAAATGAAAACTTAGCCATGTACCATACATTTTGCAAAAATATGCAATAATCACCGGTCGGTAATGTGTTAACGAGTCAGACTCGTCTCGAATGTTATCCGTTCTTTTTAGATGAGAAATCGATTCGTTTGTAATCAATATTTAACCCTTAGCACTCTAAACATTGCTGTATTATTCAAAATAGTGTTTACACGATCAAATATGTCGGTAGTTTAAATATTTCGGTATTGTATAAGGTATTGTACTAATTTCATATCCATAATGTTTAATTTTCTAGTTGAAATAGCTCCGAGTGCAAAGGGTTAAGCGTTCAACTAAATGTAGCCATACAAAACAAAATAGAAATTTTCTTTTCTCTCCTACTAATCGCACGATGCAGGAGCTCCATAACCATTGATTTCTTTTTCGGCATAATTATAATCAGTTGGGATTAATAATACAACAGTATTGTTCAATTCTTTAAATGTTTCTACTGTTTTCCGCTTTGTACAGTGATTTTGATTATAAATGTACAAAATCCGCAGTCCACTTGTAACTATAGTAGGTGTGCCAAAAATGTTGTGCTTCTTTGAAGGAGGCGATTCCTGAGGTGATTCGAAGTACCTTTTTTCTTCGCGTAAATGTTCCCCGTTAAATCAGCGTCTAATTTACTACTATTAATATTTCCTTTACACATGAGAATTGTTATCGTTGCATATTTACTTTGATCGTTGACGTAACTATTTTTCACATTGAAAATACGAGCGATTACGATAACGGACACTCGATTCGTTCGATCGAATAATTTTTGCCACTCGATCATCCGGGAATCCTTCTTTTCCGCGGCCGCGTGCGCGACGCGTGCCAATTTCCTTCGTTATCCTCTCGGCTTGTTATTAGCTAACACTAACACGTGATGATAACGTGACGATAACGTCTCGATCCCCTCTCCTCGTGCCGCGAATGCGCGATCTCGCCGGAGGAATCCTCCTCTTCCTCCCGGCTCCCGATTCCTCCATCGTAATCGGCGAATTGTTTTCATTTACAAGTTTACGAGCCGAAAACGCGTCTTAATTAGGCTATCCGACAGCCGTTCGACACGCTCCGTTCGAACAATTACGCGTAATTATGCCGTTCGCCCGGCAACCGCGAAAAAAAGGGAACGTCCCCCCCGTACGGTCTCGTTCCCCTCGCGTTTCTCCGGTGGGTACGAGTTCTTTCCGGTCGGTTTCGCAACCGACACGCGCGAGAATCTCAATAAACACTCGTGGTTACGTTCCCATTTTCGGTATAGATTATTCAATAAAATAAATAGCGACGGCGATTGTGCCGGCCGATAAGTCGCGATTTCTCCAGAACCGCGGCCGAATTTCGAGATTGCCCGGAGCCGCGCGCCGATAAAGATTTAGTGCGCGAGAAAGTATTGTAAATATTTTTTTCCGCCGTGTTAGTCACGAGCCCTCAGCCCGGTTCACGCTTGAAATTTATTGCCCGCGCGTCACCGTCGTTACAATTGCTTCGGATACGATTTTTCTCTCTATGATCCGCTGTCTCCGCGATTCTACAGTACAATTAGACGAAAGCAAATGGTTCCTTCGCTTTGACCGTCTGCATGGATCTTTTCTCACGTCGAAATTAGAGTAATACTGCACCTATTGCTGCGGATGTACGTTTTAGTGCAGTATTTTTTCCCAATGAGATTAAAACACGTGAAAATATATAGTTTGCCATGAAGAAATTTGTACGATTCAATGAGAATTTATGAGAATGTAAAACTACACCATTTTTCTTGTATGTATCTCGATATCACCAAAGGGTTGTTATTCACATGATTATATATTCTTCATATTCCTTTAAATTGCATAGTAGGAAGTATTATTATTATTATTTAGATACCTACTTTGATACAATAAAACTATAAATTTTTCTTATATTGTATTGTATTCTCTTTTAAGTATTTTTTTATGTATTCAATGTATAAAATGCTTACATATATTATTTCATGATAAATAAGGAATGATAGTAAAATAAAGTACGATCGAAGCATGATGCCGCAATAATCGGTACAGTTACCCTATGGCAGACGATTTTCTACCATTTTTGAGTTTCACCCGCGGAAATGACGTAGATCTCGCATCCCTTGGAACAAGAAACGGGAAAGATTTACAATTCATTCGCTTCTCGTATCAATTTGACACACTTTTCACTGGTTCTAAATAAATAGTAAGATTCGCATATCGATCCGTTAGTTACGAGCGGCGGGAGTAATCTTATTTCAAATTTATCACGGTTTATCTTAGTTATTCTCCTTCAACGAGCAAACTTACGAAGTGAATTCAATTTATCTTGCCACTGTATATTAATTTTGACTATTCTATCAACTAGACAGCGAAAGACAAATTTCGCTAGAAAAACAGGAGACAGATAAGGAGCGAAAAATTTTCCAAAATACCCAGTACACGTTCTCGGACGAGTCAGATTGGATTTTGCCTCGAGTATTGCGATACAGCTGCATATATTAATTTGCTCGTAGCTGCGGCACAGTTTCGCTAGGAGACCATGAATGTAGCTGCCGTTTGATGCGAGCTAACTGTGCTGATAAAAAAAATTGTACTGTATCATAATAATCGAAGGAATCCGCTGCATTACGCCATTACGCGTAGCCCAGATTCTTTTTACAAGGAGAACAAGAAAAATTGTTGGAATCGTCTCTCTCAAACGTTTCTGAAGATAGCGTTGGAGAAGAGAAAAATATCATCACCTACTTTAGCGTCACTATCCTAATCTTCGGACCAAAATAGATCGGCAGACAAAAATCGAACGTTGGACAATGCAACGGAGCCGTGCACGATTTTGTTTGTTTCACGGAAATGGGGGAAGGACATGCAACGTCGCTAGAGACGAGCTTAAATATTTACCTGGATGATAAGTTACTACGAAACAATACCTACACTTTGTTCCCGAATGTCAGATATCCCGAAATTTCGTTTGCCGAGCGTTCATTCCGCGCCTATATCATCACGCGTTCTCGCTGTTGTATGCGCGGCGTTACGTAATCACGGCCATTAATCACTATCCGCCTCGACTTTGATCGGCTGGAACAAATACGACAAAGTATAGAAAATGTAGAAGATTAGAAACCCGTGAACAACTAACGTACGATTTTTGGGAAGAAAAAAGTGGTCGAGCTTCTTCGTGGAACGAACACAGTTGTATCGGGTTTAATATCATAATTGGACGGCAAATGGTGGACTGCGGATTTTTATGCATTTATGAAGAACTTAGCTGGATGAAATATAAAACGGTGTAAAATATAAACAAATCCAAGTATATTGTTATGTTGTTTTCAACGTAGAAATAACTTTTGTGCTTTTCTCCCACAATCGGTGCAAAATATTCTTACTTTGCATAAAGATCTAGATTGCATAATTCATTGAATTAATCAGTATTTAAACGTAGAAATAATTTGATGTGTGCCAATTGAATTTACGCAAACCGGTGATTCACACTACGAGGCTTGCCCCTCGCCAATCTCCGAACAATAAGAACGAGTTAATAAGTTTTTGCCTATATCACATTTTTGAACAACGCTGTTCCGCGTATGCTAAATAATAATATCTCTACTCCGTTATTCCCTGCAATAATCTTTCGTAAACAATTCCAGTGATTCACGCGCGAATATACTTTGTTTACAAACTTGGGCTAGGAATTATGATTCACACTTTTATAATTTATATCCAGAGATCATGTCTTAATTATTGTGTTACAACAAAAGAACCAATCGGTATCGAAGGATGACGTATTTCTACGGTTTTTAAACTCTGAAACAGGACGCCGATGACGTGCTGTTGTGTCTTTTCAAGTCCATCGGTGGACGTCGATGGAAAAGTGCATTCTATGATTCACGATGCTTCCAATTATAGTCGAGACACAACAAACAAACGTGTATAGTCCGTTGTAAAAAATTGAAAAAATTGTTTTCAATGAAAAGTTCCATACGGCATCAGTGTGTATGATATTGTCTTCATTTTTGAAGTTCCTTGCTAGGTTTTTCAGGGACTATTTTCACCGAAAAGTTTCGCTGAAACCGAGTTTGACCGACACCAGCATCAGAAACACTGATCGGCAACACAGTTCCGACATTCTTTTTACTCTGGCCATTGAATGACCAAAATATTTACACACTTATCGCTGCGCATGCTTTCTCCAAAATTGTGGACGTGTAGCAACGAAATCTTTCCAATAAAAATATTTCGCAGTTCGTTCGCAATGAACAGAAATCAGAGAAACCAACATTCCCGTGTTGAAACCTTCGTAGAAGTGTTCGTAGATCACTAAAAAAATGTGATGAGATCAAGAAACAACTATTACAACGTCTCTTTCCCCCCTTTCTCTAGATAAAATTAATAATATGAATTTACCCACCAGCGATAACTCTCGTTACAAAATTATGCAAGATTTAGTACCTGATAAATAGACTGCTGAACTTTATGCATTGGTAGCAGTAATCCCGAACGACGTTTCCGTTACATAGACATTATCTAACAGTAAAGTGAAGAAACGTTGATGAAACATTTCGAGTCATATAAAAAGTACGGTAGATAGTACTGAAATTGGTAGAATCTTCGAGGTCTGATTCGAACATTTTCGAATTAGCCCAAAGAAACGCGAGCTCGCATAAAGTTCAATGCTCTGCAGCCAAGACCTTGGTGACCGAAGTTAGCGCAACCCTTCCGTGTCTCTTCGTTTGTTCGTTGCACAGCGCGTTGCTTAGCGTGTCCCTTAACAGACGAAGTAGCGATAAAATGTTAGGACGCCCTCTAATTTTATTCCTTTTCATGTTCTAAGTAAGTGTGTAAAATATTAGCCTAATCGGATTATTCTAAACCCTACCTCAAGAGGCTCAAAGTTAGGATATTCTGTAAAATTTTAAAATATGTAGTATTTTTGTTGTTTTCAGTGAAAAACTGCTTACAATAGATAAGTATCACAATAACAGAATATAATCACACAATTTATTTACATAATACAATTTTTAAACGAAAAAGGGTTGGTTGAAAATGACTTTTTGGTCAATGTTTTCATGGGCATAGCTCTCCGTGCATGTTTTCAGTGAAAAACTGCTTACAATAGATAAGTATCACAATAACAGAATATAATCACAATGAACTACGCCTTCTTGATTTAGGGACAAACATTTGTACCCAATAGAGAGGAGCTATGGCCATCAGCCATTTCAGAACGTAGGTCCTACGGATCATTGGACTGGAATGATTTTAAGGACTTTCAGGAAGCCCGAGATTTTTTCCGGAAGTTTCCTGTTACAAATGATGCCGCTGAAAGAGCTGTGAGCTTAACACAACAATATTTAGGTGCAGTAAAAAATGAAGAAAACTTTCAGAACCTTCTCTTGGTCAGTCAGCATGCACGGAGAGCTATGCCCACGAAAACATTGACCAAAAATTCATTTTCAACCAACCTTTTTTCCGTTTAAAAATTCTATTATGTAAATAAATTGTGTGATTATATTCTGTTATTATGATACTTATCTATTGTAAGCAGTTTTTCACTGAAAACGACAGAAATACGAAATATTTTAAAATTTTACAGAATATCCTTATATTATTATATCCTTAATAATATATTTGAGCCTTTCGAGGCAGGGTTTATAATAATCCGATTAGGCTAATATTTTACACACTTACTTAGAACACGAAAAGGAATAAAATTAGAGAGCGTCCTAACATTTTATCGCTACTTCGTCTTTTTAGGGACACCCTAGCGTTGGTCTGTACCAAAGAAAAGTAAAGAAACCGGATAAAAGATCGGCTAACAGCCTGTCGCCGAAGATTCGACGAGGTAGATTCACGATCGACGATGCTGGATTGGTTTTCGCGAGATCGAAGAACGAAGGAGTCTGCGACGGTCTTGAAGTTGAAGCCCATAAATATTGTATTGCGGCGCCGCAACTACGGTCCAAACAAATGTGCAACGTCTAATTGAATCCATAGTATTCCGGACCGCAATTCCGGTACCGTAAGTTAGCAAAAAACGGATGTGTATAGAGGGTGGAAGATGGTTATTTCGGGGCCCGGTGTTGACAGTGTAACGTCGTGCGGACGGGTACAGCTGTCGACAACGACAACGGCATGGTACGTGCCTTTGTCGTCCCATTAGCAACGTGTGTTATCCGGGAATTACTAGATAACGTGTCGGCGATAACCCTGATCGTCTGTCACGACACGCGACGACACTCCGCGACGGGACGGAGACCAGACACAAATAAGAAGAAGAAGAAGCGACCGTCTGTTTACGTGTGCGGACGGTAGCCGGGGTGGTGGTGTGCACGAGGAGGAACCGGTGGGTGGCCAAAAGGTCGCGGCCCCGTCATTGATACGGTCGCAGAGAGAGCGCACTTTGGACCAATTCCTCGCTACGGCTAACTCGAATAAACTCAGGGGAACGCGGCGTTGTTACTTCAGTGCTACTTCGGCCACGCACCGCGGCACACTCACACGAACCAATCGACCAGCTGCTTCTTCTTCTTCTTCTTCTTCTACTACTATTACTACTACTACTACTCTTCTTCCTCTTTGTCGTCATCCTCATTCAAGTCCGCCTTCTCTCTCTCTCTCTCTCTCTCACACACACACACACTCCCTCCTCTGACTCACTTGTTTGCTCGTTCTCTCTCTCTCTCTCTCTCTCCCTCTTCTTCGTACCTTACTATTGTAATTCTTCTCTCAACTCTCGTCCTATCACACCCTATCGACGTTGCCCTCGAACAGATAAATTCGCAACGAACCGGAACAAGCACCAAATCGACTAGACACCAGACCGAAACACACGCGTCGATCGAAGACTCGATCGATCCTCGCTCTAGACTGACAGAGTACCGATCGGTTGACTATTCGTCGATCGAGCTGACAGACTAGCCAGCGACCCGGTTCGCGGTTCTCCTTCGACTTCGGTTTCGCTGAGACGCACGTGATCGCACGTGACACACGCGACACGGTTAGCAGTCGTTGCTGAACCGGCGGTCGCGAGTACAGACCTTCGCGCGAACGGAAACAGGAAGAAAAGACACGGATTTCCGCGTTGCCGCCGCCGCACGCCGGTGGTCCTCCGCAATCACGGACCGAATAAGGGAATTGAAAATCGACGAAATGTCTACAGAACCGGGCAGCTTCTCCTCCAACGGGAGCATGATCGTTGTGAGCAACAGGTTGCCGTTCGTGCTGAAGAGGAACGAGGTGACCGGCCAGCTGGAACGCAAGGCCAGGTTAGTATACTCAGCTTGCGCCACTCGCTTTTATCGATCACCTTCCAACCCGCTCTTCCACATCTTTTGCATCTGACGACGCTATCTCGCGATCGCGCAACTTCCTTCTTTAGGGCACGAGGTTCTACTAACTTATGCGGTTGTTAGAACAGTTAGTTCACCACGTGACGCGAGAAAGAAATTTTTAGAAAATTGCTGGAATCAAAGAGAGAATACTTAAAAGTTGTTTTTCATGGTCTTTCTCTGGCTGTATTGGAAATTTTTAAAATACACTTTATGGATCTGTGTCGATTATACGAGTATTTGTAAATAGGTAGATTGTGAACAGACGCGTCAGACGATTCCCATTCTATTGAACGAGTATGATTTTTGTTGAATGTTTCTTGCACGTCATTCAGCGAACTAATGCTTCTAATTAGTCGAGGAAAGACGAGTCGATCGAATTTGAGAAAAGCTATTCTCTTTCAAAGGTCGTTTGAATATTAATGTGACAGAAATTTTGAGAAATTGCAATTTTATATTGTAAAATTTAAAAATACACTGTGGATCTGTGTCGATTATACAGGGAGGCCAGTAACTGATGGTGCAGTCGGATAGGGGATGATTTGTTTTCGAGTATTCGTAAATAGTCAGACGATCGTACAAGTATAATTTTTGTTAAAATCTTTGCTTCTAATTACTCGAGAGAAGTCGAGACGTTCAAATTATAAAGAAGTCGTTCTCTTTCAAAGGACGTTCGAATATTAATGTGACAGAAATTTTGAGAAATTGCAATTGTATATTGTAAAATTTAAAAATACACTGTGGATCTGTGTCGATTATGCAGGGAGGCCAGTAACTGATGGTGCAATCGGATAGGGGATGATTTGTTTTCGAGTATTCTTAAATAGTCAGACGATAGCACAAGTATAATTTTTGTCAAAATCTTTGCTTCTAATTACTCGAGAGAAGTCGAGACGTTCGAAAGAAGTCGTTCTCTTTTAAAGGGCGTTCGAATATTAATGTGACAGAAATTTTGGGAAATTGCAATTGTATATTGTAAAATTTTAAAATACACTGTGAATCTGTGTCGATTATGCAGGGAGGCCAGTAACTGATGATGCAATCGGAAAGGGGATGATTTGTTTTCGAGTATTCGTAAATAGTCAGACGATCGTACAAGTATCATTTTTGTTAAAATCTTTGCTTCTAATTACTCGAGAGAAGTCGAGACGTTCAAATTTTAAAGAAGTCGTTCTCTTTTAAAGGGCGTTCGAATATTAAAGTGACAGAAATTTTGAGAAATTGCAATTGTATATTGTAAAATTTAAAAATACACTGTGGATCTGTGTCGATTATACAGGGAGACCAGTAACTGATGGTGCAATCGGAAAGGGGATGATTTGTTTTCGAGTATTCGTAAATAGTCAGACGATAGCACAAGTATATTTTTTGTCAAAATCTTTGCTTCTAATTACTCGAGAGAAGTCGAGACGTTCAAATTTTAAAGAAGTCGTTCTCTTTTAAAGGGCGTTCGAATATTAATGCGAACTTGTAGCTGCATGATAATGCATGTCCCGAGTGATTCGGTAGCACGGCGCACACTAGTACACCTAATCGATTAGAATAAGAATGAATAGCGTTATGCTAATCGGTGTGTGGACATTCATTTGCGAGACAAAATAGATTCATGTAAATCGATGCTTGCCCGAGTCACCGAGGAATTTCTTTCTTCTTTTCATAATTTTAGTAGATCGAAAAACAATATGTATATCCACACTCTTCGATTCTCGTAATCTTTTTCACACTAGAACTACCGGACCAGTCATAATGACTGGTGCGAACTGTTTTCGATTCGAAATAGTAAAAGTATAAATGTGTTTTTCCGAGAAATTTCTTTAGTCAACTTCTCTGTTGGAGTACATATTTAAATAAAACTTGCACGAAATCGAAATAAATGGTATATTGTCGTTATTATAAGGCAATGTATACCAACTGCATTTAGTGCTCGGTATTTGTTGGTGTTAAAAGAAACTAACGTTCCTGCTCCTGTTAAAATGTTTCGAATATTTTGAGACAACGAAAAACGAGTCTATCAATTTAATACAGACTCGCGAAAGATTTATTCTTTCCGTTGATGCTACATCGCCTGTTCCGTTCTCCACTTAATTACTCTGCATTCATTTACAAATTCGTTACAAATTACCATTGTCGGGCGAATGATGCGTTTCAGATATTTTATTCCACAATTACTGAAATTACGACGATGCTTTCATGGGGAAATTATTGAATAAATTTAATTATCCAAGCACATATTACGGAAAGAATCGTGTAAAATCGATTAGTAAATTCGATCTTGTCATTTTTAGGAAGAACAACATTCTTTTACTTCATTATTTTCTTGGCCAGATCTTTTCACAGCCTGTATAAAATATATCGTTCGCGTTTGCCAACAGGAAATGATTCTAAACACCGTTTCCATGTTCGATTAGGGAATTCCCGAAATGTTCACTTATTATTGTGACAGTACATCCGAGATGGAAAAATGTAAAATAATATTCTCCGGGATATTATTTGCAATAATCGTGCTCATTTGGCCAGAGTCAATGTAAGCTGGTATTATGACCGTCACCGTTTATTGAATATTTATATGGTTAATGGAACACAACCTGTTTCTCATTAAATCAGTTTTCATTTTCTTTTATATTTGTTCACCTGGTTTCTATCGCGACTTGCAACGTGTTCGCGTTCACCGGGACACCGCTCGAAACAACAAAAACATAATTAGGCAACAGGAACTCGATTTTTCCAATGGTTTCTCGATCTGACTGGATCCATTCGTTAACGATTTCCGAGCAGATCCGCGTATTTCCAACGGATTTGCGAGATCGATAACGTTGACGGTGCTTCTCCGTATGAATATTCGATTGTTCGGTAATTTATTCCGTTGCGTAATCGAGCCGATAGAAATATCCACGTATCGAGCGAGACAACGGGTAAAATATATACAGGCTAGCGGTTTCCTATGTTCCCATTTCAGTTATTATACAGGGTGTTCCAAACATGCACTTCCCTGAAAGAGGTAATTGTCTGACATCATTTGAAATCATCCCCTTTTTGACACCCTGTAGTTTGTTGTGCGCGACGAGCAACGGTTCAGCTGGAAAATATTCCTCGAAAGTAATTGTTTACTGACCCACATCGATTGCGCCGCTTTGTCAAATTAAAGGACTGCGCAGGGCTCATTCATTGTTTCATTCCCAGCCAGAAACATTTACGCTTCCGCCCATAAATCATCGGACGCTTATTTTTCAATAAAATGGTAATTACAGAATTCAAGTTTGTAGCTTGATTTTATTGTCTCATTTTAACTAGATGTAAATTAAATAAATAACAAGACTAAATATTTACATATACTATTTGAATAAATGTTGGAAAAAAGAGATTGAGAACATTAGACTACATTAGAAAAAATTAATAGATACCATTTTTATTTCATAATGTGGGTTTTTTAAACGTTCACTCTGAATTTTGTTTTATCGTTCGTCATTTTTCCTTGATCGACAAATTCCAAAGCGCCACTCGACGAAACGGAAACAAGACTAGATTACCAGCGTCTGATGCGAATTTAATGGCGCGATTAGATGAACGATAGAGATTTTTCTACCGAGGAAAATTGAAAATACGATCGCGAACTGTTAACGCAATATCTCGAAAGCGTGTGATGCGTAGAACTTCCGTGTTACTTCCGTATCGTTTGCACGTTCGTGGAAATAGTTCTCTATTCAAATAACCTTATCGCTTGATAAGGTGTCCGGAGACTGAGTGCTTCTCACGATGCATACAAGTCCTTGGAGATGAGACTGGTGATTCAATAAACGTCTGTCTCTCCCTCTCGTTCTCTCCCCACCTCCCTCTTCAACTCTCGAAACAAGAAAAAAATTGAAGAGCATACAATTCTTCTCTGCTTGCAGCTCGTTACGTCTCGAGAGCGTTTGATGAAATTACTGCTCTAGATTTTCCCAGTTAAAGAATTAATGATAGCCTTGAAACATCTACTTGTTTTCCTTCGGAACATTTCGGAATATTTATGTCAGGAAAAAGTCGCTGAAATATCAATATTTTTTATTCGAATCATGTTTTTTGATCGTGTCGAGGCGTTGCTCGGTGAAAATTGCTTGTGAACTGCGACTTACAATTAGTAGCCGATGCGCACCGGCGGCGTTGCGCTCTTCATGTTTATTTATGGTCCGTGAAAAAATAGTTCGTGATTACACATCGCGCGATGTTCTGTGTCGACAGGTTTGCTCCATCGAGTAGCATAGGCTGATCGTGACGAAATTTTTCGTAACAACACGCTCTCGCAGAATTCTGCTTCATTTAATTCGCAGAGCTACCGAGAATTTCCTTTCAGAACTTGTCACACCGTCGAGTCATGACAATCGACGCAGTATAACACCTGCAATTGCGCTAGCTTTCGTACAAAATGGTGTCATTGTTGCAATACGTTCGAGAAGTTCGGGGCCCTCTTGTGCAACTAAATGCGAACGCATAATTGAACACTGGCACATCTTCTTTCGCCATCCTTAAACGTGATTTAAGGAAATTTTTAAACAAATTTTGCTGCTGATCTGATAATTAGACCGCGGATACTATGCATTGCTAACAAAAAGGAGCATACGTAATTTAAAACGTTAAACGCATTAGTTGCATTCAAAAATACTTCTATATTATTTTCTATGTCAGTGCGGTTTGTTGTAATTCCGGTGGAAATTTTTGATTAGACATATAGATCTCGAGGAATCGAGGAAGCAATCGAGTAGAACTTTATTTTAGGAAGCTATCGATATCATTGATAGAGGCTCCGCGAGATCAACAGATTCATCCCCGATGTTATCTTTGTTCTCGACTGTTCTTAGCGAGTGTTTCCCTGGTACGAGATTATCTGGCTGTGTAGTGACATAAGTAGAGTTATCTGGTTGTTTTGCGTGAATCATCGCATCGTCTTTTAAATCTCTCTAACCTCCCCACCGTTTTACATTTTATCTACACAATTTTGCAAAAAATGCAGGAAAAACACAATGCACACACAGAGTCCACGAAAAATTGTGGGGTTTCTGAAAAACTTTAGGAATAAATTCCTAATGGTTAGAAAAGGACAGAGACTAGTTTTCCTCTACACATTTCCTCTAAGAGGATGTGACGAGAATTGTGGCACAAAAACTGTAATAACTCGGAAACTAATAATTTCTCTATGCATTAGGAATCTATTCCTAAAGTTTTGCCCACCATTTACGAAACAGCCTGTAGAGCCTTTTAAAAATTGCAGGATCCGTGAAAAAGCTTTTCTGACTAGATTGCGGATTTTTATGGAAAAATTGTGTGCATTCATTGTAAGAAAGAGAAGTTCGTACAAAATGATCGCGTCCATTTCTAATTCGAATAGAAAAGAAAGATGTGAACCCACGACCGAACCGATTAAGTGGAAAATGATTCCCGTTTAGACCGGACTAATCTAATCTGTGGTTCGTGCAAGAGAAACTCCGTCACAAAAATAGGAACGTCCTCCTTCCCCGTTTTCTTCGGTTCGAACGTCGCGTCGAACGTTTCGCGAAAGCCGCGGATATCGACGCGACCGCGATTGCCAAGAAACGGGAGATTAAAGACCTCCGTAAACACGCGTTAAAGATAAATCGGCCAGTTTTTTATTGTTGCAATCGCCGTATCCGCGATGCAACCGGGCCAAACAAATAACCAATCGTAAACAGACGAGCCGCACCGAAAAATCAAAACGGAGAATTACCAATGAATGGTCAGATAACTGAATCGTGCTCGATAGAAAGTCAAATGATTTTTTCTTTTATGTGAATTAATGAGAACACGGGGCAATATCGGGCTCAGGAAACCAGTCCCATCATCGTCCGCGTCCACTGCAAGTAGAATCAGTCTACAGTGGCCAGACAGCGCGTACTGGGCCATTTCTATGCGTACAGAGCAGCTGGAATTAGTGATGGGCACCATCGACTGAAACTATCGACTAAATCGATAGTAGCCAACTACTATTTTCAGTCGACTGATTTTTTCAACTATCGACTAAATTCAATTAACTGAATCAGTCGCCGAGCTATTGGTGAAATTGTAACGGGCGGGAGTTTTGAATAGATTTTATAAAATTTACTATCAAATACATTCACTTATTAGCGATATCGAATAATTCGTTCAATAAACACAAATAACAATTATTATACTAGAAATATTATACAATTATTAAATAACAATACTTATATTATAAAATTTTCATCATAATCTAAAGAAAAAGTAGTATTTTATAATTATATCTGTCAATAACAGATATTTTTCTAAAAAGTAATACATTACATTAATGTAATATATTACATTAACACTTTGCCTTTATATCGTATTATTATTAAAGGATAAATAATAATATGTGAGATAGACGTAGACATAGACTATAACCCGCAATCTAGACGTAACCACTAAAACAAAATTTCAGTCGACTAAACACTATCGACTATATATTCGATAGTATGTAGCAACTAAATAGTAATTAGTCGATAGTTGAAATTAGTCGATGGTGCCCATCACTAGCTGGAATGAATGGAAGTTGAAATTAGGTGTTTTTGTAAACTACTGCTTGCTGGGATAAATTCAGGACTTCATTTCTACGACCCCTTAAAACCTGTTAGTAATTAATAGACAACAGACTTTATGCATTTATAACAAAAATGAGTAGGTGTAACTTGGAGAAGTCAAAACTTATTGTATTTTTATCAATTTTACCGCCTCAGGGTCACCATTTGAGTGTTAAAGGTTAATACACAAAGATTCTACCTTAAAAAATCTGAAAAATTTCTAGGGCACTTATTGAAGTTTCTACTTTGATAACGTTACCGATAGATAATAAAAATTTTTAGCGGCTACTCCGAGTTACCACTCGAGCGTCAAGGGTTAATTTTTCCGATTCGATATTCTGATTAAACCAACAGAATCGGACAAGATACGACATCCTCGAGACGGTTTCTTTCCTTGTCGAGGTCGCAGAAGTGCCGTAAATCGTGAGCAACGAGTTCGTCAAACATTGTTATCTGTCGTTCCTGGTTCTCTTCATCTCTGTCTCGCGCGATGCTCGACGATAACGATATTGGCGCACGTTTGATCCGAAAATCCTGGAGGCGGTTCGAGTGCAGTTTACTTTCCGACAGCGGCGCCTGGAAAACTCGCGGGGCGAACCATTCTCAGATAACGATAAGGGGAAACGTAGTATCGTTAGCGCGATCTCGAGAATCATACTCATTCACAAGGTATTCCTTCCGACCACGTGTTCCCCGACTGACTTTGTTACGTGTGCGGTAATATATTATCGCGGTTGCCTTACCAGAGCAGAGCCACTTCCTCGGTTCGTACACAATAAAAGACGTGGAAAAACACGAAGTTCGTCAGCGGTGGCATTGGTTGGTGTTCGAAATCGGATGCGTCGAAGCGCGTGTAACAATGTCTATTGCTATAGGTATAATAGTATCGCGTGGCATCGTAGTACGGTTCTCCTCGCTAGAAACATGCGTCACTCATTATTTAAGAATGCGGATCGGCCTAATGAGAATCGCTCGACAGCTTCGATCAAATTTTTAGCCCTCCGCGATCGGCCATGTCGAATATTTCGCTTTTCAATCCTGCGAAAGGAAAACTGGGACACCCCTTTCTTCTTTATCGATAGCTAGACAGCGGATTTTAGGAATTTGTGACGAAATTGAATAGGTGTAATTTAAAATAGTATACACATACGAAGAATTTAAGACATTAAACATATTAAGAAAGAAATAAAATACAGATCCGTTATTTATCGATAACTGTATCAAGGTAGAAACTTGAATAAGTGTCCCAGAATTTTTTCAGGTTTTCTAAAATAGAATTTTGAAATTGCTGTACCATTATTCAAAATATTGTTTACACTATTAAATATTTAGCTATTGTATGAGATATTATACCAATTTCATATCCATCAAATTTGTAAAATCATAGGGAATTGAAATATTTTGGGTCGGAAGAAATGTTTCATTTTCGAGTTAAAATAGCTCTGGGTGCAAAGGGTTAAATTGCGGATTCATCGCGTTTATAATAAAAACGAGTAGATTAAATGCAGACTTATTTTATCCAGCTCGCTGTATTTTATCCACTACGTATGTAATTAATGCAGACAACGGTGTCAGTAAAATTTTAATCTACTTACTGTTTCAAATTTCACTTCACAGAAATGCATAAAATGCGCAGTCTAATTAATATACCTGCGCGGCAACAGGTGGGAGCAACATTTCGGAGACGATTTTCCCCGGCAATGTAAGGCGCGCAAACATAATATCCTGCATCGCAGATGCGATCGCAGTTGCACATTCGATGACCGCAGTCTCGAGTTCGACGTGTCAACAACAACAGGTGTCATCGAAATGAACACGTCGTAAACCGGATTGAATGTCTTGCATTTTTTCGCGATAAGAAGATTGTCTCGATATGTATAGATTTAATAGCAAATAATTCGACCGTATTCGGACGTGGAAATGAAAGCAGCCGGTAAAAACAAAATGTTCTGTTTGTTTTTCTGTACATCGATACCGTCGAAACTTTTTGTTCAAAGCTTGCGATTAAAATTCTATATATAGATGCACTATATGATATCGGCGCTACAGGTTCGATCACAAATACAAAAATTAGCAATTTTGCAGTATTATTATTTCAACGTTTCAGGTCAGTTTTGAACCATTATCAAGAAAAGTCCGCGTCTGTGAAAATTAAAGTAATAAAGTTTGTTATTCATTAAACTGACTATTTAATAGTTGTGAAAATTAGGTATTTATACATACTTGCTAATTGTGAAAAAATGGTACTAGTCAATAAGACGGTTAGAACTGTACTAAACTGTAACTGTTGTGGCAAAGTCAAGACGGAAAACAGAAGAATTTCGTAAATCTAACTAGCCAATCGTATGTCAAGGATCAAGAACCTAAGAATCAATATTTGGCACTAATTTCAAATTTTAAAGTATTCATCATCACATTTCAAGCATTGTGTTAGCAAACATTGGTAGAAAGTTAGCACTCATTTTGTGTGTGTAAAATTAACATAACCATGTTAATCAGTGTATGGTTCGACCACTATTATATTCAACTGGATGCAAAAGATTAAATTATTATCGAATTATTGCCGATATCATATAGTGCATATACAAAATTTACGATCGTTAAAAATGGAGAATATTTCTATATATAGATATTATATTACCGTAACATTAAGACGCGATTACCTCGGCAGATATTTAGCAATGAAATAAAAAGAGATATTATAATTGCAGACCTCGATAGTGATTTAGCATTCCAAAGCGAAGCCGACGTGTAATCATTCACGACGAACGTTAAAGCGCGACAATAACTTGCAAATAACATTTATTAAATACGTCGAGATCGTCTGGCGAGATGTTTTCGTCATGTAATTGCCACGGCGATCAGCGTGTACAGTAATTTCCTTATATCCGACATCGAGATCGAGGCTGATTAATACTGTGATCTCAAAGAACGTTACTTCGAACCGTAGTTCACCTATTCTCGCGGATCAATGTGCATAATTTCTATAGTCGTTTGATCTCGTTAAACTTCAGACAGAAAATTCCCGATATCGCGACGTTCGTAAACACGAATAGAAAGAACCGTGCTCCCAATTGGAACTGGCCTGCGTACATAAACTTCAAACGATGGTATACTTAAAATAGACTGCACTCGAGTATCCGGCAATAATAATACTCCGCGCACATGATTTCCGCGTCGTTTCGCCGACGACGCCGGTATTTATACTGAAGCGTCGCAGAAAATAGACGCGACAATTTTTCATTCGAATATCGGAATGCACGATATGACGAGACTAACACTAAACCTACCACATAGATCTTCCAGAAATCTTCCTGATTTTTTATTCAACGATTATTGGAATTATAAAGATGCACATGAGCCGTGCAATGTTCGAATAAATTGAATCTTGTTATAAGGTATTTTATAAGGCAACATGAACCGGCTACTTTTAAAGCTCGATAGGTTTCGTGTTAATATATTTTTCCGTTAAAATTTTGTATTTTTCCAAGTCGCAGTAGAATTTTGTTTATCCGACAATAATTGTTCGATAATTCGAATAACTTTCTGCTGTGTTCGCACCACACCTTTTGAATCTGCATACTACAGACCCTCGCTATTCAGTTTGACCTAGTGGGAGCAACACAACCGAACGGAGAGTCGTCGAAAGCCCTTTGTCTCGAGTCTGGATACCAGCCAAGTTCGATTACAAATTTATAACTATGTCGTGCCAGTAACTTAGTTCGCAAACGCGTCCCTTTCATGGGCACACAAGCACTCGTTCTACCCGCACGTCCATCTACATCGTAAATGTGATTATTCAATGTTATCTGCTTTCACTTGTTCGACTATTTAATAGACGCGTAACTTGTTTATCGATGCTGCTACATCAACATCCGCGAAAATGGCCACAATGTCAGCCGTCTGTTGTCCATTTGCCAATATGCCCAACTGTCGACTCTGTAATTCAACGAACATTAATCACTTGGACCGATCATGTCGCTTAATATTAATTTTTATTTACGCATTAGTTAATTACGTACTTTTTATGCACTCATGACTCCTGAAAAATCTTCGAAAAATGCTAGAGTATAGCATCCGATGAAATGTAGTGCGATTTTTATTTATTTTAAGTGTACAAAGGTTACTACCTCTGACAGTAATATTTTATTCGACTCCACTTTCTTCAAAAATATGCATTTATCACGTTTTGTACCCGTTTACTGCATTTCTTTCAATAACTTGTTGATGTTCCTCTAAAAATATTACAAAATTTAATATATTAAATCTAACATTTTATAGTCTTCAAATGAGAATTTCTGTAAATATGTTAAATACCAAAGGTTTGAAATAATCTATACATTTTTATTGGCTACATAAGGGTTAAACTATTACTGACATATTTATTTTAAAAAAACATATATTTAAAGTTTAACACTACAATATATTTCCACTGAAAGAAGCATTATAAAATACTGCAGTATAGAATAAAGCACATAAGTTTCTCCGTTTTTCAAAATCAACTCAGAACATTTTTCTCGCATAAAAATATGTAATTTACAGACGAGTATTAAATATAATTAAACATCGGGTTCGCGACAAGCTTCGTTACCATTCGTTCATCTATAGTTGATCGACATAGCAACCGACGTAGGTCATCAGCTTTAATTACAATCTGGTAGCGACACTTATTGTAGACCATGAGACACGGCTCGATCATGCGTGAGACATAAAACCGAAGAAAGTTGGTTTCAGTCCAAATACGTTTCATTAGTACGCGTGCGAATGTGCGGCGGGGTTAAAGGTCATTTTAGATCGCTGCCATTCTAGAAAAGTCATCACGAGGTCACGCATCGTTCCAGCTTTGCGCACGTGCACTTAGGAAACGCTTGTATGACGATCAACGAACGTATGCGAACCGAGAACTGTTGACAGTGAAAGTGTCGAACCGAACGTTTCCCGGGTCAAGAAGTTTTTCGGACCCTGCTATCCAGATCTTCTTAGAGTCCCGTTATTACTCTAACCTCATTAATTTTTCCCTGAATTGTGTCCCAGGTTTATTTTTATTTTGGACGACTCGCCTTTTCACTTATCTAGTTTTCAATATTAATCGTGTGCAGAAAGAAAAAATTGGCCTGCACAAGTATTCGATTGATTCGTAAATACGATACTTGAAGTATATACGATACTTGAAAATTTTTAAACATATCGCAGATAGCATTCCTCGAAGATTTATAGAAATTTTCCATTCGTCAACTTTTTATTTCCATTTTCCTCAGCCTGGGGTGCGTTCGCACCCCAAAACAGAGAACAGATTAAACAAAAAAATTGAGATCAGTAAAAAGAAAAGTTAAAATCCTGATTTTATGAGATCTAAAGATGCACCTAATATCTAAGAATAAATCTGGAAGATCGATACTCTGATCAGTAACTATAGCCTTCAAACTTCTTCATCCAAAGAAAGACGGTGATCATGGCAAGTTGCATAATAGACGTTTCGTACGGTGTGTCGCTAGTCATCGACTTTACCACTGAACTCGCGATGACTTCTTCCCGAAACTGTTTTTAACGCGTTCACTTTTCTTATCAGAGGCTCACAATTCCCTGTATGTATCAATAATAATAGATATAAAAATTGGTTGCAGTGGAGCCGTCCAATATTATTAACCTTCAGTTACTCGTACTCAATTTTCTATGTAACTGGTTATGTAATAATTACTTCAATAGGAAATAAATATTTCCTAGTATAGTCGACACAGTTGTTAATGCTTAAAGTACTAAATTCAAAGTTTTCTTTTAAAATTAAAAATTACATTCGCTGTGAAATATTGATTTTATCCCGTGGCTGCATTTAATGACTTTCGTATGTTGATTTTTCTAGTGCTGGGGGTCTCGTATTAATAATAGATATAAAAATTGGTTGTAGTGGAGCCGTCCAATATTATTAACCTTCAGTTACTCGTACTCAATTTTCTATGTAACTGGTTATGTAATAATTACTTCAATAGGAAATAAATATTTCCTAGTATAGTCGACACAGTTGTCAACGCTTAAAGTACTAAATTCAAAGTTTTCTTTTCAAATTAAAAGTTACATTCGCTGTGAAATATTGATTTTATCTAGTGGCTGCATTTAATGACTTTCGTATGTTGATTTTTCTAGTGCTGGGGGTCTCGTATCAATAATAGATATAAAAATTGGTTGCAGTGGAGCCGTCCAATATTATTAACCTTCAGTTACTCGTAGTCAATTTTCTATGTAACTGGTTATGTAATAATTACTTCAATAGGAAATAAATATTTCCTACTATAGTCGACACAGTTGTTAACGCTTAAAGTACTAAATTCAAAGTTTTCTTTTCAAATTAAAAGTTACATTTGCTGTGAAATATTGATTTTATCCCGTGGCTGCATTTAATGACTTTTGTATGTTGATTTTTCTAATGCTGGAGGTCTCGTATCAATAATAGATATAAAAATTAGTTGCAGTGGAGCCATCCAATATTATTAACCATCAGTTACTCGTACTCAATTTTCTATATAACTGATTATGTAATAATTACTTTAATAGGAAATAGATATTTCCTAGTATAGTCGACACAGTTGTTAATGCTTAAAGTACTAAATTCAAAGTTTTCTTTTCAAATTAAAAATTACATTCGCTGTGAAATATTGATTTTATCCAGTGGCTGCATTTAATGACTTTTGTATGTTGATTTTTCTAATGCTGGGGGTCTCGTATCAATAATAGATATAAAAATTGGTTGTAGTGGAGCCGTCCAATATTATTAACCTTCAGTTACTCGTACTCAATTTTCTATGCAACTGGTTATGTAATAATTACTTAAATAGGAAATAAATATTTCCTAGTATAGTCGACACAGCTGTTAACGCTTAAAGTACTAAATTCAAAGTTTTCTTTTCAAATTAAAAGTTACATTCGCTGTGAAATATTGATTTTATCCAGTGGCTGCATTTAATGACTTTTGTATGTTGATTTTTCTAATGCTGGGGGTCTCGTATCAATAATAGATATAAAAATTGGTTGTAGTGGAGCCGTCCAATATTATTAACCTTCAGTTACTCGTAGTCAATTTTCTATGTAACTGGTTATGTAATAATTACTTCAATAGGAAATAAATATTTCCTAGTATAGTCGACACAGTTGTTAACGCTTAAAGTATTAAATTCAAAGTTTTCTTTTCAAATTAAAAGTTACATTCGCTGTGAAATATTGATTTTATCTACTGGCTGCATTTAATGACTTTTGTATGTTGATTTTTCTAGTGCTGGGGGTCTCGTATCAATAATAGATATAAAAATTGGTTGCAGTGGAGCCATCCAATATTATTAACCTTCAGTTACTCGTACTCAATTTTCTATGTAACTGATGATGTAATAATTACTTCAATAGGAAATAGATATTTGCTAGTATAGTCGACACAGTTTTTAACGCTTACAGTATTAAATTCAAAGTTTTCTTCTAAAATTAAAAATTACATTCGCTGTGAAATATTGATTTTATCCAGTGGCTGCATTTAATGACTTTTGTATGTTGATTTTTCTAATGCTGGGGGTCTCGTATCAATAATAGATATAAAAATTGGTTGCAGTGGAGCCGTCCAATATTATTAACCTTCAGTTACTCGTAGTCAATTTTCTATGTGACTGGTTATGTAATAATTACTTCAATAGAAAATAAATATTTCCTAGTATAGTCGACACGGTTGTTACCGCTTAAAGTACTAAATTCAAAGTTTTCTTTTCAAATTAAAAGTTACATTTGCTGTGAAATATTGATTTTATCCCGTGGCTGCATTTAATGACTTTTGTGTGTTGATTTTTCTAGTGCTGGGGGTCTCGTATCAATAATAGATATAAAAATTGGTTGCAGTGGAGCCGTCCAATATTATTAACCTTCAGTTACTCGTACTCAATTTTCTATGTAACTGATTATGTAATAATTACTTCAATAGGAAATAGGTATTTGCTAGTATAGTCGACACAGTCGTTAACGGTTACAGTATTAAATTCAAAGTTTTCATTTCAAATTAAAAGTTACATTTGCTGTGAAATATTGATTTTATCCAGTGGCTGCAATTAATGACTTTTGTATGTTAATTTTTCTAGTGCTGGGGGTCTCGTATCAATAATAGATATAAAAAAATTGGTTGCAGTGGAGCCATCCAATATTATTAACCTTCAGTTACTCGTAGTCAATTTTCTATGTAACTGGTTATGTAATAATTACTTCAATAAGAAATAAATATTTCCTAGTATAGTCGACACAGTTGTTAACGCTTACAGTATTAAATTCAAAGTTTTCTTTTCAAAATAAAAATTACATTCGCTGTGAAATATTGATTTTATCTAGTGGCTGCATTTAATGACTTTTGTATGTTGATTTTTCTAGTGCTGGGGGTCTCGTATCAATAATAGATATAAATAAAAACGTGGTAAAATTGGTTGCAGTGGAGCCGTCCAATATTATTAACCTTCAGTTACTCGTACTCAATTTTCTATGTAACTGATGATGTAATAATTACTTCAATAGGAAATAAATATTTCCTAGTATAGTCGACACAGTTGTTAACGCTTAAAGTACTAAATTCAAAGTTTTCTTTTCAAATTAAAAATTACATTCGCTGTGAAATATTGATTTTATCCAGTGGCTGCATTCAATGACTTTCGTATGTTGATTTTTCTAGTGCTGGGGGTCTAGTGACTGCGGTAGCGCCGGTAGTAATCAGCGGAAATGGCATCTGGGTTGGATGGCCGGGAATGCACATGGAAAACCCGGATGAACCGATTCCCGAGTCCGATCCCACTGATCGTACACCGACGGCTGGTTTGTTGTCCCGCAAGGTAAGCTATTTCTGTTTATACCAGCTGTTAAAAAAGAAATGTCCTCTTCGATTGCACTCGTCCATTCAGCTGTCAAATGACAGTGAACAAAATTGATATCGAACTGATAACACTCGATTTTCTCGGAAGACGCACGAACCAGGATTTCCCAGCTGAAACTTTTCCATCAGCGAGAGGCTCTCGTACGTTTATCAGCGGTTATCTTCGAATCTATTAATTCTATTTACTAATCGATATAAATTTCGCTGCAAGGCCCCACGAGCCTGTCGCGTGAACAGTGACGTTGCAAGCCACGCAACACCCACGCGGCACGATGATCGCGGTTCACCGGGGGCCCTGTGTCAGCGTTGACCTTGGCATTGATAGTTTCAGCTTGTAGCGGATGATGATTCACTCTTTCCTGTGTTGCCGGTAATGTTCCATTTAGATCGTGTTACCGAAAAATATTCCATCGTACGATTTACCACCGCAATCTTGTTGCGCCTTCACGGTATCCAGTCTCTAGATTCGCGGAATATGGATAGGGTAGCAATCTGAAATGCTCATTTCAGTTTTGAATCTAGAGATTCTCCGAATAAATGGTAATGGAAAAGTCAAACGTAGAAATTTGAGGAATTGTTTTGAAATTAAAGCAAATCTGGCTTAGAGAAACAATTTTTTCACGTACGGAACTGATCCTAACATCTCGAAGAAGTTAAAGTCGTTTGGTAGAAATAAAAATTGCATTTCAATTAAGTAAAATATTGATTTTTTATTTGAATCTTAGAAAGCTAGGACCTTTTCAATGTGACCGAGTACTACTATGACAGTAAATGTTTAAATGGTTAGAAATAAAAATTTCAGAATATTGTAATGTTGTTGTTTTTAATGGACTAAAATCATTAGAGGATGAAATAGAATTTTATTTTACTTCTCTTTCTCCCACAACCGATGCAGAACATTTTTATTTTGCATAAAGATCCGCAGTTTAGTTATGAGCAATCGAAGGAAGCGGAATCGATACTAGAGGCGGATCAAGCATCGAGATCACGGTCGTCGATTCGCTACCTCGTTAGTCGGTTTGAACTTGACCTCGACCAGCTGATGGTCAGTCGGTCCGAGTTAATCGACGTTAATGACCACCAACCGAATCGTTGAGTATCGACTTAATCGAATCGTGATGCGCCGAGGAACAAATTTGATTCCTCGTGCAACGACTCAATTGTCTTCTCATTGCTCGCGTCATTCATTGTTAAAACCGGACCATATCCTGACGCTCGAAACACCAATGACTTGCGTCGCTCTATTCTTACCAGAGCTATAAAAAGAGAAAATGTTAATCATATGAATAAATAGATCATTCAGTGTTTTATTCCTATGTAATTGCATTCTATTTACCAATCGTACGGTCAAACATTAAAGAAGTTATCCTCTTCTTACGAGCGTCCGAATATCAATCAACAAAATTGTTCTACGGTCTTCTTCTACGAGTGGAAAAATAAGCTAGCAAGAATGATTTATTTCATGAATCGATAAAACTTCGGTAGCTGTTGACGCAGCACGTGTCGTTCTCTCGACAGAGAAATGGGGTCCGGAGTTAAACTCTGCCAAAAACCAATTTTTCAAGTGATAATTGTTGCCGCGCGAGATATTGCCACAGAGATATTTCTCGGAAACGGTTTTGTCATAGATGGGAAAACAAGCAGTCAGACGTTCACGAGGCGCAGACCTTGAGGCGATTCCGATCGATCAAACATCCGCGGTGACCTTATTCGGGATATCACGGCGAAGAAATATTGGTGTAACTCCTTAAATGGGTCTGGCGAGTGTCGATCATCTCGGACTCGAATGGATCTGTGGCAAGGATCCACGATTATCGTGTCGCGAGGTCGGATCAGGTTATCGGTGGCGTGACGCTAGCGAATCTCGCAGCGATTTATCATTCGCATAGGGATCGCGCCTACGCTCGATAAATGGTCCTTGCGATTAGGGTGGTCATGCGTTCCGATTTTCTCTCGTTGTCTTATCTGATGAGGCTCCCATTACTTTTTCCCCCACTCTTCTTACCGACCACATTCTTCCCTAGATTATTCTTTGTTTATTAACTTAACACATTGTTCGCGCGCTGATTTACGTCTTCTTTCTCATTCCGTGGAACGGGGACAAGCTGCATTCTATCGCGGAGGAGTATAATACAAATGTGTATCACATTTTTTATACTTTGTTTATTAACAGAATGTTTACATGGCAATTTATTTTTATTCCACGCTTTGCACAGCGGAGGAAAACTTGCTTCTACCGCTTCGTAATATTCAGGCAAATGTGTATTAAATTCTTTATACTCTGTTTAATAACGTACTGTTTACGTGGCCGTTTATTTGTGCTTTCATTTTATAAAATGGAGTAAAGCTCCATTGTATTACGAATAACTTTATCAAGCCTTGCCTCCTACCAGATACTATATACTTTATTCATTAATTAACATGTTGCTCTAATTTAGGTATATTTTTCATTTTATACAATCGGAGAAGTGTCTCCACCGCGGAGGACTCTATGTAGCTCTAAAGTACTGGATTTTCCATTTCATAAAATGACTTCTTCTTTCTAAAAGCGACGAAAATGTGTTAGCTTGCACAAATGGCAAGACTCTATTTATTTAGATTATGTCACATTGTTGTTAGAACATGTGTCTGGATAAAAAAATTTATCGAACCAATTCCCATGTAAGCGACTACATAATTTCATACTACATGACTTAATGATGGGCAATTTTTCTTAATTATTTTCATAATTACTATACACAAATTACAATATACAAAACATTTTCATAATTATGGGCAAACATAAGAAAGTTTTATAGAAGCTTTTACAGAAACAAGTACGTAATATACAATTTAAAAAATGAGTACTTCGATGGACAATTTATCCAAAAACAACTTCCAATCTATTAGAATCAAGAAATATATAACATAGACCACTTTCACAATTCTGGACACACTCAATGTCACGCATTGAAAACGAAACAGGTGTTGCGCGAAAATTCAATCGGGAGAAAGAGAAAGGACGTGGAACGAGGATTGAAGCCCGCGTATAAAAAATTCGCGCAAACAAAGGGATTGTTTATCGCGTAAACGAGGGGGGTGGAGAAATTCAGTGTCCGCGTTGAGAAAATGCTGAAAAAAGCCGTCGATTCAAAGCGACCTTCTTGAAAAGCCGGGAAACAATCAGGCTACGGAGGGTTAACGCTCCCCGTCGATTAACGTCAGCTCGTCCGTATAATTAATTACATGGTCAACCTAGTTTCGCAATTCGATTCTTCTTCAATTTCGCAACAAAATTGAAAGAATTAATCACAAAAATGATATATATATATATATATATATATATATATATATATATATATATATATATATATATGTATATATATATATACATATGTAATAAATATATATATTTTTGTAATCATTTTTATATAATAACATATATAATAACAAGCAGGCCTGTTATTAACTGCACACGTGTTTGCTGTTATTATTCGAAAACATTCGCGCACGGATACTTTAACGGAAACGACGTTTTCAGCGGCGTTCTTTGCGAGTCGAATCTTATCGGGACGCAGCCGACGTGAAAGATATATTTTTAAACAATAAAATCACAGTGATTCCATTGTGAAAGGGATAAACTGTTCTTACGGTCGAAGCAGATGCTGCCCGGCCTGGAACGAGCATATCACGACAAACTGCTAACTTTTATTGCATCGTAATCTTGACGGTTTGACATTAGTCGCGCAAAAATCTACGAGAATACAGATATTTTGCAATCTATTGTTCAACATCCACGGATTCCTCACTCTTCCGACTACGAGGATTAGTTCAATAACATCCGCGAGGTACAGTGACTCTCATTAACATTCGGACGGTCTAAAAAAACGATAACTATTTAACATTAAACCTACCATCAAACGTGACTGATGTGTACAGTATTATAAGAATAACAAGATTAAATTTATTTATATTTTATGGGATTAATTTTCTCCAAATATGTTATTCACGTTGTGAAGCAACTCCGACTAGTTTCCCGTCATTGGATCAACGTTTTGTTTACGACAATTTTATATTTTAACAAAACCTAGTGTATTAATGATCTCAGAACCCATCCCTTCCAAAGAAGCACAACATTTTCGTGACAACTTGTACCTGATTCTGTACCATGAACACATGTTCACAATTATTTTTCTTTTCTCCAGAATTGTTTTTACAACAATTTTATTTCCATTGTACCAGATTTCGAAGAAAACTGATGGAGAAAAGTTTTGATAAGGTCTCCCTCGTTGTTTTCAGCTAGCCTTTCAATGGTGCGAATACCAGAGTTGCGATTCCTCCGCGCTCGAGAGAGATTAGCAACGTCCGAATCGATAAGGGGCAGTCGTAAACGAGACTTACAACCTAATATTTACACGAAATGTAATCGCCGAGCCGATGCACGTACACATACATATTTCAAACACTTCGATGCCCTCTCGGACGTCATATATCATCGTATCGATCCAATTTTTGCGTCTCTTAAATTGATACGTCCGAAGGGAACAATACGGTGACGTGTGACGTCCGTCTCGAACGGAGACGGTGTCGATTAACCGACGTCTCTATTCCCGTATGCGACTTAATATAATTATTAATAGAACCGTCAGGGAAGACCTCGAGCGAGTTTTCGTTATCTCTCGATTTTTCACTCTTTCCCTTTGACGCATTCCCATTGACCATTAGCGAACATTCAAGAAAAATAAAGGAGCGGCGCGATACGAGAACGAATCTATTGCAAACCTTGCTCTTCGGATTCGTGGTGGTCGTATCGACGCAAGCTGTTTTCAACTCGGTCGGCCAGGGACAAGACTATCGGAGCTTATGTAATTTTTTGCATTTTTCGCGAAACCGAGAAATGAAACGTCGGCGAAGCCGGACGGGTCAGTGATACTTGCTCGGCGGATTTTCCAGTATCGACTCGACTCCGAACCGACAATTATTTACACGAGCCGATTAATGCAAAAGTGGTGCAAGTAGCTACAGTTAACCCTTCGCAAAGACGAACAGAAAATTAAACACTTCTTCCTACCTAGAATGTTTCCATTCGTGATGATTTTTAAAATTTTATGCATATCAAATTGATCAAATTGATGTAACACCTTCTCCAATACTTGAATGTTTAGTAATTGTGTGGATAATGCTAATGTTCGTACAGTTTAAAGTTTAGCTGAACTGAAACCAAACGTTAATTTCATTTCACCCACAAAAATTATACGAATAATAAAAGTTCACTTGATTACGTTTCCTGTAGAAGTACAAATTAAAATGAATTTTTCAATTGCCGTATCGTTTAAAGATTAATTAGAGCTCGCGCAATTTTGCACACTCTTTCCCAGAATATGCGACTAAATTATTGTTGTCGGATTTAAACGTCAGATTTACTAGTGAATTTCCCATAAATGGCCGATAACTTTTAACAAATTTCTGCAGCGAGACGTCTTCTACATTTTTATTACAGACACAGATAAAAAACTTAAAGATCGTTATTAAAACCTAAAGACGGGGTTAGAAAAGTATTATTCACGTTTTACCTAGTAAACGAACCCTTCTAACATCTCAAAAAGGAACCTGTTCGGTCCAATTTTAAGAGACTTTCGAAAAAGTATACGTGCAACGGCGGACGTTTCGCAACAAGCAGGGGTCAGACGTTTTACAGAAGAAGATTATTCGTTTCGCCTAAGAAGGAGACGGTAAACAATCCGGGCACGACTCCCGAGCGTCGTCAAAAAAACGAACGGAACGATCGAAAACATTTTAATTACACGTTATCGCGGCCGGGAGCTCGACGCGCGTCACACGCTCGCGCCGCATTACAATCGACCGATATACAGTGAGACGATTCCACCTCCCCCATCCCTTCCTCTTCATCCCCTTGCTGCCGGTTCTTTTATTCAAAACATGTTGTTAAACGTATTCTAGCTGTACTATCGTGACAGTCTTATTTGTGAGATTCGTCACGTGCTCCACATCGTGTCGGTCACTTCGATTCAACCCTCTGAAGCTCGCGAAGAAAAAACTTATTCGATGACACGTGTTTTCTCGAAAACGTAGCGAAACATTTATTGGAAACGGAGGACAATTTTCGTGGAGACTGAATCCACCACAGATTTTGAAAATTCACATTCGCAACGACCACTTGTAGGATTTTTTTTTTTAGTTGTTCCGTAGAACGGAAATGAGGAACAAGTTGGCCCGTGCCAAGCTCTCGCGGTGTACCTTATTTTACTGCAAAGTTGGCAGCACTCTTTTCATTCGTAGCTGAATAAAGCACATTAACCTTTTTTTCGTCTGCAAATGCTCTCGGCGCTCCCTCTCGACTGTCGATGATTAGTTCTTGTGCACTCCTCGGGCGAAATTACGGCGCGAGTTAAGCAGACTTTTTCCCGAATTGAATATCAACAGTGATCTAACTCAACTCTCAAAAATGCGAGTGTACAAATTGCCTGAACAGTCGAAGTGATTAAACGAAGGTTTACACGAACAATTTCATCTATTCCGTGGATGTTTCTCGGTGAAAAGAGATCTCGAGAGAGGGACTTTGTTCCCGGCGAATGGATCGCACTCTATTTCACTCGTTTCACAATTTTAATTAGTGCTTTCACTTCGCGTTCCGCTTCTGATTGCCTCGCAGTGATAGCAGACTTTGAGGCTTTCTGTACAATTAATCCTTTCCCTCCCTCCGAGAACGCTGGAGATCCTTTTTTTTTCTGTAACACTTAGGATTACTCCGTGAAGCAGTTTCTTCGCAATTTGCGTTACAATGTTTCCATCATTCTCTGCTGGGAATGTTTGTTAAAAAAAACTTTTGCACGTAAACGAGATCCGGTTTTGTATTTCTTAAAGTCTAAAAGTAAATAGCGTAAAGTAAAATAAAAAATCTGCAACGTTTCGAAGCCATCCGAGTCGATAGAGGAAAAATAAGAAAGTAAAACCGCGCTATTAAGGAAAGTGATAAGGAATTGTTTGAGCAATTAATTAACTAACAAATGATTCGATAACGGCCGAGAGACTGTGACAATTTCCTCCCGTTCGTTGTTAATCGCTCGTTATCCACCGGTCATGGTTTGTTTATTGGCGACGCGGCCTTCTTGATTCGCGGGCTCGTGAAAACACGTTCTTTCGATCGCTGATTGACGTAAGCGCCAATGAGAGACTAATCGCTAATGGGACCGTTATTAATGTGCCTTCGCGTAGACATAACTGTCGAGGGTGGCGAATCTGACGCAGCATAATCGAGACAGAAGCAAAACGTTTTGCGACGTCCGATGCATCGAACGCTATAGATTGACTCTCGCACGATTGTTTTGGTGAACTTCATTTGGAAGTCCAAGAATTAAAGGGTGAATTAAAAAGAAAAGATGCCCAATTTAGTTTCTGTTTGAGCGCAGCTTCGTTCTTCAGGGGAT
Organism: Lasioglossum morio; assembly: GCA_916610235.2. NCBI lineage: Eukaryota > Metazoa > Arthropoda > Insecta > Hymenoptera > Halictidae > Lasioglossum > Lasioglossum morio. The sequence goes on along the minus strand of OU744334.1, from coordinate 3,599,898 downwards.
TTAGTCGAAATTGGTGGTACGCGAAAAGTGATGCAGAACATTATTGAGCCGTCAGGTCTGACCGTTACTCGCTGGTTCTACTTGCCACGAGCACCGACCACAACGTTGTTTGCCCTCGATCGATCTCGATATCTAGCAGTTCTCGGTTATATCAAATTATTGGAAAAAACGGCGAGTGACATAACGCCGATAACGTTCGAAAAGTAAACTATTATGTATAGTGACTCCCACTAATATCCGGACGCTCTTGCAAGACGATAACTTTTTTTAATAGTGGACCATAAGATTTAAACTTTTTTGAGAAGTTCGATCAATCAGTTTGCTAGACAACGTGGACAAAAGTTTTGAGAAAAGATGCACGTTGTCGGAATTGCAGAGAAAATAGTAAAAGTTGTATTTTGCAACTTTTTGATGTGGGCTTCTTTGGAAAATTTAGGAAACACGTTTTCGAAGATCTGTATCAATGAAACATTTTGACAATTTCTTTTCACTGAAATGCTCATTTCAGTTTTGAATCTAGAGATTCTCTAAATAGATGTCAATGGTAAAGTCAAACGTAGAAATTTGAGGAATTGTTTTGAAATTAATGCAAATCTGGCTTCAAGAAACAATTTTTTCACGTAGGAAACTGATCCTAACATCTCGAAGAAGTTAAAGTCATTTGGTAGAAATAAAAATTGCATTTCAATTAAGTAAAATATTGATTATTTATTTGAATCTTAGAAAGCTAGGACCATTTCAATGTGACCGAGTACTACTATGACAGTAAATGTTTAAATGGTTAGAAAAAAATTTCAGAATATTGTAATGTTGCTTTTAATGGACGAAAACCAAAAACTTTTGATTCTCGTCCAAAAGATGCAAGTTGACGGAATTGCAGAGAAAATAGTAAAAGTTGTATTTTGCAACTTTTTGATGTGGGCTTCTTTGGAAAACTTAGGAAATACGTTTTCGAAGATCCGTATCAATGAAAGATTTTGACAATTTCTTTTCACATCTCGCAGTGAACTAATTGCTCTAGTTTCTCAAGGGAGTTCAAATCGTATGGTCCACTATTAAAAAGGTTATAAGTTTTTTAAGAGAATCAGACTTTTCGATTGATCGATTTTTCAGAAACATCGTCGTCGATGTTATCTTCCAAATTACCGCTCGTGTTAAGATATTACGACACCGTCGCGACGGCCGGCAATGTTTACAAACATTACGAAGGAGAGAAGTAATCAATAACGAAGCGACACGAGCAGGAAAATCGTATTCTATCGTGTCGTGCATTCGTTAACCGGACTCTTGAAAGAAATTTTCTTGAAACGTAATCTTGAACGGATGTGTCTCATTTGTGTCTATTATATGCGCCGGTGATTACGAAAATGGTGTAAGCTGTACACTTTTATTTTGAGATATTTACACTTTAACATTTGAATATATTACAAAATATTTTTTCCATTATCGAAGAAAATGTTTGTGACCTTTATATGTCGTGGTATGACACAATTTTATGAATAACTTTAGATGACTTCTACCATTTTCTAAAATATTAATATTATTTTTTGTTTCTCGACTTCCACCGCTTTCGTAATAATCAGCAGATTTCCACACAGCGATCTCTGTCGTAACGTGAATTCGTCACTGTCATTGTTATGAGGTTCGTTAATCAGTTCGATAATTATTCGTTAATTATATCGCCTTTTGGTAATACGGTTTCTTCGTAAATATTTATGTCCATGTAATAACAAGGAGATAAGTGGTGCACTTGTACTATCTGGTTTCAACAAGTGGCTAAGCGTATTGTTAAGCAGTAGTTGTTCTTGACACTTTCCTCATTCGATTTCTTCTATCTATGAATTAAGTAAAAGCTTGTCTTCTTCCTTCTCGATCACAGAATCTGTATATTTTCGCTGTCGCTTATCCGCGCCCTAATGCGTTTACCGTTCCGATTAGATTTCTATTTTTATCGTGTCTTAAGTCGCAGAGATTCGTTCAATTGCTACAAACGAGCGAGTCGATGGTAACGCATGACTTGGCGACTGTTTAAATCGACGTCGACGGCCAGCGTCGATCGTGTCGCAGACTTTTCCACGTTATCGTCGTTGGTATTCTCTACGCCGGCAACAATATGACAAACAATTTCCTTGCCTTATCTGGACGCAAAAGAAACACTGCAAATACGACGCAACTTTAACCCTTTGTCTCATTCATTTCGTCACAGACGCTGTCGATAACTTCTTGCGAAAATGATCGTTTGTTTTGGAAGTTCGTTGGAAATAAAATATTTCTTACATTATAGAGCGGCGCCTTATTTACAGCTCTTCAGCTTTCTCAAACATGAATGACAGTTGTTGCGATTGACATTTCAATTTCTCTGTCCAGGTTGTAGCAGTGCACGTGGAGCCGACGATTTTCGACTCGTACTACAACGGTTGTTGCAATGGCACCTTCTGGCCATTGTTCCACTCGATGCCCGACAGGGCGACCTTCACCGCCGAACATTGGCGAGCATATTCCAGGGTCAACGAGGAATTCGCCGCGAAGACGGTAAGCGCCATTCCGGGATACAGTCTTGTCTTCTCTATATATAAAAAAATGATGTCCTGACTTATTCACCTATCATCGCCTAGGCCAGGGGTCGGCAACCTGCGGCTCGCGAGCCACATGCGGCTCTTTGGATGTGAAGCTGCGGCTCTTTAGTTCCATACGCAAATATTATTTATTTTATTTATTTACTTATATATGAATAAATAGATATTTTTTTTATGAATAAATAGATATTTTTTCTTATGAATAAATAGATTAGTTTTTTTAATCAAAAAACTTTATTTATACGAGTACTATTTATTGTTGGCACGAAAATATTTTGTGGCTCTTTAAAAACTTTGAAATTTTGTAAATTGTAATTTTTGACTCTTCCGACTCAAAAGGTTGCCGACCCCTGGCCTAGACTAAACTCTTGAACCTAGAAAGCTGAAATTTTGCACAGATGTTTCCTTTATGATCTGTACAAGGGATAAGAAAGGATCTTTCGAAATTCAACCCCTAAGGGGGTGAAAAGGGGTTGCAACGTTTGTATGAGGAATATTTTGTTCGCGATTAGATTTGCTTGAAACTTGGTCTTATTGCTCTTTCATATAATTAATCAAACACGTATTTCGGTATTTTAAAAAATTCAACCCCTAAGGAGGTGAAAAGGGGTTGCAAAGTTTTTTACGAGGAATATTTTGTTCGCGATCCGATTTCATTGAAACTTGCTCTTATTGCTCTTTGATATAATTAATCAAACACGTATTTCGGCATTTTACAAAATTCAACCTCTAGGGGGGTGAAAAGGAGTTGCAACGTTTGTATGAGGAATATTTTATTTATGTAGTATATAAAGAGGTACTATAAGCATAAACTAAATAGTCTTAACTCTTAGATACGTGGTGGTTTTCCAAGAATCAACTCTTTATAAATTAAATTCAAACTTATATTCGACAAATGGGGTAAAATGGTGTGAATAAGCCTAGAAATCGCTATGGGTATCGTTATTAACGTTTAGGGACGTTAATTACGAAAATGGCATCAATTTTGAAATCTAAGATGGCGATGTGACATAAAATTAAAACTCTATATGGGTGAATGGGGGGTTAAAAGGTTTTATGGAGAAACAATATCAATTTTCGAGGGCATTAAACAGTTTCCCATGCGAGCGAAGCCGCGGGGAGAAGCTAGCTCACAATAATAGTGTAAAAACGATTATACGGAATAAAAATCTACTGAAAGATGTGTCTCGATTTCGGAATTAAAATTGCTTCGAAAGGATTAAACCGTGTAAATCGAGGACTTGCTGTACCGATTTCGATTCCACGCGGATAATCTTCCGGGGTACCGTCGCACGCATAACAACTACCTTGCTTGTTGATTCAGGTCGGAGCGCTCGAGCAGATTCACAAAGAGCAGGAAAATCAATCGAACGGCACGCCGTTGGTCTGGGTGCACGACTATCATCTAATGTTAGCTGCCAACTGGATCCGGCAAGCCGCCGACGAGAAGAATCTAAAATTGAAGCTAGGTTTCTTCCTGCACATCCCGTTCCCGCCATGGGACATATTCAGACTGTTCCCATGGGCCGATGAAATCCTTCAAGGAATGCTGGGTGAGCTTTACCGTTTACGGAATTCGTTGATTTGCATTCGATGGTAGGAGATCCCATTTTTCACGAACGTACAATCGCATGCTAGGTTGCGACATGGTCGGTTTTCACATTCAGGACTACTGTCTGAACTTCGTCGATTGCTGCCAAAGAAGCCTTGGATGCAGAGTCGATCGCAAGAATCTGTTAGTGGAACACGGTGGACGAACCGTCCGTGTCAGACCACTTCCGATCGGCATTCCGTTCGACAGATTCGTCTCGCTGGCCGAGACAGCCAACAAAGTGATGCTGACTAATCAGAAGATCGTATTGGGCGTTGATCGTCTCGATTACACGAAGGGACTGGTCCACAGATTGAAAGCCTTCGAGATGCTCCTGGAGAAGCACCCCGAGCACCGTGAACAGGTAACTCATGACTTATCACACAGATTAACGAAACCAGAAAATAGAATTTATTAGATTCTGTTTAGCATTTATTGTAAACTCTGTTTCGAATCTTTATCACGAGTCAGACAGGGTATTGCAAGGCAAGGGGTTAAGAGAGAGAATAGATTGCATTCCAGTTTGTTGGAATTCTGGTGGAAAGTTATTTTGCATAAAGATCCGCTGTCTACTCGTTACTTCAGTAAAGATGTGTAAAAATCGTTGTTCTCTTACAGGTAACCATGCTCCAAATTGCCGTGCCATCGAGAACCGACGTGCGCGAGTATCAGGATCTGAAACTGGAGATGGACCAGCTGATTGGCTGCATCAACGGTCGCTTCACCACACCGAACTGGTCGCCGATTCGGTATATTTACGGTTGCGTTAGCCAGAACGAGTTAGCAGCCTTCTACAGGGATGCTGCGGTTGCTCTCGTCACACCGCTCAGGGATGGGATGAACTTGGTAGCGAAAGAGTTCGTCGCCTGTCAGATCAACACACCGCCAGGTGTGCTGATCGTCTCGCCGTTCGCTGGTGCTGGAGAAATGATGCACGAAGCCTTGATCTGCAATCCTTACGAAATTGACGAAGCGGCGGAAGTTATACACAGGTAATTCACGAAGCTGTCTGTATAAAACTGCACGAACCGCATCATCGTACTTACTCCTTTCTACGTTCCAGAGCTCTTACCATGCCGGAGGACGAACGTACGTTGAGGATGAATTATCTGCGACGTCGCGAGAGAATCTATGACGTGAATTACTGGATGAAATCGTTCCTGCAAGTGATGGGCTCGCTCGAAGAACACGACTCTGTCGGCGCGACTACGATGCAACCCGTGACCATGGACGATTTCGACGATTACTTGAGCAAGTATGTATCATTGGAGTTTTCAGATGTGCATGACTGGGCCCGACCAGAGCACACGCTTTCAGCGGGAACCAATAATGTACGATCAAGATACTGTTCTCAGGTGTTAAACGATGGTGACACTAAGATTATCCTTATCCAACAATTAATCGCACTTTAATGTGTACGGGCAAACTGTCGATCGCTATGCCTGCGAGCGTCGGGAGGTTTATGCCTGTATATCATTCGATGGGGATGCTTCTAAATATTTGATCTCGCGTACTGAAATAGTTACGAGGATTGATCTCGAACTCGGAGATTCAAACAATTATGAAACTTTGGGGATGTGTGGCGCGCACCTCAGATAGCGCGAAGACGTCTTAACCCCTTGTCGTATTTTAACGAGCCTGATTCGTCATGAAGATTTGAACAAAGTCTAACAAATATGAATGTTAACTGTAAAGAAAATGGTACGGCAAGGAGTTAAAGACGACTTTGAGACGTGGCGTGCTATCCGGGACGCGATCTCCGAGTTCGGGAAGTAGATTGCGATACAACCGAAACGATGAACGAGTTTATGATAGAAAGCATGAGTTTGGGTACGTCGCAGCGTGGGAAAACACGAATTGTCCATGGTGCTTTTCGATATTCTCGAGGACTACGATATACGGAATGAATTTGGCATGACGAAGAATCATGTTGACTGTTAGGGGGCATGCTGACCCTAACGAGCGTGCAGCGATCTCTATATTCAAGGCCTGTTCTAAGCAATGGATCGTACACGATACTATTATTATCTTTAATCCGCTAACCATTCGAAACCACCTTCAAAAATAGATTCACAGTTCATTATTTTAGAGTTGCAGACGTGGGGACTCTGATGGCGATAGCGCAGTTTAGTATCAAGAGTCAAGAACCCAAAGATGATTTGGTGTTCGTTTTTACGCATCAGAATCCTGAAGCCTTGGGTTCGCCGTATGGGATAGACGTCGTTCTACAATAAAAGAATAGTGATAAAATTAGATATGCGACATCTTGTATGCTCGACGTTTTATTTTTACTTTCTTACTTGAGTCTCTCTCTTTCTCTCTCTCTCTGTCTCTTTGTCTCTGTCTCAAGTCGATCACAGTATTCTCAATTTCGCTGTAATGTTTCTTTGACGATACTGTTAAAGTAATCAACTCAGAAGCTCTTTGTCTAAAGTCATCCCGCGCATTGACCAGCAAATTAGAAGTAGTTTTGTACGAGTAATCCTCGGCAGCGATATAGGTGTCGCTGCAAGTTCTTAGGGTGCAGCATGTCTTACGAGAGTTAACATCCAATAAGTCCTCTTATCGAATTAACTTGGCACGTATATCTTTATCCCTTTGTAAGTCCATCCCAGCGTCGCGAAAATTGTCCTTCGGATGTTGTTCCTTCAATTGGTAATGCGAATGAAGGGGAATTTCTCATTGAGAAGAAATATACGAAACAAGCAAACAAAACAAGCAGCTGCACCTCAGCCAAAGAACGCTTTTGGAAGACGGCGGGCCCGCGCGTGCGATGCGACCTGACTCATGATGAAAGCCGGGTAACCTTCCAGTGATAACACATGTCCCCTAGGTATATCGGCGACAACCATAAGTTGGCCCTGCTGCTGGATTACGACGGAACGCTGGCGCCTATCGCCACCCATCCGGACCTCGCTATTTTACCTCTCGAGACGAAGAACGTCTTACAGAGGCTCTCTAATATGTCTGACGTATACATAGCGATCATATCAGGTAGAAACGTGAACAACGTCAAGTCGATGGTCGGCATAGAAGGTATCACGTACGCCGGGAACCATGGACTGGAGATCTTGCACCCGGACGGCAGCAAGTTCGTTCATCCGATGCCCGGCGAATTCGAAGGGAAAGTGGGGAATCTGATGCAGACCTTGCAGGAGCAAGTAAGCGGTTTTTTATACTAATAAAATTACTGGAATAAGACGTCTTTTTCGAGACGTTTTAAAAGTGTCTCACTTCAGACGTCTTTAAGTCACTCACTAACGCCGTTTATGAAACACAGTTATGTAGAGACGGCGCCTGGGTGGAGAACAAGGGCGCCCTGTTGACGTTCCACTACCGTGAGACGCCAATGGAACGTCGTCCGCAGATGATCGAGCAGGCGAAAAAGATCATCCAGGATTCTGGCTTCAAGGCATGCTCCGCTCACTGTGCGATCGAGGCGAAACCACCGGTAGAGTGGAACAAGGGTCATGCTTCCATCTACATTTTGCGTACGGCGTTCGGTTTGGATTGGAGCGAACGTATCAGAATCATCTACGCTGGTGACGATGTCACTGATGAAGACGCTATGAGGGTACGGATTCTCCAAGTTGCTTAACATCATCTTAATTTGCACAATCAATCTAATCACATCTTCTACAGGCGCTGAAGGGTATGGCAGCCACGTTCCGAGTCGCCTCGTCGCACATAATCCGCACATCAGCGGAGCGACGTCTGCCGAGCACGGATTCGGTGCTGACCATGCTGAAGTGGGTGGAGAGACATCTGAGCAAACGCAAGCCTCGCAGTAATACGTCCGACATCCCTTCAAGATTCCGCCGCAGCAGCGCCGGCATCACTATGGAGATGTCGTATACACCGACGAATACGGTTCACGAGTCCTAGGCGACCTCGTAACCTTCGTGTGTCCGCGGAAAGAGGCGCGCGTGTGTCGCAAGGCTTCTAATGTACTCGTAGAGTAAGACCAAGCGAGCGAGAGGGAAGAACGGGTCGAAAAGAGGGCGTAGAGTAACGTCGTGTAAATTGTAACGATTCTATCGAGAGCGACTCCCACTTCTTATCGACTGTTCGAACCTTTTGATCGATACACCTCCGGTAATCGTCGACCGTAGCTTTAAAAGTCCACGAGAATCCGCCGATGAATGTTCGCGTGCATGCGGTGTCGCTAAATTTCTCCCCCATGGTCTTCAACGTTCCTCCACCACTCGCTGTACGTACTCGTTGCTTTGTCCACGAAGCAACAGACCTTCTCCGGCGAACGCGTTCGCCGGGATCCGTAGTACTTAGCTATAGTTCTAGGCTCGAGTCGCTCAAAGTAACGGAACACGTTCGGTAAACGCGTGCCTTAGAAACTGTTTCGAGACCGTTTTTTTTTTCATTTTACTATTTTCATTTCTTGTCTTTCCTTCTTCCTTTCTTTTTGTACGAAATTATACAATCGGCGAACGCGAGAACACGCGCTTCTGTTATCAGTGTTAGCATGATCGTTGTTAGCGGAAATCTTCGTCCCTTCGAACTTGTCGGGCAACGAGCCATTGTACACGCTTGAAACTGTTGTTGGAATTGTTTTCTCGCTCGTCGTTAACGACGCGTATACATAGATTTTTATATAACGTCGGTAGAGTTCAGGTACATGTTATGTATTTTTATTACGCGATAATAGTACATTGTAATATTAATACATATGTATATACACATCGATGTAGACGTATATATTCATTGTTAAGAAGCGAACATTTATGTTCTTTAGGTTCTCTCTCGTATTTTGGAAAATTGTCTGTTCACGATGAAACTGTCGCGCGAAGAGCAGTGCCAACGTATATGATCGCGTGCGGTTCAATCGCCGGTGAACAGTTTGCTGATTATTATTTACCAAATTTCTTTTGAATAAAACAACAAAAACACTGTCTTATTCCTGTGCTTGTCCTTTTAATGCGACGCACACGAAGCTGACGTACACACATACGACACGTGATTACGTTAAAGGGACAAGCGGGTTGAAACACGGACAAGATTTACAGTTTTTCTAAGTAGATTAAGTCGCTCGTAAGGAGATATTCCAATTGTCACTACTTGAAGGTGAAGCTGGACTAGCGAGACAAAATGGAGACCATATATTCCATCGATCGTCATATCACAATATTTTCTGGACTATCGACAAAGGTATCGGAGAATTTCTATCGATCTGTTTGTAGTATGTCAGTCTGAAATCAATCAAAATGGACATCAACCCTTAGCACTCGAGTGGCGACTCGGAGTCACCATTGAAAATTACTGCACCGTTATTCAAAATACATAAAAAGATAAAAATCATGTAAAATGGAATTATTCTATTACTACTACATGAAATAGCTGCGAGAGTGCAAAGGGTTAAAGATAACCTTTCAAGCAAAACGTTCAAATAGACCAAAATGGCCGTCCCTATGCGTACTTATTTTTAACGAGCACGGCCCCGACCCTGACTGGCGAAGGAAAGAAGAAGAGCATCTTCTGCGACGTAAATTTTGCTATGGATCAATTTATTGGGGACTGATGTACATAAAATAACAATATCAATTATTCCAACAGCCAATGAACGGTAAACGTACAAGTTTTCACTGTCATTCAATTCGTTCAGAGCTTCTTCGTCGCATGTTCGTAAGCGTCCATGTTGTATATAGTGATTCGCAGACTCGTTCTCATAGAATCGTCGAAAGTATATGTAACTGCACTGCTAATCTTTATGCAAATTCCCATTTCCATAAAATAGATGTGCCATTGATGTTCGTTAACGTAATCGTCGTCTTCTACTTTACAACTTTGCGAGTGCCACAAACGCATAAAGATCCGCAGGTTCGTTCTAGCGAATTACAAAACTCTGATTCGTAATTATTTTGTCTTCGAACAGTACTTTGAATTTGTATTGGGTTGAAGCGAAATTTCCAAAAGAAAATTCACATTGAGATGTTTATTCATATTTTTCTTCAATAACATACGATAAGGTACCACAAAAATGTCAGAAAGTAATAGAACAAAGTGGGAAACATTGAATAAAACTATGAATCTCAATTTTATCTCTAAATTTCAATTGAAAAACGCTATGAACTTTAGCTCCAATTCAATATAAAACTGTTATAACGCACAGTATGATTTTAAAAGAAGATTAAGCCTGTCACTGTATACAACACCGAATATACATCCACAAAAAATCCAAGTATACACACGTGGAGTGTCCGACTCTATAGTTACGTAAACAAGAATTTATTGCGGTGCATATATAGATACGTGTATTTTTATATGTAGGAACCTTTGAAGCTAATACAAAGAAGATTATAAACGAGAGAAGATAGAAACCAGGAAAAATTGTAATCTGTTAATAGATGTGACAGGAACATGTTAATAAGTTCTGTTCCCTCTGTGATTATAAATTTTCAACGACCTGTTCATAAGAAATATCTGTATATAAGAATTATTTTCAAATAAAATGTCTGGACGATAAGGATTATTTTCTGTATGAATGGGAACAGAATTTGAAAGAAGACCGTGATTTATTTACAGTGCTGTTTACTACCTTGCGGCACAATAAAAATTGCTCTAACGACAGTGTCGATTTCAGAACGATTCACATTTCTGGAACGTCTTATCCGCGTGCTTTCGATTTGACCTCGATTTTTATCGATATTCACCACCAACTTCCCTCTCTGGTTTTTTCTCTTTCTTATTTTCAGTGTGCCTCGCGGCTTGCTCAGTCAAAGCGTGAGATCGTCTGCGAAGTGGGAAAAAGAAAAGCACACGAAAGAAGGAAACGATTAAAGTTACTTAAGTTCTTAGAACTTTGGGATTATTTCCAGAGGCTTGATCTGTGAGAAACACCTCTGCCCCTTGTCAATCTCGTATTTTCATCTTGGCATATATATATTTGTCAATTATCGTTATCGCTAGTCAATAAATAAGAAGCGAATTTATTAAGTCAAGTGTTAGAATGGGAAAAATGAGTTTTTTGAGAACGTTCAAATATTAATGCGAGTCACTGTATATTAGAACGATATCCGATGTCATATCTTACTGAAAGTATGAAAAACGTATGTGTATACTTTGTATGTATATATATAGGGTGTCTTATAATATGTCCGTCAACAAATTGTAACAAAATACCCGAGAAAAAACCAAAAAAAAGACACACAAAAAGAATTTGACGAATTAGTCAACGTTTTGTATGAATACCTTAATTTTTACATTGTGGGAAGATAAGCAAACGATATATATATGTGTGTACTTCTATGCATCATTAAACGTACAACCACGCGTAAGGACACAGAAACACGCAAGATTTTTCAATCAAAGTCCGAACTACAAAAAAGTATACATATGTACGAACATGTAGAAGCTGGCCTGGTGGTTGTAAACGAAAATTAAAAATGGAAACAGAAATACAAAAATAAACGCCGTTTATAAATTGCGCGCAACTGGTTTCTTCATTCCATTTGATTTTCATGATTGCACCTGGTCTGTGCCACCCCTCCCTCCTCCCGTCAGATCCGGTGTTTCCGGAAACGTTTGGAAAATGTAAAAATCGTAACGAGAAAAATTGAGCGGTTGCTTATTTTATTTTCATTTGTTAACGAACAAAAAGAAACAAACAAATCGTAGTCAAGCATTCTGTTTGATGAAATTGAATAAGCGAACACGATGCTCCTGCGGTTTCACGATGTATTTTCTTCCCGTTTCTTTCGGTTCCCGGCGCGCGTGTACGTGCTTTACGGTATCGCGCGTTCCGCGCTTTGCTGTTTGTATTTTCTTCGTTGTAACCTTTGCTTTCCGGCGTTATCGAGCCGTAATTAAATTTGTTTTGACGAAGATTGCGCCGATCCGAACGCGGAGCCGATATTGCGAATCGAAGAACCCGTGGATAACGATAATTAAATCGGTTGCCGTCGAGAAACAGATACCCCATGTAAACAATAAACTTCAATGCGATTCTGATATCTGTGTTTTTCGAACAATTATAATTATAATGCAATTGCTCAACGGATCTGCTGTTGACAAGCACGTTCGAGAGATTTCAAGTTTTTAAAAATGTGTTGGAAACAGTAATACAGATTTTTCAGAATATTTCTCTATACGTCGTGCGTACATCGAAATTTAATATCCTTTATTATTTCTGGAAAAATTCTCCGTCGACTAATTTGTTATGCATTTATTCGATATCATGTATTCGACGCATTATATCGTGTACTTGTAAGACGATCTTCCCCAATGAACTTACAGAGTTTACTCTGTTCGCAGAGAATGGGGTTGCAGCTAACAAGTCCACCCTGCCCTGTTGACAAACGAATCCTAGAAGATCCTCCGGATCTCGAGAAATCAGCGAGATGAAGTCATGCCGGAAACTGCCGAGAAGCGATCGGATTCCATCGGGATCGACCGGTAAGGAATCTGTTCGATGTTACCGTGTACAATGGGGCTTATTGAGGCGTGCGGTCCACGGCAGATATCGTTCGAAAATATCCAAATATTTTCATTGGGAGCTGCATGGGCCGGTACGGTGAAAAAGAAGAGAGGGCGGGTCCGTGCGATTTTCACGGTCGTTCGGGGTTTTTGCAGGAAGAACGGATGGACAACACCAGCATTTATTACCGGGAGTGGGTCCGATGTGCATGCTTGGAGGATCCGGTCAATGCTGGCAGTGCTGTATAAAGAGCCGGATTACACGGTGTCCATTTCAGGGTGTACAAGGAGCTGGTGTTTGCGGTAAGTCTCCGATGTGGAAACCTGGCCCTCGGCCGTCTACAGCTCTGCAGGAGCATTATCTTCGCTGTTTTGCCGATTCAATTGTGTGTGCGAAGAAAGGCGGCGTTTAACAAGAGTTTAATAAAAGGCAAACAGCGGGGTCGTCTCTCTTCTCTCTGCCCCTCGACGCAGCGAGAGTGATATTCTCGCTTTTTCCCTCTGATCCATGCTTACCCCCCCCCCTCCACGTCTCTCTTTCTCTCTTTCTCCAATGTTCATCTCGATTTCTTCTAGTTATTCCGTCTCTTTCCTACTTCCTATCTCTGTCCGTGTTCTCTCTGCTTCTCTCCCTCTTCCTGCCTCGGTCGAAGGGATTATCTATCCGGGCAAAACACCAGGTCTCAGAAGAGGTAGAAAGGAAGAAACGCGAATGGGAAGATTCGGGAAAAAAGGATCGCAGCTGCCACGCACGGGTGGTTCTATCGAAAAACCGATTCCTGCTTTCCTTATTCTCCTCTTTCTCCTCTCCACCCTCGAAATCCACGCGGATAGACGCATTTTCGTTTTTAGCGCGCGCGCGCCCCGAATCTATGCTCCCTGGTCCCCGCTTTGTGAACACGCGTGCCCTTCTACACGTTCATCGTACCTTGATTCGTGTTTAGAGATGAACATGCTCTTTCGATTGTCCAGACGATTGGAAACTACAGTGACTCGCATTAATATCCGAACGCTCTAAAAGAGACGATAACGCTTTTAATATTGCATTATACGATCTCAACTGTTTTGGGAAGCTAGAACAATTAGTTTACTACGGGATGTGAAAAGAAATTTTTGTCAAAAATTCCAATTGGTCGGAATTGTTGAAAAATTACTAAAAGTTGCATTTTATAACTCTTTTACGTGGGCTTATATTGCAACATTTGAAAAATACGTTTCGCATTTCTGTATCGATTAAACATATTCTGAAAATTTACCAATATTAACGATATAGAAGCCAGGCGAAAGGGTCGAATGTTAAATAAAATACGGAACATTAACACATTACCGACCGGTGATTATTGCATAATTTTGAAAAATATGGTACATGGCTAAAAACTTTTTAATGAAACTTTCAATAGTAACAGCAATTTTTATTGTGAACTAACAAGTCATCCTCAATAACGTCATCTAATAATTTCATTTAAGATTGCAATGTAAAAGAAAATTTCTATGCTTTCTTTTGATACAGCACAATTATTAAGAATCCTATTAATAGGCTTCCGGTAGGTAAAGTGTTAAGATTCGTATGTTGTAGAAATTCGTTAATATTTTCGACTGGTCAAGTAATTCTCATTTTTCACCTTGTATGATTAAATTTTTTTTTATGAAAAATACATATTTTCTACATCGATTATTAAAAGTGTCTGATCAATTACTAAACATTCATGTGTGAGGTACTACATCAATTTCACATGAAAAGATAAAAATCATGTAAAATTATTCTAGCTAGGAAGAAACGTTCAATTTTCCAGTTGAAATAGGTCCGATTGCAAAGGGTTAAACCCTGCAAATAACGCTATCATAGTCTTGGGCGCAAAAAGTTGCCAGACCGCTGTGCATCGGTACGGATTCGTGCAGCGTAGGAACGATCAATCCGAGTTTCCTTTTTCATCGAGAAATTTATTTCATCGTTCACCGGAACGATGTCCGTTTCACATGGAAAAGGGGGCCGGAGCAAGGGAAAGGGTGCAGCCGAAGTAAGTCAGTAACTCACCGAATATCAGCCGGGGGCTGGCCGCGCGGGGATCGATCAGCGCTGATGTAATTATCCAAACGCTGAATTTTTTATCGCGGTGAAACAATAACGTATTTTCAGACCAAACAACATCGCGGCCGCTCTGCGGAGACGCGGAAACAAGCGCAGCCAGCTGCCGGCAGTCGTCCGTTTGTGCTCCCTGTTTGCATAACGTGTAATAGAATAATCTGCGTTGCGGGACGCAACCGCGGGGCAAAGTACTACGCGATTGCGTCTTTTGTTTTTCGCGAACGGGATCCCCGCATACGCGAGGACACTTCGATCTCGATAACGCGCGATCACGTCGTTCTCCTGCTACGGTATAATAACAGACAACCCAGACAAATCCTTTTCTCCCTTTTGCACCCGCTCTTTATCGTTCCCTTCCGCACACTTCGCTTTTTTTACAGTATACGCGAAACTTTTGCGATTGATGAATTTATCGCATTTCAACAGCCGCTAAATATTGCATCGTAGTGGAAACGGGTTGTATTCAATGTTTATTTATATTGGTCTGCTGCACCTGTGTTTGTCGAACGACTCTATTTAGCTGAAAGTCTACAAGCGAATGTTTTGCATTACAGATTGTATTCCACAATTTATTTCTTTGTTGTTCTTAATTCTCTGGAAGATAGTTTATGTCAATCCCTACAGTGACTCACACTAATGTTCGAACACCCTTTTATTGAGAGGTTAGAATAATAGGTTTTTGTGTTACACAATGAGAACAATTTTTGTTGGAATAAAATTCCGAGTTGTCGGCTTGTATGCAAAATTTAGAGAACAAGTTTCATAGTTGTTTTTTTTTTAATGAAATAGGCTGAAATTTTGAATTTCCATTGTATTTCTTTTCTAATCTCGAAGACCTTGGCTGAGGGGTGGCTGGACGAACGTCGTGGTAATGGTTCGAAAAATCGATTTGAATCTCGTGACGAAAGAGGCGGGGGCTTTTAAAGCTATTTCGCCGCGGATTTCGCTAAGTGATACCAATAACCCGATGGGACAACAAGCCAGGCCCTTCAGAATTCGGCGGAGGATAAACGAAGGGCCAGCAATCCCGGGGGATGTTATCTAATCCCGGCGGATTTGTTGATTCTACGACTTGTGCTTGGCAAAGCGCAATGTGGTTTCCATGTAGTGTTGGATTACCCTTATTTTTTGCTGCCCCAAAGGCCCTCCCAAAGCTTCACCGTGGCGAACCAACATTCTCCTGGCCTCCATTTCAACCACCTTGAAGCCCCCTCCCTTCCACGAATATTTCCTACTTAATCACGTCCATCAAATCGATCGTATTCATGAAAATTGTTCACTCAATCGAAATGTTACAACCAGCCTAAGGATTTCATGCATTTATTACAAAAAATAGCTACGGCAACCCTTCATCTGCAACCACACACGCACAAACACACACACACACACACACACACAGGGCCTATTCTTTCTTCTCGATATTTATTTTTCCCATTTATATTCCCTGTTACAGAACCTACTAAATATATACCGGGTGTCCAAAATCACCCGTCCAGGGGTATTAACTTCCCAGATAAGCATATTCGGTTAAAAGGAATGTTTGGAATAAAAGTTACAGGGATTAATGGAAGACATATGTCGATGACCTTGTATTTGACATTCGGATCCATTTTCAAAGTTATTTGGATCGTGATTTGACCTCTGAATGTCCTCTGGCAGTCATTTTAATCTAGGACATAAGTACATATCTGAAAGTGAAATTTCGAGCTCTTTCAGAATCCGTAGTTAAAAGTAGGGTTTCATATTTAAAAAATACGTACTAACCTCCATATATGTCCTCCATTAATCCCTGCAACTTTTATTCCAAACATTTGTACCTAATAAATATGTCTCTTATATCGATCGTATTATTGTTAATAACAAATGTTTAATGTTCTCGGCGCTACGGTTCAATCAATTACTACTGAGAGATCAAAGAACAATTTTGCAGATTATCAAATATTTTTACCTAATATGCTTCTTATCTGGGAATTAATTTCCTTGATAGCCAAAATAAAATATATATTCAGACCCTCTCAAGAAACGGATAACTTTTTTAATATTGAACAATGGAATTGAACTTTTTTCCGAGAAGTTAGAGCAATTGAAAGTTGTAAGAATCCTTAGATTTATTTCAATTAGATATCAAAAATCGTGAAAAACTGTAATTTTCACCATTTTTAAATGTTTGCACTTCATTGCAGCGTCGACCGATATTGATGACATTTTCAGAATATATTTCTACATTTTCTTCAATCTCTCCAATCCCGACAACTTGCAATTTTTCGCAAAAAAAAATTGTTCACGTTGTGTAGCAATGTCTTGTGAGGCAGGTAGAGTTTATTTTTAAAAATTATAAAACAATCGTGGTGGATAGAATTGCGCGAATCATCGCACAGTGGTCCCGGAGACCGCTTCTGGTGGCCAAAATTCAATTTTTCGACTATCAAATATTCAACAAACATTTTTTTTCTCTCAAATAAGAACACCTTGAAATCTCGAAATTCTAAATATTAGATCTTTTGGGTAGCTTTCCGAGCAGATATAGCGTTTGAAGTTGAAAATTATGAAATTGGAGGAACAACTAAATAGTTGAATTATTCTTTACACACTGCTAAAATGAAAATTTGTACTACATTTTCGTATGTGTGAGCAGGTATATTTCAGTTATTTAGTGGTAGTATAAGCATGTTTCAATCAATATACGAAGGACATAAAGTTAAGTGCAATGTAAACTTTAGGTAGAGTTTAGAAAAAATGTTTAAAAACGTTAGCATTCAGACTTGATTTTTCTGAAAGCTTAGACCTTCAACATGCACACATGTAAATTTTAGCTGCACTTTCCTGCGTTTTATAATTCTACGTGTATTTTAACAAGCGTGTATTTTCATATACCATATGGGATCCGTCATTTTGAATGTTGAATTTCGAATTTTGTAACTTCAGATTTGTAATCAAAGACCCCGAAAACCTCTCAATACTAGATTTCATATAATTCTTATGAAGAATTAAGTTTTGGTTACTTTTTCGCGATTTCTGGACCGTAATATACACTGTGAGCATTGTTAACACGATTTTGCAAATATTTCCGATGATCTGACAAGAAAATGTTTCCAACGAAAATTGATCAGTATTCATTTTTCTACAAACTTCAATATAATAAATTTAAGAAAACAATTTTTTTTTATAAAAAGGAATTGATGGTTACCTCAATTTCTTAAGTATTAACATATATTTTTTACATCATAATATTCCAACTAGTATCAAGACGAATCCAACGACCTATAATAAGATAATATTAACACTAGACTACCGAGCACTAAACGCAGTTGGCGTACATTGCCTTCTAATAATGACAATATGGCATTTATTTAGATTTTGTACACGGGATATTTAAATATGTACTTCAATAAAGAAATTTACTAAAAAAATTTCTCAAAAAAACATATTTATACTTTTAATATTTCTAATCGAAAAAAAATTCGCATTAGTCATTTTGACTTGTCCGGTAGTTCTAGTGTTAAATATTGAAATAACGCTACAATCGTTTTGCTCATTTTGATGTAGTATGGATTGGATAAGTGTGAATGTGTAAAATATGTACTGTGTTGTGTTATCATATTTTCATTATAATGTTTTTGTGCTTTCAATTTTTCTGCTGTATAAAAGTTTTCATCAGCTTGTAATTTTCGTATTGTATTCTTCATCATGTTGAAATAAATCTCCTATAAGATTTTCTATAATAAAAAAAAAAAATCGTTCTGGCCACAAAAAGCGGCCTACCGGACCACTCTGCACCGGTTCGATGGCGCCGGGAAGTGACAATCGGAACGGAATTAGCGGAACGTTGAAACCGTCCGAAAAAACTCTTAAGAAGCCGTGTGTTCCTCTTTGAATAAGTCTGCATTGAACGGTGGAAAACGATTCGGGCTCCATTTTACCGAGGGAACGAGACCGGCAAAGAGTGGTGGCGCACAATGAGTCTGTACGACACAAGCCGGCCGATGAAAGAGGACCGCCACAAAGCGGCCGTGTTATGATACATATTCGACAAGATCGAAGTTGATTTTTCCGCTGGTATAAGGCCATCAGGGATGGTGGTGGTGGTTTTTTTTTTTTTTTCATCCATTTGCTTCGTCAACCGCCTACACACCCTCGACACGCACCGCCCCCGTCGCGCTCGTTACTCCTTCTCTTTTCGTGACGCGACATGCACCCACACAACAGAGACACTCGTACAAAAATACACGAGGACTGGCGCAGGTATTTTTTTCATGTTCGAGCCCCGTAGTAAAAAGGAATAGGCGAAAACTGTTAATTGGTTCCGCGGTGAAAATACGACGGCATAGTCGACGCCCCGCGACGCGCCGCTCGGCGCCGATACATTTTGAAGCGCGCGCGCGCGCCGAATTCAGTGAACAGTAATGGGACCAAGTGCGATGAACAATTTTTTTAAAGATTTTTATGAAGAAATTGGCTGGACGAAATGTAAAACAGTAAAAGATTAGGAAAATTTTAGAATTAAGGGATGAAGTCAATTTATATTTTACTTCTGCTTTCCACAATTAATGCAGGATATTTTTTTTTTTTTTTTATTGAGCCACTGAAACCTATTACAGGATATTTTTATTTTGCATACAGATCCGCAGTCTAGTTATTGCATATTTGACAATGTAATATAGGTAAAAAGGAATATCTAGTTAACATTAACTTTGGGATGTGAGGCAATAACATAAAATTATATCTAGACTATGAATATTTATGTTACGATATTCTTCTGTTTTCCGTCTTGACTTTGCCACAACAGTTTAGTACAGTTCTAACCGTCTTATTGACTAGTACCATTTCATTTATTTTGATTTCATTCTGTTTTTTTTTCACAATTAGCAAGTATGTATAAATACCTAATTTTCACAACTATTGAATAGTCAGTTTAATGAATAACAAATTTTATTACTTTAATTTTCACAGACGCGGACTTTACTTGATAATGGTTCAAAACAGAACCGAAATGTTGAAATTATAATACTGCAAAATTGCTAATTTTGAATAATATCATATAGTGCGTATTTATGGATTTATAGCTTCTAGAAATGTTTCGAAAATGCTAGAATATCAAATTCCACAGAATTTAATACGATTTTGACTTATTTCAGATCTATAAAGGTTACTAATCACTAAAAATCAGATTTTATTTGTTCCCACTTTCTTGAAATTCGTGCATCGATCGGTGCTTGCGAAATACTCGATTCTATCGCTAGAGAGCGAAACGTGGGTAGACGTGCGTGCGTATGTGTCCGATACGAGCGTCAAGGCGCGTATGATGTCCAATTATGGAAAATTAATTGGCGATCAGTGACTCGAGGCGATGGAAACATAGTTCCGCGTCGAATAAACTTCCTTTGTGACTCTGATCAGCCTTTGACATCAGTGTAATAATTAAAGTAATTAACGCACGAGCCAATAAATTCGTGATCGTCGTGCGTTGTCGCATACGCGGGCACGATAAACAATTGCGTGACGGCGGGCGTGAAAACACGCAGACGAAAACGACAATTTCTCCTTTCCGTCGATTTCTCAGAAATCATTGAATTTCCTCTTTTCTGCCATAATTTCACGGTCGAGCATTATTCGCTCCTCTAAAATACTTCCGTGATTTTTGCACATTCTCATTCTTGTTGGTACAATTTAAAACAGTACAAACATTAGAATAATTTAATATATTGCTATATTTTCAATCTATCGACCATATTAAGAAAGAAAATGGTTCTACCACTGAAATTCAGCTTCCACTGAATCTAAGATTTTATATGTTCTCACTTTTTTTGAGATTTTCCAGCAAAAATTCAAAATTGCATAAACATCCGCTACTTTGTATTCATTGTAATTTTCAATCGTTAATCGGATTAAGTTTTACTGTTAGAAAATTAACAAATATAAAACTTGTGAGATTGAAAAATCTCAGGGAATAATCGATCGATAATGAAACGCACCCCTCCTTCAAAGACCGGTGGATTTTCAACGTAAAAGGGTGAACACTGATAAAGGTTTACATTAAAAACGATTCACCCTTCGGAATCGAAACAATTTCAATTCCAAAATCAAGACATGCAGTCTTTCTTAGATTGTGCACATCAAATTGTTTTCTCATATTAGAGTTGAGCTTTTTACAATTTACAAAATACAGACGAATTTTATAACATTAAAACTGCTTTGAATAATCGCATGGCAACTTTGACCGGCGCTTCAGAGTCACCGTTCGAGTGTAAAGGATTAAAGTAAAACACAGCGGAACAAGCAAAAGGTGTCGGGAAAGTGTGAACATTTGCGAGCCACCGCAAACATTTTTCTGAATAGTCGCGCGACGTTTCCTCCCGAGGGACAGCCATTGAAGGTATATCCTGCGGAACCCGTGCTTCTCTTAACCTATACCGTAAATATTGTTCCTCCCTCGGAAATCGTATACTCACGGCAGAGGCTGTAGTCAAAAGATGCCGAATCCCATAGTGCTGTCGACGGCGGGGTAAGAAAAAATCATAATCTATCCGAAAAAGTCCGCAACGTCGCGGCGAGTTCCACGAGGATTAGCCCAGTCGGTTATAGGATGTAAACATTTGCTCTCCCTGGGTCAAGACAGACGTTCTTTCTGCTGCGTCACAGAGAACGCTTGTAAAATCAAAATTACCGAGAGCCGAAAGAATAATCCGCCGTTGTTTGATCGGAGACCTCTAAACACGTCGGTGTTTCACCTGAAACAGGGCCGCCGCGGCTGGTGCATCGATGCACATTGCACATTCAGCAGCAATCAATGTTTCACTTTGTTCATTTTAAACGTGCTCGAATATTTCGAGATTTCGTCAACATTTAACTTGCTTTCAAACTGGTTCCATTAATCGTTTGAGAGCTTCTATTTATTGAAATTGAATATCAGCCATGCTATTATTATATGATATGATAGAAAATGTGAAAAACTTGATATGTACTCGTCGTGCTATGCAAACACAATTTTTACTTCAAATATTTTTTATCAAATCGGTAAACAACAATCCACTTCGGTTAGTTATTTTCACTGACTCACCCTGCGTAATGTCAATACTAAACTGACTAATACAAGACTGAATTCAGTTCAATTTGTCAATAACGTTTGAATAAAAGAAATTTGGTCAACCAATTCCTATGGGTAGATTTTTATTAGTTTAAAATTGTGAAATGAAATTATATGAAAGTTATTATTTCATCGACGATGGTAAGTTTAGCGTGAAAATGTAGAAATATGTAACAGCGGGCATACATTTAATTGGAAATCACAAGTTATTTGAACGAGTAACAATTTCTGTTATAATTGATTGTTAAATGTAAATGATATTCATTGAATTTCTATAATGTTGGCGTAAAGTTTATTACATGTAAAATTACATTTCTAGATTCAATGAAGGAACCGAGCCATATTGTTTATTAATTTATCGCCGAAATAATGAGTCGAAATAATCGAGTTCGGAAATATTAACGATGTTATGGAAACGATTTAAGGCGGTTATAGAGGCGAAGCGAAAGGTTCGAATGTTAAATTAAAATACGGAACAATGAAACTACTCCATAGTGCGTGTCGGGAGATTCGATTAACAGATATTTAAATTTTTAAATTCTTTAAATCGAAATTCAAATTCAACTTTCAATCGTTATACATTTCCCGATGACTCACTGGCAACATGTGTTTTTCATTAACAAGCAAAATTACCAGTTTATTTAAAAAACGACAGAGCCGTTAGCCCTCCAACCTAATATTTCTTAAAAAAAGCCTGGATTACTCGTTTGTGCTGCGGATAATCGAAAGATGCCTCGAACGAGAGACTCGAGTCGACGTAAAAGCGACTATTTCACACTCGAACAGGTCTTCAGGGGTGGTGGGGGTGAGACTTTATTAACCCGTCCACGTTAACGATCACGTTTTGCACCCGCGGCGAGTCCTCGGAATCGTAACCTATTGGATGGAGATTCCTCTCGCGGGATAATCACGGAGCTGGTCGGTTTTTCACCTAAGCTATCTTCTCGGCGGGATCTTCTCGGATTCTGGTATTCTCGTAGCACCGGTCCGACAACGTCAACCGGAAGGAGGTATTCTATGGAGCGAAGATCACCGGCGTAGCGCGTCGACGGGTGGGTACACAACGAACGGGTTTTTCACCGGATAATTCGCAGGCTCACTTTCCTTCGGTTGGCTTTTTGGTGCTGGTATTTCTCTCTCGTCAATTATTTCCCCACCTAAGAGGCAAGAAGGCGTCCAGTCAAGTGTAACCCCGAGGGCTCTAACGAGTACACCGGACCAGGTACAAGTTTGGCACCCCCCGGTTAGGCTCGTCTGAAACGGAAACGGCGCGGCGAAAAGGGAGGACATCCACTTAGCACGCCGCTTAGACGTGAAAACATCTGTATTGTCGACGCATTAGCGCCGGGGGATTCGGCCACGATGATTACCGTGGAAATTGTGATCCTTCACGTGGAAGCACTCCCGCCGCGGGAACTTTTTAAACCGAACATGACCGGTCATCCCTGCGCCATCGCGCATTCGGCAAACTAGAAACGTACAAATTCTATTTCGGGATATTGACCGACGATTTCACCCTGCCTTTCATTCACGGATTTCCTTCACAATGCTTCTCGTTTTCGAAATATCATGTTTTGTTGTTTGTTTATTACATTTATTTTCTGATGGGAAACGAGCCATTCTTTATTTACTCCATAATTATAGGAACACTATTTATTCTTTTCTAAGCGTACGAGACATCACAGCGCTAATGTTTATTTTCAACTTCCTCAAAAAATGGAAGATTAGGATTTAACGTCCACCATTTATAATAATTTCATTTATTAATTGTAAGCTGTAATTTATGTTACATGTGTATGATTAATTGTATACAATTAATTGTATAGGAAAAATTGTTCCAATTAAGGTAAATGTTAATAATTGAATTTACCGTTTTTGGTATATTCACATAAGTGGGCTAAAGGACAGATTTTGTTGTTTCAAATTTACCGCCGAATATATGTAGATTTGTATAACCCATGTAGATCGTTTCGAATATATTCAGTGTCTTGACAACAAGCATTGACGACACACGTTCAACACGTGTATCACGATGTTCAAATTAAAGTATTAAATCACATCAAAAACAAGTAAGTTAGTTTTATGAACAATATTCACAAATAATTTGTATTATTAATTTCAATCAATTTAATAGTATATTTTGAAAATTGTACAATAAATATATATTTTTACAGACGCATTGCAAATACACCTTGAAAAGGATACAAACTAGAATCGAAACGTCGATGATTATTTGATAATAATCTGCAAAATTGTTTTTTGATTTTCTAAGTAATAATTGATCGAACCGTAGCACCGAGAACATTAAACATTTATTATTAACAATAATACGATCGATATAAGTGACATATTTAACATTGTATATGATATTGTATACTTATGTTACATCTATATGTATAATATGATGTATGCTATATAAACCAAACAAGGTTTACGGCATTAATAAATAAATAATTATAGGAAATAGTCTAAGTCATATCTGTAGGTATGTGCAAAATCTTAATGTTGAATAAGCTTCGATAGTTTTCCTGAAAAGAAATTCCGACTGGAACGTTGTACGAAGAACAGATAAATTAAAGTATACTGTACAGTATGTGAAGTTCCTATTGCTGAATGGTATTGTTACGCCGAGTTCGAAATGAAAATTCAGAGAAACTCGATCGCGGTTCTGGCGAAAAAGTTCCGCGGCGATGCTGTAATATTCTTACCTGGCGCAACGGAGAAATCGATTCGTTTGTTAGAAATATTTTTCGGATGTACGAATACTTGAAGTCAATTATAATCGTTACTGATCACACGACAATAAAAGTTCCATCGAAATGAAGTCTGTACAGCATACTGCAAAACGATTTCTACCTGGAGCTTCAAATTGCGTTAACAAACATGAAAAACACAAAAAGAACGTTACACCATGATTTTCCCGGGAGGGCTGTTCCGCTGCAGTATCTCGTTGACCCTAGTCCAGTCTGATTCTCATGGCGGTCCCATGGAAATCACCGACACAGATATCTCCGTACAGTATTATCATACTGTGTCTCAAGTCGTTGTGGATGAAATTCGTTGTCGGTCAAAATCGTTGTCGATGAAATTCGTTGTCGGTTAAAAACGTTGTCGGCCAAAGCTATTGTCGGTGAAATGTTGTCGGCGAAAACCGTGTCGGAGAAATCTGTGTCGGTGATTTCCATGGTAGCCATTCCCATGGCGGTCCACTTTGTGCGTGACAGTGCGCCATTAAATTCATTCGAGCTGCTTCTCTCACCTTCGTGTAAGGCCCCGGCGCTTTGGCATTCGTAGAAACGCGAAAGTCGCTGTAAACTGGTGCGCGACTAGGATCGTGTTTTCTAAGCGATCTACGATTAGCATACGAATCAGACAAGGAAAAAGAGAGCTGGATCTCTGCGATCGTTGTATCCGTTCCAGAGCGGTGATAATGAAATTCACGACTCTGTCGACACAAAAGGGCCAGGGGTGCATCTTCGTAGGGCATGTCCGGAAGATGGGAGACGCTCTTAGGCGAGAATAGAATGGCGGATCGGATCGGAAAGACCGTGCGCCGATTGGCCCGTTCCACGTATTTTCGAGGATCCAACGATCAGCCTAAACCGGTGGACCCTGATGCACACGAGGCCATGGGATTCGGTTCACGATTAACGTACGGATTAGGATTAAGGTTGGCACAGATTTCGATTCGAGGGTTGGAACGTGCAGCGGCGGGGCTGCTGATCAACAATGTCCATGGGGTACGTGCGCGCCCCATGGAAAAAGCTTTTTCACGCTCGGTTCTCCGCGTATCGCATCACGATACTCCCCACCCGTGCTCCTGGCATTTGACAACAATGACGACGACAGTCAACGCACATTACAACGGTTTTATGTTATTAATACGGACGCGTTGGGCGGGATTTAAATAATTGAACAGATCCGACGGATCAACGAGCCTAGCAGGGAGGAACACCATGGAACCGGGATTTCGCGATGCTAACATACGACGTGCCCGCGATTATGCGGGGACCATGATTGTGTGTCCTCTGATCGGTATTACCTCGTGAAAGAACTTCCTGCGCTCGGCTCGCTAATTTCACGATTCTTCCGTCGATCTTCCCTGCACCGGGTTCTTCGATAACGTAGACGAAAATTGAGTTCTTTCAAAGATTACTTTGGAACATTAATAACTCCGCTCTTCAATCTTTTTTTGTCGATTTCTGAACATTTCTTACACTGTGCTATCTATATAAATAAAAACTAGTGGGGCCTACAGCTATTAATGTTTTTCTTTTTTATTTTGTGTGTTACTCTCCACGAGCCACACAAAGAACTTCCCGATTCGTTAGTAGCAGTATATTATTATTACTACATTAGCATTAGTTGCATAATTTAAAAAATGAAATAAATATAATTATTACGTTTGTTTCTTCGGTGGAAAATTTCCGTCCTCTCGTATAAATTGCATTGTTGAATAACTTCTTTCGAAAAAAAAATAAAAAACTACTGGACCAAAATGGACAAAAATCTAATCAGCTCTAAGTTACAGCGGGGCACATCGATTGCATCATTCATCATTCTGATCGCGTTGTTACTTTTTCAGAAAACGTTAACGAAAAATTTGATACCATACAAACGGACATACGCACACACACACAAACATTTTGATAAAAATAGTCTAAAATGACTCCAATGACCATGAAACGTGAAGATCTGCTAAAAACTCGATTTTCGGGGTAATTACAGTAACTTCCCTATGAATCGGGAAGTTAATTAAATGCTGTTTGTTTGTAAGCGCATCACTTGAGAACGGCTGGACCGATTTGGCTAATTAAAAAAAAAATATTCGTAATAGTCCGACTAAGGTTTTTAGGGAAAGTTGCCTGGAAAAATGAAAAATTCGGGAAAAAATAAAAGTGCTTTTCCAGCATTTCAACGGTAAACTGCTGATAGAATTCATCTCGCATGTAAAATTTCCCATTGGCGTACTTCTGAATGTACTTTTTTTTATTTTGAGCATTTTGAAACCCTACTGGGTTTATTTTACTTTACATGAATAATATAAGTAAATACAGTAATGTGGAATACAGGAATAATACAATAAGAATTTTCTAATAATACAAGTGAGTATAACAGTAATGTCCTTTAGCGCTAAATACGTTGGTTACAATTTTGGAAAAAGGAGTGTATGCTAATACAAACTTTGATTATTTGGTTTTGCTATAATTGTGTTTATATTAAGGGGCGGTTGGAGGCCCATACTGAGTAGGGAATTTGTTAGTTTCCGTCTTTGTGAGTTGTACAATTCGCATTTCCATATTATGTGATCAAGGGTTTCACAACCCTGATTGCATTTACATTGACCATCATTGATAATACCTACCCGCTCTAGTGAAGCAGCTAGGTTATAGTGATCGGAACGCATTCTGTTGACTGTGCCAATTAAACTTCTCTCTAGTTTTAAATGGGCGAACCAGGGTACTGAGCTTTCATTAAAGAAGTTTTGAAAGTATTTTTTTCCCTTAAAGAAACCTTCATTTCTTATAACTCCAAAAGTACGATCTTTAGCTTGTTTTTTAAACCTTTCGAACAAATCAGTATAGGGGATCGCAGAAACATTTGCAGTATTCATTGACGTCGCCGATTTGGTTGCCCTGTCCGCATTTTCATTACCTTGGATTCCAAGATGCGATGGAATCCAAAACAGTTTAATGAAGCTGTTATGACCATTATTGATCAGTAAATTGTATTTTCTTTTAATTTCAAGAATGTATGGGTTAGTTTTAACGGCTACTTTGGAGCTTTCCAAAGCCAGGAGCGCGCTGAGAGAGTCAGAGAGTATAAGAAAACTGAGATGTTGATGTTCGAGACCAATATCGAAGGCATCATTTAGAGCAATACATTCTGCAGCTGAATGTACTTCTCCTTAAATTGAATATCCATGGCCACAATTGTTAATAGATACAATGATCACTCAGAAATACGTTTTTTCTCGTTTTTAATTTGTTCACACATTTTCAATAGCTTTTCACAAATTCACAAAACGATCACGAACAAATTTATTGAAATTTCAGAAAGGTCAGATGTATTAGTAAATGCAGTTAATTGCGGTTCACCGCGTAATTGCAGCATCATTGATGAATATAATGTTCTTTCGTAAAAATTTTTCTGTCACTCTACTAATACATAAAAATGTTCGCTGCAAAACGTAATTGTTTATTTGATCGCGACTTTCGAGAACCCGTTATAAAAGACTGGAAACTGCACAACCGTCCGGAGTCTAACACTAATGATAAGTATTTACGCAATATCTCTCTGAAAATACTATTGTGGCGGAGCGCGTCGGCGCCATCAAAGGAACTTCAGCTTTGATTATATTTTCGCGGACATTAATCTCTATCCAACATAGAAAACCTACGTAATTGTTAATGTACGAGGTTGCCTAAGGGAGACGCTTAAAACATTGCGTAAAAACGGCTACGAAAGCCGGGTACGTCTCTCGCATTGCATTAAAACTGCAGCTTGCGCCGCGTTGGCTGCGTATTATAATAAATTTAAGCAAATTTACTTCTACATATTTCTGGTTGAGAAAGAAATGTCGTTGAAAAATGTATTCGAGACAATTTATACGAAGATCCGTGGTACAACGCGTGCGTGACTAAAATTTTTCGGTGAACGTGAACCTGGCTACAACGTTATAGTGCTTCATGGTTGACGTGCTGGACCCGTCGATGCATCTAAAAACTCCGGCGAAAAAAAAATGCATTTCATATGTTACGGGAGGCCCGCATGGTCGACGGAACAGGGTGAAAAATATGGGAAAAATGCGCAGTCGGAATAGTCGGTAATATCCAGTCGATAATCCAGCGTTCGAATTCCAAACACCTCGATGCCGATGTTTTAATGCCGGCCGGCGGGGACACAATCAATGAAGTGATTAGTGCGTTCACGATTAGTCGAATTACTCCGACTCAGTCCTACTTTGATTATTACACGCCGTTATGAATATTCACAACGCATCGCGCGGCCGAGCATTACGGAAATTTGTACTCGGTTTCGTAGCGTGAAACCGGAGAACGTGTGCGCCACTATGTTTCCTAATTATCACGGCAGATCATTTATAATCTACAGTGAACCGCGAAAGTATTCGAACGTCCTTTAAAACGACACACGCACACCCACACACACAATTTCTCTCTGTAGATACTAGTTCAGGTTTTTTTTTATATTTTTCTTTTCACCTGCGATATTGTTACCGTGCGACAAGACTGAATTAATATTAAGTCGAACAAATCCCGTAACCTGCAATTTACCCACCAAAAATACATAGTTATAAAGCGATGAACC
Source organism: Lasioglossum morio (assembly GCA_916610235.2). Classification (NCBI taxonomy): domain Eukaryota; kingdom Metazoa; phylum Arthropoda; class Insecta; order Hymenoptera; family Halictidae; genus Lasioglossum; species Lasioglossum morio. The sequence goes on along the minus strand of OU744334.1, from coordinate 3,570,805 downwards.
AAAGAAGTCGCCACTTTATAAAAAATGATATAGGTTAAGGTTGGTCTTAGTATTTTTATTTGCGGCTGTTGTAAATATTGTTGACTCATAGCAAATAAAAATTAAAAAAAAGAAAACGTCCTTTAAAACGGTATAACTTTTTTTACAACCGCACCAAACGACCCGAGTTTTTTTCAGCAATTAGAAGAATTGATTTACCAAAATGACATGTGAGAAAGATTACGAAAAAGTTGCAATTGCTAAGAATTGATAAACTCACTGAAACCCTTGAAACCATGCTGTACCCGGATAACAACATTTTCGATCGGACTACTAATGACAGAATAATCTCTAGTAGTCTCGATCCGTGACTGCTGGTTCACCCTGCATCCGGGTGATCGGCAATTCGAGGATATACCGGTGGGACTAACCGAGCACGAGAGCAAGAGCAAGAGGGAGGAAAAAAGGTAGTGAACGTCGGCACGATAATCCCGGCGGGTTCCCGCGGCGAGAGGGAAAACGAGAAATTATTTTCAGAAACAATACCGCGTCCGTTCGATCGCGCCGGCTCCGAAACCAAACACTTCCGGGGCGCATGATTAATTTGTGAATACGATACGCAAGGCAAACTCGGAAAGCTCTGTAATACGCGAGACACGTCGTGATTATCCGCTGTAAATACGTTCCTCCCACCATTTCCGGTCGGGATGCGTTTCTCTTCTCTCCATCCCGTTCGAGTTTGTCAGCCTTCGCATAGAGGGTTGGCACGGCAGTATGTCGTTCGTTCCAACTCCCGCCCCCGCATCTCCCGTCTTTCATCCATCCTCCTCCTCGTCCCCCCTTCATCCCCCTGCCCTTCGAGCTCATCGCTGTCATCAAGAGATTGCAGCTACGCCAGCATCCTCCTGGAAACCATCGTCGATTTCACTCCCTCTCGTCCCTCGAGCCACCCCTGTCTCTCCACCACTCCCTGAAAGCCGCGCGTCGCGTAGGGGATGCTGTCGAATGGTGGGAGAAGTGGACGGAGCTAACAGAAGCCACGCCTTTTCCCCCATTCGACGTTAGACGAAAGTTCGCTGGATATATTCGAGGGTGTCTCTCTGCCCCTCTGTCACTGACACACGGGGGTGGCTCCCCGTGCGTAGATGCCGGCAAATCTAAGCGCACCCCCGAGAGAGGTCAACGCGTACACGGAGGCGAGCGGCAGTCGTCGGATATCGTTTATCTCATCGGTGTCACTGCGTGACTGGACACCTCTTCGCGCGCATTTCGACCGACTTCCTCGACGTTTCGCCCTCTATCTACGTCGCCCTGTATCCACCTCGTCCGCACCAGTTACTCTGCGCCGGCGAACACGATTATCGTTCCAAACAAAACGTCGCCTGCCCGCGTGGCAAGAAGAGACATCCTTCTCGTCGAAGGAACATAAAGTGCGCTGTGACCGACTATGTGACGAGTCTTCGTAGCAGTCTTCGGGGCTTCGCGATCCCCTGTGTGCTTTGATATGTGACATTTCCTACAGGACACCACGACGCGACAGCGTTACACTATCTTCGAAGTCCTCCTGCCGACGCGACGGAGGAGAGAATGTCTTTCCTCTGGCTCTAGTCTTCCGTCGAATCTGAAATTATTTACCAGAGCAACGCGTCGTCGAGCAATCACTAATTCATCAGCAGCCAGGCCATAGTAACATGGTAGAAAGCACTTATGCGAGCGACTCGCCCAGATCGCGTTCTCCGATGACGGAGCCGTCGAGTCCTCTTCAAGATGGTCCCGGTATATCCGGATACGGCCACCGATATCTCTACAACTACTCGCCCGAGAGCCTGCAACAGAAGCTGAAGAATAACGACGAGCAAAACCGAATCGGGCCAAGGAGACACGATGTCGATTGTGAAAAAGTTGTGTCTAGGAGTTCGCTGATTTCGGAGGAGATGCGGTTCAGGCAACGCGAAATCTCCAGACCCAGCTCAACCGCGACTATGTCCTCGCCAACGTCCGCCTTCACGATCGAGAATATTCTCGCCCCTAGACCCATCGGAAACATGATACCCGGTAACACTGCCGGACTTGGCTCCATCATACAAAACCCGGAAGCTATGGGATCGAGGAACACCGCCGCTATGCATCCCCTTCAACAACAAATCCATCATCTCGCATTCACCTCCGCCGATCTGTTCGGTAAGTTGCTCGGACATTTCGAGATACACTCTTCTCCTATTCGTTGACGATTCTTCTGCAGTTTTACACTAGTTCTTGTTTTACCAATCGTAAGGTTATAGTCTAAACATCACGTTGAATACAATCTGGTTCTACAACCGAGAACCAGTGAATTTGTGAATTTTCATTCGAGAAGATTTTAGCATTTGTAGGATTTAATTCTTGTGGAAAAGAAATATTTTTCTTAGTATATTTTTTTTCTACTTACTTACTTATATTTTTCTACACCGATTTCTTCGTTTGTAAACTTAACACATTGCCGACCGGTGATTATTGCAATTTTGAAAAATCGATGATACTTTGATAAACAGTTTTTAGTGGAACCTTCAATAGCAACAGCAATTTTCATTGTGAACTAACAAGTCACTCTCAATAACGTCATCTAATTGTTTCATTTAAGATTGCAATGTAAAAGAAAATTCCTATGCTTCCTTTTGGTACAGCACAATTATTAAAAATCCTATTAATAGGCTTCCGGTAGCTAAAGTGTTAAGATTCGTATGTGTAGAAATTCGTTAATATTTTCGACTGGTCAACTAATTCTCATTTTTCACCTTGTATGATTAAATTTTTTTATGAAAAATACATATTTTCTACATCGATTAAATTTTTATGAAAAATATGTATTTTCTATATCGATTAAATCTTCAAGAAAAATAAATATTTTCTACATGGATTAAATCCTCAAGAAAAATAAATATTTTCTACATCGATATCTTCTTTTGAAAGTTGGCGACTGACACGTACAAACATTCGTAAACTTCCGACTGGCCATCCGCATTTCCGATTTTTCCCGCAAGTTACGGGCCGTAACATGACAAAATCCGCCTAATTTGAACTTCCGCGCGAGCAGACGAGATCCGTTGAGCTTTTTGCAAACGGCGAGCTTCATCATTGCATGAATTTATAATTCGCGCGACGTTTACGCAGCAAAAGAAAGACGGGTGGATAAAGCGAAGGAGTAAATGGAATAAAACGTGGAAAAGCGACTTTCGCCGTGCTTGCGCAGCTTTGTCGTGCATATTCTCGAATCAAACGTCAGCCGGTATGATTCGTGAGAGCAGGTCGACGACGAATGGTGACAATTTTTGCGTATTCCATCGAGGTCTCGTAGCGGAAAAATGAAAGTCGGCACAAATCCTCGGAGGGCCTGACGCGTTCTGGCAACGAAATTTCCTTTATGCCTCCCCGAGGGCTTTAAGTATTTCACTCGCGCGATAGAACGAGAGAAGGAGAGACAGAGAAAGAGAAAGCGAGAGAGAGAGAGAGTGGTAGAGCACACGGGCGCAGATTGGGGATGTGCGGGCCAGAAATCCACAATCCGTTTCCATCATGCGCGAATGATTTAGCTCCTTGCAATCCCGGCGCAAGGAAGATGAAAAACGAAGAACAGGAAAATATGCAAGCTCGCGCGAAAGAGACCGAGCGAGCCCGCTTGAAAGCACAAATACGCCCTTCGCGCATTTTTATGCGGCGACGTCGCCTCTAAGCAGCTTTCTCCGAGATTTTAAACCGAAACATTCCCCACGGGGCTCGCTCCTATTTTTCGCCCCTTCTGTTCACCGGCACAGCCTCGCAAGATGCTAAACGATATTATAATTTCAACATTCCGTCGATGGTATTTCCGTTTCAGTCGCGACTCGTCGACAAATGGTGTTCGCCGTACGACCGTTAAACTGTTTTCGGGTTGATCTTCGAAATACAGCTGCTTTTTCTTCCGTTTCCCTCTTCCGGGATTCCTTTTCCGTGAATTTAAGGACGCAACACTTTCGACTCGTTAATATACGCAGATTTTAGAGGAATTTAACAACCACTGTTGTTATCGTTTTCAACCTATCGACCTCTTGCCGTACAATCTTCTTTGCAATTACAGTGATTAAAACTTCTTCATCCCCAAAAATGTCGTAGAAGTTTAATGCTCAAATATCGATTCCTACACAGTGGATCTTTATGCAAAATAAAAATTTTCCGCCTGAATTATAACAAACTAGAGTCACATAGAGATTGAATTAGATATTAGAAACGATAAGAAATCAAGCCGGAGAATAACAGAGGATTAATACTACGATAAAGCTCGGGGTATTCAGACCGTAAACGAATCACAGACAGCAATTTAATGTATGCGGTGCATAAGCAAACCGTTTGAAACAGACGAGGGCGCGAACAAGCCATTCATTTCTAATGAACCCGACACTTTGTGCCGGATGTGAAGCTTGATTTAGTGATCAGTAGACTGCGGATATTTGTGCAATTTGCGATTTTAGTAGACGAATTTGAAGGAAATCGAAACAAATGAAATATTATTTTTTGTGGCAGTAGCCTCTTTAGGTGTGAAGTATATTAAAATCATATTAGATAATTGCTTTTCTAATTGTAGAAAAGAATGATGACTATATAACCGATTAATAAAGCTCTATTTTTTAAAATTCGACCATTCAATTTTATTTTCAAGTCGGACACAAACTTATGCAAACGTCTGATACTAAATTCTGTATTTTATATTATTTTTTTAATTTCAAAGCTAACGGTCTAGTATACATCAGGTTGATATAAGTATTTCAAATTGATTAATAAAGCTGCATTCTTTAAAATTTGACCATTCAATTTTATTTTCAAATCGGACACGAACTTATCCAATCGTCTGATACTAAATACTGTTGTATTTTAAATAATTTTTTAATTTCAAAGCTTACGGCCTAGTATACATCAAGTTGATATTAGTATCTAAAATTGATTAATAAAGCTGTATACTTTAAAATGTAACCAATGAATTTTATTTTTAAATCGGACAGCAGAATGTTAGGTTTTAATTATTTAAAGCATTACATAGCTTGAAATCTTCAAATTACATTGCTTGACGAAATTTTAAAGAAGATGACATGGCTGAGTATTCGGTCGGATATTATCGAAAATTCTCAGAAGCCATAATTGCATAAATATCCGCAGTTTAGTGATGCGATTGTTAGTAAGCGATTCTCGACAATAGGAGAATTTATCATATCCGATGTTATTAACATTGCCGGTATATTTGTTCAGCCGCCGCATATCCGAGTTTGTATTCCGGCGGATACGTGGCAGCAATGGCGGCCGCCGGCGTTTCGCTGCATGGACAGCCGGCTTTCTACCATGCGGCTCATCCTTATCAAATAAATCCTAACGCGGCCGCTGTCGGCCCCATGGCGAAGAGGAAACGTCGTCACAGAACGATATTCACCGAGGAACAATTGGAGCAACTGGAAGCCACCTTCGATAAAACTCACTATCCGGACGTGATCCTCAGGGAGCAGCTTGCGCAGCAGGTCGATCTCAAGGAGGAAAGGATCGAGGTAAGATCGAACAATCATACAACCAACGAAGATTTTCTTCTCTCCTTTTCGCGTAAACGTGTCCCACAAGTTTACCGGTAACTGCTTTCTTAAAACATTGCACACTCTTCAGGAAATTGGAACAGTATCCACCATAAGTTTGAGTGGGGGTCGCATAAGCAATCATCATGATTGGACAGCGGATTTTATGCACTCGTGACAATAATCAGTAGGTGTAATTGAAAACATTTAAAAATATTAAACGAATTTAAAAATACTTTTATATTATTCTCAGCCTATTGAGCACATATTAACACATTACCAACCGGTGATTATTGCATACTTTTGAAAAATGTATGGTACATGGCTAAATTTTCATTTAGCATTTAGTATGAACAGTATCCACCATAAAGTTGAGTGGGGGTCGCATAAGCAATCATCATGATTGGACAGCGGATTTTATGCACTCGTGACAATAATCAGTAGGTGTAATTGAAAACATTTAAAAATATTAAACGAATTTAAAAATACTTTTATATTATTCTCAGCCTATTGTGCACATATTAACACATTACCAACCGGTGAATATTGCATACTTTTGAAAAATGTATGGTACATGGCTGAATTTTCATTTAACATTTAGTATGAGCAGTATCCACCATAAAGTTGAGTGGGGGTCGCATAAGCAATCATCATGATTGGACAGCGGATTTTATGCACTCGTGACAATAATCTGTAGGTGTAATTGAAAACATTTAAAAATATTAAACGAATTTAAAAATACTTTTATATTATTCTCAGCCTATTGAGCACATATTAACACATTACCAACCGGTGATTATTGCATATTTTTGAAAAATGTATGGTACATGGGTAAATTTTCATTTAGTATTTAGTATGAACTAACTAAGTCACCCTCAATAACGTCGTCTAATAGTTTCATTTAAGATTGCAATGTCAAAGAAAATTTCTATGCTTTTTTTTGGTACAGCAGAATGATTGAAAATCCTATTAATAGGCTTCCGGTCGGTAAAGTGTTAAGAGAGAAAATAAATTTCAATGTCACTGCGATTTGATGCAATTCAGGTGGAAAATTTTTGTTCTGCATAAAGGTCCGCTGTTTAATTATGACAAAATGAGAATATGGGGCGAAATATTCGTACGAAAAGAGAATGTGTTTATGAAAATGAAAACCTTTAAGTACCAGTGACCATTTTTGTCGGGAACGCGTCGTATACGATGTATGTGCTCATAATTATGACAGTGGTCCAAGTAAAAAACATTAAAATTTGAGTTTATCAGTTATTACTGTAGGATTTATGGGACTTCGCCAACAACTTCGTTTATTAACAGTGAACAATGAACTCGTCACGCGTTTGTTAACATTTTAAAACTCTCAAAACTCATAATGATCAAAATGAATCACCTTTTCAAAATATTGAATAAACGATTCAGTGAATGTAAATGAAGTAATCAGTAAAGTAATAAAGTAAACGATTCAGTGATTCAGTTAATTCTGAAAATGGTCGAAGTCAATTCAAACCTTAAAAACAACATAATTTCGTATGAGAGAGAGAGAGATTCGCACAAAATTTTCATGAATCAAGACTAATAAAATTCTAATTTAAGATGTTACATACTATAAAAATATTTCTCAATTTATTCAAATGTATCCTTTAGATATTTCGAAACAAGAAAAACACGAGTTAGACCACTTTCATAGTAATGGGCACGTACTATTCGCAGCGTACAATACTATTCTCGCGTCTCCCGAGTGGAACTTTTATGGATTGAATGGTATCCAAGGAATTTTACGGTGGAGGCTTCCCGCGACCGGTAGCCGCCGCCTAAACTGACAAATTACTCTCTCGAACCTGAAAGAATATTAGGTTTCCGGTTGACAAACATTGACCGTTCGGATCTCTCTCGTCGTTCGGGTCTCGGGAACTCGTACAAATTTGTCCCGATGACGAAACGTTGTTTTTGAAAGCCGGACCGTGGAGTCCGAAGCAGAGGCCGGTGGTTCCGCGTTGTCATAATTCTTTCAGGAGGGTCATTAAAATTATTTGTCGCCAGTATTTATCGAACGTTGTTCGACTTGGGCTAACAAGTTGCATGCTAGATTAAAAGCTTTGCCTCGATAATGTGTTTACTTCAACTATACATATGATCGGGCTCGCGCACGCATTAACCGTACACGTGCGACGCACCCGAACAAACCCCGGTACACCTCCTACGGCATTTAACGGTGTAAAAGGTCTGGGCCGCCTGTAACCATTAATTCGTCACGAGATATTTCCCGTTTAATCGAGGCGATTTCGTTTTTGCTCCGCGGCGATTAACCCCGACGGCCGTGTTTGTAATGTCAGAATAACGCAGGGGAATCGGGTCGAGCGTTCCCACTTGAGACAAAGCCTTGTGCGATGTGTTCCAATCTTTTCTAATGAAAAATCATTTACCGTCACGTTTTCAGCATTTATTCTCTGTCGCGTACAGAATTGATAAATTATTAATGCGCAGGAACAGAGATTTCGTATTGAAACGGAGCTACAGCTGGTTAATTATGGGGACTACCGATTAATTTGCACAGCTAGTAGTTTCGCATGGTGGTTACGAATGGTTCAATCATTCGATTATTAAAAGAGTTTTATTGCAAAATTATTTCCATTGTAATAAATCGTTAATGCGGGGGACCACAGGTTTGGATTTCAAACGAAGATACAGCTGGTTAATTATGGGGACTACCGATTAATTTGCACAGTTAGTAGTTTCGCATGGTGGTTACGAATGGTTCAATCATTCGATTATTAAAAGAGTTATATTGCACAATAATTTCCATTGTAATAAATCGCTAATGCGGAAGATCAAAGATTTGGATTTCAAACGAAGATACAGCATACAGCTGGTTAATTATGGGGACTACCGATTAATTTGCACAGCTAGTAGTTTCGCATGGTGGTTACGAATGGTTCAATCATACGATTATTAAAAGAGTTTTATAGCAAAATTATTTCCATTGTAATAAATCGTTAATGCGGGGGACCACAGGTTTGGATTTCAAACGAAGATACAGCTGGTTAATTATGGGGACTACCGATTAATTTGCACAGCTAGTAGTTTCGCATGGTGGTTACGAATGGTTCAATCATTCGATTATTAAAAGAGTTTTATTGCAAAATAATTTCCATTGCAATAAATCGTTAATGCGGAAGATCAAAGATTTGGATTTCAAACGAAGATACAGCATACAGCTGGTTAATTATGGGGACTACCGATTAATTTGCACAGCTAGTAGTTTCGCATGGTGATTACAAAATGGTTCAATCATTCGATTATTAAAAGAGTTTTATTGCAAAATAATTTCCATTATAATAAATTGTTAATGCGGGAGACCACAGGTTTGGATTTCAAACGAAGATACAGCTGGTTAATTATGGGGACTACCGATTAATTTGCACAGTTAGTAGTTTCGCATGGTGGTTACGAATGGTTCAATCATTCGACTATTAAAAGAGTTTTATTGCAAAACAATTTCCATTGTAATAAATCGTTAATACGGAAGATCAAAGATTTGGATTTCAAACGAAGATACAGCATACAGCTGGATAATTATGGGGACTACCGATTAATTTGCACAGTTAGTAGTTTCGCATGGTGGTTACGAATGGTTCAATCATTCGACTATTAAAAGAGTTTTATTGCAAAATAATTTCCATTGCAATAAATCGTTAATGCGGGGGACCACAGGTTTGGATTTCAAACGAAGTACAGCTGGTTAATTATGGGGACTACCGTTAATTTGCACAGTTAGTAGTTTCGCATGGTGGTTACGAATGGTTCAATCATTCGATTATTAAAAGAGTTATATTTCACAATAATTCCCATTGCAATAAATCGTTAATGCGGAAGATCAAAGATTTGGATTTCAAACAAAGATACAGCATACAGCTGGTTAATTATGGGGACTACCGATTAATTTGCACAGCTAGTAGTTTCGTATGGTGGTTACGAATGGTTCAATCATTCGATTATTAAAAGAGTTTTATTGCACAATAATTTCCATTGCAATAAATCGTTAATGCGGAAGATCAAAGATTTGGATTTCAAACGAAGATACATCTGGTTAATTATGAGGGCCACCGATATCAATCGCAAAACATTGCACACCTAGAAGCTACGCGTGGTGGTTACAAACAGTTCGATCATAGAGAAATTTGATTACAAAATAATTTCCCTCGTAATAAATTGTTAATGCGGAGGGTCACAGATTTGGATTTGAAACGAAACTACTGCTGATTAATGATGGGAAGCCTGATTAATTTACACACCAAATAGTTTCGCGTGGTGGTTAGAAATGGTGCAATCATTTGATCACTAAAAGAGTTTTATTACAAAATCATTTCCATCGTAATAAATCGTTAATACGGAAGATCAAAGATTTGGATTTGAAACGAAGATACAGATGGTTAATTATGGGGGCCGCCGATATCAATCGCAAAACATTGCACACCTAGAAGCTACGCGTGGTGGTTACAAACAGTTCGATCATAGAGAAATTTGATTACAAAATAATTTCCCTCGTAATAAATTGTTAATGCGGAGGATCACAGATTTGGATTTGAAACGAAACTATTGCTGATTAACGATGGGACCTAGTAGCTTCGCGTGGTGTGCAAATCATTTAGTGATAGTTGAATCATTCAATTATTATTAACAGAGAAATTTTCAGAATTAATCGCGAGTTTCTTTCTGTAATTTTTGTGTGACAACTGCAGAAAATCTATAGTCTTCTGTCCAACCGAACGTCTTTGAGAATGGGACTTAAGAAAAGTCTACGAGTAGGTTCTTCAGGGCCATAAGGAGGTTAGAATAGACTTAGGACGGTGTCATTGAGACTGGATCGCCGGAAAAATCCTTTTCTGACGCAGTGTCCTAGTCCCGTTTAAAGGGATTGCCGGGAGATTGATGCTCGGTTCCAGTTTCTTGCTCCTCTCGGCTGAAGATGCTCTTTTGGGAATCGACAACTCCTCGCGAGTCCTCCGTAATTATACCGGGTGGTCTCAGACTGTTCAACGAACTTTCTGCGCGTAGTTTTGAAACTTGTTAATACACAATGGCTCCTATTAATATTCGGACGTTCTTAAAAAACTGTTTCGAGAAGTTAGAAGAAAATGAAAAAAGAAAAGACATTTTCTCAAAAATTGCAATTGGTCAGAATTGTAGAGAAAATACTAAAAGTTTCATTTTACAATTGTGTCGATTATATACATTTTGTGAAAGTTTCCTCGAAATTCGTGAGAAACTGCAATTTCTACCATCTTTAAACGTTTGTAGTTCATTGCAACATAAACAAAATGTTTAATCATGTAAAAAAGTTGCAAAATACCTGTTCCTGTCAACTTGCAATTTTCCTCAATAATTTTATTCACGATCAATGTTAAAAGAGTGATAGTCTTTTTAACACTTTACCGATCGGAAGCCTATTAATAGGATTTTCAATAATTCTGCTGTAGCAAAAAAAAAGCATAGAAATTTTCTTTGACATTGCAATCTTAAATGAAACTATTAGACGACGTTATTGAGGGTGACTTAGTTAGTTCATACTAAATGCTAAATGAAAATTTACCCATGTACCATACATTTTTCAAAAATATGCAATAATCACCGGTCGGTAATGTGTTAAGAATGTCCGAATGGCAGTTACGGTATGTAAACCGACAAGAAAACGAAGAAAGCGCCACGGAATCAATTTGTAAACCCTCGTTTGCTCGCAGCCAGGCTCGAGAATGAAAGAACGAAAGAATTGTTTCGCCGCGTCTCGATAACGAGTTCCGTTTGCACAGTGTAATCGTGATCCCGGAGTAAATACTAATACCAGGGTTGATATAAACTCCCATTGGTGGCTGGCAATTTGCCCAAACAATCGTACAATCCCAAAGTCATTCACACTTATCGCGGCCGCGCGGTGTGGACCAAGACCACCCGCGTGGTCGGCTCCGGTAAAAGAAAAATCTCCGGGTTACGAGAGCCTTTAAAGACTTTGAAACAACATATACCTGGCGTGCACCTGCCGCGCGGCGAGAGCAAGAGTTTCGGTGTTTGTACAGAATTAGTAGAAAGGCGACTTTTCAGTCGGGAAAGAGGAAAAAGCGGTGAAATAAAGGTAAAGCTCGGGGACCAGAGGAGCCGGGGCCTAAAGCACTTCGTTCTGCTGTTTGGAAAGAAGCACGACGACTGTTTACTGTTTACACATGCGACCGTCTCTACTCCATCCCCGTGATTGCATCCACAGAATGCCAGAAAACGTGCTGCAACGACAGGTGCTTCTTTTTTGAAGAAAAATCGAAGCGCGAGAACGCCGATTATGCGAATTTTCCGGTTGTCATTTCGTTGGTGAAAGCGTTGAGCCATTGTTAACCCGTCGCACAGTACGATACTTTGATAGGAATTTGGGACAAAAATAAAAAAATTCGTATAGCGTTGTAATAGTTTATATTTTTTTGTTCGGAATTGTTTTAAATACACTAATCGAAGATTTGGAATACTATTTTAGAATTTTCTATTTTTTTACACTACATAGATTTTAAGAAATAATAAGAGGCATGTTTTATGTATAATGTAAAACTGAAATATGAACAAATAGTACATATATTACGTGTAGAAAACAGATAAATAAATATCGATAAAAAACAAGTATTCATAGCCGAGTTGAAGAGTAGCATTCGCCAAGGGTTAATGTTGAATAATTTTGAGTGTAGCAGTTTACAGCAGGAAAAACTTGTAGGTAATTGAAGTATAATGTCTACTAATTACGAAAAAACAAAAACTACAGAATGTTTTGAACCCTTCTTGAAATATCTCTGTTTAAAGGTGAAAGAGGTGAGAAACATTATTTCAACTGTATTATTTACTAGTATACCCCATGTAAGAGACTTCCAAATTTTGAAATTTCAATCACATTAGCTGTACTTTAAGCTACCATATCCCATAGGACATATTTCATAAAATTCTTTTTCCTGATACCATGAAAGTAGGTGAGGCTTTGAATCAATAAATTGCTTGATGTAGGATTTTCTTGAGAAAAAAAAACGTTTATAACTAAACCCCCACTGAATTATTTGAATTTTCTATTGATAAACGTGATAAGTAGATGTTAAAACATAGTTTCAACATAGAGTTCAGTGGATAGTAAACAATGAATGTTTAGATTTTTGTTCACAGGATGACGCACTGTGCGTCGCTGCATGATTTTTATAATTGGGATGAGAAAATTGAAAAGAGGTCAGTTTTTGTGTTTTATTCAAAAGAAAAATATTGAAAAAAATTGAACCAACACTTTCAGAAAAATAAACATAAATAAACATAGAAAAAAGCATTCTTAGTTTACTATTTACCAGATTTGTTAACTACATCAGATATGATACACTATGCATAGAAGGGTTAATTACTCGACAATGAAGCTCTTACTGTAATTAGGCATGTGATCAAGTACCTCCAAACAGGTTCGAACTTTGATCGATTGAATTCGAACTCTCTATAATTACTTAAAAGAACAGTTAAAAAAAGGATTTTGAATGCTTGTATAGCAATTTTTACATACACACAGTAATCGAGGAATTTCGTGCATAATTGAGCGAACAAAATGAACATCGTAAGGGTGTAAGACCTGATCGGAATATAATTAAATTGGTTTATCCGCATGTTAGATGATAAACATGTAACTTGATCTCGGCTGAATTAATTGATTGCTAGCTGATTCGAATCGAGCGAACACGACCGATTACTGGAGTCGCGGTGTGTTTATAGAAAAATGGGAAAAAGGAGAAGGGAAACAAACGGTTGGACAAAAGGTACGGGACTCTGGGAGAATGGGGCGAGTACTGGACAGCGTGGAATATGTAAATGCCGACAGGGAACATTAAAAACATTTAACAGAAGCACGTCGTGAGACAATAAAATGAATCAAGGATTGTTACAACTTCAGCAGTCTATCTATCACGGTCGAATGTAACTTTGTTTCACAATTATTGGAGTTACAAAAAATATTGTCAGTTTATATCGTATACAATGAAAATAATCTGCTTAACGGTAGGGAAAATGCAATGCTAAAATTTTGCATCGGGGAAGATCGATTTTTCAAATTGCATCACAAATTTTTCGAAAATCATTTCGCCGCCTGAATGTAAGAACTAGGTCAATTACAATTCCTTGTAAATACGCTACAATTTTTGCAAAAAAACAGAAGTTGCCTACTTTTTACATTAACAAGATTAAACAGTTTTTACATTAAATTCTATTTGATTTCTTCTTAATACGAAGTAGATTACTCAAAATGTCCAAATTTCAAGTTACTTAGTTATATATTCAGGCGGCGATTTTATAGAATTACATGAATTCGAATTGAACAAATTAGAACGATAACATTACTTTAAAGTGGTTTATATTCTCAAAATAAAAACAGTATTAGTACATTTTATAAAATTTCCTTTTAAAATCACAATCGAAGGTTATTTTAAAGAAAGAGAACATTTAAGAGGAAGTCATATTTCGAAGACTTGGGTCATACGGGTAAAATGTATTGCACGGTCGTGAATGCAGGAGAGTGCGACAAAGAGTCTCTTAAGTAATTAGACAGGAGATCAGCGGAATATCCGAAACGCCGAAGGTAACAGCGGAGGTATTGATTTCCAGGCTTCGTTTAAATCGAGTCGGACAAGCGTGATGAACAAATGCTGATTTCGAATGTGGGATGAAGCCGTTTGATCTTCGCTAGCTCCCTTCCGCCTTGTTACGAGCCCCCGCGATGAATACGACAGCAGCGAGCAGGTAAAACGGGCTTATCAATTAAAGCGCCGTGTCCGTTCTGTCTGACGCCGAGGTCTCTTAATAATTTCGCAATGTAATAACGAGAAACGCGTAGACGACGGATGTGCGCGGACCGATCCAACGGGAACCTTAATTAAGTCGCCGTAATTACTGCGCAGTAGCAATCGTTGCAGATCCCGAATAAGTAAGCGACAATCGATGCAGCTACAGTAGAGACAATAACTCGGGGATGAGCCGAATAATTTGATACAAGTCGTTAGAAAGAGATTCGGTTTTTAAAGAAGAATTAAATTATTAGAACGCCTTTGGAAAATCGGATTTATCACGTTGTATCAATTCTCACAAAAATTCATTGTTAAGCTTTCATGAACGATAGACTGCGGAACCTTATGCAAAATAAATAAATGCATTGTTTGCAAGATACAAGCGCCAAATAAAAATGTTTTCCATCTATTAATTATCTTATTACATAGTAAATTAATTGTTCCAATTTCTCGAAAAGAAATCCAAGTCCTGTGGTCCGATATTAAAAGTGTCTGTACCTATGGAAATCTAATTGAATCACTTTGTGTGTGTCAAGTTCTGAAGTAAGGGAACACCGCGTGGACCGCAGAGGGTTTTAAAGGGCAAGCCATTCCCTTCACGATCGAATATTTTCGATTGCAGGTGTGGTTCAAGAACCGTCGCGCAAAATGGCGTAAACAGAAGCGGGAGGAACAGGAACATATGCGGAAGCTTCAACTGGAACAACGTCAGCGTACCGATGACAGCGTGCCGGTGTCCACTGTCAAAGTTACGGATCACATGCTGCTGACTAGACAGCAGCAACAGCAGCAACAACAACAACAGCAACCGGAACAAGACACCGATAGTTCGGACCTGGAAGTGGCGTAATCGGAATATTGGTGTTAGACTCTTTTTCACTGATTGTATCGGAGGTCTGTTAGAAAACGAAAAGGGGATGTTTCCACCATACTCACAGCAGACATTGTAAATATATGGAATTAGGGTGTAAATACGTTTGTACATATAGCTTACGTTCGATGTGTATAATAGACAGTGAAATAAATTATTGAAACAAAACCGCCATCTTCTGTTCCTGCCCGCGGCAGAATCATAATTATGGAGATGTTCAATATATGAAGATTAAACAACGTGTACCGTGAATTATTGTTGTTTAAACAACAGTCTGTAATCTTGCACCTTTCCCACTGTACAGTTTTATTTTGAATGAGGTTCTTTCGAGAATTAACATTTCTTGTTGTTAATAATACTATACCCGAGACAAAAAAATTGACATTTATTGGAACCACGATTGCAGCTGCATTTTGTTGAGAGAAAAATTGATGTCACTTAATTCGAGCGTCAGACAAACTTTACATTCACTACATTTGATTTGACTTTCTTTTACAATAGCTTACTTAAAAATACTGTATTCGTGAAAGGTTGAAATTGATTTATAAATGGGTGAATTTGAAGTGCTCAACCTGTACATGTATTCAAAAGAAAATTTAACAAAAAGAGTACACCCTTGAAAAGGAGAGTGCAAAGTACATATTCAGCGGTTTCTGTTTGAAGTTTTCGTATTGCAGAACAAGTTGATCCTGCTGAATATTCAAAGTATTAATAATAAGAATAAAGTCATACAGAATGTAATTATTCTAGCCAGGAAGGAATGTTTAATTTTTTCGTGAAAACAGCTCCGATCGCGAAGGGTTGAAAAAGCCGAAGCGATTTAAAAGTTGCTCGACGGGCGAATGTGTGCAGAAATCACCGGTAAGAAATCATTTCTTGCGAGAATTTCCGGCAAATATTTGTTGGAAAAAGTCCCCCTCGATTCGGAGCACCCGGTACACCGAATGTAATCTCGTTGCAGAATGGATCAGTGATTAAAATCCCTCGGCAGACTGGCGTCGTAGCGGCTGGAACTTAGTTCTACGTGCCTCGACGATTATATTATTAGTATTGTGCGATAGGGGTGAAAGAGCACCTGGCTGAGTAGCGGTAACTCATGGACACCGCAAGTTCGCTGAGTTCCGAGGAGCAAGTTCTGGTAAGTACATAAATCCCGAGGGCGAAGCTAGGAACTAAGACGGTCGGTTCTCTTGCGGTGCAAGTTTAATAGGTTCCACGCCGCCGTTGCTGCACTGAGACCTAAAGACGATCGACTTAAACGCGGCTTCTTTTATTTCCGCCGCGGGAGAGCTTTTTTCTTTCAATTATTCAAAGTCACTAACTTCGCCGTTTTCCCCGACAACTGTTTGCTTGGCCGAAACGGACTCGGACCTCCTCTTCAGCTTCATCCACTAGCCAGAGATTCTCGCCAACTCATCTTTACCTAACTTTTCACTCAACTCTCAACCGCCCCTAATAAGTTATTTGTTATACGAAAAAATTGTTTGTTTTTAGAAATTTATTGTTCTTGATCGAGATGAGAAGCTTGTCTCTTCAGTTTCTCAAATGGAATGAATTTGTTTATAGAAAAGCTGAACTTCATACATTTTCATCTCAAGAACTGCATGGCTGAATATTCGGATCAGCTTGTTGCATTTAAAATGGTTCACAGCCGCTTATAATCTATATAATAAAAATGAAATGCTGTTCGTTGGTTACGACATCACGTGAGAACGGCTGGACCGATTTGGCTAATTTTTTTCAAAAAATGTTCGTAATAGTCCGAATAAGGTTTTTAGGGAAAGAAAAATTGGAAAAATTTCCCGGAAATGAAAATGCTTTTTTATATGGGATTTTTGTATGAACTCATGACCATAACTCCAGATTCGAACGATGGATATGCGTGATTCGTTTTTTGTTTTGTTCGTTATGGTCCTGGAAAAGTTTTCAGGAAAAGAAATTCGAGACAATTACATGTACAGGACAACGTCTGTCGAGTCAGCTAGTTCAAAATAAAAATTGTCTGCATCGATTCCAAGAAACAGAAATTAAATCGAATGTTATTTCTTCTCGTAATGATTTTAATAACGCATAAAGATCCGCTGTCTACTTTTTTTTGAAACGTTTAATATACACATTCTTTGTGAAAGCGGAGTCTGATGTATCAAACGGAAGAGTTTTCCAGTATTACACACGTTCCCTTTGACTCTCGGCGTAAAGCTTAACCAACAAGTTACTTCGGTACTCAGAAAATTACAACAAAGTACAATTTTAATAAAACGTTTCAAAATTTAATAAAAAGTACTGTACAGCAGCAACCTGAACAAATATAAGTACACTGAGGATTTTACAAATTTACAAGAACAATAGGTTTTCAACTACCTGACATATGCACAAAGACTGCACAGGAATTAACTCAATCAGCACCCTTGCAACACATCTTATCGATAGTCCTCGCAGTGTCCTGCCTCCTGCCCTTCCACTTCCTCATCTGTTTCTTCTTCTCTTCATCGAAGGGACACTCGATCTTGGTAATCCTCGCGTCCCTCTTCTTCTCTGACCTGCCGATGGGCAGTGTACTCGGTCCAACATCGATCACTTTGAGAATCTCGATAGGATTGAGTGCGAACTGGCTGCACTCGGGTGAGCCAACGGTGAGCACGAGGATCGTGATGAATTTATAAAAGTACGTGGCTCTCAACAAGTACGCAGCGCCTTCTCCATAAGTGAATAACGGTGGGCCAACAGAATTAACGTCGCAGACGTAGTAAGCTCCGCAGAACTTGAAAATACCGAGGCAAGAGCTTTCACAGGTGAGAATGCCGAATTTATACTTGAGGAACATCTGCTCAAGCGACTGCCAGAGGTACCTGTTAGAGATCACGGTTTTGGACGTGTATTCAGGATACAGGTATTCACGTATACTAATAACACTGTCCAACAGTAAAAATGTTTCCATATAACTGTTTAAACATGTTTAAACATTCATCATGTATTACTATCGGATATCACTGTATTCAGGAAAGTCTACAGAATCTTTTGCTATAAAGAACAATTCAATATCTATTATAATAACATCACAGTAAGTGTTTAAACTTTAAAAATGGTTTTTTTTTTTCAAAGTCATGTTTTTCAAAAACTGTGCGTGTAGGAGAAAAATTAAGACCAGATTCGGAATCAGCGCAAAAAACTCTATAAGATACACCCAACAGTTATATGGAAACATAAAAAAAGTTTAAATTTGTTGGACAGTGTAATCACGTGTACTAATATCGAATTAACCTTTTGCACTCGGAGCTATTTTAACTCGAAAATTAAACTTTTCTTCTGACATACAAAATTTCCATTCTCTATGATTTTTTAAATTTGATAAATATGAAATTGATATAATACCTCATACAATATTTAAATGTGTAGTAATTGGTTAGATACTGACATATCTGATAGTGTAAACAATTATTTAAATAATAGTACAGCAATTTTTAGTGGCGCCTCAGAGGCGCCATTCGAGTGCTAAGGGTTAATATTCGGACGCTCTAAAAAAGACGAGAACTTTTTCAATATTCTACTATATGATTTGAACTCTTTTGGGAAGCTAGAACAATTAGTTCACTGCAGGATGTGAAAAGAAACTTTAAAAATTGCAATTCGTCGGAATTGTAGAGAGAATACTAAAAGTTGCATTTTACAACTTTCTTATGTAGGTCTATATGGAAAATTTAAGAAACACGTTTTGTAGATCTGTGCGAGTTAAACATATTGCAATGAGTTAAACAAACGTTTAAAAATGGTAAAAATTGCAGTTTTTCACGTTTTTCCGAATCAATCTGAGGATCCTTACGTTCTTTCAATGCCTGTCGTTTTTTCCCGCATCGACCGATTTCGACGAAACCTTCACAATGCGTATAACACTAGTCTACAAAATGAAATTGATTTCATGTACATTTGATGTGAGGTAACTTTTCTTATGTATTAGAGGTAAAAAAATTGAGAAAATCACAATATCTTAAAAACTGTTCCATGAAAAAATGTTCAACCTAGATGTTTGAATTCAGCAGGAGAAATCCATAAGAAAAGTTACCTCTCATCAAATGTAGGGGAAGAGGTTGGGTTGTGAGACAGTCGTTTTTGTTTTGACGTCAAATTTTTGTTTTAACATCTGCTAGTTTTTGTGCTAGCACCGAGGTGTATAGACGTGTTGCTTATATTAGATACGGACATCGTGTGTAAACGCATCGTGCAAAACTTTTACTCATTTTTTTAAAAACATTATTTTGTCGAGTGAATCAATTGAAAAAGGTGAGTGTGATGCATTTTCATTTAGTGTTTTCCTTACATTTTACGATGCAATATTGAGTTTTGCGCATATACGAGAAAAACATTGTTTTTTTTCTATCACATTCGGAATGGCATCATGGTTGGGTTATGAGACACCATAGTGGTTGGGTTGTGAGACACTAGTTTTTTTTACTAGAAACGAACTAGAACTGTCAAATATCGTTGTTTGTGTTAGAATTAAGTGTTTAGTTGTCATTTAACGTTTGTTTTGGTTTATTTTTTGAATTTATAGTCATTGTAGGGACCAGTCGAGGAAACTCGAAGTCCCCGAAATTACCTAACCGTAAAAAAACAGATGAACACGATTTATGATGTGCGTGACTAGACAAAGCTATTTTTGAGAGAACTGTTTAGTTTCACAGTCTGGCAGGATTTGTTTAAGGTTTTTGCCGAAAAAATTGACCGCTGCCAACTCTATCAAATGTAACATATGCCAGCGCCCTGTTCATTTGAAGTGTGCCGATATGGGCAGACGTTCGTTTTTCACATGCAAACATTGTGACAGCGACTTGGATGACGAAGAGGAAGATCATTATTGAATCCTTCCATTCATTATATTTTTTTTTTACTTTTCTTCGCCATTATTTTTAACTCCTTTGGTCACTTAATGTCATTAAAATAAATAAAAATTCATTTTTGCATAAAGTTACATGGGTTTTACTTTATATTTTACCACTTTTAGTTGATTTTTCCGAGTGTCTGACAACCCAACCACTTTTTTCAGGAAGCCAGAAAACATGTCCTCGGAAAATTGGCCATAAAATTTTACTTGTTGATCAAATCACGAAACCTTTTACATACAGGGTGTCCCAGTTTTTTCCGGCCAAACTTTGCCAGTGTGTTCTACACGCAAAAGTAAGAAAAATATGTTATATGAACATATGCTCTTAAATGTTTTATTAAGGATTTATAACTAATAATACAAAATGATAATGAACTGGCATTTCGTCGACACAGCGTACGAAAGATAAAAAAAATAAACATAAGACTTTATGTAAACACAAACAGAGATATTCATAATACGTTCGTACGCTGTGTCGACGAAATGCCAGTTCATTATCATTTTGTATTATTAGTTATAAATCCTTAATAAAACATTTAAGAGCATATGTTCATATAACATATTTTTCTTACTTTTGCGTGTAGAACACACTGGCAAAGTTTGGCCGGAAAAAACTGGGACACCCTGTATAAACGTTGCGCATTTCCTTCACCTTTCCAACGGCATATAAAACTCTTTGATATCTTCATCACGCAAAAAGTTACAGACCAAAAAAACAAAACCCGTCTCATAACCCAACCTCTTCCCCTACATGAAATCAATTTCATTTTGTAAACTAGTGTAATCGACACAGATCTACAAAACGTATTTATACAATAGTACCCGACTTCTGTACGGACTATATTAATTACACGTGTGAAATGTGTATCTCTAGTACCTGTTCGACTTGGAGTATAGTCTGCCGCAGATGGCTGGCAGAACATTAGCCTCGAACATGGTCTCCCCTATCGTGAAATGGCTGGTCAGGTATCTGTTCCAGCAGTTCACGTGGCTGTACTCGTTCTTGGTGGCCTTGAATTGCGCTTCCAGTTTGCTGTGAGTGTAGTACCGGTCTCCGCACATCACGATCACGTCAAGAGTCTTCGAGCTCCAATATTCGGGTGCCATAATCCTGGTCATGCCAGCGCAGACCACGTAACAAGCGTACGTCTGCATCCCTCGATTCTCCCTGTCGAACATTCCATCCGTGATGTGCAGCTCTCCCCAAAGAGAGAACAACTTGTTGGACTCTTCGACAACGTATTGGTGCCAACGCATCTTCCCAGTGCCAGGCTCCTTGCTCTTCTTCTTCTGCGCGACCGGCGTGCACTTCGCCCAGCTGATCTTGTACAACTTCAGCCAAGTAGGCTTCTCGATCGCGTCCTTCAAGTCTCCCTCTTCCTGCTCGATCGTACAAGCGTCTCTGACATCCAGAGGATCGAAAGGACAATCGTCGATCGTCTTTCTCTCCACCAATCGTTGTGCTGGCCTCGGTGCCGTCCTTTGCAACAACTTCAGGTTCTGAATTTGGCAACACAGGTGCGTCACGTGGTAAATCTCCACCATGTAACACTTCTCTTCCCATTGCTCCTCGTCTTCCGGTTCCATTACTAGTGGAGAAGCGTCTTCTGCCAACAAGACTACTTCCGGTTCAGCCGTCTCTTCTTTCGTTATCTGCATCGTCGATTTTGGGATTATGTACACGTATGCTCGCAGCATCAGTATCATCAGGTGCCTCCGTAAAGAATCCCTCGAGCAGAACTTCATGATGCAGGCGAACCTGGTTTTGGAGAAACGACGCTTTTTAATAAAGTGGAACACAATTTTTGTATTCAAGCAATGAACTTTAACTGGAAAATTTAACATTTCTTCCAATAGCTAGGATTATTTCATTTCATATTAATAACAGTGGAATTTCTGCGAATCGAATATTTCTATTTCGATAGTCGAAAACAAAATAAAATGAAGAGACCAGTTAATATTTTCAGAAATAATATTTGGCCGTTGCGAATACGAGATGAAAAACTAACTGAAAATAAATAAAATTCTTACTATTTTGAGAATACCTCACAAATGAAATACTATTCCGTACCCGTCGTCGTTCCAGTAACCGAAGTTGTCGCAACGATAGGGGTTGTACAGGTACCAGAAGAGGTTGTCGTTCCAGAAGGCGACGCAGAATCGCGAGGTGCGGAATATGCAGTTGCGGTAGCGAATCTTCAATTTATCAAACCAGTTCTCGATCTTCCTCACGCCATTGTGAACTGGAGATCGTTGATCATCGGTGATCTTCTCCGCGCCGAGCTCCCATTGAACGTTCATCAGCTCGTCCCGTTCTAGTTTCAATTTCCTCTTCAAGTTCGGCTCCTCGTAGTCGAACGTCACGCCGGTTATCACGGGCACGTCGTTCATTTCACGAATCAACTCCACCTCGATGCTGTACTTGTAATTGTACACGACGATGTCGTCCAGCCGCTGTTTCGGTTGTACGTTCAGCATGCCCATGTGCGTGAACAGCATCCACGCGTGCTCGTAGATGTAGTCGATGTTCGTGCTCGTTGCGTATTTGTATCTTGTAATGATAAATACGTGGTGGTAATGTTTAGTCACTTTTTCAAATTTAATTTAATTTTTCATTTTAACTCGTTGCCTTGCGATTTACTGGAAACCAGCTGACTCGACCGACGTTTTCGTGTTCAAATTTCAATATATTTGTTTCTGATCTCATTATTTTCGGGCAACTTTTCCAATTTTTCTTACCCCAAAAACCTTATTCGGACTGTTACGAATATTTTTTCAAAAAAATTAGCAAAATCGGTCCAGCCTTTCACAAGTGATACCAACGAACAGCATTTAATTTTTATTTATATAGATGAGTTTTCAGGAGCTTATAGTGTAAACATAAAAGTACCTACTCGAAAAGTTTATTAATTTCTATTCGACATTTTTTTCTTCATATTATGAATATTTCAAGAAGTACACAGAAATCTATAAACAAAGACATCGGTGATTTAAATTATTTGAAAAAACTATTATACAGGGTGGGGCGTCACATTTTACCATCTAGATTTACGTCATTATTATTACGCATAGCAAATAATGTTTCAGATGAAGTTGAATGGTTTTGAGAGGAGCACATTCTGATGGTACATTTTTTTGTAGGGGGACGTGTAAAAGACATATGAAGGTCATTAATTTTTTTTTAAATGGAATCATATATTTTTTATTGCATCAGCTTCTGCTGATGCTCCTTCATATTCTTTACAAAAAAAAGTATTAATCTATTTGTGTAAAAAAATCATTAGTTTAGGAGATATTTTAATTATAATTTGTTAGGAAATCTCGACTCTCTGGTCAATAATATGAATTCAATGTGATAATGTAGTAGTAGAGCAAGAACAAATTATAATTAAAGTATCTCCTAAACTAATGATTTTTTTACACAAATAGATTAATACTGTTTTGTAAAGAATATGAAGGAGCATCAGCTGATGCAATAAAAAATATATGATTCCATTTAAAAAACATTAATGACCTTCATATGTCCTTTGCACGTCCACCTACAAAAAAATGTACCATAAGAACGTGCCTCTCTCAAAACCATTCAACTTCATCTGAAACATTGTTTGCTATGCGTAATAATAATGACGTAAATCTAGATCATAAAATGTGGCGCCCCACCCTGCATAAGTAACAAATGAACGATTTTTAATTTTATAATAACACAACAGAATTTAAAGAATTCATTTAAAAATGATTACAAAAAATATATTTATTATTTTAGTCGATAGGAATAATTTTTTAATGAATTTTAGTGGAAATTACATCCCGATATCTTTTATGGTTGAAAAGTTATAGTAAAATGCCAGAGCGAGATTAGTCTCCCCCCTTGCCCTTCCATGACGCTGTCCCCTCACCCTCGCGCTTCGGCCGAGGCAGGTGCGAGGCACGTGTCGACTTTTCGCTCAGTGGTCAAAATGTTCCGTCACAAGTAAATTTTGGCTGATTTCGCTATTGCCAAATATACCGATGTTTCGTGACCTTTTCACGTTTTTTCTACATTTCAGGTAGATATGAAATCTGCACTTCCCTTACTTAGCGTTCCCTCCTGGCGGGGACAAAACTTACCAGGGGACGGGGACGAGGGTTTTACCTACAAAAAACGCCTGAGCTGGCCGAGAAAATTTTCTTGGCACGGGCGAGGCAAACAATACACGTTGCCTCGCTGGGCCGCGGCAAACAACACGTTATCGCATTGCTTGCCTCGCCCTGCCGATTCAGATTTAGTTCCACTAAATCGTGGATTAAACGGTCATGGAAAATCCGAACTGTATCGTGTTTGGTATCATTTTAATCGGAAAAATGTCGCGCACGTGTATCTAAAAGTGGAACCCGAAAATTTTCAAGACTTTAAAAAAGCATATATAAATGGAATATCTTGGAAAATAATCTACAGTTAAAAAGAAATAAGTTCCGCAAGTTATATATTCAAATTTGAACGAAGATCTCACTTTTAGAATAATCGCACTATTTTCACGTTTTAAAAAAGTTAGTATAATCATTAATTTTAAAATCAGATTGATAATCAACAATCTAAAAAATATGGGAATACATTCCATATTTCAAGGAAATCCGACAATGTTTTAACCGCGACGTTCAACCCGTTAAATTGTTATTCCATGCGGACAGAAAAGAGTGACATTTTCAAAAATACCTCAACTGCGTTTTAGCCAAAAGTGCGACGATGGCCTGGTAGAAGCAAAACTTCCACGTTTTCCTTCGTTGACGCTTCTGTGCCAGTTCCGGCAAGTGCATACCCCTCAGTCCGTGAATGCAACGATCGGCGTAGATCTTGGTGATCTTCCCTTTCAACGGTAACTCGAAAATTATGTAATCACCATCGACCAATCCTGGTTGTTCACCAGCAGCTCGATCGACCATCCATTCTTTGGCGAGCGAGGGACAAATGGGCGGAATCCTCGCGTGGCCTAACTCCTTGCGTTCGGAATAATCGTTGACAGGGTCGTCGAAGACATCATCTTCGTCATCCGGTTCACAAGGGAACAGATCTTTCCTCTCCTTCCGTTTCTGTCGACGACGTTCCTTCAGCTCGTTCACCAGATCTCGTGTAGTGCACGGCCACAACCCTGGCCACTTGCCGCTGTCAGTTTTCTTCACGCCGTGAACGATATCCAGGTCTGATCTTGACTCGTGCACCTGCGGAAAGGCGAAAATTTCCGGTTACCCAAGTTTTTTTTTTTTATTTTGGAAATCTCATATGAGATTTATTACAACATAATGCTTAGTACAGAGTATTACATAACAAAGTATCAGTATATTATATAGTATAACAAAAATATTATAAGCAATAGAAAAATCAAAAATACTTAGGCACGTAGGTTACACGTATTTAAAAAGGCTATTATATATAAACAAGCACTAATATTGGGTTCAGCTATTAAGCAACCTATGTCTAATGGCAATTGGAAACCTGCTCTAATAAGGTTCTGGACAAGTTTGATCCTCTGATCTTTAGGTTACCCAAGTTAACACTAGAACTACCGGATTAGTCAAAATGACTTACTTCTGATTTGTTATCTTAGAAATATTAAAATTATAAATACGTTTTTCTGAGAAATTTTTTTAGTGAACTGCTCTATTCAAGTACATATTTAAACAAAATTGGTATGAAATCTAAATGATGATATTGCTTTATTTTCAGCCTTACAGCTAAGAAAATTGGACTTGGTTTACATTAACCTATTTATACACAACTACCTTATTTCACACATTCGTTCCATACCTTCTCTCATTCATTTCCACATCTCACACATTCCTACCCTGGTCTACTCTTTTAGTATCCTAATTATCACTAACCCGCTTAATTCTATACTTATTGCTTCCCTCCCCATTCCCTAATTTTTGCATTTTTTTGTTTGGTATTCTCTTTGGTTTATTTATGCTCCCTTTTCTGTTTTTTTTCCTCAACTTCTCCAACCACTCTTCAACCTTTCTATCTTTTTTCCCGCTCACTACATCCTCGAGCCTGATCATTTCCCCCATTATCCTGCAATCCCTTGTCAAATGCTCTAGGTTTCCATACTTGTCCCCACATAGGTCGCATCCTCTTGCCTCTGTATGAAATCTAAATAAATGCAAGTTTGTTATTATTATAAGGTAATGTATGCCAACTGCGTTCAGTGCTCGGTAGTCCTAGTGTTAAAGCGCAGCCGAAACTTGAACGAATCCTTGCGATTGGTTACGCAAGGGAAAAGAGCAGGTTTTTCATGTTACTCGATCGGGAAACGTACGAACCGGCAAATTCGCTCGCATATTCTTCCAAATTCGGATCATTTTCGAGCGATCCATCTTATTCGGCAAGTCCTGCTTATCCTGGAACTGGAAAGCGTTAAGGGGCAAGCAGTTGTGCGGTGTCGCTAAGTCCTCCTCCGATTGAACTCGAGGAAACTTCCCGACCGTCGCCGGTTTCCTCTGTTTAAATATGTCATCCCTCTCCAATTGTACTTGCTCGTCCAAGAACCTGAAGAGAACAACAAATTTCGCAGAAACTCTACACCCTTTCACCGAGATTTCCATTTATCTCGCTGCAAACTTTGGTCAATTGATGATTTTTGTTTTGACTAAGTTATTTATCAGATAAATTTTCCCGGAGCTTGAATCAGTCAGAAAAATTAACACAACTTTTTCCTTTCGATGTGTGTAACAGAACAGTGTATAAATTAATTCGGAAAAAACTGTGAGCAAGATAACCAATGTCGACCAGCGAGAAGATGACAAATTTTTGTGTTCGCATAAATAACGAAGATGTTAAAGAGTCTGGGATAAAAGGAACACTCTGTATATGTATATTTGTTTCTGGTCATCCTAACCACACATTATTGTCAGCACTTCTCTTACGCGTTCATGAAGATCTCCCAGTTAGGTCTGTTCTCGCATTTCCATCTCTTCTGCATGCATTTCTCCATCGAGAACGGTTTCCTCTTCTTCTTGTCTGTTCTGGTCGCATCTTCCGGTTTTGTCTTTTCTTTCGTTGCATCGGTATCCGGTGCGTCGGTGGTGGTATCACCGGCATCGGTCGTAGTAGCTTCCTGTTCCTCGTCGGCCATGTTTACTTAGCCTGATATATTTGACTCGATCACATTTATCGTGAATTTGCGAAAATGATTTGTCATTTCCCGGTGAAATAACGGGCCGAAGCGGATCATTGCATCGCGCTAATGAAATTCTGTACTTTGCAATTTAACGAAAATTAGTCTAGTCGATAATATCGTTCGACTAGATCATCGCCGGCCGCGTAATACTTTCGTCACATCGTAAATACCAGCCGTCGATGATTTCGATCGTAATTTCCAATTCGGGGATGTAACCCGATAACGATAAGCCCCACCCGCGCGCGCGCGTCACATTTCAATATTTCCGGAGCGATCTGAATTTTCCGTCGGAACACTACAATGATCTTTTTCCCGTTCGATGGGCTGATTAACAAATCATTTCGTTCGGTACTTCGATCAGAAATAAATACATTCAAATGTCCCTAGTCGCGCTGCCATTGTTCACGCTACGTTCACGCTGCGTTCAAAATGTGTACACGGTTTCCGTTCAATCGGGTTAAAAAGTGTCACGGTCTAGAACAAATGACAATACATGAAACGCTTTGTTAAATATGTGTCTTTAATATTTTCGTTTACAAAGAGCAAAATTATTGTATAGATTTTTATGTTCTTGGATGGTCTCGAATTAATTTACCCTGTTGGTTTCTAGACTGGATATTCTTATGCGAAACGAAACGTTTTGTAGATAGATAGATAGAATAGTTTATTCCCTTTGCGGGGTACAACTGCGGACCTCCGCTCCGCTTACAGGGAGAAAATACAAAAAATAAAAAAAATAAATAAAAAATAAATAACAAAAATCATCCACTTCTCTTAATCTACATAACAAAACGTTTTGTATTAGTTTGGAAAATGATCGTCTGATAATAATCAATTATTTATTTCGCCCGAAGCAACTCATGCAAACTGCGTAAACATCCGCAGGTCTAGTAATCAACCAGAATGTATAGATTATTTAAAGCCTTTCTGTATTTAATAAATTAATATATTAGCGAGTGAAGACTGGACATTCAAAGAAATTTTGTAATATTTTTTAGAGGAACTTTACGAGTAAAGGGTACCCAGTTGAGTACACAAGAGTTAATTAAAATAGAATGGTACCTTTATCTTATTTGTTAACGGTCCATACAATTTTCTTTTTCATTTTCTTTTGCGTATAGATGCGGTCACGTTCGCCATCGATCGAAGTTTACGTTCGAAACGCGTTTCAGAACGAGCGAACCTGATGTCGAAGCGGAACCGAGCACGGAAGCTGAACAAATGCGACTTCTCAAAGGGGCTGAAGAAAGATTTAAAGTGTTCCGTTCTGTGATTTTGTAATTATTTTGCCGCGAAGTAGACGAAACCTTAAAACGTCAAGCAATCTCGGCGTGCGAAGCCGCACGCCGACGCGAAATTTTCAAAGTGTTTATAAAATTACGCCGATACACCGGAGGAAATAGCAAGAAACCATAGCTCCACGGTAATGTTCGGCTCATTATTGGATTTAAGGGCATATTCTACAAAACGAGAATTCACAACTATATGTATGTATTTTCCAAACGAAATCGAGGAAACTTGAAATTACAAACAATTATAAAGTATACCACCGCTCTCGGCACAAATGCTGACATTATTAATTTCTCTATAGGTCGTTAATAACACTTTTCCAAAGAACAATTGTCAATTTTAATTAAACCGTTACTTGTGTAACAATTTCCGCGGAATTGTTTCCGAATTTATTGAAACAAATAAACGTAGTATGTTATGCAAAGATACACAATTGATCAGCTGCAAATTAATTACTTTTGCAATTCGTGCTTTTTTTCAGTCATCTTACTCGAAATAAAAATTTTGTTGCAACAATGTTAGCTTGTTGTTGCTAGTTACCGTGTTTTTTTCCATTCCTGTTTTAGAACACTGAAAAACAGCGGAGAACATACCGCGAGAGAAATACCGTGTGCTTCAATATTATCGAAGAATTTATTAATTATAATACGCCATCCAGGCATTTGCGTTATCATTTTTTATTTAAAAATATATGTATGAAAATTTTATTGAAAATGGGAACGTAACGTTTCAAGCAGTGGTCAGAGACAATTTAAAGAAAGAAATTTTGATCGTCATAAAATGTCAAAATATTTTAAAATGTCATAAAACTTAATTTAAAAAATTCGCTTTCATTTTCCCTTGAGAAAACGAAATGGCTTTCGACGCGATACTTTTAATTGTATCATCAGTTATGAGTTACAACTTCGAAAGTGTTTAAACAAAAACGAAAGATTTATTTCGGCAAGTGAAACGATTCCGGATCGTCGTAAGGGGTTTCCGTGAAGTTTAAGTGCAACGGTTCTTTTTACAGGTGTATCCTTCGAGATAACGAAAATGGAACGGGAACAGGTTTTCCCTCGATTTTTCTACGGAAACGGGATGAAGTGGTACGAGCTAGCCGGATGTATCCCATGGGAATCGGAGCACCAGTCGAAGTCAAAGTGAATTTGAAGCTGAAATCGGTCTGATCCCCGTAAGGTTCCACGGTGGAGTGAAGTTTCTCTCGAGCAAATCAAAGATCAAGTCAAACCTCTCTCTCTCTCTCTCTCTCTCTCTCTCTCTCTTTGTCGGTGAAATTTTAATGAGCTAGCCAAGCGCCATCGAGAAAAGATATGTATCGATCGGTCCCGCCGAACGGCTAAATCTCGAAAGCTCGCAAAATGAATTACTGCCAGGCGAGCTTGATGAACCAATAAATCATTTTTATACAGAATTGTTCACGTTCATCGCAGAATACGAAAATACATAAAAATGTTCTGCGTCAATTAGGAAAGACAGGAGCCAGACAGAGTAAGAATTGTAGATTGATATCTTTCAATTATTAACCCTTTTCCAGTCGTCACAAGAAATTGCTTTACCATTATTCAAAATATTGTTTACATTATTAAATATATCGGTATCAATTACTAAACATTCAGGTATTGTATGAGGTATTGTACCAATATTTGATATCCATAAAATTTCAAAAATCATAGGGAATGGAAATATTCTAGATCGAAAGAAATGTTTAATTTTCCACTTAGAATAGCTCCGAGCGCTTAGGGTTAAAATTCTTCTACTATTTTGGGTAAAGGTACGCTCCCGATGAATCACCGGACACTTGCTTTCCTTCAAGAAAATGGTAATTAAAGAACAGTAGCTTCCAGCTTGATTTTATTGTGTTATTTTTGCCATTCAGTTTTGCTATAAACGCACAATATCCGGAGTCGAGTCAGTAATTACTGTAGAGCCCGTGTATTTACAGCGGTGAACGATTTTTTCGTAATTCTTCTGCACTGCCGAAATTAGTGAGATTCGATAACATTCTCATTAGAACCCCGATGAAGTCTCCAGTGGAACGAGCACACTTTTATTCGATCCCTGTTCCCGTGTATTAATTTGTGAAAATTTACACGCTCGCATATCGGGTGTCGCAGTATAATTATTAATGATTGTTCCGGCTCTGGTTGTGGAAGTACATTTTTGTAGGTTGCTCTGCAGAAACAATTGTTATTTGATAATACTACATCGTGGAACATTTGAAGAGACGAACTCTTCGAGACTCGATGCTTTTCTAACGTCATCGGTGAACTATTTCACGCATTTATGTAAGAATCCTTCGATTTATTGCAGTTAGAGGAAGAAAATTGTGAAAAAATGCAGTTTTATTGATCTCCATCCATTCAGCTTGAAACGTTTGTAGCTCATTACAAGGTTGACCGATTCTGATGAAATTTTCAGGATATGTTTCATTGATACAGATCTACGAAACGCGGCTCCTAAACTTTCTATATTCTATGATTTTTTCTATGATTTTTTTTATATTAGTTGTTCCTGAACTTGTTATCATTTTTTTATCCTAACCCTATCCTAACTCTATCCACGATTATTTCAAACCTATTCTCTTCCTTAACAATTTTGCAATCTCGTTCCCTCAAAACAAAATATATTATTCAAGCTTGTTCATTTGATTTTTCATCAATTTTTTGACCTAACCCTAGCTTAACTCTATCCACGGTTATTTCAAACCTATTCTCTTCCTTAACAATTTTGCAATCTCGTTCCCTCAGAACAAAATATATTATTCAAGCTTGTTCATTTGATTTTTTATCATTTTTTTGTCCTAACCCTATCCACGATTATTTCAAACCTATTCTCTTCCTTAACAATTTTGCAATCTCGTTCCCTCAGAACAAAATATATTATTCAAGCTTGTTCATTTGATTTTTTATCATTTTTTTGTCCTAACCCTATCCACGATTATTTCAAACCTATTCTCTTCCTTAACAATTTTGCAATCTCGTTCCCTCAGAACAAAATATATTATTCAAGCTTGTTCATTTGATTTTTCATCATTTTTTTGTCCTAACCCTATTTTAACTCTATCCACGATTATTTCAAACCTATTCTCTTCCTTAACAATTTTGCAATCTCGTTCCCTCAGAACAAAATATATTATTCAAGCTTGTTCATTTGATTTTTTATCATTTTTTTGTCCTAACCCTATTTTAACTCTATCCACGATTATTTCAAACCTATTCTCTTCCTTAACAATTTTGCAATCTCGTTCCCTCAGAACAAAATATATTATTCAAGTTTGTTCATTTGATTTTTGTATCAACGCGAATTATATTGTTTCGCGCCATGCACTACTATCGTCCTATCACCTTCGCTTATGTCTATAGAACCGTCGTGTACTAATTGTGTTCCTTTCTGTTCCTAGCACTTCAGTACGCAGTAAGTTACACTCGTCTCCAATACACAATTTCACCAGGATTACGTTGATTCAAATAAAAATTAGCTGTCGATGCCAGGGGAGCAGCTACCTATGTTCGTATTCGCATGCACATTCGTATCTTCGTCACTGCAATCATGCTAGACACCATCGTTTCATCTCGTCACGGTACACATACATATAATATTGTAATCTTTTAGTGAAAAATAAAGAATATTACTTACAACAATTAATGTGTTCTTCTTTCCCTATTTTCTTCCCTAAGCGACGTTGACTTGTACTACTGAATTCCGGATATCTCCTTCGACATCATGTTCTCCTAATAAAAAGTTCAATTTTCAACATTTTCAAAATTTTCAGATATTTTCGATCGTCCGACTTGTCGTTGAGTTGTACTACTGAATTTCCTAAAATTTTCGACCGTCTGATTTATGGTTGACTTGTACTACTTACCAGTTTTCGAAATTTTCGCAAATTGAGAAGTAGTACAAGTCAACCATAAATCAGACGGCCGAAAATTTTCGAGCGTCTGACTTGTCGTTGAGTTGTACTATTTCTCAATTTGCGAAAATTTTCGAAAATTGGAAAGTAGTACAAGTCAACCATAAATCAGACGACCGAAAATTTTCGGAAATTTAGTAGTACAACTCAACGACAAGTTCGCCCGGGTTACTTTTCGGAATATTCGCTATTCCAAATAAGTAGTACAACTCGCAGTAAGGAAGGAATATAATTTCAAACACATGGAAAGTCAGACAAAGGAATAGCACTTAAAGGAAGCAGCCATGAAAGAAAAGGAAGTCTTTCGGGATATTTGATTGACTTGCAGGAATGAAATAAATACAAATGAATTTCTTTCACACAATGTTGGACATTTATTTTTGCTTTTGTGCATACATAGTATACATATGTAGGTACATGATAAATAATATAAAAACAATCCTGTGTGTGTTAATGTCTAAAACAGGTTCTCGTTGTATAATATACACGAAGAATCCTCCACGTAAACCATGTGGTCGCTAATGACCTAGCTGTTAATGTGACACATTAAAATAAACCATAAATAAATAAATAACTACTTCGTGCTCTCTACCGCACAACGTTGCTTCAATATTAAACCTACCGACCATCAAAAATGACTGATGTGTATAGTACTATAAAAATAAAGATGAAAAAAATTTCAAATGGATAAGGTTAGGATAGAGTTAGGATATAGGGCTGGAATAGAGTTAAGATCATTTGACCCCTCGTGGTAGATTTAGTGTTAATTTTACGATGTATTTAGCGGTGGAAATTGAGATCTGATTGAAAATTAAAACAATTTAATTGTTCCGGCACCAGTGGAAATATTCCATGTGCATCTATGGCACCCATAGTGGTTCGAAACCCACCTCATTAATAAACTGTGTAGGTCCGTTCGCTAAGTAACCTTAGCAATGAGTTGAGAGCGACGTTAAATACGTATTAAAAAAAAATAATAATAATTTACTCGCTTTTAGTCCTCATAAAATGTTGTACACGATACAAATTAATTGAAGACAACGTAGGGACGCGAATGAACAATGAAGGATGGTCACCAACCAATTTTACCTCGAAAACTTTTTCCACGTAGCAAACCATTGTTGTAACTTCTGAGAAGGGTCCAAATCGAATGGTTCAATATAATGCACTAATTTATGGTCTTATAATCAGAATCTCTATAAACATGTTAAACACAGAAAGGTTTTAAATAATCTATACATTCTAGTTGACAAGGGTTAAAAAAGTTATAGTCTGTTTTAACCCCTTGCCTTGCAATATCGTGTCTGAAGATTCTGAACACACTCTGATAAAAATGTATGTTAATAGTTACCTTTAAAGCGAGATAAAATTCCATTTTGGTTAATATACAGCAATTGGAGAACATATAGGCATACCATTTATATCAATATTCTTCTTTTTTATGAGACGTCGATCTACAAAAAAAGTTCTAGTCACTGAAACCGTAAAATAAATCGTAAGGCAAGAGGTTAAGAGCGTCCATGTATGAGTGGGGGTCACTGTATCCATTAAATCGAAACAGATAGCAGGTGCATATCAGGTTCGAAAAGATTCCTGAAGAGGGAAGAGGAGAGAAGAAGCGGATTGCCACGGTACATAGGTACGTGGACGGATGTATACGTGGAGGGTGGGGTCGGTGGCGTGCAGGGAGGATGCAGAGTAAACAGTGCATTATATGCAATAACGCACAAAACGCCCCTACGGCTGTGCAGCCATCTCCTTCGAAAGTTCCCGGCACGGGAACGCGCGTACACGACCAATCCAATTAATTTTATTTTAATTACCGCATCGTCGAGCACACGCCGATTGTTATTGTTTCGGCGGCGACGAATCGACTGACGGTTCGTTATTTCCCCGCCGACAATTTCTGTCTATTCGCACCGCCGCCGCCTCGACACTGTCATTCGAGCGGGAACCGAAATTTTTTCAAAGTGCCCACGGTGTTACCATTCATGAACGGTACGCGAACGTTTTATTTTTTCGTGGTTTTTTGTTTCCTCCCTATATCCGCAAGACCCGGGATTGGAAATTGTCGCGACGCCCGGACTCTGCAAATAGTTTCGAGGGAACCGGCAGCTTCATAATTGCCAAGAAATTGGCAGAGATACCGATTCCAATTCTACTGTAGTTTGATCGCGAAAATAATTGCGGTTTCGAAGCATCAACTTTTCTACGATCCTTACGTTCAACTTGTTTCCATTAGTTTTCTATGCACGAAACTATTAGGTTGTTGCGTGACGAATGCCCGAATTGTAATAGTAGGGGAAGAGGTTGGGTATGAGACGGGTTTTGTTTTTTTGGTCTGTAACTTTTTGCGTGATGAAGATATCAAAGAGTTTTATATACAGTTGGAAAGGTGAAGGAAATACACAACTTTTGTATGTAAAAAGTTTCATGATTTGATCAACAAGTAAAATTTTATGGCCAATTTACAGAGGACATGTTTTTTGACTTCCTGAAAAAAATTGTTGGGTTTCTGACACTCGGAAAAATCAACTAAAAGTGGTAAAATATAAAGTAAAACCCATGTAACTTTATGCAAAAATGAATTTTTATTTATTTTAATGACATTAAGTAACCAAAGGAGTTAAAAAGAATGGCAAACATTGAAAAAAGCAAAGAATGGCGAAGAAAAGTAAAAAAAAATATAATGAATGGAAGGATTCAATAATGATCTTCCTCTTCGTCATCCAAGTCGCTGTCACAATGTTTGCATGTGAAAAACGAACGTCTGCCCATATCGGCACACTTCAAATGAACAGGGCGCTGGCATATGTTACATTTGATAGAGTTGGCAGCGGTCAATTTTTTCGGCAAAAACCTTAAACAAATCCTGCCAGACTGTGAAACTAAACAGTTCTCTCAAAAATAGCTTTGTCTAGTCACGCACATCATAAATCGTGTTCATCTGTTTTTTTACGGTTAGGTAATTTCGGGGACTTCGAGTTTCCTCGACTGGTCCCTACAATGACTATAAGTTCAAAAAATAAACCAAAACAGACGTTAAATGACAAATAAACACTTAATTCTAACACAAACAACGATATTTGACAGTTCTAGTTCGTTTTTAGTAAAAAAAACTAGTGTCTTACAACCCAACCACTATGGTGTCTCATAACCCAACCATGATGTCATTTCGAATGTGACAGAAAAAAAACAATGTTTTTCTCGTATATGCGCAAAACTCAATAGTGCATCGTAAAATGTAAGGAAAACACTAAATGAAAATGCATCACATTCACCTTTTTCAATTGATACACTCAGCAAAATAATGTTTTTAAAAAAATGAGTAAAATTTTTGCACGATGTGTTTACACACGATGTCCGTATCTAATATAAGCAACACGTCTATACACCTCGGTGCTACCACAAAAACTAGCAGACGTCAAAACAAAAATTTGACAGTAGACAGATTGGAATTATCGCGATTGCGCGATGCATAAAAACGACTATCTCACAACCCAACCTTTTCCCCTGCTGTTAAACATACGCTGTTGCAATTTCGAGTTTCTTCTACTTTCTTCTAATTTATTGAAGATCAACTCACTCAATGAGCTATTCCAAATGTACGTCACTGCGATTAATAGGAAGCCAGTGGTGGCCGGAGTTCAGTGTAATTTAATGGATATAATTCTGCACTTCGTTAATAACTGAAAAAGTACATTGTGTGTAGAATAACGTGTTGAGCACAGACGAAGTTATTTAATTCATCTCAGTATAGGTTTAATAAAATCGAGTCTGTCTGTCTGTTTGCACATTTCCACTAAAATTCATTATAAAGTTATACATTCTTATCTACTTCATTAGCGAAAAATGTGTTTTTATTAACTTGCGCAACTTATTTCTTTTTAATTGTAGATTATTTTGCAAGAATATTCCATGTATGCGCTTTTTTTAAAGGTCTCAAAAATTTTCGAGTTCCACTTTCGGAGGATTAAGGTTTATAGAATCCCTTGTACAGATATATTTTTTCTTTTTATTTATTTATTGCTACAAGTCGCATCAACAACAAGGTCATTAGCAACCACAAAGATTATATCATAAGATCACAATATTATGTCTTTAAACATAGAAAACATTTATAGGTATACTGAGGGGAAATAGATTTGCAGTTGTTATATACAAAATTACAGAGTATGAAAAATTTTAGTGGATTTTAGAAATTTTATAACTTGGATTATATTCGTACTAATACTAAAACATTCACTTAAATTGTTAGGGATAGCCAAGCGTCTTATTTAGAAGGAGAACAGAGAAATATTGATTGCAGAACGTTTGTAGTTGCATAATAATGATCAGAAGATAATGCTGAACGAGATATTTCGTTTCCACGAATTCATTTCTATTATTTAACAATCAAGTGTGAGCCACGGTGGTACGGGCCGTTTAGCGGGTTATGCATAGGCATGTCTCGCGGTATGAGGGGCGTAAATTCGGATACGAGGCAGGTAATGCGATGACGCGTTGTACCTCGTTCCCGTCCCCTATTTGGTCCTATTTATTATCCCTCCAGGAGGGGACGCTAAGTAAGGGGAGTGCAGCTTTCCTATGTAAAAAAACGTGACACGTCGAGTGAAAATCGGTATAATTTTCTAATAGCGAAATCAGCTGTTAATTCACCCGCGACGGAACATTTTGAACGCTAAGCAAAGAGGTAAGGGTTAGGGGACAGCGTCACGGAAGGGCAAGGGAGGAGACTGGAATTTTACTATAACTTTTGAACCATAAAAGATATCGGGATAAAAATTCCACTAAACTTCATTAAAAAATTATTCTACTGCCTACTGATAACTATCTTAATAAATATATTTTTTCTAATCATTCTTTAATTAATTTCATTAAATTTGGTCGTCTAAGATTAAAATCTCTATCTCTATCTGAGACCACCTTGGCGATTGGAAATTTAATTACGTTAATAATCAACCAGGATTTGTTATTGCACATGGACAAAGTCGCGGGTACAGCTAGTGAAATCATAAAATTGCTTTTATGGTAAATTGTTCAACAACATATACATACAATTGATCACAAGATTGTTGAATTACTATGATAGGCCCCAGCGAATTGTGAAAAAGCTATAATATTTAATCGTATATCGAAGATTGATATGTACTTGTATTATACACTCGTTGAGGCGACGACATAAATTAGAACGAGGTTAAACAATCGGTTGTCGGCCACAATGCTCGAATAGCGACGGTGTTAACGTAAAATCGACGCCATGAATTAAAGGCAATTCCATCGGCGATCTGTAAGGCAACGATTTTCGAGCAGCGCGAGTTATTTATGCCGGTGTTGAAGTATCGCAAATATTTGCAAGCAATCGGTAGTGTATGATCGCGTATGATTCGACAATATTGTAACTCGGCCGAATATTGGAAAAGCAGGGAACAATGACCAATCGTGACACGATGTAACGTGTAATGACGGTCAATCATTACACCGGTCCGGCCGATATATTATACAGGAACAACTGTAAATGAACACCGGCCACGCACAACATTATATGTACATTTCATAGGGAATTAAACTTGCAGGATGTTCGACATTCTAAATCGTGATTACATGTATTAGTACGCCGCGCAATGCTCCCAAAGCCTGAAAACCTCGGCAAAATTTAAAAAATCAACTTTCTAGGTACGTTTTAAACAATCACAGTCCGAACTTCCAGTTCTTTATTACAATTTTTATAGAAATCGAGTCATTTTTTCAAATAGCCGTCCACCACATTGGATCGGTCATTTTGTTTTCCGTAATTTCAATTTTAGATTCGTAATCAGAGATCCAGAAAACATTTTATTACCAATTTTTGTAGGAATCAAATCATTTTTCGGTAAACCTTACGTTTAGGGGAGGCAGCTCCGATGATCTTGATCTTGACATATGTTGTCAAGGACAACATTCTGAACAACTTTTGTCAATACAACTAAATACTCGGTGCTCGGTCTTAGTTTTCGAGTTAATTGCAAAAAACTATTGCTAGTACTAAATTGAATTTTCTGTATTCGCGCGAGTGATACATATTATAGGGTAAGCTTTCAATTTTGGAAGATTACTCCTGGTATTTCGTAAGCGTGGTCGCTCTTCGTCCCCTTCACGACCTAACCACACCTCACTCTGTTCGTATTATTTTTCCAGTACTATTTCAAATTCTGGATGACAACTATAATGCAAAGATCATTCGAACAGAGTGAGGTGTGGTTAGGTCGTGGAGGGAGCGGAGAGGGCCGACCACGCAGACGAAATTGTGAATATCTCGAAAACTAAAAGCGACCTCCCTATATTGGAAAAGGAAAAAGTTCAAAATGTCGAAATCTATAACATATTTAAATTTGTAAAATATCTATCTCAAAATGAGAATTTTATTCAGTATTTAAATGGTCTAATGGATACATAGAATTCATTATTTCGAAAAAAACATCAAATATCTCGATAACTAAGACCGAGCACCGGGTAGTTGTAATGACAAAAGTTGTTCAGAATGTTGTCCTTGACAACATATGTCAAGGTCATCGGAGCTGCCTCCCCTAAACTAAAGTTTTACCCATTTTTTCCAAATACCCGTCCGCTATACTGGATCGGCCATTTTGTTTTTCGAAATTCTGCGTTCAGAATCGTAATCAGCGACCTTGAAAGCATTGTATCAGAAATTTTTAATGAAATCCAGACACGTCTTGAGGTTTTGATTACGTTTTCGTGATTTCTGACGACAACGTAGAAACCTTTCGAAATTAATTAATATTGTATATCGCCGGTATTTTATATATTATTAATAATTGCCCGTATACACGAGTGCTCGATGACATGCACAACTCTCTCATCTTATTTTTCCTTGAAATTATTAAAATTCGCCAGTTTCCGAGCCCCGATAATTTACATACATGAAAATACCGCCGACGAAATCCATACTGTCCGGTTGTGAACATTTCTAAAATTTCAATCTTCGATAATTAAATTTACCAAAACGATTACACCGACGCCGCGAACCTCTCCAAATGTAATTCGATTGCCAACGTACTTTTAATTATTGTTCCGCACTCTCTGTTAACTCTCTGCTCATTTATACAATCTGCCCGTTCCTTGATGCACGCGACGCCATCGCAACAATTTTTGGTAAATTGATTAGCCCCTTGCACTATAATATCGTGTCGGAATCGTGATGATATTATTAATTTCCTTTAGATCAAAATAAAATTCTATCTTGTCATCAATTGTATAATTTTAAGATAACATATAGGCATACAATAGACGTAGAATTTCATCGTTTTCTAGGAAATGATAGAATCGATGAAGTTAAAACTGCCTTTACCACGCACTCGTAATTGATTCTCCGAAAATTTCGTTTGTAATTCGCGTCCCACGATTAAAGTTCATCCCTTTATCCAGTTACAAATTACGGAGGGTTGAAAAACGGGCCGCACTTTAAACGTTACATATACAGAGCATAATATGCGAAGCGTTCGTCGTGAGAAAACAAAATTAGCATAAGCCCATTTCGGTCGGAACGAAACTACCCGACTATATCCCATTTGTTCCCTATCTTCGGTAGCACGTTCGCTCCTCCATTCACAGGCCACTTAGCTCGGGGTACGCGAATGTCGAGAGACCTAAAACTAAACATATTAGTTCTTGACTTATTTTCTATTGATTGGCCGTATTTAATAATACGTTCAGTTAATACAACAATTTCAGACAATTTCAAGTATTTGAAACTTCAATCGTAAACCAACAACTCACCCTCCTTAACCCCTTGACCGTATTTTAACCAATCAGACTCGCCGTGAAGATTTGAACAAAGTCTAACAAATACGATTCCATGTAGCCATACAAAAAATACAAATTTTCTTATTTCTTCAACGACATCTTTTGGGTCTAAAGACATATTTTGGAATTGTACAGTTACGCACATAATCGATCACGCACACTTTAAATCAGAATAAACGACTTCAATTTCTCTGTAAGGCTAAAAAGATTAGTACATGACGTTTAACAAATATGTTGAAAAAATGCATTTGATTGGAATTGTGAAAAACGATAGTAAAAATTGATGTTTACAAGTTTTTTTATCTGAGCCAATAACGAACGACGTTACAGATTAAGCTAATTCTTGTATCCTTACAGCGAGAAATTGAAGACGTTTGGTCCATTCATAAAAAAATTATTCTATAGTGTGACAGAGGATATATAAATTCTTATGAAACGCGAAATGAAATTGAGGCGACTATCATAGGTTCAGGTAATTATATAGTTCATTTTTCCCGACAGAAAAACGATGATTGTTTTATTTCTGTATACGATTGGAATTTGCAGTATGCCATTTTGCTCCGCGCGAGTAGTGATTGAAATGAAGTAGAATATGTCAAAGATGTTTACTCAACAGAATTTAAATAGAGTATACTATTTAAAATTTGTTAATAGCGCAAATGCAAAAATGTCCGCAGTCCTCTTTGTAAATGTGTGGGAGTAAAATTTTAAACTAAGTAAGTCTTATGTTATTTAGTGGTGGTTACTATAAAA
Source organism: Lasioglossum morio (assembly GCA_916610235.2). NCBI lineage: Eukaryota > Metazoa > Arthropoda > Insecta > Hymenoptera > Halictidae > Lasioglossum > Lasioglossum morio. Next base: position 3,529,768 of record OU744334.1, on the reverse strand, counting down.
ACGGATCGCAGTAATATTGTATTACAGTTATAATGTTACCTATGATTGAAATAAAGTAGAGTATGTCAAAGATGTTTACTCAACTGAATTTAAATAGAGTATACTTTTTAAAATTTGTTAATAGCGCAAATGCTAAAATGTCCGCAGCCCTCTTTGTAAATGTGTGGGAGTAAAATTATAAACTAAGTCTTATGTTATTTAGTTGTGGTTACTATAAAAACGGATTGCAGTAATATTGTATTACAGTTACAATGTTACCTATGATTGAAATAAAGTAGAGTATGTCAAAGATGTTTACTCAACAGAATTTAAATAGAGTATACTATTTAAAATTTGTTAATAGCGCAAATGCAAAAATGTCCGCAGTCCTCTTTGTAAATGTGTGGGAGTAAAATTATAAACTAAGTCTTATGTTATTTAGTGGTGGTTACTATAAAAACGGATTGCAGTAATATTGTATTACAGTTACAATGTTACCTAGGATTGAAATAAAGTAGAGTACGTCAAAGATGGAGACACAACTGAATTTAAATAAAGTATACTATTTAAAATTTGTTAATAGCGCAAATGCAAAAATGTCCGCAGTCCTCTTTGTAAATGTGTGGGAGTAAAATTTTAAACTAAGTAAGTCTTATGTTATTTAGTGGTGGTTACTATAAAAACGGATCGCAGTAATATTGTATTACAGTTATAATGTTACCTATGATTGAAATAAAGTAGAGTATGTCAAAGATGTTTACTCAACTGAATTTAAATAGAGTATACTTTTTAAAATTTGTTAATAGCGCAAATGCTAAAATGTCCGCAGCCCTCTTTGTAAATGTGTGGGAGTAAAATTATAAACTAAGTCTTATGTTATTTAGTTGTGGTTACTATAAAAACGGATTGCAGTAATATTGTATTACAGTTACAATGTTACCTATGATTGAAATAAAGTAGAGTATGTCAAAGATGTTTACTCAACAGAATTTAAATAGAGTATACTATTTAAAATTTGTTAATAGCGCAAATGCAAAAATGTCCGCAGTCCTCTTTGTAAATGTGTGGGAGTAAAATTATAAACTAAGTCTTATGTTATTTAGTGGTGGTTACTATAAAAACGGATTGCAGTAATATTGTATTACAGTTATAATGTTACCTATGATTGAAATAAAGTAGAATATGACAAAGATGTTTACTCAACAGAATTTCAATAGAGTATACTATTTAAAATTTGTTAATAGCGCAAATGCAAAAATGTCCGCAGCCCTCTTTTGTAAATGTGTGAGAGTAAAATTATAAACTAAGTCTCATGTTATTTAGTTGTGGTTACTATAAAAACGGATTGCAGTAATATTGTATTACAGTTATAATGTTACCTATGATTGAAATAAAGTAGAATATGACAAAGATGTTTACTCAACAGAATTTCAATAGAGTATACTATTTAAAATTTGTTAATAGCGCAAATGCAAAAATGTCCGCAGTCCTCTTTGTAAATGTGTGGGAGTAAAATTATAAACTAAGTCTTATGTTATTTAGTTGTGGTTACTATAAAAACGGATTGCAGTAATATTGTATTACAGTTATAATGTTACCTATGATTGAAATAAAGTAGAATATGACAAAGATGTTTACTCAACAGAATTTCAATAGAGTATACTATTTAAAATTTGTTAATAGCGCAAATGCAAAAATGTCCGCAGCCCTCTTTTGTAAATGTGTGGGAGTAAAATTATAAACTAAGTCTTATGTTATTTAGTTGTGGTTACTATAAAAACGGATTGCAGTACTATTGTATTACAGTTATAATGTTACCTATCATTGAAATAAAGTAGAGTATGTCAAGGATGGTGACACAACTGAATTTAAATAGAGTATACTCGCCCGACATCTATTTTACCACGTTTTTATTAGCTCGCTTTCTTGTTTGTGTGTTTGTGGGTTTGTTCTAGATCATTTTGAAGATGTGTATCTAAATTCGGAGGTGGTCCGTCGAGCAAGTAGGTCTCGCAAGAAACTCTCGCGGTTGCAATTCGTCCGGAGATTTATTGTCACGCGCGGAATACGGGAAAACGCATCTCCCCCCGGCCGTACCCCTCCGCCACCACCCTACCGAACCGGAAACCATTTGTCCAGGCACAGCCACGTAGTGTGTAAACACGTGGACGGGGGTTTGGTTTCTCGTATGAGGTTACGAGGGTGCACGGAGATGGTGAAGCGGGGAGAGAGCGCGTGGTAGAGAGGCTTGCGGTAGGCGGGGGGTTGATTTTCGTTCTGGGTTGTAGGCGCAGAGAGCGGGTGCAGAAATCGTGTGGGTTTCTATCCCCGCGGGCTATATCCCCGGAATCAGCTGCCAGATTATTCTATTACCGCGTATCAACATGGGCTTTGTTTGGTCTGAAAACACGGGCCCGCCACATTGTTTCAGCCAGATAAAGAATTTAACGTCGGGTAATTAAAAGGACCGGCCTCGGGGACAGGTCCGTCGCGGGGCCGTTGGCAGGACAGTTCTCCTTGTCTTTTTTAAATACACGGGATAAGACCAAGGCGATCTTCTCGCCCCGGAAATCCCTCCTGGGGGACGTTTTCGGCCTCCGTTTAGCTACGCGACTCTCCACGGCCCCCGTTCGACGACCCGCACGAACTACTACTCGCCGGAGCACACTGCGGATTCCAATCACGAACAGAAATAGAATAATCATCGTCTTTCTGTGAAGAAAAACAGAATGTTAGGTCGTTCGGAAAGTAATTTCGTTTCTCGTGTAGAGAATTAATGACCGTGATCGATCGCGACCAATAATAATTAAAAAAATATTATTTACACATGAAATAGTTAACTAATCCTTCTAACGTCTCAAAAGAAAAAGCTCAAGCTGCTGGTTATAATTTTGAAAAAGTTATTTAGATGGGTCGAATTTTGAAGATGGTACAACAATTAGTTTGTACACGAGTTGGATCTCGTTTCCTCATTAAATTATTTTCGCTTGTCAACTGTAGGGGAGACCGAAACCGAACTGGCTCGTATTCGATTGTACCGTTCGCTGACTACATAGAATTTTTATCCAATTTTTATTTGTTAATGTAAACTATACAGATCTGGTTGCGTTCTCATCGGTGTCGAATATTTGTTAAAATGGAAATGGAATAATATTTAAATGAGAAGCGAGAGGCGTGAGAGTCTAATTAAAAAACCGAGTCTCCGACACGTACACACGAAGAAAGACAATTCTTAATCGACGGATTTCACGATTTGAACGGAGGACGGATTTCCTGTTCCAAGTTTTCTTCGTTCGAGCTTCTTTGGCGCACTAATGGAAATGAAATCCTTTACGATGAAGACTCCAACAACAGCTCCGACAAAGGTGAGTTCAGTCGACCCTAAAACTGAATCTCACCCCCGGCGTTACTTGCTTTCCCACTCTCTCTTTCTCCATTCCACTTCCCTTCCCTCTTTCTCTCTCTCTCTCTCAACCCTCCCTTTCTCTCACCCTCTCTATCTATCTCTATCTCGCTCATCGTTTCATTTGATTACATGAAAACATCGAGAGCCGACAGACCACGCTCCTCGCCCTCTCGTTACGTTGAGTTAATCAACCTATTAATTAATATTATCCGACCTGTCTCGCTCAATAAAGGGAGATCAGAATCGAGCGGGAAAAGCTACAACGCGCAAAGACGATTGGAGCCGATACAAAGGCGAGTTTGATCTCCTCTCCGCAGAGTAGTTTCACGAAAAGAGTTTAATTAAACTCTCCTTCGGCTCGCGATTGGATTAGATCCGTCGATACGCACACTTTTTTCCTGCGGATCAGACTGATTATGCTCGCCGTCTTTTATTCGAGAAGGTCTTCGAGGAACTGCGAAAATTTTCATTCTTCATATCACGTATTATGTATAGTTGTCATTATTATATTGCTTTTATTGTGTAGACAAGTTGGAGGAGCAGTGTGCAGATATGGTTTCACGCGAATGGTATTATTAGACTACAGATCTGTTTGTAAAATAAAAACGTTCCGTGTCGATTGTAAGAGATAATCATTCTGAGTCTGGACTAATTGAATATTGAAATATAGTGAAGTATTGAAACGATATTGAACATTCCCAGAAGTGATTAACGGTTTGCTGCATGGATCAAATGGAAATCATCGACACAAATTTCCCCGACACGCTTTTCACCGACAACTACTTTAGCCTACAACGCCTTTAACCACCAACGATTTTGACAGACGACGAATTTAATCGACAACGAATCTAAAATTGATTGTGATTTCCATGGGACCCTCGCCGCATAGTTGTTACGATAGTTATCGGTAGGTAGGAATAATTTTTGAATAAATTCTAGTGGAAATTTCATCCCGATATCTTTACTAGAGCTCGAACTTTTATCCGGGTATATGAGATACCCGGGTACCCGAGTACCCATGAGATACCCGGGTAGAGCAAAACTACCCGGGTATCTCATGAGATAGCCAAGTACCCGGGTACCCGGGTACTCGGGTATCTTATAAGACAGCCGTGTCCTCGGATACCCGAGTATCTCATGAGGTCTCATAACTGGTTACGAGAGCTATTATTACCTGTGCCACAGCGCCATATGCTTTACTTGATTATTAAATTAGTTTATATTTTACAAAAATGATATATACGACTAAGTATTTTCAAGAATTGTCTTTATTAATATCCGCAGTCTATTCATGAGATACCCGGGTACTCGGGTAATTTTTGTTTACCCGAATACCCGGGTATCCGGGTAATGCTTTTTACCCGAGTACCCGGGTACCCGAGTAATTTTTGTTTACCCGGGTATCTCACGGGTAACCCGGGTACCCGGGTATCTCATAAGTCACAGCTCTAATCTTTACACGGTTTCATATTCATTTCAATTCTTATCAGCGGTCAAAATGTCCCATAGTGACGCGCGGTACGGGACAAACGGGACGCTAAGGGAGGTGAAATTTTGATGAGCCAAAATATTTCGGTATAGCGAAATTGCACGTTTTTTGGAAGGAATGCGGTGGTTCCAACTAGAGTTCTAGATCATGTAACTAGTTCCAGAACCTTCTACCGAATCGCCGCCCCTCAGCACAGAGGGCTCTACAAACTTTTCCACTACCGCCCGACCCCGAAGAAAAATTTTAAGCCATTTGTGACGTAGAGTGTATATTCAGTACAGTGTGCAGTGTATAGTCAAGTAAAATGAAAACTACGCGTTATCGCATTGCTTGCCTCGCCCGGCCGATTCAGACCATGGATTTGCTCATTTATTTATTTAACGGTTCATTTCACAGGACTTTTTGAAACGCAACGCTTCTCTTTAGAAGACCTTAACCCTTGCGAAAGCGTAACCTGAAAATTTTGAAGACTTTAACCCTTCGCTACATAGTGTATCATATTTGGTACAATTAACAAATTTGGTATATAGTAAACTAAGAATGTGTTTTCTTACTATGTTCATTTTTCTGAAAATGTTGTTATAATTCTTTTTAATATTTTTCCCTTAAATAAAATTGCAAATATTGACCGTTATCCAATTTTTTCATTCAAATTAAAAAAATCATGCAGTGAATGGTTAAATTAAAATAGTTACGTATTGAAATGCTATTTAAAAGAAAAACGAACTAATTCGATCGAGACGGAAAATGTGGATCTTGAAATCGCAACGGTGATCATGACTCTGCGATCACTGTGATACACAGACTGTGGATCTTTATGCAAAATACAAATTGTCTTCGTCGCGTACAACGTACGAAAACCACAGAAAACTGTCTTCCTATCTTTAACAATTCTAATAAATTGAAAATAACATAAGGATGTCCTTAAATCGTCCGAATGTTTTCACCGTTTTAAATTACATCCATCTGTTTTTCCGTAGTCTAGTGATAAATCAGTAGTTGGAATGATCGTGGAAGTGAAATGATTCTAGGGGTATCGTCTCGTTACCTTCTCGCGAAAGAGACGACGGAGATTATACAAGAGCAAAAACGTGCGTCGTGTAAAAGAAAACGAGCTTGTGTCGGACGATCCGAGTCAGAATGAAAACCTAATTATCTCCGTTTTCGCCGTTACAATATGCTTTACTCGGCCGTAAACCCGGCGCCCTGAGAAATGAAAAACCCCCGTAAACACATCTCCGCGATAATTTGAAGAGACCCAGGGACCAGGAGGGAAATGCTCGGGGATAACGATGGTTTACATAAAACTGCCCCGTCCTGAAAGAGAGTTTATGACTCTCAATACGAAGCCCGTGTTGTTTGCCCGTTTCGTCCACCCACTTCCTTGCGTCTCTCTCTCTCTCTCTCCCTGCCTCTCATCTCTTCGCTCGTTTCTCTCCTCGTTCATGCTTCGTCTCGCGTCGCAGGAAAAAGATCCCGACAAAGAAAAAGGGTGGGTAGGCTGCTCGTTAGGTGGCGAAAGCAACGGACGAATAAAACAAGCGGCATCGTCGGTGTCGTCGAGCAACGAGAAACAACGTTCATCGCTCTCTTCTTCACGCGCCACTTCCTCCTACGTCATCTCGTTACGTGCGAGGAGCCGAGTAACGGTCCCGCAAAGTGAACGCCGGGAAAAAGATTCCCTTTTTGCAAATACGGATCGCTACCGGGTCCTTTAGAGCGGCTTCAACCCCTCCCACTCTTCCTCCTCCTCCTCCTCCTCTCGCTGTCTTCTTTCTATCTGATTCGTCGGCTAGACAGACAAAGGGAGGAAAGCGATCGTTACAGGAAACTCGCATGGTCAAAAAGCACACGGTGATCCGTGAACTGCCATTTAGAATCCGCGATTTCCAACGTGAACCTGCTCCTTCGGGGGCAAATATTTTATTTCAGACACTCTCGGGATTTGTTATCAGTGGATATGATGCGTCTACGAATAAATGAGGAGGTTCCATTTAATTCCGCCTAATAAACAAATTAAGAAAGAGAATAAATTCCTGCTTCATTCAATTGATTGCGTCATTTAAAATCTTGTTTTCAGTGGTAATAGCCTTTATAATTTATTAGATCATTTTTGTTTATAATATGGTTGCGGAGGCTTCGGCGTGGTCTTGCCGGAGAACACATTATAATAATGAACAAGGAAACTATAACTTTATTAATTGAACGACAAAGAGGTATATAATCGTTGATGCGTGTTCTTGTATCTATCACTCAAGAGGATCTGACATCTCTCTTCTTCTTATCAACAACTTCGTTGTCTGGGGCGACTTCACTCGATCTCTGCGATATCTTGAGAGTATCACAAGGGAAAGCAACTTCATCTCGTGCCGTCGTAACAATATGACAAATTTATCATAGGCAAATCTATCACGTCACAACACATACTATTTTAAATTACACCTGTAATGAATAGACAGCGGATCTTTATGAAAAATACAAATTTTCTACCTGATTTGCAATCAACTACAGTGAAATAGAAATTGATTTTCTTCCTTAACCCTTTTAGTGCCGGAGGCCGATATATCGGTCCGCGCCTTGTAGCGCTTTATTATTCGCATTGCGTGAGAGCTCTATCTCAAAATAAATTTATAATACGTTATAAATGGTCTAATTTCATTATGAGAGAATTGAAAAAAATAGTTTTTCTTTTCAATGAATTTAGAAAAACTAGTGTCATTGTTTTGTTTTCTATTTCGCCCTTAATATACTGCTTTTTTAATCATGTAAATATTGTTTCTTGTTTGGTTTTTATGAGCATTTTCCCAAACCCTAGTAAAACCGTGAAATTCGGCCGGTTATTCTCGCATAGGCACCTCTTTTTCGCCTGGCACTAAAAGGGTTAATATGTTTAATAGGTTGAAGATATACATATATGTATACATATATACATATGTATATGTATATGTATAAATCTTTATTTGGTCCCCGCAGGGTTACAAATTCGTAGACCTTTCCTCCTTTACTCCCTACTTCAATACAAACTACAATAGGTTGAAAATATAATATAATATTTTTCAATCCTTCTAATGTTTTCTTTGTTTTCACATTGTCGAGTTACACCTACTCATTCTTGTCATAAATGCATCAAATCCGCCGTCTACTTATAACTGCAGGAACGGCAAGACGGAACATTCCGTGGTTACAACATAAGCAGAGGGTTGTTACGTGATCGACGTGTATTGCAGCCGTTGTGCACGGCAGAAAATGCGTGTACACCTGAATATGCGCAGTCGTATCTCGATTCTTGGCCTCACAATGCCGGAACAATTGAAACGCTGCGTTCCAGCTATAGTAGTACGTACATATGTATACTGAACTGTTTTATTGCCCTCCGAGAGTCTCGATATAAGCAACGCGACTGTCAAACAACCCCAAGCTACAAGTTTTCCCGGCGTGTATCCCGCTGTCGATACTTTTATTCGCAGTTCCTCGAACGCCCGGCGAGAAGATTGATTCGCTTCTCTTACATGTTTTGCAAATCACTTTTCGCGCTGTTCTTTTTTCTTTCGGTGTCGGCGGCCTCGACGATTCCCGTAAATCCTTATTTTTATCTTACCTCGGTGAGAGTCGTGGTTTCATCGAGTAACATTGTGAAAAGGAGCAAAATTGTTCCATCAGGTTTTTCGGATAGTAGGGGAGTGTACCGACCAAAATTAGTTATGGCTTTCCAGGTCACATGGCTACTCTTTCTTTAAGAAAACAAATGAATATAACTATTGTGAATATACTCTGTACTTTGTTATGTAATACTCTGTACTAAGCATTATGTTATAATAAATCTCATATAAGATTTCCAAATTAAAAAAAAAAAGATAACTATTGTGAGTAATATGTTTCGTTGCTATATTGTTCATTCGATTGTTCTCACAGTTCTGACACATTTAACGTGGGCGATATTTCGAGTGTTAAGTGTTATTTTATAGATCTGATATTTTATTTCTCAGGTAAGTAAACGACTTTGTTGAATTATGTATGTATATTATATCTAGTCTATTAAGAGTCTATTAAGGCCCTGTTTTGGAATTTTCTTTGTATATTATGTATACCAAAACTTAAAATGTTTCCCATGTTTGTCGTCCAGTACCGACCATCCAACTGTCGTGCAGTACCGACCAATCAACCGTCAACCAGTATAATCTGAACTTTTCTTATCTGTAAGTTCAATCTGTTAGCATTTGAAATGAAGTTAGAAAATGTTTATTTAATCTTTCTTCTACCTTTTCCCACAGAAAAATGTCCGAAATTCCAAAGCAGAAAAAAGGAAAATGGACAGTTGAGAATATGAATACGACTTTAAAGCTACTCCTCGAGTCTAAAATGACCCAAAGAGAGGCCGCTGAGGCTTTTAATATCCCAAAAACTACATTGGGAGATCGATTCCGAGCAACTTAAGCCGGAGAATGTGTAAATTTAACTCCTCAAATGGGTAAATTTAAAAAAACATTTAATACAGAATTAGATAAACAATTGGTTTCGTACGTGAAAGACCAAGATTGTAAATTCATGCCGTTCAGCAGAATGGAGTTTTTAAAATTCGTCTATGACTTAGCTGAGCATTTAAAATTGCCCCATCAGTTTGACAAGGAAAAGAAAACTGCTGGGAAGCAATTTTACTATGATTTTATGGCATGTCATCCAGATCTTTCCCTGAGGACTCCACAATCTACAAGCATACAAAAATGCGTATTCTAACATCTAAATGTCTTTTTTTAATATTATTAATGTTACTGGTACTGGACGACAATTCTTTGTTTCCTTCAAATTCGACTATTTTTAATTGTTACAAATAATGGATACTAATTATTAAATTTCACAGTATTAATTTCTCGCCTTTTATTAAGTTCCCTTTGTGTTACAAATTCCTTTTTTTAATTTTAATTTTTACCGATTCTAGACCACCTAATAACCAGAAAACTTAGAGCGGTCGGTACTGCACGACTCTCCCCTAATTTGTTATCACTATAAAATCCTCAGAAAATGCTATAACATAAAATTCTGCAGAATTTAATAGAATTTTTATTTATCCCAGATCTACAAAGGCTTCTACCACTGAAAATCAGATTTAATATGTTTCCAATTTCTCGAAATTTGCCTATAAAAATTGAAAGTTGTACATAAACATCCGCAGTCTATTTCCAATTGTATTTCAGCCAGTTCTGGGTGCAGTTACGTGAAACCTTGATCGGAACATCCTGTGGTTGGTCTGCCGGCGAATTCTCGGAAGGGATTAGCCCGCCAATGAGGACACACGGCTATCGGAGCAGTCAGCGACACCGATTGCGTGACAGGAGTCAAAGCATTCGAAAGCAATGAGTCCTTCATTCGGAACGAGAAGAGGCAGTTAATAGCTGGAGGACAATAGAGTTGGGGTTGGCTGTTTCAAGGATCCTGGGAGTAAGTACCGAGAAGGGGGAGGGTCAGGGCAGCAGGTTTGGTCGCAGGCGTGACTGTGTGAGACCCACGCTGAGATAATTGAGCCGTCAGCTGCATGAGCCTCGAGCGCCATGATAACGCCAGCCACCGCCACCCTCGCCAATGTGTTTTCTGCTCGGAGCGGAACACTTAGAGCCCGCGACGAGCCCCGGTTCGAATTACCCCAAAACGATCCCCAGACCCCACTGCTCGATCCTTGAAAGGACATCCGCCTCCTCTTCTTCGAATCGTTATGATAATTTCAACGATTTTTCCCTCTGTCTGTTCTAAGTCGACCCCGTTCAGCTTCCTTCGATACCCGAGTAAACGGTTTTAGAGATATTTGGATTTCAAATTGCACGACCACAAACAATAGCTGATAACTACATTGCACATCTTTATGGATTTATGGATTCTAAAAAGTTTTCAAGAACTGCTACAATTCCACAGAATTTAATACGATTTTTACTTTATTTCTGTGAAGTATAAGTTCTCACTACAAAATTTCATTCGTCATCTCCACAGAGTTTTCCATGGTTATTGCAATGTCAAAGAAACACAATCATTATACGATTGATACGAAAAATTGCTTCGTGTCGCCTGCAATGGAAATTTTCGCCAGAAAACGTGCTCTTCGATTCAGCGCGCGCGACGTTCCACCGAAACCGAAGGAAACGTTTCGAATGAAATTTTTCTTCGCGGCGATAAAGGAATCGTTTCGCAGGGTGAACGCGGAGCAGGAAGCGAGCACCGTGAAAAACAGGATAAAAAGAAGTAAGCAGAGTTATGAGGAGAGCCGGGCATAACCTCGATGGTGAAAGAACTTACAGCGAACCTATTCCAACCCGTTATAATCCGTCTAACTCGATGGAGGATTTAGTAATACGACCCGACGCGTGAAATCCCGACGGGTTTCCTCGTGATGAGAATTCAGCCGGGAAACCCTCGTAGGTATGCAATGGGAATCAGAACATAAACGGAATACCGGGAAATTTGCATACCGTCGAACAGATTCGCGAGGATCTTTGTCAAGAGTTGGTTGTGCTCCGATTTTGTCCTTCTCTCGGCCCGGGAGAGCCCGGTGCAAAAGGAACGCTGGGAAAGGTGCAGAAAAATTATTACGTTGTTCCAAATGCTCGATCTTATGACGCGATCAACCGTTTGGACTCGAGGCAGTTTTAATTACACAATCGAGACATTTCTTTCAACCAAGATCATTTTTACTCTATGTAATCTTTTTTACATTGTGCACGTCGAATAGAACCTATTTTCTCATACAAGGGTTGAGCTTTTTACAGAATATACCAGAATACAGACGATCAACCGTTTGGACTCGAGGCAGTTTTAATTATACAATCGAGACATTTCTTTCAACAAGATCATTTTTACTCTATGTAATCTTTTTTACATTGTGCACGTCGAATAGAACCTATTTTCTCATACAACGGTTGAGCTTTTTACAAAATATACTAGAATACAGACGATCAACCGTTTGGACTCGAGGCAGTTTTAATTACACAATCAAGACATTTCTTTCAACCAAGATCATTTTTACTCTATGTAATCTTTTTTACATTGTGCACGTCGAATAGAACCTATTTTCTGATACAACGGTTGAGCTTTTTACAGAATATACTAGAATTCAGACGACTTTCATAATGTTAAAACTGTTTTGAATAACGCAGTGTGTACGGCAATTTTTACTGGCGCCTCAGAGTCACCATTCGAGTGCAAAGAGTTCATTCGAAGCGTGCGTTCCCTTACGCTGAACACTCCAAAGAATGTCCAGCAATAAAGCAATATGACTTAAGCCATTGTAAAAGCCGGCGATCAAACACCGTGTGTTATCAAGAGCCGAAACGTGTCCTGTTCGGTGGAACAGAGGAGAAGAAAGGAGGGCGAGGTAGTCCGGGCGAAGAAACAAAACGCCGCAACCCTTCGGTGTTATCTGGCGTCCATTATCGTGCGAGATAACGAGGAAATAAAAATTACGAACTGGCGGCAGTACGTTCGGCGGGGGAACGGGAATCTCGGAAGGAAAAGAGTGAATTATCGTTATAGAGCGACGCATGAATTTCCATCATATTTCGCTCGGCCAAAAAGACGAGCGTCGTTCAAAGCGCACTATGCGTTATTGCAGACTTTACAGTGAATTCCGCGAACTAAGGGTGCGAGACAGAGAAACGTGGATAGAGAGAGAGAGAGAGAGAGAGAGAGAGAGAGAGAAAGAGAGAAAGAGTGTACGTAGGAGTGAGCGAGAAAGAAGAAAGGACGAGAAGAACGGATGGAGTTCGGTGGAGAGAGACGAAGTGAGAGAGGGAGAAAGAGGAAGGTAGTAATGCGGACCGATTATCCGTCCCTAGACACAGATACCTCCCCCTCTTTTTGTCACCCTCCCCCCCCTCTCTTCCTACCATAGTGTTTCCCCCTTGAGGAACTTTCAACGATCCCCTCTTCGAAACGTTCGGTGTTCCACGTTTAGAGGGGTGGGGGACATGGTGAGACGGGGAGCGAGAGGTTAGCAGAGCGAGGGAGAAAGAGAGTGAGAGAGGGGAGTCGAGAGAGGACTCGTTTAGGTAAGCTGCACATTCCAGAGGGATGGAAAAGTAGAGGGGATCCGGTGAAGTCTCGACATCCGACGGGGATGATGGTTTCCGCGGGGGCCACACCCACCACCCCTAGAGACAGCCAATCAGATTCGCGGGCCGAAGGGTTGCCAGCGATCCGAGAGCTGTCATCGTGCCAGCTCCGGCTTTGGCTGCGTTGCAACGATATAAATCTCGAATTTAAAGTCTTAAAACGTCGCGCTATTCCCTCCGACGCGGGGCTCCTCCTTTTCCGACCCGCTCAAACGGCCTTTCCGGTTTTCCCCGTTTCCGCCTGTTCCGCGGGAAAGACTCGACGAAAAAGAACCGTGGCTGAAACACGGTCGTCGAGGCTTTCGAGAATCTTCAGGATCGCTGGACCCGCGATAACACACGCATGATTCTCGACGACGCCACGCTACGAATATGTCTGCTCCTCTTTCACGACCGTTCTGCCTTGTCTGTGAGTACTGTCTCTTTCTCTCCGCAAATACTCTTTCCCTCGGAATAATGATTTTCCTCGCTGCGTGGAACATCGAAGGCTCAGTAGACTTTGGAATGAAAATTTTCTATGGTTATTAACGCTAACCCTATCGAGCCTCAAAAGTAACTGGAACATGCTCCCTTATAAAAATAACAAGATTGATTTCTCTATTAAAGATATCTACGTATACAACCGTTTCTTATGAAATCGCTTTTATTATTTTAACACATTACCTACCGGTGATTATTGCATAATTTTGAAAAATCTGGCACATGGCTAAAAACTTTTTAATGGAACTTTCAATAGTAACAGCAATTTTCATTGTGAACTAACTAGTCATCCTCAATAACGTCATCTAATTATTTCATTTAAGATTGCAATGTAAAAGAAAATTTCTATGCTTTCTTTTGATACAGCACAATTATTGAGAATCCTATTAATAGGCTTCCGGTAGGTAAAGTGTAAATAATTGTATGTCATTTTGACCGATGATGGTAGGTTTAGTGTTAACCGAGTGGTCGTTGTTTTGAGAGCCTCCGAATATAAATAGGAGTCACTATATGTTTGAGAAATTAATGATCGTGCAAAAAGAAGGGACGTCGATAGCACTGTTTATTATTTCTCGCTGTTTTACTGTCTACCACGTCGATACCGTGTTCAATATTTATTTGCGAGAGCGACATATGTCGGTATTTTTTCGTTAATACTCGACGAACAAGGTATTGTACTTTGATCTGTGTTGTGTGTTGCATCGTGTTTTAATACATTAGTAAAAAAAAAGGACTCGGAGCACGAGGGATGATTTTCCATTAAGTAGACTCGATTCTGGGTTGAAAGAAATGTCTCGATTGCGAAATTATAATTTCTTCGAGCCCAAAGGGTTAACAAAGGCTTCTTGCAGTGGTCTCAGATGGGGAAGATCTAGAACTAACTAATCTAGCGAGAGCAGATCTTGCAGTGGAAGATAATCAGTCGTGTAATCATGACGACACCGACGAAACCACTGTTATTCGATTTTCACACGCGTAAGGATTCCCATTCGCCGGTTCAAACAAGGATTCCCGATGTTAGCCGCCGCCGCCGCTTGTGTATCACAGAGATGCATGGTTCTCTCTCCGGTGCGGCCGACTGTTTAATCAAGTCAGAACCCCAAAATGGCTTCCTGCCTAGTAACACCCTCGGATCCTCTCTCTTTTCGCTGTCACCTCGCGAAACGCGGCTCTATCGGCGCAGAATCTCTCGCATCGTTGATCCTAGTCTCTTTGATTTCCGCGATTACATTCCCGGTTGACAGGTGCGCCAGGACACGTGGCTAGTCCATCTATCCATCAGAGAACAAGCCACCTTCATCGTTTCATCTGTCTTTATTATACCGATTGCGCCTTCGGGCTGCGTTCAAATCTACCCATTCCTATACGTATACATCGTGCTTTTTGCTGCTCAACACATTTATTTCTTGATCGAAAAGTTATTCGACTGAATTAATGTATGTATGTATGTTGCATAGGGTGGTCCTTAGTTATGCTTGGTGAAAATTTTTTTGTGAGATTCTTTTCACGCCTCCCCCTAAAATTGTGCCATTTGGCAAGAAAATAATTCCTGCAAAAGATAAAGTTGATCGGATAAGGGGAAGGCGTGCTGCATTGACGTTGAAGTTGACGAAAACATGAGAAATTTTATAGGAAAAAAAAGAATAAATTATTTTTAGAAGTTTTTAGTATTGCTGCAGGGGCCTCTAATCGTCTGCAGAATTCATGAGGGATTGTGATAGGATTTTAACACTGTTAACCCGAAACACGATATTTGAGCGTAAACGGACTTTTTAGCGGGAAGGTGACGGACAGCAATTAGACAGGCCAATTAATATGAAATAATTTTAATTCGTACAAACTACACTTGTACTTGAATGCACGTAAGAAATTATGATATTTTTCGAGGTATAAAATATTTAACTTGAATTTTCAGTATACTCTTCACATTTAGCAAGCAGTTACTTCTATTTCAAAACTTCGCGCTCGATGAGGCACGACTTCCCGACGTCCGATAGCTTTAAAACATTGGATATATCATTTTTTCATGAAAAGGAACAATATTGGGGGGAGGCGTGTCCAAAATTTCATGGTCGAAAAATAAGGACCACCCTAATGTTGCACCGTACACTTTGTTTTATGGTGGCAGCGATTACAATTTCTTTGTCTCGTACGATCTGAATTTTCTTTAGAGAAGCTAGAACAATTAGTTTACAAGTTTTGAGAAAATTGCAATTGCTCAGATCTGCAGAGAAAAGACTAAATATTGTTCTTTTTACTTTAAGCATATATTGATTATTATTAAAGCATATGTTTTGTAGATTTGTATCGATCACATACAGTCCGAAAATTTGCATTATTCCTCGTATTACACCTCGTAAAAGTAGGACTTTTGAGTGCACACACACAATCGCGAACTAGATTGATCTTTAATCTAGCGCTTTTGGCTACTGAAAAATCCCATCGCACGCATTATCTAGAAATAAGAAGAAAAACTAGTCTACCCCCTTAACCCTCATCCGTCCCTCGTGTCAATTTGACACAGTTTTCCCAGAAATCAGTTATACTGTTCTGTTATTTGTAGGTAAATTTTCCCGAAACTTTCTGTGACTTTTATTTCTTTAACGCGGAACACGACCGATAAACCTTGTAAGAGGTAAGTGTTACCTCATCAATTTGACTAAAGATACATTGAAATTTTTTTTATTTTGTGTCACTGTGTCAATTTGCCACCGAGGGACAGATTCAGTTCGTGAAATGAGGAACTGGACGAGGGTTAACAACAGTGGCGCACCCAGGATTTAATCTTGGGGGGGTTCGAGTTGAACAAAGTGACCTTTTTTCTTTTTTAGCAAAAATATCTGTCAAAGGTAGCCACAAATATTTACTTATATATTTAGGAAAAAGTTGTTCAAAATGTTTAGTTTTACATATAACATATCCAAATATCATCGAAATCGGAGAGGAAGCAGCTATTCTACGGTTTAACTAATTTTCCAGTGTGTTGTTTCTTTTTTCTTGGGGGGGGGGGACTTGGCCCCCTGGCTCCCCCCCTGGGTGCGCCACTGGTTAACAAGAACAAAAAGGAAGGTGGTAATACCGAACGAGACACCCTGTACAGTAGAGAAGTCCTCGATTCCTCTAAATTTTGAGCTGCGACGCTCGATATCGGCATGTTAACCACGGCTGGCAATAATGGGCACCCGGAAACCGCGGCTGTGGACCGCAAAACTGTAAACGTCCGGTTGAAATTCAGCGTTAATCAATAGGTCGAAATGGAACTAGCCGCGGGAATATTCTAAATCATAGTTATTATAGCCCTGGCGTTCGCGGGTGTCCGCTATTAAAACGGTAAAATGAATTCCATATTCTTCCCGGGTGGAATTGAGAACGGTGTGTCTCTCCCTTCTCGTGCTGGGGAACGAGATATAAATCGTTCTGCGCGGCGCCGAGTGTAAAATGAATTTATATGCAAAAATGATTTCGAACGATTTATAACGAACGGACAGATATCATCTGACAATCCGCCAACAATACACTAGTATTAGGGCAGCAGACTCGTATATATGATAGGACCGGGTGATTCCGGGGATGGGCGATAATAAAAGGGGTTGGCGTACCGGCCGCAAGCGAGACCAGATAATTGCGCTGTCAGAGACAGCGGCTCCGGCACCCGTTGCGCATTGATATCGCCAACAATTCTCCAAACTATTATTTCCGCCTGTTGCCACGATGGCTGATATATTATGCGAGGCCGCGGCGTTACCGTCGTGATAAATCACATTCACAAGGTTTGATCGTTCGCGCGCGGTTCGCCGCTGCTAGATTAAAACGATCGCGCGGGGCTTCGTCTAGTTTCAATGCCCGTGGGATCGCGCTGCAATTAGTATTGTCAGTCCAGCTGCGATCACTGGCGAAACGTAGAATTTCATTTGAGAAAATTCGCCGGAAAAGTGGATTTGCATTGCAGTCCGAGCGGAATTAATAAACTATTTCAGAAATATTTATTAGGGTCCGTGCGGTTCTTGTCACAGGTTGCTTAAGACAATAATCATTAGATTGCGGATCTTTATGCAAGATAAAAATTGCTTGCACCAATTGCAAACGACTAAAGCCACATAAACAGTTTATTCTTACTTTAATGAAATTAACGTATTGAGAATAATTGATTTGCACTTACAATATTCCATAAATGTGTTTTCGAAGCAGGGCAAACGTTTCGTACGATTCGTTATCCATTGTCCGAAAAAGAATGCAAATGCACGCGTGCAGGGTCGGCGGAGTAATGCAGAAAATCAAAGAGCGCCGACACGGAATTCATTCGGCGCGGATGTGCATCGCGGATTGAGCGCAACGCAAATCCGTGTGTCCCTGTAAATAAAATGCGCATTAGTGGAGGGAGGATTGCGAGAGTGCCAGGTGAGTGTGATTAGTTCTTGTAGATAAGTTTCGAGGGCTTTAATAGGCGTTCGTATCATGAGAGCACCATTAACTCTAGATTACAGCGCTGTGGTATTTACACAGCCCAGGGGCGTAACGTAATACGTGCCGAGTCCCTTCTCTCCTCTCTCAACCCTTGTGCTTTTGACCAAGTTCTCTCTTGTTATCCTTGTCTCTCTTCAATTCGCCCCCCGTTTATCCCCCTTCGTCCTCTTCCTTGTACGATCTCTCTCTCTCTCTCTCTCTCTCTCTCTCTCTCTCTCTCTCTCTCTCTGGTCGCCCCTTCTGTCCCTCGTGCCATCACCGCATCATCCCTATTTGCTCATCTATCCCCTCGAAATGTATCACTTCGCCTCATTTAATATCGTGGGACGTAAGCGCCGACGCCATTGTTCCCCGCTAACGGTGGATCACAGCTAAAATAATACCTGCTAATGGCTCCTGGTTTTAAACTGACAAACACGGCCACTGGTGTAATAATATAATGCGAGATACCTCGGCGTTACCCACCCAACTGCTCCGCCGAGTTGCTTACAGCGAGTGTGAAAATATTCGTACAACTTTTACAAAACGAATAAACATTTTCGAAATTTCATCTAACGAAAGATTAGTTCGCGAGCTAATGTATGAATAATATTGTTTTTAAACTGTTACTGGTCACAATTTTTTTAATTTTTTATTATCCGTGCCTATAACGAACAGAATATCGAAATAAAAATTGTCTACCTGATTTGAAACCAACTGGAGTGAAATAGAAAAATTGATTATCTTTCTCAGTATGTTTAATAGGTCGAAATTAATATAGCAGTGTTCTTAAATTCTTCTAATGTTTCCTAATGTTTGTAGAAATATTGTGTTCAATAAAATACGAACAGTTTAATGTTATTTAATACTTCCTTCACCGACGCGAGGGCGGCATTCACCGGTAAAGGGTTCAACGGTGAAACATTATGCAAATTCACATTTTTCCGAGCGAGTTCGAAGAAACGGAAATTAAATGAAATTTTGTTTCCTTCGCCGGCGGTTTCCGGAAATGAAAAATATAGCGGCGGCAGTGTTCTACGGGATTTTTCAATTGCTGGGGGATTTCTGCATACGTGGGAGAACAACTTTCACTAAAAAAGTATTCGAAAAACTGTTTTCATTCAAGTGGTACGATCGTGATCGACTTCCGGCGAGCGTTGCGAGACGATCTAAAATCTAATGTATCGCTCGGCAATTAATTTGGGAAGGAGCTGAAGCGAAACGACGACGACCGTTGGAACGCGGCGCACGATATACGCGTCCTTAGTGTTCAAATCGTTTTTTTTTTTTATTTCCTTTTCACCGGGGAGAACTTTGTCCGCGGGAGGCAGCTACGGTAGAGCTGGCTTGATTCTTGCGAAATTAAACTTTATGGCCTTTCATTTCGGTCTTTTAAGCGGACCACGGGTAAAATACTGGCCGCTCGGAACACAGACATATTCGAACACAGGGTGGTTTTCATCTGGCGCCAGCTCGCCTATTATGAAATCCCGACGCGATCTTCGAAACACGTCCGGAGGAGCGTTTTATTATTTCCTTTTCTCGCGCGTATTATACTCGTTGTATAATTTTTCACCGGCGAAAAAACGTTGGGGATTTCAGATGAACGAGGGGAAAAACGCGCGGCCAGGTACGGGGAAAAGAGGGTGGCAAACGACATGGGGGTGAGCGGTGGTTGGAGAGAGCGGAGTAGAAAGAGAGAGAGAGAGAGAGAGAGAGATCAGAGAACAGAGAGAGAGAGAGAGAAAGTGCACCCGTTGGACGACGACGGAGTGCGTTGCACGCGGCTATGCACCCGGCGCAGCAGTAATTTGTAGTTTTTACGAGAAATTCTATATTTGCTCGAGCTTTTCATTAACCCGCTCGCGCTAACCGAGCTGCGACACGGTAATAAGGGTTGCATGAGCAAAAGGGGTTCAGGCTGCGCCGACTGAACGCAGTTATGAGCGGGTTCTACCGGCGGCGCGGCGATGAGAGGCCTGCGACGACCAGAAAAAGCCGGGCAAAGAGCGAACGAGTGGGAGAAACTTTCCGCTGTTAATTAATCATTACCGTGACAAATACCGGCGAGAGCAAACCTTACACCGACCAGGACGAGGAACGGAAGGGGCACCGGTACACACCGTGCATTTATTCAAGATTGTTCTACTTCCTCGTACCGGACTCGGCACGGTCAGATTTTCGACGGTTTTTCTTTATACTGAAAATTGCGAACTCGATCCATTCGACATTTACTAGTTATGCTTAGTGGCACGAGTAAATGTATGTATATTGTGACGAGGATTCTTTCGTAATTTCCAAGCATTCCGGGAGCGAAATGCCTGCAAAGTAATAAACAAATTGCAGAATATCGCGGAAATTTACATTCCTCCAATAAAATTCTACTTTCGCCGTTGGTCGTCTCTGGTGTATCGAAATTAGAACGGAACTGTGCGAGAAATTCGGTTTTTATATTGTTTTCACTCTGCCTGTTATAGTACTTCATCAGAAATCTGCGTTTTTCCGATTTTTTAGGAGGTTCTTCATCTTTTACGACCACAGCGGGATAGAAAATATGTCACATTTTTGTCAAAATTTTAGGAAGCATCAGAAAATTCTTGGTCAACTTTCGAATGGTTCGAAAGTCATTGAAAGGCCTCTAAGTTAAAAGTTTTGCGATAGTTCGCTCTATTATGAACTACAGTTAGAAGGAAAGGATGTGTACAGTGTATCGCGAGGTAAAAGGAAATCTGATACGTTAGAGGAATGCGAGAAAACGGGAGATACATAGCACGCTACGACTGGGAAACGTTCAGGTCTGGGAGGCCGTAATGGTGGCGGGATGGATGGGCAGACTAAAAAGGTGAGAAAAGAAATGGTATTAAAGAGACATAGGAATAGAACAACCGTATACAAAGCAGAATTAAAAATAGTGATAATTAATGATGAGCTGGAAAAGCGAGGAAAAGGTGTTCTTGCTATTTTCATGAAGGAATGTAAAATATTAGGTCGTTGGGAAAGTCATATTATTTTCTTAACATATTACCGACCGGTGATTATTGCATATTTTTGAACAATGTATGGCACATGGCTAAATTTTCATTTAGCATTTAGTATGAACAGTATCCATCATAAAGTTGAGTGGGGGTCGCATAAGCAATCATCATGATTGGACAGCGGATTTTATGCACTCGTGACAATAATGAGTAGGTGTAATTGAAAACATTTAAAAATATTAAACGAATTTAAAAATACTTTTATATTATTCTCAGCCTATTGAGCACATATTAACACATTACCAACCGGTGATTATTGCATACTTTTGAAAAATGTATGGTACATGGCTAAATATTCATTTAGCATTTAGTATGAATTAACTAATTCACCCTCAATAACGTCGTCTGATAGTTTCATTTAAGATTGCAATGTAAAAGAAAATTTCTATGCTTTCTTTTGATACAGCACAATTATTGAGAATCCTATTAATAGACTTCCGGTCGGTAAAGTGTTAAGTAATAAGTTATTACCAATAAAAAATGTAAGCAATGTAATATTATTTCTACTTACGGTAAGCACGTATTGTAACTTAACGTATTATTTCCGAGGGTTTCAATAGTGGATCGGTCGCCGGTTCGTAGTAAAAATTTCGCAGAGCCGGGATATCCCCGGGGGGCAGGAAAGCTAGAATCCAAAACTCGGAAGCCACCGAAAGCCACTGATCCTAATGCAAAAGGAAGCGATCACTCGCTCCGTCGATCAATGAAGAGAGGAAAAAAAAGGACTTTTCGCAAGCCGACTTACACGTCTCAGTGACGATGTAACGACTTCACAATTCGAGCCGAGGCCTGTTAATCCTCCACCCGATCGATCGAGCCGGGGATTCATGCTGTTTACCAAAACGCCCGCAAAACTTCTCTTTGAAAGCCGCATCCTCAGCTGTGCTCCTTTTCGAAAGAAACGCATTCTAGCATAACTCGACTTGCACCGTTTTCTTGTCCGCGTGCTCCAACATTTTAACCCTTAGCACTCGAACGACGTGACTCTAGAAAAAGGGCGTCAATAAAAATTGCTACATCATTATTCAAAATATTTCTTACATTATTAACAAGTGTTTGCACTCGAGCTATTTTAACCGAAATTTGTCATACAATTACCAGCTAATTTCTATGAAATAACCACAATCCATAGTAAACACATTGGTACACAATATTCAAATTGTTTCTTCCATTTCTGACCTTGCATGACCTTGAAGATCATTGTATAGTAGATGGATGAATTCGTCTTGACACGCGCTTTCATATGACATAAAAAACTATATAGCATTCCATTTAAAAAATTGAAGGTCACCTTAATTTCTATCAAAATAATGTAAATAAAACAAAAATGCATATGTCATTGTGTTGCGCATAAAAAACAGTACTACTTTTTCCTCTATCAATTTTTTTCTAATAATTACTATATACAAAAAAATGCTGGCTAGTAATACCCTGAACACCCTGTATGTATATATTTTTTATTTTGATACTCCTCAGGGTTACAATTCTTGTACATAACTCCCCTTTCTTCCCTTTCGCTCCCTTCCATGCCGCACTTAACCTATCCTTAATACTACTTTATTCTAGCTTACTTTAATTTATTTTTTAACTATCATTTACACTTAACACTATACTTATCAAAATATAGAGAGTGAGAGAGATATAATTCAAGTTAAGTTAGTTATAAGCATTTATAAAACACGTCTCTCTCACTTTCAGTTTGTATTATATCAATATCATATTCATACAAAGAAAAAGATTAATATAGAAGTTAATAGTATAAGAAATTAATATAGAAGCATTCGAATTGAAATAGCATCGAGTGCGAATGGTGGGTCGATTTCCACCGAAAATTGTCATACAATTACCTGCTAATTTCTATCAATTAACCATAATCCACAGTTTAGCGGTGACGGATCGCTGTCACGGTTGAAAAACGGAGAGAGGCGTGTACATCTAATTGATGACAATTCCGACTAGGTATTGAGTTTCTTTAGCCGATAATAATGAAAGCACGAAGCTCGCATTTCGGGGCCGCTTACCATGACAACAGCAGTCAAATCAAACACGAAGCTATTAACTAGGTCAACATTTTGGGTTTGGAGGTACTTAGTCCCGGCTACTTGGTGCCTTAGTCAGCGAGAGTTGCTCAGCTCTCTCTCTCTCTCTCTCTCTCTCTCACTCTCCCTCTCTGCTCCTCTACGTTTCCGTCTACATGTATGTGTATTGTATATATTATATGTACAATCTATATGTATTATATGTATATGTATTTGCACGTACATGGTTGCGAGTTCTCTACGATGAACAAGAGCAAAGCAGCCGTGTCGGACGGTCTTAAATAAATATCTAATGTGCCAGGGGTCCGGCTGCTGCCCCCGCCAATATTGTTTTAGGCACGGCCCCTGGCCGCCGAAGATTTGTAACTCGAGAAACGAGCGCCACTCGTGCGCGAAACTGACAAGATACCAATAGGTGTCGAACGATCCAGACCGGTACTTAAAACTTCTCCGGATATCCTCTCCGCGCTTTTCCTTTTGCTTTTGCTTCTGTACACTGGCGAAATGGCGGCCGTCGATCCGTGAACGACGCAGCTGCCGATTCCTCATCCGCTCTTACTTTCAAGGCATCGGCCTTCCGCGACTCACATTTGCATCGATTATGACTCGCTCTGGGTCACTCCTTTTTTATTCAAAACTCTTATCATTAGACGACTATCATTGCGACGATTATTAATATTATTATATTATTGGACGATTATTATTATTATTATTATTATTATTCACACATTAGCGAATTGTTGCTAATTCACTTTTTGTATCCCCACTATAAATTATGACATGCTAATCAACATTTTAACGATATCCCGTTTGGAAATAATCTTGGATCGTAAGGGGTTTCAAATGGGGTGGCCTTAAAATAACAATTTTGAAGTGATCGGAATCTTCTATGTATATCGTATACGTTTCAATAAAACATGATTTCCTCCTGCGAATATGAGAAACTTAATCGGAAAAAATAGTGAATTCGACAATGAACTTAAATTGCCTTCTAGTCCATCATTTATTAAATTTAAAATTTCGTTTTCGTTTCTATTATTGAATATGATTTTCATTGGCGCTGTTGTTCATCAATGGAACGAAAATTAAAATACGCTGTTTAGATTCCGTCTCATTAGCCACCCCAACGCGCGTCTCAACTCTTTAAGCGAATCTCTCCCGTGGCGAACACTAATACGAAAAACGGTAATTTACATCGGATTCCCTGCCGAATCGAGAAGCATCCAGTTACGAAAACAACTTTCTTTGAGAAAGTTCATCGTTACTTCGCGGTTACTTCATTATTATTCGTATATTAAATTCAACCCGCTCGAAGGAATATTGTGTTAGTTCTCTATAAGCCAAACTTTATCTAATTAAGTTGGTCATTTTACATACTGCCGGATCGATTCCAAATGTAACGTGAAGGGATCTTAGAACATTCATATTTCCCTTCAAAGTGGATTCAGAACAACTGGTTTAACCGAAGAGGCAATTAACCCTTTGCGCTCGGAGCAATTTTACAAATTCTTACAAAACATTTCTTCCGAACTAGAATATTTCCATTCCCCATGATTTCTTAAATTTTATGGATATGAAGTAGATATAATAACAATGTATGTATATATTTAATAATGTACACAATAATGTGGATAATAGTACAGCAATATGTTTAATGTTGATTACGTAAAACAAGATGTATTTTCTCAAACAATTGGTTGAGATTAAACAAGGAAGATGTAGTGTTTAACACTGATTGGATTTTGCAAATGTGTTCTATAGATTAGTGAGATTTCGTTGGAGGAATTTTTTCTACGTTCTGCTATCCCGAAACACATCTGTGCAAACGATTAAGCAGCCTATAGAGCGAGTAACGTGGAGTGTACAAACATTTCGACGTTCTTTCATGCAACATGAAAGGATGTCTCTTACGGTCCTTGCCACTGAAAGGAGCGGACACGGGCATTTCATAGCTACCCCCAACGTTTCGCTATTTTGGCTCCGAAAGGATGTAGCGTGAACTTGTGTACAAATTTTCGAATTAACGTGTACACAGCGGTGTACGAATATATCAGACCCGAGTTACAAAAAAATCTGCCTATTCACACGCATTGCAAAACTGTGTATAAGTTTCATTGCGATTCGAATTTTGAAAAAGTTACTCGTTTTTAAGGGTGTGCGATATAATACTTTGTACGCCCACTTTACACGTATTTTTCAAATATTATAAAAGAAACATAAATATTGATCAATCAAGAATACAGTATCATCGAAATAAAAACAAAATGTCAATTTATACATTATGCATGATACATTTTAAACAGCTTTACAGTATTTTCAATAATCTCTGCGCATGTTGGAAAAAAAACATTTCGCTCTCGTATTGTTTAAAGTATTACGATATTAATGCGCGAATTCGAACGCAAATAATACGCGGATTGAAACTTCTTGCTCGATACAACATTTACCAATTTTTTTTTTGATATTGTTCTCCGGTATGTTATCTTAAATCCTTTTATCATTCAAAACGTTTTAATAGATTAAATTTATGGACATTCTAGAATCACGTTTCTGCGTTCTATTTTCGTTCGTTTCCTTTTTCCGTAGCCCCTCCGTCCCCCGTCGAATGGCGCGATTCCTATTCAGATATTCGAACCGCGGGGCTTTAATAAAAATATTTGCTAAGAAAACAGTTTGCCCGAGGTACTCGGGAAGCAAGACGAGTTATTCTTATATCCAGATTCGCGGCGTATTCTTCGCTCGCGATTTCCATAAATGCAGTAATTCGAAGTAAGACGGCCGCCGGCGTTCCCAACTTTTAATGGTTTGTACCTTTCTACGCTCGTAAACGCAGTAGGTGTAAAATGAATTTGTCAACAAATGAATATCCACTACGGATTAATTAATCAAAACTAGACTGCGTATCTTTATGAAAAATAAAAATCTTTTGTATCGATTGTGGAAAGCTGGAATATCATAAAAATTGATTTCGTCCCTTAACACTAGAACTACCAGACAAGTCAAAATGACTCATGCGAATTTTTTTCGATTAGAAATATTAAGAGTATAAATAGGTTTTTTTTAGAAATTTTTTTAGTAAACTTCTCTATTGAAGTACATATTTAAATATCCCGTGTACGAAATCTAAATAAATGCCATATTGTCATTATTAGAAGGCAATGTATACCAACTGCGTTTAGTGCTCGGTAGTTCTAGTGTTAACTACTTTGGTACATTAAAAGTAACATTACAACATTCTTGAATTCTTTTAATCTCTTACTGTTTTATATTTCATAACACATGAAGATAATCTGCTTACAAAAAATGGCAAAGTACTCTATACAAATTTAAATATAAACGCTTTTCGGAAATGTAACAACGCAGTTTTCATTCTTGCACACGGACATTCGTTTTAGGAGCTTCCTAAACCTGTGTCGGTGATTACGTTTCATAGTGTATGCGATATTTTCCATTTGATAATTGTCCACAGTGATATTGTATGCTTCAACAAAATGCTGGAAGAAAAGAGGACGAGTGTTAGCAATTCGATTTCTCGTGTGAACTGCGTATTAGTTTGTTACTGTTGATACCTGATCATCCTCGAAAACGCAGAAGATATTATTGAATTTTGTTGAAACGCGACGTATGCAACTGAACGTGTTGTTAGCAGCATCTTGACATTTGCATGCCATGTCCTGCATACAGTACTGTGAACATTATAGGTGTGAATGAAACGCTTTTTGTTAGAGATCCCTGTTTCACGTGTATTAACGTATCAGCATTTTATGTACTCTCTGCGCATAGAGCTTACCGATAAATTGGCATCGCTATCGCTTGGACAACCCGAGGATGGGACACCTACGGACTTCTCTCCTCTATATTCTATTAACAAGGTTCTGTCTTTTGGCAGTGCCTTTTTCAGGAAAGAAGTACCATCCGATTGACGTTGTATTCCAGCTATTTGCAAAATAGTAGCGAATAAATCAACGCTACTGACCGGTGCAGAAATGTTTGACGGTGTGATACCGGGACCCCGTATCAACAATGGAACTCTGATATCCGTTTCGTACGGTTGACGCTTGTCCATAGGCATACTGAATTGACCTACAAAAAGTATTGCGTAAAATAGAATATATATTATATTTTCATGTGTGTCGAACACAAACGTAATTACCAATATGGTAACCATTGTCGGACGTAAATATTATGTAAGTGTTGTTTAAGAGACCCTCCGATTCCAGAGATTTATATACATTTGTGACAAGCTCATCGACAGCTAACAATGTTTCCCACCTATGACTATAGATTTCATCTAATTTAGGCAGTACCTCGTCAGGTAGTGGAGACGGACCTCTCATCACTAACCAATGCTTATCCTAATTCACAATTTCATTAACAGTAGTGTACATCGATAGAACAGAATGGATAAGGAAACATGGTATACCGTTTCTGTGAGAGTATTAAAATTAGGTGTTCTTTTAGCCTTTGTCCCTTTGAATTTGTCATAGTGTCTTACTGCTGGTGTGAAAGGTGCATGAGGTGCTGGAGGTGCCAGAACTGCAAGAAACGGTTGACTGGATGCTTTACGAGTTTTAATAAAATCTGTTGCCAAACCACTCTGAAAAGAATGAGAGTTGATGTATACGTTCTGGTACTCGGTAGGATTAAATATTTTTTCCAAGAATAATTCCATTCTGTATTAATCTTTTCCTTTGTATGAATATGAAATAGATAAAATACCTCGTGCAATATTTAAATGTGTAGTAATTGATTAGATACCTGTTTTTAAGGTGTAAATAATTTGAAACTTACAATCACGTCAGTGAGATAGTCGGAAGGTTGATCTGTGTACATTTCTCGACTTCCATTTATGGACAAAGAATAATTGTAATACTTCGAATTTCCGATAAGACCAGCCCACCAATCCCATCCCTTCGGTACATGAGTTGCTCCGCCAACAGCTTTACTTCCATACTTTGATTTTTTAAAAGTATAATAAATGTTACGAATTAATTGATCTCTAAATTTTTCCTTCTCCATACATATTTACCATATTTAAATATTTCCCAGCATAGAAAGTTGTATACGACATTTCGTGCTTCAAATAGGCAGCAAATGTTTGCGGTTCTTGAAGCTCTTGCCATTTCATACTATTACAACCACCGTTAATAGTATTATTTACTACTAAATGATTATGCTGATATTTTCCAGTTAGGATAGAAGCTCTGTTTGGGCAACAAATAGGAGAAGCAACAAACTGTAAAGAAAGTTATTGTCAATCATTATTGTCTATGTTCGGTAACAACTTCATTTGCTTTATAGCAAGGTAAAATGTTATTTTATATATTTTCTAATAACTTACACAATTCGAAAACGATGCGCCACCGTTCCCGATTAGATCAATTGTATTTTTCAGTGGAACCTAAAGAGTAATAAGTATATAATGATTGTTACAGTTTGAACGTTATCTTCTTTTTTTATAATTCATATTTACCATTCCGTCCAGGGTTATATCTAAATCGTCTGCGAGAATTAATACAATATTCTCTGCACCATATGACGGTGTTAGATAATTCATAAAAATACAAAATAATAAGATAATCATTGTTTTAAATTTCGACGGCATTGTACACATCCAAAGTACAGCTTCTCCATAAAAAAAAGAATATAGTACGAACGCCGGAGTCAGGGTGGTATTCCCGCAAAATTTTTCCCTCTCTACACTAAATGTAACTCGATTCTCCTCTAGCGACACTCTGCACGATGCTGCACGAGGAGAATACGTATCAGCGATTGGCTGACAGGGATTGGCAATAGTAGTGGGAGGAACATGACGTCATGTATTAGTGGTAGAGAGGGGAGCGTTTAGTAGGGAATTGTTTGGTAACCCTGCTGAGGGGATTCCCCGATTCAGTCATGAAGTATGAAAGTTTCAAGTTAGAAAACCAGACCCATGGCAATTATAAAGGTGTAATACGGATAGATATCGAAGCAGAGAAGTAGATTCCTATATAACCAAGATGTCGATAATGTGAATCTCTATTTTGGTATTGTAATTTTATTGGTGAAAAATAAAGAATATTAGTTACAATTAATGTGACCGAAAGTATTTCTATATCCTTTTCAAACTATGTCACAGGATAGAACCGAGAATCGGCTTGAATGGCGACTTCACTATACATGGATTTTGTTCTTATAAAAGTTTATATACAATAAAATTATTTTCGTTTCGTTCTCTTTTCACAGTATAAGAAGTATTTTAAAGTGTTTCATTAAATGTAAAACTTATAGTACATGCTTTCAATGTATATAACGATCTTAGACCTTAGAATTATGCTCCTACTGATAAAGTAACATCTGATGGTTTCTGTATTTTTAATAAGAGCGAACAGGCTCCGGTACCGGAGTTACAAGGCTGGCCTAACATTAGACGACTAGAAGGAGACACCAAATTATCTCGTTTCCCTAAAAACATAAATTGCGTATATTAAAGAATTTGTAGGGACAATTTCTTCGTTGTTTAGAAAATGGATGCTTTACCTTGTAACGTGGCGTATTTCAAGAAATTCAGAGAACTTTCGAAGCTCATCTGTTGCAAAGGAGATGCGGAATCTTCCATTCCTTTTCGGCTAAGAGGTTGAAATCTGCCGTCGAACGTCATGTAATCCGCGATCAGTGACAAATGACGAGAATCGACTGTGATACCATACACTTTGAATACATCTTTCACTTCTTTTACAATAACTCTATTAGCAGCTTCGATACCGTACGTTTGAGAAATACCGTAAATGTCATTGGAATAGAGTTTATTCAAATCTAATATTTTGTCGTATTTAAACATTTCCTGTAACGTAAGAGGATACAATTAAAAAACTTCAGAATGAGTTTCTCAGAATAAGTTTTATACTTACTATTATATTTATGCCATCCGTTTTCAGAAGAGTCTCGCCGCTGTTATTTTGAAATGTAAACGCACGTTTAATACATGGTACTTCCCATAAAACGGCTCTGTTTGCAACGTTTCTAATGATTGTTGGTAAATCCAAATTTATCATTTTGAGGGGTAACTAAAAAATATAATAATAATTAGAACTATAAATGTATGTACAGAAAAACTAAAGAGTATGTGCCCTTATTTACCCAGAATGTTAATTTGCACCACGAATATTTTTCTTCGTCGAAATCATACTGTACCACATGGTGATACATGTTTACTACATCCCTTTTTCTTTGTGTATTATATATTTCACTTGCGTGGCATCCTGGTATGCTGTTATTAATCTCTTCATCGTCGTCTATATTTTGCTGCTCTTCCATAGATTTCGATTTCGCATTGTCATTATCAGAGTCATCTTCCTTTTCATTCACATCATCTACTTCCTCTTCCTCCGGATCTTCGTATTCTTGATTTTCTTGATGTCGAGAGATCGATCGTGTTAGGGTCGCGTCCGCGTCTTCCGCCGCGTCATCTTCGTCCGAGGATTCATGCAATTCCCCTAAGCTTGTTCGTCCTTTCCTCGAAAACTCTGTCCTTCTATCCGGTTCGCTTTGATCCAACATTGCATCGTCATCGTGCGTAGTTTTCTTCTCCTCTTCGACATGTAACAAAGCACCCGTTACATTGGCAACTTTCTTGATCTCCTTAAACAACTCCTTGAAAAATATCTCTTCCGTCTTCTTCAATATCTCGTGCGGTTGAATATAAAATTCTCCTTTGTAGGACTTGTGCGGCAAATAATTTACAGTCATAGTGCACGCTAATCGTCTATTTGGCGATTGTTCCATTTTCCTACTTATCGTAACATCGCTTAATACATTCGATAAAATACATTTGGTCAACTTTAGTCTTAGCTTGTTTGCTCGCTTCGTTGCATTTTTCGAATTCTTCTTAATAGGAATTTCCATACTGGGTGTTTTAATATTTTTCGACGCCATCATAAGTATTTCACGTAGTCTAGGTATACCCAAAGTAACGTTCATCTCACCACGACCAGCAAAGTGGAATGTGTTTAGAGTCATCTGAGTCGAAGGCTCTCCAATCGACTGTGCCGCTAATAAACCTACCGGTTCGCCGGGTGGACACACGATCTTCATTATCTTCATCGACATCAGATCTCTTAAGTCGCTCTTTCTTATCAGAGAATTTACAGATTTATTAGCGATGTATTCATCTATTAAATGCTCTAATTGTTCAGAAAGCACACCAAAATCAATGTCCTGTCTATAGTATGATGTCACTGGATCAGGACACCTGGTACATTGCGTGGAAATAGCTTGTTTCTCTTCCTCCGAGGCTCTTATCCACTTTCTCATAAGCGAAAGAGCAGCTTTACTTCTACCGTTATTCTCATCGAGCTCCGTATACTTCGACGCTTTAATTTTAAAGTCTTGCGTAGAAAATTTAGCAAAAGAACTGATTCTCCTTTTCTGTAACGCGTTTCCGTTTTTACTTTCCCATTTCTTGATTTTCTTAGCTAATTTCAGAATTTTGCTAGTGTCAGAATCTTCCTTCAAGTTTTTAACTATCTCTTCGTTAACGATAGCGTGCCTGTTATCCACTAAAAAGTCGATTTGTTCTTTCCTTAAAAATCTCGAGCCTGGTATGTCCAATCCATCCTCTCCGTAATAAATTTGTATTAAACTACCGTCCGAATCGCGTACCGTTGAATCGTAGTTAATAACTAGTCCTTCGAGATGTTTGATAAGACATCGTTGCAGATATCCTGATCTACTGGTTTTCACAGCTGTATCGATGAGACCTTCGCGACCTGCCATGCAGTGAAAGAAAAATTCCTGCGGCTTTATGCCGGTCATGAATCGACCGTCGATGAAACCGCCAGCTCTTGGAGTCGGGTCGTAAGCCGGAAAACTTGGAAGACTTTTCCCGCTGATCATCAAGGGTGGTCTTTTCCCTTCTAATTCGATTTGCCCTAACAAACACGATATCTGCATAGTGTTCACAGTCGAACCTTTCGCGCCGGATTGCACCATTAATTGTAAATTATTATCTGGAAACTTCTTCAAGAGACCGGCTGGCAAACACGTCTTATTTATATCGTTAGTATAAACGTCCAACGCAGTTTTGTACTTTCTGTCGACCTGTGTGCGAAACTTAGGATTACTCCAATAAGACTCCTCCATTTTGGCTGTAACCTCATCCATTGGAGTATCCTCGGGCAATTCTAGCACAGATTTTTGTACGTCCTCTCCGATCTGTCTACACCTCGAAATGATCTCTTTACGCTTGGTATCTGCTTTTGCTACCAGTAAGATATCTTCGATGCCAAGCGTGAACCCATTTCTTTGTAAAGCAGCTTGGAACAACTTGCCCAAGGCGCTCAACAATTTCGTAGAGCACACTCCGCCGTACAGTTCGAACACGCAGTGTATAAATCCGAACGGAGTAGCACCGTAATGCGTTTTATCGAGTACACCGCTTAACAGTTCCCCGTTTCGTATAACGACTTCCGCTTCCGACATAGTTTTCGGATCAGAGAATTCAACACCGCATTTCCAAGACCGCGGTTTCGCAGTTTGCCACTCTTTCGCGTTGATCTTAGCGGTGGATATCAAATTAATGCGTGCCTGATTCGACGGAATGATATTAATAATAACAGTGGATACGATTTGTTTTCCAGACCACAACGGTACGGGTTTTATAATACTAGGCGGAAGGAGAATGATATTTCCCTGAGTTGTCGACAGAGCAGCATAAACTAGCTGCATGTAATCTTGCTTGGTAAAGAACGATCCTCTTACTGTTAGGCGTACACCGGACACCATATGATCTTGAATAAGGCCACTCAGTGGAGTACCATCCTTTGGTACAAGATACTGATTAGGCACGTTCGCTATGTTGTATCCTTCGCTTCTAGCGAGCTCATTTTGTGGAAAATGTGCATTCATCTCGTCACCATCGAAATCAGCGTTGTACGCTTTGCAATTAGCGTAATGAAGACGCAAAGTTTTCTCTCCTTTTAAAATACGCGCCTTGTGAGCCATTATACTAGGTTTGTGTAAAGTTGGCTGACGATTCAGCAACAAAATGTCTCCATTCTGCAAATGCCTATGTATGATTTTAATACCTCGGAAGAATTTGTTTGCTTTGTCGCTAGTCGTTAAGAGACGTTTCGCAATGGCTTCTCGTTGAATAGCATTCGCAGAAGAAATTCGCTGTATAGTTCCATCTTCATTTTCAATCATTACTGCACCGGGATAAACATCGGGACCGTTCAAAACTAATTGTCGTAGATACACAACGTTCCAAGGCGTGACTGGAGTTGGATACGTTAATTTCAACGCAAAAGTTTCGGGAATCCCGATTTCGTCTATGTTTAAGTTAGGGTCAGGTGTGATAACAGAACGAGCAGCATAGTTAACTCGTTTACCCATCATATGCATTCTAATCACACCTTCCTTTTTCTCTATCACTTGCTTCAGACCCTGACAGTTAGCGGAATCCGTTGTTTTGTTCATATCGCGGTCCATTAAGTGATCGACGTTCACCTGCAAACTTTGCCAACCGTTGTGCAACTTTTCTATCGCTGAGTTACCTTTTATTTGCTCGAAAACCAGCCTGCCCTCCTCTGGCAATTGATTCGTATCTCCGTCTTGAATCGTTTGAATAATATTCCTAAGGACCAGGCAATCTTGAATAATACTTTTGTAGACTTGAGACTGCGGATGCTCTATCATTTGACCGTTAACGAAGTTCACCGGTCGAACTATTGGCGGTAAAACCGGTATTACTTCGAAGAAAAATATGTCCGTGGGATATTCGATGTCTACCATTCCAAAGCAGGGAATAATTACTTTGAGAAAATCCTTCTCGTTTTGCCAGAGGTTTCTCAGATATTCTTTAGTCTGATTCGGCATTACCATCACCGTATCCAGTCTGTGAATTACTTCGTCTGTCTGTGGTTCTTCGATATCAGTCATTTTAACGGTCATAATTTTATTTTTCAAACTGGTGATTTTCGGTATAATTTTCTTACAATTTATACATGTTTTCGGGGTTGTATATTGCTTGAGAACGTTTCCAACGTATGCTTGCCATTGTGTGTTCACATTTTTTGTGTTCGCTTGCAGTTCGTTATATCGCGCGCTATTTTGATTGAACCTAGTTCGACTCACAAGTCTTTCTATGTAACCATCGATAACGTCTTGTATTAACTGTGTATCGACACTGTAAGGATTGTCACAATCTTCAATCAGTATCGAGACTTCCTGGTCCAAGCCTTCCATATCACTGAGATATCCATCTTGAAGTAATCTCAGTTTTGCTTGGAGCAGTAACTTTACGTGCGGTGGAATTTGCAGAACGTAACATTGCAAACATGCTAGCTTGATCAGCATACATAATCCTTTATGAAACAAAGGATTTACAACAGGCACTGGCAGTTCTATATGGCCGAAATGACCTACGCATTTGAATACATTGTATCCACATGTTCCGCACGGATCAGAACTTTCTAGAAGCGGACCTACAAATAAAAATAGTAAGTACTATATGCGAGTAATTAAAAATTAATCATTGTACATACAGACAAATAATTATTATAATTTCCTTGCTGGAATTGAGAAAATTCTAAATATAAATTCAATGTTAACATCATCGACTATGTAAAAAATAATATTAAAAGTATTCACATTATTTATAATCGTCTGAATTATTTAATTCAAGTAACTTACCTAATGACGGATCATATAATCCTCCTTTCAACGGGTGTCCCAATATATTGAATGATAACGGTGTCCTTATTTTAGTGACGCTTAAATTTCGTATGTCATTTGCGGTAAACATAGAAAACATTAAGCAACTTGGATCCAAATGTTTCGGAGTTAACCGTGGCGAAAGATATTTATTTAGAACCATTTTGACAATCTCCTATCTACTTTAACTACACTATTTAGAAAGAAAAACCATTTTTAAAATTTTTTAACTATAAACGATTGTATTATTTTTAACAGCACAATATAGTATACGTTTTATCGGTATTAAAGAAATATGATATACATACATTTTGGTTATTAACGTTCATGTAAAGGATCGGTATTTTTACAAATTTTTCTTCACTTCTTCGATGATTGAGCTAATCATTTACATTATGGCAAGAAATTCTATCGAAATTCTGAACACTTGAGGTTATGAAAGCATCGCCACATGGTGTTATGGTATTTAGCAATATCAAAGTAACAATAGCACCGATAGCACGTGTGTCGACCGATTCTCGACCAATCGAAAATCGATGCAATATCGATGTTGTAAACTGTCGACCGGTTCTCGACCAATCGAAAATCGATAGCAATTCTAAATATATTCTATTCTTTGAGCTGTTGCAGAATCT
Organism: Lasioglossum morio; assembly: GCA_916610235.2. NCBI lineage: Eukaryota > Metazoa > Arthropoda > Insecta > Hymenoptera > Halictidae > Lasioglossum > Lasioglossum morio. Next base: position 3,494,478 of record OU744334.1, on the reverse strand, counting down.
ATATAAATAAATGGATTTTACAGCATTTCCGCATGAAGAAAAGTAAAATGGAAAATCATATTCATTTGTGTACTTGAATAGAAAAACAGACGAGGCAATAAAATATTAAATATATAATTAAACGGTGTGATGCGAATGCCGTATCATACGAAAAATATATACGAATTGAACAATTGTTGAAGGTTATGATGCGAAGAAACATTGTGGAAGATATTTGAATTTGAAAATGAGTTCGCGGTCCGATTATAAGTTTAAATATAAATCTGAGCACAACAAACGTAGGAGAAGTAATTACTATAATGAATCAACGTCGCCGAAAATTCATTCAGATAAGAAAGACACGATCGATTCGAAAGAGAAACGTCTCGCTCATGATGATTATAACAGCTCCGAAAAGAACAATGAATTCTTTTGTTTTAGTAAGTACAAATACGAGTGCAATAAAGTATTTTCGAAAAATTTGAATGTGGTACAAGATATAGAAGATTTTTGGAAGTTTGTTAATAAATACGAAGCTCTACAAAAGAAACTTAGCACGCCTGATACAGCCCCGAATTTCACGATAAACAAAATCGGTATACCAGAAATCTATCACAAGCTGCATTGTATTAATTTTAAATTGAGCCTTGGTTTCAACGAGTTGTTCGCATGGATTCCGCCGACCGAAGCTTTAACGAAGGAGAGATTATTAAAATTTCAAAATATAATCATTTTATATTTGGACTTCAAACAAAAAGAGAAGTTTGCTAAACTAAAGAAACTTCGCGAGTCTCAAGCGAATTTACCGGTTAGTCAGTATAAAAATGAGATTATTAACGCAATAAAAACAGAGCGAGTAGTTATCATAGCTGGGGATACTGGTTGTGGTAAATCTACGCAGGTGCCGCAATATTTGTACGAGGCTAATTATCAAAAAATTGGTAGGTAAAGAATTTTGTATGTTTTTCGTATGTAATACAAATATTAATTCCACTATTGCCAAATTTGTTATAGCGTGTACTCAACCCAGAAGAATAGCCTGTATATCGTTAGCTAAACGTGTCGCTTTCGAGACGTTAACAGAGAATCGTAACGATGTGGGTTATCAAATTCGTTTTGAGAAACAGAGGAATCAAGATACCAAAATTACTTTTATCACGGAGGGTCTTCTTCTAAGACAGGTAACATTGAAACTTTAATAAACAATAATTGATTACGATTATAGACATGTCTTTCGTATGCAGTTGTCTGGCGAGTCTGAATCGTTACCTTACGAAGTTGTTGTTCTGGATGAAGTACATGAACGTCATTTACACGGAGACTTCCTTCTTGGCATTATGAAGTGCGTTATCAATCAAAATCATAATGTAAAAGTGGTGCTTATGTCTGCCACAATTAATATCGAACTCTTCAGTAATTACTTTGCCAAAGAAGATGTTAGAGTGATACAAGTAAGTTCGAAAGAAAAACAATTCTTAGACAATATTTAAGATGCTTATCCATCTAGATTGATCATTTAGAGATAGGAATAAATATTTTAGTTGTAACATACAGGTTCCTGGGAGACTGTATCCGATACAGTTGATATATAGACCAGTCGGCATCGAGGACATCAGATATAAAAACGACAGGTTTAATCCAAGTCCCTACATACAAATAATGCAACTAATAGACCAAAAATATGCAGGTAGATGTCCCACGAGCAATACTTCATTTCTGACTGTACCATATTATTAACAATGTATATTTTTAGCGAATGAAAAGGGTGATTTATTAATATTTCTAAGTGGGATGAGTGAAATTACTGCAGTCGTAGACGCGGCAAAAGAATACAGTCAGAAGAAAAATAATTGGATCGTTTTACCGCTTCACAGCACTCTATCTATTAACGAACAAGATAAAGTAAGATTTTGTAATTATTCTCTTCAATATCGACAATATCTAAAATACATATTCGTTTTGTTAAAGGTATTCGACTTTGCTCCCGACGATGTAAGAAAATGTATTGTATCCACTAATATTGCGGAAACCTCGATTACTATAGATGGAATCAGATTTGTTGCTGATAGCGGGAAAGTAAAGGAGATGAATTATGATCCGTCGTGTAAAATGCAACGGCTCAAAGAATTCTGGATCAGCAAGGCAAGCGCGGAGCAGAGGAAAGGAAGAGCTGGTAGAACGGGACCAGGTGTGTGCTACAGGTATATATTAATTCGATAAACTTTGTTAAATGTAGAATCGAAAGAATCTTAATGCATTTGTGGCTTATAAACATTTTCAAAAAATGCTAGAACATAAAATTCGATAGAATTTAGTACAATTTTCATTTATTTCGGATCTGCAAGGGCTGTTCTCATTAAAAATATTCTTGGATTATGGGAATAAAATATTTTATTCCGTAACAAAATATTCTCCTTCAGATTATATTCAGAAGAAGAATACACGGCTTTAGAAAAATATGCGACACCGGAACTGCAGCGTGTGCCTTTAGATTCGTTACTTTTACAAATGATAGCGATGGGACTTCCAGATACGAGAAAATTTCCATTCATAGAACCGCCACCAGCTGAAAGTATAGAAAACTCTATATTGTCTCTGAAAGAGCATGTTAGTATAGGTTCGTTAAACTTTTCTCCATTATTCAACCACATTCTAACTACGTTGCATATTTCTTATTTTAGGGCGCACTTACAGACGACGAAAAGATAACATGCATTGGAAAAACACTGGCTCGTCTACCTGTCGACATAACAATAGGCAAAATGTTAATAATGGGCTCGATTTTTCATCAAGTAGAACCAGTATTGTCGTTAGCTGCTGCTTTGAGTATACAAACACCGTTTACGAATAGGGCGTACAGAGACTCTGAGTGTGAAGTAATTAAACACACTTTACAGATACATTTTAATTCAGTAAAATCTTCTTTTGTGCGTATACATTGATTAAACATTTTAAAGACATCTAGGAAATCGTTGGAGTCTGACCACGGTGATCCAATAACATTGCTAAATGCGTTTAAAGAGTGGCTGGAAGTGAAACAACAAAGTTCTCAAGAGTCCAGAGGCAGTGGAAATAGTAGTAAAAGATGGTGCAGAAGAAGAGGCTTAGAAGAGCAAAGATTTTATGAAATGACCAAATTAAGAACCCAATTTAAGGAGTTACTTCAGGTTAATCGATTGATTTTTAGTTCTATTAATTCTTTATAGTTCTGTATCGACGAATTATTTGTACTTTACAGGATTGCAATTTATTGAAAGGTCTTCCCGAAGTGAACTCCTCCATGTCGAGCGCGGACCGCGCCATAAGACACGGAGAACTGAAACTCTTGAAATCATTGAAAAGAACTTACAAGCAAACCGCACCTCGAAAGCGAAAACAATTAAAGTTGGAATCATTTAATATACAACTAGAAGACGATGATCACGACGACGACGAAGGAATCGATATAAAGGATGTTGAGTTTCGAATGAAGAATGACCCGAATCAAGTTCAAGATTTATTGACAGCAGCCACCGCATACAGTTACAAAGATTTGACGATGTTGAAAATAATATTGTGCAGCGGTTTGTACCCGCAATTCGCGTCTGCAGACGAGTTCAATTATTGTAAGGTAACATCATTTTCCTTACTTCAAATAATCATTGTTTTAAAAAAATAACACACGATTTTGCAGTCGATGAACGAGCAACTATTTCATACAAAAGCAAAACCGTACATAGCCTTACATCCGATGAGCTTCTTCGGAAATCATCCGCAAGTATTACAATTAGAAGAAACTGATATTGTATCGATACCAGGATATAAAAGCAAAACTCCTGTCAGTACGAAACATACAATATTGGCGTATCTGTAAGTTTCTAATATAAGAGATATATACAAATTTGATTATAATTCTTTAAATACGTACTTGATTATAATTCAAAGGTCTCTCTTGGAAACAACGAAACCTTACTTGGTGAATACAATTAGAATGCCTGCTGTGCAGACGTTATTTTTGTTTGCTAATGAAATTCACACGAATAGTACATTCTCAATGTAAGTACCTATATTTATATGAAAGTGTAAGCAAACACTTTTTAAATATATTAATGTCGTTTCTATTTCATAGTATTATATGCGACTCGTGGTTAGCATTGGAATTTCCTGTACCTGACAGTGGCCAAACTTTGTTATTAAAAGCTACTAAATTACGGAATAAATGGGATTATTTGTTAAATCAACAGTTGCAAGGTATGAAATAGGATATCTGTAAAAATTAATTCTTTTAGATAATACATTCTAACTATTTTACAGATTTAAACAATAGGAATGAAGATAAAAAAGATTTTAATGAAGTTGAATACACACTTACTCAGGAATTAATCGAATACATGCACACAACGATTCCTTATACAATAAAGAGGCTGTTGCCAGCTGATCTTAAAACAATTTATGTAGGAAGAGAAGAAAATATTGCAACTATAGATCCGAATCCTTTTCAATCTGACTTCGTAGCAGTTCCTAATTCGACGAAAGGAGGTGTTCAACTGTCCAACGTAATTACGTATAATTGGTAAGATATTAATTATTATTTTTACTACTTAGATGACTACATAGATGACTGTAACTTTTATTTTTCAGTATAAAAGAAACGGAATGGAGTCACAAACTTTCTATAGAGATGTTAGAAAATGAGTGGCACTGTGAGAATTGTAATATGCAAGCAAGTCTTACTAACATAGAGAAATTACAACATCAAGAATCTTGTACGAAACAACACACGAAAACTACAGAAGAAAAATTCGAAAAAGTGAAACACAAACCCAATGCACAAGCATACGAATGTCCTAATTGTACACAGACACTATATTTAACACCGATCGAAATACTTAAGCACAAAAAGTCGCATATTAAATAGTCTTTTCGTACAAAGGAAGAGTTCAATGAAATATTTTAACAGAGGTAATGTATGTTGTGTAATAATTAAACTGCGGATGTTTATACAACGTCCAATTTTTGTAGGCAAATTCGAAGAAAGTGGAATCTTCTAATAAAAATTGAAATGTATAAACATCCGCAGTCTAATAATAATATATAATTTAAATCCATAAACACTTTATTACTTAATTAGTTAGTGTATTACATAAATTTCGATTAAATTACGAAATAATATATGATGTACATTTTATATTTATGCAAGTATTAATAATTTTTACAACCATGTATTTACTTACATTGGTAATATACACCATAATAAATTGACTAAATTTATACAATATAATGTAATCTATGTCCACGGTAAAAAATTCGAGAACATGAAGCATCCTACAATTGCATACCCTAAGAAATAAGCTAATATAAGCTTATCCTTTAAAATATATTTTTTTTGTGTGAACAAAAATACTTTCCATTTTGAACACATGTTCTCAATACTTTCATATCCCTTCTCATCGTGACAACGCGGTGTGCAACTCATAGTTAAAGCGCAATACCAATAAATTAGTGGACTCGCTGAACATAGTAAACGTGTACTCACTTGAATGTGCACGAAGAAAATACAAGATATTGTCATGAACAAACCATGAACAACGAACACTAACATTTCAGATGGATATTTCTTTACTTTGACGACTTTTGCTGTACCATCGATTCTTTCGATGAATCCCAATGTACAAAAATATTTACTGTGTTCAACAATATATTCTTTTATACACATGATCATAATATACAAGATTGGAAGTGCTAGAATGAAATTTGGTATTTGTTTAACTGCGTAGTATTTCAAAAATCCTACGTTCCAGTACTTGTTTTGTATGTAAGAGTATGCTACTGGAACCGTAGCGTGACACCATTCTATGTTACTGCTGCCTTGCAATATAAAGTTATTTAATGCGCTATGATCCAATATATGTTGCGGAATGAACATTTCATTTGAACGAGGAATACAAAACATAATATAATTATATATTTGTAACAAAATAAATGGAACTGTAGATATAATTACAATATTACACAGTGAACAAATACTTTTCAATGTAGTTAATATAGATAATTTGTCATACTTGGTCACGAAATGATTATACAATTTTCTTACTTGAAAATATATAGGAAAACCAATGTTAACCATACCGTTTGACCTCGTAAGAATGGATAAACCTATTGGAAAAGCTACGTATGCATCGAAATCAATAGATTTCAACATACTGTAATACGTTAAGTATGCGAATAATGACTCCGAGTAAATGGCGGAGAAAAATATAGTAGCTGGATTAATGCAGTAAAGTATTGCTGCTCTGTAAGCTGTATTAGTGTTCTTTAGCACTGCTTTACTGAGATCGTAGAATATGATAGCAGATTTAACGAAACATATGACATTCATTAATGCAGCAGCGATAATTATAGAGCTATTAATATTCAATGAGAAAAATATTGTCCTAATACAACCAGCGATAATTCGAATTAACATGGGATACAATGGATAGAATGCCAATATATTCTCATAGGTATAACCATATTTTGTAATATGTATAAAATATTGACCGTCCCATCGTGTGAGACCGTTAAATAGTAACGTTACTATATTATCGTACAACGACACTTTCTCAGATACATCGTTAGGACTTCTGAATGCATCCGCATAATGATCGGGACACAGAATATTGAAAACGAATTGCAAACTTAAAACTGTTATCCTACTAATCATTGCGAACCAAAAAATCTTCTCTCGTGGTTTATACATTATTATAATTTAATACTTTACACGATTATATTTTTTCTTTATTGGATCTATACGAATTTTGATATCACCCAAATACGTGATTCATTCTTCTTGGTTTCCTGTGTGGTCTTATCATGTAAGAAGGATGAAGATATTGCGAATATATTATCTATATACGGTGGTTCTTTTCCTGGCTGCAACTCTTGTTCTATAAGAGCATAAAGCTAGAACAGACAACAATCGCAGTGTGTTAATAAGTCTATTATCGAGCAAAACAATGCACGTTTTGTTTTATTTAATTGTTATTCAGTATTCTGTTGTGTCCCACCGTGTTATTAAAAGAAATAGCACACTTCCTATTACTAATTCAGACTGTAAGTATATAGTATTATTAATGAAAATCATATAAGTATTAATAAGAAATTATTCAGACATATTTCATTCGTAGGTAACAAACCAGATGTTAAGAATTTTCAACATAATACAACGATATTATTAGATTGGTTGTTTTCTGGATGTTGTACTAAAGGTAATGAATGTTTCAAAGTAAAAGCAACAGAATATCCTGGATACGATGGATGGTACAATAATATTGGACGACCAGAATTAGGAGCCGTCGATACACCTTTATTGAGAAGGTGGCCAGCTGCTTATGAAGACGGTGTATACAAGCCTTCTGGCTCTGATAGACCAGACCCAATAGACATCAGCGATGGACTATTCGAAGATGACATCTTCTCTGTCTCGAAAACGGGAAAGAATGCATTGCTTGTATTTTTCGGTGTGTTACAAAGTACTAGATCGTTTAGATGAATCAGCAAGCAATTATAAAGTATAATTGTTCTAAATACATGAACAGGACAACACATCGTGGAAGAAATTTTGGATGCACAAAGACCAGCATGTCCACCAGAATATTTCAATATTAAAATTCCATCCTCTCATCGTTACTTTACAAAAACTGAACACCACGAAATGCCAATGTTGCGTACACGTTACGATAAAACAACTGGACACTCTCCTAATAATCCACGTCAACAGGTTTTGAATTTTAATTTAATATAATGTATCTCTTTATTCGATCAATCGAAGACGCAAATATAATATAAACTTAACGTAAAATTTTCAAAACATAGGTATATTTATGCAATAAGTCTGCTCGAAAGGAGTACGTTTTGCGTAAAATGTTTTTTGATCGATCGAATTAATTCTTACCAATTCGCTGTATACGTACATGTACATAGATTGAAAATAATATAGAAAAATTATAGTTGAACGAGATAACTCCATTTTTGGACGGTGGACTGATTTATGGTACTTCGAAAGCATGGTCAAATGTTTTAAGAACGTACTCGAATGGCACTTTCGATCCTAATGGATTACTAGCAGCTTCTCACAACAATTCATACCCAGAATACAATACTGATAAATTGCCCATGTCTAATCCACCGCCTCCAATTCATCATCATGAATACATTACACAACATCGTACAGAGAAAGTTGAACGATTCTTCAGTGAGTAAAATTTTGTTTCTAAAATAGAATATATATTTAGAATTTCATGCCTAAAATTTTCTTAGCAAACTCTGCGATGTGATGGTCTTTCGGTGTACATTCGTATTCAATATTTTCTGCATATGGCATAGGTACATCGATGCCTGTGCAACGAATAGCTGGTGCATCGAGCTCAAAAAATACTGGATTCTCCATAATGGTAGCTACTATCTCGGAACCTACACCGCACGTAGGCCAGCCCAATTCAACTGTCATTAATCTATGCGTTTTAGAGATTGACTTAAAGATCGTATTCCAATCTAGTGGTCTAAGAGAACGTAAATTGATAACTTCTGCTTCTATCCCTTCGCCCGCTAGAATTTCAGCTGCTTGCAAGGTGTAAAGCGTAGCTTGACCATGTGAGGCTAACGTAATGTGTTTACCGGGTTTTTCAATTTTAGCTTTACCAATTGGTATTAAAAAATCTTTACCCATCGCTTCGTCTGACACAGGAAACGTAACATTATAAAGTACTTCGCTTTCTAAAATGACTACTGGATCGGGATCTCGAACGGCAGCTTTTAAACATCCTCTGTAATCTTCACAGGTTGTAGGCGACATAACTTTCAAACCGGGACAACTCATGTACCATGCTCCGAAACACTGAGAATGTTGCGCTGCTAAGCCTTTAGCGTTACCGTTCGGCCCACGAAATACAATGGGCACGTTATATTTTCCTGCAGTCATATAATAGTTTTTAGCCGCTCCATTTACAATACGATCTATAGCTTGCATTGAAAAGTTGTACGTCATAAATTCGCATATTGGTTTTAAACCAGCGAGCGCAGCTCCAATAGCTATACCACAAAATCCAGCCTCTGTAATAGGCGTATCGATCATTCTTTTATCTCCGTATTTCTTCCAAAGACCTTTCGTTATTTTATATGCACCGTCGTATTGAGCAACTTCTTCTCCTATAATGAATACTTTCTCGTCTCTTGCTAATTCTTCGTCGAGAGCGGCGTTCAACGCATCTCTTACGCTCAATTTTGTTACAAATCTGTACTGTTCTCTTTGAAAGATAGATGATGTGTTCGACAATACTCTATGTCTCAAGCAATTTAAAGAGTACATTTTCATGTAGTTATTAAAATAGACGGGACACATTGAAATGTTGTAGAGTTAGGAAATCCAAGAGGAAATGAAAACCCATTCCTTCTTACTTTCGGTATAATTTGGTTCCGATGGCATAATCTTATAGCGAGGAACATGAAATTGCGACACTCTGACTGGTCTGGTGAAAAAATTTACAACGAAGCTCGTAAATGGGTAATAGCATCACAGCAACACATCGTTATCAACAAATGGTTACCTCAATGGTTGGGACAAGAAATTCCTAAGTACAAAGGTAATTCATTTAAAACATTAAAATTAAAAGCTATTAATTAATTTTACTTTGTTTCGGTTGTATGTAATTGTAACAATTCTTTGGAAGGTTACGATCCAAGCATCGATCCACAAATTGATCAATTTTTCCAAGCTGCAGCTTTTCGATTCGGTCACACATTGGTGCCAGCAGGTACAGTTCAAAACATTGTTATTAAATTTATCTTTAACGAATGCATACACTACGAATTAGTATAAGTGATCATACATAACGACATGTTGAGATTCGTAGCCTACTTCAACATCTATTGTTACTCTTCATTAGAAAAAATACTTTTTCGTTAAATGTAATTAAATAATTCTTTTCGATAGGTGTATACTTACGAGACTATGGAAGAAATGGTTGTAAATTAGAAGAAGGTTTTAAAGCAATTAGAACATGTAATAACTATTGGATGTCAGAGGTATATATATATATATATATATACATAGTAGTTCATCAATTGTTTATATTACTTTAAAATTAATTTGTTCCTGTAGAATTCCATTTTCGAAATTAATACGAAGATGAAAAGAACTATTGATATAGAAAAATTGATAATGGGGATGGTTATTCAACCGAGCGCGAAAGAAGATCATAAAATAGTAGAGGACTTAAGGGGTAATTTGTTCGGTCCGCTTGAATTCTCGAGAAGAGACTTAATGGCACTCAATATACAAAGAGGACGCGATCATGGACTTCCCGATTATAATACTGCGCGGATGATATATAATCTGCAGAAAGTTAAAGATACATCTCACTTCTTAAATATAAGTAAAGAAGTACGTGCTAAATATGTGTGTTTAGTCAACCCTTAGCACTCGATTAGTGACACAGAGTCACAAAATATTAATACCTAATTAATAGACTGCGGATTTTTATGCATTTATGAAGAAATTGACTGGGTAAAATATAAAACGGTGAAAGATTAGAAAAATCTAAGAATATTGTTACGAAGAAATGTTTAATTTTCCAGTTAAAATAGCTCCGAGTGCAAAGGGTTAATGAAATTAAGTAATTCGCATTCCATACCATAAACAGTTATGTTATTTAATATTTCATGGGAAGATTAAAAGTACATTTCTGAAACTATATAATTCCTTCGATAACGTTGATACCTGGGTAGGAGGAATCTTGGAAACTGTCAATGGACCTGGAGAATTATTTCGAGCTATCATAATTGATCAATTTCAGCGCATACGTGCTGGAGACAGGTTTTGGTATAAAAACATAAATAATAAGTAAGTTATTCTACAATTATATTCTACAATATTTTACAATTTTAATACTAAAGTGTGCATCATCAAATGCTAGCCTCTTCACTCAGGATGAAATTAAGAGATTGGAGAGTCTTTCATTTTACGATATATTAATATCTGTTACCGAAATGGAGTACAATGATATTCCAAGAAATCCGTTTAGGGTACCTACATCGGGTATGTTTTATCCCAGTTAAATAAGTTTTTTCTAGATATTAATATAAATCCGTTTTATTTCAGACAACGAAATCCATAAAGCTTGTTATGGTAATAAGATCATTCGGAAAGGAGAATGTACAAACTATGACGGTACACCTAAAAGTTGCTATCATGCTGAACAAATCACTAAGAGGGTTGACAAATGTACAGATCCTGGAACGTATGATTACTTCGACAATAGCGATACATCATTCATTTCAACGTTCGTAGGATTATCTGCTATTCTCTGTTGTAAGATATAGACGTAAATACATTTCCTATAATTAAACAGTAGATCTTTATGCAAAATAAAAATCTTTTACCTGAATTATAACAAACTGGAGTGAAATAGAAATTGATTTTCTTTATCAATATGGATAAAAGATTGAAATTAATATAACAGAATTTTCAAATTCTTCTAATTTTTTAAATTACACCTACTCATTTTTGTTATAAATGCATAAAGATCCACTGTCTATTTATAATATTACAGAATTAACTGGGATGTGTTGTAAACTTGTTAACAGGTTTCATCACGCTACTCTATTATCAATTTAGATTAAAATCGAACGAACAACTTCAACGTTCAACACAGTTTAGAAAATCACACGTAATAAAAGATGATCAAGTTACCACAATACTTACAGGTAAATTTCGAAACGTGGAGAATACAGTTCGACTGGAAATTTTTAATATCATTTATTTTTAGTAAACGAATGGCAAGAGAAATCATTGCCATTGAGGCCTGTAATTATTGTTTTAAATGTGGAGAAAAAGCAATTGGAAGTGAAAAATTATTTAGGGCACGTCACACGAGCAATAGATATGATACAGTACGCAATAATAACGGTATGACAATTTAAAAAAATGAATCTAACAAAAACTGTCTATTTCATAAACAAAATTATATCATTCGACAGATGCATATTCCCAGCGACGGTAACTACGTTATGATCAGGATAGAACATAATTATGATTTAGTCCTAAAATTTGACTCTGATTATTTAAAACATTTATTTCTTGAAGCTGTAAGACTATTTGTTATCGAGTTAAAGACAATTTCAATTAAAGAAATTCGAAATACTACAGCCAAGGAATTATTAAAGCACGCTGTTACTAAAAGAGTTCGACAGAAGAAGTTGGAACAGTTTTTCCGTGTTGTTTTCTCACAGGTATGATATTACCGTGAAATAATTATACGAATATTGAAATTCTAACAATGCCATGTTTTATACTTCGAAGGCACTTCACATTACACACACAGAAGAAGAAATATTAAAAATAGATGCGACAGTAGCAAAAGAAGTAATTCATACTGAATTGACGCTAATAGAATTTTCCGAAGCGTTGAGTATGAGTTCGGAATCACAATTTATTAAAAAGGTAACAATTAGACTGCGGGTCTTTCTGCAAAATAAATTCACTTTATCCCTTACTAGATTTTTTTACATTGAAAACATAACAGTATTCTTAAAACGTATTTTTTAACAGTATACATATATAAAATTGAATTTTTAGATATTCAATTTAGTGGATAAAGATAAAAATGGTTTCATATCCTTCAGAGAATTTCTGGATATGTTAATCATATTTTTAAATGGTTCTGCGGATGACAAAGTGAAACTAATGTTCGATATGTACGATATAAATGGAACAGGACGATTGAAGAGAAATGATTTCAAAAATATGTTAAGGTATAAAATTTAAAAAAACATCGAATCTATATTTTATTCGATAGTAATCTTTCTGTAATACTTGTTAGATCTTTTATGGAAACAGTTAATGCGGACGTAACTGATAACAATTTAGAAACTTTGATACATTCGATGATGGAGCATGCGAATATAGCGAAAAAGGAAACGATAGATTTGAAAGATTTTCATCAAATTCTTAACGATTTCAATAATAAATTCAATTACGCGGAATTAGAATTTAATATTAATACAACTGGAGGACATAAGAAAGTACATGTTGGATCGCCTACATATAAATCACAGTTTATGGGAGAAGTGCAAAGAACGATGGAAAGTCTATACGACAATCCGTATGAATTACGAACAAGAATTGGCGGTAACGTTAAAACAGAAACAGACATACATCAAGATAAAAGTGACAATAATATACACGAGATAGAACAAATTGTCGATCATGTTCAATATGTTCAAGACTATTGGTACCCTATAATGAAATATCTGACGAATAAAAAGTTACAAATATTCTGGCTATGTTTGTATACTCTCGTGCTTCTTGGTGTTTTCGCAGAGAGATTTTATTGTAAGTATATTTTTAATTCTTCTTACAAGAACTTTTTACTACAAACTTATTACAGATTATTCCATGGAACACGAGCATTCCGGTTTGAAACAGATTCTAGGATATGGTTTAGCAGTAACTAGAGGAGCAGCATCCGGAATAATGTTTACATACTCGACGATTTTAATTACAATGTGCAGCAACACAATTACGCTTTTAAGAGATACTATTTTACAATTATACATACCTTTCGATTCTATGATTGAAATGCATGAATACATTGCTTGTTGGGGATTGTTTTTCACAGGTAACCAAAATATATAAACTACTCCTTTAAATATTAATTACTAATTGCAATAAAATTTCAGTGCTTCATATAATTGGTCACGGATTTAACTTCTATCATATATCAACTCAGAGCGCCGACGACTTAACGTGTCTCTTTCCTAATTACTTTCACGAGTAAGTAACTTCACTGATCGATAAAATATAAATTGATACTGATAAAAACTTCTATTCCAGTACAAACGAATTGCCAAAATTCCATTATTGGTGTTTTCAAACGATAACAGGATTAAGTGGATTTCTTTTAACTATCGTAACAGCGTTCATATACCTGTGCACCTTGCCGAACATTCGTAGAGTACTTTATAATTGGTTTTCATTGACGCATTCTTTATATCCCGTTTTCTACATTTTAATAGTATTACATGGAGCAGGAAGATTAGTTCAAGTATTCATTTAATATAATATTAATATATAAATACAATTCAGTTTTAGAATAATAACATCATGATATTTACTGCACAACAGGAGCCACAGTTTTGTTATTTTTTTCTCGGTCCATTGAGTTTATTCATTTTTGATAAAATTATTACTGTGACGAGAAAGATTATTGAAATACCTATATTAAAGGCAGATATACTGCCATCAGGTAAAATTATAATTTCCCATATAAATAGGGATTCTTTCAAAAATTATGAGAAATAGTGAATATGTATGTTTCAGGTGTAGTTTGCATTGAGTTCTCGAAACCTCAAAACTTTCATTACAAATCTGGTCAATGGATTAGAATTGCATGTCCCGCGTTACAAACAAATGAATATCATCCGTTCACATTATCGTCTGCACCACACGAACCAAATTTATGTGTGCATATTAGAGCAATTGGATCTTGGACTAATAAAATTAGAATCAGATTGGATCCTACTATAACGATCGATCAACATTTACCAATGGTTTGAAAACAAGTTGTTAGATGTCATTAATTTGTTACTCGTTCCATAATAATAATTTCTTTATTTTCAATAGATTCATATAGATGGTCCATATGGCGAATCCCATCAAGATTGGTATAAATACGATTTAAGTATAATGATAGGGAGTGGAGTAGGAGTTACTCCTTTTGCGTCGATTTTAAAAGATGTTGTGTACAAGTCGAATCACGAGTTGAATTTGGAATGTAAAAAGGTAATTTCGATGGTCTATGTCTATGCAATATTGGAGTCTACTGTGTGTCTTCTAGAAATTAATCTTAATATTAATACGTAGGTGTACTTTCTTTGGATAACAAGAACACAGAAACAATTCGAATGGATGGTTGATATAATAAGAAACATTGAAAATGTCGATACCAGTTCTATAATATCGTCTCATATCTTTATTACACAATTTTACCAGAAATTTGATTTGCGCACTATATTATTGGTAAGCTATAAATACATACATAGATTCTTTAAATAAAAAAATCAATAAATAACGACAGGATATTTTTTTAGTACATTTGCGAACGACACTTTCAAAAAATTTCAAATAAATCTCTATTTACTGGTTTAAAAGCAACAACTCATTTCGGAAGGCCTAACTTTCTCAGATTTTTCATGTCTGTTCAACAATTACATCCTACAGTAAGTGATATCAATGTCTCTATTTATTCCTAATACCACTGTTTCTCATACTACCAATGTTTTTCATTCTAGATTAACAAGATTGGTGTTTTTAGCTGTGGTTCACCATCTGTGACAGAAGCTGTAGACACAGCTTGTAAGTTTATCATGCTAAATGAGAATCTCAATGTTCTATTCCAGCATTATCATAGAAGTTTCTAAACGCATAATAGAACAACTCATTTTTCGAAATACTTTAGTAGATTTTAAACAATTATTGAATTCTTTTTTCCTAACATCTCCAAGATAAATACATACTCCTTTGAAATAGTTATTTGGGAACATAGAGTCGAAGATAAGAGAAGTAAAATTACATTTGATCGAGTGTACCTTTTCAATTTTATTACTCGTCTTATAATTTCGTATCAGAATATACATGGATAGCATAAAGACATATATAATTAAAGATTTAATTTAAAATTTCGTAATTTTTTATTACTTAACCTCAAACTGGTATGTAAATAGTAATATCATGAATAATTATAAAACAAAAATGAAAAAAATTACCTTTTTTGAACTGAATTGTTGTAAAACGCTTCATTGCGAATAAGAAGAGGAGTCTTCACATACACAATACACATTTATAGCATATTTAGGTGCGATTAGAATATAAGAGAAGAAATTAGCTAGCTAGGGATGTTCGATTTCGATGTAGAGTTGCCAGATCAGGGGAATCGACTCAAATTGAGAAAACGTTATCCCCTCTTTGCCAGTACCGAATCATGAGTGGAAGGGAAAGGTAGAGTGGGGACAATTAGCGACTCTGATCTACGACTCGATCTTGCTTGATCCTGCTCTCAATCCGAATCAATTCCCCTGATCTGATCTTGCACATGCACGAATCTTCCACGATACTATGTTTGTACTTTTCAGAATGAAATAACACGTGATAGAACGATAACAGCATATTACTTTCATTTAATTGCAGAATGTTTGCAGTATACAATGTTTCTACTGAAATTACAGAGAATTTTCAAAAATCAATGACACTTTGATCATCTATTTTTATAAAAAAGCTATTCAACCATTATCGAATTGTATCATTTATGCAGAGCATTTATAGTAATTACGAATACAAAGTCGAATTTTGCACATTGCTTTATATATATTTTACAGGGATAACTTCACAACAGAACATTTTCGTAAATAATAGTAATAGTGCTTGAATTTACACGAAGATCGTATCATTATTTTATGAAAAGTTACCACTCATGTACATATTGTTTTGAAGAAATAGAAAAAT
This sequence comes from Lasioglossum morio, assembly GCA_916610235.2. Taxonomy (NCBI): domain Eukaryota; kingdom Metazoa; phylum Arthropoda; class Insecta; order Hymenoptera; family Halictidae; genus Lasioglossum; species Lasioglossum morio. Next base: position 3,477,983 of record OU744334.1, on the reverse strand, counting down.
AGATCGATTTCAGTTTATAGATGATATTTGCAACTTGTTTAGTGTGTAGCTACCGTGTTTAAGCTTATCAACAAATTTATACCTGCTCAGTGAAATCAATTTGAACATATTTCTTAGTTTAGAAAGAAATTCAGTTTCACCTTATTTCACAGAAGTCGATCGTTTAAATATTCAATAAAAAAATAAGTGATTTACTGAAATTTTGCTTTTACACCAGTTGCGTAAATCAGTCTCTTGTCCCAGTAAGGCCCATTTTGAGATCCACAAATTTTATGCTCGACGCTGTCAATTAAACACATATCACATAAAAACATTCATTTGTTTAATCGCAGCTTAAACAGAGATCGACAAATTCTCCAACAAACTTATGGATCAAAAACATTGCATTCGATAATAGTAATAATAATATAGAATATTCAAATATATAATATCATACAATATGTATATAGATAATTGACAAAGAAACTGACATATAAAACTGTTTGTACAATTCGATTTAATGTATTCAATTTTGAAAGACAACAAAGCTAATCGAAGGAATGTCGTTATTATGTACATGAGTAATTTAAGTGTAAAATATAAGCTCAGGAATTTGCCCTTCCTCTGTAGACGTTCCATTATTATCACCTGCCTCGATACTAAATTCAAACTTAACTTTTCCATTTCCTGTATCGCTATCTACCATAACAGTTTTCAAACCCTTAGTTCCATAATGAGAATAAGGACCCTGAAAACATCACTATGTTACCTTACTATCTAATGTTACGAATTCATATTGCAAGAACACATACCTTAAATGTTGCAGATGCTGTATAAATCGTATTTGGTAAAATTTCTGCTAATTCTTTGAACAGTAAGCGATAAGTGTATTTCGAACCGTCGCAGCTAAAACTGGACGAGTTTGTAGCAATTACTTTTCCAGAAGCGGTGTGTATCAACTCTATTAATACTTCGTATATCGCTGGGCCATGCATACTACCATAAACTCCGTAGCCAATAAGAAATATACGTCTATTAACGCTAAATCTATAAAGAAAAATTAGATTAAATTTTACAGAATCTTACAGCAAAGTATTGCTGAATGTAACATGTGCACACCTTATGCGATCGCTTGTTCCGTTATATCCCCATCTACTTTTAGTATGTTGAAACCTACAGACAGTTTGTTCCTTACCGGTCATACAACAACGAGGCATTGTTTGAAATCCGACTACTGGTTTTGGATTCAGTATAAAATATGAAAATAAGGAGAGAACCTAAAATCAATTTCGTGAATTAAACAATTTATAAGGATCTCTGTTAAATTGTATACGAACCTCTGCATAATTCAGAAGTCCAGATTGCGCTGGACCAGTGGTAAATTCTTCTTTAGACATTAAAGGAAAACGAATCAACGAGAAAGCACTACCTAACACGAAACGTTGATTTTCAGGAGTTAGTGGAAGCTGATGTCTTACACATTCCGCCTCCGACCATCTGTAAAAGCAACAACGAAAATAATATTACGCATACCAGTCAAGTAATAAATACATGTTCACATACCTTAAAACTGCTTGAAATATTTTAGATTCTCTGACACGGAGAGTGTCCCTTTCCAAAACGATCTTCAGCGTATCGATATCAATATCGGTAAATCCATCGGCGTTTAATGCTTCGGTGGTAAATCTGTCTATGGTATCCAAACAGACCGCAGCCAATTGAGGCTCGTCGAACAAACGAGCTTGCGTTAAGAGTAAGAAAGCATTGTCGCTGGTTAAATTACTTTTTAAATAATCGACGCAGTGCTTCTCTAAAGCGGATACCGCGTATTTCTTAGCCGTATATAATGTCATCATCACGCTCTCAGGATCTATTTCTATCTTATCGGTATATAAAAAAAGAAGCACTGCCAAAAAAGCAACTGGTTCTACATCAGGTACTTCTATTTCTGAAGAGGTCGTAGCGAGTGTTCCGTTGAACATCGCGTCGAAAACAGCACTTCCAGAAGATAGGACTAGTTTATGAGCTGGTATACGCTGCTTCTGAGCTCCTCTCCCTACTATGAAGCTCACGTCGGATAATATTTCATTGTTAAACAGAAAGACAATCCTCTCACGCATCGTAGCTTTCGTACCCTGCCAATTATATGCGACAGTGGTTTGACTATTCATCGATGTGTTTTCCAAGGCAACGTTGCTCTGGGGTCTGCCCTCCAAGTGCAATGTATTTGCTGCATTCGTTGGGGGTCTACTAAAGCATTATCGACAACGTTATATTACAATTACGTTAGAAATACAATGCATAATATAAAGCTTATGCGAATACTTACTTATCCCCGTTAGAGAACGAAGACTCTCCGCTCCTAGCCATTGAGGAAGTGGGTTGATCTTCATCGTAAACAAAATTGAGAGCACGTCTGGCCCGGGACAGCGTAACGTTGCCAATCGGTTGGGTGTTTCGTACAGTCTCTGGAGACGAGTCTCCGGATGCAACAGGGTTCATATTTGCATTCGGCTGGAGATCATCCCCGTCCTCCTGATTCAAGCGCAAATTATGCAGCCTCGATACGACATTTGGCACATCGTTCAGGGAAGTCTCCGAGGACATTTTCAAGCATGCAACGTAATATTTCTCGACGTACTGCCCCGTCTCATCTGATTACAACGTATCGTTTGAAGAAAGGCGGCACGAACGTTGAAAGTTCGCCCGCCTTGTTCTTATACTTCCGCGAGTTCCACGCACGTACGTCAAGATTTCAATGAGAAGTTGTTACAGGTATCTGATAAAAGGCACGAACGTCATCGTGCAGCGGCAATCTCTTCGTCCGTCTCTTGGCAGGTGCCAGACGAAAAATCTACATACACGTGTCTCAACGAATGGCACCTGATCGGAATGTGCTCCGAATTAAATTGTGTTTGCCCCCAACCCCTCCCTTCTGGGCCATCCCCTCTGCTCTTCTAAAGCTATATTATATAGCACAGACGAGGTATAGGTCATAGGAGTAGACGTAGACCAATCACCACATGGTGTTTCGTGTTGTTTCGTGTCTCGCGATCTGAAATACCGACATCGATCAAAACAACTCGATTTCTTACGCCGTCTAACGCTGAGGCACCGACGAGGATAATGTATTTTGTTTTGAGGGAATCTTTATCGAAAATCTTTCACTACATTTGTTGATTGACATGAACAGAGTATTCATGCTGATCTTATATACGGACGCGTGCGCAATGAAAATTGTTTCTTGAAAGTTGACAGCAGAGTTTCACCTCTGAAATTGTGTATTTCATGGTCGAATGGACACAGCCCTCTGGTAACGAAAATGTGTAACTATATCACGATTTACCGACTGACACGAGGATTTTGTCTCGCCGCTCGTACCGAGTGGTAATTCTACCAGCGCGTTATCCAGTGATTAAACTATTTATGTTAGACTTCCTGCTTCGGGTGTTTAGGATGCGTGCCGTCCGGACGTTGTGTTACTCGGTAACTGTGATTACGCGAATTTCCGAACGTTACCAAAGGTAAATATACGCTCTATTGGAACGTGAATATTCGAGATAGATTCGACCGTGCAAAATTCACGCGCAGTATTCCGGTACGAAGCAATTCGGAGCAATGGATTTAATTGGATGACAATCGGTGAAAAAAGTCACTGCACCAGAGGTATGTGCTTGCTGGCGATCGATGATCGTTCGGTAATTTTTAGAGATTTTTCTTTAATGGATCAATAGTTATGAATGAATAAATAAAACGAACATTAACCTCTCTCTTTCTCTCTCTCTCTCTCTCTCTCTCTTGTTTGTACTGTGTCCATCGAATTCATAGATGTGTCAAGTGATAATATTCTGATTCTACCGTTCGTAGATCATTCATTGATCTCGTCGCGGCTGTACTGATAAAGATGGAGATAGTTTGTTTATTCGAAAGGGAATAGGAGATTATAGTTTAACAACTTCAAGCATAACATCTGAATACACCGATTAAACGGATCTTATTTCCTCGCAATAGAATTTGAAGTTTTATCATCTGTTCGTCGAATCCTACAATATTACATTGAGAAAAGTTGAAGATTTTTGGTCCCCTCATTAAAAGTTTGAATGATAGGTTTTATTGTATAATGGGTATGATTGGGAAAACAAAATTTTGTTACTGTAAAACAGTAATTTCCCTCACATAGTGTGACTTTCGTCTCTACGGATAGTGTTACTTTTTCATCCCCTCATTAGTATGCAATGATGAAACTTTATTGCTTTTAATTATTTCGTTAGGATACCTTTACCAACGGATTGGTGAAACTTTTCTGGTTAAAACGAGACCAAACACGATAGAACTGTAATTATTAGATTTGTAAGACATCTCTTAAACTATCATTTGCATTTCTTATAATTGTATCTATTTCAGTAAATATTATGATTTCGAAATCGAGAGGAAGAATTAATGTTTTTTTTTCTATTTTAAATACTGAAATCAGATACGGAAAAGAAGATTGAATAAAGATTTTTATCGTTAAATGAAGTCAGTTTTAAGTTATTAATTATTGATAAAAGAATATTAGAAAATGAATAACCGATTTCTAATCATAAACCGTGACATTTATTCGACAGAACTCGCACGTTAAACATTCTACGAGTCGGGAAATATGTCTTCCATATTGCAATGGCTCGATCATGGCTAGGATGTTTGTTGGGCGTGCTAGTGCCATCGGCGGTCTTTTATTTGTATTTATTGTTGAACGGTAATACATTTTGATATTGCTTGGCTGTCCGACGACTTTGCTGGATTCTCAACGTGTATTATTGTAGTGCCTTCCGCTGAGATTGGTTCCTTCAAGCTCGATGGGAAATCGGGACCATTGTCCGTGGACCAGAGAACGAAATTACGTGTTGAGGAGCCTAGCTTGCAAAAGATTCGCCTAGACAATAATGAAATCGAGGTAAAAATCTTTCGCAACTAAGAGATCAGCTTGGATGAAATCTTACCTTGGAACCAGCGTCGCACAGTGGTTCCTTCTCCCAAAAAACTGGCATGTAATACAAATGATTGCTTCAAGGATAAACTTTAGCGCGACTTTAAACATGCCTCACAAGTTTTCTCCGGAATTCGAAAGGAATCTTTCGGTTCAAGTCGAATTATTGGTTAAAGTGCGTGACTTGTGCGGCACAGAGAGTACTAGGAACCTCGAAAATTCGCCAATCGCATTTCGGCCAGGTTTTCGGAAAATTGTACCACCGTGCGTCGTTCTATCGAGAACACAGACGACCGCCGGACAACAATGATTTCTTTTTCAAGGGGAAATGCGAGAGCATACACATCGCGATGGTCTGCGCTGGCTACAACTCGACGTTCGCCCTTGTGACAGTAGTAAAATCCGTTTTATTCTACCGTACTAAACCCTTGCACTTTCATTTGCTAGTCGACGAGATTGCGAAGAGAACTTTGTCGACTCTGTTCGAAACGTGGGACCTACCTCATGGTTAGTAAAAAGGAGTCCGTCTCGTCGTTATTATTCTCCTTCGTTCCTTAACTCGATCGAATTCTTGTTTCATCGATCCTTCGATGCTTGAATTACATTGTCCTCGTTGCATTGCTCGTTCAACGGCGGCCAGAGCAACGGCCTGGAAAACATTTAACTCGCGGTGACCCGGTTCCGACAATTAACCGAGTGAACTAAATTACACCAATTAAGCAATTTTCGAGAGTATCGGGTTGCCGAAGGAACGGACGAGAGCCAATAACGCCGGCGAGTCTATGGGTCGGCTATTTTTTTCGGACTCGTTCCAGTGAACGTGACGTACTACAAGGCTGAACGATGGGTGCCAAAGGTCTCTTGGATACCGAACAAGCATTATTCCGGCGTGTACGGTCTTCTGAAGTTAATCCTACCGGACGCGATGCGGGAGGACAAGGTGTTGGTATTCGACACGGACGTGACCGTCCTAAATGATGTTAGTTTGCTTTGGCGGGTGTTCGAGAAGTTCACGAACGATCAGGCGCTAGGTTTAACGGAGAATCAGAGTCATTGGTACATAAAGGCACTGTCTTACGGTCAACGGCCATGGCCGGCTCTTGGCAGAGGGTTCAACACTGGCGTGATGCTAATGCAGTTGCAGCAACTACGTAACAGAAAATTTATGATCCTCTGGGAAACAGTTACCAAGCGTGTACTCGACCGTATACCGGAAACTAGTTTAGCCGATCAAGACGTAATAAATGCTGTTATCAAAGAGCATCCTTCCATTATACACAAAATAGAGTGCACCTGGAACGTGCAGCTGAGCGATCACACGATCAGCGATCTCTGTTACCGTGACACTAGTCGGATAAGTGTACGCGACCCTCTCGTCTAGCGCTGGGTCGTCCAATAACAATTTGTCACTGTCCAGATATTATTTACTTACATATCAAAGTATTTCTACACCTTTTAAAAACGAATAACTATCTCAAAATTCGATCTGGCAGCTTGAGTTTTTGTTGAGACCACGTAATAGTGAAAATCAAGTTAACTCAATATTGTCCACTTAATTCTGTACATGTACAAAGTTTCATGGAATTCCGTTGACGCGTGAAAAAGCCATGGGCATCGTAAGATGTAAAAACCTTTGAATTTAGGATTCTTACAATTTTTGCTATTCTGGTGCGATCGATGCCGAGTTTATAACATCGATAGTGTCTTTGCTTTGGACGATCCAACACTTACAGTTCTTCAATTAGGGATCCTCTTTCCACCATTCGGCTGCTTTTAGATTGTGCATTGGAATTCGCCTCGGAAGCAGGACGTGTATAATAAGCACATCAACGAGTTCCGCAAATTGCACAGGGTGTTTCTAGAGATGGACGGGAATCTGCTTCGGAGACGTTTGTTCGGTTGCGATAAACACGACGAGACCGCGTCCCAAGTAAGTCTCAGGACCCGAACTGATTGGACAAGGTGTTCATCACCGGCAAGAAAGCAATTTCTAATTTCCAGTATAACGAGTCGAGCCCGTGTCAGGATTTCACCAAAGGTGCGACCATGCTGTACCGCACTCATCCTTTCCTCCTCGAGTACGAGTACAACGTGTACGCACCGGCAGACGTTGCTCTGGTAACCCAGTGCAGCGTGGAAAGGATACCGTTGCTAGAAGAACTGTCGAAACACTGGCCAGGAACCATAAGCGTGGCGCTGTACCTCACGGACGCTGAGGTGCAGAATTTTCTGGAGTTTGTGAAGGGGTCTGTCGAGTTGCGCAAGAGGAGGAACATCGCGTACCACGTGGTGTACAAAGATGGGGTGCGTGTCTCTTGCAGCCGGATGTCCTTTAAAAGATTTCCGGTTACGCAAGGAATAGTTTACCCAGATGTAATATTAACGCGACAAAGACCGGGACCGACAACGAATGATCTTACTCAGCGGAGCATGCACATTGAATTACACGAACGTCTTCTCCCCCAGGACCTCTACCCGATCAATTACCTGAGAAATATCGCGATGTCCTACGTATCGACGCCGTTCATTTTTCAACTGGACGTTGATTTCCTGCCGCAGCACGGCCTCCACGAGAGCCTCATGAATTACATCGCTAAATTAAATATCACCGAGTCGGACAAAGTAGCGCTGATCGTGCCGGCATTCGAGACCGAACGTTACAGGTATTTCCGCTCGAGCGACTTGTAAACGCATACAGAGCCCGTTGTCTGCTGCACAATGTGTACACCCCTGCTGATCTGATGCGATGCATACTCGCGTGAATGCATGAGATGTCTCTAGTGGGCTTCGACTACCGATTGTGCTCGGTTGCGAGGAACAAACGGGTTGTTTGAACCCATTAAGGCGACCATTGTTCCCGATGTAATTGCGGAAGACACTTTTATTGCGCGATCAAGATTTGATCTTACGGTTCCGATACTTTTTTTTGTTGTTTCGCTAAATTATTATTATAGACACCGTACTATTTTATTCTAGCTTCTCGATAGTCGATCGCGATAATGTGAAATTTCATATCGACAGGCTAACGGTAATAGATAACATACAATATATGTGCATTTTTTAAAATTATGATTCACCGGTTTGTTCGATTTGTGTCGGAACGAACGTAATTCTTCCCGATCCGAAATTTCGGGTACCCGCACAACCCTAGGAAATGTTGAAGAGTGCATCGCGTTTAGGCGAACGTAGTACAGATGAAATGAAGGGGGTCGTATATTTTGTAGATTCACATTTCCTGCGAACAAGGACGAGCTGTTGAAGTTCTTGAAGCGTGGAGTTCTGTACACCTTCCGGTACCACGTGTGGACCCAAGGCCATGCCGCGACTAATTATAGTTACTGGCGGAACACGATGGAACCGTACGAAGTACGTCGCGTAAACCGGCTTGGATCGCCTCCCTAAGCTGCAAACGATTAAGTTAATGTGATCGTAGGTCTCCTGGGAACCAGATTTTGAGCCGTACATCGTGGTCTCGAGATTAGCCCCTAGATACGACACCAGGTTCGTCGGTTTCGGGTGGAACAAGGTTTCCTACGTGACGCATTTGACGATATTAGATTACAAGTAAGAGATCCATCACGGCCGACTCGTTTAATAATCTAACGTGATCGAACGGTGTAGCGCGACGCTATAAATGAAAGATTTATATGGCCAATTGTACACGTGTCCACGTACATGTATGTATTCGTACGTACATGTATTCACGTGTACTATTTATTAATGTATCCTCCTTTTAATTTGTATAATTTTTAGAACATTAATATCTCAAGTTATATAACTATTAAAATAATTCTTAGAATTATCCGAAGAACATTGTTATCCCAAAAGAAGTCATTTATTATCAGAATGTTTTTATTCTCTAATAAACTAGAGAGTTAGTTTGATTATATTTTTTGAATCGGGGTGGTTTTCAAATGAGTTTTTGTATTAGGTTGGAGGGAAAATTCTGTTCGAAAATTAGCAACTGTATTCTAAAAATTAATACGAATGTTTTTATTCTCTAATAAACTAGAGAGTTAGTTTGATTATATTTTTTGAATGAGGTGGTTTACAAATGAATTTTTGTATTAGGTTGGAGGGAAAATTCTGTTGGAAAATTAGCAACTGTATTCTAAAAATTAATACGAATTAAAATGCGGGTACGTTAATACACGTGATATATTCGATCTCTGATTTCTATAGGTACATCGTCTTGCCGGATACGTTCATTATCCACCGACCTCATGCGCCTAGTCTGGACATCGGCAAATTCAGGACCGATTCCATTTATAGGAGGTAACGTATGAAAAACATGATCGTTCACTAACCACACGGTATATACTGTCCATTGAAAAAATCCAATCACAGCGAACAGTTGCTTACCCATAAATGGCTCCTCTCCCGTTTTTATTATTAAAACCGGTGGGATATCCCTGGGAGACTACGATGATTACGGAACACGTTGTGTGTACATAGAATATCCTGGAACTTTGCCATACCGGATGTAATTACATTCACTTTTTACCACCCTCTGTTGCCGTATCGTTCCAGATGCCTGAAGAAATTGAAGGACGATTTCGTCCAAGAGTTGTTAGCCAAATACGGCGAGAGCGCTCTGGCTAAGCTGAAGAAACTGACCAAAGAAGACAAAGTATTGAAACCCGATGGATCCAAATAATTGACAATATTTACGATAAGTGAATTGGACGGATCCGAAGGCGATCATTTTATCGTTATTTTCTCAATAAAAGAAGAAACCTGAAAAGCACCGGACAAACTTCCCTCCTTGTCCCGTCAGCTATCATGTAGATTAAGAAATGTTTGCCTCCCTGTGTAATCTAGTAGATTTGGGTAAGAAAATGCTAAAAATCCAAGTTTTAATCCCAGGGGATCAGTGGTTCAAAAATTAATGTCTGTTTCAAGCTGAGCGTTTTTCAATGTTTTAGTAATCTCCTTGGAAACTTGGATTTTTGGAATTTTTTCGCCGAAATCTAGTCGATTACATAGCAGTATAATTCTAAGGCAGGACTCGAATAAACGTCGCAGGAATGGGGTTGGGAAATATTTATTAAAATTTAACCATCGTAGTGGAGTGTACAGAGTGGTGCTTTCAGTACATTCTCTTAACGTTACAGTCACGCTAAATATTTCATTTATAAAATATGTATAATATTTACAGTGATAGTACATTGACATGGCGTTATAAATTATAGTCGGCCGAGAACGTTACACCGGAACGGAACTAAACTCGGTAGCGCGTGCGGCGCGCCGTTTGTGTTAAATAGTAAAAATTCTCGTAGAAAAATAATCGTGGCTAGAACGATCGCAATGTTAAATGACAATGATAATGATAACGTCGAAACGTAAACAACGGGTGCTGAAATTCGAATTCAGGAATAATAAAAACAGTATCAATCATAGCAATAATCATAACGATATCATGACAACACGATTATCAATAGACTGCGGATCTTTATGCAAATTAAAAATGTTTCACATTGATTTCATCCCTTAACGACTTTGTTACATTAAAAGCAAAATTACAACGTTCTCGCACTCTTTAAAATCTTTTAACTGTTTCATATTCCACCCAACAAATTTCTTCCTGAACGCATAAAGATCCGTAGTCTAATTATATCAATAAGACGACGGGCGTTACGCACTATAATCGAGAAAGTATCAAAGTAAAAGAAATTATACGCGATCAACGTTTCGCAGAATTGTTGTTTACGTCGATTATTCCATCCTTAACGTTTCTATATGTTCATCTAGGATCTAATAAAACGAAAGTGTCTGAACACTACATACCCTAAAGAGGTTCCCTTAACGTTTATATCGTGACACGCAAACATAGTTTCCTTTACATTTATAATAATCCCTATTACGATAAAAACACTCGGGAAAAAAGCGTTCTCATCCTGTACAACGAACAGCTGTACGAGATACGAAAATATGGTAATGGAAGGTCATTTATTCATGACTTCAGCCCCGTTTAGATGTCTACACACATTCATCGAAAGTACGAGAGAGAAACATGGACGTGGTGGCCTGATCCACAGAAACACACGTCCGACGTACGTTTCATTTTCTTCTTATGCTGTTTCGTCGCGTGAAACAGCTTCGTCGTCAGGAACACGTCTCGCGTTTCTGCACGGTACCGTTTACATACATATACACACTAGTATACACGCGGGAAGTGGCGAGAAGTCCGTTTGTGTCCGCTCGAGGATCTGGCAATGGAATGAATTAGGCAGTTTCGACCACGATTAGGACGCGACTCGAGCGATCGTCAGCGAGAGAGCACGCTGCTTTTGACATGCGACGCGTTGCGACGTCTCGGATAACGTTCTCATGGAAGAACCGTCGCGTCGTTGTTACGAGAAACTCTGTGTGGAGCTCTCTGCGGTTGGATGTTGCGAGATCCTGTCGGACCAGGGTGCAAAGTGACGATTACCTCAGCTTCAAGCGCCAATTTCGTATAGAACCCGTGAAAACAATACATTTATGCGAATAACTTCCGAAAACAGGGACAGAATGCACGTTTCAACCCTTTTGAATAATGGCACAGCAATTTTTAATGGTAACTCATTTAATTTGATTTTGATTCGATTTAATCATTGGAACGTGTATCATTCATTTTCTACCCAGTATAATTCCGCAGGCAATTCGATCAACCGTCCCGAGAAACCAACCCCTAACTTCGCCACGTCACTTATTGTTAGGCCAATCGGTGCTCTGATTATTCGCCGCGTCTACTTTCGCGCGACGAACTTGTCTCGTCGGCCTTGAGCAGTTAATTCACTTTGTTCCCCAGCGTTCGACCACTCGCAAATTAGGCTTCACGATCGTCCAACGGTCCCGGACCGCAAGGAGTTAACTCGATCGATTAGATTCGCGTCTGTTGTCGCTCGCGAAACGATCGCTCTCGTTCCTCGTAACGCGACGATGCTCGATCGACTTCGCCGAACCAATTAGGAAAGATCCTGCTCTTCGCGAGAATCGTTCTTTCGTCACGAACGCAATTCCTTCGGACCAATTGTACTTCTAAGTAATACGAAACCTGCATCGTTTCTACGTCGGAAAATGTCAGTCTTCGAAGAGCAGCTACGACTTAATGCTTGTAAAGAAACGTTGCACGAGCTCCGGCTACGCAGAGGAACGACTCGGCGGCGCACGATCGATCCTCCGAAATTAGAACTTGCAAAATTCAAGCTCCTCGGATATAGTGTATAAATGTTAAAGACACGTCCAGTGTCTTAAGTGCGCCGCCTTGATTCCCATTCCCGGGAACGAATCGGTTAATCACGGAGAACCTCAGACTGTGGTCTGGAAACCCGCTGAAAATTGGAAATTTTTCATGATTTTCGGTCTACCATTCGTAAACCAATTCCAATGAGATTTTCAAAATGTATATAATTTATACGAGTTTACAAAACACGTCTTTTAAAAATCAATTTTTACTATTGCTTTTTACAATTCCGATTAAATGCATTTTTGTCAACATATTTATTAGACGTCATTTACTTAACTAATCCTTCTAGTCTTACGGAGAAATCAAAGTCGTTTGGTCCATTCAGATAACAGTTATTCTGATTGAAAGTGTGTATGATCGATAGATTGCGGATCTTGCAAAATAAAAATTGTCTGCACCGATTGCAAGAAATAGAAACCAAACTGAATGTTATTTCTTCCCTTAATGATTTTAATAGAGGAGAAGTTAAAATTTTTCAACAACTTTGGATTTCATCTACTCAATTTTGCTGAGAATGCATGAAGATCCGCAGTCTAGTCCAATTACGTAACTGTAGAATGGTATTATTCTAGGCCGGAAGAAATATTTATTAATTTTTGAGTGTACAAGGTAAACTTTTAAATAACAATAAAATATTTTTTGCCACGAAAAGCGGGTTTCCAGAACCACAGTGCGTCGCGTCGCACGGAACGAAGTCCGTTCGCGAGTGTCTCAGTAGAAATGCGTTTGAAACGGAAAGAACACGGAGACTAAGATCGTCTGGAATGTGTTCGACGTGACCCGGACAACGTTGCTTCCGCCGTCGAAGATGTCGATCACGTTACGGTATCGATCGTGCTCTACGACGCGCGAGATCATCGCGGACGAAAAACGTCCCGAGCAGAACGACGTTAATGGTGAACTGGTATTGCTCGGGTGGTATATCACGTTGAAAATTAGATTAATTATGCGCGCATAACGTCCAGATGGCTGTGGTTGGATCGGTGTATTGGACGGTACTTTCATCTGCACGCTCGCAGATGCAGTCAAGAACTTCACGCCAATATCTCAGTGTCAGGGATTGGGGATGTTCCCCAGGACTGTCGGTCGGAATAGGGTTTCGAGCACTCGAGCTCGGCAAAAACAATTATTACTCCATTACTAAAGCGAACCCGAAGGATCGAGCAAGACAAGATGGAATGATATAGATCGTGACTGCGTTTCCCAAGCAAATGATCTCGATAAAAATGTCTTGAGCAGTACTTTCTGGCAGATATGACCACTCAAGATTCTCGTGGATTTAGATCGAGTACCATTTTTCACGAATGATCATCATTAGATTACGGATCTTTATGTGTTTATAGGAAAATTGAGTAAATGAAATTCAAAATCGTTGGAAAATTTCGAGTTTTGGTCCTTGGCCACGAATCAGCCATGAGTTGCTAGTTACCATTTTTTGAAAAGTAATGGATGATCGCTGGCAGCTGAAATATTTTACACTTTGGGCATTTCCTGTGATTAACAACTGAGAATAATTTGTATCATTGTAAGATTTAGGTTGGTGCAAACGTAATGTCCGAATTTTAGATAAAGTTAGTTTTTAATCACTCGCATATAGGTACTTACAATCTCAAAATTTTAAAAGTACTTTAAGCGTAAACAAAGGTGCCGACTGCAATAGCAAATGTCTATTCTGCATTAAAGTAGTTACTTTACTGAATAAATTGATTTATATAGGAGTCGTAGAAAGTTCCATCTAACCAGTTATGTAGAAAATGGAGTGTGAGAAGGTTAAAACACAATCACTACCTCTTCATCAGAAATTGTTTCACGATTGGCACATTTCACCTGGCGAGAATCGAGTGTGAATCGAAAATTTCTCCCGAAGATCTTCAAACCAGTGTTAATATCACATGCAGCCTTCACTGCGTTATTTCCTAGTTCATATTCACACAAGAAAACCTGCAGATTAATTATTTTTCTCAATTATTTCATACATTTAGACACTCTAAAAACTTTTTAGTTGACCTCACGATTACGTTATGCAATTTTACCGTTTACTAAACCATTCGGCAAGAAAGCTGAACGAAACCGGACATTTCGTATGCACGAACCAGACATACATTATTAACAATATTACGTTAATACGAAAACTTGTGGACTACGTAATGAATATTACTACAGCACTGCCAACAAGCTGCAAAAGGTTAATTCAGCCTGCTGGGCTAAGAAATAACTTTTAATCACGGCATGAATAAATTTTGCAACCACGGCGGATCGATATGTGCTAAGCTGTTTGCTCGCCAGTTTCGAAACTTGATCAACTCCCATAATTCCAAAATCGATGCACACGTTCTGGTTATCCTGGTCGACAACGGGGTGTCTTTTATCAGTGAATCGTTTCAGCGAAATTGTATTCCGAGGGAGGAATCTCGGGTATGCAACTCATTAAAAATACGAACTGAAACGTGTCCGATATGGACGCTGTAGCGTTCGCAATTACACATGTCTTCCCCGCGATCCCGTCTCAACTCTGATCCCCGTTTGACTTCCGTCGTGACGACATCAAGCGGATATGTACCCGGCAGGTAGATACGCAGAGTCATTAGAGAAGCGAAATGGTAAACGGAGAGAAGCTCCAAGTATCGCGGGGTCGCCTATCGATCGCGAGCGATCTGTCGAGCGTCTACCGGGACGAGCAGAGCTTGAAAACTGTTCCGATATCAATCCCTGCCCTTGAGACAGTCACGAAAAACTTGGGGTACGGATTAGGTGATGAACAACTTGCGCTGGTAAAACTTACCATTATTCAAAACCGTTTGAATATCATGAAATTCGTCTGTATTCTATAAATCGTTAAAAAGCTCGACTGTTACATAAGAAAACAGATTCAATTTGGTGTGCACTATGTGAAAAAGATTACATAGAATAGAAATCATCTGGGTTGAAAGACATGTTTTAATTTTCGAATTCAAATTGCTTCGAGTGCAAAGGGGTGAATGGGGTTATACAGTTCGCGATTTTCCGAGAGGATTGTCAAGAAGGGGAAACCGATGAAAATATAAACAAATAACAACAACAACAAACGATATATGTATAAAAATAAAATATATCAAAATTTGACTACGTAATTAGAAATCTTCAGTTTCTGGAATCTTGTAAAACTCGTTCAGGCAGCAGAAAATTCTAAAAAAATTTACATTCGAGCGCATTATTGAGTAAAATGATGAACATTTTCATAATTTTTTCCAAACGACAGTTCGAAACGCTTATTTCCGGAGCTGTGTCAAAGAGAGAATTTTCATTTGACCGAGTGGAAGTCTTTATGTCCTGGCTACCTTCTGCCGTCGACTGTCGCAGAAAGTATTTTGCGATAATAATTGCGCTGACGACCGGCAGCTCGTTCGTGACGCGCGAACCCCCCGGTAAACAGGACTCGGCTAATAGCGCATAGAGCACCGCGAGTTGACATCCGCTGTAATTGCGGGCTTGTACGTGTTCCATTTCCACCGTATACTTGTCCCGGTGTCATTAAGTAGGAGCATGTGACGGCGAGGAAAAGCCAACGGAAGGGGCGAGGGAGAGAAAGCTTGTGTTTTCGCGCGCGAGAACGAGCCCCGCGAGGGAAAGATCCCACCTCTTTTCTCCTCGCGGAGCGCAAATGGGGAAAATTCTGATTTAGGATGGTCGACGTGTCACACCTCCGGGCGGAACGGAAAAGTACCGGAATGCTAAATATTTCGGGCGACCGTACGGACCATTATTTCCAGCGAGGTTCACCCTGCCGCTCGTTTGAAATCATTTCGGGAAAGGAACGCGAACGTCAACAATTTTCTTGGACTTTTCCACGGATATACAAACGGCCCCGGAGAAAATGAGAAAACGACTACGTGGAAAATATCATTCTTGTCAACCCTTCATGTCCGCACCCTCTGCCGTACTGGTCGAGTCTGCGGGACCCACGAAAATTCTACTTTATTCGACTTCTTGAAATTACCGTCGTGGCAGAAAGCGTTGAAAATGTCAAACAACGCGTAGCCCGAGTAGAAATGTTTCTTTCTAGAGAATGCTGCTTTAAATGTACCTTCCTGGCGTAAAATGTGAAAGAAAGGAAAGCTTGGTTGGATCGAAAAAGACTCCTGGAATGCAACACGATTAACAGATGAATCCAAAGACGTTTAATCACTTGTTAGTTTCCGCGTGGACAACCAAAATATATATATATATCTAGATCTCAAGCATGATTACTTCAAGCTTCATACATCAATTGTTATCATAAAAAGCACAAACAAATGATCGAGGTAAATGTAAAAAATGCTCGCCATTCGCAAACGCCCGGGGAGATCGAAATTCATTACAATAAAAATTGAGAGAACTCCTCGACATGCAAAATTAATCTGTATATCTCAGTGAAGCGTTGAATCCATTAGGCCCTAATGCGTAAGAGATTGTAGGGATTATACGAAGCAGGTAAAAATGAGCTAAGAATTGTGAAGCATTAAAAATAGGTGAAAGGTTTAAAAAATCACAACGAAAGTAGTTCGAGTCGATGATAAGTGAACCCATAAGTGCACGTGCTGTCCGTGCCTCACGAGAAGTCCGACACTTTCGGTTCTAGCCGAATGTTACTTCTAGCAAGGCACATCAGTAGAACCGACCTTGCAGGTCTGACGCGTCCCGAAAAAGTCCAACATCGCTCGTTTAAACGCGCACCCAAGCCCTTTGAAGTGACTGGGTTTGAATTTGAGACGTGTGCGACTTGTATTACCGCGATTAAGAAAGAAGGAGAGGGAGAGATCATCAATCGTGTATCCTAGTTTAGGAGAGGATCCAGAAGCGACGCGAAGGTCTAACGACCGTTCAATTATATTTTAGTGGTCGTATCGCGCACGCGTGTATCCGTTTAAATCCTTTGGGGGGTGTCGTTGATCCCGAGGGATGAAGGTACGAGAGGTCGTCTTCCCGGTGCGCGGTCGCCGTGTGAGTGTACGTGGCCGGAGAACCCGTCAAAATACAAAATTACAAAAATATACTCGTGGCGCCGTGTTAACCGGTCGTGCCGCGCTGCTTTCAACGTGGCCGCATTTACATATAAACAACGTCGTGAATCAGCGTGCAATTAGGGTCCGTGTATTTACAGGGCGCGGCACGACGATTGGTCCGGACGAGCCGCGACTCTGCTAGGCCGCTTAAAATGATCCGCGACGATCCACATACATATATACGGCCGGTCGTGTAGCCTCGATCCTGTAGTCCTTGATCGTCGAGATCACGACCAGCTCGAGATCCTTTTCCGTTCTGAGAAACGGAAGCGGAACCAATTTTACTCGGCGTTGTTCTATTTAAGGAGGTAGACTCGTTTCCAGGATTTTCCACAATTTTCACTTTACTCGTTTCTCAAGAATCCAGAGATGGGGGTTTTCAGCAGTGGAAAGAGCTAGATAAAAGATCAATCTAGGCTGCGATCATCCCCAAAAGTCCTATTTTCACGTGTATTAAGCGTAATTTACATTATTGGGCAGTATGTAGCTATCGCAGCTTTATGAAAACAGCTACTCGGACACTCTAAAATAAAAACTGTAACTTTTAAATATTGGACCATACGATTTGAACTTTTTTAAGAAGTCAGAGCAAATAGTGAACTTACACGTTGCGAAAAGAAATTTCTGCGGCCTAGGTTGATCTTTTATCTAGCGCTTTTGATTACTGAAACACCCAGTCTGTGCATCTAGCAACTAGTCTACCTCCTTAAGAAATTGCTCCAAGATTCGTTTCGGCTGGCGAGAAGGAAAATCGTTCGAAGGGCCGAGGGAACGAAGTTACACGACTGCGTCGCGATTGTCTCCGCGTCGTCTCAACGGCTCCGCGTCGTCGTACTCGTGTCTCGTTCGTAATACTGTTAGGTGCGTTCACGATCGGGGAAGGCGCCTCGTCGTTCGATCATGTTCACGGTCGGAGAAGATCAACGGGAAGTGGTACTGCTGTAGAAGTGCTCGAGGCTGATCGAAGGGCCGATTTCTGACGAATCACCGAAGAGGAACAATGAAAACGGGGAAACTCTCGACGAGCACACGCTGTAATCCGGCGATTACGTCGAGCATCTCTATTTTACGTGGCACCAGCCGGCAGCTTTCCGACCATCGGTTAGACTATGAAAATTGTTTGCGATCCCGTAAATGTTTCGGGTTTCCACGGTGTGCAGACGCTGATTGAAGGGGATCGTCGGAGCGTAAACGTTTCGGGAGAGGTTCGCGGCATAGTCGAGTGAATTCGAATGGCGTTGTCGAGCTAGGTTCTTCTCCGCCGGCAACAAGTTGCGCGACAATCGATCCGGAAATCCCCGCTAAAGGTGGGAACGCAACCCTAAGCTCCAGATGAAACGCACCGGGAGCGTAACAAGTTCGCGTGCGACCGATTCCGTAGGTTTCGAAACGATCCGGAATCGCATCGAGGTATTCTGCCGATTCCTTTCGATCGTCCCGTCACGTCGCACGCTGGAACGATCGCGCGAACACGTTCGAAGGTGAGTTCGTTGCCTGGATCGAGGAATTAACAGTTGCCGATGATGTGGGTCCTCGCCGATTTCGATTACCATGAAACAGTGTTGCAAATAGACCGCGGATTGTCTTAATCGATTGCAAGAAAGAATTACAGTAACTTCCCTATAAATCGGGAAGTTAAAAATCTAGATGTTACTTCTTCCCTTGATGATTTTAATACAGAAGACTTATGCAATCATATCGAATACATCTGATTCGTCTAGTACATCGTAAACCAAAGCCGACCGCCAAAAATGTTGTTCAGAATTTCAGAACGACGATCTTGACAGCATATCTAAAGCTCATTGAAATCGAAGAGGTCCTGCGTCATCGGCAACTTCACCGAATTAAAATCTACCGAGAATCGACACGATTGCGTCTGTTTGTTACGTATACAATGGCGTTCTCGTCGCTTCAAACGCACCAGTTCTCGTCGCTGACAGACTCGTTCTACTTCCCCGCCGAAAATTCTCGCGTGTCCTTTGAAACGAAACCATTGGCGTTGCTCCAGAAGATCGACCCGATCAGAAGACAAACTATTTCTTAGATATAATACACAGTATGTACAGGACCGTACTTAATTTTTACAATACACGCGGCCGACTCCTTTAAGCCGCGACGACGAAATGGCGCGCGAGGTTCCCGCCTCCATTGGAATATTCAAACATTTCTGGAGGACAAGGGAGCACCCGGGTTAAATACGCTCTGTACACGATTCGAGCTCGTGCCCTTGGAGAAGCTACGTGTTCCCATAACGGGTGCGAGCCCAGGAAATTCGCGCCGGAACATCCGCCTGATTATCGTTCACACGTCGACTGCCACCGCACGGTTTTACCATGGGTTTCCCCGACGAAACGGAGTCTGAAAAATTCGTCATAGCAACCGTTCGTGTCGGGTTCTAACCTCGTTGGGAGTATATCGCGATAATCATTTCTTATGAACCCGCGTCCGTTCCTTTCATCGATCCGACGCATTTGTTCCTAGTATCTACACGTCGCGATAATCGCCGAGAACCGTCGCTTCGACATTTATACACGGTGCGAGCAAGAGAGCTGGCAAATTTGGCCGTTTGTCTTTCCGGTATACTGTTTAGTTTGACACCAAACGCCGAATCGCAGAACGGACGAGGGTCGAGTCTACTTAAGGCGGTAAACTCGTTTCCAGGATTGCAAAGGTGCGATAATACAAAGATGGGCTTCTTCAGCAGACAAAAGCGCTGGATAAAAGATCAATCTACTTGGTTTTAGCGCATCCTCTCGTCCAAATCTACTGGCAAATTCAATTTTGGATGCAGATGATGTTTTGTTATTAAACGACCTATACTATGAAATAAAAATGATACTTACTAATCTTTTTCTAATGTAGAGAACATGTAAATCAAACCAAGATATCCTATAATTTCTAAATTGTAGAGATTATTTAGGACAGCTTTAGGTTTCCGAATAATGCAAATACCGCCTCGCGAACGTAAAAGTATAACTTTCGAAGGCGATCGCGTAGATTGATCTTTCATCCAACGCTTTTAACTGCTGAAACCCCGTATCTTTGTATTACCGAGAAACGAGAAGACGCGTACCGCACCCTTTCAATCCTGGAAACTAGAGTGCACCCCGTGCTAGCGAACGCGTCAAGAATAGAATACGATCGGGAGCGGTTAGTTTTCTCAGTTCGCACAAACGCACTTCGAACTCGCTAGAAATAGTTACCCTAACGTCTCCGTTAACCCGTAAGCCGAGGCCTCGGCTGTCTTAATCCCGATTTTACAATTTTATCAGAACCAACCGTATCGCGGCGTGGTAGCCACGCGTCGCGCGATTACATTAAACGAATTAGATCTTACAGTAAAACTAACGATGAAAAGGAAAAATAAAGTTCCGCTGTTCCCGGGCTAGGTAGATGAAACACCGATAAACAGCAAGTGTCGCGATAAAAATGATTCCCGGTCTAATACGTCGCGTGGCGGGCGTAAACTTAGGGGATGTACGACCGATCGCGTCACCGCTTTACAAGCGCATCGTATAAAAGTTACTGTTATCCGCGTCAACATGTTCTCTTGATTAGGCATGCAACAAGCACGACGATAAACTACACGAATCGCATCCGGCGAAACGTTCATCCTTAAGGGGGTTAGACTCGTTTTTCCAGGATTGCAAGGGTGCGATTGGTAAGGATTGCAAAAATGGGGTTGTTCGGTAGTGAAAAAGGCTACATAAAAGATCGATTTTTTCAAAAGTCCTATTTCTTCGTTCACGATTAATTTGAATTATTCTGAAGCATACAGAAAACCCAATCTTTTTATTCAAGCGGTGAACTTTAATCAATAAAATATTCTCTTATTTATTCTTTTTCTTAAAAGATCATCGATCAAAATGGAAAATATCTTGTTTATTAAAGTTCATTGCTTGAATAAAACGATTGGTCTCTACTTCACCATAAAACACCGAACTCAATTTCTTGTCAACCCAACATTTTCATAAAGCTGCGAGAGTAAACGTAAAAATAGGACTTCTCAGGACTTTTCACTACTGGGAAACCCCATCGTTGCATTACCGAGCACGCTTGCGATCCTGGAAACGAGTCTACTCCCTTAACACTAATGTCTGTATACACGTGATACGATCTCGTCGTCGATCCAGCGATCAGGATCCATCCACGAGACAACCACGACGAGTCGTACATATCGAGTCCACCGACGTTCACTGAAGTCAAGTGTTCGGTCACTAGAAAATTGTGAATCACTGTGTATGTCGTCCGCCACGGGTCCCGGCACACATCAACGATCAAATAAATAATGAGAACACAAGGGGAGAAAAAACGTGTGTGGATATTCGGGGAGTGGACGAGTGGAAAGAACGACCGGCGAAGTAGTCGCGTTCCTCAAAGTTCCAGCTTGGTTTCCACCGAGTCAGCGGTTCGTGACGATCCGTTTCACCGGACGTGGAAGCCCGCCGTACGATCGTCCATCAGCAGATTCGCCGGGCGAAGTTACACGCTCGAACCCGACCCAAGTATCGACCCGGCCGGGCCGTTTCTTCAAAGGCACTACCGGTTTATTGTGACTGCGGTCATGCGTCCCTTCTCTTCAGCACGGCCACGGCCTCGCGGCCTCAGCTTCGCCGACCCAGGTACGCTGATCATACCTCGGTCCCATCTTCTCCCTCGTCCTCGTAGAGAGGTCCATTGGTGGACTTCTTCTTGGGTTTCGGTGGTGGCCTTGGCGGAACTTTCCTGCCGAGAGTGTTGCTGCTGGATTGTTGAGGCGCGAGCACATGATTGCTATCGGTGGACTCGTCGGCTAATTTTGTGGGCCACTCTGCTGCGCCTTCCGGAGCAGCTCTGTCTAGCGGGCTGCTGGTTAGAATGTTAGGGGTGCTTCGTTGTATCGTGCCGTAGAGGGAGCCCGGCGTTACTGGCAGAGGTCTGTTCCTGATGGAGGTCAACGGCTCGGGACTCTTGTTCAAAGAGAGCATAGAGCTGCCGTCCGCGGTGCTCCGCACACCCAGGTTGTCGTAGACCGGTTCCAAACCGTCCGTAGGAGATGTCGGTGGTCCGCTGCTCCAACTAGGTGCTCTTGGTCGACGGGGTATCGTCACGTAACCGTGTCGAGGCATTACAGGTGCGATTGTTGAGCTAGAAATCCCGTACGGTGTCACGCTACGGTTGTGTGGCAAGGTCTTGAATGCGGCTGGGTATTGGTTCGAGGGCGAACCGAACGCTGATGTGGTTGGTGTAGCGTGCTGACTCGGAAGACGAGTGTTGTCAGGTGCGGTAGATGCTTGGCTGGTCGGAGATGCGCCTCGACCACCGGAGAACGCCAATAGGTCCGGCGGGTACTGCCGGTAGCTACCACCTCCTCCACGGCACAGCGTACCGGTACCGCTTTCGAGTTCTGGCGTCGCTCGTTCTTCCCTCTCGTCGTCACCGACGCCGCCGATCACTCCGACGCCGACACCGCTACCGATACCATCAGCTGCCAGAACATAAACAAAAAAGAAGGAGGAACGTTAAAAACTGAAAGGTGTCAGGACGGTGATGCGAGAACGAAAAATAAAGAACACAGCTTTTAGCGATTAACTAGGCTGTTTGGCGTCGCGATTTGTGCTGCGTGTGTGGCGAGTCTGCGAGGACTGCTTCGGATTAGACTCCACGTGATTTCAATTCAGTTCAATGTTTTAAATTCAATGTTGTTATTAATAGAAACTTTTTCTGGGAACTGGGACAAGTTACTGATCTTTTTCTGTTTTTCGAAGAATTGTCTGCATCGATTGGAAGAAATCGAAATTATATTGATGCACCAGTTGAGATGCACCGATGTAACCGTCAGGTGCAATTGCACTTTATTCCTTAATACAACCCAATTTTTTTGGTTAGACCGATCGATCCCTTTTATTATCCTACGTATAAAAATACTAATCCAAGATCATCGAAATGTCGGTACTTCACGTGTTGCATTAAAGAATAAAGTGGCCGGTGCATCGGTGTGCATCCACATGAAAAATAAGCTCATAATTTTAGTTACGAAAGAGCAGTGGCTTGTTCCAGTTGTTCACTTGTCCCAGAATCGCTCTGTATATTATATTTATACATATGAAAACGGATATTATTATATAAGAATGACAATACTTAGACAGTGAATAAATATAAAAAAACAAAGAAATTTAACATTGACCCCAAATAGACTCCTGGAATACCATAGGCCCTTTTTATTCATCGACGCAGTTGCTTAATGTGAAATGTTACAATCTTTAAAGTACTAGAAAGCACGAAAATTCGCCAATTGCATATTTGGCTTACAAAAGAGCAGTAGCTTGTCCCAGAATCACCCTGTACATGTAGTTTTCATTGAAATCCGTGGGAGCCATATCTGAACCACCCCTCGAATCAGTATTGCGTGTAGTGTGGAATCTGTGAGTGGTAGGTAACTCTGTCTATGACGAAGACTCGGTTACAGCCGAGTATGCTCGAAGATTACCTTTGATTACCGATTCGAGTTCCGTCCGATCAGCTTCGCAGTCAGCTTTTAAGCGGACGATGCTAGGGGGGTTTCGCAACGATAAGGAGGACGTAACGAGGGTAGCATCCTGTAACCGTCGGTCGCGTCGCACGCCAAGTTTGATGGAAGGTCCGATACCAGGTACCGATATCCAAACGCGTTACATAATGCAGAGAGGCTGTCGCGGCTTCTATCGCGAATACTGATAAATATATACCAGTAAATCGATCGCGCCCGTGCGAGATAAAATTTCATCGCGGTAGGAACTAGGTCGAGTTGTTCGCCGAACACGCGTTCGAGTTTATAAATTAAATGGTGGGATTCGCGATTCGTAACGAATCTGTCAAGAAAATCGAACGTTGTGAAAAGTGTTCGTGTTTTATCTTATTCGTTTCTATCCGACTCCTTCGGACCAATTTCAAAAAAGTCTGGCGACTTTAAGAGTGTCCACTTAATATTCTCCCAGACTGTAGGTGGCCAAATAAAGAGGAGAGATAATCCAGCGTGACCCACGCGTGTTCCCCGAGTGCTCGAGTGCGGTTCAATAGCAGTCGGAAGAGAAAGTGGGACACCGGTGAAGGGAAAAAGGTTGCGCGAGACCAAACGTCCGGATGCAAAGGGTTACGAAGAGGTTAGCCGAGACGAGCGGATGCTGGGAGGTCTCCGACAATTTCAATTACCGTCTACGAAATTACATAGGGAACGACTCGCGGAGGGACACGCGAATACACGACCGCAGAGTCGTGTCGTTCCCAATAAAACGGCAGCTTGCTAATTCTGTCCGAGAGAGTAGCCTAACGATTATTGCTCTCCCTTTGTACTATCCTGAATCCGAGCCCGAACCTGCCTCGCATATAGCGATCCCGATTGCAACTTGTCCTCATTGTTTATAATGCAAAGATCCCCCTTTCCTATTTTCACGTTTACGAGCCGTAATTTGCATTTTCCGGCAGCATCTAGCTGTCGCAGCTTTATACTTCCGTAATCGTAAAAATAGGACTTTTCAGAGCGATCGCGGCCTAGATCGATCTTTTATCTAGCGCTTTCGACTACTGTGAGAAACGAGAAGGCGCATCCTGTATCCTTGCAACTCTGGATTTGAGACTACGCCCTCGAGAGAACGAAGTAATGGAATCCTCCCGAACGCTTCCCGCCGACGTATAATTTACTGGCTACGGTTGCGCCGCGTCTATTTACATCTCTATGAAAATAGTTCGCGAAACGGTGCGTTCCAGGGATACGACGATCAGACACGTCGCGTCTAATTAACGACGACCGACGACGTCGAACACAGACGCGCGGTTTTCTTCGTGAACGAAGCGGCTCTTTCTCCCTTGCGAGAAGGAAAAACGGTATCGCTGCCAGCCAGACACAAATGACGAATGCCTTTCTCCCCTCTATCATTACGTGTTGCACGCTCTCATTAATCTTGCAACGGTCCCGGTCGATACTTGTTAACCCAGGATCAATGGCGCCTCGTTTATCCGCCGCCGGGATTACTGAACCTTGCCGCAACGTTTCGAAGCGGAATCGTCTTAAACTTAAATACATTCGCCGTTTACAATTCCATTCATCTCTACTCTATCCCCTAATTAGCGATGATACCGTTCCGTAGGATGTTACCGCGGTTGTTCTCTCCAAGGAAACCGGAAGATTGATGGTCGCTCGCATTAACAATACCCACGCTCGATTCAATCTCGGAGTTCATTGTGCGAATCTTTCGTTCGAGTGGCATCGATCGATTTTTCTCGATATCCGGTCCAATTACTGACAACGGGGCGTTATCCAAGTGGTTCCTATTTCTCTTTTCTAAATCGTATCGAAAGGATCTCATTTTCTTTTAAATAATTGTTCCAGAAGAGGTTGCTACATTCATGCAGGTGTTGGAAACAGTTGTGATGTCGATTCCGGTTCTTGAAATAGTTTCGAGAACCGAAAAAATGTTATAACTGTTAAAAGATTATCATTTCTGGGTTCAACCCCTGCTTTCACGGGCGGTCGTTGCGAAGGGAAGACCTTTCAATTCCTAGTGCCTTTATAAATTGAAAATCAAGTAATACAGTGCTTCCTTGATAAATGTCTAGAACACTATTCTTTATAATTAATCCAATAACAAAACTTCTTTAGATTCCATTATTTTTCTATGGTATTTTCGCAAACATATTCAAAAGATAAAGAAGTTTAGATACTGAGGACAGTTCTGGGACAATCATAGGACACATATTTGAGACATTTCTCGAGAAAACAATGTAGGGGGTGGTCAGAATTTTGATTTTTTTTCCAGTTAGTTTGGGACACTAAGTGGAAAGAACCTGCTCGGTTAACCGCTCGGTTAGCGCCCCTGTCCGATTAGCATTTTCCCGTGGAATCGTCCCCAATTTCGTAGCACCTGGCCCCAACCCGTAGATCAAGGAGAAAAATCAGTAGGGGACTATTCCGTGTCTCAGCGTCTCTAGAAAGGTAATATAGCCACGAGCCCAGGCAGGCAATTACTCCTCCGTTTTCCTCGAAACTAGCACATACCGTTCTCACACGCAACACCATCGAACCCTGGCAAACACCGGCCGTCCCGCGAGCGTTCCACGTTTCGCCGTGATCGCTCGGCGGAAGTAACAAATAGTTAGTAGCTAGCACCTGGCCACGCACTGTTTAGTAATGTAGGCTGTGTACTGACCAAAGACCGAGTCGTTGTCGAGCAATGTACGGTTCAGCTCCGTCATCTCGGTGCCGTGCGACGTCACGGACGGCGCCTCGTACCGTCTAGGTGGTTTCACAACTGGATTTATGGTTGTGATCAGCGACTTCTCTTGTTCGCCGAGGCCATGGTGCTCTATCGAAGCGGCTTCCAGGCTCTTCTCGTCGTGCCTGGTCCGACGACGACGACAATAACACACGCAAAGTGACACGGTGACGATCAGAAGCAGCAACGCCGTCACACCCAAGCCTAAGGCTAACGGCAGGCTGATTATGTTATCCTTGCCGCCTACAGCGTCGCCAGCGATCGCCAGGGTCACGTTTTTCTGGGTGTCGCCGCCAGGACTTTTCGCTTCGCAGATGTAGTCGCCCTTGTCCGACGCCGTGACGTCCGGAATCGTCAGGTTCAACCAGTGGCCGCCCGACTTCAGGACGTAGCCCCTCTCGACATTGTGCCGTCTCGTCTCGTTGGTCAGCAACCGAGACCGATGGATCCACGAGAGCTGAAACCGAGAAACAACGTTCCCGTGAGCCCTTTCAATCACCAGACAAGACATCGTTCGACGTCGAACGACTAACTCAGCGTTCGGAGAACCTTTCGAAAGGTTCGCCTCGTCGTTTTTCACGCTCTCTTTCCCGAGGGGGCCGAATCGACGGGGAAATCGATCTCAATCCGTATAATCTACGGGAATACGTTTGTCAAACAGTTCTATATTCAAGTGACAAAATTCTTCGAAATATTTTTCCTATTTATTGAAACTACGTTTTGTAGAGAAAAAGGAAGTGTCCGGATACCTTGAACGGTAGTGTGTACACATATTTGAAGAGAACGAGCTCAGGTGACGAGCAAACATAAAAATTTGTGAAATATAGCGGCGAAATAGAATTGTAATTTTTTGTAGCCCACGTATAAAATCACGAGACTGGCTAAACACGAACGCCGTCCCTCAAATTTAAACCAGCACGTTTCTCTGAATAATTATATTCTGCGACTTGCCGAAAAACCGTGGCGTACAGAGCTCCGCCTGACAAAGTCGAAAATGTAGGCGAGGCCCTCTCTCGCGTACGTGCAGACAATGTGGTAGCTCACCTTAAAGGTGTTCTTAATTTTCAGCCTCCGTGCCGGGAAAAATCTGAAAGGACTTCGTTATTACACGCAGACACTCTCGCATAACTATGCCTTCCTTTTGTGCGGCAAGCACCACAAGGGGCGGGTTTGTCTTTTTCTCTAACCCCCCACCGGCGCTCGACGTTTTTCCGGTCGCGCGAATTCTCTGCGTGGAATCAAAGAATTTCATTAAATCGAGAAGAAATTCCTCGACACGGTTCCAGCGTGAGTCTGTCGCGCAGAAAAACTCGCGAACCCTCGCGCGTATTAAGCGACAATCCGCAAAGACAGAGGCCCACTATTTGTCCCAGCTTAGCGTCGACACGACGGCGTTTATCTCCCAGAGGCCCGTGGCAGATTTATGCAACGAGAAAGGGATCGTTCTGAAAATTTCCGCGTTCGAACCCCGACGAGTTTCCCCTAGACTACGTATTTTAATCTCAACGGATAAAAATACCGCAGTAATAGATACATTCACCGTAGAAGGAAAAAAAGAACGCGGTCGGCGAGCGAATGAGTTTCCACTCCGCGATCACGGAGCAACGTAGCCGGGCTAAGGACGTTTAGAAGTTTCTGGCTAAGTTACCCGAACGCCAGTTCAGCTGGGGCGCAATCTTTTCAGTTGGCCGCATCAAGCCAGATTGTACGCTAAATTGCTCTCGAGTTAGCTACCGCGGCCAGTCTTCTCCTGGTTTACTGTTTTTCCGCTTACAACGGTTCAGTGCCGCGAGAGAGAAAGAGAGAGAGAGAGAGAGAGAGACCCCGTGCCGTACTGTTTTCAACCAACTAGCTGAAAGAAAAAAGTCGACAGTCATTTTTCGTTTACCTTGGGTTGCGGAGTTCCGGTCGCTTTGCACCAGAAGCTCACGTTGACCTTGCTGGTCTCGATCCTAAGGGAGGGTCCGATCCAAGAGATCTCCGGCATACAGGCGAACTGATCGCTGCTGATATCGTCCCACATCTGATCCCGCAGTCCCTGCGGGTTGTGGCACTTGGTGGGTTTCGTGTACAATACCCGCTCGATCGTCCAATCGCGAAATTCCTTCAGATGGCAGTTGCAGTTCCATTTATTGTTCTGGAGTTCGAGGCTGTTGAGGTTCGTCAGGTTCTGGAAGCTCTTCACCCTGAGCGTAGTCAGATTGTTACCCTGCAGACTGATCTTCTGCAGCTTCGTCACATTGTAGAATGCCCTCTCGTCGATTTGTTCCAACTCGTTGTTGGACACCGTCACTTTCTGCAGGAATATCAGATCCCGGAACAGATCGTTCTGCAACACCTTCAGCTTGTTGTTGTCCAACGATACCGCTCTCAGTTTCTCGGTCTCGTTGAAGGTGCCTGGGTACAGGGTTCTGATCCGATTCCAGGATAAATCGATCTCGATCACGATCTTCAGGCCGTTGAACGCGTTCGTATGGATCGACTCGATCTCGCACCTCTGCATCACCAGCTTGTGCAGATTCACCAAGGACACCCGGCTGAATGAATTGTAACTCAGGTGAGTTATACGGTTTTCCGTTAGATCGATCCTCTGGATCTCGGACGATAGATTGCTGGGGATCTCTGTCAGGTTCCGGTTGGTACACTCGGCAGCCCTCTTCCCGTTCACCCACGTGCACTTGCACGCTGGAGAACATCCTGTCGACCAATCCTCGAAGCTCCAGCACGCGACCACCATCAGCGTCGAGTAAAGCAACAGTCTCACTGCTCCTAACTCCATCCCGAGGATTTCTGTTAACATGAGAAACATAATGGCGAGGATTAGAGACCTTCGGTGAGAACAGTACCTCGTTCGAAGTAATTGCGGCTGCTTGATTCATTCGGCGTTGAAGCCGGCCGGTGCGCGAAGCACCGGCTAATTGCGCGGGAAAGAGAAATAGGAAAGTGTGGAAATTGCGCGCGGGATTCTGCGGCTGGTATCACCAGCCTCGTTTTTGTCCTTAAACCAACGAATCGAATGAATCTATTCATTCATTCACATAATTATACGTTGAATACATTTGGACTCTTATCTTCAATATATATTACTTTTATTTTAACAATGAAAGAATTCGTTGATTATATAAGTTTAAATTAATAGGTAATTTTAGATCTTGCAAATATTTGCTGAAAAAGGTTATTAAGATTGCAGAAGTTAAATAGATAATGTAACAACATTTTCACGATATTCGTTCTAAAAGCTTACCTCAGCGATAAGTTTATCTCAGAAATAATTTGATATCGGAGAAGTGATAAGATATAAGAAATACGTTCTTACAAATAGAATTCTTAATAATATCCATTGCAACATTTCTGACTCCGATGTAAACGATTAAAATCAATGTTCTTGACCAATGTTGTCGTTTGATTACATCTATTTTCATTTATTTCGTGGAATGTCCGATACGAAGCATCGCGCGGTGGTTTAATTAAAACCATTTTTAACAGTGTAACTAGGATGGTACGATCAACAAGAGGGAACTGAACTTTCGCGTAATACTTTCGACGACGGGGCCGATCGCCATCTTCGTTTGCCGAGTCCACCCCGTAGTTTCCCTAGTCACTTCCCTTTCCGTGTATTCG
Source organism: Lasioglossum morio (assembly GCA_916610235.2). Lineage (NCBI taxonomy): Eukaryota > Metazoa > Arthropoda > Insecta > Hymenoptera > Halictidae > Lasioglossum > Lasioglossum morio. Next base: position 3,447,932 of record OU744334.1, on the reverse strand, counting down.
CGTGGCTCCGCTCGGCCCGTTTTCTTTCCGTTTCTTAGCCCGTTCCGTTAATCTGGAATCCTGGCGAGCCACCTAAAACGCGGACCGTTGGCAATTTAGTTTAATATCGTTTCGGTGTAGCCCGGTGTGCCTTGTCGTCGGCGTCGGCCGTCGCGGCGCTGAAGTTAAATTAATACAACACGACGCCTTGCACAGTTTACCCCTTTTATTATCGTTGGGTCCGTGGAGTCCAAGGTTGTGCATCAAATTACTCTTTCCGCCGGCGAGGCGACCAGTACAATTCATTTTGTACCTCCCTCCGGGATAGAACCGGGGAAGACTAGCTCGAAGGAAACGACGGTTGCACCGACGACGACTACGACAACGTCGACGACGTTCTTACTATTTGAATTTATTCCAAAACTCTGAGAGGGAGAAGACGCCCTGAGGAAGATGGGCCGGGGGGTCCGTATCTCCCAGCGCGAACGAAAAATCGGAGGAAAAAGAGGGAACGCGACCGAGCTCACGGTTCCACGCTGGTAAATCGATTCCTCCTCGCCCGGGAGGACCCTCAAACATTATAATAATGTCAATTCTCGCGGGCTCGATATGAGCGAACGTTACACAAATTCAATTACCGTACACGCCGCCTGTACACCGACAACAAACTGCGTTTATCAAGGGCGAGCGACGCTGTCTGCGCGACTCGGTTTCACTTCCTGTTATCAAATATTTGTAACAAGCCGGGGAACGTTGAAGTAAAACGTAAATATCGGCGCGATTTTAGTTGACGTTCCATTGCGATTCTGTATAGGGCGGTTCTAGGAACTGGGACAAGTTACGGTGCATTTTTAAGAGAGAATAGGGAAAACGAGGAATGAAGTTGGAGTCTTTTGTAATTGATTACTAGACTGCGGATCTTTATGCAAAATAAAAATTGTCTACATAGATGGCAAGACATGGAAACTAAATTCAATGTTATTTCTACCCTTAATGATTTTAACCCTCATACGCTCCTCAAAAAGAACTGCATAAAAGAGACTAGGGTAACAATTCACCCATTCTTATTTTACACGTTAAATCAACACATTATGTTTCATTTATAGCGTCACATTTTAAAGAAATACATCTTATGATGGAGACATAAAAGGGTGAATAATTTTACAGTATGTGAAAATATTGAATGGGTGAATTTTCACCCTGAGGAACGTATGAGGATTAGTAGAGGAGAAATAATATATTGTGGTATCTAAAAATTTAAAAAATTTTTAACCATTCTCAATTTCAGCTACTCAATTTTGCTATAAATGCATAAAGAATCGCAGGGTAGCCTGTAGTTTCTTATTTTAAAAACATGTTCGTGAATCGATTTTCAATTTTTCTTTTCTTTCTCTTTCTAACGATTAATTTTATCCGCCACGTTTCCACTCGTTATTCGAAATCACAAATGTCTGCGACCGATCGAACGCAGAATGAAGATGATTGGAAATGTTGTTCATTATCGATGCGAGCACTTTTTTCTTGAATGAATGACGCGACTGATTATAGCAATCGCTCCATGTTCCTGTCAATATCCATTGGAAAACTCATTGTGCTGGATGAGACGATTGTTCGCGCGTTAGCGACCGGTGATAACGTAATTCTTTCAATTCCACGAGCGTGGACCGATTATTGCGCCACACCATTCGCTGTCAATTAAGGCTGCGCTTTATAGCTGGGTATTTTTTTTTATCCCAGCTACAATCGGCCGGCGGCAGCTTACGCGGATGCAATAAATAACACGATTCGAAGATAATGCAAATCCCCCCAACCGTGCCCGCGGCCTAACAACGTGGAATAATCGAGTGGGTGTCGATCGAATACCTTCGCGGGAAACGTAGATGAAGAATAACTATAGTAAAATCGTATTACACAGAATTGTATTATTGACAAACCGATCAGTGATCTCGCGATCAGTGTTCCCACGATAGTCTGCCGGCATTCGTTCGTGTTTAGAGTTTAGAGAACACTTTATTCTACTGAACATAATACAAGATAAACAGATTAAGTATTTAATCAAGTTAAACAAATCGAAGAATTTTTGCCCGTCTACGCTCTTCACCAAAATAGATTTTCATTTCGTCCATAAAATTGCATACCTTCGTAGAAATCTATTAAATTAATTTTTTCAGCTTCAGAACACAGTTCAGTCGACTATGAGTTTTTAGGAGCTTATAGTGACAAAACATAAAAGTATCTACTCGATAAGTTTATACATTTCTACTCGACATTCGTTCTTCATATCATTAATATTTCAAGAAATACATAGAGATTTATAACCAAAGGCATCGGTGATTTAAATTATCAGAAGTACTACTAAATAAGTAACAAATGAAAAATTTTTAATTTTATTTTAAGACAAGAAAATTTAAAGAATTCATTAAAAAATGATTACAAAAAATATATTTATTACGATGGTAGGTAGGAATAATTTTTTAATAAATTTTAGTGGAAATTTCAACCCGATAGCTTTTACGTGTTTCATATTCATTTCAATTCTTATCAGCGGTGAAAATGTCCCGTAGCGACGCGCGATACGGGACAAACGGGACGCTAAGGGAGGTGAAATTCTGATCAGCCAAAATATTTCAGAATAGCGAAATTTCACGTTTTTTCTACATAGAATTTTGTAACACCGGCCGTCGAGGAATGCGGTGGTTCCGAGTAGGTAGTACTCAGGTTCTAGATCAGGTAACTAGTTCCAGAACCTTCTACCGAATCACCGTCCCTCAGCACAGAGGGCTCTGCAAACTTTTGCAGTACCCCCCGACCCCGAAGAAAAAGTTTAAGCCACTTGTGACGTATGTATACACAGTACAGTGTATAGTGTGTAGTTAAGTATAGTGAAAACAACGCGTTATAGCATTGCTTGCTTCGACCGGCCGATTCAGACCATGGATTTGCTCATTTATTTATTTAAAAGTTCATTTTACACGATTTTTTGAAACGCAGTTCTCTTTATAAGACCTTAACCCTTTGAGAAAGTGGAACCTGAAATTTTTTAAGACTTTAACCCTTTTCTGCCTAGTGTATCATACCTTATACACTTAATAAATCTGGTGTATAGTAAACTAAGAATGTGTTTTCTTACTATGTTTCTTTGTTTATTTTTCTGAAAATGTTGTTTTAATTTTTTAAAATATTTTTCTCTTAAATAAAACACAAAAACTGACCATCTTTCAAGTTTTTCATCTGAATTAAAAAAATTATACAGTGAAGGATTAAAAAATCACATACACACACACACACATATATGGAATACACTGCAAAATGATCTACAATTAAAAAGAAATAAGTTCCACAAGTTAAAAAAAATACATTTCTCGCTAATAAGGTAGATAGGAATACTTGGTGAATGAATTTTAGATCGATTGAAGAGTAAAGTAAAATGTTACGATCCAGCCCACTGTGTTCTTCGTCTGCCCGAGATTGTATAGGTGGTTTCTACTAAGTTCCGTTGTATTTTATAAATAAAATACGAATTAACGGAATATAAGAGGGGTGGGAAAGGGTGGTGGCCGCAGAACGGAAGGAAAGGGAGGAAGGATGTAATGAGAAAAATGGAACGCAGAACGAACCACAGGATCGTATTTATTTTGTCTTGGAGCGATTCGCCGCGAAACCGGGCACAAAAGGATCCTCTCTGACCCCCCCCCCCTCACTCGGTCCTGCGACGATAAAGTCCAGCGGTGCGACAAAGCACGCGAATCCACGAGTTCCCAGCCGCAGGCGGAGACTTGAAAAAGTTCCCTGGCTCCAAAGCAGAATGCTCGCACGAGCCATGCATGTGGAAAGTTCTCACCCGCTCGAAGACAGCACCCAGTTTACTTCTCTCACTCTCTCTTTCTCGATTCACCTATCCCCGGCAACCGAATCCCCGATTTCACGACGAGAAATAAATTTTCGCGACCCTACCCATTTATTTCTCCTTCGACGACGCCCGCTTTTCCGCGCAGCCGAAGTTAATGGACTTGACGAGACCCTCTCTGACTTTTACTCGGCTCGAATTCGATGTTATTTAGGAGAGAGCAGGGCTTGAATAACGAGGTTCGCGGCGGTGCGATCGGTAACTTTTGCCTGGGGATGAAAGGGTTTTGTGGAAGCGTAATTATTAGACTCGTGATAGTATCTCGAATGCTTGGAGCGGGACACATTGACCTATCTCCGTTCGTTAACGCTTTGTCCTATACTGTATTTTTTATAATGTCTCATTGTTTCGTTGGAAATGTGCCCCACAGTGTTCAACTTGTTATAAAACATGTGTCTTAACGAGAAACACGGACCAATCGGAGTACGGCTGCAGCGGACGGAATCCGTTCATTGATAAATCCTTAACGAAACCACGGAGAACATTTCTCGCGGAGGAAAGACTTATCTTAAATAACCTCAAGAAATAGAACGACCTGAAGTACAACATTAGAAGCCTGTATGTATGTTCTAACTTGAATGGTGGAGGCTTAATAATTTTGTAAAGGCTAGAATGATAACGTCAGAGGTTTGAAGGCCTGGATTAGGCAAAGGATCAAACATGATGCGGCAAGGATAGAGGATGAGGCAGAGTTTGACGACTCATGGATGAAATCACGAGTTTGTATAGTATTTTGGGTGGAAACTTGGAAGCTCTATCTATGTAGAATAAAATGAGGTTGGTATAGAACGCTCGTCGGGGTGCGGAGGTTCTTTCCCGGGGGCTTTTTCCTCGAACGCCGGTGTTTCACCCGATCGTTCTAACGCGACGCCGATCGATCCCCTCCATTTGACTTGTAAATATCCGGCCGACGAGGACATTAGATATGCATAAGGCGAAAGTAAAGAGTTTATGTGCCGTCTATGTACACCGCGCGCGAGAGAAACAGCGGTTAGAGAAGAGGATGAATTTCGAAATGGCGTGGTTAACCAAGACGACGGGGGTCGAAAGCTGGTGTCCTTTGGAAACGCCGCGCCGTCCGGAAGACACCATCCGCGAGCACCTTGTTCCAGGCATGCACAGTCGGAAGGAGTTTGACGTGGACATACGTTCCCGCGAGAGTGTGTGCGTGCTTCTCCCCGCAAGCAGTGACACACCCCATGTTTGCATACCTCAGAAAAACACACCCCCTCGAGGTGGCCTCTGTTTTTCTCGTTACAGCCGGACTCCAAATTGCCGCGGTTCTCTATCAATCAAAGCGTCCGGACACGCGTGTTGGTCACCTCAGCCGTTCCCATAAAAACTTCATCGATCATGCCAACTGGCAAGATTGTTATCTCCTAACGCGAGCCTGGACCTTTCTTTGGGTTTTTACGATGTGAAAAACTGCATCCCACCCCATGCGAACTAATAGCACCGAAATTTTACAGCGTCAAAGGTCTAGCCGATGAAATGGCTCGTTCGATAAGTTTAACAAGGGAGATACTAGGACCTAATCATTTCTGACAAGTTTTGTTGGATCCAAACCAAACTACATAAAATTAAAACCGATGTATTCGAAACCTTAAAGGATTCTCAACTTCCTAGGAAAGATCAGGTCGCAGTTACTCGCATCCGAACAGGACACTCAAGATATACCCACGATTTCCTGATAACCAAACAAAATCCACCGGAGTGTACAACATGCGTCATGACCAACAGCATCCAACATATTCTACTTGAATGTCCCAAATTCTCTTCACAACGATCCAGATTTTCCATTGAAAATGACCTCAAGTCAAATCTAGACGATGACAACATTGGAAACGTCCTCCTTTTTTTTAAATCTATCGGCATTTATGAATTACTATAATTTGTTTGTTAATATTAACCGTAACCCTTTCAGTAACATGTAATATATATTTGTTTATAAACCATGTGGTCGCTAATGACCTAGATGTTAATGCGACCACATTAAAAAAATAAACCATTAATAAATAATAATAATAAAAGTTTTGTTGGAATCGAACTAATCGCGACATCTATTGTAATGGCGTTACTCTTATGCAATCACGTGGTATATTATTTCTCACGCTTGATTCGCCTTTGGTACTGCTACGTACTTTCTTCTTGTGCGGACCATCAAAGAGTAAACACGTGTCTCATATACATCATCGTATTAAACGCACAGTTACATAGTTCATTATAATAAATATATTCGTATCACAAACTAAGTACTCTGCTTAACCCTCATCCACACGGGTAATTTTTTGTACTATTCTAAATGAATTTGAAATAGGTACCCGGGTACCACGTCGCGTGGATGAGGGTTAAACGTATATTCCATCAAGTTTCAGCCCTGTATCCCTTGTGCAAGGGTAGTTACGGGGAGCAGAGGGAAAAAGGCAACACTTTTCCTTGCGTAATCAGAAATTTTTTTAATATTTATTTAACGTCGCTTTTAACTCTTTGCTATGGTTATTTCGCGGCGGGACCTACAGTTTATTAAGGTGGATTCCGAACCACCTTGGGAACTAGAAATTTTTGCTCGGTAACTGGAGCGCGACAGTCACTACACTAAAATCGCGTTCGAACCAATGATGCTCCAGGATCGAAACTGAAATTTCTCGCATTTTCTCACCCGGATAATGTAGGAAAAAGGCAAAAATTTCTGGTTACGCGAGGAAGAGAGTCGGAGGAAACAATTTGTTTGCTCCATTTGCGGATAAACGAGGTTCTACTGTACTTTAAGCATCGTTCACACACCTTAGCATTCCCGTAAGAATGCCGCCTTAATTGAAAACGTAGTACATACAGTGTGTCAACAAGTCGAAGAAACTGTTGTGCTCCTGCTTTCGAAGAGGCGAGGTCATTTCTCGAGAATAGTGTCTCGGAATTATAGAGCACGTCCGAATGAATTTTCCAGGAGAGTTTTCCCGTCTCAAGAAAGCCGGCGATGTTATTCACAGAGATCTGCAAATTGCAACAGCGAAAGCAAAATCGTTGAAACGGTCCTCGGTTTGCTAAACCGATCGTTAACAGGATGAACAGTTTTTCGCGAGGCTTCTGGGTTGAATCGTCTGCTTCATTTCCCATCGGCGCGGGACGGTCGGGCATTAAAAAAGGAACAGTGGATAATTTCGAGTCGTTACGGTGGCGCGCGATGATTGCGATTCGGAACGGTTCGGAAGCTTCCGGGAATCGGTTCGAAATTGCTGGCGCATCGATTAACGTATCTTTTCACATGCTAAAAGGCGACCCGCGGATTCACCCGTTCCTGCCAGCCCGTCGACGAATCATTCTCGATTAATATCCGCCATTTCACAAGCAATCGACGAAGCGCGAGCCAATGAATTATGGGCCGGTTCGCCCTGCTATTATAAATCCTATCGATTGCCGTCCCCACTGTCACCGCGATGTACTTCGGCGATCAATGCCACGTTTACGATTCCGTACACAATCGTCGAACGATCGAAACGGATACAACGATACAATTATACGATATGTTAATCAAATTGAGACTGGCGCGTGCACGATCCGAACGGGTTTTGAACGATCCTCACCGTCGAATGGACTCCAGTTTTGCCAGGTTAAATCCGGCTTCGATGTTTAAAATTTCATCTATTGTTCCCAATGTAAACGCTCGCGATCCCCGTTCGTATCGGTGGCTGTGTCTGTCCAACTGCTGCCCGAAAAAGTTAATATTCGCGGATTGACAATAGGTATTAAATACGGGATAATCGTATTAGTGCCGGAAACATCAACATTCAAGGAATCCAGATTATTCGCTGATCTATTCGATATATCGGTCTTGCTAATAGAACCGATCGACCGATCGTAATCTCTATCCCAATGCAGTTCGGGAGTAGCAGGTTCAATGTGAAATGAGGTCGATTTGCTTGAAATGATATTTTCAGAAGCTTCTGGTGTCTATTGTAAGGAGCATGTGCAAATTAATCCCTTGTCGTATCATTTTCTTTACAGTTACAGTAATTAAGACGTCTTTCTCCCTGAAAACGACCTGGAATGGAAAAGGGAATTTATAGTTTTTGATTACAAACGAATCAGATTGTACTTCGTCTAAAAAGAAAAGTGTAACATAAAGTAATTGTCCATGGCTATAACCTCGTTACAAAGAGGGGGTTCGATAACTGAAATTTCTCAAAGAGGCATTTCGGAGGCATCATTCCGTAACCATAAGTACCGATCGTGGTTCTAGGGTCGATTGCCCCTGCTTATCCCGTTAGGGTTGGACCCTTTAGGGTTACCAGATAGACTTCGGATTGATCCAAACAGTCCAGGATTTCGTGTGGAAGAGTTGCAACCATTTTCTACCTGCACCGTAACAAAGTGGAATGAATTCGACATTTATTTTCTTTTAAAATATGTTTACCATCTGACAAATTTTAAATCATTGCTGGAATGTGAAATTCGATAGAATTTGATACGATTTTGATTTCAGATTTACAAAGATTTATTCCAGATCTACAAACTACAAACTACTACCACTACAAAACAAGATTTGATGTATTGAATTCCACTTTCTTAAAATTGACCTACAAAAATTGAAAAGTGCAGAAACATTCGCAAATCAAATTTTAATTCATTTAAAAAGAAAAGCGTAACATTCATGTTTGCTAGACTGTAAGGGGAGCTAGACGTTAAGGGTAGGTCCAAGAAAATTGGGGCTCGCAGCTAGGTGTTTTATTTATTGTTTATTTTAATGTGGTCGCATTAACAACTAGGTCATTAGTGACCACATGATTTACAATCAAGCTAGGTGTCTTCTTTCCAAATGAATACAGACATTTCGAATTGCAATCGACGCTCGTGTCGAGCGCGACAGCCTCACAGATTTTTCTGGGTGCGTTTAATACGAAGGGGGATAGCTAAGGGCTCTTCACGCTTAATCGCCCGTAGAAATCTGTCGTTGCATATGCAGCCACACGACCCGGTGGTTTCCCCAATGAGATAGCAACGAGCCAAGCTCGGTGGATCCAATCGCATAAACCCGATCGATCCTCTGTTGCGACAAACGCGCGCTGCGCTCCCGGGGAAGCTCTCCTAATATCCGCCACAATCGAATAGCTTGCACGCAATGCTCGCTTGGGGAAAATTCACTTTGCCGGATAACGCGTGTATTCCTGGCGCATTGCTCACGGTACACCGCTGAGTGGATCTTACTTCAGTTCCCGCACATTTTCGGTTCGTCTAACTGTGGACGTGCATTTTGGATGAAATGCAGGTGACAAGAATTTTAACCCTCATCCGTCCCTCGCACTGTGGGGTATTTGGCCGATCTGGCTGGACAAAAGTGTATTTTGTCAAACTCACCCCAGGTAAAAAAACGTGGTAATGAGGGGCTACCTGGAAAAGATGAAGAGTGGGGGCGTAATAAACCGTCGGTTTTTTCCCGATTTGACATTTCCGTACAGAGGTATGATTACTTGAAATTTACTCATTCAAGACAGCATTTGTGTTCTTTGGCGTGTCTCCCGCGTTAACAACGTTTGAAATGCTATACTTTTTTTCACGAAAGCTATTTAAAAAAAACCAACGATGGATAGTATTGAAGCAGGTACGTGTGTACATTTCACACAATTTTAATCAAATACGCGTTGATATAAATAAAATAGAAGTAACTGAAAAAAGTCAATTAGAAGGCAGTTTTAATCTCGATCTACATACAATCGGAAGGAATTAGTTGTACGTCTGGGACCGTCCTGGTAATGTTTGTTTAGCCACTGTAAAGTGGATGGTTTCAGCTTTATTTTAGTGTAAAACACGATTACGAAAATTTGCGAATTCATAAGTTATCGTTGAAATAAGATTTTGTTGAGGTGAATGATATTTTTTAAAGGGATGATTTACCTGATTTAAAAGCTTTATTTATTATTGTAGGACCATCTAATGTTAAGATATTTACACGGAAGAAAATATGGCACATTATGCAGCGACTGCAAAATGCCAATCAAAATGCGAAATTTTCATACGCTGAAGACTACTTGTGCGATCAGGATTATTCTGATGAACAGAAAGAGGAAATTCGAAGAAAATTTTCCCATATAAAGTCGGAAATAAAGCATAGATGAATTGCATTAATTTAAGCTGTATTAGATTAATATTAGATATAGAATTAATATTAAGCATAGTATATTATTTATGTATCATATATTGTATTATATATTTATATTATAGACATTTGTATTGTTCAATTAGTCAAAAATAATATTTTCAATAAAAATTGTTAAATTTCATTTGTTTATAATTACTTTTTTTATAGATAAAATATTATAAATAAGTTAGTAGGTACATTTTAAATGCGTTAAGGGAAAAAAATAATTTTGGCCAGCTAGATCAGTCAAATACCCCACTGTGCCTCGTGTCAATTTCACACAGTATCCCCGAAATCAGTTAACATACAACCGAAAGACCTAAGATGTAAATGTTCACTCATCTGTTTGAATAACAGAACATTAAAAAATTATTATTTCACCGAGAGAGAGAGAGATTCAGTTCGTGAAAGGGTTAATTCTTTGGACTCGAAGCAATTTTAATCTTAATCAAGAGATATTCATTAATTTAAGCAATTCTAATCAAGACATTTCTTTCAACCCAGATTATTTTCATCCCATGTAATCTTTTTTACATGATACAAATTAAGTTGAACCTGTTCTCTCATACAACAGTCGAGCTTCTCACAATTTGTAGAACACAGACTTATAGAACAGACGAGTTTAATAATATCAAAACGGTTTTGAATAACGATATGGACTGAATCGACGACGAAATGCTTCCTTCTCCGTACCCGTTCGAAATTTCAAAATGTGTTGGGAATTCATGGATCGGGCCGGTCCCACGCCGATTCATTTAATTCACGATTTACAGGGAACGAGACGGAATCGGGCAAGCACTGTTTGCTCAGCAGTGTTTATACTCTTCAACGTCTTAATCTTAATATCCCTTAAGATTTCCGAGGTCTTCGGATTTCAAGCTATTAATACGCTCGGTACCCAAACGTCGGCGGTTCGCAGAGATCGTAGAATTTTAAGAGGCGATTAAAAAGCTAGAATGTTATACTTTCATATTACAAAGTAGCAGGGCGGAATTATAACTTCTTAATTTTTCTGTGTTTACCGAACCGAGTCACGATAATTATTAAGTATGAGGTATCAACGTCTGTCGTTAAATACAGTACTATAGAAATGTATTGCGCCATTAGAATATTAAACACTGCTGATCATCGCGCGAAATAAGCGAAATAAACACTCTCTGCACGGAGTGAGATGCAAGAGCTAATTGGAAATTGATGTTCACTCGAAATAATTTTAATACGTGGAAAATTATATGAAATTAATGTTCTTAAGCATCTCCGGTATTTCCGGTCTTTTGTATCCCGTGTACTCGGTCTCGTCATAAACGCAAGACATCCTAATTAAAACGTGTATTTATTGCTAAAATGTACAATTTACCATGTACTGGAGCGATAAATCAGACCTAATTTACTTTATCGATCGCATCGTTATGAATGTGCCGCGTACTACATAAACGCGGGAGTGGCGTAATAAATTTTTCCAACAGTATAAAATCGACATGGAAAGTTTGTTGCATACGTATTCGTACTTACGATAATAATTTAGAAACTATATATAACGAATAGCGCGATTATCTGGATAGAATTACAAGTGGCAGGATGAAGATTATACTTCTCTAAAAAACTGAATTTTACAAAAGTTTCATTTTCCTGCCAATGTAAATTAAAACTGGCATTCTACAATGAAATTCGTTGCTTTCTCATTGCGCTATTTTAAACAAAATAAATATTTCAATAAACTTGCGGAACTCTCTATTAGCTTCTTTACACTTTAACTTATTATTTAAATAATTCATTATACTTTAAGACATTGATTTACCGTTATGCTTTGATTTCAAGTGAAACTTATAAACTGTTATTTTACGATCAACATCATTTCAGACGAGTGCAGTTCGCCGGGGGTCGTTTGTTTCTTATTAGAGGTAAAGTTTCGATATTTTTCCAGGGGCGAAATCGGAGCAGCCGCCCTTCCGTTCCCCGACTTCGAGATCCGGAGGAGGGAAGTTGGTATAATTATTCGCAGTCCGAGTGTCTTCGGAGTGGAATCGATTTGCTGCCAACGTGGAGAAGTGAAAGCAGAGATCGGGCATTAGGAATCCACCCGGAGGCGGTGTCGTCTATATACGGTACATTATATTCCAGTTACCACAGAAACTTCCTCAAGATTCAGTTTCGAAGTAGAACGGCTCGGGCGTAATAACGAAACCGAGGCGAGGAGAGGAAAAGTTCTCGCTAAATTGGTTGGTCGAAATACAAATCGGTGAGCGGCCGGGAGCAAACCGCACAGACATCGAGTTTCCACGGCAGACATAATTATATTAATTCTATTAAATCTCTCCGGGCATTCGTTTTCATTGTTCCCTCTCTCTCCCCCCCCCTCTCTCTCTCTCTCCCCCTCTCTCTCTCATTCTTACCTTCATCGTTTCGCTAGATCCGATCTTGAATAACGCGAACGTTAATTCCACCCCGTGGCCCGTAATCAGTAACGTTAAAAAGTTATTAGAGTAACTGGATGTATGAAAGCAATTAGTAGTTTGTTTTCAAAGTTGATCCAATTATATCCTTATACGACGGGATCCACTGATCTTGTTACATCGCCGTCGGAATACCGTGAATAATGAAGTCTCATTTCGACATTGTTCAGCAATGCTTCTAGAAATTGTTCCAGCCGGAGCGACTCGACAAATCGAGTACAGCTGAGCGTCAATTATCCAAACTAATTAGAGATGTTTCGGAAAATGCGCGATCTGGCTAACAAAAAGTCATGTCCGGAAAAATATACATATATCGGATGATTCCATAAGTTCGTGCCCGACTTTCATGGATGTCGCGAACTTTTCTAATCGTAGAAAAGAATGGTGAGCCACCATTGGTGACTATATGAATAAAGCTGTATTCTTTAAAATTGAACTATTGAATTTAATTTCACTTTTGAGTTTTTCTAACACTATTGATTTTATTTTTGTGATTAAATTTGTGCAAGTTAAACATTTTCTTTGCGACTAAAATCAGCAGTAAAGGAAAGCTTAAAGTCATACGACTATATGAATAAAGCTGTATTCTTTAAAATTGAACCGTTGAATTTAATTTCACTTTTGAGTTTTTCTAACACTATTGATTTTATTTTTGTGATTAAATTTGTGCAAGTTAAACATTTTCTTTGCGACTAAAATCAGCAGTAAAGGAAAGCTTAAAGTCATACAAGATAGCATAAACTGCTGTTTCTGATGAGTAAGACTTTTCCAGCTAGATAGATCATTTGTCCCACTGACGGTCTGGCGAATTAATAAATATTTCGAGCTAAAGATAATCAACAATTTCGTGTCACTGGGAATTCAGGAAATTACTCGACGACGTTTCTACCTTACACTGTCAACTAAACTCGTTGTCGAATTGCCGCAATGGTAAACAATTAATAAGATGAAATCGATAGAATCTCTCAGAACTTGGTGCAATCTAAATTCATTTACCTCGAATAGACTTAAGTAATTGCGAAACTTGCAGATGTTATTCCACAGATAGCGTGACGGTTTCAGAGTTGAAATAAAATGATTCGCATCGATTGCAGTTCGCAAAAGGGAGCATAGTACGCAGCGTTCGTTCGGAATCTCGTTTCGAGAAAGACTGTGTAACTTTTGAATCTGGATAAAACCATAGTACGTCATGGGTCAATCGTTTTAAGAAATAAAAGACTGCACAAACGAATCATTCCCTCTGTTCAGACAAAGCTCGTTTACCCCGATCGAATATATAGAGAGGATTGGTCGATTTTTGTTCAGGGGAGGGGAAAAAACCCAGGGAAATTTCATTCGTTTGATAAATAGCATTCGGCGACGCGTGGGGATGGGTAGGTGGAGCGTACACTTTTGTAAAGGTAGCAACGACAGCGGAACGGACAAAAATTCTGCGTTTTCGACATTTTAATGTGTCCATTTGATTCGGGAGTTACGCGGGCTGAATACATATACCGTGGACCCGGCGCGTCGAGGGGCGCGCATTAAAAATCGAAAAGCTTCGAATGGCCGACCAATAGTCGCACCAGGATGAAATAAATGGGCCGGTTTCAGAGTGAACGTGGAAAGGATGCATTATTTAATCAATAATGAACATTTCTGGCTGGTCGCGTCGGTGAAGACGGCGAAACTGCACCCATTGAATATATACACGGTTCTTTTTCATATTTCTATATTTTCTTATGATGCATTAGGTTTCGAGGGCCACCAATTCTTTTGTATTATTTCATGATAAATTAGGAATAAAATGAAAACAAAGTACGATCGAAGATACCGCGATGATTGGTACAGTTACCCCTATTCCCATCATTCCGTTCGCCTTCGGAGAGCAGTTGCGTTTCGCGCGATCGTACACGGGGTCGTTGAACTCGTTAGAAATGCGAGCTCGACGCGATCCAAGTCGGTTTCGAGCAGAAAATAAACGAAACCCGGTTAATCGGCTTTGTCCCGTTCCTCGAGGAAACGTCGGAGTTTTTCGAAGTTATCGAAGGCGGCGAGTTTCGATTGTGTCTGCACACGCATCGCAGCAAAGGCGCCCGGTTAATCGACTTTCTAATTATAAATCAGAAACGACCGTGCCGAGAAGGCTTGAACCCTCGGCAAAGGTCGGCCGCCGCTTGATAAGCTGTTAATACTTAATTGCCAATGAATATCGATAAGCCCCCGTAGCTGGTCGAACAGTGGGAACCGCTGATAGCACAGTTCCGAGCGAGTCCTGCGATACGGACGATAAGTTCGTTCCCGTAATTACTTCCGTATTTTTCGCTCGGCCGCGCTGCGCTCAATTTTCCAAATTGAATCGTCGATTTTGGCGGAAAGATAGCGGACTACATCGTCAAAGAGTAGGAATACAATAAGGGCCGAGACTTCGAAAGAAAACAAATTTTTAGAGAGTGACGAAACTATTCAATGCAGTCAGTTATCATTTTATATAGGGAAGAGGTTGGGTTATGAGACGGGTTTGGTTTTGGTTTTAAGCTGTTTTTTTACGGTTAGGTAATTTCGGGGACTTCGAGTTTCCTCGACTGGTCCCTACAATGACTATAAGTTCAAAAAATAAACCAAATCAAACGTTAAATGACAAATAAACACTTAATTCTAACACAAACAACGATATTTGACAGTTCTAGTTCGTTTCTAGTAAAAAAAACTAGTGTCTCACAACCCAACCACTATGGTGTCTCATAACCCAACCATGATGCCATTCCGAATGTGACAGAAAAAAGCAATGTTTTTCTCGTATATGTGCAAAACTCAATATTGCATCGTAAAATGTAAGGAAAACACTAAATGAAAATGCATCACACTCACCTTTTTCAATTGATTCACTCAAGAAAATAATGTTTAAAAAAAAATGAGTAAAAGTTTTACACACGATGTGTTTACACACGATGTCCGTATCTAATATAAGCAACACGTCTATACACCTCGGTGCTAGCACAAACACTAGCAGACGTCAAAACAAAAATTTGACAGCAGATAGATTGGAATTATCGCGATTGCGCGATGGATAAAAACAAACAACCCTCACAACCTGTCTCACAACCCAACCTCTACCCTTATCATATTTCTTCTTTTTCCACTTTTCAATCTTGCAAAATTAACGTAAACACTTCGAAAAACAATTCTAACAAATATTACATTTTAAGTTAAAATAAAAGACTTGTAATTATTAGAAATTGGCGCGAACTGAGCACATTGAATTCAGTAGATTTAAATTTCTCGCTTTACTGTTCTAAAGGGCCTGAAGAATCCTTGGTCAGAATAGGCCCTTAAAGGAATGAACGAGGCAGAGGCGAGATAACACAGGAGAGGACGGTAGACCGTGTAGACTCTATCAGTACGCTTGCCCCATTATCGAGCCGCTAGATTTTAGCTATAGCCTCTAGTAGTTTCGACAAACAGCCCGCGACAAGACCAAGGCTCGCGGACAGTTCGACGGGACGTGTTTGCTTTAGCACGAAGTTGAGGCCAGTTAGGGCTAGCTGGGTCCAGCGTTCCCTTATCAAGGGAGTTGGTGAAAATAAGATGAATGGTTGAGGAAATTGGAGGGGAAAAGTAAAAAGGATTGCGATGGCTGAGGAGCTACCAGAAGGGTGTGTGCGAATAGATTTAGTTTATTAATTTTAGCCGCTAAGAGAGGCGCGAGACGGAAAGACGGAGAAAGGGGAAAGAAGATAGAAGCGAGTTGTAAGAATTGCAACCCTGAGGGGAGAAATAAAGTGATACATACAAAATGACTGTAACAAACGATACTGAACTTCTTTCCTATGCGGAATGCGAAATATTCACGTTTCCTGCAACGGTTACTAACCTGGACCACCGGTGCGACTCCGAACATGTAAATAAGGCGAACGATAGGGAAGAACCGCGAAGTTTCCGGAAACCGTAACAAGAAATGGGAGGTTTCGCGCGACTGATTGATTACCCGGTTAATTGCATGAACCTTGACACTTGCATGCATCTTCAGCCCCAATTCCGAGCAACTATCGAGGCTCCGGTGGATTCTACGCGAACCCGAAACCAGATGACCGTAGTTTGCAAGCTAGCTGCAAGAGAGGAAGAGAGCCAGAGGGAGACTCGATCGATCGGCAGCTGGGAACGCACGCTAATAACGCCGAGGTGGTTCTACCTCGATGTTGTACTCGCTTACAGTTACATCCCGTGTCTCTGTAACGTGACAAGGATCCAGGGGGAGCCAAGGTGATGCCCTAGAAGGCTCGAAGCAAGATATTAATATGGGCGCGTAGTCGATACACACTTGCTGCCTTCCTTCCCCCTACTCTAGGGACGTCACCCTTTATGTAACTAAACCTCTCATCGTCTATTTGGCTGCGTGTGCGTCAGTATACGGGCGCACACACCGACGAAGCACGAGAATACAGCCCGTGATTACGAGATACAACTGTCTCCAGGGAACACCGTAAGGAAGAACGATGTCGCGTCGGGGGAAGGCGCACGTAGCTGCGACGGGGATCATACGTGTCGCTTCTCAGGACACTTGGCGACCCCTTCGTGTCCTCCACCGGCCCCGAAAACTCCGAAAGAGTGTTCAATTCGAGAACATCGACTGGGTACCCGCTTTTTGTGGCCGAAACTATTGTGGCGTTATTTAAAAATTCTTAAAACAGAATTGCATACTTGAAGTACACCTGCTAGCATATATGAAACCATTATTAAAACCTGTTTTTTGATATTTTATAAGTAATTGGTGTGTAAGACGTGTAATTTTCCTTTGCATTTTAAGACATTGTCTTTCGAACGCCATTATTCCAAATATTGTTTAGATTATCAAAAAAGGTTCATCTAATCGATTACTAAACATTTAAGTATTGTACGATGTATTATATAAATTTTATATTATTTTTATTTATTTTTAATTTCAGCCTCGCGGCCAAGAAATTGGACTTGGTTTTACAGATTTATTATATCACTCATCCTTCCATCCCTCTGTTCATTCATTCTTTCACCCATTCCTCCATAACCTATTATCTTACACCTACTATTGCAGCTCTCTCTTTTCTTTTGGTTGTTTCTTTCCTTTTTGTTTCGACACTCCTAAGCCAGTCTACTGCTTCTCTCACTCTTTTGCTTTGTACTATCTTTTCTATGCTTAAATTCGTTCTTGCCATCTCGTCAAAATCCTCTACCAGATGCTTTAGTGTCCTCAGGTATATAAATTTTATATTCATTCGTTTAATTTTCGAGTTGAAGTAGCTACGAGTGCAAAGGGTTAAAGGGTTGTTACTTCGTGGCAGGACAGTTTTTCAATATACGAAACTCGAAAAATGACTTCTGGCTACGAAAAACAAGATTCCAGTCCATAGTGCTGACGAAACGGGCGACGAGCACAGTTTCCCGGATAGCGAGCCCGCGATTCTTTATATACATTAAGAATGATAATACGACGCATCCCTGTTGCCCCAGGGGTGTTCTTCGTATTACTTAACCTCGCGGACTTGAAAACAACCATCCTCTCCTTTACGCTCCGCCCTTATTATCATCGTAAAAACTCCAACTTGAACTTTACGGGCCGCGCGATGTTTCGCCGCGCGGCGTCCACGATAATAAGGAGCTGTTACATCCATTTTTACCACCCCGAAGACACCCAGGGAATCTGCGGGACCGTACATTCTCAATCCACTTCTTGGACGCACAGTTACGAGTCGAGCCTTTTTCCTGATTCGTCCCTTCAACTCGAATCTCCACCCCTTACTTCTGTCACCTTTTCTTTCACGGTCCGAGGACTCGGTCCGACTATCACGAAGTGAAATAACTTCCTCGCGGAACTTCCTCTCCGCTTTTATATGCGATGTCCTTCGAGGTCGAAGCGCAAACTTCGCGGATCGAAGCGGATTCTACGGAGAACTAAGTTACTTTCCAGTGAACGTTAAGGATTCTGCTGAACTAATTTTTCAGAATTTCTCAAGAAAGTCTCAAAACAACCATGGCTCTCAAATAGGGATTGCAATACCGGTACACCGGTATATCGAATACCGGTATTTCGTACGATTTTGCATTTTCGTGAAACCGGTATTT
This sequence comes from Lasioglossum morio, assembly GCA_916610235.2. Taxonomy (NCBI): domain Eukaryota; kingdom Metazoa; phylum Arthropoda; class Insecta; order Hymenoptera; family Halictidae; genus Lasioglossum; species Lasioglossum morio. The sequence goes on along the minus strand of OU744334.1, from coordinate 3,429,382 downwards.
GCTAAGGTAAAATAGCAGTATTTTTGGTATTAGCTATATATAATGAATAACTTTTTTGAGCATCTACTCTTATTTGAAATACGTATTTGCAGTAGTATCAACATCAATCATTTGCTGACTTGCAATCAGCTGTATATGAAAAGAAAGCCAGAAACAATAATACAAAAAATAGATTTATCGAAAACCGTCACGAGAGACCGAGTTAGAAGATGAAGGATACCGAGGCAAATATTTATAGGAAGTATTCATTCTCAACCTCATTATTAGATTACTGATCTTTATGTATTTATAGCAAAATTGAGTAGATGAAATTGAAAATTGTAGGAAATTTTGAAAATTCAAGATGTCAATATATGATTTCTCATCTATTAAAATTATTGAGGGACGAAATAACATTTTGTTTGATTTCTATCCCTTGCAATCGATACAGACAATTCTTATTTTGCATAAAGATCCACAGTCTATTCATTATCGTTTAGTCATATCATTATCATTCAATCCTCATTTCATCCTCATTATTAACAGTAACATCAACCCATTTTCACTTGCGTGTAATTTGTGCAAAAAATTACGTTCTGGGCTTAATGACAGTCCAATTAATGCATTATACTTTTTACAATCACATTTCAAAAATATGCAGTTAATTTAGTTAATTTTTTTTTTTCTATTAATAGATATTAATGACATTTACTCTTAGTGATATTGACTCTTAGTATCTATACTATTTCTTCACTATTAGTTATTAGTATGTATCTTCTCAATAATAATACTATATGTTTTGTTCGTTTATTGTATTACTGTTAAAACTAATGTTAAAACTTATTATCTTACTGTTGTTATTAATAATATTTGGTTATAACATTTGTTCCTTTATTTTATAATTGTACATAACAAAATTGTTTATATTTTTTGTATAAAACTGATAATTATGGCAAAGAAACAATTGTGTTTTTGTATTTTTTTGGTCATTCATAATACCGGTATTAATACCGATATTCCGGTTCAACATTTTAAAAAATACTGAATACCGGTATTGTATTTTTGGTCCGGTATTGCAAACCCTAGTCTCAAATCAACCTACCAATGACGATCAAATGACCGGTCCTCCATTTTAAATTTTATAAATATTGAAATTACAACATTGCTTATGTGGAAATTTATTTTATCCAAGCGCACATTTTGCAGTAAAATCTGCACGAGATCTAAATAAATAGATCCGCGTCATTTTTGTAAGTTCAAACAGTTTAATCGAATTCAGTGTTCAGTGGTTTTAGTGTTGGATTTTTTTGGCTCTCCAATGAATCTAACGAAGCTACAGCCAATTTGCAAGCGTAATGACACCCGCGCGGAAAACGCGCGAGAATTAATAACGGGCAACGAGGTAATATCATCCTTTAACGATAATGACTTGAAAAATAAAGGGCTATTAAAGTGGAATAAATGAGACACTACCAGGCGGATTCTACAAGAGGAGGCGGGACCAAGCTCGTGCTCATCGACATTCGATGCCGGTTCGATGCGGCCAGAATGATTTACGCGATTTACAGCGTACACTTACGCATGAGTGAAATTACGCGGGCCTCCTGTGTGATCTCGTTTTCGAGCACGCCCGCAGAGGAGATATTTGATCGACACGGTGTTGCCGTTCCCAGCGACGTAATTACGTGTCACGGGAACGTCGTAATGAACTCCGAACTTGAGAAAAATGCGCCCGAGCTGCTTTCCGAGCAGAATATTAAAATCGCGCGAAACCGTTCAGACTCGCTCCGTTTGCCAACGTCCATGGCAACGGAACAATTAGCGCTTTGATCGACTAACAGCACATTACATCCGTTGACAGAGGTACAAAATTGAGACGTGCGTACACCCCAGAAGTTAGTCCCTACTCGTTGAATTAAACAATTTCAACAGTTGGGGAACATTCTGCTCGAATATTAAAACCGTACCGTATATTTTCTATAGACGCGACAATTTCTACACGATAAATGCGATCAAGACTATCCTCCCCACATCAGAACAAGCTAATAAGTGTATTGTCATTCCCTTTTCTGATTTGCGGGAATCTTTCAAACACAAATGTAGACAAAGCACTAGTGATTTCACAATGCAGCAGAGTCAGTTTAAGGGCAAGGAATACTTTCAGTACTATATTAGAGATGGAGTTACACCATGGTTCTCGGGTAGAGGGTTATCACGAGAATTTATTGTAACATTTAATCGTTGTAAAGCAAATCATTATCATCTTGCAGCATCTCTTTCACGACTACATATAATAGATGATTCCAAATGTAACTGCGGCAATGAGGTTCAAGATCTTAACCATATCATTTGGCAATGTACCTTGTTGGAATCTCAAAGAGTTGATCTCATGAAAAAATTAAGGAAGCTTAATTTGTTTCCACCTTTAAATATCAGATCGTTGCTTTTTGAACCGAATATTGAGGCATGTTATTTTCTTTTCAAGTTTTTCAAGCAATGCAATTTAAAGATTTAAAGTTATGTACTTAATATGTTATATACTTAATGTGTTCTACTGTACCTACATTACTAATGTTCAAATGTAAGATGCATATTACTAATGTATAGCTTTATAACCCCCTATGGGGAGTTCTAATTAAGCTTTCAATAAAAAAAAAAATATCCTCCCCAACTTAGTAATCTCGGCCCGCGCGAGCGCGCTCTCTTTACACGCGCCGTCCTTCTCTACGTTCGGCTTGGTTTCTGATTTTAAAAAAACTAGAGGGTTATTGTTGCCCGCTTGCTTCGCGAGCTTCGCGAGTAGGGTTGTTGTAGCTCGCTCGCTTTGCGAGCTCGCGAGAGGGTTAGTGGTACGGATGTTATTTGGTATGTGACTCTCCAAGAGTCACACAAAGAACTTCCCGATTCGTTATATGCAGTATATTATTATTATTACATTAGCATTAGTTGCATAATTAAAAAAAAATTTTTTTTAAATAAAAATAAAATATATATAATTATTACGTTTGTTTCTTCGGTGGAAAATTTCCGTCCTCTCGTATAAATTGCATTGTTGAATCAACTTCTTTCGAAAAAAAATAAAACACTACTGAACCAAAATGGACCAAAATCTAATCAGCTCTAAGTTACAGCGGGGCACATCGATTGCATGATTCATCAGTGTGATCGCGTTATTACTTTTTCAGAAAACGTTAACGAAAAATTTGATACCATACAAACATACATACTAACACACACACATACAAATATTTTGATAAAAATAGTCTAAAATAACTCCAATGACCATGAAATGTGAAGATCTGCTAAAAAATCGATTTTCGAATTTCGGGGTAATTACAATAACTTCCCTATGATTCGGGAAGTTAAAAATAGCTACCCTGTATGACAGATGCGACCAAATCCCCCCGAGGCTGTCGCGTCTATAGAAAATATACTGTACCATGAAAAATAAAACAAAAAATTTCTCGAACGATCTAATTCAACAAGTGAGGGGCTAATTCGTTCGTTAATCCCGCTGATAATAAAAACGTAATAATCTGATATTCACTTACAAGAGTCAGTGAAACGATTATGAGATCACATTTTAATACGGCCGGCGCGTGAGCTGCGCGAACAATAAAGGCGGAATCGTAAGCGGCAAACGGTCACTTGTTCCAAGTACACTGCAATTTACACTGGTTCCACGGTATCTTCAGGAAAATAAATTCTGCCGGGCATGAACTTTAGGATTAATAAAAGCAGATACCTATCCAGTGATTTACGGTCGCGAGGTATATCTCACGCAGACGACTTAACTCGCGGCATTTCGCTCGACGGCGCGGCGCGCAGCGGAGGCGGCTAGAGAGAGCGTATTTCAACCTCGACTGCATTTTACCATCGAGGCGAAGAGTCTTTTATTTCGAGTGATACACTATACTGTACATACACGCGACGAGCACCGAGCAGCTCTCGCGGCACCGCGGGGCGAACACGCGGAACTAAGAATAGTTTTCCGTGCTTTGTTATTGGCGCGACGTGATTGAAACGACGCCGCTATAATTCCCGGTTTCTATCTTCTGTAAACACGGTCGCGATACAATAAAGTTCGCCGATGTCAAAGCGCACACAGCTGCGTCCGTGAGACTCGCGACCGAACGATTCCTTCGTATCCAAATTTTTTAGCCATTTCTTAAATTCACCCTTTGGACTAGAAGCAATCTTAATTCGAAAATCAAAACATTTCTTTCAACCCAGATCTGTTTTATTCTATGTAATCTTTTTTACATTGCGCATATCGAATTGAACCTGTTTTCTCATAGAACAGTTGAGGTTTTTACAATTTTTTTTTTATTTTGAGCATCTTGAAACCCTACTGGGTTTATTTTGCTTTACATGAATAATATGAGTACATACAGTAATGTGGAGTACAGGAATAATACAGTAAGAGTTTTCTAATAATACAACTGAGTATAACAATAATGTCTTTTAGCGCTAAATACGTTGTTTGCAATTTTGGAAAAAGGAGTGGATGCTAATACAAGCTTTGATATTTGGTTTTGCTATGATTGTGTCTATACTAAGGGGCAGCTGGAGGCCCATACTGAGTAGGGAATTTGTTAGTTTCCGACTTTGTGAGTTATACAATTCGCAGTTCCATAGTATATGATCAAGGGTTTCACGATCCTGATTGCATTTACATTGGCCATCATTGATAATACCTACCCGCTCTAGTGAAGCAGCTAGGTTGCAGTGATCGGAACGCATTCTGTTGACTGTGACAATTAAACTTCTCTCTAGTTTTAAATGGGCGAACCAGGGTACTGAGCTTTCTTTAAAGAAGTTTTGAAAGTATTTTTTTCCTTTGAAGAGACCTTGATTTTTTATAACTCCAAAAGTACGATCTTTAGCTTGTTTTTTAAACTTTTCGAACAAGTCAGTATATGGGATCGCAGGAACATTTACAGTATTTATTGACGTCGCCGATTTTGCTGCTCTGTCCGCATTTTCATTGCCTTGGATTCCAAGATGCGATGGAATCCAAAACAGTTTAATGAAGCTGTTGTGATTATTATTGGTCAGTAAATTGTATTTTCTTTTAATTTCAAGAATGTATGGGTTAGTTTTAATGTTTACTTTGGGGCTTTCCAAAGCCAGGAGCGCACTGAGAGAGTCAGAGAATATAAGAAAACTGAGATGTTGATGTTCCAGAGCAATATCGAAAGCATCATTCTGCAGTGTACACAGATGCAGATGGGTTAATGGTGTGAGTTATTTCAAGGCTAAGCTCTGGGCAGATACAAGCCGAACCAACACAGTTGGCCCAGGTTTTTACAATTTATAGAATATAGACGAATTTAATAATATTAGAAGTGTCTTGTTTACCGGCTTGACATAAACACGTGTTTCAATGTTCCTATGAATTTAAAAATTCTTCTTTTTTTTTAAAGCTAACGCAATTATTTCTTGAAAATGATCTAAAGTAAGATCGAAACGTTGAAATGAATGTGATAATTTGCAAAAGTGTTTTTAAATAACAATTGATCGAACCAGTGCCTCGGTAGCATTAATGTATTTGTTATTAATATTAGAACTGTCTTGAATAATGGTATCCACTTTTCAAATTAAAAATTAGAACGCGTCACTATAACGCCGTAAACCGAGTGCTAAAAGAAAGAAAGTCTTCCGAGATCGACGAAAATTTCGCGCAGTAGAAGACCGTTCGATTCCGCGCTACCAATTAATGTGAAGAAAAAGTGAGTACCATCGAAATGACTATGAAACGATAACGACCGTGTTATGGGAGGAGGGCAGATAATGAGAAAGCCGGGGTCGGCTCTTGGGTTGCGGGATCGTTTATCTGAGAATACACGGGGATTTAAATCCTCTCGCATTACGGAAGATGGCAGGCCCGATGTAATTTTCTTTTAGTATCGCCCGGCGAAGAGAAAGAGAACGAGAGATCCGCGTCGAAACGAGTTGACGGTCGGGTCACGTAGCCTGGAAAGACGAAAACCACTTTTTCCAGTGTGCAATTATCAACGATACAACCGACCTCTCCCCTCCGGTAACTTCCTCTACCCCTTTAGTCGGCTAGGATAAACGATAATCGGGAAACGACGAAATGAACGCAACGAAACGAGGAACTTCCTTTAATCTCGCCGCGAAATCTTCTCTGCTTAATGTCTGGTTTCCACGGCAGGTCGAGTTCGTCGAATGATTAGCGGTCTTTGTGCTTTCTTTCTGTGACGATTATGAATGCAAATGGGGGCGAGAAAAAGGAGAGAGAGAGCACGCGCGCGCGCGCGAGAGAGAGAGAGAGAGAGAGAGAGAGAGAGAGCGAGAGAGAGAGAGAGGAATCAAGCGGCGAATAACGTCGCGGAGATAACAAGTATCCGCTGTCGGGTCGCGCGACGTAATAGAACACCCCCATTACTTTCTATCTCATTAAAATTCTATTGGAAATCGTTGCGCGTCGCCTGCGCCAATGTTCCCTTTTGTCGCGAAATGTAATTTCCCATCGGCTCGTGTATCTTTAATCGAGCGAATTTCCTCCCCGTTCTCGGACCAACTTCCACGTTCCGGCGACCCTAATCCAGACCCCAAGGTCACGTGTTTATTCTTTATTCATCGGCGAGGTCCGAAACTATCGGAGAGCACGCAGTTTAGTGTGCAAGTTGGGATCGGGTTTGATCGGGATCCCGATAGTTTACTGAAGTCTACTGGATTGCACGGGAAAAAGGCAGAAATCTCTGGTTACTCAAGTTATCGTTGACAGCTTTTACAGAATATACTATAACATACAAGAATATACTAGAATACACATGTGTATACAAGAATATACAAGAGTATACAAGTACATAGATACAAGAATATACAAGGCATACAAGAATATACGAGGATGTACTAAAATACACAAGAATATACAGGAATATTCAAGAATACATATACAGGAATATTCAAGAATATGCCAGAATATTCAAGAATATACCAGAATATTCAAGAATATACCAGAATATTCAAGAATATACCAGAATACACAAGAATATACCAGAATATACAAAAATGTTCAAGAATATACAAGAATATACAAGAATATTCAAGAATATACCAGAATACACAAGAATATACCAGAATATACAAAAATGTTCAAGAATATACAAGAATATACAAGAATATTTAAGAATATGCCAGAATATTCAAGAATATACCAGAATATTCAAGAATATACCAGAATATTCAAGAATATACCAGAATATACAAGAATATACCAGAATATACAAAAATGTTCAAGAATATACAAGAATATACAAGAATATTCAAGAATATACCAGAATACACAAGAATATACCAGAATATACAAGAACACACAAGTATACACAAGAATATTCAAGAATATACAAGAACATTCAAGAATATACTAGAATATACAATAATATACTAGAATATACAAGAATATACCAAAATATACAAGAATATTCAAGAATATAACAGCAAACACAAGAATATACCAGATTACACAAGAATATACATATTATATACAAGTCATGTTACATACAGTCTAACCCATTGTTATCGTTACCATTGTAACACTGACGCGATATTGCGCGAACTTTTCAAATAAGTCAGAAGACTGTCTTCAAACGCGTCGATCGAAAACTCGTTTAAGGAATTCGCAGCTGAGGTGTACCAGATTAATTCGCGGAATTTCCGATATGCCGGTTCGATTTTCTTTCGCAAATTTCTCACCCTCGACAGCGTGACCTCCGTCGATATTGAATCGTGAACGAAATTAAACGGAAAGATCCTGGCAGAGAGCCGGGTCTTGCCAATGGGAATTTGAATCCACCAGGGACCTTAGTTCTCGTGTGGCTTTTTTAATCCATTGGACTTTAAAATGCTTTTAAACGATCATGCTACCGCGAGATATCGCTTTCTTACAGGTTATATTACGCGGCTGAGCGATCGTAATTGATGATAGCGGTTTCGACTTCACAGGTCGCTGGCGTATTGTGTTCTTCGTCGTTCTCGCAAATATTTTGACACAGCGAGGACCTGGCCAGTTAAAAAAAAAAACATGAATTCCTAAACGCCTCGTTGTCGTATGCATAGCAACATCCGTCTAATTACAAATGCATGAACTCTCGGCGGTGCGTTTCCATTTTTCGATGCATGCTAGCGTGCACAGCGGATTTTCAATATCCGATTTTTTCCCTATTTTTCTAGTAAGGAACACCAGACAGAATAAAATCGTAAATGTGGTGTAAACATCGATCTTTGTTCCATTGCTTCAAATGAGAAGTAAATGATGATTTTTTCCCTATTTTCTAGTAAGAAACACCAGACAGAATGAAATCGTAAATGTGGTGTAAACATCGGTCTGTCTTCCATTGCTTCGAAAAGTTTGAGAAGTAAATGATGATTTAAGGGATATTATTTCTATCAACTGTAGCACGTGACAATGAAATTAAACGATTAATTATTCTCTAATTACAGAAGCTGCATTTTCTATCATTTGGTCTGGGTTAGGTCTGGGTTAGGAAAGGTCAATGTGCTTCTGACAAATGCGCATCGAGCGTTTCGCGAGAAAACGATTATTTCGAATTCCATGGATTTCTGTACGAGTGGTCGAAAAATTCCTCGTACTTCATTTTCTCCTGCCTTAATTATTCCCCTCTAACCGCATGCACCGTGAAAAGTCCCAGTCGCGTCTTAAAGGGACGTTTCCTCTTTTTTCCGTAATGAGTGGCTAAAAGCAAAATTTATTTTTCAAAGAGCCGTGTCACGGAGACGCGGAGGAAGGGCCGGTTTGCTTTTTTTTCTCTCTCTCTCTCTTCGCGCTATCCTTTGATCTTTCCAGCGTCACGGCGAGGGCGTTGCCGGTCTATCAAGAGTGCCGCTCGCAAATAAGAAACTTCTAATTCCCAGAAATATTCCGTAGTCGAGACACCGTGTATCGGTGGAAGAGGTCGCCCGTTGGTCGAGATACTGCCGGTTCGTTCGGAATTATTTCTCGGATTACTTCTTGCCGGTCGTTTCTGTGACGCGGGTAAATTGCGAAGGGACTACCCCTCTCCTCCTCATTCTTCTCCTCCTCCCCTCGTCGACTACCACCGTAATACTTCCCCGGAAACTTGAGATACGATCGTCGGAGACGCGTATTTTCCCCGAAAACGTTTCGCGATAATATTCGCCGCACGGGTTGGCATAAATGCACCAATTACTGAGTAAAAGATTTATTCGATTGAAACGTAACAAACAAAGAGTATTAAAATTTGTAAGTATTAACCCTTAGTACTCGAGTGGCGACTCTGAGGCGCCACTAAAAATTGCTGTACTATTATTTAAATCTAGGTGCACGGTAGTAGCTCTCGCACTACCACCTTTTACGCGAAACAACTTGGCCATTTTTTAGAGGCTTGTAACTCGGAACTGGAGGCAGATGAAGAGATGTAATTTCGTGCACTTGTTAAGTGTTATCACGTCTCAATATTGGCAAAACATTAATCTTCCAACATTAGCTGATTCCGAGATATAAGACCACAAAAATCGCTAAATTTGACACTCATCATCAAAACCTTTTGGGTACTTCCCATTGACCTACAAGCTTGAAATTTGGTACATAGATCCACCATAACAAACACCCAAAGGAATAATTATCAAAGTTTGAAATTTTTTTTTTAATTTTTTTAAAAATTTTTTACTTTTTAAATTGAATTCAACCATAGACTCTTGCACGAATTAGAACTTGTAAAAACAAAGTTTGAAATAATGAACTTTGAAATTTTACACCTTAAAAAAAGCGTAACCTAAATGGTGGGGATGGTCAGCTGAGCTAGTCTTAAAAAATGGCTGTATCTCGGTAACGGTTCTTCCTACCGCAGAAATACCGAAATTTTCAAAAGGCTTAACCCCTAGCATATAGGGTATGCCCAACCACATGACGTATGTCTTTTGAATTTTTCAAACAAAAATTTAAAAAAAAAAAATAATAAGGCTCAAAACAGAAATAATATATTTCAACAAAAATTGATGAAATCCCAATAAAAACATCCTGTAAACAGGAGCCAAGTTCTCTATGGCCGTAAAAAGTTGTGAGATCTAACAAAATACGGCCAAGTTCGTTAGCTTAGAAATACCTCTTGCAATACTGAAAAAAGCGTTTGTCAAAATTATTTTAAATGAACCTTATTTAATTTTTAAAGAGTTACATGGAGGCCTAAATTATTCAACTTGGCCGTTACTTTTTAAACCAATGGCCATAAAAGGTGTTTGGTAGCGGCCAAGTTTGAATAATTTAGCCCTCCATGTAACTCTTTAAAAATTAAATAAGGTTCATATAAAATAATTTTGACAAACGCTTTTTTCAGTATTGCAAGAGTTATTTCTAAGCTAACGAACTTGGCCGTATTTTGTTTGATCTCACAACTTTTTACGGCCATAGAGAACTTGGCTCCTGTTTACAGGATGTTTTTCTTGGGTAATTGTTTACACTATCAGATATGTCGGTATCTAACCAAATACTACACATTTAAGTATTGTATGAGGTATTATATCAATTTCATATTTATCAAATTTAAAAAATAATGGAGAATGGAAATATTGTAGGTCGGAAGGAACGTTTAATTTTCGAGTTAAAATAGCTCCGAGTGCACAGGGTTAAAATGCTTACAAGTATTATTACTTCACGATAAATTAGGGATGATACCGCAGTAATCGGTACAGTTATTCTGCTCCGTTTGCACGCAATGTATTATATCGCGTCTCGTGATTTGAGCGAAGTGTGAATTATCGCCAACACTTCTAATATGCTTTCTATTTATGACGATTGAATATTCAATGATGAAGAGGTGCTCATTATCCTGGCGCAGTCGGAGGATGGAGGTGGAACAACGCGTTCGCATATTTAAAGTTTCATGCGTTCGACCGGGGCTATTAGATTAGCGCCATTGTTGCGTGCCGGCTGTGCTCTTTCGCTCAATGACTTATGAGCTTCTACGTGGCATTAATAATTTAATTCCTATTTATATTTATGCGATAGAAAAGAGAGATTTTACGTAGACTAACCGGCCGCGTCGAATGATTCATTCAACCACCCGTACCGTATATCTTCTCCGTTAAACAATGTAATTTCAATTCGGATCGTTTTGCACGTTTCGCTCGCGTATAAATTTTTCATAAAGTTCCCAGCCTAAGAGCTCGGTATTACCGAAGCGGAGCTCCTGCGCGGGCGAACTTCTATCTAAAACTGTTCGTTTGCTTCCGAATGGACCGTTCCAGAATCCGAGGCGCTTCGTTGGAGAAGTAGCCGCGGTAAAACTGTAATTTTTTCAGTTTTACAACGGGAAACGGTGGTGGCCCGTTTAGAGAAACAACTTCCTCCAGCGAACAAAAGGTGAGAGGTAGAAGCGGAACGCCGCGCGGCAAAGTAGAACAAAATACAAATAGAGCCGCGGATTCAGCGAGCCGAACGGAAACTTCGAAATTTATCGACTTAATCATTCCGGGCTAAGAAAACGGACCAGAGGCGAGGCGAAACTTCTTTAAACAAATCGAAACTTTTGATTTCCGCCGGTACGCCGCGGTGTGGTGCGGGCCAAACGCAAAAACGACGGATATTTCTGGTACAGCGGCGAATCGAGTTCGAAAGACGTTCGATTCTTGCTCGGAGTCGATACCAGCCAACTAGCAGATGGGTTTTTTCCGTTGAAGAACTTTGCGAGTGGTAAACGCGCTGCTAATGATGAATATATTAATATCTAATATATGGGCATACATTTAAATTTCAATTCAAACTCAACTTTCAATCGTTATATTTAAATCTAGATTCAAATTCAACTCTCAACAATCCTATTTAAATGAAAATTTCACATTCAATATTCAAGTGGAGAAATATTGAACATGTACTTCTTTGATCGAGCTTTTCTACTTTTGTGTAAATTTGTTAGTGAAAAAAAACCAGAGAGAACTTACCCGTAGCTTAGACAGGAGCGAAAAATCGGTGAGCGCCTTGAGCGTCACTTTGCCAAGGGAATGTTCTGAAACAGAAAACAGGGATTTCAGTGGATCAGTCGGATGTCGATGTCGAGGGATATATCGATCGATCGAACGAGACTTGACAGCAAGAGAGACGGTTCATCGGTCACTTTTAGCCTAGCATCGCGTAAATAATTGAACGTGGGGCGAAAGCGTTTCGCGGATTCCATTTCGCCTGGCGCAAACTGTTCCGTAAAAAATGTGTCGAGGACAAAGAGAAGCTTTTTCATGGCAACGGCGCCGGTTATGAGGCCGAAGGGACCGGAAAACCGGCGATATGCTGCATTTTTTCTATGTTGCACGGGCACGGCACAAACAACGAAACAAAAACTTTCTATTAAGGGGAACAAAGGGGGTCCGGCCGGGAATCTATCCGCGAGTTATGCGTCGCGTAAGCGGCTTTCCGGGCCGAACTGTTCCAATTTAACTCGGCGCGATGCATTCTCACGGGATAAACGCGATACCGACCCGCATCTCTGACAGCGCCGAAATCCGTCGATTTCGAAACGATTCCACGGAAACCAGAGGTGTGCAAGAATCCGACAATTTCGGGTTTACGATCGGTCCCGACTGCGGACGTTTAATTGTCAGGGCTGTGCGAGAACCCGAAAATGTCGCGAACCCGATGTTCGGAACGGGACGGGCGTGTCCCGAAGTATGTCGAGGATTGAAAGTCATTAACCATCTTAAAGGAAGGATTAAAACCTGTCATTTCTTAATGTCTTAGTGCACACCGAAAAAATTCTGGACCCGACTCGACCCGATATTTATAGTTGTTCGACAATTAAACAAACTTGCGAGCTTTGCTCTACACTGCATTTTGTATAATGCCTCAATATTTTGGTCGGAAATGCATTCTACAGTGTTCAACTTGTTAGAAAATATATGTCAATTATCGGTAGCAAATGTGGTACGAAATTCTTTTAATTGATTACTTTCGAGAAAAATCTCGGAAAATTCTCGCACATTTCCAGAACCGTCCTCCGATCGATCGCTGTCCGATTGATCGGCGACGTTCTTCGATCCAGAATACCTTCGCGGCTAAGTTTCCGCGACTCTCGCAAGTTTTTCTTGCCGACGACCTGTGAAACAGTCCCGCTGAAACATTCTCTCTCTCTCTCTCTCTCTCTCTCTCTTTCTCTCTCTCTCTCTCTCTCTCTCTCTCTCTCTTTCTCTGTGTGTGTGTGTGGGTACGCTAGCCAAAGAACATCGGGAGAACCAAAGGGTCGTTTGTCTTCGGAACTGGAACGGAACCGCGACACCACGGAACTTCAGGTGAGCTGAACTTCGCACGTTACCGCCGAGGAATGGGAAAGAAGATAAGAAAGTAGAGTCTCGTTGTTGCTCGGCGAAAGGTCCTCTCTGCTCGTGGCTCCTCGTCGCCTGATCAATCATCGAGAAATCGTAACTTTCGAATTCTATCGAGACCCTGCCGACCGATTTTCATAAAACCGACATTAAATTATGATTCCAGACAAATTATACACCAAGGAACAAATACGCGAGTAAATCGTCCTTGGCTAAAAAATGTAAAACGTGTTCGACATATTGAATTACCTTACATAATTATCTGAACAGTAGACAGCGGATTTTATTCAAAACATTAGAAGAATATAAAAACACTGTTACATTATTTTTAGCCTGAAAAACATTGAGAAAGAAAATTAATTTGTGTGTCAGTACAGTTTCCTGTAATTCCGGTGGAGAATTTTCATTTTGCATAAAAATCCGCCGTCAACTGATCAGGGTCTGTGTAAAGACACTCAGGCAGAGTGACTAACGCTACTTCAAACTTTCGACCCCTTTCCAATACAGCTCGCTAAAAATGATTATGCAATTTCAACCTTTAAAGGCCATTAAGCATGAAATTTCCCTCAATTTTATTTTAATATCATTAAGCCCCCCACGCGCACCTCATTTTCCCAACTTAATTTGTCCTTTGACGTCAAACCGGCGCAATAGCAAAAATTCATAGAACGAAAAGATAGGTAATTAAATTTAAAAATTCAAGTTATTGTTCGTATTTAAACGACGTACGGTTTATATTATTGCGAAAATCAATATAACGGAGGTACAAACAATTGGTGTGTCGCATTAATCTGAAATTGTGCGAGTAGTTCGCAAATAGTAAATTAAATATATTTAATTAGTGGGAGATAAGAATGAACAATCGGAGTATCGACAATATCCTAATAATTAGTTGTATTTAATTTTGTCAAATGCTGCATTTCGCCGGTTGAAAAGCGACAGGCTGGAGAATCGTGTTACCGCGGGGAAATTATTCCGTTCGGGCCGTGTAAATGACTAGACTATCGCGGCCGGTTGTAAAGTACATCGAAATTCGCGAGTATATTAATCGGGCGTGGTATGGCGAAGTAGGTTCCAAGGGTTATTGATAAAGTCCGATTGAACGCGAGGTCGCAATCGCTGGTCCCGGCGGTTTCCTAGAATTTCTGTTTGCACTAAATTCATCGTATCCCCTCCATAACTGGTTTCCTACAGCCAGGCTACGCAAATGATGGACTGTTTTCAGTGAACGCGGCGCATTCATTTATTAAGCAAACCGACACACCGGAGAAGTCAGATTTTACGAGGGCAATCTAGTCCGCGTTCCAACCTAAAGGCTCGCGCGCACCTACCCAGGTGTTTAATTATTCCGAAGACATACGGTTGCACACGCTTCGCACTACACCCCTTAGGACGACGGGTATTATTTCTGCCTTGTTATGGCCTCTGCCGCCCTTTGTCCGCCCCGCAAAGATAATATCGAGCTACTTCTACGGCTGGATGTTAATTGCCTCGGCCAGATCAAAAGTTCACCTACATACACGCGGTGTTCCATTTGAAATAATTAAACTCGATGTCATTTCAATCCTGAATTCCTGTATTTCCAATATTTCCTTTTCATATACATATTTCATCGACATATCTCAATATCTATTCCGCAATTTTCTCGACAAAATTGTTATGTACTTCTCCACAGATATATTTGAACACTTCAAAAGACGACAATTGTTTTGATAATGGTCTATACAAATTGAACTTTTTTGAGGAATTAGAGCAATTAGTTTACAGTATGATGTGAAAAGAAATTCACCTTAGATTTCATACCTTTCAAGGTGTTTCAATATTCTTGGAACACTTGTACGTGTACATATATTTTTTCATTCTTCTCCATGTTTGTTAGACTTTGTTCAAATCTTCATCACGACTCTGACTACTCTGAATCTTGAATTCTGTCTTTCCAATATTTCCTTTTCATATACATATTTCATTGACATACCTTAATATGCATTCCGCAGTTTTTTCGATAAAATTGTAATGTACTTCTCCACAGATATATTTGAACACTTCAAAAGACGACAACTGTTTTGATAATGGTCTATACAATTTGAACTTTTTTGAGGAATTAGAGCAATTAGTTTACAGTATGATGTGAAAAGAAATTAACCTTAGATTTCATACCTTAAAAGGTGTTTAAATATTTTTGGAACACTTGTGTACATATATTTTTTCATTCTTCTCCATGTTTGTTAGACTTTCTTCAAATCTTCATCACGACTCTGACTACTCTGAATCTTGAATTCCTGTCTTTCCAATATTTCCTTTTCATATACATATTTCATTGACATACCTTAATATGCATTCCGCAGTTTTTTCGATAAAATTGTTATGTACTTTTCCATAG
The DNA here is from genome assembly GCA_916610235.2 of Lasioglossum morio. Classification (NCBI taxonomy): domain Eukaryota; kingdom Metazoa; phylum Arthropoda; class Insecta; order Hymenoptera; family Halictidae; genus Lasioglossum; species Lasioglossum morio. The sequence continues at coordinate 3,413,703 of OU744334.1, read as the reverse complement.
ATATATTTGGACACTTCAAACGACCACAATTTGTTTGATAATGGTCTATACAATTTGAACTTTTTTGAGAAGTTAGAGCAATTAGTTTACTGTATGATGTGAAAAGTAATTCACCTTAGAAATCATACCTTTCAAGGTGTTTCAATATTCTTGGAACTCCTGTGTACATATATATTTTTTCATTCTTCTCCATGTTTGTTAGACTTTCTTCAAATCTTCATCACGACTCTGACTACTCTAAATCTTGAATTCCTGTCTTTCCAGTATTTCCTTTTCATATACATATTTCATTGACATACCTTAATATGCATTCCGCAGTTTTTTCGACAAAATTGTAATGTACTTCTCCACAGATATATTTGAACACTTCAAAAGACGACAACTGTTTTGATAATGGTCTATACAATTTGAACTTTTTTGAGAAGTTAGAGCAATTTGTTTACTGTATGATGTGAAAAGTAATTCACCTTAGATTTCATACCTTTCAAGGTGTTTCAATATTCTTGGAACACTTGTGTACATTTATTTTTTCATTCTTCTCCATGTTTGTTAGACTTTCTTCAAATCTTCATCACGACTCTGACTCGTGAGAATACGGCAAGGGGTTAGCGTTCGATAAGAAGGCGAATCTCTATTTATTTAGCTTTGAACAGCCCTTCTCGAAATAACTCCCACGATTGTTATGATCTCGGGAGAAGCACAACGCGACGAGTGTTTGTGTTCGGGAGAAGATATTCAAATCTGGTACACAGATGTCAGTACGGAAACTGCCTCGCCATATGTCTCACCGCGTCCGAGGGGTTGAAACAATGTAAAGGGTGAGGGGATGGAATCCGTTTTATTTAATTCAAGCAGCTATCCAATTCACATCGGGCTCGGGGAACTTTCTAAACGAGGAAACCGTCGAGCAAGAGGATCACGAGTGTGCGACCTGCATCTTTTATGGGCAATTCTTCACGCGATAAAAGTTTGGCCGTTTCCTCTCGTGGCGGTGCCTCCCTTCCGCTCTACGCCGTGTTGACGTAAATAAGGTTTCGCCCATTCTCTTGACTGTAATCTAATCTGTTGGGAAACTGCTCGTCATTTTCAATAAATCTTGCACACACACACACCGTCTTTAGTTCGATTGCCGGCGGAAGCGTGCAGCGACATTTATTTGTTCAGGCGAAACTCGAGAACGCAACACTCTTTATATTTTTTTTTTTATTATAGAAAATCTCATATGAGATTTATTACAACATAATTACAAAACAGAAGTACACTACATATAATACAGAGTATGAAGATTACAAAACAGAATAGGTTTCTTGTAGAAATACAGATATTATAATATTAACATATGATTAAAAGAAACAGTATATGAACAGAAAGAGAAGAGTAAAAAAAAACTCATACTTTAAGGCCACAGCTTTTAAAAAATGATACCATGCAATGGCAGGCCCTAATATTAGGTTTGGCTATCATTACTGAGACATCCATTGGAAGCTGGAAGTCTATTTTACTGAGTTTATTAATCAATGAGAGTCTCTCATCATTGTATAAATTACATTGCCACTGCACTCTTTATATTAAACGTTCATCTTTGATATCTTCTTCTCACTTATTAATGAAGTAGAGAATTAATCATCAAATTGATCCTAGACTGCGGATTGTCTGTACTTTCGGAAAAAGTTGATACGTCAAATGCAAAACTGAAAGAAGATTTTATATATTACACGTTCATCTTCGATATCTTCTTTTCACTTATTGATGAAGAATCTGAAATTGATCCTACTAGACTGCGGATTGTCGGTATACTTTCGGCAAAAGTTACTACGACAAATGCAAAACTGAAAGGAGATTTTATATACAATATTATACGTCCATCTTCGATATCTTCTTTTAACTTATTAATGAAGAATCTGAAATGGATCCTGCTAGACTGCGGATTGTCTGTATTTTAAAATTGAAAGGACAGATCGAGAAACACATCGAGAAGCGGAATAATTGCTCGCCGAAGAACATATTCCGCCCGGTCTGGGGGATTGCCAATTAGCCGATTAGTTAGGCTACGGGCTGCCATCGCGAAATCATAAGTTCGACGATCACGCTCGCACAGTTTCACAAAGCGGTTAATAATTGCGATCTTATCAAAGACCAGTCGATCAGATTAGGCTGCGGAACCGCACCCACTGAAAATCTTCAATCGCGCGGGCGCTTGTACGCGATCAAATTGGTAAGTAGACAGGAATCTATAGATAGATTTAGTCCGCGCTAATTGCAGGCCGCTTATTCGATATACGGTTGTTCCGGTCATTGAGAATTGAGGATCGAGTACACGCTTGATTTCTTCTCCCTCTGTAAACATTGTGGTGAAAATTGGCATAAAGTAAGGGTACTCCGACGTGATCTTCAGGAAATGGGGCTTCGTGCAATTACAATAGAATCTCACTTAGGTAACTACGTTTAATCGTTTAATTATTCAAGCTTCATCAACGTTCGCGGCTTGGTCCGTTCAATTTTTCAAAAGCTCTCGTCTAACTTGGGACTATTCAATCAACCGCGAACGAACGTTCTGCTGGTAGAAAACGGAATCGCTCGTACGATGCCCAACGTATTGCCCGTCCCACCGTCGGACTCGGACGAACAGTGAAGCAGGATCTATGATGCGATATTCCTTTGTGCATACATGCCGCACGTACTGGACAATTAATCACGATTACTTATTAAGGAAGAGTTCGTAGTAACCAGCGCGTGTACGTGAGGAAATCAGTCGGTCGTTGGTTCGACTAATAATCTGGCTGCGCGTCGCCGGATCCGAGTCGATTCGAAGGTAATTGATTATTCGCGACGAGGAACGGCGACTATCGAAAAATAATTGGCCCGTTAATTAATTCGTCCCGGCTTTCCGTGTGCGCGACTGACGTGCCCACCAGCGTGGCTTTTCACGTGAAAATAAGCGCTCGCTGCCGTTCCGTTCTCTAATTAACTTCATTCGCCCATATAAATGCCTAAATACCTGTTCGGACAAATAACGATTCGAACGAGGATTCGAACGTGAAGAAGAAAAGGGAAGCTCGGGCAGAAAAAATACATTCAACATTTTCTTCATTTATTTCGTCACGAGGGAGGGCGTCCTCGCCCCCTCAATTATGGCGGTTATTAAGGCTCGTCTTTGCACGAGGAAGCTGAGCTTCCCTTCTTTTCCTCAGGGGGGGGGGTGGTGCTCGGGACGGACTGGGCTGGCTGGCTTCTTTCTTGGCCGACTCGGCGAATTCTTCTTTCTTCTCTCGATTTGAAATGCGAAACATCTACGCGTTGGACGGCTAACGCCCCTTCTTCTTGGCTTCGTAACCGGCATAATACGAATTAAATTATTTCTTAGGCGAACGGAGAAGAAAGAGGTCAGGAGGGCTGTGCTCAACCCCCGCGTCGGCGGCGGAAGGGAGGACCAGGGAGGAAGGGGGATGACAAAAGAAATATCACCGAAGAAACGGCGAGCCAGTGAACCTAGCCGGTGGCGGTTTCTAACGGACAGAGTCGACGTGGGTCGGGCCGGGTCGGATCCCGTGGAATACCGGGAACGACACCGAGAACACGGGAAAGACGAAATGAAAGGAAGATAAAGCGGCGCGTTAAATCGGATACTTTATACGTGTAATAAGCAGGAGGAGAGCGTACTTATGCGCCGCGGGTGTTTCACGAGACCCATAACCATCGGGTACCGAGAAGGAAAGAAGCTTCCTCTGTTTAGTCATTCGAGCGTCTGCTGGATACGCCCTTTGTTCCTGTTTCTTGTCATTTTCTTTCTTGCTTCGCCGACTTTGTGCAGCCATCCCGAGGGGAACAATGCTTACTGGTTCAGCGGAATTTTGTTTGCTCTACCCTTAGCCACTTACGAACCATTTCACGGGTCCAACGCTTTAAGTGCTCGAGAACGGATATTGAATGTTATAATATCGTTTGATAAGTTTCACGAGTTTTCTTTGGTAACACTTTCACTGTGACGTTCTCGAGTCCAACGATTTTATTCTGGGAAGCAGAAATTTGGTAACAATCGGTAGACAGCGGATTTAAAATTGTAAACATGTTAGAGCAACCTATTAAACGTATTGAGAGAAAGAATGGATTTCTGTTTCACCCCTGGTTGCTGCAACTCGGGTAGAAAAATTTACAGCGCAACCACTGTTCAAAACTGTAAACAAGATACTTTCGAGGATTACGAAGGAGTCTTAACGAAAATTGCAATCGTCGCGAAGTCATTGTGGTAATCGGAATCAATGGGTGGGGAGAGGCGCCAGTTAAAGTTCGCAACAGTGACGTGGCACCAAGGGAATTAAAGAGAATGAAGATTGCAGGGTTTTATGCACAAGTGACTCTTCCGTAGTCGGGCGTTTCCTTTTTGCTTGGCGGTCCGAGAGCCGTGAAAGCTCGCGCAATGAAAATCTCGCGTGTTTACTAAAATCTGATAGCGAGGGGGAGATTCTCTTTTTCCGCGAGCGCGTTTCCCGTGCGTTTCCTTTCTTTATTTTTTTATTTCATCGCGAGCCCTTTTCTCCCACGCGGCTGCCACGGTAATTTCATGACACCATATTGTCCTCGCGTTGATGCGGTAATTGATGGGATTTTCAGTGAGCGCAGCAGCGCGTTCCATTCTTCCTCTTTGCCCTGGCAAACGCGCTTTCGCCTCTTGCTTTGAGCCTCGACGCGCAAACAGGTCCACCGCTCTCGTACGTCTCGCATCGTTTTGAGTACCAACCTGGCACAAAACGTACATGCAACGGCGTGCTCACACCTGGCGCCGGTCTTGCTCTCCCATCGCTTTTCATCGCTCGCGACACGTACACTTTTGTCAGCCGTTTGAACAATTCTTATCTAAATGCGGCGTCCGGTGAACGAAAGAGCAGTTGCTTTGTAAATCTTCGCTCTACGCAGAATGTATGGTACACTCCGCGACAATGCTGCGAGGTACTGTACGAGACCGTACAAATCTGCGTTATGAAACAGAATTTCTCCCACCCGTGTACAGGGTGTTCCACGATTTCTCTGGCACTCTGCTGATGTGAGAAAAAATACTTCTATCGATATTCAACAAATTGCGAATATAAAAATGGTAGAAACATGATATTTCCTAAAAGAAAATCCTGATTTCATGGATTTTCGTGAACCTAGGAAAAGTAGACGGTGGTAAGGTGACCTGGAGTTTTCTAATCCTATCCTAATAGAAAAATCATGGGTACCGTCTTCTTTTTTAGATGACACTGTAAAGTTTTATATGCAAGTAATAAATAAAATCACCGTTGAAAATTTATGCAAAAAGTACCTCTACTTTATTCAATGTAAAAAGAATGCATACACCTTGGCGAGCACCTTCCATTATGCAAAATTATTATTGTAACACTGCTCTACATTATATTTATATAAAAATGACTGATCAAATGAAATATTTAATAGAAACGAGTACATATTCTGATATGCCAAATTTGTCAGCATTGTGCCAAATTTAATGACGTACAGATTCCGTTGTTCCAACGGTTCCAAGAAGTACCTTTCTTAGAATACCATTTGGAAGGATGTAAGCGTTACATCGTAAGGTATCAGCAGGAAGCTGAACGCCTAGCACACGAATGTGTGCTCTACAAGGACAGGTACGTAAACATGAACGTTGCAAGGTCTTCAACACGAGAGAATGTGTACCTTACTCCCTTTCGTAGTACACGCGGGAACGGGCTACAAAATACATGCGTCGTCTGTTCACCAGCGAACTATAGGGTACACCGTTCATCTTGCGTGGTTATAGGACGATCCTTGGCAACGAATTACCGTTAGCCGAATTATGCGCACTATCGATAGCCTGCGGCCCTTCGATTAAGGATTAACGAGCATCTTATAAATAACAAAATCTGCATCAGCAACGCTGTTTCCCTACCGTGTAGTTTGTCTGGCACACAATCCTGGCCATAATAAATAGACAGTGTGAATACGCCTATAAATATTATTTTACATTTCCAATTGTTGTCTTCACGATTGAATAGTTATTTCCACATATTCTCGTCGTCTGTGCACACATACTGTACACATGCTATGCAATTACAAATTAATAAATGTTCCAATTATCTTCTTCCTTCAGATACGGTCCCACGGGTCCAATACAAATGTAGCAATTAGGTGAACATGATAGGAGGGCTAGCCTATTTTCCCCCTCTTCGTAGATCATTCTCTAAGAGGTTCACCCTCTCGTTTCGCGTTACAAATAGTTCCCTTTCTTGCACGTAAAAGATCAAGTGGAACGTTGTCGAAAATGTGCATCGAAATATGGCGAATTCTCCTATTGTCCATTAATTACCGATTTCCATTCGAACAGAAGGAACGCTCAAGTAAATTCGACGTAACGCGCGCTCGAGAAGGAACCTGGGAAATCATTGGAGCACTCGGAGATCAAACTGGACTTTAATCTGTTTCCATTTTATAAAATCCTCGCGGCAGAGATCCGCCTACAGTTTCGCGCAGCTCCGAACGGCAGGAACCATTCCCCGTAATGGCCATCGCAGCGGAACTAGCTTCACTCGATAAACCTTTGCGATTTCAATTTCGCCGGTCTTTTGTGACGACGGGCACCGGCATCGAGGTATCGAGCGGAAGCTCGCGTTCTGGAAATTATCGAATAAAAGGCGGTCATCGACTGGGTATCACCGACATCGACGCCCAACGAACGAACTTCCGTTCCGTTTGGTGCAGACTCCGTAACAAAGGGCCGTAGCTCGCGTGACACGAGAACCCCGACCTTGTTTGCGGGCAATACGCTAATTTAATAACGAAAAAAAAACAGAGATGGGATCCCGTGGCCGAAACAATGGGGAAAAACGAGTTGAAGGGACGAAAACGACACGCGGAACGTTATTGTTCCCTACCTAGACACGAACCGCACCCGCGGCCACCATTAGTATCTACGCGTTCTGTTTCCCCGAGTCCAGCAAATATTTACCCGCACGGAACAAGACGAGTTCCCACAAAGAATTATTTCGAAATATTTTCGAAATACCCCGAAACAAACTATTGACATGCGAAAACAATAATTTTTTATCAATCGTGTCAATATCGCCTCGAGCCACCCATTGTCACTTCGGTGACCGTCACCCATTTCCTTTCACGTCGCTAAAAAATACCCGGACATCCGGTAAAACATTCTATGCATCATTTCGAAATATTTTCGTGTTACCGCCGAACTATTGAATTCCGAATACAATATTTTTTTCTCTGCTGTGTCAACGGTCTGTTTTGGTAGAATATACTAGGAACTTTGTAAAGCATCATTCGAAATATTTTTGTGTTAGCAGGAAAAGTACTATTCAATCGTGAAGACAATTACCTGCTGTTTTGGAAAAACATATATCTTGAAATAAATCTTAATCGCGTTATACGGGAGATTACTGTAATCATCCACTATCCAACATTTCGAATTTAAAGATTTTACAGTTGATAATTTTTTGTATTCAAATGTTCACACGCGAAGAAAAAGAGGACCTGGTTTTCAGGGCCGTGGAGAATGTTCCAGCGGACCAAACAAAACGCGGAAAACAGAGATTGGTGTAATTAAATGCGAACAGCAAACCTTGCTGATGTAAGGGTAAACGAATTATGTCCGTTTCCGGTATTGCGCGAGTCAATGCCAGGATTCTGGAGGGAATGGTGTACGCGGGAGAGAGGGTTTATGCACCAGCGAGTTCGATGGTGGCATTATCGAGCGTGTGCGTGACAAGATTTCCCAGGATTCCGGGGCGAAGCTGGAATCCGATTCGCGCGAGCGAAGGGGAACAGTAAGTTTCCATCTCGTTTGGCTCCGGTGGCTTTTTATTCAGTCAGACAGAGAGGAAGTCAAGGGTCGTCGACAGTTTTCGAGCGGACCGAGGTGGTAGTTCTTCTTCTGTTCAAATTTTTGTCCCATATCTTCTTACTCTCCCGGTCGCGCGACGCGATCGTCTGTGAGCGCTCGCGAAAGAGAAGAAGAGAGCGAGAGAGCGAGAGAGAGAGAGAGAGAGAGATCGTCTCTATCGCCTTGAGCCACCTTAACACCTCACTTGTTCCGTAGAATTGATTTCAGGTGCACAGACGCGGGAAAGTCAGTGTTTATTCAGGAGCACTCGAGAAGTCCCGAGATGGGCGAGATTGAAACCGAACTATTTTCAATTGAGCCACTCTCAACCCGGTTTCTATACTTTGCAAATCGAATCCGATTGGCACGATATCCCCGATTCAACGTAATCCGCTCGCCCAACCACCCAGCTCGCATTCCCGTCAACCCTTTCCGCCCTACCGCTTACCCCGTCGACGTTTGACGCGGATACCGCGTGCATAATTTATCTCGACGCCTATCAAACGACAAATTATTTTACTCGGATCATAATATATATGTATATCGGCAGATCCGCTCTCACCCTTCCTATCATTCTTTTATTATCTTGGCTGTTCTAAAGAATTTTTCACAACTGCACTCTTTAATCTCTTCGGCCTTGTGTGATAATATTGGATGCCGAAGTTGTATATAACTTGATAGAGTAATATTAGGTTGGAGGGTAAGCTCTGTCGCATTTGAATGTGGAAGCCAAGATCTGTATCATTATTCACAAAATTGTTTACATTATTTAATATGTTGGTATTCGTATAGAAGAAATTTCGACGAAACATTCGAGTTAGAATAGCGCTCGACTGTACAGGGTTAAACAATGTAACGGAGCAATTTGGTGATAATTTATGTTGTGCTCGTGACAGTGGATGTTTAGTTGCAACGGAGAATCGCAATGTGCAACAGCGTGCGCTCTGTATGGCACTATATTATCAATGCAATAATTCACTCATTGAAGCTCGCGAACGTTATCGCGCTGAATAAACGCAGTATTAATTAAGCTCTCTCGGTTCTCAATTACTCAGAAAATGAATGCAGGTTTTTTTTCCGCGAAGCTACCTGAGAACTAACATTAATCAACACGAATCATTTTACCCTATAAGCTTGAATTGCTCGGATTTGATCAGTGATTTCAATGAGTATGCTTATCATCGTGTGAAATTCTACGAGAAAAATCTATGCGTTTGCATGTAGATTGTATAAATATCGTGCACGCGATGATATTAAAGATATCCGTAGCGAATATTGAAAAGAATAATTTAAGGGCGACATGTACATTGAAAATATTAGATCGAAGATACCGAGGCACGTTCGATACTTCCGATCGTTGTCATGTTTACATTTTTCTGCTTCACATGTTATGATAACATTTATGATCTGTTATGATCGCATCTCGTTTCACGATTTCATGGAAATGTAAACTTTCGTGTGCTGCGCGAGCCCCTTCCGTGTTGGACAAATTTTACCGCAATTGTTACGCTGTATTATTATATCAATTCTAATAGCACCGTAACGGCGTATTGTTTATATTCTAGCGTGTTGTTTCAATAAAGATGATGGAACATTATCAATTTAGAAATTTTTGTATTTACAGGAAAATTATCGCACCCCAGAATTGTCGACGTAGAAAATATTAGGTTAGATTAATGTTGCTTCTAAATCAACAACACGTGTTACTAGCGAGTGATTGGGAAATTGGATACATCCTGGATAGAAGATCTTCTTAAGATAATTGAAAGACGAAAGATATTTAACTTTGATTTCTTGCAATTTTTATTTCGTGAAAATCCCCGTCTTTGCATTATCGAGAAATGAGAAGGTGCACCCTTGCAATCGTAAACGAGAGACTACCCCATTAACCCTCAGCACTCGAATGGTGACTTTGAGGCGGCACTAAAAACGAGGTGTCGTACAAATATAAAAAATTGTAGGGAATGGAAATATTCTAGGTGTGAAGAAATATTTAATTTTTTGAGTCAAAATAGCTTCGAATGCAAAGAGTTAATCTTGGGGCAGAAGTTTAGTATGGTGACAACGCCTGCGGTGGTGGAAATTAGGCGTGTATGGTGAGGGGGGAGGAGGGTAATACGAAACCAAAGAATTATTGTGCGGAAATGAACGGTTGCCGAGATATTTGCAAAAAACTATAATTATTTAAACATTCTGTATCTATATAAGTATTCCACCGATTTTGATGAAATTTAAATATGTTATATATCTACACATTTCGGACAACTTTTTCCTTTGCAAAAACGTCGCCTGAGGCTTTGTTTAGGAGATATTAATAAAAAACACGGATTAATCAGAGTAGATTTCTGTTTTTCATAAAACTGCAAATATCTCGGAAACTATGCGAGATATGGCAAAACATCAAGAGACCTTTTTTTTAGGAAATTGAATTTCCAACAATTTATGTCGTATGACTTTTTCTATCAGATGCGCCGTTTCTGACGATATAACTATAAAGAGCGGAATAAAAATCTTAGGTTTTTTTTAAACGTTAGGTTAGGTTTTTTTTTAAAAACGTTAGGTTAGGGTTAGATTAGGTTAGGTTAGGTTTTTTTTTTAAACGTTAGGTTAGGTTAGATTAAGTTTTTTTTTTAAAAGGTTAGATTAGGTTTTTTTTATAAACATTAGGTTAGGTTAGGTTAGGGTAAATTTAAGAATATATTAACAAAAAACACGGATTAATTAGAGCGCGGTTACAGCGAACGGAGTCTAGTTTCACGTCCCTCTTAGCGTGGCGTCGCTGACTGATCCGTGTTTTTTATTAATATTTCCTAAACAAAGCCTCGGACGACGTTTTTTCAAAGGAAAAAGTTGTTCAAAATGTGTAGATATATAACATATTTAAATTTCATCAAAATCGGTGGAATACTTATATAGATACAGAATGTTTAAATAATTATAGTTTTTTGCAAATATCTCGGCAACCGTTCATTTCCGCACAATAATTCTTTCGGTTTCGTATTACCCTCATCCCCCCTCACCATACACGCCTAATCTCCACCACCGCAGGCGTTGTCACCATACTAAACCGCCGCCAATCTTGGTTTTTACAATAAGTTTATTTTTTAAGCTGTAAATTATCAATCGAGAATACATGGCGTCGGAATGTTTCGAAATTTCAGATTCAGAACGAAAGAGGCAACTGTTGCAGAGAGGCCTCGGAGATTTTACAGGTTTTTCCATGTAGGCAGAGAAATGCAGAGCCCACGTGGGGACTGATGGTTGGTTTAGGATCAACCCCCCACTCCCAAAGGCTGAAGGGTCTCTCAAGACCTTTGTTGCTGTTGGGGTAATTTATGGCACCTCGACCCTCGTAGGCCTGGGGTTCGACTTTCTGTAGGTTCGTGTCGACCTATAACACGTCTCTCGAGAAATTTCCAAGTTCTTACAGGCTCTCTTACAATTCTTTCTAGTAAAATAAATTTCTTCTACCTTATAATCGAACCTCCATTCTCTCACGCACGATAATCCCATCCATGGCGTACATTATTACAAAGTTTATCCATCACTCGTTAAATCCAGGTACACGATACTCAACAGAATCAAACTTACAACATTAAACCAATGTACACGAAATCAACGCCGCATGAACAAGAAAACAAACTGTAACAACAACACTTCACTCATTTGCAACTAATAACAAGGAACGAGGATTCTATTTTTCCTGGTGGTCACTGAACAACAAAGTCAAGATAAACAAAATAAAACACTGCACGTAGAAATTCTACGCTTGTAACATTCGCGTAGATAAATTATTTTCTGCACATCTACATGTTTAACCACTACAATGAGAGGGTAGAATTGTCCGTGCTGTATCAGAGATCAATCGAGACAGAGAGTGTCGGCAGGGAGAAGAACCGGAAATCTAGTGGCAGCGTGCCTCGCTCGTACACATGTTCCCCAACCGCCGGCTAAAATTGGACTGACAATTTTCCGAGGACACCTAAAGAGAGGGAATTTCCTTGGTTGCCGAGTCCTTCGCCGAAGAGGGAGAGGCTCGGCACGCTTAATTGATTGGTTATTGCTTGTGCTCGTGCCTGTCCCGGATGGAATTACGAGCATAAACAAGAATCGGCTCGGCTCTGTGGCCAGGATATATTTCGCGAAATTTTATTTGCCACCCTTATCCCGTCTACCCTATTTCTCCGCGAACATTGCGTGCCGCCGTGAATTCTGTGGTTGTAATTCGGATAGAAAGTTTTTACTTTTGCATAAAGACCCGCTGTCTAATAATAACGAGATATCAGAGAAACAGCGAAACACGTTTTCGAATAGTTAACACATTACCGACCGGTGATTATTGCATATTTTTGAAAAATGTATGGTACATGGCTAAATTTTCATTTAGCATTTAGTATGAACTAACTAAGTCACCCTCAATAACGTCGTCTAATAGTTTCATTCAAGATTGCAATGTCAAAGAAAATTTTTATGCTTTTTTTTTGGTACAGCAGAATTATTGAAAATCCTATTAATAGGCTTCCGGTCGGTAAAGTGTTAAAATTAACCCTTTGTATTCGGAGCTATTTTAACAATCATCACTCACAGTCCTCTGTATCTCGATCGACAATTGTTCAAAACTACAATTAATGTTATTGGCGCACTGATTCGTTCAATTGTAGACAATAAGCAAATTTGCAAAATATTACATGAAATTTAATTCAAAGTTTCGGTCTAAAAGACCATTTTCAAGAATGTCAATTTTCCGTATTGCGTTTGCTTAGAAAAATGTACTAATTTAAATTCTTAACAGTCAAGAAACCACATGTTGGTTCCATGCCGGTGGTATGTGGACTGAATCAGTGCGCCAATAACATTAATTGTAGTTTTGAATCAATTACTCAGTTGATAATTCTGAAAAAGAATTATAGTTGTGTCTGTTATCGAGTAGAACGCTTCTGAATTTTTTTCGTAATTTCTTGCTGAACAGAATCGAAGAAATAGAGCGTAACTCGTTAAACTCGTCCTGTAACTACCGTTGTGGTGCCGGTGAATGGCATAGACCCTCTTATCCGATTATACCGTGCAAGCGTAACAGATTTTGCTTGAACAATAAGTGAGCACTAGTGCACCGCGTTTCGCCAGCCGATTTAACGCGTCACACCGTTCACATGTTAACGTCGGCAGGGGTGGGTCAGCGCGCCGTTAAAAAGCGACATTTAGCGACATTTACGTACAGCTACACGGTGGCGGTTCCGCGTTAATCCGGGATACGGCTTTCGCTCGTCGTTCTGTAAACCTCTGCACGCCATTTTTTCCTTGCTGCTTTGCGCGGCCGAGCGGCGGATGATCATCCATCCACGGGGCTGCTTTTAAATTGTTTGACGTGAATTCGCTGCGGCCATTATACTCCGTTACCGCCGGCTTGATAAATATTGGATTGCTGCATAATTAATGTCAATTTTTATTGCTGCTCGTTCCGGCCTTCATTGCCGCCGTTTTACCGCAATCTTCTCCAGAGAAACGCTTCCTGCTATTCATTACGCGTAACAATGAGTTTTTTATGATTTTTTAGACGATTTAATTATTCTTGTTATTTCTCTGCAATATAGCCATTTCTCGTTTTACCTTTTTATATGTTTTTTTTTCTGTCAGGATGTAAAATAGTCGGAATCAGCGCTCGGCAGGTTGAACGTTCGATTGTTTCACGAAAATCGTTCAGGATGTGCATTAATTACGCGCGGCTTAAGTTTGAAAGAAGGATTATGCAAACGATTCTACAATTCCATCCGCGCGATTAGCGGACCATGCCGGCGGAGTTTCGACAAACAGTTTAGGAACGTTCCCCGCAGATAGAGACAGAAGCGATTTTAGTTGTTCGAACAGCTTCCCCCTTATTTTCCTAACTATAATAAACGTTTGCCTCCGTTAAAGCAAATTTAGTTCGAAACTGGGTATACACTGCGGATTGCCGGATATAGAGGGTGAAATTAACTCTTCGCAGACAGTCGGCGAAGCATTATTGTACATTCCGCGTAATGAAGTGCACTTTTGTTCAGCACGTTCCCGGATGCTCCATCTGAATTTCTATTTATCGGGAACGATCAAATCTATCTAATTAATTATGCTATTGGTCTCACCTTAATTCTCACATCTGCACAATCTAGCTGGATGATGTCAATTTATGCGGTGTCGTTGTAAAGCGAACGTCACAATCTTCAAGTTTATGGTATTTTTGAAAATAAATATTTGAATTACATGTAACTTTTTAAACTAAAGAATCATAAGTTAGATTTTAGAATCTTAGATTGTAAAGGACTTTACTAGTTAATTTTGTGAACAGTAATTTGGCCATTTACTTACGTTAATATAGAATATCGTGCATAGAAGCTTAAAGATTCTTATTTATAGCTGTGACACAATTCTCTTTGTAACGAATATAAATGGTAAATATTCCTAAAGAAGACTATATCATCTAAAATGGTCATTCAGTACTCTGTGCAACGGGGAGGAAGAACTTTAAGGGCTGTTCTCGCCTTTTCAGCATCAACGATGGCCGAAAAAATACGTGTAAAATCTCTCAAAAAACAAAAAAAATGTCTAGGCACTGCCCGAATGAAAGGGCACTCTCGTAAAATCGTGTCGGTTTTTCCTTGACGCGCTTCAATCAGTCGCAGTTTTCCCGGGTCCATTACCCCAGAAAAATTGTCTCGGCGAGCTCCGCCTAATTAGGTGGAAAGTTTCGAATTATGTATTCCATACCGGGGCTCGCTTAATTAAGTCTTAGAGAGTGATCTTTACCGCTAGCAATTTGCATGGGAAATACAAGGGGACCGTTCTCGTCGCCGAATAAAATATCACAATGATCACACAAGTGTCCTGTTCCCGGCGTTCTAAAATTCTAAACCCATTTAGTCTTCAATTCCGGTCATCTATCCGCGTTAGGCGTCCGAAGACGTAAAAATCGAGTAGGACAAAAGGGAATAATGGAATAACAAACGCGATCCACTTGTTTCAATTATCGCAGCGTAATTCCGTGTGGCGTGACGCGTTAATCCTTCACCCTCTCTCTCTCTCTCTCTCTCTCTCTGCGGCCCGCCTATACTTTTTCCGTTTTTGTTCTTTCTTCCTATTTTTTTTCTGTGTCGCGTTTGTACCTGGGCGTTTGTGCTTCCTACCTCGGCCCGACCCCACCATTTGGTCGTATTTTGCATCGTGTTCGATGTCGGTTGCATCCATAAATTGCATCAGTCGAGGCCGCCCGGGGAAAGGAAACTCGCTTTAAAGTATTAATCGATATTCCATTTGCATCGACTTCGGGACCGTGACTTTAGGCTGACGATCACACGCGCGTACTGTGGATCAAGTGTTTCCCAGTTCGCCCCCTTCGGAATATTATAAATCAACATTTTTAATAGGATTCCATTTAATATCGTATTTTTGAAAAATCGTCCCTGTGTATTAGCAAAAAATTGTGGGTGACATTAAAAACTCATGAAGTACAAAGTGTTGATAAAAAATTTGCTATAAATACGTGAAAGTTCTCTTGAAACCATTGTATATCAGAAAAGAACATTTTCGATCGGACTATTAATAACAGAGTAATCTCTGCTGATTGTATTTGAACAAAATTTTTGCATACTTTTTATAATGGAAGATGATGTTTGTTAATATATTATCGATGATTTGCACGATCGAATACTTTCGGTCAGGTGGCAATAAATGTTTTTATAGACTGGAGGCTATCTGACCGAAGAGGAATGGCACACTTTTATCAGCCATCATAAATCATTAACTCGCGTTAGCTTTTATTTTCTTTTTATCCCTCGGGGGGTAGTTTTCAGGGATCTTGTGAATACATTGATGTTTATTGAAGTACGGTAATAGCAAGGAATGGCAACAGGATCACGGGATCCTTCGAGAACGATAATACGATACTCCTTCCGTTTGCTATCAATACGTTATAAAAACTCTGTCTCGTGTTAATTAGATTTGCGATGTGGTGAGGATAGTAACGCGATTATAACGAGGTCAGCAGAGCGTGATTATAGAGAAAGATTACTGAATTTTCTCTACGTATAGTCTACAGAGAAGCATTGTACGTGTGCATACTCTATAAAACAGTGTTGTCCGCAGATAACGAGCTTTGTACGCTCTTTTATCTCGTTCTCGGCATGAAATTATTATTCTCCGGAATTTGTACAGATATTGTTAGCAAAATATCGGTGACAGAAATTATAGAGATAGGATCAAGTTCGTGCAGTTCATTTCAATAATCAATTATTGCTTCATTGTGTAACGTTCACAATCTAATGAATTGTCATTTGTGAAATCTCTGAAAAATTTGTAGAATCCCTGAACATTTGATCGAGCTTTTCCGAACGATTTCGACTTCCCATCATTTGCTACAGGTCCCCATTATTCGTAGATTTGCGGTTAGCGACATTATAATATTCGTATTAGCTTAAATTATGTCATAATCGTGTTTATTATGCGATGGCAGCTACCAAAATTATACATTAATTCGTCGATACCGAATTATTTGCTCGGAAGACTATCTGGTTAACATGTCAAATCACTCATGAAATATTCAAATATGCCTGTTCAATTATCCAAACCCTACTTACAGTTTCCATAGTTTTGTGCTCGATGTTGCCATCGAGCCGAGCTTATTTCTTTCAGATTTAAAGATTCGTATGTAATATGTATTTACGTTGCTGCGCTTGTTTTAATAGGACACATGAAAAGGGACAGAGGAGAGGAGAGGGAGACGTCGGGCAAGGAATAGCATCGATTGTAATTCGAGAGCGCACGAGCCGCTCGTTACGCGCCACAAAAGAACAATTTTACGGCGGTTGGCTTATTACTTTTCCTTCATCTTTACGTCAGCCATTATTAGAAGTCAAATTGAATGCGTCGGCGTGTTCGCGGCTGCTCGAATGGAAGCAGTGTCCGCGAGATTGAGCATGGACGGCGTTGATATTTTGCGATAGGACACGATCGACGGCACTCGAATCGTTTAGAATGACGTCTCGAACGAATTAATCAATTCGCTCCGGGATGGATAGGATCAAGTCAATCTGCAATCGAACGCCTGTGTACCGTTACGAAAAATTTCTATAGAATTCAAGAGCAAAACTTTAAATAGATAGATAGATATTGCTTTATTTTCAGCCTTGCAGCTAAGAAAAATTGGACTTGGTTTACATTAACCTATTTATACACAACTATCTTATTTCACACATTCGTTCCATACCTTTTCTCATTCATTTCTGTATCTCACACATTCTTACCCTGTTCTACTCTTTTAGTATCCTAATTATCACTAACCCGCTTAATTCTATACTTATTGCTTCCCTCCCCATTCCCTAAATTTTGCATTTTTTGTTTGTTATACTCTTTGGTATTCTCTTTGGTTTGTTTAGAGCAAAACTTTAAATATCTCTTAGGGAGTATCGATCGTAGCGTACTATCACTATGAAGATTAAATTGTTTTATGCTTGGGGATGTTCCATGCGGTATAGCAAGGGCCACGATAATACATATACATACACAGGAAAAATGAATTAATACTGGTGATAAATATTGAACGAAAGTGTGTATCGACGAGCCTAATTTCATGGAAATTTCACCGAGATATACTTGGAACGGTGGCAACCATAACGAAATATTAGATTCACAGGGAATCGATCTAACAAGAAGGTTCTTAGCATTCTGTACGAACTACGTTAATCGAAGATCGGCCAAGTAATATTTCACGGTTGGAAAAGAATTGCGTGAACTTTCGGAGTAATTTAACTTCCATCGGGATCGTCTGGAATGTTGAAGAGCTTCCACAAACATTCGATTACTTCGAAGTGAATGGAGGACTCGGGCATCAAAACTCCGCGGGGATACAATCCCTGCAGTGTCCATTGTTCCGTAGTAGCGAGCTCGCCACGGTTATTCTGGAGGAATTATGTCATTAGCGTGGTGAAGTAGGCCATCTTTTTTAAAACGTAAGCGCATCCTCGAAACGGTACGGTGTGGCGGTGCCGCGTTATGCGCCCGGGTACATAAACCACGCACGAAAAATCCATTTAACCGTGCTCGGGCAAAAAGTTGTCCGTGGAGCAGGAACAGTTTTAACAAATGCCGCGCGTAAACCGCTCGCGCGTCAAAGGTAGCTCGCCCGGTATCTCGAAAATAATAATTCAACCGGATAAAATGAAAATAGAAAACGTCCGACCCCATGGAAAATATGTTTGCCCGCGTTCAATCATAACTGAACGACCCATTATACGAGAGACCAACGCTAACATCCAATTCTAAAGTGAATGAATTAATAGATTTCGTTTTTCTCCCCACAATGATGTGATGACTAGACTACTAGTCCAGTCGCCAGGTACTTTTAATCTTAATGAAATTTTGACACGTCATTTAGGGATATTCTGAGGTATCGAATCTCAATTTTCGACCTCGAGGACCCTGTGCTAACTTGGGCAGGGGGAAAAAACCACGATTTTTATAACCTTGTTTTGGTGTTTCGCCTATTACTCAAAAACTGTGGGTCCTCAGAACTTTTGTTTTTCATTTTTGGAAAGAGCATTAAATTTCCTTCAAATTTCACTGGTCAATCTTTTTTATTGACCCAATAGGCACCGAGAGACAGGCGTTCTCGATGCGAACTCGAATCGTGAACAAGATACGTAACTTCAGAAGGCAATGTCCTGTTATCATACTGAAATCGATTAATTTTTTACTATTTTTTTGGATAAGTATTTATTAGAAAATGTTTGTACCTGCAACCGAACGTTACTAGTTAATACTTTGATTTTGATCTCTGTTATTTTTTTTGTATAATTTATATTTTTGTTATTATATTTTTATTAACATAATAAACTATAATATGAACCTGATTTGTTATTTGTAAATTGGAATCTTATACTAAACCAAAGAATAAATTTGTCCCGTTAGAATATGTCTGAATCTGCTAAAAACAAATAAATAAATAAATTATATTTACATTCTGTTTGTCCATAATTAAAAATTACATCATTTAAATCATTCTGTGCTATATATGTCCATTACTAACTTTGTTGTAATTTATATTTACTTATAAATAACTTAAAATATATTGTTTAATTAACAAAGCCACCTAACTGTTATAAGAATTTAATAATTACACGTATTTTATTCAACTGTAAACATATTAATTGATAAATATAGAAAAACAGGCGATTTAGACTTTTGTCCAGCTAAAACGCTCATTTGGCACACTGTGTGCTGACTGGACTATACAGATTTTATGTATTTATGAGAAAAACGAGCAGGGGCAATTTAAAGTATTAATTACAGCTTAATAAGCTAATTTAGAGGGAGAAAGAAATTTCTATTCGGCTCTCTGTGTTTGCAAGCAATGCAGACGAAGGTGAAACAGCGACTTTGACGGTTTGAATTAATAGAAAATTTAATTTGGCGAAAGGCGAACATTGAAATGTACAAATGTGTGCGATCAATTATGAGCTATTGTATTGTCCGGGCAAACGAAACCGACTACAAGTTGAACACACCTTAAATTCGTGCAGGCAGCAACATTATTGCTTGGAAATCCTCGTTCAGAGTAACCAGCTCCGCGCGCAGTGCCGGTTTGTTTGCTATTAGACATGTCTTCGGGAAGTTTTCCACTTTGCCATGGGATCGATAGACGACGACGACAGAGGTCTGGCTGCTGACTTAGTCCTGCGTGTTTATTCGCGACCAACTATTTCGCCGGGTCGCGAAACGGCGCGACGTAAACGAGAAGAATGTGGATCGCGCAGGATGATGTTTAGTCTGGACGAGAGGTCGCTCGAGTTCAATTAATCGTATACCCCGCTTAATTTCTCTCGTCTGACTCTCCGCTGGACGTTATTCGAAACGATTGGAAGAAATTATCTGTCAACAGACCCGCCAGACTGTAATTTCCACTTGTTTCATAGACCCCATAACGCGCGCTGTTACTGCAAATGGAGTTAGTTTATACAGTCAGTCGCGAAAGTTTGCGCGCATCGAGTTTCGAATTTTTTCAGCGAGACGGCTGCGCTTGGTGAAAGGTAGAAACTTGGCTGTTGAACAGCTAAATCAATAATTCAACAAACTTGAGACGTACAGCAATCCCATTAATATTTCGACGCTCTAAAAAAGAAACCATAATTTCTTAAATATTGCACTAAACGATTTGAACTTGTTTTGGAAGTTAGAGCAATTAGTTTACTACATGATGTTGATGCGTTCGAAAATACAATTTTTAGTATTTTCTCTGCAATTCCGACAGCTTGTAATTTTCTTGAAAAATTTTATTGACGTTGCGTAGCAAACCAATTGTTCTAACTTCTCAAAAAGGTTCAAACCGTATGGTGCAATATTAAAAAAAGTTATCGTCTTATGAAGTTGTGAGTAATGTTGTTTAGAAACACGAGAAAATTATTCTGTCAATTTGAGCCACGTCTTTTTCTGTGCTTGGAAAAGAAAGTGAAGAAAATTGAATGGATCTGATCTTATGTATCTAAAAATTGAGAATATTATTTGATATGTAATTCTTGTTCGTACAGTCTCACAAGAAATTCTGTACCAAATTGGTGTGGGTCTGTATATAATACAGATCAAATAAGATTGAAGAAGATTGCATTGGAGCGCCGTGTACAGTCGGCCATTTCTCTTTTTTTACGGTGGAGCAATCCTTTTAGTTGAAAATTATTGTCATCGACTAGGGGGTAGCGTCTCGATCGAGATGGAACAAATAAGAAGACAGACGCGACGTGACCGGAAGTTAGATACGACGATCGAGGGCGGATAGCGAAATAACATCGACCCCGAAGAAATTTCAAGTATTAAACAAGGACGACCTGTGTGTTTATACAATTACCAGAGCGACATCGTTCTAATTGAAACGCTGGCACGCAGTCATAAAAGCGTCACGAATATTTTCTCGGACGCCATGTCAAGCGGAAAGTAGGGGCGAAAGTTACACGGTATTTTTCTTCTTGCCCCGTGGTCCCTGGTTCTTCGGTTAAACGTACACCGGCTTAATTACAGAATTATTTTTACATCGTAAATACACTGTTTGTGGCCGACGGAAAAATTTATGCAACCAGCCAGATGTTTCAAAAAAACATTCCCGCTCGTAATGTTTCACCTGGTAAGTAGACTAAATTTTTTCTGAAATACACGAATGCTGTAAAATAATGAACACATTAATCCTGTTGCGCGAAATGTTGCACAGCCCGAGAAAACATTTATACGGGCGCGAACAAGATTTGTAGAAATTCAATCGTACGATTTAAGATTTGTTCAAGGAGAAGTTTCGCTTTTCATGAAACAGGTGTTACCCCGCGCGTCTTTAAAACGACAGTAAATTTTATAATAAAAATTGCTAGTAGATATGTAGTGTTGCATTATGGTCTGACGCTTAGGCACGCTGTACGGTCACGGGAGTGTCTAGTTTCGCAAATTCCGCAACCAGCTACATTGTTGTGGGACCGCTGCAATTTTGTCGGAGTGAAATATACCGCGATAGTCAAAGTAGTAATTCCACGTTCCGCTTGTCCTCGTGATACCAGATTGCAGTGCTTAATATGCACCGCTATGAACTTATGCGTGCCCATTTGTAATCGCGAAGCATATTTGCGGGTATCCTGGACAATCGGTGATAGAAAGCGAAGGGGAACATGTAGCAATTAACATTTAAGGTGTAGGAATGATTGCGCTTGAAAATCTGTGTCACTGATCCAGGGATGGTTTTCTCAATTAATTCTTCTACATTCTACATCGATCGCGTATCACACTGATCGAAATGGCTGGTTTGGAACGTGTTAAACTACACATCTACTGAAATTAGACAAAATCAGACAAAATCCGACGTTTGAAAATTGAACCTTAAAATATATTTCAAAGTTGAGAGGGTAGATTCGTTTCCAGAATTGAAGGGTGCAAACATACGGTTTTCTAGCAGTCAAAAGCGCTGGATAAAAGATTAATCTAGATCGCAATTTCTCTCTCTCTCTCTCTCTCTCTCCCTCAAATTTCCTATTTTTACGTTTACGAGTGCGTTTCATCATTTTGACTATGAAATGAATTAGGTGCGAAAGATATGAGAGAACTAAGTATCGACCCTGTCAATGAGGCTCATTCACGGAGGTCTCCAAGTGGCGTCCGATAACGCCGAAATAATTCTGGGACCATTCCTCACGTTCGGTCTGCTCGAGACCGTAAAAATCGTAACGATAAAAATCGCCTCGGTGAGAAGGAAGAAAGTATAATTCCGAACTTCAGCGTGCACCGATGTATTAATTTTCTGGACAGGGGACCGTATTACCAGCAGGACAACCTGTGTTCGTACGGATTCGAATGGCACTGTTGACCGGGCACATGAGCGAGTGACGCGCGAGAGGAACCAGGCGAAAGAGGCCAGCAACAACTAGTCCTGGGTCAGCAGGGTTGCCAGGGCTGGGCGTCTCGCATCATAGATGTAATACGAGTTAATACGTGTCGAACATGTCGGTTGTTCATGGGACACAGTATCCCGGCCGGCGATGTCGCGAATCGTGGCCTCTCGCGTACGCCTCCGAAGCTCACACGTACGAGTGAACACAGAGGTGTATCGGTCGAATGGACGGCGTTTGGGCGGAGTGCAAGTCACTCACAGCTGTCCTCCGCATATGAGCACGCATGCTAAGCATTAATCATATCGAGAACAACCCTCAGCCTCCCTCCGCCTAGCAGAACCCAGTCTCCTCTCCTCTCCTCTCCTCTGAGCCGAGACCAGAGCTGCTCTTCTCTCCTTTCCACTGCTGCTGCAGCTCGTTCAACCCTCGCTACGTCCACCGATCATGCACATGCACCATGCACAGGGCTGGAGATGCACGGCTCCTACATAAACGGAGCCGCCTACGAGCGTTCTCTCCCTCTCTCTCTCTCTCTCTCTCTCCCTCTGCGCTTGAAGTTCAGCTTAATGACGATGTCAATCACTGCTTGCGGCTACGCTCAACCTTTCACCGTTTTCGGAGGTGTCCTAGCTCCAGGTGGCTCTCGTCGCGCACACGACTCTCCGCGGGATCTCCCCAGGCACAATAATCCAAGACGGTCCCGTTCAATTTCTGCGGAAACGTCAGCTACCCTCGGCTTACCCATCACTGCTACGTTTCCGAGCCGGCGCAAAATTGAATTTTTGAAGTTTCATATTTAAAAAAATTTGTATGAAGAATCGCTATCTAATGATTAAACTGCGGAGCTTCATCCATTATTATAACAAAAATGAGTAGGTGTAATTTAAATCACACCTGCTCTGATTGCAGAGTGTATGGCTGCGTGAAGAGTATTTTTGAAGTTTCATATTTAAAAATATTTTCAATTGGTATAGAGATCCGCTGTCTAATGATTAGACTGCGGATTGTATGCATTTTTGACAAAAAGGGGCACGTACAATTTAAAACAGTGGACATATTCAAGAGAATCAAGGCCACCAGTGTATTAGTTTCAGCTTAATAAGATAATTAAAAGGAGAAAGACATTTTTGCTTGGCTCCTGTATCTTACAGTCAATGCAAACGTTTTTTATTTTTGCATAAAGATCCGCAGTCTAATGATTACATTAATTAAATTAGTCATTTAAATTGCAGGGTGTTTGGTGAACGCATCAAGGGAAGCAAGGTTGAATCGGTTACGGTGGTGTCGATATCACGGAGAAGTGGAATAAGCGTGATAAAGGACCCCGCGCTAATCATATGGAAAATCTATCCCGGTTAAATCAGTTGGATTTTTTCTATGTTGTAGCTTATGATCTACTGAAGATGTGATGTAATGGGCACAAAGTTCAATAATGGACAGTTATCGAGTTATAATCAGTGAAATATGAGAAATTCGTGCTGCCGAATACTCAAATCTCGGGAAGTATATTTACTTAACACGCTTGCCGCACCCCACTCCTTCGATTTTCACACACACACACACACACACACACAGCAGAGAGGGTTTGGAGTGAAAAAATACTACGGGAGTGACGAACCGTGGGCTCCTTATCTCTGCTGTGACACGCAAAGATTTGTCTGAAAGATTTCTGTTCACAGACTTTTACAAGATCATTCAAAATTCAAAAAAAATAATCACACCACCTAACAGATATTGTGAAACCGTACTATGTTTGTTTCAAACATTTTTCCAAAAAATAAATACTTCCCGAGATTTGAGTATTCGGCAGCTCGAATTTCTCATATTTGACTGATTACGCTGTCCAACAAATTTTAAACTTTTTCATATTTCCATATAACTGTTGAGTGGATCTTATAGAGTTTTTCGCGCTGATTCCAAATCTGGTCTTAATTTTTCTCCTACATGCACAGTTTTTGAGAAACATGAGTTTGAAAAAAAGACATGTTTTTCGACTTTGAACAAATATTGTGATGTTATTATATAAGATATTGTATTGTTATGATTGTTTATTATGATTTTTATTATGATTGTTTAAACATGTTTAAACAATCGTTAAAGACGGAGAGGCACCACTTTTGCACCATTTTTTGATGATATTTTTCAATTTATCTGAGAAATTAAGGGTCCAGCGAAAAATCGAATTGCTCCACGTGATAGAGCAGACTTTTATCTTGAGAAACTACCCTTTCAACTTTCCAACCACTAGAGCGGGCGTCCGCCGCGCTGCATTCCGTAGAATGCTCGCTCTAGTGGGGAAACATCACTGGCGGCAACTCATGTCGGGCACGGATATTTTGTTTTCTGGATCCAAAAAAACCTCGACGTTGGAAAGTTGAAATAGTAGTTTCTCAAGATAAAAGTCTGCTCTATCACATGGAGCAATTCGATTTTTCGCTGGACCCTTAATTTTTCAGATAAATTGAAAAATATCATCAAAAAATGGTGCAAAAGTAGTGCCTCTCCGTCTTTAACGATTGTTTAAACATGTTTAAACAATGATAATGTATTACTATAGCACATCGCTGGATTCGGGAAAGTCTAGAGAATCTTTCGCTGTAAAGAACAATACAATATCTTTTATGACAACATCATAATATCTGTTCAAAGTCGAAAAACGTGTTTTTTTCAAACTCACGTTTCTCAAAAAGGGTCCCATGCAAATCACCGACACAGACTTCTCCGACACGGTTTTCGCCGACAACGTTTCACCGACTCCAGATTTCACCGACAATATCTTTGGCCGACAACGCTTTTAACCGACAACAAATTTGATCGACAACGATTTTGACCGACAACGAATTTTATCCACAACGACTTGAGACACAGTATGATAATATTGTATGATAACACTGTATGATAATACATATGATAATACTGTATGATAATACATACTGTGGTCGTCTTAAGATGTTGTGGATCAAATTCGTTGTCATGTGAAATCTGGAGTCGGTGAAATATTGTCGGCGAAAACCGTGTCGGAGAAGTCTGTGTCGGTGATTTCCATGGGACCCCTCAAAAACTGTGCGTGTAGGAGAAAAATTAAGACCAGATTTGGAATGACCGCGAAAAACTCTATAAGATCCACCAAACAGTTATATGGAAACATTTTTGTTGTTGGACAGTGTTATAACTCGATAACTGTCCATTATTTACTAGGTGCCCATTACATCTTTTGTTCAGTAGATCATAAGCTACAACATATAAAAAATCCAACTGATTTAACCGGGATAGATTTTCCATATGATTGGTGCGGGGACCTTTCGCGGCTGTTGGAAGGTTAATGTTAAACGATACCCGTGCGGCGGGGATAATGAGCGCGAGAACTTCGATGGTTCGAGGTCGATGAAAAGAGTGCTCGACCAGGTAGGAATCGATAGACAACTCGTCGAGTCGACGGCCTCGCGTATTTCATGGAGTCAGCGGGCCGGTGGAAGTCGCGATTAATGACGACGTCAATCACGGTTCGCGGTCACTCTGCTCTTTCCCGTTCCCGGTCTTTCTGTGGCGAACGTTAGGGGTCTGTATAAACGTGTTCGTATCACGGCACCGTTCCGAGTTTCGTGACGTAGCTGCGTTGCCGATAACGTGGAACACGGGTCGCCGACTCTTTGTCGAATTAAAAGATGCGATCTTAATCGGCGAATTAACGAACAAACGTTCCATTTTTTCCTACATTTTAGTTTCTTTCTCGGCGGAGTGGGGGAAGATGTACGAGGCGCCGGGGGTGTTACCGCTCTGTCGAGATAGCGACCGCTAATCTGTGAAATTATTACGAATCGCGTGGGGGCACAATATCGGCACAATGGCACCGCGAAAACATCGGTATGCGAATTAAATAAATCATCGGTCGCCGGAATCGGTTCGCGGAATGATAATTGGTATTAGCGATGCCGTTTAACGGCTGTATAGATCATAATAGCGTATATCGCGTAACGAGTCCGCGGAAATAATATATTCAAAATATAATATGAATATACCGATGTAATAACGCGGTCTGTCCGAGAATGGCGAAATAATTGGAACAAATTATGCCCATGAATTTTGTGTCGAAATTAAAGAACCTTCGATAGAAATGAGTCGACTGCCGTTCTTTATGCGTTTAAAAAAAGTGGAGTTTTATATTCTAGCATTTATTGAACATTTTCAGAAGCCGTAAACGCATAAAGATTCGCAGTCTACTCGTTTCTATTGAAAACAGTTTGCTTTTTACACAAAATTCATCGGTTTATCTGATTGCGCGGCGGCCCGATAAATTGTTTACAGATCCCGGCTGGTATATGACGAATAGAAAATTCAGTTTCATTATCCGCAAACAGTCGCCGGCCGATAACCATTCTAAAATCGTACCCCACACGGCCGCGGAAAAACAATTCCGCAATTTACTGCGTCGCCCGCGCGATAATATTATGAAATCTGTCGGTCGTAGTCCCGCCAGTTTAATTCTCGATTGTGTTAAACCATAGAAATCAATTTCGCGCGTACAGTTCGTTTGTTATTGTACATTCGAATTGCACCCACTGCTTTTCGATTCTTGGTACAGATTTTATTCGGAACGACGCGGCTCCGGTTTCGCCCAGTTTGTGTATTTAATTTCCCCCAATTCGACGGCAAACATTTATCAAATCGAATCAGTGTGTCTACATGTTGGAATTATATTTGAAAGACTGATGGCGATTTTAGCTGATGTTATTTCGAATAACGTTAATTTCCCCTGATCTTCCTCCAGCTGATATTAGCTTTACTCTTTGACAAGGCTTTCGTAATGGACGTCATATCGCGTCGGTTTTAGCCGCAAACTGATGAAATGCAAATTCAAATTTTTTGACTGTCTTTCGTGTTCAAATATTCCATGAATAACATTTCCCAAGCGCGCAGATTGTTAATTTTTTAAATGCTCTCATCCGAGACGTTTTATGAAAAACTGCGAATAAAAATCAGGAATACAAGGACGAAAAATTTGTACACTTCATCTTTTCACTTTTCATATTTCCATTCCTTTGAAATATCATTCCAAGGACTATATTCCATAATTTCTCAAAAACACCAAGAATGTGTCACAATAAAAGGAACAATTAAAATGGTTAAATAATCTTTAACAATATCTACAAAGTTCGTGTAAGTGCATACTTATAATACCAAGGAACGACGCATAAAATATTGAAAACATGTGTGAAGCACTTTCCTAGAAATCGTCGACGCAAATTTCATTGAAACCGACATGTTTGAGCGACGCCCCTTGTCAGTATCTTTTTTCCTGCCGCAAACGGCCGGGTATCACAGCGAACCGTTCAGACAAAGAATGGGCGACGATTACGACGAAGGGGGGTAATTTCGCTAGAAAGAAAAAGGGTTTGCTCGGTAAATGGTCGCGATTGCGTCGTTTCTGGCCATTACGCGATACAGATGTAGAACGATGATGCAGGAGGCGATAGCTCGCGGCCCTATCGTCCGTGCAAGTGCCATTATTATGCCGTGCGAGAGCCCCGGGAAAATTACGACGGCCGTGACGCATCGCGCGTCGCGCCTAGCTGCTTTACGAAATTGCGACGGCAAGAGTGCGAGTGCTCCGATCGGACACGGTGAATGCGAATCGACCGATTCGCACGTTCGCGTTAACCGCGTCGCGAGATAATAGCCGGCTGGGTCCGAGACTGAAATTGGCACTGTCGCAGAAGGGCGGCCATCGTGGACTGCCTGTCGAAGCTGCAGGAAACTCGCCTCCTTTGTGCCCATTCGCAAACGCGCGACGACGATTTCCCCTCCATGCAAATACAGCGTCGGACAAAAGTTTCAGACGATCAATTATAGTATGTTGTTCGGAAAATCATTTCTCAAGGGAAAATTCGAGACGCTTCTTCACTACTCCGAATAAGTTTTATTCGTAATTTAAACGCTTCGTTAGCCAGAGTAACATTTATTACAGACAGCACTTGTGAATGTGGAGCTGAATCCCAAGATCTTGATCATATCATTTGGCAATGCCCAAAATATGAAGTTGAACGTGGTACATTACTTTCAGATCTATGTATATCGACACAAGTACTGTCTCCCGACTTGTATAAAGTACTTTCTATGTGGTCCAGATATTAAAGGCCTGTTAATTATTTTCGATTTTGTTAAGCGTTGTGCATTAAAAATATAATTTCATTTCATTGAATGAACCTCTTGAATTACAAATTAATGTTAAGTTAAGTTAAGAGGCGCATTAAAGTCACACACACACACACATATTATGTAATACGCTACTGAATTCATGTACTGAACATGCTATATAAACCATATTTGGTTTAAAGCATTAAATAAATAATAAGTTTTATTCGGACACTTGACCATTTTGTTCGGTGGTCATTTGCCATTTTTCTGACAACTCGGAGGTCCACTTGAAAGATATAAATTTTTTTTCGATTTTTTGGCCTTGATTGACTTCAGCACGATAAAATATAAATATTAAAATAAAATATAAATAATGATTTTCTTTTTTCCTTCCCGTCTTAAACTATTGTCCGCAGCTGCATGTGTCGCGAAATGGGTCGATAATTGCCGCTTCACACGAGATGCAATTTTATGGGAAATTGGAGCGGTCGAAATGTGGCCTCGGCATGAAACTTTCTTGACGCTTTGCTTCGGAAACGTGATCGTTTTCCTGAAGTGCTAGTTTACATTTTGTGGATGATTGACCGCATGCAATGACCTACTCGAACTTGTTTGTTGCAACATTTGCTATGTTGCTGCAAATGTTTATTTTACCGCACACATCTCGCTAAAGATGGAAGAGAATATATTAAAATTCTTTATATAAAAGAAATCAAGTGTTTGATTTTATCTCCTGTAACACAAATTATCGTTATTGCTCGTATAAATATCCACAGTCCGGCTATAAATGTAATTAGTAGACTGCGGATCCAAGTAGGAATTTATTCCTCTCTTTAACCCTTCGCTGCATAGTGTATCATATCTGGTACAGTTAACGAATCTGGTATAATAGTAAACTTAGAATGTGTTTCTTACTATGTTTATCTATGTTTATTTATCTGAAAATGTTGTTTTAATTTTTTAAAATATTTTTCCCTTAAATAAAACACAAAAACTGACCTTCTTTCAATTTTTTTATCTGAATTAAAAAAATCATGCAGTGAAGGGTTAAGAGATTAATTAAATTGTAAGAAATGTGTCGACACTCTAAAATTCTTATAATCTTTTTAATGTTTGAAACTACGCAAGCTTACATTACGGGAGATCTGGTAATGCACTTTAATTACAATATATTTAAATACACCGGCTTTCAGTAGACAGTACAGCCAGCGGTGTAGTAAAAGAGATATTTGATTATGATAAATTTACATTTCGTACTCTCGAAGCCATTACCTAAATTACTCCAATCATGCGAGATATTTTTCGGTGGAAATTCGTCAGTGAACCTGTTAATGAAATAGAGTGCAAGGGAGTGCTATATTTCAAGCACAGTTAATGATTATTCTTTATCTGTTCTTTATTTTTTAAAAGTTCGTTGTTGTATTCTTGCCTGGTTTTATTAGCCGGCGGAAGGCAGAGCTTTGTTCACGGTTGATCTTCCATCAAGAAAGCAGGGTTATTATAAGTTTTCCATTCCTCCGGCATCTATTTCCGTATTTCCGTTTCGTCTTATTATTCCTGGCTTGGTTTGCGGATACCGTGAAGAATACGAAAATGATAAACCGGTGTAATATAATACCGACGGATATAATGGTCAGGCTCGGCGATGCAAGAAAAATAAACAAATGTACGATGGTTCGCAAGCACAGAGTTGGAACGAATCTCGTTACTTGTTCGCGAACCAAGTGGAAAATAATTACCATCGCGTAGCTCATTCTACGGAGGTGCGTTTAATTGTTTGCGTTTGTTTTCCAAGCAAAAAGGAAACAATGGAATCTGTAAAAAGTGCCCGGAAAGTTCGGATTGAAACAGCAGCCACGGCCTCGCCGTTGTGATACGGGATTTCCACGATTTTGTCGAAAAAAATTGTGTAAATTCTGTGACAACGAGGGTGTCAAGGAGCACCGAAATAAACGTGCACGGCCAACCGGGTGAAATTGGATGGCGCAGCTCACGCGAATACATTTTTCACAGGGAGGAAAGAAAAAATGGAACGAGCAAAAGAAAAGAAAGAAGCCACCGTGCCACGGCTCTCGTTGTCCGAAGGGAAAAGACAAGAATGGCGCGTGGGTGGGAACGGCCGTTTTAATATCGTCGGAATAAACACGAATTAAAGGAACGCTCAGAAATAGAAAACCGGGAGCATAACGCCGACGAATCCGCGTGTTCCGGCTGTGCTCGCTCCGAGCGCGTTAAAATCAACTGTCGTGCTTTCGCCAGGCGTTCACCGCGCGAAGACACGTGCGCCGCACGCGACTTTCCTCTCGCGTAGGCGTGCAAGCGTAAACGTGCTCGGCCGACTAAATAAACCGACTTGGAATCTCCTTTCGAGTAGACGGTGTTATGTCTGCGGCATATCTATTGCCCCGCTTCAACCTACGCTCCTCTCGTCGCGCAATTACCGTTACTTTTCTCCTTACACAATCTACGATACAATATTAATTACACGTTGCACCTAAAACATTTTCTGTGAGGCACCCGGAATATGTCATTGTTAATCCGCAAAAGATATATACTTCCTTGCTATGAACGAAATGTTAACCCTTTGTACTCCAAGCAATTTTTATTATATACTAGCTGACCCGACAGACGTTGTCCTGTCCAAATTTCAATAAATTTGTTTCTGATCGTCGATAATGTAAATTCCTATTGAAATAATGATTAAAAGCTGCGACGTTTGTTTTTTTTTTTTGTTATATTGAACTATGATTCAAAAAGCACTTTTAATTTATGCCGAATTTTCCATTTTTCCGGGCAACTTTTCCCATTTTTCTTTCCCTAACACTTTATTCCGGCTATTACGAAATGTTTCCATGATCTCGATCAACAAATTGTTAATAACATACATACATGTTTTCAGCGCACTGGTGCGATCAAATGCTACTATTTAAGCAATTTTGCAAATTAATACAAAAATTTTTCAACGTTTCGGTCAACTATTTAGACCATTTTCAAGAAAAAAGATTTTTCGTATAATTGCGTCTGTAAAAATTAAATTAGTACACATTATGTTCACAAAAAACCAATAATTCAAAACTATTTTAAACATTTTAAAACTTTAAGACACATGTTGATTCCATGCTTGTGATGTACAGAATATATACAGAAAATGGTCAAAATAGTTGACTGAAACGTTGAAAAATTTTTGTATTAATTTGCAAAATTGCTTAAGTAATAGCATTTGATCGAACCAGTGCGCTGAAAACGTGAATATATGTTACTATTACGAACATTTTAAAAAAGATATTAGCCAAATCGGTCCAGCCGTTCTCAAGTGATGCCCTTACCAACGAACAGCATTTCATTTTTAGTTATATAATATTTATATATTATTAGAAGGTAGTTAATCTTTTTTACAATATTCACACGACCGTTTTCTCATAAATTTAAATATTTTAGAATTTCTAGAATACAGAAGAATTTGATCATTTGAAAACTGTTCGAGGTAATGAAACGGCAATTTTGACTGCTTCACCATTCGAGTGCACAGAGTTAAGAAAATACATATCTCATTTCGTCAATAGTTTTGTATTCGTAGCGTCTGGGATAGAAACCGCAGTGAAAAACACGGGAGATGGAGGGTTAAAACTGGGGAACGACATTGCAACGTATGAGCTTACTAGATTTGGAAAAGGGGAAGATGAGGAACGGAAGAGGCAGTTTTATCTATGCATGGTCTGGCGGTTTCATTAGGACGGTTAGTGAACAGGTCCGTGCTTTATGCAGTGGGACAAGTACGAAATTTGTGGCAAATTACACGATGATGATGGAAACCGTTTACCGGCGAGCGCGGCTACCGTATTCAGATAGTTTCAATCATCTGGATCTCATAGCAGCGGACCAGTAAATTAAAGGGACGTACTCACTTAGGTGTGCGCGTGATCAAACGCTTGTAACCGAAGAGGCTAGAAAAATCCCTCAGATAAACAAAAGAAGAAGCTCCGTTCTAGATTTTACAAAAATCCGAAAAAATTGTGTCCTGTATAATGTTTAACCCTCATTCGTCCCTCGTGTCAATTTGACACAGTTTTCTCGAAATAAGTTTTCTTTTTTTTATTAAGCTATGAAACCCCGCATGGGATTATTAGCAGCATGCACATGGCTGTGCATGCTAATATTACAAGGATAACTTATAGACTAGAATTGAACAATATAATGAACATTTTCGAGTACAATATTAACACTAGAGAAATAAGCAGTGGGACTTCAGGAATGTATGTATATAAAATAGGGGGCAAAGAGAGGGTCCGCACAAAAAGGAATCTATTGTATAGGGTGGAAAGAATCCCTTGTTGCAAAGTTTGCGAATCAAATTACTTCTATTATTATCATAGATCGGACATTGCCATAATATATGATTAGGATCCTGTATCAGACAACCACATGGACAGCTTGTGTCATCAGCAAGTTTAATCCTAAAAAGAGAGGCCCTCAGTTGGTAGTGTCCAGATCGAAGTCTATTAACCCAGCAAATAAATTCTCTAGGGAGCCTGAGATGGTTAAACCAAGGTTTAGATCCAGAGTGATAAAAGGATTCGAAAAATTTTATGCCCTTGTACCCTGCCTCTTTAAGAATATCATTTTTTGTTAGCTCTTTAGCTTGCTTTCTAAAACTATTGGAAAAGTTGGAGTAGGGGGCCAGGATATTAGTAGAAATAGTCAGCAAAGATGCTTCTTTAGCTAGTATGTTAACCTTTTCATTATGTGTGATTCCAATATACGAAGGGATCCAAAAAAGAAGCAAATTCTTGGAATCTAGAAAGTAGGTGTTAATCAAATTTTGAATATCAAGTAGAAAAGGGTTAGATTTGGTATTGCCAGAGTAGTTATTTAAAGCTGTTAACACTAGATTGCCCAAGGAAGTCATTTTGACTGCTTTTTAATTTCAATTAGAAAAACAATTATGTATATAATGACACAATTTCTTAGAATTTTGTGACTTTTTGTACAGCATATAAATGCGTTTATTAATAATTGTAGTTACCTGCCCCCTCTTCATTTCCGGTATATATATGTGTGTTATACCTATATTGCCCAAAAGCAGTCATTTTGACTGCTTGGGAAATTTTAAATAATCAAATGACTCTTATTATTGAATTGAGTACATTCTTATATGACCAGTTCGGCTCTGTATTGAAATAACAGTTTTCATTTTTTTTATTGTATACTTGATAAGTTGCAGTTGCTCAATAAGCTAAAGTAGTACCTGTTATTCGAATCTTTATGCAGTGATACTTGTTCTAACAAGTTGTTCTTACAAATTTTTTTATTGTTAATATTTACTAATAACTTGTTATATAACTGTAAATAATATAAAAAATATTAAAAATTAATTTTAAACAAATTTCTTTACACATTAGTTATTCTTTCACAATGCAGTCATTTTCACTGCTTTTCGGCAATATAGGTATATACTAAGTTTCAGTTGTTCTAGTGTTAAAGCACTCAGACAGTCAGAATAGATGTACATGTGATGATGAGAATAGTTAGAAGCAAGCTCAAGTGCGGTTTTGATTGCAATGCATTCAGCAGAAAAGATAGTCATGTCCCCATGTAAACTCAATAGGCGAGATTCATTTAGTTCGGGTGAAAAACATGCAGCACCAACAAGTCCTAATTCTTCGTTTCTACTTCCATAAGTAAAGATGGAAATAGAATTGGCAGGTCTATTAGCAAGATGGTCCAGAAAGATGTAGTTCGGATCTATTGCTCTCTTCACATTGGGTCCAAGCTCAGTATTTATCTCAACCGCTGGATTGAGGAAAATGTACTCAGAGATGTATGGAGCAAAGTTATTTTCGGTTCTAAGCCAAATTCTATGTTGAAGTAAATCTTCAATCTGTCGTGGAAGTAATGACCGAGCTTTGCTCACTAAATTCGCCCATCCGGAGGATTCTACGAGTTTTGTATTAAGTTATAAAGAAAGGTAACTTTATGCGAAAAGTTTTTTATGAGGAGGTTGTTACATAGAAAAATGGAGTCTCGAAATAAGTTATACTAGATGTATTAATCTTCTCGGCGCACTGGTACGATCAATTTTTACTTAGAAGCAATCCTGTGCGTTGAGAGCATTAATACATCTTTTATAAACAAATATACGATCGATAGAAAGGAACATAAGTTATACTGTTCCGTTACCTGCAGTTAAATTTGTCTTAAACTTCGTGATTTTTATTTTCTTAATGCGAAACACATAACCGAAAAACCTACGAGGAAAAATTAACCCTTTGCACTCGGAGCTATTTTAACTCGAAAATTAAACGTTTCTTCTGACCTACAATATTTCCATTCTCTATGATTTTTTAAATTTGATAAATATGAAATTGATATAATACCTCATACAATACTTAACCATCATCCACACGGGTAATTTTTTGTACTATTCTAAATGAATTTGAAATAGGTACCCGGGTACCACGTCGTGTGGATGAGGGTGTTAAATGTGTAGTAATTGGTTAGATTCCGACATATCTGATAGTGTAAACTATTATTTAAATAATAGTACAGCAATTTTTAGTGTCGCCTCAGAGGCGCCACTCGAGTGCTAAGAGTTAACTCATCGATTTGAATGAAAAACCATCGAGAAATAACTGTTTACCTCGTTATTGTAGGAAATGACACATAGTATACTATATAGCAATACTAGAGCAACGACGCTATCTCTTGTATACGCATTACACTCATATGTACAAGACATCATTGTTTTCATGTACGCTGTTCAGCTAGTCGCTTCACAGCCTTCTTACGATAAACACATAATTCTTATAATAAAGAAACTGCGTTAAAGTGATTTTGAGGTTATCTTGTTTATCAAACCAACAGTTATTTTATCGATTTTTTTATCACTGTGTCAATTTGACATCGAGGTACAGATTCAGTTCGTGAAATAAGGAACAGATTAGGGTTAAAATGGAATGTTTATCAGTTGCTCTGTGTTTGATACAAAGTACAAAATTCTCTCTAGGTCCTGTAGGAACGAGAAGAATTACCGTCTTGTTATGGATACACGAAAGAGAGTTGAAATTAATCGGGCAGCCTAGTTCTTACAATTAGCGGCGGCAATTAACGAGCCGATTACCCAGCTGGGTTACTCAAAAGCCACAGATGTACAATGCGGAGGCTGGCAAGGCCGCGCATCGCCACGTATCCACGGTATTCGGCAGTTGGATGTAAGGCGGGCTACGTCCCCAGCGTTTCAGGATTTCCATTATGCGGTTCTATCGTCACTGGAAATTCCGGCATGTAGAATGTCTGAATGCAAATTTCATATTTATTCCCATTAATCTTATTCACGGCGGTGAACGGCGCGCCCGAAAATGCAAGTCGTCACGCGAGCCTCCGCGCTGCCGCGCCGGGGCCGAGGCGCGTAATCCTGTTCGTCGTTTATGGCATTTGTGCCACGGCAAAGCGTCGAGTCGAGGGAAAACTTGGACGGGACGCGTTGTAAGCAAACAAGCCGACTCTCAGCGATCGAATGCATTTAGTCATTTCGCGTCGGGCTGTTGCACCTGCAGCACCTGTACGTTCGCGTATTACGATGTAATTTCTCCACTCCGACAACATTGAAAATCACACGAGTATTTGTCCTTGATACTTTATTTTATAATTATTTTTCCAGATTCGCAACGTTTCAATAAGCGGATTCTCTTTATTTTTGTATGGCAACGTGCACCATCGTTGGACAGTGGATCTTTATGCAAAAGGAAATGTTTTTACGCGAATTACAACATATTGAACGGACAGAACAACGCCTGATTACATGATACTGGGGGAAACCATGAGGGAAAAGGTACGAATCAGAGCAGGAGAGAAAGCGTTAAGATTTGAGGAAAGAGCGAAGAGATCCGAGGGAAAAGTGCTAGTAAAGGAATGCCTAAGGGAGAGAGAGAGAGGACGTGGGATATAACAAAAAATAGCAGAGAGAGAAGACAGAGTACATGAATGACAAAGGATACAGTCAAGCGGGGATAGAAAAAGAGAGAGAAGAAGGAAAAGATATGATGGAAATGATAGATACTCTGAAAGAGAGGGATAGGGAAATTCGGGGACAGTGGCAATATAATAAAATAATGCACTCTAGTTTCTGTAAAAGATATAAATATATATACGAGGCGAGAGTGCCAAGGTACCTGGAGGAAAGAAGAGAGGGAGACAGTCAGAGCCTGATGGCGAGAGTGAGATGTGGGAATGTAGAGGAAGGAAATAAGTACTGGAGGAAAGAGGAAGAGAGAATGTGCACGATGTGCGAGAGATACCTGGGGACACTAAAGCATCTGGTAGAGGATTGTGACGAGATGGAAAGAACAAATTTAAGTATAGAAAAGATAGTACAAAGGAAAAGAGTGAGAGAAACAGTAGACTGGCTTAGAAGTGTCGAAACAAAAAGGAAAGAAATAACCAAGAGAAAAGAGGGAGATGCAATAGTAGGTGTAAGATAATAGGATAGTTTAGAATGGATCAGATTAGGCTAGGTTAGACTGGATTAGATTAACAAATGGCATAGGATATGGAGGAATGGGTGGAAGAATGAATGGATAGATCAATGGAAGGATGAGTGATATAGTAGATCTGTAAAACCAAGTCCAATTTCTTGGTCGCGAGGCCGAAATTAAAATTAAATAAAGTACAACATATTGAACAGTTTGAGAATAATGTAATAGATGAATGAACATTTCTCCTGACCTGGAATAAATCCATTCTATGTGTTGTTTTGTTTCGATAGATATGAAATTGATATAATACTTCATAAAATACGTAAATGTTTAGTAATCGATTAGGTACCGACATAGTTAACGATGAAAACAGTATTTTAAATAATGGTACAGCAATTGTTGGTGATGACTCTGAATGCTTTAACAGTCTCTAATAATTTTTCATCGCTCGCCGAAGCGCGGAGAAAGTAGCGGCAAAGCGAGGCGATAATTACCGAGCGCATGCACGCATCCGCCATTAGGCAGCAACGAATGCATCATTCCGAGAAGATGAATGCGCCGTTAGGTCTTGCCGACAGTTTTTGCTGAGCCTGCATATCCTCGCGCAACACTTTAGGATCTAATAAACGTCGGAAGATTTATACGCTCGTATCCAACCATAACCGGAAGCGAGTGGAGCAAGTAGGAAAAAGCTGAACAACATCATCGAGCCTACTCTGCAAGACACGACCTCGCATTCAATGATCTCGGCTAGTATAAAGTTCACGCATCGAAATTCCACTCACGTCCGTGGAACTTTATGAGGCCAGGTAATACCCAGCCTCCCGGGTCAATTGGCGCCTTATTTTCTCAGGTATAATAGCCGAGACTTGAAAGTTCTCTTTTTCCCGTCGGCGTCGTACGCACGAGCCTATTCTTCCGGCTTCTTAGAATTTCCGAGTGGCCTGGCTGAGATTTTATCCGGGACGAGAAAAGGTGGGCAGGAAAAATATATGAAAATGTGTTTCGCGCTCGGAAAGGTTCGCGGGAGACCCTTTGTAGCGGAGGGTAGTTTGCCGCAGGCGTGATGGTAAACAGATCGTACGTACGCGGAATGCTGTCTCTTTAAATTGCTCTGTGCTTTCGTGCCGTGTGGTCGTAAAGTTGCTAACGGGAGTGATTTCGTCAGAACCGGCGCAAAGAAACGTAGCGTTTATGAAGCTCTCGTTCCGAGAGCTGCTACCCAGCACCGAGCTGCAATAACGAACCCGTGCTAACAGTTTTCAATTCTTCGATTCCTGCGTTCCGTCGATCAGAAGCCGGTCGATCCCGCTAATGGGTTTTCTCGTGTCCATTCAACGAACATTCTTACGGCCGACGAGCGACAGTCAAACGAGTTCCTTTCAATCGCGAGAATCGATCAAACCCTCTGTCAATAACCAAAATTTTACGCAGTTTCTCCTCGGCAACAGCCAAGTCTCAGTTTTCCGGGCTGTCTTTCCAATTTTTAGAAGTTTCTATTGAATTACATTGTAACTGCATTACATAGTTCGAACCTTCCACTTAATTTCATTGTTGATTACGCGAATCACGAGTGTAAGCGATTTGTCAGATGATTGCACAAGTTTGTGCCCGAAAAAATTCTACAGTCACCATTCTTTTCTAATTATAGACATAATTGATCAATAAAGCTGCATTCTTTAAAAATTTACCATTGAATTTTATTTTTAAATCGGGCACGAACTTGTGCAATCATTTAATACAATGTACAACTCGATTGTATGTTTATGTTTGCGAGAGGATGTTTTCCGACGATAATTCCACCTTTTGAACGAAAATAACTTCGCAACCCTTAGTAGTAGACGTTTCAAACGACACGCGAAATTCGTAACCGATTCGCGGATAAAGGGTATAGCCGGATAAACATGGGCCAGCTCGTCTTAAAACATTGTTTTATGTTTAAAAAAACATTGTGTAAAATGTCAAATGTCTACCCCCACCTATAGGGGTGATATTGGGGTAAATTCCTCCACACTTAAATGCAATTTGCTCTAAAACGAGGAAAGATATCGACATGGGATAAACGGCAAACAAAAGATATAGCATACTTTATTTTTTTGACACTGTTCCACCAAACGGACACTTCTGAGATTTTTAAACAAAATAGGTTAGCGTCATAGCAAAATTTTAGAATTTTTGGTAGGTGTCAACCCAAGGGAAGATAGTTAAAAAATTCCTAAAAAATTAATTAATTATTTTCAACTATAAATAATCAGCAAATAATTCTGAAAAACATCTGAAATATAGAGTGTATCTATATCTTTTGTTTGCCGTTTATCCCATGTTGATATCTTTCCTCGTTTTAGAGCAAATTCCATGTAAGTGTGGGGGAATTTACCCCAATATCACCCCTATCGGTGGGGGTAAACATTTGAAATTTTACACAAGGTTTATTAGGCATAAAACGATGTTTTAAGACAGGAATCAGTAAAATCGGAGCGGGGGCCGCTGGCCCATGCTTATCTGGTTATACGCTTTGTGGACTCATGTCGAGGGAGTCGCAGCTACAGTGCTACAGTGTCAAAGTTATGAACCATACATAAGCTACAAACGATCCCTGGACGTAGTCATTAGTTGCAAACGAAATATGCAGAATACATGCTCGAATATGGGAAATGTAAAAGCTTTCTCTCTCTCCCGCTAGTACTCTGCGCGCTGTAACCCCGTGACGAGCAATAAATCGCAGTCGAAAAACCAGAATATAAAACAAGCCGCTGTTCACTGAATTTTGGTGATAGATGGAATTCATATATTGCTGCTGGCTGTTTGTAAAATGCTTCCGTAGCGAATTTATATATAACAATTAGTGGACTGCGAATGTTTATGCATTTTCGTTTAAATGAAAGAAAATCCTACTTTTCATGGAAACAGCCTTTTTAGATCTAGAATTTTATATTCTACCCTCTTTTGAACGTTTTCATATGCCATAATGATCAGCAGCAATTAAGTCTTGATGACTTGAAAAACCTGGAAATGACGCATTCGTGTTTTAAAATTTATTTAATCCCCCTATTCTTTCGAATAACACCCACTTATGTTTCTCATAGTTCGCACAGCTCGTTCCTGTCTCGAACGCAAGAAATCCGCAGTCTATTGACGACCGAGCACGTTTACTTCCGGGGCATTTGTATGGATCCGGGCAGCAAATAAATTCTTCCGAGTCGCTATGCCTGTGCAATTATTCCTGGGGGAGAAATGTTCCCGTAATAAAAGGAGAATCGAAGTAGAAAGGATGCCCAGGCCTGTTGCAGATCGTATCCACGCGACGCGAGCTCGTCGAACAAAAGACAACATTTTTCCATCGGACGTTGTGTGTTCATTGTCTTTGACCGTCTATGGGAGTGACTATCGGGAGATACGAGGGGAACAATAAGTCTCGGCTCGCGGTCGATGACCTCCCACATCTGAGACGATCTTTAACTTTTTTCCGGAGGGGTTTCTGTGAGGAGACAATATCAACGCTTTAAGTCACGGTGGATGCAGAATTTTGTAACACCTCGGGGGATATCGAAGGGTGCCTGAAGGTTCTAAAGTACTTTGAGGGTCTCTCAAGGGTACAGTGTCGAAGAGGAGAGGATCTGGAGGACCACGGAAGGTTTAATTCACGATGGACGCAGAATTTTGTAGTAGGATTTCGGGATTCGAAGAGTGTCCAGTGGCTTTGGAGGACTCTGAGGGTGTCGGGTGGTTGTATTACTGAGGATCAGAGAATACAAACGGTGTCGGAAGATGTTATGGT
This sequence comes from Lasioglossum morio, assembly GCA_916610235.2. Taxonomy (NCBI): domain Eukaryota; kingdom Metazoa; phylum Arthropoda; class Insecta; order Hymenoptera; family Halictidae; genus Lasioglossum; species Lasioglossum morio. The sequence goes on along the minus strand of OU744334.1, from coordinate 3,373,083 downwards.
GCGTTCAAGAGCTTGCAAAGTTATAACGTTGCAAGGGGATGATTAGGGGAATCTCAGAAGTTTGAATATTTGATGTTACACGGAATCTTGTGTGGAAGATCGCTGTACTCAAAGGGTGTTTCAGGGTTCTGTGATTATCGGGACGAGAGGATTCGGCGAACCTCGGAAGGCTTATACCGGATGGATGCAGAATTTTGTAGTAGGATTTCGGTTTTGCGGATTCGTCGAGTGTCCGGTGGTCTTAGAAGACTCTGTGGGTCTTAGAAGGTTGAATTATTAAGGATCAGAGCATTCAAAGGGCGCCTGGAGGTTTTAAAGGACCACAAGTGTCTTACCAAGTTATAACGTTAAAGTAGAGTGAATTCGGAAGAGCTCGGACAATTTAGGGCTTCAAACATCCAACAAGAACGTTCAACCCCTTTGCTCTACGATATCTTGTCAATCTCGTGATGAAAAAGAAGAGAGTCTAATGAATATATGTTTGCTATTAATTTCCTTTAAACCGAGATGAAATTCTATTTTGGCTTTGTTGATGTATTGGAGAACATGTAGGCATACGATAGATATCAATTTTCTCCTTTTGAAGATAGGGAAAGAGGAGGAGTGGGAAAAGATAGTAAGCAGAGAGAAGAGGATAGAGGAAGAGGAAAATTGGAAAATGGCGAGAGCATCGAGGTACAATAAATGGTACAAAGAGATAAGAGTGAAGAACACGCCAGTGTACCTAGAGAAAGGAAATAAGGAAGAGAAATGGAAAAGAATCGCTAAATACAGATTAGGAAACGAAATGAGGGGAGGGAAGTACTGGGAGGAGGAAGAGGAAAGGCGCTGTAGGAGATGTGGCTACGAAGAGGAGACGTGGGAGCACGTGCTGGAGACATGCAGAGGAGAAGAAAGAAAGGATGCAGGGATGCTAGAGAAAGTGAACGAAATTTTAGCTGAGGACGGAAGGGGAGAAGAATGGATGAAGAGACTAGATAGAGAGAGAAAAGAAATCCAGGAAGGAAGAAGTGCCGGATAAAGAGAGGAAAAGAGGAGACCAGGAAAAAAAAAGAAAAAAAGAAGATTGAAAGGAAGAAAGAGAGAGGGAGAGACAGAAGAGAAAATGCTACATAGGTTGTAAGAAGTGTAAATAAATTAAATGTAGAGGGATCGGGTTTCCCCTGTAACGCGAAAGGGAACAGGAATAAATATACATACATACATACAATTTTCTCCTTTTATACGAAATTGGAAAACAAAATAAAAATTCTGATCACTGAAACCGTAAACTGAATCGTGGAGCAAAGGGTTAAAAGACACGTGCAGCGAGATTCAGAGCCTGTCGGAAGATATCAGAGTTACAGTGTTGAAGAGAAGAGGATTATGAGGGATTTTGAGGAAGTGCATGCAGAATCTGGAGGCTCAAGGTGTGTCGGAAGATTTTTAACTCGGTGTCCATCGAGTGTAGGAGTCGAAGGTTCCGGAGTGTTGACTCGATAATCTAAGAGTCTTGCTAGAGCTGAAGGATGAAGATAGCTGTACTCAATTTGTCACTTGGACATGTTTACTTTACCGACCACTGTACACCTGAGAAGTTTCTTTCGTGTAGGAAGGTGCTGGTAGAGTCTATAGGGTTTATCAAGTATCGAGCGGACAATATCTGGAAGCATGCCCCATGTGGCGGCCACAGTCTATCCCATCGACTCGCATAGTATACAGAGTTAACTCCTCTAACGTTGCCATCTTCGATATTGAGTCCGTTTGGCTGGAGATAATCCTTGCACCTACGTATCGAGTCCCGGACTGCCAAGATGACTTCGGGCAGCCGACAATATCGTTTCGAATTAACGATCCAACAACGGGCAGACCGGTTGTAACGGTACTTTTCAAATTAAATTACAGATTAATTACATTTAATTACGGATATTGGTTTGTAATAATTCCGTCCGCGTCCGGAGAAACAATACGGGGGACGATAAAATTGTAATTACGAAATTAGTGGGCCGCGTCGTCTCCCGATAATGTATGATAACGAAAGCCAATGACGGGCCGGGCAACGCGGCGCGATTGGATACGATGATTAATAACGAGCCATCGGGATTTTAAAATGTAAGTGGCGAATTTAATAGCTGAAACGGCAGAGCGTTTCCCCGCGCCGCATGGGAAAATTATTGTTATTACGGTTTTGAAGTGTAATAACTCATCGTGATTAATTCGTTCGTTCGTTCGTTCGTAAGCACGCGTTGGGAAAACGCGGCACAATTTTAATAACACCAAGACCTAGTCTGGTCCAGTGCGGTCCGGCCTCTATCCGAGCACCACCGTAATGGCTACGTTTAATTCTCTGGTCGACAATTCATTCCGGAGTTAACGCCTTTCACCCACGGATTACAGGCGGGCCGAACCCGGAATAAATAATTAAAAAAGAGACGCTTCCCTCCGTCCACAGCGGTTGTAGTACATCGGATTCAAAGAATTATTACCGCATTATCGCGAAACGTTTACTCTACGAACATTGCTGTGGGTTGGTAACGACAGCGACGGATTTACCGTACGTTTACCAACGACTAGACGCTTCGGCTTGTATTTATATCAACGAGAAAAAAAATATTCGCGCCCGATGGAAAGCTGAAGGAGAAACAAATGGAAAATACCTAAGCCCCGATTGTTCTGTGGAATAGCCATTTCTGGTCCGATACTTTCGACGAACGAAACCATTCCCGTTTGCACCATTGTTCTAGACTGCGAAATGTATGAACGAAACGTTTCCTAGCTAAATATACGTTGCGTCGGTGGACATAGAGCCGTTCAGAATCCTCCCAGTCGTCATTAGATAGACTAGAAAACTATTTGGAGACGTTCGAGAGACTTCCAAGGTGCTTTTCAAGATCGGAGGATCAAAAAAGGTTTCAGATTTACTTTTACGATGACCTAGCGCCATCGAGGACCATCGAAAGTCTTTACGGAGGTCTTCAGAGGCTTGCGAAGGATCCTGTATTGTCTTTAAAGGACTATCCAAGAACCCTTGAAGGTACTCCAAGGGCCAGCATCCTTGTAGACTGTTGAGGTTCCATTGAGGAATCTCGAAAGCCTATCAAGCAGATCTCCATGTAGGTTCATTAAGGCCACTAAGGGACCAGGATAGTCCATTAAGGACCTTAATGATTGCTCTCGAAGGTCCTATTAGGAATATGAACGTCCGAACCAGCGGGTGAGTTCTCATAAATCTTCGAGCTCGGGGTCCCGAATTTTTTAGTCCTAAGAGGCTTTTCTAGACTTTCATTATGATGGGCTCTCACTGGTGATTATTAAATAAATTATTTTACCGTGGGAATAATGGTTCGTCGATTCGAGACTAATTCTCCTACAGCATATTGCATTGCATTATTACTATTTCAAGAATGTGCAAGGAGATTAGTCTGCGCTTCCACGAATGCCAACGTTACATTCAGGCATTTCACGGATTACATTTTCAAAGCGCCATGGCACGATGGAAAAGTCATGGAAAATAAACGAACCTCGCTTTACGCACATTAATAAATCTTTGTCCGCTAATGGTAAATCGTTGACTTATTAGTGAGCAGCAACGTGCACTGGCGATTCCTATCCTTCTTCAATCTAAATCTGTAATTATGAACCGATCCAACTGTTTTAAAATTTATTACACTTAAATTCTAGATTCAAGAGGACCAGTTTATAAAAATAAATTACAGGAAACCAGAAATCGAGTCGCATAAAGTAAGAACACACAAACTTTTATGCGGGTACTAACGCAATTTTGTTTGTTCCAGGGCATCGATCGCTATAAATAATCTGTCGGTGGTAATGCGAGGCCACCTTCGACAACAATATCCGGCAATTCCGACGGTCCACTGTACGCCGATAAATGTGACGCGTCCCACGCGGGACGATCAAATAACTATGATCAGCGTATGCCCATCGGATCGCCTTAACGTATGCGAGACGATGCCCGTCCGGGAACGATGTATCGAACGATAAGCTGGCAGATTGCTGGAACGCGCTCGGACGTTCCTGCACGGTGCTGCGCTCGCAGAAGAGGAGCAGAGCGGTGCAGCGCGCGTGGTGCTGCATGCAAGGCTGGCAATTGAGCTTCAACCCATCGAGGCTCCCTCCGAAATTAGGTCCGCTGTCGTTGTACCCGTGATACTATAGTAAATGTCGGGCAGATAGTGCCTCCACACGCATAGACAGCCTCCAGCTGAAACTTGTGAATTGCTTTACGGTCGCGCGTCAAGTCAACGAAACGCGTCGGAGCGATTTTATCGATTATGAGGCACATAGTCCAGGATCCACCGACCATTTTTACAATTGATTACTATCAAGCTAATATTCCGTGAGTAGCTTCATTTTTATGAGACGCCCAACTTTTTCTCTTGTGGTAGCTCGATTGTGGTAGCTAACAGGGGTTTAATCGTTTTCTTTCCATTTTAATTTTTAATTAAAATCGTTTAATAACCATAGCAGTTGAAAAAGCGACGTACAATAATGAAACAAAGGTAGCTAACAGGGGTAGCAGGGATAAAATATGTCGATTTGACGATTCTCAAAAATTTATTACTAACTGGGTTTCTTTTGTTAAATCTCAAGATAATTATCCAAATTATTCGAAAAAATATTTGTCCTACAAAATGTATGGTTTGATCAACGAGTCCCCTCCTTCCAACATGTATCGATAACGACGTCATCAAAAATGATTACTAACCAGCTGATTTTTTTACTGTTGCTTAGTTAATAATTATATAATTTAGCAGTCACACTGTCCTACAAATTGCGTGGTACGTTATCCCGGCCCTACACTCTGAAATTGTTAATACCACAAAACCATTTTTCTTATTACTAACTGTAGGACAAAAATATTACATCATAGGTTAGTATGTTCTCTGTCCAAATGAAACAATGTCTTATAAGAAAGCAGGTATTTATTACCAGTCCGACAAGAATTGTATAATTTTCGTTTTTCTATTTGTAACATAACATAAAGTGAAAACATCTTTTTCGAAATTTAAATAACTTTATTTTCTAGTAAACTAAGTACAAAAATTTGTGTTTTTACATATAAAAATTGACGGAATCAAAATTTTGGCCTTTTTCGAATGAATTATGATGTACTTGGTATGTAATTCAGTAGACTTGTACTCAGAGCGGATGCAGTCGAAATTTCAATCCTCTAGGATCAATGACTCATGATTTATGGTTGCTTAAAGTTGAACATTTTTCGCTGTTTTTGACAGGTAAGGGCACCGCCGTAATGGTTTGTAGTGGCGATCGCCCGATTCAAATTTAGTGCCACTAAATCGTGGATTAAACAGTCATGGAAAATCCGAACTGTATCGTGCTTGGTATCATTTTAATCGGAAAAATGTCGCGAATGTGCATCTAAAAGTGGAACCCGAAAATTTTCAAGACTTTAAAAAAGCACAGATATGAAACATGCTGCAAAATAATCTACAATTAAAAAGAAATAAGTTCAGCAAGTTTTAAAAAAACACATTTTTCGCTAATAAAGTAGATAGGAATAATTTTTTAATGAATTTTAGTGGAAATTTGTCGGCCGTCCGAGATCGTATAACGCGGTGCAGCGTTCACTTCGAATAATTTTAATTCCTGTTGGATACTGTGAAAGAGGAAGAGTTTGGCGACCACTAGTATAATTGAACATCCACATTCCTCTGATGAATCAGGATAATCAAGGTCCTACCGCGCTAAAAAGTGAATTGAAACGACCCTGTATTGTTTCGATAACTCTCAGCAATCTACACCCTCTCAGGCTCCTTCTTCGATCGTCTCCCCATTGTCGCTGAGACGGATGGCTGGAGGAGGATCGAGATGGGCGCAAGTGCAAACATTTAGCGGACGTTCTTGAAAACCGAAATTCCCGATGGCAGTCTCAGCGGGCGCCGATAAACGCCGACAGGGAATAACGGGCCGCTCTTCGGCGAGCTAAGTAATTGCGGTCGTTTAATACCCGGGAATAATACTGTCGCGTAGTAAATCGTCGCTACGGTGTTTTCCACGGATCGATTTGTTACAACGCTTTTTGTTGCGCAGCTTTACGACCGGCCGGCCTCGAACTAATTACGATTTTGGTAATTGTGATAGCGACGTGATGGGGGCGCGAAGAGTAACGAGTGCTCCGCCAAGGAACTAGATTTCTCGGCGATTCGATGGGTAAAAACTGCACCGTTCTCTTAAAAAATTATCATAAAATTTGATCAGAAATCAATTATATTTAATGCTTGAATTAGTTAAAGTAATTTTCTAATTTTATCACGAGTAGACAGCGAATCTTTATGCAAAATAAAAATGTTCTACCGAAATTGCAACAATCTGGAGTGAAATAGAATTTTAACTAGTATTTTACTAGTATTTTAACACTAGAAAGACTGAAACTTAGTATATACCTATATTGCCCAAAAGCAGTGAAATTGACTGCTTTGTGAAAGAATAACTAATGTGTAAAGAAATTTGTTTAAAATTAATTTTTAATATTTTTTAAATTATTTACAGTTACATAACAAGTTACTAGTAAATATTACCAATATTAATAATTATAATAACAATAATAATTAGAACAAGTATCACTGCATAAAGATTCGAATACATAACAAGTACTACTTTAGCTTATTGAGCAACTGCAACTTATCAAGTATACGGCCAAATCGACAATTTATCATGTACTTGTATGTTATCATCTGACGGTAATCGAAAAAAAATGAAAACTGTTATTTCAATACAGAGACGAACTGGTGATATAAGAAATTTACTCAATTCAATAATAAGAGTCATTTGATTATTTAAAATTTCCCAAGCAGTCAAAATGACTGCTTTTGGGCAATATAGGTATAACACACATATATTGTATATACCGGAAATGAAGGAGGGGGGAGGTAACTACAATTATTAATAAACGCATTTATATGTTGGACAAAGTCACAAAATTTTAAGAAATTGTGTCATTATATACATAATTGTTTTTTTAGTTGAAATTAAAAAGCAGTCAAAATGACTTCCTTGGGCAATATAGTGTTAAAATTCTTCCAATGATTTTACTGTTTCAAATAAATGCATAGAATCCGTTGTCTACTTACAACATAACGAAGTACATTTTCATTCGTCTCGTGCCGCTTGCAATCAATTTACTGAATTATAAGTATGTAACGAAATTGTCTGCAACATTGTTAGGAAAAGAAAAAAGATCGACGCGGAATTTCGGCGCCATTCGTTAATTAATCAGACCGGGCGATAATTTCGCCGAGCTCGGAGGCACGCACTCGTTTCACGCACTCGGTTTTGTTTATTGCTCCGGGAAACCGTAACGTTAAAACAAATCGTCCGTAGTTCGCCGGTACCAGCGTGCCAGTAAATCATTGGCATCGTTACTATCGGGACCGGGTCTCGCACGTGTGTGAATATGAATTATACTATCTGATGGATCGCTATTAACGCGCGTAACCCTCGGATGACACGGTGCATGAGACATTACCGCGGAAAAATGATCTCGGTCCTGCTTGATGATTTGACAGCGGGTTTTATGCATTTATGACAGAAACGAGTAGGTGTAATTTAAAACGGTAAAAGCATTGGAAGAACATTACAATACTTTTACATTATTTTCAGCTTATTAAACATGTTCAGGAAGGAAATAGATTGTTGCAATTCGGGTAAAAGATTTTTATTTTGCACAAAGACCCGCCGCCTAGTTACAAGTATAATAAGCTGATGATTAATTCTCTAACATTTTCTGAAGGAAAATATTCGTCGATCTGTGAATGAAATTCAGGAATCACTGTGTGTGCGTTGGTGCTAAAAAATATCGCGAAAACAGGAATATCGTGTAAACATGTTTCACCTGCAAACAACTTCCGGAAGCTCTGGTGGAAGCAGCCTTTACGTTCTGGTTGAGCCAGGGAGCGTGGAATCACGTTTCCACACGAAACTCGGTGACCTTGAACGTTTGATGGAGCGAGGTGAAAGATATTTAAAATCGATCAGCAAGTTACAAGTCGGAAAGAACTAAATTACCATAGCAGTTTTGAACATTAACCGAGTAATACCCTATAACGACACGCCTCACCGAAGGCGACGAAGTTTGAAACGGTGCAGCGCGCTCGAGCTCGTTACCAATGATTATATTTGCAGCGAAACTTCCGGAAGAATCCGATCGTTACGACCGCCTTTCGGATATTAATTCCGAGCGGAATCGTCGCGTACTTAACGATTTCACTTTCGTATTTAACGAGAAAGGTGGGAAGAGAGAGAGAGAGAGAGAGAGAGAGAGAGAGAGATCTCAAGGTCCTCCGGGACACTGAATTAACCGGTTTCCTCGAGCCCCGGACAATTTCTCGAGCGCGAGTTAATAAAAGAGCTGATGAGTTATTTAAATCGTACGCGGTGGACGAAGTGGACGGCAGAGCAGGAACGGAGTTAAATGATTTGCGACGGAGTTTCGGTTATCTGATTTCCGATTATCAGCCGGCCCCCGCTATTATTTGAAGCAGCGCCGCCGCGCACCGAACGAGCGGGAGGGAAACTCCATTACAGATAATCGACGTTCCCACTGTATCGGAAATCCAAGTTTCCCCGACGCTTTTTCTCCGTCGAGCTTCAGAACAGGATGATTGGCAACGTTGAATTACATAGATGATCGTTACTGTTTACGCGGATTGTATTCCGACCGAGGAAAACCGTGTTCCGGCAATCGGCAAATAGCTTTTCTAAATTGTTCTCGTGCGCGCCGGAGTTCAAACATTCTTCTGCGTCGAAATAACCGCGTCGAAGTACTCTCCATAAATTTTCGCGAAATGTACAGCAAAGAATCAAGACAATTAATTTCTCAATGAAAATTTTAACCCCTCGCAAAAATATTTTTGAACGGCTATATTTGTTTCTTACAGACTGCGAATCTTTATGCAAGATAACAACTTTCTACCTGAATTGCAACAAGTTGGGGTGAAATAACTACTTAATTTCTTGTTGAATAAACAATTAAAAGGTTGAAAATAATATGGAATTCTTCAAATTCTTTTACTGTGAGAAATTCGACCAACCCATTTTTATCATAAATGTATAAACCGTGCGATTAAAAATGAATTCTCGAGCTCCATTAAATTAGGGCGGCCTGTAGTCATAATGGAGGAACTTGCGAGAGTTACAGCGAAATATTGTTCGGTTATATCGGGAAAGACTGGAAAGGAAGCGAATTGTTACGCGGACCACAAAGGACGAAAATCATGATTAATTCTAGTCGCCGAAAATGTTCCAGGCGAACATGCTCTTTTGTACAGCCTTTAAAAGGAAATCGGATTCGACTAACGACGGGACACAATACCGCCGATGAATATTAATTAATCGGCGGCGATATGTATCTCGCCGTAGTAAAGAAATCCATCGGAAACCATTCTTTCGTATTGTCGGATCCAACTAACCTGTTCTGGGTAATCGTGATAAATGGAGGCACCCTGTGTTCGTCCAGAACAACTCACTTTAATCTGCAAATGGACTTATCACGGGGTAGCTCCCGGAATCGACGGAGTTAACCATGAATATCATGGTGGAATGAGATCAGGAACGGCTCCGACGTTACGCAGCCCTCTGGGAAATGTTTCTGGAAGCTGCTGCAATTATCTGTGATCTTCAGTATTTTCACTGGAAATTTCGCAATAATTGAAAATGACGCGACTATATTTTAATAGCAAACGGTATAGCTTATTTTCCGCTTTACAAAAAGGGTATACATATAAGAAGAGTTCAGAACTCAAACCTGACTATCTTTGGCATCGCAAAAAAGAAAAGAAATCGCGAAGAAGAGAGCGCAATCGATTTGGCAAATCGATTTTTTAAAAAGCTTATTTATTTATTTCCCCGAGACTTACTTGCATAAACGATCAAATTCCGAAAAGAATCACTTCCCAACGTGTGCTGCGTGCTAGAACACCTGAAACCCGCGACAGGGGGCGCAGAATCGCGAGCCATTTTGGAAATCTGTTCCCTAAATTATCCTCGCAACGTTTACATCGAAACGCTTCCTCCGTCGGACTTTACGCGGGTCGTAACTAGTTCGAGCAACGTGTGTTTACGTCACGTAAATTTCCCGATAAATCTGCGACTACGTTAAAAGCGAATCACCCGTTGGATATCGTGGTTGTTCTTCAACTGGCGGAATCAGGGGCGTCTTACCGGCTCGTCTCGCCGGGGACAAAGCATTAAGCTGTTCGACTCGTCTGGACAGCGGCAGCAGATGCCCAGGAACAGGCAGCTGTTACAAATTCCTAACAAGGAGACGCAATCTCACGCTAGATCGACGCACGCTCGCACGCTGCACGAGTACATGTACAGCGACAAGCGCGCGCGCCGCGCCGTAATTTTTAGCAATCAGCCCCGGCCCATTTCCCAGGCCGCCCCTCGGCTACCCCCGCTTCGTTTTCTCCGCGTAATCACGTCCACTCCGGCAAACTTCTTTGCCCACTCGCCACGGCGAACAACTCTCTCTCTCTATCTCGTAACTCTTTCTCCCTGACATCCCCGCAGCCCTTTATCTTTGGGAGAAAGTTCCCGCCCTCGAATACGTATTCGAGAGGGCAGGAACACGAACGCGAAAAACGCAGTCGATTCGCGAATCGGATAGCTGGATAAGATGGTGAGAATTGCCGATGGGCCATTCGATAGGACATCAAGAAAAAACATACCGACGATTTTTAACCACTTCGCTCTCATGGACGTGTTATGACGAGACGTCGATACCGTTCGTATAAGATCAATGACGCGTTATCACGCGACGCAATGCCGCTTCCGCGGTGCCACGGACGTGTAAACACGCGACGCTATGCCGTTCGTGCGATGCTACACACGACATATCTCGCGTGTTTCTTTATTAGATTAAGTCCTTTAATTCGAAAAATTATTAATTCTGGGAATGGTATAGTTAAAGAAAAACATTGATTTCAGGATTCAGGATTCAGGAAGAAAAATTCATAAATGGAAAGAGGAGAACTGTTTTCCGATATACCGGATGACTGTAGTACATCGCTATGTACGTCGGTATAACTAAAAACTTGTGCTTCAAAGTTTGTTGTAGAACTGGGAATATTCAATTTTGTTTTAGTAATTAAATTTTTCCATCTTTCGGACAATGGAACGTTATCGTCACTTACACTACTTTCGCTATCACTATCGCTGTCACTTACGATTTCTAATTCTCCGCATGGTTGTCTACTCCCGTGAACAATTAAACAGGAACTAACTGAAACGACATAGAAATAAGCGGTGTCCTCAGACGGAGCAAAGACAAGCCCGCGTGTTTTCACGTCCGTGGCATCGCACGAACGGCATTGCGTCGCGTCGTCTGTGAGAGCGAAGTGGTTAAACCCACTATCTCGATCGAGAGGGTAGTTCCGGGTTAAAATAGAAAAATCAATTTTTCTGGAGAGCTCGTGCGAATCTAAATAAAAATTGCCGATGGGCCATTCGATAGGGCATCAAGAAAAAACATACCGACGATTTTTCAACCCAATATCTCGATCGAGAGGGTAGTTCCGGGGTAAAATAGAAAAATCAATTTTGTCTGGAGAGCTCGCGCGAATCTAAATGAAATTTGGCGTGAGCAGGTCCGCCACGGGGTCCCGTAAGTTCGCGTTATCCTCCGGAGCACCATAATTCCCGTCATATCGCGGCCCGTCCGAGCAGCACGAACGAGCGCTCGTCCAAGCGAGTGACACTCGTCGCGTGCATTCGACGTGCCGTCGTTTACAAAACACGCAAGATAGTTCCGTGCCGGTAGTAAAGGGAGAGAGCGAGGAAATAATGCCGCGCGACGGATTTATACGTGGCCGCGAAACGTGCTTCACGTGTGGCACGCTTTTTAGGTTCGACACCGCGCGACTTGCGATTAAATTTAAATTGTTTGAAAACGAACGTTCTCGTATCGATATCTAATCAATGAACGTTGCTTCCTACATTTCCATGGACCTCGGAAATGAAGAAATTAGTTCGATTTAATAAACAAACAGCAGATTTGATGCATTCACGACAAAGATGCGAGTAGGTGTAATTTAAAACAGTAAAAACATTAGAAGAATTTAAAAATACTGTTCTATCATCAGGTCATTAAGTATGAAACTTGACAAGTCAAACACAAATTTTAAACACATTTGTCAAGTTTCATACTTACTGATCTGATATTTTCAACCTATTAAACATATTACGAGAGCAAATAAGTTTCTACGTCACTCCAGCTTGTTTCAAATCAGGTAAAAGAATTTTTTTTTGCATAAAGACCCGTGTCTATCGATAAATTTTATATTTTTTGTGAAAAACATAGAAAGTTGTACATTTCAAAATTGTTTCTCTTTGATATGATGCCCTGACGATCCTCAGTTAATCCGTAGTTGAAAAAGTCGGATCCTCTTCTAGCTACGTAAACGTAAAAATAGTAGGGGAAGAGGTTGGGTTGTGAGACAGTCGTTTTTATCCATCGCGCAATCACGATAATTCCAATCTGTCTGCTGTCAAATGTTTGTTTTGACGTTTGCTAGTTTTTGTGGTAGCACCGAGGCACTATACATAGACGTGTTGCTTATATTAGATACGAACATCGTGTGTAAACACATTGTGTAAAACTTTTACTCATTTTTTTAAAAACATTATTTTGCTGAGTGTATCAATTGAAAAAGGTGAATGTGATGCATTTTCATTTAGTGTTTTCCTTACATTTTACGATGCACTATTGAGTTTTGCGCATATACGAGAAAAACATTGTTTTTTTCTGTCACATTCGGAATGGCATCATGGTTGGGTTATGAGACACCATAGTGGTTGGGTTGTGAGACACTAGTTTTTTTTACTAGAAACGAACTAGAACTGTCAAATATCGTTATTTGTGTTAGAATTAAGTGTTTATTTGTCATTTAACGTTTGTTTTGGTTTATTTTTTGAATTCATAGTCATTGCAGGTACCAGTCGAGGAAACTCGAAGTTCTCAAAATTACCTAAGCGTAAAAAAACAGCTGAACACGATTTATGGTGTGCGTGACTAGACAAAGCTATTTTTGAGAGAACTGTTTAGTTTCACAGTCTGGCAGGATTTGTTTAAGGTTTTTGCCGAAAAAATTGACCGTTGCCAACTCTATCAAATACAACACATGCCAGCGCCCTGTTCATTTGAAGTGTGCCGATATGGACAGACGTTCGTTTTTCACATGCAAACATTGTGACAGCGACTTGGATGACGAAGAGGAAGATCATTATTAAATCCTTCCATTCATTATATTTTTTTTTACTTTTCTTCGCCATTCTTTGCTTTTTTTCAATTTTTTGCAATTATTTAAACTCCTTTGGTCACTTAATGTCATTAAAATAAATAAAAATTTATTTTTGCATAAAGTTACATGAGTTTTACTTTATATTTTACCACTTTTTGTTGGAAATAAGCGAAACTGCGTTACCGATCTATAATCGCGACATCTCTAATAACACAAAGTAACCATGAATGTAATGAGGCGTACGTGAGGAAAACAAACGGACTCTGTGTACAACCGCACGTGCGAACAGTCGTTTCAATTCAGTGTATCGTTCAGTAAATATAGTGATATTTAGTCCACTAAAAGAAGAGTTCTATCCACTGGCTGAAACCTAATTATTCTACACTTTTAGTTGATTTTTCCGATTGTCTCACAACCCAACCACTTTTTTCAGGAAGCCAAAAACCACGTCCTCGGAAAATTAGCCATAAAATTTTACTTGTTGATTACATCACGAAACTTTTTAGATATAAAAGTTGCGCATTTCCTTCACCTTTCCAACGGTATATAAAACTCTTTGATATCTTCATCAAGCAAAAAGTTCCAGGCCAAAAACAAAACCCGTCTCATACTTTTGAAGTCGATTGCGGTCTTTTATCTAGCACTTTTCACTACTGAAAAGCCCGCAATGTTGAAAAACCGAATCCATCCCGTTAAGTGAAACGAATCGATTGAATAGTAACGGTGTAATTTATCCATGGTATTCGATAGTGGTTTCTTCCGCGGCAGTTTCATCCCGCTATCAGCTGATCGGCCGACGACTGCGCGAGCAGCATTGCCTTTGGTAGCCGCGGTAAACGCCAGTAGCCAAGCCCTCGGACATCTGGTTTGATCGATGGTTTACCGGCGATCATTCCTTTCGCCTCGATCAGTTTCATTACTCTTGACCGGCGTGCCGGTGGATCCGATCCATCGTAAAGGAGCCAGCAGATTCATCTCAATTAACCAACGTTATTACACCGGAACGGGTTTCGGTCTCGCGGTACGAAGTACCACGAGAAACTGGAAATGACGGACCGGTCCAAGTTAGTTTCCGTGGACTGCGTTGCAGTTGCAGCCGTAGTTATAGTCGCAGCATGGGAGGCGGCTGCTGCCGCTCCGTCCAGGCTGCGCTTTGCCTCTGAATGCAGCTCGGCGAGATAACGGGGAAAATTTCAGGGTTGTCGAATGGGCCACGAGAAAGGCCGTATCCCACATCCCCGGCGATAATAATTTCCTGGCGAGCCTGTGTACGTGTCGGCGCGTGTTTCCGTGTGCGGCAGTTACCTAAGTAACGCCGCGCCGGCCGGCCATCATTCGGAAGATGGAAGTTGGTATGAACCGTGCAGCTCGATGGAGTTCATTAATTATGAACACAAAAGCGTGTTTCACTGTAATTTTCAACCCTACAGTAGCCATTGTAACACGCGCATAATACATCATTATTATTTCGTTTCGTAATGGGACTGGCCGGTTGCGCGAGTCTGCCGCCGCGCTCTGCCTCCGAAAGTAGTCAGAATTAAATGCGGAACGTGTAAATTGAAAGCTGACAATGATGGAGAATTGTAAACGGGGCATATTGTTCGGTCGCGCGACCGACGCGCCCTCCGCAACTCCCACGCTTCAGCCCAATTCCCCTCGTTCCGCCACCAGCCAATTACAAGTCTATCCATATTGTTTTTCGTTTTTGCTCGCTCGGCGGTTTATATCGAAATAACGGAGCCACGATATCTCATGCTTCGACCGACCAACCGGACCGCAGCAAAAGGAAATTTCACGGATGTTAAATTAATCGCGACGCCGCGCCGCCGGAAGCATCCAATCTTTTCAATTTTTCAGCGGACGGGCCAATATGTGGTTTACGTTCTCGTTTTTGAATGGTGTACGAATACTTTGTACACCCACTGTAGTCAATCTCTTGTCGTATCATCTTCTTCGCAGTTACAGTGATTAAAATGTCTTTAGTGGAAAGAAAATTGATCAACTTTGATATCAGTTAAAGAGAAAGTCGTAACATTCATATTTTTTTTTTATTTAATGCAATTAGAATCTCAAAGTAGAGAGTATTTTGCCATATATTATTTTGCAATACATTATTATACATTACATAATACAATGCAAATTACATATAAATAATCGTTGGCTGGTAAACAAGCATATACAGTTTTCGTAATTATTTAACTCACATGCATTCAGAAACGAGTAGGTTATTTTACATATTTCCACCGTAGGTCTGGATAGTAAAGCATTGCATTAGAGCGGGAAAAAAAGATACACTTTTCGTAGTTGTCTGATAAACTCCAACCTTTGTTCATCAAACGTGGGACACTGCCATATCACGCGGTCGATATCCTGATTCTCATAACCGCACTGACATTGTGGATCGTTTACTATGCCAATTCGAGCAACAGAGCTGGCAAGATTGTAGTGTCCTGATCTACATCTGTTTATCGTTGTGATAATCTCACGATGGAGATTCGTGTGACTATACCACGGTTTTGATTTTCGGTTGTGGAAGTGTGTGAAGTAGTTTACACCTTTAGATAAACCTTCTTTCTCTATGATGTCAAATGTATTTTGTGTTGCCGCTGAGTTGACCGATTCCCATAGAGCTGAGAAGGGAATTTTGACGGAAAATGAGGCTGTCGTGTTTGTCGCTGTTTTAGCTAATGTGACTGCACTCTCGTTGCCCAGAATCCTAATGTGTGCCGGTACCCAGTAGAATTTAACACTGGAAAGACTGAAACTTAGTATATACCTAGTCCTAGAGTATGTCAAGCCCACCCAGGGGGAAGACCTCGATGAAACTGATATCTAAGCCTCTTAGGAGGCAGATTTCGGCAAAGTTGATACACTTCTCTCTAGATCCCCACGCGAAATAGGCTCGGCAGGTGAAGACCGAATGGAATTGATATCTTGACCCAAAATCAAGATTTCGATGAAGTCGGATCGGACCCGAAGTTGAAGTAACTTCCTCCCAAACGCACATATGCCAGGCATCACGGTTCCCTTGTATTTTTGACTCATCCACGTAGACTCACAGAACAGGCAAGGGCTTAGCCCACGGGAGGGAGAGGGTGAGTTTCCGGACTAGCAGGAAACAGCTTAGGGAAGGGATTCAATACTTGACATACTCAATATGGAAATAATGGCGAAGTTGGGCGGGGTCAAGAGGGCAGGCAAGACACCCTGCAGGTCCGAAGGTGAGAGGGTCCAACGTTCACACCGAGCCGTAAAACAGCTCAAAAACTCACTGAATTAGGTAGAATGGCCCGCTCATCAATGACGACCGTCCCGTCTAGTAGGCTGAAGACTCTGAAAGCGGCCCGGGCCATATAAAACAGAGAAACGGCTGAAAAACGAATGGATAATTGCAACCCAATAGAGGGCCGAGAGCCGGCAGCGCCAATTGTGATACTGGTGATAATGATCCGGTGTGCCCTATGGAAGTGAGGGATGGCCGATCCATCCTTCCCCGGCGAAGCATTGACTACTACTACTACTACTAGTATATACCTATATTGCTGAAAAGCAGTGAAAATGACTGCATTGTGAAAGAATAACTAATGTGTAAAGAAATTTGTTTAAAATTAATTTTTAATAGTTTTTATATTATTTACAGTTATATAACAAGTTATTAGTAAATATTAACAATAAAAAAATTTGTTAGAACAACTTGTTAGAACAAGTATCACTGCATAAAGATTCGAATAACAAGTACTACTTTAACTTATTGAGAAACTGCAACTTATCAAGTATACGGCCAAATCGACAATTTATCATGTACTTGTATGTTATCATGTGACGGTAATCGAAAAAAAAATGAAAACTGTTATTTCAATACAGAGCCGAACTGGTCATATAAGAAATTTACTCAATTCAATAATAAGAGTCATTTGATTATTTAAAATTTCCCAAGCAGTCCAAATGACTGTTTTTGGGCAATATAGGTATAACACATATATATACCGGAAATGAAGGAGGGGGGAGGTAACTACAATTATTAATAAACGCATTTATATGTTGTACAAAAAGTCACAAAATTCTAAGAAATTGTGTCATTATATACATAATTGTTTTTCTAATTGAAATTAAGAAGCAGTCAAAATGACTTCCTTGAGCAATCCAGTGTTAATTTTACTATCGTTTGAGGTTTCGCATGCGAAGTTGAAAACGTGTTTTCTTATTTCAAGGATATAGGGTTTCGTTTTTGTGCTTATATTAGTTTGTTTCAACGACAGTATTGTGCTAAGAGAATCCATAAAAATGAGAAAATTCTGATTGGGATGATTCAAAGCTATTTTTTACAGCGTCGTTCAGGACTATAGATTTCGTAGTGAAAATTGATGCGTTTTTGGTTATACTTCTTACAACGGTTAAATCTACGTCATTACAGACACACGCACTTCCTACGGAAACTGAATTTTTTGACTTGCTACCATCAGCGTAAACAAACATTCATATTTGTTAGATTTTCTTTGAAATCTTCGTGACGGGTGTGGCTCGTTAAAATACGGCAAGGGGTTAAAAAATTGTGAAGATCTTCTGCAGGCTTGGTTTGAAATGATTTGTTTGTCAGGAGTAAGCGGTTCGAGCAGGTCGGAAAAATTCCGTTAGAGAAAAACGAGAAGGGAATCGGCGAGGTGGCAATTAATTGGTGGCAAGTGAGAATGTGGCGGCAATGTAATCAGGTGTCGCGGAACGGGATCTTCGGGGCGGGTTGTCGCGTCGTTACGTTCTTGCTCGTTTTATAGTCGGTGTCCATGATATCGTGACGCGCGCGGTACACGCAGGAAGCCGCGTTTAGACTCGCATTACACAGACAGCGGTCGGCGGGTACTGACGCACCGTAATTACCACGGCAATTACTGCCGACACATTTCACGTGTAGCCGCACATTGTGCCGTTTCGTTGTGCCGTGCCGCTCAAATTTTCCTGCTCGTCGACGCGAGCCAATTCCCGAATAAACGGATAAAAGCAACCGAACAAGAGCCGAACGTTGCCGCTGTACTCGCGAATATTAGCGCCGCGGGATACCATTGTTGCACCGGCCCAGGAAATTCATTGGCACGGAACCGTGCGCGCTTCTTCCGAACGCCACCCGGTTCGATATTCCCTGATGCTCTTCAATTGATGCTCCCATTCGCATCCAGTTACTCGAACCAGACATTACGGACGCTTATTCCGAGACATTGCGATCCACGCGATGTAAGCGTCCGCTTTTTTTTCTGCTTTTACTGAAGGACGATACAGTGCGCACAGTGCGTCGTTATGGAACGAAAATGAAATATGTATCGAATATGTGTCGAAACAGAGGGTCTACTTAAGAAACAAAGGCCTCATTTTAAATCAATCCATACTAGGCTCCAGCAAGCGATGCAAGGAGTTGCATAATTTCCAAGAATCCGGTCTAATTTGAACCTCCCGCTCTCGCCTGAACCGATTTTGGCCACTATATAAGGGCATTCGAATCTAGAGAGATTCACGCTGTACGCGTCGAGCCACGTTTTAACAGTCAGAGCAAGACAGAACAGAAGTTTCCTATCGAGTCATAAACGGTACGTTCCTGAGTTAGGGATCTTGATTTAGTCATTTTGGAGATATCAAGGTCACCTTCATTTTTTTAAATGGAATGAGGTATTTTTTAATACATCAATCGATGCAGCTGGACATTCGTTATAAAAAAGTACTAACCTATGTATGTCGAAAAGTTAGTAGTTCAGGAGATATTTCAATTTAAATAACTCAAAAATACCATTGCAATCGTACTAAGACTAGTAAGTAAACGCTGATGTATTAAAAAATACCTCATTCCATTTAAAAAAATGAAGGTGACCTTAATATCTCCAAAAAAAATGACATAAAAACAAAATTTTTTTTTGCATCGTGTCAGCCCCATTGTACCATTCAACTTTGTCCTTACCATATTTTACGTATCTTTAGAAACAACAAAGATATTTGAGGTGCTAACGTTTGGTGACTCACCCTGTATATATATATATCTTTGTGTGTTAACCTTATTTTCGATTTCATTTCAATCGCGTTACCTAGTTCGATTTCCCAGTCACTAGTATTCCGCAACGATACACCTTTGACGCTCAAGGTGTATCAATTTAAAGTAGATAAGTTACGAGTCTGGAACCTGAACCCTATCCTTTATACGTGACGACCCGGTGGTGAAAGAGACACCGGTAAGTCCACTCCGTTTTCCACACGAGGCGACCCGGTGGTGAAAGAGACATCGGCAAGTCCACTTTACCCTATTTCTACACACGAGGCGACCCGGTGGTGAAAGAGACACCGGCAAGTCCTACGTGCCCCAAAGGTGGCGACCCGGTGGTGAAAGAGACAACGGCAAGTCCGACGTGTACCTTCCTACCTCAATTCAACATTCTCTCTAAAACCTAAACTCCCCTCGGTTTCAGCTAGCTGCCAGAACCTCGGCTCGTAACACATTCAAGCGATAAACTTTAATCAATAAAATATTTTCTTATTCCTTCTCTTTGGCACAAGATCATGGAACAAAAGGGAAAATATTTTATTCGTTAGCCTCGCGTAAAAATGTACGGAAACTACGTTGAAAATATTTTCACGCGCAACAAAGAGTTTCCACGTAATTCAAGATGGCAGAGTCAGATGACTCGGGCGAGGCGGAGCAACGTCGGTGCGCAAAGAGCGGGTGGATACAGGAAATAAATTCAAATTTACTTCGCAGTCGAAGCCGACGGCTCCCGTCGCGAAATGATGTATGATCCGAGACCGAGGATTCTATTTATTTAGCCGAGATGCGCCGGGACAACGAGTTCGGCTGCGTTCGTGCTCGCGTTGTTGAACTGGGCGGGCGCAGTCTGACAACTGTTTAACCGACGCGCGACGGACTGTTATCTAAAATATCACGGTCTCGACAATTGCGCGGTTTCTGCGGCTATATTTTCGGTCGCGATAACGGCTGGTTATCTCACCGGATCGACTGCGTTGATTAACCTTCGTTGGCTGTCCGGTCTCGGGTTGCAGCGTTCGCTCGATAAAGATTTACAAGCGGGAAACGTGACTTGTTCGCGGACAGCATATCGCGTCCACTTCAGAGACCGCCCGCCATCGTGAGATTCATGCTCGACGAACGACGGAAACGGCATAAACAAAAGTATCGGCGACGTTCTCGTGCTGCTCGAACAGTACCTCCGGGGAATACACGATATTCCGTCTTAAATCATCGGAGTAAAACGATATCCATTCTTCTTTGGATATCTACTTTTCAAAGTTCTCTTCCTTCCGTTCCAGCAGCGACGCTTTTTAACGCATTCGAGGTCGGCCCGTATTGACAAGACTGTCCCCAATATCTGACAAACATTTCTCTCTGCGTCTTCAGATACTGGAAGCACGAACAACCTATCACTCGAACGCGTTGAGAGTCTGTGTCTACATGTTCCTTTTTCGTGTAAGGTTTTCAACATTGCGTCATATTAACCCTTTGGGCTTTGTCGGAGCTATTTTAACTTGATAACACTGTCCAACGAATGTCAACTTTTTTCATGTTTCCATATAACTGTCGGACCCTTAATTTTTCAGATAAATTAAAAAATATCATAAAAAATTGGTGGAACAGTGGTGCCTCTTCGTCTTTAATGATTGTTTAAACGTGTTTAACCATGTTTAAACAATCATAATGTATTACTATTGCACACCACTGGATTCGGGAAAGTCTTGAGAATCTTTTGCTGTAAAGAATAATACAATATCTTTTATAATAACATCATAATATCTGTTCAAAGTCGAAAAACGTGTTTTTTTCAAACTCACGTTTCTCAAAAACTGTGCGTGTAGGAGAAAAATTAAGACCAGATTTGGAATCAGCGCGAAAAACTCTATAAGATCCACCCAACAGTTATATATGGAAACATTTTTGTTGTTGGACAGTGTAATCAAAAATTTTTCTCCGACCTGGAATAATTCCAGTAATTCTAGGGGTGAATCTACACTTCCGGATCGGTGGATATTTCTAGGAGAAGTTTTTTTTTTTATTATAGAAAATCTCATACGAGATTTATTTCAACATGATGAAGAATACAATACGAAAATTACAAACTGATGAAGACTTTTATACAGCAGAAAAATTGAAAGCACAAAAGCATTATAATGAAAATATGATAACACAACACAGTACATATTTTACACATTCACACTTATCCAATCCATACTACACCAAATTAAATTTGTAGTTTACATTTTCTCAAAAACTTAAAAATATCTCTAGGAGAAGTTGTTGAAGCTTTCTTTTACATCAACACCTTCCACTCTTCATTCCGTGGAAAGTCAAGATCCCCGCGGTTTCGATAAAAAAAGAAACTGCGGTGGCGGTATCTGGCGCGTGCGGCTCGGCCGCTGAATTTTTGCATTTACGAGAGACAAATAAGGAGGACAACGGCAAGAAGACGCGTCGTTGTCGTGTATAAATATTTTATTGTCGCGTAGCCCCGTTCCACGGCCGGTATTGAATTTTGTCTTTACGAGTTCATACCGAAACGATGGCTGTAAAATTGGTTAGAGTTTAGTAGCCCCTCCGAGCATGATCGAGGGCTGCGATCGAGCAACCGTACGCCACCCCGCGTCGGAAACAAAAAAATCGACGAACGAATCGACAATGTCTACAGTCGAGGCGAGTCCTACCGGCTCCTGTCGTTAACCAGGGCAAATGTAATTTCGAACAAAGGAAATCGGGGATTGAAGGACAGGGACGGGATAAGTATTACCGGTTGCGCGGAGCCGCCCCCGTAAAGAGTTTAACGTTCTCCGCGCTCGGAACGACACTGCGAGGCGACTTTTCGGAGAACTTTACAGGCTCGCGTAAAAACGACATAAATTTCTTTTCACCGGCTTTTACATCTCTACTTTATGAAAATTCCCCTCGCGATTTACATGGAGCCCCGGCCCGTGTAATCTTCGCGGAGTTCCTTATTTCGAGATATACGACCGCGTTTCCGGCACCGTGCCCGCGTGATTAGCCTCTCAACCCCTCGCGTGACGAATAAACCTGAACAAAAATCAGCCTAATAATGCCAATAACTTTTTCTGCAGTTCATTTTCATCAGCCGATTCTTTTTCTCCCATTGGTATAAATGGACAGGCTCCGATAAAGCGGAATTTTCGCGACGTAATACAGCTATTAACACGGTGGCACTTTTACTTCTCACAAGCATTGAAAGTCGATAAATTTTAAATACTCGTAACTTTTGAACCGTCGATTTTCCAGGAGCGAAACTTGAATATCTCGCATTTTCTTGCCCAAATCAACTGTACCGACGATTACGGATGGGATCAAGTACCTCGCAAACAGGTTCGAAGTGTTCGAAGTTTGATTGATTGAATTCGAACTCTCTATAAGTAAAATTGATCGAAAACGTAGCGCCGATAACAATTGTTTAAGATTAACAACATTTACGATCGATAAAACTAATTATTCTCTATAAGTACTTCGAAAAACAGAAATGGTACTCCTAAGTATACTCGAACCTATGCCAGACAGTTTCGAACCTGGTACAACTATTTCGGTAAACGGAAATAATACTTGCAAGTATATTCGAATGTTGATCGAACAGATTCGAAACTTTTATGTATATGTGAAATATTAGATTCCTTTCAACATTGAAGTACTTATAAGTAATGTATCGTAATGTATTGTATTGCAACATGATATTTAGTCCCCTCAGGGTTTCAAATTCATTTACCGATCCTCTTCCCCCTCTTTCCACTCTCACCATCGCCTTTTCAGCGGGACCTACTGTTTATGGTGGGTTCCGAACCACTAAGTACTTATAAGTTTCTCTTCGAAACTTGTTAGTACTCATTCCGAGGTTCGGTATCAGTTTGTATAAAATGAATACTTTTCAAATATAATCATTGAAGCATTATTGCTTTTAAGTGGTAATTGAAACCCATGAAATGAAACTTGGTTATTGAAATTGACTCGAATTCGTGAGTACATATTGTAAGGAATTGACACGGATTTGATACTCCACATTACGTGATGTTTCGTCAATCGCTCGTAGAGGGGACTGTCATTTTTATTTTAAGGATGTTCTTGAGGTATATAAAAACGCAATAAAATCTTTGAAAATTTGACAAGATATAATTCTTACTAAATTAATGCAATTACCAAAGTTTGGATTCGATTCACTACACCGTTTAATATTTATAGCAACTTAAAGTTTGCACATTTTAACACGTGTTCTTATGGAGAATTCATTAAATTCCACTTCACACCCTATTTAAACCTTGAAAAAACGCAACTAGAAACTCCAGTTTTTTATATATAGTAAAAATTATGTAATTAATTATGTTCAAAATTTATTACGATTCACTAAACAGTTACAGAGCAAAAAATTATAAACTGTTACAAAACTTCAAATTTATCGTGTTGTCATCTGACTAGCATGAAAACGCGACAACAGTGTAGAAAACAAAAAGACTAAACGGTAAGTTTTCGCTTTCAAAGTACCAGACATTGCATTGCTCAAAATTACGATAGTTTTCAAACGTACACAATACTACCAACTCTCAAATACAAAAGTACAGCTAAGTACAGTGTTGTCACGTTTTTTGTTATTATCAGAACATAATTATACGCAAATTTCACATGTTTATTTTCAATAATAAACATGAATATTGCTTTCTGAAGTATTTTTAATTTATTTAAATATTTATTTTCAACTTTTTATTGCGTAGTTATATATATTGAATCTCACAAATTTATTATCTTAAAGTTCAAATCAGGGGGTACAAACATCGCAAAAGTCACTTACAATTTTTTATAATATGAAGACAATTCGATTAAACAAATAAATATAACATGAAATTTACTAATTAAACGAAAGCTTTTAAATTAATCTATTTTTTTCATGCAAAATATACTCATGAATGGCTTTCATTGACAATATATTGATAGATTTCGAATTTCTTGTACTTTTGTCTCCCATTGTACCTCCAGAACATCCTTAACAAAATCATGACGTAAAATATTCATTTTATAAAACATTAAGGCCGTCCGCACACGGGTCGATCGTCGATTTGGTCGACGCGATTCCAGTTGCGTCTAAAGTTCGTACGTCTTGATCGTACGATTCATGCGACGGACGCGACTATCAATGCACACACACATGTATATATTCGTATATCCATGAGGGAATCGCACGAATCGTACGATCCAGTCGACGGTTTTGTTTCGCTTCCGATCGCACGCGACGCGAATCGAGGCGATTTCAATCATGAAAAAAAGTGAAGGGGAGAGTTGTATGCGACTGGAATCGCGTCGACCAAATCGACGAACGACCCGTGTGCGGGCGGCCTAACGCGACGTAAATCAATAAAAACATATATAACATGTAAATCAATAAAAACATATATACACACTCATATTCAGTCATATGACATGCATACTTATATCATTCTTACAATTGTTACGTATGCGGTGCCACCGTTGGCGACCCTTGACCCTTCCGGAGATATGAGTCGAAACAGAGAGTCTATTTAAGAAACAAAGGGCTCATTTTTAATCAATCTAAACTGGGCTCCTGCAAGCGATGCAACGAGTTGCATAATTTCCGGGAACCCAGTTTAATCTGAACCTCCCACTCTCGTCTGGGCCGATTTTTGGTCCCTTTATAAGGGCATTGAAACTCCTTCGGAGCGGGCTTTTCTTCTGTAGATTTCACGTTGTGCGCGTCGGTCCACGTCATGATTTCTTTTAACCAAGATCAGGTATAGATTCCTCATCATTACATTTATTCCGTAGTAGCATAGCCCCCGCACTCCTTGGTGCGTTAACACTAAGAATTAGAACGCGATATTTTTACACTATACAATTGTATTCCAAAATATCAAAGATTATATTATTGTCTGTGAAATTCACTCGTAATTCAATCACGTTCTTCCTCATTCGATTTCCCAGTCACTAGCATCCTATGAGGATATACCTTTGCCGCTCAAGGTGTATCATTTCAAATTAGACAAGTTACGAGTCTGCGGAACCTCAACCCCATCCTTTATACGTGGCGACCCGGTGGTGAAAGAGACATCGGCAAGTCCACTCCGTTTTCCACACGAGGCGACCCGGTGGTGAAAGAGACACCGGCAAGTCCACTCCTGTGTTCCACACGAGGCGACCCGTTGGTGAAAGAGACAACGGCAAGTCCGACGTGTATCATCCTACCAAAATTCCACATTTCTATCCAAAAACCTGAACTCCCCTCGGTTCCGCTAGCTGCCGAACCCTCGGCTCGTAACACAATATTGAACTTGATCCCATCCCTACCTACGATAAAACAGCTGTATCGTTGGAGGTCACGTGTGAACAGACACAGTATGACCTATTAGGGTGTTCCGCAGTTCCCTCGCGGATATCCGTTCGTCCGGTAAGGATGCGTTCGTACGGAAATCAAGAAGACGGAGGCGGCGAGGGGCGGGTTTGTCGACGTTGATCGTGAAACAGAAAATGTATCAGGGACTGAAAGGGAACGTCCGGTGACCTCGATTCCGGCGCCTTTCATGCACGCATCGGAGCGGCGCGACGACGCGACTGAAACGAAACTGGGATACGGCTGGAAACGCGTCACTGGGTAAATGGGTCCTCGGGCTTTCCCGTGGAAAAATACGGACCGGCGAAAATCGAAACTTTACGACGGAGCCGGGCTAATCGCGATTACTTCGCGCCCGGCCAGCCCATCCATCGACCTTACCGTCCACCGATGGCCCCAGCTAATTGCGATTACTACGTACCCGCTACCGATCGCCGCGGCGCGGCGTCGCGGTTAGTTGATGGCCTCTGCTAATAACGATTACACGCTAACCCCATAGTTCCTGCTGCTATCTCCCTTCCTCTTCCACCCTTTCACCCCCTATCGATCGTAGTTCGTTTCGCCGCCGCGATGAGAAATGAAGTTTTGCGGAGAAGTCGCCGATGGAACGATCAGATCCCGGCCCGAGGACTCCCGCCGACGATTAACACGGTAACGACCGGTGACGCCTCTGCGGCGACACGTGAATTTCACCGGTCGCCAGCTGTTGACGCCATCCTGTCGTCAATTGTCCTGTCCTGTCGTCGTTACCTTCTCAGATTAGTTCTTCGCGGTTGGACTTATTACTTGCCGCGCCTCGCAGAGCGTGATGTATTCAGAGATTTAATACCGTTATAATCTTGATACAGCTATTGGGTAAACTTCTCCTCGCCTAACCAGAAGTTTCTCCCTTTCTTCGATAAATGTTTATTTATTTTCTTTTCAATTTTCACACGAACATTAGAACCTCAGTTCTGCCGAAACCGATGACTCCAAGTTCTAAACGAGATAAGACTGCAGCCAACAGCTGGAGGATTAAGCGATAGCCTCCAGCTGAATGATGACACGAGATTTCCGGAACACTTTAGCGAATGGGCAAAAAAATGATTAAGAGAAATCATCCCCATTCGATCGGACGAATCAGGAGCCTCTTCTTCCTTCAACACCCTGGCTTCGCTGAAACTAACAGCCGTAATTTCTACTTGAGGTGATGTGCCAAATTACAACCAACATTACGAGAAAATACCTCGAGTACATAGATAAATGACTAGTGTAGTTTGTTATGTGGATGGTTATGCGAAATAAAAATTATTGGCTTCAATTGCAAGAGGGTCATACCATTTTCGGACTTCGTCGTCATTTTTCTGCGACAATTCTATTCGAAAAATTCACAGTTAAACTTATTCCGTTCAACTATTGTCAGTATCAACAGGTGTAGATCAGATCACTGTCATCTAGCTTCTTCTCTGGCTCGCATTGGCTTTATTGATGATCCTAAGTGTAGTTGCAGGGAGGGGGACGAATCGCTGAACCATGTTTTATGGCAATGTAACTTGTACAACGAGGAAAGGATCAAATTAATTAATAAACTCCGTACAATTAACTTCCAGCTTCCAATGGATGTCTCAATGTTAATAGCCAAACCGAATATCAAAGCCTGTCATTACATGTTATCATTTTTTAAGAGCTGTGGCTTTAAAGTATGTGTTTGGTTTATACCTTTTCTACCACTCATATGTCTTTATTATAACATTCATGTAACTTCAGTATCCTATTCTGTTTTGTAAATTTTTATTTTCTCTGTATTGTATGTAGGGGAAGAGGTTGGGTTGTGAGACAGTCGTTTTTATCCATTGCGCAATCGCGATAATTCCAATCTGTCTGCTGTCCAATTTTTGTTTTGACGTCTTCTAGTTTTTGTGCAAGCACCGAGGTGTATAGACGTGTTGCTTATATTAGATACGGACATCGTGTGTAAACACATTGTGTAAAACTATTACTCATTTTTTTTAAAACATTATTTTGCTGAGTGTATCAATTGAAAAAGGTGAATGTGATGCATTTTCATTTAGTGTTTTCCTTACATTTTACGATGCAATATTGAGTTTTGCGCATATACGAGAAAAACATCGTTTTTTTTCTGTCACATTCGGAATGGCATCATGGTTGGATTATGAGACACCATAGTGATTGGGTTGTGAGACATTAGTTTTTTTTACTAGAAACGAACTAGAACTGTCAAATATCGTTGTTTGTGTTAGAATTAAGTGTTTATTTGTCATTTAACGTTTGTTTTGGTTTATTTTTTGAATTCATAATCATTGTAGGGACCAGTCGAGGAAACTCGAAGTCCTCGAAATTACCTAAGCGTAAAAAACAGCTGAACACGATTTATGATGTGCGTGACTAGACAAAGCTATTTTTGAGAGAACTGTTTAGTTTCACAGTCTGGCAGGATTTGTTTAAGGTTTTTGCCGAAAAAATTGACCGCTGCCAACTCTATCAAATGCAACACATGCCAGCGCCCTGTTCATTTGAAGTGTGCCGATATGGGCAGACGTTCGTTTTTCACATGCAAACAGTGTGGCAGCGACTTGGATGACGAAGAGGAAGATCATTATTGAATCCTTCCATTCATTATATTTTTTTTTTATTTTTCTTCGCCATTCTTTGCTTTTTTTCAATTTTTTGCCATTCTTTTTAACTCCTTTGGTCACTTAATGTCATTAAAATAAATAAAAATTCATTTTTGCATAAAGTTACATGGGTTTTACTTTATATTTTACCACTTTTAGTTGATTTTTCCGAGTGTCTCACAACCCAACCACTTTTTTCAGGAAGCCAAAAACCATGTCCTCGGAAAATTGGCCATATAATTTTACTTGTTGATCAAATCACCAAACCTTTTACATATAAAAGTTGCACATTTCCTTCACCTTTCCAACGGTATATAAAACTCTTTGATATCTTCATCAAGCAAAAAGTCACAGACCAAAAACAAAACCCGTCTCATAACCCAACCTCTTCACCTATTGTATTCTGTATTTCTATTATGTTGAAATAAATCTAATATGAGATTTTCTATAATAAAAAAAAAAAGATTCCATTCGAAACGAGTTATCCGCTCGACACGGACGGACGGACCCGTAAAGGTCGATTCATACGCGTCAGTCCGATAACTGTTTTTCGGTGTTTGTACATTTCCGAACCCTATTCCCACGATGTTGTAAAGTAGAGCTGCCGATAGTTTACCTAACGAGTTGTGGGGCCCATAAAAACCCTTTCTTTTTGCGCCACGCACAGCAAGGAGCCGTCAACCCGTTCGAGATATAATTCCGACAGTCATTCTCGGTTGCGGACTGTTTCACTTAAACCTGGCTAACTTTATTTTGACGGACGCTCGGAACTGACGTGTATGAATCGACCTTAAGACCGCGATCGCAGGCGATAGTTTTGGCTGAGCGAATGGGCATCGATGCTGCGGGCGGCGATTGCTCGCGCGTGACGCAAACACTAATTGTACGTAACCGAGCGTTCAGTTTCCACGGGCGAGCGGTTATTTTACTTGACGCGTGGCTTGGAGTCCTTTGGAACAATATCTACCTACGGGATATCGCATTGCGATGTACGATGGTATCGCCGCTCCCAGACCGTTGTAAGCGGAATTTACGGAATCCGGATTGAATAAATGGCCGGTGATACACGTGTGCCTTTGGGGGTGGTGGCCAGATGTGCACCGGCCGATACAACACCGGATCGTAATCAACATAACGGCGAAATAAACGGGCGCCGCGGCCATCCCGCACGGCCGATGTCACAAACTGTGAGTGACACGTACGCGTTGCACTTATCCTCGCCGATGCACCGTTGCCTGCGTGGCGCTGGTTTTTATGCTCTTTCGATTGTTGTTTATCCGAGCCGCACGATAATTCTCTGTTGGCCCGGTTGAACGGAACACGAACGCCCGCCGGGGCGTGATTAGCTATTCAGTCTGTTTGCGGTCGCGTGGACACCCCCGAGCACCTTGCTATTTGCACTGCGACTCCATTCAAAATAAGTAGAGCGCGTACCACTGACAGCGATCGAGCGGATGTCCCGTCGCCTTAAAACCCTTCTGTACCACTTGACTAAGGCGATCATGCCAATTTCGCGTTTCGATGACCAGTCGACCATTTTTTCTAGGGTCCGATAGTCTGAACTCGACCTGGAAGCCGTTTTTGTCTGCGTCAGTCGAGGGAAGTCCTGCCAGGAAATAGATAAAAGTCGCGATCTAGCTCGCTGAAGATCTCCACGATTACTGTTCCTTCGCCTACCCCTTTCACTGGGGGGCATCTCCGCGAGGGGCTAAGAAGCTCGAGCTGCCTCGGTATTGTATACCTGATAACCCATATAAACGCCGATTCGTCATGATAACTAACAAGGGAACATATTCAGTTGATACAAACTGATTTTGCTGAAACTTATGTGAGATATAGTACTTTGAAAAATATTTGACACGTGTTTCTTGTTACCGGCAACCTTCCTCTCTGGAGTAGGGAAAACAGCCCTCAAAGTTGGGGGTCAAACCATATTTTTTTAGATATTTCGGAAACCAGTGGTCGAAAAAATTCGATTTTTTTTAATTGTGTGTTTTTAATAAAAAATGTAGTTGTGCAAGAAAATTTTAACAAAAGTTTTTTGTTTGAACAATATATTAAAAAATTTATACAAAATGTAAACGGAGCGTGCAGAAATACGAAAAATTCTATTGATATAATGACAAAAAGATTTAATACTTCGTCACAATGGTCCTGTTGTTCGTAAATGTAGATACCGAGGGTTAGATGTTTATTTCCTAAGCCAGGACCCTTAGACCCAAAAGATATCGGTAATACAACACCTAAAGGCCATGTGGTAAAACGCAGATGAAGCTAAGGGCCGTCAGCCCCAACTGACCTGGGTTTTCTGCTTACCATTGCAGTCGAATAGTCAGTCGATCTCGAAGAGGCTAAGAGAACACTTGCAAGAGCAAATTTCAATAAACGCGTTTTATTTAAAATCCTAGATCCTGCTTCCCAGAAAACCAACAAATTCAATACAGTATTAGCGATAGTTGTTTGCAAATATCTCGAAAACCAAAATCGAGCGTCGGTAACATGTACAGAAAAAAGTTGTTCAAAACGTAGAAATCTATAATATATTTAAATTTCATCAAAATCTAAGAGGAAGCCCAACTTCTAAATAATTACCGCCAGAATTCCTTCCTCCGCACGCCAAGTGCAACACTATCTTTCATTATGCTGTTACGGATACAGAAACTCTTCCGTTCATTTCCTCACTGGAATCTCTTCCAGATCGTCTCTGGAGGGAAGCGTCCTAGATAACCTTTGATATCTTGGTTGAACCCTTTCATTGGGACTGAGCTCTGGCTCTGATTTAATTGAAAGTCACAAAAACTAGAGTTATTAGTCTGGCCCTAAGTGCCTGATTAGATTATGGACAAAGCAGCCCATTCATGATAAGGGTATATAAACCCTCTGATTCTTGCTCTCGTGGGCTAGTACTTCAGTAGACACGAATCGCGTCACATCTTGCTGTACTTTCGAGAAGTCGACTTTCAGTTAGATCGGGCTAAAGATCCCTTTCGAGTCAAAGTTAACCATACGGATTCCGCGTGTTCGGCATAAAATCTGTTAGGCATTATTAAGGTCACTTCCAAGCCCCCGCATTGCCATTGCGTTAAAATAGGTAATTTTCTTTCTCATTTCTGTTCTTTTACACATGCGCTATCGCGACAAATACATTTGTACTACAGATTATTATAGTAGAATATATTTGTGTTACACGATAATCTTGTGTATACCCTTAATTATCGTCCTATATCCTAATCTAATAGTTGAACGTTCCCACAAGATACAACCTTACCGCTCAGGTTGTATCAATTAGATTATAATAGTTACGAGGCCTTAACCACCTTGCGACTCCCTGATTACGCATCAGGTTCGTTCGCATCCTTTCTACCTTTCCCAAACAAGATTCACACTACCTATTGGCTCCCCAATTCCGATTGGGTTCGTCCACGCAACTTCACCCTCCTAGCGGCTCCCTGATTACACATCAGGTTCGTCCGTATCCTTGCAGCTCCCTGATTTCGCATCAGGTTCGTCTGCATTCTTTCCAACCTCCTAACGGCTCCCCAATTTCGCATTGGGTTCGTCCGTGTCTTGCTACAACTTCCTAGCAGCTCCCCGATTTCGCATCGGGTTCGTCTGTGTTTCTCTCTCCTAGTGACTCCCCAATTTCGCATTGGGTTCGTTCACGAAGTTCCACCTTCCTAGCAGCTCCCTGATTACGCATCAGGTTCGTCTGCGCTTGACTCTATCCTTAGAGGCTCCCCGATTTCCGATCGGGTTCGTCCTCGTCGTCTATCATCCTAGCGGCTCCCCGATTCCGATTGGGTTCGTCCGCTTACCTTCTTCTATCAAATTCATTCCTTATTCCTAGGGTAATAACCCTTCGCCGGCCACTCGTGCTGCTCGCGGCCTTGGCTCGTAACAGAACTGGTGACAGCGGTGGGATGTTCAATTATTTTAGGATCACTTTAATTTTGGGTTTACTATATTAAATTACTCGTAGCTGAGTACAGACAATATACTAGTTTTCGCTAGTTACGTCTCGATATTATTAGCAATATACTAGTTTTCGCTAGTCACGCTTTTATATCAATAATATACTAGTTTTCCTAGTTAAAAGGTTACAATATACTAGTTTTCGCTAGTTACGTCCCATAAATTAATTGACAATATACTAGTTTTCCTAGTTACGTCTTGATATAATGAGCAATATACTAGTTTTCTCTAGTTACGCTCTTATATCAATAATATACTAGTTTCCTAGTTAAAAGGTTACAATATACTAGTTTTCGCTAGTTACGTTTCTTATATACTAGTTTTCTCTAGTTACATTTTCTTAGAAAAAAAAAAAGGGGGAAATGCCGAATTCAACTGCAAATACCTCTTCCGTTGACATAATGAATTTAACGGTTTCACTTGCAAATTCTATGTCACTGTTGACACAAAAGACATGTCTACAAAATATTACCTCGACAATTCCGATCTTTGACGGGGAAGACCCATCCTTAATTCGTTTTGCGCAAACCTTAGAGGACGGGTTAACGTTGATTCCGGAAGGTACGGAAGCCGAGTATTTAGCAATTGTTCTTACTAAGCTTGTCGGGCCAGCACGTAGATGCACGTTAGAGCACAGGTTTACTAGCGTAAAGGCATTAGTTAAACAGTTAAAGAAACGGTTCGCTCCCGGTAAGAGCCTGTCGAACTATCAAGTGGAAATCGCTAGGTTACACATCCGCGATGGAGAGAGTCTACGACAATATATCGATAGGACAAGTCATTTGGTACATTGTACGCGCGGAGCCATTAGGGAAAAATACGAGGAAGAACGTGCCGAAGATTTCATCGAATCAATGGAAAAGGACGTTATCGAGAATTTCATCGACGGACTACCCGATCGAATTTCCCTGAAGGTGTCGGCATCTTTGAAGGATGTAAAAAATCTAGAAAATGCTTACGACGTCGTGCTACAAATAGACAAAAAACTTAGAAACCGACGACAGTCGCCGCGGAACGAATCACCGTCGAGATGGTCGCGCCGAGATTCATATGAGGATTCTCGTTATCGCGAGCGTGAGGTGTCATACCCTTTATATCCGAGCAGATACGATAGACATAGGGATCGTCGCTCCAGGCCATTTGGCCTCGAGGAGGAAAAAGAAGGACGAGCGTCCGCTTGGACCTTACGTCATAGGAGCCCCTCGCACTCCCCGCCTATCGTTCGGATCCATCAATTGTAAAGGACGGGGAAAAGAGATATACAACTTTAAAGACACTGAATTTAAGATTCCCATACCAAAAGCAGTTGTCAACACAAGTTCAATAGGTCAACGTATCAAATAGCTACGTCGGGACCAAGAAAAACGACCGCAGTATCAGGATACAAGCAGTTCAGACGAAATGGGAGAGCCCACCCTGGATAGGGTACAGCATTCGCCGATAAGATTACGGCCTGACGGAGGAGCTAGAAGTCGGTCGGCTGCGGATCCTCCCGCCACGCTTCCGCACTCTACCTTGGCGTGCGATCCGGTTGGACCTGGAGGGCGTTCGTCCTCGAAACACGCGCCCCATTGCAAATATCATAAACTTTGCAAAGCACGTGATGGGCAGCAGGAGAGGCTGTGTCACTAGTATTTCAAGGGCAGAGGACGGACGCATCGAGGGGCGCCTTCTCCTGGACAGGCTGCCGGGGCAACCACCGCACGATGTGATTGAGGGATGGCTCCAACAGGGATTCGTCGTCTCAATCTAAGCGTCACCATAGAATAAGTACACACACTACACCCACACTACACTACACCCGTCAATTTTTCTTTCTCTCTCTCTTTTTCTTTTTCTTCCGCGAAGTACATGTATATATATAGACATTTCTCTTATTTTGCGCGCTTTTTCCCCTCTTGTTTGCTTTTGTTTGTCATATCTATTCCGATCAAATTTTTTTTTTTTTCTCAAGTCCATACTATCTAGGACGTTCCCTTCCTGTTGAGAAAGCATCACGCAAACCGCGATGTTTCTTCTTGGTGGGGAGATGTTACGGATACAGAAACTCTTCCGTTCATTTCCTCACTGGAATCTCTTCCAGATCGTCTCTGGAGGGAAGCGTCCTAGATAACCTTTGATATCTTGGTTGAACCCTTTCATTGGGACTGAGCTCTGGCTCTGATTTAATTGAAAGTCACAAAAACTAGAGTTATTAGTCTGGCCCTAAGTGCCTGATTAGATTATGGACAAAGCAGCCCATTCATGATAAGGGTATATAAACCCTCTGATTCTTGCTCTCGTGGGCTAGTACTTCAGTAGACACGAATCGCGTCACATCTTGCTGTACTTTCGAGAAGTCGACTTTCAGTTAGATCGGGCTAAAGATCCCTTTCGAGTCAAAGTTAACCATACGGATTCCGCGTGTTCGGCATAAAATCTGTTAGGCATTATTAAGGTCACTTCCAAGCCCCCGCATTGCCATTGCGTTAAAATAGGTAATTTTCTTTCTCATTTCTGTTCTTTTACACATGCGCTATCGCGACAAATACATTTGTACTACAGATTATTATAGTAGAATATATTTGTGTTACACGATAATCTTGTGTATACCCTTAATTATCGTCCTATATCCTAATCTAATAGTTGAACGTTCCCACAAGATACAACCTTACCGCTCAGGTTGTATCAATTAGATTATAATAGTTACGAGGCCTTAACCACCTTGCGACTCCCTGATTACGCATCAGGTTCGTTCGCATCCTTTCTACCTTTCCCAAACAAGATTCACACTACCTATTGGCTCCCCAATTCCGATTGGGTTCGTCCACGCAACTTCACCCTCCTAGCGGCTCCCTGATTACACATCAGGTTCGTCCGTATCCTTGCAGCTCCCTGATTTCGCATCAGGTTCGTCTGCATTCTTTCCAACCTCCTAACGGCTCCCCAATTTCGCATTGGGTTCGTCCGTGTCTTGCTACAACTTCCTAGCAGCTCCCCGATTTCGCATCGGGTTCGTCTGTGTTTCTCTCTCCTAGTGACTCCCCAATTTCGCATTGGGTTCGTTCACGAAGTTCCACCTTCCTAGCAGCTCCCTGATTACGCATCAGGTTCGTCTGCGCTTGACTCTATCCTTAGAGGCTCCCCGATTTCCGATCGGGTTCGTCCTCGTCGTCTATCATCCTAGCGGCTCCCCGATTCCGATTGGGTTCGTCCGCTTACCTTCTTCTATCAAATTCATTCCTTATTCCTAGGGTAATAACCCTTCGCCGGCCACTCGTGCTGCTCGCGGCCTTGGCTCGTAACAATGCATAATTATTATTAAATGGCAATAAAAAAAAAGAAAATCCTGAAACACGTATCTTCTATTTTGGATCAAAGATCACAAACCGAAAGTTACATTAAAATTAACTAACAATAAATACGAGAATCTGCAAAAAAACATCAAACTTTGAATATATTGTTTAAATAAAAAACGTTTGTTAAAATTTTCTTGCATTACTACATTTTTTATTAATAACACACAATTTAAAAAAGAATCGAATATTTTCGACCACTGGTTTCCAAGATATCTAAAAAAATATGGTCTTGACCCCAACTTTGAGGGTTGTTTTCACCCCTTCAGAGTGAATGGTTGCCGATAAAAAAACACGTGTCACATACTTTTTGAAGAACTATATCTCACATAAGTTTCATCAAAATCGGTTTGTATCAACTGAATCTGTTCTCTTGTAAGTCATTAGAACTAGATGGGACTTTACAACCCTTAGACCTTGTCCCTTCCGCGTCATACTTTCGACAATGCATTTTTCCCACACCCTTCCACATTCTCCTCTCCAAAATAGGTTACATATAGAGCTGCCGAAACAGCAGTAGGGCAGTTTTATTGTTTGCGAATTCTTGACTAAGAAGTTACTGTTTGCACCTTACTTCGCTATCGTACATTTTCCTTAAATAAAACGTCTTTTCAATTCATAAAAAGTGTTGTACTCAATTCTGAACACGGAATTCAACATCGCTCGCCGTGTAATATAAAACAATAGTTTCTTAATGGGAGCTAGATCACGACTTTACATTACACACTATTGGAGTGTACACCGAGGTGCACAGAGCGAAGGAGTAGGGGTTCCTTTTTACCTAAGTTTGTTGCAGGTCCGCAGGTCAACGTCACGGAACCTAGGGTGCAGGGTCAGTCCGAGTTAGCATGTCGTATCAGCCACTTCAACCGGTTTTTTGTCTATCTCACATTGTATACACGCAGATTCCTCAATTGGTGGAGTGTCAAATAAACAATCATTATCTAATTATATTTGATTCTTTATATCTCGGTTTCCCAACACACACACACTTCACATTACACACACTTGTACATTGATTAATATCTGGTCCAGATGTTGAAGTTAGCACCCGAAAAATCAGGATTGCAAAGGAGGGAGGTAAGGCTTTCTCTTTGATCAGTCTTCGGCAACATTGTGAACTCATCAGTAGGATTATCAGGGTTGTAATAAACCTCAGCAATTAGGTCAGGTTTCCCTTAGAAATATACATCAATGCACCAGCTGCATATCTTGCATTGTCCTCTTGCAATCTACCGGATCTTCTATGATTGATACTTGACTCTTAAGGTGGACAGCGGAGATGCTTGTTCTTGGATATTGTGGAGTTCGGACATCGAGAGATCCATAGACAGAACAGACATGATTAGCCATTAATGTCTTCAGTAGCAGGAGTATTACGGTTACGTCGGCTCTTTAGAGTAACGAGGCGTTAGTCTATACCTCCAGATGTTATGGCGTTGACCATTACGAAGAGAGGTCGGATGGTCAATGAAACAGGCTGGGTCCCTTGACATGATTGAACGGCTGATCAACCGTGTGTCCTTTGAGGGAAAGGAGGTCTGGAGCAATGGTCACGAACTACAAGCATTTGATATCTAATCTATCTTGGCCTGGTTGGCTATTCGTTGAATATTTCATGTTTTCTTATTCTTCGGGTATACTTGGCGACACGGTGATCCGGATGGATGAAAAACCGGTGCGGGATCAGCAAGTCAAAGGGTCGTGGTCGGGTCGGTGTAACGATTATAGAAGAGCCGCGAATGACAAAGAAGATTTATTCATCTGTCGGCGAAGTAGAGCGTGGGTAGAAGCTAAGAGGCAAGCAAAAGACAAACAGAATAGGTCCGCAGACCGTTTTCGTTATTCATGAGCCGACATCTCCTCGGCTGGCTGCAGCGTCGATCGATTCACGTCGACGACGTCTAAGCATACACATCGATATTGATATTAGGAGGAATCGAAGCAGCGCCGATAGTAATTTCAAGTGACGAGACAAAGCGGAATAAAATCGTTCCGCCGAGTCAATATTTGTGTGCAAGGAGACACCTACGGACGCGAATAATCTAACCGAGTACGTTCCCCGCGCGCCGCAAATTTAAATTCTCCGCCTACTATTCCCCACAGCCGCGTATCGATTCGCGCTAAAAATACAGATATCGTTGCCCGGAGTAGTCTGTTCATGGTATAATCCCACTTTCCCGGCTATTCTGGCATTCGCTGAACGTCTGCATTTCACTAGGACTAGAGATAGCAGTGGTTGGTTCTTAGAAATTACAGAGCGGTCGCGAGACGTCTCAGGTGGCAGAAAATTTAAGGGGAGGTTCTCTGTAACGATACACAGTGCTCCATTTAAGCTAGGACACCTAAATATCTTTTCATATGGTTTTGATACACAAATTATTATTGCATCGTGTACACAACATGACCTTCAAATGACCTCGACCATTGAAAGCTGTTGTATATTGAGATGGCAGGCTTTGAAGAAAGCTCAATAATCAAGAACGTGAATGTAGATAAACATGTTTAGAAATGAATTACAGTTTGGAAATTTATCTTTATACGCTCTACCTGTTTTCCGTAGACACTGATTAGATTTACCGTAAATCAGTACCGTGTTAATTTTCTCGTGGGTTAAATGGTGGTTCATTTCAATTAGTACGTCGATACACTGATAAGTTTGAATTTATCAGGATTTCAAGCAGTTATGTCTTATCTTTGTGATAGTAAACATGTTTATTCACGTTTACTTTCTCGATTGTCGAGTCTGGATCAAAGCTTGCGAGATCGCAATGATAGACATCAGTTTTACATTTGAAAGTCATGTTATATCCTGTATAAAACGAAAATCGTTTCTCAGTTATTAACTTCCCGATTTATAGGGAAGTTATTGTAATTTACAATTGAAATGCCCCTAAAGTGCTGTAATCGGAATAACAGAGGTGTACGTTGAGTAGGTCATGGACGGGAGCCACAGTCACGTATGAAATGACAGATACGAATTTACCTCGGTCGGTGTCATTAGGGCCCCAGAGGTTCCATGACCTAACCAATGTACAACTCTGTTGATCGGGTTACGGCATTTATGAAGAAATTGGTCGGGTGAAACAGTAAAAGACTAGAAAATTTCAAGAATGCTGTAACGTTGATTTCAATCTAACAAAGTCAGTAGGGGATGCAATCAATTTTTACGTTATTCCTGCCTCCCACAATCAACGCAGAACATTTTTAATAACTGTAACATGATATTTGGTCCCCTCAGGGTTTCAAATTCATTTACCAATCCCCCTCTTTTCCACTCTCACCATCGCCTTTTCAGCGGGACCTACTGTTTATGGTGGGTTCCGAACCACCTTTTGCCAACAACACGTGAAAAACAACTCGGGTGGGTCACTTTCCAGTTTTTTACCAGACGGTCACCCATCCTAGTGCCGTTCACGTTCCACATTGTTTAACTTCGGTGATCTAACGAGAACCGGTGCTTTCAACGGGACTACGGTGGTTGGCTCATTTTTAATAACTGAGAAACTGTAATTTTCTTCTTCATTTTCGTCTTATATTGTCATGGAGAAACGCCTCTTAATTTTGTAGATGTTTAGCATAATCCGAGGACAGTACACTGTAAACATTCGAAGCAGACGAGTTTCCTCTCAAAGATTTGATTTCCTATTTCAACAGCATCCAGCAAGAGACATCGCATACTCCGCTATCGACTCTCAATACTACTCTACCCGCTCGCAGCACTATCGAAAGAGCAGCGAGCAATTTCCGCGACAGAAATAGACGCAGAAACGAGCCGAACAGTCGTCTGGGGACGTCGGAAAGTTTGAATTTTCCGCGTGCATCTCGTAGCTTTTTGGTCGGACGGTTATCAAAAGGCGGAAGAAGCGGAGAAAGAGAGACTGGTTCCGACGCGGTTTTCAGACGGAGTCCAGGCAGCCGGGGAATTTCCTGGTGGCCGGCGAACAATGGCCGTGGTGGATTCGATTTCACGCGGGAGGGTACAGTGAACCTCTCGAAAAGTCGCCAAAAACGAAATGGAAAATCAACGTAAGAGAAACCACCATATTCAGCAAAGTTGAAGTACAGTAAATCCTATTAATATTCTGACAGTCTCAAAAGAACTACGTGTCGTGAACAGAAATATTTTCACAAATTCCAATTGATTGGTGTTGGATTATCAATAAGTGACCAGCACAATGAACTTCTGCTCGTAGTCAAAAATTAATCAACGGTCTCAGTATCGTATTCATAAACAGAGATTACGATGTATGCCATTTCACACGTTGTTTCAAGAGCCGGACTGTGGGGCCTAATCTAAACAGTCTGGAGACACGAGTGGACCCGGTTCTTTTTGGGGTTCCAACGGATTTCCTCTTAGAGTCACTTGAAGTTAAGATTTCGTTTGGTAAAAAGCTTCCTCCCGCGCCGTGAAATAAAGAGATGTTTCATTTCAAAACTACCAGTGTGCATTCCGTTAACATCCATATCCAATAATTGTAACTGTATAGAAAATGCTGAAAGTTGCCTATTTTTGGTCTTAAATGCAAAAAATCGATTGATCAGAAACGTGTCAAAGGGTATAGCCGGATAAGATGGTCAAAAATACCCTTGAACCGAATTGTATCGACGATGCGCCATTCGATAGGACACCAAGAAAAAACATACTGTGCAAAGTTTCAACACTGTATCTCGATCGGGAGGGTAGTTATGGGGTAAAATCGAAAAATCACTTTTTGGCCTGTTTTCCCTAGTTAATTATGTTTAGAAATTCTGAGAAAAATTTGACACATGTCAAGTACCCAAATGCATACTTCGCAATTGGTTTCAGATTTTTAAAATGAAGATCCTGTTTGTAAAAAATCAAAAACCTCGTAAAAATGCAGATTTAACATGGAAATTCTGAATTGGCCAATTTTATATTTTTACAGTAGCGATATATTGTTACTGGTATTGTTCATGAATTTTTCAGATTTTTTGGTTTGGTGCGTTGTTGTTATGTGCGATTTTCATTTAAAAAATCTGAAACCAATTGTGAAGTATGCATTTGGGTTAGGTTAGCATGACATGTGTCTGATTTTTCTCAGAAATTGGAAACATAATTAGCTAGGGAAAACAGGCCAAAAACAGATTTTTCGATTTTACTCTATAACTACCCTTCCGATCGAGAGACGGGATTGAAACTTTGCACAGTATGTTTTTTCTTGGTGCCCTATCGAATGACGCATCGTCGATACAATTCGGTTCAAAGGCATTTTTGACCATCTTATCCGGCTATACCTTTGATTTAATTTAAAAAGAAAGGCGTAACATTCGTATTTGTTAGACTTCGTTTGAATGCTTCATGACGAGTGGGACTCTGTAAAATACGGCAATAGAAAAGAGAAAGGAAAGAGAAAGGAATATTATAATATCTGTATTTCTACAAGAAACCTATTGTGTTTTGTCATCTTCATACACTGTATTATATGTAGTGTATTTCTGTTTTGTAATTATGTTGTAATAAATCTCATATGAGATTTTCCATAATAAAACAAAAAAAAAAAAAAAGAGAAAGGAAGTACTCACGTCCAGCGAGGTCTCGTCGGCGCGACGTGGTCCTCGTCGTCGTGGTTGGTCGTTGCCACGTCACTTCCGTCGCGGATCGATCGCCGGTGGTGCATCAATGATCGCCGGCCGATCGCTGGCTCGAAGACTCTTCGTGGTGATTTCCGCGGGCGATCCACGGGCACGCGTGACACTGAAACAACCAAGACGAATGGCTCGCTATTAAATCACGCCGAGTATCGTTTAACCGTGTCTGATCGATACTCGCGGGGGCAGGAGGCGGTGTCGCGGCTTGTCGCGTGGCCCACCGTCCCTGCACTCCCACGGGTTGTCCCGGGTCCCGCGGCGTGTTATTAAATTCCTGTTACGCGGCCCACCCCCACCCCCCACCCCCCATCCTCACTAACCCCCACGGACACCGAACGGTAATTACCGCGGGCTTACATTTTTCTCGGTCAGCGGCGGCGTTTAATTGCTAGCCGGCCGCGTGCAGTTTTAATCAAGCCGAACTAATTTTTCGACCGGTCGCGCGCACCGGCCAGAGGAAACTTCCGAGGAACTTGTTGCGGCTGCCGCTGATTAAAGTTTTTCGGACGGCTGCGTGCCGCCTCCGGCGATCTCTCGATATCGCGCGCTCCGCTCTCGGCCTCCACACCGTGCCCCTCAAACATTTTCACCATCCGACCAAGCCAACTTAAACTTTCTTTTTTACTCTTCCGTGATTCCGCTCGTGCAACTACGACGAACACCGGCGCTCACCTCTCGACTACACTATCTGTGAAGCTCGCTTGACTGATCGACTCGATTTTTCGGATGCTTTTTAAAATAATATTAGCACACAGGCGAACTTCAAAGTTTTTCGCCGCGTTTCCCGATCTCTGGTGAAGGCAAAAAATTCGTTGTTCGCGAGAAGATCCACTGTCTTTAAGACATTCCTAAGGTTTTTCTTTTGCCGGAAGATTCGCAGTCGATAACACAATTTTATTAGCATTTCGTAACATTTTCTTTAAGGTTACAGCGATTAAAACGTTTTTACTCCGAAAAATGTAGAAGAGAAAAGAAAATTTATCTATTCTGTGTGGCTACATTTTTATTTTAATGCTTAAAAAGTGCTGAAGTGTCAAATCAAACAGAACTTAGTACGGTTTTTACTTATTTCAGATCTGCAAAGGCTACTACCACTGCAAATAAGATTATATTTTATTCCAATTTCTTAAAATTCGTCTACAAAAATTGCAAATTGCATAAACATCCGCAGTGTGCTGATCACAAACGAATAAAATTTCATTTCATCTAAGAAGAAACGCGCAACGTTCATACTTGTTACACTTTGTACAGATCTTCATCACAAGTCTGATTCGTTAAAGTACTAGTAAAGGGTTATAAAGATGGAGGAACAATTAAGTACAATCAACGTTGGCGCAACAATACTTTTCTGCATCAGAATCGTATTACCAGCAAACTCGAACGGTGCCACGTTCTATGCACGACGGCAGCCTACTTGAATTACGGTAACAAGCTTGGCACTGCCTGTTGCAAAAGCAACTTCTTCATGTTATTAGAGCCACCGCTACACGAACGCTGCAATCTCTTGAAACAGCGTCGCGTCACAAACCGGAGGGGAGATAAACGTGGCAGTCGAGACTATGGGGTCAATCGAACATGTCAATTAATGCACGCACGATAAAGGAACGGTCGTTTTATGGCGAAATTGAACTGATTTATAAATGGAACATCCTCCTTCGCTTTATCTGGAGGAACGTAACTCTCTCTCTCTCCGGTCATTTTTTCTTATTTGGACGATTGATGCGAGAGAATGCATTTTTCCGAGGCAGAATCTTCAGACAACGAATCACTGTAGTATCAATCGTTCAGTCAAACACATTCTTCAATTATATGTTCTCCTACATTGTTCAAAAAACAGAAATAGCACTCGAGTTAAATATGTTACTATCTAATCAATTACCAAACGTTTAAGTAACGTATGAGATATTATATGTATATCAATTTAATATATCCATAACAAAGAGAATATGAAAGACAATGGAAATATTTTAGATCGGAAGAAATGTTTCATTTTCGAGTTCAAATAGCTCCGAGTGCAAAGGGATAATTTTACTTCTCAACAGAGACGTACAACAAGGTTTAACCATTTGCAGTCGCAGCTATTGTAACTCGAAAATGAAACATTTCTTCGTATCTAGAATAATTCCATTTTATATAATTTCTGTCAATTTATGGATATGAAATTGATGTAACACCTCCTCGAATATTTTAAATTGATTAGATACCATCATATTGGATAATCTAAACAATATTTTTAATAACGGTACAGCAATTTCTAGTGGTGGGACTTGAAAGTAGGTACCTGGGTACCTAATTATTGATAGAAGAGTTAATCATTCATGTGTACATCGAACGAATGATACGCAGAAACCTGGGAATTCTGGTTCACGAGTTGGTAAGTAGAAAAAAAGCGAGAAAAAGATTTGGTCGTATGAGCGGCTCTCTCGAGTGAATGGGTCGGAGCTTTCTGCGGTTTCACGGCCGTTTCAATTTACTTGGAGCTATGTTAGCGAGGATCAAGAGGGAGATAGAGACAGAGAAAGGGAGAGGGCCATTAAAACGCACGAAATCGGACTGGAATAATAGCGAGAAAGGGAAAAAGAAAGAAAGAGGGAGCGAAGGGAGAAAGGACAAGAGGGTCTGCT
Source organism: Lasioglossum morio (assembly GCA_916610235.2). Lineage (NCBI taxonomy): Eukaryota > Metazoa > Arthropoda > Insecta > Hymenoptera > Halictidae > Lasioglossum > Lasioglossum morio. Next base: position 3,329,297 of record OU744334.1, on the reverse strand, counting down.
TCGCTGGTCGAAATTCAAAGTACTAGATGACAACGGGTGTAGGGTGAGGTTAGACTGAACCGTACTTACATATACACACACATCCATAAGTCATCGAACACTTATTTATCTTCAACAAAATGATAATTACAGAATATAAGCTTCCAGTGTGATTTTACTATTTTATTTTGATAAGCTGTGGCTATTATACGATAATATTTCAATGCAAAATTAAATATGTACATATAGTACTATGTGAATAAATTTTGGAAAAAGAGATTGAGAAATTGTGGGGCGATTATGAATGTTAAAATTGTAACAGTGATTTTATGAGTGGCAGGCCTGTGTCTGGACCGCTGGCACAGCAGCCAATCATCGATCGCGTACGAACCGTTAAAAAGAATCGACCGTGTTCGATTTCTTTCCTTGATCAGACGCGAACTGAAAAAAAAATCCTCACGATATGTAAAAGTATGCATTAAGCGATAAGTTGTAAATCATAAAGTTCTTTTCTTTAGTTAAAAGTGTTCCTAAGTGTATATAACGAAAATACTCAGTTCAGTTTATTAATTGTATATCAAGAGAAATATACAAATTAAAAGTTAAGCACGTGGCGTTCATATCTCACCTCCACGCTAAAAATAGAATTTTAACAATGAAAAAATTAAAAAATATAAAAATGATAATTAAAATTTAGAAAATATGAGATATTTTGGTCAGATTTAATTCACGTGTACTCGACATTAGTTTAAAATTAGCAAGTACTATTTTTATTTCTAAATATAAATTCTTGATAACAGAAAATCGTCCTCATCCAAAATTGAAGAAGTGTCTCACGACTTATGGACGGGAGTGTACGAGTACGTGGGATCATGCTAACCGTACGTGCACGCGGTTGTTGTCTAAAAGCGTGTGAGGGAACGAGGGGATGGGTTTAAAAGGGTGGTTCATGCCGATGTACAGGTTGTTCAACAATGTGTTGAATAATGTTCCAACAGAACTTTAAGGTCACTCGAAAACCGAAATAATTCATTTTCATAATATAATAAAACGTACAATAGGAGCAACAGAAAAGAAGCAAGAATTCTCGGGAGTTGAATCTGCCCCGGGCGAAAGTGTAAATCGAAAGCTCGGCGGTCTGGCCATAAATAATCCAAGATTATCATTCGTTTAAAAAGTTTCATAGGATCCCGCGGGACCGCCATCTCGCCGGCTGTTTAATCCCGCTAAAACCTTTCGAACTTTTTCGACCTAGTGGCACGATCCTTCAATTCTCATCGCCCCCTGTCTCGCGAACTTGTTTAAGTTTTAAGAGTAATATAAAAAAGTCAAGTAATATTGCCGAGGGAAATTGAAAGCCGTGAGGCGGCGGGGACAGTCCCCGGAGTTATGGATCGTAATCACGTCGTAAGCTCGCGTTGATGCCGAAACCTGAATATAAAACAGGGCAGTTAAGGGCGGCGATAATGAAACGTCCTGTACAGGCGACGAGCGACGACGAGCGACTCGTCGTTGTGTTCGCAAGTAATGTATCGCGTTCTTTGGGAACACAACCTTTTTCTCCGTGGCACCACTCTCATCCCCCGACACCTTTTACCTTTCACGATCCCTCTCGCACCCTCTACCCCCCCCCCACCCCTCCGACCAACCCTCGTTTTTCCGTTTCCTGGCTCGGCCCGTCTTGCTCTTTCTCCGATTGTTCGCCGATGCGGCCGCGTGTTTCCAGACTCGTAGGACAACTGCGTCGCACCGACACAATGGGACATTATGGGACAATCGACGATGCATGCTCGGGGACCGGATGAAAGTGTCCTCGTTCCCTGCTAAATTAGTCCGAATTGTAGCGGAGCCAATGATCTCACCGGTACGATTACAATCCCCTCTTCCTCCTCCCTGTTTGGTTCTTCTCCTCTTCTTCTCAGCTGTTTCTGTTGAAAATTTCGAGACGGAATTGTGCTCGAAGTCGCGCTTACGCGTTCAGTACCCGCCATTTAAAGTTTATCTTTTGATCTTGCGTTTCTCTAGTTCTTATTATAATGTAATAGTTACACTTGAAATACCACGGGGAACAAGGTCAATCTTGTCTTGTCTAACCTAATTAAATTTCAATAGTTTCCTCTCTCGATCCTGTTTCCCCCCTCTGTCTTTCTCAACACGCTGCTCCTTCTCTAATCAACGGCTCGTTTTTATTATCGTTGTTACACTTAAATTTCTCCTGGAGCTCCTTTGATCTCAGACGCTACTCTGTTTTTATCAGCTCTGCGTTAAGGGGGTGTTCTCCTTTCCAGCTAAAGCTGCGCGTCTTACTGTTTTCATAAAGTGACGACAGCTACACGCTGCCGAATAATGCAAATTCTCTTACTTAGTGCTTTTGACTACTGAAAAACTCCATCTTTGCATTATTGAAGAATGTGAAACCCGCACCTTTAAGGGTAGAAGATCCTCTGCGGTTGGGAGGAAGAACTTTCGAGATATTGTCGTTTAAAGTTTCGATCACTAATTCTTTGAGCCTCGGGAATTTTGTTCTCACAACTTTTTATGAGGTAAATCCGTAAATACTATAGAATAACGATTGATGAATGCGTAAACTCGAATGTTTGACAACGACAGACATTTACTTGGAACTTCGACGTTTTCTTTGGCTGAAATAAAAGGACAGTTGAAATATACAATTTACAATACGAAATCTATAAATATGTAAAGTGTCTTATTATTTTGATTTATTTCTCGATTAATTCGGGAATACACTTGGTCTTCGAATACGTCGGGTTATTCAGTTAGCCAGCTACGCAGCGAGCGTACACCAGCGGAGACACTATTTTAAACTAGTTGAGTGGAACAACCGGGAATCGGCTGCGGCGCCAGCGATTTCATCCGACTGGACGTTCTGTTTTTAATCATTCGAGGCTAACGAACCGCGGCCGCAGCTCGTTGCGCGCCGGTATTTCGAATATTCAGCCGTATTGCGATCGACAATGTCAACGCCGCGATAATATCGGATGGATAGGACGTGTCCAACGAGTGTCCGTCTATTTCCAGCGGAATTACTCGTGATCCGAATTATTCCGCGGGGGAAAGTCCGCGCGAGACTGAAACGCGAGGCGAAAATCGCGTTGCACGTCGCGATGTCGTATAATCGAGGTATGTAACGTCTCCCACGGATTAACAACAAACGTGTGGCCACTCTGCTGTAGTTTAATTTGTTGTTTATTCCCGGCCATGGAACATTCCACGTTTATTTCGTGTCGAACCGGATTGAACGAATGAATTTAGTATTCGCTCCAATGTTAGATAAAATAATTGAAAATAATAAAGAAATGCATCAATATAAAATAATGAACGAGGTAGAATACGCATTGATTTCTGTAGGAAACTCCTTCCACGGATTAACAACAGACGTGGCCACTCTACCGTTGTTTAATTTGTCGTTCATTCCCGTCCATGGAACATTCCACGTTCATTTCGTGTCGAACCTACTCGAGGCCAAGATGAAAAAGTCAAACGACAAATAAGATTGATCGCACGTGAGTCGGTATTAATTAACGCGACGTGCGTCTCTTTTACGTACTATTTTCACGGCGGATATAGAGACTGGGAATATTGCCGGCAACGTTCGCTACCAGGCCTGAACCCTGTGCGCTTCAATTGAAACTGTTGCGTCGACGAATCGATCCCGGACCTAAAAGTGGTCAGCCTCGGCGGGATAGCGTCGTGGTTATGGTTTTACGGTCGGAAAGCTGATTCGTGTACGTGTTCGGTGAAATTGATGATTACCCTGCGGACGAAATTAATTCGATCGCTCGCGATGCTGTCGCTCGTTGTGCACACCCCCTTTATTCCTCACACTATTTCATTTTCCGATGGACACAACGCTAGAATTTATGAGGCTGCTGCCAAAAAGTAGTTGGCAAGCAATAGGTATAGTTTAACTGTACATGCAACGGCACTTAACTGTATCGACTACGCATAAACTGTTCGCAGACTCGCCCTGTATATTTTACTAGTTCGAATAATAACCCATCTTTTTTTTTTTAATTAGGAAATCTCATATTAGATTTATTACAACATAATGCTTAGCACAGAGTATTACAAGGTATATTGTATGGTATAACAATAATATTAGTTACAATATAAAAATCGAAAATCCTTATGCACGTAGGTTACATGTATTTAAAAAGGCTATCATATATATGCAAGCACTAATATTAGGTTCAGTTATTAAGCAACTTACGTCCAATGGCAATTGAGAACCTGCTCTAGTAAGGTTCTGGATAAGTTGGATCCTCTGATCATTATATAAATTGCACTGCCATAGAACATGGTTAAGCGTTTCCTGCTCCTGGTTACATTTACAATTGGGATTATCGATGATGCCAATGCGAGCAACTGAAGCAGCCATATGGTAATGGTCCGCCCTGCATCGATTAATTGAAACAATACATTGTCGTGTTAGCTTTTTATGCCCAAACCAAGGTGAACGAAAATCATTATAGAATCGTTGAAAATAAGCTTTACCCTTATGTATTATACCCTTGATCTTTTATTATTTTAACTGAATTTAAAATTGCATCCTTCTTAAAAGTTTCGGATAAGTCAGTAAATGGAATCTTAGAGACCTTCAAAGAGCTGGCAACAGTAGCTTCTTTAGCTAGGGCATCAACCCTCTCGTTGCCCCAAATAACCCATCTTTTGTGATAGACTTTATGCATGTATGACGAAAACCAGTTGTAATGTAAAACAGTATAAAATGTTTTGATATGTGGAAATGTTGAAATTCGTGGTAAAACGAACGCCGAGAACCCAGCTAGATAAGTGCGTTTATTTTTACACCAACCTAATAAAATTGCTACGATTGTTCCGTATTAAAATAGATTTTCGTTGTGTCGGAGGGTGCAGAACGTTGTTCCAGTGCGGCGCGTTTTAGCGTTTTTATCCGCTCCATCCATTTTAAGTTACCCTCCGTTTCCGGACGAATAACATCAGAAGCTTAATCCTCTATCACAACTTACGCGCGTAATCGCGCGTGAAAGACTCCACAAAGACTTTTAACGCTTCCCTATTCGAAATCCTCCCGGACGATTTCGCGACTGTCACGTGTAGCTCCATTAATATTAATGCCTCGGTTCGAGAATAAATTCTATCCGCCGCCCGGCAAAGAAACATTCAAATGCATCGAAATTTACGGAATCCACCGTATCCGCGGTTAACATTGCTCCTAACTCATCCCATTGTGTCCGAGCGCTCGTCGGGGCTGCTTTTGTTCTTCCTGTTTGATCGCTATTGAAAATATCAATAATTAAGGGGAATTTTTGCGACGGTACATCCACCGAACGCTGAAACTTCACGCGTTGCCACGAAGAAATTAGAAGATTCAATCTATAGATTTCAGCCAGCAAACATTTCAAGCGGGTGTGCACCAGGGTGGTCCTTATTTTGCGAGCATGAAATTTTGGACACGCCTTCCCCCAATATTGTTCCTTTTCATGAAAAAATGAAATCTGTTTTTTTCCAAAGTTTGGATTTTTACCAAATCCAAAGTTTTAAAGCTATCGGATGTTGGGAAGTCGTGCCTCATCGAGCGCGAAGTTTTCAAATAGAAGTAACTGCGCGCTAAATGTGAAGAGTATACTGAAAATTCAAGTTAAATATTCTATACCTCCAAACATATCATAATTTCTTAGGTGCATTCAAGTACAAGTGTACTTTGTACGAATTAAGATTATTCCACATTAATTAGCCTGTCTAATTGCTGTCCGCCATCTTTCCGCTAACAAGTCCGTTTTCGCTCAAATCTCGTGTTTCGGGTTAACAGTGTAAAAATCCTATCACAATCCCTCATGAATTCTGCAGACGGTTAGAGGCCCCTGCAGCAATACTAAAAACTTCTAAAAAAAAATGTTTTTTCTTTTTTCTCCTATAAAATTTCTCATGTTTTTGTCAACTTCAACGTCAATGAGGCACGCCTTCCCCTTATCCGATTAACTTTATCTTTTGCAGGAATTATTTTCTTACTAAATGGCACAATTTTAGGGGGAGACGTGAAAAAAATCTCGCAAAAAAATTTTCACCAAGTATAACTAAGGACCACCCTAGTGTGCACTTTCGAAAGCGACAACCCTCCGATTTTGCTGAAATTTTTGCCGAAGCTTATCCTTGATTAAAGAAGAAAGTCACTAAAAGGTTTTTTCTGCGACAAATCCTCGTTTGCTCCCAGCCCTCTTCAAAGTTTTGACAGTTCGTACTAAATATTTTCGAAAATATCGATTTTAGGGAAGAAACAGCTCTACAAAAAAGATTATATACATTTGTTACGTAAACCTATTATTTTGGCTGTTATCTCACAAAATAACTCGACGGGGTAACATGTAATTCTATGCATTGTGTTTCGTTGCTAGTAATTCTACGTTTATTATATAAAAATAAATCGCATTAATTTATATTTTGTTAAAAAAAATGAGTGGCCACAAAACCTATTCTCAAAATTTCAGCCAATTTAAAACCATGCAAACCTTTACATACTGTCTACATGGAAATACTGTCTGAGTAGGTTTGGGCTAGTTTTTGGTGGGGGCGTTAATATTGCTAACTGTTGGAATTACGTAAAATATGTACGACTTTATTTGTAGAACTTTTTAAACATCTATTTTTTGTTGGAGAACTTTTTATGTACAATTAATATTTTATGAAATAATTAACAAAAACAGATTTACCTTTGAAGGGGATTTACATATTAGATAAACAGAAGCTACAGGGTGTCCCACCCGATTTCGACATCTTGATTTTCTCTATTGTTACTCGAAGCGAAAAATGTTTCAGCGGAGGCTTGAATGGTATCGAGTGGAGCATATTCCGCTGTTATTAATTTTTTCGTGAGTGGGCGCGTAAAGGTCATATAAAGGTCAACATTGTTCTTTTAAATAGAATGAGGTATTTTTTAATACATTAATCAACGCAGCTGGACATTCGTTATAAAAAAGTACTAACCTATGTATGTTGAAAAGTTAGTAGTTCAGGAGATATTTGAATTTAAATTATTTAAATTCTTAGGGCATCATTACTGCCGCACTAAGACGTTACTTCTGTTCGGTTTGTTTTGTACGACAGTAATGGTGTTTTAGAATTATTCAAATTGAAATATCTCCTGAACTACTAACATGTCGACATACAATTCTTTATTTTCATAACGAATGTCCAGCTGCATCGATTGATGTATTAAGAAATACCTCAGTCTATTTAACCCTCATCCGTCCTTCATTTCACGAACTGAATCTCGGTGTCCCTCGGTGTCAAATTGACACAGTGATTAAAAAAATTGATAAAATAACAAGTCAAACAGTTACTTATCGATGGTTTTTTCATTCAAGTTGATGAGTTAACATTTACAGCTTAAAAAGAAATGAAAGTCACCAAGTTTCCGACAAATTTACTTACAAATAACAGAACAATATAACTTATTTCGGGAAAACTGTGTCAAATTGCCACGAGGGACGGATGAGGGTTAAAAAAACAAAGTTACCTTTACGCGTCCACTCACGAAAAAACTAATAAAATCGGAATATGCTCCACTCGATGCCATTCAAGCCTCCGCTGAAACAATTTTCGCTTCGAGTAACAATAGCGAGAAAATCAAGATGTCGAAATCGGATGGGACACCCTGTATATACAAAATTTTATCAAAATCGGAGTGTTGTCGCTTTCAGAAGTTTATCCCAAAGCGATTTCAGGAACATTAAAAGTTTTCAATGTTTTACTAGTCCGTTTCACGGATCGAGCGAATCAGGTGCAGTGTGAAATTCTTGAAGTGAGAATGGTCAGAGGGGTGTATATTCTCAGGTCCAACATTCTTCATGGTCGCGGAGAATCGGTGGAAGAGGTAACTCGAAACGACAGATTTGTCTTGGCGAGGTAACGAAACAATGGTGGGGCACAATGACCGCCGGACAATCCAGACGCGAATAGTCTGTGCGTAGGTACTCTTACGGGGCACAAGAGAGTAGCAACTCCGTGGCAGATCGCGATGGCTATTTGCACGGGGAGGCTCCTTTGTTATCTTTCACGGGGGATAGATATCCCGCGATCCCAAAAGCCATCGGTCTGCGGGGCGGATGACACGCGGCCTCATACACGCGGCAGAGGAATGCGACGTTGAATAGGCAGAATTAATGGGAACGACGTACTCTGAGGTAATAACCAAGAGGTCTTGCGACCGGCCATTGTTGCACGGGTTCCTGATACTCGCGTCGGACGCTGGCCGGCTACATGCCTGCGACTAAAAATCGCATTAATCCCGGCGAGCGTAGCAAACGTGACGGGAAGTTACAGCCGAAACGCGGTTCTCCGTTACGACCCCCTATTAATTGACGATTCCCATGACGTCGACGGTTTTTCGTCTCGCTACGATTACCTCGTAGCATCCTAGCATCGCTTCCATGTCAGAAAAGATATTTATTCTCTCCGCCGGACCGAGAATCGAATCCTTTCCTTATTTACGCGTTATGCTCTAATTATAAAAGTTCTAAATACCATATTAACCCTTTGGTTACCCTGGACGAGATATCTCGCGCCTCGATACTTCCCGATAAACGCCTTTTGCGCAGGGCTTCGGAGTCGGAGTCGGAGTCGTGGAGTCGGAGTCGGAGTTTGGGAGTAATTGCTGATGACTGGAGTCAGAGTCGGAGTTAGAAAAAGCTATATATCGACTCCCGGAGTCGGAGTCAGAGTCGGAAAAAATATGTCAACTCCGACTCCAACTCTGACTCTTTTGTTTATAATTCATTAATGGATTTATGTATACAATTGCTAATATTCGATCTACAGTACAGACGTATTGTATATGTATACATATATCTCGGTGCTATGTAGATAAGAAACAGTTAGTTATGGTAGTAGTGAAGGCAAATAATTAAAACAAATTATGTTGTCATTTTGTTATTCTAGCATTTTTTATTTAAAATAAATGAGTCATAACAAAACAAGACAAATGATAAAACATTAGTGCAAAGTTTCTTTTAAATAATTCTATAGGAATTCTATAAGAACAAAATGACATTTTTAATCAATTTTTTTATAATATAGCTCGATTAGTTTGAGTACATATTTTTTCAAGTTGGAGAGTCGGAGTCGGAGTCGGAGTCGAAATCTGCGCCGGAGTCGGAGATAAAAAAAAAGAGGGATTGGAGTCGGAGTCGGAGTTACGAATTTTGTCTACCGACTCCGAAGCCCTGCTTTTGCGAGATATCTCGCGCCCCGATACTTCCCGATAAACGCTCTTGACCAGATATCTCGCCGCCCCACCTAGACACTATAGACAAATATATTTTATAAGTAACTATATCCTAATTTGTAAAAGGGAGAAATGAATATTTACCAACACACTGCACACAATATACCACAAGCGATACAAGAAAGTGTAGATGAACATTGTAAACATACGCGTCTTGGGTACAAAAAATGACCGAACAGAACAGAAAATATTTCGTCTATAATGTCAAACCACTGGTGCTAGGTGGCGAGATATCTCGTCAAAAGCGTTTATCGGGAAGTATCGGGGCGCGAGATATCTCGTCCAGGGTAACCAAAGGGTTAATATTCCACAGGGTGGTATGCCCCGCGATGATCCGAGAAGCTCGAGCTGCTTCGACTCTCCGCGTCTCTTTCTTTCCCATACGTTATCCTTCTTCGCGTCGAGAACTTTCATCGTTCCTTACACAAGTAAATATAATTGGAATTATATCATATTCGGGGTAAATTTCATTAGAGACTTGCCATTGTTTTGATCTTCGTCACAACACAAAACCGAGAAATGACTTACAGTGGAACATCGCTGTACTATGATACGAAGATACTATGTACCATTGAGCGTTGTATTCTCAGCACTAACTAGTTTGACGAACATCGGGGGAGAATGGTAGAGACAAAAGACTTTAACCGTTTCTACATGCGGGAAGTGTAGACTCGTAATATCTATAGACTCAGCGGGTTCAACTCAACGTCTCGACCGACAAGCTAACAGACGAACATAGAATGAAAGCATCGAATGGTTTTCTGACAAGCCATTGTGTATTGACTTTGTTAAACGGATTTATAGCTGCTGTTGCTCGTGCGAGTTTGATCGTGTGTCGTAAGTAGATTGTAGACTTTTATGAGGAATTGAACGATTCTTATTGATCATGTACCAACCACTCCCCACTCGACTATCATTTTCCCCAATCCTCCGTCCATTATTCCTTCCAATGGTTCATTATGTCGGTCAAAAATGTCCGTGCACGTGCGCCAGAATATTTCAGACATTCCTCCATCGCCGCAATTAGAATAATCTGACGGTTCATTGACGCGGAACGCTCGCTGGCACGAGGCGCTCAACGACGAAACGGGCGATCACAATCCTTGCGATCCACTCGCCGGAATATTTAAGTCGATGCAGCGGAATGTCAGTCAGCCGCGGAATTAAAACATCGAAACTTTCGAATTCCTAAAGATCGTTGGAGAACGTGTCGCTCGAACGAGCGACACCGTGTCTGTGAGAACGTTAATTTTCTAGAATTCAGGAATAGTAACGAAAATATTCAAAATACAGAGACGAAAGAAAATGAACATCCTGTATTCTCATAATAGTCGACGATTAATGATACAATTCTGCTGTCCGATCGAATCAACCCGTGGCGGTTGAAAGGGTTAAAAATGTTAAAATGGACCCAAGCGCTACCGTCCGAGGTTTAACATTTTTCATCGTCACTTGTGTAACTGGTAACGCCAGACCTATCTTCTTAAATGAAACGGCTCCCAGTGGATCCGTTAGAACCCATTTGCATCGCGACTCTAATTGTACCACCCGTCACTCTTAACGACACACCGATTACACGAGATGGGAGTTAAGTAGAGAGTTACTTCTTTTCTCATTAATTTCAACGACGATGGCACAATAATATTCACAAATTCTTTCCGTGCACCTGCTCCTTTGTATTTCTCCTGCTGATTTCAGCTAAAATAAGGATTGAAAGTGTTGGAATTTATGTATGAAACAAAAATAATCTACTATTACTTAGTAGGTTATACTATTGCTTTACTTTCGAGAAGGCTCGAAAGATACATTGTATCAATGCGGTCCACGTCATGGGACCCTCAACCTTAAAATGTTTCAGAGATCGTCATTCGTTTTTCAGAACGATTCTCACTCGCGTTCTAAATCTTGTAGAGTAAAGACGTGCCTCTCTACGTAGCTTCAAATATATAAAGTTGAATAAATTCCATTTATAGTTTATATAGTCTTATAGTTTAGTTGTTTATATCCATATTTCAAAAGAAAGCGTATCTCGTTTACTAATCTCAATTTTCTTGAAATTCTGCATATTTAAAACAGATTTTCAAAGTTAAGAAACCATAATCTCTCTCATATTCTGCAATATTTCACTTTTAATTTTTAAGAAAATCATCGTTCTATCTCATTGCTATCGAATGTCCTGTGATTTTCACAGAAAAGTCATCGGTTCAACCCACTGTGCGTTGTCCCTGAAGTAATTTTTATCACTTTTCCTTATAAAAAAATCGCACGCGAACTTCAAACGCCAATACACACGTCTGCAAACTCGCCGTGTAAAAAGTTCAGCAGTTTGTGCGAAAAGAATTCCTAAAAATTCATGTTGAAAGCGTGTTGAAACTGGCGTTGAAAGCCAGAATATCCCCGACACGAGACTAAGGAAAGAGAATCATTGAGAATAAGGTAGAAGAGTCAATTGTATCAACTACGGACTGGTGCTTTTCCAAAACATGGATTACGGTGCCGCGCGGTTCCGACCGGTGTGCACTCGCCATAAAGTTCCGGGACTGCTCGTTTCAGCGTGCGTTTGGAGCAGACGGACTTCTTCGCCGGGTTTATTATAGCATTCGATTACCGTCTCGAGACGTGGCGCGTGTTCGATGGAGCCGGCGCCGGAAACCGTCGAAATTCTCCGACGCGCTGTGCGGAATTCCGTCTCGTTCGGAAGCGTTCCTTTGTTTTCCGTCTGAATCGCCGACGAGAAGCCCGGCAACAAAGAAAGATGATGGCGGCGCGAACGTAAGGCGGTCGACGAACCCAATTTTCGAGCTGTTTGGAAAAAGGATCGACCGAAATGCCGAATGTGGAGCCGTGCAAGCACGGGCGCAGGGCCGAACGTCACTCTTGTGTCGGACCGGGTGAGGGGAAGGGTGGGCGACGCGTACACGATTTCCATTTTAAGCGGCAACAATTTAATCGGGGTAATTGTACGCGTATAATCAACGGATGAAATTTTAAACAGGGAGGATCAAATTTTAATAGAACCGGTAATGCACGGGACCGACCGAGTGTCACGCCGCGATTGGTAAATGGCAATACCTTGTGTGTGAGGCCGCGCGAGTAAATTGGAAAAATGAAAATGCGCAGTTTCAATTTCACATGTAACCTGACATTTTGAATTATTCGCGCCGAAAATTGAACGAGACGCTGACGGAATCGATTAACGTCGAGAATCGAGGTCTTCGGCGAAATCGGCGAGACACGTATTCCTTTTGTTATTTTCGTTTGCGCTCAATGAGCTATGATATTTGACGTCACGAAGTGCTATAATCATAGTCCTGGGAAACTGATCGCTCTCGAATTCCTGCCAGGAGACAAACTTGTCAGGTACGGAGAATTAATACTATATTTAATAAATTATTACGAGGCAAACCAAGCACAGTTGCTCTATCAATTAGTTTCTCACGGGGAGTACAAGAAGCTAAACACAACCTTTATCTAAGATCCGAAGAGACTTAACGTGGAAACGTGTTGCGTGGGTGGCGAAGATCGCAGGTTGCGGAGAGATAGCGTCGGGGACAGTTACCAGCTCGACATGTCGCTTTAATTGCCGTCGGAGCGTAACATCGTACGAGAGGAGGACCGCTCGGAAATTAGACGTTTAAGTGAAAAGCGGGCACGGCTTGATTGTCTCGAAACCGGAATCGATCCGTCAAACCGTTTAAATTGGTTCTCGACTCTCGGGACCATCCACTGGATGATCTTGACGGTTCTGTGTCTCCTTTATCGAGCAGGATATACATTACCGCTCAAAAGCATCCGAACACCTTTTTCTCTATAGCTTTAGTTTCAGTAGCAGTTTAAGTTAGTAGGAAAAATATTGTGGTATCACAGCCAAGTAGAATTTATTTTGATGTACAAATTATAGAATGAAAATGCAATAATATCATTTCTATCCACAAATACGAAATCTAGTGGAACGGTCTCGGTGCTCGAAAGGATTTCAAGTTTTACTTTGTTTCGTTTCTAAGGTGTAGAGCCAATTATAATAATATACTAATAGAATAAAAATACTAATAGAAGTTGCGTTGGTTGTCCGGGTTTAGCACATCCGATCAACAGTCATTTTCTTTAATGTCTAACAGTCTTTAATGTCTAAATCTTGCCTAAACTCAAATCTTTCAATTTGTCCCGCACCACCATAATTTTGAAGGACTTTCTCTGTCAATAATCAATTCAAGCTGTAACCCTAGTCCTCCGCATCTGGTTTTTCCTTGCCTTCTCATCGTCTTTAACCTTCCCTCTCTCTTGTAATTTCCCTTTCCTAAACACTGTTTTCCACCAATAATCTCCTTTTCCCAAAAAAATACCCTCTAGTCAACCTTCAAAGCATCTCCGAAACATCAGATCTTTCTCAACCACCAAACAAACGTCAATCTTTAAGTTGCTACACCGGACTTGTACATACTAGATAATTTTTTGTAATATATTAAACGAGTGTTCTTTAGATTAAGTAAACCTTAATCACAAGTGTAGTTATTCACACTCACAACACCATCAACATCAAAAACCTTAACTAGCCCTCACAAGATTAGTTTTTCGTCGAGCGCAGCAGGGTGACGATTAATTCACTAATCGATTCCTTCCCCGTAAAGTGGTTACGTCGACGAATCTCGTATTTAATCTTAGTCTACTATTAGTAAGTTTCCACATAGTTTTTAACTTAAAACGTTAGATGTTCCATAAGAAAGTAATAAAAATGCTTAAGTAACTTTTACGCGTTGCCATTACAACATTTCTCAAGTGCCCGAATACTTTTAACCCTCATCCACACGACGTGGTACCTGGGTACCTATTTCAAATTCATTTAGAATAGTAAAAAAAATTACCCGTGTGGATGAGGTGTTGTAGACAGCGTGCTCTGGGGTTGGCAATATCGCGGGTGTCGGAAAGTCACGGCTCATTAATAACAATTAGGACGTCATCGGCCGTCGTCGGGGGTTGTAACGAAAAAAAAGACACCGTAACATCCGACGTATTTGTCAAATACAGATAAATAGGCTTTTAGCGGAGGGGTCGATCGACGCGCGGCGAACAACAAATCGCTACCACCACCGGAAAACCATCGAGCCCGGAATATATTGGAGCACCAGGGGGCTCTCTGATCAATATGTAGACGACGTTACATTTGTACCCCGCGTGTTCGACGGTATCGCAACTTTATGGATATTTCATACGCGTCCGTTGGGAAGGTCTCGATCGTCGTCTCCCCTCCTCTCTCTCTCTCTCTCTCTCTCTTTCTCTCTGCTACACTCCTGCGATGTAGGAATCCACTGTTTTTTGTTTCGAATAGAAGAAAACCGTTAGTTGGCCGGCAAACGATCCGGCGAATCGGCTCAGGATCGTTTGAAATTATCGACGCCGGTCCCGGTACGTCGTTCGGCAGTATTTAATTCGAAGCATCGAGCGGAACGTTTCAATTTTATTTTTATCGGTGATCGTATCGGTGGCTGCCGCACGGTATTATAGGGCCGGAGATCGTTGCCGGGAGAGTAACTTCCAGGTGAAATTGATCGAAACGCGTCGTTATCGGCGGATACCGCAGGTGCGAAGCTAGACGCGCGATTACAATCTTGGTCAGCGGTCCCGATGCCAAACTGGCGGTCGTTATTCGAGTTTCTCCGTGGAACCGCAATCGTGTTGTCGCAGCGTTGCGCAATAAAATCAATAAACGCCGATTTGCAGGTTGCCAGAGCTTCCGGGAGGTACGGGCCACCGCTATATTTGTTTTTTCCCTAGATCATTGAACGATCGGTCTCTTCGCTCGTGGATTATACGACACCGGACAGCCTTTGTTTTTATCTGTGAAAACTATTATCAAACTGTTCCGATCGTATCGGTACACACACAGAAAGAATATTACGGTGTTTATATTCCCATCAGCTGGCGCTAATGCTTATATCTATGCACAACCGAGGCGAGTCTCGCTGGAGGTACTTAAAAAGAGTAGTGCTATGTTATTGATGGACTGCGTGGAATAGACTCGGTAAGAGAAGAAATTTCTCAGGTGTACGATCCGCATCTGCTGATTTAGAATTCCAGGATATCGACTGTTCAATAATAAACTTGCCATACGTTCGCACGCGATGAACGGATGTCGGAGAACCACTTTATGGCTGTTTGACCATGTTCGCGACTCTCGCGATGAATTTCCGTACTTTTCATGGATTATTTCTATCTTATATATTATCATTAGACTGCGGATCTTTAAGCAACATGAAAATGTTTCGCATTTATTGTGGGAAGCAGCAATAACGTAAAAATTGATTTCATTCCTTAATAACTTCGTCGTATTAATACATTACCGACCGGTGATTATTGCATAATTTTGAAAAATCTGGTACATGGCTAAAAACTTTTTAATGGAATTTTCAATAGTAACAGCAATTTTCATTGTGAACTAACAAGTCATCCTCAATAACGTCATCTAATTATTTCATTTAAGATTGCAATGTAAAAGAAAATTTCTATGCTTTCTTTTGATACAGCACAATTATTGAGAATCCTATTAATAGGCTTCCGGTAGGTAAAGTGTTAATAGCAACGATACAACGTTCTTGAATTCTTTAAATCTATTACTGTTTTGTACTTCACCCAATCAATTTCTGCATAAATGCATAGAGATGTCCGCTAGTTCAATTATCATTTTCGTTCCGAGCTTTTCAGGGTTCATCTAAAATTTCCGCCTGAATAAATTCGAAAGAATGTTAAGCGTAGACAGGCGTGTTCGTTACTCGGACGCGAGCGCAGACGGTTTCGATTCCCCTGATACGGTCCTTATCCGGTCTGTGAAATATCGCGGGGCAAAATATGTTTTTTAGTTGTTCGCATAGTGGCGAAATGTAACGCGCGGTCTGCTGGGAACGGGCCGGAAGTCACACCGCATTTGTTATCTTCACGGATGAGATTCTTCGTAGTTCGTAACAGTGCCAGCAACGTTTCTCGAAAAACAGTGATATATTACCGCGGCACTGCGCTGACTCCGGATCCCCCTCCCGTGAAACCAGTGCATAAACCCGAGGGTAAACAGAGGGAGCTTGAATCTGAATGCAACAGTTTTCACGGTTAATTAATTGACGGTGGATGGCCAGCACAGCAAATATTTGCCCGCATTAAATGTTAACGAGGATGGAGGAAAGAAGAGAAATTTTTCGCAACAACCGGGACCTTCAGTCGATCCGTGGTTTCGAAATGATGCGCAGCTCGTTCCACCATTTTTAGACCAGGAAATGGTGAATGGAGTGAAATGGTGACTCTGAGAGTAGCCACTAAATATTGCTGTACCATTATTCAAAATATTTTTGAATTATGATTTTGAATATGAGTATCCATACAAATGTTAGATAGACGGATGTTTATGCGACTTTCAATTTTTGCAGAAAAATTTAAAGAAAGTGGTACCAAATAAAATCATATTCCCGTTGATAATAACACTTGTAGATTCAACATGGATAAAAATCGTAATAATTCTGTCGAATTTGTTGCTCCAACATTTTTTGAAAATTTTTTACTGCGTTCTATCCGCAGTCTAATCATAGGGAATGCAAATATTCTAGGTCCGATGGGATGTTTAATTTTCCAGTTAATTTTCTTCCTCGAAACGGTCATAAAGAATCTCTACTCTGATTGATTGGTTTAGTCGATACAGAATCGATTCTGTATCGACGAAACCATTTCGGAACCGATATGAAATCGAAAAAATCGCGGTCACGTAATCGATATGGAAACCCAAAATGTGGAACCATAACCGCAGCGGATAATCGTTGGATATGTCGATTGGCCGTAACAGTTATTCAGAATATAGGTTCTCCCAACTGTTTCAATCGGAGTCTTAACAGTTTCGAACAGTTAGCTTCGGAACGATTTTATATTTCGTCATGAAAGATTAGTAGTTCGTCTTTTCTTATCGATTAACTTCGATAGATAGTGCTTAAAATCTGTTAATGAGGTATGGATTGATTAAGTTGGTCCTGCGCAGGTGGTTCGTTAGATTTTATAGAAGTTTTTAACGACTACGCACCCTTCGACCGTGTCCAATGGGAATCCCGAATGCGATTCCAGGTTCTCTAGCCGAGACGTTCGCGGTCGTATTTTCTAATTGCGATAAACGCGTGCCTCGAACTTCCAATTTCGATCGTTGCCATGGATGAAATCACCTAAGGGCCGTTCGCGTTTACAGCCACAGTCGTTAATTACGTTTAACGTCGCAATCAGCGAGCCTGGTAGACGTAACGCGGTGATGGAACGTAAATTAACTAATCGACCTAGTCATTCGTGATATTCTCCAAATTCCCGGCCGATCCAACGCCAGTGATTTCGGCAATGACACCGGGACGGTATACGTATACATAAGCCATCCCCCTAGCTAACTATGATTAATGCGCTACCCTCGAAATAAAGGGCTGGCAGATGTTGGACCAATTCTCTTTTTATGATCTATTTCCTCGGATTTACAGCAACCCTCTTGCAATACGTGGAAATAATAATTTTCTGTGTTTAATCAGAACGTGGTAAACGAACGTTCGACAAATATGGAAAATTCGGGAACGAGGACAATTTTGCAAATGAAGAACGACCGAATAATGTCATTCGCTGGACCAAAAAGTATGTATGCGATTTATTAATAAAATGTATTTGCTAACACATTCCCCGTTGCGTACAGTGGTTTCAGTGCGCAAAGATATTTGTTTCCAAGCATTTATTGGCAGCTTATGAGAAGACTGCCGATGTTTATAGAATCATATAAAATCTTATTTTCAGTGGTAGTAGTCTTTGTAGATCTGGAGTTTTATTCTCTAGCGTTTTTCGAAAAATTTTCGAACCCATAAACGCATGAAGATCCGCAATCTGCTGATGACTCACGAAGAAACAATGTCTTAATCACGGAGCCTCTCGATGAAACACAGCGTGAGCTGAGTATGACTCACGCGCCGGTTCGAAGTTAGCAAACAGTGCGGGGGCGGTCTAATCCGGTTCGTTCTCTCCAAATGGCGATCTAATTCCCTGAATTTCGCCGATCACGGAGACAGAAGTTGCGGAACACGTACCCGGCAGAGGCTCCTGTTCGAGTGGCAGCATTAGAGGCTCCACATTTGGGAATACCGAGTAAGATATCCCGCGACACCGCACGCCGCTGACCGACCGCAAGTTCGCCTACCCGGCCTGAAGATGTTAACTACAGAACGAGTCCGTAACTAAGGCGCAAAGTTTCGGTCGTCCGAGTCTCATTCGGTCGCGGGACAAAGTAATTTTCGTAAGGGGGTTGCAGTGGAGAGGGTAGAGAATGACACTCCAGAGGGAAGTTATAATTAAACACGTATTAGAGGGGCGGCGATATGTCTGGCCGTCGCGGGAATAACAATCGGCCATCCTGTTCCCGGGAATGGTTCCTCGAAGATAGGCAAAGGGGTAGGGGACTCTCGGCGAAGATCATCAGCCTTTGTGCGATTCAATGTTTTTCCAGGGCGTTTGTCGGTTCTAAAGTTCCCGTCGACTTCGACTGTCTTATCTCCGAGTCTTGGTCCCTTTCTCTTTTCCGGTTCTTCTCTTTGTCCGCGTTTCTTTCGTCCCCCGCCCCTCCTCGAACTCTCTCCGGCCGTCTCTTTCTCTTACCGTTATCTCGTCGTCCTCGGCTGTCCGATCCCCGCAGCCGACGTGTTTCTGTCTTTCAGCTATTACAGCCCCCCGCCACCCCCACACAATTCTCTTCTCGTCTCCCACGCTTTCCCCCTTCCACCAACTTCCCCACCCTCCACCTGCCGCCTTTGCTTTCGCGCACCCTTGGCCGCCGTCTATCGCTTTTCTTCCGCATCCAGCAGCCCTTTGTTCCCCGCCAGTCATCTTCTGTGGATGTTCGTCTTGAAAGGACCCCTCTGCGCGAAGATCGTCGCGATCGCGCGCCGCTCCTCGGCCGAGAACTTTCGGCAATTTAATTATTAATTACAAACGGCCGGGGGAAAGGGTGGCCACCATCACCGGCCCGCACCAGGACACCAGAGTCCCGGCGACGTGACACGCGGCTTAAATATTAATGTCCTCGTAAAAAGGGACGCTAGCTGCCGCCATGCCCACCCTCTCGATCCGACGAGATCATTCGCCTCGAACGAACCCATTGTTCTCCACGGCGACGCAAACTTTCCGTGGAAATCCTATCGGAGTAATGACGTTTCCGAGGGAACTTGTTTCTCGATCGAGGGACTCGATTAATTTACGACCGAACATCCTAACCCCGAATCTGCCCGATTCTTCTCGTTAAACCGCCTGCTGTCCGTCCTTCGCTTCTCCGGGACTGTCTACTTACAATTAGAGCGCGTCACTTATACACAATAACTTGTTGGCTACAGCGCGTCTCAGAAATGCACAGAGCCTAGTATTTGAAAATTGTTATACCATTATTCAACCAATTTTAAATGCGTTGGGATCTAATCAATTGCTAAACATTTAGGTATTGTACAGGGTGGGGCGCCACATTTTACCATCTAGATTTACGTCATTATTATTACGCATAGCAAACAATGTTTCAGATGAAGTTGAATGGTTTTGAGAGGGGCACATTCTGATGGTATAGTTTTTGTTGTAGGTGGAAGTGTGAAGGACATATGAAGGTCATTAATGTTTTTTTAAATGGAATCATATTTTTTTTTATTGCATCAGCTGATGCTCCTTCATATTCTTTACAAAAAAAATATTAATCTATTTGTGTAAAAAAATCATTAGTTTAGGAGATATTTTAATTATAATTTGTTCTTGTTCTCCTACTACATTATCACATTGAGTTCGTATTATTGACCAGAGAGTTGAGATTTCCTAACAAATTTCCTAAAAAATTTCCGGTATATATATGTGTGTTATACCTATATGTATTGCTCAAAAGCAGCCATTTCGACTGCTTGGGAAATTTTAAATAATCAAATGACTCTTATTATTGAATTGAGTAAATTTCTTATATGACCAGTTCGGCTCTGTATTGAAATAATAGTTTTCATTTTTTTTCGATTACCGTTACATGATAACATACAAGTACATGATAAATTGTCGATTTGGGCGTATACTTGATAAGTTGCAGTTTCTCAATAAGTTAAAGTAGTACTTGTTATTCGAATCTTTATGCAGTGATACTTGTTCTAACAAATTTTTTTTATTGTTAATATTTACTAATAACTTTTTATATAACTGTAAATAATATAAAAAATATTAAAAATTAATTTTAAACAAATTTCTTTACACATTAGTTATTCTTTCACAATGCAGTCATTTTGACTGCTTTTCGGCAATATAGGTATATACTAAGTTTCAGTCTTTCTAGTGTTAAGTTCGGAATACTTTCCAGGTAGACGCCTTTTTTTCGACCTGCCGACTGGACTATTACACGTTAATTCAGGAAGTAAGAGTCAGTTATGTCGACAAAAGCCGCAGTTCAGGGCATAGAGCACGGTCAAAAGGCCGTGGCCAGGCTTTGGCCGATTGCCCGTGTCTTTAACCCCTTCCGAACCCTCGTTTTATCCGCTTTCGACGCCGACCAACGCTTTCCACATCGCCTCTCTTCCGCTCTCTCTCTATCTCTCTTTCTCTTCGTCGTCTCTCTGCAAACACTCCGCATCTTCGAGCATCGTCCCTCAAGAGGCCGGAAGCTACGATGCCACGTTTAGACGGAAGGGACGTGACATTAAATGGGTACACCTAATATCCACGCCGGGGCTGAATTATACGACAGTCCTTACCGCTCATTTAGTATTCCGCGAAGATAATTTCACGCGAATCCATTAGGCGCCGGGGGAGACGGGAAGCGTTAAGTTTCATCCACCTAACCGCCCCAACCCTACAGCCCAGCCGACGGATCATGCCGAAAGGAAATGCGGCCGAGTGACGGAGAAACGTATTGTCGACACGCATCCGTCCGACATTCGCGTGGATGAGCTCGCGATTTACTCGTGATTTAGCGAGTGCACGCTTGGAAATCGGAGGTGTCGAGCTCGACCTCGTCGCGCATCGATGTGGATCATCGATTCCGTGTAATGGATAGGCCTTCCAGTTCCCGCAATCATCTTGAAGTGGAATAGGTGCAGAAATAATGTTCCACTAAGGTCTATTCGAGTTGTCGCGCTAAAACTGGCTCTTCCCGCCATACTAGTGAAGACGAAGGGGAAGCGAAAATAGTGGAAAATTTTGAAGCAGAGAAGTTCGAATCTTTTTCCCCTAAACTTCGCAGATTGCAAAATACACGAAAACAAAAGCAGCAAATTTTCATTCCGGAGAAAACTCGAATTTCAGAGCTGAAATCGCCAGCTGAAAGTCTGAAAGTTGCAAGCCGGTATCTCGCAAGCTATTCCAGATAAAAATGTGTTTTAAATTGCAAAGTGGAAATAGCATTCTCTTACAATAATGTGGCGAAGATAACCTTTTATCAGAGCCATGAATTTGTGTAAAAAAAAAAGCAAAAAGAAAGAGGATATAAAGTAGCAACGCTCACATCAAAGTTTACCCGTTCGGCGATCCGCGTCCGCTATTTTCCTCGGTTTTAAAAATCCACGGAGTTTCAGGGAAAATTGGCAGATTACTCCTTTGTGGAAGAACGATGTGAACTCTTGCAAGAAAAGTTGCCGGAACCGTCTCTCGTTGTTCCCTCTTCGAACACGTTGCAAGCACCGACGGACGGGACCAACGTTTGTTTAATAACTGAACGGGAAAGTTGAACGGCCGACGCGGTTAGCGACGCGCGTTAGCAGAAATTAAATTGCAGGATAAACTTGCCCGCACGAAATTACCTAAATTTTATACGAGCCCGGGCAAGTTTAGCGCACGCGGGTGCAACATTAGGTAACAAGGAAGTTTGAGAACTGGTTTTTATATGGATCACTGCGGTATCGAGGAAACGGTAAAAATTACTCTGCAACAAAATCTAATCGTTACTAATTGCCTCGGCTATTTTTTCATTTGAGTCCTACACCAAAATTTTGTTAAAATTGTGATGTTACAGTTGAGTAATCTACCTTGTTCGCTGAATCACCCCGTATATGTAGAGAGAAGGATTACGGACGAAGGAAACCGCGTCGAGCGCTGATTTTAATGAAATCAAGAACTCGATCGTTTGTTGCAATTATTATCGAGCTTCCCCGGACCGCTCATTTTTTTATATCGATTAATGTCATCGTAGTCGGGTCTGGAACGAGCTTACTAAGCACGGAGATCGTTCTCGAAGAAAAACCCGGGTTTCCGGATGCGATTAAGACGTGCCGGCGTAATCTATCGAACCCCTCGGCTATTCTGTCATGTCGTTAAATGTGATGCGTTCTAATGAGCGGCGGCGGAAGACTTCCGGCGTTGCTGTTCCCGGGTACGGCGTTTCGGATAGCCGACCAAGAGATACACTTTGCCGGTCTAAACAAGGAAACGGTCTACGGTGTCCTCGTTGAGCGTAATGAGACCGAGAAAGACGATGAAACAGTAATATCCTGGGCTCGGAGTGTCTGCCAGAATAAAGGGAAGTCAAACGTCAGGTTTATTCATGGCGTTCCCGGCCGCGGGAAACCACCGTCTCTCGACAATGCAGCGAACACGGAATTACCTACTCAATCACGTGTCAGTGTCCAAAAATCGTGGGATTACACCTGCTTCACTGCGCGAAAAATAACGCAATTGGAAAACCGAGAATCGCGCCCGGTGTTTGTCGGTCGAGTGTTCTGGTCTCGAACATCGACGAGGACCCACTTCCCGTTCGTTTTTCCACTCTGTCAATGTTCCCTTTTTAAACGTGCTTCGGCCGGAATATTCCAGCATGGCTGGATCAATCGATAAGCAAAGGGAACACATGCTTAATTGTTATTGACCATATTGTACAAGTTGTTTTATTCGTCCCTCTTCGTGCGGTATCGCGTATCTTAGGACAGTGTCCGATGTCTTCTTCGGAGTTCGTCGAACAGTAAACACGTGTGTTTCCAAAAAATATCCTTGCCACATCATATATTAGTGACTAGCTTTTCCTCGCGGCTTCGCTCGCGCTGTTTAATGCCCTCGAAAATTTATATTGTTTCGCCATAAAACCTTTTAACCCCCCATTCACCCCTACGATTGTATCAATGAGCATTAAGACGAAGTATGATGTAAATCAGACTATGAATATATTCCTCATCTAAACGTTACAATCCCTTTTCACCCCCTTAGGGGTTGAATTTTTTAAAATGCCGAAATACGTGTTTGATTAATTATATCAAAGAGTAATAAGATCAAGTTTCAAGCAAATCGGATCGCGAACAAAATATTCCTCATACAAACGTTGCAACCCCTTTTCACCCCCTTAGGTTGAATTTCGAAATATCCTTTCTTATCCCTGGTATAGATCATGAAGGAAACCTCTGTGCAAAATTTCAGCTTTCTAGGTCCAAGGGTTTAGCCTGTGCGTTGATAGGTGAATAAGTCAGGACATCATTTTTAACTTCCCGATTTATAGGGAAGTTATTGTAATTACCCCGAAAATCGAAAATCGAATTTTTAGCAGATCTTCACGTTTCATGGTCATTGGAGTCATTTTAGACTATTTTTATCAAAATGTCGGTATGTGTGTGTGCGTGTGCGCGTATGCCCTTTTCTATGGTATCAAATTTTTCGTTAACGTTTTTTGAAAAAGTAACAACGCGATCAGAATAATGAATGATGCAATGGATGTGCCCCGCTGTAACTTAGAGCTGATCAGATTTTGGTCCATTTTGGTCAAGTAGTTTTTTAGTTTTTTTCGAAAGGAGTTGATTCAACATTGCAATTTATACGAGAGGCGTATCCACCGAAGAAGCAAAAGTAAATATATATATATATATATATATATATATATATATATATATATATATATTTTGATATATTTAAAAAAAAAAATTTTTTTTTTCTTGAAAAATTCAAAAGACTACATACGTCATGTGGTTGGGCATACTCTATATGCCCAATACAGTGTTATAATCACTTTCCCTGAAAACATATAATCTTCTTAAAATGTACACTAAATAATGATAATAATATACTGCAACTAACGAATCGGGAAGTTCTTTGTGTGGCTCGTGGAGAGTCAGGAAGTATTTTCGAAGGTATTATTTTGCAGAAAGGCTCGTGTCCCAAAGCATTATCTGTGTCGGACCCTTCAAGCCGGAACCCAGCATCACAGAAACAATTAATCCAACGCACCCTCAAGCAAGGGATCATTCTCAAGAGAAAAATTCTCCCTAGACTCTATTCGGACTGGCCCTTCCGATTCCGGACACGCGTCCACGATTAAGCCATTCTTCCGCGAGCAGGCGGACGATGTTTTCAGCGATGGAACGCGGTAATTGAAGGCGCACGTCCGATTCGCTGGCCCATTGTGCCCGCCATCGTTCCGGGAACGAATCCGCTTCCGCCTAGCCTGCAGTTCTTCGGGTTCGACCAGCATTCTACTCCACGGAAGCGTGAGTCTGTCGCGAAAAACTTATTGGCCCTGTTTCCGTGCTCTTTCAATCGACTCTTGGCTTCCGTTCGGTTCATTTCAACGAACCCTGAACACGGGGCTCACTAGTATTTCAGCTTTAATGTAATAAGAATATTATCGCTCTGTCTCATTTCTAGATTGCGGATGTTTATGCAATTTTCAAGAGAGTGGAAGCAAATGTAATCTTATTTTCAGTGGTAGCAGCCTTTCCAGTGGAATTCTATATTCTAGCATTTTTCGAACATTTCTTGAAGCCACGAATGCATAGAGATCCGCAGTTTACTCGTTTCTGTCGGAAGTTCTCTGATTTTTACACAAAATTCATCGGTTTACCGCCGTGTGCGTCGCCGGGACACGAGACTTGCGAACAAGGTGCTACGGATACCTGTTGATACGGGGAAAACCACCGGCGGGTTCCAAGGAATTATTACTTGACCGATTGAGAAGCATTGCGTGGCCGTATCGCTCCGAGCTTTTCCTTCGCCGGATGAAGGATCGCTTCCTGAGACTTGCTGTGGCTGTTGCCTGCTACACCGGCCAGCCGAATGACTTAAGTAACGGCCGGTTTTTGCGGTTTCAGAATCGGAAAAGCTGATGGCCGCGGTGGGAAAAGATTTGCTGGAGAGATCCTCGTATTCCTAGACTTTCAATTAACCGTATTTATCTTCTGTTCCGTAGTTTTATGCAGTGCGCAACACTTTGTTCAGCTAGTAAAATGGAAACGGAAGTTTGCCTGTAGGTCCGTTGTGTAATTATAAAATATGTAAATGTAAAATACGGTAAAATTAAAATTGGTGTTTGACCACAGTACCGCTTCTGTGTGCAACACAATAGAATGTCATACGTAGACTGCACATGTTCCTACAAAGTAGAACTTTCTTGCTGCGGTTGACAAAGACTGCGACATAGGACCTTGTCACGGTTTTAATTATAGTTGCGAAATTCTCGACGAGTTTGTTCGCAATTTAGTCTCTCTTCATGCTCGTAGTACCACGAATTTACAGTTAACAATTTATTTTGTTTACGATTGTTCCGTCCCGTCGGAACAGAAAACGTGAAATTCTTTCGGACATATTTATGGTACGTTCGTGACTAAGAATCTTCCTCGAAGATTCAGTCAAGTAGGGTCATTCGACGACCATTCGAAAACATTGCCAGATGTTTAGTTTTTCTTAAAGGACAATGTACCATAAATTGGTCCCTTCGAACGACTAGCCGCGTCCGTCCAGGGTAGAGTCACCTTACATTGTTGCACCTCCTTCCCAAGGCTCCTTCAGAGCTACGAGAAGGAGGTCTAAACATTCTTGAGGTTGCTGATTGGTTCGTACAACTTTCGGCCAGAACCAATCAGTACATGTTTTTCTTCATCGCATTTGGACAAGAAGCCGAACTCCGACAGTTCCTTCTTAGCTTTCGGACAAGCATCATTGAATCCGCGGATATACAAGTACAACGCACCGGCCGTTGTACTTGTCAATCATTGAGTGTACTTCCAAAGACTTCTAGTGCAGCGGTTAATTGTCCAGCGATCAGGACACGCGTCAAACCGGGATCACAACAGTCAAGATCCCTCGCGAGCGGAATAACATCCGACATTAGATCCGCGAGCATCAGTTTTATTGTATCGATTCAATCCGGATTAGGATTATTCAAATCTGCGCGCGTATAAGGCAGGACCTGCTAGATCAGCCTTACTGATGAGTCCACTAGCAGGTCCGGGACGAAACGCTTCTTTTAACGTAATTCATTGTCACGCGAATCAATTATTGTCTTTTGCGTCTTTCACATCTTACCAAATCTCTTGAACTACTGGCCCAAGATTAATTTGGCGGGTCCAGATCCGGAACAGTCGCGAAACCCACACACGCGACAAAACACCCTAGTAGCACAAAAATATTGTATAAATATTTTTTTCAAATATTGAAAAAATATTTTTTAAGCCACATTTTTTAATATGAGAAAAATATTTTATCTGAATATTGTATACATATACAAGAAATATTAATTGAATATTTAAAAAATATAAGCTAAATATTCAGAGAATATAAACGAGATATTTAAAAAATATAAGCTAAATATTCAGAAAATATAAACGAGATATTTAAAAAATGTAAAGTAAATATTCAGGAGATATAAACTAGATATTTAAAAAATGTAAAGTAAATATTTAAAAAATGTGAATCCAATATTTAAAAAATATAAATTGAATATTTAAATAACATTCAATAAAATTTTCAAATTTAAATAAAAAGACAAAAATTAAAAATTATGGTGTATGTATATACTTTACTTTCTATGCACTGCTTGAGGGAATATGCCGCCTTGTCTTCGAAAGGACCTTAATTACAATTAAGAAATTTGTATGGACTGGGCGGGATTCGAACTCGGGTCTTACCGTTTACTAGATGATGCGCTACCTCGTTGAGCCATGTGAACCTACATTCTTACATCATTACTTTTTAGACTTATAAAGGCTCAAATCGTATCAAATCATATTATTATTAGAAGAGATAAGCTTGCGTTATAAAACTTTTTTAGTTAAAGATTAAACTACTTTTTTTAATGAAGCATATTATTAATAGTATATTAACGACAAAGATATATATATATATTTTTTCTTAAGTACATTCATCATAGGTAAGCATGGAGAAACATATAATATATTTGCTAAATAAATCAAAACATTCTGTTGTGGAAAAATATATTGTTATTATATATTATAGTATAAAAAAATAATATATCATAATATAATAAATGGTAAAAACAATGAACTAATATAGTATAAAAGTACAATATATTTGTTATAATATATATAGTGTGTTAAATAATTATTTCTAAAAGCTAAGTTTTTATCCTAGATTTAGCTGTTGCTAAAAATAGAGATACTATTGTTTTTATTTCCACGTCTGTAATAGACGCCTGTCTTCTTCTTGTTGCTACTGTGAAATAAAAAATAAAATAAGTTGCATATTATATATTTTTTAAACAAAACTTAAAAGTTATAAGATAATATTTACCAGTTAGAGCATCATACAGTTTTAAATTAATAAAAGGTAATTTTTTTTTTCTTCCCTGCCCTGAATAAGAGGTTGCCGCTTCGTTTGATATTAATTTGTTCATCATGTTATATATGATTTTGTTGTTCGTATCGCCTCCGACTAAATACAGTAATTGTACCTGAAAGAAGATTTACGATTTATTTGATAAACATTAGAAAATGGTATTGTCCTAATAATGAATTGTAAACATACAGCACTATGATTTTATTTTTTTTATTTATGTGAATACAAACCAGTAAATTAAATTTTTCAGAACTTTCTGCTATTATTGTATTAAAATTGGTAACTTCAGCGACAGATTTCATTGGCAATTGGTCCAAGAAAGACCTTACCTCGCCACAACCCAAGATATTTTCCGACGTGTTGTTTCCATTAACTGCTATGTTGTTTAATAGCCTTTCAATTCCTTCCAATTTATTAAAAATTTGTTTTATTTCATATTTTAATTCTATGTATTGGCGATTTAGTAATGCCAATTGTGCTTTAGTGAACGACGTTGCATCATCCATATCTTTATCTGTACAATTACATAAAATACAATGTTCGTATTGTTACGTTTATTATTTAACATATATGTATAGTATTATATTTACCATTATATATTTTATTGAATGATACTTTTATGTTTACAATCAGATTTTACATAAGCATCATTTTTTCTACTTACTTGGTGCTACTGTTTGCGGTTGCTGAATTTCATCGCTTTTAGAATCGGAATCGGAATCAGAATCGTGCAGAATCACAGTTCGCTTTTTCATTGCAGTTCTTTTTGAAGACATAGTCAAAACTTTAGATATAACAGAAAGACGTAATCAATACTAATACTAATTAATACTAATAATAATAATGAATAATCAATCAGATAAATGAAGAAATTCACATGCTACAAAGTATGAGCGGTATTTATATATAAATGCTTTACGTGTAATTTGATTTATAGCACATGAAAAAATTTCATCTGTGAAATTATCAAATTTAAATATTCCTATTAATTTCGATTTGATAGGGTATTTGTAAAAAGTTTTCAAGTTTGTAGATAATCTACCAACTATTTCATTTTTTGATATATCTAAGATCTGTAGGACATAATCATTCCTTACAAAAACGTAAGAGTCTCGAAGTCCATAAGCTTTTATGTTAAAATAAGGGAGTTGTATTTTCTTTTTATCATGTTGTACACATATTTTTCGACTGGTTTCTTTAATTGTAGGTGCTCCATTTTCCGATAACCTTTTAATTATTTGTGCTAGTGGTTTATTCCACCTGCGTAACATGCTTATTAGCTTCCCTAAGTAGTTTTCAAAAGGAAAACAACTTAGTTCGTCTAAAGAATATTTCAAATTTTCGACATCGTCTGTAATGTGCACTAAATTGTGTACATTATATACAATAAATTCTCTGCCATACAAAACAGAAGAATCATTGACAAATTGGATTAGCATTTCTCGAGCTTTGTTTAGCCACTCTACATCTAAACGTAATTTATTGTGCAACAGAATTCTTATAGCTGCATGTAGTAATAAAAAGTTGTTATAGAAGGCATTTGGAAGAATTCTCTTTAAAAGAATGGGCCCTAGATACAAGAGAAATAAACGAAACTCCGTAGCTTTATATCTAGACAATTCTGATATGGATCGTGATTTACGGTTAAATTCACTCGGTAAATATTTTGCTGCAGAAATCATTCTTTTTGATAATTTATTCCTTTGCTGTAATCTGAGCTCTATTTTACACCAATGATGAAGTAATTTCTTCATTACACCTAAACAGCATAAATGCATATAATCTAAAGAAAAATGTTCTATTATATTTAATGTGCTTATATTTAATAAGGGTGTACTTTCATTGTTTTTATGGTGATTGATGTCGCGAAAATTTTTAAAATCTTCATGTGTCCGAGCACTGGCGTTATGGTTTTCATAAATAATTCTTCTTTTATAGTATGCACCCGTTTCTGTGCATCTTTCACAACTGTTATGACCTGTATGTCCTTTAATATTTTTTAAAAATGCTCTCGCAGGTGCATCACATGTAAAGCATATAATAGATACTTTAAAATTAATATTATTATAAAATAATCCATGTTCTAAAATATCATTTAATTCATTCGTGAAATCATTTAAATAGTCAGCTAAGGAATTTGGTTTTGCATCACCATAATATAAAGCTATTGGAAAAGGAGACACGATATAATTGTTTAATACCAGTTTGCATAAAATGGGCCAAAATTGGTTGTTCGAATTTGTTGAAACTGGAACACCATCAATATTAAAAATTAAACGTATTGTTAAAGTTTCTTTGATTTCAAGAAATATACCAATTTCAGCTTGCAACAAGTTTAATAGATTCGCTTTTATACCAAAATATGTATACTGCGCTAAATTCCCCTTTTTGCTTAAAACGGACACAATATTTGACGATCGTTTAGTTTTCAAGAGAGTGCGGGAATCGCATGGAATTTTGTATTCTGGAAAAATGTCTTTTAAACCCTTTAATAAATTGCTTAGTTGAGTGTGATTAATTTTATTTCCTACAGACCATTTTTTTAAAAAAGTAATTAACTTCAAATTTTTAAAAGCACTGCACTTTTTTTTATCATCTGTACTGTCATTTATGTCATTCCTATCATTTGAAATTTGAAGACCAAATGGTTGATCCAGATCGGATATAGCGAGATCATTAGTTGTTTGTGAACTAGTAGTTGGCATCATTATTCTATTTGATTCTTCATATACTGTGTCGAGACTCTGATTCTGATTGAAAGCTATCTGTTGTTTCTTTATAAATTTATATTTTTTGTAACGTCGTTTCTCGGTCATTATGAAATTTGTGTAACTGCAAACTAAAATATGGTATATGAAGAACTATTCTTGAAAATTTTAATTGCGAGTCTTCAGAAAATAAAAAAATATATATACATGTATTTAAAAATTATTAAAAAAATATAAAAATATATATATACATATTTATATATTACACATAACACAAAAATGTACTTACCTTTTCTGCAAACGATGAAATGCAGGTGTCGAGAACACGTATGGCCGTTTCGTTTGTTATTACCCAAACTATAATATATTAGTTTGCGTAAACTATACACATACAAACAATTATTAATTCTTCAATCGCCCACAGTTTTTACAAACTTTATTAATATTTATTATTGAAGACTACGTTTTTCTGTCAAACACTTCTATATTCTATATAGCTCGCGCTCTGCAGTCAACCATTCAATCGGAATGCTAGCTTGCTAATGAATGAATGCATTTTCGCTGCAACAGGGCCAGGGCCTCTGCCTAATACTTCGAGTCAAATGTTTATATTTTCTGGCGCCGCGAGTCTAATCTCCAGACTCTGTTTAGACAAAGCCGAGAAAGATCCCGAATAGGTTCCAGAGAAGCTATACGGATCGATCCCTATTTCCCGAACCCTTATAAATATTAAATGAATCTTTATTTCATATTATGAAAAAAATATTTTTTTCTAAATATTCAGGAAATATTTATTTCATATTATGAAAAAAATATTTTTTTCTAAATATTCAGGAAATATTTATTTCATATTACGAAAAAAATATTTTTTTCTAAATATTCAGGAAATATTTATTTCATATTATGAAAAAAATATTTTTTTCTAAATATTCAGGAAATATTTATTTCATATTATGAAAAAAATATTTTTTTCTAAATATTCAGGAAATATTTATTTCATATTATGAAAAAAATATTTTTTTCTAAATATTAAATGAATCTTTATTTCATATTACGCGAAAAATATATTTTTTTAATATGCAGGTAATATTTATCATATTATGAAATATATTTTTTCTCATTATAAAAGGAATCTTTATGTAATGTTAGAAATAGAATATTCTTTTCTAATATGTAGGAAATATTTCATGTTTATCATAGAAAAATATTTGTTCTAACACATATGATGCGAAGTAAAATGTTTACTTTTAATTTAATTTGAATTCGCGTGTTACGTAATCGACATACATTTATATTATAAGAATATTAATGCGACAAAGTTGTTGCACGAAAAATAATCGTGTAGCTCTTACGTCGTACACAATATGTGATTGAACTGTAAGATTAAAAAGTTTGTAGCAACAAACGATTCATAGTTAATTAATATTCTTATAATATAAATGTATGTCGATTAAGTGACACACACGAATTCAAAGTACATTAAAAGTAAAAATTTTACTTCCAATATTCAATGACGATTTATTTTATATTTGAAATCAATACTTCATTTGTAATATGAAAGGTGTGTATATCTTCCAGCATATTCCGGAATAATAATATTTTTTCATGATAAACATAAAATATTTCCTGTACATTAAAAAATATATATTCTCTTTCTAATATTACATAAAAATTCATTTTATAATAAGAAAAAATATTTTTTCATAATATGAAATAAATATTATCTGTATATTAGAAAAAAATATTCTATTTCCAATATTAAATAAAGATTCACTTTATAATGAGACAAAATATTTTTCTCGTAATATGAAATAAAGATTCATTTAATATTTAGAAAAAAATATTTTTTTCACAATATGAAATAAATATTTCCTGAATATTAAAAAGAAATATTTTTTTCATAATATGAAATAAATATTTGCTGAATATTTAGAAAAAAATATTTTTTTCATAATATAAAATAAATATTTCCTGAATATTAAAAAAAAAATATTTTTTTCGTAATATGAAATAAATATTGTATGTATATTTGAATATTAAAAAAAGATTGAATCTCTTTTTAATATTATATGAATATGTATACAATATTTTGTGCTACTAGGGCAACGATAAAAGAAAATAGTAGAACTCACGTTCTATCAGTAGACAGCGGATTTGACGTATTTATAACAAAAATGAGTAGGTGTAAGTTACAACATTGAACACATTAGACGAATTTAAAAATACTGGTATATTATTTTCAGGCCATTGAACATATTAAGAGAGAAAATCATTTTCTATGTCCTCCGGTTTATTGCACATCAGGTAGAGCATTTCTATTTTGCATAAAGATCCGCTGTCTATATATCAGGCCGATCCGGCAGTGATCGTAAAGTTCATTACAGTAATTATAATTACACGAGTGCGTACGTAAATAAAAATTTGCGAGCGTATCGAGGCAATGAACAGCTCGTTCCGCGGGCTGTAAAAAAGAACTGCTTTGTATTTTAAACTAACTGCGACACCTGTTTATACGGGAGCAGAAGCGTCGATAAATCGCGTCGGTTTTCGCTTCCTTTCCGCAACCGGTTGCTCGCGATCACCTGACCGTCGCGAGTGCCCTCCTAACTGCGAAAACAGATTATGCAAATTTTTTCGGCCAGACATTCGATTAGTCAACGAGGAGAACGAGAGGGTGGGTAGAGGAGAAGAGTGTGTGTGAGAGAGAGAGGGTGCACGCAAACGACCGGTTGCTCGACGGAGTTGACCGTTTAATAGGTTACGTGCATAGCACGGGGACGTTCAGCTTCGCGACCGTTCGCTTCGAGAGTGAATTAATCCCCCGTTTATCCGACGATGCCGGCCGGCTGCACGAATAACATTTTGTGGCCGGTTCCGATAGCCAGTGTCGGGCATTAATCGAATAAAATCTGATTTGAATAACAAGGTGAATAAGTAAGGAATGAAATATTTGTAATCATTGCAACGAAAAATTATTTCTGCAATGTGAACGAGTACCTGCTGTAATTATTATGCGTTACCGGAATGAGGAATTTTCAATTCCTCTATTAAAATCAATGAGGGGAGAAACAACGTTCAATTTAGTTTCTATTTCTTGCAATCGATGCAGACAATCTTCATTTTGCATAAAGATCCGCAGTCTAATCATCAGATGGTCTAGTTCTATGTGCGTCGAGTAAGCATTGCCACAAGACATGGTCTAGTCCTCCAATTCGTAGCCATACTTGCAGTTGGTACGATCAACAGCGTCTCTATTTTGGACCGGCAAAATATTTCATAGAAATCGCACAGTTGGAGCTTGAATGGACTACGCGTACGAACAGGAGCACAGCACACGTTCCGTGAAACTTACAAAACTCTATCAGCTCGTTGTATTTCGGAACCGCCGTTCAGGCCAGCCGCGTGTCAAATAGAATTTCGACATTGGGAACGACTCGTTCAGAGAATTTCCCGGTTCTCGCGTTTCATTTCGAGAACAGAAAGCAAGCGAAGCTCGTTCCGGAAATTCGAACAGCGAGCGCGTCAAGTCTTTTTTTCCGTAGCGGCGCGTCGATGCGCGGACACGTTCATATGTCGAAGGAATTTAATATAACAACCGGCGCGAGCGAACGAAACAGAAATGAAAATGGAGAACGCAAAAGGAGACAGAGAGAGAGAGAGAGAGAGAGAGAGAGAGGGAGAGAGAGAGAGCAAAAGATAGAGGAAGAGGAATGACATAGCATCGGCGAAATTGAAACGTATCCGTTGCCTTCATCGAGCAGCGGCTTAGCATCGCGCTGGCCGCTCGACAACTGGTTCATTCGTCTCGACGGTGTGTACCGGTGACTGACGCTTTTAGAAAGGATTTCTCGCGATCCTGCGGGCGCTGGAGGTGGCGAGAGATGGGGACGAGGGGGTGTCTGACAGGCGGAAGAAATTCGGTCGGAATCGATTCTCTGTACGCTTTCTTTTTCGAAAGCACTCGAAGCAGGAAAGGAACTCGGGGGTGAAGAAGTAATAAAGAACCTGTCGGGAATTTGGCGGCCATTCTTCTTCATTGGCGTACTCCATTTCCCGCGGTGCACCACAATCTCCCGCGGTGATATCGCTCCTCTCCTCCGCCTTTCTCACCCCTTTCCCACCCCGTTTCTCACCCGGATCTCTCGAGTATAGCTCGTCTCTTCCTCCCTCTCTCGCTCTCTTTCTCTGTTTGGTTCGCGCTATCTCTCGAGTATCTCTCCGCTCGCCGCTCTTCGGCCGGCTAGATCAGGCTCCTTTGAATTCTGAAGCGTCCTTGATATCTGTCCTCGCTCCCAGCGTATTCTCTTTAACGAAAATACGTACACTCGACTCGAGTCGGCCGGGAAACGACGAAGATGTGCATGGAGAGAAAGAGAGAGAGAGAGAGAGAGAGAGAGAGAGAGAGAGAGAGACTGAAAGAGAGAAATATAAAGGGTGGGCGGGGTTGGCGACGAGCCTCCACAACGAGGAATTGATCAAACGCTAACGGGGTCCCGTTAATCTATTAACGGCGCGCTGGTTCCGTTTTCAGAATCAAATCGATTCCCGCCATTGCCCCAGGTCTGGTCGCTTGCATTCGAAATTATAATTAATACAGGCTAAAGGTAACTAATATGGAACAGCTGATTTCAAAAGCTTGCCGAACGTACGGCAATTGAGTATTCATGAAGCCTCCCCTATGGAACGAATGGTTTGCTAGAAAATTGTGCTTGTACAGGATATCCCCAAAACCTTTCATTTCCTTGGACGCATTCCGAGGGCTATTTATTTGGTCCTCGAAAAAGATAGAATATCCCGAGAAAGGACGAAGAAGGACGAAGGCGAAGAAAGAGTAAAGCAAACTTTGCCTTCGAGGAGCTTTGTTCGTATCAATATATTACTAGATTATTTCTGCAAAATAAATAAAAAAATGTTTCACATCGATTGCGAAATAATGTAAAACATTGATAGGTGAAATGAAGAAAACAATTCCGAATCTTCCGTACCGAGGGACGAGCAAACCGAACGCGATACACCGTGGCGGAAAGCCGAGTTCGTGAAACTCTCGAACAATCTGTGTGCTCCGAACTATTCGGTGGAAACTTAACGCGGATCAGGCAGCCGGCCAGTATGTTCCGGATTCTCGGAGTCGTGACTGTTGCGCCGACAGTCCCGTTGACTATTTCCTTCCACTATCATTATCTATGTATCCAGCCAGCCCCTCGGACTAGCCGGTATGAATCAATAAAGGCTAACGCCGTGAGCAAAAGCAGTCGCACTTCAACACATCGAAGCCCGGGGAGGCAACAAGTCAGCTAACCCAACGACGCGTCGTCGCTACTGTTCGCTCTACTTCCTCACCCTACTACGATTCTGCCCTTCGTCAAGGCTCTAAGGCAAAGAGAAGTTGCGTTTAATTACACGAGGACAATATTGTTTCTACGCGAACGCTCTTCCCTTTGCAGCCCCGTAATATCGCTCTAAGTACCCGCAGGCAGCGTTTCCCGAGTGCGAGCATGGCTGCCATTTTTTCTGTCACTCTAGAGAGAGAGTGACACAGCGCTCTCCCTAAACTGGAAACCGATCCGGCCACAGGCTACCGGGTTCCGCGAGGCTGCTCGAATCGGTCAGACTTGACCAGAGTCCATAGTTGACCTCAACTTAACTCAGAATGTTGAGAAACAGTGCAATTCCCAAGTTCCCACCGAACGAAGCAAAGAGGGACATATTTGTTGCGCGTGTTCATCCCTACGCAACAAATTTTTACAGTTACAGTGATTGGAACGTCTTTATCCCGGAAAATGTAGAAGAGAAAAAGAAATTTTTATGTATTTTCTAAGGTCGCGTTAACACTTTAACGACCGCCCGTCTACGCAGTCAAACGTTGCCAGGGGCCGGCAGTATTTTTGAAGAATTAATTTTAAAGAACTTTATTGAATTATTATTAATAAAGAACTTTATTGAATATTTTTCCTTTGTATGATAATTATTAAAGCAATCACCTACATGTAATGGTATTTTACATGTCTTACACATAAAAGGTTGTTCCGGCTATCACACACATGTTGTGTGAGCAGTCGTTAAAATGTTAACAGCTAGGTTAAAAGCGACCCCAAAGGGCTGATACCCTTTATAGCAGTCTAAATTGTTAATTAAATGGCTACATTTATTTGAATGATTAAATATTGATTACTAGACTGCGGATTTTTATGTATTCATGGCTTATGAATATTTTCAAAACATGCCAGGATATGAAATTCGATAGAATTTAGAAAATTGCGTAAACATCTATTCATTACAAACGAATTAAATTTTAATGTTTAGCATTCTATCATCAAATAACCATTATACAGCAGGACCTCGATTAACCGGCATAATCGGGAGACAAACAGCCCGGATAAATGGAGGCCCGAGGTGAACTACTTAAAATGCATATTTCATATCAACATAACCTCTGTATAATTAGAATAGTCAAATAAATCTAAGTGAACAAAGTATCTAAAATATTTCTAGAGATCAGAAATGAAATAAAAAAAACAAAGACCACAAAATGAATTCATTAAGCTGAAACCAATCCGCTGATGTCTTTAAATCTTTCTAATATGTTCACTGTTTTAAACGTTGCTTGCCTATTTTTATAATAAATGCGTCAAATCCGCTGTCTAAATGATCGGCAAGAAATTTCGTTTCTCTTTAGAAGTGAATTCGCGCCGATACGATACAGAAGCACTACATAATACGTGACGAGCATTACAGGGCTTGTAATATTTTCGTTTGGACTTTCTGCAGTTTTTTCCCGCGGAGTAAATGCACACTGGTTCGAGAGATTCTGGTCCACGAACGCTTTTGTGAAAATACATTGAAACCCGTATCCGTTCTCTCGGAAACGAATGCCCGTGACGTGATTGCTTTTATAATATCGTGATCGAATGTAATGGGAGTACGGGTGGAGGTGGTTTGAAAGGAGAACTGGAGGGAATTCTATCGAAAGGGTAAAGGGAAATCGATTCGGACCGTGTAATAAAGAATGTAAGTTATATTCTACTGTATCCTCCGCACAGCTTTCGTAATAAGTTGTTGATACGTACTCGGTGGTCCGCGGGAACGCAAACGTGTTTCTAGAAATTTTGTTTTTGAAAACCACCGCGCTGGACCGGAACAGACAGTTTGCTGGAACTTGCCGTGCGGTTTCCGGTAACCACTCACGCCGCCATATCGAATTTATGCTCGGTTTACATGAACGCATAACAAGGTATCAACTGTACAATGTTCGTCTGTTACAATAACGAATGCAGAACGGCAAACTGTTTTGCCCCCAGGGAAGACGTGGACAGGAATGCGTTAGATCCGCGTTCATCAATTCCACATAGTTGCGTTCCGTTATTTCGTCGTTTCACTCGCAATACTTCGTAATAAATAACTAAAAATTCCGACTACAACGTTAACGAATATTTTGAGGCGAATGACCGATGAGAACTGCCGAAGCTTCACAATTCCTTTGTGAATTTATTTTGTGAAATGCTTTTGCAGGAAGTAAATAGTGTTTGTCTATTATAATATTATAGCGCGGTCCTTACACTATTGCGTGCGCCCACCAGAGTAGCGCTTCCGTCGCAGCGACAAAATACCTTATCGGGACCTTTGTTTCATTATTTTACGTCGCTTTTTCAATTGCTATGGTTATTAAACGACGGGACCTACAGTTTAAGGTGGGTTCCGAACCACCTTGAGTACCACAGTTTTTTAAAAAAACACATTGAATTAATTCAAGAGGTGCCCGGGCGCGGGGATTCGAACTCGAGACCGCCTGGTCGCAGTCGCGCGCTCTATCCACTGACCCACTGTGTGCTCTTATCGGGACCTACCCCTACCCCTAGCGTCCCACCCCAGCGTAGGATAAAACGGCACTGACCCGTGAAGTCAAGGCGTATTTCTTTCTGAATTTTTTTTCGTTTCGATAAGCCGCTCCCTTGTGAGGACAGCTACCAGGACGATAGCTTGACGAAAAGACTCTGCTTCAAGGCGCTCCCGTGCGGATCAATTGGACAGAGAGCAAGTCACGTACTTCTCGTCGCGCTATATCCCGTTACCCGGACTTAAATGTTAAGTCACTGTTTCTCGACATTTGCGGACTTGAACTAAACTGTTTTCCATGTTCTGGATGTATGTATATTAGGGTGGACCTTATTTTTCGACCATGAATTTTTGGGCACGCCTCCCCCAATATTGTTCCATTTCATGAAAAAATGATAGATCCAAAGTTTTAGATGAATCGGACGTCGGGAAGGCGTGCCGCATCGAGCGCGAAGTTTTAAAATAGAAGTAACTGCTTGCTAAATGTGAAGAGTATACTGAAAATTCAAGTTAAATATTTTATACCTCGAAAAATATCATAATTCGTTACATGCATTCAAGTACAAGTGTAATCTGTAGGCAGTAAGATTATTTCACATTAAGTAGTCTGTCTAATTGCTGTCCGCCACCTTTCCGCTAACATGTCCGTTTTCGCTCAAATCTCGTGTTTCGGGTTAACGGTGTAAAAATCCAATCACAACCCGTCAAGAATTCTGCAGGCGGTTAGAGGCCCCTGCAGCAATACTAAAAACTTTTAAAAAAAATTTTCTTTTTTTCTATAAAATTTCTCATGTTTTTCGCAACTTCAACGTCAATACGGCACGTCTTCCCCTTATCCGATCAACTTTATCTTTTGCAGGAATTATTTTCTTACCAAATAACACAAGTTTAGGAGGAGACGTGACAAAAATCTCGGAAAAAAAATTTTCACCAAGTATAACTAAGGTCCACCCTAATGTATATATATTGTTACAAATAAACTATATTTACTAAACGAACATCGGTTATAATATTTTTTATATTTACCGTATTTGCACAGGTTCTCATTTTAAGACTAGAAATTAATATGTCAGAGAGCAAAGAATAGATATTCAGAGAAATTTTGTAATGTTTTTACAGGAACATCAACTAGTTGTTGAACATTGACAAATTTAAGAAATCATAGAAAATGAAAACATTTTAGGTCGGAAGAAATGTTCGAGTTAAAATAGCTCCGAGTGCAAAGGGTTTTATTACACCATTGAATTAAAGGGATGATAGTTTCGTAAAATAAAAATTTCAAGCAAGTTGGAAGTTGATGTAAACGTTAATGATGAAAGAATATTATTCTTTGATAAATTTCTAAGATGAAAATTTTGCGTTTTTGTTAGACACGCGTTTCACTTCGGTGAAGTCGCCGGTGTATTTGTCGTCGCTAATCCGGGGAGCGCAGCACTCCGTTTTGTCAAATAGCAGAATTTGTTAAACAGGTAAATAACTAATGTGTACTGAACTCGCCGAAAGACAACAATCGGTCCGCGATTTGACGGAAACACAAACACGATTGTTAAGTCAACGAGATCGAATGCAAATAATCGGTTTTACATTCGAAAGATGAGAACACGAAGTTTAGGCAATTATTATTGCAAAAATGTTGCCTGTCGTAAGAGAATTTTTGAAATATTACAGCTCATAGTTTGTAGAAAGTCATGGTTTTTCTGACAATTTTTCAAATTTGATAGGTAGTACGTATACAAGCTATCGGAAACGAAACGAGACCAAAAGGAAGAATTAATCAAGGATTGAAGTTCTTTCATACACAGTTTCGTTTTTTATTAAATTGAAAAGTCCGTCAAACGGAAATAGAAAAAACGTTGTAAAGGAAAAAGTTGAGTGGTATCAGAAAGCCTATGTTCCACTTTTTCATCAATGCAACACCTAAAAAATGTATACGCACGTGTTTTTTTTTTTTTTTAATTGAACTGCACATTTCTATTTACGCGCGAATCCATTTGTCCAAACATTCTGCGCAAAAAACTTTTGGAAAAATGTGTTGAGTTGAAATTGTTAAGATCTTTCGAGCAATCTTAGTGTATAACATATTGCAAATTACTTTTTTAAACAGCTAATGGCCACATCAACGTATAAAATACCACTTTTGTTTATTAAAAAATCAATTTTCAACAAATTCCAACCAGAGCGCACCGTATTGTCGAAAATATTGTAAAAAATTACATTCGATGTATTTTTAAAATAAATAATTCTTTCAAAAAATGTTTCGCAGGATTGGATTAGCGATCAAACATCACGCACGTGAAAAAGGTTTTTCAATACCTTTCTGTTCACAAAATATTCTAGAAAATATATTTTTCATTCGGTATGGACGATTTCCAACAAAAAAGAAATATGCGTAAAATACTTTCAATAGTATCATCAAAACCAGTTTACAGGCAGAGTTGTGCTAATTTAAATACATTCTAATTGAACTACGTAATTTAATTGCATTGTATTTTATATACACAATACTCGAATTACATTGTAATTGCGTTACGTAATTCGAGCCTTTCGCTTCATTTAATGGAAATACAATGCAGTGTGAATTACTCAACGTGTACATTACCCGCTTAATGTGAAAAATATCTTTCATTTTTCATTACAGTCAACTCAATTTTAGGTTTATGTTTGTGAGAATGTTCCAAAGGAGTGTTCATTAAAATTCATTTAAAATCACATGAAGAATGTTCTTTTTTAGGTCTTTCCTATTAAATTGT
This sequence comes from Lasioglossum morio, assembly GCA_916610235.2. Classification (NCBI taxonomy): domain Eukaryota; kingdom Metazoa; phylum Arthropoda; class Insecta; order Hymenoptera; family Halictidae; genus Lasioglossum; species Lasioglossum morio. The sequence goes on along the minus strand of OU744334.1, from coordinate 3,288,201 downwards.
ATTACTTCTTTCTGTACTTTGTTATTGTATTATCGAATTACATTGCAATGTAATTGAATAAGAGACCATAATCACACAAATTACATTGTACTTTAATTGAATGAAGCGACTGAATTTCGAATTACGAAATAATGGAATACAATACAATTGAATTAGTTTGTATTTATAATTCGTGAAGTAATTCAATTGCAATTCAACAGAACTCTACCCGCGTTTAGGGTACAAGAGCCCGACAATGGTCCCTAATGATTTTTTCCTCTGCCGGTGTTCATATCTTCCGGTTTTAGCGGTGTCTTTGCCGCTCTTTTTGCTGCGGCGCGGCGTCTGATTGTCCTGGAGGACCCGCTCAGTTTCTTGCAAGGAGTGCACTCAAGCCGTCGCAGCGTCACGTTTAATTCAATCGTGACCATCGACTACGAGGGCTGGTGAACCGGTTATTGGAAATTGGTCTGACGACCTCGACTTGATTACTGGCGCGTGTCTGAATGCGAGCACTCGGTAATTAACGTACGATTGCTTCGCCGAAATAGTCGTCGCGACGTCAGAACGCTCCACTTGAATGCGTCGATCTGATCCAATGACGGATCATACTACCGAATCCAACAGAGCTTGAAACAGGCATGATATCGGTATCTATTCTCGGAACATTTAGGAAGAACTCTACTTCCCCATAATTATTCGGGACAACCGCAATTTCCAGCTATTGTTATTTCGATTTCTATTAAATATCTGCTACATAACTGAATATAGAAATTGTAGTTTCGGCGCACAGGTTCGATCCTATGTTACTATTTTCCTAAGCAGTTTTACAAATTAATAAATCGACGTTTCGGTCTAGGTCAAGACCATCTTCAAGAATATAATTGCGTCTGTAAAAATTAATATTTCCGTGTTAAAAATTTCTTTCTTTATTCTGTCTTTTCCTCTTTTGTTCTCTTTTTGCTTTTTAACACGGAAATATTAATTTTTACAGACACAATTATATTCTTGAAGATGGTCTTAACCTAGAACGAAACGTCGATTTATTAATTTGTAAAACTGCTTAGGAAAATAGTAACATAGGATCGAACCTGTGCGCCGAAACTACAATTTCTATTTAAAAATTGGCGATCGAGATAATAGAAAACATTTATAACCGATATGTTTGATATTTCAAATTCTTCTAATGTTTTCACTGAGTTAAGTTATACCAACTCATTTATTCCATAAATGCATAAAATCCGTTGTCTATATGTCAATGAAAAAATATCAGAAAATAACTATTTACCTTGTTATTTCATTGATCTTTTACCACTGATGACAGGTTCAGTTCGTGAAATAAGGAACGGATGATTGTTAAGGATTTCGAATGGCTCCCAGTCTTCAAGAGCAAGACGAACGGAAAGGACATCGCTAAAACCGGAAGATATGAATACAGCTCGATGGAAGAACGTCAGGACACCATTATCGGGCGTGCCCGGGGTGTCCGAGGGAGAAAAAGACTGCCGATTGAAAATTCATGTGGTTAGGATTGTATTTCAGTGCGCCGCTTAAGCGGATTTCCGGCCGATTCTAATCAGGAATCACGTAATGAATAATTATGAGTATTATCTCGCAATTCTCATCAGGCTCCTGTCGATACGCCCGCGATACCCATCAGCGGTGATTTGAAACTGTTTTAATTAGCGTCGCAGAAAATCTCGGGAAGTTAAGAGACTGTAATTGGCCGGCTGTATAGAATATTAATGCCTCAATCGACTAATGGCTCCGTGGATATTTTTTCGCGACTATTATGTAGAGTGCAGAGGTCACCCGTTCGATCAGATAGGACGATCCGGAACGGCGCGTTCATGTTTATTTAAAAAAATTTAAAAGATCTAAAATTTGTTTAAATTTAGATTTAAATTTGAAATTTAACAGGTTTGCAGTCGGAGCTATGTTAACTTGAAAATGAAACATTTCTCCCGACCTTGAATATTTTGAGTAATGGCAAAGCAATTTTTAGTGGCGACTCTAAGTCACCGTTCAATTGCTTTGGGTTGAAAAACCACAGAGAAACATTAGCCAGAGAAACTTGAGAAACAGTACATTAATCTCGTTTGATAACGGGGGATAATTTGTGAAACCGTTTATCAGGATCGTTTTGTCGGGCGTTAAATACGGGAGGAGGCGACACGACGCACTTCTACGCAATCACTCGTTCCGCCTTGTCGCGAGACACCTGCTACCTAAGTTCAATGAACATTTTGCGAGTTACTAATACCGCCACTTCCGCCTTATTGCTACGATGAAGACGTCCTCCCTTTACGGGGTCGACGCGGCACCGTGAAGATTGAACCGGGCCAGAAATTACTCGAATGCCACTTGGAGCGTTCAACGTTGCGGCAAATGTTGTGGCATAGTTTAAACGAGCCCCTCCAAGTTTCGTGTTTCTCTATGAATAGGTACATTAATGACTTTATCAAAGTATTCTCCGGTCTTCGAATTATTGCTACCGTCGTGAACGCTATCCCAGCCGTAATGAACTTTCCACTCGACGCCAAAAATTCTCTGATAGCCCTCTCCGTTTCGGCTCTCGCCGCATGTTACGGAGCTCTAGCTAATTAGTGCATGAACCTGTGCAAACATCGCACAATATCCAAACGTCGCGCCTCTCGCTCTCTAAAGCAAGAACCAGGTTCAAGATTTTACTGTACAAGTTTCCGTGCAGACGATTCTTTATTAAAGGACCTATACTGTGAAATAAAAATTGTACTTAATAATGTAAATCTCTGACCAGAATATTCTACATTTTATAAATTATAATAGCTATTTTTACATTTTATTAAATTTAAGTAGGGTATTCATTTAAATAGTATATAAATCAATAAAATCAAGCTGGAAGCTTGTATTCTTTAGTTATCATTTTATTGAAGATCGCGTTTCATGTTTGGCCCCGTTGCAATCAGAAAAATCTCATAACTAATATATAATAGCACATATGTAAAAGTTTCATGAAACAGGAAAGCTTTTTCATGGGATCAGAGTATCGTTACATCCCGCATCTCATCTTGATAAATCGCGATATTACTGCTCTTCTTTATCGAGATATTACGACGTTCCACAATGCGCCGTGTTTGCCCTACAGGTAAGCAATCCACAGGCGACTAACATCAGTACACAAAACAGGGCTGGTCGGCGTCTTCGCGGAGGCAACATCGACTCCTTGTGTATCGATGTGTATTTTCTCTTAGGCGGAACGAAAACTTGCTACCCCCGGGGGTTGTAGCACAGTTCTCGAGATTACTTCCACGGTAGAAGTTTCGCCGCGTGTACAAAGAGGTGATCGAGTCGAAAGTAAGGCCAAGCATCAAAAGTAAATCCCGACGTATCGCCGCGACGTTTCATTACAATATGCCTGGTCGTATTCCGTCGGTCGTGTTCCGTTTCCTAGTCGTTTTCGCCATAGTCTGGTCTCGGTGTTCTTTTTTTCTCGTGGGAGAAACGTTCTCCGACGAACTCCCACGGTCAACAATGCCGGAATCCCTTTTTCCAGACGTCGCGCAAAGATGAAACGTCCCTCCTTTAACTCCGAATAAAGTCGTCCTACATCTGCCAGCTGTAGGATCCTTTTGTTCTGTAATTGCCCGGCCGATTACGGCTAGGGACATCAAACGGAGGGAAGGAACTCGGTTATGCGCTCGCCCTTCCTTTCGCGTCTCGATCGCCGTGGAAAACGGATCCCGGGGTTAGGTGCTTCGCCAAATGAAGCAAACGAAGAGAGAAAAGGAGACGGGAGAAATCGCGACGATTCGAAACGCTCGTAGAATGGAAATGAATTCTTATCGTCAGAGGGGATGTGGGCGGAGCGGGGCCACTGGCTCGGAGAACGCCATAACTCGGACCGTTGGCTTCGTTATTTACGTAACGTCTTCGCGAACGCCGGAAATTCCCTTCGCAGCGTCCCCGTGGCCTATTTCCACGCCGAAGATTTATAGATCTTGATAAAAGGTTAGAACACGGGGGCCAGACCGCCCCGCCCTGCCTCGCTCCACCTCTTTGCCAACCGTTCGACGATCAAGCCTGTCCGCGTCAAGCTCTCGCGAGTACTCTGCTCGTGACACGGCATCTCCCGGACCTCGTATCCTCGCGATAACCTGCTCGCCGAATTTCCGGTCACCTGCTACGTGGGACGTTATGCCGGCGGGTCTCGAACAAGAGCTAGGAATCGAACAATGCACCGGGACTACCGGGAATCGGATAATGCAACGGAGAAAGATTTTGCGCGTGTGCCGTCTCTTTGCGAGCGCGCGCGCGCGACAGAGAGAGAGAGAGAGAGAGAGAGAGAGAGAGAGAGTCGCTCGACGCACCAGGCGGTTCCTTATTTCTGGCTGGCGAAGCGTCCGACCTCTCGGGAAAATCTGAGCCTTTGAACACGACAAAGGAGAACCCCGACTGAATTCGGGATAATCTCGGAATTCCACGCAATATCCCAACGTACAACGACGGAATGGAATTGAAACCGCGACGCCGGGAAATAATACCGCACGCGGGATTATATTGATTCGTTTCACTATCAGCCTCCTGGCCTTCCTCTCTCTCTTTCTCTTCCCGTGTGTACTCGAAATTTCCCATCCCTCTAACGACACGTTAGGTCGTTCGAATTTTTTACCATTTAGAATAAGCGTTGTGACATTTTGTTCTATTAGGTTAGAGGGAAATTTAACAACCTGTTGTTATTCTTTTAGACAACCTGTCAATTCCTGTTTCCCAATTACTCACTAGTTTTTCATTTACAAGCAAAATTGCCAGCTTATTTCAAATATAATAGTACTTCATCTTCAACCTAATATGATCTCTCGAGATGTTTTCGGGCCACTTAAAGAGATCCCATTTGTTTTTTATGTAACAGACCTGTACCGGGCAGCTCTGTTACTGACAGCCGCGAGAAACCGAAGAACGGCGAACGCCGCCGGAAAAGACCGAACCGCGATTCGGCAACATAACATTCCCGTCCGCGCCGCGAACTCCCCTCGTCACGAACCAGTGTTTTGGCGAATTCGTAGAAACACCTCGGAATACCGCGAAACCAAAAGGACGTGTCCTACCGATCCCCTCACCGCACTACCAGCAGATCACCACCACTTGGTGGGTATATAAGCCCCGAAAAATCCTCTGAAAATCACCTGTCTTCCGACCTAGCCGAGCTAGAGACGATTCCTGACTAGCAGAGCTAGACACTCCGAAGAACCCAGAACCTAAGTTGATCTCCTTCGTCGCCGAGCGCCGAACCATCCTGACCGTCACCTCGTCGCCGAGCGTCGAACCGCCCTGACCAGCATCCGATCCCCTCGTCGCCGAGCGCCGAAACCTCCCGCCTATCTCACCCGATACCCTCGTCGCCGAGCGTCGAACCATCCTGACTATCGCACCGATACCCTCGTCGCCGAGCGTCGAATCGTCCTGACTACCGTACCGATTTCCCGTCGCCGAGGTCACCGCGAAGTCACATCACCGGCCACTACAACGCGAACAACCGCGATACCCACGTGCCGGCCATAGCGAGCCGTACACACAAACACCGGAGTATTTATTTCTCCCGATCTAAATCCTCTCCTCGCCGGTCGAACCCTGGCACGACGAGCCATCAGGGCACCGAGAGGACCCTGCCGATCACTCGGACTCAACCCCGAGAATCGGACCCGTTACATTTATTAGCAAAAATTAATCTTACTTGTACATGACGTTTGCTTGTAATTACATGAATGTAAAGAAAATATATTTGGGCAAAACCTTCTTTGAGCGCTTTTTCGTTCCCAACCGAACCTCCTGGTTTGCCCATAACTTTGATAGGTTCAAAAGGGAGTTTGTAACCACAGTCAATCGTATCAGAGCCAATCATTACAACCTGGCGGCCTCACTGTCCCGTGTGGGTATTGTTGACCATACCAACTGCAAGTGTGGCTATGAAAAGGAAGACTTAGACCATGTCTTGTGGCAATGTTGCTTATTAGATGATCATAGCACTAGACTGACTGATGACTTACGCAAGATGGGGTTCTCCTTGCCCCTTAAAGCTGATATGTTCTTTACCAGACCCAACATTCGGGCGTGTTTGCGCATTTTTAATTTCTTGAAAGAATGTAACTTGCGTTTATATAATAATAGGATATACTAATCAATAAGGATGCACAAACTGTCTCAAAATGTAAAACTTATTATCTAATGTAAACTAAGTACAGCTGTATAGACACCTTTAAGGGTCTGGGTAAGCTTAAATAAAAAAAAAAATATATTTCTTTAGGTCTGAATTAGAGTAGTGATCGGCTTACCCGGTAGAGGGAGAAAGTAGAAAGAAGGAGAAGAAAGGTGAATTAGAATTAGGATAATAAAGAGGGAATTGACATCTTAAATAATAACTTTAATGTCGTTTCTTTGTTTACAGGTAAGGGTGCTGTAAATTGTAAATAGTGTAAATAAGAGAGATGCGTAAAATAATGAAATAAAAAAAACTTTGTTCACAGAGCAACGCAATAGAGCTGAGTTGATGTGTCAATCCTAACCAAAAAAGAACAATCCAACATTATATGAATAGAAAACAAGATGAAGTAATAACTAGACAGCGGATCTTAGTCTTGATCTTAAAAATTGTTTGCATCGCTTGCAAGACACAGGAGCCAAATGGAAATGTATTTCTTCTTTTAATCGTCTTGTAAAGCTGAAACTAATACACCAATGTCCTAAAATATTTTTAATTCGTCCACTGCTTTCAATTGTACGTGTCCATTTTCGTGATAAATGCATAAAATCCGCTAAAGAACGAAATTACTTTCCGAACGACCTAATACTAATGACACACTACAAATTAAAAAAATAAAACGAAATGACAGGAAAAATGAAATGGACTATAGCCGCCATTCGTGCAAAATCGATTACGAGCAAAGTAGCGCGTACGCGACAGCGGCCGTCACCCGAGAAGGTTGATAAACTTTGGTAAGTTTGTCCGAGGAAGTTTCATTTATTTTGCTGATAGATTCTTTGCGTGCAATTATGTCTCCCTTAGCAACCTAAATGGCATTGTAATATCCGCGTAGTAGGTTACAGCGTAGCTCTAAGCAGCGTGCCTGACAGGCCATTTAACACCGTTTCAGAATGTAATAGCTCGTTCGCAGAAAACAAGTGGGTCACTCTTGCAAATACAAATACCAGCCTCCCTTAACGTTACACGTTTATGCATACACCAGGAAGTTCGAGTTCGTTCTCATTCGAAGCTTAATCAACTTCTTGATTAATCGGCTAATCGAAGGGGGTCAGTCGCACTATTAATCTTTGTCAAGCCGAAGCGGCAGCAAATTACTAACTAATGGAATCGCTGCAATATTTTCTCGCGATGCAGTCGGCGGCTGCGGCGAAATAATTTGCGGCGGGTCCGTTTTTCTATTAATTTCAAGCAAATTCGTTTAAACCCTTGTTAACGGCGCACGTTCGGTTCTATAATGAAGTTTGCCACACTCGTCCTCTCGACAACGGCCGACATTATATTGCGAAACCCTTTCGGAACAATCAACGTCAATTCCACCGTTGTTGCCTGCATATTTTTCGCCCGCTGTGTTTCCCCCACGCGATCTTTCAGTTACACGCTACTGATAACTCTCCGGCATCACGGCGAAGCCATTTCGAATAAGTCCTTAAATATTTCAGAGCCGGCAGATCGATTCGTTTTCGCACGCTAAACACAAGATCGCACTAAATCTTCCGCAACATTCGCCGCACGAACGCTCATTAGTCGCTAATTGACCGTAATCCAATTCGTATCTAAAATGTTCTCACCGACCACTATTTTATACTAAACGGACGAAATTGCGTCGATACGAATCTGTAAACTGCGAAGTGCAAGCCATTAACCGAACGGAATTTTATACATCATTTCGGACCACGCGAGCGTCCAAATAGCCCACGGACGGACAACGTGCAACGCAGACCACGCAAACGCCTGCGCGCGTTAGTTTGGAATTTTTGACGGTGGTAAAGTTTGACACACACGGCATTAGGGACACCAGAGGGCTAGAAAGTTCCGGTCCCAGAGCGCTACGTTATGCGAACCATTATAATCACCGGCTAAAGCCAGTTAATTTCGTATGAACTTGTTTAAACTTCTCGGAACTTCCACGCCCGTTTTTTGCTCATTATTTTCGCGCACTGTGCTATTCTTCTCGCGTTAAAATTACCGTGATCTCCGTCACCGGCGAATTCATCGGGCGCTCGTTTGTGGAAAGTATATATTGACACGGTTTGGTCAAAGGCGTGTAAACGAAGCTCGTTGATATAATTTACGCACTGATTCTACATTCTGCGGCGGGATTTCTTTAATCAAATATACTTGCTCGTATCCACAATTTCTCACTTAACTCTTTCACTATAATGGACGAGATATCACGCTTTCGCGATGTCGAAGAAACAAGAAGCTGATTGTAATCGATGTAGAAGATCTAATACACACAAATACAACACACAGAAAAAATCTCATCCAGCAATAGAATGTGCAGTTTGCAAAAAAGTGGCTGACTGAAGGAAACCAAATGCTTTCAAGCCTTCCATTCAAAATATCCATATATAATAAAATTGTTTCTGTCTGTCTGTTTCACATTTCCACTAAAATTCATTAAAAAATTATTTCTATCTACATACTTATAACTATCGTAATAAATAAATTTTTTCTAATCATTTTTAAATTAATTTCGTTAAATTTTCTTGTCTAAAAATAATATCTCTATCTGAGACCACCTTGGCGATTGGAAATTTAATTGCGTTAATAATCAACCAAGATTTGTTATCGCACGTGGACAAAATATCTATATATAATAAAATCGTGTCTGTCTATCTGTTTGTAACATTTCCACTAAAATTCATTAAAAAATTATTTCTATCTATGTACTTATAACTATCGTAATAAATAAATTTTTTCTAATCATTTTTAAATTAATTTCGTTAAATTTTCTTGTCTAAAAATAATATCTCTATCTGAGACCACCTTGGCGATTAGAAATTTAATTGCGTTAATAATCAACCAGGATTTGTTATCGCACGTGGACAAAGTCGCGGGTATAGCTAGTCAACAATAAAATCTATATTTGTGTCAAATATGTGGTATTTAATATTTATCATCTTTAAGTACTTTGCACCAATCAAACTGACAATGAATATACTTGATATCGGTAGTAAAGACACACGTCTCTTCGACATCGTGGAAGCGAGATATCTCGTCAATTGTAATAAAATAACCATTGAACAAAAAATCACTGTATCACCGAATAAAACTTCTGAATATTGAAAAATCGTATTCTTTTTGGAAAAACAAACGAGCTAATAATAATTGTGGCATTCGAATTACGTGAGTTCAGACCTTAAATCCGGCGTGTTTGCTTAAATTCCGAGTGGTTCGAACGCGGAAAGAAATCCCGACGCAGCGAGCGGAAACTAATTAAAGTTCGCAGTTCTGCCTGTCAGCGCGTGGATTGCCGTTCGTTACCGGCATTATCTTGGTTCGGTACAAGGTGTCCATCACCGCTAGGATTCAAAGTGGGACGAACGACCGGGTTGAAGTTATAGCACCGGTGAACGACGAACGACGTCGTCCCGTTCATATAGAGAACGGAAACTAATCTTCCATTGGAGGATTGTAGGGGAGCATAACTTTTAAGCGAGCATTCTACGGCACGGTGATAAACGAAGTTCGCTTTGTCTACGGAACGGCGCCGTGGGTATAAGATACAGCGGTGCCGTACGAGGTTCACGGCCATTCGTTATCTAGAGCACCGCTATCGAGCGCCGTGGAGCTATTGAACCGCAGAGTGTACGACTGTAAGAAGCACTGGGCGAGGTGCAAATTTCTCGGTCGTCTCTCGTGATTATCGCACAGTTGGCTTCCAGAGGGGTGGGGACAGGGCCAGGTTCGTGCCCCGCGTACGTTCACCTCCACCCCCGACCATACCACGCTAGCCGTGAACCGCAACGGCGCACAAAAGTCAAAATTTTTAGTTTCTTCGAAACCACTAAACCTTTGTAAGAGAATGCATATCAGCATAGTAGAAAAAACAAGATCGCTTTGATCTTTTCAATATTAACCCTTCACTGCATGAGTTTTTTTAATTGGGATGAAAAAAATTGAAAGAAGGTCAGTTTAGTGTTTTATTTAAGGGAGAAATATGAAAAAAATTAAAACAACGTTTTCAGAAAAATACATATACATGGTAAGAAAACACATTCTTAGTTTACTATATGTTAACACTTTACCGACCGGAAGCCTATTAATAGGATTTTCAATAATTCTGCTGTACCAAGAAAAAGCATAGAAATTTTCTTTGACATTGCAATCTTCAATGAAACTATTAGACGACGTTATTGAGGGTGACTTAGTTAGTTCACACTAAATGCTAAATGAAAATTTAGCCATGTACCATACATTTTTTAAAAATATTCAATAATCGCCGGTCGGTAATGTGTTAATTGTATCAGATATGATACGCTATGCAGCGATGGATTAAATTGTACTAAATTGTACGATATATAATATTATGATCTTGACACTGTTAATCCTTTGAACTCGGAGCTACTGTACCATGAAATATTTTCCAATACCATGAAATTCGTATAATACCTGATACAGTACCTAAATGTTTAGTAATTGTTTAGATGCTGATATATTTTGGTGGCCACTCTGACTTGCCACTCGACTGCTAAGGGTTAATAACATTGCAATAGTTTTGGCGCGTTAAACTGACCAAATACCGCACATATGCGGTGGGCCTGTCTGTGCTTTTTACGCGTTCACACCGCTCTGCCCCGCTCTGTTACACTTTGCTCCACTTTGTTCCACTCTGTTCCACTCTGATCCACTCTGTTCCACTATGTTTTGGTCTAGTTTACTCCGTTCTAACCCCATTCTTTTTACTCCGAATGAAAAAGCAAAAATTAAACGTGGCGCATTGGCAAATTGGAAAGGCTATTCCCTAGTCCAATCCTAAAGGCGATTGCCCGTGAACCGGAAAGATATTACGCGCGAATGTGACCAGTAATTTGTGGAACGCGTTGTTACTGCGAGGAGCACATTCTTTGTGAACGTTTTACAGAGAATGTAATTCCTTCTTCCGGGTACAAAGTCGATGGGGGTGGAGGTCTCCTGTGTCTACTCTTTCCGAGGTTTATGGGAACCGCCACTGAACGTGGCACGGCGAAATTCTATTTAAATAGCCGCTCTCTCTTTCGCAGACCTAGAAATTCATTTTGTTAGACGCTGATCGACCACGATATTCTTAAAACATCTATCTGAAAGGTTCGCCTGTGTGCAGGATTTGTACGAAAATTTAAAACTCGTTATGTTCGATGGATGCTTTGAAACGATTGAATTCGCTCTCGAATGAAGCCTGCGAGACCGGTGAAATCCGAAGTGATAGAAATGAAGATATAAAACGTGCCGCTTTATGCATTTATAAATAGACTGTGGATTTCTGTAGAAAATAAATAGCTATGAAAATTTATGCGGAAATATTAAAAGAATTTAAAAACCTACTAAGAAGGAAAATAAATTTTCAAGGAAAAATAAATTTTCATGTGACTCCAGTTTGCAGTAATTCAGGTAGAAATAGTATTTTCATAGGGAATTTTAATATTATTGGGGTGTGGTATAAAGAATTTCATTGAGATGTTTTCGAATATTTTTATTTTGCACAAAGATCCGCTTTGCACTGATCAATCTGCGACTTTTTCCAGCCGGAATATTGTAAAGTTCTGCGAAAACTACACGGTAGTTGTCGGGCAGCCTTTGTGACTGGCGGACTAACTGGTAGTCAGCGTTCTCGCCGGCAGAAAAGGATAATTACAAAGCACGTTCGGAGCTCGTGTTTGTCGCAGGGGCCGATTGCGCGGGAATAGATTCAGAAGTTCCACGTCGCGTCGGGATGTTGGAAAGTATAAACAAGAGGAACGGATATACAGAGACGCGTCGTAGGAAAGTTCGTCGTCGCAGCTGCGAAGGAAAGTGGCTCGCGGCGAGCAAGAACAATCAACAAAAGAAATCGGTCGAGCGACTGACTATTAATTCAGCTCCGATGAGTCGGAAAAGTGGCGTCGCCGCGACGACGACGACGCAGACGCCGAAACTTTGTCTTCGACCGACCAATCGGTAATCATTCCGCCCCGTGCATCTCTGCGAATCGAACCACCGATCTTCCATCGACTCGGACAAACGTTTCATTTTCCATGGATAAGAGAGTTTCCATAATCGGGAAATAATTAACAATCATTCCTCCCCCTCGAACCAAGCTGAAAGACTATCCCATTGAAACGGGAACTTGCTCGGACAGAAGGTGATTCGTTAAGCGACGAGCGTTAGATAAACATCGGGATCGAACAAACGGCGTTATACAGCCTAAGCGAAATCCCGTGGTCGACGCTCGAAATCACCGTCGCTATAATTCAAAACCATTTACTTCTGAATAGAGCGGCAATAATCGGCTCCAATGGTTTCCCGTTCAACGCGGTAACACCTTTGGCTATTTATCACGGGCCGAAGTGCTCGAAGGTAATTCATTCTTTCGGCAATCGATGGCCAGATTTTTCCGGTCAGCCTGCGGCTCGTAATTCAACGCTCTGTGTTAACGCGCGCGCGCGGCTCGGATATCTGTCTCGATCGCGGATAGCGCAGGGAAAATTTTCAAATACAACAGCGGTCTCCTTGAAATCTCGTTCGTTTTCTTAATAATAAATGCATAATAAATGCATAACGATCCGCAGTCTAAGTATCAGTATCTAATTGTTGATATAAGCAGAAACATCATTGCGTTGCAACAAAACATGCAGGCTGAATAACTCATTCTACTTGCCGACCTCAAATCGATTCTATTCTACTTGTCCCACTGTACAATAGAGTGAACGGAGCAACTCTACCCGTCGTGCTCCAGACAGACCTATTCTACTTACCGGATAAAAGGTTGGCCTGATATTGGTTCGACTAGTCAGATCAAAGGCTGACTCCTGTTCTACTTGCCTGACCAAAGAAGCACTCCTTATCCCAGCTTTGTACCTATAGTTCTCGCAGATTCCCCTTGGCTGACCACAGGTAGACTCGCACTACTTGCTTGGACTCGTGTAGCATTTATTCTACTTATCTGATCGTAATCAATTACGCAAACGATTTCAGTGATTCGGAACGATTAAATTTAAAAAAAAAACAATACTATAAATCGTTCGAACAAAGTAAGAATGACTGTTCGAAGTCCACGCGACGTATAAAAAAGCCATTGACAATGACTTGCTACCTGTCAGACCAGGGCAAATATACTCCATACTCGGAGCACGTGAAAAAAAGCGACATTAATTTCCATTTTCAAGGGATATATTGCGGAAGGGTTTTTTCGCGGATGTCCATGCAAAGTACAATAGTTGCCGGCGTTCGAATAATTACTCCATTAGCACAAAACAGGTTAGCGCAGAAAGAAACAAAAAAAAAAAGGATAAGAGGAATGTAGCATTAATTTCCATTTTTAAGCACGACATTGCGGAGAGGATTTTCGCGGATCTCCATGCAACATGTTAACGTTGAATCCTTTTTCTTGGCATCGTGTATACACGAGAATCGCGAGCGTGGCTCGAATAAATTGCTGACCGCGTGTATGGAGGCGAGCGAAGAAACGGAATTTACTGTGGAGTGTCGTTATCAGGAAGCCGCGTGCCACTGCTAGAGCCGCTGCTATACAAGAAAAGAATTCGTTGTATCTAGCTGAACGAGCGGAACGTTCGGCCATTCTTACGCTTATCAGCGATTCCTTTCTTTGAGTCGTACCTTTCTTATCCAGCGTCAGATATTTCTTGCCGGCTGATAGCGACACCGTTGTCCCTCTTCTGAAATCGCGCGACGCTTACCGATGAATCGGCGAGCAGTCGCTCCTTGTTTCGTCTCCATGTCTATCCTAAACAATACACCGTCGACCGACACACAAACGCGAAACACCGGGAAACGCTATATCAACGCAGGAGAGACACTTAAACGGTGTGCGTTCGTCCCAGCATATTGAAGCTCGCTGGAGCACTACTATAACCGTGAAATTCCTGAGTTAGTCTGTCGCAGTGTTAATGGGTCCTAGCAGCGACGGAAATCCGTTTAAGCAGACGCTTGACTTGATGTTCAATTTCAGTTTCGCCTCAAGTGAAGATACTGTCAAAGTTATGTCATTATTATATTGCAATCTCGGAAACGAGAGTCAACCCCTTAATTTTTTATGATAGAGCCGATTCAGGTAGTACGGGTAAAGAAATCGCAGAGCCGAAAGAGTGAATTGAAAGTGAGTAGCAGCTTATTAACACTGATACGAAGCTGCTCGAGCTGGGAACTCTGCCTGAATTTGCATCGGGAACTTTCTAATTGTTCGATCGCCAAGGTAGACTCTATCGATCCGGCTGGCTGAAGCAGTACCCGATTCCTCGGAGCGGTTATCGTTCGGGCAACTTACGAGGCTCGTCCCCGCCGCGCAACAAGTAGGTACCCACCATAAAATCTCGGCCAGTTCGTTCCTCTTCATTCCTGTCGGAGTTTTGCGTTTAATCCGATATCTCTATCCGGACGCGATCAGGCACGGTTTCGTCGGCTCGCGTATATCTGTTTCGCGGCGTATCATGGCGATCGCAGGGCGCAAAAGAGAGAGAGAGAGAGAGAGAGAGAGAGAGAGAGAGACCACTGCGCCCTTCATTATTCCCTGCTGACCTTAATACCGATTCTGCCCGGTGAAAAAGAGGCCACTAACGCGGCTCGATACCCGAACGACCTCGGCCAACAATGGCAAGTGGAAGCACCGCACGCGAGCTTCGCCGAACACCGTGGAAACCAGCCTCGACAAGTGCGTTTCCTGTCGGTCTTTGCGTGACCGGCGTGTTTAGTCCTCCGACAGCTGGTTCTGGGTCTACTTTGACCCAGAACATCAATATTTACCGAGTTATTCAAAGATCTCATTATTTAACAAAATACATTTCGAATTTTCATGTTTTCTTCTAAGGAAAAAATCGAACAACGACAATGATCACTAGACAGCGGATCTTTATGCAACATAAAAATGTTCTACCTGAATTGCTACAAACTCGACTGACGTAGAAATTGATTTTCTTTCATAATATGTTCAACATGTTGAATATAATGAAGCATTATTTTTAAATACTTCGAATGTGTTTGCTGTTTCAAATAGCACCTGCTCATTTTTAACATAAATGATTTAGTTTGACGTTCACCAACCCATTGACAGAAAAGGGCACACCTACGTTACGACCAAGTTAAATGGCTATTTTGATATTCCAGGTCAGAATGGACCCAATAGGTATCCGAGAGTTAACATGGGAACCACGTACTCGAATCTACGAATTCATGCTTGTTACCAGCGAATGCATTCTGAACTGTGATGCGAGGTTCTACCGAAGTAATTGATGTACAGTAGAACTTCGGTTGTTGCTCGAAAATGGAACAGAAGGTGCATACAGCTATCGAAACTCGTGTAATTAGCCAGAGAACCTGACCCGCGCCCGCTGCTACGAAAGCTCTCGTTTCTATTACGATCGGTCTACGAATTCCATGCTATATTTACTATTTTATCTTCCCTCTATTTCATACATCGAGCAGTCTTTTCTAGAACGGTTCTGGAAACAGCTGAAAATCCAAGAATTGTTGCGGTTACAATGTAATGTAAGTTTTATTCGCCGTTTTTCATAAAATTAAGTTTAAGTTGTATGTATGTATGTCATGGATATTTGGTCCCCTCAGGGTTTCAAATCCCGGGGGTGGCCAGTTGAGTTCTCGGAGATCCTGCCCCCCCCCCCCTTACAATAGCTTAGGTGGGAGTGCGGTTTTAGTGGGTAGAGGCTGGCCGGAGAGTCCTTTGGACAGTCCCACATAACCCTGGCCCCCCTAGGGGGCCAGGGTATGCGTAACGCATTTCCGCATTATAAAAAAAAAAAAAAAAGGGTTTCAAATCCCGTTCCACGCTTCTCACCTTTTACCAACACTCCCCTTTCGCCTATTTCAGCGGGACCTACTTTTTTTATTACGGTGTGTTCCAAACCACCTTGGGCACCACAGTTTTTTAAAATTGCACATTGAATTAATTCAAGAGGTGCCCGGGCGCGGGGATTCGAACTCGCAACCGCCTGGTCGCAGTCGCGCGCTCTATCCACTGACCCACTGCGTGCCCGTAATTAAGTTTAGGTTAAAGTTACCTATTTCACGGTGTCTTTTAACACGTTGACTGCCACGCGTGTTTACAAAAAATCCCCGTCAGGCCACCCGTGCCACTGTAAGATGCGTGCTCTACTATCGCATGTCTGTTTACATTTCTTTCGGTACTCTCACTCCGATACCTTTTTTTTTTAATTGGGGAAAATCCGATTAATGGATAACCATCCTTGCCGCCGAAGGCAAGGATGACCAATGTCGGTCTCGGTATAATTGTTACCGACTAACGACCCCAATAGTCGTCCCTAGACATTTACTGCAGGGACCCAGGATCACGTTAGTACTCAACTGGGCCCCTCACTCCGATACCTGCTATGATCCTCACTTATCACGTAATTACTCTGCACGAGCAGCTGTAATCTTTGCTCCCGATGAGAATTTTTGCTGTCACCCGTATTCGGGTGACATGGCAGTTAACGTGTTAATCAGAAAAGATCTTCCCTCCAATATGTAATATGTTTCAAAATTTTCAAAAACGGGATTACTAAATCGACATTCAGGGCCGCGAACGCGATGACCAAGAGGGTGTTCGGTTCCCAACCATACGCCGAAAGACTTGCTTCTCAATTTACTGGACGGTTCCAGTACTTCCCATGAATTGCTGGTTACTCGCAGATTCTCTGTTACAGAACATCGTAGTAGACAGATCCGCCTAGCTGGGTCAGAAAATATTAGCCGTTCCAGGTCCCTGTAGAGTCCTCGCCGGTATACCATGCATATAGATCCTTCGTTCCAACGCGTAACGTCTCCGTGAGGAGCCAGATATTCGCCAAGTAGAAAATATTGGCCACCGATGGTTATCGCTCAACGTTCCACCGCACCATGCGTTCCATGGCACCGCCCCACTGTCCAACGTAATTCACGGCGGGGGAAGTGACCGTGAACTGTCAATACCAGACGCTTGAAATATAACACTTGACTTTCTATGATCCTCCAGAGGTCATAAATACAGAAAGATGCTACATGTCGTTGTCCACCCCGGCTCTGCCTACTTCCTGGTCACTAAATCGTCACACTGGCCACCTATCAACCCCCTTCACCTTCATAAACTCCAATACAGTAACACCTCTAATGTTTTCTGTATTTCATTTTTATTACGGACGTGTGCAAATTTATTTATTGACGCCGTGTTTAGTACGATTTCAATTTATTTCAAGTCTATAAGGCTACTACCGCGGAAAATAAGATTTTACTTTGTGATTCTGCTTCCTTAAAATGCATCTACAAAAATTGAAAATTGCATAAATATCCGTAGTCTAATAATTAAGTATATATAGTTATATAAAGTTAAATTGTGTAATGTTTTGCACGCTTAGAAAAAAATTTTATAATGTAGGTAGAGTAGTATTTACGATTGAAAATAAAAGTAGAATGTCTTCGAATAATTGTTAGACTTCGAGCTCGAATTAGCCTGTTGGGAATTTCGAGCCGCTGGGGTGATGTTTGAAGGGTCAATCGATGAAAAGTTGGAAACAAAACGTTCACTTACGCTGCCGAAGAAGAGTAATTACCCTTATCGACGGCAGAGCCGAGCCTTGGTACGTAGTTTCCGCGTTCAAGAAAAACGAGACGATATTTCAAAGGATAAAGGAGCAAAGATTGACTGGCCTGCCGTCTCGCGGAAGATCTGCGGCGTTCAGGAACAAGACGTTATGCAAAAGCAACGCCGGCCGAAGACAAATAGCATCGCTTCGCCGGAACATTAATCTCGATTGACGCGGGAAAAGTTTGCCAGGTGTGGTTCACATGGAAATCGAATACGTCTTCGTATGCGTAGGTCACATACACAGTGTAAAACGGGACACCTGAAGAACTCGTTCAGTTTCATACAAAACAGAAGTAAGTCGAAGTCATTTAAGATCATTTAAGGTGATGGATACAAGAAGAAATATGAAAATTGTGAATGCATCTGATACAGATTACTTTCAGCTCGCAATCAATTTTCATTTTTCACTAGTTTCGTTTTATATGTCTACAGAGTGTTCGTGTTATCACCAGCCAGTGTTCTGATCGCAAATAAAAAATACTGGAAAAACATGACAGATGAAAAAATAATATTTGAAAGCAACGTGATGTAATAGTTTTGCGAATGTACAATTTTCTCTAGAGATAAGGGTGAGTTTCAATTTTTTAAACGGAATGCTTAAATGGAATGATTTCACAAAGTTTCATATGGTACATACAAAGAAATGTACAGCATTCCATTTTAAAAAATTGGGGCTTCACACAAAACAATTATTCACGCTTCATTACGTTTTTTTTTATTATAGAAAATCTCATATGAGATTTATTTCAACATAATAGAAATACAAAATACGATACATACAATACAGAGAAAACTTCATTACGTTGTTTGCGGAAAACATTATTACTTTTCCCTCTTTCATCGTTTTCCAATATTTATAATATTATATTACAATACAGTAAGATTTTAAAACAATAAAATCAAGCTGGAATAATAGCGTAATTTGTGAAATCGTTTTATCCAGCCCAGAATTTCTTTCTGTTTTCGAGAAGCACGCTGACGGTGTTATTCAGATTTCGAAGAATTATTCAGATGGGTTCGTCTCAGGCGACTCACCTTGTGCGTGGATGGCCCCCTCGCGTTGTCTCCTTGCGTCGCCCTAAATCATTTTTTATGATCGACGCCGGGCGAACCGAGGAAATTTGTCGGTGCGAGGGAGCCCTTTAAATTCATCCGAAAAGCAGGGGGACAGGCGAGGACCGTTCGGGCTGCACGACTCCCAGAGGATTTCCGACGCGACTCCATGAAATGAAATTCTGACTAGTGCTACGGATCGGCCGTAAATCGTCGAACAGCGCGGCCAGGACAGAATATGGCGGAGTAAACCGATCAAGCGACTACACTCGCTACGAATTGCTCCGATCGAATCGTTGTTTACTCGAAAGACGAACTCCTACAAGTTGAGCCTTCCGAAGTACATATCAGCAACTTTGTACGGTCATAATCATACTGCGGATTTTAACGCATTTATAAGAACTTCGAAAAATTCAAGAATATTGTAATGTTCGTTCCAACGAAGTCATTAAGGGATGAAATCAATTTTCATTTGCTTCCTGCTTCCCGCCATCAACGCAGAATATTTTTATTTTGTCGAAACCGTTGTACCGCGTGCCAAATGCTGAAAATTTGCAAATCTCAAATATTTGGCATCGGTGCCCGATACATTGTGGCATTCGACTCGAGTTTATAGTCGGTTATTCCACCAACGGCAAGTTTGCGCAGTCGTGAAAGGAAGCGGAAAGTACCATAAAACATCAAATAGTCATTTTATGTTCGCGTGGTGTGGTTTCGAGCGAAGTAGAGCTTAAACTTTCCCACCCGAACAGTAAAAAGTAACAAAGTATCGAAGTCAGGGGCTAACAAATTCTTCGCGGGACGCGTCGACGGCGAACAACGCCTTCCCCACCGTGTATGTTTTGTACACGCGGCGAAGAAAAGCTTAAAAGCACTACCTTCAATTTTCTAGTAATATTAAATTCGACGAAGTCCGCGTAAGCGCGATCGCGATTCGAATGATCATTGTGCTGAGAGATAGCGGATCGTCGTTCCAGTGGAATTAATCGTGCATGGCAGGTCGACCGATTAGCGTCATTAAATTATGTCCGGCTGCCATTAGAGCCGGCATTGATGCAGCGATAGCCAGCGCCGGAATGAAACGCACGAAGGTTCGCGTTCCTATATTTTCCATTCGCGTCGTCCAGCTGGTTGGTGACACCTATACGGTGAAGCCAGAGGATATTTGATAAGCGGACGCGACGCCCCCGCGTTGATTCCGAATCCGCGGGAGGTCAACCGAAATAATAGACTCTGCCAACCGCCGAAGGCTCGTGTCGATGAATATTAAAGCCCCCGCGGAGAGGGGTTTATTTATAATGCCTTAATCTCGTCTCAGCTGTTGGATTAATAGTTTTGATTCAGACAACGGTCGCATGCTCCGGTGCAATATACAGTATTTTATCGATAAATGTCCCCAACACGAGTCTACCCAGGGACTGTTATCTGCCATGGATTTTTCTAGTGAAAGTGACACCGAATATGATATAATTCCAATTGTATTTACTTGTGTAATGAACGGTGAAAGTTTTCGACGCAAAGGAGGGCAGTGTATGGGAAACAAAGAGACGCGGAGAGTTATCTCACTGTTCTTTTTGGGTCCCATGGAAATTACCAATACAAATTACCCCGCCACGGTTTTCACCGAAAATATTTCACCTGCTCCAAATTTGACCGTCAATAACTTTGGCCGACAACGCTTTTAGCTGAAAACGAATTTGATCGACAACGAATCGAAAATCTTTACCGGATAAATTCATTATCGGTCAAATTCGTTCTCGATCAAAGTTGTTTTCGGTTAAAGGCGTTGTCGGTCAAAGTTATTGTCGGTGAAATCCGGAGTCGGTCAAATAATGCCGGTGAAAACCGTGTTCGGGAAATTTGTGTCAGTGATTTCCAAGAGAGCCGTTCTTCTTTGCGTTCGGAACTTTCATCGTTCATTACACAAGTAAATACAATTGGAATTATATCGTGTGCAGGGAACGGCAACAACTGTAACAACAACGACAACCGGTCACCGATTATGAAGGAACAACGCCGCGAGTGCATGATAATTGGCTCAGCTTAATTGTATACGTCGCGTGTGTTTGCGAACGTGCACACGTCACTGGACTCCGAAGCCAACGAGGAATCGACTCAATCAGGGTGTACGCAGACACGTATAAACCTATTCATTCTCGCCCGCACCTCGTCCCGCCCTTTAGCACCGGTGGCCCCCACTGCTCCGATCCCTCTGCCCACGAATGCCGGGCAAGGTTAACCGCCGACACGCATTCACACACACACACACACAATCGGTATCGAGGAATCGAATTCCACCCGGGGCCACCTCGATCCACCATTACACCGATGAAAAACGGAACCGCAGATTCTGCCCGATCTTAATTCCTCGCCGACGGATCGATGATCAACAAGTTGCCTGCAAGTTCTTCGCGCCCAACGCTCGCCGCTCGGGCCCGAGCATTTAGGGATGTCTCGCAGGTGCTTTCGAACTATAACACCGAAATTTCATCTTTTCAATGAAGAACACAGCTGGAAAAAATTGCGATTTATTGACACGTTCACTGCCACACAATCATCCAGAAAATCGAAGTTTAGTCATTGAAATCAAAACTGCGAAGCTATCACGTAATTATGGAAAAATGGGTTGGTGCCATTTAAAACAGTGAAAATCAGTTTGTTATACAGAGTGGTCCGTTTAAATAAGAACACCTAAATATCTCTTCAGGTTATTGTGATGCAAAAAATATTTGTTACGTAACGTGTATGGTGTCAATGCACCAAATACTTGGCACGAATATTTTTTTCCGAGTGTCATTTTTTTCGGAGTTGTCAAGGTCATCGATGTTTTTTGGTACATAACTACTTTTTTTTTTATTGCATCGTGTAACTGATGGAAAAATACATTCAGATATGTATAATAACATGACCTTGAAATGACCTGGATCCTCGAAAATTAAAGTTATACCTAGAACTGATATCGAATATCTTCGGCTACGACTCTTGAACCTACGAATGCGAAGAAAATATTTTTTATCACACTAAGAATATCGATCAACAGATGTGTGTATGTGTTAACTGTTAAAAGAACACTCACGTTCTCTAAGTTATCATCAGAGATGTTCAAAATGGTGTCCTTCTACGTTGATACATTTTCTGAAACGTGCAATGACCGACTGTACAGATCTTTCAATTGTTTCGGAATTAATATCAGCACAAGCTCTAACTGTTCGGTTCTTCATATCCTCTGGTGTCGTTGGTCGTTCATTATAAACTGTTTGTTTCAATTTTCCCCACAAAAAAAAGTCCATTGGTGTGAGGTCTGGTGAACGCGGTGGCCATTACTACAACTCCGGTACGACCAATCCATCAATTTGGAAATTTTAAATCCTACGATCAATAGACATTAGTTATAGGTAAAACTTTAATTTTCGAGGATCACGGTCATTTCAAGATCATATTATTATACATACTTGAATATATTTTTCCATCAGTTACATGATGCAATAAAAAAAATGTAGTTAGTATGTACCAAAAAACATCGATGACCTTGACAACTCCAAAAAAAAAATGACACACAGAAAAAAATATTCGTGCCAAATATTTGGTGCATTGACACCATGCACATTACGTAACAAATATTTATTGCATCACAATAACCTGAAGAGATATTTAGGTGTTCTTATTTAAATGGACCACCCTGTATATTCAGAAAGAAAAAATGTCTGTTTCACAACCACGGTGAACGCGATCAAAAGAGAGATGTAGGCGCATTTTTAAACAAACTTGTAGAACATACGTTCGGCAAGTTCAGAAAGAAATCCATCGGAAGATACATTCTGAAAACAATCCGTAGAAACGGGAGTACATACTCGGCGAAGTCTTCTTTCTGACAGACTGGATCGGGCCCGGGCTTAACTTGTAACTGGGTTAAACTTGCTTCTCGCGTTTCAGTCGAGTTCGGCCCGCGATAAATCTTGGTTCGGTGTAGGTTCCAGTTCGCAAGATTTAGTTTAGAATTGAATCCGATGGAGTTTGGGTTTGAATGAGGTTACCTGCGGATTAGATCTCCGAGGATATCACGCGGGTTGAACAATTTTAATTGGACCGCAGACGCCGTTAGGTCCTCGACGAGGATCCTCGGTGTCCGCGCCGCACGATCGTCGACCGTTATCTCTGGAGGTCCCTTATTTCACGTGTAGGTAAACATCCGTGTAATGAACGGATCTGCATCGTAATCTCGTACACACGTGTTTTAATTTAACGAATATTCTCGTGTTCTCGTTAGACGTGTATTTTTATCCCTCGTCCGTTCCTCATTTCACTGAATCCGCCCCTCGGTGTCAAACCTCTTGAATTAATTCAATGTGCTTTTGTAAAAAACTGTGGTGCCCAAGGTGGTTCGGAACCCACCTTAAACTGTAGGTCCCGTCGTTTAATAACCATAGCAGTTGAAAAAGCGACGTAAAATAATCAAACAAAGGGTGTCAAACTGATGAAATTATTTAATTCAACAAGTGGGGGAGGCTAACTTCTAGGAGGCTGATAAATATACCGCGGATCTTTATGCAAATTAATAATTGCCTGTATCGATTGCAGAAAATAAAAACTAAATTCAATGTTGCTTCTTCCCTTAATAATATTAACCCTTTGCTCTCCTTTGTCGGGTGTGACTCGACATCAGAGAAAGAGAAATATAAATAAAACGGGTTCTTATATGCACTTCGGGTTCTTCCTTTATTTATTTAATTGTCTTCCGAGCAGATCGACGATCAACAAGTAGTTCCGCGAAACTTTCCCGTTATTTTCTAAATTGCGACCTATCGAAAGATTTAAGCGGACGAGGTCCAGGGGTTGGGTACGAGTTCTCGGGGTGACCTGTGGTTTTTCGAACTTCAGCTTTCAGGAAGTTCCCTGCTGCTCTGGTCAACTGGTCTTATATTTGAAAACTCCTCGGGGGAGCTGGTACGGGCCGGGTAGCGCAAAACCACCGTTTTAAACGAGTTGCCCAACGAACGGTAGCAAGAAACCGATGGACAGTGCTCCCGTAGAAGGCTTTGTCTTCATTTCCTCGAACAATGATGGATGGGATAGTCTAATAAAACTGTACACTCTGCTATCCATCGCCCGACCGAGCCGCGCGCAAAGAACTCACCTGAACACCTTTTAAACTTTGACACCGTCGCGGTAACGCCGAGGCGAGAGCCTTTCAATTTCATGCGAATTTTCTGCATGATACGCGACTTTCCTCCATCGATCACGCCGCCTGGTAAACCCTGGATTATCGAATGGAGAGTTTCATGGTGATCGTCACCTTGTTTGGCGGTGGCCTTTTCATGTCTACGGAAAATAATTAACTGCGCTTCGTGCATGCAGCCGGCGCAGCGTAATCTCGCCTGATAGGACAACCACTTTTCTTTCAGTAACAAAATGTTCGATGTACAGGAGTTACTTTTTCTTTCTGGAACTTTTTAAGTACTTGTTTTCACTGTTTTGTATTCGATCTACTCATTCTTTTGCCGAGAAACGCATGAGATAGATAGATGCATAAGAAGATCATATTATTGCTTTACATTTCCAAATAAATACGTGATCACCGTTCTAATCGAACCGATATTATCTTTCGGTAAAACTCCGGGAACAGGTTTAGGAGCGGTTTCTTAGAAAATTGTAATTCGAAAACCGGTTTTGAATCCAGCTTCCCATCCTGCGGCGGCTAATTAATTGGATCGGCTCCGGGGAGGATGTATTAATTACCTGAAGCGTACACACAATGACACGCGTATCGACGGGACTGTATTATTGAAACTGAACAGCGACGGACAGTTGCATATTTTCTATTCAATAAATCCGTACACCTCCCGCAGCGGAGTTGATAATTGTTTGCGACATGTTTCACCAGCGGCGGAGGCATATAAAAACGACAGTGATTAATAAAAGTCGCGTCACGGCCGCGTGATTAGCGGGTCACGTGTACGCGTAATTAAACGCACGATATCGAGCAACGAAGAAACGTGTGCCGGTGAATGCGAAATTCACGGGCCGGTTTGCGCGATACACAAAGACCTGGTTGCGTAACACGCCCAGCACTCAACTGAGCCATTTCTATCGCGACACGTTTTCTTTGAGAAGGATATCAACGGAACCATGTTTAAAAATAGGTATTTCAAAAATATGCACAGATAGATTTGTTCGACATGGACCTGAACAATGTGACAAAACGTGAGCGTCAATTCGAGAGAAAAAAAAGAACGACAATTGGAGCATTGTATAGCGATCGAGCCCGAATCATTGTTAAGCATTAATACAGGGGATGCGCTATACCGCGACTCGCTTTTGTACCCTACCGTTCGCGACGCGTCTATTCAATTAACAAATCCTCCCGGCGCAATTATTGCTTCGCTAAATTCGCGTACACGTGACACGGGGCTTTGTTTGAAATTCGGGTAAACTGCTTGAATTATTCAAGTTCCACAGTCGATTTGTTAACTATGTATTCGTGTAAACGGGGCCGTCCGGTAATTTATTAGAACCGTCAAAGAGACCGCGTCGAATGATTAGATACGTATGTACACTCCCGTACATAAGTCACTGGAAACTTATTATGAACTGAATGATTTTCTTAAAAGTGACTTTGTTATTTGTATCGGCAAGTCATAATTAAACAAGTTATACGAATGATTTCAGACGCTTGACTCAAACAGGGACCTATGTAGCATTGAATCGGGTCAACTGTTTCGTCGCAGTGGAAATTACTTTGGTTAATGCGACGAGAATATTTAATAATGCGATCACCTAAATCGAATGAACGATTACATCGTTTGTCAATCTTCGCGAAGCCTGGAGGACGGAAATAGCGAGACTGAACAATCTGTTAATACGGTGTCCACATTTTGAGATTGATGTGTGACACATTTCACTTGTGCTCGCAGGATTTTCACATCATTACTAGACTTGTTCCGTCCGATACGAAACACTGTAATTGGGGGTCCTCTGTGAGGACGCATAGGGCACCATACAAATGTTTTACTGCTCCCGCATGTCCGAAGGGTACCGCAATAAACCGCCGCTACAGGCCGAATTCGGGTAAACCTAAGTTACCGTTAAGACCAACAAAATTCATACTTCGGATCGTCCCTAAAAATCTCAAGGGGGTAGGGTACCCACGTGACATTACTAGAATCTAACGAGAATCTAACTAGATTTTGGGCCCAAAACGGGCCCAAACGGGGCTTCTCATGTTTTTTTTAGATGATGTTTATATGAAGTGATATTAGTGTCCAAAGTAGGCGAAACAAATGAAGAAAAATTCCGGAGATTCTAATGTATTTTTCGTTCACTAAAAGATTTTTCTCGCGAAAATATCGAGAAGAGCGCACTGCGTGTAACCTTCCTCTTTCGAATGAGCCCTCACTCAGCTCAAAATATAATCATATGAGGACGTGAAACGACACCGCGTAAACCCCTGTTTTGGCCCAAAATCTAGTTAGATTCTGGTTAGATTCTAGTAATGTCACGTGGGTACCCTACCGCCTTAAACTCTTCCAAGGCCAACATTTGCAAAACATATTTTCTTTACTTGCGGACTACCCCTATACACCCCCCTCTCCCTCCCAGTTGTATATATTCCTCCACATCCCTTAAAAAGGGCAGAAGCATTTTAACCGTGGAACGAAAATCATCGCACTGTATCTCTCACTGCTATTATCAAAATATATACTTTCAACCGACAGCGACTCGTCTCCATTAAGTTTACAATCCACTTAATTACAGTATACATATCGATAGGATTTCAACCGCTGAAATTCCTCCACGTCGTGTTAAACGTCGCTAAAAGAATTGTCGACGCCGAGACGTACATACAAGACTTTAAGTTTAATGCATTTATGATAAAAATGAGTGCGATTTAAATCAGTGGACATGTTAAAAATGCTTAAGGACATCGAAGATAAGTTTGGTTATTGAATTGGAACAGCTACGAGTGTAAAGGGTTAATAATGGAATCAGTGGGTTCGTGGAGAACGCCTCAAAGCCGTGAAAAGATAATTTTGTTCAGCCAGCGGCGAGAGTGATCGAATAACAATGGAGAGCCATTGTCTGTGGTGCCCCCTATGTTTTAATGGTATTTGCGGGGATCTCGATAAGCTGCATTTCCCCTATATTAGATTCGGAATTTCGTTCTGTTTCCCGGGCTGAATCTCATCGTGTGAAAATTGGAAAAGTTCAAAGCGACCGACCGACTCGGTGGCAACGTTGGCCGCGGGTCGAAGCAAAAGGGGAGTCCGAAGCGGGACGAGAAGGATCGGATGAAGCTGGAGAGGCGAGAGCGAACGATCGGGAGAAAAAACCGGAGGGAAATTTAAAGGGGGATAGATCGAAGGGGACGGAGAAAAACTAGAGGTGGAAAGAGGGGACCCGTCAGGTGAGAGGAACAAAGAAAGGGAGACAGGGAGAGAGAGAGAGAGAGGCGGTGCCCATTGTTGCAGCAGCCGAGGGCACTGCTCGATTTCACGGGGTATAGAGACGCCAGTGGAACGAATCAATTGCGCGAAAGTATGCGCCGAGCTAGCGTTTAATATGGCGGTTTCCTCGTCGATCCTGGTACCCAGATGACTCTCATAAAGTATCCCGGCCAAGGAACCGGATCGTCGAATCGCTTTCGACGGACGGGTAAACAATCCGAACCGAAGGAGTTCCTGGAAATCGGATCTTCCGCTTCCATTGCGCTTCCTAGAGCTTTCTGCTCCGCAGATCCAGTATAATTAAACTTTCCGGCGACCGATCCCTAGGTGCGTCTCCGCTGTACAGTCTCCGAATTCGCATGAGCCCTCTTACCTGAGTCTGGATATCGAGATGCTCCGAGATCGTTCCACTCGACGTCGCATGACGCGATCGTTTGCTCATCAGCCATTTCTTTCGTATAATTCTACGAAATTCTCTTGGTTGTTCAACGATTGTCTCAAATATTTGTTCTGGTAAGCCGCAGCTTTGCAGATGCTCTGATACTTATGACAAAAATCTAGTCGCTGGTGTAGACACGTTCATTGTTATACTTTCTTCAATATTTGTCTATAAAAATTGAAAATTGCATAAACATCTGCAGTCTACTTATTGGTCATTGATGCAAGACTGATAAACAGTCAAGTTTCTCTATAAATCTATCCATAAATAACTGGTATTCGCACAAATGTCTACAGTGAACGCGTTACGGTCCAGTCTACAACCGCCTGCAAAATCCGAACGCAAAAACTACTAGTCCACGCGATAATTGAGTGCAGTATGCGGCGAGAACGCTCCGCAACGCGGGGAACGCGTTAACGTCGACTTTATGCGTTTAGGTTGTCCAATTCGCGACAGTTTTAACATTCCACTCCGCGTCGCCGTTTAACAGTAACAATACGTTCTCTAAGACACTTGTACTACATTTTAATGATTTCACTGTCCACGGAGAGGAAACGCAGCGAGCCGCGATGCATACAGAGAGAGGAACCCGGGAAATCCGTGGAACCGGAGGCGAGAAGGACGTCGCCCGAGTTTTCAACGCGATTCATAACAGGAACCTCGCAAGCCGTGGCAAAGAAAATTGCAACGAAGTGTCCTAGCGGTTCCGAGATAATAAAAGCAATGCACTAAGGATCGCTTTTCCTCCGTGGCCGGTGCGAAAAGCCTCCGCTCAAGAGAAACAGCCGGTATTTCGCGAGTTTCTCTCGACAACACCGAAAGCGTTCGTCTAATATAACCGTTCTTACACGATCCTGCGAGGAAAAAATTAACGAACGAAAGACGAAATTATTCCCGACTTGAAAAGTAACGCGGTTCACGAATGGCCTTCAACGAGCCCACGAGCCGTCGATTCTGGAGCGAGAGAATCTTTCCAAATTCCATTACAGCTGTCAATTTCACCCTTTTCTCTAAGAATCTTCATCAAAGTGCAGAAAATTCTAAACAAATTTCGCGCAATTAGATCGCCTTAATCTATACACCTTTCAATGAATCCTTATAGAATATGCCGACTTTTATTAATCGTTCATTATTCTATTAAATCCAGTTGACATTAAAACTCATTTATCCATAATTTCCCAGTTCATAATCGTCCCTTGTTAAATTGATAGAGCGGTGAAAAAACTGTGTAACGAGAAGATAAATAGATTTGCGAAGTTTATTTTTATTAAAAATGGAAAATGAAACTTCAGCCATCAGATTACCCGCATAGTTTGCAAATTACCAAGCTACGCGCCGGGCATACTGCTTTTCAGTTTGTTGCAATTTTAAACGATGGACGTACACTTTGTGCTTTATTACAATGCATATATGTTCCAGTCTGAATACCCCGAAATTATCAATAACTTCTGCCGCGGCGTATTTCGCCTGTGCAAAACTTGAATAGACCGAAGTCTATAAATTGATTAATCGTTCTGTATTCGTAGAATTTCGCGGTGAAAATAATCGAATAAACACTTGCCGTTGGCCTTATGAACGTCAACTCGACCACTGAATTTCCTCGATCGCGATATAGAGTTTCAGCGCGGTTTGGCGGCCGTTCGGGACCACTGATTCGCATATGCGCAGCCGAAGTAATTAATCGTGGGCAATTAAACATAACCGATAGGTTGTGGTCGTCCGGCTTCGGAAATATTAGCTTTCGCAGAGGGCCCCGAACGAAGCCCCACAGCTAATCTTCTTTCAATGAGCGGGCTACGGTCTCGGTTCTGCTCGGCTCGACTCGGCGTTCTACCCCCGCGCTGACAACGACTTATCGGGCCTGTCAACGACTCGTTACACACGACACGGCAATTAGTTCCGTTCCAGTGCGCACTTATTAATTAACCACGACCATCGACGGGTCTACAGCCGTTCCGCCACGGTCTTCGGACAAAGCGGAATCGATACGATCGTCGCGCGTGCAACTTTTCTTCACGCGTGTACTGCCCGGGGATTTTTCAACCGAGGGGTTCATCCGTGTCGTCGTGAACACGGCAAATAATGTTAGGCTCCCGGGGAATAAACGGTTCGTCGCTTTGGAACGCTGTCATTTATTACACGTACACTGGTTGTCAGCGGTAATTCTATTGTCCCTGTAATCATTCATTTATTTTAACACTAGATTGCCCAAGGAAGTCATTTTGACTGCGTTTTAATTTCAATTAGAAAAACAATTATGTATATAATGACACAATTTCTTAGAATTTTGTGACTTTTTGTACAACATAGAAATGCGTTTATTAATAATTGTAGTTTCCTCCCCCCTCCTACATTTCCGGTATATATATATATATATATACCGGAAATATATATATATATATATATATATATATATATATATGTTATACTTATATTGCCTAAAAGCAGCCATTTCGACTGCTTGGGAGATTTTAAATAATCAAATGACTCTTATTATTGAATTGAGTAAATTTCTTATATGACCAGTTCGGCTCTGTATTGAAATAACAGTTTTCATTTTTTTCGATTACCGTCACATGATAACATACAAGTACATGATAAATTGTCGATATGGGCGTATACTTGATAATTTGCTTTTGCTCAATAAGCTAAAGTAGTACTTGTTATTCGAATCTTTATGCAGTGATACTTGTTCTAACAAGTTGTTCTAACAAATATTTTTTATTTTTAATATTTACTAATAACTTGTTATATAACTGTAAATAATATAAAAAATATTAAAAATTAATTTTAAACAAATTTCTTTACACATTAGTTATTCCTTCACAATGCAGTCATTTTGACTGCTTTTGGGAAATATAGGCATATACTAAGTTTCAGTCTTTCTAGTGTTAATCAGATAATGATTTGTGTCCAATGTTGCATTTCTATTTTCTACTTTGTGCTTATGTGCTATAAACGTTTCTTTCGAACCTAAGAAATTGAGAAATATCGAGATTTTCGTATCTAATAAGAACGTGTATGGGAACATTCTTACCCAGATGCTACTGCCATAAAAATTCTAAAGGAGACTGCTAGCTTGATCCTCTCTCCACGGCGCATTCATATCAATATGTCGTGCAAACTGTGTTGAACTTTATCTCATTTCTTCTTCTTAGCTTGCCGATGCTGTTGTGCGCAAAAATAAATATTACGAAATTGAGAAATGGTAGGACGTTTTTCAATGGTATAAGCGATCTTCCCGAATTGTGGAGTTTAGTATACAGGTTGGGCGATTTATCTGAAGACAGAAGAACTATGAATCGGATCAAAACAAACGGGTAATGAAAGTTGTTTGTCGCGAACGTCCAATGATACGTCGAGTTTGGTATCATTGTTTTGATCCGATGCATAGTTCTCGAGATATTTCAATGTCTTCAGATAAATCGTCCACCCTGTATACAAGATGCGGTCGAATAACATGTACTAGCGGGCACGAGGTGGTTCCTTATGAAAAAAACAAGAACTAAATATGGAAACATTTTTTTCATTTAATGCTTCGTTTTCAAGAAAATCGACTCTGAAAATACAGCAAAAAACACGTGCTATTGCTTAGGAATCGTCTGACGCGTCTGATCGTGATCAACCAACTCTACTGTGTGCGTATACTTTTTTTTTATAGTGCGGAAATGCGTTACGCATACCCTGGCCCCCTTGGGGGGCCAGGGTTATGTGGGACTGCCCAGAGGACTCTCCGGCCAGCCTCTACCCACTAAATCGCACTCCCACCTAAGCTATTGTAAGGGGGGGGGGGGGCAGGATCTCCGAGAACTCAACTGGCCACTGTGTGCGTATACTAAAGCACGCGAACCTGGCGGAACTTTAAACTCGATTTTCTCGAAAACTAAGCTTTAAATGAAAAAATTTTATTCTATATTTGTTCTTATTTTTTCATAAGGAACCACCTCGTGCCCGCTAGTACATGTTATTCGGCCGCACCCTGCATATATATATTTAATTAGACTCTGTTCATAATATTCATCACGAATCTCACACGATATTGTAGGGCAAGGGGTTGAAATTTGGTGGATATGAAGTTGATATAATACCTCGTACTTCGTGCAATTCTGAAACGTTTGTTATAGATTAGATACCAACATGAATAATAGTGTAAAGTATATTTTGAATAATGGTACAGCAAGTGGCGCCTCGGAATCGCCATTCGAATGCTAAGGTTTAATACACGTTGAGAACGACACGATCTGTAGAAACGACCCGCTTAGGTTGCGCGGAAGATGAATGGAGGGGTTTCGCGGAAGAGCCGGTCATCGCCGGGGGCAATAAACACAAAGAGAAAAATTGCGGGTCGGCCGATGATCGTCGACAATTGCTAAACCATAATGGCCGAGGCCGGTGCACGCGCGGAGAGTTACGCGCCCCCGATAGCCCGTCACATTCATAAACGGCGAGTCTCGTGTAATGAAAAAAGAACGGATGGGGTCGTGGACTGGTAGACAGGGGCGGGAGTGAGTGGGGCGGGGGGTGGATCGACGGTGGGAAACAGTCGAGCGGAAAGGAGCGTGCGAAATGAACCATGAAATTAACGAATGGCCCCGAATTCATATCCGCGAGTCCCATTTTCCCGGCCAATTAATTATTTAAAACGCTCGCGAGCCTGGAAACAACACGACCCTGTTGATACTCATATTCGCGCTGGCAAGATGGATGGTCGTACCCTCCTTGCTCCTCCCTCCCACACAATCCCATCGAGTTTCAACCGTTGGCACTCGCGCGCACGTGAACCGGGCTGACGTCGCCGAAAGGTAATCTTGTTGTAGTTAATAGCGTTCGAAGTTACAGAAAGTTCCGCAAATTTTGTTACATCGTAATGGACATCTGTCGCGTGGAACTTCGGTTTCGTAAGGACGAGCGTCCGCTTTCTTGAAAATAGCCCGCGGTTTCGAGATTCTTGCCGGAGGAGTTCATCGAAGAGGGGATACCAATCCGAAGAAAATACTTTTTTATTTCTAATTATCATTATTATTATGGAATTAGTATACCAAAATGTTCGCGACGGTTCTCTGAGCAAAACGAGACCAAGCACGAAGTAATTTGACAAGTTCATTTATGGGACAGTGCCGATCTAAGGACAATACTTTTTTATTTTTTAATTATTATCTTACGGAATTAATATTAAAATATTCGCGACGTTTCTCTGAGCAAAACGAGACCAAGAACGAAGCAATTTGACAAGTTCATTCATGGGACAGTACCGATCTAAGGACAATACTTTTTTATTTCTAATTATTATCTTACGGAATTAATATCAAAATATTCGCGACGTTTCACTGAGCAAAACGAGACAAACATGTTGTATCATTAAATTAGTATATGTCCAGTTGCTTTCTAATCTAACCGACGAAAGTTTCCGCTTGCATCGAGAGATTACTGTAATTCTTTTACCTAAATGCTGTACTACTCAGAATTCCAGAACGAACGTGGGAATGCACTTGCGTTGGGAGGCGTTGGCATAGCGAGCTTGCTGCACCGCCGACACGGGACACTTTAATTGTTTATGCGAGGTTGGAACCAGCCCGAAATACCCTGGACTCCGGCGTAAATGGCCGCGAACACGTAACCATCGAATTCGTTCTCTTCTCTACCAGTTCCAACCAGCCGCACCTTTTCGCGTTACTCTGTCTTTCTGTCTTTTTGCTCGTTGCTCTACTCCCCTTTTTGACGTATCTCCTTTCCGTCCGTCGCCGCTTTTTGCTCGACCGTTTTCGGCCGGACGTCCCCCGAAGGCATCAGCTGCACAGACAGCCGCAGAAGCTAATTTCCATGGCAGCGAACGCTCTCACCGACTACCAACTATCCGAAGTCTTCCGGCAACTATGTCTGATAGTTGATCATCATGGTTGCTCGTGCTCCCATTAATTACGTTGCCGAATTTCGCGTCCGATAAATTGTTGACACGCCTGTCTCCCATTCCGCTTCGCCATTTCCGCGGTCCCTTTGAGTGGTCGGTTTACCCACGGAAAATTTTTTAAAATTCATTTTACACTGTGCCGAAATTGAAGTAATTAAAGAATGTCGGGATGCTACTTACAATTTATTCAAATTATTAAAGGAAGAACGAAGGAGAAGAAATAAGGGATGGTTATCCATGACTAGTTCTACTTAAATTGCAACAAACTTCTGAATATGTTTAATAAGTTGAAAATATTATAGCTAGACAGCGGATCTTTACAAGACTCAGCCTGTACAAGTTTCTCAGTTACTGACAATTAAAAAAATCGCCTAAAATGCTGGAACGCGACCAACAAAGGCTGCGTGCGACATTGATTTCCCTTTTAGTGCGAAGATGCGTAGGCTACCAAGAAAACGGGGAGCAAAGACGCGCGTCTATTATTATTTTCCCTGCTAATTGCAGGGAATGTTCGCGATATTTGCGTCTTGAGGCGCTCGCCACGTACGTCTGCGAGCTTCTGCAGACATCTTGTATCTTAGACGGCTCGTGTATCCGGGGACTGACATTGTGAGCGCGCACCGACTGCCGACTTAAACATGAATACCTCATCTGCGAGTATTCTTCCGAGTTTTAAGGGTTCTAGAGTAGAAGCGAGGGTGATACGTCGTGTCCCGGTGTCGAGGGGGATTTGCGTCGTGTTCTAGAAATCTTCGGCCGAGTATCTGCCATAGATATCAACGTCTCTGTAATCCTTTGCTTATGCATAAATACGCTCGTTAAGTGCATAGAGGTGTAGAGGGGTGGATCCGTTGGAGTTTCTCGCTGAGCGAAACAAAATTTATCCTGGGTACGACTTCACCGAGATATTGCTGGGAAAATGGAGTCGGAACGAATACGATTCTGTTTGGATATTCCGGCCACACCGATAGCCTTTTGCCCTTGCTCGTCAAATTCTACGGGTAACACCATTTCGCTGTACGCTTCTCTTCTCTCCCTCCAATTTCACCAAGTAATAACTTTCGTTCGCACTTATTACGCATTCCCATTTCACCCGCCGTTGAGTCTCAATGAACTCGAGCGGAGATTTTCATTTTCATAACGAGAGGTGAATCGAATAGCCGCGGGTCAACGTAGCCCGGCTGGCTCCGCGGGAAAAAGTACTGGCACCTTTATAAAACCGGATAGTCGATTCCCAACGGTATCAGCCGCGGAGATCATGCCCGGTATCGTTTCCCATTCGGCCGGTTGTCTCGTTTCCCTGGCGAGTGCCGTTGTTTTCATTTGCACGGCGAACGAACACGGACGCGTATCCGCGCCAACTACCAACTCCCTTGTAGCCGCTCAACTTCTAATTGAGTAGCGAAGTCCGAGGAAACCCGGATATCTATGAATGCCCCCCGGAAACGGCCAGCGACGCGACGAAACGAGAATATTAATCTTTCCCGTCGTGATTCCGGAAAGTATTCAGCTGCGAACTCGCGGCGTCTTGGGGCGAGTCTGAAATATTGTAATAACGCCGACCCCGCATATCTCCGGAACCTTCCGGGACCAAGAAGACTATAATTGTACCATTAACGAAGAATTCTTGCTCGACTACGGTCTGCGAACGGTGATGAGCAGACTGCGAAATCCTCCGGCGAAATCAAAGCGTTGCGCATCAATCGTACAATGGAAATAACGTTTATAATACTGCTCGTTAGTTCCGTTGAATAACTCAAAATTAAGAGATCGAGCATTAGAAAAAACATTAACGAAATTTTTATTCGATCTGCAGTCAAAATTCACTTGTAAATTGTCTACTATAAAATGATATAATCCAGCCCGTTATTTCCGTTGATAACTCAATACCAAGAGATCGAGCATTAGAAAAAACATTAAGGAAATGTTTATTCGATCTGCAGTCAAAATTCTTTTCTAAATTGTCTACTATAAAATGATATAATCCAGCTCGTTATTTCCGTTGAATAACTCAAAACTAAGAGATCGAGTATTAGAAAAAACATTAACGAAATGTTTATTCGATCTGCAGTCAAAATTCATTTCTAAATTGTCTACTATAAAATGATATAATCCAGCCCGTTATTTCCGTTGATAACTCAATACCAAGAGATCGAGCATTAGAAAAAACATTAACGAAATTTTTATTCGATCTGCAGTTAAAATTCTTTTCTAAATTGTCTACTATAAAATGATATAATCCAGCTCGTTATTTCCGTTGATAACTCAAAACTAAGAGATCGAGTATTAGAAAAAAACATTAACGAAATGTTTATTCTATCTGCAGTCAAAATTCTTTTCTAAATTGTCTACTATAAAATGATATAATCCAGCTCGTTATTTCCGTTGATAACTCAAAACTAATAGATCGAGTATTAGAAAAAATATTAACGAAATGTTTATTCGATCTGCAGTCAAAATTCTTTTCTAAATTGTCTACTATAAAATGATATAATCCAGCTCGTTATTTCCGTTGATAACTCAAAACTAATAGATCGAGTATTAGAAAAAATATTAACGAAATGTTTATTCGATCTGCAGTCAAAATTCATTTCTAAATTGTCTACTATGAAATGATATAAACCAGCTCGCTATTTCCCTAGAATAGCTCAAAACTAAGCGATCGAGCATTAGAAGTAACATTAACGAAATGATTATTCGATCTGCAGTCAAAATTCCTCTCTAATTCCAAACGATCATACGAAAGTTTTGGCTGAACTTTCTTCTACAAAATGATATAATAGAGCAAAGTTTGATCATTTGTGTGCAGTCGTTGTGAGACATGCTTTTGAACAGAGTCACCAGATTAAGATCCGTGTCCTCATTATTTCACCACGGAATTTGGCGACTCTCGGGTAGAGCTTTGATATTTCTTCCTTGTAATTGTTCCAGAGCGATAATCCAGGATCTAGGATTTTACGGAACGTTTTCCGTCGATTTCTTCTCGGTCGTTCTGTCGCAGCTTCGAAAAAACCAGTTCACTTCCGGCTCGTATCCGCCGCGCGGACCGCATCAACCGCCGGATATGCGCGGAGCACTCGCCGCGAATTAACGGCCGGTCGTCGGCACTAAATTGTTCTTAATTACCGTAACGGCTTCCAACGATTATCCCGCTGACCGACGGTCGCGCCCAAAAAATAAAGCGACGCGACCGCAGCTCAGTAAGCGATGACAACAATGAAGGTAAAAAACGTAATTGGCTGACGCAGCCACCATGCTCGCGTTCCATGCAGCAGCGTTTCCTCCCGAGAAATATCATGATAATTGTTTACTCATCATTT
Organism: Lasioglossum morio; assembly: GCA_916610235.2. Classification (NCBI taxonomy): domain Eukaryota; kingdom Metazoa; phylum Arthropoda; class Insecta; order Hymenoptera; family Halictidae; genus Lasioglossum; species Lasioglossum morio. Next base: position 3,251,266 of record OU744334.1, on the reverse strand, counting down.
CTCTTAAACAGTCGACAACAATTTCGCGTGGCTAGAATTGAATAATTGAAGAATTTTTTCAATTGATCATATTTTAGCGGCGATTTCCAACCCGGAGCGCCAAAATTATTTGATAAAAATTTGTAGTTTTCACTTTCTTATAAGAAAGTTTTTATTATTCAAAACGTGTGTCTATTTTATTATATCTATTTAAAAAACATTTCTTTCGCGGAGGCGTAGTAAAATGAAATTAATGAGTTAAAGAATGATATAACGCTAAAATAATTTTGCCCGAAGAAGCAAAAGTATTTCGAAGCCACTGTGCGGCGTGTAACGTTGAAAATGGTGACACTCGTTTCTCCGTGAACAGTATGTCGGCGAAAAAATGGGTGAAACGTTTCCGGTCAGGAGTGTGTCAGCCATAACAGCGTGACACAAGAAAGATTTCTCGACGGGGAACTACCCAGGGAGCTTGGATTCTGGTATTAAACAGAACAGGACCCACAGAGAGAGGGAGGACTGGTCTACCATCGAAGTACGTGGTAGAATATTTTGAAAATCAATGTTCGGGCACGGTGCCGCACGGGAATATCCGATTTCCGCTCCTTCGAATTTTCATCAGGCTAGAGGAAACGTTTTTACATGGAAATGGCGATTCAATCTTCGGCGGGATGATTGCACAGCAACAACCAGCCCCTGGACCAGCCACGTCGGCGGGGCTGCTCGGTTGAATAAACATTAATTTTGTTCATGTTCAATGCTTTACATTTTACATAAAACCCAATCAATCGCTTTTATACTAACCCCAATATTTGATTACGCGATATTAAAAACCGAACAGCACGCCAGTTAAATTATAATTCAAGCTGAATTTTTAAAACATGCATTGCGGCAGTTTCATTCGCAAACAGAAGATATATGTGTGTGTATGTATATATGTATATATATATATATATATATATATATATATATATCCCGCTGTATAAAATATATCAGGTCATCCAATAGTAATTTCGTGTTTTTTATCTATTTTTCAAGAGTTACATTCGTTCCAACGAATTTTCAGCTGTACGTTCTTAAAGCCTTATCGAATACTGACATAATCGGATGCAACAAATAGTTAATTAATCAGTTAAACCGGGTTTGTTAATTAATTTACTCGGATGATATTAGTTTGCAATATTATTAGTCTCTTATCGAGCCGCAGCCTCATTATTTCGTGGAAACATCCGATAACACTGACTATTAACACACTGATCGTAAAGTAGATAACAATTTTATTCTCATCATTATTATTATCATCGTTGAAAGCGAAAATCTTTTTCAACGTTTTCGACAAGCGTCCACTGTTTAATCGCGTGCCGATCAATTTCTCGAGGCCGCCTCTCTCGCGTGGGCGGCGAGAAAAAACCGTCTCGTAAACCGCAGCGGGGAAAAGTGATTACAGGAAACTTGGCCGGTTAATCATTTGGCGCGGCAAACTTCTTCCGAGTTCGGTAATTGAACTGGAAATCGCGAGACCGTAGTGTGCAAGGAATCGGCCGGCGACAGTAAATGTACCGTGATCGTAAAATGCCCGCAACTGATCGATCATGGCGCGGGCCTTGTAAAAATCCTCGTAAAAATCGTTCTTCTAGCCGGAGGACCGTTCCGCCACCGCGTAAACCGCAAACGGGTATCCACGTTGCCCGCCGACGGCTGCCATGCAAAACCGGAAGCCAGATGAAATTAAACGACGAACACCGGCCCGGAAATAAAAGTAAGTCGGCGATGCATTTCAAAAGACACATGATGGATAGAATGAACTTTAATTAAAACCGAGGTTCTAATAGCGGAGGATGCCGCGACGAATTAAACGGGGACGTAGCAGCGTTCTTAAAACGACGGTATTAAATAAGATTAAACGCGAAATGGTTCTTTCCAAGACGCACGGTGATCTGCATAAAGAGCCAAGAAATGCGTCGCGGCTTTCATACATGATTCTGCACTCTCTGATCGAGGAGGGGATATCAAGAAGATTCTCCGAGGACATCTTCATTGTGAAGACGAAATTTTTACAGTCGCTGGTGTTCGGACACTTCTAAAAGGACGATGACTTTGTTGAAATATTATCTACATTATTAAATATTTGTTGGTATCTAATCGATTACTAATCGTCCAAGTATAGTGTACGAGGTGTTGGATCAATTTCATATCCATAAAGTGAAAAGAAAGCTCTTTTTCATATAATCATATGAAATGGAATTAGTGTAGTTCCGAAGAAATGTTTCATTTTCGAGATAAAATAAACTGTTCACGCTAGTCAGGAAATACGGAATTCTTGTCGAACGACGGGTACACTCGTCTTGCGAAGAAACAAAGGTTTCGATAATATTTCATCCCTTAATTATTCTAATGGAGGAGAATCATATATAGATAATGCATAAATACATAAGGATCCGCAGTTTTCCACGGATTTCTTCAATTGAATTATTATTGAATTTGGTCAAGTGAATGGGATAACCTACTTGTATCTTTTATTCAAACAGTTTTCGCCATATTGTATAATCTAAACTTACAAATCCATGTTTGTGCATGACTTTAAAAAAAGTGTATTTATTTGTGATGCCCGCAATAATAGTAGTAGGGTTTTAGATAATATCATTTTCAAAATTTCACACTTAGTGCGTGGTTATAGTGGAGCGGCGAGCATCGATGATAGCGGTGCGGTGAGCAGCGCGGCGAAAACAAACCAATGTAATGGAATGCAACTATATATATGTATATATGGTTTTTTCCGCCGCGCTATTCACCGCGCCGCTAAAATCGATGCTCGCCGCTCAACTATAACCACGCACTAAGTGTGAAATTTTGAAAATGATATTATCTAACATTCTACTACTATTATTACGGGCATCACAAATAAATACGGTAATTTATATAGAAAAGGTCTGCCTACTCCGATTTTGATGAAATTTTAATATGTTATGCAGCAACACATTCTGAACAACTGTTTCCTTTTCCAATATAGGGGGGTCGCTTTTAGTTTTCGAGATATTTGCAAAAAACAATCGCGAATACTGTATTGAATTTTTCGTATTTCTGCACGCTCCGTGGTAACGTAAGCCTGTCCCGGTGCGGCGTTTGTTACATTTTGACGCTGTAGAGATGGGAGAGAAAACAAGGTTTCATTCTGGTCATACATATATAGGGTGAGCTTTCAATTTTGAAAGACTGCTCCTGGATTTTCGTATGGATGGACGTACCCCCTCTACGATTTAACCACAACTCATTCTGATCGCATAATTTTTGCATTGCAGCTGTAATCCGGAATTTGAACTAGTAAGGGAAAAATCATACGAATAGAATGAGTTGTGGTTAGGTCGTGGAGGGGGCGGAGAGCGTACACGCATACGAAAATCTTTCTATATAGTATATGTTGTATATTGTATACCTGTATTATTCATTTTGTGTTTGGTTAGAAACGTTGTTAACCCTTTCGCTATGGCAGCCCCGTCCGCCGAAGTATCGTCACTGTACGGACACTCGCGCCGGAAATATGCACAGTGCGCGTGGTTTCTGTTTATATGTTGTTAAATAGGAACTTTGCTGAATAAAACAATCATTGCTCTAATGCAATAAGTATATTTACATTTTTAATATGAAAAAACTTATAAAATTATTAAAATACAATATAAATAATGCATTGGCCTCCGCGTGGATGCCGCATATATGCGGCGCTCGGCGCGAAAGGGTTAAGCGATTGTCTATGCTGATATTCAATATATTGAAAATTCAATACAGTTTTAGCGATAGTTTTTTGCGAATATCTCGAAAACTAAAAGCGACCCCCCTATATTGGAAAAGGAAAAAGTTGTTCAAAATGTCGAAATCTATAACATATTAAAATTTCATCAAAATCGGAGTAGGCAGACCTTTTCTATATAATTACCGAATAAAAGATACAAGTAGTTTATCCCATTCACTTGATCAAATTGAATAATAATTCGTCGCTAGAATCGCCGGTTGTGTGTCCGCGGAACCGGAAGTCTGTTTTCCCGTGGGTCTGGCGCGCGAGAATCTCTGTCGGGTTTGTGAAATCCGTGAAAAAAGTGACATCTTGTTTCGCGGTGGCCCTCATTCCGTTCGCCGTGTCGCGCTCGACGCAACCAGGACCGCCGCAAGGAAACATCCGAGGCGGTAAACTCCTCCAGACACGGATTCGTGTGTGTGCGCTGCAAAGAATACGCTCCCGGAACCAGGAGCGGCTTAAAGCTTCTAAGCTCGCGAGGATTACGCCGTTCGCGCAGGAATAATGAGAATTTTTATTCTGAAGCGCAACGCGGCTCACGCTTAGGAACAGCGTTTCCAGCCGCGCCGCCTGGAGAAATTACGACTGGAAGTGTATGGGGGGTTTGTCGGACAAAACCTGCGGACAAATTCGTTTCCGCTTTAAAAAGGTACAACGAGCGTTTAACCCCTTCGGTCCTGACACGCACGCCGACTAAAGTTGTTCGCTCAGCTAAGGAACAAAGACACGCGCAATTCCTTTAGAAATTGTATTAGGTGTACAAATAAGTTCAGTGCTCTTTTTTTCAATTGTGATTGCATTTCAAATGAAAATTTTCTACCGCCGCTTTAGTGTTTCAAAGCATCAGCAGGAACATCATTTTTATCCGCCTTTCAGGTTTACTTAAATGGAGGCTTGATTACCTAGCCTTCGATTTTATCCAATAATATCTTTATCCAACAATGTAAGACAATATATAACAGTATATCCAATAATGTTTTTATTACTAACGTATCAAGGACATCTATAGCGTAAGCCCGGCTGCCGAAGTATACGATCGCGTTATATGACGAGATTCTGTTCATAAAATAAAGGGCTCCACCCTCGAATTGGCTGTTCCTCCGCCACGCGATAAAGCATGATCAAATATAAATTTAATACAATAAATTACATTTCTGTCGTCGTACATTATATTCGGTATTGGCACGCTCGAGTCATTGGTTGCATTTAAGAACGGAAAGAGTTAGGGCGGCACGCTTGTAAATCGGGTTTGCCCGCGTCTGCTCCAGTTCCATAGTCAAAGAGACTTCGTTAGCCGGCTTGGTTTGGTCTCGACAGTGAAAGTCAAGGGCCGCGTTTATCGCGAACAACAAATCGCTGTTGGTGTTACCCCGGTGGCTCGGCGGCAACGTCAGCACAACCAACACCGATGACATGGCGCCACGCTGGGTGTTATCGAGGCGGGCCCCCGTGAGAACGCATTACTTTGAGGCGTGTTCGCATTTAAATTAGACAGCGCGGGGCTGCTGCAGCGCCGGCGTATTTTCCTGTTGTTCCTGCACGTACGTAAACCCGCTCTGCGAGCCTGGCTGGAAACTTTCCGGAAAGCCTCGCTCGCAACGTTACCCGTTCGTTGCCACCGCGCCAAACCCGCCACCCACCCGTATCTATATATCTTGGAATGTCGCAATTAGTTGATGCAGGGAAGTACAACAGAAGTTTCACAATCCGACTACCGAACATATATACCTCCTTTGTTGTAATTAGTTCGCGCGGATACCGTAACGACCGCGGGAAAACCCGTTGCTTTCGAACTCTCCAACCCCCGGCTAGAAAAAAAATCGCGACGCTTTACTGCCTCCTGGTTCTTATCGGCTCGCCGTTTTATTGTGTTCTCGGAAACCTCGATTTACAGGAACGCTAATACTGCTTCGGTAATTGTTTAACGTGCCATCCTTCGATGACTTTTTAATGCTCTGGAAAAAATCAGTACATGGAACTTCCCCCTTAAGGGGCAAATTCAAACTTTTCTCTTCTCGACGAGTGGAAGGTGCTTTCTTCCAAGTCTCCACCGATCCAAAGGTGTAGATTCACCCCTACAACGGATGACCATTACATTTTATACACCGTGTACAATATTTTTAGTACACCAAGTATCTTGATCGGTAACAGTCAGTTGTAAAATTCGATGTTACTGAATTGTTCTAGAAACGATGATTAACTGTCTCGACCTGCACCATTTTTACATTAAACAGCTCAAATAATGGAAGAAGAAATTCCAATATTGACATTCATTTCTAATAGAAACGTTCGCGAAGTAACCGTCAACATAATTCCCAGTTTGACGGATCCCCGCGATCATGAATTTGCATAAAGATTTGCTGTGTAGAAAAATCAGCGCTCCACTGGTTCTATCGGCAGTAAAAATATTTCAGCTGTGATCCCGATCGGAAATTTTCCAGCGAGCGTTGCGCGCAAGCGCGTAACTTTCGGCAACCAGCAGCCGTTGGAAGATGATCCGCGCAATCAGGACGGTGATCTATTATTCAATCGCTACAGTACCCGGAGATCGACTGCCGTCAAAATATGCATAAACCACTCCTGCAAAATCCGTCGGAAATCTCTAACGATCCGACGAAAAATCAATATCTACGAGTGCGACCGCTGTTAGTTGGAGCCCTGATAGCCGTGATCCGGCAGAGCTCACGAATTCTCTTGGCGAGGTATAAAATTATTCATCGTGCAGAAAGGGTCTAACAGGATGAGCATGGTTCAGTGTCCCTGATTTTTATTGCTATCGTGTGCTTATTTTTCAATAATTGTAAAAAAAACATTTAGAGCCGTAATTAGGCTCGTAAGAAATACTGAAATGTATATTGTAATATTATAGTGGCGAAACTTCAATCGTTTTTCAGTTCGTTAACTATGTTTCACCAATCCGATAATCTTGAAACTTTCAGATATTTTAGATAGGTAACAGAACATTATTCTTCAATTTTTTGGTAGGTGTCATTCAAAGGCTGCTTGCAACCCCCTTCCCTAAAGACAAAAATATTTTTTTCTATCCCTCATCATTTTCTCATAATTGTGAAAAAATATATGAAATGCAGGAAATAAAATTCGAGTATTTTCCGAGAACAAGAATGATAAGGATTAGGGTGTTTACTTGCACTTTTTTTTTTATTAAGCTATGAAACCCCGCATGGGATTATTAGCAGCATGCATATGGCTGTGCATGCTAATATTACAAGGATAACTTATAGACTAGAATTGAACAATATAATGAACATTTTTGAGTACAATATTAACACTAGAGAAATAAGCAGTGTGACTTCAGGAATGTATGTATATAAAATAGGGGGCAGAGAGGGTCCGCACAAAATGGAATCTATTGTATAGGGTGGAAAGAATCCCTTGTTGCAAAGTTTGCGAATCAAATTAATTCTAGTATTATCATAGATCGGACATTGCCATAATATACTATGATTAGGATCCTGTATCAGATAACCACATGGACAGCTTGTGTCATCAGCAAGTTCAATCTTAAAAAGGGAGGCCCTCAGTTGGTAGTGTCCAGATCGAAATCTATTAACCCAGCAAATAAATTCTCTAGGGAGCCTGAGGTGGTTAAACCAAGGTTTAGATCCAGAGTGAAAAAAGGATTCGAAAAATTTTATGCCCTTGTACTCTGCCTCTTTAAGAATATAATTTTTTGTTAGCTCTTTAGCTTGCTTTCTAAAACTATTGGAAAAGTCGGAGTACGGGACCAGGATATTAGTAGAAATAGTCAACAAAGATGCTTCTTTAGCTAGTACGACAACCCTTTCATTATGTGTGATTCCAATATGCGAAGGGGTCCAAAAAAGAAGCAAATTCTTGGAATCCAGAAAGTAGGAGTTAATCAAATTTTGAATATCAAGTAGAAAAGGGTTAGATTTTAGTTGCACTTATTGTATTCAGTTATTCTTGCAAAGCAAAATAACCCCCGGAGGGTTTAAAGTGCTTAAATAAAGAAAAAGGCGTTCGGATAAATTCGGATAAACGGGGTGCCGCGGCAACTTCGAAATGGAAGGGCACGGACTGGATGAAATAAAGGTGGCGAACGCTTTTTGGCGATGGCAGTATGAGGGGGGGGGGGGGGTAGGGTCGGGTGGCTTCGATGCCGCATAAAACGCGGGCTACGTGACATGAATAATTCCGGGGTGCGTTAAAGCGTCGGAATCGGAGGGAGCCCGAGACCCGCGACACACGTCCGCCCCCGGAGGAGGCGGTGTGTTCTTGCTCGCGACGATCAATTAAATCGAGTAACCGGGCAGATTCGCCGGGTCGGGCCGGGCCGCGAATAAAGGAAAACATTCGCCGGGCTATCGATTAATCCGTGTTACGGGCCACGGAGAGCTGTGCAGAAGGGGCCGGGGGCACGGGGATGGGGCCGAGGCTATTATTCATCCGCGACAGCTTTTCCGTCGCGAGCAATAGTAAAACGACGCTGCGAACGATCCATTAATATGTTCGCTTGTTGCACGCGTTCCTCGTCCTCCACCCCCTGGATCTCACCCCATCTGAAAACCCCTTTTCTCTCGAACTTCCCGCTCCAGACGGTGTTTTTCTTCTCGCCGGAGGAAAAGATCTTGATACGAGCACGTCGACGCAGCTCGCGAATCGATATTTCAAACGTAACGAGCCTGTCCAAGTCCTGCGAAAACCGCTGCCTCCCTTACACCCCCTCCGCAGCCCTTCGACAATCCCCCTGTCCGATAAGCTGCCCGAGGATTAATATTCAATAACGAAATTCGTCAATGTCGGGAGCAACGCTTCGACTCAGCGAGCCCCGATTAATGGACACCTACGAATCGAAAGTCTGCCCGGAAATTTTCCCTGAGCGCCTGATTCGGATTTCTGCGCTGTACTTTGCTGCGGTTCGATACGTTCGGATATTATCATAAACAATATGTGCTGTGTTGTAATGTAAGCTTTTCACGCTCTGCGTCACGACATTGGCCAAAATTGGATGCCTGGATGCCCTCTTCCTTGCAGTTCGTTCGTTTGCGATGCCACGTAAAAGAGCATCTTTACAACATCAATATTCGGAAAATAGAATAAACATTGCACTTGCAACTCGATCATAATTAAACCAATTCAGAGCAGATGTCCGGCGACTCGCAGCGAGTGCTGTTGAGTCTGGCATAGGAGAATTTGAACGGGCGCCTAGAAAATTGAGCAACAGCGCGCGGCTGTTACTGAATTTTTAACGAGAGCATAAAATTTCAGGCTACATTGAACGAAGCTCCGAAAGGAAACGCGGGCGTGCCGAATTTCAAGCTGTAACGATGCAATTCGATGCTCCTTCGAATTTTCGACGAGCCAGTCGGTCGGGAAGAGGACGCGTGACTCATTTGCTTCCGATTTTAATTGACGCGCCAATCGAAGGCGCTGATTTGTCAAATTTTAATTGTATCAGATGCCGCGCCGCTTAAAAATCTTCGATTTAGTTTGATTTCATTAATGAAGCTGAGAATATTCCGTCGCGTCGGAACAGAAAACGTGGACTTCTTACGGACATATTTATGGTGCATAAATAAAAGCATTTTAATAGTATATTTTGAAAATTGTACAATAAATATATATTTTTACAGACACAATGCAAATACATCTTGAAAAGGATTCAAACTAGAATCGAAACGTCGATGAGTATTTGAGAATCTGCAAAATTGTTCTTTGATTTCTCAGTATTAATTGTTCGAACCGTAGCGCCGAGAATATTAAACTTTTGATATTTATGGTGCGTTCGTGACTAAGAATCTTCCTCGAAGATACGTAAATTAGGGTCATACGGCGACCATTCGAAACATTGCCAGATGTTTAGTTTCTCGTATTTCTTAAAGAACAATGCGCCATAGAATTGGTCCCTCCGAACGACCACCCGCGACCGTCAAGGGCAACGTCAAATTACCTTCCTAAGGCTCCTTCAGATCTACGAGAAGAAGGTCTAAACACTCATGAGAATGCTGATTGGTAAATGCAACTTTTGGCAGGAACAAATCAGTACATGTTTTTCCTCATCGCGTTCGGACAAGAAATCGAGCTCCGACAGTTCCTTCTTAGCTTTCGGACAAGCACCATTGAATCCGCGAATTGACAAGTATAACGCACCGGCCCACAGTGGGCTCGATCGAAAAATTTAGTGACATTTTGTTATAACTCTTGAACCACAAGAGATATCAGGATGAAATTTGACTACAGGAAAATAAAATTTTTTTTATTTTGTTAAACAATAATTTTTAATTCATTTTCATTGATATTTTTTATTAAAATAAAATTGTTTAAGTATAATCTTTAAAACTATTTTTTACTTACTAAATATGTATTTTATATTTACATTTCATACATGTAATGTTTTATTAAATAGGCAAAATATAAATTCGAGTAATCTTTTTATAATCAACGCATACAAAATATACCAAGGAGGTAAAAACGCATCACAAGCGTGTCAAAAGATATTTATTATAATAATTGAAAATAATTTTTTCATTTTAATTATTTTAAAATCATGTCCATTTTATATATTACGACCTTTGTCATTTCGTATTATTTCATGTATGTGTAATACATTTATAAAAGATAAAAATATGAACAATTTTCATTATAACTGGATTTGATCCATTTTCGATGTAATAGTAGTGTAAAGTTTCTTAACAATTCGTAGTGCTTCTCCGGTTTTTAAAGATACATCCACCTACTGGCATATTAGGTTGTACAAAAATATATAATCATCCAGATCTTTTGAGGACTTTCTTAACGTAAAAAATAAATCTTTATTTTTACGAAAACTTTCCATTTTTCGTAATTAATATCTAAACGATAAAGACACGATGTTATATACAGAAAATAACTAATAAGTACGATATATCAAATGCTTAAGCATCACTGTACTTACCAAATGGCCAAATTTATATATTTATGTATATGTATTTACATATTGTGTGTATATATTAATAATACAAACGTCAATAGGAACACTCAATAAACTATACACTTAATAAACACTTACAACTACAGAAGTTTAACTATAGTTTTTCTGGACAAACATTCATTTTTTCAGCTTCAATGTTGATGGACATTTAGGAAGCAATACAGATTTATGAGAAATCAATACGAGAAGATCTGTTTTTTCGTGAAGTGTCACTAAATTTCTCGATCCAGCCCACTGTGCGGCCGTTGTCTTGTCAATTACTCAATAAAAGGTTAAAGACTTGTACTGCAATAGTTCGTTGTCCAGCGAACAGTTTATTATTCGAGTATTATTCGAGACCCCTCGCGTGCGCTAGCGTATAAGGCAGGACCTGCTAGAATGCCTTACTGATGAGTCCACTAGCAGGTCCGGGACGAAACGTTTCCTTCACCCTCATCCACACGGGTAATTTTTTGTACTATTCTAAATGAATGTGAAATAGGTACCCGGGTACCACGTCGTGTGGATGAGGGTTAACGTATTCCCTTTAATCCGTTGTCTTGTGCAGCACCACAAACCCATTGAACCGGCTACCCAAGATTAATTTGGCGGGTAGCAAAACTCGTGCGAGGCAATCGTGGTGGTCGACGCGTCCGCGGTCTTACAAGCTTGAGTGGAAATTCATCCGCGCATCACCCGCGAGTGTCTTTCAAACGGCATGACGACGTAACATATTCCATTTCACGATGAATTTATATTTTTCATCTCTTTTTACGTTGATGAACTTGAAGTTGCCTGTACAAGTCTACATGGAAGTTATTCAGGTGGATTTGTTTCGTTGTCGCGTGAACGCTGGTGCGTTGGACGCGTTCATGGCACCTTTGGCCCTAATTGAGCCCGAAACCGGATTTCGAAACGGTTTCGCGCGAGCCCCGCGATGAAAATGCTTTATCGGCGCTGAATGCCACGCCGGAAATAAAAATGCGTCCGGCGCGGTGGCCCCGTCGAGTTAACTTCGTAGCTTGTTACCGGGAAACCGGGCTAACAATGATTCACACCCGGTGAACAACAAATCTCCCTTTTTGCCAAGATTAATCCGCTCGGTTTAAACGAATATTCCGATAACGTCCTCGCCGTAATGCTTTAAAATACGTCCGCTCGATTGCATTAACGAGAAGCTAAATGAACTTACCGCGACCGCGTACATGCCGTTTAAAAAAATATTAAATGACCACTGGAAGTGCCGACACTGAATTCCATGTGGTCGCACGAGGGTCGTTCAATTAACAAGGAAACAGGCTACACTGCTATTTCAACATGCTCGGCACGATAAGAATCGTCATTTTTCGACCGCTGCAATTTTATTTTCATTCCATCTGGTCAATAGTTACTTTACGCCTGGGATACAATTAATAACTGATTGGAGAACGTTCTGAAAGTATCAAAGTTTTCATTTCGATGTTGTTTCAACCACAGGGAGGAAACAATGCTCGTTTATTGTATGAAGAAGCCAAAACGGGTTATTATATACAATAGAGATAGAAATATTTCCGCTCACCGATACGGACGTTCGAGAGACGCTTCTCCGGAAACTTGAAGTTGCGAAGACTGTGTACCAACCTGGAAAAGAAAGATTGCTATAATTAGTGAAAACAGTCAGACGTGTTGTTCAGAAAATGTCCTGTCTAACCTCTCTGCGCTAGCGACTGTTCCACAGTGCAAAATTTCGTTGGCAAGTAGAGCGGAGCGCACAAAGCTAATAGAATTGCGTTACACCGTACGAATTACTCGACTCTGATGAAGCATTATTCGATTCCTCTAACAAGAGGAACATTTAATACGATTAGATCGACACAAGACAACCGATGCCCTAAGCTCGCATCTTTCGGAAATCCTTTGCGAGTTTGTACGTACTGATTTGCTCATCGAAGGGTCGTATTCGATCGAGTTTGCAGTCTCTTTTCCACATATGTCCAAACAAACTATTTCGCCGTTATAGTGTATATGTAAACAACATCTAAAAAGTTAATATTACTAATAAATCCTACAAATTCTTGTTTAAAAAGTTTCAAGCAGAACGAAGACAGTTTTCAGTGAAACAATTGGACACTAGTTCGTTGGAAGAGTTATTACCCTATTTTATTTTATATTTATCGCAAGTACAACGTTTTCACCAACGATTCTTCGAATAATTTCTCACGAGAATATTTCAGAAATACCTGGTCGACGAAACGTTCGAGGCGGAAACAATGTTGAGGGAAACCGCTGTTACATTGCGCAAATTCTTGGACGCTCTTTAACCCCTGTATATAAAATATCGCTTTGTGCGAAAATTGTCAATTATTCAGCGCAACCGAGCGCACGTAAACAAACTTTATAAATTTACAGAAATATTTTCATTTATCTGCGAAAGGTGGTCTTCTGGTCTAAAAAACCGCTTATTTATAATCTAACATTATAAATGAGTAATAATCTCCGAAAGGGTCATTTAAAAAAATCATTTTACAATATTCGCTGCAAGAGGTAAAAGTATTGTAATGACATTTTCCGCATTGTTCCCACACTGGTAACTGTTAACATTAAATGAAATAGCAGAATGGCGAAACTAGATAACAATAAATGTCTGCTGCGGGGTACAGTGGAGAGTTGAAATCATTGCATTGATATTGTCCGCTTTATTTTCATTTCGGTAATTAGGTAATGGCGAATTCAATTGTTACGAAATTGATTTAAAAATATCACGAATTCGACTGACCATTTCCGAAATGGCCACTGGAAAAATGTGGCTTCTGCAGCGACTAAATTGCAATAAATGTTTGCTGGAGGGAATAGTTGATGTCATGTTAACATTTACCGTTTCGTTTTCATTTCGGTAATTGGCGATGTTGAATTCAATTTTTGCCGAATTGATTCGGAAATATTCTGCTGAAAAATGGTTGCACAGAAAGATTCAAATTTTACCCAAACTTTGTGGTGGCTGGTCCAGTAAGGTCACACCTCATTCACAACGGAGCTTAAATATCGGTGTTTGACAAGCGCGCGTTAGATTAGCGAAACATACCTTAGTACTTTTCTTACGGCTACTGATCTTAGAGTTCAGTTCTTACGGAATTTTCAGACAAGAATATCCACTCTTGCGATAGTCAAATCGCGCTAAGTCTCATATTATACAGTCCACAAAGATCATAATTGTGATCCTTCGAGCCGGATGGTGATGCAAGACGTGTTCGGGATGGGAACTTGTCAAGTAAATGTGATCACCAGGATTAACTTTAATGTCAACAAGAAAACACAAACACACTTTATTTAATAATAAATGTTTAATGTTCTCGGCGCTACGGTTCGATCAATTATTACTTAGAAAATCAAGAAACAATTTTGCAGATTATCAAATAATCATCGACGTTTCGATTCTAGTTTGAATCCTTTTCAAGATGTATTTGCAATGCGTTTGTTTTTGATGTGACACTTTATTTAATATTGTAACTTTGTCGACTGTATAATATGAGACTTAGCGCGAATTGACTATTACAAGAGTGGATATTCTTGTCTGAAAATTCCGTAAGAACTGAACTATAAGATCAGTGGCCGTGAAAAAAGTACTAAGACTTCGGTATGCTTCGGTAATCTAACGCGCGCTTGCCAAACACCGATATTTATCCTCAGTTGTCAATGAGGTGTGACCTTACTGTACCAATGGCAACAGATATTCTTCAGGTGAATTTTGATATTTTCGAAGCGAGGATTTTTCACGTTCTCGGTTGTACATGCAATTAACAAATTCCCGTTCTCGGCACATTTATTCACAAATGGGCGAGACGGACAACATCGTCTGAACGACTAATAAAGTGACCTTCGATGGTCACGCAAACAGTGGCAATCAAATCATTATTTTAGAACGCAACTACTGACATTTTATTCAAGCACGAACATTCGCAATCATCTGATAGCAAGGGACGGAATAATCCTCAGGCAATAATCCCGATACTTTCGGGGGAACCAAGTACTTCTGAGCTCACGCAAAATTCAGCAAAGCCAAAAAGTTCGGGCCGGCTGCCATGGCCGTGGGTTTGGGCGCAGTGTCAACGACTTCGCGACTGCAAACCCAGGGTTCGTCGTCCGATTGTGCATGCAGCTCGCAAAGTCGCAGGCTGCAGGAACACGCGTGTACACGGTGCACCGGTGCCGCCTAATTCCGCGAATTCTGTAATCTTCCAGGACCACGAATATGCACGTTCGTTTGCGTGTGTATGCACAGAGCTGGAGATAGAGAGAGTGTGTGTGTGTGTGTGTGTGTAAGAGAGAGAGAGAGAGAGAGAGAGAGAGAGAGAGAGAGAGAGAGAGAGAGAGAGAGAGAGAGAGAGAGGGTGGCGAAGTGGGCTCGTGTTCGCGGGCGCGTGTCCGTGTATCGGGCGTACATATTCGCAAATACCCGGAGATCAAAGCGGAACGACAGAGCAAGGTTCTGCGAGGGAAGTTACGAGGTGAATTTTCCCGGGGATCCTTGGCTGGCTGCTGGCAACATCCGGAATTCACGGTGACTTTCGTTTCTCGGCAAACATCAGCGCAGCCGGATCGGACAACGTGTAAGGTATTTCAACGGCGCGGCGTGGCGGCCGAATAAGTGAACAAGGAACGTTTATCCAGGCGCGACACCAGAATGCGGATTTCCCGCGTCCAACACCGGTTACGTGTCCGACCGATATTGCGTCTGATTCATTCCGATCCAATTGTTGACGGTTGTTAACCCTTTGCACTCGAGTCGTGACTCTGAGGCGCCTCTAATAATTCTTCTACCATTATTCAAAACATCTGATGCATTATTAAATTTGTATTCGATAAATTACTAAACGTATTTCATACTTTAATGAACTACTGAAACTAAGAAAATCGTATGTGGACTGCGGATTTTATGCTCTTATGACAAAAGTGGGGAGGTGTCATTCAAAAGAGGAAACGATTAAAAGAGTTTATCATACAGGGTGTCCCAGTTTTTTCCGGCCAAACTTTGCCAGTGTGTTCTACACGCAAAAGTAAGAAAAATATGTTATATGATCATATGCTCTTAAATGTTTTATTAAGGAGTTATAACTAATAATACAAAATGATAATGAACTGGCATTTCGTCGACACAGCGTACGAACGTATTATGAATATCTCTGTTTGTGTTTACATAAAGTCTTATGTTTACTTGCTGAAGTAGTTGATATCGACATTGATTCCTACTGAGCTAATAATGTTTAGTACTATTAGTTATAACTCCTTAATAAAACATTTAAGAGCATATGTTCATATAACATATTTTTCTTACTTTTGCGTGTAGAACACACTGGCAAAGTTTGGCCGGAAAAACTGGGACACCCTGTATAAAACCAGACGTTTCGATCAGGGAGCAGCAAATAAGACGACAAATTTCCCACAAGTTAATTCCGCGTTTCCATGTGTGTATGAAACATTCGAACAGCTAAAGCGACTTTGTTCGAGTGTTCGGGAAGAGAGCAAATCCTCCTGATTCCGCGGCGAAGTTGAGGGAACGTGTGAATGACAACTGGAGAAGGCTGATTCGAAAGAGCTGACAGGGACGAATGGTTTTCTCGAAGAGGAACAGATTTGGATCTCTGTACGTGACGGAGATACCTGTTTCAGAAGTTTCCCCGGGATTAGCTCCCCCGTGACGGACTTCCGATACTCGGCCGCACTTCGCCAAGAATTATTTATGCACGGAAGATAGGAATCTGGAAGTTCGATGTTGTCTCTGTTTGAAATAGAATGAGGAAAGGTTGAAGATTGGGTTGATAAAATAAGGATTAGTGTTCCTAATGTTTCGAATAACGTTTGACGTTTCTCTTGCGTTCTCAGTTGCAGTTTGAACATTGAAAACGCGAGAACAGGAATCGTGGAGCGGCGTGCTCGTCTCTCGTTACTTTTTGCTGGTTTAATGCGTCTACGTGCTCGGAGTCGGCGCCGGCGGCCGGTCACTCGGTAAACAGGCAAAACGGTTTAACGCGGCTTGACAAATAAAATTACCACTCTTGACGGTGTCGATTTTAAATTCACCGGTGGGAATTGAAAATCGATACCGGCCTCGTGAATATATGCCGGCCGAATCGCGGCCGCCTCGCAGATACAACGTGTTCCTACGCTCGGTTAAATCCTCTTCCGGGGACGTTAATGTGCAGTTCTCGACAGTGATGCTCACTGCAGGTGCAATCACGAACAAGTCCCGTTGGTAGCTGTGGATAATCCGCTTAACGGTGCTCAAGAGAAAAATACCTTACTGTCGAAACGTCGAGTAATCTTCACACTTTTTCGTGTCGACTACTGAAGCAGCAACCACGAAAAACCTGTTAGCGGACTGCGGTTGTTATGCGTTTCTCAGAAAGCATTCAAACAATTCGAGGATACTGTTATGTTGTGAAATCGTGAAAGAGATCGAACAGATTTCTATTTCATTTATGTATAGTGGCTCGTATATGTATTTTATTCTAATTTGGAAAATACACGAACAAAATGAGTAAACGCAACTGGCAATTGCGTAATAAAATATTTGTCTCACCGCGTTCGGAGGATTGCAATGTAATTAATTATTTGTCGGAGTGACAATTAAATAGATGCGAATTGTTAATTGTGATTATACGGCAGTTAAGTGAAAGATTGATCCACAATGATTGCCATTGTCGACGGAATATTTCAATTGTAATCTTTAATCAGTGAATGGATTAAATATCGGCCTACTCTGACAATCGAGTTTGGCATTTCGCTCATTTTTGCTGAGTTTGCTATTATTTCGACAACCCTGTACCTGCACAAAAATTTTGATGCAGACGATTTTTAGTTATTACAGGACCTATAACGTGAAATAAAAATGGTACTAGTCAACATGTAAATCACAGCTGACCAAAATATCCTATATTTTCTAAATTGTAATTATCATTCTTATATGTTCTAATTTTTTAAATTTAAGTGGGGCAATTGTTTTTCAATTTGGCTTCTAAATAGTGTCTAAATCTTTTGTTTTTAACAGCTACATCTAATCAAAATAAAAGATTCAAATCAAGCTCTAAGCTTGTATTATTCAATTACCACTTAATAAGTAAGTGTCCGGTGGTTCATGGGCGGAAGTGTACGTTCTTTAGCCGAAAGGTTTAGCGAACGTTCATCCGAAGAGGTTGGCTCAATCTTACTATGTCTGCTGGCTCCGAGTACACAACAGCGAGCAAGAGATGCATTATGCAACGGCTCACCAAAAACTAGCAAGCATTGTTTGAGCAGAGTGGGGGGTTAATGGCTTTGAATTCCAGGTTTGGGTGGTGCGATGGATCGCATCCAACATCGTCGGGTGGGCCTCAGGTGGTCGAACCGGCGCCGCGGCGGATCCGATTGCTTAATAATAGAAAACACTAAATGGAAGTGCAATCGGGGATCCCGCTATTTAGAATTCCACCGCGTGCTCAACGGGCCTTGTTAAACTCCAAGTCAGGGCTCGGCTTGCCGGAGTCCGCGTCTTCGGTGCACCGAATCCGCACCGGCACTGTTTACATTCGCGGACTGGCAGTCCGCACTTTTCGCCAGAGAAAATGCGCCACACTCAGGCATTCTCGGCGCCAACGTCTTAAATATTTCATTCCGACGCAGCACGGCAACCGGCGAAATGTACAGTCTGTAAATCTAGTCTTACAATCGAAAATGATCTTTTTCCGAAATCGTTGTGCAGGTCGAAATTGTACTCATTCTTGTTCAGTCGTTCCGCATGTCGGGGGAAAGTTTACCGAAAAATGCTATTATTATAATAATGCTTCGTTAACTGCTTAAAATAAAAATTTTCTAAAACCGCTTAGTGTTTCCAAGTACAGGGTCATCATTTCCGTGGGGCGGCCAGTGACATAGAATTCATAATGGCCGAAGGATTTTCCCAAAGACCAAAAGTTTCCCCGCGAAAGTACGGCAAGTTCGCCGTCTGGTTGGCAATCGGGCCCCTATTATCATTCCAACGACGCTCCGCACTCACAGGTGGCACTTCGCCGCAGTCGTCCAGGTTAATATCGTCATATCGGTGTGATTCGACCCGGCGAGGATTCCCGTCCGGCCTGCAGACGATTTTCACGGGGCCGTTACCGGGGACATCGCAGTCTGGGAGGAACGTCGCGCCATAAACGCCGACGGGGAGACAGCAACAAGTATCGAATCCCAAAGAGATCGCGGCAGGAACGCACCCAATGGCGATCTACACGGTGTCCCAGAAAAAATCCCAGAAAAAACTTCAAAGGTATAATAAATTTATGATTTCGGTGCATGGTTCGATCAATAAACAACAACAAATTTGCAAATAATTAGCACATCCTCAACGTTTCGATCCCAATGTGGATCATTATCAGGAGAGACATTTTTGTGTCTGAAAAAACCAAATAAATATAATAATAGTTGAACAAAATATTGGGACACAGCTAAAAAGAACAAAAAAAGAACGAAGAAGAAAGCACGTACTTGTTCCGACAAAATAGAAATTAATAGAAAAATAATTAATGGGTAAACTTCAAAGGGTTGGTTCTTGAGTTCATTCGAAGTATCTTTGTCCTTAGCATCGCTCATACAAGAAATATACTCTAATAATTTATATGCTCATTAAGTGGGAGTATATATGTGCCCATAATTATGAATAGACTGCGGATGTTATGCAATTTCGAATTTTTGCAAAAAAACATTGTTTGTTTCTAACGTTTCTAACATTGTTTGTTTAATTGTGTTTTTTATGAAAGTGGTGCAAGTCATATACATACCTCTTGTTCCGAGATATTTCAAGGAAAAGGATATTAACACTAAACGAATTCCATATGATGTTGTGACATAATTAATAAACCCATCGTTTTTTTAAATTTTGACTTAGACCACGTTCAGAATTATGTTCATACATCCAGACAAATCGAAAGCAACCGACGACTTCAGAGTCGCAGCAAATAGTAGAATGAAAAGCTCATTCCGGCTGTCTCGATTTAGGTTTCGCGGTCTGGGTCTCTATTTAAGCAACGTTAATCAAAACTTTCCCCATAACTGTCCCCACTTCCCCAGGTTGTCCTAATGACCTGTTCTTCGGGCACCGTCCACGCTATAGTAATAGGAATCACGGCGAACCGCTGTACACAACATCCCCGAGGAATGCGGGTAGGAGGGTGTGGGAGAGCGCTAGAGAACGACGAGGGGAAGATCCGAGAGTTCCAGAGCTTATGTTGGACAGGTCCCCTGCAGATGCACCGGGTGCAGGAACGCGTGTATCCGTAGCCACGGTCGCCGGTGTGGCTCGCGTGACACGTAAACGCGTCCCGTCGCGTCGTGTCGTTGCAATACGTCGACGACGGATGCAGTCGACTCGACGAACACATAACGCGGCCGCTGAATGCGCCTTTGTACCGACAGGACCACGTGCATATAATCGCGCGGCCCGACTCGACCCGGCCTGGCAAAATGCAATTTGTAGCCGCGGATACGTGCCGAATCGCGACCGTCACGCGGACGTGGCCCTAGCAGATCGTGCCAGATTGCGCGTTAAGCTAGGTGTCCATTTGCGGGCTTCTCCCGATATCTCCTCCACCGAGTATCTGTTCCCAAACTGAACATCTCTCCCACATCAGCTTCGACCACCTTCGAAGCGCTTTCACACGAAGATACAGTGGTCTACATTTCTGAATACGTTCAAGAGGTCCCAGACTGATTTTCTATTTTAGATTTCTTCAATTCTGAACGTCGAAGAAATTATTTCTTTATATACAGGGTGTCCCAGTTTTGTCCGGCCAAACTTTGCCAGTGTGTTCTACACGCAAAAGTAAGAAAAATATGTTATATGAACATATGCTCTTAAAAAAAAAAAACAGAGATATTCATAATACGTTCGTACGCTGTGTCGACGAAATGCCAGTTCATTATCATTTTGTATTATTAGTTATAACTCCTTAATAAAACATTAAAGAGCATATGTTCATATAACATATTTTTCTTACTTTTGCGTGTAGAACACACTGGCAAAGTTTGGCCGGAAAAAACTGGGACACCCTGTATATATATTGTTAGAATTGTATGAAAGAAGTGGCGCTTCGCGCGTGCGGACTGTTTTGCGTTGACGTGCGGCGTCTAGGTTGTGTATGCGCCTTGACTGTATCGACCAATGTCGCGTTCGATCTACGCCGTTACGCGTTCCTCGTTTTGGAAAGGTTTCAAAAAAAAAGGTATTCGGTACGCCATACTGTTTATCCGGCCGACCGTCGTTACAGTTTTGTTTGCTCGGGATTTGTGATCAAAGTATTATTCTAAAGTTAAACGTTTCTTTCTGTTCACCAAATTGTTGGTTTAATATTATCCATATACCTTTATATTTCACAATAAAGTGGTTTTTTTTCCAAGTCGCACATTCTAACATATATATATATATATATATATCTTTCGGTAAAGGGGCACACAGTGGGTCAGTGGATAGGACTGCGACCAGGCGGTCTCGAGTTCGAATCCCCGCGCCCGGGCACCTCTTGAATTAATTCAATGTGCTTTTTAAAAAAAACTGTGGTGCCCAAGGTGGTTCGGAACCCACCTTAATAAAAAGTAGGTCCCGCTGAAATAAGCGATAGGGAGAGCTGGTTAAAGGTGAGAGGTGTGGAACGGGATTTGAAACCCTGAGGGGACTAAATATCCAAGACATACATACATATACATACATATATAATCTTTCGGTAGCAGACGTAGTCGACAGGTGGTTTGGTTCAGATTCTGTCAGGTCGTAATTCTTCAACCTGTTTCGAAGAAATGCGTTTCAATTCGCGAAAGAAGCAGTCAGCAATGGCAAGTAAAGTGAACACAGGTCTAACAGAATTTGAAATGTCAATTACGTAAAGTTTGGGTGAAAAGGTACTGTGGAGAACATTTTCCAGTCGATAAATGGCGGATCGATGGCGGGAAGATTTAATGAATGTAAAAGGCTTTCGAACGAAACACGAATACGCTCTATAATTAATATAATTCAAACTCGCCAGTTTTTCGCCGACGCACGGGGCCGCTTCACCAAGTGCAGACGTATTAAGCACACAGAGGGCGAGTAGATCGCGGGCACTAGAGAATAAACGAAGCCGATCGGTGTTCGGGACCAATTATCTTTCCGTGCTTGAACAAACATTCGACGAGTTTTAATGAAATCGCGTTGAAATACGCTAGGCAGAAAAACCGGAACTGGCGTGTAGGGCCGATGATTTGCGTTCCCTGGACGACCACCGAAGAAAAACGGTCTCCCAGGGGTTGCGGAGGGGTTGACGGAGCGTCGTCGTCGACGATGACTTGGCATCGTTTACCCGACGATACAGACGATCTCTTTCTACTTTGATACGAAAACTCAATAGGATACGTCGCGTCGGTAGCCTCGTTTCGCCTCGTTCGCCACGGCGTTATCAACTCCGCAAATAATTTTCTTCTCCTTTTTGTCCTCTGTTTTTTCCCCTTTTCTTTTTTCTTTTTTATTATTTCGTTAAATGAGGAGCACCGATAGCTATCGGCCGCACCGGTACGCCCCGGATATTCCGGCGAGGCGAGAAACCGTCGGCTGACATTTGAATAATTCACGTCGAACCGTATTTCTCGAAAACGCCGCCGTCCGCCGGCCGCAAAGGAAATCGCATTTTCGAAAATGCCGGAAATATTCCGCCGCCGGCCAACGAGTCTCCGCGTGACGTGGCCACCCTATACGATACAGTAAAGGAGCCTAACATGGACCCGATTTTTAGAGAAATTATAACTCTCGATGAAGAACAATTTTATGAAATATTGTTACATATTTTACTTGCTGGTTTTGCACTCCGAATTCACCCTTTTGCAAATCAATTTCATCCATCAAAAATTAATTTCATTTTTAAAATTGCTTAATCAGAAAATGGTTAAATCAGAAAGCGAATGAATTGGTAATTACTAGACGGCAGATCTTTATGCATTTATGAAGAAATCGGTTGGACGAAATATGAAACGGTAAATGATTTTTAAAATTCAAGAATGCTGTAATATTGCTTTTAACGGAATAAAGCCGTTAAGGGATGAAATCAATTTTTATGTTATTTCTGCTTCTCACAGTGAATGCAATACATTTTTGTTTTGCACGAAGATCCGCAGTCTAGTAATTACTTTTAAATAAGTATTTGATGTACATCTTTGCAATAAATCAAATTTTCTTCTCCGTGTCCTGGACCCCTTCCTCTCCGACTCGAATTCTGTCTCGTATATAACCGCCAACACGTACGGATAGAGAGTTTTAATTCGTTCGCAGTGATGCGTGGAATAATGCGCGCCGTTCCATTCAGCTGTGTTATCCAGACGCCTGGAATAAATCGGTCGGATTCATACGTTATTCATTACGATTTTCACTTTGTAAATGATTTCGCCCGTTTGCCGTCTCGTGAACTGTGAATCGGCTGGATTTTATGCCGACCCGATTCCTTTGTAACATTCCGGCCGTGATTCGGTTTATCGATACTGTTTGCTCCGTTTCCCCGCTTTTTTTCTCCGCTTTTCTTTATAGATATATTAATTAGCCGGCTTCGTATATTATTCGCACAGCATGCACTGTCCTTCGTTGCGTCGAAAACTTTTGCCATTCATTACTAGACTGCGGATTTTATGCATTTATTGTACAAATGAGTAGATGTGATTTAAAACAGTAAAAGGATTACAAGAATTTATAAATGTCCGTGAATTATTTCATCTTGTTATACTTGTTACGAGTCAAGATTTTGGCAGTTAGCGGAGTCCGAGGGGACTTTAGGTTTAAGAGATTTTGAGTCAAGGTAGGAAGGGTACACTTAGGACTAGCCGTTGTTTCTTTCACCAACGGGGCGCCTTGTGTGGAACACGGGAGTGGATTAGCCGATGTGTCTCCCAACACCTGGGCGCCACTATTAACACTTTACCTACCGGAAGCCTATTACAGTAAATCCTGCCAAGTTGCGCGGGCTAGAAACCTGGTAAGTTGCATCGGCCTACTCACTCCACTGCCTGTCAACGCTGCCCCGCGCCGCAGGACGGCGACTATTGTCGTCGGCTCGGGTATATCGGTGTGACCACCACTACATTGACTTAATGAATCGAATGTTCAAACTTCTTAATAATCATTATTTTTCATGGGACTTTTTGAAAACGTATTTCTGGCATCTTTCTGAGTAAAACAAGACCAAACACGATATAGTTTCAATTGTAATTTAGTGGTGTAATCGACGAAGAAAGTTCACAGTCGCAATGTGCGTAGCCGTCGCCGACACCGTTGCTCTATTGTAGTCTCGCTCGGCGCGATCGGAGGGGTAGACCCAGCCATAAATCAAAAAAGCGAGTCTACCTCGTAAGTTGCTCAGTCAGAGAACAGCGTTTTTGCAACTTATCAGGATTTACTGTAATAGGATTCTCAATAATCGTGCTGTATCAAAAGAAAGCATAGAAATTTTCTTTTACATTGCAATCTTAAATGAAATAATTAGATGACATTATTGAGGATGACTTGTTAGTTCACAATGAAAATTGCTGTTACGATTGAAAGTTCCATTAAAAAGTTTTGTAGCCATGTACCAGATTTTTCAAAATTATGCAATAATCACCGGTCGGTAATGTGTTAAGGTATATGGTAAAGGGGCGTGGTTTCGCTGACTCGTAATTTGTTTAAATGAATCTGATACACCTCGAGCGATAAAGGTGTATCGTAAGATACTAACGACTGGAAATCGAATAAGGAATAGCGTGGTTGAAATGAACTACAAGTGAGAATTCACACACAATGATATAATCTTAATTCAGAATAGGAATTACAATTGTATAGTGTAACTTGCCGCACCGAGAAATGCGGGGCTATGCTTCTACAGAATCCCGTGATGGGATTCGTACCGGAAGAAATATAACGATGGGGAATTTATACCCGATCTTGTTTAAAAAAATACATTTTTAAAAAATACCACGTTTTTAAAAACGAACTAAAAAGTACAAAATAATGTTTCCTACTTCATAGTCCTAAAAATTTGTAATTCTGAATTTTGAATAGCTGTGAAAATACTTGTAAGATTTAAAACGAAAAACGTGGGGCGCATGCAATAGATAATTGATGCATCAATAGTTCACCTAAATCACTAAAAAATTTATTTCTCCGCAAATGATATGGACTGTTGTGTGAGTTTTCTTAACGGCAGCTACTCTCTACACTCCTTACTATTATCTTGCGCCCCACGTTTTTCGTTTTAAATCTTACAAGTATTTTCACAGCTATTCAAAATTGACAATTACAAATTTTTAGGACTATCAGTACAGTGTTGGGAATCTGTATGGAAGTAGGAAACATTATTTTGTACTTTTTAGTTCGTTTTTAAAAACGTGGTATTTTTTAAAAATGTATTTTTATTTACATAATTATTTTCTGCTTTCTAGTCTTATGTATGTGAAAGTTTTCAATCGATTTTTAACATTTTTACCACGTTATGAAATTATAACAGAACATGTCCTAAATTCAGACAGTATTGCGACGGCGACATATCGAAAAGTAAGTGCAGTAACGGTGTAATGATTCTTTCACTTGGTAAAAGAAGCGATGATGTACTACGAATCTCGCGTGGTGACGTACTATCATACTATCATATACTGATTGTGAGCTCCGTCGGAGCGAAGTGGGTCCGTGGAGTGGGGACGAGTCAGAGTGCGCACGCATAGTAAAGTAGAGAACGTTGTCGCGCGGAGTGGGGATCGCTGAACGCGATGACGTAGGTTTCGCGGGGAGGTGAACAGGAAAAATATTTAATCGTTATTGCTCCGAAACGGATAGACTTTAAAAAAAAATTTTTTTTTAATAATGCATTGTCATCCAGTTCTGAGCCATATGTCCGATTTCAAGTCTCTAGCTCATCAGGAAGTTAGTTTAAAATCAATTCCAAAATTTGCCACCGACCAAACAAACAAGAAAGCGAGCTAATAAAAACGTGGTAAAAATCACGACGTGGATCGGCGCGCAAAACGTGAACTCTAGAAATGAAAGCCCGACTATGCAGGGAATCTATGCCCTTATATACTGTCCAAAACTCACCCAGAATCAGACTAGGCATCTTTTAAATACAAATGTAGAAAAAGCACTAATGATTTCACAATGCAACAGGGTCAGTATAAGGGCAAGGAGTACTTCCAGTATTATGTTAGGGACGGGGTTGCACCACGGTTCTCGGACAGAGGTCTATCACGAAAATATATTGTTACATTCAATCGTTGTAGATCAGATCACTACCATCTTGCAGCATTCCTTTCACGACTAAATATTGTAAATGATTCCAAATGTAACTGTGGCTATGAGGTTCAGGACCTTAACCATATTATTTGGCAATGTACCTTATTGGAATCACAACGAGTTGGTCTTATGAAGGGATTGAATAAGCTCAATTTGTTCCCACCCTTGAATGTTAGATCGTTGCTCTGCAAACCGAACATTCAAGCGTGTCATCTTCTTTTGAATTTCTTCAAACAATGTAATCTACAAATTTGAAATTATGTATATGTCAAATACGCTGTTTTCCTATTGATCCTAATGTATATGTCAAATATGCTGTATTTATATTAACCCAAATGTAAAGCTTCATAACCTCCAAAGGGGAGTTACATTAAGCTCAATAAAAAAAAATCAGACTAGGCAAGGGTGGGGACCACAGAAAAACCGAATTCCTGGGAAAGAGATTACAACTACTGCAGCACCTGCAAGCCCTTATCTCCATTGACTCTCGGAAAACCCTCAGATTTCTAAAGAGGCCATGTGTTTCGATGTATATCTCCCCAAAAGTCACCACTGGTCGCGGACACATACGTAACAAGCTCAAGAAAAAAAAGAAAAGAGTGGTCATTTTATCTGGCTCGTGTTTCTTACAATGGAGGCAAACAGTTCTTACTTTGCATGAAGACCCGCAGTCTATTCGTTACCCAAGTGTATATAATGAGAATTAAACTATATCTGGTATCTTCATTAGAAAAATGCCACGAACATGTTGGTCAAAGTCCCACAAGAAAATAATGAAAAATGAAGAAAATTTCTTATTGGATTACATAGTTATATTCACACTTTCTTAGAAACTTATGGAAAATGCCGAAAAACGAGAATTTCTATGCGTCGTTCATAAAAGCGATCATTTGCCTGACATTGTTTCAAAAATGAATGTTTTATAATGGTGCAAAGCAAATTGAATAAATATCGCAGAGCAAACTCGATTTAATACGTTTTCACTATTTTATAAACATCTGACATATAGTACCTACAGACAGCGCACTCTGTATGTGTGACCGCTTCGGCCAATAATTGAGCCCTTATCGATTCGACACCAGTATCAAAATTACACTGGTTTCGAGTCCCTGTTCCCGACTAATGAACGAATCGATACGGAGAAAAATCGTGCTGGGGCGAGCCGGCCGCGGTGGCTTTTCAAAAGTGATGGAAATTCGGTGGCATCGGGCGAAACGGTGCGGATCGGTTCAGCTGTTCCGTTAAAGCGGGACAGATCGAGCGGGATGGCGAACGGGTTGCGCGAATTTGCCCAATGAATTTCGTCGACAGAAGGGAATTAAAAATATTTGCCGATTGATTCGCCGGTCGGTCGGTCGGTGATCGATTGAAACGCGACGTCCGCAGAGCGTGGAGGAAGAGGGAGCGGTAAAAATTCCGTTTAGGACCGCGGTGCGATATGGAACGCGGCGATCCGCCCGGAGCAATTTTATCCACAATTTTCCTGGTCCGGGTGGGTATATGCGGAACGAGCGTGGCCCGAGCCTTTTTCTCTCTATCCTCGAGCCGTGCTCGGTAGACACGTCGAAAGGCTTGAGTCGCGGACAACAAGTGGTGTCGTAACGAGCTTTTTATGACGAATGTGTTGGCCCCATGTGCGAAAACGTGACTTCCTCGAGCACGTGCTCACCTGGCCGGTTCGCGGCTCCTTGACCCGTGAAACGGCTCCGGGCATTGTTTACCGCCGCGGAGCTTCTCTCCACGGTTCACGACGTCAGAAACGGAACGGGATAGGGTCACTTGGCCGCTGAACGAACACTTCACCCCTTTGCATCGACACATACCAGCTCGGTTTACCACAATCGAACTCAAGTAGAAAATCCTGATTGTAGAACATCAAAGATCTCGACGAAAAGTCTCCGACGTTCTCTTTTTTTTTCACAGTTTTAGTGTATAGGTAAATACTTAGTACACTTATAATTTCTTCCATTTGTGACCTACAGGGTGTCCCAAAACTACCCTAGGAGCCGAAAATGGGAGGTTCCTTGGGTCATTTGAAGCGACATTTTCCTTTACAAAAATGTTATCCGCGACTTTGTTTAGGAGTTATTAACGAAAAACACGGACCAATCAGAGCGCGACCTAAACGCGAGTTGGCACAGTCGGCCAATGGACAGTTGGCGTGCCGTGCCGATTTTGCCAACTCGCGTCTAGGTCGCGCTCTGATTGGTCCGTGTTTTTCGTGAATAACTCCTAAACAAAGCCGCGGACGCAATTTTTGTAAAGGAAAATGTCGCTTCAAATGACCCAAGGAACCTCCCATTTTCGGCTCCTAGGGTAGTTTTGGGACACCCTGTAGAATACGAATGAATTTTATTTGGTAATGTAATTCGAATCACAACGAGTTGATAACTACAATTAATGTTATTGGCGCACTGGTTCGATCAATTGCAGACAATAAGCAAATTTGCAAAATATTACATAAATTATTGTCTTATTGTCTCCAATTGATCGAACCAGTGCGCCAATAACATTAATTGTAGTTTTGAACAATTGTCGATCGAGATACAGAGTACTGTTACAACGAGTTGATCTTATGAAAGGATTGAACAAGCTCGATTTGTTCCCACCCTTAAATATCAGATCGTTGCTTTGTAAACCGAACATTCAAGCATGTCATTTTCTTTTAAATTTTTTCAAACAATGTAGTCTACAAATTTGAAATTATGTATATGTCAAATACGCTGTATTCCTATTAATCATAATTTAAAGCTTCATAATCCCCCATGGGGAGTTACATTTAAGCTCACAATAACAAAAAAAAAATACGAATGAATTTTTCTTGACAGACGCTTCCGTACGATATAAAAAAATATACACGGTGAGGCACGTAAGACTTACACCAAAAATAAAATATTTCATCTCTCTCTCTCTCGCTTTTTCCTAATATCGACTATTTGCAAGAGAAAACGCTGGCTTGTAGTAGGGTGAAGCGCGTGTAGACTGTGTAGAGCGTGGAGGTTTAATGGAAGATCAATGGGGGTGGCATCGGCTATTCGTTGAAGTAGTGGGGGACAGTCAGAGGTTCCCGTTAGGCAAACATGGAAAGTCGAAGGCGGCGAAGGCACCCAATAACACACAATCGAGAAGTCGACTGCTCCTGGTGCCGCCACTCGATATTCCAGCGAAATGGAACGCGTCGTGGGTATGTGTGTTATCGTTGGAACCGTCGCGTTACCCGTGTTATATCCATCTCTGGCATAGCTCGCTGGTTGGCTGTAGCCCGGTTCTGTCGCGCTGACAGAATGGATGATAAAAAAGCAGACGGTAGTCTACGACGCCTGGTGCCACGACCACCTATCGCGTATCCAGCCCGCGAAATACCGATTTCAAAGCCGCGATCGCGATCTGCCTGGAACAGGCCCGGCCATAAAGCACTCTCTTCCGTGAGCAACGCTGCACCACACCGCATCGTGCCGATTCGTCGACACTGTTTGAACGGGGGGCCGACCTTTAAAATCGGTTCGGATCTGCCTCGGCCTCGACGCGATTCCCGATATTTCCGGACGACCGGAAATGACGGCCGGATCGATACACCCGCGATAAAGGCTCGGCAAATATAATCGCGCGAATCACCACCCGGTAAATAACGATCCGCCGGCAATAGCTGGTATTAATGCAGCTTTTAGATGAATCAGTAAGTAATTCACTGTACGCCGAAGCATTCGCGCAATCTGCGCGAGAATCGAGGCTAATTGGCTGGTTGCTTTGTGCGAGTAATACAGTTTTCGCGCGGCCATTTGTCGGACCGGAGAACACCAGCTGAAATCAGTCGCATCGAATGATCATTTTTGTTCATATAAAATTGTCCGCGTTTCTCTACGTTTTATTTCTTCCATTGTTCAACAGTTTGAACGTATCTTCATTTCTTTGCATAAAGTCCGCAGTTGATTTACGATTAAACGAACCTATAACGCGCGGCTGTTTCATACATTCAAAGAATCTTTTACTTTGCTCGCACCGTGCAGCGAATGTATACTTGATGTGGAACTCTTTTAGATACTGGAGGACAACCTTTCATTAGCCGTTGCCTCATATTTCTTCATGGAAAATTAACGTGCTGCGGTAAATAATCACCTGTACCACTTCCACAGGCAGATATTGTTACGGAGAAATTTTTCTATTCGTATCAGAATTTCGGAAATGTGTTTCGTTTTCTCGAGGGAAAATGAAAGCCAATTTTTTACCATTCAGAATAAGTTTTGTCACATTTTCTTCTATGATCTCTTGCGATTTTTCAGGCAACTAGAAGAGTTTATTTGAAATGGGTACAATTCGGATATTTCATATGCGACAACCAGATATTACTTGTAACTTACTGTATGAAATGAGATTCCTACTTCTCGCGATCGATGTGCAAAGTGTTTGCATAAAAATCCGCCGGTCTATGTTCGCGTTCGATCACTGTCGATTTAACGAGCTCGAACTCGCATTAAAGAGCATCCGAAGTCTGTCATTTAGCAATATTTCTCTTCGCTTTCGCGGAACAACGATTTCTGCGTGCTCGTTAGAAAGCCTGGTAAACGGAATTATAAACCAATCGTGGTTTTCGCAGGTTGTCGGGTCTGTGCGTTGCGTGCCGGATTGTCGCGTGCGTGTCGCAATCAATATTGCCGCTCAAGGTGTTCCTTAGACCGCTTAGAATCGCTAATTTATGCCGAAGGTGGAGAGTGTCTCGCGTTCCACTTGGCAGACCAACTGCTCGCTTTAGCCGGACATTGTTATCTCCACCGCAGGAAAGAACGATAAGAATATTCGAAACCTAAAAGGTTCGCGAGAAAAGGGGATCGGGAAGCTAACCGTGAATCCTTTCACCGACGGCGAAGGATTAATCCTGCAAAATCACGTTATAATTTTATTGCCAAGCCACAGTAATGCAACATCAAAGACGCTCGAAATGACGTTCCGTTGGCTTCCTCCTTGTCATGGTTGCTTTTTCGAACGATCGCTTTGTTCCATTATCGGATCACTCGCCGTCCGGCTCTGTTCTTACTGACCACGTAAAACGGAAGACGTTCGAAATTATACATCTCGAATCACAGAAATAAGATTCCACGACCAAATCTTCGTGAAATGCGACATTTCTGGATGAATTTGAAGAAATAAAATTTATTATATATCCCCAAAAATGTAGAACCGAAAAGAAACTTTATATGTTTTATAATGTTTTTAATGTAACAAAGCCATTACGGGATGAAATCAATTTTTATTTTGCTCCTGCTTCCCGCAATCAATTCAGAACATTTTTATTTTGCATAAATAATCCGCAGTCTATCGATTACAAACGAGAATCAAATCTTATTTCGTTCAAAAAGTAACGGGTAACATTCACATTTGTTAGACATTATTTAGAATCTTCGTGACGAGCATGACTCGTTAAAATACGGCAAAGGGGTTCAAATTGAATTAGAATGAAGTTAGAATTGGCTAAATCTTATGTTCTCAGAAAAATTCCACGGCAAGGATGTTTCATCCGGGAGAACCACCGTACGAAGGGCAATCTGTTGAACCGAGCGGAATAAAAACAGGAGACTCGGAGCGTGCATCTGCTCGAATGGGATATTACAATTGAACGTGGATGCACTTCCGCGGTGCATCTCTCTGTCGTGCGCCGCGGTTTCTCTGTCGGAGAGCGGCTCGCCGCGTGCCACCCGTGGATTTCCACACGACGACGGAGGAATGAGTAATGCCTAATTTGCATTTCGCGTGTGACTTTGTCTTCGCCGTTACCCGGAGAGTTTATTAATAATGCAATGGACGCGCGACCAGCGAATAAGCGCGACCGAGTGCCGGTTTTTTTCTCTCTCGCCAACGCAAACCCGTTGCATCACGTTACTTTTTATTTTTTTTTTTTTTCGTCCGGGGGCAACCTGGCCGCCGCTCATTTCCACCGGAACACGGCAATCAGCGGAATGCACGCTCGAAAGAAATGGAATTTCGACGACCGCTCGAATTTCACCCTATCCCCATTTGATTCTCGTCTAGCTGCGAGCTTGTTGCCCGAAACTAGGTTGACGGACGTATCGCATGGACGTTTAAAACCACCAAGTAATTCAAGAGGAAAATGGTTGAAGAGCGATGTTTGATTAGTTCATGCGCACCGCAGGCAAACCGGCAAAAACAGAGAGTACGTGTCCGCGACGATTGTCCGATTCTCTGACGTGTAACACACCGATCGGACGCCGGCGATTCTTAATGAAATTTCCCGAACAACTGCGTTTTACGGAAAACTGTTTATTTCCCGGCCGTTATTTGACCTCTGTGTTTTAGAATCGACGCAGACAATTTTTTTTTCATTTAAAAAGGCGTAACATTCATATTTATTGTAGGCTTTGGGTTTTAAAATCTTCGTGGCGAGCGTAACTCGTTAAAACACGGCAAGGGATTAAAGATCTTTTTCGTTTAAGAGACACATTAAGAAGTAACGCCTTTTTGGTAATTCTGCCATCCGAATGTTGAGTTAATCCACGAGCAACACTTTGAACTTCATTCCGTCCGGCAGCCGGCAGAACAAGCAAAAACAATCGGCGAGAAAAGTAACGAAGAGTTTAATTCAACAGCGAGCCGAAAGCGACCAAAGCGGATTTCGCAGAGCGGCGAACGTGAGTTACCATGGGGTCTGGGTAATGGTTGACTTTTTATGGCAGCCAGTGAGATAGCCCGAATGAGCAATAGCTGGGACAATTCGAGGAAAACGAAATCCTGGGGCTCGGACTCGAAGCATATCGGGCGAATTCGAGGGCGAAGAAAACAATATGCTACAAAGCGATAAAATGCAAATTAAACGGCAGGCCGGGGAAGCGCTCGAATGTGGAGCAACGGGAACCATTTTCCAACGGCGTGCAACGGCTGCAACGGTTGCATAAAGGGGAGCTGCGAATGCAGGCGGACTTTGGCCGAGACTCGAACTGCTGAAACGACGTAAAATCATGAATTTTTCCCCTTACACCCGCGACAGGTATTCTTTGGTACCGTGGAATTTGATCGACGAGCGCTCAACCCTCGGAAACGTTCTGATTTTTAGCACGGCTCTTCAGCTTTCAAATGGAATTTCTCAAGAAGGAGTATCGTTTAATAATTCTCTGTGATCGTGGCTACTTCGCAGTCTTTCCTTCCCGAGACTTTTACTCCGCTTTAAGGCGTTGCGTTTCGTTCGATTTGATTTTGTGTTTCTGTTGAAACGAACGGAAGCATTACGGAATGGATGGGCACACAAAAGAGTCGGCTGTTCCTTGTGTCCACATTATCAAATTTTCATGGGTTGAAATGAAAGAATTTTCTCATTTTTCCCGTGAAGACAGTTTAATTATGATATTATACTATACGAATTTTGCATATCGTATGTTATAATATTTTTATTACATGCTAAAAATGTTCGTTTCGCGAACGTGTGTATAAGTTATGAGTAGTCGACGAAATGTGTGAAATTCAACGATAGAACTTTTACTGGAAATGTACCTACATACGCATGAAGCATAACCAGAATAAATTTTGACAGGAAAGGGCGTGTAGGATACGTCGTGAAATAAAGAAAAGTATCAAAAGTATATTGAACGTTTTTCTACTTGAATCTACTTGAATCTCTCGGAAATGAAAATAATACAACAGCTTTATTTTTCAGATTTTTTAAAGAAATTCAGTAAAAAGTATAAACTGCAAATAATTCGGTAGACACGGTGATAATGGGAGAATCTGGACTGCAATTTCAACTGGCGCAAATGCAAAATGGTGCAGCGTTTCCGTGCGGAATTTCTTCGTATTCAACGATGCCAGGTATTCTTTAAAAAGTGAGTGGTACGTCGCAATTATGGTTCTCCGAAGCACCCTCTCAGAAATAACAAACCCACGCGTTCACCTCGTAAATTCCAACACTTAAAGACCCGTAGCCGTTGATATAATTCCGTGGCGAAAATCTCTCGGCCGCAGAAAGCTCGAAAGGTGCTCTAGAACCGCGCATCTCGTTATTTCGTGCTCGATAATTTTATCGGCAAATTTCTACCGAAATTACCAGCTGTTAACGCGTCCGAATTTATTCAACCAATCTTGCTGGTCATTGCCGACGCTATTGTGCTTTCTATATTCACCGGTCTGCAATCGGGTCTTTTCAATTCTCTAAAATTTATTCCACGTTTAGTACATCTCCATTAAATAAATTGAAGAGACAAGAAGTAATCTTGCTAATGATCGACAATCGTAATTATCGTGAAACCATGTTCGCGACTAATGATCCCGATTACTAAGGAATCGAGCAACCACGATTAGTGGATAATTCAAATAATCAAAGCGAATGTAATTGGGGAGCACGATCAACTCAATAATCGTTGAACATGAAACGGTTACGTTTTTGATTATGATTAACGACAGCAAATTCGATATTGTACGTATATCGCACAGCTTTAATGATACTGAACAATTTTTAGAACGCTTGAATCACAGGTTGCAGATTATACCGATTACTGCTTACCAAATATGATTATTTTCACCGACCCAATTCGGAAATGTTCGAATTAACGATTGTCGTTACTGGACGCCGTATTTTATGCACCTGTGACAAAAATGCGAAAGTGCAATTTAACCCCATGCCATATTTGAACGAGTCACACTCGTCATGTAGATGTTAAACAAATATGATTTTTTGAAAAAAAAAAAAGAATTATACGTCGTTGCACGTGCTCGGATCTCGATAATTGTCGCGCATATATGATCGTTTTCGAGGGTTGGCCCTTTGTTCCACGGTTTACGAGTACACCAACAAACGGCACCGTCTCGGAGAGGAACGGAAAAAATAAACGGCAGCCGCGTCGACCCAGTTTACATTCCATTTTGCTCTTCAAATTTGGCGCGACTTCGTTCCCCGCGATATTTCATCTGGCATTTCATCTTTGTCCGGTCCCGACAGTGCTTCTCAGCCTGTATAAACTGACCCTAAACAATTACGCTTTCTGTACACAGTCTTTTTTGTGATCCGTACGCGTGATCCGGTGCAAACAGAAAACTGGGTCGCGAAGATTCTTCTATTTTGATCAACGCTGCAAACTTCCAAACGACATTACGCCCCCGAACGTTTCATTTAAAACTTCACCGAGCAGTTCCGCGAGTTTTCTCGTTACGTAATTTAATCGTTCCTCGGTCCCGTTTCGCGCGACGGTTCCCGCGCCTAACATATGCGCGTTCTCGACCCGAAAGAGAGAAAGAGAGAGAGAGAGAGAGAGAGAGAGAGAGAGAGAGAGAGAGAGAAAGAGGATCCAGGGGAGGATCCAGCTCTCGGAGCGTTACTATTTAAAGCGCGATCACTGCCGAGTTAATCAAGCTCCTCGGAGAGAAAGAGCGCAGAGCTGCGACGGGTCAAAGTTTGCCGAACCGATAAAAATTTACGAGCGAGAGGCCAAGGAACGCTGCTCCACTTTACCCTCGGTTCCCCCTCATTGACGTCGTCCGTCCCGTTTGTCCCGGATCCGACCTGGAACCAAGCTTTTCTTTTTCTTCGCCCCGTGTACCCCGTTCTTCCCAGCGCGGCGGCGTCGTTCGTCTTCTGAATCGCGTTTATTTATCAAAGGAGAAATCACCGGGCGCGGACGACACCGGACT
Source organism: Lasioglossum morio (assembly GCA_916610235.2). Lineage (NCBI taxonomy): Eukaryota > Metazoa > Arthropoda > Insecta > Hymenoptera > Halictidae > Lasioglossum > Lasioglossum morio. The sequence continues at coordinate 3,215,671 of OU744334.1, read as the reverse complement.
GAAGAGGAGCTGGAAAGGTGGTGGGAAGAGCAACCCCTCAGACGCCAGGAGATTCTTCATTATATTTTACGAGGATTTCCCAAAGCTCTTTAAGCTAATTCACTTGAACGAACGATCGGACTCTGGATTAGTTCAAGGACCTCGGCCCGAGCTCCTTCGAGAAGTTATTCGACCACTTTACGTTTCTTCCGTGGAACGCGGATATCGCAAGGAACCAATGTTCAAATGCCTAAAGCTGTGATCTCCTTTGCGCGTCTGGACGCAGCGTTTTGCGATCCATACTCCTTTCGTCATAGCTCTCTGCTGGGCCTCTGGATGCTCAAGTCTTTTCGTGTTTTTACCACGCACAGTGGGGCAGATTGCCCAAAAAGCTGGTCAAAATTATTTTATAGTAGAAAACAAGTCCACTGGTGTTCTTTTGCTACAAAATTACATTTTTCCTTTTGTTTGAACATATCAGATGTATTGCTAAATTAAAACAGTATTTACATACAATAAATTGATAGAATATGCTTGAAATCTTTTCGTTGTTCTTTGTCCAAACAATACTTATCAAGAAGATATTTTTGCATATATTCCAGTTTTTTTCCAAAATTTCACTCCTTTGACTCGACAATTAAATTGAACATATGCCTTCGAGTTATAACTGTGACATCTGAAGGTCCTGGAAGAGACACCCAACAATAGTTGCATTTTTATATATTTCGAAAAATACCACTTGCTACAGAAAAAAAGTTATAAAAAATACATCCGCGGTTTTCAGCGGCTACTTTTTTATAGATTATCTTCTACGATGAATATACTTCAGTTTGAATTGTATTTGAGGACTTAGAAAAGCTTAGAAGTATAACAAAATGCTTACTATATGCATATACAATACTCAAACTAGCAACATATATCTCTAGCACTTCTATAAGCTGTAGCTACCTAAATTAAACATAGTTATTGTAACTAAACGTGTATGAGTCATCAACATGCCTGGTTCTGAAGAATCCATAGCACAATCTTCGTATATTTTCACTCATACAAAAACTGCGGCAGTATTTCTTAGGGCAATTTACAATAGCAACGGCAGAAAACACGACCACTTTAAGTAAACTATATCTTTCGACTCACGCTCCAAGGTGACACGAAGGTCAGTGGGAAAAATACTGTTGTATCTTGATTCGCAAACCACTTAGGTACAAAAAGCAACTGCTATTAACGACTGATGGTAAATTGTACAAAATTGAATTTTGGCCAGCTTTTTGGTCAATCTGCTCCACTGTGCCACGTTTCTATTAGCTCGCTTTTGCGTCAGTGTGTCTGGCTGTTCGGTTCAAATCCTGCAATTGATTTTAACCCTTTCGCTACGGCAGCCCCGTCCGCCGAAGTACCGTCACTGAACAGAAACTCGCGCCGGAAATATGCACAGTGTATGCTGCGTATATAGTGTGGCGTTAGCATTACCCAAGACGTCACCATTGGACAAACCATGAAATCTGTGTCAAAATCAAAGAACTTTCGACAGAAATGAGATAGAGCAATGAAATTTTTTTAAAATTAAAGCTGAAACATTGTAGAATATGGGAAAAATAGGGAGATTATGGTACGAATGTTTTTAACCATGAAAAAATAAAAGTTTAACTGTTTAACTATAATTCGATTTTTTGAAATAACCAGAGGCCGTAGAAAAATTTTGAGGCCAGATTTGAAATCAGAGTGAAAAAATCTACGGGAAATGATACATGGTATGTTAAAAAAAATTTCTGCTCGTGGTAACGTAGAAACGAGTTTTTCTTGAAATTGTGCAAGTTTGACGAATTTTCTCAAGGTTAAAAACCATTCGTACTGTAATCTCCCTATTATTCCCATATTCTGCAAAGTTTAGCAAATAAGTACCTCATTTATATCGAAAGTTATTTCTTTTTGAATCGAGTTAGGTCAAGTTTTCCCACTGTGCGGCGCCCGTACCCACAGGTCGTCGAGTGGATGCCGCATATATGCAGCGCTCGGCGCGAAAGGATTAAACTAACTTCCCGATGAGCTACAGACTTGAAACTTTTAACATAGCTCAGAACTGGATGACAATGCAATATTAAAAACAAAATTTGAAAAAAAAAATTGTACGTTTATTCACTTACGAAGAAAAGGGAAAGAACATTGCACATACTCAAACACGTTAGTCGATCGATTTACGATATGTGTTCGGCGTACACGTTTGTATTTTCGCTTCGAGACTTCAAAATGTTTCACTAGACCAAAACGTTTTTTCACTGACTGCTTCCGAAGCAGTCCAAACGCAGAGCCATGCGTTTGTCTCTCCACTGCTTCAGAACACTTTTCGGACTACTGTTTCGGATTTTATTCGAATTTGTATTTGTCAATAAAGTTTTAAATTGTTCATTTGTTACTTGGATAGTAGTCTTTCAGATAATTTAAATCACTTGTGGCTTTCTTCCTCGCCGGTCTGGCTTAGAAAGCAAAGAGCTCGCGCGACCGTGGAAAGTGTTTTCATCGAATGATCGCGTCGCGTGTGGCCGGCCTGTTTGCGGGCGAGATTAATCTCCGTGTTCCGTAAAAATTCGATTCTCACGCGAAACCGCACGCACGAACGGGCAAATACGGTCGGCGTACCGTTGCACAGGTCGCCACTTTGAGATAGAACGTACACAAAGAACACGGCCGCCACGCCGAAGCGGCGTTCCATATTTATTTGACGCCGGTCACAGAATCCCATTATTATGAGAGATTATTATTAGAGATGACGTTGCTTCTATTTGTCATATGTACGGTACATCAGCCAGCGGATTTGATGCGTTATCAGAAAAATTGAGTAGGTGTAGTTTAAAAATTTATATTATTTTCAACATATTAAACGTATTAAAATAGAAAATAAATTTCTGTTCCGCTCCAGTTTGTTGCACTTCAGGTTAAATATACAATTTTGTTTTGCATAAAGATCCGCTGTCTAGTTATTACTTAACCTTACAAAAGCTGCAGTTACAGGAACGTTCATTCTTGCGTTTAAGCAAACAGTTCGCTTGAAATCAATAAAATGAGATATATAGAATGATTGTAGAAACCTCTACGGTGGCAGAATAACGAGTACACGCTTTGAATTAAATAATCCATCGCAAATTGTTTAATATTTCGCTTTAGAATACGTTGTATAAAGTCTTTTTTTCACGTGCAATGAAAGGAGACTGTTTTTATTTTCAGTTGGCGCTTAGTATTTATTTTTATGGCGATTGCTCACGAATACATGGTGTTTTAAAATAACTTTTTATCTTGGCCGACGCACTGCGCGTCGGGGAATCTCCCCAGCAGTTACTGCAACACCTCGGCGGAGCGTTGCAACCTTTCCCTAGCATGCGAAATAGCCTGGCAGTGTTTCGCGAGAGCGTCGCCGAGGAAACAGAGTTCGACTTGGGGGGTAAGTCCGATTCCTTTTGTTTCCGTCGTCGCTCGACCCCCGGTAATACACTTTTCCCCGTTTCCCCTTTTATACACGTCGATAAAACGTCTTCCGGGCGAACCGTTCTATATTTCCTGATATCCGCCTAGTCGCGTTCTCACGCCCGCCGGCGTTGTTGCCTCGCCGACCAAATTTTCCCGATCCTTATCCAAGGCCGGGCCGACGGCGGATATAAATCCCGGTTGTATATAGCAGTTTGTCGTGCTCCCTCGACCGGTTTCCGAACGGCTAAGGCTGTAAAAGTATACTGTCGTACTTCACTTTGCTGCGAATCCTATTTCTGCGGAGTATCTGGGATTACGATAGTTCGTTTACCGTGGAAACGGCGAACGATTGATCTCGCCGCGCCGAATCTAGGACAGCCGATGCCCCGAAGAAAACGTTCCCGCGTATGCTGCTCCGGGGAGTCACGTTTTTATCAACCTTACGAGCCGAAAACTCGCCGCGCCGCACAGTGGGACAAAACCGATGAATACTGTGTCAAAGTCAAAGCACTTTTCATAGAAATGAGATTAATCATTTATATAATAATATAGTTATTTTCATTGTGTTGCATATATGAGATTACAAAATAATTAGTTTTGAAATATTTTGCAGTTCTGCAATAGTTTATCTGTAAGTTTAAAAGAAATCATCGCTCTATCTCATTCCTGTCAAAAGTTCATTGATTTAGGCACAGAATTCACCGTTTTGAACGACTGAGCGGCGCACACCGCCCAACGACCCGGTACACGCATTAATCCACGTCGATCGCAAGCAGCACTGTAGATCTCGTTGAATCTCGCCGCGACGCATCATTTATCCTGCGCCCTCCAATCGCAGCGACGTCCCACCAGGATATTAGCTTCTTGCGATCATCGTGGCTCAGTGTTTCGAATGGTTCTTGCTGGCCCACGCAGTCCTCTCCGGGTTCTGAAGGGTTGCGGGCTCCTTGGGATTTCGACAGTCCCGGAAGAGATATCTTTCCTTGAGAAATGGAAATCCGAGGGGATGGAAAAAATCTTTCGGAATTTATCGGTTTCCCAGGGCAGACTGAGCGCATGGAGATTCTATCCAGCGTATAGGGACCATTCCGAGATGAATCATTGCAGTTCCTGCGGATTTTTGCGAAATTGCGTGGGTTTGTGGGCATCTAGAGATCTGTAAACTGTGAAAGCTTGTGAAATGAAATATTCTGTGTGTGTGTTTGTGTGTGGATGAAGAGTCACTAAACGAAATAGCCAGCAGAGGAGACCGTGACAAGCGGTGAAGAATTTTAATTCGATACAGTGCGAAGTAGGTGTTTCTCACACGAGATCTCGTGTACATAATTTCTACTGTTGCACCTTTCGCGCGCAGTTATGATAAGGATCGTGGTCCGTTTTCCACGCAATGCATATCTAATGTCTGACTAAAATTATCTGACCAACGCGAATACAAATGGATTTGTTAGGCAACGCTTATCGATTTGGAACACGGCGATCGTTCCACCTATGTCTTGCATAAACTATTTGCCAGTTGGGTGTGGAGGATGGTCTCGAATCGATCAGGTCACATAATTAAGCCAATCGAGGAGAACGATCTCGAAACACAGCTGGCTAGAAACAACCCAATGGCAAATTGTTGGAAACGTTTCGCGGGACTACACTCTAGAACGATCGAGTTTCCTCGAAGATTGCCGTTGAGCTTGATAAACTATCGCCGGGTGAAACTTCGAAATGAATCTTCTTTTTAAAGAATATAAACTTTTCAGTTTATCCCCTTTCAACGGTGCGCTGCTCTCTTCGTTTCGGCCTCCGCGTTCGTTTATCTCCTCTGCTTTCCCGGGAATTAATGGAGAACCTTCCGTTACAGTCGTGGACGCCGGCACGAGACGAATAGCATTCCCCCGCTCCACTCTCCCTCTCGTTCGATCATTATCGAGTAATTCGTTCAAGATTAAACTTCGACAATGCGGCTATCAATTGACTAATTAATTAATTCCGGCAAACAAAGTTCGGCAAATCGCCGCGCCGATGGGCTTAATTTAATTACACGCTGCCTGATCAAACGCTAATCGCTGCTCTACCAAAACAACCGTGAACGCTGCTCCGAACAAAACGCTTAAGGAAACACGGGGTCGAATATCAACTGGAACTCGAACACTCTTTCTCAAAAAGTATCGTTTCCTTATTTTCCACAAAATGTCGATGAATTATTATTTCGTTTGGCAGGCTTTTTCTAACGAGCTCGCAGGAATCGTTATTCCGCGAAAGCGACTAGAAGTATTGCTAAATGACAGACTGCAGATGCTCTTTCATAGCAAGCTCATTAAATCGACAGTGATCGATCGCGAACATGGACCGGCGAATTTGTATGCAAAAATGTTGTACATCGATCGCAGGAAGTAGGAATATCATTTCTTTGTTTCACTCACACGTTTCACGACTATACATGCTAAATACAGTAAATTACAATTAATGTCAGGTTGTCGCATATGAAATATCACAATTGCACCAGTTTATGAAAGTACGAGAATCGATGTTTCACATCCACCGCGAGAATCATCCCCTAACATTTGAAACAGTCTGGCAGTGTTTCGCGAGACCGTCAAAAAGCATCGGACAAAATTGTCAATGGACTATAAAAAAGTCTTCTCAGACACTCCACATTTGAAAGAGTCCCAGTGTTTCTACAAATTTCCATTTTTATGAACATTCTCGACCCAAACAAAGTCCGCTGGTAGAGGAGTCGGGAACGTGAAGCTCGAGCGAGAGCGTCTTAAAACTGAAGTAGTGGCAGCTATACGGCTTTGCGAGAGGCCGGCGATGTCGGTCGATAAACGCGGGATCCAAGTGCCAATTTCTGGAATAAAATATCCATAATAGAAGCTGTTCCTGGTTCCCGTTGTCGCGTAACTACTTCTTACAGTGTTTAGAAGTCGACAGTTGGATTTCCTTCAAGTTTGACGCGCATCCCGAAGGAAGCTGAGTGGATGTGTATTGCCAGCAGTCTCCTCGGTAAATAAGGCGTTGATGAAGGATAAACATCTGGCGGGGGCGTTGTTTCATAAATTGATTGGCGTGTGCACGTCGAAGGGAAGCGACCGAGGGCGCGAAGGCTGAGAAAGCATGAATCAGCGAGCGACTAACGTTTCGCATGGCTTCAATCAGACATCAACGTCGACTGCCAGCGAACTAAGTGGATCGAGCTCTATCAGAGAAACGAGACAATTAATCGAGAACGCGAACAACTCGCGTAAAGTCACCGGGGAACGTCCGAACTTGGAAGTTACACAAAGAGAAAGATATCCGTCTAGTTAGAACCTTGGAAAGTAGTGGACGGTTCTGAAGATGGCTGAAGATGAACGTTGCTGTTTCAGTCTTTCATGTAAAAAATGGTCAAAATATAAGAATAATCCTGATACTTCATGTTTCTAGCGGAAAGTAGTTGACAGTTCTGAAGATGGATGAAAATGAACGTTGCTGCTTCAGTCTTTCATGTAAAAATGGTTAAAATACAAGAATAATCCTTATACTTTGTGTTCCTCGCAGAAATGGCTGAAGCTGAGCGTAGCTCCTTCAGTCTTTCATGTAAAAATGGTCAAAATATAAGAATAATCCTAATACTACTTGTTTCTAGCGGAAAGTAGTAGGCAGTTCTGAAGATGGATGAAAATTAACGTTGCTGCTTCAGTCTTTCATGTAAAAATGGTTAAAATATAAGAATAATCCTTATACTTCGTGTTTCTCGCAGAAATGGCTGCAGCTGAGCGTAGCTCCTTCAGTCTTTCATGTAAAAATGGTCAAAATAGAAGAATAATCCTGATACTACTTGTTTCTCGCGAAAAGTGATTGGCAGTTCTGAAGATGGATGAAAATTAACGTTGCTGGTTCAGTCTTTCATGTAAAAAATGGTCAAAATATAAGAATAATCCTGATACTACTTGTTTCTAGCGGAAAGTAGTAGGCAGTTCTGAAGATGGATGAAAATGAACGTTGCTGCTTCTGTCTTCCATCTAAAAATGGTTAAAATACAAGAATAATCCTTATACTTTGTGTTCCTCGCAGAAATGGCTGAAGCTGAGCGTAGCTCCTTCAGTCTTTCATGTAAAAATGGTCAAAATATAAGAATAATCCTAATACTACTTGTTTCTAGCGGAAAGTAGTAGGCAGTTCTGAAGATGGATGAAAATGAACGTTGCTGCTTCAGTCTTTCATGTAAAAATGGTTAAAATACAAGAATAATCCTTATACTTCGTGTTTCTCGCAGAAATGGCTGCAGCTGAGCGTAGCTCCTTCAGTCTTTCATGTAAAAATGGTCAAAATAGAAGTATAATCCTGATACTACTTGTTTCTCGCGGAAAGTAGTTGGCAGTTCTGAAGATGGATGAAGATGAACGTTGCTGCTTCAGTCTTCGTGTAAAAATGGTCAAAATAAAAGAATACAAATTAGTAGGGTTGCTGGAAACAACCCGTCCCGCGTACAGAGTGTCCCAGCGAAATGAGATCGTCGCTGTCCGGTTAGTACCCTGATACGACATGTTTCTGGCGGAAAGTAGTTGACAGTACTGAAGATGGATAAAGCTGAACGATGGCTTGCTACTTCAATCTTTCCGCCTATTCGCAGTCGGAAAGGCGCCCAGGGATTCCCTCGAACGGATATATCATTTCTGTCCTTCGTTGCCCGTAGAATTGTAGTTTTTGTTTGTCGGAGAACATTGTATTATTCGTCGCTACGGCTCCAAGCAATCGCGAATCCCATCTGCATGTTTGCTTGGAAATTAAGGGGATTTGTATGCATACGTTTGTTAACGTTTCCATATTGTCTCAACGACGCTCGTGTAACTCGCCGAAGGGAGGGGGAAAAAAAAGGTAAATTGTCTCGGAACAGAATTACCTTGTTATAAGATATGCCCCGTTTGTGTCATAAACTATTTATGGGTGGCCGTGTGCCAACCCATTCTTCAGCGAACGCCACTTTGAGCATCGTGGATTCTTCGATCCTCCTGTAAAACGCGGGCAACTGACCAAGAAAGGAATTCCTCTCTTTACGATCGGTAACGGTCCGAGATTGAGGGAAGAACTTAAACAGCACGGTAAAGAGTATTTTATTGGACCGTGGGCGCCGCGTTTGCACATCCGGTAATAAATTTGTCTACAGTGCACCCTTAGAACGGCCGAACGTGTCGGAACTCGCAAGTTTTCGGTTTCGATGCCGGGATTTAGCCCAAAAGCCGCTGGATCGAGAAATTTCGTGACATTTTAATTCCTTCGTATTTCTTGATCGTTCTTCCCCAATTGAAATTTGCATTTTGAACATACAGTTTTGAACAATCAATACACGTAGAATCACTATCGTTACGTCTTTCGCAAAATCCTTCCAACGGGATAAAGAAGTTCAAAAAATCGTGCCTGCAGTTTGAAAAGGTTCGACAAAGGGTTCGACGCAAAGGGGGAAAAAACGCGAGCACGTGAAACGAAGAAACGCGTTAGAAACGCTGCAATGTCTATATGAAAGGAACGAGAAGCAAATTCAAACGGTTTCGACGAGCTGTGTGTGTGTGTGTGTGTGTGTGTGTGTCGTGTCGTGTTTCTTTTCGATTTATCGTGCTAGTTTTCCGTCCCTTCGAGCTTTCGTCTCTGCGCCTAGTCTTTGACGAGGAGATCGCAGCATGATCGAATGGAAATATCGACTGGGAAATAAAAATGTACCAGTCGAATGGTTGTCGGAGAAGATACCGATGTTTTCCGATTGTTAATCGGACTCTAATCCGTATTTTCTTGAAAGAACTCTATAAATAGTTTCGTTAAATACTTTTTAATGAATGTTGAAAAATCTGTTGCAGCAGCAATGAGTTTACAACGACGACAATGATTCCACGATCTCGAGACTAAATCATTGATGAGAAACGACAATACAAAAGCATCTAAAATTCGAAGCGATTGAAAATGTTATGAAATCTGGTTTACGCGGTTTGATCTATTTTCTTCGATCGTGGAGTATTATATTCGAATTTATTTAGCCTGTCGAGCATTATTATCGTCGTTTTAATAGTCGAGTACAATTTGATGAAATTGATTTTGAAATTCCCCCCTCCCCCGTCGCTAAATGGCGAATTCTCGTTATGAATTCATAACTGGCAGTAGATGGACATACCGAGGATAATTCTACATCGGGCTCATTCTAGAACCGTAGCCGTTCTCATTGGCGTGGCTGCAAATCAATCTCCGTCCGCGTCGAACTTCAAATCACACTTCACCGAGCACGTCGCTTCCATCGGCGTAAAATCTGTTCTGGGTGCGCGCGCGCGTATTCTTCGGAAAAGCTAGGTTAAAATGAAAAATCGATCAAACTTCCACGATTCAATCATAAATTCTTGTCAGCTACAAACCAAATTCGAAAAACAGTTCCCTCGCCGATTGCTGGGCTTGTCGTTCGCGAAAACTCCTCCGGTCCCGTGTCGCAAACAGAATAATTTTTCACAGGATTTTTTCACTCCGGGAAAACTTACTGCACTGTGAACGCACCGACGAAAAAAGCACACTAGAATATTTTATAATGCTCACGCGTATCTAATAAATTTCACAAACATAACCGTGGTCGTTCACACTCAGGAATATTGTTCTCTCGCGTGCTATGTGTGCACGGACCGTAGAATGACCGATGCGTACCTGATTTCTCTCGCATGCGACAGAATAAACGAAACTCTCACCTGTTCAGGAAAAATTGGAAAGTTCAATTACGAGTTTGATACTTTCAAATAAAATTCTACATTCTCTACTCGCGACGATTACATGTTCTACAATTTCCGCCGGCAGTTATTTAATATTGATACAATTGATCGACGAAATGAACTTTTATTGCGTCAGTGTTTGCTCGCCGAGTAATTTACGAGTTTTATTTACCAATATATTCGAAATTTTTACCCACCAGTCCAAACGTATCGTCTGAGTACTTCAGATAATTGGTTAAAATCGGTGGTTGCTTAATTGAGTCCATTACAGTCCATGAATTGATTACCTTTCAGCCACAAATATCTCGGGATTAAATGATTAATTATTAGACAGCGGATCTTTATGCAAATTCCGGAGTAACATAGAAATTGATATTTTCTCTTAACATGTTCAATAGGTTGATAATAGTATAGAAGTATTTTTGAACTGCCCTAATGTCTTTAGTGTTTTACATTACACCTATTCACTTTTATTAAGAGTGCATGAAATCCGCTGTCTAATTATTATTATGAAAAATTTCAGACGTGTGATTTTTTAATAACGACAACCCGGTAGCCTAAATGGCCAGGCTGGAAGGCAGGAGCGACGATTACGAACGTCAGATCCTGGTGGATCGGAAGTCTCGGTTCGGATGGTTACAAATAGGAAGCAGAGACTGCGGAGGGAGATATCGGCGTCACGATCTTCGAGGGGGTGCTTAGCGCCACTTATCTCCCGGTTAGAGCGATATCGGTATGAAGATCTCAGGCATCGTCGGAGGGGCCGGATAGGACCGCATTATCTTCGCTATTCGCGGCTCATTCGTCACTCCGGCTTTAATCCTGGAGTCTTCTCGATCGACGAGCATTATCTCGGAGAGAATCGACAGGGTTGCGTAAATCGATCGCGTCTGGAAAACGCCTGAAACCGTGTGTAGGTGGAAAAAATCGGTGAACTCGACTTTTCTTGTATCTGTCGCTCCTGACTTGCTTACGAAGATTCTGAACAGAGTCTAATGAATATGTATGTTATTAATAGTGTTTATGCTTCTCAAAATTTTCAGAAGTGGGTGGAATATAATCTGTACGCAAAATAAAAATATTCTATCTGATTTACAACAATCTGGAGTCAGATAGACATTTATTTTCTTTCTTAATATGTTTAGGTGGAAAAAATCGGTGAACTCGACTTTTCTTGTATCTGTCGCTCCTGACTTGCTTACGAAGATTCTGAACAGAGTCTAATGAATATGTATGTTATTAACAGTGTTTATGCTTCTCAAAATTTTCAGAAGTGGCTGGAATATAATCTGTACGCAAAATAAAAATGTTCTATCTGATTTACAACAATCTGGAGTCAGATAGACATTTATTTTCTTTCTTAATATGTTTAGTAACTCGAAAATAATATAACAGTGTTTTAGAACTCTTCCAATGTTTTTACTGGTTTGAATTGCACCTACTCAGTTCTGTCAGAAATTCATAAAATCCGCCGTATAAATATTCGATAGAATTTAGTATTGTACTACTAGTGGAAATAAGATTATGTTTTATTCCAGTTTCTTCAAATCCGTCTACAGAAATGGAAGGTTGTGGGAGTTTTGTGGGTCTCGCCAACGCTGAAAAAGAAAAACGAACTTCCTCGGCCACAAAGGAATCGACGGTGTCGCCACGGAGAAAGTGATAGAAGGTCAGACGGATTCGGGTCCAGGTATCGCGAGATGCAGCGAGGCGTATCGAGTCGATATACCTGCAGGTATCGATTTCGCCTATGGCTTGCACCGCCGATAACGGAATCCGCGTTGTCGCTCGTGACTTTCCGTGCTTGTTGGCGACCCAGAACCCGTATAACGGCAAACAGCCAGCTACCTTACTCGTATAATTCGGATCAGACGAGCGAACTCCGAAATGTTAACAAGAAAGTAACTCGAACGACAAAATGCATTGGCTCAAGCTTAATTGTGTTTGAAATTCTCCTTACGATTTACCGGAAGTTAGCAGCGTTAGCGAGCAACACGGAACGGCATTGCGTTGATTATGCTACAACGTGCGTCTGGTTGCTCTACCTTCGACCAGGGACTGATTGTGCTCGTCGAGGAATCTCTCGTTTCACTTTGATCGTGTTTTTGCGCTAACTTTCTCGTTTCGACGCGGACGATGTGTAACACTGAATTTTTCATTTTCAAGTCTCCTACCAATTTCTACGGTTGTAGAAGTTGCTCTTGTCGGGATGTAAGTGAGTTGAAATTTACATTTGGGGACATTCAATTAAACGTGAGAAACTGAGTAGTGGAGTGACGATTTTTTTAAAAATAGACTCACAGTCTGAATACAATTAATTTTCTGTGAGCGATCCCATTCTAATCATCTTTCTTGTAGAATTATAATTTAAACTTGACAAACGTCAAATGTGTTTGTGTTTTATTTGACAAGTTTCATATTTAACGACCTGATGTGTACCTGCAAAAATAAGCCAGCCCTTGATTTTTCAACGGGAATTGTCCGGGTTTTAGCACACCCGACCTACCACGTGCAGTTTATTTTTCTTTAATGTCGTTTCGCTGTGATACCTAAATCGTGCCTAAACTGAAGATTTTCAATTTGTCACGCACCACCAAGATTTTTGGGACTTTCTCCACCATAAATCACTTCAAATTATAACTCTAGCCTTCACACCATGGTCTTTCCTAACCCACCAAGCCTTCTCATCTTATCCTTGCACTTCCGTTCCTTCTCATCGCCTACCTTCCCTCTCTCTTGTAATTTCCCTTTCCTAAACACTGTTTTCCACCAATCATCTCCTTTTCCAAAAAAATACCCTCTAGCCAACCTTCAAAGCATCTCAGACCAGACAGATCTTTCTCAACCACCAAACGAACATCATCCGTTAAGTTGCTACGCCGGACTTGTAAATACTATAGAAGTTTGTAATATATTAAACGAGTGCCTTTTAGATTAAGTAAACCTTAATCAGAAGTGTATTTATTCAAACTCACACCACCATCAACACCAAAGAACAATAACTAGCCCTCACGATATTTGTTTTTCGTCGAGCGCAGTGGGGTGACGATTAATTCAATAATCGATTCCTTCGCCGTACATAATTTTGGTCCTTCGAGCCGGATAAGGGAAAGCTAATCCTGATTTCGGAATTACATCAACGAGAAAGATAAATAAATTTTTAATGTTATCGGCGCCAGGTTCGATCATTTTTAGAAAGAAAAACAACAAATGTGCAATTAATACATGCTTCTAACGTTTCGATCCCTATGTGGATCTTTTTCAAAGAATCATATTTGCGTCTGAAAAAATATTTTCAATGAATAAACAATATAAGAACTATTTTCAATGAATGAAATATGAGAAATTTTTAGAAATAACCGTGACCATTAAAACTTATATGTTGTGTAGAAAATGGACAATACAATATAACACATATTGAAATTAAATTGAAAACTATATTAACTCCATGGTGGCAGATATATTACTGAGCACCTTTTATTCAGAAAGTACACGTGATGCGACATAACTGTGACAAACTCTTCGTGATTGGTGGATCGATAGAGATCGATGGTCATATGTACAAACGAAAGGCGGTAAATTTGAATAGACACACGTGGCTGTAACTGATGTTATTTGATATTATTTCTAATTCTAAATCAATTTGTATCACAAAAATAAAGAAATTTATTTATTTTTAATGAGTGAAAATACATGTGTATAATAATATAAACAGAAAGGTAAATTTTAAGAATAAAAATACGAACTTGATATTTTTCTAGTTTATGAAAGAAAAAATTAATTTCAATTTTTATAATGATAAAGAAGATAACTGAAAAATTGTTTTTCTTTTTAATTAGCAGAATCTAAAGAAAATAATATATTAGAATACGAGGAAGAAGTTGGAATCAAGACAAACTCGTCAACCAAGGCATCACCAAGACCACACCGAGGAATTGTTGTCGATAAAGCACAACATTCCTAATTATCATCGAGGCTTAGCTGTCAAGAAGTCGCGACAATCTCATTTGATCGTCGCTGCGGATCGAGCTCAGCTGTCAAGATTCGACAGTTATCTCACACCAACCAGCATTTTACCAACATCGTGAAACACGTAACCTGCCTTTCATCGAGAGTAATTCAACGGATCATCACCAGTCACACGGTTCTGTAAGTCTAACTCAGGATTTGTTTTGAATCACCAATTATCAATTGCAGTATCCGTTGTTCTTTCCATTACCTCTCTATTTAAACATTTTGAAAATGGCTCCATCAGTAGATGAACGTATAAGGGCTCTTAAAGCAAAGCGCGCAGCTTTTGTTATCGAATTGGAATCAATCTAGTAAAAATATAATTACAAGCCGATCTTCGAATTTACGGGCGAATTGTCGAAGATGGTGTAATAACTTAGCCGGAATCAAATGATCCGTAGCACCTGTTCCTTATGGAGCCTATTCCGAGGGCACCGTAACGGAACAAGGGAAGACGTCGAAGGGCCGTGGGATATTTGTCGATCAATTGGGGACAATAGATTACTCCTCTGGCTGTTTGGTACTTGGAACGATCAGGCCCGACTGTTTGGTCGGCTCGCTTTGTGAGTGAGACTTTGCTTTTGGGATTATGTTGGTTTGCTCGCGAGTAGACTCGACTTTGGCGTGTACCGACGATTGTATGGAAACCTCGATTCCGCGAATTAATCGAACCGCGGTTCGCGATCCGCGCGAGCGCTTTTGCAAAAAAGAAAACTTCCCGACTGCCGCGTTCGTGTACGAACGAATATTTGCAACCGGGTATCCCCTCCCTCTCTCTCTTTCTGGTTTTCATGGTTTAACAGGCGAACAAATACGAAACGTGTCATTTGTGCTTGTCAATAACACGCAAGCCTGGGTAGTTTCAATTTATATAACCGTTTCGACCCGTAGGAATCGTAAATGTAAGCTATGCATAGAGGATGATCCGTTCGATCTACGAATCGAATGGTAGCAATCTATTAAACCTAAAACCGGTATCATTCCTTCCGTCCGTACGTAGCTAAGGATTAAATTTACAGATTACCGATAATCCCGTTCTTGTTGCAACAACGTTCGTACCTCGATATCGGTGTATCCGTGCACGATGCAGAGGGCATAATCTCTCCGGAAACCGTGAACCGTTCGCCGTTGTAATCCCCCGGATGTCGTTCGCATGAAAACACACGGCGGACAGCAGAAAGAAAGCACCAACGTGAGAACCACTGATCCGTAATAGACCCGTGGCTCCTCTCCACTCTTTCTCTCTGTCCCTCTGCTCGGGGCAGTGACCCTCGTGCTCACGGGACGCGAACCAACCTCCTTATCAATTGCGTCATTATGAAGTTAACGATCTTGCCTCGTAACAATGGCCAGTCCGTATTGAAAGTCTCATAATCCTTCGCCATCTTCGGGCCGGATGTATCGTTCGTGTCGTTCGATTTCCCTCGGGCCGGAAGTCGCTGTCGCGCGATTCAGCCACGTTCCCCATCTCCTCCTCTCGCTCCTCCTCCTGCTCGTCCTCTTTTTACTCTTCTTCTCTCCTCTTCTACTTCAGCTCCGGAGCGCAACGTTTCAAACCGTAATCAATTTTAAACTGTACGAAGACAATGGCCGTTGTCGCGGACCGTCGTCGTGCCGTGCCGGAAAACGCAAAATATAATCGGGAAACGCCGCGTATCCGCTCTACTGCACTCAATGTTCAACTTCGGCAAGTTCCCACTCTCACCGACAACATAAAGTATTAATTAACTCGACGGTGGATCGCGCCAAATTATGTCAGAATTTTTGGTTGCGAAACCGATTTGTTTTTTAAATCCGTGAATATAAACATTGAAGTTTCCAGAGTATGTACCGCGTGTGTATTATTATGTGTATTTTTCAGATTGTTCAAATGGCTGGTTGGGGAAAATGATCGAGCGGTTATTGCGGTTAAAGCTGGGATTTCCCGAAATTCCTTTATTCGAATATCATAGATTTATACGGGAATATGTTTCGGGTGGAAATTGTAGGTTACAGAAGAGTGTATTCGTTGCACATTGCGCTAACCATGAGAATTCTTGATAGAATCGACAATTTCAATAAAGCGCAAAGAACACAAGGACGAAACAACGAGAATAGGTTACGAAGCCCGACGGGTACACCGGTCCGAATTGTCCGGACGAAAAATGGTTTCGTTATTAGCATTCCGTAAACAGAAAATTGGAACGGGAAGCTTTGAATTTTCAGCCAAACAACTCCCAGAACTATAGCTTTTGTACGCCATGGCTTTTGTTTAAAGAGACGGGGGACGAATTGACGTGATCCTGGGACACGTGTAGTCGAGCCAGGATTTTTCCACGACTGTTTCCATTCTTTTTTTTTTCCAACACGATCACGAACCCACCATCGTTCACTCTTTCGAGCGTAATTACGAAGCACGATTAAGACTCGGAGCTTTCTTCGGTTGGTTCGATTAGTTGTCGAAGTATCGTAAGGGTTCGATTCGATTGGCGGCAGGACAGGTAATTAGGTGGCTCGCGCGTGAATTAACGCAGCAGGAAGTAGTCCGACCTACAATAAAATCAATCAATGCCAGTAGCAACGACTATTAAAGCCGATACTTATATTAAAGAGCCTCGAGTAATTACTGGCGTACAATTTGTCGTCGCGTCGCCGTCGTCGCTCTGAGAGGAGAACGGAATACGCAAATTACATTCCGGATTTGCGAACCTCCGCTGAATCGTCGGCAAAGTCAACACCGTTATTGCATTTCAAGTTCTGCGCTTTTCGCGATCGTCTTCCATCGCTTCACCGTTACCTCTTTTTCATTAGCGCGTTAATCCAAATAATTCACTTAAACGGAGGATGTCCACATTGTACATTTTCGGGACGGTGGTTTCATTTCGTCGACCTCGATCGGAATTTTTCTGTTCGCGTTTCTGCAGCCTTCGAGCTGTTCTCAATTTTCTAACACTTTAGTTTTCGTCGTAAATGCATAAAATCTCTCGCCTTTTAAATTAGCAGGTAATTTTGCTTGTAAATCAAAAACACGTATGTCCTGTGAGTGAAATAATGCAAATTATATCATCGAATAATATTGAACATATATTTTTATAAATTCATTCAAATCTTTTATGTAAAATTCTACACTTTCGATAACTTTCCTTCAATGTTTCATCAGTCTGCTAAAAGCATATGTGTGCTTCAGAGATAATATTTACGGTGTCCATCACCTGTCAAACTGACAGACTCCGTAAATCTTGAAATCTGAGAATTCGCAACCAGGGTTCGTAGAAACGTTCAATCCTGTTTGAATTAATTACAGAATTTAATCCGGAGTCGATATCTTTCAGGTGGATTGACACTCTCGAGCACAAGCAAGAGAACAGCGGAGCTTTTCAAAATCGAAAGGTCTCATTGCGCATCGATCCATCAGCTCTCTCTCTCTCTCTCTCTCTCTCTCTCTCTCTGTCTCTCTCTCTCTCTCTCTCTCTCTCTCTCTCTCTCTCTCTCTCTCTTTCTCTCTGCAAGATGTGCAAGAACTACGCGACCCTTTATCACCGTGTACACATCCCCCTCGGCTCGCATAAATCAAACAGGTCCTGTCAGACTTTTCCTACGGATTTACTTTTATGGTTCGCGGGAGCGATTCGTCTGATTTATGCGGCTCGAATCGACAAGTGTCGTCCGCGAAGAACACTTCATCGTCGGATCTGCAGGACACTTCGGGGTTCCTTCCTCGGATTGCGCAAATGAGTGCGGTCTGCGTGGTGTGCTCAAAAAGTTCTACAACTGGTGTAATCAAATTTGAGGGGGTGGACTCAAAATAGCTAGGTAAAAGATCAATCTAGGCCCTAAATCACCCTCAAAAGTCCTATTTTTACGTTCGCGGATCTTTAAACATTTATGGCTTATGAAAAATTTCAATAAATGCTACAGTATAAAGTTCGATAGAATTTAGTACTATTTTATTTGCTTTAGATCTGCAAAGACTATTCCCATGATGATCAATCAAAATAGGATTTTATTGCACTCCACTTTCTTAAAATTCGCTAAAAAAATTGGAAATTGCATAAACATCTGCAAGTCATGACGACTAATCATTAGACTGCGGATCTTCCTTAAGAAAAGAGTCAAAGTTCAGCCACATCCGATATCAGAATAATTTCTATGTATCCGCTATCACCTGCGTATTCTTTCGGAATACGAAATAGTCTGTTCAGCCAGAGCACGGTTCAGAAAAATCCCTGCGTTATTCCGGAATGGGGGAAGTTTCGTTCCGAGCCTAAGTCCTCTTATCACCGAGGTATCCTAAAAACAGACGCTTCATCCTATTTTTATCCAACCACGGTCTCTCGAGGGCTATGGAATCGTACATGGACACACACGTGCACGCACGTACGAGTTCCGCGGACACGCAGAATCAGTCGTGATTGGCCAAGTCGAGTGGAAAGTTAATACATACTTTCTGTGGAATAATTACACTCGAAACCATAGGGTACAGAGACTGAAGTGGACAGTGAAGGGCTATGTTAATCCGCGGGGTGGCTCTTCCAACGAACCCTGGAAGTTCATGCGAACCCTCTCCAAAGTTTTTAAGCTTTTGACACTACTCCGGCTTTCCCCCTTAATTGCCCAGACTTGCAGCCGAAGAATCGTATGTGTGCAACGTATTCTAAAAGTGGAACCGAATAACCAGTTTGCTAGCGTTCTAAACCGAAATCACCGCTATAAAATATAATAATCTCGTTCAGATTCCTGACATCTATTCAGACATATCTAAAAGCAGATCGTTCTATTGATAGGTCGAATAAATTCGATGAAAAATTTTCGACAACCTATTTCGCACAGAAACGATAACCAGGGCATTCTTTTTCAGTACGTACTAAATTATTAACAACACCATTACGGGTCTTATTTGCGGTACTGACAAACGATCACTGGACCTCCTATTTGGAAAGGTCCAATTTTAATGCACATCGTTCTAAAGATACGGTTGGTCCAAAAAGTACCTGAACCGTTGCTCGTTTTCCTCGAAGAAATTGTTGTTATCATAGCGAAACTATTAGGAATTGCACGTACCTGCATGTGATCTCCGGTCGGCAGGGTCCTAACAAGCAGCCTGCAACAGAGGAAACAAGAAGAGCGGGTAAACAGAGGATCTTGGAATCTGCGAAACGCGACGGTGCCCCATTAGGCCAGTGGACAAAGGGGATATGGTCTTCTTTAATTCCCAGCGGCTCTTCAGAAGACTGAGCTCGGTTTGTTCATCTGGCACTGAATTTTCTAACGACGTCACTGATAATCGTTAGACTGCGGATCTTTATGCAAAATCAAAATGTCCTGCATTGCTTGTGGGTAGCAGGAATAAAATAAAAACAATGTTACAATGTTCTTGAACTTTTCTAATCCATTACTGTTTTATACTTTGCTCAATAAATTTCTTCGTAAATGCATAAAGATCCGTAGTCTACTAATAATCATCTATGACCTGTAGTATTCCAGCAGTGGAATTTTGCGGGGCGTTGATGAATTTTTTATTCGGAAAGGAGACGATAGAACAAACGAGTTCTGGAATCTCAGGCTTAGCGCAACGCGGGTGGCATGATCGACATAAGCGCGGAGCTGTTTTGCGCAGCGAATACGGTAAGTATAATGTTCCCGGAGCCTTGATACAGTTCCTAGGGAGGAGTAGGTCGTTAAGTAATGCCATGACGGAGGAGCTTTAGGGTTTGTCATGTAAATCGTAATCCCGCCATCGGGGACCGAAAGAGGACCGAGTGACGAGAACGCTTTGCCGGCGTCCTTTTTCTTTCTTTTCGCCTTCTTCCTCGTCGCTATAGGCAGAGCGCCGGTTGGCGCGGCCATTATCATCGAAAGCGGATTCGAGTACTTCGGCAACTTTCAGCGAAGAATTTATTATAATCGTATTCAAGAGCGTCTTATGGCAACGACTGCAAAGTAGCTATCCGCGGGTGGGGACGTCGGGGGGTGGGGAAGCTGATTGAAACTCTGAAACATTTGCTCCGTTGGGTAACTTGTCAGCCAATCGTCGCAGATAAGTCGGTTCTCCAGTTAACGGTCCCCTTAATTAACCGTCTACCATCGTCGCGGGAACGTGGACCGCGACGACGACGACGACGAAGACGTCGGATATCGAGAACTTTCCCTTGCCCGGCCCGTCCAGGGTCTATTAATTCGCCATTATCGCGGAAGTATAGCAACAATCCGCGCGAGCACGCGGCCTCCCAGCCATCCGCCAGGCAGAGAGTTAATAGCTTCTCGCCCGTTCTTCGCCACCGCTTAATTGCCAACCGGATAGCAGTGAATTCGCCGCGATTCGTTCGTCCGAAGATAAATAGCAGGTTATGTAATTAAGATCGGAACGATGAGCGTGTTATTCCAAGCCGAGCCAGCCGCAACCATCCACTTCCGGCGGGCAAAGTTAACCGGGACTCTGATAGGCACTGCAACCAGGATCGGGAGTATTGGTACGTGCCATAAGCGAGTCGGACCGTTGCTAATGGAACAACCTCTCGATTGCTGAGGAATTATTTTATGTTGTGATAGGTGTTTCCCCGATAATTGAGATCGCCTTTTACCGACGTATTTTAGTCGAGGCGAGGGAACTTCTCCGGACGAAGGTACAAATCAATGTAGGGCATAAGGATTTTTGTAATATTTTCAATTACGAAAACAACTATTCTCAAATGATTCAGCAATTCATTCAAAAATAGTTCCAAGTAGGGCTTTCAATAATTTTTTAGTGCCGCAGTTCTTAAATAATTCGATGTTGCATTGATATTAAATTAAATTCATGTAGATCTAGATTTTCTTTGTATTTTGTTAATAAATTTTTATTACTACGATTAAAGATGATTATCTCATTCAGTAAAATTTGTTTCTTTATTAAATATTGTATATTAGATTGAAGAACCAAATCCTTAGTCCCGCGGGACGCCGCGGGATTCAAATAAATCCCACATCTGTCCCGCGGGACTGAAAATACCGCGGCATTGCAAACCCTAATTCGCAAACTAAATATAGAAAATTCCATTTAAAAGCACACTACTAATTTTGAAATCCTACGAAAAATGACCACAAGAAAAAACTCTCTCCATCTGAAAACAGTGTAGCTTTGTTCTGAAAAGATATTTCGTACAACAGGAAATAAAGAGATTTGGTCGGTCCCATTTACGAGAAAGCTTGTATATCGTTCGTGGTAAACTCGAGTTATCGTCGTTTTTATTTCAACGATCCTTGTTAACGGTTGGATTAGCTAGCTCCGTCAAAGAAATCTTTCTCGAAGAAGGTCGGAGGTAGAAGAATTGCAACAGTGCTACTGGATCACTCGGTAAAAGTGTTTATTTCCACCCTTTAGGAGCAAACACTGAATCGTTGGATCGAAAAATGCAAGGATCTCTAGATTTATTACACTGAATCCTTTTAACTTCTTTAACACAGAAACTCGGAAGTACACCTTGAAAGCTTCTATGTTAAAGGGCGTTCGAATGTTAATGGGACATACTGTAAATAGAGATAGCAGCCAGGTGACGTTATCGCTTAATTCGGTTTTTATCCGGGATAATGCTAAAGCTTACGTGCGAACACTCATTGGCTTCACGGAAGAGTACAAAATTCAGCGAAACCTTATGACATCGTTGTATGCCGGAGAAGTGGGACGTGACGAATCATTATTGATAGTAACCGATAATACCACTCGATCAATGAATTACATCGTTAAAACAACATTGCTCGCAATCTTATTAATTTTTTCCAATATAATCCGAATGACTGGCTAATACTCCCGTAATACCAAACAAAATATTATCTGTATTTAATTCATCATTCTCCCTAGTTAATTACGAAACAAGTAATTCTCGCACCTGATAGAAAATTGTCCTCTTAGAAGACAACTTACGGCAGTGGAAAAATAATTTTCATACCACAATATCTACAAAAAAAAAAAAAATAAAACTTCTTATTATTTAAAACGCTTCTATAGAAATTTTTTTCGAGGAGGCATAGTATACCCTGGTTGTGAAAATGTTGAAAACCGTTGACTTATGGTAAACTTATATTTCACCGTAAGAATCTAGAGCAAAGAGATGTTTCACTTTAACGACCCTTCAATTTTGTTAATTGAAGATTTAGCGGTCCCTTAGCATGGTAAATGTGCAAGCAAATTGTATCGAGTCCATTGTCAGGGTATAGTGACCCGGAGGCAGTTAACATAACTCTCGTGCGGCGTTGGCGAGCGCCGGAAGCGCACTTGGAGAAGTTTAACGTTGCGTTTCGTAGCATTTAATAGAAAACGTTCGCGAAGTACACGCGTTTCATGTTTCGAAACGGGTCCGCAATTTAGCGTTACTGGCAACGTCCCTTTTTATTAAAGTTGCCGTTCAATTCGCGGAACGTTTCCCGCGCCGGCAATTGCCAGTGGCACGAGCTCCTAGGGCTGCCCTGTGCAACCTCCATCGACCCTTAGGGCGTGCGACGTCTCCTGCACCGATAAGCAGGACACGCGCCGGTCATTCCGATTATGAGATCCCGCTGATTTGATGAAGAGTCGCATTTGCATCGCCGCAGCAATTATTCATGATTAGAACAATAATCACAATAATTTTTAGACATTGTTTAAGTACCAGTTTCACACGTCTACTAACGTAATTCTGGTAACTTCCAAAAAAATATTGATGTCGGTTCGTGGAATTTGAAAAAAGTTATACTCTTTTAAAGGACAACGGAATATTGATGGTAGCCACTGGATATACGATCGTTTCATACGCCATTAAAGACACCGAAATATTCGCCTACCAGCGGAACGGAAATTATTGATGTTTTGGTGACACACTTCGCGCGACCGCCATTTTGTTGACCGTTTAACCCTCTAGCGCACGGATGAATAAAACGCACGCCAATGCACGTGTTCGAATGACCGAACCATTTATTTTTTACTAACAGATAAACTCTTTTTTCATTTAGTATAACAAACCTGTTGTTGATTTAACAGGGTAAACTACTCCGAACGAAAAATGTTTACTCAAGTTATCCACTGTTTTCAACGCGATCTATATGAGTTTATTTAACGAAAACATCGTGTTTCCTCACTTTCACCTCGAATCACGACTATTAGTCCAGTCAATGAATGCTTAAAAGGGGGGTGTAGAGGGAAATGGAAGGAACACAATTTTTAAAAATTTTGTTCCTTCCATTTCCCTCTACAAGTTTTCGTTGACTGGACTATATCGAATATTATTTTCCATTGTTTTCATAGCCGTAGTAAAATTGAGATGCCTGCGGGAACATTAAGCACAGGTTCTCCACTGACAGGCTCAGAAAGTTAATTTTTTCATGCACATCAAACGTGCGACATTTCAAAACTGTACTTCCAAAGTTTACGGTCGAATTCGCAAAAATAACGAAGTCACCGTGCATTTTGAGCGATGGGGCAGAGTTCGAAACAGCTAGCTTAAAAACTTTAAACGGGGTTGCCTCGAATCCACGTTTTCTGACAACTACGGTAACTATACTTACCTAATACCCGCACCACAAATTTGCAGCTATTAACACATATCCAACAGCCTGACCAAGTTACTCATTTCGCCTCCATTCACCGTCGCGTCGACCAGATGATTAACGTCGGACATAGTTGACTTGACAAATTTATGATCGAAATAATGAACCACTGAGAATTTACTTACAATGTTTTTATCAAAGCAGAATTGATTGTAAATCAATTGTAAATCGATTCTGCTTTCTACTGTTGGTTTCGGGAAAAGATGCGAGCGTGGAACGAGAGTAATGCAACGCACTGGCCAGACAGAAATATCGAGCAAGTACGAGGGTGGAAATTATTTGAGCACCTCGAGTGTCCGATAATTGAAATAAATTTGGTGCCGGGCTGTTCGTCGGGGGGCAAATTTCAGAGAGTAAAGGACTGGCGGCGGACCATTAGCGACGCAAGACGGGTTCGTTATTCACGGGCGAAGTGGCAGACAGTTTTTGCCCGATAACTCCGTCCCGCAACCAAATCCGCGATCGCCATTGAAAATTCCAAATTGAATTTCAATTTGCGGGGCAACTTCGCCGCGATTCTTCATGGAAACGTTCCGCGAACTTCTCTCAACGGAGCTTCGTATTCATCGACAAGCAAAAAGCTGTCCCCGCCTTCTTTCCCTCCCCCCCCCTCCCTCTCCAGCCAGAGTTCATTTAACGCCGAAGACTATTGTAGTTTTAGCATTTTCCACGGCAGCTCCTCAGCATTCGGCCGATGCTAATTAACCGTGTCTGCATTTGCATCGCTTTCTCGTCTCGTTTTTCTTACCAAAGAGATCCGTTTCTTACCTCGGCGTTTCCTCCCCGCCGATGGATTTCCGCGTTTTTCCGCAACATTTCCACGACGTAGTTAATGATAACGAGATGGATCTCCTCCGGAGCTGCGCGGTGGTTTTGCGAAGAAAGAAATCTCCGGCCGTGGGTCGAAGCAATTAATCAAATCGCGGAACTCCCCCGACGTTTTGAATATTCAGAGGACGCTGATAGCGAGCTAGAAAAAGCCGCGTATATTCGTTTGATCAGTTAACGACTTTTTCCACGCACGGCGGACACGGTGGATTGGGGCCTCTCGCGAAATCTTTCTTTCCTCGCGTCGAGCCGCAACCTCCTGGAAACCTTCATTAACCGCGGAACAACTCCTCGCCGCTTCCAGGTAATTACCGTAACGATAAACCTTATCGCCATCAATTTTTCCATTTTTCAAGCCACCCACGTCTGCTCAACTTCCCACTGGAAAATCTGGTTTAATCATGCTGCCGGACGCGATGCTAACTCCGCACTGCTCCAGTTACGGCGACTCGTGGTAACGTTCGGACACCGTTCAACATGGCGCACAGTGGTCTGCATCGTGAGATTTAACCATAATTCTTGAACCAATAGTAGATAGCGGATTTTATGAACTTATGGGAAAAATGAGTAGAGCTCATTTAAGACAGTAGAAACATTAAGAATTTTAACACCTTACCGACCGGAGGCCTATTAATAGGATTTTCAATAATTTTGCTGTACCAAAAAAAAAGCGTAGAAATTTTCTTTGACATTGCAATCTTAAATGAAACTATTAGACGACGTTATTGAGGGTGACTTAGTTAGTTCATACTAAATGCTAAATGAAAATTTAGCCATGTACCATACATTTTTCAAAAATATGCGATAATCACCGGTCGGTAATGTGTTAAAATGCTGTTATATTCTCAGATCTACTGGATTACATTTGGAGAAAGGCAAAAATTCCGCCAGAATCTACAGAATTACAAAAAAGAGAGCTGCAAATATTTGGTTTCCTTAGTTGAAGTTTAAACTTCGATTTCATTTCGAAGTGAATCAACGACATACATATTCAATGGTACAAATGGTTCGACGCGTCTTTCTCGAACCCGCCATTCCTCTGGCAACGGTCGCTAGGCAAATTGTTCTGAAGCTTTTTGCAAGAATCTGATTGCGACACCGATTCTGTCCGGAGTGACTGAAATAAATGAACGGTTCAAATGGTTTAAAACGAATCAGTGTGTCAAAGGGTTAGTAATTCTTCTGTTGGACGAATCACCCTTCCATCGAAGCGTAGCGGCAGCGAACGTAAAAGAAGGAAAAACCTGAAAAGCCTGGGAAAGGCCATCAGATAGAAACATTTCCTTTCGCGAGGGAGATCGCGATTTCCGGGTGCATTCTTCAAAATACAAGACAGGAATCGCAAGAATGACAAACCATCGAATGCACGGCCGCCCGGCGAACACGGTCTGTTAAGGGTACAAAAGCTGCACTCGAGGAACTCTCCTCAAAGGGACAAGATGCTGGCCGGATAAGGAGTAACGGGGCCACGATAGTGAAGGCGGTGCCGGCGCCACGGCCTGTAATAAGAGAGGAAAATAAAAGGTCGTCGAAGAAAATACGAAATCGTGAACCGGGCCCCGAACGGTGCAGCCGCCCCTAACTTAAAGGGTTCGTTATTACGAGCGGTGCCGCGGCGGAACTTTCAATGGCACCAGCCTGAAGCCTTGCGCGGTCACGAAGCATTCTTCAAAGACTCCGATTTGAGGTGCAACCCTCTCTCTCTCTCACTCTCTCTCTCGCCCTCTCTTCCCTACATCGACCGGAAGTTCGCTCGGGCGATAACAATTGACGATTTGGATCCATAATCCGCGTGCCTTGTGCCCGTCCAAACAGTTTAACTTTAGCGAAACTTCGGCCTCGAAACGCGCGTGATAAACGATCCAAGTTTCTCCTTTCATCGGTGGCCGTTCGACGAATACTCCGGATTCCAGCACGTCGTTGACACCAACCACCCTCTCCCTACCACCCCGCCCCCCTGTTACTGCCTCCTATATCCCCGTACGCGCAACGGTGAACCATCGTCACCATCCCTCTATCCCGAGCTACCCTTTTCCACGTCCGACCGGCTCTTTGGTAAATTATTACATCGGTCTCGGCGAACGTCGATCCACCGCCATCGATCCGACGCCACTGCTCTGCTATTTCTCCGTTTCCGAACGATTGATTCCGCCACTGTTTCTATCGCATCCCCGGGCATTCTTCTCTTTGTATCGTTTCTGCGCGGCTTTCCTTCTTCGCGAAATTGGTTCGATCGACCCGACCCGCGAGCGAGCTACCGGGAAAAGATACCAACGTTCTCGTCGGTGCTTTTCGGTTCTATTAAGTTCGTTCTTTTGTTCTCTTGGGCTCGGATCACTACGAACGGATTCGGACGATTGTTTGTGTCCTCCTGACACCCGGGATAAAGTCAACCGAGGGTGGAGTCCCATAGGAGGAGACGTGGTCATGGTTGTTAGCTCAGCGATTTTGGGAAAACTGTCTCTGATCGAGCTAGAGCAAAAATGAGTCGACCTAGATTTTCCCATTTTATGAAGGTATTATATATTTAATCTTCATTGCTACAGCTGTGACAGCAAAGTGGTGCGAGTTCTTAGATATCGTTTGATAACGCAATGCGTTTGTAATCAATCTTGATTGATTTGTACAATGAATAGTGTCGCTAACGCATCGCCTTAGATCGAGCTGTACAGATCTCGGAAAATATTAGGTCGTTCGGAAAGTAATTTCGTTTCTCGTGTAGAAATGGCATTGCTGCGATTTGTTATTACTGGACTGCGGATCTTTATGCAAAAGAAAGATTTTGTGGATTAATTTTAAGGAGGGTTTTCGTAAAAAGTTCTTTCATCCTTTAATCAAAGTTATCATGTTTCTGATTTATCTTGATGTTTATTTTATTTTAAATTGTACCCACCGATTTTTGCCATAATTGCTTAGATCAGCATATAACTCAATTTTTTTTTGTTAAGAAATAAACAGAAATTCTATGAGCATGGGATCTTTAAGTTGCTTGAAAAACTGCAAAAGATCATAGAAGTTATTAGAGTATATTTAAATAACATAAAATAATATTAGATAAAATGTTGGCGACCCAGAGCAACTGATTACACCTATCGTAAACGTAGGGAACTTCTTTATTTTTATCGTCAGCCCTAGTACAAACGCGCGAGATCAATATTGACATTTTGGAACCGAATCTGTCCCTTGGATTCGTAAAGCAAATAGTTACGGAAAATATTGGGTTCATTCATAACGTCGCGTAAATTCCTGTAAAGAATAACGTCAAAGGTTCTTTTTTGGTGAAACGGACGGAATCCGAATAACGGTAGTTACATTTTTCGAGGTTTGCAAGTGAAAAACGGTAACGAGCTTGCCGAGTGCATCAAACACGTATAGACAAAACAAGAATGCAACGTAAATGTAAATACAAAATTTGCAACGTGTATGAAAAGAATGTGTGCACTTTGTTAGAACAGGTTTTTGAAATTCGGAGCGTTGTTCTGCTGCCTCGGCATACCAAACGTGATATAACGTTCACATAATATTTATAAAACTTAAAATAGTAAAAATAATAATGAAATTATATTAAATAAGGAAACAAATTTCTATCAGACTTCTTCCAATTGAGAGCAATAATTATCATTTCATTAACTGATGTACCAAGCTGTATCATTTCATTATCAGCAGTAATCTATCACTTCAATCTTCCAAATCAGGAAGTAATCGAGTTTAGAAATCCATTTCTCATATTGATTAAGCTAAGTGTTCCTCGAACCCATCAAACTTATGCGAAATTAATTGGTCTCTCCCCAATCGGAGTGTGATAAATCTGGAAGACATTCAATTTCCAAAAAGAAAGAAAGAGAACTGGCAACTAAAAGTTGTGAAAATGGCCGAGCAGGGTTTGCTTTGGGCCCCGGCAAAAATCTGAATCTTTCGATAGGCCGGTGTTTGGCAGGACTTAGTCCCACAGTCGCGAAGTTAATCGATACTTCGAGAAAGATTCGGGGGGTTTGAAAAGCGGACTTAACTTTCGCTCGGCTGGTAATAAAGCGGCTTACTCACGTCTTGCCGAGCACATCCGAGCTGGCTCAATCGCACCGCGAAATTGGCAAACTTGCCCCGACGCGACTCCAGAGTATTTTTCGTATTCGACGTTCAACCTAGACCCGCACGAATCGTAACAATTCTTGATGACATTCCATAGAACCGATATCTTCGATGCACCGCTGATTCCAGCTAACAAAAGCACAACTTTTCCGACAGATTTCGGTGCACATGCCCGCTTCAGCAAGTTATTGCCAACAGTATTGACTGGCAATCGCGGACTCGTTGCGTCGGGACCGTGAGGTTTCACTTCGTGATAAAGTCTCGATGATAAAGCCTCGAATATCTTAAAGCGAAACCGATAAGAATCGGTTTTTATCGTACCGGATAATTTTGAAATACGTGTTCGAGTCCCTGGCAGAGTACGGTAAGCGTGAACATGGTCTTCGTGCGTTGAGTTGTGCTTTCCGAAGAACAACATATCATATGTTAACATAATTCATTATCAGTATGTCGTTCAACCAAACATTTTCTTGTATTACTAAAAACAACGGAGATATTTTCGGTGTAAGTCTTTGTTCAAGACTGGCGCGCCCGAGCGCCATATTGTCACACCGGCACCGCACGATCCCGCCAAGACTAGCGCGACCCCGCCGAAACCGCGAGCGTACCGTGTGCCATCGAGGCTTACGCGGGCAATAGATCGGCTGCGTGATTGGTCTAATTACACTCTCGATCCTTCTGGAAGGTTCGAGAACGCTCAACCGGAACCACCGGTGCGTGATGAACTTCCAGGAGGATCGAGCCAATAAAAGAGTTTGACAACCGTCGTTTCAGACACACACAGCAACATATCAGCTGACCAACGTCACCAAAGCAATTCGTTACAGTTTCAAAGTCATCTTTATTTCAACCTTCTGTACAATCTTTCTGTTACACAGTGTAGTGTTATTTGACAAACTATCTTAAGTGCAAATACAGTTATTTCTACATAGATCCATACATTCATGCTTACTCCATCATTTATACAGTCCACTCCGCCTTCATTCAAATCCATTCGTTACCACACACTTCTCCATTCCTTTCAATCTTGCATTCTGTCTCTCATTCCAATCTATCTGCGATCCTGTCTCGCATCCCTCAATCCACTCCAAACACCTGCCCGGTCGACCAAGACCGTTCACGTACAAACAGTCTTAGTTGCTCTTCTGTTTTTCACTTGAGCGTAAAGATGTGCCCTTCGGTGTGCTTTCAATATCGTTTTAATAAACTTGTAGTTTTCCATAAAGAGAGTATGGTTTCTATATAGTACCAATAATCGAACACAGGAAGAATCGGAATAGTTCAGAATGGCTACTACGATTTAGAACGGATCAGAACGGGTCGAATACATTGTTTGGACGGTACCTCGAGAGGCCTGTTTACCGCTAACACCTGTAAGGTAGACAGCGGAAGGTGGCGTGCAGTAAAGAATCTTGAAAAAATAATGCAACACCTTCGCCGTCGCAAGATCCATTTGCATAAAAACTCTCGATAACACGACCTGGCTTGGTGGCAGAACAGCTTTCCTATTTTCAGCAGTGGAATCACGTGAAGTAGTGTACAGGCGTTCGCCAGCCATATCCAGGCAGCCAGCGCGCTGCAGCGTAGCGAGTCAGCTAAAAAGGTAGAAAAAGGTCGGTGGGATAAATGTATAGATATCTGCATGAAGCATCCGGTCGGTGGGTTCCACCCGTTCTGAAAGTTTTATACGTACACACGAAGGAACTCGGTGTATAACTGGGGTTCTGGCCCGAGGGTGTAAGAGAAGGGGCGAGGGCAAGACAGAAAGGGAGAGAGAGAGAGAGAGAACTTTGCTAAAATATCCGTCCACGCAAAGTGCAGAGACGTAAATTGCATCGAGCACTGCATCGGCGAAGATACGAAGTACCGTGAGCCCCGCCTCGGCTCGCGGGCCGAGTCGAGCCCCGAGCAACAGATCGATTGCGCACTGCGTGGAAAAGAAACTCGAACCTCGAAGAACAAGTACGCGGTGTAACGCTGCCGGGGAACGAACTTGCGGTTACCGAAAGTTTGCGGTTGCCACGCGATTCGACGCTAAAGAACGTTTCCGGTTGCGAGGACTACGGGTCGTCTCCCTTAGGGTCCGGGAAAATCCTTTATTGCTCGACGGTCTTACCGACCCGTTCTTTAAACGAACGATTAACGAAACACACCGGAACAGTTCTGCGAATTTAACCACGGACTGGTAATACATACTACTCTGCAAGGAATCTTGTCCGACCTTTTCCTGTTTCGGTGCAACTCGCATGCTACCACCGTCAGCTAATACCTTCAACAACGTATCCGACCCGGGTCCGGTCAGATCCTCATTTATCAAACAGGAACGAAGGATGCAATGTATTTCTTCTTCCGTTTCTATTTTCAACACTTGCATCTTGTATACGCTTCGTTTGCATTCATCGGATGACATATTTAACGTTGATACTCTAAAAACAAACTGTTCTCCGCAAACTATCCCTTCTGCCGAATGCAACCCAAAATAACCGGTTGTAGATTCGGAATAGTTTGTTTTTTTTTTCAAAAAGAGTACGGCCTGAGAAGCGACAAGACATTTTTGCCGTTCGAAATAATTAAACTAGGTGGATGGTACGCAGAGTTACTTGACATTTAGCACAAAAATATCTCCGTTGTTTATAAGTAGACTAAGGCTCTTTATGCGAATGTGGTTTACAGGAATTTTCAAGAAATGCTGGAGCATAGAATTTGATAGAATCTAGTCTGATGTTGATTATTTTTAGCCTACAAATGTTATTACTAGACTTCGGTCTATATAGATACCAACCAAAATGCTATTTCCTCCCTTGTAATTTTAATTGATGAGAATTTCATCGACTCAATTTTCTTATTAAATGCCTAAAGATCCGCAGTCTAGTTATTACCAGTGAAAATAGGATTCTATTCGGTACCACTTTCTATTCATAAGAGTACGAGAAGATATTTCAGGAGAAATAGTCGGTATTTATGGACACAATTTTGTGGACGATTTAATCACGTACAAAATGTTAACATCAAACGACCTTGATAAAAGTAATTGTATGGAGACGACAAGAGGATGGTGTAGGTTTGACTCGCTCAGCACGAATGTTTGCCCCGTGACGGAAGCCTCGAATCGTTAATGGACTTTGCGTTAATCACGAATGTTTCAGGCCGTTGGAAGGACTTCCTGTTCTCAGAGGGGAAAAAGAAAAGAGTGCACGCGCCGTAGTAAGCATCTTACCGTAAGCAGTCGCGACGGAACAATATTCTACTTAACGGGGATTTTAAACGCGCCTAACACGATTACCGGGGAATTTAACGCGGGCGCTGCTGGCGCGGGTGTTTTCCTTGGCTATCGTCGACTCAGTCGCAGGTCATTTACGTTCATCGGATAAACAGGTTACACTCGTGGAAACTTGCACAATTTAATATTTTATTAGGTCGTTCGGAGAGCGATTTCGTTTTTCGTGCAGAGATTTGTAGGGATTTTTATGAGACATGAAAATGTTTCCATCCTTTTCAAGGGCTGACTTTGAAGGGAAATGTCCCAGGAATATGACCATATTTCTTTCAATATTTAAGTCAGTCTGGCCCATCATCGAAAAAACAGGGATTACATTTTTTGACATTATAAAGTTATTATATATTATCGAGGTTGAAAAAATTATTTTATAGTAGCCCATTCCTTCCTAAAGAAAACAAAAAAAATATATAGCTCAATCGGACAAACTTTTCCAAAGATAAAAATTCGTAAGCGAGGCTCGTTTTCGCCAAAATGGGCAAGACTTGCAAACTTCGAAGGCCTGTAATTTTTAACCCTCCGATGTCCAACAACTTTTTCAACGGTCAAAGCCCGACAAGGTCCCCAGGGATCTTCTCTATTAATATGGCGTGATATGCGTATAATAGTTTTTTATTGTTAGCTGTAATGGTGTTATTACGATTTTTTGTGTTTCTATGTTTGTGTCTGTGCTGCAAAATGTGTATGGATATATACATAGGCAGCGATTCTTAGGTTGGCAAATAATAAAGAGACAGCGCGGCACCGTCGCGGCACGTACGGCGTATCCGTACACAATCACTCATTTTTTCGCAGTACACCCATAGAACACTAACAAATTACAGGAAAATACCTGCACGACCAAAAAACAAGAACAAATTACATGGAAGTCCCTACAAGGTCCCTGCGGACCTTGTCGAGCATCGACGCTATAAATGACTTTAACTCGACGGTTATGATGAAAAATTTCAAGGAATCGTATCGATGACGATTGCAATTGGTTCCAGACATCCCATTTATAAAAGTTACGTAGGTTGAGGCTGTTCGGATGAACCGTATTGAAATGCTGCATTGTTCAAAACATCATAGGTCCATAGGGACCTTGTCGGGCATCGGAGGGTTAAACAACTAGAACATATTTCATTTAGAACAAAATCGTCGCTGGTGACGTCAAAAAGTGATCGACTATGCATGGAATGACAGACATCATGCTATGTTAATGGTTCTCTTTGCATATGGAGGACGTATGAAGATCATTTTAAATTTTTTAATGGAACCCTGTCGTTTTTAGTGCACCGATCGATGCGGTTCGTTATTGTCATTTAAATATCAGCGAACAGAGTCTGAATGATCCAAATAAAATCTCCGTTACCAAACGGTAAACGATCGGGCATGAGATCGAACGGTCGATTTACGACTCATCAGGAATCGTACAATTAAAGGCGTTACGTTCGGAACGCAAACTGTTAGCGGACCATAAACCTTTTCGCCGAGTGCCATTGCCCGTTTCGCGGGTAGTATATTCGTCGATTGGGAAGGAAGAGCCATTAGACCGTAGCGTCTGATCGTTATCGTTGCCCGAATCAAAGTTCCATCACACGGCACTCGCACCTATTCTTTTATCCTGCGGCGCACGACTTCGGTCTCTCGAACTTCTTTCCGAGATAACAGCGTCGTTAATTTCGCCGGCCGTTAACGTTGCCATAAAAGTGCGCGGAGCCTAGCATGTCCTCGCAGAATTAGAGAAAACCGAGGAAAATTGTATTTCGCGAGCTGTGTCACGCGACGACGACGACGCACAGTCGTTCGCACGTTTGATCGCACTCGCCACGAAACCAGTGTAACTCTTGATAGAATCAAGATTAGGCCACGAAACTTTTGCGAAATTAAAACTCAAACGGTGCAGAATAAGTGAAACATAAGAAGGCGAAACGACGGATAAGTTTCGACCTTGAAAGTGTTTATCGAAGCTCGCATTTCCGAAGAAACTTTAGTTTCTCATTGTTAATCTTAATAAACTTGCTCTTAAGTTTACAATATCGGGTCGAATATTTCAGTGAACGTGTTTGTGCATCGATCCAAACCTAGACACAGAATTTGTCTCGTTTTTCAACTTCTTCGTCATTTTTCTACGAATGTTTAATCTTAATTTAATCTGTTTGACATCGAGTATAATCGCGCCGCGGCGAAGCTCGTTAATTTAAAGAGAAAGCCGAGGTGCCGGTGACCGCCCGCCAAAATGGCAGCCCCACCATTTATTTCCCGTTGCCGGGATATTTCCCAAGAATATCTGCACTGACGTGGCTCGTGTACTCGCCGGCAAGACTTGCCGCGTGAACTTTAATAATGGGCCAGTATATCTTGCATGGAACGCGTATTATGCCGGGGGAGGATGGAATGTATCCGTGCGGCGCACGTCAATGCGATATTACTATAAAGAGCCGTTGATCTTCGACAATTTATACAGCGCTCTGCACATGAAACTGTGTACAGGGTATTTCGAAAATACAGGGACAGGACACGAACGTAAACGTACGCTCCTGACGCTCGTACAATTATCTTTTAAATTGAGTCGCGCGATGTGGATGAGCGTTTTTCTTGTCGGAGACCTCGGATACGTAAACGCCGGCCGATAACGAGAGATCTATTACCCTTACGATAATCCGCAACGCTCGGCGGACGCGCGGCGAATCGGAACCGAGATTCCGAGGATCGTTTCGCGGACGACCGGGACATCCTCTGCATTTATCGGTGAAGCCGACGCGACGCAGGCGGCGCGAGCGATAGCGCCTCGCGGATCCACGGTTCGCAAATATACGCCATGTTCAATCGACGCATCCGCCGAACCGGACCCTCTTTGACGCGTTCTCCGCCGAGCAAATTTAGATCTTCCGCTCGTGGCCGATTTCACGCGCCTGTGCTCACCGGTTTCATACCGGCCGACCAACGCGCGACGATTACGCTGCCAGAGGTACACACCGCTTCGACGAAATCGACGCTCGAAACCCGTACACCGCTGCCATGTTACAATCTACAATCAACCTTTAACCCTTTAGTTCCGAACAATGATTTTCATGATATGGAAAAATGTATTTTCCAGGGTCATTGATATTCTTTACCTGGAGAACGCGTACTTTCTCGTATCTATTCCCGGATGGGGAGGAAATACATTAGATTGTGGATCTTTGTGCATTTGTGGTTTATAAAAGTTTTCAAGAAAATTCTAGAGTATCAAATTCGAGAGAATTTAGTTCTTTTGGACCTACAAATGTTATCGCCAATGAAAATAGAAATGTACTAAGCATGTTGGGATACACCGATAACCTAGCCTCTTAGATATAAGGGTTTGAGCGTAAGGGGCGGTTTCTTTCAGGGACAGAGGGGCCCAGGCGGGACCATAAAGTCAAGAAACCTGGTCTGCCCGTCAGTCGGGGAAAAACAACTAGCCTGAGCAGATCGCAGCATTCTAAAGAGCATTTACTTAAACTAAACTATTTACGTAAAGTACAAATACAGGATACGCGGAAACACTGTATCGTTATTTATATAAAAACACATTTATAATACCCATAGGGTATATAAGGAAAATACAGTGTAGTTTGTAAAATAACGTGTGTAATTAAAGAGACATATCCAACAAAGCATAGTGTTGGGATGACGAGGTTGGGAGATCACATCTAGACCTTATATTTATTAATTAAATGTTTATTTAATCTCCACCACACTCATGGAATCAATGTTTGTCAGTTATCAATTAAATTGTTCAAATATAACACGATATGACACTTTATTATTGACACATTGAATTTAAACTGTTATACACCAAAAGATGGAATGAAGAGATGAGGTGTGAGCTGTGATTGGCTGGGTAGACTGGCAAGAACTACCTGATTTCTTACGGGTAAGGGAATAGCGACGCTTGCAGTGTAACAAACTTCAGGTCAAAAAGGACCTTTCCTCCTCCGTGTGTTTCGTACATTTCGTTGTACCATCCAACACATAGTATTTATGATAACGCAAACTTCATTTCTGGTCACATAGACCCAAGAAAGACAGCATGGTTAATAGAGGAGAAATCATATATTGATATCTTCAATTTTGAAGAATTTCCCAACAATTTTCAATTTTATCTATTCAATTTTGCTATAAATGCATAGAGATCCGCAGTCTAGTGATAAGTCTTTTTATAGCTGACCTTTACCGTTTCGAGGATCGACAGATTTTTGATTGCTCTATAAGGAAATGAAGAATTTCACTCGGAAGTGTACCGAGCCCATTTCTGCGCCTAATACCATGAGCCTCAGACTGAAAGTTCCAGTCAATACAGTTAGCAGACAGCCGTGTGGTGCGGCGTAAGACCCAGTCGGAAGAGGCTTTGTTGACGGACAGTCTAATTGGTCGAAGCAGTTGGACGGTGGGAGAAAAATCCGGGCTTGAATCCCGGCCCAGTAATCCGATCGAACGATCCCTTTTCTCCTATAGACCGGCAAAAACAGCTTATCTAAACAAAAACAGCGAGCTGGGAGGGGCGAGAGCACACGCGTATTCCATGGATTAATCAATCCAGTTTCACGCTATTTAAAGTCTGGTGCTCAAACAGCTCCAGGCACGCATTATTATAATGTTCCGTCGATGTATCGGGTATATTTGTTTCTTTATTTACAATCTGCGAGTCTAGCACGAAAAAAATATTCCAGAGCTGGCAATCCGACACCGATCGAAGTTATAGAGGTGTTTCAAGGTGTAACTGTATGGTATAGCTGCGGGGGTGGCAGACGGTCTGAAATATTCTCCCATGACTGTCATAAGCTTGCCATCGTGCGCTCTCGTTATTTCTAATTGACAAGTTTCTTCGAGAGCTACAGGCCCAGCGTACAACGCGAGACGTTGCAGATTTTTTCATTTTTGACGGAAAATCGTAACAAAAATCCTTTCCATGGAATTTGCGATTTAACACTAGATTGCCCAAGGAAGTCATTTTGACTGCTTTTTAATTTCAATTAGAAAAACAATTATGTATATAATGACACAATTTCTTAGAATTTTGTAACTTTTTGAACAACATATAAATGCGTTTATTAATAATTGTAGTTACCTACCCCCTCCTTCATATCCAGTATATATATGTGTGTTATACCTATATTGCCCAAAAGCAGTGATTTTGACTGCTTGGGAAATTTTAAATAATCAAATGACTCTTATTATTGAATTGAGTAAATTTCTTATATGACCAGTTCGGCTATGTATTGAAATTATTAGCCAAGAACAGGAGTGGCACTAGAGGAACTTCAACCCGCTGAATGCGGACAGCGGGTCGCGGGTTGATGTTCCTCCAGACAGGGGAGGTGGAAAGAGGCGCAAGGTCATCTACGACCCCTGGACCTGGGAGTTTACGGCACCCCCGGTACATCTTCGTGGATGTACACGGGTTCTACCGGTTCTCCCAGGTCCTTAAAAAAAAAAAGGCTATGTATTGAAATAACAGTTTTCATTCTTTTTCGATTACCGTCACATACAAGTACATTATAAATTGTCGATTTGGCCGTATACTTGATAAGTTGCAGTTGTTCAATAAGCTAAAGTAGTACTTGTTATTCGAATCTTTATGCAGTGATACTTGTTCTAACAACTTTGTTTTATTGTTACTATTTACTAATAACTTGTTATATAACTGTAAATAATATAAAAAATATTAAAAATTAATTTTAAACAAATTTCTTTACACATTAGTTATTCTTTCACAATGCAGTCATTTTCACTGCTTTTGGGCAATATAGGTATATACTAAGTTTCAGTCTTTCTAGTGTTAAAATAAGGTTAAGCAATAACTAGACTGCGTATTTTGATACATTTATAAAACTAAAAATATTGTTACGATGTTTTCATTGTGAAGAATCAATTAAGGGGTGAAATGAATTATAATTTGATCCTGCTACCGTCTGCACGAGAAACGAAATTACTTTTCGAACGTCCTTCTAAATTGATGCAGGTGTTCTTGGTGATTTGGAAGAGGAAAAAGAAAAGTACGATTTGCAGGAGAATACCCCCGTAATGTCGCGAGACAGTTTCAACGGACTTAACACGGTTCCATCTGGCTGATGAATCTCGGGGCACTTTCGGGGGTGCAGAGTGTTTTGAAAGCCACGGATCCGGAGATCTGGCCGGCGCGGCGAGATCGCATTAATTCCTTTCGCGGAGGCAAATAATAGCGTTCGCCGTTGGGGGAGGTTCACGTCGAGCAATCTCATGAAAGCGGAGCAAGCGTATATAGGGTCGTCGGCCGGATCATTGGGGCGATTTTTCTAGGGAACGTTGCTCGTTCCAGCCGTGAATCTTTCGAATTTATCAAGCTCCATGGTCGGTATAAGTTACTTATCCGAAAGGGGGACGTCCGCCGTGCCGTTACGAGGCTGCGCGCATAAACATCACGCGCGGCAACGAAAACAGGAAGGAACTATAGTTGTTGCAGCTGTACCCACCGCCCCCGCATGGACTCCGACAACAGGCAACGCCGAAACGCGGAATAACTGTCGTGAAAGCCTGACACATATTTCGCCGAGTTAAATGGTTAATGCGCGGCCGGAGGCGCGAAGAGTCGGTCTGGGAATACACACGGACAATGTTACTTCATAAACGCTGACATATACCGGGTGAGCTAAGATCAGCCGCCACTTGAATGGCACCTGCTGGCTGCGACTTGAAAGGTTGGCGGTTAACAGTTCTTCTTTTGGACCAATTGCTTCTTCGAAGTGCGTGGTCTTCGTTAAACTCTTTCCAATTTCTCGCAAAACAAAATTATACTAATGTATGTAAACCAAACATGGTTTACGGCGTCACTAAATAAATAAACAAATATTGACCAAATTTTTCGTGGACGTCTGTTAATATTTTGCGGAGTGTCCAATATTTTCCTTCAATTTTAGAACGTTGTAATTCAAATAGAACATTTTTATTTTACTTAAAGATCCGTTGTCTACTGACAAACCAAGAATTTTTTCCAATAATTAATTCCAATTTCTGCGTCGTTTGGATGGTTAGACAACTGACCCACGATTTTGACCCGAAACTGGCTCCTAGCGTTGGTGAACGCGTCGCAGCCGTGGCCAGGCCGCGAAATACTGCAAAACGATGCCCAGCTTAAATAAACGTTCCATTAATTCGCCGGAACCGACGCGACGACCGGACCGTCTGTTATTTGAATTAACAGCAAACAGGATTGCATTTGATGGCAGTGTATCGATGAACTGTTTCATTCTCGAATTGTTCGTGACCCGAGCCCCGTAACAAAGGCTCGCAGCCCCGGTGGCCCTGGTCTACGTGTTCCGAAATATCAAATTTTCATGACAGATCGATATTTCTGGCCCGTGGCCGTCGCGTCGATTTCTCGACGCACAAGCATTCGACCTTTAGCGAGCTCTCCGGGGCAGCTGAAGAATTCATATTCTTCTCCGCTGTTTCGATGGAAGCTTTTCAAATTCGAATGAAGTTTCATCCGCGTTGCTCGAACGAAGAACAGATTCTCTTTCATAAAGCAGTAACCCCGAAACTACGGTGGATCAACAAGTTCCAGCCTCTGCCAGGACCTGTGCACGTCGTTTTCAACATGGCTGAGGATGGTAGAATTTTCATCAACATCTCGGAGCAGAACGAAACTCGTAAGAACTGCGTTTAGTATTCCGCGTGAGGCGATTTATTGATGCCCACCCTATCGACTAGGCTACCGTTGCTGGCGCGTGCTCGATTGATGCTGGTCATTAACCGGTACTACATGCGGTGCATTAGCATTACGCACGGCCTGCAGTTAGTGCATTATTCACACCCAGTTGTTAGTATTGTGCCTAATCTATACACCGAGCCGTAATAACTCTGCAATCACTATTTTCAGCGTTTAGCTCGAACTGGCTTGTCGACTCTGTTGACATTCCGCGATCTTCATTATGCAGCTCCCGATTAAATAATCATTTTTCTGACATTCTTCGTGGCTCCACCCTTATTGTGAAATGACAATAATGCGAACAGTAATTATCAGACTGCGGATCTTCATGCGAAATAGAAATATTCTAAAATGTCTCAATGAAATGTTTAATGTTATTCCCTAACAATATTAAATTTTTCTATGAAAATACTATTTTTTCCTAAATTACCACAAACTGGAATTACATAAAAATTCATTTTCCTTCTTAATAGATTTAATAACTTGAATGTTTTGGCTGTTTTTTTTGCCATAAACGCATAAAATCCGCTGTTTAACAATTATTAATAAACTGACCGAGACCTTATAAGCGACCTAACTTCAACGACGCATTATTGTGCTCGCAGAAACGGCGAAACTTTCGGGTGAAGCTGTCGGTTTCCGTGAGATGGTGCTCGATACGTTGAAAGGGATTTAAGAAGCTTACGGGAGATTTCGAAGTCGGAGATCTTACGGACTTTTAATGGCGATCTTCGAATTTCCAACTTCGTAAAGGCCGGTCGTACATCCTGTGGGAACACGACGAATCCTGACGGTTCCCATGTGGTCGCAGCTCTCAAAAAACGGAAAAACCAACCGGTTATCAGTTGAAACGCAACATTGACGCGGCGATAAATCCCGGTAAACGAATTAATTACCAGTGGCGTTGAATAACGTTGCGTAAAGAGTTTAAATTGCTTCCGGAAAATGCTCATTTTACGAGAGTTGTTTTCGCAGGCGCGGTGGGAGAGAGAGACGGGGTGTGGGCCAGAATTTACGCCTGAACTTTCCCCCTTCTTTATTGCATATCTCGGCGATTTAACGCGCTAAATGCTTTTCATTTAAATTATGCGCGTCCACCCGCACCTGCTAACTCTTCCCGACCAGATAACGTTCTCCAATTCTTCGGGGTCTCGTCCTCGAAGAACCTGCCGTCACTTCCGCTTTTCCAGAGGCGACAGTTTCTCGCGGGAAAACGTAATCATATTCAATCGTGAATTATTAGGCTACCGGTAGGTAAAATGTTAAAATATGTATTTGTGCAATGTTCGTTTTCATTCTATGAAGAAACTGAAACATTTTACCTTCATTCTACGAAACAGAATCTCTTAAAACGTGTATCGAATTTTAATAAAAGCGTCTGCAGACGGAGTCGTGATTTCTTGAAGAAATGGGCCACTTCACCGAAGCTGCTGGAGTATTTACGGAGTTCAATTTTTGAGGCTCGCGCCGCGGCGACCGTTCATCGAGAAACGATTGCTAAAAGCGAGATTCGACGAGGAATAACGGAGCCCGAAGGATTTGGATTAGAAATATCAGCGCCCTCGAGAGTCGAGGAGTGCGATTTAACCGATTTACCGAAGATTTTCCTCTATTCGCTGCGCGAGCCGTGGATGGTCCGTCGCGCGCGCCTATTTTTTAGTTTCAAAGTAC
The DNA here is from genome assembly GCA_916610235.2 of Lasioglossum morio. Lineage (NCBI taxonomy): Eukaryota > Metazoa > Arthropoda > Insecta > Hymenoptera > Halictidae > Lasioglossum > Lasioglossum morio. The sequence goes on along the minus strand of OU744334.1, from coordinate 3,174,414 downwards.
CTGGCTCGACAAGTATTCTTGAACGGCCGACGACGTATCGAATAAAAAACGGATAGCTCGACAGGCATCGATCGAATTTTCCATCGTTCACAGCATTTTGGAACGTAATAAATAAAAATATACACCACTGGTCAAAAGTTTCTTGCTGCTTTTTGTAAAAATCGAATATATCGATAAATTTTGGAATGATCCATTGTTAGAATATCAAATATTAATTAGCTAAATAATATATCTTCTTTTTTTTATTAAGCATTTCAGATCTCAACTGAGATCTATATCTGCTGTAGAAATGTAAATTACAGTAAATACATATTCATACATACATAGACAATATTAAATCAAATTGAATTCGTACTTTACAATTCTTTAGGAAATGAAATATAACAAGACAAGCTGTAATGTTGGGTCGGGCATCTAACATTTTTCAGCATAAGGGTAGCTGCAATTTAATTTTACACAGTTGGTGAGTTAACTTGGATCGCTGCAAATCAAAGACGCTACATTGCCAGAATCTTACATTTACTATACGTGACGCTATACAGGGTGTTCAGGCTAGTTTACAAAAAAAATGCTGGCTAGTAATACATAGCCTGAACACCCTGTATATACAGCTCACAATCTTTTAGGAAGGAACAAATGATCTTACATATAGTGTATGTAGGTCTGTGGAGCAAAACATTACACGACATAGGAAGAAAAATAATATATCTCAACAGATTTCAGCATTTTGAATAAACATATGCATTCCTTGATCAAAAAAAAATAATACATAATGTAAAATAAACTGCTCGTAATTTTGACAAGTTTCCTTGATTGTTCTAATGGCATTCAGTACTTCTTATAGGCCTTCTGTTTTTCTAAAAATTTTGGCCGTTAGTGTATATCTCTATTCGATGCGTATCGCACATGAACCCGCGAATACACACGGTCGATCGGGGTCAACAACGTGATCAAGGATTCCTCCGTTTCCGCTTGTTTACAACGTATTTACCGGTTGATTTTGCCAAGCGCGTGGCGATGAAATATCGAACGAAAGGCCGCCCGGCATTTTTTTGTTAACGCAGCGTTGTTCATTCCGAACGAAAATACGGCAAACGATTACGTAGTTCGTCGAAGTTGAGCGCATGTAATTAATTCTCTGCGAGCACACAAAGCACACAACGCCGGTGAATAACATTTTATTTATCGTCGAAATTCCCGTTAATTTTCTATCGCACGACCTTTAACCAAACACACCGTGCACCGTATCGTGCGTTCGTCGCGGATGTGGAAAAATCAATTCAACTGAAACACGTGGTTTCTTTTATTAGCTCGTCAACAACTTAACGAGCGGGCCAGACAAATGTTACGACAAACATCACTGACGCTTTCGTTTTTCGAACCCGTCGAACGGGCCGCAATTGCAAGTGCGGTAGAACCTTGCTCGTTGATAAAGATGGACAATATCGAGTAAAAACTATCGACTAAGCTACCAGTTTCCAAGCTGGATGATATCCACAAATAAATAAATAAAAGTCAACAGTTTTTAAAATGTGTCTATATTATTATGTCTATTAAAAAAATAAAAGATAGAAGTCGCGTGGAAACAATTCTTTTTAGGCGAGGCGTAGTAGCATAAAGGTTGGAAACCTCTGGACTAAGTCGATAGTAGTTGTTACTATTTTCAGACGACTGATTTTACTAAACTTTCGACTGAATTTTACAGCGGTGGAGTATTACTATATGTATATTCAATTGTTCTATTACCAAATATTAATTATTACAATTATTCTCCTAAAATATGAATATAATGCTTATCAATGGTAGATGAAATATTATGCACTTCATTTGTGTTGATAGAATATTGATTAGACTCGAAACGAAAATTGATATTTTATTATATTCATCCTGTCCTACAGTATTCTCTAATGTCGATAATACCAAAAAGATTATTTATTTAGTTATACAGGTATTATACAGGTATCAACCCAATATGCATACATAGAATTAAATCGAATAAAAATAAGTAAAGTTACAGCAACCATAGAGAATTTATAGTGACACATCAACTTAATATCGAATATTTAAATAATTCACATCTTCCTCCGTTTTCACCTTGTTTCTTTCAACTTACGTCATCGCGTACGTTCCAGCAAAACATCGTTTAATATTAACAGCAAATATCCCCGGCAACGTGTTTATCATCGTCCGAGGAGCACATTCGTTCCGAATTTACATGGAAATCCATTGTTAAACTGCGCGAAACGGCAAGTAAGTTAAATAATAAATAATACTGTATAATTGCATGTAACGTGCGTTGAAATATTTCAATTTCCCAACGATGAGAACGGTATTTTGTGTTCGTTGCGTGTTGCTTCCGGTGAATGTTTATTCGGACGGGTTAATTAAACGGTGCCACGAGCAAAGGAAAAATATGAATCGAGGCTAGATGCGTCTCGATAAATTCGATGGACAATCGACGATGTCCAACGACGAGAGAGCAAAACTTCGTGAATTTGCGAATCGATATATCGAGGTCGTGGCGCCTCAAGGATGGCAATTTCAATGATGATTAAATGGCCCTTTGTCCAGGGCTACCGTGGATCACAAACTGTTACGTCTGTACACAAAAATCAACGCGGCGCTTTAATGGCAGTGCAATAAAGCCAGGGCGCTTGGCGCAAATCGCGCAACGGCTTTGCAGCAACTTTGTAAACAGACGTATCAGCTTTCTCGCTCGCTCGCTCTCTACCTCCCCCCACTACCTACTTAATCATCCACCGGCACGTTTCATTAGAACCCCCCGGCCGCTCTCTGCTAATTACGCAGTCGGGACTGCCTGTCGGAACACAAGAATCAGAGATTAAAGAACACAGTTACGTAGTCGGGCCAAGTTTCGGAAGCTTCAACTTTCCGAGACATTTTAATCAGAGGAAAAGAATGAAGAAGAAGGCCTGATCATCCCCGCCGAACTTCCCGTTCATCGAATTCTCTCGAATCCTAGCGAACTTTCGATCCTCCAATTCACCATTGAACTACTCGAATCATTTCACATGGAAAGTACTAACGATAGAACGAAAATTGCTGTACCATAAATTAAATGTATCCGTATCCGATCGATTACTATACATTTATGATCTATTTTCAACTGACGTTTTCTATATCTTAAACAAAAATTATTGTATTTGTAATATTTGATATTTATATGCATTAAGGAAACCTATGTCTTATTAAATCTGAAAAATGCGGGGATTGAAGGTATACTGAAATATCATCGTTCTAGTTCCACTTTCATCAAGTAGATTGCTTTAATTACGTTGGATTTCCTGCGGCTTGAAATTCGGCAGTAAACGTATTAATGAAGATTCGTTTATGTTAACCGTAATGTGGGACGCTTGCTTTTACTATGCTTTTAAAAACGAAGCTGCGAGTCTCGGCACTGTCGTTCGAATAACTGCAAGCGGCACTGTATATCAACCGCAAACTCATTTTCACTTAAAATCTTCTTCACCGGAATTCAAATACACGCAACGCAACGAATGCTCCTTCCTGCCGAGTGTGCCACGGAGAAGTAGAGAATTAAACTTAAACTGCACAAAAACAATCCATGGCGCTGACCTAACTTGCAGGAATGCGCTTGCTACCCCTTCTTCGTTCTAAAGTTGTTTCGGGTTTCTAACTTTTAACAACCGCTACAGAGCGAACCTTCCGCAAACACACACCTACTCTTCCTCAAAGTATTCAATCATACTTCGTTGCACCGACGCTTATTTAGCGCCCGCTCGAAACACCCACGCAACCATTCTATTGTCGCCTGCGTACAGCAACGGATTATAGTTTAACGTCTTATCAAAATGTTTCATGCGTTGCAGAATATCTGAATTCTTTCCACATCTGAAACTGTAAATAACCTGTTCCGTCTTGAGCTTATTTATTTGTTTATTTATTTATTAATGGTTTATTTTTTTAATGCGGTCGCATTAACATCTAGGTCATTAGCGACCACATGGTTTATAAATAAATATATATTACATGTTACTGAAAGGGTTACGGTTATTATTAACAAACAAATCATAGTAATTCATAAATGCCGATAGATTTAAAATCTTGAGCTTATTGCCTACATTTTTAAAGGTAATTTTAAGGTTCCTAACCTTTAAGACTACGGTACATACCTGACCGTACTAGGGTCCTCGCAGTAATTACAGTACCATAAAAAAGGGACCAACGACAAGCAAATCCGGAAAAACTCACCACAGCTACGAAAGACATATTTTCTATTGTTCAGACCGTATCGTTACCCGATTTATTCACCTAGGTACTCTATTCCACCATTTCGAACTGCGACCAATAGGATTTTTGTAAACCCCACTACGCATCAACCCCCACCATTTCTACAAGTTTTCATGAAACATTCCAGAAAGAAAATAAAACAGATATGTTCTAACCACCCGAGGTGTACAGTAAACCCTTGTAAGTTGTCTAAACTTCGGTCTCTGGCGGGACAACTTGCAAGGGAGACTTGCTGTTTTGATTTATGGTTGCGTCCACCGCGCCGACCGTGCCGAGCGAGACTTGTATAGAGGTCGAACACGGATCTTACGACTGAAACTTTCTTCGTCGATTACACCACTAAATTACAATTGAAATTATATCGTGTTTGGTCTTGTTTTACTCAGAAAAATGCCAGAAATACGTTTTTGAATAGTCTCATGAAAAAATAATGAAAATTAAGAAGTTTGAACATTCGATTCATTGACTCAATGTAGTGGTGTTCACACCGATACACCCGAGCCGATAACAATAGTCGCCGCCCTGCGGCGCGGGACAGCATAGACAGGCAGTGGAGTGGGTAGGCAGGGACAACTTACGGAGTTTCGATCCGGGACAACTTACCAGGGTTTACTGTACAGTAAATCCTGATAAGTTGCAAAAACGCTGTTCTCTGACTGAGCAACTTACGAGGTAGACTCGCTTTTTTGATTTATGGCTGGGTCTACCCCTCCGATCGCGCCGAGCGAGACTACAATAGAGCAACGGTGTCGGCGACGGCTACGCACATTGCGACTGTTAACTTTCTTCGTCGATTACACCACTAAATTACAATTGAAACTATATCGTGTTTGGTCTTGTTTTACTCAGAAAGATGCCAGAAATACGTTTTCAAAAAGTCCCATGAAAAATAATGATTATTAAGAAGTTTGAACATTCGATTCATTGAGTCAATGTAGTGGTGGTCACACCGATATACCCGAGCCGACGACAATAGTCGCCGTCCTGCGGCGCGGGGCAGCGTTGACAGGCAGTGGAGTGAGTAGGCCGATGCAACTTACCAGGTTTCTAGCCCGCGCAACTTGGCAGGATTTACTGTACTACAGTTTTTTTCGGCATATCTCGCAAGGATCCGAGATCCTGAAACCTTTTTCGAAGTCGATTCCAAATCGTGAGTTTTCATCGACCGAGCGACACCACATAATCTGCTCGATTAAAAACAACCATTTGTGCTCAGAATTATGAAAGTGGTCTAAGTGAGGCATTTCTCGTTTCGAGACAATTATTCGCCTTCTTTGAATTTGTGTTTCACCGAGACTAACCCAAGTTGCAGGCAAAACTGCTGTGTTCGAACGCGGTTACCGTTCGGCACGTTCTATTCACCAAGCTACCGTGCGCTGGGAAACGCGAACCTAGCCGAACTCTCGCCTTCTCGAAAGACGTAGGAAGAAGAATGGCAGGTGTTCCGGCGCGCCGCAAACGAATTGATTTCCAATTTAGCCAACCCACCCCCCGCCTTGAAAATTGTGCTCTCGGTGACAAACTCCAGAGTAGCTTGCTCAGCGGGTAGGTTTCCCCGGTATATTCCTAGCTTCGGGCTTCTTGCTCGTGGATCCATGATCGATCGTCTTTGTTCTTCCGCGTTCCCAGAAGCCGATAAGTAGACATATTAAGCGGCCCGATGCTTAGCCGTCAACCGGATCGGCGCGTCAGCCTCCTTTCGAGCAAACGCTTCGCTAATTGCAACACATTTTCGATCTTTCATTAGGGAATCCGAACAAATCCTTTCGCACTCACGAATCGATTTTTTCGAGGTTCAACACTAAATAACCAGGAACATTAAAACTGTGCGCTACGAGAACTAGCTCGTAAATGTAAAAATAGGACTTTTGATTGATTCATCTTTTATCCAACGCTTTCGGCTACTGAAAAAGCTCATCTTTGCATTATCGAGAAATGAACAAAGGAGACTATCTCCTTAAGTTCCTAGGCTAACGAACATCCGATGAACAGCACGTCGAACTACAGGACTGTTCGATCGGGGCAAGGCTCAAGCTGCTCTGACCACTGTGATTGCAGCCCTCCGGAAAAGCGGGTCGTTCCCAGGGTGAAACCATCCCTCGTCGCCGTGCAGAGCTGCGAGCTTGGACCAGCTAACCGCACGGAACAAGACCAGAGCGTTGCAATTAACGTAAACGCGGCGGCAGGTATTAAATGCAATAAATATCGATGCCACCTTGGCCGCGGGCTACACCACCATTCACCCTATCCTCTCTCTCCCTCTCGTCCTCTAGTCCAACCATCGAACCCACCACGGAAAAGCCAGCAAAGAATTGACAAGCTGATCAGTTACGTCCGATAATGGTCGATTGAGGAAGCTAATTGAGAACCGGACGGCCGGCGCGCGGTTTAATTAGCGAACGGTCGAGTTGTATCGGACGCGGCCGAAATTATTACTCGTAAAGAAGCCCTCGGCGCAGACTCGATATCGATGTCGTCCTCGAAAAATTCTGGTTTCAAGCCGCCGGCGATTTTACTCGTTGTATTTTCATTTGGTTAATTCTCGTGGAACACGCCGCCCGTTCGCGGTAACTGATTATTTATCCTTGCTCGCGTGTTTATCCGTGAACGGGCGTCGAGCCCTTTGCGCAAACAGATAAAGTGGAGGACAACACGGCTGCGATTCAAACTGGAGGTAATTTAATTTACGGTAGAACCTCGGTAGTTGCACGAAACGGGGCTGTAAAAACCTCGAGGTTTTTGTTGCTATCGAGGTGGCCAATCGACTGCATTAAATCGACGAGATTCGCATGCGAGCAGCGAGAGTTCAACTATCGAGGCTGTACTGGACTCGACTGATTAATTTAGGAGGCAGGTGCTTCATAGTTCTTTTAATACCTCTTCCATTAGACAGCCTAGATTAACCTTGTTTTTATACTTGGTTCGGCAATTATCAATGTATTCATCAATGTTTGATACAGATTATTAATGCCGATCCCATAATAGTTTTTCGAGGGTATCTCGAATGGGGACTGCAATCGATTTTAATTGGTCTGAATATAGGAAAAGTCGCACTAGTGAAAAAGACGTGTAACTGTTTCGATTGAAAATTGCTCAAGGAAAAACTCGAGTGAAATTTCTTTTCAATTAAAAATTCTATGAATAACTTCAACTTCGGAAATGTTATAATTGCTACGTTCAGCTTCCAGATCGATTACGGAATCATTTCATAGAATAAAAATTGGTTTATGTCGCAGTGATGTAAAGTTCCATGTAACCAATTATGCAGAAAGTTCCATCAATTTCGGATAGTTGTGATTCCGTAATCGATCTGGAAGCTGGACGTAGCAATTATAACATTTCCGAAGATGAAGTTATTCATAGAATTTTTAATTTAATGAAGTACTTCAATTAACATTATGCCACTTCTGACAGCGAATCTTGTGAAATATTAATTATACATCTTTCAATAAAACGTGTTTAATTCCTTGAAATCTTTAAATACTTGTACTTAAAAAAAATGTAATCGATATTACGATGGAGGGAGTGGGACAATTATGCAGCGTTATCGCAAAGAAAAATCCTTCGTCCGTTTTTGTAAAACGAAATATATACATATACCGAGGTAAATATATGTTCATGAAAGCGTATCTCTGTATCCAGCATTTTTTGCAGCGTGCGTCCGCAATGCATCGTGCTTCGTGTATGTCTTAAGCTTTTTCTCTACACGGTTCGCAGTTTACAGGTCCTATAAAACCACATCGTTGATATTATTAGACCGCGGACGTTTATGGAAATTCACAATTTTACAGAGTACCGTTGAACACAACGCTAGATCCCGTTTATTTGTTGCGCCGAAGATTTTGTTGGCGTGACAATAGAATAGACACTCCCTCCATTCAACTCTGTAACAATTTCTATGTTACCGTTTGATGAATATTTATAAGAACGCGCGGAGACTATAAATGCATGGAATCTATACTTAATTTCCAAGCATCGCGAATCAATTTAAAACATTCAACGGTATTCAAATTATTCAATTGAATTAATTCAACATTACAGCTGACGTTTCTCGCAGATTCTATATTTTCTGCCGCGTCCATACTTCAGTTTCTATCGGGAAACTCGACTCCTCGAGAGAAATAATTGATCTAAACAAAATGACAAATGTTATATTTGATCAAGCCTCTTTTCCTCGCTTTGATTTCAACAATCAGTTTTGCACTGTACACAATCGTGATTTATTAAAAAAAAAATGAATCTTCATGCATATATTTCTTGTGCGAAAGCTGTCTGTTAAAATTGAATTACAAAAATGTAACTCTGCACGGAGATCCGCAGATTGCGTTTTCATAATGACATTCGGGATAATAATTTGTGGTCCCCTCGATCGGATCGAGCCTGATAAAAAATGCAGCAGCCGGCGGCGGCTGATCCCTCATACATTTCCGAAATCCGTTATTTATTATGCCGACAGGCGTCGCTCACGCAACAAATTTTATCTTCCTGTCCGAAGCGAGACGAAACGCTCGCGCGTCTGCTAGGTAGGCTCCGGTATCCGACTCACGTCTCCCATAAATCTCACGATCAACGCGTGCTCCGTCGTTCGGCCGATTAATTACGTTATTAAAAGAAGCGTTTCGTTAAGTAATCACGGGATCCCGTTTGACGGCGTGCGCGCATAAAATCAATACTCCAGCGGCGGGCACCGGAAGCGAACCGCGAGTCAGAACCGCCACTGGCGCAAGATAAATGTTTCTTATCTGTCGGCCGCCCTAATGGCAACGTAATTAACTTGTCGAATCGTAGATTCGCTCGCGGAACGGCCGTTTCGTTTCCGGTCCTTCATCTTTCTCATTCCGGCCGGAGCTCCCACGTTTCTCGAAATTCGATTTTTCACTTTGAATGTGGATCCAGAATGATTCTTATTCTTAATTTATCATGGAATAACAATGTTAAAGTGAATCTCTTCCTTTAGCGATCACTGCCATTGTAGAAATGATCAAAATGAGGTAAATCTGCCAATTACGACCGTACTTTAATTTGAATACTAGCTGACCCGACAGACATTGTCCAAACTCCTGTCCGAAGTTCGATAAATTTGTTTGTCGATAATGTAAATTCCTTTTCAAATGTCCAAATTCCTATTGAAATATTGATTAAAAGCTGCGACGTTCGTTTTTTTTGTTGTTGTATTAAAATATGATTTAAAAAGCACTTTTAGTTACTCCTAAATTTTCCATTTTTTCGGACAACTTTTCCAATTGTTCTTCCCCTAAAACCTTATTCGGACTATTACGAACATTTAAAAAAAGAATTAGTCAAATCGGTCAAAGCCGCTCTCAAAGGATACGCTTATCAACGAACAGTATTTGATTTTTATTTATATAGATTATTCCTAATTTATCGTGAGATACGTCTAGGTTCTACCAGTTTGTAGAAACAGTCGAGCAATCCTCGGTTGTAATGTGTTGGGTCGAAAACGAATTTGGAGCTAATGAACTTATAGGGTAGGACTTTCTCGCAGGATAAGATCGGCGGCATAATCCGAAAGACGCGTTAAGCTTTGATCAAGTAGTTCAGGGCCCGGGAAGATAGCGAAGTCAAGAATTGGTTCGCGAACTCGACGGGAAAGTGAATTCGGAATCAGCGGTGGATGGGAGGCGGAGTAGGCGGTGGAGAGCCGAGCGAAGCAAAGCTCAGGCTGCTAGCTTCAATCTGGTTGGCCCGTGCTGAGCGAGCGAGCGGGCGTACACAGAGAAATTGGCTGGAGGGGTTCTCTTTCCCCGGGCCATGCACCCAGTAAATCGAGAATTTTCGTGTCCGTAATTTTGAGTCTGAAGAACGCCTTCTTCGGCAACTCGTCTTCCCCGCCGCTGAAAAATCGAGAATGTAGCCAGCCTGATGGAAACGCCGGCTCACTCGATAAACGGTTTTAATACTACCGTGCTCGTTTATCCTCGCGCGTCCTCCAATTCTGTAGATCAATCTGCTTTTTCAGTACCGATACGATCGTGCAAACCATGGAAATCCAGAAATATTTGTGAACAACATTTTTGGGACACCCTGCGTGCATAGTAGATAGTTAATATTACCAATAACTTTATCTTATATTAAAGCGTAATCTTTTTCATATATATTAGATAAGTAACAGAAGATCACCCCTAGATAACACGTTTCTTTCTACCCTTAATAATTTGCTGACAATTGTGACAAAAATATATCAGATGCAGGAGGCACCTTCGAGTAATTTCGTATTTTTTTCGTCTGAAAATCGTAACAAACAGCCGAGACAAAAAATCGGACATTTTATATGGTTCGGCCTAATAGAATGCTGTGGCCGATGGAACCGTGAGTTTTTCCAGTTGGACGCTTATTACTTGGGCAGAGCCGGTGACCGCGCGCTCACTTCGATAAACGGTTTTAATATTCGAAAAGACACGGACTATAAAGCACGCTGCTCGGCTTCTTCTTCGTTCCGCGTATTTTCTTTTTTCTCTCCCGTCGCGTTTTCCACGCGATTTCCCTGGATCCCCACGGCGTCACACAAGTACATTGCTCTGGCGCGTACGCTCGCGAGTGCTCACACTCCCCGCCCAGAGAATTTCAATCTGAACTCGACGCAGCCACGCCGACGGTTGTTTGATCGACGCAATTTTCTGCGTTCGAATTCCGGGCAAACACAGAGTCGACGCAATCGGAGAGGAATTCGTTTATGCGCACGAAATACATTTGTATTAACAAATTCGAGGCTACACCGGCTCTTTGTAAATTACACGCGATCGCTTATTACTCAAACTGTTCAGTGTCCCGCGACCATTGAATATTCTGTAGATGTTCGTGTATTAGAGAACGTAGGTGTGTGTTCGAATATATTTCGTATGCAAATGTTCATATATTAGAAAATATAGTTGTATGTTCGAATATATTTCGTATGAAAGTGTTCGTATATAATAGAGTTGTGGTGGCGATAGCACCACGTACGCCAATGCGTATATTTCTTCTAAGAATTTCTCTTTCCATTCCAACTCTGTTATGCTATTGTTCTCTGTTTCCTGACTGCTGGTCGCACATTTGGTGACCAGCCCTTCACTAAATTCCAACGCATCCTTGAGAACGTCGTCAGAGTTCTGGTTTTCGTTAGTCTCGGTCCTTCGCCTACCTCTCAGCTTTCTTTGTTTATGATTCTTTTCCGCTGTCCCTATCACTATCGCTGTCTTCTCAAGTTTTCCTTTTCTATTCTCTTTTCTCTTTCTCTCCCATCTTTTTGCCTTTTCTAACCCCGATGCGTTTGGGAAATGCAACGAGCGCAGTCAGTTTATCGTAATCCTCCGAGACTATAACACCAACGCTGCACTGATATTCGCACTACCGATTTTACTAATAAACGAAGTGGGAACAAAATTTTATTATTTTATACCAACCTATCCACTTCAGAGTGTTTATGCATATATATTAGACCAATCAGGTTGCGCATGCAGCTCAAAATTTGAAAATTTAGGGAACATATCGAGATTTTTAAGAATCTCTATTGTATACATACACTAGTATCTGAGATATTTTTTACGAGTTACAGTTTGCAAAATAATCGACTGTCTGTGTGAATGCAGCGATAACTGGGGCAGGAGATATCGCACGACAGCGATCGCAAGAATCAAAAAGATTTCGCGAGAAACTATTACAGCGTAGTTGGTCCAGGCTGCGCCGGTGTAGCGCATCCCATTTTTATTTCCCGATAAAGAGGAATTGTAAGCTGACCCATTTTCCAGCTTGTCGAACGAGGACGCCACGATCCACTTGACATTGATTTACGCTCTCGAGTACCGCGGAGGCAAAAAGTCCCGGGCGAATCGATGCCCGAATTACTTGAACAATCTAGTCGAAAGGTAAACGCCGCGTAACGAGGCGCGAATGATTTCCATTAGGTATGCCGATCTGACCACGGCGTTCTTCGTCCGCTAACAATCGCTGCAAAGACCTTTTGGCTAGCGCAGCGAAGCGTTAAATGTATTCAGACACTGCGTATACATAGACAAGCAGGGAAAGCACCGTGATAAGGTGCGCTACTGTGCCATCCCACGGCCGTTACAGAACTTTACGAGCTAATCACTGCTTGGACCGATTGATTACCCAACGTACCATGAAACCTGCGAACGCGGCTGCCAGATTCGCGATGGAAATTCATGGCATCCTGTAAATCCCAGTTTCACGGCGGATACGTCGAGATCCAGGTCCAGGGCTGCCGGGAATCGTTTATTAACCCTTTGCACTCCAGAGCTCTACTGCTCTGCCGGGGAACTATAACACCAACTTGAAGCTCGCGCTCGCCAGACGATCGATTAGTGTTTTTAACACCGGCGCTCGGGAATGATCGTGTTCGCGTTGATCCCTCGTGGGAGGATCACTGAGGCAAATTACACTCAACCCTTCTCGCGTACAGTAACATCTCGGATTTATCTATATATATAAAAAGAAAGTCTTGACTGACTGACTGACTGACTGACTGACTTAGACTTAGAATCAACACCCAGGCTAAACACTTAGACCTAGAAAGCTGAAATTTTGCTCACATGTTCCTTTTCTCATCTATACAAGGAATAAGAAAGGATATTTCGGAATTCAACTTCTAAGAGGGTTTAAAGGGGTTGCAACGTTTGTATGAGAAATATTTTATTCGTCGCCGGATTTGCTTGATACTTGGTCTTAATGCACTTTGATATAATTAATCAAACACTTATTTCGTCATTTTAAAAAATTCAACCATTAAGTGGGTGAAAAGGGGTTGCAACGTTTGTGTGAAGAATATATTGTTCGTGGTCTGATTTACATCATACTTGGTCTTAATGCTCATTGATACAATCGTAGGGGTAAATGGGGGTTAAAAGGTTTTATGGAGAAACAATATCAATTTTCGAGGGCATTAAACAGTCTTCTGTACGAGCGAAGCCGCGGGGAAAAGCTAGTCTTCTTTAATCTTTCTGAACGTACACGGTCAACAGAAACCAATTAAGCCATCTGATTGAACAAAATCCTAAAAAGAATTTTCTGTTTGTACTACAGAGAAGAGTGTGCACTTGTTAATCATCAGATATTATTCATAATAGTTTGTTAAGATCTATTTCATGATTAAATACGTATTTCTTATTCAACATAACGTTCCGGACAGGTAAATATTCAACATGGCGCAATCTCCCCGCGGAGGAAAGCCTGACTAAGTCGTCCGTGAGTCACTGACCCGACCCATGTATCTTCAAACACGGCTCCACCCATGTTGAATCTTGATACAGAAAATATGTCAGCCAGAAAGACACGTTTGTCTTTCGCGTTAGCCTTCGCCAAACACGATCGAATAAGATCCGGCGGAACGTTATCTCTAATCGGTCGACGATCGGAGGATAACCCAGACATCATCGTCGACAGTATAAAGTGTTCAAGTTAGAGGTATGTATCGAGAGCGATCCGTTCGAAAGCATTCCGATAACACCGGGAAACGTTTTCACGTTACGCTTCGCGCGCTCGCAATCCTTTCCCCCCATTTGTCGAGGATGGCGCGCGCCAAAGAAGCAAAAAGCGTTCTCGTTTCCGAAGCGTTTCCCTCCGTACGAACTCGCTCGATTCCGTGTCCGGGGATTATACTCGAGTTATACCGGGATTATGTAATACTTGGACTGTACCAACGGATCTTTCCGGTCGCGAACAAGAGCCGACGTCGGAATCGTGGTCGCTAACGGATATGCCGCGACGGTTTCCGATCAGCAATCGGAAAGCGATATTTATTGCAGTCAGTTTTGTCGCGGTCGAAGTTACGGTGACACGCCTGGCTCCCGACATCTGTCCGATAGATGCTCCGCCATAGGACAACTAGTATAGGGTCAACTGTGGTCAGACAAACGAAACGGTGACGGCCTGCAGTCAGGAGAACGATGCCAGATCGTTTTCTGTCAGATAAACGCTGCAAGATTGCTAAACTTTGTCCTACATTCTTGGAGATTTCGCGATCATCTTTTTTTGACGAAGTACGCAGCTTTTTTAAACGAATAAATACATAACGAATGGTTATGATATAGTTATTCTATCCCCTCAGGTTCAAAAAGTACAATTGAAAGAGTAAAATTGAACGCTATCGATCATGTACTAATTATACGGTTGGAATTGTACCAGCACACAGACGAGTAGAATGTTCGATGTTAATAAACGAATGTATTGCAGAATTGATATATTATTCATTCAATACTGAATCCCAGCCAATCCGTTACCGAAATATTTTCAGCTTCTGAATCGATACACAACCTTTTTGGAAGATAAATGATCTTGTTTCTATCCTTTATGGAGAATGTTGAGGGGTTAGCGATTTAATATTTTAGTAAAAGCATTGTTTTGTACGCAATATCAATAAAAAATGTTGTAGGGGCCGCTGGACGGAAACTGGGAGGGGCTAAATCGTAGCTATCTGAGCTGATTAGATTCAAGAGGATAAAAGATCTGGCGAGTGGAATAGGAACATGTAATGATTAGAATAGAGGTAGTACATACACGGTGGTTGGTAGACGGAATCGCGTAATTCTTATCTAGGCGCGTCTTGATCGCGGAGGTACGCGGCTTTTGCACGCGCGATTGGATTGAATCGCGCGGAAAGTCGGTCGTGAAAACTGGGTCAACGGTGGTGGTTGGCGAGCCTGGTTTCCCCGCCGCCAGAGAGCCAATGTTAAACAGCCGAGGGATGCTCGCGATGCATCGAGTACTCAATTAAGCTGACGATGGTCGAAACTCGTCGAAATTTCGACGGCGGATCGCGCTCGCATGCCTCGAGCACCTTCCAGCCGCGCCGCGTCTCTTTAATAATTCATGTTTCGATTGTCTCCCGTTCGTCGCGAATCCAACTACTCTAAGACGCGAAACAGTTGGCACCTGTGTAACGCGTGATACTGGTAGAATACAGTAGCGCACTGTCGCCTTAGCATCGTAATTGTAGCACCGATGAATAGTCAAGGTTCTTCCGAATAAAATGAGTCCAATCACGAGGTAAATTGGGCTAGTTTCATCGATTCAGGTACTGTTCGTGCCCAAGAAGTCTCGCGAGGAGCGAGGTACAGTAATGTCTCTATTAAAGCAACAGCCTCGGGGGGATTTGTTTGCAGAAACCGTGCGCAGGCACTATTGTTTTATCTACAAAGGACGAGCCAAACATAGAGAAGGACAGCGCGTGTAAAGAGAGACCAAGATCAGATTACTAAGTTGGAGGGGATAACTCCGTCGCAACAATCGAGCACAGCATTGTTGCCCTAATCGAGACATTACTGTAGCGAGGGAAGCGGCTCGAGTGTCGTCAGCCAGAGATCAAACAGGTTTGCAAGCTTCACTCTACACAATCTTGATGAAAAGATGAAAAAGTATGCGAAAGGAGGCGTTCCTCTTCCACTCTCACCAATTAGCCCCACATTCCTTTCACAGGACTTCTTTCGAGGCACGCACAGTACATAATTCGATCAAACTAGTTCTATTTACCTCGTGTTTGGGCTCATTTTAATCGGAAGAATCTCGACTATCCATTGCTGCTAGAATTATGAAGGTACGACGATGATTGACAATTTTCTATCTACGTCTACCGAGGTAGATTCACCGAAATCAAGACAGCGAGTACTGGGAGAGGAATGGGACTACTGATTCGTGTAAATTGAACCATGTACTACAATACTGCGAAGCTACTGCGACTCTCGCGACCACCAGGATAGTTCTTATAATTTCCGTGCGTCGACCGACCCCCTAATGGACGTTTAATGCGATTTGCGTGTACGGGAGAGCCGCCTCGTTCTCCGCGCCCCTTGTTGTTCTCGCAATCATTCCGTGATTTCCGCGGTACAATAATAATCGAGGCCGCGCAACTGTTCGGGGATCGGATTGATCCCTCTGGAACCGCTGCTCCGTGACGGATGACGAGGTTACAGGGTAGGGCGCGGTTCTGGAGGAGCGCCAGCTTTCATTGACACGGTTCTTCCTGCGTGGATCGCTCTCCGCCAATCGTAAATCTGAACGAGATCTTCATTTCTTTTCAATTAATTCTAACCTTGCACCAATATCGGTGGTCATTAGACGACTGCGGATTTTAGCATTACTTTCAGCTTAATAAAATTATTGTCAACCCTCGTCCATCAATTTCAATGCACAAACATGAAAAAATAACTGTTTAATACCTTGTTATTTCATCGATCTTTTACCACTGTGTTTATTTGACATCGAAGGACAGATTCAGTTTGGGAAATGAGGGTGATGGGAACAATGAAACTGCTAATTGATGCTCGTACACGAATCCAGAGAATATTATTTATGATGTATGACTTCGTTAACAAACGGTGGAAGTTTCGAATAAATTTTAATGCAGAACCTCGCCACCTCACTCTTGGCAATCAACGTGTCAACACGTTAGTTTCTGTAATACACCGGCCGCAATATGTAACAACAATTGGAGTCGGTGTACCGAGTTACCGGTCTGTTATAACTTTTTTATGGGCGTGCAGATCGAGTTCTGAGATGAGAGATCACAACGCCCTTTTCAGGGGCTCATTTCGAAGGGAAAACCCCCAGGAATATGGCCAGATTTTTTTCACAATTTATATCTCTCTCTATAAAGATAATTATACAGGTTGAAAAAATTATTTTATAATAGCCTATCCCTTTCTGAATAAAACAAAAAATATATAGCTCAATCGAACAAGCAGGTCCCGAGAGAAAAATTCGTTAGCGAGGCTCGTTTTCGCCAAAATTGGCAAAAATTGCAAAAATTTGGGCCTGTAACTTGTAAACAAATTCTAAATCGGCGAAGTTATGACTTAGCCCTCCCCTAATTTCGCATGGACTACAACATATTTCATTTAGAACGAAATTGTTTCAATGGATTTTACTAGACTCTGCATCAAACAATCTGTTTGAAATCACGTGAAATGAGAGACAATTAGATGGATGTATTAAATCCACAGATTTACTGTAATACCGTGATTGCACGTTATATTGTAGCGGATCAAGCCTAAGATGATCATGCGATTGAGCTTGGTTACCAATATCTTAAGACTAAATTGACTTTAATAGACTCAAAATTCCGCCTATTACAAATATCTATCTTACAAATTTCCTTACAAAGTAAAACGAAAACATCTACATGCGAATTACCATCTGAACGCCTCAGTAAAGCTTTTAGGAACAACATTAAAGTGAGCAACATTAAAATCGTGTCTGTAATACATTTCATAAATGAAAGAGAACTTTCCTTACATTGTCGTATACACGAAAGACTCTTCGCGTCGCATCACGCCACTCTCTATGCGAACAACTTTCACACTAACAATTTTTTCACATCGTCTACGGTTTACGAGGCACCGCAACGTTTCCAGTTAAATGGAGCACAGTATGACAAAGTTTGCAACGACACTCGTTAGAAGTTTCTGCGTAATGTCTCGGTGCAGAGGATTAAAATGTACGTCTCCGCGCGATCGTTTGTAAATAGATCGCAGCGAGTGAAACGAAACGATATTGGTCCGTCGGTCTTCGTCATTCGAGATAATTTTGTTGTATGCATAGATACAGAGAAATCCTTTGTAAAGGAAGTTATTGTGTTTCGGGGAGTGTTCCAGTCGGAGTATTGGATATTGTATTTCGAAGTCGGTTTCACTGGTTACCTTTTGAAACGATACCGCCATAACTCTCTGGCAAAAATGATCGTACGGATACAGTTTGCAAAAATTGTTTGAAAATGTGGGAGCGCTACTTTCGAACGATTTGTCCAAAAATGTTCGCTTTTTCAGCGATGTTGCAGTGATAAAACCGGAGCTTTGAAAATGTTTTAAAATTTCGTTTGAGTCGTTTCGTGGAGCGAACAAATATATATTTTTTACGCGAGTGATATTTATATTCGTATAAACGTTTATACTAATAATTATACACGTCAAAAAAAGATTCTGTTTGCTGGCTGCTGTTTGCTGAATATTTTACGACTGCTGAAGCTGAAAAATCGTAGAAAAATCAACGAACACCTGTACGCTTCATTCGACGCTAAAAGTCGAGCGCTTATTATGAGCATTTCAATTCGATTCGTAAAGGTTTTGCAACGATGAGTCTACATCCGCGCGTAAAAATATTAAATCTGTGCTGTGACAGAAAACCGGTCAGTTTTGAATATTCTCAGACGTTGCGCGTTCTTCTGCTTGATAGAACAGAATCTTCTGCACACGGTGCGCAACGTTCGCCGTGATTGCCAATGGTAGGGATCGCGCGAATAAAATTCATAAAAGGCTCGTTGTCGCTCGTGTAGGCGAGCCACCGCGACGAGAGCGTTCGCGCTGGTGCTGTTTGCATTGGTAATGGAAACGTCGTCGGCCACCGAGAGGAATTGCGTGGAGCACGGGGAAACAAAACGGTCCGGCTATCACGAATCGATTTTCCTAATATTTTAAATGGCTGAAAAAATATTCTCAAATGTTCTATCAATTCCCGGAAATCCGGCAACTATAACGCGACTATATCACGCAACAATAACTAGTCGAATGGCAGTCGTCGCAGTCGAACGGCAACGATTCACTTTTAAAAAATTCGTTAGAGTTCATAAAGCAGAGGCCGCGCTGCATAAAGATTTTGTGATCGTAGCCGTTTCTCGCAGTGTGCGGCGTGCGAGCCCGTGAAATTTTTACAACTGCGCGCAATGTTTTCATCGCCGTATAATAAAACGATGAAAAAACGCGAGAATAGGAAACGGAAGAAATCTCGCGACGTTTACCCTCTGTAATTGTAAATTATATCGAGCTGCGTTCATTTCCTTTTTTTTACGGCGGAACGAGGTCGAACGACGGGCACCCGGGAAGAAAACGGCCGCGTTTTAATGATGGAAACATTTTTAATTAATACCCACGAAGAGGGAAGCGGCCGTACCGGCTCATTCCGCTCGAGCGTGTGCGAAACTTCGGTAGCTTTGCGCTACGATTCTTTCGGAATATCGGCTTGTTATCTTCGGCAGCCTCCCTCTCTCTTTCTCTCTCTCTCTCTCTCTCTCTCTCTCTCTCTCCCTCTCTCGCTTCGATGTATGCGAACGTCTTGCTCGATAGTATCTCGTTCGATGTTGCAGCCGTTCGACCGTGAAAGTGCGCGACTAAAATTATACGGCCGTCTTTTCCTTCGATCGACGGATTATTTATTGCTCGTTATGGCTTACTCGCGCACCGACGATCCTTCCACCGATTCACATTTTTATGAGCTATAGCCGACTTTTTTTTACGCGACCTAATTCCTCCAGTTTAACTGGCCACTTCGTCCTAGCTCGCGATAATACAATATAGTCTTGGATCGAAATTTTTGCGAAGGCGCAGTAGAAATTATAGTGTTATAATTCGCAGTAATACGTAGAAAATGTTATAGATTCTATTTTTCAATGTTTTCTTATGTTGCATTACGTTCTGAGAACCACCAATTCTTTTTTATACTCAGAACACATCAATATCCCATAAAATGTTTGCACGTATTATTATTTCATGATAAAAATAAAGAATAATATTAAAATGAGGTACGATCGGAATAGAATTTACCGAAATGACAAACATAGTTTCGATTCCACGTTTCCCTCGTTTTACCCCGAGTTGTCTCGAGCCGGACTCGTTTCCTAGCAAAAAGGGAAAGAAGAGAAGGAGGGGGAGAAGGGAGGGTAACAGAGGAAAAAGGGGAACGGTAAGTACACTACGAGATCGTTTACGTGCGGTCGGATCTAATGATCTGTCATTAACATATTATATAGGCGGGCCCGGCATGTCGGGGTGAAAACCGTGCCGGGACGAGGTTTACGAGCCGCCGCGCGTATTCTAAAACAGTTACTCAAAATTTGCATGTCCGTGCACGCGTCCCTAGTGTGAACCGGATGTAAGAGAACTATTATTCAAATCCAACCTATTTTGCCCCCGTGCACGAACACGCCCGGGCCGAATTAGACGCGGGAACGTCGATCGTTCCGGGAAAAGTCCGCCGTCGTTTTAGGAACAATTATTCGCCGGTGTGTACGCTCGTGTACCAACATGGCAAGAATCTCTGCCGGTCGTGCGGCAGGACGGACATGTGAATAATGGCGACGGAAATGTGTACCACTCGAAGATAACGGCGAACGCGCTGGAATGGAGATTGAAAGATACTGATTTAGAGATGTACAAGCTGTGGGGAAATTGTACAGCTTGTTACTGTAGACGACGGTGCACAGGGCGGTTTCGCAAGAAAACGTTAACGAAATCCTTCGCACTTGGAACTGTTTCAACTGGAAAATGAAACATTTCTTCCAATCTAGAATAATTCCATTCTATATTAATTTTTTTCTTTATAGGAATATAAAATTAATATAATACCTTGTACAACACTTAAACGTTTAGCAATTCATTAGATACCAACATATTTAGTTGGTATGGTGGTTATTACCAAAATCCTTTCACAAATTCGCGATTTGATAAAACACGAACAATACTCGTGAAGTATTAACGATGCGCTGATATTTGTAAAGTGTTACCGCACATTTGTGTACTGCAATAACAACATTGAAAACAAATATGTATTTCATAGATAGTCAAACATCGTCTATTAACGATTAATCACAAACACAGTTGTCCTGATAAAATGAATGACCGAATTCGAATCGATGTGGCATTTCAAAGGTATCGTAATTAAACGGCAATATGAACGGTTTGTATATTCTACTTACTTGCGGAAGTTAATTGGTCTCCTCAAATATTTTGTTAAAGAAGTTCACGGTGAAATTACTGCGAGCGTCTTACCTGAAACAAAGATAATTTGAGGTTAACATAATACTAAATAATAATAATAAAATAATTATCTTGAATACGAGGGAGGTGCGCGTGGCTACTTGTTTTAGATCGTTCTGTAGCAGTGTTACTTCTACTTTAATCTGTTTCGCGCGACAACGGAGCGTTTCGCTGCCAAAAATTCGAGGGTAATCAAGAGCAGGTGGCCAGTTAGTTTCGAATAAGCCTTTGGGAGCGTCAAGGCTCAACTTGGACGAGCACTGTGGCTCCTAATTTACCTTGACCCCGTTCACCCTCCGGGCAACATAACTTTTCTTCAATTAGGCACGCTTCCGGCCATGCGCTCGCTTTCTTCTATCCTTTCCTCCCCGTTCTACGCACCCGGCTTTTCGCATTCGCGTTTTACATTCGAGAGTAGCTTAATTTCGGCCAACACTTTACTGAGCTGCGTGTTTTGAGAGTGAAAAATATTTCAGAAGTTGATAATAGAGTAATTGTACTGATTATTGTTGTATCAAGCTTCGATGGTACTCTAATATTATTCCTGACTTATCATGAAATAAAAATATAAGTATAGATATGTGTATGATTGACTGATTCACTGTTGGAATCATGAGATAATCTAATAGAAATTTTAACATATTATAATACTAGAATGATCGGACAAGTGGAACGCGCGACCACTGGTCAGACAAGTAGAATAGCCAGGATTTATAGTCAGACAAGTGGAATAAGTGTGACAAATGATCGGGCAAGTAGAATGAAGATGAGTTATGCTCGAGCAAGTAATACACGGATGATCTACGGTCAGACCAGTGAAATAGGGTTGGTCAATTGTCAGAAGACAACAGTAAGGGCGACGTATGGTGAAACAAATAGGACGAGAAAGCTCTTAGCTCTTCTTGTTTAGAAAATGAAATAATGTTTAGAAAATAAAAGTGAACAGAACTCATCATAATTATAAATTGCTCGGGTTCACTCAGACTCACGATTGTAGCAAACGTATAAATCGAGTCGCTTAGTGCATTTTTGATATGTCCAACAGATACGTTCCACACATTGCACGAGACATACAATGCAATAATATTCCGTATCTTTTGCATCAATGGATTCTTTACTGCCGTCTTTGTGATTCTCATTTTTTCCTTTCTTCGGTGACTTCTCATTTCCTCGATCCGTCTGTTTTTCTTCACATTCTGCAGTCGTTTGTAACGTTGTAACGGTGATATTTCGAATTTTTCCGTAAATGTACATATCGAAACAGTAGTTTTCCATGAAGTGTTCAAAATGTGTCATAATAGTTGTAACAGATTTTCAATTATTTACCATGTTGACACTATTAGATCTATCCGAAATGAAAGCCATTTTTTAAATATTTTAAACAAGTTTCGTAACATTTTCAGGCACCTTCAAGATCCCATTTGTTTCTTATTAACAAAAATTAGGTGATCAAATGAACTGTAATTAAGCGAATAACCTCGTTCGAAGAGATTATGGATGTAATCTCGTTTTCGACTTCAAATAAGATGAAGTAACAACTGGACTGCGGATTTTTATGAAAAAGAAAAAACGTTTTGCATTAATTGCAAGACATAGTTCATTGCTATAAATTGTACATGAGGAAATTACTTTCGGAACGATCTAATAGATATCGCTGGATGCGAACGTTTCGATCGTCAATTCCACGAAAGTTGAGTTGGCTGGAGTTAAGAAGCGGCGTGTTCTGTTTAATATGGTAGGGTAGGCTATAATGTATCGTGAGGAAGAGTATAGGGAGGCGAGCGGGAAAGTTTCGCCGCAATAACGTGCAGTTTGACAGAAACTTTATCAGATAGGATCTGAATTTACGGGGGCACATTCAGTCGGGGCCCAGGTCGTCGGGTATCGAGCAGCCCGCGATCTCCACCGCAATAGTAATTCCCGATTAATCATACTGTCTCGTAGCACGGTCCGCATGGAGGGCAGCAATTGCTCTTTCCCCGGCCACGAAGTTCACGGCACGAAAGGCCTACGTCATGGAGATGGGCGGAGGGGTAGGTCGACGAGTACGCGCGAGCAAGAGGCTAAGAATCAAAGCGAATTAACCGCGCCGCTGGTATCCGCCCTACGATTGACACTTAAGCCGTAAATTGCTTACTCTCTCTCCCCTTCCAATAATGACGATCCGTACTATCGTTTTACGTCGCAGCCTGGCTCGCCGACACACGAAACACTATCGGTGGCCGCCGTCAAAGGAGAGTCTAGATTAGACCGGCAACTACATCGATCCTGTGTTTCGCGCCTAGCCTATGATGCTACACCACGGACAGAAGAACGTCTCTTTGCCCGTACCCAGACCACTGACACACGCACCGCTAATTAATCTACCTAATCTATCGAGAAGTGCACCACTATCACGGTTAATGCATCTCGAACTTTTCTTTTGCTTTTTCCGGAGCACTCCATTCACTTAGAAGATCTTTTAGAGAGAATTTAGTTTCTCGTGTACGGATGGCATCGCTTCCATTTGTTATTACTAGAATGCGGATCTTGATGCAATTATGACTTGTAAAAATTTTCAAGATACGCTGGTGTGTTACGTTTGACAGAATTCAGCAGCGATTTTCCGAACGACAAAATAAAAGATACTTGTATAATGTGTACAATCTTTAGCAATAATTGTACTAGTGGTGTAACAAGTGTCATAAATATACGTGTACATGTCCCGACCATATATTGGGGCTTGTCTTCTTATTTTTAAGTTTTTGAGAAAATGTAAACTACAAGTTTGATTTGGTGTAGTATGGACTGGATAGGTGTGAATGTGTAAAATATGTACTGTGTTGTGTTACCATATTTTCATTATAATGTTTTTGTGCTTTCAATTTTCTACTGTATACAAGTTTTCATCAGTTTGCAATTTTCGTATTGTATTCTTTATCATGTTGAAATAAATCTCGTATGAGATTTTCTATAATAAAAAAAAAAGAAAAAAAAAATACGTGTACATGTCGAATGCAATGGCGTCAAGCATTCTGGCTGAATGGATAGTCGACCGAATCTGACGCGACGTTACAAAGCTGAAGCAACGAATTTCTAAGCGGATTAATAGAAACAAATTACAGGCGGCCCTATCTCACCGAGTGTAATGTTGTTCACCGAGCGACTGACTCCGCCAGAAATCTATAGCTCGATTTTAGTGTGAAAAGGGATCCCATCCATTCGCTACAATTTAAATGTTTGAATATCCGTTCTACCGCCGAAAACCATAGTCTCGGGGATCCCCGCGAAATTGTGCGAAACGGTATGATGCGGGACCGTGAAACGTTATGAAACGAGTTCCTTCTGCGAAATTTTAACGGGGACAGTAAAATATACGTATTCCGCGGGTTTCTTCGCGACGGGATACATACGGTTCGTGAGAATGACGTAGGAGCCGAGAATAACATTAAAAATCACACATTCAAAATTAATGTTAACAGGCACTTGACATGTGTGCTCACCAAAATGATTTTTGAAAGGGCAAAGGGCTTTTTCCTTTCTGCTATTCTAGATCACTTATTTTAGTGAGATACAAATTGGAAATTCAGAGCACTCAGTATATTAGCGCAGAAATTTATTTTTAAATCTGTAGAAATAATTCCGTAATAGACTTACAAGGGGAAGCCACGGTTGATGGGTCACGGATTTTTCTGAAACTTTCAGTATTTGAAGATATCTTCTCGAAATGTAATTTGGCAAAGCAGTAGCGCGCGCTTCTCAATATTTTTCGAGAAAATTGCATTTGAAAATCGGTTCACCCGTTCATAAGGAGTTCGCATTAAGAGGTCAATAAGAAAATGAATAGCCGAGGGCGTAGCGAGGATTACTGGTAATCGGTAAGGGTTGCTGGTTCGATTTTTCTTGTGGACATTTTTTTCTAGAAATTTATACCCCTTCCTCAATTTTAAGCCTAAATCTATTAAATCTATTATTTATAACTTATTTTTATTTTTTGAGTAGAAAATGCATGTTTTCCGATATACGTCCTGCAAAAAGTGTGCTCTTGTACGAATACGGCGTTCATTGTGTGTGCGAGATGCCGCAAAAATTTTGTTTTCGATGTTTTTACGACGATTATCACTCTGGCTCGTGTCATACTAGCATATAATTTAATAAATAGAGAATTTTCAATAATAAAGTGAATATAACATTCTGTATTATTTTAATTTTCGAATTATTTCCCATTGCCCACAAATAAAAAACATGCATTTTCTACTAAAAAAATAAAAATAAGTTATAAATAATAGATTTAGGCTTAAAATTGAGGGAGGGATATAAATTTCTAGAAAAAAAAGTCCACAAGGAGACTCGAACCAGCAACCTACCGATTATCAGTAATCCTTGCTACGCCCACGGCTATTCATTTTCTTATTGACCTCTTAATGCGAACTCCTTATGAACGGGTGAACCGATTTTCAAATGCAATTTTCTCGAAAAATATTGAGAAGCGCGCGCTACTGCTTTGCTAAATTACATTTCGAGAAGACATCTTCAAATACTGAAAGCTTCAGAAAAATCCGTGACCCATCAACCGTGGCTTCCCCTTGTTACATATAATTATAATATGCATTCAATTGCTATGTTATAATTTTTTAAAAAGCGTAAATACACGAGAAAATAATGATATTTAATTTAGCGATCGACATTTCTACAGCTAATGTTAGCGACGCAGCGTTTTCGTGATAAATAATTAGTTTTCGACAATTCTCATTTTCTCATGGAAAACAATTCAGGGCTCAAAGGATTCTGTCGTAGACGAATATTAGTTTTTCATTATTAATATTTAATCTTCATGATTCATATACAATAGACTATAGAATACCGTTCCCTTTCAGCAATTTATGAGAGATAACGCGGGTCTGACGGGAGTAATTGAGAAAGAAACTGTAAAGCAAGAGGTTAATGATAATTAGACTGCGGATGCAATATAAAAATGTTCCGACTCGGTAGCGAGAGCCAAGTAAGAATTAATTTCAAAAGAATACGTCGATTTTCTTCAATTCCTGTAATATTAATACTATCTTCTATATAGTAGCTCTTCTGATCTACTAATTTCCAACGTAAGTGCATAAAAACCTGACTGCAATTATAGCATTTAGACTGCCGGACTTCATCCATATTTATAGTTTCCTTGACGACCTTACAGAGATGGAAATGAAATGAAGATCTTATTTCCTTTGCAAACCAATTCAGTACATCGGAAGCAAAATGAAATTATGTTAAATTCATAACACACACACACGGATTTTCTGCACTTCATTCAACGCTTTGAGCATCACGTTTCGTTCCCGTTTCAAATCGACGACCGGAAGCTTCGATTATGCGTGAAAAATCGGTGAAAAATCACCGATACGATTCTCCGGTCTATATATCGCGGGTATTGTGTAGCCGATAAATATATTATTCGGCAAATAATATTGTTATTCCGTATAAAATCGACGTCGTTCAGCGTTAGCTAACAGGCCATGCTGTTTATCAATTGAATCATCGACATGCAAACATAGTGGCCATCGCACGAACAATGAAACTCACTTAGAGAGACGGACTAACCGTTTACAATGGGAACGATCGATTGAATGGGGAGGGAAACAACGGCTAATTGCAATTAATCGTAAGCCATCTTCTTCGGAGCGGAGCCTTGCGTTATTTTCGTGGTACCACTTTCGTAAACGAATTATACAGGAAATTCGACGGGATGAAGAATATTATTCCGTCGATATTAATGTTTACCTCGCGAAATTACGAACTCGTTTGTTCAACCGTTAACAATTTAATGAGCCCGGTTCCGCTCGGTACGGTTCGGATCTTCTCGGCTCTTCCCGAAAGCAATTAAACGAAAAAATTGAATGTGACGGGCAATTAGAAGGATACGTACCGATACTGATGAATAAGCAATATGGCACGGCGGAATAAAAATGTCAGGGGGCGAACGCCGAAAATATCGGATATCCGGTGCTTTCATGGAAAAAGTTCGATCGGAGGACCAGTGCCAGCTGGCCGAATGAGATACAGCAACGCGCAAAAGTTTAAGACAGCCAATTATAACTTCAACACTGTGCATCTTATAAAAATACTACTTTTCTGAAATCAAACACGATCCACTATAAAAACTGGGGCGAAATATATTTTTTCACGCGATCCAATATTATTAACATGCTGATCGTTCGTGAATTTTATACGTTTCCGTAATACCGGTTTGTTTGTGCAGCGCAGGGAACGATGTTATTAATTGTGGTTGTTGATTATTTAAACGCCCCGGTTTTGATTTTCATTATTACTTTATCACTAGACAGCGGATGTTGTGCATTTACTGCAAAATTGAATAGATGAAATTTGAAATTGTTCGAAATTTCTTAAATTGAAATTTCAATGAAAACCATTAATGGAAGAAATAACATTCGTCTAATTATAAATTAATCATCAATAAATTATAGAACGCGAATGAAATAAATGGGATTCTATTGGACTGTTCCGAAAATATCGGGTAATTAGTAATCTTTTGACGCGCGAATATTTGATAGTAATGCTACGGGTGCAAATACATTTAAACTTTCGGATCCGCTCGAGCATGCTAAATATACATATATTGGTCTTAACAGGATGCTGAATGGCGAGGCATGTACATATTAAAGCCCGACTGAAATTTCGAATTCTATCTGTTGATTCGATTAAAGCAGCGTCATCATGTGGAAGGAAGCAAAACGGATGTATGAATTCTTCACTATCTCTCTACCTAATTTTAAGCACGGATATTTGTATTCTATGTATATCGGTCCGCGTTCATTCACCCTCGATGATCAGTTAAGCACAGTTCGCGCATTGTTCGAATTAAGAGGGTACTGCACCGTTGGATAATTGAGTCAATATTTTATTTCGTGTTGGATTACTTAATAATCGGATTGATACTTTTAGCCGATAATTAAATAACAGGCAAACCAATTGCTAGAGCAATTGTCATAGATTATATATACCTTGTTCCTTCACAAAGCATCGAAGTTGTGTAATAAATACGTTCGGTTATGTTTGCCGTCTCTTCTCATTTATTAAAATATATCATACTTATTATTAGCCTTTTTGGGGTTTTTAAATACATTTATTCTATTCTGGGCTACATTTTTATTATTTTTACCATCAAATTTAGTCAAAAGTTACTATTTGATGACAGGTAAACCATTTCTAAAGTGTATTCTTTATGTATAATGGGGTTAAAATGGTTATTTTTAATTGGTGAACTAAGTACACCACGCGCCTGGTCGTGTAACTTTCAATAGCGCGCACGCTCGAGGGTTAATAAAGCACAGAATTAACAACCGACTTGTTTTCAATCGCGGTTATTTACAAATCGTTAAAATCCGAGTATATTTATATTTGCAACCGAATTCATGAGTCAAAGCGTTCAACAACGTTGCGAACAATATTATTCCGCGCGTGGATTAGAAATATGATAAATTATTTCGCACATAGCCTTATCAAACAATTTTTTGATGGAATGAAACGGATCTAGATCGATTGAAATTTCCAAAATGGACGAGGTTTCCGGCTTCTGGATCGATCATGCGTAATGCGACGCGACGTGGAAACGCGGCATAGCACCGTGACGCACCGTCGAATTAGTTAGAGGTGACAAATTAATGAGACGATTATTGGAAGCGACGAATTTCGACCGCTACTTTAGGCCAGCAGTGACCAGCGTCGCGACCAACTATTTTATCGCGGGTGAACCGTGCGCGACGCCGCATGCGAGACGCCATAACGGTTTCATTAAAACGGTCAACGCGACGGGTTCCGCGGTCCATTATTCGTTTTTACGAGCCAAGGAAAATAGCTTCAGTCAGTCGGCGCTCTTGTGAACTGTGTTGTTTCAAGGCTCGGATGAAAGTATTGTTCGCCTTGGGAAAGAGTACTCGTTGTCACACTTAACCTCGGTTTCATAGCTCCTCGACTGTGTACCATATATACTCCGCGTTTTACACACACGCTCGCCTTTATCGCGCACTTTGAATTCTTATTATTATTTCACGTTCAACCCCTTGCTCTACGATTTTCTTTTGATTTTTCTTTTCACGATCATTGGCATTATAGAATTGATCAAAATATGGCAACTATATCAATTACGATCGTATTTTAATTTAATAACATTCCTAAATTATCATGAAACAATATTTCGAATGATTTTATGGAAGAATGTGAATACGAAAAAAATTGTTGGAATTCACACTGCAGTATCAGGGACATTCATAGTGATTTTTGTGCCGCAGCAATGAGCTCCACCTTCACTATAATTAATTTATTAATTGTACAAATTTATTTGGGTCAAAGTATTTGTTTCTACGTATTTCAATCTGATTGGGAAAAATACAGTAAAACGTACGTGATCATCAGAAAATTGTTGAATGAACTTTATTGAAACACATATACTGTAGATGTCCGACTAATGTCGGCCTTTTCTACTTCACTACACCGCTGCAAGAGCACTCGTGATTTTGTTCAACGACAAACATGTTTCTAATCGACGTGTTCGATTTCTAAATATTTAATTGAATTGTTTGTGCGTGAAACATAAATGAATAAACGTTTGGTCTTTCCGAATCAAATAGAATACCGAATTGAGAGCGCTCTGATCCGTAAAATCATTGCGGACACACGGCAACCTGATTCCTAACGAAATAAATACGGCCGGATTGTATTTATAAAAAGAGGCCGTGACGGTCGTCGGTTGTTTAATTAACCGGTTAAATTCGCAATGAGTCGTAGCGAGATCGGTAACGGGTTTTTGTTGAACGCTTAAATGCCGGCCGCGTGATTCCCGCGGATTTATTCCGCGACACGGACAACGCGTGTTTCCTATCGGTACTAATGCGTGCGCTGCGTGACTCGACAGCAGTTTATTCACCGACCGAAACATTACAATAAATTTCGGCCGGATAAATCGACTATTAAATTTCAAAGTGCCCCGATAAATACGCTGAAAAATATAAAGCACCTTTCGACAACGCTGTCGACAGTTCTACCTCGAAAATGGTTCTATTTCAAGTCATCGTTTCATCTTGTCTCCGCTCCGCGTTTAACCCTTTAGACTCGAAGCTATTTTAATTCCGAAATCAAGACGTATCTTTCAACCTATTATTATTATTTAATTATTATTATTCTATGTAATCTTTTGAACAAGAACTTTTAGCAATTTATAGAATACAAAAGAAGTTAATCATTTAAATACTGTTTCGAATGCTAAGGCTCAGGCCTCAATAACTAAAAATTCTATTCAAAAATGACTTTTCCGGAATCACTTCACTCACGGTAAAGCTCGACGAAACTCGACGCGTGCCTCCCAACACTCGGGGAGCAACTGAACTGTCTTCGCACCTTATTTGTTTAGGCGACGACGGCTCGTTTCCCAGGTGTGCCTGCCGTTGTCGTCGATTTCCGACGCGTTTTCGAAGGAAACCATTTTCACAGCTCTTTCTGAAACCAGCGCCGCCACTAAAGTTTTATTCATGATAGATACGGCTATTTCCAGCCCGTCTGACCTCGTCGTTTCCCGTGATTCCAATTCGACAAGGAACCCCACGCATCGGCCACCCCCGCAGCGCGTCATTAGCCCCGTCGCGTCGTCGTTTCGTTAGCAAAAGGGCTGGGAAGATTTATGGGGTGCTAAAGACACTCCGCCTCTGAGCCGATGGTTAATTCCAGCGGAACCAAGGATTGCGGGAACCCTTGGGCCGAGTTCTCGCGATAACACGGCGAATTAAAATCACGGAAGTGGAAGGGAGCGTAGGATGCATCCTTGAAGAAGGGTGTCGATTCGATCGGGGGTATTTCCGAAGGGTCGCGAAAATAGCTAGGCCTGGAGAGTTGGAGCAGAGCGGGGGTTGGGGGTCGAGGGCGAAGTGGATCCTTCGCCTTCTAGGCTGCGATAAGACGTGAAATGGACGCCCGTCTTTCCCCGAGCCCACGCGAACCACGCGAGCGATGCGCCGATAAGCCCCGCCGACCGGAGTTCCAGCTCCGTAGATATGGATTTTCACTCGAGACGAAAGAAGAGCATTCCCGACGGCCCCATAACAATACGGTTCGACGGCTCGCGTGGCTGGAGTCGACTTCGGTATCACGAAGGTGACGAAGAAAGGAACTACCTGCACGTGGGGAGAGGTGTGCATGTCTCTGTAGAATCTGGAAGAGGGGGATTGGCTTCGGAGAAGAGTGCCTCGAAGAAAGAAAAAGAGACATGCTCTATCTCGGCTGACGTAGGCCGTGGAAGTCAGCGGTTCAAGCTGTAACGTTATCTCCGGACGATAACGATGGAATAGCCATTGCGGAGGTACAGTGGGTCTACAAAGTATTCCTACAAAGTTTAAAGACGAATCACTTTTTCAAATTTCGACCCAACAACTTGACTTTTTTTCAGTCGTTAGAAGGATCAGCTTACCAGCTAGAGTGTAAATAATTCTTTGGCGGATGAAAGGTGGCGATTTTTTAATTTTTTATCTGTGCCTGTAATGAAAATATAAAATATATATTTTGTAAATCTAACTAAGTCAGTTATATTACATGTATATTGTTTCATTGAAATCGGTTGACGCATAAGAAAGCTGTGGGCATTGTAAGATGTAGAGATCTTTGAATCTAGGGTTTGCGATTCATTTAAGTCGCAGATTCATACAATTTTTCCTATTTTCAATCACATATATGTTGCACAAGAACCTTGATCGATTTCGATGAAACTTTGTACATGTATATGTATAACTTATTTAGACCTACCTAATGCACCTTCTAAATTTTCATTACATTGGTTTACATAATAAACCAATCCTTCCGAAGTCTGAAGAAAGCTCAAGCTATTGGGTCGAATTTCGAAAAAGTTATTCGTTTTTGAAAGGCGTACGAATACTTTGTACACCCACTGTAGCTCTTACCGCTGCTGGTTAGGAAAATGGTGGCCCGGTTCAATCCATCATTCACTCGTTCGAGTGCGCATCCCGACATGCAACCGCATGCAATCGTGTGTGCATACGGTCGACCGAAGGGAAGCTGAATCGAGCGGACCGGAGCGGATCGGTGCACGCCGTTGCGCCGAGAACGAAGAACAACCTCGAAGCCCCCGGCATCACCGCCGCCGCCGCCGCCGCCGCCGCCTGAATCGCATGTTACTGATCTTCGCCGTAGCTCGCGCCTCCCTCACGGCTTTGCTGACCACCGCCCCCGCAGTTCTCCGTCCGATAGCCGGATACCTTGGATAGAAGAGCGGTTAGATTTCTCCCAAGCCAGAGCCCGGCCGCCTCGTTTATCAAGCGCGTGATGAAGCTGTTGGGTTAGGCGAGCGCCTCGACGAGAGAGGCCACGGCATAAGCAAACCGCCCGTCTTATCTCGAATCGCAACGTCTTGTTAGAGCCACCCCCCTTCCATCTCCACCCCATCTCATCGAACCGTTTTCCACCCACCCTCTATATCTCTGTCTTTCTTCTTCGTAGTCTCGCGTTTCGTCGTTCTCTCGTTCTCCTGACGTTCCTTGAATTTCTCGCGGCGGACTCAAAGGAGAGCCGAGAATATTTTTCTGGCCGAAGATCTTCTCCTGCCACGGCATCCTTTACCATCCTTCCTTCTTTCTTTCTCTATTTTCTCCCGTTTCCCGTACCCCTACGCTTTTCCAACCCTCCATCCCGCCTCAACAGCGCCACCGACAGAGGAACGAGAAAATAGAACGTGAGTATTCGATAACGAGGTGGGCCGGCCCAGTTTCTACTCACTTCCCCAGGAAAATCTCCCGCGTCTACGTAGGCAGAGACGAATTTTTCCGCTGCATTTTCTTGACCCGGTTTCGCCGCATAAAGCGGAAGGGATCAGAAACGACAAGTTTCGCCAGTTCCGCGCGACAGAGTTCTCTGATAGTTCTTTCTTCCTCCCATGTCGGCTCCTTTTCTCTCGTCCCTCGACTCGACACTCTTTCGCGTTCTTTCTCTCTCGCTCTGGCTCGTCTCTCTTCCTTTTTTTTATATCACGTGCCAGCCACGCGTTCATTACTGCCCGCTTACGGCCTATGTCTTTTCCTTTCTTCTATTTTTTTTTCCTGTTTTACCGTCGCGCCCGGCAATGGAATGCGTGCTAGCAACGCGCGGCTTCGTTACCGCTTCAACAACGGGAAAGTCGATGCTGGATCTCTCTGGAAATTATGACGCGAATACGCGGCGTTGTTATTTGCGTCTAACAGTGAAATTTTTTGTTGCCGTTCCAGCGACGATCGCACCCGATACACTCCGAACCTAATGATCCTATGACGCAGTAGAAAACGATGCAATCGACCGACGAAAGTGGAGGTGTTTTTTGCAGAGCGGCTTGTTATTCAAACTTCGTCGAATTGTGTCTACTACAGGTTTTTGGTACTACATATTGATCCTTGCGAAGATCAAATTCAATTTTTTACAGGTTAAATCCAACATTAACGCGTTAAATTCTGTCCTCAGGCCGCGTATATCCCACCAGTGGTACTGACATATTTAATTAATGTGCTAACAACATATATTTTATATCCAGAATGGGGACCTTTATGCAAAATAAATATTTTCTAGCTATATTGCAACAATTTGGAGTGAAATGTTTGAAAATAATATAACAGTATTATTCAATGCTTCTAATATTTTTACTATTAGGTTATCCCAAAACTTCCTTTAATATTGCTAAATAAATATTAGATTGTTCAGAAACTTGGTTTTCCTAAAAAATATTTGAGCAATCGACAGAAACTTTAATTAATCAAGATCCACGATAGATGGCTGTGTAACAAGATTTCGTGTAACAATCGAGTCGATTTTTCAATTTTCAAAATTTCTCGTTCCGACGGTCCTCCTACAATATGTAAATAAACAAATATCGCTGTTCAGAATGCGAGACACGAAGAGTCACTTCCATTTTGCAAATGGAACGACAATAAAATTTTGATATGCTCGCATTAGTAAATTGACGAAATTTTCCGCGGACTACTTTCCAAAGTTCGAAAGTATCAATTTTGAGGATTAAATTGATCGTTCATGGTTTACTCTCGAAATGATTTTAAATATTTTGTTTACACGTGTAGAGAGCACACGATGAATTTTGAAAAACGTATCAATTCGATATCGTTCATTGATTTGTAAATATCGAATGTTAACATTCGCGGTCAACCACGATGTATGTAGTCTCCGTGCAAACAGCTTTTGTGGACGTGTGTTTACACATTCGCTGCGTAACGATCCAGGATGGTGATTGTCGGAGATCGTTAGACTATGTACAGTGGAGAGAAATAAATATCAACAAGTACCACTTTTCAGAACTTTCGAGTCCATTATTCAAACTATCATTGACGGTATTAAATATATCGGTATCGAATCAATTTATCAATTACTACACATTTACGTATCGTATGAGGTATTATACCAACTTCAAATCCGTACAATTTAAAAAATCCTAGGGAATTTCCATATTCTATGTCGAAAGTAGACTGCGGGTTTTTATGCATTCATGAAGGAACTAACTATAAACAATAAAACAGTGAAAGATTCGAAAAATCTATGAAAATTGTTACGTTATTCGCAATGCAAAAACTCTATTAAGGGATGAAGTAAATTTTTATCTAACACCTGCTGCCCACAATCGTTGCGAAATATTTCTACTTTAGAGTGGAGAGGGTTAAAAAGAGAAACACTTTACGAATGAATTTTTACCAGAATTTGAAAATTATATAATTTTCCTAAAAAATTGAGTTGCTTAGATTTTGTACTGTCTTCCATTCCATTAAAAACTAAACTTGCCCAGTGTTTGCACCGAGGTCTTCGATTGAAGAAGCGTTGGGAATAGCAGGGGTTAATTGCGAGCGCAAGATAAAGACAGATTGTTATTTCTAGAACAATGGTAGTTATCTTAATTGACGTAATCTGTCTCTCTTCCTCTCGAGAAAGAGTAGCTCGAAGGATGATCCAGCACCTCGAGAAAATCAGGATCGCTCGAAACCGAAGCGAACCAATGTCGCGACCGACTGCGCGAATGAACAGTTTTCCAGCGACTTGTCAGACGTTCCCAGAGAAACTTCACAACGAGATCCCGACTCAGTTTGCGGCGTTATAGAAGTTAGCCCCTTCTCAGCGTTTCCCAGCAGCACCGTGAAAGTTGTCGGCTAGTCGACGAGAGCGTCGAGTAAAACCGGTGAAAATATACGGTGGAATTTATATTAACAATACAGAGAAATTGATCCCAGGACGATCTAATTTACGTGATTTGATACACGACGCTCGTCACAGTTCCATTTCAGTTCCAAGTTTATCCTTCGAAACTTGTTTGCGCGCTCAGTGCAATCAACTTAACAGTAGGAATAGGTAAAAAGAGTCTTACGCGGAACGGCAATTACCTGAATCGCATTCCCCACCGATATAATTTCTCCGATTGACGCGATCTGCGACTTTCCTTCTACCTCGACGATCATCGATTTAATATCACGGCGACTGCAAACCGCTTCGTTATGAAATTAGTTGCTCGCTGAGATTCGAAGACGACTCTGAGGCGACGAATAAATGTTTGAACAGAATTTCTGCGCGTCAACCTTATTCGCTGAGCATTTATTTTAGCCACTTGTTGTGGATATGGTTTTAGGAAAGAAATGTAATGAGAATGCGGTATAAATACAAACGTGAAAGACAGTCTATATTATGTTGTTGTCATAGACTAAATGTAAGGAGAGAGAGTGATGAGCGTATGGAAGGAGAGTCTGTTGTCAACCGCCGAAGTGTGTTGTTGTGCTAAAGCGAGAGTAGAGATACGAGAGAGAAAGAGTGAGATAGAAAGAGAGACTAAAGTATTTGCGAGAGCACATGGTGCAAATATCTATTTCATTTATATATATTACGGTGTTGGTGCATATTAAACTTTTTTGACTCAGTAAAATACATTATATCTTCTTGCAAATCCACGCATATTTATTGTGTTAAATCCACACTTGTGTCTTGAGGGGGCACTACTTTATTCGCTCTGCTTCGTTTCTAGATCGAAAACGTGTCGATAGTGTATTTCAGGTGTCGCGAGAAACTGTAAATAGAATATACACCATCAGCTTTTCTCAATGTGTAGAAGTTGCTACAGGACACCGATCGGTATACTGGTGCTCGCTTAAATTTGCACGAGTCACCCTCAATCTCCAAATATGGAAGGAAACAAGGGAATAATTTGAGTGAGTGACAAATAAATTAGAATATATCTTGCAAATTTTAAGGGGACACTACTCTATTTGCTCTGCTTCGTTTCTATATCGAAAACGTGTCGATAGTGTATTTCACGTGTCGCGAGAAACTGTAAATAGAATACACGCCATCGAGTTTTTTCAACATGTACAAGATCCTAGCGATTCTGTCTACATGTCAGCCAGTGGAAATTCTGTCGGGTTGGCCCGCAACAGGAATTTCCTCTGACAGGGTTCGCTTTACACCATTGTGCTGTCCAGTTGCGTCACATATTAAAAATTTGTTCGGGGAACGAATCACAGCTCGCATAGAGATACAGACTCGTATATACACTTCCCATCGAATTATTCAGAAACATTGATATTACGGTGTACCAACAAACCAGAAACACTCCAAGAATCTATTTCTTGTAAATTGATCAGATTTAAATTTGATGGGAATTAATCCTCGGGATGCTGCCATTTACTTTTAATTTACCGTGACAAAGACTTCCGGTGTTTCATTTCGGGACTCGTCTCGTTTAATCCAATTATTATTCATCAATGTGTCAACTTTCTATTTTCACGTACAACTATGGACACGTCCATAAAATATGGTAATTAAAGAATACAAGCTTCCAGGTTGATTTGATTGTTTCATTTTGATTAGATGTAGCTGTCATACGATAATAATCGAATGAGAAATTAAATATATACATATATGATTTGAATAAATGTTGGAGAAAAGAGATTGATAAATTGTGGGATGATTTAAATTTGAAAAATTCGAAAATGTAAGAATAACAATTTAGATTTAGAGAATATATAGGATATATTTTAGTCAAAATTAAATACCATTTTTATTTTATAATATAGGTTCGTTAATAACAAAACATCGTTTGTATTTCACTATAGCCTCGAAGCTATGCGCGTCTGCAGCGATGCATCGTGCAACGACAACGACCGTTCGTTCCGTGTATCGATCGGACAACGCAGCAGAATTAAATAACAATTATTTAATCACGCGTGGTGTAGTCGGTAGACTGTATCCTCGACTGGGTTGGTAGCGGTTCAGTTGGCAGCGCGACGGCATAATCAAACCTC
Source organism: Lasioglossum morio (assembly GCA_916610235.2). Lineage (NCBI taxonomy): Eukaryota > Metazoa > Arthropoda > Insecta > Hymenoptera > Halictidae > Lasioglossum > Lasioglossum morio. The sequence continues at coordinate 3,137,081 of OU744334.1, read as the reverse complement.
GTTAGCACTGTCGCCGAGTGCTCGGGCACTGTCGTCACTGTTGCGCTCGATGCACCATTAGGTTCGTCAACCTAATTCACAGTAGTTTACACTCGCTGGCGCGCACGCAGTCTGCGCTTCTTTGAGCGTCCGTCCGCAAAGAAGAAAAAAAAAAGCGAGGAGAGTAAAAACCGCACGCTCGCGGATTCCGGCTTTGAGAGCAAAGAAACAGCGAGCAGAGGCTTAATTAATATCGCCGTATCTGTCTTTCATCTTCCGTCCGACAAACATCAAAACAACATCGTCGTTACACGGAACGATGAGCTACGTAACAAGTCGTCATCTTGATAACCAGTCGAGGGATCGCGAGAATACTTGACAGATTACTTAACGGAGTAACAGCAGCTGCAGTCGGTTACGCGACACGGCTCTAACATATTGAGATAACACTCGGCGTTCTAATGAACGTACGAGTTACAGACGAATGCGGGATTTCGTTTTGCCAATCTTTCTTCATTAATCTTACGGGAACTATTTCAGAAAATCTCAATTGGCATATCGCGCATGGGGCAGACTGTAATGAAAAATCTGTGCTGAATATTTTTTTCATTATTTAGCAACGTGTCCAAAGAATACGAATTACTAGATTGTCGCTGAATGTTTATTTTGTTGCGAAAATATTTTCAAAGTATTCCTCGATGCACGTCTGTTTGTTCTTCCGCTTTTTCTTGGCACATCTGTGACTGAGTCGCTATGTTAGCATTCGCTACATAATATATCGGCTACTGTTCGTTGGCAAGCCTCGCGATTTCTATTCAGAAATATTTATGAACAGGTCAGCCGTGACTTCCGCGCATAATAATAAAAAAGAAAGACTTGACATTTATATTTATTAGTTTAAAATTCTTCATGTCTAGTCTGACTCGTTAAAATACGGAAAGAAGTTAAGAAAATCAGGCGATTTTGATTTTGTCCCCAGGAGTTGCAAAGTCGTTCCTGTGAATATTTCCACGAACCTGGAGTCGGAGAAAGAAAACAGTTCTCAACGAGGGAGCTTTTCCCAACGGTGTTCGATGAATCCGGCGCGAAGCCCAGTTAGCCGGCCGAATTCCTTTCGGTTCTTACCTTGCTCCATTTATCAAGGGCTCATTCAGACATTTCGAACAGCCTCTTGGCCACTCTGAACAAGGGTAACGCACGGGTACGGCTCTCGGTGCAGCAACGAGCACAGTTCACCAGAGCGTCCGCTTTAAACGGTTCGATCTGCAAAGCGGCGAGTGGTTCCCGTCAGCGTTTTCCGGACGAGAAATTTTTCCGGCCACTCGATTTCCTCTGCTCACTTTCGACACCGGTCGTTCCGGAGGGCGCGATCGTGTCCAGTCCGTCACGGGTTTTCTTTGATACCCTTTGCGCCGCGCCGGCTCCCTCGCGCAGCCAATTTAAACGAGGCGTAATTAAACGTTATCCAATTTACGAGGACGCGTTCAACGGCCAGTCGACAACTCACCGAGTCATTACGTGATCGAAAACTGAACGGTCTTTATAGAGACCCATTAGTATTCTTACTCGTTTCTATCACGACGTACGATAAATTTGTTTAATCATATATCAATCAGTTTTATGCATATTTATTGTCAAAAATCATTTTTTTTTGTGAATAATTACCAGCCAACAACCGTAGTCCCGTTGAAAGCACCGGTTCTCGTTAGATCACCGAAGTTAAACAATGTGGAACGTGAACGGCACTAGGATGGGTGACCGTCTGGTAAAAAACCGGAAAGTGACCCACCCGGGATGTTTTTCACGTGTTGTTGGCAAAAGGTGGTTCGGAACCCACCATAAACAAGTAGGTCCCGCTGAAAAGGCGATGGTGAGAGAGGAAAGAGGAAAAGAGGATTGGTAAATGAATTTGAAACCCTGAGGGGACCAAATATCATGTTACATTGTGAATAATTACCATTGCGTATTATTCGTAACCAAGTGAGGGAAATGATATAGTTAGAACTTGAGGAGCGTCACGAAGCTATAGTGTAGTCCCAATGTCCACGCGTTGACCAATACTTCGTTCAACAAATATTTTGGATACAGATAAACATTGAGGAAAAAGGAAAATTATTCCGACACCACTGAGTTACGATTTTGTGCTTTTTTCCGGTAGATCATGACAAACCACTGTGCACCGGTTCACTGGCTGCGGGACAAGCTTACTCCGCCAGTTTCGTCGAAGACAATGGGTCCCATCAGTCGGCAAGACCGCCCCCGTGTAAGACGTCGGCGAAAGACGTTCCGAGACGTCTGAACATTCGCGCATTATAATATCAATGCAACGTGGGACGGGTGTACATTCGTAATCCTGGTTGCAGACAGACGGTGGATGTGTTCGTTCGCCGGATAATGCGGCGGATCCGTTATCTGTCCGTAGCGGATATTAGAGGTGTCCGCGTTGTTGTAACAGTATGCGGAAAGTCCGTGAAAAATGATACAATATGAATTTACTTGCGTAATGAACGCTAAAAGTTTTCGACGTAAAGAAGGACAGCGTATGGAAAATTCTTTGAACTCCAGGGTAACGATAAAGCCTAAGGGTGGTGGAAGTATTAGGGGAATTAATATCTGTAGCAGCTAAACAACAAGCTGGAACAGACAACGTCCTTCCTCGTCACCGACTGCTACCCGAAACAAATCAACTCATCGCGGGCAAAAGTCATCAGGTTATCGAACCTACGCCAGCGAAGACAAAGGTCCCTCTATACTTTCTACATATATTTTGTAAATACAATTTTCTCTCTCTCTCTCTCTCTCTCTACATATATATGTATTGTTGCAATATTAATCCGTAAACTTTGCCGTGATCCCAGCTTATACTCGATTATTAATCAGGCAGGAACAAACGATATATTTGAACACTCACTTTGCAAGATATATTTTAATATTCAGTATATTAAGAGAGGTTTATAATGAGATATAAATACAAAGTAATTGACACGCGTGTTTGCTTTCATATGACTTGAACATGAATGTGACCGTAAGCCGAAAACGTAATTAGAGTTGTAATGTCCACATAGGCATTATCGTCCTATTCTACATTATCAATCGATGTGTATGAAGATGTCGCGTATTCCAACATATATATAATAAATAATTTAATAAGTTAATTTTAAGTCTAAGTTTAAGTTTAAGGTAAAGTTAGTATATAGTAATTAAACTAATTTAGATGAAGGATAGGCTAAGAGCAGCGTGAAAGGGAGCGAAACGGAAGAAAGGGGAGTTATGTCTAAGAATTGTAACTCTAAGGGGAATCAAAATAAAAATATATATACTATCTACATATATACTACCACGCACCTTCCTTTTTGTTTAAGAGCGGTGGGGGAATCCTCTTACGGACATCCTCTCCTCCGATGGTGATTGGAGAGAGTAGTGTGGGGCTCGACTCCCCCCTCAGATGAAGTTTGGAGGGATTACATTGCCTATAGCATTCGCCATACCCACTAAACCCTCACTTTCCAGGACCTACAAGGACCTTCTTCACATCCTAATGTACGGGAATTAAACACCTCCGCCGGCCCGCTCAACGCATTTAGCGGAGGTGTATTTACCGGTCCTGTCTACGCCTGTTCTTGTCTAATACTACTACTACCACGCACCTGTCATCGCCACACACAAAGCACAGAGCATTAAAAAGAATTTAAAGTCAAGAACAGGTGTGGTCAGGAGTCGAAGGTATTGTCCTCGTAGACTGCGAAAAGCGAGTCAGAGGACAATATCTCCGGCTAGAAGAAAGAAGAGTTACAGGGTCCTTTCGGCTCCTGGACAGCGGGGATTTAGTGAGTATGTCCTACCCTTAGTTTTATTTCGGATGGATGAACCCCACACTACCCCCTCGACCATCATCGGAGAGGGGGTGTGCGTAAAATGCATTTCCCCGTTGTCCTTAAAAAAAGAACATTAAAAAGAATACCCAAGGCATTTCGCGCGATCTCAAGATTATCTTTGCATTAGATTGTAAGGAATAGCCGTATTTATTATAAGAAATCATTGACAGCCGTGTTTGTCACGGGCGCGTTCGTTTCGATCTGATATTCTTTTTACAATTCGTTGGCAATTACAATTTTAGAATTCTTCTGTTCCGATTCTCTATTTTATAAATTTAACTATACATAGAGTTGTCTGTTAATACACACACGTACGTACATACAATACACACACATCATTCGTACTTTAACCCTATAGATTTTACAGATTGACGGAATAAAGAGGTTCTGTCGATATTTCTTTCTCCGTAGAAGTTCCTTTCTGTACGTAGTAGTGGGGAGTTCCTGTCGTAAAGCAACCCTGTCGGGGCATCAGGACGAATGCCGGGAACCATTGCACGACGGTGAGGATTTGTTTCAACGGTTTCGGACATTGTTGGCTCGCAACCGAGGGAATCGTCCGTCTCTGTGGAAAACTTCATCGTGCTCTTACCCAGGAGAAAGTTAAACATCAGGGTTGCGCACGCGGGGCCCCTCCAACAATAAGGTAAACAGCCGTCCGCGGAACAATGAACAATGCGTGTAAAGTATCCGCAGACAGACTACCAGGGGCGGATTTTCTTCTCGAATAATCAAAGGGCCCGTGGAAGGCGGTTGTAGTCGTGCGGCAGCTCGGGAACTCGGTTAGCATGCCGTCCCGAGCTACGTCGGATATCTCCGAGAGAATATTCCTCCTCGGCGCGGCACGGGCGCAGCGAAAGCTCGACATTCTCGTGGAAAATTGTACTACGTTAGTTCGACTGGGGGCGGAAACGGTGGGGAGGGGCAAGTTCAAGTTGTTCCCGCGGCGGGATATTGCCCTGGCAAAACCAACTCCGCAGTCCGGTATTCGAACGCGTCCGAGATGGTCAAACATAATTTTACCGGCGAAACGAACCTGATTCGGACGTACCAAACGCACAGTGCACAGAATGGCCATTCTACCTTAACACTTTGCCGACCGGAAGCCTATTAATAGGATTTTCAATAATTCTGCTGTACCAAAAAAAAGCATAGAAATTTTCTGTGACATTGCAATCTTAAATGAAACTATTAGACGACGTTATTGAGGGTGACTTAGTTCATACTAAATGCTAAATGAAAATTTAGCCATGTACCATACATTTTTCAAAAATATGCAATAATCACCGGTCGGTAATGTGTTAATGTTCACACTGAGGAATGAATTTAATCATAGTTCTTTTTTTTTATTAAGCTATTATACTCCACATGGGATTATTAGCAGCATGCACATGGCTGTGCATGCTAACGTTACAAGGACATCTTATAAACTAGAATTGAACAATATAATGAACATTTTTTAGTACAATATTAATATTAGAGATATAAGCAGTGAGACTTCAGGAATGTATGTATATAAAATAGGGGGCAAAGAGTGGGTCCGCACAAAAAGGAATCTATTGTATAGGGTGGAAAGTATCCCTTGCTGCAAAGTTTGCGAATCAAATTACTTCTGTTATTATCATAAATCGAACATTGCCATAATACATGATTAGGATCCTGTATCAGATAACCACATGGACAGCTTGTGTCATCAGCAAAGTTAATCCTAAAAAGGGAGGCCCTCAGTTGGTAGTGTCCAGATCGAAATCTATTAACCCAGCAAATAAATTTTCTAGGGAGCCTGAGGTGGTTAAACCAAGGTTTGGATCCAGAGTGATAAAAGGATTCGAAAAATTTTATGCCCTTGTACTCTGCCTCTTTAAGAATAATCATAGTTCTTTAATGGAACGATTTAAATTTTACCCATGGTTCTTGTCGCATTTTTTATCCTATGATGCTCGCGACATATCATTGCTATACACCATGTACAATATGTATAATTGATTTCATGGGAATATAATTGTTCTCTGTTCACGGTGATTGAATACAAGTGCAGCCAGTATTAAACACACGCGTTTTAATGTAGTAAAACTGTAGCTTACACTCTAGTACAATATAATTAGACATTACTTGTGCGTAGCGAGCACGAGGCAACAACGATTTACTAAAATGCAGTTTTTCTTCTCAAATCATATGGAAACACGAAGAAACTATACTAGATAAGTAAACTAGTCGGTGACTGGTACCGGCGAGGTTTCCGGGGCAAATGGCTGGTAGCGCATGGTGGTGAAGTGGGCCCTGTGGTAAATCACTCGGCGAAATTGCAGACGCTGGCGAATGTAAAGGATAAAAAAGGGGATGGGTCGTAAAGGTAGCGGTGGCGGCAGCGTCGCGACGCGTCTCGCCGGGGAACGGACTGGCGCGGTGTACGGCCGAGAATAAAGAATGAAACGGGGAATAATGTACGCGGAATGATCGTTAGCAGAGACAGACGTTTCGCCGTGGCCCGCAATCTGGGGGTTTATTACTGTCGAAATGGATTCCCCGCGAGCAGACGCGGAAAGCGATTCCGACACACCGCACCGCCCCGCGGGGCTTCACGGCTGAGCAGCGCGGACCCACGCGGAATTGCTTCTTCCACGTGGTAGAAAATATTTGTCTACCGTCAGACGTATGAAACACGGCCGCCGCTCTTTACTTTTCCCTGGACCCCCCACACTGGGACGAGCAACCTGATGACTGTCTGTTCTCTGGTCCAGAGAAATCTCCGGCACAATGCAGACCCGTACTTTCGTTGCCCTTTGAGCACGCTCGCCGGCGGATCTCTGTGTCGTCGAACCCGCTGAGACCTAATCGAATCATTTCATTGTTCTCGATCTCCGAAAAGAGCGAACACGATTCTACTCCGCTGGAACACTCGAGACTTTCGTGTATGATTTTTTCGTACTGTTATCCTTACCATAACCCTGAAGTAAGATCGAAACGTTGAAATTAATGTGGTAATTTACAAGAGTGTTTTCAAAGAACAATTGATCGAACCAGTGCGCCGATAGCATTAATGTATTTGTTATTAACAACTCTACGATCGACATAAGGAAATAGTTATCATTAACCTTTTGCACTTGGTTGGAGCTATTTTAACTTGAAAATTAAACATTTCTTCTGGCATAGAATAATTACATTCTACATCTTTTTTTCAATTTATGGATATGAAGTTGATGTTGTGAAGCATATTCAGTCGGTCATTTAATAATCGGTGTCCGTACACGACACCTGCGATAAGCAGTATGCGACCCATCACCATCGAAGATACTTGACACTCCCTTTGTTCAGAAGCCACCCAGTAACAAAAACATGTATAAGAAACGCAGAGCTCAATAATATGTCAGTCAGTCTTGGGTTTGAAACAAATGAAGCACGTCTCTTTTATACCTTCCGACTCCTTATCCCGTTACAATTCGCGATACGTATAGTGACATTGCTACGGCCTTGCCTATACAGGGTGTCCCAAAACTACCCTAGGAGCCGAAAATGGGAGGTTCCTTGGGTCATTTGAAGCGATATTTTCCTTAACAAAAATGTTATCCGCGGCTTTGTTTAGGAGTTATTAACGAAAAACACGGACCAATCAGAGCGCGACCTAGATGCGAGTTGGTAAAATCGGCTCAGCGCGCCAACTGTCCATTGGCCGACTGTGCCAACTCGCGTCTAGCTCGCGCTCTGATTGGTCCGTATTTTTCGTTAATAACTCCCAAACAAAGTCGCGGATAATATTTTTGCAAAGGAAAATGTCGCTTCAAATGACCCAAGGAACCTCCTATTTTCGGCTCCTAGGGTAGTTTTGGGACACCCTGTATTTTTTTTGATACCGGTCAGTGAAACTCCGGTTTAATTATAAACAGTTAGTGTTTTGTTTACGTCACGAATAAATCCCGTGACAATGTAATACCTCATACAATACTGATAGGTGTAGTAATCGATTAGATACCAACATATTTAATAATGTAAACGATATTTTATGTCTAAGAGTCTTGATTTTTAATTGAGACGATTCGAACTTTCGGATTTATCGTCGAATCTGGTAGAGGTAGGGTTCAACTAGCATCTCTTGGGAAACACTGCGAGCCAATAGGAAGTGTTTTTCTGCACGGAGATTTCACCTGGAATATTTTCTCAGGGGAGGATATGGGAGCGTCGCCCGGGTCAGGCGAGAGAATTCACTTTCCGAGGTTGGAAAGGTGACCGCCACAGTGTCCCGAGGCCGAAAGTTATCGGCCTTAACTCTCGACTCCGGCCCTAAGAAATTCATTTCGCCCTTTTGATTATTCACGAGCTGGACGTCTGATCGTGCAATCACGTGACATTATTCCCAGCGGCGAAGGAGCGGGAACTGGACGGAGAACTTTTGGAGGAAATACAGCGTTTCGATGGATCCTGAAGAATAATAATCCCAACGTGTCCGGATGAATTCCAATACCAGCTCGATATTTCCATTTATTAAGATCCAGATGGATTCTTTTCCGAACCGTAAAACCTTCGAACACCTCTAATAAGTCGCGAAGTAAAGCAAGTATGATTTTTTATTAGCCACAACGGTTAACAGTGTGCAACATAAGAGATGCACCAAATCAGTTTGATAAAATGAAAAAAAGATTATCGTAATATTTTAAGAGAAGTCGCAAGTTTCGAGGTCGAGGTGCAAAGTCCGCTGATTGGTCAGTTAGGCGATCGAGCAATAATTCGGAAGCGGGAGCATGACTATTATTGGCGAGAAAAAGTGTCGATTTTCTCCTCGAATGGAGCCTTACGGAGGCCGTAACGCGGGGGAAAATTGTCGGGCGCAACGATGGAGGATTGCGAGCACGTACGAAATCACGGGAATCCAATTGTTTCAATTGTCGCCGGTATTGCACACCGTATTATATTAGATACGACGGCGAAGTGGGTCGGCGCGAATTATATTCGGAGTTAAGCCAGCTAAGAATGACGCTTTATCGAGTGGAACGATCTGCGACTCGAGAGCAACGGAGGCTAATCGATCGGCTGTGGGTTCCATTTGTTTCGTTTCATTCGACGATCAAAATAATTGTAATTGATTCGATCCTCTTATTTGAAACCGACTTATTTGAAACACTATGAAACTACGAAAAAAAAATGGATATTAATATTAAAATCTTCGTCGTTTCCGTCAGCATTTATTTTCGAACTTGTTCAAATGACCTGTTAAAGTGGATTAAGGATTTGCTCGAGAAAAATGATCTGGATGCGTCGAACCACTGGCAGAATGCGGTGTGCTTTTTAAGAATTAATGGAGGAGAACACACAGCGAGAACAACATGCCGGAAATCTGGTTGGCAAATAAGGAAGCTCAAAGGAAACTAAAACTATTCTGTGAGGAGAGAAAGGATCTAGAGAAAGAGGTGTACTGCAATTCATTTTTCGAGATAATAGTTCCCACAGAACGTATTAAACATAATCATCTGAAATACTATTTCGTTGTAGACCCTATTAAAAATAATTGATACGTGTTTTCATGATATATTAGAAATAATTGTATTCGTACGAAAATATCATGTTCACTCCACGACGTATAAATATAATTGCAACCGTTAAAAAAACATGTACGAAGGTATAATAATACGCGAAATCTTCATTACACGAAAAATCGCAAAAATATTTCGCTCGAATTACCGTTCGCTGGCTGGAAAAATATCATACGTACCGTTGGGATCACGTAAACATTTCAAACAAGCATTGATACGCAGGTAAGTATTTGTTTTCAATTAATCGACGTATTTTGCAAAGCGATCTCTGAAAATACTTTTCGTTCCGGATACTATTTCATCGGGCATTGGTTCGAGAGAATGATTTGTACACGTTTGATAATATCCATCGAGATCGTGTACACCGCGCACGGAAATTAGAGGAGTAAACCAGATTCTGGAGCATGATTCCTGGCGTACACCAGCTGCTATCGAAAGTTCTTTGATTTTAACACAGCACTGATCGCTCTGACCCACTGTACGGCGTAAATTCGACGCTTATGAATTCGCGATGCGCATTCTGACAAGAGAGCGGGAAAGGGCGGTCAAAAGGGGCGAAAGATGAAAAGAGAGAGAGAGAGAGAGAGAGAGAGAGAGAGAGAGAGAGAGAGAGAAAGGGTGAGAAGGATAGAGGAAACGACAGCAGCGCAAGCTCGTAAGCTCTAATCGTTTGGGCCAGGGTATTACTACGCGATTCTCGAGTATGCGCTTCCTGCGAAAGCAACGTAATCCCGATTTCATACTGTTGCATGTTTAACCCGCGTGCAGTGTTTAACGACGCTATCGATCGGGATAACACAGTCTGTTAACGAAGAACGCCCGTGTCGCGAGGGTAAAATGCAAACGGTGCATGTTTGAATAGGGCCGAAGGTTCGGCTCTCGATTATCCAGGTGTCACGGTTTTCGACACTCGGCCTATAAATACGTGGCGTTATTTAACCCCTATCCGTGTTAACCGACCGTGGCCTGAAACTTTTATTTCCGTGTGCGACGTCACCCCGCGTAAAAACAACGGCTCACTCCGCTCGAAAAAGTTATCGAACGCGGAACGGATCGTTTGGGAATAAATAGGTCGTGAAACATTGTAGAATAAATGGGTCGCTCGCCGAATATCCACGCCATAACGTTTTCGTGTAATGTGTCCGATCATTAAACATTACCATCACTTCCGACGCGAAGCTGGCGGTTTGCGGAGCTCCGTAATCTTCGACTGTTATTACAGATTTATGGACTGAAATATTAGTTGCATAATATGATGCACGATAAGCAGGTAATTTTGCTTGTAAATGAAAATGGACGGGTTATCTGAGAAATGGCAACAAGTTGTTACAAGTAATGAAAGTAGAATTTATAAAAATACATGTTTAATATTGTGTTTTCCTTTAAATATGACCGAACTTTCCCTCATTTCCCAATTGTATTTATCAGATATAGGTCTTGGTTTCAGCTCAACGCAATATAATTGCTCGCCACGACATCAATTAAAGTGCAAAGCAAATACTGGTGAAATATTACCCGGTGGTCTTTTGTGCGACCATTTGCCAGAGATGTGTGCTTGTTAATTAAACCATCGTTGTTCTACCGTGCGCGCAAACACGTGAAATAGAAATAATAATACAGTCGATGTGTCGTACAAGTGGAAACATCGCGGTATGGTCAGGCAGCGTAGGCTAATTGCAAATGAAAAGTCGACCTGTCGGAGGACGACGTACGACGAAATGAAATTCCGTGTTTTCCGCTTTGCATATAGGATTATTTTCTCCGTGATTGCATCATCATACTCGACTTGTCCAGCGTATTTACATAATGTTCCATTGTTGAAGTAAGCTCGCGGCCGCTCAGGAGTCACGAAATTGCTGTCTGTAATTGTAATTAGAAAGATTATATCATTTCGTCGAGGAAGTGGAGCGTTGGGGACCGCCTCTGCGCGTCCTGGCTTGTTAAAAAAAGGAAAAGTGGGTCGCGCCAAAGTACGAAATTCTTTTGCCCTGCTAAACAAATGGAAATATTATCTCTGCTATTTGCTCGGCTCTAACCGGGCGCTCCGAAGCTCGCTGTCTTTATTCATCGACAGAGGTGGCCGGGAAACTATTACGTTTTGGTCCATCGAGAATGGACCAATTAGGAGGATGCAGAAAAAGGTGAATTTTTATTTGCGATCGACGTGGGCACTTTCAGTAGAAGCTACAAACTCGAACAAGAAGGACCAATGAAAAGGCGAAGTCAGAGAAACTGAGAACCCAGTTGAGATCTCAGAACTGAGCTCGACCGAGAATTGAGAATTGTGAACCGAGGACCAAGTCGCACAGCAAACTAACTTCCACTGAGAATCGTGTTTAGAACAGGTATTTGGGAGCATTTCCAAAATTGGGTCGCGCTAACTTACGAAATCCTTTTGTCCTGCTAAACAAATGGCAACATTATCTCTGTTATTTACCCGGCTCTATCCGGCGAAGGCTCTAAAGTACGGATTATTTATTAGAGGTACCGAGAAGCTTCCCGAGAGTTGAGAAAAGCAAACGATACGGCGCAACCGGCTCAGCCTCGACCTCGGCCCATAGCGTAGAGTCGATTCTGCTCCGGGGCGAGTCAAAAGCGCGAAATTAATGGGAAGATGGACAGGAAAACGTAATCGGGTCGGCGAGTTAATTCACGCGGCCTGGCCCTCTCGATCCATGCCTTTTGAGGCTCGATAGAAGCGGGTTTCGGCGTGGATAATCGGCGCGCTAATCTGGCGGTAAGCCAGACGTGATATTCCAGTTGCAAGCACGGCCCGTCGCACGGTATCAAGCCGGACTAATCGAGACTTCAACTGGTTAAGACCCGAAATTCTGTCGTACTAATCGGCCTATAATTTTATAGCAGACGTTATTCCGGCCAGCAGCCCGCTACCGATCTATTTTTCCTCGCCGTTTCGCGAACGACTTACGTCTCCCGCCGAATCGACACTTAACCCTTGTGTAATCAACCGGGTATCTATTTGCTGCATTTCATTCAACAACTCCTGTTAATGTTCCTCTGAAAATATTATAAAATTTCTCTGAATGTCCATTCATTGCTCGTTGATATATTCATGTACCTATAGTCTTGAAATGAGAATTTGCGAAAATATGTGAAATACTGAAAGTTGTAAGGGTTAATGAACAAAAAGGAAAGATACTATAACGAAACCGCTTAATAAGCCTTAACGGCGTAGCGAAAAGAAAATATTGTTTATATAAATGTTCGTAGCTCGACGCGTTCATGGACTCGTACAAATCGTAACAAACCGCGACTCGGTTATTTTAAATTCGCATGGCAACGTACAGATCACACACACACATCCGCAGACGCACCAATACGCAATGTAAACACAAATCGTGTTGGAGAACGGTCTCGCACTCATACAAACGTAAAATTCGAACTATTCTAACAAAAGTTTTTGACTCATCGCTTGACTAAAGAAATTCGGTTTTATTTCACTTTAGAATACCGAAATTACTTTCTTGCAAAACCCAATATTTACATTAGTAATTATATATATGTAAACTTTGTGTACGTGTACACGCATATGCGCCTTGAACGATGGGGGCTTTTCTGGGGAGGTGGCGCCACGAGATAAACAAGAGGAGCAGTCAAGAATTTGAGAGAATTTAGGGATAGAGAATTTGAGAGAATTTAGAGATAGAGAATCTTTGAGAGAAACAGAGAGATAGAGAATTTGAGAGAAGCGGGAGTGTAAACATTAATTGTTGATTCTCTTACTTTTTAGGTTAGCCGACCACGTGCAATTATTAGCGTGATCCTAGTCTAATTCATGTTATTAAAATAAATTTAACACTTATTTTTTAGACGAATCAAAGTGTGTTTATTACTTCAAGAGCTTCCTCCACATATTATATATATATTAGTAATAAAATTTAAAGGAGTGCCGAATTTCAGCGATTTGTCCGCAGTGTGCGATGGCCCGGCTAGAAGTGAGAATGTCGGTCGGTCGATGGGCCGGACAAGATAACTGATTCCATCGATCTGCCGTTCTAGTGAATCTTGTGTTCCACACGACTGCCGGCTGTATTGGAAGGAAGCGTGCAATGAAACGGATAGCGGGCCTCGCGAAGACAAGTCTATTATCAGTGAAGCAGACCGGAAATATCTCGGCGCCCCAAGCTACTCCGTGCTACGGTACGTCGACGTCGGGGAATCCTTGGCTACCAACGGCAGCATTCTCTTATCTGGCCGCATGGTTTCGCGTAAGCGAAGCAAACGCCGCGGAATCGAAGAAGAATACGAAATTAGCACGGTATTTCACCCGGGGGTAGCGGCTGTGCTGCACGACACAGCGCAAAAAGCGCAACTGTTGCGTTTTCCGCAGAGGCGGTTCGAATTTAAGGAGTCACCGGTAATAATTCACCTCGATGCTCTCTCTCTCTCTTTCTGGCCTCTCCTTTTCTCTCTACGCATTTGCTTAACCAGCGATTGTGCTATTACCGAGCAACAGAGAATTCGGAACGGCTGAAAAGAACAGAGGACAACGAGGGAAAGGGAGAGAGAGAGAGAGTGAGCGAGATGGGGATGGGGATGAGGAAACGGGAAACAGGCGAACACAGAAGCTGGGCTCGTTGACGAAACTCTCTCCGCTTCCTACGTTTTCTCCCGTGGGCGGAGAGGCAAACGCCGAGAGGCCGGAAATACAAAACAGGAATATGAAAACGTGACTCGGTCCCGGTGAATCCTGCTGGAGCCCGCCGAGCGAGACACAACCGCCGCGAAACAATGAATAACAAATGGAAATTGAATCGCGGTTACTAAGCTGAGCGCGTATCGGATTATCTTGTTCAGACTTATGAATTATTAATGCGGGCGTCGTAACATTCTGCGAGAGGTGTACGAAGAAAATTGTTTTATCGGCCCCGTGGATCCCGGCGTGTACGCGCCGCGACGAATCGCCGCGATCGTCCCGAATCTGGATCGCTGTCGGACTCAGAATCGGAAAAGTCGCTTTTTCGAGCGTTTCGAAAAAATGGCATTAGTAGACTGGCGGATTTTTGGATTAACATTACGAAACATCTAAAAATTTAATTATTGTATGAAGTATTGAATCAAAGGTTGGAAGAAATGCTTAATTTTCCCGTTAAAATAACAAGACACGCCTCGATGTTACAATTCGAATTTCCTGCTGATGATCGACGAATAGAATTCATTTCAAGAAAAGCCAGTCGCACAAATGGATCTTCCGAACAGTTTGAAAAATGCTCGGTGTCGGGGAGAGTGCACTTAAACGCGTAATTGGAAATCATATTAGCGGAACGGCTCCTCATAAATTCTTCTCAAGTTATGGGGAGCTCCTTTTTACTGGTGAGGCACATCGACACAGATACATACATTGATTGTGCAATTAGTTTGACTACGCCTGCATCTACGGCTGGTCAATTATTCGTTTCTCGTTCTGGGAGAGTCGGCCCGTCTAAAAAGTGCATTGTGGCCTCCGCGTTTAAGACCACCGCGCCATTGTGCTCGTAACAACAGAAGTTACTAGACTACTAACCGCTTTCGTCACGTGCGCCACCGGCTGACCATTCCCACGGCCGCAGCGACAATTGTAATTAATGATGCTAAATTAGATCCGAGAGTTCAACTTCTTTCGAAAGCCTCTTAATGGCCCGGCAGACGGTATTATCGTCGCGCGGTTAAGCCCATTACGCTCCGCGTCAAATCGCCGCCGGTCTCGACACTGTCGTTTCCGTTCGAATTGTCCAATTAACTTGAACGATAGATAATGGACCGGTGCTTCTATCGCGTGCTAGCACAACTGGGTCACTGTTGCTCTTCGCTATCAAATATACCACGAGCGCGGGCAATGTCTGCTCGTCCCGAGTTACCATTCTCAAATCCCCATTGTTATTCTTATTCGCAGTCGGCTTGATTTACGCTTCGCGTCATTGAATTCGTCGTGAGAAAATATACGACAATATTTCATCGAAATCAGCAAAACAAGTGTGCGAATACTTATGAATATGGCTCTTGAAAATTTTCGTACGATGCTACGATATAAAATATGACAGAGTTTAGAACGATTTTAAATTATTTCAGCTCTAAAAAAGCTACTGCCACGGGAAATAAAATTTTGTTTGATTCGAGTTTCTTTATATTCGTCTGCAAAAATTGCAAATTGCATAAACATCCGCAGTTTACTAAGCTAACCTGCACACGTCGTGACCTCAGCTGGACCTAGAAGCCATCAGCTTCACGGTTTCAAAGAAACAAGAACATCTTAGCTCTCCTGTCTCCAAGGACGTTTTCACTCGGGCACTTTTGGCTACACGGATGTTAAGAAACCCATTAGCAGAACCGCGGGCCGAGAGCCTACATCATCAGTAGAATGTATAGAATGCGTTTGCAACCGGCCTTGAACAGTCGGTTCATTTGCGTCGGACTATAGCTAGCCTTGCCATTGACCTCGCTAACCCGTCTTCCTCGTTCCTCCGCCATTCCATCCTTCGTTCCCTACTTGAAAGCCGCCACAGAGCATTTCGCGACGTCGCAGTCTGCGTCGGCCTTACAGGGTCAATATTGGCTCCTGGACTTTGAGTCATGGAGGCCTTGCCTCCGCGACCAACAACCAAATCAACAGAACTGTTTCATTGATTACGCCGGCGGAACAATAACTGTGTGCCCCGGCAATTAGCGAACTTTCGGCGACTCTTGCACTCCGAATTGCACATAATTATTCAGCAATGAACGTCCAAGGAAGCTGAGAGAGTTCGGTTTCTTTTTGATAACACCCGGTATTTCTAATACATTTCTCGAACTGCACTCGGTGCAGTGTAGCGTGCGGTTTGCGACTGAGGAGGTCTGAAGCGGAGCAGAAGAAGTTCGTTCAAGCTCTCTAGATTTAGGATCATCGTGTACAGTAGGGTGGACCTTAGTTATGCTTGGTGTAATTTTTTTGCGAGATTTTTTTCACGCCTCCCCCTAAAATTGTGCCATTTGGTAATAAAATAATTCCTGCAAAAGATAAAGTTGATCGGATAAGGGGAAGGCGTGCCGCATTGACATTGAAGTTGACAAAAACATGAGAAATTTTATAGGAAAAGAAAAGAAAAATTTTTTTTTAGAAGTTGTTGGAGTATACACCGAAATGCACGGAACATGCGGAAGAGGAAAGGTTTCTTTTTTGACCTGTCGTTTATTACACCTCAAGCGTAGCCATCTTTTCCGTACTACAGGGCCTAAGAAGGAATGGTCAAGTCAGTCCGAGCCAGCCTACCGAGCTAGTAACAGCTCTCACAGTCTTTAAAGTATTCTAACCATCAATGGTTCCAGTTTCAATGTAACAGTCAGAAAATATTATATTGTGTTATATGCGAGCAGTACATACTATTGTAATTCACCACTGATAGACGGTTATTTCATTGTGTCGTGGAGTTTGAATAAATATTAAATATATAGTAATATTTGATCTCTCAACCTCGTTCTCACAACAGAAGTTTTTAGTATTGCTGCATACATCGGATTTTTACACTGTTAACCCGAAACACGAGATTTGAGCGAAAACGGAGTTGTTAGCGGGAAGGTGGCGGACAGCAATTAGACAGGCTAATTAATAAGAAATAATCTTAATTCGTACAAAGTACACTTGTACTTGAATGCACCTAAGAAATTATGATATTTTTGGAGGTATAAAATATTTAACTTGAATTTTCAGTATACTCTTCACATTTAGCAAGCAGTTACTTCTATTTCAAAACTTCGCGCTCGATGCGGCACGCCTTCCCGATGTCCGATTCATCTAAAACTTTGAATTTATCATTTTTTCATGAAATGGAACAATATTGTGGGGAGACGTGCTCAAAATTTCATTGTCGAAAAATAAGGTCCACCCTAGTGTACAGGTTTTGCACTCCGCATAATTGCTCACCAATGAACGCGCAAGGAAACCGAAAGCAGTTTCTTTTTGATAACACCTCGTGATTCTAATACATTTCTTGAACTGCACTCGATGCAGTGTAGTGCAGAACGGCCGTTTCGTTTGAGCGACCGCAATGCGCTCGGGCAGGAGGCCCAGGGCAAAGCCGAGCGACACGCGAGCGACGCGACGACCGCCTCGCCTCGACTTTAGCTCGGCCAGTAATTACGAAGCGACGGTGCGGAATTTGTATGCACGCACACGCGCTCGCGCCGGGCCCCGGCTCTATTTGGCATTCTGCTCCATCGCGTATTTACGCGAACCCCGAGCGTTAAAGTGAATTGAAAATTTTAGCGGGTCGCGCGGAGTCGAGCTGCGCCGAGAGTTTCCGCGGCGAACGCTTTCAGCGACCCGCGGATTCCGCGACAAGTCGCCCGCGGATTCCGCACCGCGCGGCCTCCGTATGCGTGTGCACGTGCGCGATTCTAATCGAGGCCAGACACCCACAACCATTCCCGGACTCGAGGAGTTCGTACTCCGGCAACTACTGTAATTTTAACAACGAGGTTCTGCGTATCATTCTGCGTATTCAGGGGCTATCCGTTGTGCTCGTTTTATTTAAACAAGTAAAATGCTGTCGATGCAACAGCATCGTCGAAGAAGCGAGTTCAAGTCGTCAGTGTCGCACACCTGTCGATCGTCACTAGATCAACCTTTCGCACTCGAAGCAATTTTAATTCCGACATCAAGACGTTTCTTTGAACCTCATTTTTATTCTATGTAATCTTTTTTACATTGTGCATATCGACGACAAGCTGCCGAATAACGAAAAGTACGCTTCGTAAACGTAAAGTAGGACTTGAAAGTAGGACATTCGAGGGAGACAGCGGTTTAGATTGATCTATTATCTAGCGCATTTGCAATCCTAGAAAGGAAAACACCCCCTTAAGACTTGTTCTCACTCTACCTTCCCTATCCCCACGCTTCCACCACAATGTCACTTTTTCTTTTTCTTAGAAAATCTTAGAAAAGATTTATTACAACATTAGGTAATGATATATAAACAAAAATAAAGTGTACATAGCGAGAAACCTTATCAAACTAAACATGACAGTATTCAACTTTATCCTTTCTGTGAACCCCTAAACACGCAGAGTACAGTTATTTAGAAATTAAATGATATGGAGGCAGGCCCTAACATTTGGCCCAGCCGAAAAAATAGAAACGTCCAGAGGCAACTGAAATCGTAATTTATAGAGTTTTTTCGAAAGTAATAATCTTTTTGCGCATCATATAAACTGGCAAAGAACACGATTGAGAGTTTCGCTCTCAGAATTGCATTTGCACATAGGGTTAACAATAAAGCCAATACGGGCAAGAGAACCAGCAATGTTACTTGACTATACTGGTAAAAACAGAGAGAGAGAGAGGATAACCGTATTCCCCTGAATTTTTCCCGGTCTGCGACGCTGCTCATGCTGTAGGCGTCTCGTGCCAGCAACATGGCAGCTAGGAGCTCTCTTTCCGCGTGACCTCCAGCGACTTTCCTCCAGGCTGTGCTAAATTATGTAAGAAATAAACAGCCTCTCTCTCTCTCTCTCTCTCTCTCTCTCTCTTTCTCTCTCTCTCTCTCTCTCTCTCTCTCTCTCTCTCTCTCTCTCTCTCTCTCTCTCTCTCTCTCTCTCTCTCTCTCTCTCTCTCTCTCTCTCTCTCTCTCTCTCTCTCTCTCTCTCTCTCTGCTCCAGCTTTCGGCGTCGCACGGTTTCCCTATCCGTTACGAGGCGTGTTCGCCAGACCTCCAGCGTGATTAAACTGTGCTCCCGGTGTTTTGGCAGATTTTCAAGTGTCTACGTAGCACGCTTGCCAGTCGTAAGCGGAATACTACTACGTCGCGCGCGCGCCAACACGCTAGGGCCCGCTTGAAAGAACCTGGCGAGTTGTCCCCGCGCGAACTCGCTCGCTCTCTTTCTCGCACCGGCCACTCGACTCTCAATGAATTTGATTCCGTTAAGATGTTTGTGAAACCGGCGAACCTTGCCAGCAGGAGGGTGTGCAGTTTAATCGCGAGCGAGCTCACGGCCGAGGAATTTCATTAATTGATTGTGTGAGCGAGAGAGAAATAGTTGCCCGGCCCGTAACGGTTCGAAACGCGCCACGGAATACGTAATGTCCCAGTCGATGGATCGTATTAAACGGCACGTTAGAATTTAATTCATACCGGCTACGAATTGATGGTATCGTGTCCGTTCATTGGCCACCATTGTCCGAGCAATTATATTATTCTAATTACTACCATATAGCTTTTACAATCTAAGAGCTTGTAGTGTTTCCAACAACAACAAAAAAGAAGTCGACTACATTAGCAAATATTTATTTCGCACTAGCAGACCCGACAGACGTTGTCCTGTCCAAATTTTTATAAAACGTCGATAATGTAAATTCCTACTGAAATATTAATTAAAAGCAGCGACGTACGGTTTTTATTTGCTGTTTTATTGAAATATGATTCAAAAAGCACTTTTAGCTTTTCCCGAATTTTCCATTTTTCCGGGCAACTTTTCCAATTTTTCTTTCCCTAAGACCTTATTCGGACTATTACGAACATTTAAAAAAAATTAGTCAAATCGAAACAGCTGTTCTCAAGTGATGCGCTTACCAACAAACAGCATTTGATTTTTACTTATATAGAAGATTAAGCTAGTTATCTTATTGAATGAAAATTTGTTTATTTTTCAGTGATATAAAGTTTCACGTAACCAGTTATGTAGAAAGCGCAAGTAACCGAAGGTTAAGGTTTTCAGCGACATTTTCTGGCTTTGGAACCATTGTACGCTGATAGGCTAAGATTTCACGAGACAGATCACCGATCGCGGTGGTCGTTCCGAACGATCGCTGCACATTTAACCGGCCCACTGTAAATTCCCTGAAATTCATGTCAAAAATATAGGCGCTCCTTGGAAAATTGAAATGGAAATTTGAATCCGCGGAAATTGAAACACAGCCAATAGCATCCATCACGGAGATGAAATCGTTGCAACCCGTTAATGGCTCGAAAAATATAGGTTCATATAGAATACGGTGGTCGGCAGGCCATCCCGCGGGAACGAATCAGCGAGCGGGGAAAAATATAGAAAAAAAAAATATATGAACGCCGCTCTCGTAGAGCCCGGATGGCGTTTAGTTTCAATAACGAGGTGGACAGATTGGAATCTTATCTGTCGAACATATTTTATTCGTCGAATAAAAATATCGGTGATCGAAAGCGTCCCGTCGAAACAAGAAGGAAAGCTCGCGAATTGCTCGCGCGTGTGCGTTCCGCGTCCGTGTATGTTCCGTTCGCGATTTCACCCCCGGCTAATGCACACAGTTCTGTAAAGCAACGGGCAGCTCGAGTATAATTAAATTCGCGGATCGAACGCCGACGTATCGAGTTACGAATCGAAACCCGTGGATATTTCATATGCGTTGGCATGTGCAAATATTGCTCGAAGAGCGCGCGTAAACATCGACTACGCGCTGGCAATTCGGGGGCTCGCGATTAGGGGAAATAACTTCGGAGAAAAATACGGGGCCCCGCTCGATAACGTTTAAGCGGATAATGCGCTCGAGCCCGAAGAGTATTTTACATTGTTTTCCCCGTGAATCACCGGACGGACGCGCTTGTTTGCTCGTCGCGTCCGACGAACGATTAGTCGTCGATTGGCCTGTCGCGATTCCAGCCTGACGGTCTCGTAACTTACTGCTATGCGTTTCACTATTGTTCTCTGCACGGGTCCCATGAGAATCACCGACGTAGCTTTCATCGACAGTTTTTTTTTCAAATTTATTTATTTATACAGGTCGCATCAATATCTAGGTCATCAGCGACCGCAAGGGTTGGTACAATGTTATAACATTTATGGACGAATTTTAAGAAAGTGTAATCAAATGAAATCCTTATTTTCAGTGGCCTTTGCAGGTCTGAAGTAAATGAAAATCGTGTCAGATTCTGCCGAATTGTAGAGTTTCGCACAAATCTTTTAAAGTTCTAAATAATTCTTCGTAGAGAAAAGATGTTCGCCGTGTTGAATGAAGTATCCTTTCACCAGTGTGACACCCTTCTCGTGTTGTCTTCCTTAACACGTTCTGTCTTCGTAGTTTTCAAGTTTTCTTACAAGGTGGAACGTTTCGCAAAAATGGGAATTGTTTGCGAACTTAGTTTCCCCATTAAGAACTTCGCGGAAATTAAGCATGCAATAAAAATCGTATTAAACCAGACGCTAATAAATCCGCAGACAAGGGTGAATATTTATCAGCAATTTTGTGGTACAGTGAGAAAAACGATAATGCTAATGTGCAGAAGTCATCAAGTTTTAACTGCGTGGTCGTTGAATTTGACAATCAGAATTTATCATGAGATGACGTATAGAGCGGTATTCTTAGATAAACTGCTACGAGGCTTCTTTGTAATGGAAATGAGAAGAATATCGCAAGTGGATCATGGTAATGAATTAAAATGGTACGATGCAGTACAGCTAAGTGAGTCACGCTGCTCGCGGAAATGGGGCTAGGTATTTAACCTGTTCATACAATTACTCGTTAAATCAACAACAAAAAAAAAACGAGATCTCACATTCTCTTAACGAAATTGTAATTTTCGAGCTTAATGGAACGAAAACAAAGATAGAATAAATTAGCGGTTCTCGGTTTTGGTTCTTGGGACTCGCGGAAAAAGTTATTATTCTTTAATTACCAATTAGATCGCTCGAAGTTCTTTCGACAAACCAACAATCTTGCTATCTGCCAGAAAAGCAGTATTTATTCTGAAAATGGCATAATTCAGAATAACATCATACACGCCATAGATTGATATACACCGGATGAATATGAAAACATGCTGATACGGTGAAAATATCGTTGAGCGTGGTAGAGAAATCTTGATATTGGCTAAGGGTTGATAAAGAAAGGATGGGAGTGGTAAAGGGTGCATTTGTTCCGATCAGGTGAAAAGCATTGGTATCTATGTCCCTCGAGTGTGTCTGTGCTGCATGTGGAAAGGCTCGTGTGCGCACACGAGAAGGCAAGCTGGGATCAAGTGCCATTTCCTCAAGATTTAGACTAACAGCGGCGAGTGTCGCTTTCCCTGGCAGTCGCGACGAACAATGTATACGTTCAGGCTCGTAAATAGAGAGAAAGACCGTGTGAATTCCGCTCCGCGTACCCCGCCCCAATTTACCGCGTTTAGAGCTACTAGCGCGTTAACAATGTTCGTTCACGCGGCACGAAGCGAAGCTGAGCAGAGTGGAGCAGAGCGGAGCGAAGCGGACGGACCGGTGCTGGCCAGTTGTGTTCGCGCGGGATCAGGGGATTTCTAAACGATCCTTGGAATTCGCCGTTTCCAACCCTTTGTGCGGGCTGCGACCAATTGTGATCCACGAATCAAATTGACACACGAGCGGAACGGTCCGAGCAGTCCACGGTTGAAAAGAACTTTCAAGCGGGAATTAACTTTCGGAAAAGAGAAAACGCAGTTCAGACGGAACTTATTTAACGCCCGTTTGTCTGGTCTCAAGCGTCTCCATCGAGATCGCTTCAAGACCACCTACTTCTGTCGAGCTGTCGATTCTAGCCGGCCAGCAATTTCGTATAATCGCTGCAAATAAGCGATTCGCCCTTCTCCCGTCTTCTCGTCCACTCGATTCGTAATATTTCACCTAATCGTTTTCCTCGACAATCAGTACAATCCTCAGCTCATTGTCAGTTAATTAACCCTCGTCCGTACCTCCTCTAAATTTCACACAGCTTTCTCCCGAAGTTATACTCTTCTGTGACTTGTAGGATTTTATGCATTTATGACAAAAATCGGTGGATGTAAATTAAAACAATAAAAATATTAAGACAATTTAAAATCGTTGAAAATAGAAAGGAAGTTTTATGTGACTTCTATGTCTTGTGTTACGTATGCGGTGCCACCGTTGGCGACCCTTGACCCTTCCGGAGATATGAGTCGAAACAGAGAGTCTATTTAAGAAACAAAGGGCTCATTTTTAATCAATCTAAACTGGGCTCCTGCAAGCGATGCAACGAGTTGCATAATTTCCGGGAACCCAGTTTAATCTGAACCTCCCACTCTCGTCTGGGCCGATTTTTGGTCCCTTTATAAGGGCATTGAAACTCCTTCGGAGCGGGCTTTTCTTCTGTAGATTTCACGTTGTGCGCGTCGGTCCACGTCGTGATTTCTTTTAACCAAGATCGGGTATAGATTCCTCATCATTGCATTTATTCCGTAGTAGCATAGCCCCCGCACTTCTT
The DNA here is from genome assembly GCA_916610235.2 of Lasioglossum morio. Classification (NCBI taxonomy): domain Eukaryota; kingdom Metazoa; phylum Arthropoda; class Insecta; order Hymenoptera; family Halictidae; genus Lasioglossum; species Lasioglossum morio. The sequence goes on along the minus strand of OU744334.1, from coordinate 3,113,526 downwards.
GGTGCGTTAACACTAAGAATTAGAACGCGACATTTTTACACTATACAATTGTATTCCAAAATATCAAAGATTATATTATTGTTTGTGAAATTCACTCGTAATTCAATCACGTTCTTCCTCATTCGATTTCCCAGTCACTAGCATCCTATGACGATATACCTTTGCCGCTCAAGGTGTATCATTTCAAAGTAGACAAGTTACGAGTCTGCGGAACCTCAACCCCATCCTTTATACGTGGCGACCCGGTGGTGAAAGAGACACCGGCAAGTCCACTCCGTCTTCCACACGAGGCGACTCGGTGGTGAAAGAGACACCGGCAAGTCCTACGTGCCCTCCAAAGGTGGCGACCCGGTGGTGAAAGAGACACCGGCAAGTCCACTTAACCCTATTTCCACACACGAGGCGACCCGGTGGTGAAAGAGACACCGGCAAGTCCTACGTGCCCTAAAGGTGGCGACCCGGAGGTGAAAGAGACACCGGCAAGTCCACTCCTGTGTTCCACACGAGGCGACCCGTTGGTGAAAGAGACAACGGCAAGTCCGACGTGTATCATCCTACCAAAATTCCACATTTTCTATCCAAAACCTGAACTCCCCTCGGTTCCGCTAGCTGCCGAACCCTCGGCTCGTAACACTTGCAATTGATAAAGACAATTTTTGCAGTCTACTCATCAATACGACAGATTTAGTTCGTGGAACGGGGGACGGATTAGTGATTTCGATATTTTCAATATCGACTCTCAGATTCAAATAGAATGTTATTCGAGAGATTTTCATCGTGCGCGCGAATAAATACATTTCGTATCGTAAATTATTTTCAAATCTCTGGCAGACACGTCTCGTATTAAGATAATAATTTATCTGGCTTGGCGTGACACTTGGTATCATATTAAAGTTGTTTATTGGTTACATAATTTAGTGCACGATTTTAATCCCACGCCGATTGACAGTATATCGGATTTAGCGATTAATGATCATTCAACCCCGGATTTTACGGATTTATGAGAATTCCGAGTGTGTGAAATTTTCGGTGGGATCAAAACGGGCTTGTTATTTTATATTCAACTTATTCAATTTCTCTTTAACCTTTGTCGCCTCGATTTCGTTCGAAATGTTCAAATTTCACATACTTTTAAAACGAAAGGCGTAACATTCACGTTTGTTAGTTTGATCGCGCCGAATGGTGATGAAAGACGTGTTCGGGATGGGAACTTGTGAAATAACTGCGATCACCAGGATTAAACTTTAGTGTCAATAAGAATAACAAAAATACTTTATTAAAAAATATATGTACCTTGTGGACTGTATGATATTGAGACTTGGCGCGATGCAGATTATTACAAGAGTAACTATACTTGTCTGAAAATTCCGTAGAACTGAACTATGATTAGTGGCCGTAAGAGAAGTACCACGACTTCGGTATGTTTGGCTAATCTGCCTGCGCGCTTGCCGAACACCGATATTTAGGCTCAGTTGTCAATGAAGTGTGACTTTACTGGACCAATGGCAACAGATATTTTTTAGAAGGCAGTGACAATTTGTAGGGTGACCACCGCCCACGCGGGTGGAAGAAGCGGTGGAAAATTGATGGTGGAAGGGAGAGACGGAACTTTCGGTAAGCCACATTGACGGAAAACAACGGGACTCAGGCCGCGCAGCGGAGGTAAGGCCCGTCCTTTTTTTTTTTTGTTTAAGGGCGGTGGGGGAATCCTCTTACGGACACCCTCCCCTACGATGTTGTTTGGGGAGGGTAGTGTGAGGCTCGGCTCCCCCCTCGGATATTATTGGGGGGATTATCATTAGCTGAAACTATTCTATCGCCATACTCACTAAACCCCCACCGCCCAGGTCTTCGAAGACCTTTCTCTCCACCTTATATGTCATGTTACCCCCACCATCGAACCGCTATTCGCATTACTTGATGGTGGGGGTATTACATGATCTCAAACCACGCCTGTTCTTTGCCGCAAGGTAAGGCCCGTCCTGTAACGCGTGACATTGACCCAAGTGGTTGTTAAGGCGGCGAGACGGTAATTTCGGAGGTAAAAAAACCCGGGAGGTGCACGTGCAACATTTGTGGACTATAATAAAACATTTCCCGAGTCCTAATCCCTGAAGCGAGGATTTTTCACGTTCCCGGTTGTACTACAATTCACAATCTCCCGTTCTCGGCACATTTGTTCGCCAAATGCGCGAGACGGACGCTTCGTCTGAAACTAATAAAGTGACCTTCCATGGTCTCGCAAACATAGTTATTTGTTAAAATACGCGTCGCGGAAGACACGGAAAGGATCAAAGAAGCCGAGAACTCGCTGGTAAAAAGGCGTCAGGTTTCGGAAGCTGGTCCGGGAGTACGTGTTTCTGTTATCGCGACGCATATCAGGTAATCCTTGCGCGGCCACGGAATTTTCAGTATTTCAGATTACGGGGGTCGGTGGGACGCAGGCCGCGGGAAATCCTCGAAAAGTTTGCGCGAGAAGAACCTCCGGCAGATAAGCCAGCGCCGGGGCTAGGGGATGGAAAAAGGGCGCATTTAACGCTCGTGGAAGAGAGAGAGAGAGGGGGGGGAAGAGTGAAAGAGAGAGAACTCGGCCGATAATCCTCTCGTTTATATTACTTTACTGGTGTGCGGTTCCTTCGCTGTGGCATTCCCCGCCGTCGACGTCTTTCCTCCCACCTCTCTTTATCCACCGCCAACTCCGAATGACAATAGACTCCTTTCATATTCCTCGGACTGACAAGACGAAGCCGACCGAGGACTTTGCGCGACGACGCTAATGAAATTTCTGACGCGAGACGCTGCTGGCCACTATGTACCGCCATTTCCCACGACCAAATGGCCGACCGGCTCGGAAACGATCGGTATCATTAGATTCGAAAGGTTCTTTTATTTTTTTTTTTTGATATTGTTTATTTATAAAGGTCGCATTAACATCAAGGTCATTAGCGTCCACTTTGGTATATAATTATAAGTACAATGTTTTGTTACCGCAATAATACATGAGTGTAAGTATAATTAAATCAAAACAGCTATGTCAAATTATTTTGGATCCCATCTCACTCTGGTATTCAGGGCAATGAAGATGCGGATAAGGCAGCAAAATTGGCTACTTCCTCGACATCCTTTGACTTTCCGAAGGTTCCTTTCTCTGATGTTTACGAAAAATACAAGAAACAGGCCAAAGAGAATTCTGTGGAAATTATCAGGAGGCAAGGGTTATTTAACTTAATTAAATTTAACTTAATTTAAATATCATTACTATGATCAATAGGATGCGGGTGGATCATTATCATTTGGCCGCTTCATTGGCACGAGTAGGCATATTTTCCGACGGCAGGTGTAGCTGTGATCAAAGTGATGAAACTCTAAACCATGTGATCTGGCAGTGTGAAAAGTATGACATTCAAAGGCACAAACTTTTAGATTCTCTACGTAAAATGGGTTACCAACTACCCCTAAGTATTGAGATGTTTATAGCTAAACCTAATATTAAGGCGTGTATTTGTATTCATCAATACTTCACAGATTATCACGTAAAAAATAAATTGTAAAGCGAAATGGGCCTTTTAAGGGCCTAAAGAGCTTAAATAAAAAAAAAAGTATAATTAAATTTTGTAGTATAGGTCTACATTTTTGAGGAAGGTAAGAACATTTGTAATTGTCTTTTGGTCATTGAGGCATTCACTCAGGCTTGTTGCGATGTTCAGGGCTTGTCGTTGTGGCTGGGCACTCGTCGAAAGGTTCTTATTCGGTCGCAATACAAATGTTTTCAATATCTTCATATTGAATAATTGACTTTTGACCACAAAAAGCGTTCATAGAACGGTCAAAGCTTCCAGCTAACATGATTTTCGATTACGGTTCCCATTTGATATCGAATTCTCAGGTGACTCGATCAATCGAAAGGAATACAGACGACTGATCGTCACGGGAATATCTTCGAAATCAGGCCAGTGTGAATTGGCCGCCTTGAATCTCCATTTGTTTTTCATTATGATGCTCATTCCTCGATAAAGTCCCGTTCGGTGCAATAATCGAATCATCGCTCTTTCGCCGGCCATTTGCGAGCGCGAATGTTAATCGAATCTCGGCCGCTTCTATCTCTCCTGTCCCGAAAAAGAAATCGTCGTCGAGTGTACGGAATTCGATGGAGCGATGGTATCGACGAGAAACGAGACTACGGTTGAAAAAAAGGAAGGAAAGAGAGCAACAAAAAAAAAAAAAGAAAGAAAAACGGAAAGTGAGGAAAAATCACCCGCGAAATGGCTGCGACATCGTCGTCTCTGCAACGGTCCTTCGATCGGCGAGTTGAACCGATGGGAGAGAGCACTCTTCGTGCAAAATAGGCGCGAGCACCGGTTCCGAGATGCGCAACTGTAGTTGATTTCCGGCAATTGCCAGCTCGGATCGGTCCTTTAACTTCCGGTATTTGTCGAGCTTTCAGTGTCCATTTTCCAGCGCTCGAAAACGCCGCTGACCGAAGATAGGATTTACATTCTCGCGCGATACGTCACCGCGTGTGTGGAACGCTTTAGTTGATTTTGCGGTCTGATACGCGGTACAGTCGGAAGGGGGACTTCGCCACACATTCGCTACCCGCCTGGTCAATTGTACAACTAGAACAATGCCGGTGCAGCTTCGCGCATCGTTGCGGCAGGTGCAACTGCAACACCTTTTTCCCCATATTCTTTTTTAACCTCTAGTCCTGCTGAATTCCTAGTCAGCGAAATTTTCGGTTTATGCGCAGCATCTCTGAACAGTTTCGAGGCTTATTCTTTTTACAGACACTGAATTTCTGAAACTAATCTGTTCTAACAAAGTCGTACATTTTCGTACAGTTTCACTTTTCCAATTTTTCTTGAAGAGTTTACATATGAAATTACGAAATTACATACCTCCGATGATATTTTACAAGCAGATCTTTTACACCTGGTGTGTACGTACCTGAAACAAGAAAATGATAAAGAAATTAGCTGTCTGCCAATTTTTATCGGTCCACAAACGAATGATTAGTGTGAAGTAGACGCATGAATCAGATTGAAAAGAAAACTTCTTTGCGCATCCGCCCACGAAAGAACAATCGACGCAGTACACGGTTCTATGAAATCAGACGATCTATTCATCTAGCGTATCTCGAACAGCTCGCCGAGTAGTATACCTACGCTAATTCTTCACGTCTCGCAGCCCCGTGTAATCGAGTTTCGCATATAATCCAACTTTTGTCGGAGATTGTTCTCTCGACGGCGAGTACGTATTAATCCAAGGAAATTCTCTTCCATTGCGGAATAAGTTCCAATTATTGTAACTTATATACATGACGGGTAGCGCGGTTGAAGTTTCCTCCGGACGCCGCAGTTAGAGAGCAAGTAACAATGACGGTAATTATTATATCAGCCCGTCGGATTTCCTTCGAACCCTTTCGCCGGAGCGGCGAACAAAGGGTTCAAATTGGCGGCCGTTCGGCAATTAGCCATTCCCTATTCTGCTCCCGCGATCTCAGAATCAACGGGAACGGTAATTATATTACCGGGATAAGAGAATTGAGTTACGAGGGCCGCTTTTCGTATCTCGCAGGAAAAGTATTTGCTGTTGCTCCTCCGGGCTAGCTTCGGTCAAACAGCTGCAAACCGAAGCTACGCTCCTCGACAAAGTCATAGCACATGTGTACTGTCCTTAACTTCTCTGAAAGACGATGGAGTACATGAATGAAGTACTCGGTACCGTAACATATCGATATTTATTGATAACAGTATCAGTAGTTGTACACTTGTAAATACAGACTGTTTCAAACAACGTCTAGCGTTCTTAACACTAGAAAGACTGAAACTTAGTATATACCTATATTGCCCAAAAGCAGTCAAAATGACTGCATTGTGAAAGAATAGTTAATGTGTAAAGAAATTTGTTTAAAATTAATTTTTAATATATTTTATATTATTTACAGTTATATAACAAGTTATTAGTAAATGTTAACAATAAAAAACATTTGTTAGAACAACTTGTTAGAACAAATATCACTGCATAAAGATTCGAATAACAAGTATTACTTTAGCTTATTATACGCCGAAATCGACAATTTATCATGTACTTGTATGTTATCATGTGACGGTAATCGAAAAAAATGAAAACTGTTATTTCAATACAGAGCCGAACTGGTCATATAAAAAATTTACTCAATTCAAGAATAAGAGTCATTTGATTATTTAAAATTTCCCAAGCAGTCCAAAGACTGCTTTTGGGCAATATAGGTATAACACACACACACACACACACACATACACACACACACACACACACACACACACACCGGAAATGAAGGAGGGGGGAGGTAACTACAATTATTAATAAACGCATTTATATATTGTACAAAAAGTCACAAAATTCTAAGAAATTGTGTCATTATATACATAATTGTTTTTCTAATTGAAATTAAAAAGCAGTCAAATGACTTCCTTGGGCAATCTAGTGTTAACAAGTAGAATGAATCGGTCACGAACAGACACGTCGAACGAATTTTCAAACTGAAATTTCTCGGACAGGAGGAGACAAATGAAAAGAATTTGTCCTATAATTTCTCATGTTGAATCATCCCTCCACGTTTATACTATCTTGGGACGCTCTGTAGACATATGAAATTAAATATCAATTTAGGAAACTTCAAAGTCGTTTTCTAAGAGAACGGTTGACACGAGACACATGATTCCTGGGAGACTTTATCGTTGCGATGAATACTATACGATGAAATAAGAAACAATTTTGAGGATCCATTTTTGTCCATGTTTGTAACCGATCTCCACCGATCGAGAGGTCGCGAAACATAATTTTAAATCAGTCCAAGATTGTAACTTGGGGGAGAGAGAGGAGAGAGCATGCCTCTTCCGCCCGCGCAATCCCGCCCCCGCCGATACAGGTTAATAGACACGAGAGCTTAAACGAGTTTCCGTTAACAATGTATTCCAATTCACCGGCGCGATTACTCCGCCGTAAGGCGTCGTAAAAAGGAAACGTAAAACGGGGAAATGGGGAGGGGGTACGTACGACCGATCTTCGTGAAAGTTTCACAGCCCTGCAGGACGAACGACCATCGATTGCTCGCCGGGACCAAGGAGACGTTAATGCGACGTCGTCATTCGTCCCCGTGCGGTGAAAACTTAACGTATACCCGTGGCATCTTGAATAAGGCAACGCCGGTAACGCGCTCTGTCGAAAGAGCTCCCATCGATTTCTTTCGGCGTCGAAGAGAAACGGATCGGAGCCGAACGGAGCGCCGACGTCGACCCGACGGAAAACAATTTAGGGAAAGGAAACCAATTTGACGGAAATACATGGTCGAGAGGAGAAGTATATCCTCAGAGACGCGATAATGGCACACCGAGAAAAGAAATTCTCCGTATTTCCACCTACAAAGTTTACAATCAACGTTCGATTGACGGCATTACGCCGGTATTCCGAGGACCGAGGATCTGTTAATTTCAACGGAAACCCTGAAACTTCGAATAATTCTGGAACCATTAGAACCACATTGTACGTGCGTAGGTGGAAAAGATCGTCACCCGTTTATGGCTTATAAATTCGACAGAATCTAGTAAGATTTTTATTTGTTTTGCATCTACTAAGACTGTTCCCATTAAAAGTAGCAGTCTAATAATAACTTAAATGGTTAATGTTACTATTGGACTGCGATTCTTTATGCATTTATGGTTTCTGAAAATGTCCAGAAAAGGGTGGAATATAAGATTCGACAGAATTTAGAACAACTTTTATTTTTGGAAATCTGCAAAGGTTGCTATCACCAGAAGTAAGATTGTATTTTATTCCACTTTCTTGAAATTCGCCTATAAAAATTGAAAATTGCATAAACATCCGCAATCTAGCTATTTCTCAACACACATAATATTCAACTACTACTTATAGAACTGCTGAACCCCACAGACGGAAATATTTCGATTTTAATAATGTTACTAAAGCATCGAGTTCGTATAATCTTGCCAGCTCCATCAGGCCGAGTAAGCTTCCCAGAATTTGTCAGTGTAGGTCGACCGACTACTTTCTTATGAATAAAATCTCAATCCCCGCGGGGAAGCTAGATGACTCCGCGTTTCATTCCGCAGTAGGTGGATGAATCTAATAAAAATTCTGCGAACGCATCAATTCTGCAATCGGAAGCAGCAACACACGCGGAGAATCGTTCCCAGATTGGTCCAGAATCGATGCTCGAGCAGCAACTCGACATCGTCGTGGCACGCAACAACGTCGTTAACCGAAACAAAGGTCTGCGATGCTGGTGCATCGACGTATGAAGCATTGTTATGCGAGTGCATCGTTACTCAAGCCACTCGCGCGTTTTCTGATATTTCATATGGTTCGCGAACGTTGCCAAGAGCTTTCCTTTTTATCTTGAGCACGCACGATACGCGGGCGTGCATTTCGTTTCGCAAACACACTTCTGCACCTCGTTCCGTCGCCATACTATCGAAAATTTCGAATGTTTAACAGGTAAGAATTAAATCTTTAAATTAAATTAAAGAAGCTTCAACAAAATTGTAATTAATAGACAGGGGATCTTCATAAATTTATAACAAAAGTGAGTAGATAAAATTCAAAGTTGTAGAAAAATTTAGAAAATTGAAGATGTATTGTCAGATCTGGGTAAATAGGTCCTTCAATAAAATTTTAATATGTATCCGGTGATTCATGGACAGAAGTGTACACTATAATGTGCGGAGGAAACAAATAACTAAAAGCACTTGTGGATTTTGAACTTTATGAATGCGTTTATGTTGTGTTGAATCGTGTAGGGTCCAGTGTCTCTAATTTCCATGATACCGAACGAACTTTCAAAATCGAGAACGACCCAGTCTCGACAGTGAGCCCAATTCGGTTACCTACATCGGAAACACGACGGGTTCCTGTTTCGGCGTTCCACCGTGCATCGAGTTTCGAGATGTTTCAAGCATATTCGACCGGTGTCTCTCATACTACCACTGGCATTCGTACTGCGTGGTAATTCGCCGCTGTCGTGGCAGTCAGCAACGGAAATTGCTAACGACGATCCTTCGAATAATCAAAATCGCGTGCGGTATATCATTGAGGATCCTCGGTTCCGTATAGCAAGCAGGACTGATTGATCCTGAAAGGGTTGCGATCTGTAGATACAAGGCAACGCTCTGATCCTTCTAATTAGCACTCAGCTGAAACCTCGTATTCTATCAAAAACACCAAACCGAACAATTTTTAAAAATACGCAGTATCTAGCTTTACCAACTAAAATATAAATTTTATATTCATAAATAAAGTGAATTGCAAGAAACCGTTGTGAAATAGAAATTTATTTCCTCCCGTAATATGTTCGATAGGTTAAAAATAATATTAGAGTATATTTAAATTCGTCTAACTCGTTTACTGTTTTTAAATTACACCTACTCAATCTCGTAAAAAATGCATAAAATCCGCTGTCTATATGTTTATTAGTCTATCTGCGTTGATTGCAAGGCACAGCAGCCAAATTGAAATTTCTTTCTTCTTTTAATTGTCTTATTGAGCTGAAAGTAATACACCGATGTCCTTAATCTTCTTAATTCATCCACGACTTTAAATTGTTCGTGTCTATTTTCGTGAAAAATGCATCAAACCTACAGTCTAGATCACTATATACGGAATGTGCAAGTCTAGACGGAGAGACGGATGCACCGGTGGAAAAAGTTGTCGCGCACGCGAACTGGCTGCCTAATGTTCCCGTTAAACAATCCCAAGGGAGAGGGCCCCTAACTCGGCGCAACAGTCACGGACACCCCCGGGAAAAGTTAAGATTGCCGGAACGAGTGACGCGAGTCATGCGTTCCAGCATAAGTCCGGGCTTGCTTGAAGAAAAACTTCGAACGTGTGCATCGCTGAGAATTTTCCATGGCATCCCTCCTCCAGCCGACTTACTTCGAATCGAACAACTCGATGGAAAAGTACGGACGACTCGGTTGGAAACTGCGAACATCCCCGCGAGCGAATCGACGGCCTCGCACCACCGTTCGCGCAAAAAAACGCTTATGCGAACACCTCTTTCTTACATCATGAACCAAACCGAATGGCGATACTCAAATTATTCCGATACGGCGTTCCTTCATTCCTTTCTACGCCATAAAACATTCTTAGTTCGGTGACTGTAAACCAGAGTTGGGCGAAACGTAATCATCCGATTAACGATTCAAAATTATAATTAATATACTGATTATTACTATGAAAGGTTTCCGGAACTCCAGTCTAAAAAAACATTTCATTTATAAATTTAATCCGCCACCGATCTCCATATAAAAGGAACTTTATATCGTATTGAGTGCTCGATATTTTCGAGGTATCGCGCGTATTTCGAGGGGTCGCACAATACGCAAGGCTGGAATTCCCGCGACATCGACTTTACAATCGACCGTGCCCTGCCCGTCCCCCAGGCCATCGACTGACGGATTATCCGGCCAATTCGACGGAATTCTAACTTCATTTTCGTGGGACGGCTCGAAGAAAATTGGATTTCTCCGGCGAATTCCTTAATTCCGCCTCGGCCCTGCACGGGGAAATATTCTGCTTCGAGGGACGAGGAGTTTTTATCGCGACGCACGGATTTCGATCGATCGATCGCTCGACGGATTGCCGGTCCAATTCGACGACACTCGAAATTGAGCGATCTTTACCAGATTTTTCTGTTTACACCTGAAAGATAGGAGTTTCATTTCCATTTAACAGACGCTCGAATTTTTGTTGTTATAAAATATGTGAAACTGAACATTCATTGAAATTAATACGCACTGGATAGCGGATTTTACAAATTTATGATAACAATGAGTAGTTACAATCTAAAACAGTGAAAACATTAGAAGAATGTTAAGATACAATTATATTATTTTTAACTTATTCAACATATTAAGAGAGAAAATAAATGTCTATTTCACCCCTGATCGTTGCAATTCGGGTAGAAAATGTTTTCATATAGATTTGCTATGATGTACACTAGGGTGGACCTTATCTTTCAACCATGAAATTTTGAGCACGCCTCCCCCCCAATATTGTTCCATTTCATGAACAAATAATAAATCCAAAGTTTTAGATCAATCGGACGTCGGGAAGACGTGTCGCATCGAGCGCGAAGTTTTGAAATAGAAGTAACTGCAGAGTATACTGAAAATTCAAGTTAAATATTTTATACCTCGAAAAATATCATAATTTCTTAGGTGCATTCAAGTACAAGTGTACTTTGTACGAATTAAGATTACTTCACATTAATTAGCCTGTCTAATTTCTGTCCGCCACCTTCCCGCTAACAAGTCCGTTTGCGCTCAAATATCGTGTTTCTGGTTAACAGTGTATAAAACCTATCACAACCCCTCAAGAATTCTGCAGACGGTTAGAGGCCCCTGCAGCAATACTAAAAACTTCTAAAAAAAATGTTTTTTCTTCTGTTTCCTATAAAATTTCTCATGTTTTTGTCAACTTCCCCTTATCCGATCAACTTTATCTTTTGCAGGAATTATTTTCTTACCAAATGGCACAATTTTAGGGGGAGGCTTGAAAAAAGTCTCACAAAAAAATTTTCACCAAGTATAACTAAGGTCCACCCTAATGTACACACAGTGAAAGAAAAGATATCCGATTTTTCGATTGGATATTATTACCGAAACTATTCTCCATTGTTAAAGCTCTGACAAAACTCCTACATCGATTTGTTGGAGAGAAATTCCTGTACGAGATTCGCGCGATCATTCAGCAGACGTGGCGTGGCGTCGTTGGCTTCGAGCGTGTGTTGCGCCGTCTAATGTCGTCGTAAATTCAATTCGTCCGAGGAAAGTTTCGAGCTACAAGAAAAATCCTACATCTAGGAAAATTTGTAGCCTGGAAACGGATCACGTTGTTTCGCTCGTTAATTTTACAGGGCGCCGGTGTTTTTCCGAGGAACGAGCCGGATAGTTGGAGCGTGGGTGGAGAATGTAGGGGCGGAGGGGACCGGTCGTTTTCCTTCCATTGATCGCGAGCGAATTTATTTATTTATTTGTTCGTTTACAAGCGGGATTAACCTCGTTGCTCGTCGATAGTAATAGCGAGCAACGAAAGGTTCGGCGTCGATGTAAATGGCTGGACGTAAAAGAAGAACGAAGGGCTGCGAAAAAAAACACACGCGCATGCGCGCATACATACAGATCCACGGCACAGGAATACGGAAAACTTCGAGCACGCGGGAGGACTGGGAACACTTAAATGAAACGTCGAAGACCTGGTACAATCCTTGCGGCAGCTGAACGCAGTTGGCCGATTTCCAGGACGTTTCCAGTCATTTGTATATCTTGCACCCTCTGTCCCTGAGATCGATCGAATTCCCTATTCTGAACCGAGCTCCGAGCATTAACCGGGAATCGAGTGTTTCGAGAGTTGTTCCAGAGATTAACCGAGACTGATAGAGTAATTAGACTGCAGGTGTTTATGCGAATTTATGTTCTCATGACTGAGCCTCGGGAATCTTGGTGAAATAGAATTCCGTGCGACGCGACGCACGTAAAAAGGTATTATACGAAGTGGGACTTACCACTAACCGTACCACGATCAGTCAAATGACCGCTTTCACATGGTTTATCTTTTAATTATTGAAATTATAAAGATGCTTCTGTTACGTATGCGGCGCTACCGTTGGCGACCTTTGACCCTTCCGGAGATATGAGTCGAAACAGAGGGTCTATTTAAGAAACAATGGGCTCATTTTTCAATCAATCTAAACTAGGCTCCTGCAAGCGATGCAACGAGTTGCATAACTTCCAGGAACCCGGTTTAATCTGAACCTCCCACTCTCGTCTGGGCCGATTTTGGTCACTTTATAAGGGCATCGAATTCCCTTCGGGGCGGGCATTTGAGTTAGAAACATTCACGCTGTACGCGTCGAGCCAGATCTCAACTCAGTACAAGACAGGGCATAAGTTCCCTATCGAGTAAAGAAAAACGGTACGTTCCTGAGTCAGGGACCACGATTCAATCTGCCCCCGCACTCCTTGGTGCGTTAAAACTAGGAGTTTAGATCGCGACATAATATACGCTACATTTGTATTCCCAATTTCTTTTGTTAATATATATATATGTAATTGTATGTCAATTTAATTTTCATTTGCATTTACCCAATTCGACTTCCCAGTCACTAGCATCCTATGACGATACACCTTTGCCGCTCAAGGTGTATCAATTCAAAGTAGATAAGTTACGAGTCTGCGGAACCTCAACCCCATCCTTTATACGTGGCGACCCGGTGGTGAAAGAGACACCGGAAAGTCCTACGTGCCCTAAAGGTGGCGACCCGGTGGCGAAAGAGACACCGGCAAGTCCACTCCTGTGTTCCACACGCTGCGACCCGTTGGTGAAAGAGACAACGGTAAGTCCGACGTGTATCATCCTACCTAAATTCCACATTCTATCCAAAACCTGAACTCCCCTCGGTTCCGCTAGCTGCCGAACCCTCGGCTCGTAACACTTCCATTCGAAATGATTCAATAAATTTCTGTATTCGAGCACCCACTGTTATCAAAATCATGAAAACTCGAAATAAATTCGGTCTTGTCATTTTTATAAAGCAATATACATCCAACACATTTTGTATCCTGTGCGGTTAGTGTTAAAATGAGACGAGTTGAGTGAACCGGTTAAATCGAGAATTGATCGGCGAAGGAAGTAATGAATGGTGCAGGTGTTTATGCGAATTTATGTTCTCATGACTGATCCACAGGAATCTTGGTGAAATAGAATTCCGTGCGACGCGACGCATGTAAAAAGGTATTATACGAAGTGGGACTTAACACTAACCGTACCACGATCGGTCAAATGATCGATTTCACATGGTTTATCTTTTAATTATTAAAATTATAAAGATGCTTCCATTCGAAATGATTCAATAAATTTCTGTATTCGAGCACCCACTGTTATCAAAATCATGAAAACTCGAAATAAATTCGGTCTTGTCATTTTTATAAAACAATATACATCCAACACATTTTCTATCCGGTGCGGTTAGTGTTAAAATGAGACGAGTTGAGTGAACCGAGTAAATCGAGAATTGATCGGCGAAGGAAGTTATGAATGGTGCAGGTGTACGAGATTAGGAGGGCCGCAGCAACGTCGCCGTTTCGATCGGGAACTTTTCTCGGCCAACGTTCGAGCGAAAACATAGGAGAACAGCGAAGGAAATTAGGGGTCTCGTTTAAGTCCCCGTTAATTATTATCACGAAGCTTCGCGTGATTATTTTGTCGCTGCTTAACTCCACGTAATTCCATACTCCGTGTGTTTTAGGTTCAAGGAACGATATACTCTGATTATAATACTTAACCCATTCGGCCGACATAACGAATCGAACCCGTAGAGCTTGATTTCGATCAAAGCGCTGCTATTCGGGGATCGTAGCTGAACGTTTGCCTCGTATCGAGCTCGTTATTTCGGTCAGCCATAATCGGTTATAAAGCGTACCGGTTAAATATTGCTGGTATTAGAATGATCAATTGCAATGGAGCAGCCTGCTCTAAAATCTGCAAAGTTTTGTCTTAAACTGGAATAGCATGGTTCGTAGACATGTTGGATGAAAATGAAATGAACATACATGTGAAGTGTTATGTATGGTCATTGCTGAACACCATAAATATGCAATAGTAGGCAGTAGTTCTCATTAATTAATAAACTGCGGATCTTCGTGCGAAATAAAAATATTTTGCATTGATTATTTTAAACAGGAATAACATAAAAATTAATTTCATCCCCGAACGACTTTGTTGCGTTAAAAGTAACATTAAAACATTCTTGAATTTTTTAAATCTGTTACTGTTTCATATTTCGCTCAATTAATTTCTTCGTGAATGCATAAAGATCCGCAGTCTATTAGAGAGAGAGACACGTTTGCGAAACACAACAGGTATTATTGTGCATTTGTATGCAGTTCCCTGGAAGATCGTGTGCAATCAACAAAAACCGGACAAGGTGAAAAGGCTGTTGCAGGATTTATCGATCGAAGGGGCTGTTCGGTTTTCTCCATCGTCGGCGCTTAATACGCGAAGATTGTTATACAACCGGTTTAATTACACGTTCCAGCGGCGCAGATCTGCGTCGACACGAGACCGGCACGCTCCTCGAGCACCCAGCCTCGCCCCAGGGAAACGTTATGGAAATTCTATTTGTTTTTGCGGAGAGACCGCGGCGCATTTCATTTACCCTTCTTAAAATTGCCGCGCGAGAAATTTGCCCCGGGCTGGGTTAGGTCGGGGCTCCGGAGCTCCAAGCAATTTTCGACCCGCCAAAGGAGAAGGAATTCTCTCTTTCGGTGGCCGGAGAGAGCTCTCTGGTAGCTGATCT
Organism: Lasioglossum morio; assembly: GCA_916610235.2. Classification (NCBI taxonomy): domain Eukaryota; kingdom Metazoa; phylum Arthropoda; class Insecta; order Hymenoptera; family Halictidae; genus Lasioglossum; species Lasioglossum morio. The sequence goes on along the minus strand of OU744334.1, from coordinate 3,098,171 downwards.
TCCCGCGCGGTCCAAAATCCACTCTCTCTCGCTCTCTTTCCTCCTCTTATCCTGCTTCGTACACCCTTCCGAAACGGATTGGAGCCAGCTACCGCGAAATACCATTTCCTTGGACCCTTGTATCAATAACCAAAATTTTTTGCAATATCAATTAATTCTCTGATCATCCAAGAAAATCAAAGTCTACAATAAGTTTCAGTTTCGATTATTTTTAGAGAACAACAAGTGTGCAATTATTTAAGCATGTTGTCGACGTTTCGATCCCTGTGTGGATCTTTCTCAAAGAGACATTTTTTGCGTCTGAAAAATAGTGTATGTAGAATATTTTTTTGAAAAACCATATTGTGACACAGCCGCTTGAACCAATAAGAGAAAAGAAAATTAATATACGTACTTGCTGATCAAACCTGGCACCGAAATCATCAATTTCATAATATATTCAAATTTCGATCGAAAAGAAATTCACCTTTACAATAAGTGTGCTGTTTCTTCATAAAAATGTTAAAATAGTTTTAAAAGGAAATCGAAGTGAGGTCTACAATATTCAATGACGTTGCAATTTATTATGCCGCAAATATAGATTAATATATCTCTGATCATACAAGAACATCAAAGTCTACAATAATTGTGCTGTTTGTCCATGAAAATGTTAAAATAGTTTTAAAAAGAAATTAAAAGTGGCTCGGCAATATTCTACGACGTAGTCCGAAGACAAATTGTTACTTTCGAAATTCTGTACAACGAGAATGGTGATATTCTGGGTCGGGAGGAACGTCTCGGTTTTGGGATTAGAATAGCGCAAAGAGTTAATTCGTTTCGGCCCTGTAGAACGTTCGCGTAGCTGCGGGATCGTAATGCGAGCGAAATAAGGAGCACGTGCGAATGCGCGAGACCGTGGTGCACGCATCGGATCTAGAACGAACAGAGAAAGTGGGAAAACTCGGCCGTGGCGGAAAGAGGAACGGGAAACGACGGCATAACAGAGCGCCGCGAAGTGTTCTACAGAAGGTTTTTATCGTAACTTTTTCGAAAACTCGAGCATTCTCGCGGTAACCACCGGCTGAGCCCCGAGAACTTCCTTGATGTTACTTGAACGCGTTGTCGCAGTCGACTCGCAAATGGTTATTGCTGGCTCTGTAAAGGAACCGGAACCCTCGCCCGCGAATCTAATTGTAATTTCATAGTCGCACGTACCGCTTCCGACAAGCTACATTCGTTAGCGGGCAACTGCTCCCAAAAGCATTTGTACCGAACCAACCATTTCCCAGAGAATCGCCAATTTTTAGACTGTTACCGTCCTGAGAAAAAGGATGCAATACACCTGGACTCGTTTTAACTTTCGACCAATTTTTTCTTTCTTACATGAACAGCTATTAGTTGCCACCAATGTCGATTTTTTTAGCACTTTCGTCATGAAGAATTTGAATTAAGTCTAACAAATATGTACCGTCTTGAGCTTATTGTTTACATTTTTAAGGGTAATTTTAAGGCTCCTAACCTTTTTTTTTTATTAAGCTATGAAACCCCACATGGGATTATTAGCAGCATGCACATGGCTGTGCATGCTAACCTTACAAGGACATCTTATAAACTAGAATTGAACAATATAATAAACATTGTTTAGTACAATATTAATATTAGAGATATAAGCAATGGGACTTCAGGAATGTATGTATATAAAATAGGGGGCAAAGAGTGGATCCGCACAAAAAGGAATCTATTGTATAGGGTGGAAAGTATCCTTTGCTGCAAAGTTTGCGAATCAAGTTACTTCTGTTATTATCGTAAATCGGACATTGCCATAATACATGATTAGGATCCTGTATCAGACAACCACATGGACAGCTTGTATCATCAGCAAGTTTAATCCTAAAAAGGGAGGCCCTCAGTTGGTAGTGTCCAGATCGAAGTCTATTAACCCAGCAAATAAATTCTCTAGGGAGCCTGAGGGGGTTAAACCAAGGTTTGGATCCAGAGTGATAATAGGATTCGAAAAATTTTATGCCCTTGTACCTTGCCTCTTTGAGAATATAATTTTTGTCAGCTCTTTAGCTTGCCTTCTAAAGCTATTGGAAAAGTCGGAGTAGGGGACCAGGATATTAGTAGAAATAGTCAGCAAAGATGCTTCTTTAGCTATTATGTCAACCTTTTCATTATGTGAGATTCCAATATGCGAAGGGATCCAAAAAAGAAGCAATTTCTCGGAATCCATAAAGTAGGAGTTAATCAAATTTTGAATATCAAGTAGAATAGGGTTAGATTTGGTATTACCAGAGTAGTTATTTAAAGCTGTTAAAGCACTCAGACAGTCAGAATAGATGTATACGTGGTGATGAGAATAGTTAGAAGCAAGTTCAAGTGCGGAGCTCCTAACCTTTAAGACTGCGGTCTTAATTCAATAATTACAGTACCATAAAAAGGGACCAACGACAGGCAAATTCGGAAAAACTCACCACAGCTGCGAAGAACATGTTTCCTATTGTTCAGACCGTATCGTTACCCGATTTATTCACCTAGGTACTCTATTCCACCATTTCGAACTGCGACCAATAGGATTTTTGTAAATCCCACTACACATCAACTCCCACCATTTGTACAAGTTTTCATGAAGCATCCAGAAAAACAATAAAACAGATATGTTCTAACCACCCGAGGTGTACTACAATTTTTTTCGGCATATCTCGCAAGGATTCGAGATCCTTAACCCTTAGCACTCGAGTGGCGCCTATGAGGCGCCATTAAAAATTGCTGTACCATTATTGAGAATATTGTTTACTTTCTTAGATATGTAGGTATCTAATCAATTACTGAACATTTAAGTATTTCATAAGGTATAATAGCAATTTCATATCCACCAAATTTAAAATCTCATAAAAAAATGGCAATATTTTAAGTCGGAAGAAATGTTTAATTTTCGAGTTAATATAGCTCCGAGTGCAAAGGGTTAAACCGTTTCGAAGTCGATTCCAAGGCGTGAGTTTCCATCGACCGAGCGACACCACAAAATATGAAATAAAATTTGATTCTACATTTTTGGGAACAAAGACGTTTCAATCGCTGTAACTGTAAATAAAATGTAATAATTTAGTTTGAATGGATTTGTTGTGTCATTCTCACTCACTCAAATTGTTCCCTTTTGTCCTTTCACCTTTGAAGAGTGGGCATGGCTCGCGGAAATTTAAGCAAGCACTACTGTTATACTGTATACCGATTGAGCAACTGCAATCTCCCGTGTTCGGTCGCATTTAGTAAATCTTGGTACGTCCTCGGTGTCCTTGATATCCTTTGAAACCGGTGGTCATTTCTATGGAGTTGCTCCATTCACCTGGACCTCTTGGTGGCCTCGTTCATACGAACTTTATCCAGGTTTCCTTTCAGTCGCATCCACCTGGCCTCTTTTCTAAGCCTATACATCCTGAAGACTGTCAATGCGGCTAAATGCTCGTCTACGTGGTCGAGTCATCGTGATACCCGATACCATCACGTACCTGGCCTTGTCACAGGCTCTGGCTTTGGTTCATCTGGAACCGCGTAGTCGATCATCGAAATTTTCTGTGTGACAAGTCCAAGGGATTTGGTCAATAGGACGGGATACAGGTAGCAAAGCCAGATATACACGCGTGACATGTAACAATACCTCAACATTAATAAAAATGTTCCGAAATCAAGGGAGCAGAAGTTGGACGAATTTTTCGGTGGGCCTTTATAAAAATTCGAGTACTGTGTAACATCGAGAAAGACGGTGGGGCTGAGGAACGCGCGGGAGGGTAAGAGGAGCGAAGAGCAGGGGAAGGGAGAGGGAAACTCGCTTTGACGTTTGACCGTGGCAGCTGCTAGGTATCTCGAGAATTCCACAGACATTAGCCGGGGCGGTTCTGTAATACAGCTTCGTATGCCGCTACAGCGAGAAAGCCAGCCGGCAATCCAACCGGCGAGCCAACTTTCTGAAGTATTTCGTCCCGGGTAGGTTAACTTGGCGGCTACGATCAGCCTGGCTACGATCGGACCGCACACCACGTGGTAATTGCCACCTCGTGTGGCCACCTTGCAAATATCATCGTCGACGGAATTGACCGGGCTCTATACTGCGTGCACCGCGAGCAAGATTACGGGTTATCCTTAATGAAGGTCACTCCGATATCTACCGGGAGAACTGTTCCGCTCCTGAACGTTAATATTCCGTGGATTCCGAGATGCTGTCCGATGATACGGGACCGCAGGTGCTATTGGAACTGGACTAACGAGCACGACGCTCAAACTATCGTGCGCTGACTTATCAATGAGCGGCGCACACCTTGCTACCATGATTCTCTGCCACGCAACTGGGACGCGTGCATCTGCAGGGTCTAACGAATTGTTGTCCAACGACTTCTTCGGGTGATCGCACATATTCGGATTCGTTTTCTGTGGAAATTGAAGCACTCGTCACAAGGAACGAAAATGGCAAAGGGAGTAACCTGTGCCTTTGGAGAATAATGTTCAGAGTTTTATTAATTAAAAATATTAGTAGGAGTAATTTAGAGCAAAAACATTAGAAGAATTTTAAAAAACTGCCATATCATTTTCAACCTATTAAACTTATTAACCTTTCTGATTCGAAACAATTTTAATTCCGAAATCAAGATATTCCTTTCACCATTTTTAAACTATGCAATCTGTTTTCTTTTGCAACAATTGAGCTTTTTACAATTTCTAGAATGCAGACGAATTTACTAAAAGATTAAGAAAGAAAATAAATTTTATTTTTATCTTACATAAAGATTCGCTGTCTATTAATGTGTAAAAGTATTCCGGAATGAAACAGCAACGTGTCCAAGCAATTGGACACTTCAATGGTTACAATTGAGCGGACGATAACGAGCTAAACACGCTTTAATAATGCTCACAAAGCTCTCGAAACTAGTTACCCCGGCTGCTTTATAATTCTAGAGTTAAACTCTGAATAAATCGAGCTATCCTTATCCGGCAAACTGTTGCGCTAAACTCAATTTACCTGACGGTACAATTTGCCAACGGCTCATTAAAAAATTCAGCGTGAAACTTGCGTTGTTTCCCTCGCAAGACGCACCCGGTTTAATTATGTTCAGGATGGGGTTGTTCGACCGGTGTGGGAGGAGCGACTAATTCGTTACTTTTAAGTTTAAATCGTGCGCAGCTGCGACTGGCGCGTCGGTTCCGAGAAAGAGTTAGTGAAAATTAAATCAGTGCAGAATGGAACCGATGGCGAACCTAGTCTAACAAGGGAACCTATTTAAGCTGCCCAAGCCGATTTTAATGAAACTTATATGAGAGGTAGTTCACGGAAAAATTGTTCGACACGTAAAAAACAACCCTCAACGTCGCAAACTTGTTTTTTAAGGCATCTTGGCACCTAGGAGTACATTATTAAATTTGTTTGTATATAATTAATCACTAAACATTTATAAACTGCAGGGGAAGAAATGGTTTTCGAGTTAAAATGGTTCAAATGGAAAATGAAAATTTTGAAAAAATTCGTTTGTTTAAAGCTACCGATGACACTAATTGGATTTCACGGGCCGAAATCTTTTTGTCAATGTTGACCACGATTTCCAGTGAAATGACTGCTGTCCGCCAAAAAATATGGTGGTTCAATTTAACATTTACGACAGGGATACGAGTGCGATGGTTTTTAACGTTGAAAGCTGCTGGAAAGTCGGTGAAAAACCAACCGGAAGCCTGCGACCTTCGCACGCCGGTAAATGCGGCCCGAATTCGAGCAAATGATGCACTGCATTATGCCAGTAATGCTTCCACTCGGAAACGAAAGCGTTATTCAGTGAATAATGGTATCCGCGGGCGGAAGGTAACACTCCGATGTACAAACTGCACGACAGACTGTTAATTTTGTGAACGTGCCTTTCTTTCTGCACCCAGGCACGCATTACGTCCGCAGCTGAAACATTTCGTATCGCAAATCTCACAGTACCATAAAATCGTTCGTATTTTTTGAAGATTATTGTCACATAGGTGGCAGAACACATGCCACAATTGTATTTCGCAAATTTACCTCATTAATATTGATTGTCACCCGTTGCAAAAAGTACTCGATTAACTGAACCGAGCGTTACTCCTGACAATTATGCACGCATTGGAAAACAATTCCAATAAATGCGGAAGAGGCAAATAAAATAACAACAATCGTCGCGTATAAATTAAATGTAAATACAGACATTATTCATTTATATCTTTACGAAGTACAGAACCAGAAGTTCACTGAATTTTCAGATGACTTTTATTATCATATTGACTCATAATTTGATAAAGCATTACTTAATTGAATTCGTCATGCTACTTAATAATTGTTAATTATTTTCACGAGCCGGCATTTATTACTTTATTAATATCCCTTCGATGTATCGCCAACTTTCCATTGCTGTTTCGATATTCAACGTGAAGAAAATTGTACGAAGAGGGTCTACGATGTAGTACTTCATTTTTCGGTATTTTTCTGTTGCACGGGAAGAAAAATTTCTTCAAACACCAATATTCAACATTCTTACAAATTATACATTTTTCAGAATCTTTTGTTCCTCCGATGTTATCACAGGACCCTGCCATTATAACTATTGTTGTTTATTCAACATTCGATATTCGTTGGTAAATTGTCATAAATTTTCGTTTTAGGCTCTAGATTCGGGATATGCCGCCCTTAAATGCTAGTGTAGGTATGCCATCTTCAATTTCTGAAGAACTGCGTACAACTTCTGAACGAGATACAGTGTCGTAATCAGTCCGATGAAAGAAGGAATCAGTTCGTAAACGAAGTTCATCTCGCCGGCTTCCTGAGCAATCACGATACTGCTTCATTGAGAGACACTATGTGCTCTTCGAAAGATTAAAGACAGCACACGCTATCATTTTGTCGAGGAGTGTGTAATTTCGGCCACGAATGAAACCAACCCCCTGATACAGTCCGCTGTTCTCGTTATAACTAAACTGCGCCCGAGGCGAGCGTGTCGGCGCGTCGTGTCAATTAAACAGATCCAACGAACCCGAAAACGGTAATTACTCAATTAAAATGTGTTACCAATTCAGGCCGCGTTCGTCTATTACAATTAGCTCGGGCGCATGGACGTCGGAAGAACGAAACTGCGCGAAGTTCCGCCGAATCGAGCACGTTTCCTTTTTAACGGGCGCGCCGTCGTCCGAGCGCGAATGAACGATACGCCAGCTAATAATTCAATATTAATTACGATAGCGTGATCATCTTCGGCCTCCTCTATTTCGGTCACGCGTGACGCGAACGCTCCCTGTGTAATTGCACGGTCGAAAATTCGACGTTATGATTAATTAAAACGGGATTTAATTTCGACCCCGCGAAGCGTTTGCCCGGAAAGCGAGATTTCGAAATCATTAAACTGACGTTAACTTCGTTTCAATTACACCGCATTATGCGACCAAGTCGTCGCTGTGGCGAGAGTGCACGTTGAAATCGAAATAGAAATAAATATATTGCAGTCGTGATTTCAGCGAGATTTAAAAATCAAGCATCTTTAACCAAGCCTCAAAACTTTAAATTCAGCGTTTCAAGCATAATTTCAAGCATACACCATGTGATCGCTAATTTGTCGCTATAATAAATGAACAAAGGACACCGGCATTCGATAGCAAACGCGCGACTCATCCAACTCGCAGAACGTAGAGCTCAGTGCATGGCAAAAATAATATTTAACTGACACGACCTCTTGACCAAACCCGAGTTAAATTATAACTGATGTGGCGTTGAACGCGTTAACGAGTCAAGCAACCCCGTGACCTCAGAAAATAGGTCACCGAAGGGTGCCAGCCGGAGTCAACCGAAAGAAGCAAACAGCGTAACCTCTCTCACTGCAACAAAAACCGAGAACACGGCCCGAACAATTTGAGGCCTGCTGTGAATGTTAGTAGAGACATGTACCCCTAACATTTCTACGGCTGACATTTCACTGGTAGAGCACATCTACACACACAGACACCTGATTAAATCCCTGCGGGGTCGGAGAGCGAGCGAGTCACGCAAGGAATCGCGTTTCTCGGGATGGCCGACCAAAAACCGGTGGAAGAACTGGAGCAACGGTCGTCGGGGATCGTTAGACCGTTAACGAGGATAAATCTCTCACGGAGTAGCTTTCGTCCGGTGTGGTGTACGCAACGCGAAGATCGGAATGACGGTAGCTCGCGGACCCTTGTTTCCGGCCCGCAAAAAAGCCAAGCATTCCGGCCCGGTTTCCCGGATTCCGGCACGCTTGCGTTTCACGCCGCCCCATGTAAATCTCCGCCACGAGGAACGTTCTTATCTTACCGCGGATATAAAGCTACCCCTGTTCGTCCCTCTGCGCCCCGACTCACCCCTTACGGCCGTCAAGGTGCGAAATGGAGAAAAACGAACGACGACGGAAAGAATGGCGCGGAGAAATACACTCCCACGATAAAAAAGATAGCTCGACCGTGCTCGCATATTACGACTTGTACCAACATTTTGGAAAACACTGTGAACGACTCCAATCACCGCTGATCTCGTCCGATGTCGCGTTCTGAACACGCAATCTTCGCGTCTTTTCGTGAAAATGTGAACACAGAACATAAAATGCGAACATAGAATTGATTTTAAGTGAAAACGTTAATGGTTTTCGTGAAATCGTTAATTAACTTTTGCATTCAAGTGAATGTGAAGTACTAAGTTTCTGAATTGAAAAACTTCTAATGGGGAAACCGACGTCGCGTTCGTTGAAGGTTGACTGAATGGCGTTACTAAATTAAAAAGTATGCTGTGCGAGTTAGAAATTTCGCTTTTTCATTTTCAATGTTCATTCATTTTCAATTTCAATGAAAGAAGAAAATTGGAGTAGAGTAGGGAGATACATATAGATTAGAGAATGAAATGAGGGGCGGGAGATATTGGGAGGAGGAAGATAACAGATGGTGATGAAGACGTATGACATAAGAAAAGATACTTATCAAAGTTAGATAGAGAGTTACAGGAAGAGCAGGATGGAAAGTGTGAATGAGAGAACGAGAGCAGAAAATAAAGAAAGGGAAACAGTGGAAGGTTGAGAGTGTTAGAAAAAAAGAAAAGAATTATAAAGGGAACGAGATTCCTTTGTAACCCGTAAGAGAGCGAAAATAAATATACATACAATTCTATTTCACTTACTGTGCATTATACAGGGTGTCCCAAAACTACCCTAGGAGCCGAAAATGGGAGGTTCCTTGGGTCATTTGGAGCGACATTTTCCTTAGCAAAAATGTTATCCGCGGCTTTGTTTAGGAGTTATTAACGAAAAACACGGACCAATCAGAGCGCGACCTAGACGCGAGTTGGCACAGACGGCCAATGGACAGTTGGCGCGCCGAGCCGATTTTGCCAACTCGCGTCTAGGTCACGCTCTGATTGGTCCGTGTTTTTCGTTAATAACTCCTAAACAAAGCCGCGGATAACATTTTTGCTAAGGAAAATGTGGCTCCAAATGACCCAAGGAACCTCCCATTTTCGGCTCCTAGGGTAGTTTTGGGACACCCTGTAGAGCGAGGGATAGTGTGACGATCCGATTTTGCTCAGATGATTACCCGCGATTAATTTTCATGGCGAGGGATAGACAACAAATTCGAAACGGACTGTTCGGGGGCCAGAGGTTTACAAGTTCGGCCGTTCCTCGCGCACAAAGGTCAACTAATTGGGTCTAATATTATGCGGCCGTGAACCGATCTCGGCCAAGAAGACCGTGCGAGAAGCTCGCCTCCGCTCGCAAACTCGCAACCAGTCGAGGATAATTAAGCGTGTAACCGAATAGGAGCGCTTGAGCTCGCCGACGTGTACCTACACGGCGTGCTCCTCCCGATCTACGGGCACAACGAACTTGCGCGGAAGGAGTTTAGCGCCGCCTGTGTGCTCTGATTCGGATGCCCCCCGGCCAGTCACTTAGCCCCGACTAATCCGGATGTAATTTTAAATGGAACTGTTTCCGCGAATTTAATAAAACCCCGCCACCTCGCGCGCTGCGTTCACAACAAAAGTTCGAATTGCACGCGGCTTACTGCGAACAGCACATCGTCGCAATAATTCTCACCGTCGTTGGACAGCCGGAACTATACTTTCGCGTTTTTCGACTCTAAATTGGATTCCCGTGGATTCGGGGAAGAAACGTTCGCAAATTGTACGCGCACACCTGGACACAATTGCGGAGAGTCCAGCTGAGGTAAGCAAGAGCTTCCTGTAGGAATTTTTCAACTTTGGAGGACTTAAATTGCAGCTTGAAGATTGAACTTCAAGATCGTTTACTCAATTTTTTTATACCGAAACAGCAGCAACATTAGCGGCACAAGAACTAACGGAAAGACACGGTCTTCGTCCGTTGGGTCGATTCTCACCATACGTCTTGCAGACCGCCCGGGAAACCTACAGTTGTCCTACACGCGTCAATAAGCTTTTCACGGCTGGCGTCGATAGTATTGGTTCAGGATTTCCTCCGGTGACCTCTTTGAAGATACTTCAATGTATTGACAGATAGCTATCCGGTTGATAGCACGAGTTGACGTTTCCGATCGACTTCCGGCTCGACTTTCCTGCGGACGCATCTGCCTTGTAACTATCGCGTTCGTGAATTTTATTGTTTCATCGCAAAACGAATTTAACCCTCATTTCACGAACTGAATCTATCCCTCGGCATTAAATTAACGCATCAAATAACAGATGCATCAAATAACAAAGCTTTTTTTTATTCGAATAGATGAGTTAACATATTTACATTTTGGGTTTCTCGGTTGTGTGTTTCGCATTAAAAGAAAATAATAATCAGTATAACTTATTTCGGGAAAATTTTGTTAAATTGACACGAGGGTCGGACGAATAGTTTCACAGTTTTGGATATTTTTGTCCATTCCGCAGACTTGGTAATATTCGTGGACAGACTGGAATTTTATGTGTTTGAGAAAAATTTAGAAACTTCTGATCGCTAACTATTTGGACCAACGACAAACGATGTCACGTCACCTCGGGCACCAATCGTGGAGCGACCTCTAAGCCCGGGTGCAGAACCTGCAACAGCACAGTGCAAGGCACGAGTATGGGATTTTCATGTAGTTGGAGGACGGTGAGACGTCTGTCGTCCTAGTCGACGATGCGGGACCGTAGCCGCCGGGTCTGACAATGTACGTTGTCGGTCTCGTTTCTCCTGTGGCTGTGGAATAAATGGCGGGTTTCGGACAGCCTCACACTCCTTGGTCAAAAATACCTTGTCGTATTTCAGAATTCTTACGATTATGATTCCCGAGTTCACACTTTCGTTTCAAGAGGTATTTTTCAAAAATGTTACCAGCACATGAGAACATAATTGTTCTCATCGCATGCTAATTGAATGAATACAAAAATGAGTTGGTGTATAATGTAAAACATTAAAAACAGTAGACGAATTTAAAAATAATGTTATATTATTTTCAGCCCATTGGACATATTACGAGAGAAAAGAAACTGTCATTTAGCATGAAGATTTTTTTGCATAAAGATCCGCTGTCTAAATCTAACTATGATTGATCCTCTAGTACAATCTCGAACAATACAATGTCGCTTTTTAACAATGTCGCTCAACACATTGAATTTCGTCTATAAAAGTACATCTGTGACACGAAATAACAAATACACGAACATCCGCAGTAGTCTGGTAACAAATCGAACCGAAGAATCGTTTACTCGTTTACAGGACCCGAAGGATCGCGTTCTCTCGCTACAGTTTGTCATCAGAGTTGAAAGCAATACTTTTCCGAGAGCATCATTCTCGAACGTGATACGAGCGTAAGATCTCGGGATCGTTCTCAAGGCGAAATTCCAGTTAGCGAAGGAATCGACTGCAACAACGCGCAGTTAGCTCACCACCCGCCATCCCGTTAAGCGTCGTTCGTCCTTCTATCAATCCTGCTTCGTCAGTTCGATTATCCCCGATGTCAATCGCCGCGATCTACGAGCGTTTATGCGGCTGTCCGCCAGATAGGTTTCTCCCACTGATTGGCTGTAAATAATCGCGCACCGTTCTGGGTCCTCGCTCGTTTATCATTCAGCAGCCGTTCAAGATATTACATTGATTCGCCGAGTGTCTACCATTCTACGCTTTCAACTTTTCGAATCAATTACCGGTTCCCCGATCAAACCAGTTCGGGGACTTCGATAGGATTCGGTTCAATGGACGTCGTATCAATTTGTTTAATTTTATATATTTAATTCCGAGGAAGGTGGTCACGGTCAATTGCGTTCGATACAACATACATTCTATCTTTATCAATTCATTTAATTGCTACATTCAATTATGCGGCAAGCAGTTCTGCGTTTATTACTTGAACTGTGTTTCGTTGGACTTCAAAATAATTATAAGAACTTTAACCCTCCGATGACCAACAACTTTTTCAATGGTCGAAGCCCGACAAGGTTCCCAGGGACCTTCTCTATTAATATGGCATGATATGCGTATAATACTTTTTTATTGTTAGCTGTAATAGTGTTATTACGATTTTTTGTGTTTCTATGTTTGTGTCTATGCTGCAAAATGTGTATGGATATACAGGGTGTTCCAAAACTACCCTAGGAGCCGAAAATGGGAGGTTCCTTGGGTCATTTTAAGCGACATTTTCCTTTGCAAAAATGTTATCCGCGACTTTGTTTAGGAGTTATTAACGAAAAACACGGACCAATCAGAGCGCGACCTAGACGCGAGTTGGCACAGACGGCCAATGGACAGTTGGCGCGCCGAGCCGATTTTGCCAACTTGTGTCGAGGTCGCGCTCTGATTGGTCCGTGTTTTTCGTTAATAACTTCTAAACAAAGCCGCGGATAACATTTTTGCTAAGGAAAATGTCGCTTCAAATGATCCAAGGAACCTCCCATTTTCGGCTCCTAGGATAGTTTTGGGACACCCTGTATACATAGGCAGCGATTCTTAGGTTGGCAAATAATAAAGAGACAGCGCGTCACCGTCGCGCTGTGCCGATCGTGCACGTGCGTATCCGTATACAATCACTCATTTTTTCGAAGTACATCACTTCATCAACAATTATCCAACCCATAAAACACTAACAAATTACACGAACATACCTGCACGACCAAAAAACAAGAACAAATTACATGGAAGTCCCTACAAGGTCCCTGCGGACCTTGTCGAGCTTCGACGCCATAAATGACTTTAACTCGACGGTTATGATGAAAAATTTCAAGGAATCGTATCGATGACGATTGCAATTGGTTCCAGACATCCCATTTATAAAAGTTACGTGGGCTGAGGCTGTTCGGATGAACCGTATTGAAATGCTGTATTGTTCAAAACATCATACGTCCATAGGGACCTTGTCGGGCATCGGAGGGTTAAGAGAATATTTGAAATGCTGTTCGATTTCCAGGCACGTTTGAAGATCGCGAGGCTAATAGGGATGATACGTTGCAGACGTAACTGCGTTGTTCGGATCAGTCCGGGACGGACTATTTACGGCGCAGTTTGCGTTTCCATAGCGGTGATCGTTATGCAAATGTATTGCCTCATCGCGCCGCGGTATTGAGGATGCGACTTCGCAACGCGGCGATACTAAGAACACCTCGTAAAGAAAATGTTCAAACGACTTGCCGCGTAAAGTCAAAGCTCGGAACCGTAACATCGAGCTTCTAATTTCCAGCAAATTTCTCTCTGTACCTCGCGTGCGGAGTTTATGGGCGAAATAAAAGAAATTCTCACCAGACTCGGGTAAACTTCGACCAACGTAGCAGAGTAAACTCCAGTCGAAAGATGCTGGTTATTAATACGTGTGCGTTAAATATATCGACCACGTGAATGTCTAATGTTTACCGGATTGTTCTAACAGAGAAACATTTATGACAAAAATGTGTAAGCACCATTTAAAACAGTGAACATATTAAAAGGCTTTTGTAGACATCAGCATACTGCTTTCAGTTTAATCAGATTACACAGAATAAAAAAGATCTGGATTGAGAGAAGCGTCTAGATTTCAAAATTATAATTACTTCGAGTCCAAAGGGTTAATCCTTCTAGCGTCTCAAGAAGTCTAAAGCTGTTGGCTTCAATTTTGAAAAAGTTATCCGTTGTTAAAAGTAGGTTTGCTGTAGTAAAACAAGATTATCGTATCATTGTTGCAGCTCCGCCCTCGGGGATCGTGAATATAAGAATTACGAAGCGATCCTGTTGAAAGTTAACAATTTCCTGCGGCGCACTCCGATACGCGGCGCGGGTAGTAATGTTCGCCATGCGACGATTGAAGAGGTTTGCCAACAATTTGTCGAAGCTGTGCGCGCGCTACCCCCATGCGAGTTCCTCAAACACAGGAACAGAGGATCGTGATTAGCGAAGATGAACGACACTATTTCGTTATGAGATTATAATCACACCGAATGCCGACATTGTTTCCCGCGATACGTCGTGTCGATAAAGCCATTAGGATTGCGTGACCATCCTCTGTGACACCTATTATTCATGTTATTAGAGCGACCCGGTTCGTCCGTGTCGCAGCCAGTCGACACCGATCCGCCGCACGGTTGAATTATTTTCGACGATATTTCAGTCGCGACGCGTATCTATCGGCTCGGATCGTTATTGCTCGAATTTCAAGATCCAGCTGATCGACACGAGCATTCCGTGACGACAGCGGATGTTTCGCGATGATGGAGATTTCACCTATGCATATGGGCTGCGTGATCAATTACAGTTATTACGTGGAAAATGTAAAACATAGGGACACCTTGTGGTTATACGATTCAAGGTCAATTCATGGAATTCGAGATCGCGTATCGGATCTCGGTAACGCGGAAATAAAACCGGAGGCAAAAACTTGATTCAACGTTGCAAGCGTGGTGTTTGTAATACGACTAAAAGTACGGTGGTGCTCCTACCTCGGTGCGGTAATATCGTTAATTAAATCCGCTACGCCGGCTGGGATACGGGCGGTTATTCGCGCGTTGACGGCAATAACGGCAAACGATGCCGCGTATGCGACAACATTAAAATGGAGACAGCAACCTGGCCGATACCTTCGGCTAATCGTAATCGAGTTTTCACGAAGCAAACTGCCCGTACGCGAAAATATCGTGCTCGCTCGGAAATCATTTAAGTCGTTCCTTTTAACGTCATTCTGTTAGCACATAATTACGAACAATCCAATCAATATCTGAATTCCTTCCACCTTTCATGTGAAAATATAAAGTGTAATTATGTACTTTAGGAGCCTCCTCACAGATTTTGATGACCTTGAAATATTTTGTCAAGGTCATAATTCTGAACAACTTTTTTCCAATACATGTTACCGCCGTTCAGCTTTAGTTTCCGAAATATTCGCAAAAAACTATTACTAATACTGTATTGAATTTTTCGTATTTCTGCACGCTCCGTGGCAACGTAAACCTGTCCCGGCGCGGCGTTTGTTTAGATTTTGCTTCTAAACGCGCTGTGGAGATTAGAGAGAAAACAGGGTCTCATTCTGGTTATACATATATAGGGTGAGCTTTCAATTTTCAAAGACTATTCCTGGATTTATCTGATCGCATAATTTTTGCATTGCAGCTGTAATCCGGAATTTGAACTACTAAGAAAAAAATCATACGCATAGAATGAGTTGTGGTTAGGTTAGATTTGATTAGGGACTATCCCAAGGGTGGGAGTGGGCAAGTTTCCAGACTATCCGGAAACAGACTAGGGACGGGATTCAATACTTGACATACTTAGTAAGACAAGACCTCTGTAATAACGACTGTCCCCCAATTACCAATAGAAGCGACCAGATAGTTATCACCAGACTTCGCATTGGCCACACTAACTTGACCGACATACATAAAATTTCAAAAGACCCCCCACCTGTACGTACCCGATGCAATACACCACTAACAGTTCAGCATTTAATCCTGCAATGCCCTCTTTTTTCCTTCCAAAGAAGACGCTTGGCTATCCCTAACAATTTGAAGGATTGCTTCAATAATAGTTCGAACATAGTCCAAGTTTTAAAATACCTAAAATCTACAAAAATTTTCCACACTTTGTAATTTTGTATACATTATACTTATGTAAGTACAGTACACACATAATTTAGGTTAAGTACAAAGACACAATAGTGTAATATTATGATATAATATATGTGGTCGCTAATGACCTAGTTATTGATGTGACCTGTATAAATAAATAAATTTAAAAAAAAAGAAAAAAATACTTGACATTTTGACATACTCAACATATGAAGGCGAGACACTCTGCACGTTTGAAGGTGAGGGGGCCCAACGTTCACACCGAGCAGAAAAACAGCTCAAAAACTCAAACAAATTAGGTAGCATGGCCCGTCTCATCAATGATGACCGACCTGTGTAGTAAGCCGACGACTCTGAAAGTGGCCCCGGCCGAATAAAACAGAGGGGACGCCCGAAAAACGAAGGATAAACGCAACCCAAAATATGGGCCGAGTGCCGGAAGCGCCAATTGTGAAACTGGTGATAATGATCCGGTGTGCCATCAGGCAGCGAGGGATGGCCGAACCATCCTTCCCCGGCTAAATCAGTTTAACTGCTACTACTACTACTACTACTACTACTACTACTACTACTACTACTACTACTACTACTACTACTACTACTAGGTTTGATTAGGACAAAATATACAGCGTATTTGGCGAGAAACAAGGGCTAATATTCCCCGTTACAGAACGCGGAAACCACATTATGTTGGATATATTGCAGAATTTTTATTTTGTCGATGCCATAGTTTTCACAATAGCATAACTGCATTTCTTGAAATGATGGCCGAAATATTTCCTGTTATATAAGATTAATAATAAAATATACACCACTTCAAATAGAAACGTCTATTGTATTGAGGGAGCTGCCGCCCCTCCCCCAAACCTCATCCCTGCTAAGAAATCTAACCTAGACCTACTCCGATCACTTTTCGAGATGTTGAAACTTTTTTGCGAATATCTCGGAAACTAAAGCTGAGCGGCGGTAACATGTATAGGAAAAAGTTGTTCAGAATGATGACCTTGAGAACATATTTCAAGGTCATCAAAACCGGTGAGGAGGCCCCTAAAGTAAATAATTACCAATATAAATAATCTGCCTGATAGCAAATTAAATTTTTTCGACGACAACCATTCGTGTACATAATTATGAAAGTGGTCTTAGGGATTCATTTCTTGTTTCGAGATATTTAAAGGGAACGGATGCTAACATTAACTGAATTCCATTCTGAAGAGAGTCTTTTAGATGGTGACTTTTTAAGAATATTAGTAGGAGTCACTGTATAATTCTCGTGACAATGGAATGATGTGTGCGCGATCGTGGGGTTAAGGATATTCAAATATCAGCAAAAAGGGTCGTGAATGTTTATGAATTAAACCCGGAGCCGAATCCGGAAACGATGTTCGAGGTAGACCTGCAAGAAACGGCGATGGGAATGTTTTGGAAACGAGCGATAGTAGGTTTAGCGTGCGATCGAGTGGGAGGAAAAGCGAGACAGAGATAGGAAAAATAGAAGCGACGGTACGGGAAACCAATATCATGCCAACGAAATCGATACCGGCTAAATAAATATTGTTCGAGAGGCTACCGAATTGACAGTGAGTCTCGTCGAGTGCACGAATGGAATATTTATTCCGCGGGGTTGGAAAACGAAAGCATCGTGAAGGAGCCTGTTCCTGATGTTGTATCTTATATCGATAAATCGTGTCTTCGTTGCTCAAACAACCGCTCGTCGATAGAGCTGTTCGCTTCGATAAGCTTATCAATATGTGCTGATAAATATCGGTATCGTAGCTGACCAATAACCACCTATCGACTCCGAACGTTAATATTAGAATATGATAAGATAGTGTGAACTGAGTGCGAGAACATTGACCACAACAGATTGTTTCCATTTGTGTGCAATTAAACGAGCCGTTTTACAATAATGCCTCGATAAATATGTCTCTTATATCGATCGTATTATTGTTAATAACAAACGTATAATGTTCTCGGCGCTACGGTTCGATCAATTATTACTGATAAAATCAAAAAACAATTTTGCAGATTATCAAACTAAACATTTACCGCCGAATATCGATTGATATAACCTAGATCGTTTCGAATATATTCAGTGTCTTGACAACAAGCATTGACGACACACGTACAACACGTGTATCACGATGTCCAGATTAAAGTATTAAATCACATCAAAAACAAGTAAGTTAGTTTTATGAACAATATTCACAAACAATTTGTATTATTATGTTCAACCAGTTTAATAGTATATTTTGAAAATTGTACAATAAATATATATTTTTACAGACGCAATACAAATACATCTTGAAAAGGAGTCAAACTAGAATCGAAACGTCGATGATTATTTGATAATCTGCAAAATTGTTTTTTGATTTTCTCAGTAATAATTGATCGAACCGTAGCGCCGAGAATATTAAACATTCGTTATTAATGCCTCGATACATGTAAAAAAGATGTACACGGTAGTTGCGAAAAATTTCTGACGAATTTTATAAATTGAGGTATGGAGAGCTAATGTTCTCGAGTTAAAATTGCTGTACCTTTATTCAAAATATTGTTTACATTATTAACTCCTTGCACTCGGAGCGAAATATTTTATATGATTTTCTTGTCGATATAAAACTGATGTAACACCTCGTACAGATTTAATAATGTCAACAATATTTTGAATAATGGTGCGAAGAATTAAAGGGTTATTGGAGAAATAGTGAATTTAGAAACAATTACAAAGTGGCCAGCGACTCGAAACTGGCAGACGCGCAATTTCGACAGCGCAGATAGGCAAGGGCTTGGAATAGTTCGTACACCGCCGGATTCCATCAAAATTGTCCAGCAACAAGTTTCCCTCCCGAATTTCCTAAACAATATCCCTAAGATCGTGTAAGGAAATGCAATAATCGATCTATTACGATCCCGTTACAGGAAATTCTGCCGGGTTAATTGGTTCTGCCTTGAAATCGATATTCCATCGGATACTATCGATAGAACGATACTTCACGGCAGACACGGGAGGCATGAGTTACAAAAGCCAACGAGATCTACGTAGCTAAAGTTTCGATATAGCGTTACTCACCTCATAACACATCGGTCCAAGAATGATCGCTGATCCTCTCACGCGCACGAACGAACCTGAAACAAAACAGGAGTCGGTTAATTATTTCACTAGCTTCCTGGTTTCTCGATAAAGAAATAACTAATTTCATTTTAGCAATTAATCCCCAAAGGATTTCCAAATTTCAACTTTCCACGCCTTCCGTGTTTCGAAATGTTTTTACCGTTATAAATATTATAAAATTTCCCGAGCAGGAATACTGATCCCTACGTGTTCATGCATCCGGACGATTATACACGCGAAAAATTCCGCGACTGGTTTAATGACGCGGGTTTTTTTTCTGCCGTGTGTAATTGTTAATTTAAACGACTTCCTCCTTTCGCCCGACGCCCGATATATCGATCCGCTCGACTCTTTCATTGTTTCCCAGCAGGAAACGGCTAATGGTCGCGATTCGGAACTAATTCGACGCGGAGTCATCGAATGCTCGATACTTTTTAATACCGACGCTCGATGCTTACGAATCAGTTTTATCTCGAGCCCTCTTTTCATCAGCGTATCGATCTGTCAGCAGAAATTTTCCGAAACGATGAAACCAGCAAACACTTCCGAAAATGTTATTATATTCTGTTACATATTATTCATTAATTAACGATAATACATTTAATAATCATTGTTGTACCTGCCAGTGGCGGACGTGTTCATTAAATATCGTCACCGAGATCAATTATTAGAAATCTACCGCTACTATGATTACAGATTGACGCACGATCGTTCGGAGAGCGGTGATAATTAAAATCGGCAATACAGTTAACAAGGAAAATGCAATAATAGTAGCAATAACAGTGGATTGCATACGGAACCATGAAAATTATTCACGACAATTACCGGAACGTTTTAGTAGAATTGTTGTTTTGAACGCGAATATTATTCGTTTCGGATACAGGGAACTATAAACAAGTAACATCCGTACACAACAAATATTTGGTTGGACGAAAGTATTGGAAGTAGGTATTACGTTCTTTCTATTTATCTAAAATAGTCGTTCCAGGCTCTCGGAAAATTCCCAGTACACTTTGACGAAGAATATTCTCTGTGAAAGGGTGTACGTGTATTAATACGGGTAAATATTATGTGCGTACACCGTGTACCGTATACCGTGTACCGTTTTGTACGCGCGGTCAGGAATTTCTGCTTGTTTCCCTTTGCCGTGGAAAGCATCTCTTTCACGGGACCGTTCCCGCCAAAGACACCGTGTACGTAGTGCATTACTCGAATGCTCGCGAACTGTTTGAAAGGGAAGCAGCAGAACGAGGGAAAACTGCGGGGTAATGCGAGCGCTCCTTTTTCTATTGGACGATCTATCGTTTCGCGGTTTCGTCGGAGCACCGAAAATATTCTTCGCGGAACGGCCGGAAGTGTCTGTCCTCGGAACAATATTTTCCTCGCCATAAAACGCGAGAAAAGCCGCGTTGCGTTCGCTTCGTCTCGATTATTACGAGGTGCGAGCAAGCAGCACCCAGATCCTCTGAAACGGAGGCGACGTTCTCCTGTGGACTGGTAAAAAGAACAATTTTTTAACCCCTTGCACTCGGAGCTACTTTAACTAGATAATTGAACATTTGTTCTAATCTAGAATAATTCCATTCCAGTTAATATTTTTCTTTTTGTTCGAGTACAAGACTGTCCTCGTTAGTAAATATTTACCTAAATTTTTTGATAACCGATTCGCGTCGATACAATTTCACGGAGCAAAGTACAGAAACAACCCCGATGTACTCTCTTTCGCGAACAGTTGTTACTGTCGATCGATAAACGCGTGTTGTCTTTTCCCCTCTGCACCCCTAGTCACCACGCTTTATTTTCTTTATTGTCTTATTTTAACGACCCCTTCGTGCTCCTGGGCGTGGACGGGCTGACATAATTTTCATGAATGCTTCGTCTGCGTCGGGGAACCAAGGACTTCTTGTAACCGCGACGTCGTTATGGAACCGGGGCAAAATGGATACAAGGTCGAGAGTCAGCATTCTGCGTAGTATTTTTAGAGACGTGCCACATTCGATCAATGATCTGCGTTATTATTCGGAACGATAATGCTGAAGTCGTATTACGAAAAGAATTTTTACCGTGAACCAGGTACAGTAGCCTCGGTTCCATTGCAAGAAATACGCCGCCATTATACGGACGTTAGAGCCGTCCAGTTAAACCACCCGTTTTTCTGATTTTTATTACATAATTATTAAGATCGTAATGGTGCTTCAGTGAGAAGTTATTTAACGAGCACATTTATTCAGGCGTACCTTACAATTAAAATTATATCAAATACCAACGAATGGACCTTTATACGTTTTTTATTTGAATTTATAAACTCGTACAAGGGGAGGTCACGGCTATTTTGTTAATCAAATTGTTCGACTAATTCTCTCTTTTGCTGTCGGGTTTAGTTATTTTATGAAATCATGAATATATGACTTTTTTCTGCTATAAAGTAACCAAAAATAAGCGTTTCGAGCGATGGTCTTTTTTCTGTGCTCGTTTACGGACCCATTTTGTCACTCGACACCAGGACGTGAGGCCATTTTTAACGTCGACCCGGGCGTCCACGGTCGATACAGAAGAATCGACGAGGTTCGCTCGTCCGAGGAGCGCTACTTACGTATTACAATCGAGTCACCGATGATACATGGCTCTCTTTCGGGTTCACATCAACCTTACAGCCTTTTGGCAAGCTGCCCATCTTCATGGGGCTCCTATAACTCTCCGCGAGGAGGACCACTACGGGATGTTCCCTCTCGCGTTCCATACATATGATCCTGCCGCTACGATTATGAACAGAACATGCACCGAAATTTTTCAACTTCATGCTGAATCACAATATAAATTGTCCGCCTGCGGTTCGCCGGGGGAAAAATTACGAAACGTACAGTTTGGTCAATTTTAAAGAACTTTTCCAAATAATAATAGATATCATCTGTATTGTATGTGTATCTGTACTGTATTTTATATATATATAAAAAAGGAAGTCCTGACTCACTGACTGACTGACTGACTGACTCATCAACGCCCAGGCTACACCCCTGGACCTAGAAAGCTGAAATTTTGCTCAAACGTTTTTTTTCTGATCTATGTATACAAGGAATAAGAAAGGACATTTCGAAATTTAAAAGGGGTGAAAAGGGGATGCAACGTTTGTATAAGAAATATTTTATTTGTGGCCGGATTTGCTTGATACTTGGTCTTAATGCTCTTTGATATAATTAATCAAACGCCTATTTCGGCATTTTAAAAAATTCAACCCCTAAGGATGTGAAAATGGGTTGCGACGTTTGTATGAGGAATATTTTATATATGGTCGGTTTTGCTCGTAGCTTGGTCTTAATGCTCTTTAATATAATTAATCAAACACCTGTTTCGGCATTTTAAAAAATTCAACCCCTAAGGGGGTGAAAAGGGGTTGGAACGTTTGTATGAGGAATATACTATTGTGCGTGGTCTGATTTATATAATACTTGGTCTTAATGCTCATTGATACAATCATAGGGGTGAATGGGGGGTTAAAAGGTTTAATGTGGAAACAATATCAAGTTTCGAGGGCATTAAACAATTTCCTGCGCGAGCGAAGCCGCGGGGAAAAGCTAGTACATATATAATAATTATACAGCGGATTAATACATTTAGTAGGTCGACAATGTGATAATATTTTTAACTTCTTCCAGTACTTTTACTGGTTTCCATCACATATATTTATTTCTGTCATAAATACATAAATCATCTGTCTAATAATAATACACAAATAACAGACATTTCTGAACGCTACATCGAAATGTAATTACATACAAACTTTGTAATCCACACGGTGCATTCTCATCTACTTGAGAACCACTCCTTGTTCCATTCGCAATTTCATCGAATTCTAACTAGAATTCTCTCCGATCTCGATTTCACGCCTGTGTGGAACCTAATTAGCCTTAACAAAGGTCGAAAATTGAATCTAAGGGAAGAGACGCCTGTGATCGAGGGTCTGTTGACATTTTATTATAGGAGAGTAGTAAGCAAAGACTCGCGTGCTGGAAGTAAAATCACGTTCCCCACGAATAAAGATTTTCAATTTTCTTGCTCGCTGCATAGTTGCATCCCCTCTGTTCTCCCGAAAACCGAAGATGTCGGTGTACGATTTCGCTCGGCGAGAAAAGTGTTTCGAATATTTCCAGAAATCCGCGTGCACAAAGGGTGGCACAGCGGTGGGCCGTAACTTCTGGTCAACAAAGTGGCAAGAACGTCGGCGGCAGAAATCCGTCGGGGTGGGATGGCGGCTCTTGTCGGCCGTGGGTGGAGAGGTCAGCAGGTGAACTCGATATTGCTGGACGGCGGTTCAAGGAAAAAGATCGACGCGCTGGAAAGGGGGATGGGCGAAATAAGAAAAGTTGATGGTGGGGGATGGGATGGATGGAGGGAGAGTCTGGGGCGGGGCCGGGATAGAATAAAAGATGAACGAATGTGCAAATTCGAAGGCGATCGGTGGCGTCAGGTGCTCCGAGGAAATATACAATTCTCATGAACGAGGGCGGCGAGCTACAGCAGCAGTTGCAGCCCAAGGTGGAACAGAGATGCGGCGCGCCGCTACGCCGTTCCAGCTGCGGCTGCTCCAACTGTCGAGTGGATCAACCGTTCTTCTCCGGTGTAATAACGAGCGTGGAGAGCGAGCGAGAGAAACGGAGAAGAGAGGGAGAGCTGGAGGGTGGAAGATAGGGATACTGGAAACCGGGTCACGACGCCCTCAGAAATTAAACGTAACGACTGCTCTGAAACCGTAAGATGCGAATGATCATACGCTCGAATTAATTCGCGGAGAATCGCCACACTTATTTTTTTTATATATTACACTTAGCTGCCTCTTTTGCCGTGTCCACTCCCTTCTCTACGAGGGTCGTCTGAAAAGTATTTGAGCCTCAACACGAAGATGACATTACTCGCCAAAACCATTCTAACACTACAATGTGCTTTGCTTTGAAAGATGCCTGTGAAAATTTCATGCATTTTGGACGCTCAGTTGTTCTTGTTTCTGTGTAGGGCTCAAACCCTTGTTAGACGACCCTCGTATATCCACGTATATTCCTCTATAATTTCAATTCATAACGGAATAATTTAATTATCGTCTAAACTGCATCGAGAAGCAAATCCGTCGGCACGCCCCTCGCGTATCCTTAATAGAGACTAAATGGTCAAAAGCGCGGGAATAAAATGATGCTATAAAAGCGTTAGCGTGTGTAGCATGATTTACAACCTCGGAAGCGGCTTTGAGCGGCAAGCCGAGCTTAATGAGACTATAGCTGAGGCCGATATAGTCAAGACGCGATTCAATTTGTCGTGCGCATAAAACGAGCCGAGGAGAACCATTGAACGGTGCGCCTTGTAAACAGCTTATTAAGGTTTACGCTAAAAGTGCAATCCTTCGAAGTTCGCCGCGCGATCACGTTCAACGTCGAAAGGTAAACTACCGGCCGTCGAATTAACGGCATTTCGATTAACATAATAACGATTAAACCGGCGACGACTACTCCGCGTTGGAAAGTTTCGCGATTGCAGATTCCGCCGGAATAAATACAGCTGCGCGAACAGGAAAACAAGGAAACAATTTCGTTGAACTTCACCGTTAAAACCTTCTCATCCACCCGCTTTCGTTTTGTTTTCAGCGGTGCGAATTTTTGCCGGGTCGAATTCGCACGGAGGCCGCTTCAATTTTGGCTCTGGCAGGTTTTTCCCCGTGACCGGCAACGAAACTCGGCTAATCTCTGAAACTCAATCCCGTAGAAAGCGAAAACGAGCTGTTTTAACGGCGGCACACGGAATAAAATTCTTCGCTCTCCCGTACACGTTCTCCCCCGGTTTCGCTCCCTTTTCCGACGCTGCCTTCTAGTTAGTTAGCCGCTGGTAATTACTCCACGCATCGGCGCGTACACGACTTCCTTCGAAAAATCAAGGAAAATTGTCCCCCACGCTCCATGCGTGTCTCGAGTAATGACGACTCGTCGCGATGTCACGTTCGCTTCCACGCGCCACCGTCGACAACCTAATTCGGGAATATTCGTGAATAAGGGAACACGGAACCACCGAATGCACCGGTGCTGCATTTAGAACTTAGGTACAGTGCTCGGAGCATCGTGACGCAACTTCGTCTTCGCGGACTACCCTCGAAAGAGGAGTTGCACGGAAGACCTTTTATGTAATGCATGTCGAATTGGAATTGCTTTATGATGGCATCTACGTACTGCTGTTGTGAATTCTGCGGCTACGAGCAACAGATTCAATTACCCAGCACCGCGCAATCTAATTTGACATGTAATAACGGAGAAACGTTGCGTCGTGTATTCAAATCTTCTGTTTCGGGCAAATCCAAAAATACGCTTGTGGTCGAAAGGTTAATTCAAGGTTTAATATTCTAAATTTCTTTTCCGAACGATCACTCCAACTTAACCGTCATACGTTCCTCAGGGTGAAAATTCAACCATTCGATACTTTCACATAATGTAAAATTATTCATCCTTTTATGTCCACGTCGTGAGATGTATTTCGTTAAAACGTGACGCTACAAATGAAACATAATATGTTGATTTTTACGTGTATACAATAAAAATGGATGAATCGTTATCTTAGTCTCTTTTAGGCAGTTATTTTTCAGGAGCTTATGAGGGTTAACAAGAGAATCGATACTAACGATCGCGAAACAATGTGAAAAATAATAAGAATAATGATAAACATCGGATAACAAGACGCACACACGTTCCAGAGGAGCACGGTTTTCAGCGTGTAAAAAATTCGTGAAAAGTGCGTTATTTTTTGAGCCGTTAACCAACATCCGTTTGAACCAGGTCTTTTTAGAAACGTCGGAGTTAAAAGGCCGCGGATAATTCCTCATTACCATCTGCGACTGAAAGAACGTCTCCGGGCGTGGTAACGTCACCATACAAATAACCGTGGCAACGTTTTAGCACACTATTCTCCTCGGTGACAAGTTTACCTCGGGAGTTCGGAACGGTTGGGTCTCCCCGTTCCACGGGATTCCCGGGATCGTTCCACGGGATACGTTAATGGGTCTGACGTTACGAGCCGGGCGTAAGAAGCTTCTCGGTGTCTTCGGTGTACCCTTTCCGCTGGAGTTTTTACAGGCGGTGCTCTCTTCGGCTAAATAGAGCGGTGTCTGTCGTCGTAATACACTTTGATATACGGCTCGTTGGTATGGCTGTGTTATCGCGAGAACGCGTGACGCCCGTTAACTTGCGATGATCGTGCTGGTTTACAAGAACGAGGCGAATTTGTTATTACATCTTGATAGCCTTCATCACGACTTAACCGTCCAGCAAATGCTACATGATTTTCCGGGACGACGATTCTAGAGTGTGGCCGGCTTAATAGACTTCAGGACACGAATTGAGAACTAATAACCACCCTGAAGTTTGTTGGCTTGGTCAGACACCAAACTTCGGGAAAGAGAGGCTCGCAACTCGCGCTGTTATCTAGGTCGGCGCATAATCCTGCGCGTCTTGCTCTAGGTCGCGCGCTTCACAGGAAGAAGGTTTTAACCGCCGCTAATCTAGAGAATTCTATTAACTCCTTCCCCTACGATTTGTTTGACGATTTCAGTGATTAAAACTTCTTTGTGATTTTTAACTTAATTTTCATAAAGATACGAAGACGCAAAAGTAGGCCAAGACCGATATGTATTATGATTTGATAGCAGACACAGATTGATCTGTTATCTAGCGATTTTGTCTCTCGCCTGAAAGAACTAAAGTTTACGAGTAAAAGAGAGAAGAGAGGGAGAGTATCACACTGTCGCAGTCCATCGGACGGGCCGGGTAACCTAAATATTTCGATGTAACAACGGCGGTATCGTTGAAGTCACGAGATTGCGTTCCGCTAGTCTACAGGAATTTTTGCTCCGACGAGATTCCATCTACATACGAAATAATCCGCGATGGGGAATTTCGCGTTGCTCGCCCCGTGGAAATTTTGTTGCGATCGAGGGAAAGGATCAGCGACACGGTCCAATTATAAAATACGTTGCTCCACCGCAAGAGAGAGAGAGAGAGAGAGAGAGAGAGAGAGAGAGAGAGAGAGAGAGAGAGAGAGAGAGAGAGAAAGGGATAGGAAGAGAAACGAAAAGAAGAATCCTATGACCGAGCAACGAGGAATCGAACAAAAGGGGACCGTGTATTAATTAAATTTCACAGTCATTCGTCAGCGTTTTCAAGGCAATCGCGAATCGTCGGAAGATATACGATAAAACCTCTATGCCTGAAGCAACGAAACATAATTTACGGGACGGGTATCGACGAGACTCGTAGGGGGTGAGAATGAGAGGGTTGGGTATCGGTTGGCATAACCAAAGCGCTGAGAAGAGCTGCTCCGCAGCGAAACCCGGCCGCGGACGGTCAGGGAATGGAGAAGCGGAGGCTGCTGCAAGATGAAACTAATTAAACGTCGCGCGAATTCCCCCGTTCGCCGAGACGACAAAAGCTGAACGGAAGAAAGGGGATGAGGCTTAACCCTTTAGCGACGGCTACGCCGGCAAAGCTGTGCCCGGGGTGGGGCTTCTGTTGCGCAACGGTGCTACGGAAACGCGATAGTAAACGTTTCGCAAGGACCTAACAACGCGATCTAACAATGGATATCATAACTTCCGATTTTTCAGTTCGAATTTCATTAAACGAGCAGCCTTCACTCGTTGAACGCGTTAATTTTTCAATCAAGCGACTGAATTCACGGACGAGAGTGCACACTCGCAGAAGCGCGTCGTACAAATTTTCAATAAAATCTATTCCGCTCCGAACAGGACCGTGAAAGTTTCCGGGCGACCTGAGACTATAATACAGGGTGTCCCAAAACTACCGTAGGAGCCGAAAATGGGAGGTTCCTTGGGTCATTTTAAGCGACATTTTCCTTAGCAAAAATGTTATCCGCGGCTTTGTTTAGGAGTTATTAACGAAAAACACGGACCAATCAGAGCGCGACCTAGACGCGAGTTGGCAAAATCGGCTCGGCGCGCCAACTGTCCATTGGCCGTCTGTGCTAACTCGCGTCTAGGTCGCGCTCTGATTGGTCCGTGTTTTTCGTTAATAACTCCTAAACAAAGTCGCGAATAACATTTTTGCAAAGGAAAATGTCGCTTCAAATGACCCAAGGAACCTCCCATTTTCGGCTCCTAGGATAGTTTTGGGACACCCTGTATATTGCACTTTGAATTATTTTTCAATTTAATTGCCAACAACTTCCTACTATTCGAAGTGTTTAGTTTGTGTTGGAATACACCGATAACCTAGCCTCTTAGATATAAGGATTTGAGCGTAAGGGACGGTTTCTTTCAGGGACAGAGGGGCCCAGGCGGGACCATAAAGTCAAGAGCCTGGTCTGCCCGTCAGTCGGGGAAAAACAGCTAGCCTGAGCAGATCGCAGCATTCTAAAGAGCATTTACTTAAACCAAACTATTTACGTAAAGTACAAATACAGGATACGCGGAAACACAGTATCGTTATTTATATAGAAACACATTTATAATACCAATAGGGTATATAAGGAAAATAAAGTGTAGTTTGTAAAATAACGTGTGAAATTAAAGAGACATATCCAATTGTCTTCAAAGGACAGTTTCCTGACTGCTACATATTTTAAACAATTTTGTTTACTCGTTAAAAAGTAAGACAATTAAATAAAGAAAGAATCAAACACATATAAAAACTCGTTTCATTTACATTACTATTTCTCCGACGTCGAATCACATTCTACAAAGGAGTGCAAAGGGTTAAGTGGTTCGTAATTTCCAGGTAATGGCGATCGACGGAATGTAACGTCGGATTCAGGGTCTATGTGGACCGGGGTCGTAAACTAGCCGGATGCCTGTAAAATTTCGCGGCGGATGCAAACTCTGTTGCAGGTGGGCGTACAGGGCGCAGGTTGAATGGCTTCGGCGACACGTAGCGCACGGTTCTCGACCAGCTTTCCGTAGCTACAGGAATTATTCTCTGTGCGGGCGAAGTTTTCGCATTATCGTTACAAAATGCGGCCAATTCAGCCGAGCCGAGTCGAGCGCGCGTTCAAGGCGGTCTCGCGTCCGCCTGTTTTGTTTCCGCGACGCGACACGACGCGACGCCAAGGCTTTTACGGTCGACACAACGGGACACAGAGAGAACGGACGGGCAACCAGCGTGGCTGAAAGTTACCACCGCGAAAGGCCGTCCTCAACCTTTCGCGTGGCCCGCTGACAAACTTTCCACCGTCCTGTTACGTCCCGTTTTAATCTCATTCGCCCGCCAAGGAACAGGAACCCGATGGTGTTAAAAAGCGCGTCGCCTTTGCCGTTCCTGTTGCCAGCAATCAGTTGCACCGAGAAATCGACACTTAAATGTAGCCAAAAAATAGGTCCATTCTCGTCCATAGTTCTTAGTTGGGTTAGGATAATGCAATAATGTTGCAGCACATATCTTGATATTAGGGTTGTACCCAAGTACAGTGTTTTATCGTTAATACTTTTTCTTCTTCAACTACTGGGACAATTTTCTATTCAGTATTTATCGATAAAACAATGTATAAAATTGTCGTCCATCGGAAAACATCGATTCAATAAATATTCCATTCCAGTGAAATTGTAGATAAGTGGCTGTGATGATGAAAGTTCGCGAGATGTTTAAGTCTATTCTTATATCTTGACTGGGGTTGCGGTTTCCCTTTCAGAACAGCGCTACGCGACGAACTAAGGGATGAAGGGAACTACAAGTCGTGCAAGGAATAACACGAGATGTTGCTAAATAGCTCGAGCAGCGAATTTCAAAGACAAGCGTGAAGCTTGTGCGTGGTTAGTTGTGAAACGCATCGTTAATTTGCTCTTTGGAACCTGTCTCCGTGTCTCTTGGTAAACGGCAGCGGGAATTATGAGAAAGTGGATCTACACTTGGCTAATTCGTATGGCGGAAATAGTGGAACCTATACTGTATGTCTCGAGGGCTGATAAAGCTGTATAGAAAATAAATGAAATTAGTAACCAAACATGCTAGATGCAGAGGAGGCCAACTCGGATCGAATCGTGCCAAGTCGAGTTTAGTCGAGCTATGCCTGTCCTTCTGAGCCCAGATTCGGGTTCGGAGTCACCTAGGTGGTTGCAGGCAGGTTCGGGCAACTTGTAAATCCAGATGGTGACAGACTGGAACCTGTTCAAACCCCTTACACCTTACATCCACAGCGTGGAATTTTGATTGCACCACCTGTTCTACGGACACTACATTCTTCGCGTACCAACTCGAGAGGAGAGATAATCAGATTACAATGTAAAATTATCAGATTTCGCTTCGATCGAGAGTTTGCTCTTGTTCGCCGTGCATTCTTAGCGATCTACAATCGCAATTGAGACAATTAGCGACAACTTACAGTAGCATTAACAGTTTCACGTCAATCGCTATTATCACCGTTTAAACTGTGTCCAACCGTGCCCTAGATTTCCGGAAGCTTCATACGTTCGGAGCTATTCATGAATACGACTGTACCATCATTCTTCACAGTTTCAAGCACGAATGTGAATTACACTTCTTTAGTTTGGATGTACATCGCGGATAAATTTTAAGTGAAATGTCTAAATTTTCAATCAGGAGCGATCTTCATCAAAAGAGAAGAGAATCGCTAGGAAGAACTTTTTACGAGAGGTGTTCGCGAGGTTTTCTTATGGGAACACGCGTGTCCAATCGTGGATCCGGGACGTTTCAAGTGCAATTAACCTGTCGCCGCGAATCCTCGTTTTTTATCGGGCGTTCGTGCGGTTCGAACAGCAGGGAAGGACCCACGCCGTCACCGGATACATATTGTGTGTCTGTCCGCAATTTTTCATTTTGCCCGATTCTATCACGCGTCAAGCAGAACGAGAAATATTCCCGCGACTTCGCGTTATTGCGCAAGCCAGATCCAATAGAACTCGTATATCCGCGGCTTGACAGGCCAGGCTCGTCGCGCCGATGCTAAGCACGCCTTTTCGAAGGAGACCACTTCGTCTCCGACGTGGAATTTTGTTCTTGCTTATAAATCACCCAGGCCTGACTCGAAAAAAAGAGAACAAACCCGAGAAAAGTAGAAGAAAGTCACAGAAACATTAGGGAAGATGATCCAACTTCGAAAAATCAATCTGTTCCTCTGCTGTTTAATAATACCTCCAAACTTTTCTTGGTACAACCCTAACAGCTCAGAAACAAGTTATAACTAATGTAGAAAAATCATGTGTAAAACATAGAAGAAGAAAATGAAGAACTAGCTGTATACATATAAATATCGAGATTAATTTGTCTTGTCAAAACGCCAAAAAATCTACATTTTTTACTGGAACGTAAAAGAGATCGGCTGCTGAGGATTGTTGAGGGCGAAGCATTACTTTGAAGTTCGTTTCTGTCGGTAACAAATGTTCACGGACCAGCTTCGACAAAGGGTGAAGTAAAAATGGACAGTTCTAATAAGTTCGCTGATAAAGCGACGTGAAACAGAGAAGAAGAAGGAGCTGTGTACAAAGATCCAAATTAGTTCCATTCGTCTTGTCAAAACGCTAGAAAATCGACATTTTTTTTTATTGGAGCAAGAAAGAGATTGGCTGGTTGCGGGACGCTGGGAACGGGGGATTATGTTGACGTTCCTTTCTGCCAGTAACAAATGTCCAGGGAGCTGCTTCGGTATGGGGTGAAGGGTTGATGGCGCAATTTCAATAAAGCTTTAGGGGAGAGAGAACGGTTTAAATCCGCGCCCGGAAAAGTACTAACGACCGGAAATCGTCCCGGCGGAATCGCGTTTCGAAGCCAAATCGATGAGATCCTTGACAGTTCCACTTACTTCCGTTCAACGTCGTAGATACCGGGCAAATGAGATCCAGCAGGTGTAACTGCGGAACGGGAGAATTCACCTCACACGTGTCGCTGCTCACGACGGCCAAGATAAGGCCAGGAATCGAATCGCGTACCCGCGATATATTTCGCGGCTAATAGCTTTCTGGCGACATTTTCGCTCTGCTTCCTGTATTCTTCTTTTATTTTTGGTCGGTACGATGTACTAGCGCCATCGTAAAGTGAATCGTGTGAAAGAACTAACTCGATCCGTATTTTCTACGAGGTAGACTAGTTGCGATTAATTCAAATCATTTTTATTTCGCATAAAAGTCCGGAATTTTATTGGGCCACTCTTCTGTTCATCTCTTATAACTAGACGAAAGTTTCTTAAAATGAATAAAAATTGTTCTAGCATTTTTTGAAAATGTTTAGTTTATTTATAAGCCTACTTATAACAATATTTCTCTTGAAAAGGCTATCAACCTCTAAGAATTGCTGTACCATAAATGTAGTGCATGAGATATTATACTAATTTCATATCCATAAAATTTAAAAAATTATAGGGAATGAAATTATTTCAGGTCGGAAGAAATGTTTAACTTTCCAGCTAAAATAGCTCCGAGTGCAAAGGATTAGCCTAAATTGTTCACGCGATAAATAAACGTAACCCACTTGGTGGATCGCAAGTGTATAAAACTCGCGTCATCCATTCGAGTTTGCCATACAATGATAAAGAATAATGTATGGGACGTCTCATTATATATTTCCCGGATCCGAAGGAGAATGTACGGATAGAACGATGCGTTTCGATCGTAAAATCTCGGATGCATACGGGGCCATTTGTTACCGCGGCATTCGTTCGCGGAGTGCGTTCGCGGTTGGTTTCATCCGTACAATTACATCAAAAAGTAGTCATCAATAAAACATTGTTCAATTTCTTCGAGAAGCTTAAAACCATTGTTATTCGTTCGGGGACTTATCGTGGAAACAGTCGACGTAGAATTTCCAGAGTGGTTCGAAAAATGTGTGCCGTGGCTGAAATGCACAAGTGACCCATAGATATGCGTGGGGAGGGCAATTTTCTTGTAGCACACATTTACAAGCGCAATTTACGACGGTCCCTATCATAAATTGCCAGTCCGAGCGTGGTATTATGCCAGTTCCTAACTTGGGGAACGCTTCGCTTTCATAAGAATTCTCGTGCCGACGGATACGAGTTCAAACTCGAATCAATGGGCTCGATTAAAGAAGGAAATGTAGGAACTTTTTCCGCGTCTCAGCAATAACTCCTGAAAATAATGGAACTCGAAGATCCGACGAGATATCGCGCACCTTTTCGTTCCCCAAACTAATCGCTTCTTCCTTCCTCTTCCTTCTCCACCTTCTCTCTCTCTCTCTCTCTCTCTCTCTCTTTCTCTCTCTTCTTTCGCCTCGATAAAGTGTCCTTTCTAATTCACAGAGATTCGCCTAATACGCGGGAATAAAACAAAATCTAGGATATAGCAAGTGGAAGTAATCCTTTTCCAGAATACACGTTCTATCGGAGATGCATTACTCATGGCACATTTAACACAACCTATAGCTGTACGCCTCCTTTCTCATTGGGCTTTCATGCTGGATAATCGTTGTCCCGGAATTCTCCACTTTGCGCCAGTGAATCATGCACTTTCTGTTATGCATTGTCGTCACCCGTCGTCGTTTGATCCCTGTCTTCTGCTGTCAACGAGACCAATCATCTCGAGAACGAAACTGTGCGATATG
Source organism: Lasioglossum morio (assembly GCA_916610235.2). Lineage (NCBI taxonomy): Eukaryota > Metazoa > Arthropoda > Insecta > Hymenoptera > Halictidae > Lasioglossum > Lasioglossum morio. Next base: position 3,064,510 of record OU744334.1, on the reverse strand, counting down.
TAACACTATAATCCACTTAGACCTACCCTATTGTATATATGGTTCGGTAAGAAATTGACTTGGTAGAATCATTGTGATGAATATCTTTATGCAAAATAAAATTTTTTGATGTGTTTTCCAACTCCTTCAACGTTTTCAATATTTTAAATTACACTTACACATCTTTCTCATAAATGCATGAAGTCCGCTGTCTAGTCATAAATGTCTTTTGGGTTTTTCTGAGCAAAAGCGTCTTTTGTAGAATGCAGAAAGACACATTATAACAATAGGAACAAGTGTCGAGAGGTTGCAGATTTAGCAGAATTTAACAGAGACAAATATTCTCACTAATCTCGTCGCTTAACCTGACTTAATCGATCTTACCACGATTACCCCGAAAATGCATACACATGAGTCCTTAATTTCCCATCTGTTCAGAGTTTATATCAATCGTTTACGTCATTTCACTGGGCATGTACGCCGTAGCCAGGCCGCACTAACTGCAGCCATACAGCCATGGATTAGCGTACAAACCGATGATAGTAACGATTAAGAAGCAAATTGCTCATTAAGCTGCAGCTGTGTTCAGGTACTGTATATATAGCGAATGAATGTGTGCGTGTACCGAGATGTACAGGGGCTTCGTTATATTTCTTTAACATCTTTTGACTAATCAATGCTGAAAATATCAGTGAATGATTTATTTCGTAGAAGGAAATCGACACATTTAGTTCATCAAAAAGGTTGATCATCATAATATCCGTATATCATGCATGAATATCCGTAATTTTTAGAACAAAACTACAATTAATGTTATTGGCGCACTGGTTCGATCAATTGTACACAATAAGCAAATCTGTAAAATATCACATGAAAAATTCAACGTTTCGGTCCGAATTTAGACCATTTTCAAGAACGTAAATTTTCTGTATTGCGTCTGTAAGAATTTATCAATTAATTAATATATGGTTAGGCAAACGCATTCCCGAACAAGCAGAAAACACAAAGATATTAAAAACGAAAACAAATGTATAAACTCACTTGTTTAGAAAAATGTACTAATTTAAATTCTTAAGAGTCGAGGAACAGCATGTTGGTTCCATGCCGGTGACATGTGGACTGAGTAAACCGTGAAGATTTGAAACGACAACGAATCAAAGAACACTGATCTATGTATTAGTCAATCGATAAGTGGCGGCAAATATGAATCATTTGAAGTCACCCAAACAACACTGCAGTTGTTGAAATACCAATACGAAATTGGTAATAAATTAATCGACATTCAATATGCTTTTTCTTAAGAAACAAAAATTATATTATTTGGAAGGTGATTTTTAGAACAGTTAGGAAAACAATTGTGTAAGGAAAATAAAGGGAAACAAAAATCGAATCTCGATTGATGGAGATAAGTAGACAGATCCTTGTGCAAAATGAAAATTTTCTAGCTGATTTGCAAGAAACTGGAGTGAAATAGAAATTGATTTTCCTTCTTAATATGTTTAATAAGTTGAAAATAATAACCACCTACTACATCCGCTGTCTAAAGATAAGCGAGCAGGAATTTCCTCGGGAATATTGTGTACGAGCTCTCGGGGACCCTGATTCGTAAATTGGGAATTGCAGCTTATTGATTTTTAAAGCTATTGGAATCTCTCCGTCGAAGACGTCGTTACTAACAGAATGCTCGTGAACTCCGAGGCCGTTCATAAATTGGAGAGCATCGACGTCCAAGGCAATTGGAAGTTTCTTCGCGGACTAGTGATAAGAGGCTGCGTTCCCAGACGTTCCGCGAACTTTCGTAAATCCGACGGGTTACACATACATTTTTCACAGACTCGGGAACTGCTTCGCGAAAGTAATTCACGATACGATCGAATCATAATTCGCGATGTATCGTTTCACAATCGATCATGGATTTCCTCAACACCGCAGCAATATATGAATGAAAATAGCGAACTCACGACTTTCCATTTTGCATTAAAGTATCTCTACACGAAAAATCAAATAACTTTCAGAACGACCTAATAAATTCACGTGTTCGGTAAAAAATTGTGTGCGATATTAGAAACAACGTTATATTAGAGATATTTTCTGACAGAAATGTTAGATTTGATACAACGAAAGTTGGCCTTTTCCGGCGTGGCTGGTACACCGTGCGCCGCTTCGAAAGCGGCTCTTCCTGTAATTTATCCCACTTACTTCCCACTCGCTTATTTCCACGGGCCGTATTCTACGTGCCTCTCGTTTTCGTCGCAATAAAAACGCATAATTTATGGTCAGCTGGAACTCAACAAGCGCCACCGTAAACATAAAAATAAACACATGGTTACGTGGCGCACGGCGCCGTAAATCTAGCCGTTCGATTCCATTCAATATTTACATCGCCGGGGCGTAAAACGAGCGGGGCCTGGATAAAACGAAACGAGAAAGAAAGAAAGAACGCAAGATACAGGGGGAAAAGGGTTGCGAGGTAGAAAACAACAGAACGTCGCGACAATTAATCTCGCGCTGTTACTTCGCGCGAAAACCCGAGGCATCTATCGGCGCGAAGTCGGCGCAAAATTAAAGTTCCGCGTGTGCTCTTCGCTCTCTCGTGAAAAATATTGCCGGCGGCGTAATACTTGGCACGCTCGAGCAATTCGAACTGGAGCACTCGAAGCAACCGGTATTAATATTTCCGCGGACTGGCGATCATCGACAGAGAACTGGTCAAATGATTTGCCTGTAATAAATATCGACGCGATTCACGCATCCTGCACGAGCAGCCGTGCGCCGCCATAATTGAACGCGTTGCACCAGTTTTGCTTTGGCAAACAGAAAATCTACCGAATACAGTAATAAAACTTCCTCTACTTTCCATGGAGGTGCGTCCGTTTATCGATAACATTGTTCTTTTTCATTTTTCTGCAGAGAATGAATTGTTCTGCAATTTTATATTAAAATTGGCAAAACGTACCATCGATGCAGCACGTCCGTGTGCAACCGCACGTTTAGTGCTCCTGGCGGAAGATCGGAGAATAGTCTTTATCGGAAAGTTCTTTATAGGAATTGCGTAATTATATATACCAAATCTCAACAAAAATTCATCTAAAAGTGTTGATTTCTTATTATCATTGATTAAGGAGAGGATACATTTATGCAGTGAAAATTTCACGTCGAATAAAGTCGTACAAAGTCGTATAGCTCAATTTTGTTTCTAATAAAAAGCAATTGGGATGTTTAAGTTACCTGAAAAATCGCAAGAGATCGTAGAACAAAGTGTGATAAAACTTATTCTACTCCGAACGACCTAATATACATATTCTCTATTCTTATCGAACTGGATACATCTCCTGAGATATGTGCCATTTGCTGGATGTCGACTCGACTAACTATGGACCACTTCTAAGAACGGAACAAGTGAAGCTTGCGCGAAGCGCACGAAATTCGTGCGGCAATTGAACGCGTTAACAATACGCTTCCGCAAAAATATTGACAGAAAATAGAACGAGGACTGGCCAAGTGGTAGCCGATAGATGACAAAGAGGACAAGCTCGGGCCGGTAAACTGTGCACAGTCGCAAGAAGCGATTACAATTCCGAATGTAAACGGGATATCTCGTCTTGATTCGTGGACAGTCAGCCGGCCGTGGGAGCTGTCGGTCTCGTAAACCGCTAAACTCCATCAGAACTGGATTTGTCGAGGGGCGTGGGAGACTGGCAAGTTCGCAGTGGGGGTCAGATATTGTCGATCATTGGTGTAAGACGTTAAGGAACAAGTTTCCTGGCCGAACGGAGAGGGAGTCGACGCACTAACCCAGTCCCCGGTTTAACTCACAGACGACAAGGGAAACCGCGTTGGCCCGTAGTTTCCGCAAAACGTTTCGCCCTGTCCTTTGTGATTAACAATATCACGCTGTCCGGAGGTCAGATTCGACTCCTCGACCATTTGAAATTCGACGTTGCCATCTTGATTGGCGCGCGTCCATTAGTGGCGCTAGGTAAATTAGAAGACAAACTTCCGTTGCAATCTTTGCGTCGCTGCTTCTTTAACCCTTACACCCGAGTGGTGACTCTGTGGCGCCACAATATCCTTTAGATTATTAAATACGTTGATGTCTAATTAATGCGGGTCTTTATGCAAAATAAAAATGTTCTGCATTGATTCTGAGAAGCATGAATGAACTAAACATTGATTTCATCCCTTATTGACTTTATTTAACTATCAATCATTATATCAATTTCACATTCGTATAAAAAACCATAGAGAATGGAAATAGGTAAATATTTACAACAGACCACGTCTTCCGATTTTGATGAAATTTAAATATGTTATAGATTTCGACATTTTGAACAACTTTTTCCTTTTCCAATATAGGGGGGACGCTTTTAGTTTTCGAGATATTTCAATTTTTGTCTGTATTGAATTTTTCGTATATCTACGCGCTCCACGGCAACGTAAGCTTGTCCCGGTGCGGCGTTTGTTTACGTTTTGACGCTGTAGAGATGAGGGAGAAACCAGGAGGGCGGAAGGAGCCGGCCTGACACCACACACACCCACCCACTCAGTGCTTAATACACACCCAGTGTTTCTAAATTATACTCTAGATTTTTACGTATTTTGATGTGCTGATTAGGAATATAATAGTGAAAATTGGATTAGGTTAGGTTAGGTTAGGTTATTATTTATTATTGCTAATAACCTAACCTAACCTAACCTAATCCAATTTTCACTATCATATTCGTAATCAGCACGTAAAAAATTGAAATATCTCGAAAACTAAAAGCGTCCCCCCTATATTGGAAAAGGAAAAAGTTGTTCAAAATGTGTTGCTGCATAACATATTTAAATTTCATCAAAATCGAAGGACGTGTACCTGTTGTAAATATTTACCTGGAAATATTCTAGGTCAAACAAATGTTTAATTTTGGTGTCAAAATACCTTCGAATGCAAAGGGTAAAGTTTTCATCGCTAACCCACCCTCTACCATTACATATGGCTGGATTCACGAGGACGCGAGGAGAATACGTGACGTCACATTACCCCCACTCGCGCAGAGAGTGGTTGGAGGGGAATTTGGTGGTAGGGTGATTAGCGCAGACTTTTTTCCTGGAAACGTCCAGCTTACGAAAAGATCTAGTTTTACTCTATTTCACAGGAAGAAAATATTTCAATAAATTTTACTTATTTTATAAAGACCGAAACCCTTGTAGCGATAATCGAGACGACATATCGAAGGAAGCGACGCGTGAAGAGCGTAGCTTTCGCGCTGTATCCGTCCGTGGTCGTCGAGGGATTAATCGGGTCTGGCGTATGGTAGCTTGAAACGTTACAAATGTCATGCAGGCAGCTATCCTCGGGGTACACGGCTGGCATCGAAACTTTGTTCGCGACCCGTGGATAGTTCTATAGTACGTAAGTTGGCCGTCAGTCCTCCCCCATCGGCAGACAACGTCGACTCGTCGTCCTCAACCTCGTCCTCGTCGTCGTCGTCGATGGAAGGAGGTCTTCCGACGTGACGGCAGGAGGAACACGCTCGCCCAATGGCCGTCCGGTGAAGTACAATATCTGGGGTGGGGACGGGCGGTCCATTTAGATATCGATTTGCAATTTCGCCGACAATTACACCAGGCGCAGAATATGTTCGTATAGATTAGATCAGATTAAATGAATATTTACGAGGGCCCCAAGCCGTCGGCCGACTGGCCCGGGCTGCGTGTGTAATCTGCCTTGCAAACACCGGCTCGTACTTCCCCGGATCTGCACGCCTGTTATTATACGCACATCGTCCTCGAAACTGCGGCCACGACGCGACGCCGCGCCGCGCGTCGGACGACCGTCGGCTGGAAAACGCCGCGGATAATTGTTCCCATGTGTTTTTTCCACGTGTCCCTTAAAAGCCGGACCGTTCACTTTTTTATTTTTTCGCCCGGCGTCAATTGGAAACGCGATACACAAGTTCGGGGGAAATGAAAGGAGCTGCGATCGAATTGGAAATGGTATTTAGCCGCGGCGATCGCTCGTCCGACTCCTGACAATCCTTTTTCGCGCGAGCTGAGAGCCTGTGTACACCTACCTGCAGCGTGGCTGGTTTTCATTTAATGTTGCTTAAGGGAGTAGACGCTTGTTTCCAGGATTGCAAGGGTGCGGGGTGACGCACCTTCTCATTTCTCGATTATGAAAAGATGGGGTTTTCTCTAGTCAAAATCATTTGATAAAAGATCAATCTAGGCCACGATCGCTCACAAAATTCCTATTTTTACGTTGACAAGGCGTAATTTTCATTATTCGGTAGCGTGTAGCTGTTACAGCTTTATAAAAATGGCTACATGCGCTGCTTTATGTCTTCAAATAATGCAAATTATGTCTCGTAAACATAAAAATAGAATTTTTTAGGGCGATCACTGCCTAGATTGATCTTTTAGCTAGTGCTTTCGACTATTGAAAAATCCCAATCCTGAGAACAAGTCTACCCACTTAATTAGTCGCGCTAATTGCACGCAATGTCCACAGCGAGTACAGAAATATTTCAGGTAATGATAAACTCCGCGCAAGAGATGAGTCATAGGTGATACGGTGTTCAGGGTCCTTGATCGCACGAATACGCCATAAATTGTCGTTTTTTCGTATATGGAAAGTGGTCGCAGCTCCAGATGGAGCAATTGTTATACCTTGCGGATCCGGTATTGGGGTCAAGACTGTGAGTTACGAATATTGGATGGCATCGAATGTATCGAGGACACGATCGTAAATGTAATTCGCAAATCCATTATCGTAAAAATGCGCAGTCCCGCGCACCGCCTTAAGCGGTCGCCGGACGTTGATATAAACGCCGGCTTTTCTGTCTCTTCGGGCGAAGGGAGCTGTGCCAAACAATAGGGAATGATTTACCGTGAATCTCGTTGGCTTCCTTACCCGCCACTATCGTTCCGCGCTCGGCCAATCTGTGCACGAGCATTCGAGAAGATGAAGAAACCCCCGTTCAATGCGTTTTGGACGCTGTACGTGTAATGGCAGTCGAACCGGACAACAAAAATCCTACCGCAACTCTATTTCGTTCCGAAAAATCGGACACAGACAGTTTAACTCCTTGCTGTAACATTTTCTTTACAGTTACAGCGATTGAAACGTCTTTATCTGAGAAACTGTGGTACGGCTACATTTATTTGAATGCTTAAATATTGATTACAAACGAATCGAAATTTTCTTTCATTTAAAAAGAAAGGCGTAACATATTCATGTGTGTTAGACTTTATCGATTCAAACAATTGATTTTTCATTGTATTCTTTAAAAGCATTTGAGAGGGCAGTTTCCAAGAAAATTTAGCATTCTTCTTTTCTAAACTCTACGATCCTAAAATCCAACCAATATCTTGAAGCTCGCGGTTCTCAATGATTTACACGGTATAGCTGGTAGAAATACAGAAAGCGGTGTTTTTGAAAAATTTATATCGAGCCGTGGCCAGCGGAGAAGCATTTCCTCAAGATAAATCCGCCGGTGTTTTATTAAGAGGTGAACGTTATTCAACATTTTATCCTGGCAAGCTCTCCGTGGATTTTTTGCCTTAGCCCGGGGATCGCCGGTGTGTTTTTTCCAGCCCCGTTCGTTTCCGACACCGAGGATGGAATAAATTATGGCACGGAGAATTACGTACGCTCAGCGTCTGTTAATGATCGATCGGAGATGAGAGTTCTCGCGACCGAACCGAGAAACCTTCACCCCACGGGGAAATCGGCGACATAAAAATCGGGGAGTCGCGTCAATGAACCACCCCCGACCGTTCGAGGTTGTCAGAAAGCATCCGAGATCAGGCTGAATTATTTAGAATCTCCTTTCTCACTGTCGCGGACACCGATGTGATGGCTCGAACCGACAGAATCCTTCGGAGCCTGGGACTGAATATTTCACTCGCGTATTTTCAAAGTGAAAAACACTCGGTCTGCTCGAACGAATCCGCGCGGACTTGTGCCAGAAGAACCAGGAGGCCAGCCCCGTTATCCACTGTTCTCGAGAGTCCGTGAACAGATTTCTCACAGCTTCGTCGTATCGTTCCGAATAACTCCCGAGAAATTGTCACACGGTTTTATTGTACTGTTACGCGTGACCCTGGAGGACAACACTCAGCTGATGCCGATTCATCAGTTTTCCGCCAATGACCGATAAGACAACAGTCAGCTAGTACGAATTCTAACAATTCAGAAGTTTAAAGTAGATTACAGAGGTTCCAGGGAATCGAAATATATAATTTTATTATTTCTAGAATGAAAAATCACAGGTTGGTAATTTTGCGTACTCCTTGCTGTGTAAACCGCATAATTTCACTGTAGCAAAGTGCGTAACATAATAAAGTTCATTATAGTTTTTACATCTTTAAATCAAAAAGTGGTGACTATTTATCAAGGAACTAGAACCAGAACCCTGTCGTACAGGAAAGAGCTCCACGATGACAACAGAATTTGCTGAAAATCGTTTAGCACGATCGTTCGGTAACGAAGGGAAGAAACGAACAGAGAGATTCGCACGATGATTTAATTCAGGATCTAACGCCAAGTCAAATCCCGAGTATTACACAATGAAATCTGCAAATAGTATATAGACGGCAAAGAGACAAGCACAGTGGTCGCCGTAGTGAAACATTTCCTATTTCATAAAACTGACTCGTTCCGCAAGTAAAAGTCTCTTTTTAGGCGGTCTGTTTGACAGCGAGGTTTTCGAAACACAGTTTGAAAACGAATTTATTACTCGAGTTAATACCCGAAGCGTCCGAAAACTCTGTCGGACGAGTATTAACGTATAAGAGTCACTTTTCGTTCAGACTTTTTCGTGTGTACCGGATCGGTCGGTTCCTCCATAGAGAGTTTCGACCACAGGAAATACGGGAAATTAAAGAGACGCCGTGTGTTGAACTTCGGCTAGGAATCAACGAACCGAATGCTGCTCCTCTCTTTCTCTCTCTCTCTCTCTCACTCTCTCGGTCGGTGTTTCGCCCGCGCAAAGCTTTGATGTGGTCTCGACATTATCAATCGTCATACGCGAATGTTTATTACCCTTTGCGGCCTTAATTATATGTGCCCCTTACTTTCCGCAAACTAGAATTATAATTGGCCCGGTTTCCCCGTGGGTTTCGCCAGTTCGAGAATTTAACCGTGCCTCGTATCCAATACAGCGATTACAAACGATCCTGTTGATTACAGACACTGCGCCGGAAAGTTGATAGAGATCGTGAAAATCGATCCTGTTCACCAAAATAGACGAAGCACAACGAGCCATTTGAAATTCATTGTAAAAAATTGATATCATTGGTTAAAACTAGATCTTTTCTCGAGCTAGCAAATAGCGCCAGAATTAATTTCCACGACTCCAAAACCCCAAAGAACATTTCTGTTCGAAACTAATAATTAAATAAAAATGTTCTGCATCTATCGTGGGAAGCAGGGATAAAGTGAAAATTGATTTCATCCCTTTACGGTATTCTGAAATTTTTCGAATCCTTTACTGTTCTACATATGTATGCCGAATTACATAGGAGAAAGACAAAAAATTCTGGTTACTTTAAACGGCTACATCTCGTAAGTGAATTCTATAATGTTATGCAACTTTTTAAAGAATGGACTTTTAAACATTCCAATTGACACGAGTTGCGAGAAAAAATAGTAAACATTGACAGTACTACTTTTTTGACTGACTGATCATCGTTTTGAAACGATAGCTATCGAACGAGCAATACTCGACCGCTCTGAAGTGTTACAATACCACTTTAAAGCGCACTTTAAATCTTCCCACGTAACCTTGTAAATCAGTAGTACGCACGATGACACGGGACAACTGTCGTACTCAAACAATCCATGGCCGTATATCAAATCATTGAAATAGTGCATGCTGGCTATGGTGAAGTTGTGATCGATAGTTCGCTCGATTAACGCGCGTCTGTCAGATCACCAATTATTTACGTCTCTGCAATATGATTGACCAGATAAGCGTTTTAAATCGATCGGCGATTCTCGAACGTCGGTGTACGAAAGTTGCCAGAATAATTCATCTCTTCTAATCACTCTGTAATCAAATATAAAAAGCCAAAACTGAATTACGCGAACGCGTGGAAGTTCAGTAGGTCAATAAATCCGATCGTTGAAGTTTGCGTGACGCAGAACTTTCCCACCGAAGTTATTCTGTAATGAAATCGATGTTCATTGCTACTGGCAACAATTAAACACTAATAAATAACTGGTGATATGAAATTCTGGGTTGTCGTTGCCACGAGCAGTCCTTTGTGCTCGAAACTTCGCTCAATTTAACTTCACCGCCGATGTGAACGAGGTTAAACTCAAACATGTCCGGTTCTAGTAGACACAGCCTGGAAAACGTAATCATTTTCAATATACGCTGGGTACAAATGGACCGCGCTGTATCCAATATCACTCTTAATTAAACAGGTCACGAGTGTCGTTCGTGGTTTTTTTCACAATTTTCTATTACCGTATCTGTAAAGTTCAACCATACGAAAAGCACGATTTGTTAATGCTTTTTATTGTGTTAATGAAGAGCAATATCGGGATTGTAGTTTGTAGACGTATGAAATCCATTTGATACGACAGCTTTGTTTCAATTAATCGATTGTACGATAAACACTACGGATCGCGTCCAATTCTATTCGTATACCTCGAAAATTCGCACTCATAATTAATAAGAATGCATTTTTGATGGTATGATATAATGTACCCGTATTGCTTTGCTACCTTGATTATTAACGAAATGAATATCGTCTGAATCACGAGGAGACTGAATACGTTATGCTATGTTCAATTTTATCTAAATTACCACATGCTTTGATAATTTAGTACTATTATTGTTCTTCTGTTTTTACCGTGGCCACCTTAATGCTGCACCAAACAGGCTGTTTTAATGCATAATTTAACTACGCAATTGTATCGCGAATATAGAAATAAATTAACGATGCAACAGATTGCAGTGTAGTAGGATGAAAGATACGAATACCTCGGGAATTGAAATTTCATTTTGTCTTGAAAATTCTAAAATTTGACAAGAGAAAGCGATAATTCACTTGGATCAAGACAGTCTTGGTACTGTTTGAATCGAACACTTGAACCGACGTCGAGTAAATAAAAAAGCGAGTGTGCTTCCCGGGAGAGTAATGTTCAGCAGCAAATCAGAATTAGACGGCAGTGTATTAACGAATGGGCAGCGAAAGTGTGCGGCCGTGGTTTGCACGTCATAGTACGCGTGTTAGAGAGCGCGATTGACAGACGTTCACGACCCCGTCATTCATCAGCGACCGGGCCGGTCGCGCTCGTATAAATGCGGTCAGTGTAGCGTGCAGACGAATTCCTCGAGACACAGTGACTCTTCTTTTTCTTTTTTTCATTTATTTATTTATACAGGTCGCATCAACAACTAGGTCATTAGCGACCACACAGATATTATATCATAATATTACACTATTGTGTCTTTGTACTTAACATACTAATCATTTATGAGTATACTGTACTTATATAAGTATAATGTATACAAAATTACAGCGTGTGGAAAATTTTTGTAGATTTTAGGAATTTTAAAACTTGGACTATGTTCGAACTATTATTGAAGCAATCACTCAAATTATTAGGGATAGCCAAGCGTCTTCTTTGGAAGGAAAAAAGAGGGCATTGCAGGATTAAATGCTGAACTGATAGTGGTGTATTACATCGGGTACATACAGGAAGGGGGTATTTTAGAATTTCATGTATATTGGTCAAGTTAGTGTGGTCAATGCGAAGTCGGGTGATAACTATCTGGTCTCTTCTGTTGATAATCGGTGGGCAGTCGTTATTACGGAGGTCTTGTCTTACTAAGGATAGTTTAGAGGGAGGAGAATTAGACCATTTATTGTTCCATTTATCCCTGATTTCTCTTTTAATTTGTGTATTTAAATCTTTCTTGAAGACGAGCTGTTTGTAGGTATTTCTCTGGAGGCCTCTTTAGCCGCATCGCAGTGACTCTTCTGAACAAGGCGTTTCACCGGATCATTGCGAAAGTTCGAAATCAGAATGTTTTTAAAAACGTAAGATTCGGAACAGTAGTTTCTTAGATTATCGCAAGAATAATATTGTCAATGCTCGAAGATTGTAGGGGTTAATTCTGTGTAACCTTTGCTGTATGAATAAATCCACGAAATTGTATACTGTGTACGTTCAGTTCAGCAACCTTTCAGTAGCGAGGCGCGAGAAAAATTTATTTCCACCGGACGTTGTCCATTAGACTCTAGAGAGTGTTGGTTAAACATCTGTTATCTTTTTGAAAAAAATTGACGATAAGAGGTCTCGTATATTAAAGTGACCGTTTGACGTTGTCATTGTAATAATATTGTAATCTATCGACGTTGATATGAAGTATCAGTGAAACGCGAGGGTTTCGATGAACAGAAGGCCGAGCGATTAAACCTATCGGTTCGGCCAAGAAAAATGTGAAAAAAATCGGAGATATTGAATAACGTTCCCCCTCCCCGTGAAAAATGATAAGGGAACGCGGTGTTTCGCGTTAATAGCTGAAAGTAACACCGCGCGACGAGGATAACACGAACGATAACAGCTGGCCCGTTGTATACACAGTTACTAATAACGACCGAACTTAGATTTCTGAGCCGACAACCTACGGACAAGTCGTGTTTAAACAGCTGTCGCTGACTTTTTGTTCTATTCTCTAATGAAGCGAACAGGTCGCAATAGTTCCGGTATTTAATCGTATTATTGGTGTTCGCTGCGCGAACGTTCATCCGGCACGAACATTGTCAAGGAGATTGAAATCTCAATTTGGTTAACACCCATTGCCCGACTCGACGGAATTGGTTTCTTAAGAAGATCCGAGCTCGCTCGAAATCTTTCGAGAGCAATTCTCTTAATCTTCGTCGTCTCGCCGTCTGTAAGTTCTGCAAATTCTACGAGTCTATTCCCTTGGTAAATAAGTACTTAAATAATGGATGATTAAATTGGGCAGACAATTGCTTCTCCCGTCGGAGTTACATTAAGATTGAACGTCACTGGATTGTGGATTAATAATATCGGCTCTGCTTCGAATATTCAGTATCCTAATGTTATGGATTCGAAATTGTTCTTCGTGCTCTAAAGTGGTTGTACCCCCCAAGATCTATAATTCGACAATTGACCAGCTGAAATATTGACGTGCATTTAAATCACCCTGCCGAGCCCGTCTCCGAAGAATCGTAGCATCTTCTCGCCGACTTTTGCGATTTCTCGTAGCTGTCCTCTCCCGTTCGGACCCCCAATTTTTCCCTTTCGTCACGTCCCGAAAGGAAAATCTGTCGACGACCCAGATAGAACCGGATCGATGCGGAGCATCCATCAGAGGAGCAATTCCGAATCTTTTTCCGGCGAGCCGTCTGAAGCGTAATTTCCCTTTTTACGCGGCTGCAATTACACGGAGCACTAGCCGCGTTCCCGTTAGGCTTTGCTCCGAGATCGGTCTCCGGCGCCCGAATATCTCTCTGTAATAAAAGTACAAGTGTTTCCGCGCAGAGTGCCACGCTGCCGCCGGGACGATATTGCGCTGGCTGTGGTGGGACTTGAACGGGTTGCATCCGAAATATCTCGCGGCAGCTTCTTGTCGGCCTTATTATTATTATTATTACACCGGGCCGGTCCTGCCGCCACCGAGTTGCGTCGCTTTGGTTTCGGTTTGCTCTGCGATATTCGAAATCCCACCGTCTTCGTCGTCGACGCTTTCATTCCACGGAGAAAAGCTGTCTTCACGACACACCGATCCAAGGAAATTCTAGGCGTTTACAGGACCGGGAAACCGAGCTGCAGTCACGACACCCTCTCCTCATCACCGTAGCTCGGGCCTCGACCTACCACGGTGTCGTGGATACGAGCCAATTTCGTTCCCTCCGTCTTTGTAACAAGGCGGAATGTTCATCGCCCGCAGTCACGTACCACGACCCCAATGCATCGAAATGAATGCGCGTTTTCGCGCCGAAGTATTCACTTATCTGGCGACGAGCTACGTTTCGTGATCTCCGTGTTCCGCGGGACCGTGAACTCCGGTCGAGTTATAAATGAAAACGTCTCCTCGCTATGTTGACCGAAAGTTTCGAATCTTTGCGCCACTTCGATGCACGGATATATGTATATACGTCTCTCGCGTACCCGCTATCCATTAGAGCTCACCTGCCTCGCTCTTCCTTTCGTCGTCTCCCTTTTTTCTACTGTTTTGAGCTCTCTAAATCCGGATGTTCTTAGCGAACTTTCGGTTTACTTAAACGCGTCGCGGAGACCGGAAAGTTTCTGTCAATTTTTCATTTTAAATGATTTATGAAACAGATTAGTAATTTGTCGAATAAAAATTTAATAACGCGACAAATACTTTGAATAATGATATAAGAATTATTAATGGCGCTTAACACCATCTCTTGAACCTTTATACGCACAATAACATTTCCGAGTGTGTCACAGACGCATAAAATCCGCAATCCAGTCATAAATATTGTTTTCTTCTTCTTCTTTCTCCGCAGAAGTAGTTACTGCACACCGTAAGTCACTTCTATACCAAAAGTTTCCAGCTTTCGATGTCCTGATAGTCTACCATCTTCCGTTTTATTTAAACATATTACGGAAACTTTATTCTTGCCAACGCTGTTGCTGATTCTTGCTTTAGAGTGTCCCTTCAAGAGAAGCACACTTCTCTGCGGCATGCTTTGTCCTTTGAATTGTGTCAACGATACTTTACAGAACTTATTTTAATACCCTGACTTACAATTACTTCGAAAGTGTTGTTTTCTTCCGGTTTCTTCTTATTGCATTGTCTGTTCTCCCCGGCTTGTTTTTTCTGGAAATACTTCTGGTGTGCTAAAGCATCATTGTCTTCTGGTTTACTTGAAGATCTAAAGTCATCGAAACTTTAATTGTCGAATAATTCGAAACAATTCTTGCGCTGTAATTTGTCTTCAACGGAACAATCTTCCCATTCTCTTGCCTTATCCTTTGAATCTCTGAGGATCTTTTACTTAAGCGTTTAGCAAGTGTTTTCAGTGGATACAGTTTATACAAAATTTGTTTAGCACATTTAATGTATTGTTATTTGTAGATAAATTTGCTTGAAACTTCGTATCCTTTATTTTTTTTTAAATCGCTGTTTACCTTGTTATTCCATCGATCTTATTAATCTTGTTCGAAACAGTCATTGATCCTCCGCCGGCTTACGGACGGTCTGGGACACTGCAGCATTTTCATCCGAAAATATGTTTATGCAAAGAAATAAATGTTTAAAACCGTTTCACTATGAATGAAATTTGAAATTTTCATTTTTCCGCCTGGCTCTAAAGATATTGTTCAAAATTCAAGTTTAAACGGTCGATCGGTTTCGAGGCGCTTTTGGCCTGCATCTCAAGCGGAGCATACAAAATGCATATGCATCCGCCATCTTTTTCATCTTTTCAATGAATTATTCTCCTCTCTGCATTTTCAGCATCCTTAAATAACACTTTGCATCAGACTGATATTCAAAAGTGAATTGAAAATTCAAGTAAGTACGCGGAAGCACTGGTAACAGGACTTCTCGAATAGAAAACGAATTTTTTACGAAGAATTGTTGCTAAAATCTTTTGCGAAACAGCCGGCAGTCGGAGCAGAATAATTTCGCAGTCGGTCGTCGGGGATCAGAGGCGTGTCCGAGACTTTGAAGAAAGCTCCGAATCCAAGCTCGAAACAATTCTACCAGTTATCCGCCCGTGAATCCTTGGAATTCTATCTTTTCAAACGAGCACGCAGATTACGTTAAATATTAACTATAATCTAGACACCGGTTTCCATTTGGAACGCGGGCGAGGAATTCGGGGAAGCTCTCGCTGGGATCCGTGGCCGCGTTTCGCAGCTCTGCTCGCCGGGACAAGCAATTCCCGTGGCAATTTGTTTCAAGGTAACTTGCAAAAGAACGAGTCGCTTGTTTCCAGTTACCCGAGGCGTACGATTAAATCGCGGACAACCGAGGCAGCGTCTGTTTCTTCGTCAGGCCGGCGTCGTTCCTTCCTCGAGCCACTCTTGGCTATCCGAGGAAAGTTCGCGAAACTCTATACCATGGCATCACCTGACACGTGCGATGAACGCGTGCGACGGAATGGATACCGTTTTAATGGGAATTCATCTTTGGTTGCATCAACTATTACGCACGGGTCACCGAACGCAAGCTCGAGGAACTTTCGTGTTAAGAATACCGATGACGTTTTCTCTCTGCCGAATCCGAATCATCGATCCGTTCTCGTCGCGACGCGACGGCACGATTAATTCACGATGTCTTACATGGTCAGAAATAGAAGAAATATTTTTAAAATATCATTTACTGTAGCCTCACGAATAAATAGAGTACTGGTAAACACATTGGTATGAAACACTCAATATTTTAACCGTAGCAGTGGATTTTAGCCGGGCATGTAATCTTGAATAAATAAGTTTACGATCGTGAAGATTCTGCCGAAGAATTTTTGATTGCCATAAACCTTGTGCTGCGCCACTCTGCTCCCTCTCTTTTTTTTCTTGGAGCTCCTTTATGCCCGGCATGAAAAGCAGCTATGCTTACGCGTGATATGTCGACCGAAAGCGGAATAGGGCGAAGCACTCTGGGATTTTCAATTTTATCTCGTAAATAATGCCTCGATAAACTCTTTTATTGGGCAGCTAGGTCCCCGTGGGAGTTAGGGCACAGGTTTCTTGTACATAATACCCTGCCGAAGGTAGTACGTCTCCGAGGTCTTCTTCTTTCACCGTTATTCCCTCGAGGACTATGGCTGTGATAGCAACTCGATAATTAGATAGACCCCGTGAAAGCTTCCATTAATCCCGAAATAATGGCTTTCGATGCTGGACCTACCAATCCCAAGACACACCCGTAAGACCGTCTTGTAATTGTTTCCTTTCGTGATAGACACTGAGCTGCGCAAACTGATTGCCCTTCCGTAATATATTGTTTAACGTTTAACCGATCGTTGCGACGCACACGCTTACGGCAGCCATTGATCGAAGGGATTAGTCTGATACCGACGTACTCGCACGCCGATGTCAACTATTAAACGTTCTCTACTGCTCGGACGCAGTGGAATGGTTAAGCTTTCAACTGCGTTGCTCACCCTTATTCATCCCCCTTCTATTTTATACGATTTTCTGAATCTTATCGATGTAGTTATCGCAGTAATTGATGTAGTTACTAAAATATTACATACGTTTAGTAATTCATTGAATACAAAGGCCCTTTAATAATGGAATACAGGTAAATTTTCGGTATCTTTTCGAAAACATCGTCACCTAACTAACTTCATCAGGAGAGATTACGTTGTCCCAATTTCTTGTCCCTCCCGATACGAGCACACGAGGATTACGTCGGAATTTTTCATTAACGTAAATTCTTTATGAAGATTGGATAAAAATCTTCCTAGCTAGTCAACTTTCCACGAATTTTTACGCCACTTTTATCGCATATGTTCTCCCTAGACGGACCATAAAATATCTGAAAAATGCAAACAGTTTATTACGCTTACCAGTGATATCAAAAATAGCTAGGGAACGATGGAAACAGTTGGAGGCAGGACTTTCTCGAATTTTCGCGTGCAACAAAGTCGTTTAAAGAAATGAACCGTGCGGTGTATGCAGTGATGCATCGTGGAGGGTCGAACAGGGTGAAACACCGGAAGCAGGATATTTGCGGAAGAAGTCGCATAGATCCGTCCCTGGTGAAGGTGGAACTGCGGCAGGAATAATGTGCCATGAATTTGCTGGCGTAAGTGGCGGAGATGGTGTGCTGCAACAGGATGCGCAGTATTTGCGATGCCGGACCGTACAAACGAACAGATACGTTTTTCCCGGTGTTAAGCTCGTCTCTCCTTGCTTCACGTTAACTCGAGGAATATCATGACCAACGACGCTGCGTGGAGAATAAGCAACTAGAAGGTGAGGTTAGGGTTTGTCGTCGTCGTCTCCCCCTTTAGCGAGTCCCTTGTTCCCGAAACGCGACGAACTTCAAGGCGGAACGAGAGGTTCGTGCCTCAATTAAAATTTACTTTCCGGCCAGTCGCGGTACCGTGGGCACGTTTACCTGCGTGACTAGCCTCACTGATATCTAATGTCAATCCGGAGTGTTGTTTAGAATATCGTGCAGACACGCTTTCGAGCAGTGCGCGACTGTACAGAACCCGCCCTCTCGGCTTGTCATAGTGAAAGTAAGGCGGAGCACAAATCGATGGAGGAAGAAATAGGGGACAAGACTATGTACGAGGATTGATTAAAAAAAAGTACGCGGAATTTTATGGTTTCACTTCACATCACTTTTGATATCAATCAAAGGTCAGTAGGTTTAGTGTTAATTCAAATATTGGAGGTTCAAGTTTAGAACTGTTTTGAAATATAAGTACTCCATACTGGGACGCGATAACACATTGTACCAGTTCGACACTTGTATAGCCCGGGAAATTTACAAATCCCGCGTATTTTTTTTATCAAAACCTCGTACGTATGATCTGTCCCAGTATTAATCGGTATGATAGAGAGAGAAAGATGGAAGAAGAGAGAGAGAGAGAGAGAGAGAGAGAGAGAAGTGTAGCTTTTACAGGTGCACCTGTGTACTGCACGGGAACGTGATTTGTACACGGGCCAGGGGGATCGATCGTCGCTCCGGCTCGTTTTCAAGGATTTCCTCGATTGGTATTCCAACGATTTTTATCCACTCGTGCTAACCGATCTGATCCATTCCAGCAGCGGCGGCCGCAAATTAGCATTTTACGAGCCACCGGCATCGAGGGGGACAATGGAGGCCCGCGTTAAATTCGCTGGAAGAAAGGTGGAGAGCCGGAGAATCCATTATCTGGATTGAGGAGAGCCTGATACTGCCAGCTGTTTTATGCAAAACAAGACGTAAAATGCCGGATGCAAATGTTAGTATTCGTATTCCATCTGAAACGCGACCAACGCCTCCACCCCTCGCGGGTACACCTTCCCGCCCCTGTCCTACTCGAAGATCATTTTCACCGCGTTCCCGGTGACAGTCAACGAATCCCTCGTCTTTTTCCTTGCTTTTCTTTCGACCGCTCTTTTCTCCATTTCGATTCTCTACGAAGAACGTACACGTGTAAAAGTCACGATCTGAACATGTCCAATTCTCTGGACCCACCTGCTGTGGTTGGCAGGGCCGGCGCTATGTTTTGCGGGACCCTATGCAAATGGGTGTCCATCCCAGAGACGCTAGACAGCGGATTTTATGCATTTATGATGAAAATGTGTAGGTGTAATTTAGAACAGTAACAACATTAGAAGAACTTGAAAAGACTGCTGTATTATTTTCAATCTATTAAACACATTAGGAAAGAAAATAAATTTCTATTCCGCTCCAGTTTGTTGCAATTCAGATAGAAAATATATATTTTGCATAAAGATCCTCTGTCTAATAATGACTTTATAAATTTTTGCTCTTTTACACTCCAAAATCGGACACGAACCTATGCAATTATCTGATATTACGATACCATCCATTTTAGCCAGAATTTCAGGGTCGGAAACAGCATTTTTCCGAGTGAAATCAGACAAATGATTCCTCGTTCGATTCATTGCGCTGTTGGTTTTGCGATTCTTCTCGATTTAGCAGAGCGCGTGCGCTCGCGGAGAGGGGTGTAATGGGCCTGGCTGAATCGTGTAATTAAATTCCCTTGCCAGTTGAATTTCCGACTCGAATTCGGTCGGTGGACATGGTCGACGAAATTATCGGCTGATTTTGTATCACCGGCAGCCTGCATTTGACGGAACCCATTACCCGGTAGGAACAACCTCGCGTTTCGGCATAAAACGATACGTATGTTGCCGCGGCAAGGAAACCGCCTCGCTACTTATCGTTTTGAAATCTGCGGACGCTTGATGAGCTGCCGGGAGGCATCGTGCTCCGTTGCAGAGCTCTACAGTGCATGTCTGTTTGTTGTGCAACCCATCCTGCCCCGGAATTCTGTGCTTCTATCAACAGAGAGCTCTCGAGCATTGTCCCCTATTTTTTGGAAAAATACCGCAGATCCTAGTATCGCATCAAATACTTCAACATCGTGTATTTAAACGTAATGAGCGCTTAAGTGTCCGCCACTATCCCCCTCCTATCAATTTAGAAAAAAATTGGATTTAGGAACTTTGAGTTTAGTACGATTTGTATTTAGAAGATTAGAATAATTTCAGAATATCGTAATGTTGTTTAATCAATTTCTATTTTACTCCTGCTTCCCACAATCAAAGCAGAACATTTTTATTTCGTATAAAAATTCCCGGTCTAGTTATTACCAACGAAATAAGGATTTTACTCCAATTCTCAAATTTTGTCTATAAAAATGGAAAATTGCATGAACAACAAATCAATTCTCGCACGTCACATAACAATCCACCGATACACAACAAAATACCGTGCAGATATTTTCTTGTTTCAGCGGAACAACCTCGGAACATGCCTCTGTCCAAAACTAACCTATTATTGTAAATGCATCGACACAATATGTACAAGTTGATATGTTACTGGGAATGTAATCGGTCGACGAGAATCACAGTGCACCGATACCCCGAAAACGGCCAGTGTATTCCATAATTTATCCAGCATTTCGTTGTTTAACTTTGAATTATATATCACTATATAAATACGCGACTGCATCGGTAGGCATTGTCCAAAATTTAATGGAAGTGGAACAACACAGTATGTGGTCAGACATCCGTACAAAAGCTGTTCCGGGGTCAAAACAAATTCAATGCAACGAGTCTAATCATCGGTCACAATACGCCGACAACATTATCGAATCGATGTTCCGCGTCAAATCCAATTCACCGAATTAATTAACTATTTTAACACGGCGCGCTATCGGCGACGCGATAAAGACGATAATTACAAAAAACCGTGCGTCGTCGAGTCGACCAACTGAAAACGCGTCGGAATCGTCGTTTGAAATCTTCGAATGGTTGAACAGCGGCCTGGTTCCCGCGATTCCTCGACAAAACTGATTAAATCCCCGGCAAGAATCGGATTAGCGAATATTTTCTTCGAGCACGGCTCTCACCAGCCCAGTTTTCCGGTGTGCAACGAATGGTCGGGCGAATCGTTTCGGCCGATTTTATCCTGGACCTCTCCTAAAACGCTTATTTAATAACGTACAGCTCGCATCGGCATTCGATGGGGCAATATCGGCTTGTTGCTTCGGCGAGCGTAAACACGGGGAGACGCAAAAAGAGTCGTGGAGCCAGAGACAGTCGTGTTTCGACGCGAAATTCGTTTCGCCGAAGGCATTTTGTGACTCTCTCTCTCTCTCTCTCTCTCTCTCTCTCTCTCTCTCTCTCTCTCTCTCTCTTTTTTCCCGTTCCCCCACCGACGGTTCTCATATTCCTCGTTAATTCGCTTCGAACGGCGCGCGAGTGCACGCGCGATCGCTCGCACACGCATCGACGCACACGGACGCATGCGGGCACCCACGATCGGTCCTGTGTACACAGTGTGTCCCATTTCAAGTTTTACATGCAATTATTTCCCACGTTACAGCTCATTCCAGAAAGTATTTCCCGGAAAACTGGTGCTGTTTTCAAAGAGACTCCTCGTGTCGCTCTCTATACACAGCTAAACCTGTTTTTATTTAGATCACCGTATGTTATTATCTAGATGTGTAGCCTTATCGATTGTGAGATTGCTGATCTTTTACAGGTCAGATCTATAACAGGTATATAATTTGTTAATAATGTAGACGTTAAATAAGACTCTTCCAGATTCCAGGAATTCTACTAGGCAATATCTGTTATCAAACAGCAATGAACGACCTTGGATGCCCTTCAAATGCACCGCACACCAACCTAAACAAAACCATGCTGTTCCATATGAAAGAACAGAGGTCCACAGAAAATTTACGACTGCTACCTGTGACCGGACAAAGCAGGTTTCACTGCAAAACATATTTTGGAACAAACTATAGTTCGTGAGACAATTGCTCGGGAAAGTTTAAATGGGACACCCTGTGTGTATCCGACAGAATTCGAAGTTGTTCGAGCGGCGCACAGTCCCGTCACGAAACAGTGTATCGCGCGGGTCCATCGAACGGGCTTCCGCACTTGAAGCGAGAAACGAATTGTGTCCGCCGGTTTGTGTCGTTCGATCTCTACCCCGTTTCAACGGTGAAAATACCCCGTGCTCGAACGGTCAACCGTAACCCTCGATACCTCGTTCTCGACCCGCCTCGCGACCGTATTTCCATGGCCCCGCTGGATTTATGAGGCGTTCAACTGTTCCAGCCAGGACTGGCATGGTTTACGCCTCGACTCTGTTCACCGACGTCTTCGAGAACGTTCTGATTTTCTACCGTTTCTATCCTTCCAATGCAGTCTTCTCTCGCATAGTGTCGCTTTTGTCTCTACATATAGTGTTGCCTTTTTATCCCCTCTACTAGCAGGTTCCCAGATATAATCGTAAATAATACAAATTACTGAATTTTTGTACACTTCTCTTTCGTGAATTAATACCATCAATAGATATTAATAATATCTTCTATGATACTCATTATCAATGCCAAGCATTCGAAATACTTCATTTTCTCTGTCCCATTGTCCATCGAACATATGCAATACTCAAATGTTTAGTAATCCGATATAAACTAATTTAATAACGTATCAATTATTTTACATTACAGAGAGTCGCCACTCGAGTGCTAAGGGTTGAAAATGCTTTCCCAAAATGTTATAAAGAAATTCATGTGTTTGACATCGATGGGATAAAATTGTCACAGTTATGGCAGAGATCTTTTCAACAGTTGCGGAGAGAATACTGCAATTTCGTAGTTTCGCAGTTCCATCAAAGGTCGTTTTCAAGCTGCTTCGGCCTGGTCCGATTCGCCTGACCTTCGTCGCCTTGATTTAGCCACACAGTTAAGAAGTTTCAGGGCAAGAGCACGGAGGATCGATGAAACGAGGTGGGTCACTGCTTCGCTGGGCGAAACCTGCCCATTATTGTTGCTGCCTTTGCTACAGCTACATAGTATGCCGCTCTTGGTAAAATCGAGGCTTCTGCGACTGACGCGAGTGGCCACATTGGAAGCAACATTGCATCGGATACAATAACACCAGCTGTTTATTGATATTAATTGTTCGCCGCGGCGACGCGTTTCAATTATGACCGCTATTGCTCTCGCTCCGAAGAAAGAAAACTAATTGATTCCAGCGGCTATGACTCGCTCGACGAATTCGTTTTTCAATCCCTTCCACTTTCGAAGTTATTACAGGTGAATCGATCGCGAAATAACTATAGAAAGGACGCCAGGTTCGCTCAGGTATGCAGCTGGATTCACAGGATGACCAGGAGAGAAATTCCATGAAGGAATTCGAACCTCGGAAAAAGTATTACGTAAACGTTGGAAAATTATAACCGTAGAATCAAGAAATTCCGTCGGATGACTATGCTTTTACATTTATTTTTCATTACTCGCCGGTCGATGTTTGTTAGTCATCGTTGGCAGCGGAGTCTTTTAAAAAATGCATTAGACGAGTATCGCCAACACGGTCGACGAGATCCAAAAACCGCCGCAGTAATATTTATATTTAATAGAATTTATTTACTGCTCGCCATTAATAATATTTATCTCGGTTGATAGAACATATCGATAACCAATTTTTCCACGGGTTTCCACATGGTTACATTTATTAGGTTGGAAAGAAAGTTCTGTCGAATTTTAAATAAGCAGGTAATTTTGCTTGTAAATCAGAAACAATTGGGAAACAGGAATTGAAGAGTTCTCTGAGAGATAACAATAATTTGTTACAAAATAATGCAAATGATATCATTGTAAGGAATTGACAATGGATTGATACTCGACACGACGTGATGTTTCGTCAATCGATCGTAGAGGGGACTGTCGTTTTTATTTTAACAAAATCATAACGTAGAACATTCATTTTATAAAGCATCAACGCGACGTATATCAATAAAAACATATATAACATGTAAATCAAGAAAAATATACATATATACACACTCATATTCAGTCATATGACATGCATACTTATATCATTCTTACAATTCATTCTTACATCATTGAATGTTTTAAATCAATGTAAAATTAAATTCGATAAGAAACGTGAGAATTATTGTTTAAACAGTCCAACAAAAACAACAACGACAGCATGTACATAGATCCGACAGTAGCAATGACAATAATGTGCATGCTCTATTGACTCGACAAGAATCCATCTAGTCATCAATTAACCTCATTGACCACTGTACAACAAGCAAGATAATCGAAGATCCGAAGACAATAAACTAGCCCTGCCCGTTATCGCGGGTCCGGTACACGAGTAGTCCAACCGGCAAAGATCAAGCCTATTGGATTGGCCGGAATATTGGACACGCGTAATCGCGTGTACCCGCGTGATTAGGGCCGCGTGTGCGTCTTCGCCGTCGCGGCGGACAAACGATCCTATCGGCAAGAACACGCCCTTCAGATAACAGTCTGCCCGGCTATCGCGACGGAACGACGTCGCCAGGATTTATTATTCCGTGACGCTCTTTTCAAGAAAAATAGATCTAGCATTCGCGTGCCCGAAACACGGGATAATGAAACAGCAGATCAGCACTGACAATTCTGCTTACGGCTAACAGTTCGTTCACCTCAAAAGTACCTGTAGCATTACTATTAGGGTGGTCCTTTCGAATTCTTTCTGGCCTTACTCCCTCTTAAATTGTGAGACTTGAGTAGACAATGGATTTTTATGCAAAATACAAATTTTCGATAGATTTGACGATAGTTACTGGTTCCTAGAAGAGGTTTCAGTGATTTGACGAATCGCGGCCAACATCCGAAGGTAGTTTAGGGTTGAATAACAGTCCAAGAAGTGGTTAGGCTTTCTGGCTGTATCTCCAGTCGGGAAGATGAAGGGCGAACCCATTATCAAGGGTGGACGAGCAGGATAAATTGCAGTACCGCCTTGTAATCAGTTCATTCTGCCAGGGTATTATGAAGCTGGCTTGACGCTTCTGGCCGCAAGGAATTTTTCTCCGAGGGTGTTTCTCGGCTAAATGGATCACGGGAATCCATCAGCCAAGCTTGCCCGTCATCTGGAGGCATGGGCGGCGTCTTAGTGCTCCAATTAAGAGCCATGAACTCGATTTGCTCGTCTAATGAAATATGCTTCACCCTGTTTGCGAAAGAAAGCATCCGCAACGTCACGATCCGTCCGAGCGTGTTATAGAGATCATAGAAAAAAAAGAGTTTATCAGTTATGTAATTTTTAGAATATTGTCGAAATGAACCATTAGATATTGCTTGTTATTCAACATTCTACGGAATCATTTAGTGCTAATATCACTTTCAGAATTATTTGCAGATAAGTAACTATTAATGCCCGAGTGGATTTTAAAATTGTTAGTTTAACAATGCATCTGACCCTGCGAGGGCCCCGATACTGCACTAACGATTGAACCATAAGATCGCAGCAATCTATCGGGAACGATCTTCCTCGTAGACGGGACGTTCGAGTTAAATTGGCCGGACGATTGAGTTCTGGAGGGAAGTGTATCGGCTACATGGCTTCATCGGTTTCTTGTGTAACGATCGCAGAGGATCTGCATTCGAAACAGTGCGGTATCGAGCGGTTAGAAACGATGGTGGGCCGCAAGAATAATTCGAATGGACTCGGCAAATAATAATCGACGCTCGCTGTCACTTGAAACTCGGTCGGCCGGCAATTAACACTTCCCGATTGGCCATTCGAACGAACATTATGAGAGGGAATCAACGAAATCGCTTGGTTTCCGCTTGTTCTCTCATGCATATAATTCGCCTCGGTTTGTTTGCACTTACAGGCTGGTGAGCTCGCCGATCCTAATTTTACACTAGCCTGAGCGCGTTTGTGTCGTTATCGATGCGGTCGGGCCGGGTCGGGCAGCCGCTATCGCAACCAATCTCTCGGCGTTTATTTGCGCAAATTTCCCAGATGATCTTCCACTAGCCAGATCCTCAGAATCCGAACGAGCAGACGGCCGAGAAAAAATTCTCTCGGTACTTCGGCGCCGTTGTCCGGCTTCGGTAAACTTATACACGGTGTCGGGTTGCCGGGAGCGTACCATTTCGCGAGTAATTCAATTAGGCTCGCGAACGCACCGAGGAATTCCTGTTTGCGAAAATTTGTTACATCGTTCTAGCACGCTGCACTGTCTGAGCGCCTTCGCTCGAGTCTTTTAAGGTATCCTCCGACAGCTTGGTTCCCTAACCTCCTCGGAGTTGCGACCTTCTTTCGCAGTAGTTGAGCTTTTACTCTCCTCCAGTCACGTTTTTATTGAAGGACGTAAAAGTTTTTACAGACGTCAGAGATCGGAATGAAGCGACGAATTCTGTATTTAAAAAAATTCGAACTTGCGCGTTTCGCTCGAGAAAATATCTCCTATGAAATCTTTATTGCTGGCAGGATGAAAAAAGTTGATAGAGCCTATTTAATATCTCCATACTGACCGAGGAAAATCAACAATTTTCTGTCCAGGACAATGCCAGCTTAATTACCAGCACTGTCACCGCCGGAAAAAAGCTTTCACTTGCTTGGTAATTGACAAGAGCGAGCGTCCAAAGCGAAGGTGAATGACACCGAGTCAAAAAATCGAGGTCCTCCACGTCGAACCGAGCGATCCATTCACCAAAGCCCTTTGAAATCTTCGCAGTCGATCGGCTCAGCAACGTACAAAAGCATTTTCCATCTAATTACGAAAAATTCTCCGACCATTGTTTCAACCCAGTCCCTGGAGCATGTCTCTTATACGTCTTAATTATCTCCCTCTAATTATCCGCCGTATCGATCCGCGTATTCCGCGGACATCCGATTTCCGCGTCGTTAACCGCTTTATCGTGCCGCAGAAAATGCTTCGCTCGTCTTCATCGACCTTCCTCGCGTTGGCTGGGTGAGTTTCTATGTTTGCCGGCGCACTACGCCCGATCCAACTTGATGAATCAGTAGACAACTACACTGCGGATGTTTTTGCAAAATAAAAACTTTCTTCGTCAATTCTGCGAACCAGAAGATTCATTCATTTATACATGAAATCGAATTACACAACAAGACAAAAACTTTTATTATAACGATTAATCGTGGTATCAGAGGTTCCTGAATATTTAAAATGGCTTGAACAAAGAGTTCAAAGTTGGACCGATTAGAGAGTGCGTCTCCTTAACAAAGAACTCGACGCCTGCGACCCCTCTTTTGCAGCGCACTTAAAGCTCCAGAAGTCGCCGAATCCGATAATAATCTAATTACAAATCAAGCAGATCAGTCAGAAATACTATGAAATTCTTTTAAAGAACGAAGATAAAGAAATATAGTATAGTTGGGTCCCAGCACATGTTGAAATTACTGGAAATGAAAGGGCTGACGAGTTGAAGAAGATGCTGTTAAACATCACGCGATTAAAAAATGGAAATAAAGAAACATTTATTGAAGTAGTGTAACCAAGTAGAAGCTTGTATAATGTAATATATTAATACGTTCATTTCTCGTATGCGTTACATAAACCGTACTTGGTTTAGAGTATTAAAGAAACAATAATAAAGAAACAATAAGAGGTTCCGCCCTCGTAGATGGTCGATCGGTGACGCCTCGCGACGTCGCGACGCGTCGGGTTGGTCTGCCATGAATATTGACGATCGTAGAGGGTCGATTCATATTCTTGTTTCTAATCGAGGCGAGGGTGGCTCTCCATTTTTCATCGGAGCTATCAGGCGGGACAAAAAGTTCGACCCTCCGCCCCCGTCGTCGTCCTCTTGACCTTCGAGGCTTTTCTAAGGCAGCGCGACACCCCTGGGCCGGGGGCGGTGAGACTTCCCGTCCATTTCAGGGCAGCCTTAACGATCGAACGCATCATGCTATCTCGGGCGGCAATAAACGTAACCGTGAACAACACGTTCTCCCGCTGCTTCCGTTTTCTGACGATTTCTGCGCTTTATCCTGTGCGTCGTCACCTTTTCAACCGGCGGACACAATATCCAGACGCCCCTCTTTGTCGCGATTAGCTTCCCGTCCTCTTTATAATCTTTTATCGTTCGGCGGAGATAACGGGGGCGGGCCGTGTCGGGCTCGGGCCGAGGATCGTTTTCGGTTTCCGTGTGGTGGAATTCGATCATAGTCGAGAGCACGCGCTAACCCCCTCGGCTCTGTCAGCTCCTGCGTGTCCACCGAGCGAAAGAATCGGGACCCCCAGGTTTGAAAGGAGCCTTTTGCGATCCACCCTTTACGATACCGGCTCGCCTGGTGCCTGTCTCGCAGTGAATGAGCGCGCGCGACAGCACGTGCAAGATTCTAAAGTGTCGCCAGGCTCTCCTCGTCCACGCCTCGACTTACTCTCTCGCAGACCATTAGCGGGCTGAATGATTAATGGAGCGTTCACCGGGAGAGGAAGATCGTTGTCGCCTCGGGGAAGACACCGGCAGACAACGGAAGTCGACGGTTTAGCACGGCTATTTTTAGAGGAATTCTTCGGACGCGTCTTGCTGTCTGGCGATACTCTACGCTCGCGGAAGAATTAACAGGCTGCTAGGTTGCATAGGCGATTCCAACAGAGTCGGTCGGATGAGGTTTCCACGATGAAACATGATTTTAGAGATGCCAGAGGCAGCAAGCTGTAGAATACATACATAGAGGATACGTGTAAAATGGATACTGGAAATTTAGACGTGTGTTACGTAGGTGTAGGGAAGAATAGTTGGGTAGAACCCGAGTATCGAGAGCGTGAAAAGAAAAATTTGTATGAAGCAGACCGTGAAGGTAAGAAGGATACAAGGGAGGTAAGAAGATTTTCGGTGCGCTTGGGATAGACAGCTGAATCCCGAGTATGAATAACAGATGTTTGGACCAGGTCAGTAGAATTCAGAATTTAGACGACAGAATATTCTGTACGACGTACAACCCTTAACCCTTTGATATTATTCAATTAGTCTGTATTTTATTAATTGTAAAAAACTCAACTGTTTTATGAGAAAACAGGTACAATTCGACGCGCACAATGAAAAGAAGATTACATAGTGTAAACGTCCTTATTTCGGAATTAAAATTGCTCCGAGTCCAAAGGGTGAATCTTTACATTAGGAACCGTAATTGACTCGTGTACTCGTTCGCTTCGTAAAAAACTCAACTGTTTTATGAGAAAACAGGTAAAATCGACGCGCACAATGAAAAGAAGATTACATAGTGTAAACGTCCTTATTTCGGAATTAAAATTGCTCCGAGTCCAAAGGGTGAATCTTTACATTAGCAACCGTAATTGACTCGTGTACTCGTTCGCTCTAATTTCTCCAGCAATAATTCGCGGTCTTCGAAAGATATCGCGAAATCATGTTGAACGCTCGAGGAGTTAAGTCGCTCAAGCGTTCCGTTTCTAGCGAATCAACCTGTACAATTTACACTTCACGACAGCCTCAATTGCACACTTCCATCGCGGCGACACGCAGAACGAATCACGAAAGGCGGAACGGTTAAAATGCTTCGTGCCTAACGAAGTTACTCATCCCTCGGCCACGCAACAGAGCCATAATGGATCGAATCGGGCGTGGGACGCGGCATTCGGCGTCTTCGCGGATCTCGAATTGTTTTCGCGAGGGCACGCGTTACGCGCGCGCGCGCGCGAGCTCGTAAGTTATGCATTCTCTGTAGGACAGGTGAGAAATGTTGTTCGACGATTTATACGTTGACGGGAAACGCAAGGGCTGCGAAGGAAGAGGTCCCGTTGAGAAATCTCTCGGCTGGCTGGCATAGTTGATTATTTGCGACTGCGCTCGTAGCTCACCTCGCCGGGATAAGTGCATATCCGTGTGAACATTGTATCCTTTCTTGTGGTTATAAGGTATGCAATCAACGCGCACCGGCCATTCGGTACCCGGCGTACAGCCCCGCTAGGAAATCCGGCTGAAAATTGGCATGGATTTTATTCACGAATCGCATTCCACCACTCGTCATCTCTTCTCCCTCTTCGCCGAGACTGCAAGTTTAAAATCCTACGATGCATCTACCATCTGTTTACGTTGCGTCTACGAATCGTCGTTGAGGCAAGAACTGTCGGATTTCGGTAGTTGTTGCTTCATTTTGCTCACTTTTCTCCCCGAAGTTCTTGTTGCTCGGCTTTCCCGTCGCCATTAAATAGAGTCAAATTAATTTCCCCACGCGAATCCTGATGTTTATGACAATTAGGGTGTTTGAATTCCAGGCTTGGATGAATACGACGAACGTCCGAGGCTCCGGCAAAATTATTCGTGGCAGAACGGAACCGGCGCGGCATGCCGAGGCACCTGTTAAAAAGTTGTAAATTTAAGCTCTCGTTCGTTCATTCAACCCCGCGGCCCGGCCCGACTCAGCCTAGTCCAACCCGTCCATTCATAATACCGCGAGACCGCTCGCGGCTTGTTATTTTTCGCACAATTCCGGTTGGACGCGGAATCCCGCAGACATGGGGTCTTTAACTTTGTACCCCCTTGTATTTTCAGACAAAGCCCACGGTCCGCTCCTAATGCACAATAATTCATCGCAGTCTCCGACGCTTCCATAAGTTCCACCGTGAAACGCGACGCGACGCGACGACAAAAACTGCGTGGCTCTCGAGACCAGGACACCGGCGACGACGCTAGGTGTCGTCGAAACTTTCTTTCCGCAATAAGGACAACGACATTTTACTCGACGTGCTTTAGATGCTCTTGTTCCACGTGAAAAAACAGCCGTCTGCCGCTCCCGTGGATCTTGCGTCTCCTCGATAGCTACTCTACAAGGTGTGTTTAAAAATGTCCAACACATATAAGAATAAGAGCTAATAAATTCTAGTATCACTGTATATTAGCTCGTTCGGAAATCAATTTCGTTTTCCGTGTAGAGATGGCCATTGCTTCTATTTGTTACTACTAGACTGCGAATCTTCATCTATATAAATAAAAATTAAATACTGTTCGTTGGTAAGCGCATCTACTTGAGAACGGCTGGACCGATTTGGCTAATTTTTTTAAAAAACAATGTCCGTAATAGTCTGAATAAGGAAATTTTCTTTTTAGGGAAAGAAAAATTGGAAAAGTTCCCCGGGAAAATGGAAAATTCGGGAAATCGTTAATAGATACAAATGATCACTCAGAAATACGTTTTTTCTCATTTTTACTTTGTTTACACATTTCCAATAGCTTTTCACAAATTCAGAAAACGATCGCATGCAAATTTATTGAATTCTGGACGGGATAACGTCTGTCGGGTCAGATAGTACAAAATAAAAATGTTCCTAGTCAATTGCAAGAACCAGGAGCAACATAAAAATTTATTCCTCATTTTATTGATAGTTTATTGAGCAACTGGCAATATAATCGTGTTTCTCAAATGGTCAGATATTTTCACCGGCTTTTATTGTCAAATAACTTTCTGACCGACCTAATAAACGAAAATGATTAAGTTTGCATCAAGTACACCGTAAAGTTAAACAATTCTATTGCCCTCGAACCTAAGAGTTCAAGACATTATTACATCGTCTCTATTGTGCTAAGGCTGCAAAGAAGCAATACAAATCCAATGTAGGATGAAGCCTGCAAAGAACCGAGACATTGATGCGAGAAAAATCTCGGCGACCCGATGACCCATTTTCCCAGGACCATTTTAATTTAATCGAGCGTATCGCATTGGTTTTCGGCGAAAATAGTTTAATCTGCCGGGTCTCGCAGGTCGGGCAGAAATTTTACGCGCCTCAGGGCTGATTTTTTCGGGTTCTTTTATTTCGGACACTGGGCACGTGACCCGCGTGAGAACGAACCCCGAGAGACCTGCTAGCGAAAAAATGTCCGCGGGTCGCAAGCCTCGAGCGTAGTTTCCGCTCGTCTCTCGGACGCCAGCCGATACAATTAAGGAAGCGCAATAGATCCGCCGTTCGAGAGAAAGAAGCGTAAACTCTTCGTCGGTAAATCGATCGGATCGCGACTCCGAGGAAAGTTTTTCATCAGCTAACTTCCAGCGATTCTGTCTCATTGTCTTCGTCCCTGAAGATGGACAGCAGTTTATCAGCTGTTATTCGAGATAGTCGCCAGAAGACGCTGTACACTTTAACACTAGGTTTAAGAACTTTAATTTGTTAAATAAGATAACTTTATTTACTTAATACAAACAAAACTAGAAAAGTGGATTCCAGTGTGTATAAGAGAAAAAAGGCTATATTGTAACAAGGTAGAATTAATGCTGTTGCGTAAACGATGCTGTGATGTGGTCTGTTCTGTGAAACGACAACGACTGACTGGTTTGTCTCTGGAAAAGCCCCTGGTCTCTTTTCTTAAGTAGGGGTGCCATAAACCACTTGGACCGGAGTCGCACCACTGCCTGTTTCTATGTGTACAATATTATCTTTGGATTCCAACATTTTATAAAACATTATTTTATGAATATAAGAAGAATGTGTTTATCCAAATTTTTGGCCATTTCTCCAATAATATGTACCCAAAGAAAGTAGTCATACAAAAACAATAAATTTCTTTCCTCTTCTACGACATTTCTGGGGATGAAGCCGCTCTAATCACTGCAACCGTAAAGAAAACGACACGGCAAGGGGTTAAAACAGCTGCGACTGCAAAGGGTTAAAAATATTCGCGACGAGCAAAAATACAAGCACGAGAGATCACGCGATAGGCGGTTTCAAGCCATATTGACAGCAGGCTGGCGTGCTCCAGAAAACGAACGACCCTGCGGAGGTCGGTAGCGCTGTGCAAATACTTCAGGAGCCGTGAAACCTGTAACTAATTGTGCTCGGTCTAAAAACACTACGGGGAAACCGTACAAAGACCTCGGGAAAGGTGAAATAAAAGCGGACAGATAGAAGGAGGGAACGACAGAGAGTCAAAAAAAAAAAAGAAAAAAAAAAGAAACGAATGAACGAACAGGATGCAAGACTCTCTATTTTCCCGTAGGAATCAGAGACAGCCGGTTTAAGTCGTATCGTGACCGGAGCGATTTGCATCGTAATGCAAGTCAATTACGGCGCGTTTCATAAATCACGAGCGCGTGCACGCGACTGGCCCCTGCAGCCGGCTTTCTCTGTGCGCGTCGCTGGTTCCTTACTTTGCGAAATTACCAGAAATTCGCGGGCCACGACGCGACGGGGCGCAACTTCCGCTTCGTCTGCCGCGTACAACGGCCGGATGCGCACCGACGACGCAACGCCGTCCTCCTCGTCCTCTTTCTCCTCGTTGTTGGTAGCAGTCACCGTTCTTGCCCATCTAAATTTATTTCCATAAATGCTCGCAAGTCGTTCAAGCCGCTTGATCACCGTTCCCGCCGTTCGAATGGGACTCCGCCATTCAGAAACTTCCCGGAAGCACTAATCCATGAACGAAGGGAGACAGAGTTTCCTGGCGCAAGAATTCGCGAAAGTTCGCGCAGTCGTTCGTCACGCCGCACCGCCCGGCACCCTTTTGTTCGCAGTCGTTCCCAACGATTACGAGCTTCCATTTGTTAAGCGCCCGGAGAAAGCCCATCGACTTATCGGATTATTCCGATGTTTCGATCCGTCTGTTTGTATTTTGTCACGCGGACCGCCACGTGGATCCACGCCGTTTGCTTTTTCATAGTGCGATCGCCTGACTGGGGATTACGTTGATGAAATTATTGTTACGGATATTCCGAACCGCCCGGAAAGCAGGTCGGTTTTCAGATTTTCTTGTAGCTCCCTCTGTACAGGCTGCCGCGAAATTATACATGTCGAAAATATTTAGTCGAAAATGAAAAAAACAAACGCGGTGGATCCACAAGGACCGTACACGTTGGAAAATGTTTCGTGCTCGCGTTAAACGCAGTAAATAAATCAGCTATTTTTGCCGGGGTCGCGCACGAGAGGAGCGCTTAAGTAGATTACCCGTTTCAAAGTAATCCAAATAAAAGGAGGAGGAACAGGCCCTGCAGGTCGACGCCGGGAGGGGGAAGGGGAGCAGGCAAATAGCGGCGCGATTAAATGCTTCAAGACGTTACATCACGTTCCTCCCCGGTTCTCCTGCCCTCGACCTGCTACCTCTCTGTGTGCACCCTTGCCGAAGCTTCAACCGGATGAAATTAACCTTCTCAGGCTTGCGAGAAGTTTTTCTTTCGATTCATTAAAAGTTCAGAGGGGCCCGGGCGTGTTGTATGGTAACACCGCGCACCGAGGACGGGGAAGCGACGACGTTTTGGGGCGGATCTTCGAAGAGGAGAACGAGTTGCCGTTTCTCGTCGTCTTTTTTCACCTCCTTTTTCATCTTTCTCCAGTTTTTCTCTTCTTTTCCCTTTCAGCTCCGTCGTTCGACCAAATTCACGAAACAGGACGCGATAGCCTAGCTCCGGCCCGAGCTGTTTGGCCCGCTATTTCCACCCGGGGAAAGGCGATTTAATAAAGGGAGCGGAAACATCGCAGTTCTTGTAAGCCGGAACGGATTGAAGCTCAAGTGGCTTATTTCTCTGCGAGAGCTAGACAGACGACTGTATCCGAAAGTTTCTTCTTCAAGAGGAGTAGAGCGAGCCGCCACGGGTCCGTCGCGACACGACATGATACAAATGAAGCAATTAGCGGGACTGCGCAATATTTTGACGGGTTTTTCCGGATCCGGTCGTCGACGTTGTCAATCAATTAATTTTTAAATGCATCTCTATACGCTGTACGTTGAAAGTAATTCCATTACTCGAATATTATAGGTGATACGAAAACAATAATAATCATTAATGATTAGACTGCGGATCTTTATACAAAATAAAAATATTATGCATTTAATGTGCAAAGCAGGAATAAAATAAAAATTCATTTCATCCCTTAATGTATCCTTGAATTCTTCTAATCTTTTGCTGTTTTAAATTTCATTCGACCTGTTTACCCCGACACTAGAGTTTCGTGAAAAGATCGGGTAAGAAGGGTTGGATCAGTACGGTGGTGGAAGAAATGTGAAAGGATGATTGAATTAAACTGGTTTTACGCGGAGAAGCCAGGTTTCTGTGACTTCTTATCACTACTTTAATAATAAAACCAGGTGTAATCTCACGGTACAAAGAATATGCCGTTTGATGTCGTTTCGGAGGAACGAATCAATTCTATCGTCACGGAAGGACGATTCGGATCTCTCGTTACGTAAACTCCTTAGTCTATATCGCGACTGTTGTTCGGGCCGGAATTCTCGCGGGAGCCGTGGGCATCCCCAACATGCTGTCATTCTTAGGAGCTCCTTAGAACACCTTCAAATTAAATGCGACCAGTAAAGACAATAAGACGGGACGAGGCGGTAGAATAATGATTTAATCGTATTTACAATCCCGTGTCTAACATGACCAATTTCTATATAAATGCATGAGAATGGGACAGATTGCCGGCGCATTCCTTTCGAATTCTTGCTAGGAGATTTCTTGGGAGGCCGGAAGAGTACCGTGCACCATTACGAACTCCGAAAATGGAAGTTTCGTCCAGGAAGTCCACCTCGAGCAATGTTGAAGTCGCCTCCTCGGGCAGAGAGATTCGAAGTGAAGTTACGCAAAGTTGTTCGACGAAGCGCGAAGAACTGGCTGGTCTTAATTCTCCGGACGGTCGCAGAAATTATCCGGTGAATTTTTAAATCGGTTTCGTACGCACCAACCGTGGTGGTTCAATGAGAGACAACGCGTCGTCGGACGAAGAGAGGAATCGTTTCTCCGAACAATGGAGTTGCAGGAGGAAACACGGAACAGCAAATTTTCTACGAGCCTCTCTTCTGAATAATCTCACGCGGCTTTTTCTCTCGCGCTAGCTACAAGATAAACCGAAGAAGAGGTAAATATCCAAGAAAGAGTCCGCCCCGGAGAATCAGTTCTATGGAGTTCAGTACAAAAAGCGCGAGTCATTAGGAGGGAATCGTGGACTTTAATTCTAGCCTTGCCCGAAGTTATGCTTCTCTTTGCTGAAGTAACAAAGGTGAAATCCCGGTCGCAGTGTAATGAAAAAAATAGCGGTACTCCATCTTTTTTCGGGCTTCAGTCGCTGACGGTGCGGTGGAATTATAAATTTAAACGAATTTTCGCCGGAGAGGTGTTCATTTTTCAACGGTTGTCAAAGAGCGGTTGCCGAAAAGCTGCGAATTAGAGTTCTTCGTTTTAACCACGCCCCCAACCCTAAAGGGGACCGGAGTGGTGGCGTCTGTTTTTGTTTTCAACACATGACTAAATTACCTCGGCTCCCGCGGACCGAATTCATTAATTTCGGGCGTTCCCGACTGTGAATAATTAGCATCGCCGTCCGACGAACATCGTGAACGGCTGGCCAGCGAAAAATGAATTTCTTTCGAGGTAACAATTACTGGTCACGGTAGATTTCCTCGTTATAACGATTAAACCGTGTGTAATGCTCCGACCGCGGAAAATCGCAGTGAAAACGCGAACGACCCATTATGCGAAGGGAACTCCGCTTCGCGCACTTACGAACCATTTGTTCGAGCCGTCGAATCCATAGAATCTTATCTACGGAATCGGCCCAAAGAATCCTTACTCCAAAAGCACCGCTACTAGTTTGTGTACGTTAACGTTTCTTTCCCTTACCTTGGAGACGCTGGTCTTGATATCGCTCGGGACCTGCAATCACAAAAGGAAGATCTCTTAGTTATCGAAAGCTGCGATCGTTTTCCGAAGTATACACAATACACCGCAGAATGAAGATATTTTTTGTTCCTATTTTTTCTACACTTCCGATCAATTGCAATTTCCGAAAAAATTCTTTCAAATCCTGTAGTAAACTAATTGCTGTATCTTCCCCAAAAAGTTCAAATTGTATAGTACAGTAATAAATTTAATGATATCGGCGACAGATTCGATCATTTATAGAAAAAACAACAAATGTGCAATTATCAAATCATGTTTCTAACGTTTCGATACCGATGTGGATGTTTTTCAAAGAGACATTTTTGCGTCTGAAAAAAATATATATAACAAAATTAAAATATAATCAATATTTTTGAAAACCGTGTAACGGAAAAAGAAAACAGAAATAGTCCACGTACATGTTGTATCAAAAGTGGACAAACATTGAAAACAAATATTGAGAGTCACACGAAAACCAACTTTAAACCATGGTGGCAGATATGTAACCGAAACACGTGCTGTTTCAAAGGCAAGAAGGCTCTGGCATATATATAGATGATGTTCAGTGATTGGCAGATCGATATCGATCAATGGTGGTACGTGAAGTGCAAAGCGGCAATTTTGAAACCACGCTGTTGAAACATATTCGAAATACAGTTTTAAATGTAACACCACTGTATAGTACAATATTTAACAAGTTGTTTTTTTATTTATTTTGGAAATTTCATATGAGATTTATTACAACATAATGCTTAGTACAGAGTATTACATAACAAAGTATTAGTGTAGAGTATTACATAACAAAGTATTAGTGCAGAGTATATTATATAGTATAACAAAAATATTATAAGCAATAGAAAAATCCAAAATTCTTAGGCACGTAGGTTACATGTATTTAAAAAGGCTATTATATATAAACAAGCACTAACATTGGGTTCAGCTATTAAGCAACCTATGTCCAATGGCAATTGGAAACCTGCTCTGATAAGGTTCTGGACAAGTTTGATCCTCTAATCTTTATATAGGTTGCACTGCCATAGAACATGGTTAAGCGTTTCCTGCTCCTGGTTACATTTACAATTGGGGTTATCGATGATGATTTAAAAAGTTATCGTCTTCTTTATAGAGCGTCCAAATATTAATTCGAGCCATTTTACATACTGTCGAATAATGCAAATTACGCCTCGTATACGTAAAAATAGGAGTTTTTCGAGTTCCCTTCAATTCGAGTGAATTCCCCTGATCTGGCGCTACTGCTGCTCCGATACAGCTGCTTCGAATCTTCTCTCCTCTGCGAAAGTAGCCGAGTATCGGGTCCCCTTTGTTTCCAGAGCAGTATCGTTGATCGCGGGCATAGAATAAAGAAATCCGCTGGCCGTTGCAGCGCGAAGAGCGTCGTCTGGGATCTAGAGTAACGCGCAACGCTGGTATCGAGTGTCCTGGCCGTTCTA
Organism: Lasioglossum morio; assembly: GCA_916610235.2. Classification (NCBI taxonomy): domain Eukaryota; kingdom Metazoa; phylum Arthropoda; class Insecta; order Hymenoptera; family Halictidae; genus Lasioglossum; species Lasioglossum morio. The sequence continues at coordinate 3,026,512 of OU744334.1, read as the reverse complement.
CACATTCCACCGCAGAAAGGATCCACGGTTTAATCGTGGCCTGGGACGGACATCGAGTTTGATGGAGTATCGGATGGCGTTAAACAAACGGCAAGTCGCCGCATCGCGCGGATCAGATATAATTTCAGGTCGAATTCGTAGGCGAGAACATGGACGCGCGCCATCGACGCACAGTCGCCAGCGACTAGAACGGAAAGACGCGTATAGACGGGCATTCCACGTAGAATATTCTCTGTAATAAGACAAAGTCAATATTACAGTCTAGAAAACAGCGGACGAAGATTCTTAAGAGCCGGCGACGCTATATTGACGCATTCCACTTTCTTAAAGGACATCACAGGGCTCGCAGAATTTCACTCATTTTTCCTAAAGAAAAGTATGTACGTACTACTTTGAACTCAAGGAAAAATTTAATAAAAAATCCGGGCTGGTCTGTCGACGGTGAAACAAGAAAATTAGATCTCTGTTAAAAACAAGGTCCCCTTTGCGGTATACGTTGTACAATCTTTTACATGTAACGACAAAGCAAGGGAGTTCCATTATTTTCGAAGTAGGAACTTCATTTAACCATCGTTTAAAACATCATTACAGAATTAATCTTGAATTTTGCCACACAACAAATATAAATTTTCTTTTCTCTTCTACAACATTATTCGGGATAAAGACGTTTTATAATCATTATGAAGAAAATGATGCGGCAAAGGGTGAAACGAAGCATGGTTTCGAGAGTGGGACGTAAGAGAAGCCTTGACAATTTTCCAACAGGGTGCAATTCGCTGGCATATAAAATTCAGTAACTTCGCCAAGTATTCAAATTTTGAAATATCCCTTTGACCCGGCGTTCTGTACGCTCGAAACTTCAAGACCCAGCAACGTCACAGAGATTGATGGGGTATCGGTCGGCGTTAAACAAACGGCAAGTCGCCGTATCGCGCGGATCAGATATAATTTCGGGTTGGATTCGTAGGCGAGGACGGGGACGCTGTCAGGGAGAAGAGGCAGATCGTGAATGCCGGATCAGGGGATGGGAGCACGCGATTTATCACTCATCCGGGCGAAAACGGCCGTAACACCGGTACCATATAATTGCACGCGGATCGTCGACCGGTAGTTATCGCCGATAACCAGAATCATCGATCGCACACGCCCCCTCGTTTTACGCACGATTTTCGATTACCATTCGTCGCGTTTACGGTCGGTCAATAAATTCGACGATGTATGTAGATCGGAAACTCTTGGTTGACGTGCAGGACGTTCGTCATAGCGAATGGTCAACTATAATCTGGGCCAATTTCCACGATGCTGGTCGCTTCCCGCATTGTACAATTTTTCGGGTAAACAACCCTTTCGCAGCTGATCACCGCGCGAATATACTGGCTGGTCAAATAAAGTGTTGTAACCTATTCTTTGTTTACAACAAACAGCGGTTTCTTTAATTTCCAAGCTAAAAATTATTCGTTGAATTTCGCATAGCCTGTTTAAGAAATGCGGGACGAAAACATTGGGGATTAAAATTCCTATCAATTTCGAACAGTTACGCAAGAAAGTAGAACGGGACGAAAGTTATGACGCTGCTCTCCGTGGATCGGGCGGAACGATTGCTGCGCTCAGAGGGTTAATTAATCGAGCGGATCGCAGAGCGGTGCTCGTCTCTGTCGCGTGAAAAGATTTCAGCGGAAAGTCGAAGAGCGGCCACTCGACGTTAGCTATGAGCTCTGATGAGGGTAGCAGCCCACTGACCTTTAGCGACCAATTGATTTTGTTTCTTCGGGCAGTTCTCGAAGCGAGCACGCGAACCTCTTCTAGACACCGAGCTTCCACGAAACCTGATACCCGCACAAGGGTGTTCGTGTAAATTCTTCGTAACGGCCCGGTATCCGTGTTTGTACTCGGTCTAAACACCCGCCGCACAGTGAGACAAACTAATGAATTTTCTGTCGAAATCAAAGAAATTTCGATAGAAATATGATATAACGATATTTCTTTCTTTAAATTAGAGCTGACATATTGTAGAATATGGGAAAAATAGACAGATTATGGTACGAACGTTTTTTAACCCGGAAAATCTGTGTTAATCTGACAGAATTTCAAGAAAATTGTGGTTTATCTAATACTATACATCGTTTCCCGTAGATTTTTCCACCCTGATTTCAGGTCTGGTCGTGTAGAGTTTATGCTACGCTTCCTTCGCATCAAACTAGCCGGAAGAGTAGAATGCTACACGTTTTAAATCAAATTCGCATGCACATTTTTGTCATTAAAGGACCTATTTTGTTGAATAATCATCCCACAATTTCTCAATCTCTTCTTTTTAATTTTCCATTCAAATGTTATTGTACAATAGTTATATCTAATCGAATCAATCTGGAAGCTTGTACTCTATATAATGGAATAATCGTTTAAGCAGAATATTTATTATAATTAACTATATAACTGTGTGAATAATAGAATAATATACCAGACACGTGTTTATTGTGTGATGGTTCGCACAAGAAGGAAGTACGTAGCAGTACCAGAGGCGAATCACCCGTTAGAAATAGTAACATGATATTTGGTCCCCTCAGGGTTTCAAATTCATTTACACCAATCCCCCTCTTTTCCACTCACACCATCGCCTTTTCAGCGGGACCTACTGTTTATGGTGGGTTCCGAACCACCTTTTGTCAACAACACGTGAAAAACACCTCGGGTGGGTCACTTTCCGGTTTTCTACCAGACGGTCACCCATCCTAGTGCCGTTCACGTTCCACATTGTTTAACTTCGGTGATCTAACGAGAACCGGTGCTTTCAACGGGACTACGGTTGTTGGCCACCCGTTAGAAATAATAAACCACGTGATTGCGTAATAGTAACGCTATTACAATAATAGATGTCGCGATTAGTTCGGTTCCAACACTTTAATTACCATTTTGTCGAAGATAAGTAAGCGTCCGGTGATGTATAGACGTTAGCGTGCTTCAGATTTTATTCTCAAGGTTCTCGAATCCGACACGAACAGTTTTTAGCCGAGTCCCAGTGTGAAATACGAGTTCTTTCTTCCATTCGCTCGTCCTACGAATTGAACAATACTCGGGCCCCATTTTATTACATCACCAGCGATAAGGATCCACGGACGTCCTAGCGGGTACGTGCGTCGAATTTTAAAACGCACTTAACGCCGCCGAATATACGCCCGGAAAAGTTTCCTCCGTCGCCTTTAATTGGATCCGTGTCCATTAACGCCGTGTGCGAATTATCGCCTTCTAGCAGCGGAGGGGCCACCACTCCGAGAATCTGAATGAAACATTTTTCATTTCCCCGTCGACGGATAAATCTCGCGTCCCGAGACGTATTACGCCGACGCGACGCAACGCGACGCCGTTCTTAATTCCAGCTAATCCGTACATTTGTCGATCTGCTTATTTCGGAGACGAATTTCTGACGTCCTCTCGAATTCTTTCACGAGAAAATCAGATTAATTTACACAGTAAATTAGCCTAACTCTGTGCTTTATATTCTGTGCTGTATACGTACACGATTCAGGTCCAAGAGGCCGAAGTAACCTTAGCAAAGAGTTGCGACCGACGTAAAATAAATAAAAACTGAGCTTTATCTTTAATTTGATAAATAATAATATAGATTGTCCCGCACTCCTGAGTTAAATTAATTTCTATGTACCTGAACGTGTTTTGAGAAATAGAGCAGGATTTCAAACAATGAAATCCAAATCCTCATATGGAGCAATAAATCCTTTAAATTGCATTATTGCTAGCTCAAACACATTTTATAATAATATTGATTTTTTCAATGGCACGTTACAGGCATTCAAAACGAAATTACGCTGTACTATTCGCTAATAGTACCTATATTTCCTTAGTTTCGCGCTGTCCATAATTATGTAAATTTTAGATTAAGACTTAAGATTAAGATTCTTTTCTGTCATACTATATAAACTGCATACATTTGTATAAAAGGACTTCGGCCCGTTTAAAATAAATAATAATAATAATAAAAACAAGAAAAGGTCCAACAGGCCGAAATTACAGAAACAATCACGAATAAAATGTTTATTTTTTGAATCGTTCTAACAAGTGGTGAACGGTTCTCTCGATAGCATACGGAATAACGATACGAAACAATAGACAGAACCCGAGTCCATTTGAACATTCGAACACCGTCTCCGCGAAGCGTAACATCGATTTCCATTCGATAACAGTAGCAAAGTTCAATCGAATTCGATGACCGTGCGCGAACCAACGACTATCTGGCAACTTGTTTACAGTTGGCAACGGTCGAGACTACTCGAAACCGACTACCAGCTCGGTTAAAAGGATTCGGCTTGCCAAATAGCTGTACACCAAAGAAACCAATTGTTTCCGAACGATGGTGAGACAGTTATGGTCGTCGTTGCAAATAGGAACGTTCAAAGACTGAATTAAACGCGGCACAGTGGTTTGTAGTTCGGCCACGCGGGTTTGCTCCGGTAGAATCGAATAAACCAGGCTACTTCTGCCTGCAGCATGTATTTCATTCTGTATCAGTGGCGAAACTATTCGTGTTACTACATGCTTATTTGGACGGGCGGAAAGAATCGTTGGCGGGGCACCGTTTCATCGCGAATACCGCCCGATAAACGTTATACATGCTCGCGGAAGAGCTTATCCGTCTCTTCTCTAATTCAATCTTTGAATTCCCGACTGTTTCCATTCCTGTTTTTGCGGGCGTCCTCGAACTCGCCACTCCTGCACTGCCGAGATATGTGAATCTACGCTCGCGAAATCTGTGTACGCGACTTAATTAATACGAAATATCCGACGGAAACGGGACGTCGGTGAGACATGATCCAAATGCAGTTGCAAGATGGACGAGGAGACTCGGAACCGTGTTTTATGGCAATGTAATTTGTATTCGGTTGAAGGGACAGCTCTTCCGTGTTTTAAATAGGCTTCACTTTTGCTTGTAAATGAAAAAACACAGGTTGATAGTGAGTAACTGTATTGAAGTCTGTATGACGTTGATATAAATCTTTCATGAGATTTTCTACTATAAAAGACAGTTTGTACAGTAACGTCTCGATGCATGGAAAAGAGATGTACTTGTAAACTCGCACGAGCCAGGCCAATAGCCTCGTCCCACGTCAATTGGTGACTTCCGGCAGGAAGTGTGTAATCCGTTCCGTTCGAATTTGTTGTTCGGTGTAATAATAGCGTGAACTAAGTTCACCGCGTCGCGATGGAAAGTTAATTCGATTACCGGTCGCCGGGCAAAGCGCGCCATCGCGACGACAAATATTTCGTGTTAATTAAGCCGCAGCTCGTTTAAATCGACGCGCCATTGTCAACCGTGGCCCGTTCCGCCGGCGAATTGCCTTCATCCGTGTAACGCGTGTACACACGACTTGTCAAATATTAATGCTTTGCGTTGATTGCGATCTTTGTCGTCAGATTTGTGTCTTTCTTCCTGTTTGGGTGAGTCTCGGTACAAGTTGGGATCGCTGAGAACGAAATGGTAGACAGAGGTTCAAAAGGAGTCTCCTAGAAGTTAGCCTCCCACTTATTGAATTTAATTTCAACAGAGTTGTGCTTAGTTGTGCTCAAATATTAAAACTAGAACGATGTTTTCAGTAGCCCTCCACATTTCATTTCAATCAATCTTCTCTATTGTACTAGGTTGTGCTGTAGTATTCCTTTAAAGAAATAAATAAGGAAGTTATGGTAAATAATTATTTTTAATATTGGAGTACAATGTAGCACAAAATTAGCAGAACTGTTGACATTATTTAATTCAACAAGTGGGCGGGGTGGGCTAACTTCTAGGAGGCTGATAAGGAGAAAGATGAAACGAAAGACGGAGAGGAAGGCGCGCGGCGCGGCGCGGCGATTGATTGAGACGAGGAGCATTTTAGAGGGAGCGTTTAAGCGGCGCGATGCGCGTTAAGCTGTAGCGCAGAGGCGTGTTCCTCGTTACGATTTTTACAGGCCGAGGGCTTAATGAACCTCGTAACACGAACGCGTTATTTTCGGGGTGAAAGATTCTTCCGTTATGAAGACGTTAATTGCGTCCCCTTTCTCCCCTCCACACCGGGCGACCTCGCTCCTACGGTTAATTGCGCCCGCGTTATCCAGCGCGAGAGTGCGGCTAACTACGTAAACGCGGAATAATTACTTAAACGGAATACGGTGATGAGATGATGAGCTTGAACGGCGTTGCCCCGTGCCTGTAACGCCGAAACAATTACGTGTATACCAGCGGACGATTAACGCGCTTTTATAAATGACGGGCTGCAAAGTGAAGAGATCGTTGATCTACTTGGGGGCCCCGTTTAGGGTGGGCAGACACGCGATCCGGACATTGTTGCGACGCTGGAAAATTGAGCGACTCGAAGAGAGAGAGGGAGAGAGAGAGAGAGAATGCTTGTCGGGCATTGTAATTTTAATTTAACGACGTATAAAAATGTTATTAACCGAGGGACACGTGTATAAGAAGCGAGTGATAAAACTGGTAATAAACTCGCCATTAGACGTGAGAGTAGTGTGTAAATTGTAGCGGGCACGAAGCTGCACAGATACGCGGACTGCAATAAATAAAATGTAACGAACTGTCTCCTCACGGTAAGACGTTAGTATGTACTACGTGACCGAACGGCTCTCTCGGTCTATCAAGATTAAATTTAAGTGATTTCGGCTCTGTAAATGGTTTTTTAGATTTTGTACACGCATCGATCGCGAGGCTTTTCCCGAGAAACGTTTCATGCGCTTTTTTTCCGGACGATCTGCAACGGCAACGCAGAGTTACGTGAAAGCCGCTGTCCGCGTTTGACTTGTCCATCAAACTCTATTAGCTCGGTGACTGCTCGACCAGCAACCATAAAAGTTATACGAGATCGGAGCGATTTCTCCAGTGAAATGAAAACTCTGCGATCAAACAGATCCGAAAGCGCAGTCGGTGCGTCAACAAGGAGATCGACATCTGCGCACGGACAAGCTGACCGCTAAGCATCGACAGCACGAGTCGAAGCAAAATACTAGATTTATACAGATTTTTCTTCACGTGAAACTGTTGTCGTCAATGCGTCAATTCTATTCGAAAATAGAAACGCAAAGAGCAGATTTAGCGGATTCTAATGAATTTTTGAACACGCGATACGTCGCGACGGAAAATTAAATTTTAGCTGTGGATAAATAATTGCGCTGGCCACGAGCCGGGCGAAGGGGAATGTGTTAATTAACTGCGACGCGAACTCGTCGCGTGTGCAGATTGAACTCGCAGGACTGGAACAAAAGACGACCGTTCCCGGCCGGGTATTTCACGCGTTTGCGTTCAATTGTTTAGTTATCGCGCCCCTACAACCTAGCCGGGGTGGCATTAACTTCCGCCGCGGGTTTTCTTCGTCCCTAAACGAGCACCATCTGGGAACTTGATTCGTCACACCCATTAGTTCCCTAACGATTGTCCCGAGTGGCTGCCGAAACGCGCACAGGCACATTAATCTATAGTATCTACTAAAAATGTTGTCGTATGAAGAAGTTGTTTCCTTTGATCATTTATTTTGCAATTGTTTCAAATAAACGCAATTCTTGCAGTGAACGGTTGAAAAATTTGAAAGAAACGAGGATACTAGGCATCGAGTATGTTTCTTTTCGATTGCTTGAAGATCGATGAATAAGTTTTCTGGTATCTAGAGCTACGTCCTCTAAAGGGGATAATTAATTGTGGTTAGGTTAACCTGGCTAAATCGAGGATCTCAAATGGAGCATCGGAGGAGTTGGGTCCCCCGTGACCCGTGCACGTCGTCGCAAACTAGAATAGTCGTTTCCCGAGTGAAAGGATCGATTATACTGTCTCGTGGGACGAGATTCGGGCTAGATTATAGATGCAATTAGCGGTCGCGAAATAGGATTGTAATTCCATTAGCCTGGGCTAGATCTCTTTCAGCAACGTTGCTTACACGATAACAAGATAGCGTCGGCCTGACCCTCGGGAAACCTTTTTCCCTCGGTTTTCGTGGGTTTTCTTTCCCTTTCTCTCTACAATTCGGATACAGGCTGGTACAAAATTGCTTTTCAAGGAGAAGCAATCTCGGTCTCCGAAGAGAGTCCAGTGTCCCCGGCTGGTGGGAGCGGCTAATGAAGTGTACGTGAGAAACAAGTCATCGCCTGGTAAGAAGACCCGCGGGAAAACAACCACAAGATCGGTCGAAGGAGAACATCCTGTGGGCGAGAAGGAAAACTCTTTCCCGGAGCCAAGCACGAAAGAAGAGTTTGAAAAGTTTTTGCGCTCCCCACCCGACCTGCAATCGCTGCGTTCTTCCGGTTCGCACGTGCACCATTGGAGAACGACTTTCGCGTCGGAGCATTTTCCAACGGCGAATCATCGGCCACTTTTGTCCGGAAGTTCTCGGAGCAAGTTTATCTATTTGCTAAGCGCGGACGCTCTCCGCACGACCGGCTGCCTTTAAGGACTCGCTGATTGAGTTTTCCACGGCGGAAGTGCGCCGGCAAAACGTACGAGATGTTTTAAACTGTTCCAATTCGAACTTAATTAAGGACGGGTTGCCCGGCTCCCAGCTTTTTTCCTCCGGGAAACTTGACCGGGCTACTACCTACGGATTCCGGACCGATTCCCACGGATTCGGCAGATAATAGTTCGTCTTTTTCACTGTTTGATAACTAGAGCAGCACTGGAGTGTATACCTAAAATGGTGTATATACAGGGTGTCCCAGTTTTTTCCGGCCAAACTTTGCCAGTGTGTTCTACACGCAAAAGTAAGAAAAATATGTTATATGAACATATGCTCTTAAATGTTTTATTAAGGAGTTATAACTAATAATACAAGATGCCAATCCTGTATTCGTAATAACGGACGTCATTTTGAAATGTTAACTCGTAATAAAACGTTAATAAAAAATGTCGATATCAACTACTTCAGCAAGTAAACATAAGACTTTATGTAAACACAAACAGAGATATTCATAATACGTTCGTACGCTGTGTCGACGAAATGCCAGTTCATTATCATTTTGTATTATTAGTTATAACTCCTTAATAAAACATTTAAGAGCATATGTTCATATAACATATTTTTCTTACTTTTGCGTGTAGAACACACTGGCAAAGTTTGGCCGGAAAAAACTGGGACACCCTGTATAAAAAGGTATTTTACGAAGTAATAAGGCAAATATTCCAGTTTAGTTAATTCCGAGCTTATTCTAATTCCGAGAAAAATCGCAACAGATCACACAACGAAATGTCATAAAACTTGTTCTAAACGATGACTTTCATTTTCCCTCGAGAAAACGAAACGACAAACATTATTTATTCAAACAGATAAAGTATTAATGATTTCGGCGCAACGGTTCGATCAATTAAACACGATAAAGCAATTTTACAAATTAATTTAAACCTTTAACGTTTCGATCCTTATGTGGATCATTTTCAAGAAAGAAGAAAAACTGCGTCTGAAATTATAGCAGATAGAAACGGTATTATTATTATTATTATTAATAATAGATATTTATTCACACCTGAACGACGTTCATTCGAATAAACATCTAGTATAACTCCTAGTCTATAAGCTCAACAAGAAGTTATTAGCTTCGTTCCTTTTCTTTATTTCTTGTCGACGGCTACAGTTGATCGTTGCGATAGGGTTCGATTTAAAGCAATCAATGTTACATGCAACTCGGGATCGTGAAATATCGCCTTTAGCCATTTACCGCGCTGGCGGAGGTTTGTTCGCGGAGCCAGGCGACACGGTTGCATCGGGACGTGTTGCATCGTGTCACCCTCGGTTTTTGTCCGTGGCCGGGTCCTTGTTCTATTGCGCGCGAAACTGAAATTCGCAAACCGGAAGTTCGCCGCGTTCGCCGGGGGACAAAGACACAGCCAGCCGTAACGAGTGCTGAATATCGTGGGTGGCTCTCTCGCCTCGTTGTTGTTCAGCGTGAATGTAAGCGCGACCTGGCCACCGATCGAGAGATTGACGCGTGCTCGACCGAGAAACTCACTCCGTGACCGGTCGTCCCGGCTAATTACGATGAAAATTACGCTCGCCCGGATTCGAGACAATTTTGGAATCCGTACACGAACGATAATTAGAGGTTCATTAACCTGACGTAGCGTATTGATCCCGTTACTTCGACAAATCACGCCGAGGAGCGCTTTCCCTAATGAACCGGAAAGGAAACGTACACCTCGGGAAATATTCATCCGGAAACCGATTTTTCACCACTGCAGAATTCAGAGGTTCGTTCTACCTTTTGTACTTTCGAAAAATTATCAGACCTTCAGTGCTTTAAATGGTAGACGTAAGGTTGCTATAGTTCTTTTTACAGACTTCAGAGGGAATTCCAGGTTTTCTGAGAGCTCTGAAGTTCTCAAGAAGAATTCACATCCTCTGAAAAGATGTCGCTGCGAAATCAGACTTCTTCAGTACCTTCAAAGATCGTCAGCGAGAACATAATTGATTATGAAGGTCTCTATGGAGTCTGAAGAGCAACTTGAGGGCTTCATAGAGCTTCGAACGATTCTTATAGAGCACCTAGTGATCTATATTGTTCTCTAAAGTGATTAGTGGAAACATAAGGGCCTCCAGAGGACCTTCCAGAGGGAAGACAGAGATCTTACAAGATGCCCATGCGTTTTCAAGGGGTCTCAAGGATTCCCTAGAGAGTTCAAAGGGCCTCCGACGAAGTTCCAGGTCCTTAAGTTCCTGAGGATCTAGCCAGAATTGGCGGTAATGACGTCTACGTATCCATCAGTCCTTTGTCAGGATTTCTACAATTCAACCATGTATAATATGTTGACCTTGAAATGATCTTCTAAGGAAAAGATCTTCTTCAAAAAGCATAACCTAAAGTCCAGCATTAACGAAATTAATTGGAATGTCTAGTTTACAGTGATAAGCCTTCTACTCGTAGAGAAAGGAAACTCTACTACGGGCTAGCATTCATTAGATTATCTACGAAAATGAGAGTCTACATCGAGGTCTGCAGTCTATTCACGGACCATCCAATTTTCATGAAACCAGTGGATTTATAGAAGATACGCAGGGAATGTATATTTTAATTGAAGTGTTTTAAAATCTTTCAACGATCCTGGAAATTCCTCGTTCGCAAACGCCGTGACCAGTTTAATTCCTTCGGATGTTAATTCTCCGTTTCGCTATGAGATTAAGCGGAACTTTGTAGTACGGAAATTAAAATTACGTTCTCCCTTTTGTATTTAGTGCTTGAATTATGTTTGACGCGGACAAAGTTTTTCTGAAAAATGTAATACATGGGTTTTGAAAAAAATCTGTTATTTCTTTACATTTGCGAGATATTCATTCAAATATTTTGCTAGACTGTAGCATTCGAGGGTTGTGCCCTTCCGACGGTGCACGACGATCAATACTAGAAATACACTAGCAACCACGAGCATGATTAGATATTTAGAATGCTCAGAGATATTAGACGAACACTGTAATTTATAAATAATCTTTGAAGTCGTATAAATTGAACGATTTGTTATCACTGCGAAATCAGGCTATACAGCTGAGAGGTCAAACGCGTTTCTGGAAACTGTCCGCGTATGTGAGAATCCTTGGTTAATCGGTAAGTCAGTCCAATTACGGGCTCTTTTTCTGCAGCTAAAGTCTGTTTAATCTCGAGTTGGTTCTCCGTAGTTCATTAATTTACGGCTCGGAGCTTATCTCTGATTAAATAGACCAGAACAGAACCGTCGAACGGGAACGAAAAGACACTGGGAGCCGGTAACTCTCAGACTCCGACAGGAAAATTTTATCAATTTTAATGGTAGACGTCGCGGAGACGTTGGGGAGGGGCGGGGAGGGCGATAGTGCACCGACGAGTTTCCGAATGCGAAACAAAATTTCGCCGTTATATTTAATAGTTTCGGGGAAGCGAAACCCGTAAACTTTACGCGGATGTATCGGGAACGTGGCCGAGGGAAGAAATAAGAAGATAAGACGCCGCGTGCGCCTTACCGAAGAAAGTAAGACGCGGAGTTCAATATTGAAAATGCACGTCGGAGGAATAGGAGGAGGAGAGGAGGAATGAAGAATACGAGCGAGCAATCCTGCTGCTCTTCCCTTTCATTTTTCAGTGCATTACGTAATTCAGTCCGACCGCCAACTTTCCCATTATCATTGCCCAAAGAATTTCTAGTTTGGATACCGCGAACGACGTCCTACCAAATCGAAGAACCACAGCCAGATATACGTCAAATAAACCTCCATTGATTTGACTACTTTTTTATCCTAGTCTGTGATGCACATTTAGATCGCGGCAAGCTAAATATGCGACCTGAGCCTTCGCATACTCTGTGATCCATAAATATTCTAACATCACGTCGATCACAACGATCCGGGACATTGCGTCCAAGACTGTCACACAATTTTCGGATTGCTGATAGTGGTGAAGACGAACATGGGAATTGAATATCTGCTATTATATATTAACCCTTTGCAGTCCAATGGTGACTCGGAGGCGCTATTATACAATAATGTTGTTGGAATCCAACGATAATATTGTATAGAAACAGGCAGTGGTGCGACTCCGGTCCAAGTGGTTTATGTCACCCCCACTTAAGAAAAGGGACCGAAGGCTTTTTCCAGAGACGAACCAGTCAGTCGTTGTCGTTTCACAGAACAGACCACACCACAGCATCGTTTACACTACAGCATTAGTTCTACCTTATTACAATATAGCCTTTTTTCTCTTATACACACTGGAATCCACTTTTGTATTTTTGTTTGTGTTGAATAAATAAAGTTATCTTATTTAACCAAGTTAAAGTTATTACAACAAGTGTCGTATTTCATCAAGCCATACCCGTTGTGAATATTTGATCAAAGTCTAACAAATATGAATGTTATGTAATTCTTTTTCAATGAAATAACATTTGATTCTCGTCTGTAACGAATATTTAATTAAGCATTGAAATGAATGTAATCATACAAAAATATTTCTACAGTTTCGGAGATAAATTTAAGCTTTAATCGCTGTAACTGTGAAGAAAATGATACGGCTAAATATTTGTTGCATTATTAAATTTATATTCAATAAATTACTAAAGCGTGGTATGAGGTATTATATCAGTTTTATATGTTTTATTGATGAAATTAAGAGAATCATATAAAATACGGTTAAAGAAAAGAGTTAAAAGAAGACTCGGAATATATCTGTGAGAATTGTGAACTGTGATGGAGGGTTGAATTGCGCTCTAATAATTAACACAGGCTGAGAACTATGGAAAGATAATTCTATCCAGATCGTTGGAAGAGTAATCGAACCACTGTGCAACGTAACGATGGTCCCGGGTCTAGATAATTGCAATTTTAGACCGTGAAATTCGACCGGCCCTTAAAATTTAAATAAGACCAGCGAGAAGCGAGCGAAAAACTCGAGAGCGGATGAAAATTAGGAAGTTCGTTGCCGGCACGCCGGCAAAGGGGTCACTGTTTTCAAGTCACTTTTCGCCGGGCTGATTTCTGATTCAGAAAGGATTCGCGCGGCCTAGATAAGAGTTTCAACCTGGTTGACGGGATATACATACTGTATGTATATCGCCTACACAGGGTGGTCCGCTTAAACGTAGCCAACTCAATATACTATAGGTAAATTGAGAAAATGAAATTCAGAGTGGTTGGAAAATTTTAAACATTCAAGATGTCGATATATAATTTCAAATTTTAATCCATGATTTCGATATTTGAATACATGATTGTAAACGATGCAGACAACTTTTATTTTGCATGAAGACCCGAAAGACGGCTAGACAGTCGTCGCAAATAAAGGAGACATTTAGGTATCTAGATTTAGGTGGACCACCCCGTATATGTATGTATACGTTAGTGCGAGAACCGAAGTGTGTCTGAAATCGTCGGAATAAATTAGCGAGGAATTCCAGTGACGGCGTTGGCCGCATTAATAACACGGATGCTCCGTCGGTGGTCTTGCGAAATGAAAGAGTGCGAGTGTCTCTGGCCGAGCGAGGCCCAGCTTCGTCCACACCGGTGCTCCATTGCGACGCCATCGCTGGCTTTTCCACGGGTATCACCCGGTAAAAAATCGTCGCATAAATCCCGAACGAAATCGATCCAACGGGTCCACCTTTTTCCAGACACCTCGAATGGCCGTCTCGCGCTGACACGCGTGAGATTTACTCGCGGCCAAGAACCAATTTTGCGCCGGTATCACTCATATATCTACTTGATTAGGCGATTTGTTGCGCGTCCGAGGATTTCCTTTCGCGGCTCTGACACGTCGATATCGAGGTCTATCGTACGGTACGTGGTCAGAGGCGTTAGAGGACTGTGCTCCGGTATTCCGTGCCGAGTCTTTGCGGACCACGATGATTGCCGCTGTCTATCATTCCGTTGACAGAGAATTTCCTAGATGGTTCGGTGTAGCCTCCTCCTCGAGACAGAAGGATTGCTGGATCATCGCAGCTGTCGGATTCCGCAGAGATAAACAATCGAGACTAATATTCTTCTTTCGCCGATGAAAGACCAATTAGGATTTTCACCCGAATTTTTTCTCGAGTTCAGAGTCCTACTTTTCGTTAGCAAAAATGAGTGGAGGGACTCAGCTGAAATTCTGCAGGCTTGCGATGATCTTTAAGAAAGCGGAATGCGTGAATGGCGTTGCTGGGTCTTAGACCTTGTCTTTAACAGGAATCTAATTTTCTTCTCTCTCCGTCGAAAGACCATCTTAAATTTTTTATTAAATTTTTTCGTAAGTTCAGAGTAGTACTTTTCTTAGAGAGAAACGAGTGGAGGACTTCAGTGGAATTCTGCAGGCCTGCGACTTCCTTTTAAGAAGGTACAGTTTTTGTGGAAAGAAGAACTAATTTAGGTAACGTAACACATGTTGACGGACAATGAATTTTCTTTCAGGTGTAGAAAAATGAATCCTGTCGACAAAGAGTTTCCGCTAGTCGTAAGAGAAATATTACCGTTGCCGAAACTTTCTCCGTGGGATTTTAAGTGTGTGTTAATAAAAAAAGATATATTGTTAGTAATATACAAGGTGAGTTTCATTTTCCTCTATTCCACAGGGTATTTGGGATCGCCACATCTGGCTCGTTCATCGCGTTATCTTGGTTGTCTTAGCTTCCTTTCTTCCTTCTCATTTATACTTTGTTCTCTAGGGTTGGTCCTCCGTCTTCTTCCCTTCTTTTTCATCGTTCTCGCGTCTTGCCGTTTCTTTATTACACTTTATATATTTTCTCTTTTTCATTATCTGTTCCATACCTTTGTAATTCCTCTCCCATCTCTTACGATTTACTTCGGATTCGTAAATGTTGTTGTTTTTATTATACGGCGTTCTCTTGCGAAGAAAATATCGTTCAGAAATATCGGCTTAGCTGATGCAGCAACCGCAAACAAGATGAAATTGTTAGCAAACATGCGCGGATGTAATATCCAAGCGTCAACATTGAAGAAACGAACGTAAAATATTCAAGAATACTCGGAACACGATGGCACATCAAATATACATATTTAATTCCGTGTAACAACGTAATTTCTTCTTTTACGGAATTGACTTTTATGAGTTCGTCCATTTTTCATCTTCTCCAGCTCGAACAGACAACAATGATTGGAAACATTTTCTTCGCTTCGGAATTGTATTCGTATATTCACGTACACGTGCATTAATGCATCTTTATTTCAATTCTCATAATTTTCAGACTATTGATATTCATTTATGTCGTTGATGTTATTTGTGATTATTAGACTGCAGATGTTTATGCACTTATGGCTCCTGAACATTTTCAAAATATTTCAGATCTGCAATTGTTACTCTAATAATATTTTATTTGGTTCCCCCTTCATAAAAACCGTCTCGAAAAGTTGTATAAACAGTGAAAAATGTAAGAACATCGTCATGTTGTTTTCAACATAAAAAGACTATCAAGGGGTGAAATGAATTTTTGCAGAATATTTTTCTTTTGCATAAAGATCCGCAATCTAGCAACGAGTGTCTTTAACTTCCGACCCGTTTCCGCGAAGTGTGAAAATTTTATCCTGTCGGGGACTAAAAGCGTGTCGCCTTCGTGTCTCTCAAATTGTTCAACGCTCCCTTCGTCATTGTTTATTTATCGGTTCACTTAAAACCCGACGGGGCGACGCCGATGGTATCCATCATAAGGCCGCGTCTAATTTATTATGCGCGCTCGGAATTGTTTTTTCTCGATGATCGATCCGACGAAGTTTATAAAAACAGTGATAAGCTCCTTAGGACGCGAGCTCACAGCCGCCACTGTTCCGGTAATATCGATTGACCTGACAAACGAGCGTATTATCGTTCCGTCGGCCTCTATAAAAAGGTTATAAATGTCGGAAACAATTGATACTGCTGTACTCGGAGTCGCATGAAAGCCCGATGTGCTTTGGACCAGAAAATCTCACGAATTATTGCACGATTTCTATATATACCGAAACGGGTTGCCCACCTTTTTATCAGAACTTTCCTCTGCATAATAATAATATGATCAACATTACATAAAAGCGCCAATATATTGTAAATTTGATCGACGCCTACAATAAAAAGATACTTTTAAAAATGTGAATATACATAAGCTTGTAACAATAAAAAGATACTTTTAAAAATGTGAATATACATAAGTTTTGTAACATCGATATAAAAAGAAATTGTTAAAAAACAAGATTTTTAATTACTCAGTATGCTGTTACGAGAAGCTGAAAATTCGAATTCACTTCAAGGCCATCTGTGTGCAACTAGAAAGGAACGACTCCACATTAAGAATGTCTTTCATACATCCCTTCGTGCTCGAGATAATCGATCAGAAAAGTTTGCCAGACATGCACCCATTAACACTTGCAACACATCCGTCTTCTCCCGTTCATTATAACACGTGAAACACATCAGAAAACTTTCTATTCCGTGTTTCTGACTTGCGTTTAACTCTAGATTCATTCTCCCTTGATTTTCACATTTTAACCTAATTTAACCCAATTTGAAATACGAGAAAACTGGTTCAATTCCACGCGCGCAATGTAATAAAGATTGCATAGAATAAAAATGAATTGGGTTGAAAGAAATGTTTTGATTTCCGGATTAAAATTGCTTCGAGTGCAAAGGGTTAAACTGGAACAAATAATTCCGTCGGAAATTTCTGGGAGCCGCGTCGCTCGAAGCGTTAACATGCAATATAACGCATGATTGTACACAGAGGCGCGGTTCTCACAGTTGTCGAACGCTGTTGATTATTATAGCTCGCGTCCAGAAATGACGAATTCGTTAGCAATCAAATTGTAATGCCGTGTGAAACAGCCAAGTTCAAGGGTCAAAGTAAAAGCGTGCATCGCGTGCAGTAAATGTAAACGCGCAGTCCGTGTTTTGACACGTTATATTTTGTTGACAATGTGTGTGAAACAATCGTTATTAAAACGCCGACCGTCGACAGGAAGAGAAATAACCAGAAACGACAAAATTACGCAGCATGGGCCCGTAAAGCGGAAAAATGGTGGACCGGCGTATGAAAATGTGTTTACGATGAGGCGTACGCGACCCCATATAGAAAAAACCTGTGTAACGAGTTCATTGTGCTCTTTAAAACAAAACATCTTAATGAAAGAGCGATTTAGCGTCGTAATTGCTAGCGTCCGCTGAATATCGTTATTTCACGAAACTTTGCCGATGGAAACTTGCTAATTAGCATTAACAAATGTACAGGCACGAACAGAATTCACGCGCCGCAAGAACAACGAGATAATCCATTGTTTCGCGTTCGTTCAAAACGATTCGGGGACAATTATATTTTTTACGAATGTTTTGTTCGGTTTGCGGGTCGAGTTGAAGCGAGAGAAATTATTCTATTTCTACAGAGACACAGTATCCGAAAATATAAAATATATTTGCAGAATATCGGAGAATATTGAATATTATTTCTGATTGTCATAAATGGCCGAGAGAACGAATAATCACCGAGAGTTTTTATTAAACTTCTGACGAGCTTTCCGGGCCATTGCATCGAATCATAAATGTATCTGGTTGGATCAAATTTTTGTAAATGAAACATTTTCCCTCGTTCGTTCCAGCTCGGTTTCTGTCTTCCCGTTAACCATCATCGTTCGATTATCCAATACTTTTATTAACAACGCCGATCGATCACAAGTTTCATAATACGCAGCTATCACTGACACCGTTATTCACCGGGCGACTACAAAGCGCTCGTTCACGGCTCTGCCATTCCGAAACGAAAAACTTTTCCAATTTAGGAGGAGCGTAAAAATGAATCCTCATTAGTTTTTCGGACATTTTTGTTTTCACGGTTGCGCGAACGAAAAACATTCGGCTCCAGATGCTCGCCTCGTGTGGTCATTAGTCGCTCCTCCTAATATTTTAATCGGTCAATGAATTATCAATTACGGTGTTGGTCTAGTTCAGTAATTATTAGACTGCGGATCTTTACGCATTTATGGCTGCTAAAAATTTTCAAAAAATGCCAGAATATATCCTTCGACAGAATTCAGTGAAATTATTATATATTTAAAATCTACAAAGGCTGTCACCACTGAAAATAATATTTTATTTGATTCCCCTTTCATAAAAATCGTGAAAAATTTTGCATAAACTTCCGCAGTCTAATAATAATCATTAAGCCTGGTTCCTCGGTAACCTGATCGTCAGTGATGACTCCATTACCAAGCTCAGCGAACGTAAAGAAAATAGGACGGGCTTGCCTAGAAGCGCGTTAATGGTCGCGAAATTTGTTCGGGACGATCCGAGCCGGACAAAGATAACGATTGTTTTTCTTAGGCGCTTAATTAAGGAGTACGAGTGCGCAGACGTAGGCGATGACGCGTCGTTACGCTTAATTGTGTATCGCTCAGACGAGTGTTCGACGTCGCGTCAATTTCCCTGGGAAAAGAGTTACTCGTTTTTCTTCTTTTCCATCACGCGAAATTAGCTGGCGACGGGCACGAGCACGTCGGAACACGAATTTATTCGATACGCTAGCCGAAAGGATGCGAAACTACTGCGTTTTACGGTCGCCTATTAATAAACTCGTGCTACACGCAATATCGGCTATCACTTGCGCGACCCACCCGTTGGTAATTGAGCGGAGTTATGCGAACATGAGCTCTCTTCCATGGACACGAACAGTATTTTGGTGCCAGCCAATCACCGTTCCACGTTCGCTCGCTAGTTCTCAGGAGCGCGGAATCAATTGGTCTCCTTTAAATGCGTCAAACGCGTCTATTTCTCATTTCACGTGCTCACCGTGTACATCGAATTGTATCGCTTTCGCCCGAACAGCTGAGGGACACGTAATTCGAATTTATTGTATTTTTCAGGAAAAAGTTTGACGGGAGAGAGAGAGGGAGATGTTGTTTAGAATCTGAATACATTGGAACTGCGATAGAAGCTAAGCGTGCGTTGATCAAAGCGACAGTGTTGTTCGCCGACTGTGAAGCGTAATTCTTTTTTTTTTTATAGAAAATCTCATATAGGATAAACATAATTCTATTCGCCAATTTAAAGCTTCTACTGTATCGCTGTATGTATACAACTGTACATTCTACTTCGACGCTTCGCTCTGATCGTTTGTCGCAGCTTATTCGCCACTTATTCGAACGACTTCTCGAGAATTATCAAAGTATTACTTTAAGATCGGATTACACAGTGATGTCTCCATCTAAGCGCGACGGAGCTTCCCGATCTAAGCCAGTTCGCCTGCCCCTTCCGCTGGGGGGCATACCTCGCGAGTAAACATGCAAAACATCTTTACTTTTCATTATTTGTGATATAATTTATATACAACACGATATAATTTCAACTGTATTTAGTGGATAATTGATTGACCCTTTCTACGTTCGGCGCGGCCGAAGCGTTCACAAAAAAAATAGTATCCCTTCACGATCTCTGTCACAGCAGAGAACCGAGAATCGGCTTAGATCGTGACTCGCACCTTCCGCAACGATCGACTGATTGCAACAAACGGTCGAGGGATCAAGAATCTCGCATAGGACTCATCAAGGCGGATGATCGTCCGGAGACGTTGCACTCGTTAAGCCAGTGACCCGACGATTCATCGTGTCCCTCAACAACAATGACACGTAACGCGGGACGAAACATAGCACGGGGCTTGATCCAAAGACAGGTCTTGATCTATACGATGGGATCGATGGTTGAACCGGCACGGTGGCGGCGGTCCCCAGGAATAGGGATTGATGGAAAAGCCCTCTAGTGGGAAACGTGGGTGGTGCAGCCGCAAATTCATCATCATTACATACAGTCGCCATTATCGTGTCGGAGTCGAGGATCGTGGCAAGACAGGCACCCAGGATGGTGGTGGGGGGAGGGCTACATCGAGTATTAGCGAACCGATCCATTTGAAGGGATCGATGATTACGCGCGGAATTTCCGAGCGCGGAGAGAGAGGAGGTGGTCGGAGAAGGAAACGGGGATTCTATCGCGATGATGGTAACCCTCCGGTGGCTAATACGGGGTATGCGGCCACGTACAAAGCATTTATTAGAATGCAGGATCCGTCTCGCTACGTTACTGTGTTTCGAGGTGCCAGCACGCCGTGGTAATTACCCTCCCCCTACGTCAGAGGTACTCGCCTCTCGGCTGCGGCGAGAGAGTCTTCCAATCGAGGCCACGGCGCACCTGTACAGCACCGGATGCTAATCGAATTCCGTCAGCCAATCCGAAACAGGGTGAACCCGTGCTCCGGACCGAGAGACTGGTTCTCTCTCTCTCTCTCTCTCTCTCTCTCTCTCTTTCTCTCTTACCCTCTTGCTATACCCCCTCGTACCGTTCCTCGCTCAACGCCAGACACCCCGAAATATTTCGGATGGAATTTTTCGATGGCCTGCACGGACCATCGTCCACCAACGACCGTGCGGTTCGCCGGCCGGACCGCCGCGCAATTTATAACAGCGCCGTTTGAATTTAGCGGCGCGCGACGAGTCGGTCGTAGAATTTTAAACGACCCGCGACGCGACCCGCCGACAGTTCCTACAATGTGTCACGTGCCGCGCGATTTGTCGCCGCACCCCTCTGCAAGAGATAATCGATACCGGCGACGGCCACGGAGATCCTCTCCGAGCCAAGTGTTTCGAACGAACTTTCGAACGTTCGTTCGAAAAGTAAAGGTGTGGATTTCCTTTCGACTATTCGAGGGTAGTCGCGGGGCCGAGATATCCGCAGGATTCGCGGGCCGCGAGACCAAGGGAATTCGAACTTGGCCGAACACTCCCGGATACAAAGTTCGCTCCCAGGGACAATTTGTAACTCGTAGAATTGACATTGACGGCCCAAAAGTTTGCAGACGACACGCCTTGACGGACGGATCCGCGACGCTCGCGGTATCATCCTCCTGGAATTCGATCGGACAAGCGGCGAAACTAACTCTCGTGCCCGGAATCACCCGTGTCTGATCTTTAAGCTTCTGAATAATGTAAATTACACCTGGTAGTCTTAAAAAAAGGACATTTCAGGGCGTAAAACCCCGTCTTTGTAATCCTGGAAACTAGAGCCTACCCTTTTAACTGGCGAGCGTTTTCGCGTCTGAAATAGAGTCTGTTAGGCTGATGGAAAACTCGCGAGCGAGGCTATCTATCCGAATAGAGAACTCGTCGGTATCTAACCCGATGGAGGCCTCGAAGTAGAGCTATCTATCCAAATAAAAGACTCATCGGTAAGGCTATCCAGCAGGCTAACTATTCTCCTCTTTCTTTCGGTAGCTCTAGCCGTCACCGCGGAAATTCTGTCGTGGATATCCAGTCAGGTTCTGTCGATTCTCTATTTGTTGAACAGTTTGGTCCGCATAGTGTCAGTTGTCAATGGAGGCATGCCCCTTGCCCCGGGAATTACCGGGCGTTACCTGTGTTCGATCTTCCGATAATAACTGGGTGCGATTGTAACGCGCTCGTGCCACCGGAAATTTAATCAAGAGACTATTTCGCGGAGAGTTACACTTATCCGGTATCGATTCGTTCGGCACAATCGGACTGTTCAGTTGCCACCATTGTGTCCGTGGAAAAACAATTAGTTCACCGGGCGAGGTCTCCTGGAAACTTGGAGTCTCCGACGACTGGAACTTGAATAACGGGAAGCAGTCTAGTCGTTAGTCCTAACACGGTTCCTTCGCCGATGAAAAGGGCCGGGAAGACGGTCGGAGGAGTGGTCGATCGACTCGGCGAAGCGAAAAGGACTAATTGCTCGCGCGCCGCACCCAGAAACGAAAAAGACAATCCGTCGGCCGGCAATTATCCGGCAATATGAAAACCGCGGTAAGTTTCCGCGGTCCTGACCGGTTTATTTACTCGCGGGGCCAGCTTTAATCCGAGCCTCGACTTTTAATCCAATGCAAATAGACGACGGTCTAACGAGGAACGCTCGAAACTAACGACAAATCGAAAAACCGGCCTCCAAGCCGAGTTTACGAAGTTCGGCTCGCGCCTTTTTCCCCTTATTTCGAAGCTGCGGTGCCGGTGTCGCGTCCGCTCCTTTTTCTCCGCTTTCCGAGGCTTTCCCGCTTTATTCGCGGACGTCTAATGACGCTCTCGTTCAGTGGTCTGTTCCACGCCCGCTTTTCTTTCCTTTCTCTCCATTCCTCCAATACGACGGACCTTCTTTCTCTCCTCTCTCATCTCTCTGTTCCTCGATTTTCTTTATTTCGCCGGGCCGGCCAGCATGTACCGCCGTGTGTTCTTTAACCTTTTGAACCTGTCCTTCCAATTAATCTCTGTAAGCAGGATAAAACGAGTACGCGCCGGGACTGCGGAACACACGGAAAGAAAGCGCTTCCCTCTTTCTTCCTTTCACTTCGCTGCTCTTTTTCTTCGTGGCCCGTGACTCGAGAAGCGTTCGTTGCCGCGTTTAAGATTCGGTTTACGAGCTCGCGCTCCCGGGGCTTTTCTTGGTCCAGGGGCCCGTGTAACGCGTGCAATCCTCGCCGAGGAATTTCGACGCGGCTGGAGACCGTGATTGCTCTCCTCGCCTGCTCGCCTTTTAATTTTTAATGTTTGCACGCGGTCGCAGCGAGCGAGTACCCTCTCTCTCTCTCTCTCTTCTTTTTCTATCTCGCTCACCGCTTGCATTATAAATTACGCGATTCCCAGCGTGATGAAAACGAACCCTCCGGCTCCAGGTGAGTCGGACGAGTCAGCACCGACACCCACGCGATCCCGAACTGCTCAGAGACTGGCCGAATGAAAGGGAACGCTCGTAAATACGTGCTCGTTAAACGCGCAAGCCCGTGTTGCTCTCTATTTCCCATAGATCCGCGTGGTTAAAGAGTAAATGCCCAACACCCGACGTTAAACGGAACCGGATCCACGCGTGTGTGCTCTCCGATACTCGCAGAGGCTTTCTTTCATCTTCTATCCAATCTCCAGACTTATCCCGATGATCCTGAAAAACATTTCGTCGACCGGCCTGCTGCACCGAGCCGGGATCACCAATCCTCCGGCTTATATGTCCCGCGTGCCACCTCGCAAGCCCAGATTACCAGACGGCGATAAATTAATTCTTTCTAATTCTGTTTCTTCCCCAGGCTATTTCCACACTGTTTAACCCTCCTGCAGGCTTATGCTTTCGATGTCATTGAGCGATCGTTGACAAAATCTCTGCTCCTTTGCTCGCACAGCTGGTTGATGCTTCAATCATACTTTCAGCGTTGCTGTTTCATATAGAGAGTAGCGGGGTGTTAGCACCACTTACGCAACAATTGTAATAAATAGTCTGCGGATATGTATTGTATATTAACTGGGTGAAATGTAAGAAATCTAAGAATATTGTTACGTTGTTTTGTTTGACTACTGCTTCGCACGATCGATGCAGAATATTTTTATTTCGTGTCATGATCGTTTTATTCCGACTGAATTCGTACCTCGGGACAAATTCTCCAAGCACAGTTTCACGCGTTACATTCCCGTTACCTTGTTTCTAATTTTTCGCATTTCAGCCTGGGCAGTAAGACGTAAAAGTATACAAGGACCGCGACACCGTGGTAGTTTCACTTTAAGAACAACATAAAAACCCGTTAAGGGAGAAACCCAGGGAACAGATACCGAAGCAGAGAGCAAGGGTTAATTTGCGGAGCAGCTCTCGTTGCGAAAAGAATCGCGTACACGCATCCGGATGAATCCGTTCCTCGTGGAACGACATTCGGAAGCCAGGGAATTTTCCATTTAGCCCGGTGGATCGCGAAACTTCGAGTCCGTGGATTACAGGATTCCTGAACGGCGTACCCGGGTCAGGGATGCACTCCTCACGCTAAGTAATATTCGTGGATTTGCTTCAGGAGCGGCCGGCAAAACGGGAATCTACGGACTGGCGAAAAACGCGCGGCTTGGTAATGCTCGCACAGGGATTCCGCGTAAGTATACTTAGTAAACTCGGTACGTACCGTCGCGAACGATAGTTCAAGACGAAAAGCAAACAAGAAAGTCATTCTTTGATGCAGACAAAAAACATAAAACAGTGCATTTATCGTTCTGTAACAGAGAACATCTTTTTAGAATCCCTGAATTCTTCTGAAATTGTTGTTGCCTCATATTTCATGGACAGTGCCGATCTGTAAACTTTATTGTACACTGGAAAATATTAATTTTGCGTTACAGCAGTTATTTGATTGGTTAAAAATTTATTTCTGTTGGAGTCATACCAAGTTCTGTGGAAACATTTATGTAGAAAATGGAGTAAACAATTAGACAGCGGATGATCATGCAAAGTGAAATTTTCGTCCCATCTGTAAACTTCATTGTACACTGGAAAATATTAATTTTGCGTTACAGCAGTTATTTGATTGGTTAAAAATTTATTTCTGTTGGAGTCATACAAAGTTCTGTGGAAACATTTATGTAGAAAATGGAGTAAACAATTAGACAGCGGATGATCATGCAAAGTGAAATTTTCGTCCCATCTGTAAACTTCATTGTACACTGGAAAATATTAATTTTGCGTTACAGCAGTTATTTGATTGGTTAAAAATTTATTTCTGTCGGAGTCATACAAAGTTCTGTGGAAACATTTATGTAGAAAATGGAGTAAACAACTAGACAGCGGATGATCATGCAAAGTGAAATTTTCGTCCTTAATCGCAACAAACCAGATGTTCAAATAGAACCACAATTAACGGGATTATATAAGGATTACGAAAATAGAAATATCGTGGAAAGAGCATGTTCACGCTTTATCACACTCGTGTGTCAACGGCTAACAACCAACAGCTATTGTGAGACGCGTCTCGGACGCCTCGATCGTCACGCGCTCACACGCACACAGACGCACACATAAGTCCCCTCGGAGCACCTGCATCAAGAAAAAAACGCAAACAAACGCTGTCGCCCAGTCCTCTGACTTCGGGGAAATACATACACAAAACACGCGCTCGTCGTTCGACCCTTCAAGGAACACGCAATTTAACACCAGAGCCAAATAAAAATTGGTTCATTCGTAATCTGTTTAAGAGGTTGAACATATTACAGTATTTTAAAATTCTTTTAATATTTCTACTGTTTTAAATTATACCTACTCATTTTTGTTATAAAATGCATGTAATCCGCTCAGGCACTATTCGAGTTGCGTAAGTCGAGGACTTGGTGCGCTGATTTTTCCCATAAGAAGAAATAATGAAATTGTAATTGATCGTGCGGAACTTTTGTCCGTTGCTGTATGCTTGGGCAGGGGAACGCAAAGTTCGCGATAGAGACGGACAACGGGAAAGAGAGAAGTTTTAGCTTGCGGTGCGCGTTGAAACCTCGGGAATGATCTTCGCTGCCGGCTGCCGTTGCTCATATCCCTAAAAGGGTTGGAATAAAGGAGCCGCGGATGCGTCGCGAGCTCGGATCGAACGGAAAACGAAATCTCGCGTATCTTGAATCAGCTACTCAGCGGGGATCGCAATAGAAAACTCGACGAGCCCGGTGGAACAGAACATCCGCGAGATGCTCGCGAAAATCTCTGCCAGCTGTGATTCGGATATTCTCAATTTTCTCGCGACGAGTAATATACGACGATCCTTTAGTCAACGAGGAAAAACAGCACTTGGAACTTTCAATTAGCGAAATGAGACGCCCCTCGAAATTACAGGACTGACCTGAATCGTTGTCGGATTCATGATCGCTGCGAAATTGTTTTCGAACTGCAACAAATTTTCAAGACGTCAGAAGAGAACGATCGATCGATTGTAACAAATTGACGGTAATAGACGACGTTCACTGTGTTTTCTATTCTGTACGGTTCATTCGATATGTCTTGTTAAAGTTTCTCAAGAAGTTCTATACGAAGTCTCAGCTTCGGGAAAGTTTCGTGATAGGAATACCACACTTTTGAAATGTTCTTTGACACGTCGTACTTTCTGCTCGGAGGAAGCGCGACAATACCTCTTGAAGTAAAATATCTCCGGATTCCACTCGAACTGCGACCGACAAAATCGAATCGCTTTAAATTTAGCGAAACTTCTCTGGGCGCGATTAATCACTGCACCTCGGGAGCACGGAACTCGCGTTCTTAAATGGAATTTAAGATTGGAATTTAATTTCTTTACGTCAACATACTGTAACTCTCGTAATTCCTTAATTAGTCTCGTGATTCTCAAGCAATAACGACCATAATGACCCAACCTAATCCAAACCAACAAAATCGAATACCCTTTGAATTTATCGAAACTTCTCCGGTCGCGCATTCGCAAGTTAAATCCCAATGAATCCTCGCAAAAGTTACTCTTTCCGTCAACATACTGTAACTCTCGCAATTAATTTATTAGTCTCATAATTCTCCAGCAATAATGACCAGAATCAAGATGGTAATTCCAGGTGAAGCAGCTAGTACAATTGAAGGTAGGATCGCGAGCCACTTTAGATCTCGGAAACTCTGGTTGCTCGACGTCTTAGCCAGCTCTGCCGTTCCCCCCGAGCGAAGTCTCTGACGGCGCCGTGTTCTAATTGGCCTAAATCCAACGAGTACTAGTCCCGCGTAACCGTTCCTGTTGCGCCTACGGAGAATCGAATCTTTATTAAATTCGCTGGGCCCCTGGAACGTATTCTAGCCGACTCGAACCGGAATATAAAAGCTATTACAGGCGTCGGTTGATCGAGTGCTCGAGTAGTTTCTCTGGTAACGCGCAGGCCACTGCCGCACCGGTGCACTGCAGGATTTTAGCGGGCTCGACGCGTTGCTGGTAAGCGAAAACCTCCGTGATAGACGGCACGCCGGTTGTTTATCAATGTTACTCGATATTGGGCCTCGTGTTTTCCAGTTTCCGCCGCGAACGATGACGCGCAACGTAATATACAGCCGCGTCGGCGCGTACGAAACGCCGAGAATTATTGCCCGCCGCGCCACGTCTAATTCCGCAACGGAAACGCAATACGTCCTCCGACAAACAACAATGCCCGCCGTCGCGTTTCTCGCGAATTCTAAGATGCCGATCTCGCAATCTCCAGTAAACGGAGAGACTTAAACTAAGGATGTTCATGCAATTTTCAATTTCTGTACACAAATTTTAAGCGAGACCGAATCAAATCCTACTTTCTTTGACAACAACATTTGTTGATCCAAAATAAGTCAACATATATGGTCCAATATTTAAAAACATGGCGTCTTTTTAAGAGTATCCGAATATTAGTGCCAGAGATTTGGAATAAAATGGTATCGATGCCACTACACGAGATTCGTAACGTTAAATTCTCACAGTTGGCAATTATAAATCAATATTGCTCGGGGTTGTAAGCTCTAGTACTTAGGAGCCACACCTACCCTGTCTCCGGTAGTTTCCTCACTTTGTCTTGATTAAAGCCTACATTCTGTGTGCCGCTATATTAACGGAAGCTTCCGAGGAGAGCAAAGTTCGGACTCGATATAGAATGTGAACGAATTTCTAGTTGGTAACGTGTAATGATCATTAAATTAAACCTGAAATTCTAGTCTCGCTTTCGACACCAGTGCTATTAACAAAAGACTGCATCGTCAGAAAATCAATATGCAGCGGCTGGGAAATATGGATATCTGTAGGAGACACGATTTGGTTAAATTCGGAGAAGCAACATTCACTGCGGGAAGAGCGAGAGATTTTCGCATTTTCATAATCCACCGACGAAATTCTCTCCGCGATTTCGTTTTGTTTTCGCAGGGAGGATGATCCCGACAGCGCGCAGGGAACGCCATTTCTACGGGCCGGGGCAGAGTGTATCGATACACTAGGGGATCGAGAACCCTATAAATCTGTGAGAGGATGATTCCAGGGGCGCGGAAGTGTAGAGATAGAGAGAGAAAGAGGAAGAGAGAGAGAGAGAGAGAGTTCGGGTGAATGGAGGTGTCAGGAGGAAAGGTGACAGCCAGTGACGTCGGGAGGTTGGATCACGACGTGCTCCGGCATCCGCCGACGCCGACACTGTGGGATAGGGGATCGGAAATTCGATTCGGCGATCGTGTAAGTTTCCACGCGAACAACCAGCTCTCGCATTCACTTCCATCTTCGCGTGCGGGAGGCTCGGCTTCGGCTGCTTTACGCAGGACCGCGAATCTTATTGAAACTTTCCACTCGGCGTGGCATTCGGCTGCCACGGGATACGTCCAGCAGCCTCGCGAAAAGTTCGCAAGTTCCGCGGCCATCGTCGTCGGCCCCGGGAAAACCCAGAAGCGAAAATCTAGGCGACGATCCGATCGCGACAGGCCCGGAACAAATTGTTCCAAGTAGTTCCATTTCATTCCGTTCCCGGCTACCCTGAAAATTTGGCAAGCGTGTGCACTATTCATTCGACCGTCTTGCAGAATTTATCGGCGAACGACCCAACAGAATCACAAATGGAGGGCTCTTTTCCTATAACCACGCTCCGCTGACCCGATTATGAGCCCCCGCTATCCCTGCCACTTGATCCCGACTCCGCTCTAAATATAGACATCCATTCCCATGCTCTTTCCATTGTTTCACCGCCGGTACGGAAATACTGACGATCCCGTCAAATCCGGGCAAATTTGTTTAACGCGACTAACTCCTTTGCCTTCAAGATGGGCAAGCTTGAAATAAAAAGCTTCAATCTTGTTATATTGTGCAGGATCCAAACCTTTAGTTCATTGGTAAAGCTCCTAACAACATTACACAATTCAACTTGAGTTTGAAACAGCCCTCGTGTCGATTTGCGCCAGTTTTCTCGAAATAAAGTTATACCGTTCCGTTATTTGCAGGTCAATCTTCCAGAATCACTTCGTGACTTTACTTTTTGAAGAGCCTGAGACGTAAATGTTTACTGATCAATTTTTACCGCTGATAGACAACGCATACACGATAAAACATTCATGGTAAAATGCGCTTAAAACAAGCAAGAGGATGAACGAGCCGATAGATACATAAATAAACAAAGGAGACGGAAATCGAAAGGAAGAGGCAACGAAAAGACGCGCACGCGCCTGCTGTCGCAAGGATAAGTGTAAATAAATAAACAGATAAATAAAACATTACAGCACCAGGGTGACCTAGGCGGACTTTGAGCGCGGCGCTCTCAACTCCGGTGGTTACTGTATAACGGATTACGACTTGCTCATCTCACAACCAGTAAACTTCTCGCTGTGAACGAAAATTCTTCGGACATCCTTACTGTTATACAAGGCGTTGCGAGAAAGAACTGCTACGAAATTTCTCAATTCCAAAAAATTGAGTTTGCGCATTAATTGAGCTTTACAAGAAATAAAATTCCTTTTTGGTTTTGTTAATCTGCAGCTATTGGAGAACACACAGGCATACAATAGATAAAAATTTTCTCCTGTTAGGAAACTATGGTCTGAAAAAAGTTCTAATCACTGAATCCATAAAATAAATAAATTCCTGACAACCACAGATATACCACCATCATTTCCGAAGAAAAGGTGCGAACACGGAACAATTACTTCCTGGCAAAAAAAGATGTTTGTCTGACGTGTATAATTTCCAAGAAAAACGCTGGCTGGCTGCATGTCGTAATCTGCGCACTAATTTCCATCGTAAACGCGTTCGGTCCCATGAAAAAATCGCGTGAAACTCTGTTTATGATCTCGCAGCCAGTGCCGAGGACCATAAGAAGCGGCGCATGATTCAACGGAATTATGTAGAGTGTGGAGAGAGGAGGGTAGGGGAAAATCTCTGCAAAAGTAATTATAGGGACCAGTTCGAATCCCGGACAGGAAAATCTCGAGCCGTGACTTTTATTTCAGAGGCCGTGACGGGCGGTAGATCCTTGTAAAAGACGCCGGTGGCAGGGCGGCGACGGATAATCTCCGACAGGAAGTAATGTATATCCGGTTGAAATCTGGCTGCAGTAAAAGAGAAGTATGCCACGGCGTAGCAGTAGCAGCGGGAAGAAAATGTGCGGGTTTATAGATGAGATCAATGATATTGGAAATTGGCAGAATCCAACATTCGGTAAAATTTCTACGTTCGAACGAGCTCTCCGACGCTGCGCCGGTCGTTCCATTCGATAAGAGCAGCCGCCGCCACCCCCGTGACTTGCTTCTGCACGTAGTAGAAGGCGCCCCCGTTAAGAAGAACGACGCATGAATAGCCGCGTGTTACGACGATGCGAGCCACCCTCTTGAAAAATCAACCCCGATCCACGCCTTTCGGCCATTCCTCTAACGTCCTGGCCCAACCTCTGCCCTATAATTCTATTAGATCCCGCAGAACGAATGCTCTCTACGCGGACCACCCTCGCTCTCCTACGCTCGCCGAATAACATTATCAAACCGTCGTTCTTTATCCGCAGCTTTATTCCTCGGCTACATTACTAACGAATATCCGCGGGGAACAGTTTCCTCTCCTGGTCTGATCATTGCCAACTGATTCTACTTCCTGTATGTAGGGGACGAGGTTGGGTTGTGAGACAGTAGTTTTTATCCATCGCGCAATCGCGATAATTCCAATCTGTGTGCTGTCAAATTTTTGTTTTGACGTCTGCTAGTTTTTGTACTAGCACCGAGGTGTATAGACGTGTTGCTTATATTAGATACGGACATCGTGTGTAAACGAATCATGTAAAACTTTTACTCATTTTTTAAAAACATTATTTTCTTGAGTGAATCAATTGAAAAAGGTGAGTGTGATGCATTTTCATTTAGTGTTTTCCTTACATTTTACGTTGCAATATTGAGTTTTGCGCACATACAAGAAAAACATTGTTTTTTTCTGTCACATTCGGAATGGCATCATGGTTGGGTTGTGAGACACTAGTTTTTTTACTAGAAACGAACTAGAACTGTCAAATATCATTGTTTGTGTTAGAATTAAGTGTTTATTTGTCATGATTTGTCTGAGGAAGATCATTATTGAATCCTTCCATTCATTATATTTTTTTTTACTTTTCTTCGCCATTCTTTGCTTTTTTTCAATTTTTTGCCATTCTTTTTAACTCCTGTGGTCACTTAATGTCATTAAAATAAATAAAAATTCATTTTTGCATAAAGTTACATGGGTTTTACTTTATATTTTACCACTTTTAGTTGATTTTTCCGAGTGTCTCACGACCCAACCACATTTTTCAGGAAGCCAAAAAACATGTCCTCGGAAAATTGGCCATAAAATTTTACTTGTTGATCAAATCACGAAACATTTTACATATAAAAGTTGCATATTTCCTTCACCTTTCCACGGTATATAAAACTCTTTGATATCTTCATCAAGCAAAAAGTTACAGACCAAAAAACAATACCCGTCTCATAACCCAACCTCTTCCCCTACTACATCGTGTTCTTAGGAAAATAAATGAATAATGTAAGGTTTTACCCCTCGTAGAACGGGTTTCTCTGTACCGAGAATGGGTAGAACTTCTTCGCCATTAATCCTTACCTGCAACAAAATGAGAAATTCGATTTATTATGCGTCTACATTGTCATTGATGCAGAGATGGATTTGATTGATTCCGTTCAGAATGGAATGCAACATCGAAAAAATTCTTTGTCGTAAAAAATTCTTGTTCGCTTTCTTTCTCGGCGTCGAATCACCCCTGGCAAACCTTCTTGCAACGTGGCAATACGTAAACACAGCAGAGTTACATTATTACGGTGGAAACTCGGCGTGTTCAGCAATGACATCAGGCATTAATTTCAGTTAATGTATCTGTCTGGTTTTACCGGGACAGAATATTAGGTGTATCTCGAGCCTGGATTTGTGGCAGCAGTAATTAGAGACAGAAGGGGCGAGATGGAGGGGCGGAGGAGATAACGGATCAGATACCGAATATTAGTTTCCAACTGCATGTGTCAAGGCTTAGCTTCTTACGCCAGGAACAACCGTGAAGGAAGTTTGCGCCGCTTACACAATTTAACCGTGCCGCGAAACGAGCGAAGTTTCCACTGTTTCGATACCTAATTTTCCAGCGGGAAAATAAAGTGTTGTCGATCATCGGAAAAAGTTCACCGTCCCGCCGTCACATTCACGAAGAAAGCCGTACACCGAGTAATTAATACAACGTGAAACGACGAGCACTGATCGGATTTCGTTTTTCCGCCAACGGACATTGCGCGTGACATGTTTTTCAAAACGAGGAGGCTAGGAAAAACGAAACAGGCTCGACATAAATTCAATTAACATTACACTGCGAATGGTTTTGCCGTATCGCGAATTCTCCCCGTATGTAAGCGTCAATCAAACTTCTGTTCCAGGACGCCGTCGAAGTTCACGTGCGCCATTTGCGACGAACTTGGATAGCTCTTCGGAACACGCTGCAACGAGTGGCGCGGGAGCCACGAAATCCTCTCCGCTTTCGACATATTTTTTTCAAAACGCGAGATCGAAACGTTGAAAAGGGATTTTCCTGTTTCAGATGCTGTTTTCAAGACTGGTATTCAGCTTTTTTTTACAGGAGCTCGTTGAAATGCTTTTTGAAATGTGTGCTCTGTTTGTATTGAAATGTCAAAACCTTCGACGCTGAAGTTGGCTTAAATGTTCTGACGAGTTTAACCTTCTCTCTGTGCGCTGCTGTTCTAATGTTAACCGTATGTAGAGCTGTAATTGGATCCTATGCAGTTTTGGAGCAAAATGTAAAGAAAAATTTGTCTGCATAGGTATTTTGTGAAATTTTCTTGATTTTTAAAAAAAGTATACAATATTTAAAAATTTGAACATGTCACAGATAGAATTCCTCAGGCTTCCTATAAAATGAACAAATCAAATCTTGTTTTTAATTGTTGTAATTATAACTGGCATTACTGGGAATATCAAATACGCAATTTGATAACGATAAAAGGAGCTCCTCAATATAAATTTAAGACAATATAACTTTTTCTCTAGATTCTCTTCCAACGATGAATAACAGTTTTAAAACCTGCTCTGCGCTTCGAAGAACGCCTTTAAAAAGTACATTTAATGAAATTAATCCCAGATTTCTAAAGAGTATGAATCGTAAAGCAGTCATAAAGACATTTGTACCCAGTAAGAAATGTCACCGGACGGATCATTCTTTTTTTTTTGTTTTATTATTAAATGGCGCACATTTACGGTTACTTCGTTACTACGAAACATAATCTTAAACAACTTGGCGAACATAAAAATCTAAATAATTGTTCTTCATATAGTCTTTCTTCATACGTTTATTACAAATAAAAATGCACTGCTCATTTTCAGTTCCGAAGAAGACGTCAAAATTTGTCTATCCATGGAAAGAAAGCGAAATTCGTTAAGACTCTTGATTCGAGAGTCAATCGAGATGGAATCTAATACCTTGGCCAGTTTTCCTGTTCGTATTTGTAAAAATGATAACTCTGTTAATCTCAGTAGCCGCATATTTCTAGCCTTGAGGGGTTCAGCGTGAAGTAGCCAGCACTCGAGAAGAAATAAATTTCCAAGTTGAAGCTCTAGAAGAGGAGGTGCTCTTGGAGCTGGAGAACGTTCCGTCTGGGAATATTATCGACGTCGTTAAATTTCGAAAAGTCGATGTTAATTGCGGCCGAGGAGCTTCTTCGAGAGAGGTCGAACAACCGGCCGAAATAAATTCAAGACAATAACCAGAACTTCGTCTAATCTATCAGGCGTCTCGCACGCAGATTACGTCCGGTCACTGCGCGTGGTATTAAACAGCGTAATTATCTTGCTTAACGACGCCCCGGCTTGAAAACTTCAGAAGAGAGCGCCGCCGCCTCGCGGAAGACTGTAATTAATTATAAGATATTGTGAAGGTAAACTGACTACGGGTCAGGTACAATAGAACAGCACAGAAAGGAAAGTTTTCTGAAAGAGTGGCTCCAATGCCGAGCTATTAATCGCGCTCGTTGAAAGTTATCATCGGATCGATCGTACAGTCGCACATTGAGCTATTTCGCCGAAAAAGTTGATCTCTAAACATTTGCGTTTGTCATGAAATTTTTGTTCAACGTTTGAAAAACAAGACTGCAATATTACATGAAATCCGCTTAATGTTATCTGCCGAATAAAAATTACCAAATAGTAGACCCCTGTGCGTCGCGTGCGGAAAACAAATCCGTCCGTCTCCGTTCTATCGTCGCGATTCTTCGGCGGTTTTCATCCGGGGCAGAGTACACACGGAACGAGAATACATTTAATCCGGGATTTCCATGGTTCAGAAAAGAGCAGGAAGGTCAACTGACCCAGTCTCTATATTTGACAAGAGAACGAACCCCCGGACCGCACCGACCGAAGCTAAACAAGAGCCCGGCGAACGAAGCGGCGCGGCGCGCGGGCAATCAGGAATTAATTAAAGCGGCCCGGGTGGTGGATCTAAACGGCACGAAAGAATTTTGAAACCGCGATTTGTCTCGTACCCGCGGGCACGAACGGTTCGAGGACCTTCCAACCCCTCCCGAAACTTGCCCGAGCTACGAATTCCGATCCCATCCTCGCGGAACTTAATTAAAGTAAGCGAAAGAAAGGAATTTCTGACAGCATTTAATCATGCGTCCGGAATACGTCTCGTCCGCTCGAACGAGAACACCTACTTTTTCTTTTTAATTGGGAAATCTCTTATCAGCGTTATGGCAACATAATTCGGCAGCGTGTAGCTGTCGCAGCTTTATGCTTCCGAATAGTGCAAATTATGCCTCGCAAACGTAAAAATAGTACTCTTATTATATTTCGGTATATGGATTTGCGATATTTCGGACGCATCAACTACTGTGCGTCATTGTTCCGCACTCGACGATCGCCGAGACACGCTTGAAGTACCTTTAGTCCAGCCTCGCCTCCTATTTCACGAAGATTACCGACAACAGATGGGACACGTGTCAAAAAAGAACTGCGGGAACTCTCTGGCCGGGCCGAGTCGAAAATATGTTAACGGAGGCTGCCCGCTACGGGAACATGACGGCAGTTCTTTGAAGTTGCCACCCCCGTCGACCATCTTTCCTACCCTCTCCTCTCTCTCTCTCTCTCTCTCTCTGCTTCCACGTTCTCTTTTACCTACTAAATCTTGCCTCGTACGCGCCAGTATGCCGACTATGCGGAATAATACAGAGACGAAACAATTCGGGCAATTTATCAACCGGGTTATAAATGTAGAAAATACTGTCTACGTGGGTGGAAGAGTACGGAACTTCTTGCGCAGTCACTATTGTGCTCGGCTGCTTATAGTTTCTTGGCGTTTCTCGCGATTTTACGGCACGTTTACATGGTGCTCCGACGTTATATTCATCGCGATCATAGCTTAGCTGCTCGCTCATGCCAAGCTTCTTGGAATTTCTCGACGATCCTGTTTACACGAAGTGAAAAGTATCCCATCAAACTAATAAGCGTCTAGTATTACGGCTATTGTTATTAGACAGTGGATCTTTATGCACAATGAAAATTTTCTTTCCAACCGACCGAAGTGAAATAGAAAATCTTCTTTTTTAATATGTTGAATAGGTCGAAAATAATATAACAGTGTTTTTAAGTTCTTCTAAGATGTTTACTGTTTTTAAATTACACCTACTCATTTACATTGTAA
The DNA here is from genome assembly GCA_916610235.2 of Lasioglossum morio. NCBI lineage: Eukaryota > Metazoa > Arthropoda > Insecta > Hymenoptera > Halictidae > Lasioglossum > Lasioglossum morio. The sequence continues at coordinate 2,990,639 of OU744334.1, read as the reverse complement.
ATGCATATAATCCGCTGTCTGATTATTATCAATTAACAAAATTGATATGGTAAAGACAGGCAAATATTGTGATGTAAATATTTTCAAATGCGGACAGGACAGCCAAATCGGCGACGTCAACGAATACTGTAAATGTTCCTGCGATCCCCTATACTGATTTGTTTGAAAAGTTTAAAAAACAAGCTAAAATCGTACTTTTGGAGTTATAAAAAATCAAGGTCTCTTTAAGGGGAAAAAATAATTTCAAAACTTCTTTAATGGAAGCTCAGTACCCTGGTTCGCCCATTTAAAACTAGAGAGAAGTTTAATTGTCACAGTCAACAGAATGCGTTCCGATCACTATAACCTAGTTGCTTCACTAGAGCGGGTAGGTATTATCAATGATGGTCAATGTAAATGCAATCAGGATTGTGAAACCCTTAATCACATAATATGGAAATGCGAATTGTACAACTCACAAAGACGGAAACTAACAAATTCCCTACTCAGTATTGGCCTCCAACCGCCCCTTAATATAGACACAATTATAGCAAAACTAAATATCAAAGCTTGTATTAGCATTCACTCCTTTTTCGAAAATTGTAACCAACGTATTTAGCGCTAAAGGACATTACTGTTATACTCACTTGTATTATTAGCAAATTCTTATTGTATTATTCCTGTATTCCACACTACTGTATTTACTTATATTATTCATGTAAAGCAAAATAAACCCAGTAGAGTTTCAAAATGCTCAAAATAAAAAAAAATATTTTCAAAGTTATCTTGATTTCTTTTAATGGAACAGCCTACCAACGTACCAGCTAAGAAAGAACCAGACGATTAAGCTACAGAACCAGTAGAAAAAAAAGTGGAACAGCGAAACCGCAGCCAAGAGTGTTAGAACTGGATAAATTGCAGCATTGCCCTATAATCAGATCATTCAGCTGTGGTATTATCAAGCTCCCCTAGCCGCGAGGAATGTTTCCCAGAGACACTGTTCAGCTGGATCGATGACGAGACCGTATCAACGGGACTCGAGCTCGTTCGATTATTTTGCCGCGCCGCACGGTAATTTATAAAACACCTGTCGACGTAGTCCATTATGAAAATAGTCGCTTAATGCCGTATTAAATATGTCCGCTCCCTCCATAGGATGACAGTGGACTTCTACGAGGTAGCGGGGTCATGATACTGAATCCCCGAGTCATCGTTGACGTTGCATGACACGAGTGTGCTGGTACAGCGAATCAATCTTTCGGAAGGCGGCATTAATTTGTTGACAAGCCGCAGGTAGCGTGCAGCATGCTAATGAGTTTTCACGGAACGCGAAGGAGTCCGTGTTCCTACCATCTAATAGACCGTTCCGGGTCACGAGTGACCCGTATCTCGAACGTCGCCGCGTGGGCTTCGCCTATTTTTAGCACTGTGAACTTCTTCAACGAGTTTTCCATCTCTTCGTATTACGAGCATCAGGAAATTAGGTCGGCTCGGGAACCGTATCGCTTGTTGATGGTAAATTTAAGTATTAAGCGGAAAGTATACATCGATCTTACTGATACAGCGACGAATGCTTTAAATCAGCTGGGGAACGTATCGACGTTAGAATAACGATATTCCCATTGCTCGGTATTCCGGCTTCCGGGGGAGGGGGAGGGGTTCTGTAAATTGTTGTGGTTCGCGAAAGACACCCCCAAGACACGGTAATATCAACTCGGTATGCGGCATTCCTTTTCCTAGGGTAGAGCGGTCGAAACTCAGAGAGGCGCGTATGGGAACCAATATCCCAGCGGTGCAGCTCCGCGTGCCGAAAGTCCTTTTCCCATACGCCATGCCATTTTCGACTAGAAATGCTAAAATGAATTTCCCTCTCCCCGTTTCAAAGGATTTTTCCGTCTGGCCCCCTTGGGTGCAATACGGCCGCCTTGTCGCGCGGTGCATACACGTTAACAGCCACTCGGTTTCTATCCAATAGCTTCAAACTGCGCGCCTCTGTGCACCGCATATCGGGGCAACATTGGAACGGTGCATCGATGGCCGCGGACCATTCGGTCTTTATTTCCGGTTCAAAGGTCAAAGGACCGGCCTCCGAACGAACCGCTTGCCGCACACCAAGAAAACTTCTCGATACCTTTTTCTTCTCTTCTTTTTTCGTCGGTGCACTCAGTTTTTTCCTCTTCTGCTCGGCTCGACGACTCGTTCTCCGTCGCGAAACGCTTTTCGATGGCGGAAACGGGAGGCTGGAGAAAGTCGAGAGCGTCATTGACTGCTCGAATAGGCTCGGGAGTCTACAATTATTCAGTCGAAGCGAGACGAGCGAAGAAACGCCGCGCGAAGCGTCATCGCGAAGCACTATGCATCGACGTTGTCGACTCTCTCTCTCTCTCTCCCTCTCTCCCTCTCCGATCCTCTCTTTCTTTTTGCCTACCCCTGTGCACTCTAGTTTATTACTTCGCCGGCGTAATTTACTTGCGGGCCTGCCGCATCCACCGGTGCCAAGCGAAATCGAATCCCCTGTGTTCCGGCGACGACCGGGCGAAACGAGACTGACGGTGTCAAGTGCCAGCCGGGTAAATAACGCGAGTCCCACCGTTCAGTTCTTTTTTGTTTACAATTTTCCCTTCGTTCATTCCCATCCCTACATACCCGCGCACCTCGCTGCCGCCCCGAGCTTTCCGGACGGAAGTGTAAATAACGGTGTCCGAATGCCGACGTGCGGGAACCGTGTAACCGATGGTTCTATTCGGCGGACGATTATTTCGATTGATTATACACGGCGATCTTCCTCACGCTGATTTCGATTTTTTAAGCGCGATTCGCTGTCCGCTGCTGCGACAAAATGTTGTTTCGAAACGAACGTGCTTGTTTTTTCAGTGAAAACGGACAAATGCCTGTACTGTGCGAATCAGATTAATCAAGCCAATCAATCTAGAAAAATACTGATATTATCCGGAGGCAAGGACAGGGAAATTTTTTTAATAAAAACTTGAGAAGCCACACGTGTGTGCGCCATACAGTTAGTATATAGTATGCAAGATTTAAGTTCCGTTTATAATAATATAAAGTTATATGTGATACGATGCAATAAACTGGATGCGTACTCAATTATACCACGGACATATGATTGTTTACAATTTGTTTCTTTTTCTAGATATATGAAATTGATGTGTAATACCCCATACATCATTTAAATGTTTAGTAATTGATTACATTTTATCATATTTTTACAGCAATGTTTAATGTCGACTTCGGGTTAGAGAAAAGCAAAGATCAATAAAGTATTAGCTTGCGAATACACGTAGTTTCAGTCGATTTCACGACACGACAATTTTTTTAATTAATCCCACCTATTTCATAGAAATCGTCCATCGACTGAGGCTGGTAATTAAGCGTGAGGAAGAGGAAAGGTCGGGGGACCAAGCTCCGTTATGTCAGCGTGGTCACGGATAGCAAACTCCATCGGAGCGCGAATGAAATCTCAGGAGCGGCTCGTCGAAACGCGTTGAACGAAGTGTCGAGCAAACGAACTTCGCTGCGATCCGACCAACGAAAATTTCATTCCCGAGATGGTTCGTGCGAATCAGTTTGAAAGCGGGTCTCGTATTAACAGTCGCCGGACCGCTGACATTTATCGGATGAGACAAGACATCGGTGGAAAAGCTCGAGTCTCGCTCGAACAGTCGCGACGCATCGAAATCGGCCTTTCATGTCGAAGTTGGATCGAACGTCGGCATTACGCTTATGAACCGAGACACGGGGTTCCTTCGAGTCTGGCTCACTGTCGCCAGGGACGTGCCCGCTTGAAGTTATTCGAAATACGGAATACATACGGCTTTACATGTTATCATCGACGTAGGTGAACGAGAAATATGAAATCGCGTCACGGAAACATGATTCAAGAGATCTTTATGGACGCCGCGCCGAGTCGGTACGCACGGTATTCGATTTCCCGGTATAATACAACGGTTATTGCGCAATCCGCGCCGAGTTACTCGAATTTCCAGCAAAACAGATTGGATAATGCCGGGCGACGATGCGGGTCGACCGATCGAACGTCCATGAAGGACTCGATCGATCAATACGATCTAGACTGCGGATTTTTATGCGTTTATGGCTTGTGCTCATTTTCAAGAAATGCTAGAATGTAAATTCGACAGAATTTACTAAGATTTTTATTTGTTTTCGATCTACTGAAGGTCTAATTGTACAACCGCAAGCAAAATTAGGAAAAAATTGCTCTGAAAATTCCAGAACAAAAGCCGCAGCTACTTTCGCGCGAACCCGACGGTACAAAATGGATTCGCAAGTCCGGTGAAAAAAATGGCGGCACTGAAAGCGTTAGGGGAACGGGGGTTGCAACCCAGCGGATTATCTCGAGTGCCTAAAACGACGCGTCCCAGCGCGACTTATTTCCAGCAATGTTTCTCGAAGGATCCCGATTTCCCAGTTCGGGTCGGGAGAAATTCGACGTGATCATTCGTAAAGGTCCCTCGTGCAATTTGCTCCATTGCCGGGATAGAATGGAAAACGTAAGGGACTTAAGATGCCGGCTGACCGAACCCGGAGACGTAGAAAAGGAACGAATTCGCCTAACAATATCGTATCTCTCTGACGTACGTGACGAGAATATTGCGGGTCGTTCGACGGTCAGCGGATATCCGCATTCGAGTGATTTTCATCGCTGCCACGACCAAACACGGACGATCGATTCGCCCGCAAAAGGGTCCACAAGAACCATAACGTTCGCACACAATATCCAATTCGGAGCTCATCGACGATTTTAATCCGCCCGGCTAATTCCTTTCCATTTTCGGGTCTGCTGGCTTTTCCATTAATATTTATTGTCCCCGGGAGTATTTGATTACCCTCGTGACCCGTTTTCTCCGCCGTTTACACAATTAACGAAGTATTCGCGTTTTCAAGGCCGACGTCTCGCGATTTCTTTTCGGGAAACTACCGAATATTTTCAATTCGGATTTTGCATACTTAATGCTTTATGAAAGATGGAATAATGTAATATACATCATGTAAAATATGTAAAATAAACTACCCCTAAATGTAGACATGTTTACAGCGCAGCGGAACCTAATGTTAAAGCTTGTATTTATGTCCATTGGTTTATCAAATACTGCAAGCTATCTATAGATAGATCTATTGAAATTATATATAAAAAAAAGGTTAATATTTCTTCTTTGTTGTTGCATCGTAACGCCAAATCTCAGCGAAAGCGCAATCACGCGACAAATGCGGTCTTGTAGCTGAATATTGGTCCGTCCGAGTCTAATAACCTGGTTATGACCTCTGTCTAATTTCACCCTCGACTCTTACTGGCTGCGGGGCGATTTTGCAACGATTTGTCAGCGATCCATGTTAATCGTCAGAACGACGTCCAATTATCTTCCGTGCGTTGTCACGCGCAGAGCACGGCCACGAAGATCGCCGTATTTAAATACCCGTTTCGAATCACAATAGTTTTCCGAATGGTAATCTCTTTGTTGCGCGGGTTCAAATAACGTTTTAACATCTCACGGGTAGAACAGCGATATGTATAAAGAATGGTAATCGACGCCGAGCGAGCGTGTTCGACGTTAAATACGTCGGCTTTTTTCAAAACTGCGGGATCGAATGAAATAACGAGGCACGCCGGAAGCATGGCGCGACCTAATATTTCCGGCAGTATAAATTTTTCATCCTCGTCCGGCCGGCGGATCATGAAAATGGTGGAAACACGGCCTCGCGACCGGAATAAACATTTTCCGTGGCACGTGCTCGCGTGTCCCGCGTCGATGTAACTTTCATTACGACCGTCCCGGGATATCTCGAACCCGACGCGAATTATTCGGCCATGGGTTTCTCCGACCGGCCGGAACGATTTACAGCGATTTTCGCGTTCATTGACGGCGGCGAACCGTGGCCAGCATTTTTGGCACGTTCTCAAAAGGCCCTCGCGGAATCACGGATCCAAGCATCTCCTCGTGCCGTTTGCTCGTGGACCCTCGTACGGGACCGAGCAATCGCCCGACAGATCATTCGTCATGCTGGGATCCCGCACGTCACATGCTCGTCGTGTAAATGTCCCACGGAATTGGCAACGTCTTCTCGTCAGCGCTACAGAGTGCGACGAAACTGTCCGACCTCGTTGCAGATCCCTTTGTTCTTCCTGTTTCAGTCACTGGACTAGGGGATGTTTATGCATTTATGGGCTGTGAGAATATTCAAAAATTGGTGGAATCTAAAATTCCACAGAATCTAGTACGATTTTCACTTACTTCAGAACGACAAAGTACACTACCCGTTGCCACGCTGAAATTGGAAGATTCAATTTATTCATTTCAGACGGCAATCATTTCCGAGGGGTTTCAAAATGATTCTAGAGGTGTATTCTCAGATAAAACATTCTTTACGATCGCAGCAGATGAAGAATCGAGATATTCATCGATACTCAAAGACTCATCAAATCTCCTCGAAGGCAAAGGTTGCTTTCCTCTTTGTACTACTTCGTTCAAGCAATTGCGATATTGTAGAAGACCTGAAAGCAATTTATGTTAAAAACTAGGTTCCAGCCAAGCTCAGGCCAACCTGATGAGCTCGAAACGACAGCTACTAGCAAGATCGACCTATTCACCTGACGGCACTTTTCGTGCTTGCCTGGTCAGACCGTTAAGCCCTGAATCTCGCAGTTTGGCATCGGGAAGACGCAGCGACGCGTATCTGGAGGCAGCTTTCAGCTCGGTATGACCATTTTTAACGGTTCACCAGACTCCAGTAGTTGGCTACAGAGGATGAGAGGAACGAGGGTTAGAAAGGTCCCGGCGTTTCTTGCGGGAAACGCGTTCGATCCTACCGTCACAGGAGAAATAGCTGCACACACGCGGCTACAGTCTCCACCACCGTTCCCCGTGCAGGCTTATTTTAAGGATGGATTACTTCGAGAGGATCTTCGGCCGAAGCTTCCCTAAAGTCCCTTCTACACGAGTTTCCGGAGGGAAAAAGAGGGTAGATTACGGTACGACGATCCCATCCTGCCCTCTGCCCCGTTTCTATGGGCTGTTCGGGAGTTCGGGATACAAATTTCGTACACGTGTGCTTTCATCGGAGCCGAGTGGGTCCTGCGGTCGCTTGGCGGTAGCTGCATTACTGATACCACTGCCACGTGAGTGGCCAAGCTTTCTATAGTCCGCACGAGTACATAGTAAATGCTCCCCGGGATAGAATTCTTGTCTCCGAAGCTCGTTTAGGGGACGCGTGTAGAGGGTACGAGCACAGTGATTTAGAAGGATGGAGCGACACTTACGGATGCGTCGACTACCCTCTGACCCTGCTCGATTTTTTACGAGAGGATTCAACGGACCGTTCATAACGGCGCCTAATCTCGAGATCGCATTGCTGAGAGGATTTCAATCCAGGATATCCGGGGTGAAGTGTTCTCTAGGATATAATGATCGTCTTGTACGGAATTTAATCGGATGAGCTTTGTCGAAACATTGTTTTTAAGAACGTACACTTCCATCTATAAATCAACAGACACTTACTTATCTTCAACAAAAGCTTCCAGCATGATTTTAATGTTTTATTTTGAGTAGATGTGTAACTATTATACGATAATATTTGAATGGGAAATTAATGTATACATACACTATTTGAATAAATGTTGGAAAAACGAGATTGAGAAATTGTGGAATGATTATGGACAGTTCTTGATGCCAAATTGGAAAATGAATTGCCCCACTTAAATCAGAAAATGAACGAATAATAATTAAAATTTAGAAAATATAGGATACTCTGGACAGATTTGATTTACATGATCTTCATTAGACAAAATAACTAACTACTATTTTTATTTCATAATATAGATATACCTTAATAACAAAACATAGTATGAAAAGTAGTACATCAACACTTCAAAGTAGTACATGTTTCCAAAGAACCCCGCACTAATCATATGGAAAATCTATCCCGTTAAAATCAGTTGGATTGTTCGTATGTTGTAGCTTATGATCTACTGAACAAAAGATGTAATGGGCACGAAGCTCAATGATGGACAGTTATCGAGTTATAATCAGTGAAACATGAGAAATTCGAGCTGCCGAATAATTAAATCTCGGGATAAAATGAGTAATACATAATAAGATCATTTTTTTATTAATCCACACGCACACACACACAGCAGAGAGAGAGAGAGTCTGGAGTGAAAAAATACTACGGGAGTAACGAACCGTGGGTTCCTTATTTCTGCTGTGACAAGCAAAGATTTTCCTGAAAGATTTCTGTTCACAGACCGTTCCAAAGGCATTTAAAATTCAATTGAAGATTTTGTGAAACCCTACTATTTTTGTTTCAAAGATTTTTCCAAAAAATAAATACTTCCCGAAATTCGAGTATTCGGCAGCTCGAATTTCTCATGTTTCACTGATTAGAACTCGATAACTGACCATTGTTGAGCTTTGTTTGCATTACATATTTTGTTCAGTTGATCATAAGCTACGACATATGAAAAATCCAACTGATTTAACCGGGACAGATTTTCCATACGATTAGTGCGGGGTTCTTTGGAAACTACTTGAAGCCCTAAGAAACTTTCGTCGGGGCCAGTTTCGCACTGGAAAACTCTCGCCGGTGTCTTCCGCGGCTACGAAATTATTTCCAACGCATTACGGCTCCCTTGGACGTAATGCTCCGGCCGCGGAACTTTCATACGAGCCCCGGCGTTCTTTATATTGTTGGAAATACGACGGACGCTTAAGGCAGCCCAAGAGTTACTCCCCGCTTTATGGTGAATTACATACGGCGAATGGCGCCATTACCGGACCCCCGAGAACGCGATCGTCCACGGTCCGAGTGTTTTTTAGTGGCGCGTAACGAAAATTCGCGCGACCGTTGTCAAGTTTATTGGCCTCGCTGACGCGCGAAGCGAATGGATAATCGAGATTCTGTTTCCCCCGGAAACACATTAAACCGTATCGTTCCTCTTAATTTTATCGGCCGCGATGGCCTTCCGTTTTAGTCATCGCGATGCTTCCGAAAACGGTACTGATTTTTCTAACAAAACAACTGTATAAAGATCAGAGCAAAAACGAGTTGTCAAACATGGCGAAACATTTGTATCGCCAATAATTCGGAAATGAGTTGAATAAAATATCCACAAAAGCTGGTGAAGCACAAAGTACGGAATATTGAATGGCCGCTTAATTAAACCGTAATATTGATCCGAACCAAATAAGAGAATCAAACATCCGAAATTATACAGATTAAACTTTTCATGAGAAATCCTCAGTGAGTCGATATTGATCGTCAGCGGGAAGAATTCTATTAAATTCATTCGACGCGAATGATTCAGGGGTTTAAAATTATCATTATCCTACCGCAAAACCAGAATGTTGATACCTGGACCGCTAACAAAGAACAAGTTATTTTCGCATTATCAGGCATTGTGCGAATCGAAACACAGTGCGTTGTAAAGTCGGCTGTATTATCAATGAGCACGTATTTACGGACTTGTAATAATGCACCCTGTTGCCGTATATAATTGCATATGTCTGTGCAAGCAGATCGTAGTCCGTTACCTTCCCATAATACATTGGGGCCTTTGATTTCGTGCGGATGAACACTATCCAATCAATAAACTTATTCAATGAACTACACCGCTGGTTCTACGTACGGAATAATTATTCAGCCGGAGTTGTGCATTGTCTTTGAAGCGCGCAACGTTGCAATTGTGCGTCATCGCAATCAAATCCTTTGAGTTAATCAATACGCCGCGGATTTTATCCGCTCAGGACAATTTGAGACGTCACTAAAAATTGCTGTACTATTATTCAATATATATATATATATATAGGGTGTCCCAAAACTACCCTAGGAGCCGAAAATAGGAGGTTCCTTGGGTCATTTGAAGCGACATTTTCCTTAACAAAAATGTTATCCGCGGCTTTGTTTAGGAGTTATTAACGAAAAATACGGACCAATCAGAGCGCGACCTAGGCGCGAGTTGGCACAGTCGGCCAATGGACAGTTGGCGCGCCGAGCCGATTTTGCCAACTCGCGTCTAGGACGCGCTCTGATTGGTCCGTGTTTTTCGTTAATAACTCCTAAACAAAGCCGCGGATAACATTTTTGTTAAGGAAAATGTCGCTTCAAATGACCCAAGGAACCTCCCATTTTCGGCTCCTAGGGTAGTTTTGGGACACCCTGTATATATATATATATATATATATATATATATATATATATATATATATATATATATATATCGGTATCTAATCAATTACTAAACATTTTGCATAAAAACAGATCCGCTGTCTAATAATATAATTATTCGTACAATACGTGAATGTTTAGTAAGTGATTGGATACCAACGTTTTCTACTGGCGCCTCGGTTAAAGTTCATATTTTGAACATGTTGTAACTTTCTAGCGGTTTCTTTTAAGAATATAAAAGAGAATTATTGACAGGCTAATTGAAGAGACAGTTGCAGCTGGCGCTCAGGGATCACCGCGAACAATTGCAGCAGCAACAAAGGAGCACCGGCATCGATCGGTCGAAGAAAGTTTCGATTGTACTTACCGTGACTCGGTGAAGTTACGTCAAATTTACACATTACCGGTTACCTTCTAACTGATTAAACTCCGTGAATTGTTCCACGACAGTCTCCGCCGTTTCCGGAATTCTAATTGCCGTGCGCGGCATTTCTAATTGAAAGAGTCTTGATGAAGAACCATATCGATACTGCGCGTTGCACATGCACTAGCGTGACGTCACGTGCCGTCAGGAGGATTTCATTACGCGATCAAAGAGTATTCGCCGCGAGTCTGTTCCGGATAATTAGAAGTCGCCGGTAATGAAACGTCTGGGACCGGTGGCAGCGGGGCCAGAAAAGAAAAACTAAATGGAAAAGCGGGCACGCCACGTGGAAAAATGGCGATGTGCGTGATGGCGTTATTCCGCTACGGGTAATTAATTGTCATCTCTGACGGCGAAAACGAAAACCGCGACACTTATCGCGACGGGACGTCGGGGAGGCTTTATATTTCCAATATTATCTGGCCCCGTAATTTCTCGCAGACGGGTCTGCCCGATAAACTTCCCGAGGACGGTAATTACGTCTCCGAAATCGATGATTAACCGAGCCGCGGTTAACGATACCACGCACGGTCCCGAATCAGAATCTAGAATAGAATTTAAGAACTATTTCATTCACAATATTTCATTTTAGCCTATCTCTATTTTTATTCATGGTATTTCCTGATTTTGAGAACATTCTTCCTGAAGGTACAGAAGTGGGCATTGTACGAAAACCATTGAATTTAATCTTATGCAATCATCTGATACTTACAGAGAGTCCGAATTCAATTAGTCAACTCAATCACATCCCTACTCTACAAGTTCGAACTCCATGTTTGAAAATATTGTTTAAACTGACACAGTTCAGGTCATGTCTACCAGTCAATTAAGTCGAGCTACTAAAACGACGTCATGGACCAGTGTCGACGACTGGTTCGCCAGGTAAGTACAGCTGATTTTATTGATTCGATCGAATTTGATCGGCGCGTACATCGGCGAATCTGTAAATAAAATTGGCGGTGGTCGTCGTCGTTCCCGGCGCTCCCTCGGAAAATGATCGTAAAAGCTTTCGTTTGTCACCCCTACTGCTCTCCTCCTCTCTTTCTCTCTCTTTTTGTCGCGTTCGGATCCCTCGACGACGCGTGTACTCGAGGAGGAACGTGTGTACTCGGCGAATGGCGCACAGGAGTCGTCACACGCGACGCCGTCGTAATTTTACACCGACCGGTTAACGGGACGACGGTCTACTGGGTGTTCCCTACGACTTTATGGCAGGAGCTAGGCGCGCGTGTGCAACATTCATCAAAATAGGACTGGGTTGTAAACCGGCGAACCGGAAACGAACTTTATTCCCTGCCGAAGGTGTTTACTACGACCCGCCGTTTGAATCTGAAACTGACCGGCCGATCGTAACAGCTGACGAACTTGACAAAAAGTCGCACCACCTCTTTCTCGCACGTGTCCTGAACAATGTCATTTTAACTCATTTATCATGAAATTGAACCTGTCTTCTCGTTCATTTCGATTTGAATCATTTAAAAACATTTCAGAATTTAATCATCTGAAGACATATCTTTCAATCTATGTATAAACCTTACGGCTTTATGGCTTAAAGCTGTTACGAGCTGAGGGTTCGGCAGCTAGCGGAACCGAGGGGAGTTCAGGTTTTGGATAGGATGTGGAATTTAGGTAGGATGATACACGTCGGACTTGCCGTTGTCTCTTTCACCACCGGGTCGCCACTTTTTGAGGCACGTAGGACTTGCCGGTGTCTCTTTCGCTACCGGGTCGCCTCGTGTGGAAGACGGAGTGGACTTGCCGATGTTTCTTTCACCACCGGGTCGCCACATATAAAGGATGGGGTTGAGGTTCCGCAGACTCGTAACTTATCTACTTTGAAATGACACACCTTGAGCGGTAAAGGTGTATCGTCATAGGATGCTGGTGACTGGGAAATCGAATTGAGTAAATGCAAATGAAAATTAAATTGACATACAATTACATATATATATTAACAAAAGAAATTGGAAATACAAATGTAACGTATATTATGTCGCGATCTATACTCCTAGTTTTAACGCACCAAGGAGTGCGGGGGCAGATTGAATCGTGGTCCCTGACTCAGGAACGTACCGTTTCTTTACTCGATAGGGAACTTGTGCCCCGTCTTGTACTGAGTTGAGATCTGGCTTGACGCGTACAGCATGAATGTTTCTAACTCAAATGCCCGCCCCGAAGGGAATTCGATGCCCTTATAAAGTGGCCAAAATCGGTCCAGACGGGAGTGGGAGGTTCAGATTAAACCGGGTTCCTGGAAGTTATGCAACTCGTTGCATCGCTTGCAGGAGCCTAGTTTAGATTGATTGAAAAATGAGCCCTTTGTTTCTTAAATAGACCCTCTGTTTCGACTCATATCTCCGGAAGGGTCAAGGGTCGGCAACGGTAGCGCCGCATACGTAACAAAGCAATAATTAAATAATAATAATTGCATTAGTATAGACTTATCAGTATCCAACCTCGGATCGTGTTACATCGAAAAGCGACACTATGCGAGGGAAGACTGCACTAGCGACAAAGAAGAAGAACGCGCGTCTCGTATCACTGTTAAAAATCACGGTGAGAGCATTAGGCGAGAGACAAGAGGCGGATAAAGAGTCACGCTTCGAGGTCGGCCGCCCCCAGCCCCGTAACCCCGCTGCCATAGGGAGTGAACTATGCTCCAAGTATTTAAACGTCGAGCACATCGTCGAAAGAGATAAAGGGGGAGCGCCGGCTTCCGCTGAAAGAATTTTCGTGGAGGTTGAATGGAGCGCGAACAGAAAGAGGGTGAAGGATTAGGGAGCACGAAGGAGAAAAGGAGCTTACTAGCCCGGTTGAAAGTGCTGATCGTTTGGTGCCCTATTACCTGCAGAATAGAAAATTATCACTGCCACCGGGACGCAACCGGATACCTCCACGGGAAAGTGCTTCCCCCTATGGCTGTTTAAAATAATTTTCCCTCGCATTCACGTACACACGCGCGAGCAGGTGCGCCGCCTTTTCAAACGTTTTGTTAATTCCCGTTTTCGACGCTCGCCGCTGATCTTAGGAATCCGCGTTCCTAAGGTCTGCAATTTTATCGTCAACTGTCACGCGCCGTGTTCGACGCTCGCTGTTGCGCGAACGTTGTTTTAATAATTCGGACCGAGTTCGTTAGCCTTTCGTGACCCGGTTCTTTTTGTGGATACAAAGAAGTTCATACAATGAGTCTACTATTTAATTGGCTAAACTTTTCCTTGCGTAACCAGAATTCTTTTAATCCGAAGGATCAATGGTTGAAAAGTTATAAGAGTTTCTTTGTAGCACTGGCAAGGGAAAGAGCAGCCATTGGATTTACTCGAATGTGTAAACTTGAGAGACAACAGAACAAGTCGCGGCTGCGAATGAAATAGAATTAAATAGATTACAAGAATCACGACTTCCGCTTTGTGTAACAGCGACTGCAGCTCGGGCCAATGTCCGTCCACCAGCAACGTAACACGCGACGAGAAAGCGGCGATGAAAAGTGTCGCGAAAACGAAGCGTCATTGTGTTCATTTGCGTTTCGCTACAAACTTACAACTGCACGATCGAAACACGACCAATAAGAACAAACCCGAGCGACGGCCTTTAGCACGTGGAGTGAGCCGCAGCTGCGAATGAGTAGCCAAAGAATAGCGGACTTTGAAAGCTAATCAATTCTCCGTTATCAGACGTTCGGAAATGGAAACGCGTTGGAATGGCCGACGAAAGGCCGTTCGTTGGTTGTCGAAGTGGCATGGAAATGAAATAGAAAATAGTAAATAGTTTATTTTAAAATGCACATTTTTGTAAATAATTTACGTAAAATTAAGTTTTTCTTACCACGAAAAGCGGACCTCTTCTTTGCAGAACCAAATATCAAAGCCTGTGAATTTATCTTTCAGTTTTTCAACGATTGTGATCTGCATCTCTAGTGGTTAGTCATATTGTAAATGTACTCAAACTGTAATAACTAGTGTATCTTTGTTAAAGCCGAAATAAACCTACAATAGGTTTCAATGGCTCAATAAAAAAAAGTGCATATTTCAAATACGATATTAAAATATTTTATTTTATGTACCCGGTCATATTAAACCACATTAAAGAGTATACCATTGGAAATAGTATTTTAAATATTTCTTCTCGAGATTTTGCCCAGGTCTGGCGGTGGTAGAGCGTCGATACACTTCGTTGCGAGCGAACTCGATCGCAAGTATGCGGGGGTGTGTCCTCGAAGATTTCCTGATGGTTAACTTCGAAAATGTGTCCGAGTACTTAGGAGCTCGATGCCCCCTAAAGCGACGCCTTTGGTGGGAAAGTGTCCATTTTCCGGATGGCGGGGGTGGAGGGTTAGGAGGCTGATGGGGTCGTCGCTTTTCTTCTTCGGGGGCGCTTCCAACGATAAAAGCGACTGGTGAATGGACGCGCGAGCCCCTCACCTCGCGGATCGAACGGACGGCGTTGTCGGTCCTGTGACGGCGGAACTGTTCAAGTTTTTACGCCATTCACGCGGCTCCCCTCCTTCCAAGGATTAAGGAGAGAGCCAAGCTCCGCTTTGTCGCAGCTCGCCAATAAAGCTGGATTACGATGCCAGAGAGCCGCGGCCGATTCAATTGGGCCCATCACCGGCCGGATTCAAAGGAGGACACAGCAAGTACAACGAAACGACGCGACCATGTGGCCGCTGATCCCTGCTGGACACACATCGAGGCGTCTATCGAAAATCGCCACTCGAATGCACATCGCCTCCTGTATATTTACTCTCGCGTCGCCTGTAAAGATTTCGTCGCTATACATTAGATCACCGATTTTCAACTTTTGAAAGCAGACGTCTGCGATACTCAATTTTTCACCGGAATTAAAAGGGACGCTCGTCCGTTCTTCCGGCGGATCTGGACATTTCTAAATTATGTTGATGGTTACTTCGTGAACGTTTCTGCTAAATAAATTTCATCTATTCTTTCGTGGATATTTTCCTTCTTCCATTATTGGAGCGGTCTGATGTAAAAACGGTACAAGTAAAAACACAAAAACAGTTAACAATATTGCATGTACGCACGCGTACAGGATGAGCAATTTTCAACAGCAACTCTGAAACCGTTGTTAAATATTCAACATCTTGTACGTCTGCTTGAAGCTAGTGTTAAAAATTGAACGTCCTCTCGTGTATCAATTTTTAACCGTGGCTTTATACATGCAGGATGTCCTATTTTTGAGAGTTATTTTAGACAGACGTAAACGGATGTTGAATTTTTCACATCAGGTAACTAAAGAAACATGTGGAACCTTCTTAACGGTAACATCAAACGTGCATGTAAGCTGTTCATTTTCTAACATTTCCTTAAAACAAACGTACGAGACGTGTACTTTTGAGAGTGACTTCAACCAGACGTACGAAATATCTGATTCTGAACAATCTTTTCGCGATGTCCATTCGAAAGAACAAAATCGGATAGGGCAAACGTTTATACTAACTCTTATTTTAGCGCACTGGATCCACCGGTGAAGTTATGCTTGCAGTGCGGCATGTTCGTCTCTGATGTTTATCGAAAGGGAGAAGCGGTGGGAGAAACGCACGCACAGCCGTCTGGGACTACTATTGCGGATTGGTATAGATTCCCCGGTGCGTTAAACAAATAATGTAGCAGGACTTATATAATTGATACAGTTTGGAGTAACTAGTTACCGGTAGTGTAAGTTTCTGCAATCAATTACGTAACAGATTCGATCGCGTGTGCTCCGACGCGAATATTATTGGTTCCACGGAGTTCCCATTGTTATCAAGATGATTATGCTACAATGCGTTAATAGCGTATCTATAGAGCATCGATCCAATCCTGTGTGATCAGCCAGTGAGGGATACGTGGCTTCCAAACATTCAGCCTAACGTTCCAAGAATCAGAGTGGCCTGATGGCCGAAATAATTACAAGGCGTAGGATCGGCGAGGGGACCGATAAAATTTCAGCAAGGCCGGCGTAGATTCCGCGAAATGTTCGCGACGCCGCGAATTACGCTAATTGAAAATTCCGCTAACGAGCAGCCGGTTTTAATCTATACACCGCGTCGCGCAGAAAAAGGAAAAAGCAGTGAGAGAGAGGGGGGAGGGGGAGAAATAGGGGAGCAGTGCGCGCGTTGGAGTCGTCTCCCCGTGATCGTGAATCGCGATTGAATTTAATCTGCTAAGAGTACATCTAATTACACGGTCGTTTCGATTACCTTATCCCTCGGACAGGGTGGGAGTAATGAAAATGTACAGCGGACGGGAACAAAACGGAACGAGGCGTGCGTGGTATTATCGTGTAACGAGTACGATTACCACGGGACAGGGAGGACATCGCGATAGCGGCCGCCCGGGGATGCATGCAGGTGTGCCGACTACAATTTCGTGGTTTTTAAAATTTCAGAAGGCGGTCGAGCACTGGGAGCGAAACACAGGAAACGGGAAAACTTGCGGCGGAACTCGTCGCGCGTAACATGAACACCAGAGGCTCCGGCTCGCATTACCTCGCCGTTGGCTAATAATTGACTTCCGAGCAACTGTTTGTCGTTGAAAGTCAATGCTTAGTTATTCTATCAAGCCTGCGGCTCCCGAATCGCCGCGGAGCAACGTCATACCTTGCCAATGTTCGGTGCACGTCGAAACCAGAACCGACAAGCTACGGATAGGAGGAAGTTCCAACGGCGCAAGCCTTGTATGCACTGGTATCACTCAATTATTCCTTCGATATTACCGGATTATCAATGTGATAGTTGGCAGAGGCACTCGCCAAAAGCGTCGACGCTGCTCCCGCCAACGACAATCTCCGCCGAACGCAAATCTACTTTGACCCCAGGCGGGCTGCCCGCCTAATAGGTATATCACTGTTTGGATCCCACTAATTACGAGCATCCGGCGAAGATTACCCTCTGCATTAAGCACGCTGCGATTGTTACTTCGCCGTGGTAATGATGATTACGGCAGCTGAAAACCTGTCAGGATTCCCGGCATGATCGTTGTGGACAACCTGATACGCGCGCCCTACCGAAATTCACTTCGAAATTAGAGGCCTTCCTCGTTGTTCATCCACTCGGATTTTCGTCCGAAAGTTTGCCGAAAAGTTTCCACATTTGCCGAGGTAATTTCTGGGGGTTTGTGTTATTAATTATCCTGTTTCCAAGTCCTTTTTTAATTTCTTGGACACGGCGATGTGTATTTATGTAATTGGTTATAATATTGTGGTCGCGCTGGATACGGTCTTGTTTGTTTTATCGATTAATATAATATTCTGTCTGTTTGCTACAATTATTATTAGCATAGTTAAATAAACAGAAACCTATCGTATCGCGAACAACATTTACAGACAAATAGGGAACCTTCGGAAACTCTGTTGCGACTTTATTGGATATTTTAATAATTTGGTTATTAAATGTTACATTCCATCAGCCAAAAGGCAAAAATGAATTTGGTTAAATATGAGAATCACTGTAAACAGGTGATACAGAAGAGGTCAATGAACTCACAGACCTGCTTGATTTTATAATAAGTGAACAACGTGTGATTCTATTTTGTTTTTTTTCTCTACGACGCGGCATCTCTTCTTCGAGTCAATGTAATTCGACGTCCTTCTTTGCTCGCGTTTCAAATAAATATGTGTTTAAATTAATAATTATTTCTTAACCCATTCCAATATTGGTCAACTACATTGATTTCGATGAAACTTTCACGATACATCTAGTTGACACAGATGTACAAAACGTATATTTAAATTTTCAATATCGGCCTACATAAATGTTATTGTCGATTATATATTGTTTTCCGATTCTTCAGTAATAAACTCGAGGGTTAGTCGATTACGTTTTTGTTCTTCAAACTAATTTTTCACCAAAAATAACTGTATCCTAAAAATTGATGTGAATTAGAATGCGGATACGTTAATACACGTGTATTTAAATGTATATATGAACTAATACACGTGAAAGTACGCGTACGTGAAATTCACAGGCACACGTGTCTTTTAAACAGGGATCTGTAGAATTCGTATTTCGCGGAAACATGCGCAGCGGGATCGATGATCGTCAGGCAATTGGAACATTCATTTCATCGGGCAATCAGCGGTATGGCAGGGTTCGATCGTCGTTCTCGATCTCTTAAACGGCGAGATAACCTTTCGTAGGGCCTCGTCGCGGCCCATTGCCATAAATTGGGATTACGCGTCCTCGAACGTTTGAAAATGTGGTAATATGGTATCGACAGAACGTGCCTTCGATCCCTGTTCCCCACCGCAACTGTCGAGCATGCGGGCCACTGTTTCACGTTTCACGATCGAATCAAGTTCAGTTTCCACTCGAATGTTCCGCAATGCCGTGACCACACTCGGTGTTACCACTTGCGAGCAACTCGGCCGCTTCCCCCGAACCAACCCCCTTCATCGCGGACCTCGCACCGTCCCCGACGATGTGGACATGCTGGCGAACTTTCGACGTCGCAACGACCGGCGCAATTTGCTTCAAGGGCCTTCTACGTCAAAGGAACGACGAGAGCCAGCCCACATTACATTTATGGCAACCGGCGTATTTACTTTCACAAAGCCTCATCGCCCATTGCGCTAACAAGATATTTACAGGCTCGACGGAACTTGCGTCACAAAACCCGCGAGTCACCGCGTCCTACGAACCTAACTCTACCCTACACCTGGAAACATCGCAGGACTTTCATCGAGGCCAAGGAGAAAGTTACGACGAATCGTAAAATTACCTTCCAGCAGGAAGGAAAAGTTCGGACGCCGCGGAAGAAAGTGCTGCGGTTTCCGGGAGGGGCCAGATTCCGGTTGTTTACCAGCTTGTGGGTGTCTTAGTCGAGTTAGATTTGCGATTTATCACACTGATCGCAGAATCACGATCACGGTCGTGATTGGAACTTCATTCACGCAATTTTGTTTTGATGTTGTTAATATAAAAAACAGACAATTTTTTTTTTTAATTAGAAAATCTCATATGAGCTTTATTTCAACATAATATAGAAAACATAAAACATTGTTACAGAAAATAAACCTATACATACATAGTAATATGTTGAAACATGAATATAATAAACAGAAGAGATAAACCGCTTAAATCCTAAGGCCACAGCTTTTAAAAAATGACAACATACAGCGATAAGCCCTGATATTGGGTTTGGCTAGTATCAGTGAAGCATCCATGGGAAGTTGAAAATTAAGTTGACGGATCTTTTCAATAAATTTTGATCTTTCCTCATTGTACAAGTTACATTGCCATAATACGTGGTTCAAAGTCTCATCTCCCTCCCCACAACTACATTCTCGATCATCGATAAAGCCAATGCGAGCCAGAGAAGCAGCTAGGTGATAGTGGTCTGCTCTACATCTATTAACACTAGAACTACCGGACAAGTCAAAATGACTAATGCGAATTTTTTTCGATTAGGAATATTAAAAGTATAAATATGTTTTTTTGAGAAATTTTTTTAGTAAACTTCTCTATTGAAGTACATATTTAAATATCCCGTGTATGAAATCTAAATAAATGAAATATTGTCATTATTAGAAGGCAATGTATGCCAACTGCGTTTAGTGCTCGGTAGTTCTAGTGTTAATAGTGACAATATCCGAACGGGATAAATTTAACTGTGAGAACCATGGAAGACGGTTTTCACTAAAAAATTGCTGAAAGTAGATCTTGCCCTTAATGAGTCCTTCCGAAATGATTCAAAGCAATCGGTGAAAGGAATATTGAGGATACAAGGATGACTAAAGAATGAAGCCTCTTTAGCTAAGACATCAACTCTTTCATTACCATCAATCCCGATATGAAACAGACAAGTTATGCGCTTCGGAAATCACGAAACACTGTGAAAAGTTCGATCAAGTTCGTTCCCAATCTCACGAGTAACCCAAAAATATCAGTACACGTCGTCCCTAATTCAGATACTTCTCAATTCTTCTAGCAGCGTTTTCAAACATCCTACTTGAAAGTTTCCGGTACCAAGGCATCATTAATTTTTAATTGTGGATCGTCTGTATGTTACCTCAATCTCTTAATGACACCCGACTCGCAGGGTCTAGGATTGGAGAAGTCGGAATTTCGCAACGAGTCACCGTAGAAGTTGAAAAAGAATTATTAATTTAGACCGAGGGGAGAAAGAGCATAAAACGCCAGTAACATTTTCACTGGCACGGACGACGTTCCGTGCTGAAACAAATATTAATTTTTCACGGAGCGTCCCGGAATACATTTCATGAATTATGATGGCGGACAAAGAGTCTCGCTAGCAGTTTTCGCGTGGATATGAATCTACATAAAATAAGTGAACGACTCGAAGTCCGAACGGATTCGGAGCAACGTCGTCCACAAGTTAATCTCGTCACGCTTTGCCGCGGCCAATAAAATCAGCAAAAATCGAAGAAAATCCGCTAAAGCCACGACCCATCCACCCACGCTCTCTCCGAGAACTCGAGAGTTCGAAGGCGTCAACACCGAGATTCTAATTCGATCAACTTGCTCCCCTACAGCTCCTGCGAATCGGAACAAGCCGAGGCGACAGGGGAAAAGATCGACGAGTTAATATGTATACTACGTTCGTAGAAATCCAACCCTTAGGCGCGTTCGGATTGCTGATTAGCACTCTGCCGATCTTTATGCATTTATAGAAAAATAGAGCAGGTAAAATTCAAAATCGTTGAAGAAATTTCTATGATTTCTCCTCTATTCAAATCATTAACCCCTTGCCCTACAATATCGAGTCACACTCCTGACGAAGATTCGGAGCCGGGTCTAATAAAAATTTAGTTACTATTTCTTACGATCGATGCAGATAATTTTTATTTTTTCTCTGGAAATATTTCCAATGCAGTCTTCTCATTAAAAAGAAATTCCACGTGATATCTAAATAAACTGTAGGTCCTTGAGGTGAAGCGAATAGATAAAAAAGGTTTTATTTTACGTAAAGATCCGCAGTCCAGTGATCGGGATTTATATACGGGCGTGTTGTCGTCCTGTCCGTCAAAGTGCGAGAGAATCGTTATTATTAGTACGCCATTTTAGCGCAATAAAGTCGACTGTGACTGTTCGAACCGAGCGCGTATCGCTCACCATAAATTCTAGACGTCGCTTGAGCGCTTATTGTCGATTTAATTGACGAGGCCGACATGACCGCGATATAGTAGACGGAAAATTTTTCAAGCCATCCGGCGGCACCATAAATTCCACGAAACCACCCCGTTGAAAGTGCCGTGCAACGAACTAAGCGAGCCGAAAGTGCTTCCAGCGAACAATGCGTCTTTCGGCCCCGCCCGCGTGATTCGTTTTCCAATAAAATTGAGTGCTGATTATCCTCGCCATCCTCGTCTTGTGGAATTTTTCGAGTTTACACGGATCGTGACCGGCGACTCGAATCAGAGAAATAAGAGCTGCCCGGTCTCGTAGCAGTTTCGATCCGTAAACGCGTTTCCAACGTTTTTCCCTTTTTTTTCATCCCTCCCGGTGCCTCTTAATCCGCGAAGGTTTGATCCTCCTTCCGGGAAGATCTAATGAGATAGCTCGATTCCGCCCGGACCGATTGCCACTGTACACAGTTCATTTGTTCCCCTGAATATTTTACACGGCGAGCGTAATCGAATTTGTACGTCGCCCAGTTCTTCCCTCCTTCGATTCGCTTGTTAACGCGCCAGAGCTGAAATCGTGTGCTTTTCGCTCTTCAATCTCACCCGGTATACATAGACCGAACTCGAGCTAAGTCTGTGATACTTTTGAAATAGTAAAATCCATCAACGGAATTGCTGTCGCTTGCTTTTCATCTCCAACGCACGGAACGCAGCGAATATTTCAGACAAATATGTTTCGACACCACAGCGAAGTCGTGATCTAAGCGCCACGGAGCTGCCTGATCTCAGCCAGTTCGCTTACGTCAAGTGTAATGCAACCACTTTGTTCACCTGGAATATCTTCGCTATTTTTCGAATTACTATATCGATTACCTTGGTCCAATTATTATTTTAAGCTGATTATTACGACGATTTGAGTTACTAGCTGAGTTACTAGCACGTCTCGTTGCGCAGAACTGAAACCTCATTTTTAACAGCCTGACACGAACAATCGCACCAACCGCCACGAAAGCTGCAGCCAATCCATTTTACAGCTTTCTTTGGCCGTACATCATCATTGTTGCTTTCCCCACAAAATCCTCCGAGTCAATCTCCTACACGTTTCTTGGTTCAATGGGAAATGCTGACTCACGCGTAAGAAGAAGAAACATTTACTTTAAGCAGAAATTACTCTGGCTCTGTTCTGCACAATTTCAATTGTCCTGTCGTGACCTAACCATTCTAATTTTTTCTTGACTTAACGTAACCATTCTAATTTTTATTATTTATTTATTGATGCCGTAAACCACGTTTGGTTTATATAGCACACATTAGTATAACACTTTACAAATAATAATGAAGTCTACATATATCGTAAACCGTGACACAATTCGTGTTAATATAAAAGTTTCATATTATTCGGATAAAATCGCAGTCGAAGAGAAACGATCTCCACTTGAAAATTTGTAGAAATACTCTAGCGCGAACCATAGATTTCCGTGGTTCCTATAGCCGTTGCAGTCTCTGGATTATTATTCGCGGCCAGCAACCCCGTCGGTTCGCATTCGTTACCGTTAAACGTTCCCCGCGCGCGCACGCGGCCGCCCGAAATCCGAAGATTGCGAGCTTTAAATCACCGTTCAGAAATGATTGCAGTACGCAAACGAAGTCGACGCGCCGTTATATTTCTTCGTCGACAGGAAGGAATTTACACGCGGGGGCGGCGTCGGTGTAAGGAAACATTCGCCATTGTTTATCGGGGCCAGACTTTCTTTCCGCGCCTCGTATCTTTCGCTCCGACGCGCGTTCCCCGTCCACGTGGCTACATAACTTTGCAGCTGTTCATGCAAAAACCGAGCCGTTGTGCATCGAGTGTGTTTCTCTTGCAACCACCCGTGGCTTGTTCTCCGTCGCCATCGCTTGTCAGCGACAACTTATTCCTTCAGGAATGACTTCAGGAAGGCCTATTCTGCTTTTGGCCTAGAGTGCGATCTTTATGCGAAATAAAAATTTGTACCGTATACAGGGTATCCCAGAACTACCCTAGGAGCCGAAAATGGGAGGTTCCTTGGGTCATTTGAAGCGACATTTTCCTTAGCAAAAATGTTATCCGCGGCTTTGTTTAGGAGTTATTAACGAAAAACACGGACCAATCAGAGCGCGATCTAGACGCGAGTTGGCAAAATCGGCTCGGCGCGCCAACTGTCCATTGGCCGTCTGTGCCAACTCGCGTCTAGGTCGCGCTCTGATTGGTCCGTGTTTTTCGTTAATAACTCCTAAACAAAGTCGCGGATAACATTTTTGCAAAGGAAAATGTCGCTTCAAATCACCCAAGGAACCTCCTGTTTTCGGCTCCTAGGGTAGTTTTGGGACACCCTGTATACTTTATTAGTATTGTAAAACTGTTGCTTTCTATAACGATACAGTGTTTCTGCGTATCCTGCATTTAACTGAAATATATGTATTTTCTGTCTGTCTATGTCTCTCTCTCTCTCTCTCTCTCTGTTCTACAGTATTGGACGAAGAGCTGCGAAATGTTGCGCAACCGTAGACAACGGAGAAAAACATTGAGAACGAGGAGAACCAATTAAGCACCGCTCCAATTCATCCCCTCTGCTTTTCCAGCAGACTTGTCGGGAGACCCTCGAAAAGGGAACTTGAGCAGACCCATAAAAGCTGTAAACGAGTCTGAAAATCGCCCGATAAAATATACAACGATCTAACAACGGCAGGAAGAAAGGATTCACGAGTCGGTTTTATCCGTTGAAGGTGTAGAGACGCGGAAACTTACACTTCGTTAGGCCATTGAACTGTTTCCGCCATTCGTATCTATCTTGGGCAACGAGCGGACACAAAAGCTGCACGCCAATTGCGCGGGCCGAGCGTTCCGCGAAATAATTCAACAACTTTTTCCGTCCGCATCTGAGACGCCTCTGTTTCCCGTTTGGGATAGCGGTTTCGCGGAACATCGAGTTTTCTTCGTTCCTCCTGTTTTTCTCTTCTTTTTCTCTTGTTCGCATTTCCTTTTGCTCGATTTTTGTTTAAACGAAACAACCGTGACCCAGTCGACAATGAACGGATTTCAACGGGTTTGCGAAAACTCGTTGTACTGCAGCCGGGTTTTAGCTGAAAACCGACCGTCCAGCCGCTACAGTTTTAATCACCCCGTTGTCCACCATTTTTCTCATGCTTTGTACGCCGCGCAAGCAGCCGAGCGAGCTAATCCTCTTTTTATTATTATAACTCCGCGGCGGAATAGCCAGTCTGTTTTTTTTTCTTCCTCGAACGAGTTGCTCGCGGGTTCACTGCGTCGACGTGTACACAAGGGCTGCGAATCATCGAAAACCACCCCCTGCGAACTGTTGTGAGTGAAAGTTTTCTCCGTAGCGTAGAGTCGTGGTAGGTTTCCCACCCACAGTATGAATCGCGACGTTGCTATGTAGGCTACACTACGTCTTAGCTTATAAAATTTACCAGGTTCTATTTATTTATATTTCGTACAATTTGTCGAATCAATTTCCAAAATCGGTTATTGACCGGCAGTGGCAGGTTTAGTATTAATGGAGACAAAATTGAATTTTTCAATTACTTGAAAGTTAGAAGTCCCTGCTATAGAACGCGAAGAATACGATGTACAACTTGTGCGTAAAATATCGTGCGGTAGAAATGTAAACAACTCGAATGGTATTTACCCGAGCATCGGTGACAACGTGAGATAGTTGCGTGACTAGAAGCGTGGAGGTCGTAGGATCAATTTTCGTTTACGTAATTTGTTGTTGTAATCTATGGGATGTGCATGTTCACACAAGGTGAATTTGTGACAGCTTCTTTTTTTGTAAATTCTCTATCTTTGAAATAGTCGAGGGACCTGCGGACTATGGCAAGGACTCGTTGGAACCGAGATGGAACAATTGGAGGCGTTCCTCCCCTGGGTAGAATAATTGCGCTCATCCAAATTCTATCGTTTCCCGGCGCCATAGGGCTTTCCTGGTAGCTAAAAACAGCTCGTAGAAAACAATTCAATCTTCTACTTTCCACTTATCTTTTTGCATACAATTACCTCGCTGTCTAGCCGGACGATTTATGTTCCATCCAGCGGCGTTCGCGGTACAATTTGATGTATTAAATGCTCGGAGAAACACAAACGAGATCGTTCATTTCGAGAATTACCGTGTCTCGCTAAGTAAATGTATTTGCTCGCACGACCTCGGCGAGTTTCTATTCGATATTTTACGGGAAAGGAGACTGCTGCACCTTGTCCGAAGAAAATTGAAAACGCAGACAGACAGACAGAGAGAGAGAGAGAGAGAGAGAGAGAGAGAGAGAGAGAGAGCGACTATCCACTTTGACATTCTCTGTTGGTCACTCGAATCGACCGTTTTGCAAATACCGGCCGGCGTTTCTGTTAGCCGTGACGTGCAGGAGAACAACGGCGCGCCCTTATAATTTTTGAAGACAATGAAACTAAATTGCTTCCAATATTTTCTCTCGAAAATTATTCTTCCGAACGTTCCGTGAGAATTATCGAGGGGAAACTTTCTTATCGTATTGGCACACTGTTCCGTCACTTGGCGAGCAATTTTATTAATGTTTTAATTGGAGAACCGATTCTCCCCAGTCTTCCCGGTAAATTGAACACCTGGCACGACATCAATCCTTTTCCCCGTTCTCTGCGACGTTACGAACGTTCTAATGGCTCGCTGCTTTTTATCATTTGCATTCGCTTGTTCCCGTCGACCCTGTCTAGATCGTTGCCCGCGTCACTCATTCACCTGGACAGCGACCATCGAGGAAATCGCACTCCGGGATTGTTCGAGACAGCGGGAATTTGATCGATCGGATTTGAACGTCGTTACACCGACTTCGACCTCGGCTCAAATTAGGGGAACGGGCGCATCCTTGTTTGCGTTCCTACCGCTGTGGTTCGAGCTCGTCGTCCCGTTGATGATATTACGCACTAAGTTCCCTCATCGATGTTATTACTGTATAATTGATACGATCTTGTTATTCTAACGGTCCTCGCAACTGTTTCACGAATATCACTGTACCCCATTTCACGTACCAGTTGAACCGCTTCATCACCGCGAGGAGTAAAACAGATCTGACTCTGAGAATTATTGTGGGAATGTTATGAAATAAATGAGTAAATCGTCTACTAATTACAGACGTGAGAAAAGTCCTTTTACCGATCGTTCTCGATTAAATTGTCCGGCGAGGGAGCGCTGCAAATAAACTGGCCAGGTCATTGAGTTCCACTCGCGTGTATCAAAAAAAGCCGGTTCCTCTATAATATAATAGAGTCATATATAACTTCCCAGTCGATAAACAGCATTTACACTTTCAGCTTCTGCGGCGAGAAAAAGTGAGGCCGCGCACGTTCCGCGTGTGGCCCGGCGTTCCCCATTTCCGACCGCAAACAACCGAGTAACGCCATTATGTTTTCTGGTACTCGTTACCACCCCTATCCGTCATTCTTTCCCGGCGATCACCGGGGGCAGGGTGATTGATCGAAGCCCATCAGGACTCTCGGGTTCCCGGTGGTATTACGGTGGCACGGTTCGGCCGGTTCTAAACAGAGAGAGAGAGAGAGAGAGAGAGGGGGGGGAGAGAGAGACAGAGAAAGAGAGAAAGCGTAGGTGCGTGGCACGTTTACGACGGCAGCGTGTACACGTCAGCTACTTATATCCCGCTCGCGAGGCCGCATCAAGCCGAATCTCCCGCCATCACGTGTCGGAAGGTATCCCCAATGATTTATTTGTCAGACGGGTGCCGGTGGTCTGTCTGGGCCGGGGCTCGTAACGGGCCGTGGCAACCCAGCATTATGCGGGGGCGTATATGACTCCGAACTTCCACGGGGATTCCAATATTTACTGCCTCGCGTGCGCGACGCCCTCCTTTATACCGATTTTACGAAGCAGCTGTTGTATGTCGCCGTTCGCTACCGTCGATCCATCCTCCTCCACGAACCCGGGCACGTGGAACCTTACTCTTCGCATAACGACACCGCACGGCCTGCCAGCTATCGAACCTGCCACCACCCCCGCCCCCATCTTTCGCGGTGGCTATTAGAAAAATGATTCCCCCGACCTGGCTGTGTTTCCTCAGAATTCAAGGCGAACTTTAACCCTTCGCCGTATCATTTGATTTTCAATTACAATAATTAAAACGCCTTTATCCTCAAAAATAAAATCCCCACATTCGTTTTAATGATTAAATATTCATTACACCCGAATCAAATTTTATTTCATTTAAGAAGAAAGCTGTAACATTTATGTTTATTAGATTTTGTTTAAAACCTTCATGACGAGTGTGACTTGTTAGAATACGGCAAGTGGTTGAAAGTGTGGGAGAACCTGAAAATGTATATTGGTCCCTAGAATTATACCCTAAACAGTTTTGTATTCGATTGCTATCTTCTACACTTCCACGAACACGAGCTCGCAACAACCCCAGGAAACACAAACATTGTTACGCAAACATTATCATACATATTCTAGCAGGCTAAACATAATATTCAACCAGTTAGAATCACAGACATATAAATTATTTCGGATACGCAAATCGACTTGTTACATTTATCAACGCGGTGGAATCACAATGACGATGTGAAGACGCTTTAATGAGTATAAATAAGGATCTGAAAATAGCACAAGTGATGCACCACATGCTTACAAGAAATTTCATTTGAGCTACTATTCGAAGAAAAACGTTCTGGGTCGAATATTTGATTTTCCATGCTGTAAGTTACACGATTCCGAACAGAATGGGCCATTTACTAGCTGAAATAGTAATTCACCGTACTACCTTCGCCAGGAAGATCGTGCTGAGCGTACTCGAAGAAGGTTTATAAGTTACCCACCCTGTTCGATTCATCGAGGGCCAGCAGGATCCTCGGTAGTAACCGTTCAATATCCAGCGGGGAGCTCAGGTGTCTTAGCCCCGGTGTGTCTCCGTTAGTCTTCCCTATTCACCGTCGCTAATGCTTCACTCTATATTCGCGCGTGTCCCGTTCTGTTTACGCATTACACGCAAAGACAATGAAGCACCACCGTGGAGAGGTGGGGAATCAAAGCTGCGTAAGGAGTCGCAGTTAGGTATTCCGAGACGCCAGCGTTGCTTATATGCAAACAAGCACTCCTTATCTTGATGCCTGGATCGGTCGCGTGGATTCCGAAGAGGGACGCTAACATTCTGGCCAATGAATTCCGTTCGGTCCTGCGGACTCTGGACGGTTTTCACTTATAATACACTCTCGGGATCTTTTCACAGGTTTCCTCCTTTGATCGGCTCGGATAGGTGAAACCAAGTTATTATTGTATTACATAATACGAATTCACGACGGTGTCTCGGCCGCGTACTTTACCGGTGAATATTTGAAGAAGGATCGCGTGCTAGTGCTCGCTGTACACCACGGTTCCCTTCGACACGCACAATGTGTATACTGGGTGTTCGATTTTGATCTATCACATCATCGAATACGTTGGCATCCATTCTTTTCTACAATTAGAAAAGAATAGTGACTGTACAATCATCTAATATTATTTTCAACCTATTTAACATATTACGAAAGAACATTATTCTAGGTTGGAAGAAATGTTTAATTTTTCGAGTTAAAACTTCTGAGTCAGGAGTGGATTGTTCATCAGATCATTCTAGTATATTCTAGCAGGTTCATGTTAAAATTCAGGAACAAAATAGATGATCAGGAAGAATATCGATAACAGGTGAGATACCGGGCTAGGTGAGACACCCTGTAGATGTATATCCCGACCGAGTATTTCCCGTGGTTTCGGCGCTGTATAAATTTCTGGAGAAACCGGTTTGTCGAGCGCCGAGGGGCTTTTTAAAGTGCTCTCGAACCACGAGGATGATATTTAATAAACGGCCGTCTATGGAAAATAGAGCGGCGGACGTTCCATCACGAATTCGGCGACTCTGCTCCACGGTCGGACAGAGTCACGCTATCATTCCGCTCGTTTATCATGCGGCGCATAGCCACGGGACGAACTGCCGTATTCCCAGTGACACGGCAAATCCTGGCGTGGTAATTGCTGTTACTTGCGGTTCGAGGAGATACACTCGCCTCCTGCGCCGCTTATTTCCACCGTAAATTCACCGACTCGAACTTTTTATCGAACCGCCTGCCGCCGCCGTTCCGTTCCGTTCCATATTCCTTCCTGTTTGCTGACTCGTGTTTCACGCGAGCCAACAAACGATCTCTCGCTGGCCGAGTCCTGCACGCGGAAGAAATCGCCGATAATTGCACTGTCCAATATTGATTTTGCGCTTCGACAACCAACAGAAGATTTTTCCAGATTTTCGACACGAATTCCCGGGGCTTCTTTAAAGATTTCTTATTACAAATCAAAATACTAAAAACAATCTTAAATTAAGTCCAAACCATATCATTCTTAAAAACTATAAATATATACAACTCTTTGTAAACCATTATATGTACAGCGTATATATAAGTTCTTTATAATGAACACTATACCAAATTGTCAATATCTATTAGCCCTAAGTATAATTACATACTCTTGTAACTAAATATTGTAACTATTGTGGTCGCTAATGGCCCAGATGTCGATGCGACCTTTATAAATAAATAATTAAAAAAAAAAAAATCTTATATTAACACTGGGTATAACCTGAGTTCACGGGTTTTTTTCTTCCTATGTCGTGTAATGTTTTGCTCCACAGACCTACATACACTATATGTAAGATCATTTGTTCCTCCCTAAAAGATTGTGAGCTGCATATATAGCGTTACGTATAGTGAATGTAAGATTGTAGCCTGCTTGATTTGCAGCGATACAAGCTAACTCACCAACTGTGTAAAATTAAATTGTAGCTACCCTTTTGCTTAAAAATGTTAGATGCCCGACCCAACATTAAAGCTTGTCTTCTTATAGTTCATTTCCTAAAGAATTGTAAAGCACGAATTTAATTAGATTTAATATTGTCTATGTATGTATGAATATGTATTTACTGTAACTTACATTTGTACAGCAGATATAGATCTCAGTTAAGATCTGAAATGCTTAATAAAAAAAAAAGAAACGCTGGGTATAAAGATGTGCTTTATTTACTAGACAGTCGTTTCATGGCCTGATTAATAAACTGCGAATCCTTATGAATTTATAGTGAAATTGAGTTCCTCTTTTAAAATCATTAAGGGATGAAATAACATTAAATTTAATTTCCATTTCTTACAATCTATGTAACCAATTTTTATTGCGCATAAACATCCGCAGTTTACTTATTAATAATTGAGCCACACGTATAATTAATCGAGTATGCATATAGTCAGTCTTGTCGTTCCTTATGTTCTAGACGGGGAAAAAAGCTGTGTAAAAGAGCAGCATGTATCGCGGTATCCACAATCGTGACAAATTAATACCGTAACTTGCAGGCCACTGAATAAACAGAAGCGGCACAGCACTCGGACTTGCCGGTCTCGATAAATTTGAATCTCTAAAGCGCTGTCTTTGACATACATGCCGAATCTATTACGTGTACCAAACCCGGGTCGACGGTATCGCCGTGTTTACACCGCGAAAACTCAGACGAACGATCACGATCCTCCCGTAGAATTGGATCCTTGCAGCTCGCTCGTTCCCCGTACTATGATCGTCACGAGAGTGCGATTCAGCCGCGTGTCAAACGGCGCTTCGACGCCGCAGCTCTGACTGAACCCAATCAAACCTTTCCTTTCCGGGAGGAGAGAAAATCGAAAAAGTGGCTGAAATATGAATTTTTCAAGATGGAAAAATTAATGATGGACTGTTAATGATGGATCGTTTTCAGCACGATTTTCAAACCATTTCCGATGATCTGACGACAAAGTTTCGTATATATTGAAGGAAGTTGAAATTTGAAATTCAGCCTGGGTTTATACAATTTCGGACACGCGCTGTGGCGTTGGCGAGCCCTACCGGAATATTCCGTGCGGCGCACGAAAAACAACGGCGAACGGCCGATTGCTCCGTGCATCGAACCCATCGACGCACAGTAAACAGCTTGCCCCGTATCCTCGAGCCGAGGAGCGGTGCACCGAGCTCAGCCTCGAATCGAGAGACCCGGGAAGCATGTTCCATTCGGTTCAACAGCGGTTATTTCCCGGGCCACTTCGCCGCAGAAGAGAGCACCGGGGTTCAAGCGGCCTGGCATCGGTATGCCGGTCGAAGGAATCGGCGGATGCATAGAGCAACGCGCTCCCGCTGCGATTCAAAGATTTTCCCGAACCGG
Source organism: Lasioglossum morio (assembly GCA_916610235.2). Taxonomy (NCBI): domain Eukaryota; kingdom Metazoa; phylum Arthropoda; class Insecta; order Hymenoptera; family Halictidae; genus Lasioglossum; species Lasioglossum morio. Next base: position 2,958,733 of record OU744334.1, on the reverse strand, counting down.
AAAATCTAGTGGTCGCATACGATCTTCGAAATTTCCATAGCCCATTAAATATTCCAATTGCTTTCTTCATTAGCCACCAACTGTCCCTCGTGTTAATTTCCGTGCAAATTTCACCGTCATGATAATGGCTGACATTGCTAACACCAGCGAAATTATCATAGTTCCCATCGATTAATGGCAATTAGACAAAAAACGAAGATAAAACGTACTCCACTATATTGCTTATTTCGATAAGTAGTGTTCTACAAAGTGGAGATCAATGTATTGTTAGGCTGATAAGCACGACCCCGTCCATAGTGTTCGTTAACCGTCGAGTAATATTCTATTCGATCCACCCACTTTATCTGCACCATGACGAGGCACTAAAATATACTAGCGACCTTTTCTCCGTTAATCCTATTCCATTTTGTCGTACACGGTCGTCTCGGTTCAACTCCCTTGAGCCTTTACTACATCATGCTATTCGTAGACTCTTGGAATTCGTGCATACTCTAATATCAATCCACCCCATATCTCTATTATAACTAGACTGCAGATCTTTATAGATTTATGGTTTATAAAAATTTTTAAAAAATGCTGGAGTATTAAATTTAGCGGAACTTAGTACGATTTTTATTTATTTTCAACAATGTTGTTACTAGACTGCGGATCTTTATGCAAAATAAAAAATTTCTACATCAGTTGCAAAGCACAGAGGCCACCTACGAAATTTGATCCTCTTCTAATTATCTTATACAGTTGAAACTAATACACGGATGCCCTTAAATTTGCTTAACAAGTTCACTGCTTTAAATTGTACGCACCTATTTTCGTCATAAATGTATCAAATCCGCAGTATAGTTATTACTAATGAAAACAGGATCTTACTTGGCACCACTATCTTAAAATTTGTCCACAAAAATTGAAAAATGCATAAACAACCGCAGTCTAATTACAACATTTCGTCGTACATTCTGCACCTAAAGTGTGTGGCTGGTGACCGGTTAATCCTAGTAGCTCTTGTCCAGACGTGCGAACGTGTGCACAATTTCTGCGTCAGAAATAAGAAGTGAAACGAGCGGAGTCAATCGGAGTACATGTGCCCTTGGCTGAGCGATTCTTCACATCGGCGCGGCGGTATCACAGACGGTGTGGTCCATTGGAATGCAGCGTGCGAACGATAGCTTATGTTTCAAAGGGCAAAAGTAAGAAAAAGCACGCGTGCATCGATGGCTCGCACATGTTACAGATCCGTCGAACGTGCATGGTGAACGTTCCGGGGATAGTGGCGGGTGACGGGAGATATAGGTGAAAAATAGCTGTGGTCTCTAATACAACCGCTTATGATTTATGACTGGAACATGATGCCGTTTGTAATAGCGAAGCGATAAACCGAAAGCCCGCGGAACGGAACTTCTCGCGCGGAGGAACTATCAATTCATGGATAGTCGATCGTAATGGCAGGATCGTTCTGCTTGCTTTTCGAATAAGCTGCTCTCTCCGCCCCCCCCCCCTCATCCATTGGGTTTAATTGGAATTCAAATTTCTGTTCGTTTGCTTTACGAGTGGCTACCGTTTCGATAGAGAAGAGCCATCTTCCTGATGCGATTTGCTGCGCTAACGGCAACTTATCGAGCACTCTAATCTCATAATAGTTCTCGCGCCGCTCGCAGTTTTAATCGCTGACTTTTCGTTGGCCGACAGCAAAATTTCGCCTTCGTCGTCGCATAATTCCTTCTCTGTTTTCTAATTTCTCGCAAAAGATAATGGGCGACTTAAAACTTAGTCTATACATTGAAGAAGCTGTCGGCATAGATTTCATTAATTTTTGCGACATCTCGCCAGGCCGAAACAGCAGTTGGTCGGTTGTTAAGTGGGTTTCCATTCAGTCTCGATGTAATTTGAATGAATGGGACGTCCGTGCGAAGTGGCGCCGAGGAGAAACCGGCTATTAATTGACGAAAATTCACGTTAGGACAATGTCTTTCTCGACGGGGGGTCGGTAGCCGGAATGGTCGTCGCAGACAGAGGGTGCCGTTGGAGGGTGTCTACGGGGCGGCTGTAATTCTCATCAGGAATAGCCCATTCTCCGCCAAGATATTCCAAGTTCCTGGGGGAGGGCCGTAAAGAGCGCAGTTTCCCACGCCGCCACTTATGTGCAATGAAGTTAGCGCCCGTTTCACATTTTTACCGTGCTACGTGACAACGAACGATATCCCCGACGGTGCGGGGGCGATGATGCGACAGGATGTTGGATCTCGCGATGTCTGCCGGGTAAGTGCACGATCGACGAGCGCCAATTACTATATAACGGCCTCGCATCCCCCGCGGACGTAGCATCCACGGGGTATACCGTTTCCGCGGTATTTGCGAACGCCTAATGATGCCCGCTATCCGAGCCATTACCCGCGAACCTCGCGACGACGTCCATTAATTTGGCGAATAAAGCGGGCCTTGTTTATTCGCAACCCGGAAACCTCCGGCGATTTTTCTTCGGTCATTGTGCAAGACTTTTAATAAGATGCGTCGTTTGCTTATCAAGCTTTTAAACCGCCGTGCTCGAATGCCGACACCACCGAACATTACCGTACCATTATTCAAAACGATTTTTACGTTATTCCTCCTTGTATTCGTTGGTACGTGGAACAGGATCATTGTGAAGTCTGTGCCCTAATTGGATTGTTAACAGCCATGTAAATAGCGGCTCCCGTTCTCTGGGAAATACACCACCCTGGAAATTCAAGTTTACCGCGAATAATTTGGATTTGAAAATTTACGCGTTCCACGTGGCAATCTGTTTCGTATACTATATCGTGGTCGATGCATAAATCTCTTTCATACGATATTAAACATTCTCTTTATTATACAATGGATGGAATTACGCGCATCCTATAAAATGCAATTGCCTAGTCATAGTTCCATTAAACTTTTATGAGACGCATACGGTTCCATTAAACTTTTATGAGGTAAAAATTGAGGTTCGTGTTTGAAGGAGAAATTAAAACATGAGTTGAGATTCACGAAAAAAATAGTTCAACCAAAAGATGAATAATTCTTCATCATATAAAAATATCATAAATTACATTTTGTATAGGAAATCATTAGTGTTGATGTTTTGTGAGTGATATAGTCTATGTAAGTGATCCTCGATACTGACGAAGCTTCAGAATCCTTCGTCGACTTATCGCGGTATTCGCGGATAAAAGTTTCCGTCGGGGATTTATTTAGCACGATGCAATTCGAACGTACGCTAAGCTCGACCGGTGTAATGTATGCTAAATAAATTTACCGTTCGGGTCACTTCCCCTAAGAGCTCCTCATTAGAATACCTCTACACGGAGAGCCACTGCACAAATAATGTAGCGGAATTTGCATTCTAATGATCGCGGACGGCCAATATTTTAAATGGAACGGAGCCGCGCGTCGGCGGTGTGGCCCAATTTTTCGTGACGCAACAGTCGCACAGTGGTCCAGAATCGAGGAAAATGAGTTTTTAGGAGCTTATAGTAATAACATAAGAGTATCTACTAAAAAAAATTTATTCCTTTCTAATCGACATTTATTCTTCGTATTGTGAATATTTCAAGAGATACAGAGAAATTTATAACCAGAGACATCGGTGATTTAAATTATCTGGAAAAATTACTAAATAAGTAACAAATGAACAAGTTTTAATTTTATTTTAAGATAAAAAAATTTAAAGGGTAAAACTTACGTTTAGCTACCTGGTGCACGGTCTTAGTTATCGAGATATTTGATGCTTTTTTGGAAATAATGAATTCTATGTATCCATTAGACCATTTAAGTTTTGTTTTTGGTCTGTAACTTTTTTCTTGATGAAGATATCAAAGAGTTTTATATACCGTTGGAAAGGTGAAGGAAATATGCAACTTTTATATGTAAAATGTTTCGTGATTTGATCAACAAGTAAAATTTTATGGCCAATTTTCCGAGGACATGTTTTTTGGCTTCCTGAAAAAAGTGGTTGGGTTGTGTCACTCTGAAAAATCAACTAAAAGTGGTAAAATATAAAGTAAAACCCATGTAACTTTATGCAAAAATGAATTTTTATTTATTTTAATGACATTAAGTGACCAAACGAGATAAAAAGAATGGCAAAAATTGAAAAAAAGCAAAGAATGGCGAAGAAACGTAAAAAAAATATAATGAATGGAAGGATTCAATAATGATCTTCCTCTTCGTCATTCAAGTCGTTGTCACAATGTTTGCATGTGAAAAACGAACGTTTGCCCATATCGGCACACTTCAAATGAACAGGGCGCTGGCATGTGTTGCATTTGATAGAGTTGACAGCGGTCAATTTTTTCGGCAAAAACCTTAAAGAAACTTGCCAGACTGTGGAACTAAACAGTTCTCTCAAAAATAGCTTTCTCTAGTCACACACACCATAAATCGTGTTCAGCTGTTTTTTTACGCTTAGGTAATTTCGAGAACTTCGAGCGTCCTCGACTGGTCCCTACAATGACTATAAATTCAAAAAATAAACCAAAACAAACGTTAAATGACAACTAAACACTTAATTCTAACACAAACAACGATATTTGATAGCTGTAATTCGTTTCCAGTAAAACAAACTAGTGTCTCACAACCCAATCTCTATAGTGTCTCATAACCCAACCATGATGCCATTCCGAATGTGACAGAAAAAAACAATGCTTTTCTCGTATATGCGCAAAAGTCTATATTGCATCGTAAAATGTAAGGAAAACACTAAATGAAAATGCATCACACTCACCTTTTTCAATTGATTCACTCAACAAAATAATGTTTTTAACAAAATGCTTAAAAGTTTTACACGATGTGATTACAAACGATGTCCGTATCTAATATAAGCAACACGTCTATACACCTCGGTGCTAGCACAAAAACTAGCAGACGTCAAAACAAAAATTTGACAGCAAACAGATTGGAATTATCGCGATTGCGCGATGGATAAAAACGACTGTCTCATAACACAACCCGTCTCACAACCCAACCTCTTCCCCTACTGAATAAAATTCTTATTTTGAGATAGATATTTTACAAATTAAAATATGTTATAGATTTCGACATTTTGAACAACTTTTCTTTTTTCAATATAGGTCGCTTTTAGTTTTCGAGATATTCAAAATTTCGTCTGCGTGGTCGAGCCGGCCCTCTCCGCCCCCTCCACGACCTAACCACACCTCACTCTGTTCGCATGATCTTTGCGTTACAGTTGTCATCCAGAATTTGAAATAGTACTGGAAAAATAATACGAACAGAGTGAGGTGTGGTTAGATCGTGGAGGGGACGGAGAGCGGACCACGCATACGAAATACCAGGAATAATCTTTCAAAATTGAAAACTTACCCTATATATGTATCACTCTGTATACAGTGAGACCGATCCTGTTTTCTCTATCATCTCCACAACGGGTTTACAAAAACAGTAAACTGACGCTGCGTCGGGGCAGGCTTACGTTGCCACAGAACGTGCGCGAATACGGAAAATTGAATTTAGTATTAGCAATAGTTTTTGAAGTGAAGCTTCTTTGCTGAGGGTAACAATTTTCTAATGTGACGGATGTGACGTTTCGATGTGACGGATATGTGACGTTTCGATGTCACGGAAGTGGAAAGTGGGGCGCGAAAATTTAAACTGAGAATGAACGGAGAAGAATAATTTCTTACCCCGACGGGATTCGAACCCCGGTCCACCGATTGGGGACAACCAATGATCTTTAGCATGATAGCGAACATTTTGGAATATATCGAAACGAATAAAATGCTCGGTAGTAGGATCAATCGAAAAGTTTACAAATTCATGGTTATGTTACGACTACAGACATATTTAGAGATAGACTGCGCCGTCTTACGGGCGAGTTGAAGTAAAATCAAAAATAAAATAAAAATACTAATGTGTGTTTACCAACAACTAAGTAGAATCCACGTTTTCAATCAAAATGAATAAATATATTTTCATTTAAAAACAAAATTAGTCGCGCAGAAGAAGCTCAGTGTGGTGTTTACAAAGTATTATTATACTGATGTGTGTTTACCAAAATCTAAGTAGAATCCACGTTTTCAATCAAAATGAATAAATATATTTTCATTTAAAAACAAAATTAGTCGCGCAGAAGAAGCTCAGTGCGGTGTTTACAAAGTATTATTATCCTAATGTGTGTTTACCAAAATCTAAGTAGAATCCCACATTTTCAATCAAACTGGATACATATACAGGGTTGTGCTAACGTAACTTTCATGAAAAGTTATTTCTTACAAACAGGAGCCGAAAGTGTAGAGAAAAGTGTAAAGAAAAAAAAAATATACGTGTGGAAAACCACGCGCGGTGGAAGTGAAACTTCTTGCAGTCTAGTAATGTTTAGAAGCATATTAAGATTGGAAATATTAAAAAAAAAACAAGATCAGGAACAACCAATACAAAAAAAAAACAAGATCAGGAACAACTAATACAAAAAACAAGATCAGGAACAACTAATAGAAAAAAAATCATAGAAAAAGTTTCACTTCAAACATAATGAATGATCAAAATTTGCTTCGCAAAGAAGGAGAGCGTATGGGAAATGCTATGAACTACGTTTCTTTCTTTCTCATACGCTCTCCTTCTTTGCGAAGCAAATTTTGATCATTCATTATGTTTGAAGTGAAACTTTTTCTATGATTTTTTTTCTATTAGTTGTTCCTGATCTTGTTTTTTGTATTAGTTGTTCCTGATCTTGTTTTTTTTTTGTATTGGTTGTTCCTGATCTTGTTTTTTTTTTAACATTTCCAATCTTAATATGCTTCTAAACATTACTAGACTGCAAGAAGTTTCACTTCCACCGCGCGTGGTTTTTTTGTAATTAGAAAACTAAGATCGAGCACCGGTTAATTGTATTGACAAAAGTTGTTCAGAATGTTGTCCTTGACAACATATATATAAGGTCAAGATAATCGGAGCTGCCTCCCTTAAACGTAAGGTTTACCATTTAAAGAATTAATTGAAAAATGATTACCAAAAATATTGTATATTTATTACGATAGTTATCAATAGGTAGGAATTATTATTTTAATGAATTTTAGTGGATATTTCATCCTGATATCTTTTATGGTTCAAAAGTTATAGTAAAATGTTACGATTCAGGCCCTGTGTGATTGAGACTAGTCTCCCCCTCTGCCCTCCCGTGACGCTGTCCCCTCACCCTCGCGCTTCGGTCTAGGCAAATAAAAGCAGGTATGAGGCACGCGTCGGCTCTTCGCTCGGCGATCAAAATGTTCTGTCGCGAGTAAATTTCGGTTGATTTCGCTATTGCCAAATATACCGATGTTTCGCGGCCTTGTCACGTTTATTCTACATTTCAGGTAGATAGGAAAACTGTCCTTACTTAGCGGCCCCTCCTGGAGAGAACGAAACCTACCAGGGGATGAAGGTTTTACCCACAAAAAGTGCCTGAGCTAGCCGAGAAAATTTTCCCGGCGCGAGCGGGACAAACAACACGCGTTGCCTCGCTGCGCCGCGGCGAACAATGCGTTATTGCATTTGTTACGTCCCAAGTTGGACCCAGAGAGATTTTGATAGAGATTTTATAGATTATAATGAGAGGGATATTGCGCAGTTTCGAACCTACCTGCATTCACCGGCTTTGGTTCGGAAAATTGAAGATTTTGTGATGCTTATAGGGCTTTACTGTAGATTATTGGTCACGAAGAATTCGAAGTTAGGCAATTGAAATGAATTTGGAGAAGCTGATATTTAATAGAAGTTAAACAAAGTGTATTTAAACAATGAATTCAGAATACATTTGAGTTTTGGGTAGTCGATGCGAGAGTTAGTAATTATTATAAATGTTAGTATTTTATCGTTACGCTGGTTCGGCTTATGCGGTAGTTGTTACGCTGGTTCGGCTTATCTGATAGTAAATCCAATAAGGTTCGGTTGGAGTTGTTTTGTTACACACACTTTTTAAAATCACGAACGTTATCGAATCGCGGTTTTTTTTTTGAATAATGGTACGACTCGCTAATCGATTGGTGGTTTTATTACTGTGTACTGTACTGGCTCGCTGGCGAGGTGTCGTCGTTTTTATACTTTCTTCTATCGTTTGTTCTAAGCCAAATCCTTGTGGAGTTGGTTCGGTTTTCACTTGTCATCGTAATCGTAGTCTGCAGTTTTGTTCATTGAATTATTCCTGTGTCTTTCTCTCTCTCAGTTGGATCCTCCGCTTCTCGCGTTCTTCCGGAGTGCTTTCAGTCTATGTGTCAGCTCTATTGCGTTCTTGGGCTTCTTGGTATTTAATCTTGTTTAGGTGGTTTTCTTGTAATTTTTGCGCTGCAGGTAGCCTGCAGGTGCTTTTTTGCTTAACATCGCTCGCGTATTATATTTCGGTTTATTCGCTTAGTATATGATTACAATATTTTATTTCTATTTCTTGCGCAACATTAGTTAGAGAAAATATTAAATAAGTTAGGAAATATTTGTATTGTGGTTATTTATTATTTATTAATGACGGTTGGACCACCGGACGTGACACATTGCTTTTCTCGCCCGGCCGATTTATTTAACGGTTCATTTTACATGATTTTTTAAACGCAGTTCTCTTTATAACACCTTATCCCTTGAGAAAATAATTAAAACAAGAAAGAAATTACGACTTAACCTCTGTGTCTTGCAATCGACGCAGACATTTTTTATAAAGACCGGCAGCCTATCAATCACTTTCCCGTAAAAATCACGAAGAAAACAAAAATTTCTCATTTTTAACCGTGTCAGAACGAATACCACGTCTTAATGACATTTTTCGAAGTCGAATGTAACAATTCCAATTTGTAGTTTTGTCGACGGGCTGGAAATCACTTTCTACAGTAAAAACCGATGATCAGGAAAATTCGAAACGTCACGGTAAAAACCGAGTTCTCCGATACTTGTACGAGCAGCTGTAATCCGCGGCAAATCCGTTTTTCCTTGTTAATATTTTTCCGCGGAATTCATGAATATCAAAATTAGTTTGGTCTCGGAACGTTCAATTCGGACGAAAAAATCTCGAGTGTGGCGCATTCGAGGGGTCGGCGCTCGGGATTCAGACTTATATTTTTTCAAACATTAAGCGCGTAATTATCGGAGAACATTTCGCAGGTTAGAATTTTGTTATTTGCCGTGGCTCGGATAAAAAATGCTCGGAACGCGCAACTTTCAATGAGCATTGAAATCAGTAGTTGGACCCGATATCGACCCGACGGGTAGGCAGGAAAAAAATTGCATCGTCTGGCGGGTTGCATGTGTTTTGCACACATCCAATTATTCCGTAGGAATGGAAAACCCACAAAAAGGACAAATTGATGCTCGATCTATTTCGCGGGCCGTTCAATCAATTCCGAGCGAGTGGAATTTCGGCGAGCGTGGCGGTCGATCGTGCTGGCTCGCGCTTGTAAATATCATTTTCGATATAAATCGGGATATTTAGCATTGGAATCGGCGTTCCCTTGTTTACACGGGCTGGACTGGTATCATTGCCGACCCGTACAAAGCCTGTATAACTCGCAGTGTTTTCGTATACGTGTAACATCGCTTGAACAGAGTGCCGGCCGCAGAATTTTTGTAAAAATTCCGATTCGAAAAATGAAATGCCTGTGAACATGGTGTCTCGTCGATTTCATTCAGCCGTGCCTAAACCAGGGTCATTGTTCTCAGACCGGGAACGTTCGACAAAGGTTCAACGATTTTTGAAAAGTTTCAGGCAATTTGCCGGGGCGAATGGCTCAATCGACAGGCCGTCAAACTCTTTCAATCAATGCATTATTTATTCACTACTTTATCACTATTTAATTGTCCGGTAACCACGATACGGATACGACAGATTATTGATGGAAGAGCTCCCGGGCTCGCATAAATATGGTTCCCCTCTATTATTCATTTGATAACAACACAATTTCACATTTATTTTGGCACCGGTCTCGCCCCAAAACATTTTGCCGTTCGTTTATTTTCCAAAGCTTTTATCCGGCGCGCGCTCGCACGCGGCCGACTAAAACGTTTTAAACGGTCTCAACAAACTGCAATATTTTCATCGTCGGTCTGACACAATGAACAAAAAAAAAACTGTTTCGCCGAGTCGCTGGGTAGCTAAACCTCGTTCCTGTCGTTTCCGTGTTTTATCAAAATCATCGTCGGGTACGCGTCACCCAGTACATTACGCATCCGAATCCCCTTAATCCGGTTAAGTCACGTTCATTCCCGCGTACGTTCTGCTAATCCGTTTAAATCGTGTTTATCTTCCACACACAATCTAAATCTGGCGGCGGCTGGCTGCAGGAAGAACTCGGCCGACGCCGGACTTGTTTGCAAGCTCGACGCGTATTTTTATCGGTGGTACACCTTCTATCAAAGGGTTCGAATCCACTTGGTTGCATCGACCCCGACGCTCCAGATTCGTTTGAAACGATCCCGTCGATAAAAAGAACTCGACTTTCCGAAAATATTTCCGTTCGAAAGTCGATTTGTACAGCTCATCGTATGTCGTGAAATTTTTGCCGTCCTGCTAAAGGTCTGTCGAATGAGGTTTCAATATTGTTTTTTCGATTTTTCAAGAGATTATGAAACAGCGTCCGTTCATTGGCGATTTTCAAATGTATCAGGGAAAATTGTGTAAATTCTTGTATTACAGATGTTTTTCTGTGTGTTCCTAATATAGTTATTAATATTTGAACGGAATCGATCATTCTGTAAGTTTTTGTACGATTGTAAAACTTTATCGACGATTTTGTTATACTATTGTATAGGGAGATGCCGTCTCCGAGCGGCGAGAATTCCGCCGAATATCACGTCGTTGGTAACGGTAACGACGCGACGATTTGATATTTGTTATTAATATTATCGATTGCGTTCTTCACATTTTGTAATATGCGATATTGGATCTGGTACGACGCGCAAAAACGTAAAGATGTGTGATCTCAGACGGAGATTCAGACGGGATAATTTAATTAATTGTATTCGTTATATTTCAAATTAAATGTTAAATTATTTCGTGTTTACGTCCGTATTACTCTTCTGACGTCTGTAATAATACAATTGAGTAATACCTAGTGCTCTTCCTGGTACTCTGGTTAATCTTCATGCATTCGTGACTCCTGAAAATGTTGATTGAAACTTTTGAGCGAATCCTATAAAATTTGAAAAATTCCTTTATTTGAAAAAATCATTCGTTCGAAAGAGTACACAAATATTTTGTAGAGCCCACTACAATTGAAACAGATATGTGAGACGCGGTGGCGAACGTGTTAATCGTAAAATAAACAAAATCCGTCGCTTTGATTGAACCGTTAATTGGTTTTTGGTGATCGAATGCAGCTTGCAGGCAGCTCACTCGAGGCGAATGGTGGTCTGCCACCCCCATATAAACCTCCGACACCCCTTTTTACACTTTAACCCGGCGTGTCCGCGTCGACGCATTCAACGCGCGCCAAAGCAAATGCTTAATGCGCTGCGCATATATCTCGTGACATGACACCGTCCCGTCGCTGAGATGCATGTTGGCGGGTCCACAATGCCCGTGCAATCGTACGAAATATGTACAAGGGCATATGCAGGAATATAGGAACCAGCTGCAGGCTGCAGTATTCAGGAACAATGGAACGAAACGTTTCGTACAAGCCGCCTGCCCGTCTTCCGAGCGAAGCCTCGCCGCAGGACGAAGGAGGATGAGGAACGTATAAGCAAGCGGGGACCGTTTCCACCCTATTACCGGCTATCTGTGTAGGTGTATTACGACGAACCGGGTATTCCTTGTCGGAGATTGGTCAGAATCTTAGGCCATATATACTTCTAAACCCGGCAAGGTATATAGGATATGTATAGGACGCCGTGTTCCAAGATAACGGAGTATCTGGTGCCCACAACTGATGTCAAAAGATAAAAGCAAGGTGTACATTAGCGTACAAGTATCATAAACACATTTGGAAAAATGTTGGATTTTGCTGCATAAAGAATTGTAAGGAACGAGAAAACCGTGATGCAAATACATATACATCATATATATCAAGAATTTTATACATTTTATACTTAACACCCATTTAAAAAAAAAAAAACGAGAAGAAGTTTCCAGGCTACCTAATATTTTCAGTTGCCGGGATGATTAATATTTGAAGTTTATTTGTAGCTCGCAGCGATAACGAGCTCGTTACAAGGGGGAAGGAACTGTGTTTGTTGATAAAAATATAGACAACAGATGCAGTTAGCTGAAGTTCGCCTCATCCCTGCAACGGAGGGATAAACTTGCACCACTACTCATAAGTATTTGCCCAGCCCCATTTGTATCACTTTAGTCGAAAGTATGGGATATTCCGCAGAAGTAATTTTTCTTATGATAAAGGCGATAGAGTAAAGTAAAATTTATATTTATTCCCTAAGAGTTCTTAAAACAGGTTTGGAAATATAAATTTTAAATATAATCTCAATGGAAGGGCTTTTACACAGTGGCTTACCGATTACTTTATGTACGCGAATTTGTAAAAAAAACCGTGAACACTTCGTATTTCATGCACCGCGTATAGAAAGCGTGGAAATGAAAATGTTACACAATTTAATACTCGAGAAGATCCCAAATTGCGACCGTTAAAACTTTCATACAAGCGCGATTAAATATTTTATTGTCGTCCGACCCGTATACTGGCTGAGCGCCAATTATTTGCTACCTTTTTTGTCAGTGTATTAAATCGATTTCGTTAAAAAGCGCTTTACTGTGTTTAACTACTGGTAAGCATTGTAATACCGGATTTCCAAAGTTTACGCGATAAAAGTTGTGAATATATTATGTATAGTCTGCCGATTTTTATGCGATATACAAATGTTATTTATATTTTTTTCAAAAATGGATAAAATCTGTATTGACGTATTTTAAGCTTGAGACATTTTAAGATATTTTAGTTCACCGACTACTAATAATTGGGATAACCTTTACGTTTTCGACCCTTGAACGGTAGGGTCCAATTTCACCGAGCTCTTCAAAGTCTTCATCTAACTTTGCAGCTTCTAGCGGCTAACTTAAATTGTCAGCGACCTTATTAGGTCCCTTAAGGGGATCGATGTGCCAGAGAAGTACTTCGAAAATGTATCTGAAACGATTAATTCCGATGACGTTCGTTCCAGTTCCATTTCACTCGATAAATTACAAATTTTCTTTTCCATGTCGCTGACCAGGAATAAAATACTCATTAAGAGTACCATCGAGATCAACAGAGAGTAAAAATCCCATTGAACTCTTAACCGGTACATTATACCCCTGTTCACACAATCATGCGTGACATCGATGCAGAAAGCCTACGGTTCGCTCATTAAAAATAATTAGACTGCGAAAATATGCGTGTTTATACTTCTCGGACAGCTTCAAAGAGACAAAGATTAAATGAAATCTGCTCGAAGCAAATTAAAAATTAAACGGACTGTGGTGAATTCTATTAAATCGTTTAAATTGTGCTTAATTGCACAGTTTTGTGTGCAAAGAGCGTTAAGCAATAAATATGAGCCAAACTGTGTCGGCATTTTTGTAATTCTTTGAAAATTTCTTTTGCTGATAATTAAGAGCCAATCTTTTGCCATTTAGAATAACGATCTCTTGCGATTTTCTTCAGGCCTAATAATAAACAATACGACCTAATAATTTCGTCAGTTTGAATGATATCGCGGGACGATGAATGAATTCAGGGCGCCAGGAAGCGAAGTTCACACAGTATCGCAAAAATAAGGTCAAATTTTCTCTTCAATTACTGCCGCTACTACTAAGCAGTGTCGGTGAATAGGTCGTGGCATGCATTTGACCAACCGGTCGGAAGCATCCCGCACAGTTTTCCCCTTTTCTGGGGCGTCTCATTTTTGTATGTATCCGAGGAGCATGAAAACGGGACGAGGCGGACAGGCGGACGGGCGGGCAGCCAACGGCGCGGGTGTCTGTACAGCTGCAAGCTGCAAGCTGCAAGCTGCACCGTCGAAAATGGACGTAGCTCGAGAGACGGCCCACCGGTGCACCCTTGATCAGGTAAGTACGACCGAGAGCCAGAACCAGGCTATTCAATCGACGCGATTGGGGAATTCTCGCGAGACTACGAAAACTAAATTGAAATCGGCTAGTATAAACGTGGCCGAATGAGAGGCTCAAGGTGAGCCAAAGCCAACCCCGAAGGGTATATGCACCTGCGGTTATGCGGTACGTCGATGATCGATACAACCCGAAAATCGAATTAAACTTAGGCTGAGGTATTTAAGTGTGAGAAGTTACTACGCCCCGTCGATCTAATTAGGCTTTTCAGAATACATTTCTGTTCATCCTCGAGTTATTACTTTTTTCTGTAATTTCAAATGAAATATAAGGAAATCTGTCTATTCACAAAAATTACGTTCTTCTAGTTTTACTGTAAGAAATGTTCCAGTTATCCGCAGGAGTCATTCCTCCGTTCAAAATTGTTGGAAATAAACTATAAATAATGATGATAAACCACGGTTTTTATATTATATACATCATTTTAATTCTATACATATACTGTATAAACTTCACTGCGGGTCTTTGTGCATTTATGGCTTCCGAAAATGTTCGAAAAAGGGTAAAATATAAAATTTGACAGAATTTAGTACAATTTTTATTCATTTCAGATCTGGAAATGCTACTACCGTTGGAAATGCGATACTATTTTATTCCAGTTTATTAAAATTCGTCTACAAAAATGAAAAATTGCATAAACATCCGCAATTATGAGATATGATTCAACTACTTAATCTACACATGGCAATGTTGATTTGGATTCGCTTACGTGAGTCTCAACCAAGACAGTTCATCGAGAGCTGGGTTTAACCCGACTTTGCTTACCCTGCAACAGAAGAAAAGAAGCAAATTGTAAAAGGATCGAATTACAACACAAATCGAAGAGGTTACAAACGAAGACAGGTAAGGAGTTGGCTATTACTTAAAAGTATGGCTCGTTTCCAACACGGCAAGGTGGGAACGGCTTAAGCGCAACCGGGACACGGTCACCACATCGCAGTTACGTTGTAACGCGGTCTCTCGCACGGAATGCATAAGTGCTCGCAAATTTTTATGCAATTACCAAGCAAATCCCCTTAACCCATCCTCCGGAGAGTTGGTCTCTGCACGCGTAATATCCTCGTTTAACGTCACCGCAGCCCCGTGACTCTTTATTCGTCTACGGAACTCGTTCAAACAATCGCAAATATCGAAAAACTTTCGAAGAACTCTCTGTTCGAGGTGGTATAACAATATGGAATCTTCGGGGCCGACTTTTTCTTCGAGCGTCGCGTGATATACTAGACAATCTATTAAGTCGTTCGGAAAGTATTTTCCGACGTCAATGTTCGAACTTTTTGGTCATCGCATCAAATATGCAAAATCAGAGTACGAATTTCCATCAACATTTGCTGTTTGGTATGTTCTTGTATTCGCAATTCAGCGAAAACATTTCTCGAACAAAGTGTCGAAGTTTGCCAGGAAAAAACGTTAAAGATCTTTTTTCCCCTGGACATTTAACTGAGCATAACTGAAAGCTCCGTAACTAATCATATGTATTTTGGCTGGCGATAGCAAAGGTATGGCGGACTCTTTGAGGGCTAGCTGGAGTTCGTTTAAAAGCCGCTTTGAAACCACGAAAACTTTCGACGAAGCCAGCTAACACGGCGGGTCCTGTGTTACACAGGCTCGCGTTTAGCATCGGGCAGGACCATGTCCTGCAAATAGGAGAAAATCACCTGCCACTAATATCCCAAGCGGAATTGCCAATTATTTATACGGTAGCGGTTGCGTGGTGCTAGATGACCAAGCCGAAGACAGGACAGCCAACTAATTGGCAATTTCGGGCGCGGCGACCAGCAAGAAACTAAGATCGCGTTTAAATTCGGGACTCGATTGCTCGTTGTTCCACGGCTGCGATGGAACCATGGATGCTGGACATATTACGCTGGCGAACAAAATCATAACATTTATGCTTAATTTTCTAGCTGATGTGCAAGAAATCCGCTGTCTACTTATAATTGTATCTTATCAACCACTCGGTTTAACGGAGGATAAGCGAACGGTGAAATCGGCTGTTATCGGTCGCGTGGTGGTTCACGCAGGATATTGCGAGTCAACGGTGCGGCTCGACGTTTCACGGGTACACCACTCGGAGATACGAGGCCGAAGAAAACGGCGAAGGTTATTCCACCTTTATCGGATCAGGGATAAGGAAGTGTACAAAAGTTTTCGGTGTCTATTTACTTCTTTGTCTAGTTCGCCCGCGATCGTGTCGGATCCTCCCACGGTATCGGTCCGCGACACCCTTCTTCCTGGAAAAATCGGCGAGAACGTTTTCTTCGGCGATTTTCCTTGGAACAGTTGACACGTCGGAGAACGTCTCAGTTGGCTTAACTCACCCTGTGTTTGGTCAGGTGGCTGCGAGAGTTAAACTCAGCTCCGAGTATGGATTGAATTCTATAATCTCGTTCAATAACAAGAACGTGTATCTGCAACTTTTTCTCCCGACTAGTTTGTAATACCTTAAGGAACATGTTTTTCTTGTTTAACTTTCAAACGAGCCGCAGCAGCATGTAACGAAGAAGATCAAGGAGGAACAATAAGTGTTCTTTACTCTGGGAATACTTTGACGCTCTGGGAGTAATGCTTCAGGCTGAATGACGTCAGAGAGAAGATAGATGACTGGACAAAGAAGATTGCATATCTTGTACCCTCTAGAAAAGATATCTCGAGTGTGCACAATTCTGTTATTCTCGTTTCCAGGTTCGATCTCTGTATGGAAAAGTCGGTTCGACGCATTTCTCCGATGTCTGATTCCCTTCGGCACGCTGAGGGGTTAAAGAGATAACGAGTTTTCCTCTTCAGCTCGTTAAATATTGCATGAACAGGTCCCACCAGCTCCAGCTTAAATTAGAATATGCAAAAGTTACAATAACAGATACTACGGTAAACATTGCTATTAATGATCGTTATTGTTATACCGTCACAAAGGAATCTCCGCGAAGCAGAACCGGGGAAGAAGCAATTTGAAAATTAAACTTCCTTCTTGCGTCGAAGAAACTTCGATGAATAGAAAATATACATATTTTATTATCCTTCCCTTCACATGTAAATTAAATAAGGAAAAATTTGTTCGTATTCTTCAACAATTATTTCATTTCTACACAGTTGAATACAAATCTGATTACTGTCCTGAGGTTTATGAGCGGGAGTGTACACGAAGACCTGCGAATTGCAGCAAGTACAGCACCGAATAAAAAGCTCGCCGGCAAACAAGAAGGTCGGCAGTCGCCATCAATGACGACTAACTCGCGAAGACAGTTATAACGTCCCTGAGGAATCTCCGCGAGGCAGAAGCGAGTAGAAACCATCCCCGAGACTAAACACCTTCGCAGCTGCAAAGAAATTCCCCTGTCGGAACAAAGAACTCTGAGCTGAAATAACGAGGAGTTAACGCTGTTTCTTCTTTCCACTGGAGTCGTGTGAAACGTCCACGAAGTTGACCTCGGTCCTCGCAAGTTTCTTGTCGCATTCAATTTTCGGCAACGCGGTGTTGTCCTCGTATGTTGCGATTTCGAGTCCATTGCGACCGCTGCGATCATTTGGCCATCGCACGTACTTTCTGTTCTTCGATTCTCTTTTTCTCTACCTCTCTTCGTCCTCCATGTCTCGCTCTCCCACCGCAACACACAAGGCCAACCTGACCCGACTGAATCGAACGTGCCTCGCGTGTGCTTCGAGCCGTAAAAGGGCGTCGAAGAAGGAAAGAGTGGAGAAGCCCGGTGAAAGAAGATGGGAGGACGAGATAGGGGGACTGTTTCCCCCCATGAACCCTTGAAATCACGATTTCCATCGGGTTTCTGGCCACACCATACCTGACGCACGTGCCCATACCTCCGACCAACCGTGACCTCGCTGGGCTGATCTTTTCATTTATTTGTTCGCACTGGTCGCGTCGACATCTAGGTCATTGGCGACTGCAAGAGTTAGTATTTTTAAAAGACAGTTATATTATACATATATCTGTGGTCGCCAGGAAAAACGCCGCACGTCGCAATTTCAAAAAATTCGAGTTTATTCATTAATTCAGCTTTTATAGTATAGGATTTACGTACGTCTCTCTATACAGGGTGTCCGAAAACTATCCTAGGAGCCGAAAATAGGAGGTTCCTTGGGTCATTTGAAGCGACATTTTCCTTTGCAAAAATGTTATCCGCGACTTTGTTTAGGAGTTATTAACGAAAAATACGGACCAATCAGAGCGCGACCTAGACGCGAGTTGGCACAGTTGGCCAATGGACAGTTTGCGCGCCGAGCCGATTTTACCAACTCGTGTCTAGATCGCGCTCTGATTGGTCCGTGTTTTTCGTTAATAACTCCTAAACAAAGCCGCGGATAACATTTTTGTTAAGGAAAATGTCGCTTCAAATGACCCAAGGAACCTCCCATTTTCGGCTCCTAGGGTAGTTTTGGGACACCCTGTAGAGCAGCAGTTTCCAACCTAGGAAACCGCCAGACTTTTGTGGTAAAAAATTAATTTTCAAAGTAAAACGAATTTCTAAAATGAGTCTATAATATTGTATCTATTACAAATATAAAATGTAGAGAGGCGCGGAAAAAGAAACCTTTTTTCTGGGAGTCGTAGTAGCGTTGAAGATATGTAAGAATAATGGGGTCTTGGTTTCGTGTAAACCGGATCATCCGTCCCGTAGAAATTCGCTGGAAATAGTACAGGGTCAGTTTCCGAACAGATTTCTCTTGTCGACATTGATATGAGAAAATCTGTAAACACGAAACTGTTTGTTCAACACGTTCGCTACTAGCGTCGCACACGTGTGACGTACATGATCTCGTAGTTTACCCGTCGGATCAAGATCAGCTTGGACGTAATACCCACGAATTTAAGGAACAGTAAAATCCTGTCGGACGCATTATTCGCGACACGCGATACGTTCTCTGCATCGGCAACGGCAACTGGAGTCCGTAAAACACACACAGGAAGTGCAGCGAGCTAGCTCTAAGGTCAGCGAACTATCGATCCTTCGATCTGATATTCTAGCACCGATAGTAGGGGGCGGAGAGGGTGGCGCATGATCTCGTAAAAAATGTTTTATCGCGATCGACGGAACACAGTCGCGGCCATGCGTGTATCAAAGCTTGTATTGCCAGCGAGAAGTTCGATCGACGTCTCCGCGACGGATCCTCGGCGATCGAGAGTTCTGGAGACTCGAAAATCGATTCCGGAAATCGCTGGTGTACCCGCGCGACCCGATATCATCCGAATAAACTGCAGGCGCAAATCATAGGTGTCCGGAAGTTTGTCGGTAAATCGTCCGAGTTATCGCACACCGACGCCAGACTCTCAAGTTACCCTCGAAATGTAAACACAGAATGCATTCCGGTGAATTTCACGCGACTCTCTTGGAGAAACGACACAAACTCGTGTGAGAACCAATTCCCAGAGTACAATGTAGGGCATTATTCAAATAGAATTTTGTTTGATCAAACCGGAGCGATATAGAAACTTATCTTCCTTCTTTGTAAATCGAGTGGTCTGAAAACAATTAAAATATACTTTATATTCCATATGCAGATCAGCGATTCTATTCGCAGTCATCAATCTGGCATCTTCTTCTTGTTTGAAATATCGAAGAATTCGATTTATAAAGTGAAGCACCCTTAGAAAGCGGTGAACAAGTGATGAAACGTTAAGTGCTAGTAAATGGTAAATGTTATTTTTGTCAAGAACATGTTTCACAACAGCCAGTTCGAAGGTTCACTTTTTGCCTGTGTAAAGTAAGACGGTTTAGAGCTCGTGCCATAATCTGGTATTGAAATTGCCGGGACCCGGTCTATTAACGGGGAAAATCGACACTCCAGAAAAAAATTACAGGTTTACTGCGATTGGGGTACAAAAACTAGAGCTTATGAATTTTAATCTAGAATATGCACCCGGTGACCTTTACAGAGTTTCTCGTCCCAAATGAAAGTCGGACTCGCGTGTTTTATTTTCTCGAAAACCGAGGATAATAATAAAAAGACCCCGCTTCCAGATTCGAATTGGAGATGATAAATTTTAAAGGGACCGCCGAATGAATTTTTAATTTGTTCGAGAGTATATAATTTACTTGGGTTTTGTCTCGTATCATTTTTTAATGTCGGGCTGCACATGACGTAGACGTCAAGGGCTACTCTTCATATTTTATTGCCAGAAATATGGTTGACAAATCTAAAATGACTTCCAATTACGTCAGCGATGTATTTTTATAGCTGACGTAGTAAAACGCAAATTATACTGAAGCTAGCGAGAGACTAACAGTAGCTTATCTGGCTGCTGTCTACCCTCCACTCGCCTAATTTAGTTCTCAGGCCCAGGGACTATTCATGCTAGCACTAAATTGAAGTGAACACTCGACTGCAAAGACCTAAGTCTCTCTCCCTTGCCTCCGCGCCATGATGCGTCGCGTGATTTCTTACAGTTTATTCCATGACTAAGCACGCAAGACTTGTTTCGATAATAAAGAAATTACTTTAATAACTTTGCAATATTTACAAGCGAAAAATTTGCTTTCCCTCCGACGCATATAACCTGGCGAATTACGTAATTGGTGAACCATTGTACGCGGGACACGTACTAATACGTTTTCCCATATAATGTCATACAATCACGGTAACAATGCCTACTTTAAATAAATGTAACTCTTGGGTGAATACAAATATTGCTCATTCAACAAAACCAAAGTAGAATTTTATTTCGGTTTAAAGAAAATACATATGTACATATTTATTAGACTGTGTTCAGAATCTCCAACAGGAGGCAGACACGATATTTGTAAGACGAGGGGTCAATCAATATAATTTTTATTATCAATATTCTCGCGGTGCACCGATAAATGTTTCGTTGGCGAACAAAATCATCAAGATCTCTCTGTTCATATACTGTTCCTTTTAATCATATGTTAATATTATAATATCTGTATTTCTTCAAGAAACCTATTCTGTTTTGTAATCTTCATACTCTGTATTATATATAGTGTATTTCTGTTTTGAAACAATGTTGTAATAAATCTCATATGAGATTTTCTATAATAAAAAAAAAAAAAAAAAAAAAAAAAATCATCAAGATTCGCTCATTACTACAGGTGACCCTATGAACACGAAAATAAAGACATCGTAAAGCAGTAGATCCCGCCATCCTTCGTGACAATAGAAGCTCAGTTTGTGAATTCTCTACGGACCCTTCTTTCAAAAGCGCATACAAGCGAGGTCGATGGAACAGTTCGAAATTTGCCGGGAATTCGATATTAAAAATATCGATTCATTCGCGGTCCATTTTAAGAACAAGACCCAGCGCGCGAACCTGTTCGAGAAGCCCGCCAATCGCAAACTACGTGACACGGTGTTAGCTACAAATATCTCGATTTTTGCGACCGCTTCCAAATTCGGAACAGGGCCGAACTAGCCGAACAACGTATTGATCGTATAATAGGTTGCTCGGTACACCGGTCGCACGAAGGCTCGGCGAGGCTTTGCCGCAGGACGTGGAAATTGCAGTAGAGCACACTTAAATTTATAAAATCTGTTACACCGAAACTTACTCGACTCATCCCCACTTTTCCGAAAAGAGAATAGAACGACTAGCGGGAAAGAGACAGGCGTACTTCGAAAGTGATCAGTAGACTGCGGATCTTTATGCAAAATAAAAATGGTTTTCATTGATT
The DNA here is from genome assembly GCA_916610235.2 of Lasioglossum morio. Lineage (NCBI taxonomy): Eukaryota > Metazoa > Arthropoda > Insecta > Hymenoptera > Halictidae > Lasioglossum > Lasioglossum morio. The sequence goes on along the minus strand of OU744334.1, from coordinate 2,937,043 downwards.
ATGAGAAGCAGGAGTAACATAAAAATTGACGTAACAACAAACAACGTTTAGTGTCCGCGCACTGACTTCGCCTGCGAGAAGGGCTGGCAAACGAAACGTTAAAAATGGTGTCGGCCTTGAATGCGGATCGCACCTTCGAGCGTAATTTTATACATATAGGCACAGCTGCAGTCACGGATCGCTGTATCTAATCTATCGCCGATAAAGTCCCGGGCTCTGTGAACGCAACAACCGCTATGTAATTTCAGCCTGCGGGCCTGACTCGATCCCCCTCCCTCTCCCTCGATCGCTCTACCATTGCCCTTAACTGAAATTCCATACGAGTAGCCAATTAGAAATAAGTCGGGATGTTTTCTCGACACGCTCAACTTCGTGATACTTATAATTAGACTGCGAATGAAATTCAAAAATCGTTAAAAAAAATTTCAAAATTCAAGATGTCAATATATGATTTCTCCTCTTTCAAAATCATTAAAGCAAGAGTTAGCATTCAATTTAGCTTCTATTTCAGGCAATCTATGTAGAGACAATTTTTATTTTGCATAAAGATCCGCAGTCTACTTACAATAAATTAGCAATTTGTTTTCACGTCCGTTTCCTTTTTAATCGTGCGTTAATTAGAGCTACTTGGGCGGCATTGAGTCGCAGTGGCCAATGGAGACGTAGCTGTATCGTTGCCCGAAAAATAATAACTCGCTGGTCGGTTCTCGTCGGATTCTCATTCATCCGTTGCGCAAAAATCCCCGAGTTGTTACCAGGGCATACTTTCCAGAAGTAAATTAAGAGAAAAATGACGGTCTTTCTCGCCGGCGCGCGTCATAAAAGTTGCTCGACCGAGGAAGAACTCCGAGGAAATAAAAAGATGTAACTTCAGCGGCGTCCGAATGAATCGGACGCTGCTCGCTGATCCTTTATATGGAAATATTTCGAATAACTTTTCTTCGCTCGGCACGTTACGGCGCGGACGCGCTGTCATTCCAGTTTTATTTCTAGAATTTTCATTCGCGCTCGCAACTACCATCGAAATGATCGAACGTGGTCTTCTTGGCTCTGCGAGGCCTCCATTTTTTTCGTGGATACTTATTATTATTACTTATTTATTGCTTTAATACATAGAAGGTTCATATAGCATGTACGTTAAAAATTATACAAAATATATGATTATGTTACAATATGGCTTAGTGTCTAATTAGTTTTCTAGGTTACAACTACCTCATTGAAATTAAATTTCCATTGAGAGCATATCTTAATGAAAGCAGAGTTTTCAGATTGCCTTGCAAACACGACAGATACTCGCGATGCTCGATAATCAAGATGTTAATCCACTGTACTGCCTATCTACATCCAAAATTTCGAGTCGGTTCGTCAGCTGGTGCGCGCATGATTCAACAGCAAACAAACTCCGAGACAACATTTCGCGAAATACCTGTGCTCGGTAAACTGCGGATTTTCTGTAAACTCGGTGTAGCAAATTCCTTGATAAAATTTCGCGATACTCTCGATGATGAAACTCGATAAATAAGTATCTGAAAATTGTCTTTAAATGGTGCCAGAGAATAGCGCAGCGCGAAGAAATCCGGTATGATCGAACGGACCTGATGTTATTATATTTTTTGGTGGCACCTAACCTAACTCCAGGATCGAAGGGATCGATGCAAGAGGGTTGAGCCGATTTTCAGGGATCCGTGTGAACCGACAAAATATTCAGATTTCGCGGGGACGATGCAATTTCGTGCCGGAATTCGGGTAACTGGCGCCAATCTACGTAGATCCAGCTACAGATCGGTGACACTGCTGCGATTATGGCGAAAATCGTGGACCAGGAAACGCGGAGGAGCGTCGTCGACCGTCAATGAGTTTGCAGACGACCATCGCAAACGGTGGTCGCTTTACAAATCCGATAATGCCGAATACCATCGACGACGCCGCTTGTTTATGGATTATTGTCGCGATACAAAGCCCGAGGAACGCTCGCATCCCTGTGCCGCGTGTGAGCAATAGTGCACCCCTTAATTTTCAACTTTCGATTCTCTTTGGTCCTAGGGTTTGCTTTATTCTGTACTGTAACCCAATTTTTTACCACGTTTTTATTAGCTCGCTTTCTTGTTTGTGTGTTTGTGTGTTTGTGAGTTTGTGAGTTTGTGGGTTTGTTTTTTTAATTAAATCTATCGATCCCTTTATTATCCGTCGTGTAAAAGTACTCACCCGAGATCATCGAAATATCAATACTTCACGAGACATTTAATTGACATTTTTTGTTAGAGTAAACGCAGCATTTCTTGTAGCAGGTAAAGAGTAAAGTGCAATTGAACATGGCGAGTGCATCAGTGCATACACGTAAAAAATGAGGTCCTAGGACTTTAGGACGTATAATGCCACATGATTTTTCCCTCTATCATTTTTTTCTATTTTTATTTAAAACAGAGAAATAAGTATTTTAATTTAAAATGTAGATTTAGGTTTTTACTTTGATTAAAGATGATTATCTCATTAAGTGAAATTCGCTTCTTTATTAAATATATACATATTAGATTTATTAGATTCTCAGAAAATCCGCATTGATGACTAACTTGTTTTGTACATCCTACTGACTAATAGCAACGCAATCATCGTATGTAGTTTGCATTATGATTAGTCAGTTCTGACTCACATCTGCGGTGAAGAACGGAAAGACGAAAGAGAAACCAGAAACGAAATGTTGATCACTGTAGCTAAGGACCACTCCAGCATAGGAGCGTTTCACGAATCCGCGCGAGCTCGAATAAATCAGAACAGCCGGTGCGCACGGAACTCCAGCGTCACAATGTTTCTTATATGGCAGCTCGCGCCCTCTTGACAGCACATTGACACGGCCGTCGACGTAATTTCCTCCCTGTCGTAATATATGTTTGCCCCGGATTGATTTATCACGTCTTTGCGCGCTTTTATATTGTGCAGGTTTGACGGCGTTCGACGCTTTCGGCAGCCCAACTGCAAGGTGTGCAATAAATTATTTCGCCAAGACGAAATTGTACTTTCCCGATGCACCGTTCCCTCTCGGCAAAATTCAACGACAATTTATTTTGTGTCTTGGGAGTCCGTGCGATGAATGATGTGTTCGGGTTCCTGTAAATCAAAATTGGATTTCGAGGAGGTTACAGTGTACTACGCTGTAACAGTAACTCCTAAGGATTATTAATAGACAGCAGATTTGATGCGTTTACAACGAAAACGAGTAGATTTAATTAAAAACATTAAAAGCATTAGACGAATTGAAAAATACTATTACATTATTTTCGACCCAATGAACGTATTAAAAAAGAAAATCAATTTTTATTCTTAGTTGAAAATTCTTTCAGAGAATAAAATAATATTCAGCCCTTTGCTGGAGCTTATTTTTAATGCAAGATAACTTTTACACAAAATAACTCGGTTTTAATTCCCTGCGAAAATTGAAAGAGTCTATTTGCTCGAATTTTGCTCAGCTTGGTCTCTTCCTCTCTATGTTTGTTTATCTCATTCAGTTAGTCCCCACGTTTTAGTTATTTACTATGACTATTTAGTCTTTTGACCCGGGTCGTGTTTTCGCTAACTATAATCTTACACTTTACCTTCTAGTCTTATGCCAGTGTATGAAGGAAACTGAAAAATTTCTAAAGAACTATAGCAGAGTATAATAAAAGAATAATGCAAATTACGCTTTGTAAACGTGAAAATGGGACTTTTGATTGATTGGTATTTTATCTAGCTGTTGATTACTGAAAAAGCCCATCTTCGCATTATCGAGAAATGAGAAGGCGAGAAGGGTAGAAACGGGTCTACCCTTAAGGGAGAGGGTGAACGACGGCCGAAAGTAATCTCGCACAAATAAATTCCGGCTAGGTTGTTCGCGGGGCTTGCGAATAGAAGATCTAGTAGGAATTTGGAACCGGCTTGAAGTCGGACAGGCCAGGCGTGGTCGTGTGTAAAAGTAAATTCGAATGTGCGATTCATCCAGGGATAGGGACTGCAGGCGGCGCTAGTTTCATGCGGGATTATGCAAAACCGATTTAGTAAGCGCTATAATAGCGAGGAAACTTACGAGGCGAGAAGATAATGCGAGGAACGAGGGCGGAAGTGCATTGTCTTGTTCCGGCCAAAAGGGTTTCGCCAGTTTAGTTTTCCCGCCATCGTTCTTTCAGATATCTGGGACTGATAGGACGTATTTTACGACCGTGTAGAATTTAAAAGTCCTCTCCGGTGCTGGCTTACGGTAAAGTACGATATTCCCAGTCTTCGGTAATCAGGTGAACTCGGGCTGACATAAAAGCCAAACAGCATCGACGGGACCAACGATATTGATTCGAGGCATCGCGGCTGATCGATTTATTCTGTTACGCTATCTGCATCAGCTATGCAAACGTAGACATTCTCGAAATAATATTTAACACGTCTACAAACGAGAAGTAAAAACATTGAGAAATAGATTCGTCTGCATATAGAAATATAGAAAATTCGCTGCACTATTTCTGGACTTCACTATTTCTGGCGGTTAATAGTTCTGCAGGATTAAACAGGATCTTTTTCGAGGAAGTTGGAGGAGTTAATTATTCGCAAATTTCCACTGATTTATTTAGCAGATTCAGCGTTTCGAAGCAGACGCAACCGATACACGGATCCGTGGATTCACGGAACACGATACGAGCACGATCGAACTCATTAAACTCCGCGCACACCACTGCACACCCGTGAAATCGCTACACTGATGACTACTTCATGGAATCACGGAATCGTAAAATCGACGACCTAAAGGATTTCATGCAAACATCGTTTTCGCGAGGACCTAGATAGTTACATAAAACCATGACAGTGTTAGTCGCTTTGTACATTCGATCTTCTACGTTTTTCATGAGAAATATATTTCACCGCATATCTTGGTAACTATTGCAGTCACGTTTACATTAACGCCCGTAGTTTCGGCTGCAATAGTTTCGAAGATATTTGATCAAGTATGTTTCTTACGTCCAGCGTTCAAGTCTCGCCTCAGGTTTGATCCCATCAAATAACGCTAGATAACAAAATTATTTAATGAGATAAAATCAAGTTGGTATGTTCATGATTTTATGAAAGGAGTGCGCGTTTCAGCGACTTGATTTAACTTCCGTGAAAATGGGAATTTCGCGAATCGTTTCGCGGGCTTCTTATCCAGATCCGTTTCGGTTAAGGCGCTAAAAGGAAACGGCCGATCAATCGGGACGCTCTCGGTCACGGGCTTCAATTTTCCACATGCATATCTCAGCAAGAGTTTGCTTCCGGGCAGCGGCGGCGCGGCGCCGGGCTTCACTGTGGTTAAACTTAACATCCCGCCTTCGATGGCCAGCGTTATTGACATGAATGGCGCAAAGCAACAATGCTACCGCTTTTTTCGTGTTCAATTCATCTGGTAGCTCTTTGTCCGACGAACGTGGCGCCGCGGTTCGATCCAACGCAATCTCGTTTCATTGTTAACTACACATCAAAGAAACCGCTGCGCTCACGCTAGTTCATCGGTACTTGTTCCGTGCCACTGTAAACGGCTGTTATATTACATGTTTCGGTGGTTTTTACCGAGAGAGAAAAAAATGACACGGCTTCCTTTCGCGGAAATCGCTGACAATTTCCCCATCCCGCGGAAAACAGCTCGCGGTTCTGAACGCCTTTCGACGGCCAATCAATACTGTGGTGAAAAAATTGATATTCGACAATAAACTCTTTGGGGAGCCCGGAATAAGGCAAATATTTGTGTTTTGTTCTGCAGCGTTCGATGCGGTTCCCGCAATGTTGATCCGCGCCGCAAGGGAAAAGTGTAAAATAATGTTGTACGGCGACTCGGACGTTACTAAATGATTTTATATCAAATAAATTATCAAACATTTGAGTGTCGCACGAGTAAATTGCATCAGTTTAATCCTCGTGTAACTACCAACTTCTCTCAACTACTTGTCAATGTTTCTCTAAAAATATTGCTCGCTAATATATTAAAGTATGGTCTTAAAATGAGAATTTCTACAAATATGTCGAATACAAAAGCTTTTAAATAATCTATACATTTTGGTTGGCTACGTAAGGGTTCAAATGCATAAAATGAAAGAAATCATATAGAATGAAAATATTCCGAGTGCAAACGGTTAAATATTTAGTTTTTTTTCTCATTCATAATTCTAACATGTTGAGCATAGAACACCGACATTCTAAAATTCTTTCAATCACTTTACTAGTTTCAATATTTTTAGATATGCGCATAAAATCCGCAGCGGAGTAACAACATTTTTCATTTCTGAGCGACCGGATTGATGGTCGCGACAACTGTGCGTTCCGTAACATTTTCAATCCATTTTCTTTCGAGTCGATATCAGTATCAATATATACGAAGCGGCTGGAATAGAGGAAAGATATTTCTGTACGTCACTATTCTCCACGATGATGCGCACAATGAATCACGCTCGGTTGTCTCGATCGTGGATTCGTGTCGAGACACGACACACTGATCATCGTTTAATTTTTCATCGACACTAATGCGCTCCTTTCGATTTAACAAACGAGATGACGTGTGCTCTCTCTCAAAAGAGAGAGAGAGAGGGAGAGAGAATGAACATGCTTATTGATTCGCAGCATAGTAAAGTTTATCGGACGAAAAGCTGTCTTATCGTTCGCGCGCACGTGTATACGTGTGCGGTGTGTTCGAAAGGAGCCACCAACGCTTTTATCTCGTCGGGTACATTTTACCCGATATACGTGAAAAGATAAATATACACAGGTCACCTACGTGCAACGAATTGATTCCGCAGACTTATCGGATTTAGTCCCCGTTCGACTTACCTCGCCGTTTGCTTATCTTTTATGGCCGATACTCGCCTGTTTCGCACTCGAAAGGCTGTTGACCGCATTAAAAATTTTATTTCGCCAAGCTTTCTTATCTGTCCGACCGAATTATTCGTCTATATTTCCATCTCGCGATCCGTATCGCCTCGATTTCACAATCCTTTTCGTTGACGCTCAGCGAATTCGCGATCGGAAAAGCGACGTGTTTGAACGTACATGACGATATTAGTGAAAAATTTATCTCAAGATTTTTCAACGAGATACCTTGTATGGTATGGGATTAGATCCAGTTACAAAATGTCTTTCTCACAATATTAATAATGTTCTCGTTATTCACTGTACTCTGTAACAGTCTGTAACATTATGTTGTGATAAGTTTCATAAGAGATTTCCTAATAAAAGAAACGTTCTAGTTCAAGAGCTGGCTGCGTAAAAAATCAGTGCGACAAAAATGTTGAACGTAAAACAAGCATAACGTGCTAAACATCTCCGATTTATGAGAACCATGCGTCTCCATTTCGTGAAAAGTTGCACAGATACGAAATGGGCCCTTCCGTCACTGCGCATTTTTATCAGTACGAATTTGCATGTCAATGCGCCAAGTTATGCAGAAATGTTGTCCGTTATTCAAATATTGCTACGATTTATGAATCCTGTTAAGCGGGGGTTACATATACCAGCAGCGATCGCTTAAATTTGCAAAATCTGTTGCGCTTTCATTTCCACGACCCACCCTTCTCCCGGCGTACTTCAAAGTCCCTTCGCAAATTTAACCTACAATTAATCGCACTGCGCTTTATACGTAACTGGTCGCATAGAGTTTTACATCACTTCAATATAAATCAATTTTTAGCGATGGACACTTTTGCTGGAAACATTAAATTGAAATTTTAGAGATTGTAAATACTACATGCGAGAAATTAAAAGTAAAGGTACCTCGAAATGTACCTCGTTGCCGTTCGAAGACGAAGATCGTATATTATATTATACCACGCGTGAGCGTCTAACACTTGATTAAACAAAACCACGCTCGCCGGTGATAAGAGTTCAGAGCTCAGCTAGCTGGATTCTTACAAACAAATAGTTGAATCGACGTAGTCCACGAGATTGAATAATCAAAAGAGGATTCTGCATTTTGCTGTAGATTCCGGGTGCCCTGCCTCGAAGCACAATAAACTGTGCTTTGGTTCGAGCTTCGAACGCTTCAAAGAGAGATGAAAAACAGTATTTCCATTCGGCAGTTTCTGCGAAAAATTTCAGATAAAACCGACGCAAATATACCAGCAGTCCCGGCGCTTGCCGACACGCTTTAATGATTACTTTTAGCGTTTTACTGGATACAGGGCGAAACGCGTAACAAACAGACAATTATTCTTTTAGAAAATATCGAAGCCATACTTCTTAAGTCGATTGCGAGAAACAGAGATCCAAGAAAAATGAATTTATCCTCTTATTGCCTTCAGTAAGTCGAAAATGAACCTCTTATATTATTAAACTCTTACCGTATCATTTTCTTTGCAGTTACAGTGATTAAAAAATTGAGAAGTTTCCATAGTCTCGATCAGCAACATTGTGTGGGCTGATTTCATCGGAGATGAAACGGCCACGGTAATTGACTCTAATTCATAAACTGACACAAGGGTTCCGTTGCTGTCCGAACTTCGAACTGTTCGTACCTGAGGCATTATCACCAATTCCCGCGTTTATTAGAACGTATTTGAATTATGCGCAGGGCCGCCCCAAGAGGAAGGACAATAATATTAGTCTAAACTTCCGCGTGCCCGCGAGTCGCATCTGCGCCGCAAAAGATTAACCCTGCAGCGCTCGTAGCTGAATCAACTTCGGCCGATACCCAAGTTTCGTCGGAACGCGATTCGAACTAAGCTGCAATGGCGGAGAATCTGAATCCCTAATATTTCAACATTACTTTCCGTCTATCCGACTCGAGTACAATTGAATTTCTATGCTCTTAAACGATTTCCAAACTCATAATTCCAGCAACATAATTTCACCATTCACTTTACGAAACATTCACACAAGATTCATTGCGAGTGACGCGCGAGTTTAAATCGATTCGACCGGAATCGAGTAAAAGGTGTTCCCGTGAAGAATTCGTTTTTCAAAGTGGCCTATAGTTTCCTTTCCTATAACAATAATTCTCGTGAATAAAAAATGTCCAAAAAACCTGTATCGAATACAATTAAAGTTGCTACACAGTGCGGATACTAAAAAAAATTTTATGGCCCATAAATGCATGAAGATCTACAGTGTAGTCATCAATCTGGAGCGATTGCAGTCGAGTGGACGGCTATAGCCTGTTTTTTTTTTTTTAAATGACCTGACGTACACCGTTGGTCATTAAAACTGTCCACCCCACTCTAATAGCTTCAAATTGATGATATTTGGATGCTCGAAATAGAATAGCTATTGTGACTGTCGCTGTATCTCTGCGATCTTTTTCCGGAAAATTGATATACAGTATGAGTAACGATCATACATTAAGTCTCTTCTTTCCCGGAGAATAGTATAAAACATTCAAACTCCACGCGTCTCATAATTTAATAATTTCTCGGCTATGTGACTCGTGCGCGTGTCACATATTTTTTAACCGCGATAAGTTTATGTATTGTATGCGCGACACGTTCTAGTACGTTTTGCGTATGCGAATGATTAAGATGCGAATCTCTATTTGCATGGAATGCTATTAAAATAGTGCGTTTCAGCGTAAGGTGAGCAACCCGAGAAGATCAAATGGAAATGTATTAGGTCGTTCACCAGTCGTCGATCAGAATATCCTAAAACTTATTCCAAACGGTAAAAAGTTGGCTTTCATTTTCCTCGAGAAAACAAAATGGCTTTCCGAACGACCTAGTACATTTTACACGAGGTAATTTTCTTATTTTGTCTCATAAAACCACCCATCGTGACTCGTGTCGTAAACCTCGTTCAATGCCAATTCTACTGACGATTCTCATCCAAAAGAAACAACCCCGAAGACATTCTACATTACCGGCCAATCTGCACTAAAACTGTTAATGCCTCGATAGAACGCAAGGAAGAATAACCAGCGAATCGCTGAGCGGTCGACGCCGCTATCAGTCTATTCGCAGAACTTTTAATTGTCGAAAATGAGACCTGAGACTTTCCGTTTACATTAAGATTCGCCGGGTGTCCCGAGTCCTCGGTTCACCCCGCGGCGCTTAACCGTGTTGCAACTACTATATTTCTCGTCGCTAAATTCCATCCTCAAAGTGCACGCCTGAAACATTCGGATCTCCATCCGAACTCAGCGTTAAAGTTTAATGGCCGCCTGTTTCGCTGGCGAAAATACAGGTTAACGTCGCGCAACCTCGGCGTCGCTTGTCGTCATCGTCGCTCTCTGCAGAGTCGCAATCAAGGGAGTATAACTCCCGCGACAACTTGTTGACCTGGGACATAAATAATACTCCAGCCCTGACGAAGGCACTCGGCATCAACACCCACGGCAGACATACGGCCTATCGGTTTTGCCAACTCTCTCTGTATCTCTCTCTCTCTTTCTCTCTCTCTTTCTCCCTCTCTCTCTCTCTCTCTCTCACTCTCCCGACGCGTTCTAAGATTTAGCGACGGCTTAATATAACACCCGCGCGGAAGTTACATCCAGATCACGGGTAAACTAGTTTCGCGAAAGTTTCACCGGCACAGATGGAATCGTGCCGGTTATACGGGTGTGCAGGACACGTCCCAGGACCCACCCCCGCGCACACGTGTGCACACGACCCTCCGGTAAATACCGGGTGGTGGGTGGGTAGCGTTCGATGGAATATCAGATTATAAGAAGTTACCAACGGTGGCGGCTGTAGAAAATTTGGATTTCGTTGTGGCATGACGCGTCGTCTCGCCTCTCCCGCGGGAACATTACAGTAAATAATTCATGAAAGCCAACGAGACTAATCTACACGTAAATCTAGTTCGTTCAAGTTCCACGTAAGTGCGGCGCGAAGCAGTTCGCGGAGCCACGCGTGCTACCTGGCCAACACGAAAATCTACCAACGACGAGGAATATCGAGGAACGTCCGTGTCTGATTCTATCTTTTTATTAAACCCGATTACGACATGCCGCGGCTCTCTCCCTCGGACCGAGAAATTTCATTTTTGTAATTGGACTGCTTGTTGCGCCACGGAATGTGGAACCGTGTTTAGCATGGTTTTATTCTTTCGTACGGCGCGAGCGGTTTTCGAAATCGATACACGTCCGGAGTTTCGCGGACTTCGATTTCTACTCGGTGTCTATTGTTTCCGTGAAATGTTACTAGACTGCTTGGAATCGTACTGAATTCTGTCGTATTTTACTTCCTAGTATTTTTTGAACATTTTTTAAAGTCATTATTGCATAAGATCCGCAGTCTAGAGGTTGGAGGGAGAGTCTTCTTCAGCAATATGTGTTTCTGATTTAAAAGCAAAATTACAACAGAACTTCCCTACAACCTAATACAATAATATTTTGAGAAAAACTTCTAGAAGCATTCAAAACACAAGATTTACCAACGCCGACTCCGTGCAATTAATCTCGACACCGAAGAAACAATAAAGAATGATGTTTCATAGCAACGGAGTCTTTCGCATTTCCCCGTCACACAATTCCCTGGAAGTTACACTCGAAAAATGATTGCAAACCGAGCAACCATTATTTCACTGTGTCTTTAACAATTGCTCGCTTCAAATCGAATATTTCTAGGTAGCAATTTTCGAATAAAAGCGTTTCCAATCTTAAGTTCGCGAAAGCTGTAGGTACCTACTCCTTCGGACGAGATTAATTTATTTGGTATCGACCGTCTTCGATTCGATCAGGCTCGCGCGATGTCGAGCAAACCCGATCTCGTATTTTCGTTCGAGGGATGAAGAGAGAGAGAGAGAGAGAGAGAGAGAGAGAGAGAGAGAGAGAGAGAGAAAGAAGAGCAGGAAATCTGTTCGGATAGAGCCCGCGGAATGGGAAGTTAACTGGGTGCTTCTTCCTCCCGGCATATCCTGTGTCCGGATTCATGTGTCGGATTCGAAAGTTCCCTAGGCAAGTTTATCTAAGCGGTAAGAGTGGAAGGAGATTCGACGTTTCGGTACACAGAATCGCACCAGTTACTTAGAGGCGGCCGCGTTCCCTCGCGTTTGTGTACGAGGAATAAGCAACAACTTCGGCAAAGTTTAATGACGTGCATGAAGGCTGGAATCAGCAAAGCGCTTTGCCCGAAACAATTTCCTCGAGCTCGGTACAAAGCTGCCCCTCCCCAGCCCCCGATGCATGTGTACGTCCGCCTGTATCAGTAAACTGTAATTTTCCAACGCTCTACAATTTATCAGTCCCGAGAACTTTTCGGCACGGTGACACTGATCAAGACTCGCCAAGAACGAACTTGAATCATACCTTACCTGACTGTTTCCGATGCGCGTTGGAATCAGTTACGCCAGATCGAATCGAACTCCCCGAAGTGGTTGACTCCACTCTCTAGAGGCTGTTGGGACGGTTTAGGGAGGGGGTATAATCATTTCGGGACCGATTAGAGAAAGTAAGAAGATCTTCAGACGTTTTACATAAATTTTTAGATGCGTCTGTTTATTTGATTAACACTTAGAAGTCCAGTGGTGATTCTGAGGCGCCATTAAAAATTGCTGTACCATTATTAAAAAATAGTGAGCGGTGCCTAATCAATTACTAAATGCTTGTTTATTCGTTTACTGTTTACTGTGATTACTGTGTGCTTGTCTTGTCTGTCTGACCGATTTCTTTCAAGATAGAGACACTTCGCTTTGATCTTCGGTTCGCCAGTGAAATCGTGCCCGTGAAACTTTGACCGACTGTGTTAGTTAATGTTTCAATCCTAGTACACCGATCGAAGTAGCTACCGTCTATCGATATGGCTGTTCATACTAGACCTTTCTTGCGTATTGATGGCTAGTGACAGGAGCAATCTGACGGTGTATCCATTAACACCGATACGTATCGAATTCCATGGTTCGTGTTGTGCTACCGGACACACGTCCGGGACTGTTGCCTTTGAATTAGTAACGCGGACTTATCGATACTCCGGTGCAGAGGAAACCTATTTAACAAGAAAATAATTGTGCACACTCGTAGATACCTCTACTGTTATAATAGCTCATACAATACCTGAATATTGTAGTATGGAATTATTCTAGGTCGAAAGAAGTGTTTAGTTTTCAAGTTAAAATAGCACCGAGTAAAAAAAGTTCAAGAATTTCAAAACTGTTTCAATAATGAAACGACAATTTTGACTGGCGATTTTGATTGAAAATTATCCTGATTAATGTATTAGTTGCTTTTCAAAAGAATTCCACGATAAGAAATAAATTGTCCGTTGCAGCTTTTCACGAATTTCGTGCACGAAGGAAACCGGGAGAGTATCGCACATGAATTTCCGAGGTGAAGAGCATAATCACGAAGTGGGTGTTGTAATGAACGAATCTACGAGCGACGTCTCGCCGAGTATTCTGAATAATCGTCGCGATAAATTCCATTCCCTATCCAGGAAGCAACAATTATCGAGTTCGCAAACGAGGCCTGGGTTGGTTCAAGCCCTACGGTGTTCGCGCGAGATATATTCGCAGATTATTGGAATCGACCCGACACGGTTCGATTTATATCGTCCCCCGAAAACTTCCTTTTCTCCTGTGCCCGTTGGCGTCATTAACGGATACGCAGCCGCGATATCCCGTTTTCCGCGACGGTAATGGCAAAAATCCAATCATAGCACCTCGTAATCGCCTTCAGTGTTTCAAGCGCCCCAGCATTGTTATCTGTTAATTTATTGTTCTGATAAATCGTGCCGGCACGAATCTCTGCTCGTTAAGCGCGCGTGCGCGTAGACCTTGCCATAAGTGAATAAATGTACAGACGATGCACAAGCTGCGAGCGTATCAACGCTGAAGTTACGTGGCTCATTATCTACACGCTGAGAAATGCGATAGTTTACGGGCCCGGGCTCAAGAGGCAAATTAAAATGCTTCTCGAAACATTTCCTCACGTATATCCACCTTGAAAATGGCTGAATTACAGTATGAATTTCATAATTTTCAAATTTATAACGCTTCCTCACTGTAATATTAATTCTCCAGGAAAGGCGATCGCACAACATACTGATTTTAACGAGTGCTTCGAAATTTGTTACTTATTTTGTCTTTCACAACACAACTCACATTCGTTTGAAACATTTTTTCGTAATAGGTGTACCGGTTAATTCGTGCGGTTTTCTAACACATGGCGTAACTTGACTTTTATTCCAGTGATTCACCTTTACAAATATGAGTTGGAAAGCTACTTTCATATAGTTTCAGACTCAGTATGTGTCATTTAGCTGAAGCGTAAACAACAATCCTGTTTTTACTCTGAAAATGTCGAATTTCGTTCCGAATAAAGTGTTTTTGCGGGGAGTACTTCTTCATTACTTTAATATGAAGAAAAAGGCTGCCGAAAGTCATCGTATTTTGGTGGAAGTGTATGGTGTGCATGCTCTAGCTGAGCGTACGTGCCAGAAGTGGTATGCACGGTTTAAAAGTGGCAATTTTGACTTGGAGGACGATGAACGGCCCGGACAGCCAAAAAAGTTTGAAGATCACGAATTGGAGACATTGCTCGACCAAGATCCATCCCAAACGCAAGAAGAACTTGCAAAATCACTTGGCGTCGCTCAACAAACCGTTTCCGATCGTCTAAAAGCAATGGGAATGATCCGGAAGGTAGGCCATTGGGTGCCGCATGATTGAAGCCAAGAGACGTCGAACGCCGATTTTTCAGTAGTGAACAACTGCTTCAACGGCACAAAAGAAAAAGTTTTTTGCATCGAATTGTCACTGGCGATGAAAAGTGGGTCCATTACGATAATCCAAAACGTCGAGCAACGTATGGATACCCCGGCCATGCATCATCATCGACGGCCGTTCAGAGTATTCATGGCCTGAAGGTTATGTTGTCTATTTGGTGGGACCAGCTGGGTGTGATCTAATATGAGCTGTTGCAACCGAATGAAACGATCACAGGGGAAGTCTACCGACGACAATTGATGCGTTTGAGCCGAGCACTGCGCGAAAAACGGCCGGAATATAAACAAAGGCACGGCAAGGTAATTTTGCAACATGACAATGCTCGGCCACATGTTGCAAAGGTCGTCAAAACCTACCTTGAAACGCTCAAATGGGATGTCCTACCCCACCCGCCGTATAGTCCGGACCTTGCGCCATCCGATTACTATCTCTTCCGATCAATGCAACATGGCCTGGTTGACCAGCACTTCTCCAATTATGAAGAAGTCAAAAATTGGATCGATTCGTGGATAGCGGAGAAGCCGGCCGAATTTTTGAGAAAGGGTATTCGTGAATTGCCAGAAAGATGGGAAAAAGTTATAGCTAGCGATGGACAATACTTCGAATATTAAATTGGTTAGCATTTTTTCACAATAAAGCTTCAATTTTCGAAAAAAACCGCACGAATTAACCGGTACCCCTATTACAATAATTAACTTAGGAGTTATTTGAGTCGTCGTGCTGCGAGACTCGCCCTGTATAGCTTAGATCGTTTACAGTTTACAGCTTACAATTTACAGGATCCATCGGACACTTTATGACGCGGTATTAGGTTGCAAACTCTTCCACCATAATCTCGAGTATTCGGTGAAACTTGAACTTGAGAGACAGCATTACATCGCGGAAATGCTTGCAGCCGAATCGCCATGCGCTGTAATGATATTAAGGGAACGCTATACCGGGTGCGTTACGACGATTATGTTCAAACATCGAGAAAATCGAGAACATTACAACCGGGGAATCGGTGGTGTCCGTTGCAGGAGGCAGCTACAGTTTCTCGCATAATCAACTGCGCAAGTCAACGCAGTAAGCCTCGCTCGCGGAAGAGAATTGCAATTACTACATTAAATTGACTGTGTTTCCAGGGCATTTAATGCTGCATACATCAGCCGGATTCGCGTGTACCGATGCGTTACATAACCAAGGATTAACGAGAACCGTAACTGCACTCTAAACATCTCTTACCAGACGTTCTTTCCTTTTTTTTTTCTCCATAATTTCGTAACGTCGTTCCGGGTGTTGGAACATTGTTCAAGGAATCGCACGATAAAGCGGTAACGCGTTTTAATAAAGTCTAACGGGCCAATAAATAATATGACCAGTAACGGTGATAAAAGAATATTGGTTCGACGAAACTGGATAACTGGTCCTGTGCAATAAACCTCAAGACTGCGCTTGCAATACCGCGAAAAATACGGAAGGCGTTAAATTCGTTGTTCAACGGTTTGGTTCTAGTTACGAGCACTGTACGATGCGATGAAAACATGTTTGACCTTGAATATCAAGGTCAAGGACGTTCTTTACAAGTGTTTCAATCAAAATCAAATTATTATACAAATTTACAAAATAAAAATTATCTGCATCGATTGAAAGAAATAGAAACTAAAGCAAATGTTATTTCTTCCCTTAAGTAATGAATTTAATAGTGAAGAAATCATGTACGGACATCTTGAATTTTAAAAATTTTCCAATAATTTTCAATTTTATCTACTCAATTTTGCTATAAATGCACTAATTTGAGAATACTTTAAATAGAACACTATTTTAAACATTTTTTCCAACAAATGAAATGGTGTTTCACCCAGCTTTGGTTACGACTATATCATCGCTCCCACAAAAGAGAAATTCTAGGAACGAGCAGATATCTGGCGAGCCGCGATCGAATGAACAATGCGATGAAAACAGATTTGTAATGTAACACGTGTCCGTCGAGCTGTGACATCCGATTCGTCTGGAAGACGGCCACAGGTCGTAGACACGCTGTCTGAAAATTCCGGACGAGTTTCGAATGTACTGGCAAGCTCATTTTGCGCACGTCCGCGTTTCGGAATTTAAATCTCGCGTATCCGTGTCACGCGCGACCAATCAATCGGGCTGATTTCAGCGAAATAACCGCGACGTATGCAACACACATTCTGATTTTCCTTCGGGGTGGAACATTTCCGAGTGAACGTCGAATAATTCGTTAGCTCGACCGTTGGTCCCTGTCAAGGAGTAGCACACGATCTTACAAAACTCGGAAGGGCAGCGCGAACCTAATTATGCACGTCCAGCTCTGGCCCGCGCTTGCTAAACTATTCAAGCGGATTAGCACAATGGAAAGTTAGCCGAGCAGTCTCGCGCGAGCGATAAATACGGACGTTTCAGCGATTACAAAATTAACCGAATAGGCGACTGCATAGTAATGGTGGTTCCGAGTGGCGGCTAGAAATTCGCGCAATAATCCAAGGTCGTGCTCCGCGATAAAGGGAATTCGTGATAAAGGACGCGCGGTTCGCGATGCACGATGTGCTCGAATAATGGCCACCATCGGTTTGCTGCACTATAGTACCAACTCCGGGGATGATGCTCCGAAATTTTCAGAAATACTCGCTGCTCTATTCACCGGTCGACGTCTGTGTTTTAGCTGCAATGGTTAGCGCTATCTATCTATCTGTATACAATCTATAATATATTAAATTGCCAGGTTCTATGTCCTCTGTAACGGTGAAAATAATCTAGGAACACAGAAGGGTGCTATATGAAATCCTCCAGGATCAAGTGTTGAAATGAATGCTCGATAGTAACAACGTGAATGTCTAAACAAAATTCTGGGCTTGGCGAATCGTGGTTGTCGACTGCATCGAAGAGAACTCGGTGTACGAAGGGCTAAGATGGAGCCGGAGCAATACTTTAACGATCTCCAGAAGAATCGTATCCGGGGTCCATATTGCGGCAGACAGCGTGAGCGAGCAGTTACCGAGGCAGTATTCACGAAGATGGAGAAAATATTCAAAAGCGTGTGTTCGTAGCCGGGGAATGCAGGGTTTTGTCTGGCGCGTTCGCGATATTATTGGCACTTCCGTTCTCGCAGCGGCGAAACTCTCGGAATGGAATAGCTTATGGAACGTGTTTCTTCTTTTCCCGAAACCCGTGTCAGGTGATTGTACGGCTAGGGGTAAAATTGCATGGCCAAGGATCGGCTGTCTGCATGGACCTACTAGCCAGTGAACGGAGCATGGAGCGTTCGCATAGATGCGCGAAATTCTGGGTCATTCACCGCACGCTACCACAGGCCACGCCAAGACGGGTCCCAAAGGCGGGCATTAAGTGAATCCCTCAAACAACGACGTCCAATTCGACGCGTGTGTGCGTGGTATTAACATTAACCGATCAAACTCTATCGCATCGATGGCTTTAAACGTGTCCCATGGACGCAGTCGAGCGAGATCACGATATTCACGATAAGGAGACCAAAAGAAGGAGAGAGAGAGAGAGCACGCTGGAGCACCGATAGCAACTGAGAAAGAGAGGGATCGAGAGAGAAGCAACGAGGACTGCGAGTCCCAGGGGAAATTCGTCATATTGGCATTCCTGCAATGGCTCGTTCTCGTGCAACATGTAATGAGAAAACCTTATGAATCTCTTCGCCCTCTGAAATCCAAACATTTTACATCTATCAGACGTTTCGACGGTCAACCAATCTGCAGATTATCTTCAAACTTTGTAAGTTAGACACTAAGCCATATTGTAACATAGACCTTATATAGGTTAAAGCGATAAATAATAGAATGTTCATTATAAGTCAAAAAAAAAAACTCTTAGTTCGATTTGTAAGCCAGTTAGTCAAAGTCATAAACCGACCCCATCTGCCTTGCACATTTCCCAAAATAAAATAACGTTGAACCAGGTATAGCAGCAATCTCTCCGGAATGCCATCACTCTTCTTTGATTTAGCGTTTTACAATCCCTAGGTCCGCATCCGGCGACCAGATTCGAGTCACCTTTTTTTAAGTATTATTGGCCATGCCTTGTTTGAGTCAAGCGCCTTCTGGACATACGGCTCGCTATGCCTCTTACCTGGGCCATGGGGATTTTCCGCGTGGGTCACTCACAGGTATGACGGTCCTGTGAGTGAATATCGCGAGAGGCGGTCATTTACCCTTCGCATTATCTATTAGTAGCCAATCAGCTGAGACGACCGCTTCCCTCACCAATGTCGAAGAAAATGCCAAGCGACAAATCCGCATGGCTCTTTTTTCTAAAGTCACGCCTTTTTAAAACCGACAATTTTTTCATCTTGCCTACGGGCAGCCAGTTCATCTCGAGACATCAAGCACGTACCATCTCAAAATATCAAATACATATTCCTCAAATCTTTGTAAATTGACTGTTAAAATAAATTCAAAGTTTATTTTTTGTTAAAAAGTGCAAGTTCATTCAATAATATCCTTTCCGTCCAATAGATGGTAAGGAATCGATTAATTCGCGTTCTCAGTGAATTGAGTTGAAGATTTACGACCTTCAGCGACGTCATTCAAAAAATCAACGACGGCGCAACGCGATCTAATCGAACATATGGTCCTTCGAGCCGGATACCTGAATTAGTGAACTCTAACAAGCTCAGTGATACAAGAACTTCAGTAATCCATAATAAACTCAGTGATTCCGAAATATTAGTGCATCAATAAGGACTCAGTGGAAATTACACTACATCACGATCTACACGACGACAGAACTGGTCATCAGCATAACAACCACACAGCAGCCACATAACTAGGACCAGACGATTCTGCAACCCCTGAACACTCGAAATCTTCAACAAGGTAGGCTTGTTTAACTTTCGCCACTCCCGTCTGTTCATTTTCTCAATTCCGCAATGACCCATCCTCAAGGATTAAGTATCAGTTCCCTGCGACGCAAACGCGGTAACATCATCGGACAAATTACGTCCCTAGTCAACACCTTAAAAATCCAAGAACAGTTGGAGCAACCTGAGATAGAGATATTGCAAGCACATCTAGATTCATTACATGAAACGTGGAAGCGGTTCGACGATATACAATTCCAACTCGAAGAATTAGACGAAAGCGAGGGACCGCGGAGAATTGAGATATCGAATGAGTATTATAACGCAACGGGCCGAACCGTTAAATTCATCACCCAACATACCAACTTAAGAACCGTAAGCCCTCATTCTGAGGCAAGCACCCTTTTAACACCAACCTCGATGAAGATTAAACTACCAGAAATGTGTCTTCCATCTTTTGACGGCACTATCGAAGACTGGGCTTCATTTTTCGATATATTTTCATCTACAATTGATCGGAATCATGATTTAACTCCTGTTCAAAAGCTGCAATATCTCCGGTCAACCCTAACAGGAAGAGCGGCTACCTGCATCGAGTCACTTGCCACTACCGATGCTAATTACACGGGCGCAATTGAGTTATTAAAAGAAAAGTTTGATTGTCCTCGCCGAGTCATATTGAAGCATTGCGACGCGATTCGAGAATATCCGAAATTACTCAAAGACACTCCGGAAGCATTAAGTATCCTCGTGGACACAGTAAACCAACATCTTCGCTCATTAAAAAATCTCAATGAAAACGTCACCGCGTGGAACAGTTTCCTAGTGGCAACTATATTGTCCAAAATCGGATCCGATACTGCATGGCAATGGGAGCTTACGATCAAAGACAAAAGGGTTCCATCTTACGAGGATCTCTTAACATTTCTCGAAAAACGAGCAAATTGTGCCGCCACTTCATCATCTAAATTTCATACGCCACCCGGAAGAAGTAACGTTCGTCATCAAGAAAATCCGCGGACTACGAATCAACGCGTATTACGAAGTCATGCCTTCGCATCTAATCAACGTCGCCAATCACCCGACTCAAACAATCAAGGTTTCAACGATGGGCCCACCTACGTAGTGGGAAAACCCATGTGCAGAATATGCAAAATAGACCAACATTTCGTATGGGAATGCGAAACATTCCATGATATGTCGTTACAGGCCAGATCAGCGGCTGTTGACAAAGCCTTTTTATGCCATAATTGCTTGAGGTCAGGACATACGCATGATGAGTGTCGCAGGATGTCGCGGTGTCGCATTTGCCACCAAGCTCACCATACACTCTTACATAAAACTAGGAATGTGCAAAACCCCATTGAGGACACGACATCACGGGGACAATCTGGTCATCCAGAAATTCGCGATGAAACACCGCCCTCATTACCACAATGACTATCGACAGGCAAAACTCCGACGGGTAACAGTCGTCATAAAACATTCATCGCAAACACTATCACGAACGAACTCCTCGTTACAGCACAAGTCTCAATTCTGAACCATGCTCAGCAACCAGTCCAATGCCGTACTCTAGTCGACACTTGCGCAACGACGAATTTTATAACAGAGTGCTTAGCCAACAAACTCGGTATTCCACAACAGCAATGTTTAATCCCCATCGGAGCCCTCAATACTATGACGACATACGCAAAACACACGACAACAGCTACGATCCGATCGAGAACCAGCGAATACCAAAAAACATTAACATTTCTCGTTATTCCGACCATATCTTCTCTCATTCCGGAACAAACAATCGATCGGGCAACCATCAGAATTCCGAAAAATCTTCCATTAGCTGACCCTCAATTTCACATATCCGCCCCAGTCGATCTACTCTTAGGTGCTGGGGCCGCTCTTTCAATTCTGAGTGTTGGTCAGATAAACCTCTCGCGTCCCAATGGTCCTGATTTATACATCCAAAAAACTCGATTAGGATGGGTGATTGGGGGGAGCGCCCCAGCATCTCAATCTGCTCACCCTTTGTCATATTCCACAACCTCCGCACTTCAATTCGATCTTGCCCAATTCTGGGAAATAGAAGAAGGCCCACAAACGCAACAGCTCTCCAAAGCAGAGAAAACCTGCGAGCAGCATTTTCAACGTTTCACAACTCGAAACGCTACAGGAAGATACGTTGTAGCACTCCCATTCAATCACCATGTATCACAATTAGGAGAGTCCAGAACGATGGCTCTCAAACGATTCACGTCCCTAGAACGCAAACTACAACGCAATGCAACCTTCAATCAGGAATACAACGCGGTCATACAAGAATATATCAACCTTGGACATATGTCAGAACTATCCAACGCACACATTTCAAACGACGGCTATTATCTGCCGCACCATGCGGTCATGAAGATCACAAGCCAAACCACCAAATTGCGAGTCGTATTCGATGGTTCGGCCGCAACAACTTCAGGAGTTTCTCTCAACGATGCGCTGTATACTGGGCCAAAAATACAGGATGATCTTTTATATATTTTACTTAGATTTCGTAATCACCAATACGTATTAACAGGAGATATAGAAAAAATGTATCGCCAATTTCTTGTCCGACCAGAAGATCGGAAATACCAACGCATTCTCTGGCGCGACACCTCGGGTACGATAAAAACGTTCGAATTAAACACCGTCACCTTCGGACTCTCGGCAGCACCCTATTTGGCAATTCGTTGCCTCAAACAACTCGCACAAGACGAAGGGCATCGATTCCCCAATGCATCACAAATATTAACCCGCGATTTTTATGTCGACGACGCACTAACGGGAGCCTCAACCTTAAAGGAAGCCTTATCATTACGAAACGAATTGACTGCATTATTAAAACTGGCAGGCTTAAACATCCGACAATGGGCGTCCAATCATCCTATTTTACTGCAAGGATTGCCAGAAGAAAACATAAATAAAAATCTCTATCTAGGAGAATCCTCGACCATTAAAACGCTCGGAGTCATGTGGAATTCAACGAATGATTCAATTTCTTACTCCGTGAAAACACCCAACAACACAGGACCCGTCACTAAAAGAACCGTTAGTTCCGAGATCGCAAGGATTTACGACCCGCTAGGCCTACTCGGACCAGTAATAATCATTGCAAAATTCATTCTTCAAAGGATATGGTCTAGAAAAATTAATTGGGACGAATCTCTACCAATGGATATCCACACTGAATGGACACGATACTACGCACAGTTACCCCTCTTGAACAACATTATATTTCAGAGGAAAACTATCGCGACCGGCGCAGACAAGGTCGAACTACATGGATTTTGTGATGCCAGTGAACGAGCCTATGGCGCTTGCATCTATTTACGCTCCATCGACGACCACGGCCACGTGCATATCGAACTTCTTGTCGCGAAATCTAAAGTAGCACCTCTCAAATCTCAATCAATTCCTCGACTAGAATTATGTGGTGCACTTCTACTCTCATCATTACATGAAACTGTACGAAGAGCCCTGCACATAACAATCGAATGCACCACATTCTGGACAGACTCTACAATAGTACTACATTGGTTACATAAATCCCCACATACATTAAAGACCTTTGTAGCAAATAGAGTCTCCGAAATACAGTCAAAAACAGATGTCGAGAATTGGCGTCATGTTCCAACCAGTGATAATCCCGCTGACCTCATCTCCAGAGGTCAAACACCAGAAGAATTTTTACAACCTTCTACCTGGCAGCACGGGCCAAAATGGCTCAGCGAAGAAAGGTCTAAGTGGCCGAAATGGGAAGGGTCATTTCCGTCAATCACCCCCGAACTAAAAACCACAATCTGTTTAGCAACCACCCGTGTCGACACCACCATCCTAAACAAATTCTCATCGTGGACAAAAACTATCCGAGTTATAGCCTATTGCCTCCGGTGGAAACGATCCAATAAGGAACGAGGTGCCCTCAGTGCACGAGAACTTAAAAACGCCCACGACTCCATAATTCGACTGTTACAAAAGGTATATTTCTCAGAGGAAATTCAACAACTCAACAAAGGCCAAAAAACCTCAATAAAGGGTAAATTGCAGCAGCTAAACCCTTTCCTGGACCAGTCGGGATTATTACGCGTCGGAGGGCGGCTCAAACATTCATCAATGCCTTTCAACCAAAAACATCCATTGATTCTTCCCAAAGCACATACGACACAACTGATAATAGAAAACGAACACCGTGTACAACTACACACAGGAGTTCAAGCCACGTTATACGCTACAAGACGCCGATATTGGCCCATTGACGGTCGGAGTCAAATTTGGAAGGCCATTAGAAATTGCGTGCGTTGTTGCCGAGCTCGACCGCCACCAACAAGGTATATCATGGGGGACTTACCCACCCCCAGGGTAACAGAATCACGACCATTCTCCCACGTGGGCGTCGACTATTGTGGACCGTTTTATATAAAAGAAAGGAAATACCGAAACCGAACCAAAATCAAGACATATGTGGCAGTATTCGTTTGTCTGGCAGTAAAGGCAGTCCATCTAGAACTCGTAAGTGACCTCACAAGCGAGACGTTTATCGCCGCACTTCGACGATTCATCGCTAGACGAGGCTATTGCACAAACATATATTCCGACAATGGCTCCAACTTTGTAGGAGCCAATAATGAGTTACGTGAACTCAAAACCCTCTTGTCATCAGATGACCATCACGATAAGGTAAAAACATTCCTCGCAGAACGAAATATTGATTGGAGCTTCATTCCTCCGCAAGCACCACACTTCGGAGGACTCTGGGAAGCCGCAGTGAAGTCCTTTAAATACCACCTAAAACGCGTCGCAGGAAATGAACTTTTTACCTTTGAAAATTTCAACACATTATTGACAGAAATAGAAGCAATTCTAAACTCCCGTCCACTTACTCCTATTTCCTCAGATCCCAATGATTTACTCGTATTAACACCTGGACATTTCCTTATCGGCGACTCGTTAACAAGCCTTCGTGAGCACGATTTCAGAGAAATACAAACTAATAGACTTTCAAATTGGCAACAAATTCAAAAGATCAAGCAACATTTTTGGAATAGATGGCGAAAGGAATATTTGAACGAATTAACCACTCGCACCAAGTGGACCACGGGCGAACATTCCATCCGTGAAGGTACAATCGTTCTCCTCAGGGAGGATAACATACCTTCCTTACAATGGCCGATCGGAAGAGTAGTCAAAACATATCCAGGTTCCGATGGCATCATTCGTGCAGCTACTGTAAAAACGGCTACAAATACTCTAGATCGCAGTACCAAGCGTCTGGTACCTCTTCCTATTCAGCATGAAACTAACAAACCTGACGAGGCTACGTTGAAGGATGACCACAAGAAGCATCAGACAACATAGTAGAAGATATCATTCATGTCCATTGCATTATACCCGCAACATTCACTAACCTTTACATCGTTGATCGGTATCCTCTCAACGGGGGGAGGATGTTCATTATAAGTCAAAAAAAAAAACTCTTAGTTCGATTTGTAAGCCAGTTAGTCAAAGTCATAAACCGACCCCATCTGCCTTGCACATTTCCCAAAATAAAATAACGTTGAACCAGGTATAGCAGCAATCTCTCCGGAATGCCATCACTCTTCTTTGATTTAGCGTTTTACAATCCCTAGGTCCGCATCCGGCGACCAGATTCGAGTCACCTTTTTTTAAGTATTATTGGCCATGCCTTGTTTGAGTCAAGCGCCTTCTGGACATACGGCTCGCTATGCCTCTTACCTGGGCCATGGGGATTTTCCGCGTGGGTCACTCACAGGTATGACGGTCCTGTGAGTGAATATCGCGAGAGGCGGTCATTTACCCTTCGCATTATCTATTAGTAGCCAATCAGCTGAGACGACCGCTTCCCTCACCAATGTCGAAGAAAATGCCAAGCGACAAATCCGCATGGCTCTTTTTTCTAAAGTCACGCCTTTTTAAAACCGACAATTTTTTCATCTTGCCTACGGGCAGCCAGTTCATCTCGAGACATCAAGCACGTACCATCTCAAAATATCAAATACATATTCCTCAAATCTTTGTAAATTGACTGTTAAAATAAATTCAAAGTTTATTTTTTGTTAAAAAGTGCAAGTTCATTCAATAATATCCTTTCCGTCCAATAGATGGTAAGGAATCGATTAATTCGCGTTCTCAGTGAATTGAGTTGAAGATTTACGACCTTCAGCGACGTCATTCAAAAAATCAACGACGGCGCAACGCGATCTAATCGAACATAGAATAATAATTATACTAAATCCTTTAATGTCGAATATTGCGGTATATCGTTACAGTTTCTATTTAGTACGTCGCTTCATTTTCCCGATCGATGATAAAACTCATCTACCGAAGAGTTATCGTGTTCGCCTCCGCGGAATGAGTACTTATGGTATTATTCTGGACGTCGAATTATTTGTCGTCGCGTTAATTTACAGTTCAATGTATAATCGCGACTGATTCGGAAATTGTCCTCCAGCTGCACAACAATAGATATTAATTGCGTTCGGATAACGCGGACACATTGTTCATCATAATACCCTGAAAACTTTGATGGCGACCCTATAAAGTTTTTTCGACGAGTGGTCGACGCGCGATGATTTATACGTGGCGGTTGCGTTTCGATTGGCCAAGCCGGCCGAGTATAATAAATCTGATGCGATCAACGGACACTGTGATTCGAAAAATATGTCGGCACGTCGCCGGACGAATCTCGCGGGATTTATCTCTGCCTCGCGGCGGAATACGAATTCTCCCCGCGCGTCCTTCTTAATATTTACGCGATGGAGTTGCGTAAAGCGTGAGTTTGAATCTCAATCGATTCGCTGTACTACAATCGTTTCGAAGGGCTGCGAGGTAAATTCGATAAAGGATGAGGCCGCGGCGGGCCGCATACATTTCCACGCAAAACCCTTCCGAAAATTCCGTGCAGACAATAGAGAAACATCTCTTTGTATACCGGTAGCTATACGTCAGCGTCCGACCCCTCGTTCGGCGACTATGAACGAATCACTTTGGAGATTGTTCTACCGGTAGTGACCAATTGCAAATCTTTTTCCCGAAATAACTTAAATATTTTTACATTACGAATTATACAATGTACGATCATATGTTACTGTATAGTTTTGTTACGTTACAACTACCTCATTGAAAAAATAATTTTCAGACCTCTAATATCTGAGTCCCATTATTTCATAAACTATCTAAAATGACAAATTAACGTGGGAGTGCTCTTCTATAAAGCATTGCGAATGTACGACCAACTAGCCAACTAGTAAACCGGACTGAAATGTCTATTTAATATAAACGTGGCACGAGGATACTTTTAGCGCAATGTAGTGTTTCATTGGAATCAAATAACACCATTTACCGACGTACCCGTGAACAACACTAATCACCCAAAGAGACCACCGTGAATGCGCGCAATGGATGGCTTAAGTGCTCTTTCGGAACGGTATTAATTTTAGATGACATTAATGAAGAGAATTCGACTTCAATATATATATATATATATATATTACATCTGAGCAGTCGTACCAAACGACAGGATGATAAAATTATAAAGGTTTCAGCAGCTTCTGACCCCCCGAATATCTCTGCTCTGACCATCGAATAAATTGATTAATCCCGAGTTGAAACTGTTACGTATTTCCACTTGTATATTTGCAGTTGACATCTTCATACGTTCTGGTAACTCGTTTCTGGCAGTTGAAGAAAAATCTTCTTGGAGAATTCCATCATGCAACTGCATATGTGTCCATAATGATGAAAGTTTAAACAAAAACAACGTAATTTCGTATGAGTTTCTCACAAAATTTCACGTTCATAATAAATCTTCGTTGATCGAGACTAATAAAATTCTAAATTAAAATATTATCTTTGAAATGTAATCCTTTCGTAATTATGGGCACCTATAGGTGATAAATTGTGTAGGTTCGAAAAAAAGTACGTCGAGAGGATTGAACGGGAACGATGCGAGGAATGCAAACGATAGAGTAAAAGATTAGATGGGTCGCAATGAAAGGATCGCAGACAAGCAGCTAAAATTCGAGCTACACCGCGGAACAGTGGCTACGGTGCGACCAGCCGAGAAACAACCGAATGTTTCAACAACTTGGGCTCTGCGGAGAACTTAGAAGGTCCTCCACCTTTTAGCGGTCGGGTGCGAGCATTTCAGGGAGAGCTGGTGTACACGAAATCGTTATCACACCCGGACTAGATCCGCCGTTGGAAACTTCCCGCTGCCCTGGATTAACTTTGTCCTCTCGTGAATTTGCAAAGGATGCAGCCCTTCGATATCCTGGCTCTTATGAGGATTCCACTGACCGTGGTCTGTAGACCGTCGCATCTACTTCAACCCTTTTATCGCCGATGAATATTTCAGACGGTGCATCTTTAACATCGACCACGCCCAACGCGACCATCTTGCTCTCTACTTTCGTAACGGCTCATTTACATGGACACTTTCTTCTTTATTTTCCTTCCCGCCAGCGTAACGATATCGTTCAACAGCTTTGGAATCATCGAGCTCGGAAGAACTTGAAATTTTATTTTTTTGGAGCGGACCAAGGTGCGGCACTTGGACAGGAATTTCATAATGAAATGAGAGAAAAGATACTTCTGTACGATATATACATAATACTTGAAACATTTGGAACATATCACAGTGGATATTAGACAATGAAAAGTACAGTAACATGAAAATCTGTGGTCGACAGTGTTTATGGATATTTAATTTGTCCTCTTACTGTTTTGACGATAGTGTCAATTCCGTTGAGATGGGATCTGTTTGTCAACAAAACACACACACAACGGGTTTCGAATAGGCCCTCGACAGACTCTAATTTCAACGGGATGAAAAGGAGGCCTGTCCCTTCCGCTAACCGAGGTTCTGCACCCGAGAGGGAGTTTCACTTCACATTCAGATATTAATGTAATAAAAGTGTGGTAGTCGGTGCAAGGGCCTCGCCCTGAAGTTTCGCCGTTTTTTGCATCGCTACGCTCTCGTTCTGAAAAGCTCAGTTATTCCCGTGTTACGTTATTACATTAAAGGCGCAGTTTAAACTACAAGTTTTTTGCAGGGCCCGTAATGTAATCACAATAATGCCCTGAAACGCCAGCTACGTGTGTTTACCAGCAATCCCGTTGCAATTAAAGACCGGAATTCCTCCTATACCGCGTGGAGAATCGATCGAGCAACTGGGACGTTGCCAAAAATTTCTATCGAAAATCGAAGCACGCCGGAGAGAGTAGGGTTAATGTCGATCGTGCGTAATCGACGTCAGCGGTAACAAAAGAAATTTAGCACCGGAAGGGCGCGCTTACACGTGTAGGCACCCTTTTAACCCATTAACCCGTACGTTCGCCCGTAAATGGGGTTAAGTCCGAAGGTCTTTCTTGCCGAGCTGCGTTCCGCTTCGCGCGCAACCGTACACATCGCCTTGAATTTCAAGCAGATATGTGACGATCCGCAGGCCGTTGCGTTTTGCTCGCATCAACGCTCGATAAAGCGAAGCAGAGAACTCACAGTGTGAACACGAGCAGTTCAAGTTTATTTAGACGGTTTTACTTTCACATTCAATTACAAAATAATACCCGGTGACGCGAGATAGCCTCTATAACTATAAATAAAATAATATAATAGTATTTTTAAATTCTTCTTATTCTTTTTACTGTTTTAAATTCCACCTAGTCATTTTTGTTATAAATGTATAAAATCTGCTGTGTACTAATGACCTAGTTGTTGACGAAGGCTCCATTGGCCGAATCGCAAAATATTGAAAATCAGGGGGTGGGTGAAGAACAAAAGTTCGATGTCAATCGAGTTCCGGTTATTACGAACGTGACTTGGATCCGGCAGCAAGAGATAGAAAAACGCAACCGTCCGCCTCTCGTAACCCGATCGCCGGGGATAAATCCAGATATTAAAAGTCGAACGATGACTATCGGAGAACCGATACAGCCGGGGACAAATTTATCTCGACGATATTACCGTTATTCGGTTTTCAATTAACCGTGAGCTTCTCGTTTCCCGAGCGGTGCCGACCAGAAGGCTCTTCGCTTCGGCTAGTGCTCTTATTCGTCGCGAAACTTTCGAGTAGCTTCATTAAGGCGACAGTGAACGATCCTGCTCTCCGAAAGAAACGTGATAAAGGTTGCCGGAATTCGACGGAATTTTCACCTATGAAATCTCGTACGGATCTGACACGTCCGGATCGATGAGATTATTGGAAATCGAGTGTCGGAATGGTCCACTGTGGATCTCGATTTAAAAAGTCGTCTTTTTTTAGAACACCTCGCTAAATTCTTCGATCCGGTGCAGTGTGCAGCGCGTTTGTTACGTCGATTCGAACTTTCAAGGAGATAAGTGGATGGCTCGAACTCGTCGGGGGAGGAACTTTCTCAGAGATCCCCGTCTTCCGTCGACGACGCGCTAAGAGGAGCGATATCGACACGGATCAAAGTGTTTAATACACGACCTTTCAGAAGAAAATCCGCGTGTCGAGGCGAGGATCTAATTTTCGCGTGCCTCTTTCCTTCAGCCTCCGCTGCTCGCCTAACCGATTCTCAATCGCATCCGTTTTCACCATCGTATCGAGCACGGAATAATACCTCGTTATTTTCATTTTTACTCTGTTCCATATACGAGAACACAATATACGTTCAATTTTGTATTACATCAATTTCACATCTATAAAAAGAAAGAAGTGATATAGTACGGAACTGTTTCAGGTTAGATGAAATTTTTAATTTTTGAATTAAAATAGCTGCGAGTACAAGGGGTTAATTTTAAAATGAAATTATCGCTGTATCTCTTTGATATTGATGCAAAATTCATTAATTTACTCCACTGTGTCGCGAAGAGACTCCGTTTTCTTTTCGATCCCACCTCGCGAGCGCGAGAAAGTTTTCGTGCTCGCACGAGCGCGAGCGGTCGCGTTAATTCACTCCGATACCAATCCGATGGAGCTTATTAGGGGTGGTTGCGCGCGGAAATCATGCTGCTTTCTCGTGAGGGACGCCGCTAATAAGCGTACACGCGCGCCACGGGCGACGTTTTAATGTGTCTCCCCGACGCCACCGGCGCATTCGTCTTCGCAGCTGTAATTTCCGTGCCCGTACAAAGAGCCGAAAACCCGGCACACATTTTTCTCAGAATTTCGGTGCACCACGACGACACACGACCCGAATAGACGTTATTATAAATTGCCGTCGACGATCCACCGGCACAAAGCGCAGACAGGTTTGATTCCGCGCGAAAATTGCTGCGTCTGTTCCCTCTTACCGAATTCGGGACTCCTTTGTCGGTACGTGTCTGGTAATAATGCCTTTGCCGCACAGCCGTTGAAATTGTAGAATTCTTTTCAAGTGGCACATTTCCGAAAATGTCGGTCGAGTTCATTGTTATTATTACACTGCGGTTGTTTACGTAATTTTCAAATTTAAATAAAATACAATTTTATTTTCAGTGGTAACTTTGCAGATCTCGAAAAGATTGTACTAAATCCTGTCCAATTTTATATTCCACCCTTTTTATTAATCTTTGAGCTACACATTTTTCATGTCATTATTTAACCTGTCTGATAAAACTGTCGATAGAAAGAAACCGACTTCAACGTTATTAAAAAAAAAACCTCCGAAAAATGAATTCTCTAAATTAATTGAAAATCTACGTTTCGTGAAAAAGATTTCACATTCTACTGGACAGCGGAAATTTCATTCGCACGAATATTTTTACGGTAAGAATCCGAAAAAAAATAATGAAACACAATGGAGAGGAGGAGTTGTACGAAATCATGTTTGACAATGCGATGTTATTTTTAATTGAAGCACGAGTACCCGTCATAAACATGACGCATATGCAGCTCGGCGATTTTTTGAATCGGCACAACAAATAAGAATTTCATTTTCGAATGCACGTACGCGCGATTTCGCATAAAATACACGACTTATTATTCCGAATAATATTTTAGCCGGGACTGTTGCTGATGGTTTTCCGAAACACGAACGCGACGATATATTGCGAATAAATGGTCATGCACAGAGCGAGTCGTAGAAATTTATTCGACATTATTTTCCGTAAAATGATTACTGTCGCGAAGCAACTTTTATCCTGCAATTTCGAGTTTATCGAGACATTCGATTCTCAACGATCGGATAGGAACAAACACGCGACGCGGACTCTAAATTCGAACGTCAATTTCCGTACTGTTATTTGTAGCTAAACTTTCCGAAAACATCGTTACTTTTATTTATTTATTTTTTTAATGCAAAACGCATAACATTTGATACAAAAAAAAATTATCTGCATCGATTGCAAGAAACAGAAACTAAATAAATAGAGGAGAAATCATATATGAACATAAATTATTAAAATTTGTCAACAATTTCGAATTTCATCTACTCAAATTTGCTGTAAATAAATAAAGATTCGCACTCTACTCATCAATTTAAATAAAGCCATCGAAAAACAACTGTTTACCTAATTATTTCATTTTCCTTCTATCATCTAAAAATCGAAAAATTTCTATCTCGTAGAAATTGTGCAAAATGTGAACGCCCGCGTAAGATGTGATTCTTAATCAGCCGGCAGTTCGTCGCGCGAAGTAATTTCCGAGGGCTAAGAGAGCCGTACTTTCGGCACCGGGCACGAGTGAAATTTATGGGGTTAATCTGCCCGATCCACGGATTCGGATATCGGGGAATAAAGGTGCCAATAAACGAGAGAGCAGCATCCCCGCAAGTGGTTATAAAATTTGCAGAAGGTCGGCCAATAAATTTCGTGGGTGGAGAGGAAGCAGCGTCCGCTATCTCTCTCGGACAGTCGACAAAACAGGCAGACGCGGAGCGCTGGTGAAATGTAATTCCGATCGGCTCGGGGAGCCGCTTTCCCGGCCGAGTTCGGTTCATCTTTAATTTAACTTTGCCGCGGACTTCTTGCCGTATTTTAATCATTTTCATATTAGAGGCTGTCGAGCTAATAACGGCCGATGTATTTCCAATATCAGTGCGGCCGACGAAAGCAGAGGCACCGATACCCTACTGAGAAAAGTTTCGTGTTGCTCGTGTGCCACCTTCTTCCAGAGAGGACGCGGACGCTGCGTCGCTTCATGTAATCGTGATCAGCTAACCTCGACAAAATGCATGCACTTTACATCGAGTTGCAACACCTCGAACGAACGGACAAGAAGAAATACTACGCTCCAAGATAAACGGACATGTTACATTTCTTAATATTTCCTAGGAAAAACTGGTCAAAACTAGCCCTTTGCAGTCGGAGCTATTTTAACTGGAAAATTAAACATCTCTTCCTATCTCGAATAATTCCATTCTATATTATTTTATTCATTTTATAGATCTGAAATTGATGTATGTACATACATTTAAATACATTTTTACCAACTTCATTTGCTACGATATTGAACGATGCCGCGGCGCTTGATAGTTTCGAAGAAACGATTAAAATCGATGTCACTCAAAGTCACAAATGATTAATGTCGAATGTCGTTGCCTTCCGTACACTCGTTGCTTGTCAATTTGGTCTACTTTCGCGACGGACGACACGATAACAATGTGATGGAGATCGAATAACTTCTCCCCGTGGAATATATTTTTTCAGGATGTTGAACTGCAACTCGTGAGGGGGAAAAAAGTTTTGATTTTTCCAACTAATTGAGGAAGACCCTGGATAATGGGCGCAGCGTATCCGACCTAAATTTCGCGTGCCGCGCGAACAGAGCCGGAGCGCGGCGCGTTACGCGTTCTTGTACAACAAATTTTCGCAGCGGTAAAAAGATCGAAATAATTAAAGAGTGCACGGGCACGCGAAGCGGTTCGAAATATCAAGGAGATGCATAATGCAGAATTCGCCGGGGGAATACTCTTGGTAGCCGACGCCACGTTTATTCATTTACGCGTGTAAAACGCAGCTGCATGCTTAAGTGGATTGTTTAATGTTAATGTTAATTGGTGCCGGCAGGATGCTTGAGCGAATAAATTATTTTCGCGTTCAAATGTCTCGCAGAAATATTTTAGTTTCTCCATGTAAAATTCCGTGGCTCCTCTCTCCCCCTCTCTCTCTCTCTCTCTCTCTCTCTCTTCCTCCCCGCTGTTATTCGGGTTTGCTCGCTGACGTCAGCGGGTTTTTGTGCGAAAGAAATGAAAATGGATTCTATAGGTTCAAATTGCGGGAGGCTTAGCCCTGGCGATGAGGAACGCGAAGAAAAGATTCGCGAAATGCTTGTTACCCGACGTCCGGGCATTTTCAATGAAACGCTGTGGCTTATTCAGTAATTCGAGACACGGTGTTCGGTTTTAATTTTCCAGTAGCCTAGTTTACCATGTTTCGAATGATGATATTTCGCGGTGGTGACACACGTGCGATTTTAATCAAATAAAGGAGAATGCAATCGCGCTTTTGTGCATCGACGCGTCAGCGCGAAAATTTGGGTCATTGGAAGATTGACTCTGTCGCGGGAACTTTCAGTCCCTCGTACTTGTTCCTTTTTTTCGTTCGTACATACGTCTATTTTTTATTGGACTAAACAGGAGGAGATACTGTTCGCACGGTGACCTATAAAAGGAAACAAGAAAAAGTAACGGGGCGCGAGATCAGAACGAGTAGCGATAGTCCAAGATAAAATAGTCGACCGGTTTGATAAGCCGCGGATCAAACGAAATGAATATTGATAATCATTTCCGCGAGTTAGTTTCCTTGACAAACTAAACGGGTGCCTTATCAAACATTATGGCTCCTCGGGATCAAAGGAAATTGGCTATCTAATGTTCTAACGAAAACACGCCTTTAATTTACCGTTCGACTCGCGTTACGGATCAAAGAACATCTGGAAACGAATTCACCGGCTCCTCGAGATGGAATCAAACGGTATGAAAAGATGACTGAAGGTGACTGTAATCAGATAGTATTCTGGACGTGATCGAGAATGCTTGTCGCGAGAAAAACGGGTTACAGATCGGATTACAAAGCAGCCGGAGGATTTCTTTACGCGACGGAATCGGAGTCCGGGCACAACACGATGTGTCATACAAATGGAAATGTGCTTCGCTTTAAGAAGCCGTCTGCCATCCCCTACTTCCTGCTCGCTGTTAGCATACACGCCATCCGTGCACACGTAATACCCTTGTTAAACGCAGTCGACTTTCATTCGACTGGATAGCTGAATGACAAATGGAGATTTTTCTGCGCACACGATCTTGATCCGTCTTGAACCAAACAAAATACAAATCCAACAGGCACTCGACAAAAAGTCGACGTATCCTCCGGCCGTTATCACACGAACAATTTAATTGTACAATATGGAAAGTTCAATTAATCAAAAACGTATCCTGTGTCGACGCGAATACGTTTTCGTTTAGAATATTCAGAAACTGAAATTCATAGAATATCGCAATTTTCCAATTTTCAAATGTTATAAGAGACTTTCATCATTGTTCACTATTATTACATTTCATTATTATATCAATTTCATATTCATAAAATGAAAACAAAAGATATACAATGGAATTATTCTAGATAGAGTAAGAAACGTTTAATTTCAAAGGGTTAAAACAGTTCAGTTGCCAAACTACATCGAGCAGAATGTGAATAATTATAAATACTTTCATTAGAACGCTCTTTAATGAAACGCTTAAACTTAAAATTCAATTAGGTGTGATTGCCCGTGAAATGTACAAGCTTCAGATTGACGTCACATCTCGATATTTTGATAGTTTAAATAGGGCACTTAATAGTGTGATGGTTTCATGCTGGTATGCGGGCGCGGAATTTAAATACATAGCTGGCTAAACTGCAGAATCGAACGAACACTGCAGTGAGTTTCATAGAAACGCGTGTTCTATTTTATCTCGTTCGCCTGTACGATTGATCGCGGTAAATGCAAAGCATTCGACTATTTTCAGTGAAAATGTCTGAAAAGCACACTTTGTAATTGAAAACGGAAAGGGAATGTTACGTGG
This sequence comes from Lasioglossum morio, assembly GCA_916610235.2. Classification (NCBI taxonomy): domain Eukaryota; kingdom Metazoa; phylum Arthropoda; class Insecta; order Hymenoptera; family Halictidae; genus Lasioglossum; species Lasioglossum morio. The sequence goes on along the minus strand of OU744334.1, from coordinate 2,901,585 downwards.
AACGCGATGAAACGGATGGTACATTTGTGCATTGATTTACTCGATAATGCTGTTACAAAATCGGCTATTTTCGAGCCTTTATGTACATAAGTAAATGATTATTGCTTTTCACATACCCGTGTGCGAGATGATTTTCATGTTTCATCGGTAACTAAACCGTGGTTCGATCTCTTTGAAAATCCTCTTACAATTCTCATTATGAGACTGCGGATCTTTATGAAAAACAAGAATGTTTTGCATTGTGGGTACCAGGAGTTGAATAAAACTTTGTTTCATCCATTAAATTTTTATAATCTTTCACCGTTCTATATTTCACCCATGCAATTTTCTCGTAAATGCATAAAACTCGATTCTCGTGTTAACACCACTGATATTTCAAGAGAAGCTTTTCAGGAAAACCATTACCGAACTCTAACAATTCAACAACATGTGACAAAGATATCTCGGGTGAAGAGAGTTCGCGAGACACACTGTAGATTCGCTGTAAACGGGTTAAAGGAAACCGGAGCGTATCAAATTCGCCACGGACAAACGAGACCTACAACAATAAGTTCTCCCCGATTCGCTCTCGGGCCCATTCAACGAAATAAATAATAATGACGGTGTCGTGCAATTCCGAGGCTCGTAAAACGTGCCCTATTGAAGGAGAGAGAGAAAGGGGGAGAGAGAGAAAGCCTTTCGCAGAGGGCGTTCCGTTGGGCTGGCTAAATTGTCCAGAAACGTGATCCCCTAATTGTTTGGAGTATCCTGCCTTCGGTCGGGAGTAGTATCGTCGGTTTGAACCGATTGCACCGTTGAATATATTATTACGAGTGGTCGTAACAGCCACCCACGTAGCTGCTCGTGCATAAGGAAAGGGAAAAGGAAGGAAACGAGCGGCGCCGATTGCTCGTGGATACCGACAGACAACGGACGCACTTGCTCCGAACGCGAAGAAGGCAAGGCCGTCGATATAAAAGCCTGTCGTTCGCACGAAGGCCAATCGATGTGGGAAAACCTGAGACCGGCAATCTACCACGCATACGACGCCTCATTTTCTCAGAAGCATCGGCGCACAGCTGATCAACTACAGTCACTCGTTTTTCCTTATTCAACGCTAAAACTACAACACAGAACACTGCGAGCGATGTCTTTCAAAAACAACCACACTCTATTTATCGTGACATTGTACCTTTCTTTCAAGTTCACCATCATAAGTCCTTGACATAAAAAGAAACTACATGATACCGCCGGTATGTGCATCTTCCGAGACCATTTAATCTACATCGAAACACTTCTCGCTGAGATCAATAATAACCAGACACAATTTAAGACAGTGAACATGTTAAAAAGATTTAAACACATCGGCGTACTGGTTTCAACTTAATCAGATAATTAAAAGAAGAAAGAAATTTGGCTCCTGTGTCTTGCAAACGTTATTTATTTTAACGATTAGGGATCCCTACACTAAACATACCGAGCCTTAAAAATAACAAGATTGATTTTATTTAGACTTTGTGCAGCTCCTATTGACTACAATTAATTACATATTAATATGCTTCGCTAAAGATATCTATAGATATGTTCAAAATCACGATCTCTAATTATGATGTAGATCGAGGCGGTAATGTCTGGCGAGACACCATGTACATTTTCGATATGATATATTATATCGAAAACTGTTTCAAAAGCGCTGGTAGTTGGCTCGCGTGTATTATCCGACGATCGCATCGGATTGCGCCGACCGATTTCTCCGGCGACCGTTAAGGCAGATCTCGTGAACGCGGTGCGTTAGCTTGACAAATAAGGCGAACCACACACAGTCGGATCGAATGTGGGCGTGCTGGATAAAAGTGAAAATAATCGGGCGCAGCGGAGCGCCTTGGACTCGAGCGATTTTTAAAGAGATACCAGGCGATTCCTGACCTTTCGCGAGGTGCTTACCTTTGAACGTCTTATTCTTCGTTTTTAAGGTCAGGGGTCGAGTTGCCTAACGAAACCGTGTACCGCGAGGACCCTGCCTAAAAATTGATTTTCGGGACACGTACGATTCGCAGCAGAGTTTCCACTTTAATTACCTCTTTGACTACAGAACTACGCAGTCCGCTAGAAATGCCGTACACCATGACATTGATTCGATCATTCGAACGTAGGTTTGTCAGTGTAAAAGTTTGTTCAAACGTATCTGTAAAAATGGGATTGCGGCGGCATGAACGATATCGGATTTTGGAAATGGAGTTTGTGCCATGAGAAATATCTCTGTCAACTTTCTGCCGAATAAAAAAGAAGTTCTTTCAAAATAGACGGATCAAAACTACCGCTTGTAGCGGCCGATTTTGAACACACCAATTTCCGGAAACATTGCAACCGTTTGAACGGGAAATCGAAATTTCGAACTTCCAATTTGTTCGGTTTATATTCGGACAATAAAAAAATAGTATTGACGCGAATCACTGTACAAAGTTTCGAGGGATTTTTGCGCCTTTTTACCACGTTTTTTACAGGTACCGTGTAGAGAAAAAGAATGCCTATGTGACGAGTCGATGGTAGAAGTTGACGCGAGAATAAGAAAGAACACGCAAGAAGGAACAGGAAAAAGAAAAATTATGGTCTTACATTCCTGGCGCCGGTCAAGGCCGACGTTAATTGACTTTCATTACTGATAAAAACTGTTATATTGTTCATTTGCAATGCTACGGGAACATTGCTGCAATTTCTACAACTGCGATACACGTCACGGGTAACATAATTTGTTGTTGAAATATTTGTACGTTGCTCATGAATACCGTTCCTACTCAAAGTTCAAGAGCAGGCTAAACGTGTGGATTTCAATCCAGGTAAAATATCGTATTCCGCGCCTCATTACCGTAAATTTGATTAATTTTGAGGATCGAATGGCAGCGGGAGCCGAATAAAAATGTCGAATAAATGCCTGGCCGGATTTCCATTTCGGCTGAATGGATAATGCGGAATGCACTTTACACGAAACCGATTAACCGACAAGATCGTAACTGTTGACCCTTCGTACTCAAAAATAAATATTTCATCCGATCTAGAATAATTCCATCGCATACAATGTTTTTTTATTTTTGTGGATATGAAATTGATATAATACCTGATACAGAATAATTCCTATATATTAATCGCAATCTCAATTTTTGACAAACGATTTCCCGCGTCCGGAAATGTCTATCAGTTTGATTACGAATATTTACCGCGGTTTCATTCCCGAATAAATAATCGGAGAGCACGTCGAAATAAAATGTGCCAGTCTGGCTGTCTATAAAAATCAATTTTATTTATATTATAATATTTATGCGCGGCCGCAAATGAATCGTAGCCCGCAATTATACCTGCCATTTGGCCGAATATATCGCGTTTAAATTTAATGAAAGACTCTATTTCATGTCATTGAATTATTATTTCTCCGGGCGTCGAGGAAATACAGTACGTCCACGTTGGATGAGGCGTCGCGTTCGCGCGCCGCGTTTCAACGCCGGGAATACCCTATAAATTTGTCCATTATTTCCGCGCGGGTCCGTGACTTTTTGTTTGACGGGTATCATTTATAATCCATTTGAAAGAAAAGCCCGAAGTCGCCTGCATTTTTATGGAAGGCCGCATTACTATGCGAGACACGCGGCCCGCCCGTAATTCTTAGTATTACGCATGCACGAGGAAAAGTGTAAATCGTGTTGACAGGGCATAATGATTTGGACGTGACAATATTGGAGATTCATGGTAATCCTATCGGATCGTCGTCGTCGTCTCTGTGGCCAACGAGAAATGACCCCGTCGGGGAAAGACTTCTCCGGGTTCATCATTTTGGGCTTCGACCAATCCGCCAGTCGACTAACAAATTATATTAGGTTCTCCCAAAAGTTTCTTTCGGAATGTTTTCCTGTAATGTTGCCAAATAAATACAAACAATGCGATAATCTTTATATTAATGTATTAGAGAACCAATTTCTGAGACAATCATTTATTTAGCAATATTAAAGGAACACATTTTCATCTGATACAATTCAACAATTCAATTTTGATTTCTGATCATTTTCAAAGACAGCCTCGTAGCCGATTCTAACGAGACAGTATGTATAAATTAACTGGCACGCGCTCTTCCATAATGAATCTCCTTCTGAAATGTGTCATGCGCGTCTTCGGAATCATTAATGTTCGTCGGAACAATTGCTACTGAAATCCTTCATCCCCTTAATGTATTCTCTCAGCAATGGACACTGAAAATCGTGAATTATTTATCGCTTACAGAAGAGAATAGGAACATTGTAATCGATAAAAGTTTTCACCGTGGCATTGTTCTTTTACGGCGGCTTAAAGAATAATTATCGGAACTCGATGTACGCGCTGCTCTCGACTAGAATATATTGGCGCTTCAATTTTTTGGCGACCGGAGCCAAGAGACAGTTTTCCTCATAAACTTGTTACAGAAAAAATATTTCTAATCAGAAATGGGTGACGTTGAGACACATCACTTTTTGACACGAGTATTTAAAGAAACATTCAAGGTGGCCGTAGCTATCGGTCCATCCTGTATTTCTCTAAAATACGACGCTACAGACAAAACACAATTAGTTGTTGTAAAGTGAAAAGGAGGAATGGGAGAAGCGTTATCCTGAGAGCATTTATGCAACCGGTTCCGAGGAGCGAACGAGGCGAGTTAAGTGACTCATCCTGTAGAGCGGCCACGATTGCGACAGAGAGAACGGCCGGTTTTTATCTGGCGGGAACACGTACCGTGCGATTTCTATAAAAAATAATCCATTTTTCGTGTCACGAAAAATTTCCCGTTTCCCTTATCGAGCGTGCGGATCATAGTTGCGTGCCACGCTTGCATCCCGCTCGAGTCAACGAACTGCCACACTTCGAGTGGACCTTAAATCAGATTACCGTGCGCGTTTTCCTACCTGGCCAGGTTAGAACACCGGGAATATGCGAGCCTCGCGAGAACAATGCCCCGCGCGCTCTCCGCCCCGTTTCTTTGAAAACTGCGCGAGACCGGGAGCGTTAGGGTTACCCGCGAGAATGCTACTTTTCTTGCGGGGTCATCCGGGGAGGAAGCAGATAGGTATACATGTACTCTTTTTTCTTCTTTTTCCAGGCTAGCGGTAATACTTTGTTCGCGAAGGTAGCTCCCATTGTAGTCGAGAACTCGGAGTACGTTCGTTTCGCCTGCTTTCGCGAATGTGACCCAGTGGCAGGCAATCTTCGCATGACGCGGCATTCGCGGTCGGGAAATTAAAAAAAACTTCCCATAACGCGAGTGGGGATTTGCATTAATGCGATACACTCTGATTAGTATTGATAATACCACCCTCGCGTACTCCGTCCCAGTTATTCTTACGTGTTCGACCCTAACCGTATCTCAACAGGTTCGTATGCCTTTGTAATGTATTCAATAAAAACTCGCACCTCGTGACAACGAGTCGGAGGATTAACAATGAATATTGTTGTGAATTTTGTGTAGCACACAAATTTCACGACCGGATTTCAAATCTGCAGACAAAATCTGCGGGAAATGATGTATAGCATGTCAAGAAAAATATCTCTCCGTACATGGTATTGGATGAACCACAATTCCCTTGTTATTCTGCAAGTTTAACACGGTTATTCAAAGTTAAAGAAGGTTCCAACCATAATGTAAAAGAAAATCATCGCTCTATTTCATTTCTATCGGAAGTTCTTTGATTTTGACACAAGAAAGGGTCCCATTAGCTTCTTAAATTGCTTCTTTCGCCTACCGTTCTCTATCTCTGTCAATATAATTCTATTCCGAGCGTTCCGTGAGAAGCTCGTGAAACGGTTGGCCAACGGCCGCGGCCGTCTCTGTTCGGACTTAATCAATAAAGTTTATTATCCGAGATTCGAATCGATCAGCGGTAAATCATGCGGTGGAAAGTTGCCCGAGGGACACCGAGACGGGAAAAGTATTGTGCAGTCCTTAATACTTCCGAGTTAAGTGGCCCCAGGCGGAGGTTAATTTGTGTCCCGATCAAATTGACCCGACTCCGTGCTCGTTGAATATTGCAATTAATTTCCAAGAGTCGAACGGAAACGGCATTACACGCTCGGACCATTCTATTCAAGAAACTATTCTCCGCTCTCCGTATCTCATTTCCCTTTATCACATGATGCATAAGCGGAGTATGGGGCTTAACGCGCATAAGCGCCACCGAGCAAGTGAGAATACCGAAACCCGCCACCGTATGATATTTTGCGTAATTAACGATACACTTTTAGGCCCCGTTTCTCCAAGTAATATCGTCGTTCGGCTCTTAGCGCGACACAAATCGCATTGCATTAACATTTCGTTTAATCGATTCGTACTTCACGAGACCACTGATAACGTGGTCAACTTGTCATGTGTCATTCGGGTTTAAAAGCTGGGCAAACACGTACGAAAGAATTTCTAATTACAGCGCGACCGGTTGAAAAGTGTGCATACAAATTCAAATTTACCTGTATTTCCTATATGTCGCTGTACATACACTCCCTTTGCATTATGTAGTTAATACAGTTAAAGGCTCGTAACCTATACGAAATATCAGAGTTTTATTAAAATCCAGAAGTGTCCTAAGACTTATGAGCGGAAGTGTGCATGTTCACGTAAAACATTTGAATTGTTCGAAACTGGTAGTTTTCATACACGTAGACTTTTGTGCCGAAACGAAGCAATTAGTTCGAAAGGCGTAATCCATTCTCTTGAATGAAACACGCGCGTTTCGCTGCTCAAGAACGGAATAAAAAGTGTAAAAAACAAACGCACGTTAATCCCGCCCAAACGCGATATGACGTTTATTAAAACGCTTTTACGTTACAAAGTTTGCTGGTGATACGAGGAATTAACGTTTCCCAGCCGCTTTTCCCCGAGCAGCTTCTAACATTTCACTGTAGTTCTGAAAACAGTTGAATGACGCGGGTCCGTTGAAAGTAGCAAGTACGTAGAGCGAGGTTCACCGAGGAAATCGTATCTGTACCGAATCGATTATTCCGCTCCAGAAATCCGAACACGGTTCTTTTAATTGGCGTTGTACTTGCTTCCTTAGCTGTCGGCTAGATCTAAGAGAAGGGCCATGACACGTACTAGACAAAAACCATTATAGAAATCGAATTGAGCAACTTGCTCCGAAATTTCGAGACACGGCTTTTGTACGAGTCGATCGAAAGAAACCGTGACATCAGCAGAAACAGGTATTCGTTGAAGGGAACATTATCAAGCGAAAACAATAAACTCTGTTAGATCGAACAACTGATCGTGTCAAAGAACGTTGTAAACCGTGACTATCTTAAAAACGTTTCACCGATCATTTTTTATTTCGATACGCTGCTTTCAACTACAAGGTATGTGAACGTTCACGGTAACAACAACAGCTTCACATTGTCGTTAATGTAACATTACAGAGCCAGAGGTAAACAAAAGTGTTTCAGAGAACGCGAGAAAAGGAATTCTGTCGGCAGAAGTAAGCGTTCCAAGACTAAAGGCACTGTTACAATAGACTTCCTCTCTAGCAGCCGAGTTCGTAAGAATCCGCAGCATTCGGGGGGAAAACTGTGTGTAGCTCTAACTTTAGCAACAAACTCCAGCTCGAGAGCAAATAAAGTTTCTGCCGCTTAATATTCAATTTCTTCGGGGACGATTACATTTCAGGCAGTTGGCCGAGGTAGAAAAAAGTGGGACGATTATATCTGTCGGAGCTCCGGGGAACTTCCTTGAGGTTACAATTTTTAGCCAAATTCGAGATCTTAGCCCGTCTCAATTGCGTCACTCATCCTTTGTAACTCGTACAATTTTGATGATGACTCGTGTTAAAATTATACAAGTTAAAATGAGGATGCGTTAATGCACGCGTATTTAAATGCACGTGTCCACGTGTGTTATTGGTACGCGTTGAAAACCACGATCTCCGTTCCGGAGCCCCATAGAGCGTCGAAGGTCCTTCGATAAGCATTCAATATGCCCGTTAGCAGATAACCGGTGGTCCGGCGTAAAAGGAATCCGTGGAGCGTTTCATTGTCACCGTATGCGGCAATAAAACGAAAGACGAGCCATTAGCCGGCGGCGGTGCACATGTGGCGATCGGCCAGCCGAGGCGAGGTGAGGCGTGTTGCGTGACCGTGCACGGGCATTCGTCAGTTTTCTGAATGGATTTGAAAAGCGCGTGAGTCAGCCCCTTCCCGGAAAGTTGATGCTATTTCGCCGTGCACGGAAAACTAAAGCGAAATAAAGCATGACTAACGGACTCGGCGCGGCAGATTTACGCGGGCCGACGCCGACGACTCCGAATTCCGAGCCAGCCCCGGTTTTTCGACCTGTTTTTCGCTCGGCCGTCTTCCCTTTATTTTGCTTTTGTTCCTCTCGCCGACCTGGCCTCCGTTCCTTTTTTCTCGGTTTGCCGTTTCTACGTTTTGTTTCCCATCGGTTACACACCAGAAACACTCTTTCGCGTGCATGTGTGTGCAGAGTGCATCACCTGCGGCTCTTCTACGTGTCACTGCACGGGGAGCCCAGGATTTTGTATCTTACATGATTCGGATCCATCACGCAACGCGAAGCTGCATTGTCACTCTCGCGCGGCAACCTTGTCGATTCTGCGATACGTAACCCCGACGGTAGATGCAGTTGTTTCGTTACATGCGAAATCCTTGGGACCGAACATTCACTCGCGTACAGACACCTCTACCAACACGTCCGTAACAGACTTGAGCAAAATTTCGAGACTACATATTGAAAATACTATTTGAAGTAGTGTTTTAATCATATAATAGTATTTTGCCCAGCACTGGTCCGTAACACGTCAGGGACATGTCACAAATACATTGGTCAAAGTTCCCTGAAAAAAAAAACATTACCGTTTCCATTTGATTTTATTGGAAATCAATGGCTCCTCTGTTGCGGCACAATGCTTCGTGATTATACATAGAGTCTGAAAGTCTGTAAAACCTTTGACACGCAAAGTCGAGCGAAATTTAATTATGCTTCATTGTTGATTTATTATTCATACAATCCGTTCACGCAGTAAAGAAAATTCTATCCCAATTATTTGCTCTTCGATTTATTATTTCTATATCGTTTCGAACGAATTGATTGGATAATTGAAATCTCAAAATATAGCTGCACTTTATAATGTGGATCCTAGAAATTTCAAAATGACCGGACTTTATAAAGTGGATACTTTTTCTTAATTAATCTCTTTCTCAGTTTCTTATCGCCGTCTGCTTTTAATTAGTCCTTCAACTTTCATTAGCCGTTCCTCCGGCGTTTTCCAGTTTCTTTTCCACGCTTCTCTTCTAGAAAATTTCTTTTCCTCCTGTTCACGGTATCGATTTGCTTTTCATTTATTCCTACGTCTCTCTAACATTTTCACTTATTTCTCCGTGCCCTTTAGCTTTGGATAGTTTCGTAGGATGTCTATCTTACTTTCTTCTCTTTCCTTATCTATTTAGTCTACTTATCGATAGCCTCAGCTCCAACATCGACCTTTGCTCCCATTTCTCATTCATTCATTTCTCTTTTCTGGGAGAAGTTGTGCAGTGGTTTTTCCCTATTCTTCCTCGTCTTTCCGCTTTTCTTGGAGTTTTAATACTCTTATAATAACGACTTCTTTGTCCGTGTACCACTGTCTGGATCCGAACGTCTCCGTGTTATATTTTTGATCGACTAGAACCCAAAAAATGTTTCCTCAGCCGAACAAAAATGCCTGGCCGCTTAAAAATACAGTCTTCCCGGTATTAAAATGCATCGGAAACGTGCCGGTGACACTAAATTGTTTTATCGTGCTGTTTTAACAGTTCTACGTAAATCCGACGTAACAATATTGCAACAACACGTACAGTTACTGTTGATGTGAAGGTTCGAAACATTGGTATTTCCGAAGTGGAATTTCTGCATTCACCCCGGTATAATGCGAGCTTACTGCGAGCCAAATTGACGAGAATAAATTAACAAAACAACAGTGTGCCGCGTCGGTTCTCGGGGCGAAAATAGGGTAGAGCGTGGACGGATAGAATAGAAGAATGCCTAGGACCAGCGAACGCTATAACGCAGCCCTGCGCCGATCCTGATAATTCGCGGACAATGGGCTTCTTGTATCAGCGCCGCGTAATTGACCTGTTCATACAGCAATTGTTATGGAATTCAATTTCGCGAGGGCTTAATTGAATAAATGTCGGCGAAGATTCATGCGAGCCATTCAAATAAACGTAACGAATTCCCGGGCACGGCCGACTCCAGAGAAATCCTATTCCTCGGGCATCATTTTCTTGGATGTATGAAATAGTTGCGGCGTAACGGCCGCGGGAAATGAAAAATGCAGCGCACTCGCGAACCGGCGAATACTTCGAACGCGAACGTAAAGAATCTTAAATCAGGGGGATGCCTGAAGTCGCATACCTTTAAAGAATATTTTTATCGAATTGAGTCAGCGGTAGGAGCGCGAATAGAAGAGCGGGAAATACCGAGGATTTAAATCACGGATTTAATTCCGTCTACGCGGAGAACGCCGGAGAATTTTGGAGCCGGCGAGCCAGGACAGGTCAAATTCATTAAGAGCACCGTCGACCCTCGCGTATCCGAATTAGCAGAAAGATAAAAGCTTCGGGATAACAGGACAATCGTTTTTCCATAAATATATGAGTTCCAAACTACGAGGTGCAATTTCGTCAACTTCGTTGAAGTCTGTTCTAAATTAAACATTTCTTTTGTTAGTCATTGATTAGGTACCGACATATTTACCCATGTAAACAATATTATGAATATTGACGTCAAATGATAGAAGCCTCGGTACAACAAGACAATCGTTTCCCATAAAAGTGCAATATCGACGTTAAACGCTTTCGAATAGAATTCGTCCCTTATATTTATCGAAAATATTCGGATGGCGGAACATTCAAATATTGGAGTATTTTTTTTTCTGGAGGAACACGACGAAAGTTGAAAAATGTTGCGCGAAATAGAAATATGAGGAAGAGAATCGAGGACATACACCTACCGCCGTTTGCCGAGAGAAGTGTGAGGAATTTCGGAGCACAAAGTTTGATGTGAGTCACATTCCCTACTGTTCTCGAGGAGGTGAAATAACAGTGTACACACGTTGTCGGGAATGAGAAATACGGAGTACCGAATTAGAAGGCAAACATAGACGGGGACATTAGAAGGAAAATGCTGAAAAGTGAAGAACCTACAAACATGAAAATCCTGAAAGAGTACTATGGACTACAACGTAATCGAAGAAAAAAGAGATTTTCGAAGTTTAGCGTCTGCACACACAGCAATACGTAAAAAAAAAACGCGTCAGACAAAAGCCAGATCGATGAAGGGAAGCTGTCCCTTTTCAATCGTGCACTCCCAACAACAATGGTCCACGGTAAATGTATTTTCTCCGGTCGACGGGACGAAAAAAAAGCAGATTACAATTTTACGCGTCTCGCTTATGCCTCCTATACAAGTCAAGCCACTACATTCGAAAGCGGAACGTTATGCGCCGAGGAAGTTTGAAAGGGCCCTAAACACAATGAGAATGCTCGGGTGTAGTGGCTGGGGAACGGCCTGGAATCGACGCTGATTTCGGTTGGTCGACCTGCTGCTGGTGAATACCTGCGAACTGCAGGTCGTTGCTACAAACTCCGGCCGGGAATCATTCAAACTTCACGCTGCAGGTTTCAAGCACCCACGAAGAAGACGAAACCGTTCTTACCCTACAGAGACACGAATGGAAGGCATTATATAATTTCGTGCATGGTAAATAACAATTTATCAGGTCATCCTACAACCAATACCAATTTCCTCCCGTATTTTCGGAGGTGAGATACAGAAACGTAATCGTAACTAATGTTCTATATTCTCCTTCATTCTCTACTACGTACCTATTATTATGCAAACTCTGGTCGAAAATCGTTGAGATTTCACGATGCAGATTTCAAGCACCCACGAAGAAGATGAAACCGTTCTTAGTCTAAGTACGAATGGAAGATATTATAGTTTTGTGCATGGTACATAACGATTTATCAGGTCATCCTACAACCAATACGAATTTCCTCCCGTATATTCGGAGGTGAGATACAGGAACGAAATCGCAAGTAATGTATATTCTTCCTCATTTTCGACGACCTATTGTTATGCGAACTCTCGTTGAAAATCGTCGAAACTTCAAGATGCAGATTTCGAGCTCCCACGAAAACAAAACCGTTGCTTCCCTACGAATGGAAGATACTATATTTTTGTGTATGGTAAATAACGATTAAGTGATAGATTGAAACAAGACTGATGCAAATCGCTATCAGGTGTGACAGAGACAGATTAATTGCACCGTCGCCTCGTAATTTGTTCGTTTGGCTAAGCTGCTTAATGGACCGTGCACGTGTATGCAAATATTTATTTTTGCGAACTTATTCAGAGACGATGGAATGAAACTTGTTTGCTCGGTTCAAGATTCTGATTGAGTCAGAATAAGATAGGGTCTACTTTGACCCAGTGTTTTCAAAAAATCACATAAAGAGAGCAAATCAAAAGTGGAGAAAACCTTGCAAACACGTATCGTTTTATTGGTTACAAGCGTTGCAGATATTGTTGCTCTGCAAAATAAACAACAAATCGAACATCATCTTTACACCATTTGATTAAAACCTTTATTGCCGGTATCGAACAACGTTCGCTCAAACCGATTGCGGAATGAAACTGGTACGTGATAAAAAAAAAAACGCATCGGTGGATAATAAAATACAATATTGCAGAATGTGTAAAATGAACACTTAAACCGAGTTTGTTAAAACAATTCATATACCGTCGACACCAGAGAAAAATCTGACACGTAATTGCCTCTTTGATACGTAATCTGAAAATCATGTTTTCTGGATTCTGGGACAAGTTGCTGATCTTTTTTAGCACTGTGTCAATCCGAGACCGAGGGACAGATTCAATTCGTGACTTGTTATTCCTTCCCTTGATGATTTTAATGGAGGAATAACAATATAATGACATCTTCAATTTCATCAGACAGACAAGGATCGAAAAGAAATTGAAAGTGTATACCCAGGTACCTGGTAATCGATCTAAGGGTTAAATCGTGTCACTACAATCACCCCTAAATACACCTTCCTTAACAAGAACCACGAGCACAGCCAACAATACGTATCTGATCTAAACAAAAACCCAAACCAGCAGGAACAATGGTCACTAAAATCCATCATAAACATCCTAATTCTTAATAATTAAAAAGAAATTGAAAGTAACCCAGGTACCTGGCTATTGACCTAAGAATTAAATCGTGTCAATAAATACTGTCATCCCTAAACACACCTTCCTTAACAAGAACCACGAGCACAGCCAACAATACGTATCTGATCTAAACAAACCCCAAACCAGCAGGAACAATAGTTACTAAAATCCATCATAAACGTCCTAATTCTTAATAATTAATAATTAAAAATAAATCGAAAGTAACCCAGGTACCTGGCTATTGACCTAAGGATTAAATCGTGTCAATAAATACTGTCATCCCTAAATACACCTTCCTTAACAAGAACCACGAGCACAGCCAACAATACGTATCTGATCTAAACAAACCACAAACCAGCAGGAACAATGGTCACTAAAATCCATCATAAACGTCCTAATTCTTAATAATTAATAATTAAAAATAAATCGAAAGTAACCCAGGTACCTGGCTATTGACCTAAGGATTAAATCGTGTCAATAAATACTGTCATCCGTAAACACACCTTCCTTAACAAGAACCACGACCACAGCCAATAATACCTATCTTTTCCAAACAAACCCCAAACCAGCAGGTATTACACCGTACAATGACCACTAGAATCCGTCATAAACTCCGTAATTCGGTGGTAAAAGAAGTGCTGGTAGTGTTTTAGCAACTACAAAGGCGCGTCGTTTACAGGGTACGATTCTAGATGCAGGATATACGGTCAGTCGAGAAGCAGTCTGTGGTCGAGCTGCCTGGATAAACGAAGGGTCCGGTGATCGAAAGACAGAAAAGGATGGCAGGAGTCTTTTCTTGTCGCCGCTCGCCAAAGTTCAGACCAACAAGATCCCGGGAGAGATGAACGTTCAAGTTGTTCGTACAGAGGTCCGTTCCCCAGGCAAGATTCCATTCCGAGCGAGTCCCGGTTACTCGAAGAAAGAGCGTGTTCGGTTGGTGTCCTGTTAGCCTCGTGTGCCACGGAGAGGGGGGCTAAGGTAAGGGATCGACTAGCACACGGTGATTCGCGGGTATCCGGAGAAGGTCATCGTTGCTCGAATGAGTCCGAGTAAGCGCGCGAAAAAAAAACACCGAAGAAGAAGAAGAAGAAAAGAAGAACAAGATCTGCTTACCACCTAGCGTGATATCTCCACGGTGTTCACGAAGGAAAAACCGGCGTGGCGTCGCGTACGTATCCGTCAATCGTGGGCCAGCACTGGGCAGAGAGTCAACCAACTCCTTTCCTCTCTTTCTCTCTCTCTCCTCTCCTCTTCCGTTCCGTCGGGAGAGACGCCGCAGCCGAGCACACACAGGACCCCGGGTACCAAAACGGAAAACTCTGCCACTCCCGGTTCAAATTCTCCTCTACTTTTTACGGTAAACGCGCGAACATTGTATGTATTTCATATATATTTTTATATTATAGAATAGATATACATATATGTATGTATATATATATAGATATATAGATATATACTCCGAAGGAGTCACACTTCGTAGATCATCAAACACACACTGCCGAGAAGAAGGTCTCGGTTAACCTGACAGGGAAAAAAATCACGTGGCGACGCGGTTCATCCGGGCCGACGAAGCACTTTCGATTTCTCTCTCTGTGTGGATCGTATTCGATCCAACCGAATCACGGTTGCGGATTCGCGAACGAATCGACGATGTATTCCGATATTAAGAGAGACGCCACTTCCGATGATACACGGATTGATCGGAAAGATAGATCGGATGATACACAAGAGAGAGAGACAGCCCGGTAAGACACACGAGCAACACGACGCGCATACAAGTCTCGCGCGCTGCAGACTCCGGCAGACTGAGCGCCGAGAAAGTCTTGGGGCTAGCGTACGCGATTGCTGCGCTCCTCGCGGCCGATACCCGAGGCCAACCGTCACGCGTCTTTCGCCGGTCCCTCTCGCGTTCCGATTCCTTAGAAACTGGAGTAATACTCCGCGTACATGCTAAATCAAATCCCGACCCGGTCCGGCCCGACTCTGACCTGCACGGTTCACCCAATCGTCGCTCTAACGGGTCGGAACTTTTCATCCGTCACTTTCATTGTGATATTAAATTCGTATAATTCTACTCTGCAATCAATGTAGACGTAAGCTACATTAACTGTACAAAGTATCTGTACAGTTTTTTTAAAAATGAATCACTTTTTCAAAATTGGACTGTTGATATCATTAGAAAAATTCAAGAAACTCTGTTGAACAATAAAAACAAGTCTGTCGAATCGACCAGCGAAAGTCTAGTCTAGTTTCTCTACCTTTCTACTTGCTTCACCAATTTACAGTTCTTATTTTACATAATTAAACATGATTTCAAAAAGATGGTTTACACATTGGCTAGTTAACTAACCCTCATCCGTCCCTAATGACAAGTTGACACAGTTTTTTCGAAATATGTTATGATATTCTGTTATTTATACGTTTGTCCGAAACTGCGTGACTTTTATTTTTTCAACGTGAAACCCGTAACCGAAAAACCCAAGATGTAACTGTTAACTCATCAATTTGAATAAAAAAACATCGAAAAATAACTGTTTACCGTGTCGTTTCATCGATTTTTTGTTATCACTGTGTCAACTTGACACTGAAGGACAGATTCGGTTCGTGAAATGAGGGACGGATGAGGGCTAATACGTCTAACGTCTCAACAAAACACAAGCCGTTGGGTCCAATTTTGGAGACGTTATTCGTGTTTCAAAGGTGCATGAACACTTTGTACACCCACTGTATATAAAAATTCCAGCACACTGGATTTGTTTATGTGTGAAATTCATGTAAACATCGTTTGTGTTTTCGGAGTTTTATTTTGACCTGCTGGAATCACGATCGGGCCCGTAGTGCGCCGATGCAGAAAATCCCATTCTGGAAATAACAATCTCGAATTTCGTAAACGTAAACGAGCCACGCGGAGCCCAGCCAATTTCTCCGGCCAGGACACAGTCTGATGCTCGTTTCGCTCGTCTAACGAGCCCATGCGGGTTTCTCCAGATGCGTACGTCTACCAGACTACTCCTTTGTTACGGTTATGCTGATTTCCTTTGTTACGATTACCTTGATCTTTTTTAAGGCTCCTTTCTAGTGATCGTTCTAGGAAGTCGAGTGAATCTTCGTGGTGGACATTGTTCGGACTGTGACGTCACTGTGACGTTTTCGGTTTTGTCAAGTTTAACATTTACTAGAAAGGTGCGAGAGTACCGTGTTCATCTTTTTACCGAATGTTTTAACCGTGACATTCAGATTTTCAGAAAATGTTATCGAGTTTAAAAAACATGTAAAAGATACATAGACCTCCAGAGAGATACCGCGTTAGAAGCGACCCAGGTGTACAACTTTTCCAACGGTCACATCTCAATGAACAATAACTTTATACCAGAAAAAAAGCCTCTCTCAAATAATACCTCTATTGTTATCGCAGCTGGTCTCCGTAGCCACGCGTACTGTTACGCGCGCAGTTATCAATCAAGTAATTGAATATCGAGTGCCGTTTCGGTGTTTTCTGGTTCTTAACAATGCGACTCTTGGTTCCGCTGCTGTTACGTATAATCGGATCGTGAATCATCTGAGCGAGCGACAGCGATAGTTGCGCGACTATCGCCGGCGCACAATGACGGTGGTTTTGAGTTAGTGGTCGACGCAATCAAAGGGTCAATGTTGCCAGCGAGTTGCGTTAATATTTGCAAATTGAAATGGCGGAAGTGCGGGCTCGGGTTTCGAATGGAACTGAGGTTCGGTGTCGAAAGTATCTGACTCGGTAATTCGTTTTAGATACAGTGGAACGGTGAAGATTGCGGTAAAATCAAAGCAATGTAATTAAATGTGGCTGTTTATAATGGAACGGTGACGAGGGAATAGCGATGCACATTGTAGAAAGAAAAACGTGGTAAAAATCACCGCACCGCTCTCCACAGCGCTACGCTCGCCTCGCGTAAAATTTGAGGCCAGTGTAACTGGTTGAATGGCTGGATAATTCACCGTTCGGAATGATACGGTCGCGGGGCTGCGAAAAATATTCGCTGGTCGTGTAAGTACGAGTCGTGTTTGCTTAGTCTACGCCTAGAAGCGGGGCGGCACGACCTGCACAACCACTCATCGCGACTCGGTTTGTTTATCGCTTTTACCTCGTTTCTGAGAACAAATTCTGAAAGTCTCTCGACAAATACGGGCGACATTCATGCGCGGCCTGCACACCGCGCTGTAAACAGTTTTTCTTTTTAAATATGCTGTATACACACACTTCTCCCATTTGGCGCGCACATGTCACGCCACGTCGCACCGGCTCCGACAAAGTTCTGCAAAACTCGCGAAATGCCCCGCGATTCAGCTTGTTTCCACGGGCGTGCAGGTGTGCATTCATTTTTTTTACGTCAACTTACACCTGACCCTCTTGTTAACCTCGGGATCTATTCACCACGTCGGAATCGCAAGATTTCGTTGAACCCGTACACTGACCGGGGGCAACAGTGCCTGTATCGCGCCGTTTTCCCGAGCGTTCGGTTTTCATATGTCAAACTTTGCTTCTTCCCGCCGCCGTGCACATTTCATCGCGGATCGTTTCTTCTTGTTTAACCACTCGACAACTTCACCACACGATTTATTTCATGACCCTGCGAGAGTCACTTCGCCGAACAGAATTGTAAATTCATTGTAGCTCCCTACCAACCGAAGCGTATTCCTGTTGGGTAAATTCGGTTTAAAGTTTCGGCTGAAAATTTGACTCGGTACGGCAATCGGAGTTCATTTTATTCGAGATTTCCTTAAACTATTTATATAAAATATAAATGTGTCCATAATCATGAAAGCGTAAGTGATGAAGCTTTTGTTTTAATTGTAAGGACGTCCGGAAAAACAATAAAAATTCGGATTTTAAAGAAACGTTTATTCAATAGAAGCTTTCGTTCACGCTGCAACGACAACCCCGGTGCTTCTTCGTTGTGTCCTTATATATGTTTTCGCATCGTAGAAGGTTACCTCCAAAAACCAATCGTAACTAGTTAAAATTAACGCACGCCCTTCAAAAGGCGACAACGTGGGGGAAACTGGCCCGTTTGTGTAAGGCCCTTAATGTCTCGCACTTGGTCTGCAGATGGGTTACGGTACGTGAACGGCTATTGAGACCTTTAGCTAAAATATGAAGTCCCTAATAAATGATCATAAAACAGAAAGTTCCGCTAAATCTCAAAAATAGCCTGATGTCACGTCCGCACCGTAATCATAAACTGAGCCCCATTCTAAAGCACTATACCCTGTTGCAATCCGCATGGGCCACGGTCACTCGAATCCTTACATAATATTTCTTCATTTTGTTTCAATTTTACTTAGACCGCTTTCAAAATTATGGGCACAAATTTATATTATATTATAATATAATATAAATTATAATATTTAGTAATATTGAGGCATTAGTCAACAACCGTAGTCCCGTTGAAAGCACCGGTTCTCGTTAGATCACCGAAGTTAAACAATGTGGAGCGTGAACGGCACTAGGATGGGTGACCGTCTGGTAAAAAACCGGAAAGTGACCCACCCGGGGTGTTTTTCACGTGTTGTTGGCAAAAAGTTGTTCGGAACCCACCGTAAACAGTAGGTCCCGCTGAAAAGGCGATGGTGAGAGTGGAAAGAGGAGAGGATTGGTAAATGAATTTGAAACCCTGAGGGGACCAAATATCATGTTACAATAGTAATATTGAGGCGGTCGAGAATTAATAACGCTTCTCCACAAAAGACAAACTAACTGCGGGTAGAAATTACGGTGAGAACACCGCGTTTTTTTTTCTCCACTGTATGTATATCCACTGTTCGCCGCAAACCTGGCTATCGGTTACGAAATACCATAACCGAGCGCGATATTATTCGATCTAATATTTTACGAACTCCAAAGGTCAGCCACTTCTAAAATTGCACACGCCTTCGGTATCGTCGGAACAATTAACAGTCGCCTCTGACATTTGCGAAACAATTTATGCCGTGGAGGTTCGAGCACCGGGCGATTGCACGCCGCCGAGCATAAATAAACCGGCAAGAACAATACTTTGTCGGAAATGAATGGGTGAATTGTGGAAATGAAGAGATTAGTTAGGTCAATTTACGGGGCGGTTAATGCACAACGATATTGAAGTTACGATTGATCGACGTTGCATTCGGTATTCCTTGGCTCTGCTCCGGACAAACGAAGGGTGTGGTCCACGAACGAAATTTTTCGTCGCACGTAGCTACCGCATCCCGGCGTGCGTGTACCTTCTATTAGAACCAATTGAATAAATTGGGTTTCATTCATAGCGATTCCCCTCTGTCCCCTGCGTTTGCGTGGTTCACGCATCGTTCTTCGGCCTTCACGAATTCGCGGCCGACAATAAAATCTTTTCAAAAAGATTTCAACGTGAAATACCGCCGTACGCGGGCTTTTCTTCGAGTGCGGGGACGCGTTAAACGAATCAATCCCCCTGATACAGAAAAAGATAAAAAAAAAACAGCATGGCGGCGCGTTCGTATTCCGATCGCGCGGCTTATTTTTCCGAAAGTATTTGTATGCGGTGCACACGCGTGCCCCGCCATCGAGTTCGCCACAATGAGGACTTATTATGATAAAAACGTTTTGTATTACAAATTCGAAAATTCGGTCGGTCGACGAAACACCGAACGCGACAAATTTTTCCGAATCGTTTGATATTGACAGTTTTAACGTGGAAACGCGTGTCCCGCAGTCGATCGGACAGCGGCCGCATATGAGATTCATCCGTTTCTCTTATTTGCTGTTCTCCGCCCCATTGAAAGGGTGAAAAATCATTTGGACTCGGTACTGCGGCTCGAATGGGCGTGAAATATTTAATATTCGGTCCACTGCGAAAACCTGACGGCCGTCGTTGCAATTTAATCGAACACGCGGATCGATCAGCCCCGCTGAATGCTACGGAAGAATGCACGCGTATCGTTGCATCGCGCGTCGCGCCGCCGTCTCTGTCGAGAATGCACATGCGGGAAGAGATGTAAGTCGGAAGGCGCATTGTGCGAAACAGTCCGTGCGCAGGCAGTTGATTAAGATGTTCTAATTGATAGTAAGAGCTCGATATTACGTTGGTCCCGATTTGGGACACGTATCCGATAAGCGAGCGAGCAAAACTCCATCGATTCCGATCGAACTGTGGAAAATCGAACCGGGGACACCTGGAATCACCGTTGCATAGATATTCTACGAGGTTAAGTAAAAAATTATCTACACTTACCATTTTCACGTCTAACAACTAAGTCCCCCGTCACGTGTTACACTTGTTCGGCCACTTTTAAACTTCTCGATCCACAGAAACAAATGTTGGCAAAGGTTTCGCAAAGAAACGGCCAAATGAACTTTTCGCAAGTATCGTGCACATCTTTTTTACACGCATCGAGACATTAGCATAGTTTTGCGGAACGCGTCCGAGCTACTTGTTTGATTTTCGAGATTGCCGGCGCTGAAGACGAGAGAAAACACGATAGGTAGGGGCGAAAATAAATTACGAACCGCTTCTTAATGAAACTGCGCGGCAGACAGAGTGCCCGGGCAATTTTTCAAGCCTGTCTCATACTTGTCCCGCCCTGGAAACAGCGTAACCGGAAACGGAAACGTATCGCGTAAACGAGATTGAAGCGCGCTCTGAACATTTATTATGATTGAAACGAAAAGTAACCGGTTTTATTAAGCGATACTTGAGGATACTGCTCGGTAGAGAGCATCAAGCTTAGGTGAACTCTTGCTCAGCTTTTCTCGCTTCTTTTCCCGGACCGCTCTAATCTCTCTGGGACTGTTACGTGTTCTCCTCGCGATTCTCTAGTACGCTAGGGACTTCACAGGACATGTTCTCGCAATATCTGGTTTGATCCTCTCGATCCTGTTCTCGGAAAACCTTGTTGATCACAGATCATTGAGAAACTCTCGCGAATTCTTGGCTTTTAGGGCTCCAGTCTTCGTGTAGAAGATCCTGAGGTTCGCATCTCAACGAACTTATAATAACCTCGTGCAAAACCTTTGATCTCCCTGATCCTTTCGCAGGACTTTCGCGATTACGAACCTTTGAGAACTCTCGCGAGTTCGCGGTCTTTAGTGTTTTAGTTGCGGGCGGGAGTCAATCGGCAGATTTCAACCTCGGAAAAATCTCTTCCTCTCTTTCGGAAGACCTTGCAGAATCCACAGATCGTCCAGACACACTTGCGAATTCTTCACGTTTAGAGCTCTCTCCGATTCTTTCGCAGTATCTTCTGCGATCACGAGCTACGACGAGTTCATCGTCTTCAGAGTTTTAATTACGTATGAGATAGTGTTGATCCTTTTATCCTTGCAGTATTTTTGGTCTTCGGGGTTGCATTTTCGTATCTTGTGGAAACTTTTCGTCTTTCTCATCCCAAGATCTTCGAGAACCCTTATGAATTCTTGATCTTCAAGTTCCAGTTTCGCGGAAAAGTCTAGAACCTCCAGAATTCAATCTCAAAAATGTTTCGTTCTCCCGATCCCCTCAGCGAGGATATTGATGGATGCCTCTGAGCACCTACACGTATCACCTCCAAATTACGAAGTCTTTTTGGTATGGTCGACAGTTATTTTTACTCGCAGTATCATCCGTTTCGCCGTGCAATTTTCTCGGAGACGTTCGACGTCGTGCTGGCAGCTACGTAATCGTGTCGCCTCGCGTGACTGTTAATTCCGTGTCTGTTATTACGCGGCGGTATTAGTTCGCGTTTGAAGTATGAAAAACGTACGAAGTATCTAACAAGCATTTTTCTCTTGGCAGTTGTTGAACTTTCATTACTTCAATTAATTTCAGAGTTTGGTCAAGTTGTCTCTCATTAATGCACTCGCTAGAGTATTAAAATTCTCTCCGGTGCACAACTTTCCGTTGCTTTGTCGCAGTTCTGCCGGGATTTTTCAGCGAACAATTTGCATCCTCGCCCTCGCCGTGCATGGATCGTATCAGTGTCCTTTTCATTATCCGGACGGAGAGGTTCGAACGATCGAACGGAGCTTTTCTTCGGCGACGCTTTCCATACGTTCCGCTCTTGATTACGTGACTTCTCTTAATTTCAGAGGAGCTCGGGTGCCAGTTCACTTGGAACTGTTACAAACTATTAAGAGAATGTAATTAAGCGGAGAATGTGGACAACGCCATGCATATTCAGCGGCGAGGGTACTTGAAATATCCGTCGCTACTATTTTAATGATCCGCCGTGTCTTCCCGAGTCACACGAGAACGTAAAAACGTATACGAATATTCTCGCCGCGCTCGGAAGAAGAAATAGGTGACCAAGTACTTCAATTTTTATTTTCTCCGTTTCCACTGTCTTTGCAGTTACGCGAAACGTAGCACGTATCCCTGTCGCACACGGGAAATTCTCGGAAAATATGCGTCTAGTGGAATTAACCGTAACGACACGTCCTGTTTAATTCACTATAGCGACATTTCGGTATCCGGTTTAATTGCTCGTTCACCGAATTCCAGAGTCGAAGTGGACATTTTGAAAATTGACTTGTGGAAATTGAACAGAATCACCGTGCAATTAATTGTTTCATAACGCGGCCGCCAGGCCCATGACTCTCGTTCAACCAACATATTATTAATAACGAATATAGATGGCGGAACGCTTTTGAATCGGTTACTTCAATGCATTTGCGCGCAACCAGTAATCTATCGCAAGGAGCTGCTGGCCCACGAACAATGCACTCATTGAAACGGAATAATGTACATTTCGAGTGTAAAGCAGAGATACTGTAAACTTCAATGCAGAATATATTTACCGAGGTCCCCGTTGTTCTGGATCATCCCCAGCGATACAAAGAAATTATCGCTTGATTATGATTACGATTATATTATTCCCGGTTCACTGCAGTCGCACCACCATTCATCCGAGACCATTATCTATGAGCACATACGCGCACGATATCGCGGCATTATATCATCTAACCGGGCTACGTTTTCCGCCATTGTCGCAAAGCTCGAGCTTCTTCAAAACAACTGTGCTTCACCCGTGCGTTTAAGTATTCTATGAGCTGTTACATCAATTTCATATCCGTGCAATTAAAATGAAATAAATTTTTACAGAATACAGATTTACAAATTAATTATATCACCGTTCTTTTCTACAATTAGAATAGGATTGTGTCTACATAATCCTTTTTTTACACATCTATGAAAATCGGGTACGAACTTATGCAATCATCTAATGAATATGATTACTTTAATCGTATGGATATGAAATTGATGTAATACCTCGTACTATACTTAAATTTTTAGCAATTGATTAGACAGCAACATGTTCAATAATGTAAGTTATGTTTTGAAGAGTGGTACAGTTTCTTTTTATCAAAAGTTGATGCTTTCAGGATGCTGGAAGATAAGCTTCTAGGTTGCGATTCTGTCTGAATCTACCGATTCGTAGTTTTGACTAGCAAGAAGTCCCGTCTCGAACAGTTTCTGGTCGATGCTCTAAATGGGTGTCATCGCACAAAGACCCGCAAGAGAGATTACCCAAATTGCCGCCTCGATCAGCGTAATCCAAGTAATTTTCCTTTCAGTGGCCACGGCAAGTTCAGTTCTTTATCTCCGACTTTACCCCCCTCTCTCTCGCCCTCTCTCCATAAACGTTCGCCAATATGGCTGCCTTTCTGTTCAACCCCCCGTTTCCTTCCGTCCACTTCGTACCATTAGCCGCAATTCTACCCAACTCTAGCCATTTCTGGAGGACAAATATCGAGGTCCAACGCGTGATATTCATTTCTGCGCTATTTCCACCAAGAATCACACATTGCATTCTTTACCTTCAATAAACAATTAACGTCGATTTCAAAGAGGTAGAAAAAAGTGATGCAAAACTGACACATAAACATTTGAATGACTCGAAGGATGAATTTGCAAAGGATGATAGAATGAATTAATTAGAACACCGGTCGATGATCCCGCATGGTCGCGTTTTAGTTGGAATCATTAAACGAAAAGCTTCGCGCGAACATCAAAGAAAACATTCTCTTTTCCTTCGACCCACGGTGCAGTTTTCGTTGCACGTCATCTAAGTTATTATTCCGCTATGCCTACTTCGGTGCTTTATCCATCTCTCTCTTTCTCTATATTTTTCCGTCTCTCTTTCTTTTTCCGGCTCGCTCCTTGTATTTTGATATCACCGGTGTGTCTGTCTCTTTTCCGCGGTTGCTTCGTTAGTTTCACCGGCGTTTGATTACGCGGCCGTAGCCGGAAGGCCAAATGTTTAATTTCTTTCTTTCCCTTTGCACGCCCGCGGGTTTCTGCGCGATGAATGGCAGCATAAGAAATAGTAAAGGCACGTTTGCGCAGGCAAACACGCGGGAAAGCACGAACGCTGACACAAATATTCCTCGTGCACGTGCACGTCGCCGCACCGTGTTGGTCTTTTGTAATTTCTTTCGCTGGCTTTTTAGTTTTACAGCGCGGCTGCTCTGCCTCTTCTTTAATTCTCTTTCTTTCCTTCTTTCGTGACTCAGGTGGCCCGCGACCGTAATAATGCGAGCAACCTCGCGGAAAATTCGAAAATCGTTAGTTTTGTGATCGAGCGGCGCGAAAGATCGGCCAATCCACATTATCCCGTCGATAATACCAATCTACATTATGTTCTGTTGGAATTCAACGATTCTATAGCATTATCTATATATTATGTATATATAAAAACGAACACCATAATGTCGTCTGAAATATCTGTTTACTATCTCGAATACGTTCGTCGAAGAACATAACATGAAACAGTGGTCTTCTGCACCGACGAAATGCTGTCGGTGGCCTTCTGTTTCTCACTCCAGCGAGAACATATCCTAGAGGGCGTAAGAGAACAACGAAATATTCGAGTGATACGAACTCCCGTAAAGCTGGAAGTCTTTATCAGTGATTGGCGCTGACTCGGGCCGGGGGAGCCGGCTGGAGCTGTCGGGCACCGGGAACATGTGCCATCCATAGCTACCCTGGTCTACCCTGGATCTTGTAAATTAATGTCTATGATTATTTCAATCCTAATTCAGAACATTTTGCAATGTCTCCTTGCCTCAAAACGAAATTTATTATTAATACTGGTTCACAAGTTCGTGATTTTCCACAAATATCTTGTAAATTAAAATGTATGATTATTTCAAACCTATTCCAGAACATTTTGCAATGTCTCCTTGCCTCAAAACGAAATTTATTATTAATACTGGTTCACAAGTTCGTGATTTTCCACAAATATCTTGTAAATTAAAATGTATGATTATTTCAAACCTATTCCAGAACATTTTGCAATGTCTCCTTGCCTCAAATCGAAATTTATTATTAATACTGGTTCACAAGTTCGTGATTTTCCACAAATATCTTGTAAATTAAAATGTATGATTATTTCAAACCTATTCCAGAACATTTTGCAATGTCTCCTTGCATCAAAACGAAATTTATTATTAATACTGGTTCACAAGTTCGTGATTTTCCACAAATATCTTGTAAATTAAAATGTATGATTATTTCAAACCTATTCCAGAACATTTTGCAATGTCTCCTTGCCTCAAAAAGAAATTTATTATTCATACTGGTTCACAAGTTCGTGATTTTCCACAAATATCTTGTAAATTAAAATGTATGATTATTTCAAACCTATTCCAGAACATTTTGCAATGTCTCCTTGCTTCAAAACAAAATTTTTTATTCGTACTGGTTCACAAGATCGTAATTTTCAACAAAAATCTCGTAAATTAAGATCTATGATTATTCCAAAGAGTTTTAGTGAAAATTATCGTACAACAACGTGAGAAGGTCGCAAATTGTTTATTGCGAGGCTCGAGAAATAAATGAAGAAGCGGTTGTACTGTATCATGCAGATTTATTTACTCATATGGTCATAGGTATATAATAATTGTAATCTAAACCTCTGCGTATAAATATTGTCGGCCGTCGAGTGGCCGGTAGGCTGGTAGAATTATCGTCGTTATCTGGTGATAGTTTGTAAATTCATAGAAGTCAGATTGTAACCGGATTTATTGTGATTTTTACGGACAGTAGCGATTGGTACAGCGACATTCACACGGGCGATGACGCACGGTTACTGTCGAGATAGTTTAGTCGAAGTATCTACGTGCTGGTGTGAAGACCGTGTTCTCGGATCGCGTTCTCAATGTGGACGTCGAGAGGAAGATTTACATCGACGTCCTTGTGCTTGTAATCGTCCAGGAAGTAAGACGGCCCATCAATGTTCGCCGGAAACTCCTTCGGCAAGAACTCTTTGCTCCTTGATTCCAACTCGAACCCTGACAACGGGTATTTCAACGATCTGACGGAAAATAAACGTTATCATAAATAACGAATCAAATTCGATTGTCAATTATTGGATGTACACACTAATTCGTGGCCTTCTCTTTGCCAATTCAAAATATATTCTACTCTTATAAGTATTGTAAGTAATGTGTCTTCCATATTTCCAGTAATTAATCTTCAGTATAATTGTTCAATATAAATTCAGTACATATATTATTCCCTTCAGGGTTACAATTTTTACTCCTGCTCCTTTCTCCGCCTTTCCTCCTCAATATAAATTCAGTATAAATTGTCAAATAAATCTCTATTCGACAAAATAACTACTCCAATGCAAATAAAATATTTACTAGTGTGGTCGATACCTTTGCTCAAGCTTGAAACACTATTTTTAAAGTTTTCAGATTGTAAATACTACATGGAGGAGTAATTAAAAGTTAATGTACCTTCGATATAAATATATAAACTCGAATATAAGATAAAGTTAACATTGACTAATTCTAAAAGTTACGAATTCGTTTCTACATCCAATACACAGTCGGTCGGAGAAGTTTTCAGTTGACTGAACATAATTGCGATAAATATGCTAGACTGCGGATGTTTATATGTATAAATATCGTTTCTCTTGGTAACAGCATCGAAGAGTGAAGAATTTTTCAACTTTGTAGTTCATTAACGTTGGAGAGCTTTAACCGAGTTCTGACCGCATAAAGATTCGCAGTCTAGCGATAATGATTTGATAAAACGATTACTCACTCGTAAGTCGTTGGACTAACGTGAATTCGAAGTGGCTCGCTAAGGGATTCGAATTTATTCGCTAAGGTAACATTGTGCCCGAAAAGACAATACCTGGGCATTTTCTTTCCGACCACCCCCGCTAACACCATTCCGGTATGAATGCCAATGCGCATCTGATAGGAGAATAGTACACTTAATTAGTACAAATATCATCTATAGAAATGTCCTCTTGCCTTACAATATCGAGTCAGACTCGTAACGAAGATTCGGAAGAGTATTAAATAAAATTCTATTTTGGTTTTGTTAATGTACAGCTATTGGAGAACAGTTTCCTCTTTCTTTAGGAAAGTAAGAATTAGACAAAAGTTTTTAATCATTGATATCGTAAAATAAATCGTAGGACAAGGGGTTTAAGACGCAACAAAAATATTGTGTTGGAAAGAAAGTTCGTAGTGGTTGCGAATTAAGAATCGAAGATAAAATTAAGCTATTTATTCATATGTGTATTCAATAACACGAGAAGTTACCTCAAAAATGGCAAGTAGTAATAGAACAGAATGGAACATATTTTATTGAATAAATCTATGAATAAATATCTGAATTTTTCCGTTCTAACCGAATAGAATGTACAGATCCCTACCCTTATTGGCTTGCCCTCGTGGGTCATGTGATGGGAACACGCTTGAATCATTTTCAGGGCCATCCAAGCAATTTGCTCCGCGTGTATGGACGTATCGCGATGAAGACCGCAAGCAACACAGTAAGCATCTCCGATCGTCTCCACCTATGGTAATGATCGAGCGTAAAGTTCGTAAGCAGCATACATTTCATTGTAAATTCTGCGCGTTAAATAGTTCTCTCTCTGTGCAAACTTCTCCATAAAACATCGAGTAACGGGTACGTCGATTAACATAGATTTGCATTCGATCTTTCGTTCGTCGTGGTCCCGACTTGCAACGGGGAATAACTTTAGAAGCATTTACATTTAAAAAGCTCGCACCTTATATACATCTAGCTGGCCACAAAACGAGTCGAACTGCTCGTAAAGATTTTGAAGCATATTGATGACGTTCATCGGCGTCGCAGTCGAACAAATCTCTGTGAAACCGACGATGTCACTGAACAGCATCGTCACGTCCGGGTATGTTTTCGCTTCTATGGTTTCTCCTGAAGAAAATTTGTGGTTATAGAAAATACTCGAATGAAGATAAGACAGATTTTTACATTGGTTGTTTCGACGTACCCAACCATAAGCGTTTCGCTATGTCTGGAGGGAATATTAGATGGAGCAAGCTGACGTTCTTTTCTCTTTCGGCGGACACCAGCAGGCTAGCCTCTTCTATGAAGCTCTTCAATTTGTCCATTCGCCTCCTCAGACCGTCCTGCAACAGTAGATACACTATTAACTGCAAGGAAAAATTGATAGTTCATTTTTTATAGACCATTTTCGTGAAATGTGAACGTGAAGTGAAATTAATTTGCAAAAGGTTGAATTGGATTTGCAAAATGTATAATATACGAGTCTTAACCCTCATCCACACGACGTGGTACCCGGGTGCCTATTTCAAATTCATTTAGAATAGTACAAAAAATTACCCGTGTGGATGAGGGTTAATGAAACATATTATAAGATAATGAATAGATTATGTAATATATTAATTAAATTCTAGTATACTAATTTAAGCTGCTAATCTTGAAGTTTATTTAAAAAATTTAAACACGTTTGAAATTGAGCCGCTACTACACCGACGCCGTATAGATTGTACTCTCTGCATGCTGGCGACACCTGCGTCGAGGTACTGGCTCGGTAATGTAGAAAAGTTCTTTGACAATGCACCGTACAAATTTGAATGAATATTTTGTTACGTTCGGAAATGATTGATAATAATTTATAATAAAATTTGGTCGTCAAACAATACCAGTTATTATTAATCTCTTCGGCTTCGTTGTTATTTATAACGCTACTCTATCGATCGAATACACGAGCCCATGAATTCTGCAGACATCATTTTAACGATATTATAATCAGATGCAAATGCAGTTGTACCTGTGCTCTGGCTTGCTCCCCTACCAAAATCACCTCCCTCGTAGCATCGTATAATGGAATATCAGATATAAAAAGTTCTCGACCAGTCAGCCCTTCCAGACCGTTCAAGAATGGCGAGCTCACGAATAGGATGGAATCCGATTCGGGACAATGGACCATCTGACCCTTCATTTCCAGTCCCTGAAATCATTGAAATCCCATCAATAAAGAAATTCAAGAAATCCTGTCGAACAATAACACTTATATTGTGTCAGACGAATCGACCGAGAAAAGTCTAGTTGCTCCTTTTTACTTGCTTTAAATATATTACTCCTGTTCTATCTGATTTTACATAATTAAATACACTATGAAAATTGTACACGTAAGAGAAGATCCTGTTGAACCATGAATACTTTTTTATCTAATGCACAGTGGCTGTACAAATTTGTACATCTTTTAAAGACGATTAACTTTTTCAAATATTAGACATTTAAATTTTGTTATCTGTGCCTGGAATGGAAATTTCAAACATGTATTTTATAGATCTAAGTAAGCTACATACATGTACAAAGTTTCATTGAAATCATTGTAAGATGATTGTAATAGTAAGATGTTAATTTATTGATTCGTACAATTGATTCTTACCTCCGCGGGATACTTATCAAGCCCTTGCGGTCTCTGTAGGGTCAGAACAAAAGGTGTGTTCGCACGCTTCAGTATCTCGTGGAAGGTAAGACTGACTCCGCGTGGCCTTGTGAACGCGAAGTACGTCGATATATTTCGGCCGAGTCGGTTCAGGTGCTGTCCGAAAATCTTCATGAACCCGACCCCAAGCTGTACGAGTTCCAATTGTCGATCGACGACGAAGTGCCATGGGAAAGCCTTGCAAAAACTCGCGACCCCCATACGAAGGTCCGTGGCCGTGGTCGAGAGTGGACGGAAAGTAGACGCACCTGTCTCAAGGTTATTGTCGTCGATCTCCGAATCGACGGTCGAGCTCTTGGTATAGCCCTCCGGAATGATGCGGTAACTGCGAAACAATTTGTTGCACGTTATTCGATCGAGAAAATCAATTCCCTTTATCATTCCTAACAATGCAAGTACATTTGTAAAATTAGGTGTTTAGAATTCATCCCGTACGAAAGGAAAGCCTCTTGGTTAATTAGGGTTAAATAGGTTCATAGTTCCACTGAAAGTTTCATGTATTTCTGACTAAAATAGCAATTCGGTTAGGCGTGTATTCCGTTGGGAAGAGCATCGTCGAAGCTGTTTAGTATATCGGATTATGCACGGGCCATTAGTGGGCCGATCGTTCCTTTTTTTCGGGGAAAACTTTTAATTGATCCGAACTCATGAAAATAATCCAATTACGGAAGTTCGCGGATGCAAATAGGGAGAGTCGTCGAGGGATTCCTTTACGACGCTAATGTGTAATGGGGCGCCTGCGAATCAGCGTGCACGGTGTTCGATGCAAATGCCTACGAACATGGCCAATCAATATTTGTTCAGGCCGTAGTCTCATGGCCCTCGGTGCTTTTTCCGTGTAAATTGAATTCCACTCTTGCAACAGAATGTCGACAGCTACGTATCGATTCTGCGTGCAAATACTAAACATTGTTCTGTTTCTTCTTTTTCTGTCCATCGTGAAACAGGTTTTTACGTAATCGGTTCGAATCGCGTATGAACTAATGGACTGTTTGCGCGCAGTACATTTATTTTAAACGTTCGCTCCTTAAAGCGTCATTAAAGCGGATCGAATGTCTTTGTTCTTCTTAACCGCGCACCCGCTTTGTCGGTATTACAGTCAAATGGTTAACGAGCATTATTAAGAAGGCAGTCTCGTTTCCAGGATTGCAAGGGTGCGGGGTGCGGCTTCTCGTTTCTCGATAATGCAAAATTTTTCAGTGGTCGAAAGTGCTAGATAAAAGAACAATCTAGACCGCAGTCGCCCTCAAGTTTCCTATTTTTACAGTTACGAGGCGTAATTTAATCTGCATTATTCGAATGCATAAAGTTGCGACAGCTTAATGCATCCTCGTTAACTATTGGTTAATTTTAAGGGGGTTACGTAACCCATGAATATTACTAGAATATTACTAGATTTAAGGTTAACAACAGTGTTTGCGGGAAACAATTGTTTGTCCTTATACGGGCATGTTTCGAGCTGTGTGAGGGCTCATTCTAAAGAGGAAGGTTGATCGTAGGGCGCTCAGCTTACGATTTAACGAGATTATGTTTATATCTAATAATATGAGCGACCAAAGTAGGAGAAAAATCAAGAAAAAAATCGAGACACCACCCTCAGATTTTAGCTTACGGCGTTGGCAACACTGATAAATACAATAGAGTCAGAGGCTACGTTACCCCCTTAACTATTACACTGTCCATCAAATTTCAACTTTTTTCATGTTTCCATGTAACTGTTGGGTGTATCTTATAGAGTTTTTCGCGCTGATTCCGAATCTGGTCTTAATTTTTTCTCCTACACGCACGGTTTTCGAGAAACATGAGTTTGAAAAATAGACATATTTTTCGACTTTGAACAAATATTGTGCTGTTATTATATAAGATATTGTATTGTTCTTTACAGCGACAGATTATCTAGACTTTCCCGAATCCAGCAATATGCTATAGTAATACATTATGATTGCTTAAACATGTTTAAACAATCGTTAAAGATGGAGAAGCATCACTTTTGCACCATTTTTTGGTGATATTTTTTAATTTATCTGAAAAATTAAGGGTCCAGCGAAAAATCGAATTGCTCCACGTGATAGAGCAGACTTTTATCTTGAGAAACTACCCTTTCAACTTTCCAACCACTAGAGCGGGCGTCCGCCGCGCTGCATTCCGTAGAATGCTCGCTCTAGTGGGGAAACATCACTGGCGGCAATTCATGTCGGGCACGGATATTTTGTTTTCTGGATCCAAAAAAACCTCGACGTTGGAAAGTTGAAAAGGTAGTTTCTCAAGATAAAAGTCTGCTCTATCACGTGGAGCAATTCGATTTTTCGCTGGACCCTTAATTTTTCAGATAAATTAAAAAATATCACCAAAAAATGGTGCAGAAGTGGTGCTTCTCCGTTTTTAACGATTGTTTAAACATGTTTAAACAATCATAATGCATTACTATAGCACATTGCTGGATTCGGGAAAGTCTGGAAAATCTTTCGCTGTAAAGAACAATACAATATCTTATATAATAACATCACAATAATTGCTCAAAGTCGAAAAATATGTCTTTTTTCAAAGTCATGTTTCTCAAAAACTGTGCGTGTAGAAGAAAAATTAAGACCAGATTCGGAATCAGCGCGAAAAACTCTATAAGATACATCCAACAGTTATATGGAAACATTTTTGTTGTTGCACAGTGTTATTGGTACCGACTACTGAAAACCTTCGCAATCCTAGAAACGAGTCTACCCTCTTACCTGGAAAATCAAAATTTTCCGCTACGAGAACTAGCGGACGGTAATAAAAGACACCAAGTAGAACTATTTCCCTCCATTGAAATTACATTCTAATTCGTAGTTCGACTCGACAGAGATGTATTTTAGGAAATGGATCGGCCTTACCTAAAGGTATTGTAGAAATCATCACATTTGACGATCTCCACCGTTGCATTGTCGTTATAAAACTTCCTGGCGATGCCCTTCAAGCTGCCAACAAGCAAATATCCGCGGGACCAGTGTTGCGTTGTAAAATGCAGTTCTACAGCTTCCGGGGTGGCGATGCATACGAACTCAGCCTCCGCCTCTGATCCAGACTGGTGTTGTACAACGTCGTTCACACCGTCGAGAGTGGTCAGGAAGGCTGTCAGATCGTCTCCGAGGCAACGGAATGCTCGTTCAATCAGACCCACACAGCCAGTATAGATCAGCTCTTGGCCGAGCTCATCGAAAAACTTTAACTTGTCCATCTCTGAAATCGTTTCGTTGAATTAGCTCTTTCAACGGCTAGGCTTCTAGCGGATTGCATCTTTACGCAATCAAACGAATTAAACTGGTTCCCACGGCTAAAAGGAACTTCGGAATTAAACAAGAGGAATAGAGGGATACCAGCACATGTAAGAATTACGGGCAATGAAAAAGTAGTCTCACTTGTGAAAGAAGCGACCAAAGAAAGTCCTTCGCCAGATATCAAGGCTTCAATTGTTCACCTAACCAAAGACCTCAAAACTCAAGCAAGACTGTCCACTAACACCCTAATTAAAGAGCAAGGCCTAACTAAACGTGATAACTATGTTAGATTTTATCAAATCACAAGGATAAAGGTAAGCCATGGTATACTGGGCTTGGGCTGTCAAGATATTTTTTAGTTTTTGTTAATAGATGTCATGCCAACCACTACAACTTAAACGGATCATTAGCAAGGGTTAACTTTATAACCAACAGTGCTTGCCAATGCGGAGCAGAAGTCCAGGATCTAAATCATGTTATATGGCAATGCCCAGATTACGAAAACGAACGCAGCACACTAGAAACAAAGCTTCTCAAAGGCAAGTACTGTTTCCCCCTTTGCATTAATTCTTTCTTATGTAAACCTGATATAGAAGGGCTGAAAATAATTTATAATTTTCTCAAACAATGTTGCGTAAAAATTTAAAAATAGATAAACAATGTAACACCGACTCAATGTAAGCCAATGTGTAATATTACTGTACTTGCTATATAAACCTTGAGAAATTCTTGGTTTAAAGCAATATTAATAAATAAATAAAAAAAGAGATATAGAGTACTTCACGTACATTTAAATACACGTGTTTCCTTACAGAAATGACAATATTCATTTTATGTAGACTTTGCACGGCTCCTATTGCAATATATGCTCTACTAAAGATATTTATACAATCATTTCTATTATTCCACTAATTGTGAAACAACAAATCTAGAACCGGTCATTTTGACTAGTTTTGATGCGTTTAATGTTAAAGAGCTACCCTTGCTATTTCAGTGGGAACTGTTTGAAATGTTCTTCTTTATTTCAGAACTTTCCGCAATATAATTTAAGGTGCTCTGGTTAGTTTTGAGGGCTCGAGTAGGCTGTAACCATAAATCCAATAGAGATGTTTGAAAAGTTTGTGGGTCGTTTGAAAGATCGAACGCTTGCGAGCAGCATTTGGCCTATGCCGTTCGCCAACTCTCCCTTCAAAGAAAAATCGCATAATTTCTACGATAAAATATCCACCAGCTTATAAAACGTCGGGAGACAATTGTGGAAAATTATTGTTTAACCGCAACAATTTCGCGAGTGGAAGAAGCAATTTCTGAACTATCGGTATTCCGGGCATGACTATTGTTTCCCGTGCGAAATTATTCCACAAGCAATCAGATCCAATACGACTTAGGTGCCAAGGCGTTTTCCTTGACACCGGTAACCCGAGGATTTTCCACTAACAGCTTGATTGATCGAGTCCAAGGTTCGCAACTGCACTCGCGGCTAGGAAATTCGTCAGGATTTCAGAAAAACGTTCGAACCATGCATCTTGCCGATTTCTTTTCGAATATTATCTTACTAGGATTTAATATCGCTTGGAACCGGGGCTGTAATACGTTTCGTTCTCCCGTCCGACCGAGCCGTTGGCTGGCTGCGCTGAATGAAACCGTAATTTTGCTGACGAGGCAGTCGCCGACGATTCTCTCTCTCCCAGCCCTGTGAATTGGCAAAAAAACGTAGTCGGATGCAAATTCCAATCGTTACCGGAGAGTTACTAATCTCCGAGCGTGTTCCGTTCCCGCGGGTTTCGAAAAGTTGAATGGTGTGTGCTCTGGTCTTCGTTTCGAACCCGACACGGTCACCTCGTCAGAATTTCAACGTTGTCTAGCTTCATCCGTGTGGACACGTTCCAGTTAAATCAACCATGACCGTATCACATAGTGGGCACAAGATATCCTTCCCTTGATAGTGCACGAGTTAACAAATCCACGTTCGATTTGAAAGACTCTTGTAAAACTGGTTTCACAATTGACATGTTAATTGCTTCATCAGTAGACTGCGGATCTTTATCCATTTATGGTTTATGAAAATTTTCAAAAAATGCTACAATGTAAAATTTGGTATAATTTCGTAAGCTTTTTATTTTATTAATGCAATTTGATTATCATGGAAGAGGTTATTTAGCTACAATTTCGTTAGGTCCTGTGAAAGGTATGAAGCCTGGTAATAGGGGCGGGTTTGCTGAAGATCAACGAATAAAAAGAAATGATATTAATTAATAAGAGTTCGGTTAACAACGCTAACTAAGAGGGCAGTCTCCGGCGGCTTTCTCTGCGCAGATACGCGCTGTCGAAGTTTCGAGAAGTTGAATGAGTGGCTGTTAATGTTACGGTGTTCGATTGCTGATGAAATTTAATTAACGTCGGGAACTTCCGCTGAACTAAAAGTCGACGGGTTGCAACGTCTGTATCTCGAGCTCTTAAGAAGCGATCCTCGAGGTTCGCCACGATTTATCGAATAACTGTGGGAGCTAGATCGACGGGAAATCCAAGTTTGCACATGTTTCGCCGACCTGCGAAAGTTTTCACGACTAAGACCTGGACTGTGATCGATAAACGACCGGTAGATTCGAATCACATTGCATCGCGACGCATCGTAGTTCCCTTGCAAATCCGGAAACCGACGCGGCCAACGCCAGGTTGTTCTAATGCCCGCGCGCATTATTTCCCACCGAATGTCACTATCAGGACGCGATAATCAATAGCGGCCGGTGTACAGGCTATATAATACGTCCAGCCAATCGGCTGGAACATCGTCCGATGTTTCTGTGACGGCCTGCCAAATCATCCGGTAAACCTTGACAAATCGATGGCCCGTCGCCATCGAGTTTCTCGCTCGTCGCCTATCGTCGAGTCTCCAACTGTGACCAGTTCACTAACGATACACGATGTGTAGTCCACTACCATACCTCGTCTGTATAGTAGTAGACCAATCACCGAATCTATTTTTTTTATGCCGCGTCCGCGAGGCTCTGGAGGCTCTAGAAGTTTAATTCTGTGAACAGAGGAATGAACTAGAACGCAGATTTCCAAACCACAACGAACACGAACTGAGGGAAAACGATGATCCGGAACAACGAGAACAAGAAGAAGAATCACGAAGAACGCTACGCTAATGCGAATATAATAACCGACGGTATCGTGAATGAACCGTGCATAGAAATCGGTTCATCCTGAACATCTCTTCCTCGAGGATGCAAGCTGACGCGCCTCTGCGATATTAATCGAGCGCAGAGGGAAGACAGTGCCATGTCATTGCGTGTCGCCTTCATACACAATGACAATTATCACGGGAGATAGGAGACTCGGCAACAGACTACAGTTACCTACTTCCAGGTCTGTCGGCTGTGAATATGTCGGTGATTACATTCGACCAGTCGCCAGATTGGCAGGGACGATCAATTCTGTTGATTAACGCGAACGCGTAAACTCTAGTCCGGTCCTCTAAAGAATCGTTTGTTGCTGCTATCGAATTTTATCTTGCAATGTTTGTCAATCTTTAGGGAAACTACTGAATAAGTAACAAATGAACAATTTTTTAAATTTTATTTTAAGACAAGAAAATTTAAAGAATTAATTAAAAAACAATTACCGAAAATATATTTACATATTACGATAGTTGTCAGTAGGTAGGAATAATTTTTTTTTAGTGGAAATTTCAACCCGATATCTTTTGTGGTTCAAAAGATATAGTAAAATACCTTGTTTCCCCTTTGCTCTTCCGTGACGCTGTTCCCTCACCATCACGCTTCGGCCGAGGCAAATAAAAGCAGGTACGAGGCACGCTCCGGCTCTTCGCTCAGCGGTAAAAAGGTTCCGTTGCGAGTAAATTTCGGCTGATTTCGCTATTGCCAAATATACGGATATTTCGCGACCTTTTGACATTTTTTCTACATTTCAGGTAGATAGGAAAACTGCACTCCCCTTACTTAGCGTCCCCTCATGGAGGGGACGAAACCTACCAGGGGACGGGGGCGAGGGTTTTACCCACAAAAAATGCCTGAGCTGCTGAGAAAATTTTCCGGGCGCGGGCAAGGCAACCAACATATGTTGCCTCGCTGGGCCCGGCCGCGGGCAAGGCAACCAACATATGTTGCCTCGCTGGGCCCGGCCGCGGCGAACAACGCGTTATCACATTGCTTGCCTCGCCCGGTCGATTCAAACAACGGATGTGCTCATATTTATTTAACGGTTCATTTAACAGGATTGTTTTAAAAGCAGTTCTCTTTACAAGGCCGTTGAGACTGTGGAACTCGACAATTTTTGAAACTTTAAAAAAACCACATATCTATATAAATAAAAATTAAATGCTATTTGTTGGTAAGCGCATCACATGAGAACGGCGGGACCGATTTAGCTAATTAAAAAAAAAAATGTTCGGAACAGTCCGAATAAGGTTTGTAGGGAAAGAAAAATTGGAAAAGTTGCCTGGAAAAATGGAAAATTCGGGAAAAACTAAAAGTGCTTTTTCAATCATATTTCAATACAGCAGAAAAACGAACGTAGGAGATTTCAATCAATATTTCAATAGGAATTTACATGATCGACGTCTGTTATAGAAACTTTGAC
Source organism: Lasioglossum morio (assembly GCA_916610235.2). Taxonomy (NCBI): domain Eukaryota; kingdom Metazoa; phylum Arthropoda; class Insecta; order Hymenoptera; family Halictidae; genus Lasioglossum; species Lasioglossum morio. The sequence continues at coordinate 2,863,788 of OU744334.1, read as the reverse complement.
AAGACAACGTCTGTCGGATCAGCTAGTATGGAATAATTCAAATTAAATTTAGATCAACAAGTTGATGAAATACATTGAAATATATTCTTCGGTATTCTTCCTTTGGATGCAAATGGGTTACAAAATAAAGAAAACGGCGAGTACGCGTTGCGCGGAAAAAGACGCACGGCGGGAAGTACATTTCGCGAGGACAAAAAAACACACACACATACACACGCGCGGGAGAATTCGAGAGCGTTCTTCGCGTTTTGAAGAGGTGCTCGACGGAGTGATGCGTCGCGGATGGCTGTCAGGTTGCAGCCATCAACATTTACGGAAGAGAAACAAAGAGTGCAGTGGAAATCGGAAATGCGGATGATCGGTGCCGTCGCGCATCGTTGAAAATGTTCACGGAACGCTACACGACTCGATAAAGCGGGGGCGGCGGATTTTCTCTCTGAATACGTAGAGAAATACACTTGTCTTCTGGCCAGTTATCGAGGGAAAGAGAGGACAGGCGCGCTCGCGATTTTATCTGACGATTATTCGCGTGACGACTCCGATGCAGTTTCGTACATATTCCGCTTTAACGAGCGAACATTGATCTGGATGCCTGACTGAATTGGGACAATACGTCGAGGAGGAACACTTTGGGAATCGATGCGGCCCGTCGTGCTCCTACACTCCTGGACAAAGTGATGACACACGCGTGCTATCTTTAATTTCGCGAAGACAAATATCGCCCTCCATTTTCTACAGAACTAGACTGCGGATATTTTTGCATTTATAGCAAAATTGAAGAGATGATATACAAAATTGTTGGAAATTTTTTAAAATTGAAGATAAAAGCATAACTAGTGTTCCTGATTTCTCAACATTTTTCATTTCTCGAGAAATGAGAAATAAGGCTAAATCTTATGATCTATAAATCTATAAATCTTATGATATTTGGAATATCGTTAATAATATTTATCGAAAGCGCAAAAAAACTTTAACTCAATGTTTATTCCTGTCCAATATGTACATAACTTTAAAAACAAGGAAAAAATAGAAGCTTGATATAACCGATAAATTTATTTATTTAAAACCAAACTTTTATAAAGTGAAACATTACGCTTTTGTTTTGAAATGACTTTTTCAGAAGCATAATGCGTCTAATGTAGAATCAGACAATCTATTTCTTTTTTTGTAACAAAATCTGTAGCCGTAGAAAAATTTCTTTCATTTTGTATGGATGTTGGCTTTATTGTATGTAGAACATCTAAATATTGCTGCAAATTGGGTGTCCTTTTTCCAGTGGACTGAAAAATCTGGAATTCCCTTGTTAGAGTCCGGAATTTATTTTCTTCTTACGCTAAACTCTTGACACTAAATTCTTGAAGGCTATCTGCAATTTCTAATTCTAACTGTTTTCTAGTGATAATTCTCCATTCTGAGAATCTGAAAGTTTTTCACTATTTTCATAAGAATCATTGTTATATTTTCCGCGAAGTTTGCTTAGAATCTGTTTTACCATTTTACACATTTGTTTCAGACAGTGCTCTTTTAATAGGATTCCGTACTCTCAAAAATCGTCTAATCATAGCCTCCATAGTGTTCCACCTAGTTTTACAATCCAAAATGAGTTTTAACTTTGTATTCTGTTTTTCCTCTACATATTTCTGCAGAATATCATGCATTATCTCGCATCGACACGCATTCCCAACAATTATTATAATTTGATTGATTAGTAATATGCAATTTGAGTTAATTAAAAATTCATTTCCGAAAATATGTTATAAAATAAATCAGATTCATAAGAATTTTATTAGATTTAAATTTCTCGAGAAATACTGTAATTTCTCGAGAAATGAGAAATAACTAATTATAAAATTTCTCGAGAAATTCTCGAGAAGGAACACTAAGCATAACTGATCACGCACACTTTACATTAGAATAACGCTAATGCGGAATACGAAAGCAATTTCGGTTGAAAGAGAAATTTCTAGAGCCGCAGCTCGGGGCGGTGGAAAATCAGGCTAAATTTTTAAGCAAAATGTGTCGCAGCTTTCTTGCGCGTGCGCCTTTAGAAAACTGAAAAGATTTCCTCGGAGCACCGACTGACGAGACCGCAACAAGTTGCAAGAGGTACGTGCCGCGAACGTTTTGACGTTCGCAGAGTTGCAAGACGGTGCTCGAAATGCTTCGAATACAGAAAATGAAAGGAGGAGCTGCCTCCTGTCGTTCGTTGGAAACCTGCGCGAGGTGCATACAAGTATTCGCGACGCCGCGGTTGAATAGAATTTTGCAGCAGCCTTCCACTTAATTCTTTTATCCGGATGGTAAATTATCGATTTTAGTTACTCTTTCAAATATTATTACCTCGCGCGTACAGAATTACCTGAGAAGATGCGGATTTAATGCATTCGCAACAGAAAAATGAATAGAAGAAATTTCAAATGATATCATTACTATTTAGTTATTGCTGTAATCTTTATTATTTAATTCTGGAATATATGATTATGTTACAATATGGCGTAGTATCCTAATGGAATTAAAAAACATCAATACGCAATGTCTAATTTTCAAGAATTATTCGAGGAATAAATTCCTAATTGCGCAAAAATCTGCATTCATTAAAATCGCATTTAAATATTCGTGAAATATTTTATCGTGAGTATTACCAGTGAGTTTTATACAATTTTTCGTTCGAGATCATTTGTCCATTAAACTGATAAACACAATCACGTCCTTCAAATGTCCGGAACGTTAATTCGTCGGTTTCTGGACATTTGCGATGATATTTTCGAACGAGGTTGCGCGCGAATAAAGTCGATATATTTCTGGATGATAAAGTTTCGCCGGAGATTGTTCTGCAGCGAATTAATTTGATTATCACAGCCTGGGTAATACGGTTGCGCAATCGCGACGGTAATTGCGCAATTTTGTGTAAACGATCCGCGGCAATCGCATAATTTAAAACTCGCTTAAGCATCTTCCAGGCGTAGCCCGGGTTTACGTTCCTGTAAACATCGAATGGCCGTAACGCGTTCGCTCGGTGATCTATAGGAACATTAATTAAAACGCTTGAACGACCCGTTGTAAAATAAGCCGGTGTTGTTCCAGACCACTTTCGAAGTATGTAGTTGCTGCAATTATCTACCACGGTTCGTCGTGATAGGCATTTATCGCTTTCGAAGGCGAGCGTAAAGTTCGTTTGGTAGAACTTTAAAAAACATCACTCTCCCGACGAGTGGTGAAACGTTTACCGAGCCACTACGATCCAATTTACTGTTCATACATGAAATCGTTACAACGACCCGAGTTCTGATGGAATTCAACAGTTTAATGAAGCGCCCTAATTCTTGCCCCGTTTGCGCTCCCCGACGAGGAAGCATTTCTTTTTAATGAACCGTCGGACTATGATCAACGCGATTTCAATCCCGCAGATTGAACAGTCGTCCGGAAAAGAATACACAACTGTCGCTGGTATTTGTTCGATCTACAACGGCTCCCATTAATATTCGGAGGCTCTCGAAAAAACGATAATATTTTTAATATTGGACTTTTTTGAGAAGTTAGAGCAAGTGGTTTACTACACGACGTGTAAAGGAATTTCTCAAAAAATTGTAATTGGTAGGAATCGTAAAAAAAATACTAAAAGTTGCAGTTTACAACTTTTCTGTGTAGCTCTATATTAAAGATTTAAACAATACGTTTTAAGAACTATAAACTAAAACGTTTTCGTTATGGCACGGCGTGTTTACACGAAGATGTAAATATGAACTTCAATTATTCGTTAAATAATCTATACACTATAAGGATATATGTATAATAAATAAAACTTAAGTTTATAACAGTCATGTTAATTCGACTAAACTTCATTTTTACCTATTTCCAGTAACTGTTCACTTAATTTTGTCCCTGACTGTATGTATTCTTACATCTTACATTTATTACGATGTAGTAAATTAATTGTTCTAAAAGAACTTGCTCTAGAAAAGCTTATCGTCTTTTTAAGTGTCCGAATATTGCTGGAAGTCACTGTACTTCAGTCATGTTGTCGTAAACCCTATTGCAATGCAAGAGTCCAATATCAATTTCTGCATGCCGTTGTTGGACATACATAGCACGAGTCTCGCTTTCTTTGTTTGCCGTAGCCACTGTTTTTCGAAAGAGAAAACCGGAGATACATATGTCAACATTTACTGTCGCTGACCGTTCCGAACTTCCAAATATCAACAGACTGTCGATTTTTCTGTATTTATTGCTCCAAAAAGTTTCACTTTTCTTCCTCTTCAGTTCTTACTTTTTCACGTTTGAACAGAATACATGAATACATATTGTTAAATTCTGCAGTATCGAGAATGCCCGAACTAATTGTAAGTGGCGAGGGCGGCGCGTCGCCAGAATGTCTAGTTTGTCGACTGAAGGCTCGTTAACGATCTCTCTCGACTAAACGGGTGATTTTAATCGGCGCTTCTTCTGGCCGCGGTGACGGGATAATTTTCTAGGAGAAAGAATCGCGCGTCGACGACGCTCAAAAACCCGAGCGTCCGTGTAATAATACGTCTTGACGTCGTCGTCGATCGTTGGACCTTAATGACCCAGCGAGAATTCCCGGCTAGCATGTTCGACGGCAGCCAATATACGTTGTCAGGTGGTTCTGTGACGATCCTTCATCTTCGAGGGCATGTTAACCTAATTTGCATTCGGCTGTCAAGTACTGTAGTTACAGTGGAGCATGCTTCGCGAACGTCCCATTAATCATCATGGACAATCAATATGCACGCTAACGTATTCAGATTGGACTTCCCTGTCGGAACTTATCAACGATTTCCGTCAGGATCGTTCAATAGGGTCTCGACGATCCAAACGGAGAGGGGAGCATGGAGAGAGAGAGAAAGAGAAGAAATTCGTGTTATCGTGTTCACACGCGAGGACACGTTTCTTCCGCAGAAATGAGTTTTCCCGCGATAAGAATTTGTTTCTCCCGAACGCGACCGATCTCACGACTACGCGATAGAAGCGAACAGATCCCTTTGTAACCGTCGAGCAACATTGGCGTACCAGCAATTAAACGCAAAAGCCGTAAAAGATTCACTTATCTTGCTAATGAAGTTCCCAGCTTTGAATACGTTGCTGTCATGTTGTTTAAGGTCGGCGAAACTGTTTTTTAACTAAATGAAAAGTTAGGGAAGGTGCAGCCGCGTAGGTTCTTTCCCGTGGGGACTCTAATAGTATTTAATTATTGCTCGGATAGCCTTTGTTTAACCTTTCCGCTGCAAACATGATACCTTTATGAAACTGAATCTCCCGGGACAGCGCTCGCGTTATTTTTCCACGTTCATAGCCCGAGGTGTTTAATGGAAATCTGTTATAAATCTGAGTTTCATGCGTTTACCTACGGTTCCATTGAATTGCGTTCGGCGATAAGTCAATTATGAAACAGCGTGGCTATTGTACTTTGCGTGGAAAGTATCTGTTCGGGTAAAGAACTTTCATTAGTTTCTGAAGGTTCGTCCGTTTCAGATTTTTATTTGAGAGGAACAAATTGTCGATGTAATATTGGTCTTTCGCTTCGAATTCACCCTTCTACAAGTCAAATTCGATCTTCTGCAAATCAATTTCACCCATCATGAATATTTAAAATTAATCATTCATTTATTTAGATTTAGAATTGGTAAATAATGAATTGTTAATTACTTTTAAATATGTATTTGATGTACGCCTCTGCAATAGATCAACTTTTGAATGTCTTAACAATTCATTTATAAGTTATAATATAATAACTTTTTTTGATAAAAATACTTGAATTATAAAAGGTTTAAATTGATTTGCAAACGGGTGAATTTGGAGTGCAAATCTTGTACAACGGCAGATGTTCTGGCAAGGAAACAGCGAAGGCAGAGAAAAAGGTCGAAAATTGGCGGAAGACAAGCAGAAAACAAATAAAAATTGAGAAAACAGAGCATGGTGGCAAGCCGCGAAAATACGGAAAAGTGGAGCAAGTATTTCGCCGAGGGGGTTGGAGGAAGCTGCGAATTCTGTGAAGATGGATAGAAGACGTTGGAGCATACGTTATGGCAGAGTGTAAAGAGTTGGAGGGAGAGTGCACGTAAGAGTGGAGAGCATAGTTGGTGGCTGGAAGAGAGAAAAAGTAACAAAATGGCTGAGGGTAGTGTGGAAGATAAGGGAAGGTAAAAACAGTATAATGGGACGTATGGTGGTGTGCGTGATCACGAGAGCGGAAGGATTAAATCCGCCGTATCGCATGTTGTACTTTGAATAAACAGGTAACTTTCCTTGGAAAAGAAAAACGGCAACAATATTGAATAATATTAAACTTATATTTTTATAAATTCATTGAAACGTTTCCTTTAAAATACGAGAGAGCTTTCGCCCTACCTAATATTAGAAGCTGGCTTCGTAACGGTTAGAGCGCGGGCTAAAGTGCGGGGATACCGAAGATAAAATAAAAGCACGATTAACCGGGGAGAATGCATCGGAATTCCAGCGGTGGCCCGATAAAAATTTTCGCTGCGACGGGAAATGGAGGAAGGGATGGTGCACCTTGTCCTACGTGGCGTGATCATCTAACATTACAGATAACGGGCAAGAAGGTAGAGTAAGAAGGAGAGAGAGAGAGAGAGAGAGAGAGAGAAAATGAAAGGAAGAAGGAGAACGGTTGCACGGGAATAGCACGAGATCGTTCTTCGGAGTCGGCGGAGCGCAAAAAGGATTTCTTGTGCAATCGTGATGGAGCCTCGGAGAGTGCCTCGAGTTAGTTCGCTTCGAAAAGGCGCGCCCGTATTAGACCTCTCCTGCTATTGACTCGCGGAAACGCCGCACACAATCCCGACACATTCAATACAGCGTGCGAGCCGAGGAAATTTATCGAAGTAAAATGTCCCTGTCCACAGGGACACAAATCTTCCGATGCACCTTTAAATTGTAGCCGCCGCCGCGCCTTCCTATCTTCCACGGTGTTCCGATAAAACACAATAGAATCTCGTGTGCGCGAACCAATTAATTGATTACCTATACAAAATACAGTTCGGCGTATTATCAGAGTATAGGAAATAGGATTTTCCAAGATAAAATTGTTGCTCGATAGACAACGCTGTCAAGAATCGAATAATCCATTCTCGCGAGAGTTGCCGCGCTTTAAGGAGCTTTCGGAGCGTAGGCGATAAGGCCGGGTAAGATTTAACAGATTACGTTCACAAAGCTAACACCAAGTTCACGCGCGACTCGAGTTCAGTCGGCGAGGAGGAGAAAGCTGTTGAGTCGGAATGGAAATATGTACTTTCCGGGAGGATGCGCGAGCTTTATGGAAATCACTGTTTAACTCCCACCTCGTCAAAGAAGCCGCGGATCACAGTCGGTCGCTATAGACGCGCACCGATCCATGTCTCCTACCTGTCTTCAGGTTCCTCTCTAGCGGTTACGGCGCCCCGGACGAAAAGACAAATTGCCGCCCCTTAAGAATATATATATTTTATTTTCAATAAAAATCAAATCATTTTATTTAAATTTTAATAAAAGCATATACGTATTTAGCTTTTAGACATAAATAATATAAATACGCTACGCACTGTAAATTTTTAGCGAACGAAAAAATCGATGTGTGAAATTTTCTATTAATTGGATATTTAACACTTCAATATTTTTTTCACACTTACAGTTAAAATGGCGCCCCTAAGTTTTAGCACGACAGGCATATGCCTCTTTTCCCTAGAGCGGGCCCTGCTGTCTTTAGTTCCTCGAAGTCCTATTATTCGTCAGACAATCTCTATTTGTTTAAAATACTTAAAATGACACGCACTGGCGTACGTGTTTATCAGTAGCGTTCCTAAATTGGCGCACATTGCAACCGCTCTCTTTTTAAGCTACGAATTCTTGAATTATTCTGAGAATTCAAGAAACTCTTTGACGTAAAATCCGCACTTTCGTGCCGCTACATTGTATCAGAGACATGCCACGCGATTGTTAAAGTTGTTCCGTTGGTGTGTGAAATATCACACTTTCAACCTACAAAAGGTACAACTTCTGCAGACGTTTTGATCGTCGCTGTCTCTGCTGTAACGCGCAGTTTGTAGAAAATTGGTTCAAAGATTTCTGAAGCGCCTCGTACATAAATTTCGGTGATTCCGGCGATTTTTCTTTGTGCCAGGATTGCTTCCATTTTTCATTTCCCTACGCGCCAGGTGTTCCGAAATTGCAAGTTCCCTTGAATTATTCTCAGAATTCACGAACGCCTCTGAGGTGAAATCTAAAAGTTCGAGGACACAATTTTACGTCAGTACTTTCTGTCATTATCAACTCGTCCTACCATGAGAACTTTAACATATTTTAACTTCTGCAACGTTTCTTTTACATTTAAATTGTATAACGTTTAGAGATTGACCAATTTTCGAAGACAGTGCGCCGTTCATAGAAATTAGGTCCGAGGTAGTCGGAGGCGTTTCTCGCGGATCAGTTTCCCGAATGAAGATTTCATGGGTACGCATCAGTTTCCTCGCAATTTTCTGCTGCTGAAGCATTTATATCATGGCCGATCGTTCTCGCCATTTCCACATAGTCCGTGGAATTTCAAAAGGGAAAGAGGAAAACGCGGAAAGAATTTGATTTAGTTCCCCGGTCTTATCCGCGCACTGTCTTCCGATGTATCGTCGATGAAATATTCAGGCCTGTCGGACGGGCGTTCTAGTTCTCGCGAGGAAACAGAGAGGGAGAGAGAGAGAGAGAGAGAGAGAGAGAGAGAGAGAGAGAGAGAGAGAGAGAGAGAGAGAGGGCGCCTACTTTCTTTCTTTTTCTCTCTCAGCACCGAATTCGTCCTCTCGTGGTTCGCTTGCTCGTCGAGAAGAGAAACGACAGCTGTAGGGAAAGGCTGGGAAATAGCGGAACGTGTCAGCCAGCCGAACAACCCCGTGAAATGCCCGGGACCGTCGCGTCGCTTCGGGAACGACAAGGGAAAATATTAAAAAGGGGAGGACTTTGACGCGGTTTCCTTTAAACACGAATCGATAGCCAGGTCTTAAGGGGATATTTCCGCTGGTGCGGATCAGATATCGACGTCCTTTCATTACCATGTGCTAGACCCCTGTCGCTTTGATACTCACCGCGTAAGTGTCGCATCGGAATTCGCTCCTCCAACGTTCTTGGATCAAAATTGGAGAGAATAGGCCATAGGCCAGCGAGTCCGTTCATCTTCGAGATCATACCGACCACCATATTACCCATTGCCAGGGATTCTAACCCAACGTCTAATCCAAACCCGGTTCACCAAGGAATTACCTAACATTGGAGCTAATACTATTCGTTCAACCTGGCCGTTTGCCTGCGGCGATCTTATAGAATTTAATACATTGTCTACATTTTAATATTGTAATATTTTACATGTTTCACATGTTTCTACGTGTAACAAACAACATCTACCAAAAAATGGTACAGCAAAGGGTCAACGAAATGTGGCAAAATACGTGAACCATGTAAAACCTAGTTTCGCACGATCCGTGCCAGATCAAAACATTTAGCATTTGCATTGTGCAATTTAGCAGGTTTCGAAAGGACTGGTAGGAAACAATTAAACGAAGCTTCGAATGCTTCGTAGGCGTGGTTTGGAGAGACAGTGTTTCGAGTGTGTGCTCTCGCTCTTAATCCTTAAATAGCAGCGAAGAAATAAGGCTTCGAGGCTCCATCTTTCGGAATTATGACCGGCGCGGCGCGTTGCACGTTAGTCGACGGATCAGTGACGCGAGCATAATTTTCTCGGACCGCTTGCTCGGCCGGTCGTTCATTAATGTTGAACGGCTGGGATTACGTCGCGGAAACTTTCTTCGAGGATCGTTTGTTGCGCCGATCTCGTTAGGGGGCTGCATCATCGAGATTAGGTCGCGCGTGGCTGGCATAGTTGCCGCCGGTATTTTCCTGTTATCGCGAATTTGCATTCTGTCCATGTAATTACGGGATATCCCTAGTGTGCTCGTGTCGGCAGGTGCACACTAACACGAGGTTTCGAATATCGCGGCACGAAAATCGGCCACGAGGTTGCGCAGCTCGTTCGACGTTACGACGTCTACTTCGCGACTTCGCCATCGGGGAATAACAAATTAATTCGACCGCGACTCAACTTCGCTCGGGCTTGGAACTCGCGTAATCTACGTTGCTCCATCCCCGGTGGCGCTGCCGCGAACCCACAACCAATTCCGATTACATCGAATTCTACTCGGCTACCGGGCCGATCCTTGTTACCGTCGAACCTGCAGGACACCTCTAGTCCTTGAGCCTCCTCCACTTCCTGCTAACACGCGATTTACGGAAATTCAGTCCCTAGCAATTGATGATGATAGGGTGCGGTGTTATTTCGAGCCGATTGCACCTGCTACGATTGAGGTGTATGCTATTAATTGCCGATGATGCTCCGAATAACTACTTGGCTCGGTTGCACATGGATCATCAGTACATTTAGAAGGACTTAGGAGTGAATTTTATCCAATCTAGTTGTCTAGTTCTTGTGAATATGTATAAAAGATCTTGGAACACAGAAGACATAGAAAATTTGGCACACAGGTAGCCGTTAAAAATAAATTAGTGGGATACCTATAGAAATAAGCCAACCGTTAATTTTTAGTGTCATATATTTCCTTTCTCAAACAAAATGTTTGTTTTCTCGGTTCGACGATTTTGGAAATATGCTGACGCGAAAGTATGTAAGGAGTAGACATGTGCGGAGGTGTGAAATATGCCAAGATATGAATGTAATGTGAGAAGGAAGAATGAACGCGAATAAAAGGAATGAATGCGGTGGATAACGGTACCAATATATAGCAGTCGCAGAGCGAAGACGGACCATAGAGCTACCGAGAATAGTACCCAATAATTTCTCGGTTCCTAGTTTCATTAAATCGATATTAAAGAAGCGAAGGACTGAATTTATGTTGAAATAGAAATAAATCCTTCTTGAAGGAATATCTATTCTACCGTCTTCCTTCGACGTTCTTTTACACTTATGTGACGAGAGAGTAATGGTGGATAGATCTTTCAATGGAAATCTTTCACTTCCGTTCCTCCTATAAGCTTTGAATATCGTGAAACGATGTATGAATACAGATCACGAGGATTTTATGTCAGAGGTAACGTGTATTCTAGAAATTGTGTTAAAATAATAATTTCGAATATTATTTTAAAGCGAACAAATTTAATCGTGAGAAGAAAACAATTTTTATCGGATCGATCGGTTGAACCTCTGATCGAGTACACGTTACGAGGATTTAATGTCAGAAAACAACAAATTTTATACGAATTACTCCAAATATTATTTTAAAGTGAAAAAGTGTAGTCGGAAGAAGAAAACAATTTTTATCAGATCGTTGAACCTTTGAATGCCCAAGCTGGTAATTAATAGTCTAGCGAATATATGCAGGCAAACGAAACTAATAAGAAAATAGTACATCACGCGATGCGAGAGTAACATGACTGTAAGTGAATGAGCATAAATCTCACTTGGCAATTAAAGCCGAATAAAATTTCCACGTTTAAACAGGTTAATATCACTTTGCATACACTGGAAAACCTTCGTACCTCCTGTATCATATATATGATTCAACGTGTGCCATTTAATTAACGTTTCACCGTGGAAATTTTCAATGCCAATGCAATTAGTTTTTCTCGTTACAGAATATGTTCCCTTAGTTAACATAGTTATCAAAGAGAACGTTTGTTTAACGTTTCGAGAAATAGAACGACGCTTTTCAGTTCCAAGAAAATTGTTTCCGCTGCAAACATAATTGCGTGTCTGCAAATATTTACGCAAACCCGTAGTTATATGTATAGCAGTTATTGCGAACGTCGGATAAAATATCATTTTTCGTACTCGTAGTATCGATGAATATCTGCAGACATATCAAACAAAATCTCGAAGGTATCGGTGGTTTTCGATCCAGCTAATTAGGCCCACCACCATCAAACTGTTGACACATCAAACGCTCCTGTTTGTACCTCAAAGAGGGACAAAACTTTCTTGATTACTTGACACCGTCGTCAAGTAGGATCCAATTTCGATCGACCGATAGAAGCACTTTGTACAAAATTCCGAAGGTTTCGGCAGCTTTTGATTCGGCTAATTAGGCACACCACCGCTGAACTGCTGATACATCAAACACTCGTATTTACGCCACGAACAGCGCAAAACTTCCTCGATTACCCGACACTGTCGTTCAGAAATAAAATTCAATGGTCACATTCTCTACAATTAGAAAAGAATGAATAGACTATAAATGTATTTACACTCCGCTGTGCACAGTACAGTTTGCGACATTTATGAAAATCAGACACGAACTTATGCAATAATCTAATATTAAATTCTTTAAGATCCTTAAGGTTAAATTCTCCTCTAAAGATCCGCAATTTACAGATGCGACATTCTTATTTATACTACTTTATACCTCGTGACGAAGTTTCGTCGATTCCCCGATACCGTCGCACAGTGCGGTACTTTGATAGGAATTTCGGACAAAAATAAAAAAATCGTATAGCCTAGTACATAATATTTTATATGTTCCTGTTCGGAATTATTTTAAATGCACTAATCGAAGATTTGGAATACTATTTTAAAATTTCCATTCTTTTACACTACATTTTGAAAGAAACAATAAGATGTTGCATGTTTTATGTATAATGTAAAAATGAAATATGAACAATTAGTACATATATTACGTGTAGAAAACAGATAGGTAAATATCGATAAAAAAACAAGTAAATAAATCATTCTAATAAAAAGTTTATAGCCGAGTAGAAAAGTAGCATTCGCTGAGAGTTAATGTTGTATAACTTTGAGTGTAGCAGTTTGTAGCGGGAGAAACTTGTAGGAAATTGAAGTATAATGTCTACTAATTACGAAAAAACAAAAACTACAGGATGTTTTGAACCCTTCTTGAAATATCTCTATTTAAAGGAGAAAATGGTGAGAAAAATGATTTCAACTGTATTATTTACTACTATACTCCATATAAGAGACTTACAAATTTTGAAATTTCAGTCACATTAGCTGTACTTTAAGCTACCATATCCCATAGGGCATATTTCATAAAATTCTTTGTCCTGATACCATGAAAGCAAGTGATGCTTTAAATCAATAAACTGATTGATATAGGATTTTCTTGAGGAAAAAATGCTTGTAACTAATCCCCTCCTGAATTATTTGAATTTCCTATTGATAAACATGATAATTTAGATGTTAAAACATAGTTTCAAAATAGAGTCCAGTGGATAATAGACAATGAATTTTTAGATTTTTGTCCACAGGGTACCGCACTGTGCCTCGTGAAATAAGCGGGATCGAATTTCGCTCGATCGAGAGGGACACTTAATACAAAATTCCGAAGGTTTCGGTGGTCTTTGATCCAGCTAATCAGGAGCTCAGCCGGCAAATTCCTGGCATATCAAGGATACGTGTCGTATCAGCGCCATCAGACCGCCCACACCATCCGGAAGATTAATGAGGTATCGCGCACGATATTACGGCATACTGTACACAGAGTCCGCTCTTCCGAGGAAAAACTTAATAAACCGCAGGGAGGTTTAACGAGAGCTCTGTTATGTTGTAGCCGGGCGTGCCCTTATCCCGGGCTGTCCTGGGTAATTGGCCGTGAAATCATCATTTTTTAAAATTCTTTTTACACCTCCAGACCTCGTTTGAACCAGCCCGAGGCGGCCGGGCTGGGCTGGCTTGGCGTCCAAAGGGCCGTGACGTATTTAGTCGTCGTTAGCCTGCCGAGGAACGGAGCGGCGCGTGTTTCTTTGACCGAGGCTGATCGATCATGGCGATGATGACGAGCGAAAATGAGAGAGGAACGGATAGAATGGGATTATAAATTGTGCCCCTGTTACCAGGATGGAAGCGCCTCTGAATATTTTATATCCGCGAGGCTACGTATCGATTGGTTTTCACGCTATTCTGCGGTCATTCAATTAAAAACTCGGTCAAGTCCGTATTAACGAATTCCGTGTTATCAACGCGTGGCGTTGAACGTGGAACCGAACAAAGATAGAGATAGAGCGAAAGGAAGAAGAGATCAAGAGAGGTGCGAGAAACGGAACGCAAAGACGCCTCGGAGGGCGTCCCAGCGGGCACAAAAGCTCAACGAAATTAGCTCCGGATTCTGGGAGTGAATAGATACGGTCGCCGTTTCATTCATCGGGCTCCAATTTTCCGTGCTGCTCCGTTAAAAAACGTCCGACCAGATCCGCTCCGAGAGGATGCTCGCCCGGAGAAAGAAGATTCAAAGGTAGAAACCAGTGTGGAGGAGTAATTACGTTCGATTTCGTTTTGGAAGCACCTGCGCATAGTGGGCCGGATTGTGGTTAAGTATGACATTGCTTCGTAATTTTTAATTCGTAAATGGTATGGACGCGGATCTTAGACTGGACAATGTAGTAATGTCAGATTAAGGATTTGTTAAGAAAAAATACATCAATGTTATTACTATTATTATTAATATTATTAATATTATTATTATTATTATTGCCACTAGTGTTGTAATTATTATTAGTATTATCAATATTATTATATTTCCTGTTATTTAATTATTGAAAGAGGATTCGCTACGCGACAGACGCTCTGCTCGCTATTCCAACGTTAATAACTTTAAAAAGTAATAATTTGAAAAGCTGGTCGAAGTAGGTACTAATTATTTCACGATTATTTAGAGGAAGGTGTACCAAAAATATTCAGTATTGACTTTTAATATATTATGCAGACTAATTAATAATGTCAGATACGATTTCTTATTGCAAGAATCTGCTGTTCAGTTTAAAAAAAAAGCGAGAGAAAATATTAAATAGCAACGTCAGGGCATCGTATCAAAGAGAAGCAATTTTTCTCGTGAATAATACCCCTCTTAAAACGTCCAACTTTCAATGTTTATTACAACTATAATATTTATTAAATTGTACTATTTTTTCATTTCCGAGGATTATGGACATTTGGGAAGCAATGTTCATATATTGGATATCGATACGAGAAAATTCGTTTTAGGGGTAAAAGTCACACCTTACGTCACGCAAATTGCCCGACAGTGTCTCGCGCACCGCTGAAACAATGGAAATGTCTCGGAACCATGAAATTCTGTTAAATCTGAATATTATTTTAAAATGAAAAAATGTAATCGTAACAAGAATTTATTTTTATCGGTCATTCTGTGTTTAGAAATGCTAAAAAATGTAGATTACAAATTTTTAATTAAATTCGAGAGTGTCTTCAGGTTTCGGTGTAACGAATTCCGGGAATCTTCGATTACGAAGCGGATTTTCCCATGCGAGCGCATACAAAACGTCGTTTTTCTGCGGCCCCGGGCCGGCGCGGCGCGGCGGTGTTGATTGAACTAGGCAAACGATGCCCGATTAATCATTACACTCTCGAAAAATGGATTCGAAGCGGCTCGGTAAAAAGCACTCGAAAAAAGCTTAATTGGAAATCGATTGCGCTCTCTGAAGCTTTTTGGCCGCGCTCCGCTCTGGCTAGATAGTGTTTAAACCTTTCAGAGTTCGGGATCCGATTGATAGATTATTGTTTTCGACATGTGCGTGAAGAAGCCGCTAACATTACAATTTATTCCATTCCTGAACGGTAACTGCGTAGGTTGATAATTAGACTGCGGATCTATATGTAAAATAAAAATTGTTTGCGTTAATTAAAGGACACAGAAACCGAATTGGCTATTACGGATTATTAAGTCGGGCTAATCCGCTTCCACTTGTCTGACCATAAACGCTCCTGTTCCACTTACTCGACCGTAAGTGGTGCTCATTATACTTGGTCGATTGTACAGTATCTCACAAAATTAAAAGATAGCTAAATTATCGATATTATCGATTATATTATTCTCCGATAATTTGTGTAAATTAATATTACAATATTCTGGCCGTGGACAGTTTGAAAATTGAAGTCTTTTACGCCCCTTGGACTTTTTCCAAGAACCTGATGCTGCTTTTTGGATTCAAAATTTCGCTTTCTCGTTTCGTATCAGCAAATTTCTTTATTTTCAAAGAACATATTCTGTTCCCAAAGAATCGCGTGAACGTAGATTTTTGGAGC
Source organism: Lasioglossum morio (assembly GCA_916610235.2). Classification (NCBI taxonomy): domain Eukaryota; kingdom Metazoa; phylum Arthropoda; class Insecta; order Hymenoptera; family Halictidae; genus Lasioglossum; species Lasioglossum morio. The sequence continues at coordinate 2,847,731 of OU744334.1, read as the reverse complement.
ACGAACCAGGGTTGAAAAATAGTTGTATTTTCTCTTATCAACCAACGCCCTCCTTTCGAAGAACGTATTCTGCTCCTGAGGAATCGCATAAACGTAGATTTTGGGAGCAGAACGGTGCCAGAGTTAAACGAAGAATAGTTGTGTTTTCGTGGTATCCGAGCGAAATAGGGAAACTATTTTGATATCGGAGGGTGCGGAGAGACGGCGTGTACAGCCGAAGAAAAAGGTATTTCGAATGCAACGTAGCAGTCCATGCTGGAAATGGAAAAGTTCACGCGTCCTCTCGACGTCGCGTGAGCGAAATCTGGAAGCGTTATTGTCTCGTCTTACTTGTTCGGTACGCGGAACATGAAGCCCGCGAAGTATCGCATAACTATTCAACTCTAGACAAGAGAAGATTTGCCGGATACGGCTTCGGGAAACGGCGGAACGCCAATTATCATCGCGCGTTCTTTATTTGCCGCGACGTCGTTCCAAACAATAATAAATAAATCGTGTGCGATGCCAAACAAGATCTTTCTACGCGCTGCACTAGCACCACGATCGAACAACAAAATGGTGAACTTTTACCGACATAGTCGTGACAGTTTTTCGATTGAACTGACACGAAACGTGACAGAATTTGAAGTGCTGTATGGGGATCGCTTTAGAATGAACTGGTCATGTATAAAGTTCGTTTTCGGATATTGGGGGATTCGGATGTCACCCAAAAAATGACAGAACAAAGAATTTCTGTTATTTCGTAGTGGGGATAAACTTTCCATTACGTTGGAAGGAATGTTTTGTCGTATTTTAAAGAAAACATTTGTATGAATTTATGAAAATATATTTAATATTATTAGTTTTGATTTAAAAAGAAAATTATCTACTTATTTCAAATACGACAGAACTTTCCCTTCACCCTAACACAAATATCGAGACACTATTCACGTTCCGAGTATTAGAGTATTAAGGTTTAGGGCGAACACTTTCGAAACTTTTATCCTCCGCTTAATCCAGCTATGAGGTCAATTGTTTTTTCGCATCTTTCTTTTCCAGGGGATTGTACGAGATCAAAAGAGATCTGAAAGAACAGATCCTACACGACCAGACAGAAGAGTTTCACTGTGATTCTTTAATTCTGATATTAGCAATGCTCAGAAATAGTTTCTCTAGCAAATTCCAATGCTTATACATACAACTGCGGTGTACCAGTTGAACTCTGCGTATAAATTGTTTTCAGCTAATCTCGCGACCACGATATTAATTTCTACGAAACAATTTTACGAGTTATCTCGCAGCTGAAGGATTCAGCAGAAAATTTCGTGCTTACGTCAACCTCACAGTTATCTCGCATAATTTAGCGCAATTTCATATATTCATTGGTAGACAGCAGATTTTATACATTTATGACAAAAGTGAATATATGTAGGTACGACCCGGAATATTTTTTGGACGATGTTCAAAAATTTATGATGCATATCAGCTGATTTAAAACAGTTAAAATATTGGAAGAATTAAAACATGTGTTATGGAAGAAAATAAATTTCTATCTAACTCCAAGTTGTTGCCATTTAGGTTGAAAATGTTCAGTTAAATGTATTACACTAACCCTTAGCACTCGAATGGCGACTCTGAGAGGCGTCACTAAAAATTGCTGTACCATTATTCAAAATATTGTTTACAATAGTTTATTAAATGTGTCGGTATCCAATCAGTTACTAAACATTTAGGTATTGTATGGGGCATTATACCAATTTCGTATATCGTAGAAAAGTTTAATTTTCCCATTAAAATAGCTCCGAGTGCAAAGGGTTTATATACACGTCTGTATCTATCGATAATTTTTCTACATGTTTGAAGGGCTATATACAGATGTGTTTAATAATGTTGCGATCGTGTATGTAACCCCCTGACACAGACAAGTACGGGATAAAGCACGGCCTTACCAAAATTGTAATTTAGGACATCGAAAATGTTGTCCAGCAAATTGTAGCCCTCCTCGTCCGAGATAACAAAGCTCAGTTCTCTGAAACCGAAGACAAACAGAAAGTTAGCGCCGGCGGCTCCGTCGTACACCTTCCAGATCGAATTGTATCTGGACGCAACGTTTTGTTAATGTAATGAATTTTAGTGGAAATTTCATGCTGATATCTTTTATGGCTTGAAAGATATAGTAAAATTGCTAGTCTCCCCGCTTGCCCTTCCGTGACGCTGTCCCCTCACCCTCGCGCTTCGGCCGAGGCAAATAAAAGCAGGTACGAGGCACCCGTCGGCTCTTCGCTCAGCGGTCAAAATGTTCCGTCGCGAGTGAATTTTGGGCTGATTTCGCTATTGCCAAATATGCGGATATTTCGTGACCTTTTGACATTTTTTTTACATTTCAGGTAGATAAGAAAACTCCACTCCCCTTACCTAGTCTCCTCCTGGGAGGGAGGGGAGGGGACGAAACTTACTAGGAGACAGGGACGGGGTTTTTACCCACAAAAAACGCTTGAGCTGGCCGAGAAAATTTTCCGGGCACGGGCGAAGCAAACAATACAATACGTTGCCTCGCTGGGCCGCGGCAAACAACGCGTTATCGCATTGCTCGCCTCGCCCGGCCGATTCAGACCACGGATTTCTCGTTGTGTCGGTAAATTGCAACACTTGGGAAGTCGCGAATGACAAGAATATTCTAGAATATTCCTCGAAAGGATATTGTTTCGTGGTGTAGACGCATTTCTGATGAAGTATGGGGGTGCGATAACAACACGCTGCGTCCAGACGCGCAAAGGAGATCCCACCTCAACGAGGAATGAGACGCGCGGCCGCTCTCGATTTCAATAATGTTCAATTAACCAGATAATCTGACCGGCTAGCAAGCGATATCTTCGTCGACGATCTTATTATCCCCTTGTCGAAGCCAATGGTCGTCTAATAATTTGCGACGATGCGCGTTTACGCACGGGTTTGAAATTTCAACCGGCGATAACTTGTCGATACGAATATCCGATCTGAAAGAGAGTATATCGAAAAGGAGCTGGGATAATACGTAGCGCGTACAGCAGCGATGCTACTTTCTTTTCATTATTATTAACACGTCTATAAGCGGATGAGAGCGATGCTACTTCCGGTGGCACTGCGAATCGTTTCGTGTACAGAGAGAAATACTTACAGACTCACGGAAGGTGGTATTGGATCCTGGTGTTTACGCAGAACGTTCCCCATAGCGATCGCAACCGATTCGTTCTGCAATAAAAATGAAAGACCATGCTGTGTACTTCGTCGAGAAAAAGAACTTTAGATGAACAATAAAGAAGTTCGAATCACGGTGACCTTAGAATAAATCGTATGCAAGGGGTTAATAATGTAAATAATATTTTGAATGATCGCACAGCAATTTGTAGTGGCGTCGCGCGGATTCACTATTCGAGTGCTAAGGGTTGACGGAATATCAGTGTTGGGGATGATTTGTGATCTCTCGCAAGAAGTTGGCGCATTCGGGAGGTCTGTCACACATGGGTTGACTATGTGCTGCAGTCGCAACACCGGCTAGGAGAATAATCAATATTGGACACAGTCCGGTGTTACTGAATATGACACGAGTATCCTGAGAGTCATTCGACACGATCATGAATATCCAAAGCGCGGCAGATCGGATAACAATTATCGGAGAGTCGTGTAACGCGATCCGGCTCATCAAAAACTCGATGGGTACGATATTTATATCACTAGACTTATTAGAAAGGCTATCGGTTCGGTGTTACCAGCCACGAGAACAAATCTCTCCTGATATCTTTCGCAGTTCTAATTCGTTCCAATAGAAACGTTATTGCGACCCATTTTCCTCAATGTGCCCATGATGTATATTTTCAGGTTTTATTTTATTATAGAAAATCTCATATGAGATTTATTACAACATAATTACAAAACAGAATAGGTTTCTTGTAGAAATACAGATATTATAATATTAACATATGATTAAAAGGAACAGTATATGAACAGAGAGAGATGAGTAAAAAAAAAATAAACTTATACTTTAAGGCCACAGCTTTTAAAAAATGATAACATGTAATGACAGGCCCTAATATTAGGTTTGGCTATCATTACTGAGACATCCATTGGAAGCTGGAAGTCTATTTTACTGAGTTTATTGATCAATGAGAGTCTCTCATCATTGTATAAATATATTTTCAGGTTATTAGGTTGGTATTGTTATATGACACTAGACTTGAAATTTTTTCGTTCAAATATTCAGTACAGTTGTTTTTATTCTCAGGCCAAGAACTTATTTGTATACCTAATATATTAGTACACGTGTCTATATATAATAGCCTTCTTAAATACATGTAACCTACGTGCCTAAGTATTTTTGATTTTTCTATTGCTTATAATATTTTTGTTATACTATACAATATACTAAGTACTAATTTGTTATGTAATACTCTGTACTAAGCATTATATTGTAATAAATCTCATATGAGATTTCCAAATTAAAAAAAAAAAAATATTAGTACACGTGAACACGCGAATACGTGTATCCTCAATACACGCCCAAGATCACTAGCATAATTTACTGTGATCGCGTTATTTTCATTCGAGTCATCCCCCTCGCATCGGCAAACATCATGCTAATGACCTGGCAGTCTACAGACTCAATCGGTTCGCTACCCTACTACATACTACTGTAATCCTCGCTCAGCAGAATCGACGTCGATGATCTTCGAACCTAAATCCACCTCGACCCGACTCACTGACATCGCACAGGCACACTCGAGCCGAGCTTTAATGATATTGGAAACTTCGGAGAGGTCTCCGGAGTCTCAAAGGTCCGCTGAGTTCCATCGGATTCGCGGGATTTCGACGATCCTTGTATGAACCTTATACTATTGTACGACTTCCTAGATAATACCTCCTTTTATACTTTTACCAAGATTTTTGTATGCGCTTTCCGCGTCCTTCGTACATTGCTGGCCGGGGATGTTGCATTACTCTAATGCACCCACTGCTGAACCAGTATTCGCAAACATTTCGCGAAATGGACACAATTTATTTAGCAAAGTAGGGACTGAAGACTCTGGATTTAGCTAAGCCCTTTCAACGTCAGCTTCTTTGCTTCATTCGATGTATTAACGTGAGTACGAAGCTTTTTTTAGACATTGTAACTCTTGTGCCAGAGATGCAATAACATTAAGCGAATAATGTATTCATTGAGTAATTTACATTATATTGTATTTCAATTACACTCGTGATTCATGTAATCAGCAATGAAATTAAGTAGAAGGTAATTCAACTACTGTGTGTACAAAATACAATGTATTTAAATTAGCACAGCACTGCTGCATCGAATCTAGTTTATCTAAACACGTCGAATAAAATTTCGAGCCTACGAGATCTCGGATGTTGAAAACTCCAGTGCAGCATCTAGTGCACCGCATCCAGAGCGCAGAAACTTTTCTCGCGGCAGCTATCTGAATACGAGGGTGACTTGGGTAGTTCTCGGCGGCAGAGTCTGCAGCTGGCGCGCGCAGATTTTTCCAAAATCGTGCATAAATTGCACTTCGCGCGCGGTGGGGTGTGAAGCACGATGAGACGTAGTTTGAAACTCTTCAACAGGGGAATGTATAAACGAAAGCTGTCGCCGAAAACTGCGGAAAGTTCCGGCGTCTTTCTCGCCGGAGAACGTTCTGCGACGTTCTCGCTCGTTCGGCTTGAGTCGGTTCGGTTCGACACGCCGATAACTTTCTACTTTACGAGGCATGGCTGAAATTAATAATCGGGCCTGATAATTTGATAAGGGCGACCAGCAACCGATCCAGCTTTTAATTGTAAATTATAAAGCGACGGTGCCTCGCCGAGAAGAATTTATCGTTCCGCTTGGTGCGCGGCACCGAGCAACTATTCTCGCGAGAATTCCTATCCGACACCGTTATGTGGGACATTACTTTGCCTACGCGACCTTCGATCCTCGCCGGGGTTAAACGTGGAATCATTTTCTGACCAGTTCCTCGCGTCGGGCCACGCTGGATTGAATTACGGGCCGCATTATTTGTCGGCCAGGAATTCCGCTCCGAATTTCGCTTCCCATTCGACCATTCCGCTGAAAATTAGACGTCCACGTCTTATACAAAATGGAAAGGTCACCAAGCGGAGTTGTGCTAATTTAAATACATTGTAATTAAACGATACGCAGTATTTGAATTACATTGTGATCGCATTACATAATTCGAACCTTTCACTTAATTTCATTGCAGAATATAATGTAAATTACTCAATGGATATCTTTCATTTTTTTTTTATTATGAATATCTTGAAACCCTACTGGGTTTATTTTGCTTTACATGAATAATATGAGTACATACAGTAATGTGGAGTACAGGAATAATACAGTAAGAGTTTTCTAATAATACAAGTGAATATAACAATAATGTCTTTTAGCGCTAAATACGTTGTTTGCAATTTTGGGAAAAGGATGCTAATACAAGCTTTGATATTTGGTTTTGCTATAATTGTGTCTGTATTAACGGGCAGTTGGAGGCCCATACTGAGTAGGGAATTTGTTAGTTTCCGTCTTTGTGAGTTATTCAATTCGCAGTTCCATAGTATGTGATCAAGGGTTTCACGACCCTGATTGCATTTACATTGGCCATCATTGATAATACCTACCCGCTCTAGTGAAGCAGCTAGGTTATAGTGATCGGAACGCATTCTGTTGACTGTGACAATTAAACTTCTCTCTAGTTTTAAATGGGCGAACCAGGGTACTGAGCTTTCTTTAAAGAAGTTTTGAAAGTATTTTTTTCCCTTAAAGAGACCTTGATTTTTTATAACTCCAAAAGTACGATCTTTAGCTTGTTTTTTAAAATTTTCGAACAAATCAGTATATGGGATCGCAGGAACATTTACAGTATTCATTGACGTCGCCGATTTTGCTGTCCTGTCCGCATTTTCATTGCCTTGGATTCCAAGATGCGATGGAATCCAAAACAGTTTAATGAAGCTGTTGTGATTATTATTGGTCAGTAAATTGTATTTTCTTTTAATTTCAAGAATGTATGGGTTAGTTTTAATGTTTACTTTGGGGCTTTCCAAAGCCAGGAGCGCAATGAGAGAGTCCGAAAATATAAGAAAACTGAGATGTTGATGTTCCAGAGCAATATCGAAGGCATCATTTAGAGCAATACATTCTGCAGTGTACACAGCTTTGTGTACCGCAGCGTACATATCTTTCATTTTAAGAACGTTCACGGGCAGCTGAATTTTATGTTTATTTCTACAAGGATGTTTTCTTATGCGGCGATGATCAACCTTCCAAAATACAGCAATTTTAGTGACAATAATTCGTGAAGTAATTCGATTGTAATTCAACGAATTGTCACAATTTATAAGAAAAACACTGGCTGTACTTTACATCTGCAACATTCTTCTGCAATACTAATGCTGTTTATTCACGTATCACCATGTACATCTCTGAAATCCAACGTGGATTTCTATGTTTCTCGAATAAATGCATGTTCGGGTAGACAGAAAGGGATCTTGTTGCTATAATAGTTGCGCGGATCGTTTCCGAGAAATACGTGGTTTAACAACTCTCTCGGAGGTTGCCGCATTGAACCAGAAGCAATCGGACGGACAGACAGACAAACAGACAGACAGACAAGCACGCGGGGACCTGGAATTTCTGGAAATTACAGATGTAAGTACGTTCGTGGACAACCTATAATTTTCCAGATGGCGAGGGAAAAGTACGCGTGCAGTCGCGCTGACAATTTCAAGTGGTTGATCGATCGGTCTCCACTTTGTGCGTCGTTCGTAGAGATTTCATACGAAAGTACCTAGCCCCCGGTGGAGGATCTTCAAAGGACCGGGGTCACGGAACGAGTATTCTAGATATTATCGATAAATATGCTTGTCGATCGGAGCGGCAACTTTTGTTTGACTTTCTTCGCTGGACGGCGAAAGGTATCCCAAAGTGATACGGTTGAAGAAGTTCTCGCGGAGGAAGGCTTGATTAAATTTCTTTATCGCTGCGGATCCTCTGAAAACGGACGCAAACGTTCGCCGAATAACCCGGACCGATGGAAATTATATTTCTCCTTTCTTTCGCTCCAGTCCAGCGCTTGCCAACCTTTATGATGCTGCGTCTCCCCGAAAATTTCTTTTTCCGCGCCTCGAGTGGTGAATCAGAGTCGCCACTTAAATTTGCTGTACTATTATTTACATAAAATATTATTTACATTATTAAATATGTTGGTATCTAATCAATTACTAAACATGTAAGTATTGTATGAGGTGTTATATCAATTTCACATTCATACAAAGAAAAAAATTAAGTAGAATGGAATTGTTCTGGGTCGAAAGAAATGTTTCATTTTCAAGTTAAAATAGCACCGAGTGAGAAGTATTAACCCTTTGCACTCGGAGTTATTTTAACTCGAAAATTAAACGTTTCTTCCGACCTACAATATTTCCATTCTCTATGATTTTTTAAATTTGATAAATATGAAATTGATATAATACCTCATACAATACTTAAATGTGTAGTAATTGGTGAGATACCGACATATCTGATAGTGTAAACAATTATTTAAATAATAGTACAGCAATTTTTATTGACGCCCAGAGGCGCCACTCGAGTGCTAAGGGTTAACAGATATAATGATATAGACACGTTTTAAAGATTGTTTTATTTATTTGTAGATATTGCCGTGGTATGAACAATAGCTTTTTATTAAAAAATTATGGAGCCTCTCCAGGCAATAGTCGATCCAGGTTGGAAACCGCTGCTCTAGTCGATAAACAATCGAATTTTCAGCGATATAACTTCGCCGTTGATACAGAGTGCTTGCTATCGAGGCCTCGAAGGCTCTAGCTGCTAGGCTATCACTTCGCTGTCTGCCGTAAATTGCGGTATATCTGGTCAGGCATCACGTGTAGCTACGACGAAACAGGTTAAGTTGATTTGTGAAAATCTCGGAATGGTGCAGAGATTTTCCTGTAACTTTTTTTCTTTATTGACCGTTATTGGAAAAGTCGCGGAACGCGTCCAACCGTAAGAAATAGATCGTTCTAGCTCAGCACATAATAGGGTTCTTCGCTTCTTACAGCACGTAATGTGACGCCTTCTAGTTTAATACGCTTAAATTTTAAGTATTCATAGCTGTGTCATGATGCACCGGTTAAGCCTTACGTCGCGGAGGCGCCTTAACAGCGGCTCTACCCAACAAAAGTGTTTGCAGTGCATTATCAAAGTTGCATGACTGCGTTTACTCGAGTTTCGCGCGACTATTTCACGATGAATATTCGAATAAACATTTTTCATGATTCGATGTATTTCTTTTTTCAAATAATCAGCACAATTAGTATTTTATTTTTTAGTATTGTGCGTTCAAACTTGCAGAATGAACTGTACTCGCAATCTCGATTTTTTTCAAGCATTTTTTGTAAATATCTCGGAATGTTGGCTTTGACAACATATTTCAATTCAACATATTTGACCTAATATTTCCCATTTAACCCAAAATTCAATTGTAAAAAGAAACCAGTGCGTATAAATAAACTATAAAACCGCTATGGAATACCGAGTTGGCGTGAGATAATCGCAGCGATTGGTATCGCAGCAAATTTTAGCATTTGCATTCGCTTCGCGCGTTTCACGGCGATTTTAAAAATCCACATCACGGACAGAAATACGAGTAAAATGCGTCGCAACGAATGGAAAAATATTGAATTGAATATGCAAAGTCAGATACATCGGCGCAATGAATCAGAAGAACCTGAGAGGCCGCATAATAAAACGCAGCGATCTACTAAGGAATTTATATCGGCGAAGTTACAGGGTGCGCTCTCTCGGCCAAGTCCGTCGAACGGTTATTGAATTTATTCGATCCCATGGTCGTTATTTTTTCGAATATCGCGGGCACACGACGGTTCCTCCGTGCCGTTGGCAGCGATAACCGTTTCGCAATGATCGATGACACCTGTTCACAACCGTTGTTGTGCGCACGTTTTTAGCGTCCATCGATTCCATCGATGATGGCGGACAAGTTTTCACGGGTTTTTGCTAAGCGGATGCTCGTTAATCACGAGACAGAGTGCGCCACGTCGCCTAATTAATTTGCGCGAATCGCGTTCAAGCTTGATCGATGGTGCAAAAATTCTTTCGAGTTGTGTAACGTTATGTCCTCGATGATTTTTGGTGGGGTTCGTACGGACGACTACTCAAAGATCACTGTTGTTCTCGTGGGAAGCACTATTATTCGTTGGAACGGCATGTTAAAGCGAGTTTGGCAGACGCGAGGATTGCTCGAGCAAACAATTGTCTGAATAGACGTGTTCCAATTGCAGCCAAAATCGATAGAACTTCCTTTAGAACGATAACGGAAGGTCGGGAGAGCCATTCGCGAAAAACATGCGTCGCCTTGAGAGACGCTGCTTGGAAATTTTGGTCCCCTTAATGCGTTGAAAGCTCGGGAAAGCTCTCGCCTCGTTTGTCATTCTCGTTTTTTGGAGAATGTTCGAGGGGTTATAAACTTTGTCCGTGCATTTTTAGAATGTGGTAAAGATCTTGGAAATTATGCTTCGCAGAGGTCGACAGAAGAGTATAAATCAAGCGACGATTAAGGCGTCGAACGTTACCATTTGTCGCAGTATGACTGTATCATGATACGTCGTGCCCACAGTTGGCCGACGTATGTTATCGTTAACATAAAAAATTAATTACTTTCGGGAGTTTGCATGCGCTACATATTGCTTGAATGGAAAATGTTAAAACGATCGAATAAGAATCTAAACGATATCTAATTCGAACAGCAGTAACCACGGCGACGCCTGATAAAGAAAGTTTCCTGGCGAGAAGAAAAGTTCTTTTCTAGAATGCTGACTTTTACATCGTACCATTTCCCCTCTCTAGTACATTCGTTATCGATGAAGGTTGGCGGGAATCACGTTCAACGTTAACCGCTGGGAATTGATGGCAGCCGAACAAGATGCATTTAGCCGAACGTTCGTGAAACTTTCCGTGGAGCAGCTCCCTTAGCAAATTGAACAACAGATGAACACAATTTAATCGCTCGATACTTTGATATAATCCTTCAGCCAATAGATCTTCTGTAGCTTCATCTGTCAGGTTTCAATATCATCCATTTTGAACACTCCTGGCATGCCTTTCTAGCGAAAACACTGCGACTTGAAAATATCAGATGGCCTGCACCAGTAAATGTAAATTTAACCTCTCCCATAATGAATGATGAACAGACAGCGGATCTTTACACAAAATATAAATGTTCGACCCGATTTGCAACGAACTGGAGTGAAGTAGAGATTTATTTCCTTTTTCGTTTAACTTTGGTTCCTTACAATTTTCATTTCGTGGACAAGCACTTAATAGGTCGAAAATAATGTAACAGTACTTTCAAATTCTTCTAATGTTTTCACTGTTTTATATTACACTTGATTCTCGCGATAAATGCATAAAATCCGCTGTCTAACGACGAAGACAAACACGTCCTAATCATTTTCACTGTGAAACAAATGGCACGCCGCAGGGTTAAGTGACTTCGCCACCGACTCGGCCACGCAAAGTCCGAAATTAATCATCAAAGCCGGGGTTTAACGCAATCAGCGGTGGATGAATCCCGTTGAACCACGTTTTAACATGACAAAGAAGGTATCTGACCGACGTGCTCGCTACAATACAGCCAATATTCAGCTAAATATTTCTAGCATGAAAAAACTATTGGAAATCGCGGTCGATACTCGTCCGACCAATTGAATTCACCGTTCCCTGGCGAATTCGTTGACAATGGCAGCGCGTGCGAGGCGTTCCGGCTGGCGAACGTGTCAGCGGAATTGGATTTTTCGACGTCACCGGTCCGTGGGCGCTGGCTACCATGAAAAATACGTCTGGCGTTCGGGGAACGTGTCGAACGATAACGCGAAACTAATTGCCCTCGCTGCTCGGTCCTCACAAGTTCGAGGCTCTAGGTGGCGAAATAGGGTCCGAACCGGTGTGCAAATTGACAGTGTCGTACCCGTCGGTTCGCCGAATTCGGACGGACAGAGCGGGGAACTTCGTTACTTAGTCAAATCGCCGGGAAATTAGGTTTTCCGCGCGCGTACACTCACGGAATCGTTCCGCGGGCTGCCCTTCCGGCGAAAAAGGGCTCGTTCGCATCCGGCCCTACCCCGAAATCGCATCATGCTGTCGAGGGTTCTGCGTGGACGCGACCAATCCCAATTTCTTCGCGATGCATCGAGCACCCCGGCCGTAATTCACCGTGGAATAGTATATCGCTATTTCTTTGCAAGGTACAATGCTGCCACGGTTAATTATGCTCTCAAAACAACGATAACTTTTTAAATGTTGGACTGAACGAGTCGAGCACGGCTCTACATCCGTGTACATTTAATTTCTGTTCGTTTAATTAAATCGCCAGAAACCGAGTTAGTAAATTTGATATTTCGGGTCAAAACAGACCCAGACTCCTCCCGATGAAAGTCAACGCTTCCCTTCGGGAAAATCTACGGCCCTTCCGCGACCGACTCGGACAATTTCATTCGGAGCTCGAGCATACGACTGGGATCCGGTCCATTGTTTCCTAACCTCCTTCGAGTCACGATCCCCTTTTATGGTTGCCACCCCTCTGCCATTACAAATTCTCGCGTTTTCATTAGCCTCTTGAGCTGTAATTTATCCGCTGGCTCTACCATCTACGCGTAGAATTGAATTCTGCTCTGTCTTGTGGAGTGGATGACATAGAAACTTCCAGTTATCCAGGTCAAACAATTCTCTTCATACGCAATCATGAAAATTTCAACGCAATTTCATTTGGCGGATACGATCTATAGAGAAACTAAGAAATGTTCCTCACACCCAAGGTGGAATTTCTTACGAAAATAATGGAAGCTGCAATTAATTTCTGGGATTCCTCGTTTATCTTCCATGCCTGGAGCCGCATCGTGACTATTATCGAGGTAGCCTAATCGTTCTCTACCCAGCGAAATTCGCGAAACTGAGAATTGCTCGGCAACTATCGAGTTTCCTACACTGTGGGAATGAATATTTGTGTGGCTGCATTAAAACAAGCCGCTAGTGATGAACGATGAAATTTGTAGATGCAAGCTTCTCGCGATGAAGAAACGCAATTTACAGGTTGCGTTAATTTCAACGCAACGGAGAGAGGGAGGGAGAGAGAGAGAGAGAGACAGACAGACAGACAGACAGAGAGAGAGAGAGAGAGAGAGAGAGAGAAGGAAATGAGAAAGGACTGAAGGTGATAACAATAGCGAGAGATAAAGGCACGGTATCTCGCGCTTCCCAGTGTCCGTTGCTCTACTTTTTGAAGTTCAACAAAGACCCATTAAAAGGGCTTTAATAGGTCTCCCTGCTACAACCGTTTCAAATCAAATTTCATCCTCTTAACATTTTCTTGCTACTGCATATTCGCAAATTCCTGTCTGAAAAATATTACAGATCTGTCCGGTTGGCAGCTGTTCGAAACGTAAACTTGGTTGAAGCCGAAACTTTAATTGTGTTTTCTCAAAACGACGATCGTCGGACTGGTTGCTATGATATCTGAAAAACCAATTATCCGATTTACTTCGAACTTGGCAAACACCTTCCACAGATTTCTCGTCTCGCCTGAACAGTCGCGAGAACAGCAGAATTTAACCCCTTTGCACTCCGACTTATTTTTTAATTTTCTTATTGTATTCGTGTTTTCATTTGATTTGAAACTTACTTCAAAGGACACTTTACTGATTATATTAAATACTAGCTGTACCCGCGACTTTGTCCACGTGCAATAACAAATCCTGTTTGCTTATTAACGTAATTAAACTTTCAATCGCCAAGGTGGTCTCAGATAGAGGTAGAGATTTTATTTTTAGACAACAAAATTTAACGAAATTAATTAAAAAATGATTAGAAAAAATATATTTATTACGATAGTTATCAGTAGGTAGGAATAATTTTTTAATGAATTTTAGTGGAAATGTCACAAAGAGATAGACACACGCGATTTTATTATATGTATATAGAGAAGAGATAGCTGTCGAACTTGATTGCAATTTATATTTGCGGCACTTATATTTGTTCTCAACTAAAAACCAAGACAATTAAATAAATGATGCAGGAACCAAATTGTACGTGTAAAAACCCGTTTTATCTACATTTTCCGTTCAAAGGGTTAATTTCGCGATGAAATTTTTACTGCCCGACGCGTTGTGCGGCGTCGGCAAGAGAGGGAGGAATAAAAGGAATCAAAGGACGAATAAATATGTATTAACCGACGCAGCGTACAAGTCGAATCCCCCTTTCACCGTAATTCCATCATCCCGACCTGATTTCGATTGCGTTTCGCTGCTTTTTCCAACGATTCGCCCGGAGCGGAATAATCGCTGAAGCTTTTTTCCGGCTGGAAAGCCATAATACGCGGTGGTATTTTCACGGAATAGCGCTGCCCTCGATCTCTGAAAAAAAAACTACTAGACATTCGACGAAATGTACCGTATACCCTGTTACGTCTCCGTGCGATCCAAACGGATCCATAAAAATCGACCACTCGCGCGCGTTCGCGTGCTAAGAGCTCGTTAAGCACTAACCCTTACCGTTACGATTGCTAAACGAAAAGATTTTAGGGAACCGTTGACGAGTATGAAAGATATGCAGAGTAATCGAACGTACTATTGAACAGCATATAATATGGAACACCACAATGCTTGGTTAACTAACGTACCAAAACGGTAAAATATTCCATTGAAGATCAAATATGATTATTTGTTTGCCGATAATGCATTCATGACGCGTCCGTATGTGAAAATCAAATTAAAATATTGACTCGATAAAATTCAACGATGTTCGCGATTCGATTGCAGGCAGACTCTTGTTTAACTTCAGTCTTCATAACGTATGAACAATTTTATTCTGAACCAGTGTAGAAGTGTTTGAGATACCATGTTGTCCACAGCTAAACTATACTAAATTGGAAGAACTAACAAATAAAAACGATACAGCGAAGCTGAATATGAGTATTCACGTTAATCTGCATCATACTTTCGCGAATAACGTTCGGCTCTAAAGATCCACGCACAAGTTTTCACAGGTTTTCACTCCGAATCAACCCTTACACATAAATCCACCTTTTTACAGATTGAGTTCACCCTTACGCAATCAATTCGTCTTGAGATCATTTTATATGAAGTTTATTTCATAGAACATTCCACGCGCGTTTTACCGGAGGTTCTACAGTTACTTCGCAGACTGAACTTGTCGCACGGATTTTAAACGATGAATTCTCCCGACTATCTTATCGCTGTAATATTTATTATTCTTATTGTGGCGGTATTATGTAACAAAGGCTTGGGAGGTGATGAATTTTCCTCGATTCTACCTCCGTACGGCTCCTTTGTGCCATTAACTGGCTCGTTATGCGAGCGAGCTTCCAAAGAGACGTAACACAGGCGTAATATTATCGCCAGCGAGCAGTGTCATTAAATTATTCGTTTCGTTTATTTCCAGTTCTACGATTTCCAGTCGCTAATTCTGTTTCCCGCGTTTCACCAAAGAACAAATTTCTCAGTAGTGCGTACGAATTAATTACGTTAAATGGACCATCGGGATTTCGAGCACCCCGTCGGTAATACCAAATCAAGTTTTCAATCCCCATTGAAGTTGATACCGCTATTGAAAAATTTACGTAGATTCTTCCAGCGGTGAATCGGAGGTCGTCAAAAAATATTAAATAAACGCAGTCAATTTGCGAACAGTACTCGCGGTATTCAGGTGCGTGTGACTATACACTTGCAACAATGAGAACGAACGTGTGTGTTGAGTTATCGATAAGTTAACAGCACAATGAACTTATTGCTTGGTGTAAAAAATGAATCGACGATCTCAGAACCGTATTAACTCGTTGGAGATTTTAAACAAAGTCTAACAAATATGAATGTTACATGTCAATGCTTAAATGTTTAGCAATGAGTTAGATACCAAAATGTTTAATAATTAGACAGCGGATTTGATGAATTTGTGGAATAAAGAATAAGTATCCTTTTAAAGTTAGCAGCGAGCATTCATGAACACCCATTTACAATAACATTATGAATACATATTAATATATTCGCGGAACGAATCTGCAGTTAAGGCGGCTGGTTAAGCGAGACATGTAGTCAGAAAAAAATGCAAACGACGTCTGTTATAACAAGATAAGCGGAATGAAGAATGGTGGGTAAAGCCAGGCCGCTGTATAATTCTTTCACGGTTAATAAGAGAATGAATGTCTAAAGAGAACGAACAGAATCGTTCCGTTAAACGAGTTACGAGAATGCGAGAGTGTTCCGGCCAGTGAAGACGTCCGCACGATTAATTGTTGTTTAAGTTTTCCGGTCTATGTACTCGGCGTAACGATGCCAGTCTGTGAAACAGCTTGTAAGTTCGAGCGATTCATGCTGCATTACAGCCAGGTCAGAATCGATGTCGGCAGCATGCAGAATGCTTCCCAAACACTCCGACGAGGATCTATTTGCAGAAATCAGGTCTCGTGACCGACAAACCGAGCTAATTCGCCCCCGAAACTCCCCTGTTCGCAAAACCTCCACTCATTACGCGATGTAACGCACACTCGATTACATATCCGAAGAACAGGTGGCCCAGCTGAAACGCGTGAACGAACCGTCGCGAGGATTAATTAACAAACATCGAGCTTTCATGTTGCAACCTTGCCAATCCCTTTCAATCTCGTTTCATAACGCTACAGAAAATAATCCTATTCAAATGGGAACTTATTCATACGATTTTAAAGCACGCCCAGCACAATAGCGTACAATAGCGTTTATAATTCTGATATTACCGGAGCAGGTCCAAGTCGTGGCAACATAATAGAGTACACGATACTGTTTCGTATCGCATTAAGGGGGTAGCTTCGTTTCTAAGATTGTAAGGGTGCGCTTTCTCATTTTTCGATAATGCAAAGATGGGGGTTTTCAGTAGTCGAAAGGGCCAGATAAGAGAGCCTCATAGGTAAGTAAATAACATATCTGACTAGTAGAACCAGTCGGCTTTGGCCAGACACGACTGGAAACCATATTTCAAAGTTTACAGTGTACAGGCTACTCGGTATTCATATTTACATATATATTCGTTATATTTATATCCTCCTCTACGTTTTTAGTTTGTCTTTTTGTCAGCCGGAAGATCCAACAACATCGAATAAATTCTCTAAAGACTTCTCTGAATAAATTCTCAAACATCTATTCATATTTTATTCATCGAATTCTCGAACTACCTTCTCCGTCAACCACGCGATCCTAAAATTCTGCCGGAAATGTGTAAAGTGCTCGTAAAATTGATTTTCATCTTAAATTCGAAATCTTTGCAATCGTATTCTGTATTCCAGGTCCCATGGTTATTCAAAAATCGTGGATTAAGAATGAGACCTTAGATCAACATGGTAAATAGATTTTCGAAAACATCGTGTGGACACGAAATAATTAAATAATGAATTTTAAGACGCTTCTATCAAAATTGTGCCATTATGCATTTTATTATGCATTTCAAGTATGCCATACAAAATCTCTATCTCTATTTCTATACATAAATATGTCACTTATATCGATCGTATTATTGTTGATAACAAATGTTTAATGTTCTCGGCGCTAGGGTTCGATCAATTATTACTTAGAAAATCAAAATTTATTTCTATACAATATAATAAAATCGTGTCCGCCTGTCTGTCTGTTTCTAACGGCATCAATTGTGAACGGTTTAACATAGAAAGGTGGGGTTTGAACCATTAGACGCGGCGTTTCTTCGGGAAGGTTTTAGAACAAACCGCATTTGAAAAAGTCCATTCGTTCAAAAGTTGTGACGTCATTAGTGAACAAAGACAACATTTTCGCTCTCTTTTGGGCACGTTTCTGCGTATAACTTTTGAACGAATGGACTTTTTCGAATGCGGTTTGCACTAAAACCTTCCCGAAGAAACGCCGCGTCTACTGGTTTAAACCGCAGCTTTCTACATTCTGTCGTTTTCAATTTATGTCAAAATAAACAAACAGGCAAAATACGACTTTATTGCTTTCTTTTGGGCACGTTCATTGGAGAAGTAGGAGAGGGAGGGATGGGAGGAAGGGGGAGGCAGGGGAGGGAGCCGCCCGCCCGAAAGGGCAGCTAGTAAATACTAAAATCTTTAATTGCATAGAATCGTATACGTACGACAGCATAAATTAAAGTGAATGCGGAGAGAAGCGCGATAAAGGACAATCTGGTTGGAAATAGTGCTGCAGTTTTTTTTGTGGGATGATGCACTTGCTCGCGCCTCTGTGGAGGAGTTGAACCGCGGTCGAATCGTAATCGATGCGATAGCTCGCGACAAATAACGAGTTCTGTCGCGAGCAGCCGCGAATCCCCGCGGCAACGCGTAGCTTCCGGTCGCCTCGACGATTTCCGGTAAGTGGATTCTCGCCCAGAGGCTCGATTTTCTAGCAATTTCGCAATTTCACCCGGATAACGACACAATGGACGCCGACTGTTCGTTTCCACGAGCGCGGGCGGTCGGATGCTCGTTCGGGATGCGCCCTGCGTCCCCGGACTCAATAAAACTTGTATCCCTCGCAGATGCAGTCCTGTTTACGATTCTTGGCGAGCGACGATGGCCGGAGAATTATGAGCTCCGCGACGTAAAAATTCGCCCTCGACAAACCCGATTACGGTTTTCTTTCACGTTCGTCCTGGCGAAAATTAGATTTTGCCACCCTTCGACTTCGGGATGTAGCTATTGTGTACACGGAATGGTTTTTTTATGGTCAGCCGAAAATGATCACTATGGGAACGTCGGATTTTCAGAAATGTTTCACGGAATTCGGGTAAATAACAATGCGGAATCCTTGAACGTGAAATTCATTCCGATCCTTACTTGCGTTTTTTTTTCTTACATATTCGTGACCACTTGAGGACTCGAATTTCGAAAAAAATATGAAGAAGTCTGAGATATCGAGATGGTATTGTAACATCTGTAACATCGTGTAGAATATATGCACTTGTGGTTGTGCGCCGTAACCAGGGTCTGAGGAGGTGCAAATGGAAAACACGCGATACCGGCGATCGATGCGCGGTTTTTACAGAGCTTCCGTGTCTCGGAATAATCGCCGGGGTCAGTACGCGTTTCAAGCCGGATACTGGGGCGACTATTGCGGGCTGGCCGCGAGAGACTGTGGAATCGTCCTGATCGATTCGGTATTGCGGGTTAAGGCAAACAGAAAGCTGCTACATTCCAGCGACTGCTTTAATGTCGCGGCGACTCTCTGCTTGCGAATTAATCCATTGTCGGATTGCTGAGTAAATATAGCTCTTATCTTGCTGCACACGCGGCCCGATCTGGCCCGACCGTAGGTGTCGAGCATCATCGCGTAGATCTCGTGACGCTTTTATTAATGAAAATGATTTGCGAACGATCAACAGTTCCGTAGCACCTCCAAGAGCGTATAATCCTGTTTATGGAACACTGCATTAGCCCTTGCACGCTTCTCGGAATTAGTTGCACACCAGATCCCAAGATAATGGTTCAATAATTGGAGGTAGGTTGTAACTAACGGTTTAACAAAAATATGTTGTAACGCGCACAGAAAGAAGTCGGACATTTTGTATTCGCGACGTTATTCTGAATAGAATGATTTGTTTCATCGGTAGTTGCGTGTGAGCTCGATACGTTAGGTTTACAGTACTGTTATTTACATAGTGGTATGGTGCAATGAGACTAACGGATTTATTTCGCAGCGCATTTATGAATGAAAATTATCGACGAGAGGAGAATACCACGCGTAAGCTTCAAGGGAATACTATGCTTTGCAATCGTGTATGTTTGTGAAGTAATCCGGGAGTAGGTTCCAATGTAAATGTTGTTCTTACAACCAACCCTGACTATGCATCACAGTCTACATACTGTACTACACGTGTATTCTCTTGATTCAGTTTGTCGAATATTCTGTTCGATCCGAAATCAAATAACATTGTTTCTGACTGTTATCGCCGAGAAATAACAAGTTCGCATAAACAGACACAACTTCATATTCTTTAATTTTCTAAAAATATTCAAGCAACTTTATTGCTGGAATTGTACCATTCATAACGATAAAATAAGGAGAGTTGGAATTTTACTTTCATTATAGCATTATTCAAAATGTTTGTTGCATTACTAAATTTGTATCCAATAAATTACTAAACGTATTTAATATTTTAATAAACTACTGAAAGTATTGTGCGAGGTATTGTATCAGTTCCATCGAAATCATATAAAATGGAAATTAGAATAGCTCCGAGTGGAAAGAGTTGAATGTTTACAGCTGTAGCGTCAATTTTCAGGGGCGGATTCTTGTTTCACTTAAATGGTATCGACGCGCGTATTATAGCGTTGCAGCAGAATATTCATTTGACGACACCGGCATAGTCATTGGTGATTATTCACCAGTTGCGCGAAAGCTTAAACCATAAAGTATGCATACCGGTGGTTGTGGAACACGTGCTCCCACACGTAACCGAGTTTCCACCAACATCACACAGAATTGTTTAAGCCGCTGTACGCGTTCCTACTTCGCACCTGTATTTTTTTGCGCATGAATCCTGTTCCCAGAAATTCTCGAATACCATGCGATGTTTACATTTCAATGTTTATCCCGTTCACCGATTGCATCCCGCTCGTCGTTGAAACGCAAGCCAGTTTTTCTGTACACGTATCTCTGACTTCCGTAGTATATTGTTTACGAAATCTTTATGTATTCCCGCTGTTGTTACGCGCCGTCGATTTTTCATTTCACTCGCATCCCGCTTTGTAATATTCTTCTCTTTTTTTCCGCAACAAAGGTTGCATATTTCATGAAATTGCTGACTGCAGTTCGGCAATCGTTCTCAAAATTGCATGTTGCACCACCGTACGCGATTCATTGTTCAGCTTTATATAGTTATCCGACTGTGAATACTAAAAAAAGAAAGTTTGGATGTTTTTATGCGCTTATTTGCTTTGCACGGAGATTTCAAATCGTTTACAATTCGATTTCGGATTCCATGTTAAGAAACTTTCTCAAGGGAATAAAGATCCTATGCACGTTGAATTTCTACCTTTTATTAGCAAAAACTTGAGTGATACGACTTTTTACGACGTTATTTCAGATGAAATTTGCACCGCATAAAAAATATTGAAAATAGCGAACGAAAATGGTAATCCGTATTTTTTAAATTTTCAATACAGGCCCACGTAAAAATGTTGTGAAATACAACTTTTAGCATCTTCTATACAATCCCGACCGATTTCAATTTTTGACAAAATTTCTTTTCACATGTATTAAACTAATTGTTCTAACATTTGAAAAAGGAAAGTTAACCGTTAGTTTTGGGTATCTAGTCAACCTCAGCGATTCTCCTCTAGGCTCTCTTGGGGAGGATTTTGCTGGAGCTTCTAGTCGTTACTTATGGTCCCTCTAAAGACACCAAACAGTCCACGGTGGAAGTTCTTTTAAGAGTCTCCGGGGGGCCTTGGCAAAGTCCTTCACTCCCATAAGGAAATTCACCTACGAGGTATTAGGATTCTCTCGGAACCCTCTGGAATCCTACGAAAAAGTTCAAACAAAAGTCTCCGATGGACGAAAGAAAAGATGCTTCGAGACTTTGCAGGAATCTTTGAGCAGGTTCAACTAGAGTCTTAGGAAAGTCCTTTCGAGGCTGTAAGGGATCCCAAGAGAAACTTCAACCAAAAATTTCTAATCAGTTGCTTTAAGTAGTTTTCATGGGTCTTTAGATAGTTCCTCTCAAAAACTTGCTGGAATCCTTGAGCAGGTTTAATTAAAAGCTCCCATAGTCTCAGGAGACGTTCTTTCGTGATTATTCAAGAATTCCAAGAGAAAATCCTCTAATGAACTAGTAGAAAGATCCTTTGAGTAGCAACCATAGGTCTTTGGAGCGTTCTTTTGAAAAGCCTGTAGGAATCCTTGAGCACGATCCTTCAACAGATCCAACTAATGGCAAGGACTTCTAAAGCCTTAAGAGTTCTTTCAAGATGCTTCAAGGATCCCGTGGGAAGTGCCAACCAAGAATATCTGGCGAATAATTAGAAAATATCTCCGGAGAACCTCGGAACATCTTTTGACTAGGACTTTTCAGGAATCCTTGGGACTTTCCGAGGAAAATGTAACGGAGAGTCTCTAGGGACTCTTAGAAAAATTCATTCCTGGTCCTCGAGGGATTCTCGGAGAAGGTCCAACCATAAATCTCATTGGACGATTAGGGAGCTGTTTGCAAGAGTTTTCAAGGGTCTCATGGACGGCCCTAACAAAGAGTTTTAAGAATACCTTGGGGAGGTCCCTCCAAGAGTTTATGGGGTTGCTAGAGGAGGTTTCTGGATTACAAGAAGTTGTTCATGGGGCTGCACCATCTTATTTAATTTGCAAGCGTGAGTAACACGATGACCACCGATTAGGCCATCAACAAAAATTAGATACGATGAGAATATTTCTATTAGCAAAGCAAGTTTCGTTTGCAGCTAATAATGCGAATGTAACAGAAATATTCTTTCTCGTTGTGCGTCGTCGGTGAAGAGTTAGTGGACTCGTAGAAAGTAATTATGGAGAATGTTCGTTTTTAATAACGAGGAACAGCAGAAATGTGGAGATAATTGCGAAGCCACGGGAATTAATGCACGGCATCCGATCATGGAGAACAAGGACCGCGTTGCATTGAAAATTCTGCCCGCAATTCGTTTCCTCGCTGTCGTCGGCGATTTAAAGCAGCTTCGCGCGAGTTACCAGCCGGATTAGAAGAGAAACGACTCTCGTTCAATTAATACACGGCTAACGGATAAATAGAGCGGCGGCATGAGATCCAGTCATTAACGAGGCCACACAGGCGGCGCAACGGAGGGCTGAGGCAAGGGCGTGCGGCGCCCGGATGAAGATCTGTTATTCGGACTTCGATAAATTCAGTTTTACGATCTGTTTGATACGCATAACAGAACCACGTTGCTCAGGATTCGAGACTGGTATTCACAAACCGGGGGTTAGCGTCGATCCTATCTTATCAACGTTTCTTCGTGCCAAATCGCTGTGCTACCTATTAGAGAACCCTGTATTCCACGTACACGTACTTACTTCGGTACGTGCCACTTTGAGTAAACGGGTACACGTACACTATGCAACGTATATTTAAATATCTGTTTCGTGTGCAGGCTTCGAATTATTAAATGCAACAAAGATATTCGAGGTGCAAACATTAGGTGACTCACCCTGTGTATTTATTAGAATTTCTTTCGGCACAGAAAACAAGATCGAGGCAGCAGTTGTACGATTTCACACCTCTAAACGACAAACGCGTGCTCCCCAACTCATTTTTACCAACGCCCTAACTGTTAGAATACAATGGTTTCCTTTTTCTGCGTTCGACAAATGTCCAGCATTTCTCGATTATCGTTTTCTTATGATACCCCATCTTACCTCGCCGACGCACTATGTCTCCTCCACACATTAGGTCAGATTGTTTGACACTTCCATTAGTTATTACTAGACTGCGGATCTTTGCGTATTTATGAAGAAATTGGTTGGGTGAAATATAGAACAGAGTAAAAGATTTGAAAAATTCAAGAATATTGTAATGTTATTTTTAATGTAACAAAGTCGTTAACGAACGAAATCAATTTTATGTTATTCCTGCTCCCAAAAATCAATGCAAAACATTTTTATTCGGCAAAAGACTTGAATCGCGTACTACACGAATGAATACATGCGAGAAACTGCGGATACGAAGTTTTAGTTCCTGGAAATTCCGATGGAAATACTCGGATAGCAGGAAAAATTAATTTTTAAGGGAATTATTATACGAACGGGGATTTAACGGAGGTTATTCGAAACGTGGAGTGCCATTGTGTTAAACATTCGGTCGAGAACTCGAGCCGAGGACGAAGCCAGTCTATTCAGAATCCATCGTGAAAGGTCGCATCACCTACAGACCGAATTCTAGCTGGCAGACACGAGTTCCTCCTGCATTCTTCGAAAATATCGATTCCCGATGCTGGCCTGGACTCACGGAAGATTGATGGTGGCTATATCGGGTGTAAGTCCATCGGTCGAAACCCCTAATTGTTCCTGAGGGTGGACGAAGTCGTTGGCTCCTGCGATTGACGGCCATTGCGTCTTACGAGGGTGCCGGTTTACGACGCCGTCTGCTGCTAACGAGGCCATGGTTTCATATGAAAATATGGACTCCATATCTTCCTCTTCTTCCTCCTTTCCTCGGTACCAACCTCTCAAGGAATTCTCTCTACAGGTCGTTTCAGAACATTCGGACGATAACTTCGCTGGTGAGTTCGGCTTGCTAATGCGAGGAGAAAACTAGTGGTTCGTGGGCACATGCTGAAAGGATGGTGGCGACTATGGCTAGGCAAACTTCTTCATCAAACCCTCTGTTCCGAACCCTCGAAGCTCGTGTGAGATTTAGAGGTTCCCTGCAAATTGCCAAGCTTACGGAGTCTGATCACTTTTGATCGCATCCTCCATTATTTCACTAGAACGATAGCCTCATGGACCACGCTATGCATTTCGAATTGAATCGATTATGCCGAACAGAGGTCGGTCGCAGAATTACTGTGGACAACAGACAATTAGATATTGAGAACTTTTGGTTAATTGCGATTCAATCGACACTTCTGCGAACACTCAGTCCGATGTTTCAGTCGGCCTCGCATGAAAATTGTCTAACTCCAAAAATGTGAATTTTACAGGAGGCGAGAAAAACGATTTAAAGCGAAACTGTTTTGCTTCGCACGGAGATTTCAAAATTTCAAATTTAAATAACTAAACTGTTACCTAAGTACCTAATAAGGCGATGCTGGAAACCCAATTTTTATAAGACATGGACTTACGGAGTTTTTATACGAGTTTAATTATGTTTGGTAATTGAATCAGGTGCACGCGTGTATGAAAACGACTCTGTTTCCAAATCTTTGGTCAGCTTAGAATCAATTAACGTCTCCATTAATCTCTCGCGGGACAGGCATTCCATTAAATCTCTTTTGTAATGTGTCATCTTCAGTGCATGTTTGTACATTATCCAATTTATCATGCACGGCGCAATCCACTTAATTCCGGTTTATGAAACTGTCCCTCGACTCAGCGCGGAGGAAACGCCCCGTTAAAAAATTCATCGCGCCCCGTAAAGCGCTATCGGGCCGTGATATTGACAAGTCAATTTCTCTGCTGCACTTTTCAATCCGACCATTAACTTTTTCACTGTGCATGTCCAGAGTGTAGCTCTCGGCCCCCGCGCGTCCCGTTAATTTTTAACCGACTCTATTCTCGCGAACCAGCCAATAAATGCCATAAAACGCGTGGGATCACCGGTATCCGAGTATTTCCATATCGTACCACTTGCTGCGTCAAGAGGATCCATTGTACACGTAATGTTTCGCTAAATGGTTGCAGGCGTGGCTGCACACGTACCCTCACACCTCAATGATTTCGAAACGTCTACAATAATCGCACTATTTTTATTTTTCATCGATCGATGTTCACGCTCTCCGTCAGCTGTGTGAACCATTTTTTGTGGATATATATAAAAGTGGTCTGTTAGTCAAAGTTTAAAAAACAAATTAGTTGAAAATCAATTCAATTCATTCAGAACCGTTAGATTAATATTCTTATCCTTTAAAAATCTCGAAACAAGAAATATATCACATGGACCACTCTCATAATTATGGGCACATATTTAAATCTAAATTCGAATTCAACTTTCAATCATTATATGTGCCCACAATTATGAAACAGCCATTTATTCGCCCATGTCAAACAAAAGTCACTCTTTTGCAGACCACAATCATCCTCTCGCGAATCTCAACCTCCGGTAAAATTACGAATCCAAATCGTGTCGGATAAAGAGGAACGCGAAGCATATTTTGTTGGATCCTAGATAACGTCGTAATTAACACTGAAAGATCCTCAGCCGTATTAGCTAGTGGAGATAAAAGCGCACCAGTTGATAGCGTCTGCGTGAAAAGCCTTTCATATCTTGTGATATTTGAGTGCCTTTACAACGGCGTTTTGATTACTCGTAAAAATGCACGACGGTGCACATACACCTTATCAACGGGCATTTCAGGAACTGTACCATTTCGCAGTCGAAAGTGCGCGCAATAAACCGAGGAGGTCTACCCGGGGTAGATCGAAGTTTCACGGTGAACGTGGTACATACAATGAAAAATCAGAGGAAGCGAGCAATTCAACCAGGTACGTCATTCCTCATCGTTTGGAATCGAAGTTTAGCGACGATTCGCAGAGAATTAGCAACGAAAATGCCTGGGAACAATGGCTCACTGTTCCGCGACCGAGAAGATTGTCGTAACTTCCCCGCGAATAAGGGCTGATTGAATTAACGCTCCGTAAATCCGACAAATTAAACGGGCAAAGTCGGGGTAGGAGGAGGAGCAGAAGGAGGAGAAAGAGGGAGGGGGAGAAAGAGAAAAGGGGAGCGACGACGACGTGCCCGGCCGCGACGAAATTAAAAGTGGAACCGGAGAGCTGCAAAAATAATATCCCGCGACCCCGCGCCACTTCCTAGGTTAATTGCACTCGACCCTTTTCGGCCGAAGCAACCTACTCCACGCTCCTCTTTAGAAACGCTCGATAAGACCACTCTCGGCCTCGAGGATTTCGACAAAAGAAATAAATGTAGGTATTATAAGACTCTCGCGACCTTCTTGTCCGAGGATCTCCCTCTCCGATCAGTGGACCATCCGACAGCTTTCGATCTGCTATCAATCTGCCACCTGTACTTCTTATCGGAGATCGAAATACTACACTCTGGCAAAAACGGTTCGATCCAACAAATCAACTTTCTTTTTTATTAACTTCTTTACTGTGGAGTTTTTAGTTTTTACGTTGAAATGACGGAACTAATATTCTTTATTTGTTGTAATTTTATTATGCCTAACAAATCAACTTAGAGGACATTTAAGCGGGCACCTTTTAACAACTTTTTTAGAATTGCACCAAAAACTCGAATTTATTTTTCAATTGCTATTTTTACCGTTTTTACGCTGATGACATTTAAAATGCTCGTACCTAAGAAATATGTGTTAGACGAAGGATCAGGGAGGATGGATGATAGCTTATTTCGTAGACGGGCCAAAATGGTCGTGGCAAATGCTTGTTTACGGGCAAACTATTTACCAGAGGTGAACGTTCGGCGCGCGTGTGTGTGTAAAATCTGTGGCTGTAAGGAAAAACGGCGCATGTCAGAGTTTCAAAAAATTTGAGTTTATGCATTAATTGAGCCTAGAGTATAGGATTCGCGTATTTACCAGAAAGAAGTGAAGAAAACAAATTCGAATGGCTCAGAAAATAATCCGATTTAACCAATGTCCTGTGTCAAAGAATTAGTAATCAAAACTTTTAAAGTTTTTCTTCGTTCTTCCAATAAAGGTTAGGTGAAACGAAATGAAAAGAAATGAACGATAATTTATATTTCAAGTATGACAGACGAACGCGGAAGGAAAGGCGTCAGAAAAACGCCCCCGAAATTCCCACCGAGCCGTGAATGATCCTCGCACGAAATTCCGAAGACTGTAATTCTCGCTAATGGTCGTACACGATTGATCGACAATTAATGGGCGGACGCCTTGGAAGATCCGCGGCGAACGAGGTGGGGCTTTTAACGAGGACGTCGCTCAGCCCCGAACGAAATCGCCGGAACGAGCAAAAAGTGTATTGTCGTTTCAACGAGCCGCATCTTTTTTCCGTCATGGAACACCCATTAGTTTTGCATCAATCCGTCGCGCCCCCAGGTTCAGTGTGTGGCAAATAGTGGCGCGCGAGAACTCGAAAATTTCGATCCTCGTATCGGCTCGGAAATGGTTTTGGTCGTATCGGGATTCTCGAAAAACCAATAATAACGCATACGGTCCTACAGACGCACGAGTGTAGGCAGAATACACTGTAATGGGCAGGATAGTTTTTCTCGCGGATATGTCACGAGAATTTATTGTACCATTCAATCGTTGTAGATCGGATCATTGTGTAACTGCGGCAATGAGGCTCAAGATCTCAATTCAAAATAGGGTATACGTTATTAAATATGTCGGTGTCTAATCAATAAACAGCGGATTTTATGTATTTATGACAAAAATGAGTAAATGTAATTTAAAATAGTAAAAACATTAGAAGAATTTTAAAATACTGTTATATTATTTTCAACTTATTGAGCAAAATTAACCTCTTGTCCTACAATATCGCGTCAGACTCGTGTTGAAGATTTTGAACACAGTCTAATAAATATGTATGTTATTAATCTGCTTTGAACCGAGATGTAATTCTATTTTGGTTTTGTTAATGTACAGTTATTGAAGAACATGTAGGCATACAATAAATCCTCCCCGATAAAAATCGCGGACACTCGTCCATCGTACAGCCGTTCGTCCAACTCGGAATTTCTACGTATTCCGGAAACCCGGTTCTTCCACGTGGCCACGTACTAATACCGGCGGAACGCGTTATATGAATTTCAAATTAGACGCGGCCCACTCGCTAAAATTGCGCATATTGCCCGATACGTTTCGGCTACAACCACTTAATTCGAATTTGATATCGCGAACTTCCTACGAGCGTGCGATTTACATTTCGGGCGACCGCCCAGGTTTCAAGTATATCAACTATTCGCGTTGGGAATTATTAATATATATTCATTGTTCGCTAGTGTTGATTTCAGAGTTCTATCTGACATGGTGTGCGAGGAAACCTGGAACTGTTGTCGATAAAACATCGTTCTTGGCGCTTATTTCATCCTATGGCTTGCTCTGTTCGCGTAATTCAGTTGGCTGGCGCAAGAACATCGCGGTTCGAAAGTTGAAACTTTGAAACGATACATCTCGGCTTAACCCCTTGCGCTCGAATGGCGATTCTGATCGTGTTTCGAATTGTAACAGTTTTTAAATGATTAAATTGCTCTGTATTCGGGAAATTCAAATGTCGTATGAGAAAACTGGTTCAATTTCATGAGAATAGTGTGAAAAAGCATAAGAATAATTAAAATCTAGGTTGAAAGATATGTCTAGGTTTCGTTATTCGAAATATTAGGTTGTAAATTCTCGAACGAGTCTTCACTGTTGGTGTGGGAAAATTCCACTTCGTAATTTTGATTACCAGTACGTTCACTACTATTGTAATATCATGTCCTTTCCTTGAAAGTACAAGTATTGTAACATGATATTTGGTCCCCTCAGGGTTTCAAATTCATTTACCAATCCCCCTCTTTTCCACTCTCACCATCGCCTTTTCAGCGGGACCTACTGTTTATGATGGGTTCCGAACCACCTTTTGCCAACAACACGTGAAAAACACCTCGGGTGGGTCACTTTCCGGTTTTTTACCAGACGGTCACCCATCCTAGTGCCGTTCACGTTCCACATTGTTTAACTTCGGTGATCTAACGAGAACCGGTGCTTTCAACGGGACTACGGTTGTTGGCTCCTTGAAAGTACAATAGTAATCCTATTTTAAGAATATATTATTTTAGTAAGCGGATTCTTTTGACAGAACTTCTGGACCTCGAAAAAAAATTAGAAGAGAATGGAAATGTAATAAAAAGATACGGCTGACAAAGAAAATGAAAGAGGGGAAGCACTGGAAAATGAAGAGGAGGTGTAAAGCAATAAAGAGAGGAAGTACAGGGATTGAGGGACCCGTCGTTAAACGTTCGCAGATGGTAGCAAAACTCACAGGAGGGTTTCTATTTCATTAATAAAATAAGGTCGAGGTAGGTTTTAGTACGGATTTAAAAGTTAATTAATTCATATATCGAGTGTGTAATATTGGACTATGATCACTAGTGATTTTTATAATTTCATTCTGATTAAATCAGGTACGTCAGTTTCGTAGAACTTTCACGTTCACTGAGAACCGTTGAATAAATTGTTTCAGTTTCGATTTTTGAATTTGTTAACAGCGCCGAACAATTATGGAATAATTAATAAAATCGTAGCACAGCAACGGACATCAGTAAAATAATCACTCCTGTTTGATCGGATAAAAAAAAAGGAAACAGAAACGATGTAATGTTTAATACTTCTTCTCGAGCGTAACCTGTTGAATCGCCGACATTTCATTGGCATAAACATCAATAGCATCTCGCGGCGATATTGACGAAGGCGGCAGGAATCCTTGGCTTTCGTTGTAGATAGCCTTTCATTTCCTCTTGAATCGAAGTGGCTCGGCGCTGCGTTGTTTAATCGAACGGATGATACAGCTTTGAACAGACGTCACCGCGCGTTTTCCGTAGACGCCGATGCGGTTTCCGGCCGCCTACGGACGGAACAACCGCGGCCCAAAGGAAAATTGATACGAATCGATGTATCCATAATTGCCGAGCGATCTTCTGCACGACCGTCCATTAGTCAATTGCCGCGTTTACTCTTCCAGCCCTCGTTTCACCTCGCGTGTAAATTTCCCCACCAAACAAACAATTTCGAATATTCGACATTTACAAAAGTATATGCACTATATGATATCGGCGCTACAGGTTCGATCACAAATACAAAAATTACCAATTTTGCAGTATTATAATTTCAAAATTGCTAATTTTTGTATTTGTGATCGAACCTGTAGCGCCGATATCATATAGTGCGTATACAAAATTTACGATCGTTAAAAATAGAGAATATTTACAAAAGTGATGGAAAATTCGAATGGTCGATCTTTTTCCATGGACGTTGATAGGTCTCCTTTAAAATTGTATTATTTAACCCTCAGCAAGGATCTTGAGAAAATAATATAACAGTATTTATAAATGCATAAAATCCGCTGTCTAGTAAATCTTGGGAGAAGCTTAATTGTTACAGCGAATATAATACGCGCTGATCGCTATAACCTAGCTGCCTCTCTAGCGTGGGTAGGTGTTATCAACGATAGCCAGTGTAAATTCAATCAGGGCTGCGAAACCCTTGATCACATAATATGGCAATGCGTATTGTATAATTCACAAAGACGCAAGCTAATTAATGCCCCACTTAGTCTGGACCCTCGACCACCTCTCAATGTAGACACAGTCGTAGCGAAAGCAAATGTTGAAGCTTGTCTTTGCATTTGTTCTACTTTCAAAGATTGCAAGTTGCATATTTAGTGTTTTCTAGTTATTCTAGTTAAGGGAAGTAAACCCGGAAGGATTTAAAGTGTTTAAATAAAAACCAAACTTACTTCGGAAAAATTGTGTCACACGAGGAAGGGATGAAGGTTGATGTACCAGTATTTATTCACACTGTAGAACAGAACAGGTGAGTTATTATACTAGAATGTTTTGCGCGACGATTTCGGAGAGTGAAACCACTGCGCATCGCGAAATAATTCGCCAATCGCCGCGTCCGGTGTGGGGATTTATTGCAAACCGTTTCTCCGATTAGCTGTGCGCGAAACGTCTACGCCCGGAAATTAGAAGCCTGCTTTCAAACTGTCCGACCCATTCTTCAAGTTTCAATTCCATTAAAACGGAACTAAGCGGGTCGAGCTTTCATTAACACCGGTTTCCGCGGGACGTTGTATTAACTTTTCCAGACCCGTCCAGCGATTCGTGCGTCAGTTTGATACGAGTTGCATCATGGTGCACCATAGCCCCACAAACTCGAAAATGCACTAGAACAAATACCAACCGTGGAAAAGCACGTCGCGCTCCAGTTTTCCGCGGTTACGGCCGACGGATTTGTAGGATTTGTTCGCAGGGGAGCTTGGAAAAATTTCTCGAATATAATTGGCAGACTCTAAATTCAATTCCGGTTTATCGAAGTCAGGAAATTTTCCTTTGTACTCCTCGACCGGACTCGGGCAAATTTTAACTTGAAATCAGGCGGAAAGAATAATGATTACGACGAATGCGCCGTTTCCGCCGGATTATCATTTCTCATTCAGAGGCAGCGTGGAAATGGGAATTTCAGCTTCCCGGATCGCTGAAAATTTGATTTTCTGATGACTATTAAATAGCTGAGTCTCGAAAATTTATTTATTTTGAAATTTCAACGAAATAGATTTCACTGTAGAATCTTGCGACAAAGCATTTCAGCAGGCTCTTGTTGGGAATTGCGTTTCCCGCTCGCGAAGAACAGTTCCAAGCAAACGAGAATCTGAATCTTCGCCGGGTCTCTTGCAGAAAGATGCGGAGGTTACTTTTACTTTTTCAAACGGAAATATTTCATCCCCCGGTGGAAGTTTCCTGGCAGTAATTCAAGGCGATTCCACAGTCTATACACACCGGATGAAAAAGATAGTGTAAAAACGTTTAAGACGAACGTGATCGCGTTCGAAAGTGTACAAGGTAACCTAACCCTCCTTTCACGTCGAAATAGTTCATACTAACAAACTCGTCGCAGTAAGCAGGAATAACATCCCGTAATAATTTTTCTACATTCTACATACGCTCAAATTAATTTCTACCAACGTGAATACGTGCACGCGTCGCTCTGGAACGTTTCCATGCATTTCATTTTTCCGCGTTGTTTTTCCTAGACTGATTTATTCGAAACGCTTTGCGTGAAAAAGAATAAAAGAAATAAATCCGGAGCGGAACGGGGTTTTCAAAAACCCGTCGAAAAAGTGTCCGGTGGCTACATGGAACAATTTTGTAGCTCAAAGAAAAAGTTTCGTATGGCTATCCGATATTTTCGACAAAGAAAAATATACAATAACGATGGAACGGGTTCGACATGATTCTAATATCTTTTTTCAGTCGACACAGCTGCGATCCGTCGAGTTGTACGTTTTTTGCGTAAAAAGCCATTTAAGAATGACAGAGAAGGACATTTTTATTCTGCACCGAGATCCATTGTCTAAACATGAGCATTCGAATGATGTATTAAATCTTTCCTGATTCGTCCATCGAATCGTGTTGTTTGATCGCATTACATTCAACTGTTTGCACGTCAAACACATGATCAGATAATGGAGACTTCGATTCAGATAATCGAGGTTCCGCTGAATCGTGAATTGGACAAGCAAATGCGCTCCGAATTATATCACGTTTCGGCTCGTTTTAATCAGAATACTGTAAAAAATATGCTTCTGGATGAAGTTTAGTGAGCCATTCCGTAGAAACTGTTCACATATATTATGTGAATGCGGAGACGTTGCCGTGAACGGTTTTTCTTACAAATGCGCGGTAGATATGGCGGATCGATCGATCACTTTGCCCGGGCCGACGGAACCGCGTGTAAGCGGCCGGGAGTTTTTGTTTCCGTGGCGGGAAAAGATTCGCGGAACTATTTTCGCGAGTGTAGAAACACTGTTTGCCAGCGATTAATCGGCGCCGTGCGCACCGAAACTTTGGAAATGTGCTTCCACGAGATGGAACAATGAAGGAACAAGCCGTGGCACGCGTTTATTGCACGTTTCCGACCTAATTCTCGTCGTGGAAGAATTCTAATTTGTTGCGGGGGAGCACAATGTTGCTCGTATTTCTCTCGCGGAACGAGGTCGTGCCCGATACTCCGGTCGGCCCGGAATTGTTCGGGTTCTAGAAAGTACAAGTGTGCGTGAACCCGAAAATTTCGGGTGCCTGATCGGCTTGGAAATTGTTTTGGATTGTATGGATTATCGACCGTGAATTCGATGTGTTCGCAAATTACTGCATCTGATCATCTTGGTCCTTGAAAATTATGTACAATGCACCTATAGATTTTAATAGAATTTCTTGATCGAAACAGACATTTCATGTGCAACGAAATTTCTTTGAATGTTAAACAACATTTAGGCACACTTCTGTGGAGGTATTAAATATCATGAGAGTTTATATTTTGATATTTCATTGTACGATCTTGTGAGTACGGAACTTTTGAACGACTTCTTCTCTTTTCTCTCTAATCAGAACGTAACGCCGCCGGCGATAATCGCGTTTGCGGAATGGCTCCTCCTCGACGGAGATCTTTTAAGCATAACGTATCAAAGTTTTATTGCAGGGGTACGTAATATTACGCGACGGAGCCGGGGACGTTTCGTCTAGAATATTGTACTGTAATCTCCGAGCGAAGATGAGGCGATGATGGCATTCCCAAGGTTCCCGTATAGTCTCTGTATCTCGTATGGTTTTACCGATGAAGAGGATGGAATCTCTGATGATGCCACTGGCAGAGATGCATCGCCTTGTCCCGAAAAATTTGTGGCTCGAGAGACAATTTGGACCATGATTGCTCGTGCTTCGGCAAAGTGGCTTTCAAAATGAAACACTTTAATACCGAACGAAAAGGATGATGGCCGAGAACAGGTTGTGATTGGACAAAGTGATGTTCACGTTTCCCGATGAAAATTTTAAATAATTTATTAATCCGTTGACATATTGATTTGTCATTTGCGCAAGCTTGACAATGAATTTTCGTATAAATACGAAACAGATATGTTCGTGGGATGATAATTAACACGTTTCTGGTAATATAGGTCGTTAATGTTAAATAATATTTCACATGGGCAAACAATCAGCATTCGGATCTTTTCGTTTGCAATTGTTCAAATTATAAAGCTGATTTCATGGGAATCGATTTCAAAGACTATTTTATTCAAGTATATCGTTTATATTTTATCAGTCACTTTTAATATCAGGCCAATTTAACGTCACACCAGAATATTACAAAAATAAATTTCATTGTGCAAGTCTTTTAATGTTAGATAAATTTAGCGTCAAACAACAATTATACGAAAATAGATTTCATTATGTAACAATGTCAGCTCGAGTCCCGGGCCGACTCCAGTTTCCGGAAGCAACATTGCAGAGTATGTAAACGCGTGTGTCACACATACATACGTGTATATAGGGAAGCGAAGCTGGCCAGTAATTTAATTGTTTAAATTTGTACGAGTTGTCACAGACGCTGAGGCAATGGTATTACGGAA
The DNA here is from genome assembly GCA_916610235.2 of Lasioglossum morio. NCBI lineage: Eukaryota > Metazoa > Arthropoda > Insecta > Hymenoptera > Halictidae > Lasioglossum > Lasioglossum morio. The sequence goes on along the minus strand of OU744334.1, from coordinate 2,812,880 downwards.
ACTTAGACAGAGCAATTTAATTACGGATATTATGAAAGGAAATATAACGATTGTTTAGGAGAACAATCTGAGCAGAGATTGTTTGGATTCAAAAGATGAAGATCCCGTAGGGGCAAAAAATGATCATGGAAAATATTTTCAATCGGGGAAAGTACAGCAGAGATAGAGGAGACCGATAGGAGAAGTGAAGTTGGCACTGTAAACTTAAAATACCTTGGTGGCTATTCGCAGAGAGCAATAATGTCCGGAATCGTTATTAAAACCAATATTGGAATCGATATTACTGTTCTGGAACCGATACCAGAACTGATATTATCACGGTTCTGGAACCAATAGCAGAAATCGATATTATAAACGTTCAGGAACTAATATTCGGACCGTAGGCCGATCCGATGTACAGGGTGTTTCAAAATTATCTGTCACGACCACTATAGCGCGACTCTACACCTCTGTTGGTTGAATAAAATTCTATTTACTGTAAATATAGTAGACAATTTGACTAGTACTTGTATTTTTAATATTTCAAATATTTGTGGCACTATACATACACGAAAATTCTGTTCATTCATTCTGTAATCGATTTTCCGTTCAATACGATGTTCGAATCAATGATCCTGAAGCACGGCGTTCCATCAGTTCAATTACAAATAATTATTCTGGAAATTTAATGTGGCTTGTCTTTCAATTTTATTCGCTCAATATATTTCCAATATGATATTTGTTCAAATCTACTGCTTCGATATAGCGTTGAAAGCCTTTATTGTAACCGAAAATCAAAAATATCGATGATTTTCGGTGCTTGGATGAATTTTCACAAGATTACACAGTAATCAAAGTAAGGTGCACCAAACTTATCGTGCACATCGCGAAAAATAGGAATCATTGTAATTCGTCGATGCGTAATGAGGCCACTTTCTATTCGCTTCGCTCTTTTTAATCAGCAGAGCAATTAAGAGGGTCTTTAATCAAAGCCCTCCAGTTTTTCATAACACCAGCAAGGAGACACAATATAACAAGATACAGAATTCTATTCGAATTTATCCAACCGTAGCAAGGTGGTGATAACCGGCTGGAAAAGTGTCGCAAGGGTAGAAAACTCACCCTTGGTCCTTCTTATCATTGTTCCACATCCGCAACCTCGAGGAACAACAAAGTGAAAGAAAATTCTAAAAGTCTACTAGAGGATTAAAGAAATGTAACGAAATTGTTTAAGAGAAGAACATCTTTGCTGTGGATATCGTATTACAAATTTATTCCGTTGGTATTGATTTCAGTCCGGGATGTATTCGCAGGAGTGGCCGTGAAAAACGACAGAATTTCTCTGGGATCGCACTTTCCGAAAGAGAAGCTTTCTATTTTGTTTAATAAGACATTGATCGATACGGAGGATAAAGGAGGAGCGCGACTGGCCGGGGCTTCTATCCTAAGGGATGACACACGATATCTCATGATTCTGATTCTCAAGGACCGTCTAAGTCTAAGAGGATCACCGATGGACGGTCGAATCGGGGAGGGGAGCGGGGCTTGGTCATTTGCACGGCGCTTCTGGCTCTCGCAGCTAGCAATCGAGAAGATAAAGAAACGCCTTAGCCGCGGGAGAATTGAATCGGAGAGTTTTCTGAAAAATTCATCGAGTCGAGGACGAACTTGGAGAGGGAACGGGGAGAAGGGCTCGTCGAGGAAGACGCATAAAGTCTCGGTTCCCCACTCGGTAGAACAAACTTCGCGTTCCAGCCTGTTCAAAGTTTGCCTGGGTTCTTGTTCCCGCGGCTGACAAACTAATCGCAAGATTTTTGCGCGATTCAGCCTCGCTGCAACGTGCAGGCGCTGCACTGACTCCACAGTAGACGCACAGTCATCTCTAACGTTTTCTGCGAGCGTTTTCGTTTGAATGAATCACTGGGTGCTTTTTACCCTTCGTTGGAGATGTTAATTAGCGATACCTTGACGGTGAAATCAATTACCAAACATTTAAGTATGTTTGTACGAGGTATTACGTAAATTTCATACCTGTGAAAAGAATAAAATCATATAGAATGGAATTATTTTAGGATCGGAAGAAATGTTTAAAGCTGGCTTCGTCAAGGATCTTCATTTTATTAACCGTTTGCACTCGGAACTATTTCAACACAAAAACTAAACATTTCTTCTGACCTAAAATATTTCCATCCTATACGATTCTGTTCATATAATTTACTCGTGCAATACTCGAACGTTTAGTAATTTATTTCACATAAGATAATTTGATAACGTAAAACAATTATTTTACTCTATTGATACAGCGATGTTTAGCGGTGCCTCGGAGTCGCCACTCAAGTTCTAAAAGTTAAAACAGTTTCGCAGGTACTTCTCCGCAAGGACATAAATTATGAAGAATTCACTTAGGCTATTAAGACGTTGCAAAGCTAGATACGATCGAAACACGCGCCGACCTATTTAACAAGCCTAACCACAGCAAATAACTCTCGAACTTTGTCCGAGCCCAAAGCCCCCAGATTAACTACGGTGTGTGATGAAATTATTAGATCCACAGCGTGGAAAATTGATTTTTCGTCCATGCGAGATGTACATTTAACACTTTATCTATCGCTGGCCTATTAATAAGCTTTTCAATAATTGTTATACACCGAATGGAAACTGAAAAATCTACTATTACACAATAATCCCGAAGGAAATTATTGGACTTTGTTATTGAGGGTGAGTTATTGGTTTATGATTAAAATTGCTGTTGCTATTGAAGGATTCTTTAAAAACATTCTTAGCCAGAATTCATAGAGACTTTGTGTTAACATATTAAATGTACATTTGCAATTTTCATTTACGAACCAATTGGTTCCAAAATTTCAATCATCGACTGTAAAGGAGAATATTGAAAGCTAAATAAATACCGTTGGATTGGTCAGTATGAGGACAGCGCTCCTCAGGTGCAGGAGGTTGATAGTCTTCGTTTTCTTCCCATTGTTAGCCTCCTCTCGCATGGCCGACGTGGGAACATCGAACGAAGATTGTCTAGACCTGGATCCGTTGTCTTTCCCAATTTTGCCGATCTTCTGTCGATCGTTACCTTCGTCGCTCTTCTCGTCCACATAGTTTGGTTTGAATGGATCTCTGGAGAAAGGACATGCCATTTTGTTTGTATCGGCCCTGGAAGAGATCGGCGATTCGTGGTCACGCAGGGACAGTAGTCGTCCTTATCGCTTTAATTAAAGATCTTAGCCGTTTGCTCTTTAAATCTCTCAGCCGGCCTTGTCGGGTGGTTCACTTCCGTTCGAGCGTGTACGGGCTTCTTTTGCACCTCTCTATCTTGTCTGGTCCCAGTGTCAACCGATTCTCTAGCATCGTTGCTTCAGAACCCGCACCGGACCGGACACCTGCCGCAACGACCATCCGCCCTCGTGTTCCAGGCCGCAGCTAACGACGCTATCATTTCACTTATTACTGGCAGGCGCGCTTATCGCAGTCCGTGTTACCGCAATGCAATCAGCACTTACCACCCGGCGTCCTCTCTACGATCTCACCGGGTCAGCCAGCGGTGCACGCGGTTACATACCATCCCCTAACACGGGGATCAGAGTCCTCCGTCCCTCTCAGCTTTGCTCCTTCGCTCTCTCTCTCGCTCTCTCTCTCTCTCTCTCTCTCTCTCTAACTGGACGCCTCGCAAAACAATCAGCCCAGGCTCTCTCTCTCTCTCTCTCTCTCTCTCTCTCACTCTGACTGGTGTTCTTCTCCCTCTTTCGTCTTCCCGTGGAACATGCTCTAGCAACCTACACGCGCACTCCAACGCCGGATAATAAACCGCCAAGAACGTTAAAGATCCGTCGATTAAACGACTCGTTCTTCCAATGAGAATTCGCGCGCGTTCAACCTGTTTTCACGAATACAGTGTGCAAGGAACCGACGTTGATTTGCAAGCACGCTACGTACGATGCCGTGTCGGAGCGCGTAGCGCCATACTAGTCGCGGATTGACCGAGGCGCAGCGAGCAGCGCCGAGTCGCCGTTCCCCGGGTGGAAGGGGGTGAACAGAGAGGGTGAGAGGGGAATGATGCTTGCTGGATACCCGAGGGGGCGTCGAGGAGCGTCGAGGCGCCACGATGAACGCCGGTGGAAACGCCTGCGCGAATTTTCAACCCCTCTCGACCGACCGAGGCACCGACTTTTTCTCTTTACATGCAGCTCTTTCAACCGCAAACGAAAACCTGCGAGTATGCTCTACTTGCATGACTCTCAGACTCTCTGCCTGCTGCTATCTTTACCTGCTGCGATTGCAAATGCATCCTTGATACTTTTTCCCAATCGATGCGATATGTGCACATAATTACGAAAGTGGGCTAAGTTTGCATTTCTTCTTTCGGGATGTTTGAAGGAAAAGCTAAATGAATTTGAAGACACATATTATGATTGGAAGTTGAATTTGAAGTTAGATTTAAATATAATGTAATTGAAAGTTGAATTTGAAGTTAGATTTAAATATAATGTGATTGAAAGTTGGATTTGAAGTTAGATTTAAATATAATGTGATTGAAAGTTGAATTTCTGTTTAAATAGGGTTGCTGAGAGTTGAATTTGAATTTCCATTTAAATATAATGATTGAAAGTAGAATTTCGATGTAAATAGGGTTGCTGAAAGTCGAATTTCAATTTAGATTTAAATATAATGATTGGAACTTGAATTTGAATTTCGATATAAATATGTGTGTGTATAATGGTGGCCCTGGTGGCGAGTTATTAATGTAATGTGCGATAATGGTAGAGAAGTCGGAGGTTGTCCGATTGACATCGTCGGACACACGTCGTCGCCGATGGAACTCGATCGAGTTCGTTGTCAGAGGACCCACGTTTCCACGTTTGAACCACTACCTCTGCCGCTGCCCTTTGCGACAAAGCGCTCGCTTTAAAGTAGTCTCGATGCTGTTGCTGCCTCGACGCCTTTGAAACTAGCGTGGGGTCAGGAAGCTTATTGATAGGTGATCTGGGTCATGGACTAGGGTGGGGGCTCTCTCAACTGTCTGTCTTGGGACGGCGCGTTGCGAGCTGCTTTGGTTTCAGATGGGTCCTCGATAATTTTGGTAATTACGGGTAAGTTTCCTCTAATACTGTTACATCATTCCGTGTTAACCCTTTGTCAAGTTTTAACAAGTTACAGTCGTCGCGAAGATTTTAATCCAAGTCATCCAAATCCAAACTAGAGGGGGGTTGTTGCTCGCTCGGTTCGCGAGCTTCGCAAGGAGGGTTTTTCTAGCTCGCTGGTAGGACTGCTCTTGCGAGAGGGTTAGTGGTACGCATTGCTAGTGGGGCCTACAGCTATTAATGCTTTTTTTATTTTGTGTGTGACTCTCCACGAGCCACACAAAGAACTTCCCGATTCGTTAGTTGCAGTATATTATTATCATTATTTAGTGTACGTTTTAAGAAGATTATATGTTTTCAGGGAAAGTGATTATAACACTGTATTGGGCATATAGAGTATGCCCAACCACATGACGTATATAGTCTTTTGAATTTTTCAAGAAAAAAAAATAATTTTTTTTAAAATATATCTAAATATATATATAGTTAGGTTTGCTTCTTCGGTGGATACGTCTCTTGTATAAATTGCAATGTTGAATCAACTCCTTTCGAAAAAAACTAAAAAACTACTTGACCAAAATGGACCAAAATCTAATCAGCTCTGAGTTACAGCGGGGCACATCCATTGCATCGATCATTATTCTGATCGCGTTGTTACTTTTTCAGAAAACGTTAACGAAAAATTTGATACCATAGAAAAGGGCATACGCGCACACGCACACACACATACCGACATTTTGATAAAAATAGTCTAAAATGACTCCAATGACCATGAAACGTGAAGATCTGCTAAAAATTCGATTTTCGGGGTAATTACAATAACTTCCCTATAAATCCGGAAGTTAATAAAGTTTTCTTTTCTCTTCTACATTTTTCAGGATAAAGACGTTCTAATCACTGTAACAGTAAAGAAAATGATAAAAACTCTTCCTCTTCCCACTTGACCAGTTTTTTTTCCCAGGAAATTTCGAGTTTCCACAATCGGCCCAGATTGAAAACCATTCCGGTGGTGTCGAGAATCGACGGTAACGATCGAATTCTCGGACGACACTTGGCGGCGGCTGCGAGGCGTTCACAGTACGTTTGCTTCCGCAATTCCCATTTCTGCGCGTCAGGTCGCGGTCGAGTTTGAGGATTTGCGGAACGGCTAATAATTCTTCGGGGCTGTGTGCTGGCCGGTGTAGTTGGGCCGTTTTATCCTTGGGTTTCTCGAGAGAAAGAGATAGAGAGATACAGAGGAGCACCGCCGGAATTCTCGGAATTCGTTCGTTCTATCGGTGTCAAAGAAGAGTGAAGACTATCGGCTGGTTTACCCAGCATTTTTCCGATAGAGCCGGCCGAATCGGCCAGAAATTTCCGGAGCATTTTGGAATGGCTTTCGCGGGGGAGTCTTGTTTATGATTGATCTTATATCTATATCTTTATTTGGACTATTGAAAAACTTTTTTTATCTACACACACACACACACACATCCATATACATATATACATATATATATATATATATTTGGACTATTGAAAAATCCCTATCGAGAAATGAGAAGCAGCATCTACAAACAAGTCTACCCTCTTAAGGGACAAAACGGTTCCGTTAGAAGCGGCCCGTGCAATTAAAGCATCGCCAGCTCGTGTCCCAGCATTCGCATGCCCGCAAATTTCTCCGTTTACCGGCGCGGCACGGCGCACAAGCTGGAAACGCTGCCACAGTACCATTCGCGTGAGAGATTATTGTGCTAGCTCGGCTGTTTACTGCGGCTCCGACATCCGACTGGCTCCCTCGTTGCCGTTCTCGCCATAGTCGCCCATGAGATATTAGCATCTTAATTAAATTAACAATAGCCCCTGCTTTCTATTCAAGCTAGCCCTCATCTTTCAACCGCAAAAAATTAAATGTTTCATCTTGGGGCCACGCGACGCGCTTAAATTAACCCTGCAGCGTTACGCTATCGAGCCTTTAGAAAAGTCATGATCACCCTCCGGCATGAAACGTTTGCTTATTCATCAACCTCTACTGAAACGCTCCACCAATGGTTCTCGTTCTACAATAGTATCTGCAGCTCCATCGATTGTAGGTGAACGATTGAATCGTGCCTCTGGAACGTTGTCATTGTTATTTTAACATCTCTGTTGCGGATAGAAGGGCTCGTTCCACCGCGACATCGTTAGACTAAGGATTTTCTGTATTTATAGGAAAAATGAGTAGACGTAATTTCAAGTTGTAGGAAGGTTCGAATGATTCAAGAATGTCGATCTGTTGTTCTCGGGTTGTCAGACAATTTTTACCTCGCAAACAACAAAACAACTGCAGATTAAACTGCAAGATTATATCAGCTTTTTAATAAGCCCCACTCTGTTAGCAATGTTAATGGCAATTCTTTGAACAGAATTTACTGGCGAAAGTCTTAACAGTGAATACGGTACGACGCGACGGTGGCTCGTAAAAAGCTGGGAAACTTTGCTCGCCTAACAGAATGTTCGGTGAAGTATTTACATAAATGTTAGGCATACCAGACGTTTTATACTACCACTTTTACAAGCTGCATTTAATAAAAAAAATCACCTTGCGAACAAAAGGTACGTAGGTTCATTGGGGATTCGTTAAAACCAGCGGAATATCGATTTACGTTGAATTCTTCGCATTCTGCGCTTTTCATTGTGAAAAGTTTCATTCCATAATAACCTCTGTGTATACAATGTTCGTAATTTGAGAAATGTTTTTCTTGTATCTGTGTATTTATTCTTGTAATCATTTTGACTCGTACACGGCGAAACAGGTATTTCGATATGATTATTATTCTTCCAATAAATGCGTTACTACAGCCTCGGCGGAATTCATTTGCAATCGATTAGGTCAAAGCTAAACTCTCTGCGGCAGAAATTGTGTGCACGATAGCCATAATAATAACAATAATAACATTTTGACCATGCGCCATCCAATTGACCTAAATTGTTGGCAATTTACTAAACGCAGTGAAAATTTAATAATGCAGAGAATGCATCCAGTCGTATAGTAACTTCTAGTGTCGACTTGCACTCGCCATCCGAGTGCAAAAGGGCGAAACTACTCTTGAAAATTTCATAAGCTTAGAGCGCACTATGCTGCGAGACAATCTTCGACAATCCGAGCCCCTCCGATTAAAACAAAACAGCAATGTTGCAGTTTTCAACGAAAGAGAACCTTTCCTTTTTTTTTTAATCTTCAAATATATGACAATGTAATAAATGAAGAATTCAGAAATAAATATTTTCAATGCTTCTCATATTCTGTCACTCGAAAAATAAAGTCTCCAATTACTGAAAGGAATATTTCGACGAAACAGAAATCATTTCGATTGGAATTCTCGGTCGGCGGTTCTGTGCAAAGGGTTAATATAATCAAAAGTCCGGCCAGCAAACGCGGACGGAACAACGTAATGAATGGCTGAAAAAGCTTGTGGAAAAAAACTGGTGACACACGACCGCGTGATAGTCGCGTTGTTGTTATTCCCGGCGCGTTTTCGGTCCTTTTTTGTTTCGTTGCGTGGGCGTTTGTGTCTCCGCGGAAAAATATTACTCGCATTAACCGCATCGATCGCGCGAACCTATTGTCTGCTCAACGATCTAACGTCGTTCCGGCGCGGCATAACAAGCCATAAAAAAAACTATTCTTGGTCGACGACGGTCTGCCCCCGATTTTCGCGATTCTCGCTCCTGATTTGCGATTCCAATTTCAATCTAATTCGTACAATACGTAAAGATTCGTAAAGAAGAACATAATTCCTATAGATTTTCTACAATAAAAACCTAATTCTTAACATTAGAAATTTTTCAACGTCTTCACACACAAAAAAAACGGCTTCCGCGTGCCGCCTGAAATTGCGCGGTTCCTCGGGGGACGAAAAGAAAAATTAGTGACCGCTAATTAAGCTGTATCGATCCCGGCGCGCTTGTTCCGCGAAGCTCAAGTAGTACGAGCGTGTATATAGCGGCATACGTGACATGAAAACGCGCGTCGGAGAGAGAACCTACAACGCTCCGACTCAACTCACGCGACGATTTATACAAATCTGTGTGCCGTGTGCGGATGGATGTTTACACACGGAAAAATGAAGCGAACCGAGCGGAATTTTGCGTTGCATGGCTGCCGGGAACCCTCCAAGGAATTCGAGAAGTTCCCGATAGTGCAACAGTTTTGAGCACGATGAGGAGCTCGATGTAGAACAAACAGAAGAGAATAGTGTGTCGTTTATGTGAAGCGATTGGGCGCTTGAAATGCTCGGTGCTTGGACCAACGTTTCGTGAATCGAAGGATGGTGGATATACTGAGTTTTAGGATTTTCAGGAACTTCGACGTCTTTTTAATTGCTCGAGAATTTTCTGCATCGATTGTGGGATAGGAAGGTTCAATAGAAGATGATTTCTTTATTTTTGTTCTTTAGAATTGCGACGGATGGATGCTTGGAAGGTTCCTTAATTGACCGAACGAGAAGTGTTATTAATTAATTTTCGAGTAGGACTCGAGTTTTCTGTGGAGCACGTGGAATGGATGTCTCGTTTGTCTTACGCGATTCAGTACTCGATTGAACCTTGGCGACTCTCAGATGACGAAATAGAATTTTTAAAGCTGCAAAAAGAATTGTTATTTCACCTTAAGTAACATAATGAAACGGCTCTAGAATAGGTAGAACAGTACTTTCCGAGAAACTTTTGATATTTTCGAAAGGACGTATTCCGCAGAGCCACCATTTACTTCCTTTTTTTTTGGGAAACTGAATAATTTGAAGTTCCACGTATCAGAATTTGTGCAGCACTAATCAGAACGTTTTAACAAGTTCTCGGAGGTGAGTGCTACCTATTGTTCGGCTGATCGAGATTTTATGATATTCTAAGTAATGAGCTGTCGCGTGAATAAATATTTATACCCAGCAAGTTAAAAAGCTCAGACACCGTTTGAAAAATACTGTAAACCAACAAGCTATGTATCAACGAGAATTTACATAAGCAAAGCCTCATGAATTTCTATTAGGTTCACGCAGCCTCCCGTCAGCAGCCATCTTGATGCAATAATAAATCAGCTACACCAAGAGTGCGCACCCTAAACACCCACTAAATTATTGAATCTAGGTTACACGTCGCGATTCCAGTGTGCCGTTGATAGCAGGTAACCCAGCAAATAAATTTCTCGTAGAATGCGGCACGCTATCACGAAGCATCCTCATCCCGTTGTTATCAGACGTCGGCAAATGAAGTGGCTGTTCTAGTATAGCTTGCCACAGTTTTTCTTATTTTCTGTTATTAAAGGTTTAATTTTGTCTAATGTAGAGAACATGTAAATAAAATCTGATCAAAATATCCTATATTTTCTAAATTTTAATTATTATTCTCATATTTCTTCTAAAAAATCACACGTGCTCATCACATGCCAATAGATATGTATAAAAAATTTTAAAGCAAGAAGTGGAATGGATCTCGTGAATGGAATTCACTGTTTAGCAATGGGAAGAGGGTCGCGTGCCCGTTCCGCGTTTCATCCGGCGTTACCGAAAATTGTTTGACCATCAATGAATTCCATTAGCGGGTTCAAAGCGTTAGACTCACTTAGCTCGCAAGATATTTGATTTTCCCGGGGCCGGCCGTGGCGCCGAGCCGCGCCGAGGGAATTCCTCCAGCAGTACTCAGAAATGCTCGCGTCGATTGCAGCCCCAAAGCCATTCTCGTCGAATTAGCGTAAATTGCGAGCCTTCTCGTCGACCGAAGGAAAATGCGGCAACGCGTTTCGATGACGCGACAGCTTCACCCTAGATAGAGGGGACTCTACATCGTACCCGATGTACGCTGGGTCAAACGGACGCTCCAAAATCGATCCCTTAATTTTCAGCTTCCCGTAAACTCTGCCTACCACATTCATCGACGCACCTTTTTTTCTAAATTTCCAAAATTCATTCTAGTTATTAATGTTCGCTGCGAGTGGTTAAATGCTAACCGAACTGCTCTCAACGGGAAAAGATCAATTTCACGATGACATTTAAAAATATATCTAAGTGCATCCTCATCTTCCTGCACCATCCGATGTACTGAAGAATCATGTCGCACGGGTGCCATAAAATGCGCGTCCCTTTAGATTACGCCAGTAAAGTTTAGATCCGTCATTTAACGTTTCAAGTGGAAGTCCGTAGAATTTTTTCGAAAGGTCAGATCGTTTGGGGGAATTTTGAAAAAGTTATGCCGAGTGTGCTACTGTATAAGTAGACCCCATTGAATCGTCGGCGGCGAATAATTGCTCCCGACAAAGAAAAACGGTTCGTAGTGGCGAGCTCAACGTGTTCCAGCGTCGAAAATAAGAGAACCCGAGTGGCGTACAGTTTGAAACTGTAACCGGAGTCTTTTGAATAATCTCAGTCAGTACCATGCATACAAAGAGACCTTTGTTCAGGAACGGTTGGTGTTATCTACATGGTGTCTGTTTTGCTACAATCTTTTCTTTTTTTTTCGTAAATAATACTCGCATATTATATTGCGGTATCGCGCATCGACGGCGGTCGAAGTTCGCCGAATCGCGCGAAACTTGGATCCGACCAGCGGCACTCCGAAAGTAATAACGCTTTCAGCGTTGTTCTCTCTCTCTCTCTCTCTCTCTCTCTCTCTCTTTGCTCTCCTTCCGCGGATGTCTTCGCGTCCCGCTGGATTCTGCGGAAAGGAGATAACTTTCTTTCTCTTGTGCATATTTAATGGCGGCGCTGGGAAACTGGAGCTCTGTCCCGTTCGAAAGCGATACGGTAAAACGACGAATTCTTTGCGGCTCTAATAACTCTGTCCCGTCGGCCACCTGCAACGGATATGCAACCGCGGCCACGTGGCCGAGATGGAATGCAGAAACACGCTCGCGAGGGAAGAAACGGTCAGCTTCCCTATATTGGATTTGGCACGGTCAACGCTCTTACAATAATTTTACAGGATTTCCAGGTTTTAACAAACTTACAGTTCTCTACTGAAGAAAGGGTACACTTATGTATGACTGCTTACTAACGTCAAATAGAATTTTAGATTCTTTCAGTAATATTCAATCAGTCGGATTTTTAAAATCAGCGAGGAAAAGCTTTTCGAGAAGTGAATTGTACTTTCAGATTTTACAGAGTCTTGATCATATAAATTAAATTCCTCCGTAATGATGTACGACCATTTGGACGGGCTGAAAAGTCGATCTTCATTTTCATTATATTTCTACAGCGTAAACCTTGGAAACGTTTTCTGAAAGATGTTTCAGCTCGTCGAAGCGACGAAGTTGTGATTGGATTGCGGATCGTCATGCTGTTTCACATTTTCAAACTTCATTTTCTGAGGATTGAACGGAGGGAGAATCACTCTTGTCGATTTGAAGATTCACTGTAAAAAGACTACAGTGAAAATGTTATTGGCTTTTTTGGGGGGGGTACATTGATTCTCATGGAAGTTGTTTTACGGGATAAAGATCGTAAATTTTTGCGTCTGCGGGTTTTTATGGGATCGTTCGTAGACTTCTAGACCATTGCGGTTAATCTACAAAGAATTTACTGCGACATCGTCGGCAATGGGGAAGTTAATTCGACCCGAACTGCATTGCGTTGGGAATGCCCGAATTGTAGCAGCACTAAATTCTTGAACCGGAACGATCCTCGAGAGTGCAAAACTTAAAAGACAGTTTCTGCATTTTATCACTCGCTAGGGAAGCCATTGTTCAGAGGAACGATATAAGAAGACTGAAGTCTTCAGCCTTTGACTCATCTCGCGATGAAAAAAACGGAATTTCAAACCCGGCGCGACGGTCGTGCAACATGCAAAGAGCTCTAACTAACTTGTTCTTTTTATCTCCGTTAATTTCACCTGGAAAAGTGTATGAAACAGTATTATGTACTTTGCCAAGTTTAAGGTCCTTATGCATATTTATTTCGCTGGCTAGTCCTTGTAGACCTATGAATATTTAAACAAACAGATTTTGGTAATACACCAGTGATGACACGATAACTTCGTGACAGTTCTGATAGAAACGCTTGCTACGATTAGGGTTTACTTTAGGGTACACATTTATTAATATATATTTAGTAAAGAAACAAATTTTACTTAATGACATGTCTGTAGATGCAGCTTTAATTATATTAAAATCAGAAAACTGTTCAGATTGTAAAATAAAATCTTCATTTGTAGAACCTTGAGAATATGCTTGTAAAAAGTGAAGACGTTAAATATGAAATACATACATTGAATTCACCATTCATCGAATTCTCGCGCAATGTACGAAATAAACATGACTTCGTTGTGTTTCAATTTGCAATCCACATAATGCAGCTACAATGCGAATTTAATGCAACCATGGATGGCAAAATGATGGCAACGCTAAATGGAAATAGAATAGGTATATTCGATATTTGCTTTTAAATTATTGCATCGCATAATGAACGACATTCAATTTCCGCACGTAAATTATCACGGATGGACATCATTAATTCATTATTACTAGTGTAGCAACAATTCGTATAGTTTATTCATTTTAAATTGTGACATTGCATCGACTAAACGATAGTGGACTGTTGTGACATACATACGTACGTAATTTACATAATTTAATATGTTTGAAGGACATAAACATTCGCAGCACGGTCATTATAAATAATACGAGAGGCGCGTCCAGGGTACAGCGCTACTCAAAATGATCGTTAATGAAAATTGCAACAACTCGTCGCTACAACACTCACCCCAGGGAAATATTGATTTAGTTTACGAGCACATGTGCATACAGCACTGCTAAGGAGTCCTGTTTCTCTCAAGTCACGTTAGCATTGTCCTGAAATCCTCAAGCGTAACGAATTGCAGTGCTCGTTCCCCGTGAAATAAATCTACCCTGTTGTTTCTTGAGACCAGCAACACCATTAATCCGACAGAACAAGAATCGCCATTCATTCGATCGCGAATAATGGTCACCAGCATAATCACTCGCGAAGAAAGAAACCCGGATCATTGTCTCATTAATCAGGAGTCCCTCGCCTGCTAGCTTCTTCTTCAATTAGTCACTCCCCAGTCAGACTTCTTTGTTTCGAAACGAAATTAACAATCATGGCCTGGCCTTATTACACTTCCTGCTCATGGGATATTGTAACTTTCGTCCTGTACATATACAGTGGGTGTACGAATACTTCCTACACCCACTGTAATTTGTTTCCATACTTTAACGATATCTTGCATTGCAAGAGCGTACGCCTTTTGTCTTGGATTTCCTTGAATGAAACTTCATCTTCGTTGTTCGCGAAACTTTCATTCAGTTATCCTCTTGTTAGTGCCATTAAAAGACATTTATAATGATGGTACTATTTCCATTCCAATGGATATAACTGAAAACAGGAAAACGTGGAAAATAATCACGATATCAAAATAATTGGAAGATCTCACCTTTGATTTATTTAATTTTGATTAAAAAAGTTGGAATCACACGGCGGCTACTCGAGTGATCGCGTAAGAAGTGGGGTGCGCGAGTAACCGGGGGTAAACATTCATAAAATGGCTGATTGCCGGAAAGTTTTCTCGTCGCTTAAGTTCGGATGTTGGGGGCAAGCGAAGAGCTAGAAATTACAGGTCGCCGGAGGCGGTGTAGCTTGGCAGTTTTGCCGTCGAAATTAACTCACAGGCGTTACACGGCCGAGTCGCAGCCGTAATCAGCTACATGCCGAACAGCCTTCGCGCAATAAGGACTACGTTTCCGGTTCCGCGACTCGGTTCTTTCGGCTCGAAACTTCGACGCGTCGAAGACGCTCAGCACGCGGAAACTTTCTCACGTCTGGTTTGGAACGCGTCAGAACTTCGAATTCGAATCGGTCGAAGACAAGTTACTTTATCTTCGCGCGCGAGCAACCGGCGACAATGAGTGCACTCGAGGAGCATGTCTGCACCTAAACGTCTGGCCCGGGCGGGCCACAATCCGTTCAGTATAATGTAATTTAAAGCAGTGGACATGTTAAAAATATTTAAGGACATCGATGTATTAGTTTCAGCATAATAGAATGATTAAAAGAGGAATACAATTTTTATTTGTCCTCCTGTGTACTGCAATCATTTACCTTTGAGGGTCTTTATTTGTAATGCATCACTATGCAGCAAAATAAAAATTTTTTACATCAATTGCAAAAAACAGGAGCCAGCTAGAAAAACTTTTCTTCTTCTACTTATCTTACACAGTTGAAACTAATACATTGATGTCCTTAAATCGTTTTAATATATCCACTGCTTTAATTGAACGTAATTTATTACATGAAATCCGCAGTCTAGTAATGATTAACTTGTGAGAAATTCAATACTGTATATAGACCGTCAGGTCGTTTCGTCCCACTGTGCGGCGAACGTTTCGTGAAACCCTACACGAATGTTTCTTATTCCGCAAGAGGAAACTGTCACAGAGGAAATTCATCCCCTCGGTGGCTGGTACCGTTCCGAGATCACCGCTGATATTTTCTTCGGGCACCTGAAAATATTTTTCACGAATTCCGTAGTTCCCGGGATATTACGGTCGCCGGAATGCATCGAAGGATGATGCATGTTGCGGGGAATGTTCCGCGGTCATTTATCAACCATCCGTTTGTTCGCCATGGAGGAAGTAGATTTCAGCGGATACATTATGGATGCGCAAGCACCGAATTTGTGGGATGCTGGAAGATTAATCTCCTCGAGACTAACGACGAATACGTGTACACTTAATTCGAGGTTGGTTGTTGAATTGGTGGTTGATAAACATATCATGCGACACTAGCTCTTGCTCGATATTTTCATAATTATTGCCCGTCTGTTCCCACTTTTCCGATCTCCATCTATTTAAGCGGAAAATATTTGTATTTAATCGTTTTATTGCAGAATGGCGCGAGGAATTTCAGGAATGTGAAGAGAATAATGTGAAACGCGAACTTGTTATGATCGCATTATTCCAACGATTCATCCACCTGACAAAGTCCGAACGTGTCTCGCTCGTGCGACCACAAATCATCCTCATTCTACTTATCCAACCACAAACCATTCCATTTCTACTTGCTTGGTTATTAAGTGCTCCTACACCGTTTGCTCCTAACCGCAGCTCGTTCCAATTTCACTTGTCGCGTTACAGCTCGTCCCTGTTCTACTGGTCTGATCATAGCTGTCCAATTCTATTTCTTGTCTGCCCATAGACATACCCCAGTCCACTTACTCGACCCTCGGTTAATTCCCATACAAATTGTCTCCTCCCGTCGGTCGTACACACTCCGCTTCTATAACCATAAAATTCCCAATTCCACTTTCCTGATTTTTACGTCGTTTCTATCCTACTTGTCTAACCATACGCTGTCCCTAGTTTACTTCTATCCTGTCTGAACACAATTCCCCCTTGCCTTACTATAAACGATTCTAACTCGTCCCTCTTCTTTTGGAATAGTGCGAACGGCAAGCACTGCTTATGCTAAGTGGAAACAGCAGAATATAGTCAGACCTGTCAGCCAGGTGCTTACGGTAACAGGAAAAAAATTGAATAGAACTTTTTGTTATAAATAGACAGCGGATTTTATACATGTACAGCAAAAATGAGTAGGTGTAATATAAAACAGTAAAAGCACTAGAAGAATTTAAAAATATTGTGAACGTTATTCTTCTTCACTTAAGATTAAAATTTGGAAACTTTTTTCATTAAAAATTTTTCAACAATTTCGTAAATGCATAAAGATCCGCTGTCCACTTATTACCCAGCTGCCGAATTTGTGAATTTCATTAGACTGGCGGGGACGGTGTCCACCGCGTCCAATTTTCCGAGGACCCCGAG
Source organism: Lasioglossum morio (assembly GCA_916610235.2). NCBI lineage: Eukaryota > Metazoa > Arthropoda > Insecta > Hymenoptera > Halictidae > Lasioglossum > Lasioglossum morio. Next base: position 2,796,026 of record OU744334.1, on the reverse strand, counting down.
GGGGGAGCCCTTTTGTAATTCCATCTGCGTCGGAGATTCGATTTTCTAATGAAATCAAGGGCGGATCAGATACCGTCAATTAAATGCAACATACGTAACCACTTGGCTAAAGTAATGGCCTGGCTCCGTGTAATAAATTGTCCCGTCGATCCCGTCGAGTTCAGGCTAAGTCGCATGTTTATGTATTAGAGAAGATAGCAGGGCACAACTTATCTAAATGCCCTCAATCGACTTAGACCCTCGTTGACTTCGCCGGACACGCCTCGGGCTATTCCGAGATCCGCCCCGATTCATCCTGGCGCGCTTACACCGGGTTCCAAGCTGCGACTATACTTCCGTAACTCGCGCTGATTAGCCTCGGACCTTGTCGAACCGATCTCTGATAAACCCGGAGCCAAACTGAATCCGTTCGAACCCGGTGCCCCGCCTCGATTCGCTTTCGCGCGCTTTGACGCTCTCCGAGGCCGTTTTCCATTCAATTCCCCTCGTTCTCATGACTTTCCAATGAGTTTACCTGAGTACCAAGCTATTCTTCTGTCTCCGGAGTCATCATAGCCGTTCCAAACTGTATGGTGCTCTTGTTACACGATCGAGTAAGCGCGCAACCATTCATCAACCCCCTGTCATTCAATCGTTGTTATCGCCTCCAAGCGAAGAACATCATAAATGACAGCGAAAACATGGGTAACGAATTCCCCAGGTCAGTGTTGTGTATTTGTGACCGACAAACCAGAATCAAGGTCCTAGAGAAGATTGCTAACCACCTGTGTAAAATACAATGTCATCCAATTACGTAATTCAATTACGTAGTTCAACTACAATGTATTTAAATTAGCGCAACTCTGAAGGGTTAGGTCAGCTTGCACGAAAGCAAATGAGACTGGGAAATTTCAGACGCGTATGTGCGAAAGGGAACTAACAGCAAGATCTCGATTGTTCTAGCGAATCCATGGAGCAAGGGATGCTAAGCGCGCGCGCGTTATTTGTTCGCGACGAAATTGTTTCGCGATATATGAAAGTCTAATATCGGGAAAAATGTAGGCAGCTGTTCAGGTGGAGATATTATGCGGGTGTTCCTCTGTGATATTTACTGTCCTACGGGAAACAGAATAATGTTTGCACCGAGCCGCGCGAGCTCGGGTCTGGCAACTGTAAATAAATACAGGCTGATCCCCACCGCGGTTTCCCTTGGAACCACGGATCTTTAAATTGTTTCACGCACAGATTGGTCCGGAGCGTGGTTGTGTGTGTGCGTCTGTTCAACAGCGTCGTTACGAAAACAACTCTCGGAAATGCCGGATAATGTATAAAATATATCCAACAATTTAGAAGCGCGGGCTATTGAATAATGTAATCGGAAATAACGATTCCTTATTCCGGTCCGGTTCACTTTATGCAAAATTTATACTTTCATAACAGAATTCGCGGGAACGCGACCATCTGGGAAAAGCTCGTTTCCTCTTTTCCAAAAAATCCAATCAATGTTCAACGTGTATTATTCTGTATACAGAGTGACTAGCAAAAGCATTTACGTCGTTTTAAAATTCTACAGTCTGGTTGTGAAGACGTGGATCTGATTTTCCAAAAGTATCAGCCTGCGAATGAAATGAACACGTTACGCCAGTTAATTAAGCTTTCGTTCGAGTCGCGCTATATTCCAGTTCTCGTAAACTCTTTTCTCAACGACACTTGTTACACGTACGGAACAAAAAAACTAAGTCATATTGTGCGTCAGTTATTAGTTTTTCGAAAAATGAATATCACCAGCAATATTCCGCGAACGAGCTTCCAATATTTTTAATAAAACGCACGGCGGAATTTCATTACGACCCTTTGTCACGATACTGATGACGGGGGATAGATTGTAAAATACGCTCGCGTTTGATGAAATTTTTTCACGTGTCGTTAACGAACGATCGAATTTATTCGAGATTGATGAGTTCTATCGGCCGATCCGCGCCGCGCCGTCGCGTCAGCTTGCGCGGCACAATTTCGAGGGGATCACTGATGATCACCGACGATATGCATTCACATGCATTTCTAATGATTAGACTGCGGATGTTAATGCGATTTTCAATTTTTCTAGACGAATTTTGAGAAAGTCGAATAAAATTCAATCTTGTTTCCAGGGGTAGTAGCCTTCGCAGATCACGAAAAAATAAAAATCGTAGCAAATTCTGTCGAATTTTATATTTCACCCTTTTTTGAAAATCGTGAATAAATAACTGATGTCACGAATTTCATTACAAGATGCTGTTGCAACCGTGTTCGTACATTTGTTAAGACAACAATATACAAAAATATAAACTCTCTTTTCTCTTCACTGACGTTTTCGGGGTTAAACGCGTTCTAATCACTGGAACGGTAAAGAAAATGATTCGGCAACGGGTTAATAGACACAACCTCTACGTAACAGTGGAATATCCAATGGGAAATCTCGCATGCTTTTCGAGGAGTCGTGTGTTTCCTTCGGGAAAGATATTTCAATATCAGCCGCGTGTCACCGGGGTGCACCGCGCCGCGATTTCTCAAAGGAAACAGGAACGAAAAGAAGTGTCTCGCCTCTGTTTCAGCGCAATATGTTTCAATATGCGATTTTTCCCGCGAAACCGTGAACGCTCTCACCCTAAATATAGCGCGAGGGCGACAGTGAAGCATCTAAGCAAGCTCTCGGGAGCTCGAGGTCGCTATAGGGAGCCTGCGATCTCCGAGGAGAATCTTCTCAAGTGCGTCTAATTGCTTTTCCAACTTGCCGCGACTCGCTCCATACATCAAAACACGTGTGAACTAGATTGAACTAGTCCCCGCGCGTTCAAGCTCATTTCAATATCTAAGTCTCGCTTTCGGCACCGATCCAGCCCGCATGCACATACAACTCCATTCAATTTTCACCACCGCTTACAACTCTCTCACTACCTGTCTTCCGGTATTAGCGTGTCATTTTCGGGAGAAATAGTTGTTTATGGTATTGTACGATATCGTTTTATCCTTAGATGCTTTCCGTAAAACTTTTGATTTCTGTTTCAATGTGTTGTAGAGGTACCGACAGGTATAGACTTGTCAAAAAATTCACGTTACGCAAACAATTTATACATTTTTTACGTAAAACGGACGTCAAATTAACTTCGGAATGGCACGTAATAATAAATGGCATTTTTTTCCATTTGCCAGGGGAAAAATTCTAAGCGTGTCCTTGAAAATCGCGACCGAAACGGAAGAATCCGCTCAAGGCAAATTGATCGCTGCTGGCACAATTATACATTCTGATTTTCCTGAATGCGCCACGCACCGTTCTTCGGCGATAGAATTACACGAAGAAACTGAAAATATCGTCACGATCACTAATTAATTTCTTTCCGATTAAGTCTGAAACATCTGGGTTTCAATTACTGTTTACGAGTTTTCCAAGGATCGCGAGCAAGCGACCCTCTGTTACGCAAATGAAGTATTTTCTTCGCGCGATTGAAGTCTTCGGCGTAGTCGGCTCATTAAGCCCTTTCTTTTCCAAGAGAATTTATTTAGGTGTTTCAAAGCTTTCGTAAACGCCGAGTGTTACGAGTGGTCTTGTCTAAGTTAATTTTTTAGAAGACTGGTTGACCTGATTCGCTTAAACTGCGTTGCATTTATTCAAGTAGAGAAAAGGTTTTATTCGATTGCTGCTGGAACTAGGATGCGAGTTTAGATCCGCTGAAGTGATGCTTGTTGTACTCTTTCGAGTAATCACGGGACTGCTGGCTTTTATGCAAATTCCCATTTCTGCAGATTACATGCGCGAGTTTATTTCGTGGGCTAAACGACCGCTTGCGGCGAAAACGGAATAAAAATTTCGTCCATGCTATAAACGGGAACATTTTCGAAAATTTTTCATTTCTCCCAATGGCGAAGCTCGAGAAGATAGAAATTCTTCTTATAACAATTTGATGTTTCACAAATCCGCAATCTGACATGATGTTGCACGTTTCTCAGACATAATAAAATGATTGGCCAGTCATTGCAATGTTAATGAAATGAGGCTCCGAGCGGTTCGAAAAAGACTGGGAGAGCGCGGGAGAGTCAATCTGAACTTTTCAAATCAATGTATGTGTAGAAGTGTTTGCGGAAACTTCAGCGGTGTAACATTAAGCTAATTGCCAGTGGGTCACCAAGAAAGAAAAGTGGAAGTACTTTCGCGAGAGTGAGGGGGAACTTCGTGGGACAAGTTTTCGTCGAGTCGGGGCGGAAACAGTTATAATTAGAACTTGTACAGGGTGTTATTAAATGAAATGAAGCGGAGGATATGATTGTAAGTCGAGTGAAGCTTTATCCGTGGATAAAGTGGTCGTCTGAACGCGGCTGAATAAATCGGATTAATTTAGCGAAGTTCCAAGTGGGGGGACAACTGGAGGATTGTCCGAAGTTAGGATCTAAGGCGGGACGTAGGATGAATTAAAAGATATCGGGAAAAGTTGGACAGGGGCCCCGAGTACGTCGTCACGTGGAATCATGTCAAGCAAAGCTTAAGCGACTTAGAAGCAACCGGAGGAATCTTGAGCGGCCGTGGCTGTGGGCAACTTTCCGAGGAACAAACAATTTCATCGTGCGCCGTGGCTGCTAATAGATTTCGAACAAAGGCTGCTGCGAAAAGTTGCGAAACGCGGAAGAAAGACCCAAAGAAGAAGCAACGGGCTGCGAATAGAGTGAAAAGTCGACCGGTGCCTTTGTGGCGGTTCGAGTCTTCCGCGAGTTAAGTACAATTACCAGACAGCGGATTTAATGGATTTATAACAAAAGTTCATATTATTTTCAACCTATAGAACACATTAACAGAGAAAATTAATTTTTATGTCACTCCAGTTTGTTGTAATTCAGGTGGATAATTTTTATTTTCTTATTAATAATACCATAATTAACATTACTGATACTAACCTTTCTAATTACACTGCACTTCGTAATTGTACTTCAATTCATCAGGTGAAACCGAATTACATTGTAATTTAATTGAATGAGAGAGCAGAATTACAAATTACATTACCATTTAATTGAGCGAAGCGACTGAATTTCGAATTACGAAATAATCGATTACTATATAATCAATTTATTTAGAATTCGTAATCAGAATTCGCGAAGCAATTCGATTGTAATTCAATACAACTCTGTCCTGCAGAGGATATTTTAAAATATATTTCTCATCGCTCATCTCGAAGAATGGAAAGAATATATCGAAGTAATCGATTGACTTAGAAAAAGTTTTTCAGAAGATTCGCTACTGAACAACAGCAATGAACTAGGTCAGCTATCGTGCCGGCAGTTAGAAAGGGCCGATAAAAAAGTTGTAAACAGCAGCCTGTGGTATTTTCTCCGGGATTGCGATTGCACTTCTTTTTTTTTAAATTTCTTCGCACGTCGTCTCGTAAACTAATCCTTGTAACAGCCATCACTGTGCTTCCTCTCGAGGGAATCGTTCTAGACGATGTTTCGACCATTCTCCGATGCAGCTGCGTCTTCCTCGCCATTTTCTTTGCCCCGTCGAAAGTTAAAATGGAAAGACAAAAGCGGAGCACGGGCGATCGTGATAATCGTGTCGGGAATATGCCCTCAATGTCTGTCGTCGACATTTCAATAAAACAGGGGCGTAAAGTTACTCTAAAAATCGTCGCAGATTCATCTTGTAAAAACGCGGAAAATATATGCTAACTTCAAGAATTATTACCTGGTTTTATTACGAATCTCTGATTTTCTAATTACATCCTTGCGCTACATGGAGATGAAACAGTTTGTTACACAAGGAGGATTCTAAAAGTTCAAACTCAAAAACAGTTTTACGGATTGTTGAAACAGCTCGAATATTAGGGAAGCTCGAACTATGATTTTGTCCATAATGTTACGAATAATACTAAGCGAGAATCACCGCACAGAGTCGAGAGGTCAAAATTGCCGGAACAATAAATTCAAATTCCAGTTGGCTATAAGTCCGAGTTCGAACGAGCTCGACAAAGCTATCGCGAGCTCGCACCTGGTGCTCCAGTCGACTGCGGTTGAACACGTTCTTTCAGTTCCATTTCATTAATGGAATATATTAAAATATTCTGCGCTTATTCCTTTGCAATTCTAATGAAGATGATCAAGCTTCGTCGGGCATAAACGAGAACGGTCGTGTCGTTTTCCCCGTTCCCCTATCATCTCGATAATTAACGTTACTTCTCATTAATTAACATCGAATTCCGAGTCTACCGGTCCCCATAGTTCCGATAACCGTGTCAAAGCGACGGTATGCTAATTCATATTTCCAGGTTCGCCAGGGTGACAGAACCTCCCGATGGACCTCGAATATTCGTCCAGCACACGACATTTCAATGGAGCCGCGTTCAGCTAAAAAGAATCATATTCAAAATGCAGAATTTCATAATTGTCTTATATTTATTTTATATAGAACCTATGATCAATATTAACTCTTCAAAAATTGCTGTTCCATCATTCACAAAATTGTTCACATTATTGTACATCGAGGTACATATTGCATCAATTCTCATATTCATAATTTAAAAAATTTTATACAACGGTATTATTCTAGGTCGGAAGAAATGTTTAATTTTCAAGTTAAAATAGCCTTGGCTGCAAAGGGGTAGAAGGAACCTCCCCAACTTTCCTGCAATACTTGGCAGACCTGCCTCGCGAGAATGGAGATGAGCGATGGGAACGGAGCGGCTAATTCGAAAGTCGGTGTGCAACCGTAAGCTGCTTTCAATCTAAAGTTAACTCCGAGCCAGTCCGGAGACTCGGGACTAAAAGAGCCGGAGTGAGACAATCGGTTTCGCGGAACAGGTGCGGCCAGTTGGTCCTCTGAAACGTTAAACCAGCGTCGATCGATCCACTTACAACGAACTTCAATCAAGTCGTGCATCTAATCGTTCCTGGCCCGAATGAAAGGAGGGTGGATAGCAAAAGAGAGGGAAAGAGAAAGAGGGTAATGGGGAGCACTCGACAGGGTCTGTCCAGCGGCCAGAGGCCTGCGAAAAAAAACCGCGAAAGTCGACATTAATCTTCGCCCTCCGACGAGATCATAGAAGAGGGAAATTGATGGTCGACCTGGCATACCCTAGCATGACCACGTTCCGTCGAATGAAGTGCCGTTTCATTATAAAAATTGACAAGGGACTGGCCCCCCTCGGAGTCCACGCTCGTGTCATCGCGTGGGAAATCGATGATGAGCCTGCGGTGATTGAACCACTTTCGCAACTTTCGACATGTTTGGGGCGTGACGAATTTAACCACCAACTGGGCCATCCGATGAATTTTAACGTCCACCGTGGTCCCCGTCTAATTGACCTATTCTTCTCTAACTGGCTCGGCTAAAATAACAATCGCGGCCCGAAGCTCTGCAAAGTCTAAATAATTTTATCCAAAGGGAATTATCGTGGATAAAGGAATTCTAATCCGCACAGCCAAATTAACAAAATCAAAATTATCTTTATTTACGAGGAAATCCGTGAGGACAAAGGAATTCTGATATCACTGTAGTCGCGTAAAAAAATTCTCCAACCCGCTCGGACAAAATAACAAAGTCAAAATAATTGAATCCGCGAGGAGAGTAATGAGAACTGAGAAATTCTGATCATTGTAGTCGCGAAAGGAAGTGATAATACTGCAACGGGTTAGATGGTGTTTGGAAAGTCACTGTAATTATTCCTGAATACGAGCTAGCTCTGCCAGAAATGGGGGCAAACGTTCGGAACCGGCAGGAAAACAGCGAGCTGGTCAAGATAATTCCATGATGTTCGACATTGCCGGATGTGCCTGTGAGTCACGTTAATACGCATGTTATTGGATCGGTTCCACGGCGAGCGCAAGGACAACCCGAGGCATCCAATGACGTCAGTCATTTCTGTGTTATGACCGGCAGCAGGATTGCATCGTCGTTGGCCTGGGTACGCGTTTCTATTGACGCGGCAACCACGAAGGTGTGGATTGAAGTAGGCGGTCTGGAAGAGAATCATCGATATTCGACGCGTGACGGTATTTTTAATTATCTACGGAACGCTATTCATCATCGCTCGGTTCACCCCGAGGATACGAATTACACGGGGGTCGTCCTTCACTAATTAATTTCGATGGGAGGCAAGATGGCAGATAATTTTGTTTCGTACTTGACGGGAATCGATTAATGAGGAACACCGTTGATGACTAGGTAGCCGAGTACCGCTCTACACCGCACACTGCGTTGGAAATCTCGTTTTCTGGACAGAATTCGATTACACGAAAATTATTGTAGTCTACAAGGCGAGCCTCGTAACATCACGACTTCAAATAACTCCCAAGTCATTTGTTGTACCAAGAAGTTTTTCAGACAAATGTTGCTTGGTTTTTAGCGGGACATACGGCTTGTTACTTTGTTTTTTTATCCAGATATGCGGGTCACCCTCAGTTTTTTTTTAACAGAATGCCTAATACCTTCCCTCGAATTCGTATATAATTAAAGTATTATCTGAATTACTGAGATATTCTAAACTTATTTCATTGATTAAATATTAATAATGAAGTGTACCTATGTATGCTCTCACCCTGTATAAACGCTTTGGCCTTTCGGTGGCAAAAGTGCAACCACTGAAAGGTCATTGCTGTCGGTTAACGCCGCTGATTATGAACTCTGGTGTCGAGCCTGGTTTCGGTGAATTCTTGTTGGTCAAAGCGGTGAAACACGCCGGCGAATTCAGTGCGACCGCACTGCGACGTTAGTCCGAAGGAAAATATTGACGCTGGTATGATTTATTATTGGTCCTTTAATAAACATCGGTTGCTTCCGTTAATCGTTCTGATTCCGACTTTATTTTCAACAGAAAGCTGTTGATTACTTTATACAACGGCAACTGTTTTCCCTTCCGCGTTTGCAAACGGCTAGAAATAGTTGTTCCAGAACAGTTTCCAGATATCGGCTGACGATAATCAATAGTTATTGTCACGGGCCGTTGCGCATAGTTTATGTAGGTGCCTTTATAGAAATCTCGATCACGGATTTTATGGATACTTATCGGTTGATCATAATTAATAGTAACGCTTTTTCGGCATTCCACTGCGGTCTCCATCACCGTGATCAAAATATCCACTACGAAACCTTTAGAACCACTAGAATTATTTTAGTTCAACAATAGCAGACATTACGAATGCCTTCTTCGGTAACATCGCAGTCTGTAGAATCGAGTTGCACTCTGTATCTCGTTGGATTTGCATAACAGAAGGACCCACGCGGACTGTAACGCGAGGTGCACCGGGCAGTATCCGCGGGAAACGCGTGCGGAAAGTGCCGGGCAAATTTGCATACGCCCGGAAGGAGTCCTCGATCCTGAAACGTCAACCGGCGCCTTTATCAACGGTAGAAAATTCCTTTGTAAATAAATTGTCCCGCCGCTGCGGAGCGGTGAACGCGGACGAATCGGCGAGCGTCGCCGCAGAACGAGTTTCACGCTTCGTCCAATATTTGCGCATCGATGGTTTATGAGAAGGATAACACTTCGGGCTGCTTATCCGGTTCCTTTTGTTTGACTTGTATCCAAGCGCTACCGGGGCTCGAATTCGAACTGACACGAAGAATCAGTTGCCACCGTGAAAACGCTCGGTATCGAGCACGTTCGCGGATTTCTCTCGCGCTAAATAATTCCCTTAACTTTCCGCTCGAATTTCGATCGCGAGCGGCCTCGGCAACCGGAGTTCTGTGACTTTCCTCGAAATCTCCGCGATCCAGCTGAAAATGGGATACTCAAATAACCCTTCATTATACCCCTTCGGATTTATCTCGATCGAGAAACTTTCCTAAAAACAACTGCGAAATCAATGGCCACCAACTCGGCAGAATATTCTGTCGTATTTTAAAGAAAACATTTGATCAATTTATAAAATTATATTTAATATTCCATTATACATGTAACAACTTGTTGTCATCTTTCAGAGGTAACCTGTCAATACCTGTTTCCCAATGTGTCCCTCGCTAGCAATATTTAAATTACGACAGAACTTTCCCTCCAACCAAGTAATCCACATACAGGGTGTACCATTTGAGGTTTCGCACACAATTACGTCTCCTAACGGGGACATTAACTCGTTCCGTGCCACGTGTACCACCGATGGTATACGTTAAACTATCCATTCACTGCTGGTGGTGCACGGTGACATTATATGTACTACAAAACATACATTATAGAACAGTTCAAGACTGTAGAATATATTTCCACCAAAAGCACATACGTTTGTTTAATTGTCGAGAAAAAAAAAGCTGGTAAATGGACGTACTATTTTCGGATGGTAGAGAAATCTTGAAAAAGAACACGGCAATCTTGTAAAAATAAAATTTCATTTTCACCTGCTACAACCGAGAAAATTTAATGTCATCGTTCAAAATCAAACATTTCATACGCAACAGCTTAATAATTCCGCGGTGCGTGCGAGGGTCGAATCATGGTTTGGTTATTGTCTCGCGAGAGATCGTTTGAACGGCGCCGACCGAATTTACATTCTAAATTCACGGTGCCCGACGCCGGCCAATTAACGACGCCCGAACTATTATCACCGAGATTAACGGTTCAGCGTATCACGTGCTCTGGTGAGCCCGTGAGAGGGACATTTCACGCTCATCAAACTTTAACCGGGGTTCATTCGACGATATGAAGACACGTCGCGCCGGGGTTTCGACGATGAACTTTTTACGGCAATCAAGCTCCACCTGGCCCATCGGCCGAGTCATTAACCCGTATCACGGCGTATTAGTGGTTCCCGCCGTCGGCGGAGTCTTTTTGCTCCTATCAACCTGTAATTCCTCATCGAGTTGCGGCGGCCACCCTCTTGCGTCCGAGCAACCCTTTTATTATTGTCGTCGTTGATTATCGGCCCCGGGAAACGTGCCGTTCCTGAATCACCGGCCGGCATTTCATCCCGACGGTGTTCGGGCCGTGAGTTTTCGTTCGACAGCACATACGATTGCTTCTTCCACCGGTGATGCGAGTGGCTCGACCTCGTAAACCTGTCGCTCGTAAATGTTCCAGCAATTACATAACAGCCATTATTTTCATGCTCTCCGGGGCAAACACCAGCTCCTCGATGAAACTATATCTTAGCTCATAACTCGGACAGTGTGGCAGGGGCTCGTGAATCTCGTTGACGCGCGTCGCAGTTTTCTGAAAACTGGGACAACAGTCGCTACGACTGGAAATAAAATCAACCTCCGAAATCGATCGAAAATATGCATACAGAAACATATGTATTTATAAATTCTCTTCGGCTTTAATCCCTTTTAAATTGTACTTAACCACTTTTGTTATTTTATTACCAATGAAATCTGTAACATTCGTACTTGTTACATTTCGTTTAAAATCTTTATGACGAGCGTGACTCGTTAAAATACGGTCAGGTACTAATAATTTGTTATGTAATACTCTGTACTAAGCATTACGTTGTAATAAATCTCATATGAGATTTCCAAATTTAAAAAAAAAAAAATACGGTCAGGAGTTAACTCACCTTTTTACACTGAACAAATTGAATTCATTGATATTTCAGTACACTTGAGAAAACTGATCTACTCGGTTCCGTACGCGAAGTAGTTTTCTCCATGCAGGAAGTTTATTTCGACCGGATCGCGTTATCGTAAAAACGATTCGGACGCATTGGAAACACATCGAAACAAGTGAAACGATCGGCGTGTCCCGCTTGCGATCGAAAATCGCATCGGGTAGAACCGCAACGTAACACACTGTTATTCGACGGACCGGAGACCGAGAGGACGTAATAGACCGTGGAGGAACACACATTCCCTGTCTCTGTTAACGTGTGTACAGAAGCCCATGAAAAAAAAACGAAACGCGCGATCGTCAGCGTGACCGAGACACCATGGTGCCTCGAAGATTGCCCGCTTTTATTGTTGTCTCTCCCGGCTATTTATCACTTCCGTTCCGTTGGATTTGGCCGGTCAACGCGAGCTCGTATTTCTTGTTCTGCCTTTGCAAATACTACGCCTCTGAAACGCCTGTTTGTTTGATCAAATTAACTCGCTGTCTTGGGACAGACTCGTGCCGAACGCTTCGAACTGAACACAGTATAAAGACTGCACTGTAGCTTGGGTAATCAATTTACTAAATATCTCCAAAATTATTAGGCCGAGACGAAAATTTTGAAATCCAATATGCGATTTTTTAATAAATATAATGTTACTCTAAGTAATTATAATGTTTCTCTGATAGTGTTTAGGATTGACAAATTAACCTCACTATATTATGTTGCTCTGAAAACAAAGATTTTGTTTATTTCATGGTTTTACACACTTTATTTATACTATCTACAATTTACAACGTTATTACTTATTACCTGAATACAAGGAAACGACATTTAAAGTTATTATTTAAAATGTCTATTCCTTTTTTACAATCATTCCACTTTATTTTACTTTCTCCCTCTATCAGGTAAGTCGGTCACTATTTTATTTGCGACCGAATTAAAATCCAAACAAATACATTTTCTTTACATAAATATGTTAAAAATTCACTTGTTGCATAACCCTACTCTTTGGCCAGGTCAGTGTCACTTTAAAGGAAGCACTTTAAGAAATCTACCCCCAATGCACGCGAGAATAAGAAAGTCTGAAAACCACCCCGTCTGATATTTACAGCCCGAAAGCTGCAGCACGGTCTGTTTCATTGCTTCGGGCAACCCGTCGAAAATTATTAGAGGGCTGCACGTAGCACAACGTAACTTTCCGTTAGTGAACGAATCCATCGATATCGGGAGGTGGTCGTTCCACCCCACGGTTCGCAATGATTAATCGAGTGAAACTTCCGCGGACATAAATTACGAGCCATCGTGGAACCGAGTCGGCACACGGCAAATAAATTACAAAGCGAAGCAACCTGGAAAGAATTTTTAATTAATTGGCAGGGCCACTTTAATCAGCTTCTATCGAAACGTGCCCGTTGCCTCAACCGTTTAGACCAGTAAGAAAGCCCTGAATTCCCTTTCAGAGGCACCACTGGATTTCTTGGTTCGCTCGAGCCCGAGCGGAGGATCATTAGGGCGAATAAAAATTTCACAGAACACGAGGACGTTCGGGAACGAGAGCCAACGGGACTGTCTTTCGAGGACACCCTTTGCCGACGCGGAATTTTCAAAACTTCAACGACCGTTGGACACGGCGACCGACGCGGCGGTCCTAAATATTTCACCGTCTTTTTCAAAGGTGTCCCCAATTTAACGCTCTGATTATAAAGCAATCTTTGGGGATTAACACTTTGCACTCGAACCTGTTTCGTAGAAACCAGACGTTTCCTCGGACCTACAATAATTTTATGAAACACAAAATAGTGGAAATATCAGAAGTTTGTAAAAATTCCAATTTTTTAATAGCATTATGATACAAATGGCTACGCACAATTCAAAGCAGTGGTCATATTAAAAAGATTTAAGGACATCAGTATATTAGTGTCAGTTTAATAAGATACTTCACTGATGAACAAAGTTTTTATATTTCACGCCTGTGCCGTGCAAATAACATAGACAATTTTTATTGTGCCCAAAGATCCGCAGTCAAATTGGCTTTCATTTTCCCTTGAAAAAACAAATAGACTTCCGGAACGACCTAATACATATCATCAGCTTAATTTTGCACGCCAGTATATTTGTTTCGCGAGCCTATCAGCCGAAGCGAAAACAATTGTCATTTCTTGATGACAGGAGTGGTCGTCAAGCACGGCTGAGAGGTTAAAGCTGACCTATATCCTCGATGGTTCGCGACTTCTCGGAGCGCGGCTCGGCGTCGCGACGACAGGGAAATTGGGCGCCGTTTTTCGGCGTCCCGTGTCTTCGTGCGGCAAACTTTTCCGCGCCAGTTCCTTTAATCCCGTCCGAATTTCGTTGTTGACCCCGGTATTAGCTCGCCCTGCCACAGTGTCTCTGATCCCCGTTGGCCGGTGTGCAACTCTGCTTCGACACACTTTTGCACAGAGACCGGCCGCAAATGTTTACATTCGCAGCTGTCGCCGCGAACTTCGAAGACGTACTCGCCCGTATCGTAGTCGCAATATCGGGATATAGGGCACCCGAGGCAATTGCACGGAGCTCGATCCTATTATCAAAGGCCGAAAGGGCAGGACACCGCCCCCGCAGTGGGAAAGTCGAGTGAGAGAGAGAGAGAGAGAGAGAACGATCTCGGGAACGTAATCGACGATCCGACGGAACACTTCGTTTCTACCAATTTCACGACGCGTTTTCGCCGACCGCTTTGCGAAATAGAGTTCCCGAGCCAGTCTCACCCGTTACACTTGCCCGGACAAATGTAATAACCGCGTGGAACTGCATAAAGCGCCGCGCAATATTGTTCTGGAACATTGAGTCTCGATAATTGAAGCGCCAACAAGCATTTTCGGAATCTGTTGCCGTTTGCGTATTAGCACTTTCGATCGCCGAGTCCCACACAATCGCGAAGAAAGTTGTAACTAGACTGCGGACGTTTATGCAATTTTCAATTTTTGTAGGCGAATCTTAAAAAAATGGAATCATGTAAAATGTTATTTTCCGTGGCAGTATACTTTGCAAAGATCTGAAATAAATGAAAACTTTAGATATCCACGTGTTTCTGAATGAAATAAAGATTCCAGAAGGCAAATAAGGGGAGTAGAAATATAGAAAGAATTGATAATTATTAATAGGACAAAATGAAAGAAGGGAGCTGATTGATAATTCCATGAGTATCGTCAATTATAAAAATGAATATTAATAATTGCTGTGGTCGTACAGCATTAAAATTTTTGTTCGTATAACCGCCGGGAGAATAGATCGTTTGGTTGTACAGTTATTAAGGGCAAGCTGAGCTGAACTGTAATCTGAGGACACTAATTACGAATGCGTTCGAGTAAAAACTCGTAGTTGCGAGACCATATTTAATGGTCCGTAACTAACAGCTATATCGCTTAACGGGTCATTTGAATTGGTCTCAATAGTAATATTATATTCGTTTCACCTAATACTTGGAAAATTTATAGCGACCTACGAGCAGCACTAAACCGAGAAACAGAACTGTAATCGTGGTTAGATTACGTATTAACCGATTTCGTATTTACTTTATTCTATTTACACAGTATTAATTAAGCGGTATGGGGAAACGGAATTCTTTGACTTTCCGCCCATTAAAACTTTTTAATAACTCGATAAAGGAGTTACATTCATTTTATAAAGAAATACCATAAGAAGAAACAAAATATGGATGTGGTTATAAATCCGTCACGGTGTATAATATTTCGTTGCGAAGCTGGCAGTATATGTTTCACTCAAAGCTCGATAAATCGACCAGAAGAAAATCGTACACCAAGTTATAGAGGGTCGTGGTAAAGGGGAAGTTTTAATCTTCAAATATATAGCGGGCTCGATCGTGAGAAAAATTTTCCAACATTCTCACAGACGTTGCGATATGTATCATTTTATCAAAAACCACTTATACTAAAACAAACATTACTTACAATTTAATTTAGTGTAGTTAAGCAGCATCTGTACCATGGGCAACTAGAAATTCCTGAGGGTTTCCTATGTAATCCTGTAGGTTTTGTCGAGCAAATGCCGAAAATCCAAGTTCCAATCTTAGGAGATCATTGGTTCGAAAGTTATAAATGTTAATCGGTGTGTTACACAAGTTGGTGATGTTCATGTAAAATTTCCGTGATTTTAGTCATTTTCCGAGATTCATTAACGGTTTCCAGCCGCTGTACAACGCTGTGACATTTTTTTCCCCGATTCGGTCGTCATTTTGATCAAGCCACCCTCGTGACAAAGTGTTTCTTCACGACAGAGGCCGCCTCATTTAGATGGATGCCTAGCTTCCTGCTGCCTGGCTGAATAGAGAAGATAGTATCGCGGGTCTTCAGGGGATTTTATCTGAGAAGCTAGACCTTCGGAAAGAAGATGGCGCCTTTTATTTTCGGCGCAACCGGAAGCACGAGATTCACTCGAAAAGTGTCGGGGCCTTCGGAGCCAAGAACTGAACAGGAACAGCAGCAGGCGCGATCAATTTTGCACGAACTTTAGGAAACTGGGGCGCAAGAATCGTTCGACTAGGAACGATATCCGCGTTCTGAAATCTTCACTCCGAGGGACACGCGGTTGATAAGCAAGCTCGGCTTAAATTCCAATTAGAAACGAAGCCAGGAATTCGTAGCGCTTCGGTAGTCGCTACAGCGGAGCTTCTTCTCGGTTCGAACGTCTAGGCGAGACCATTTTCGCAGCGGGCAAAGTTGGGGCGAAGAAGCCGGAAATTAGGGGGCCTCCGGAGTAACAGCTTCATTAGTTGCCTTACTGGAGGCGGAGGCAGTGTCAAAGTGGACCTATTTGTAAATAGATGGAAGGTAGAATGGGCCCGAATCTGGCCGAGAGCGGTCCATGTGGGCTAGGGTGTCCCTTAAAAGACGATGTATCGATAAAATGTTAGGACGCCCTCTAATTTTATTCCTTTTCATGTTCTAAGTAAGTGTGTAAAATATTAGCCTAATCGGATTATTCTAAACCCTGCCTCAACAGGCTCAAAGTTAGGATATTCTGTAAAATTTTAAAATATTTAGTATTTTTATCGTTTTGAGTGAAAAACTGCTTACAATAGATAAGTATCACAATAACAGAATATAATCACACAATTTATTTACATAATCCAACTTTTAAACGGAAAAAAGGTTGGTTGAAAATGAATTTTTGGTCAATGTTTTCATGGGCATAGCTCTTCGTGCATGCTGACTGACCAAGAGAAGGTTCTGACAGTTTTCTTCATTTTTTACTTCACCTAAATATTGTTGTGTTAAGCTCACAGCTCTTTCAGCGGCATCATTTGTAACAGGAAACTTCCGGAAAAAATCTCGGGCTTCCTGAAAGTCCTTACAATCATTCCAGTCCACTGGGTGTAAATTTAAAAAGTCATAAGACAAATCAAATCTCCGGAAAGTTTCTAGGGACTTAGGAGAAATAAAGTCACTGATGTTTTTACGTAGGAACTGATCTACGTCTTCTTGATTTAGGGACAAACGTTTGTGCACAATAGAGAGATGGCCATCAGCCATTTCAGAATGTAGCACTGCAGCCATTTTGCGTTTATGTTCCAGAGGAACAGCATCATCTAGTAGGGCCACCACGGACCACTCAGGTGTCACATACCATAGATGGCCACAAAACTTTTTCACGGCTACGTCCAAGATTTTTTTATTGATACTAGCATAGTCATACAGTTGTTTTAAAAATTGAAGGTCATGGTACGGAGCCTCAATGGCGTTGGGTGCGTTGAACCACGCTCTCACATATACTGTTGACACAAATAAACAAAATTGACGTAGTGGTGTCTCCTCATGGCGTGTTACTTTGAACTGTCCCTTAAATAATAAAATTTTTAAAGAATAGAGCGCCCGAGACATTTGGCGCGCCTACTCGCGGGTTAAGTATCAGTAAGTTATCGGAAAGATATCGATAATAAATAGATAGTTTCAACTCTAATTCCATCATACATGTGGTTACTCACTTGCCCAATTTTTCATAAGGTTGCATATGAAAAAACAGCTACCTACCAGAGCGTAGTATCATTCCTAACTTTGAGCCTCTTGAGGCAGGGTTTAGTTAAAGGGTTTATTTAAAACATGAAAAGGAATAAAATTAGAGGGCGTCTTAATATTTTATCGCTACTTCGTCTTTTAAGGGACACCTTAATGTGGGCCGCATCGGGCCTTAGTCAGGAAGGTTCCCCGATCCTGCTCTGGCTCTTATGGAAGTCGGCAGTAAATGAAAAACTTCTAAACTAATCCGCTTTTGACCTAATGATTTCATGACAAACATTTTCTTAGATTTCATACTTCAAAGATTTTACTGAGCACTGTTGCGAACCGCTAAAAAATTGGTTTACATTCGACGGTTTGCATCAGGCTCTCCCCTTGAAAATCCGTGAAGTATTCGTTGGTAGAGTGATATCGCTGTCGATTCCGCAGCGGGAAATGGCATTAGAGCGGATTGCCAGCGGAAGGGTGTAGGAGGCGCGTGTCGGTGGTCCCGGCTAACAGGGTTGCGTCTAGGTGGCGCAGCTGAGGGTTGAAAATCGATACGTATCGTCTCTGACGGAAGGCAGGCCGACTTTCCAGTACGCGGCTCGTGTGCACGAGGTAAACACGGCTCCTATGGCAATTAGAATGGAATGATACGCGGCGAACTTCTCCCTGGTGCACCATGGTACGTTCCACGAAAGAGAGAAGGGAAAGCGACAGCACGCGGAAACGAGCGAAACGGAAGGGACGGTCGAGAAAGCCGGGATACGTCGCGCATCGCGACGACGGAACTGGGACTAACACGAGCGACGTGACGACAGATCACCGGTTGACAGTGTCGTTTGACTTTGCTTCATTCACGATCCCGAAAGTGACGAGATTTCCTAATCGACAAAGCGAGAGACCGTTTCCGCTCGACCATTTCACGCTGGGATACACATATTTCTCTTTTATGTGCAGTACGGTTTTGTGAATTACGCCCTCGAGCTGCTGTTTGTCAAGACGTTCGGCAGCGAGTCCTGGGAAGCGATTAAGTAAGTAGCCCGCGCGAATCCTCTCTGCATCCTTTTCGTGTCCCTACATAGTCCTCGAAGACTTTTGATGTAACGTGTTGCGAGCTGTTTATTGTTTGTACGAGCAACGATTCCGAAGCGTTCTCGGCGTCGCGACGCGCGATTCTGATCGCAATCGCCGGATAGGAGGACGCTTCTGCAGGCCACGTGGTGTCACCATGCTTCTTGCCTGGCTTAATTTTACTGGCGGCGTGACACCGCTCCAACCTCGACGCATCCCTGACCCGAATCCTTCGCATTCTTCCGTGGAAATTTCACCCGCACGGACCGCCACTTTTCTTCGCCCCGCGATACGCCCCTGGAATTTATATTGAATTATATTGAACTGGCCTACACCGACGCCGGCAGAATCGTCGAATCTTTTATTCAACCAGTCTTTTTTAACGCGCTGCCTTTCATCATTTTATTATTTGGAAAAGGAGGTTCGTTCCGTTCCGACGTGAAGATTTATTTCGATTCTAGAAAAATTTTCTGTTCGAACTTCGACGTTTTGTTTAAGATACCTGCTCCTGTGGAACTTCTAGAAGAAACTTGGAGCTTGGGAACTTCTTCAGAAACTGTTCTTATTCAACAGATACCTCGGAATTTGTATTGCGAAAGCTTCTGATAACAAGTTGTTTTAAAACATTGGCAAGGTTTTCACTGTGGGCTTCGTTAAGAAATTTATTTAACAAACGCACAACAGAATGCACATTAATAGAGCAAACAATTTTGTTAATGATTTTCCTGATGGACAGTATAAGAGAATTTGATTCCCCCGATGTATAAAACCCGATTCCTCACCCAGGATAAAGAATAAATGGATGACGCGACGTTCAAAGCGTTCAATAGCGTACCGAGCGAAATTGATAATTTGAATGGCAAACGTGCCTCCGGCGAGCTGCGATGATTAGATTCGGGAATGGAATTTCGGGGACGTGCGAAAATGCCTGGAAGATGTACAGTCAATCAAAATGCTCGGAATCAATTATCTCGTGTAATCAAAACCGTCGAAAACAATTTTTCAGGATTTAAGATGAAAGGTAGATTATTTATACAGTGCTGTTTACATCTTCTACTTGAAATATTTTTAATTAAATCTACAATTTATGGTAGGATAGGCTAGGAATGTGTTCCGAACGGGTTTCAAGTATTTATTTATAAAGCGATAGTATACGAACACGATCTTCCGTGCTCGCAAATTAGCTGCGGGCAAACACAGATTGGATAATAACCATGTTAAGAGATTTATAAACAATACTTCAGCCACTACCGCTTTAATCTCTGTGAATATTTCATGAAAATGCTTTACGGTTCGTCTCAGTTTGTTTCCGCGTTGAAAGCGTTACACGCCGATCCTTTGTGATGGAACCGAGGCTATGCATCCTTATGCGCTTCCACTTTGGCCATTTCAATTTGCAATTTTATACAATTTGAACACGAGCATCCGCGAACACTCCCGCTTCAATATTTTTCATTTACTCGCTTAGTTACGTACTTTGCATTTCAGCACTCTGGTCCAATCTCACTTTGCTACGTTCTTGGGATTCTATTATGAAAATTGTTTAATTTTAATCGCTGTTACTAAGCGATCAATTTTCCCCAATGCTTCTGATTCGTTCTAACCCACGGCCTGGCAAAGTTCTAATTTATTTAACGCATTTTATTAAGGTTCTTCGCGAGAAATAGATAAACGAAGTTCCTCGAAGTTTCTGAACTTTTCCGAGCAAGTTTGCCTAAGGATAAATAAGCAACAAATTGTTGGAAAGAAGAAAGTTCTACGTTTAGACAGCTGCAAACAATTTCCGATCGGATAATGATAACCTTCATCGGCCTTTAGTGTACTAAGTATAATACCGAAAGAGAAGAGGAATTAAGCCCCAGGGAGTGAAAGTGATACGATGAAGAAAACTTAGAGGATGTAGTTACCTCTTCGTAATTCCTTGGGTCGAATATCACGCGTTATATTTGTTCTTAAAACGAGACAAGTTCTATTCGCGTCACCCTCCTATTTACGAGGAGCTCGTAAAACAATGTCGCCCCTTCCTTATTGACGATTAGCATACTTTTTACTGTCCGATTCTTCTGCGGAGAAGCTTTTATGGAACTTCCTTCCACAGACTTTATGAGATTTTTACACCGTAAACACATACGCACACGGCCGTAAAACGTTGTTTCTTAAATCCGAAATTTATCTGTTTTTTAGTTGCACGCGTAAAACTCTCGCGAACAGCTGCGGTTAATCGGTGACCGAGAATGTTCAGTCTCAATCGGAAAAATGTCGCAAATATATTGATGAAATTAGAAACAAGTAAAAAATCTAGAAAATAGAATCCCTTCACGATCTCTGTCACTGTTGGAATATGGATATATTCTAATAAACCAGACTTTTATATAAACGAAATAGAATTTATTGAAATAATATATTCTGAAGACACGTTGTGAGGTACGTCTTTACTCTTCGATAATCTGGACAGAAGTGAGGAGCGCTCTTGAAAAACCAGATGACGATCTCAGAAACAAATGCGAGTTGAGGGTCCCATGACGTGGACAGCATAGATACAATGTATCATTTATATACGCGCTTGAAAGATATAAAGCGACCGAATGTACCTACTAAATAACAGTAGATTATTTTTGTCAAATTGTTCTTAAATAAATTCCAGCACAGCAAACATAATCGTAGAAGAAATAGACAGTTTTACATCCAGAATGAAAAAAGATGTGTGAATTTTGAGGGGGCGAGGGTGCGAGACTGGAAAAACGATAGTGTCTCGCGAAAGACAGTGGCGCGAGTCCGAGAGTGGGTCACGAGGGCAGAAGAATCCGTCGACTATTCTTCCTGTCCCCGGGTGGATCAACAAGTTCGCGTAATAAACCTCTGTTTACCTGATCCTCGGAGTTTATTGATTCTGCGACAGTAAGTCGAAATATTGGCACGCGTTCCGTCTGTTTGTCGACGGGCTCAAAGGTCCACACCCTTCGTAACCCCTTAAATCCCGGGCCGGCACGGCGTTGCATAAATATCACGCTGTTTACACGTCGGACTGACTTTTTCTCTGGAGCATCGCTCGAGGGACTCGCGTTACGGGTTTCGTTTATTCGCAGAATCACAGCCGGAGCTCCCTTCGGGAACTGGCAAACAATGCCCGTTACTGAAAACTTTTCGAGCCTCCCACCTTCCTCTTGCCGCGAAACGGAAAAAGCGAGTAACCCGCGGGAGAGCGAAACTTTCTGTGCGCGAGCACAACCGGACGAATCTACGGTCTCGTTTCCACGTGAAAAATTCCATTGCAGTTTCGCCTCGCTCTCGTCAATGAGGAGGAGGGGCTCTCTCGAGTTTCCCGGCCGTAAGATCGCAGAAACTCTTCCGTTGTCGACGCGGTCGAGACGAAAGGCGAGGTTGCCGGGACAACTGACTCGTAATACAGGTTTACAACACCATAAACCTGCCCTCTCGCTGTAAAACACGTCGCAAGCATCGGCGAACGCGTGTCCTAAAAGGACAATTCCACTCGCGAACACTGTACTCGAAAGGACGGGCCCTAAGGGATCCGTCGAGAAATACATTGCGGACCGACCTCGCAACGAAATTGACTTTTATCGATCTCGATGACAGTTTTATTAACCTTAACATTGCACGGATTTTTCAGTCTGTTGCGCGATTTATTTATTAGCTGTTTACTCTTGCTGATATCCGTTCTGATTAAGTTATGCTTTTTCAAGAATAACTCCTTCGAAGGTCAACATATTGTACACGGTTAAATTTCTCTTTTAATTAACTGTAATGTTACGCTAATCAATTATTTTAACTATTTTAAGAATTTAACAAAGGAAAGCACATTTTCACAAAATAACTTGTTTACGTACCACAGAATTGTGGGATAGGGTGGTGTGCACGACACCGGAAAAGCAACAAGATGTTGGTTACCGGTGAAGCAAGATCGCACGATGACTCTTAAAAGCACGGCTAGAAAGGGTCACTTTAGCCGTGCTAAATGACGTTTCACAGTTTACCTCCTCGCAGCGTGTTTACAAATTACTACGTCATATAATTTTCGAGATTGTACTCGTTCGCTTGGCAGTCTACGAAAACCGCACCGTGGCTTTTCACGTGTACCCTGTTCCATATTAAACTAAACCGCGTTAGACCCGCCCGTTGTGGTATCTAAGCATTATTTACACCATAAATCAGGGTTCGTAACAGTTTAACGACCTCAAAGATTCATTACCAATCCTTTGTCGGCGGTTGCTTTCGGCGATTTTATGCCAGCTATAACCATAAAATCAACTCTCAGTCAGTATCCCAATGTAAATCGAATCTGATACTCTCAATCGTTATATTTAAATCTAAATTCATATTCAACTTTCATTCGTTATAATTAAATCTGAATTCATATTCAACTTTCAATCTCATTATATGAACCGTTCGATAGTGCCTGTTATTTCAACATTCACAAGAAACAAGAAATATAAAACTTAGACCACGTCTGATAACGATTGCATGAAGATTTCATTGACACGACTGTGAAGCCGTTGTGTCGATTCTCCCGATAGGAATGTTTTATTAATTACACGAGCGAGTTAAACACCCGTTCGAAGGATTCTCGAAAAATTTCATTGGAATAGTGAATTGCGCTTGGAACGGCGACTGCTCATATCCATATCAAACAGCGAGGAGCCTTTTATCCGTACTTTGTAAACCTAATAGAAACCGTCCGTGCCCGGAGGGCCTGGCAACCTGCTAAAATACCCAGCTTCTGTTCGCCAAGAAATATTTACTTTGCCCGTCGTCGCGCCAAGCCGATTAATTAATTCACTGTGACACAATCCTGTGGATCAAAACGTTCGTCCGGGATTAACAATCCTTTCGATAATTGTGCAATCGCGATCCCTCTTATCACCGTCATTTCCTTGCGTCGTTGATGGAAAGTGCGAAACACAGTTTCGCTATTAGCATAACAGTGTAAGATGGCTTTTGAAAGTATGATAAATTGCACGCCCGTGAAGGATGCTCGGACAGCGATTCTTTTTACTGCCGGATGATGTAACTTGGACTTCTTTCGTTCGTCTATAAAGTAGTCTTCGCAATTCTTTATTATGAAACACACGACCAAAATATTAATTGAAACTTTGGCGAGCTTTAATGATTAATCGATCTATGTAGAATCATACAACATAGTTCACGAAGAAGCCAATTATATTTCAATTCTGCAGAACTCGGTGATAAAGAGCGTACCTTGCTTTTAATGCCATGATTCATTCTACCAGCAGCCAGAACGGGATCCCGAGCAATTTTTCATTTTTAATTATATCTAATAGCTTATTTAATTCCATGATAATTATATTGCATTTAGCAGAAGCCATTGATTAACATGTTGCCACTTTCGAAGGCATATTTCATCTCGACGTCCGTCATAGCGGGGAATGTAATTTTTAATTGGATCACGTATTTATGCAAATCTAGGCTTTCATTAATTAATTCCGACCATTGAGAATAATTCAACCGACGACAAATATTGTAAAGACGATAATTAAATCAGAAAAAACAGTTGTAGAAAGCAACTTTTTAGTATTATCTCCGGAATTCCGGCCAACGCTAACTGTATATCTTTTTCCAATTGGATACAATCCTTTTTGTCGTTTCCGCATCCGAAGACAGAGTCGGGCTCTTTCTAAAGCGGCGGTTCTAATAAGCTTTACGAATTATCCGGCTGCTAGAATTGCAAACAAGCCAGCAACGCCGCTGTTGAATCCGGGCAACACCGGCGGCCGGCATAATTGTTTCAATTTGCCGCGCGATGTTTATTCATACTTTGTTAATTCAGGAAAGATGCAGCGGTTAATATGGAGGGGCAGTTTCTGGTGCGGCAGATCTACGACGACGAGATTACCTACAACATTATATCAGCGGCTGCGAACCTGCTCAGTATGTACATTTCTTTATTTCCGCTCGACTGGTCACCGAAAACTACCTGCCTCGACTAGTAAACACCTCTTGCCAGCTTTCTGGCGCATTCGCAATAAGTACCTGTTACAGCGTAAACCTCTTTTCCGGAGCGATGAAACTGATACTCCTCGTCCAGCATCCATCCATTCGTTTCCCGCCTGTTCCGGCCGTCGCATTACTTCTGCTTAGACTGACAAATGACAAAAATGGGTACATGTAATTTAAAAAGGTGTGCATATTAAAAATATTCAAGAACATCAATGCAGTAGTTTTAGTTTAATAGAATAATTATTATTATTACCCATTTCTGTCAGAAATTCATTGTACGACTAAGAATTTTATGCTTTTATGACAAAAATGGGTACCTGTAATTTAAAACGGTGTGCATATTAAAAATATTCAAGAACATCAATGTATTAGTTTCAGTTTAATAGAATAATTATTATTATTACCCATTTGTGTCAAAAATTCATTGCACGACTGAGGATTTTATGCTTTTATAACAAAAATAGGTAACTGTAATTTAAAACGGTGTGCATGTTAAATATATTCGAGAACATCAATGTATTAGTTTCAGTTTAAAAGAATAATTATTATTATTACATATTTTTATCAGAAAATTATTGTACGCCGTCCGTTGCTTTTGTAAAAGAAAATGGCTGGATTGCCAGATACCCGTCCCTCCCGACTCTCAAACAATACGGTAAAGGGGATGCAAAAGTAGCAATCTCCTCTTACAAGATTCACAGACAGAGAATCGACTCTCAGCGACCAATTGGTTCTGCCTCGGCTCTCATAGTTGACCAAGGCAACGAAACTCGCCTTCTTCTCCGATTCTTCTTTTACCCCCCGCCATTCCTTCTCCTCAGCTCTTTTTATTGGCCCAAGTGGTGACCTCAGCTGGAGAACGAACACCATTCTACAGATCCTCCGACCCAACACTAAACGCTGCTACGTCTTAAAAGCTACGGAGCTCGCAGACTAGGCTACCGGAGGCCGGCTCGAAATGCGATTCCTTCTTTCTTGCTCGTTTTGTCAACCCTTTTTACCTTCTTTACTGCCTTTATCCACGAACGAGGTGACCTCAGCAAAGAAAAAATCTTTTCAGCGAGTCCACCGTACCGGCACGGTGGCGGCTACACGTCGAAATGCGATTCTCTTTCCTCTCCATCCTTTCCCTTTTGCCTTCGGTCGTCCTGTTTCGACCTTTTTGCTACTGCATCGCCTGTTCACTTTTTCGGGACAGCCTTGTCCGAAACAACGTCGGATAAGATATTATTTCATATGGAAAGTCGAAACATGTTCACAGGTATTTGCTAAACTGTTTTACATTGATTAGCCCGTTGGTTGTCTCCCTTCTGTGTAGATCATGTTACAAGAAAATGTACTAATAAAATGTAGACTTTATATTTTCGTGATTCTATATGCATCGACTCCCATTGTTGCAATAAAAAAACGAATTTCACATGTCACACAAATTGATCACACAAATTCGGACTGTCTACCAAACACAAGACGTCAAATGATCCCGTAATGCTCACAAATTAGAGTCGGGCTACTCAGCATTGTCTTGTCATACGGGCGTCCCCACAACCGTTGCAACAAGATCGAACATTAATTGCTGTGTATCCCGAATGACTGATCTGTGATTGAATCCAGCATCCCGAGGACAATCTAACTGATTCCGACCGCACACGATCTCATCGAATCGAGTTCCTGTTTGAACTTCGAATGCAGCTCGTTAAAATTGCGACCCCCTAACGACGCCTCTCGATCAGTTTAAGCGACACTCGACAGTTATCCAACGATTTCCCCATTAAGTCGAACCGTTCGGGATCGGATCCGTGAACGAACACGAAATCGAGAGCCACGGGATAACGAGAGACCGCGTGTTCCAGATATCCCAGCGAACGAGATCCTGGAGCAGTTCGGCCGGATGTTTTTCGAATTTTGCCAGGATTCCGGATACGACAAGATCCTTCAGGTGCTCGGTGCAACGCCCTGGGACTTTTTGCAGGTAAAACATTTCCCTGAGAATTTCTGTTCCACACATGAAGCGTTTAAATCTCCCTATCTTGTATTACGGTGGAGGAAAAGTTCTGTCGTATTTTAAAGAAAAAGATTCGAATGGATTTATAAAAGTGTAGGGA
The DNA here is from genome assembly GCA_916610235.2 of Lasioglossum morio. Classification (NCBI taxonomy): domain Eukaryota; kingdom Metazoa; phylum Arthropoda; class Insecta; order Hymenoptera; family Halictidae; genus Lasioglossum; species Lasioglossum morio. The sequence goes on along the minus strand of OU744334.1, from coordinate 2,769,361 downwards.
GTTGCCATCTCCGACCCGCGAGAATTCTGTCGAATGTCGCGTCGCGACGTGAGTAACTTTAACGACGCGACGATTCGATATTTGTTATTATGTTTATCGATTGCGTTATTCATATTTTGTTATATGATTTTGTCATTCTGGTACGACGTTTGAAAATGAAATGACGTGTGTGATCTCAGACGGAGATTCAAACGGGATAATTTAATTAATTGTATTTCATTTAATTCATTATACTTCAAGTTACGTATTAAATTATTTTGTGTTTAAAACCGTATTATTCTTTCGACGATTTAAATCCTACAAAAGTATATGTTTAATATTCTTCAGTGATATAATCTCCATTATTTATAACAACTTGTTGCCATCTAATCACTCACTAGCAACGTGTGCGTTTCAAAAATAGTTTGGCATTTGAATATTAATGCGAGTAACTGTATACGGTGGACATCGTTGCTTGGAGGAATGCCGTGCGCAGTTTTTCACGCACACATTGAATCGTTGGTTTCTGGAGGATCCTCGACAAATTCCCTCGGGCTACGAACACCCGGTGACCGACTCCCGGGATTCCATCGATTTCGATTGCTTGCGGACCAAGTGAAAGTTGCCAGGAAGGATGTACACGTGGGCAAAAGCGTTCGCGATTGACCGGTGATCCCAGTGGAGTCACGTTCCATTCGATTCTTTTTCCATTTATTTTGTTGCGTTCCACTGACTTCTATGTAGGAAATGTTGAAACTTTGATTTCAACAATTAAGTACGTGTAAGTAAGAATACGAAAGATTTGAATTTCGTCGACGTTTTTGGGCAAACTGGTCGACGTTCTCGCCCGGGGGCAACTTCAAAGGCAAGCCTGAAGGAAGGACACACGTGCACTTGCATGTTCCGCGGAATGTTCATTCGCGCATTCCTCGGCCGATGCATTTCTAAACCCGTGAACCGACCCGTTCCAGGGAAACACGCCGGACCAGTCCGCGATTGCGGCAACGAGCCGCTGAGTAATTGGACAAAAAGCTTGTAAACTCGTTTGCGCGCGCGGAATACGGCCGCGGAATTATCGCCAGAATTTTCCCTGTCCATGATTGATGGATTATTACACCTTTCTCAGTCGAACGTATCCTTTCGATGGAATTAATGGCGGATTGATTAGGATTGTTTGATATTAGGTGAAATCGCCACTTCTCTGAAAAGAAACTTGATGACCGCGACGAACCCGTAAACATCGCCATCGCGTTCGTTTCTTTAATGAACCAGGAACTCGATATTTATCTGGCACATTCTTCCGACGATCTGTCTTCCGCATGCAGATTTTTATAATTAATTATAAGCTTGCTGAAAGCGTTAAATGAATTTTATTGCTCCTCGAGCCGAAGTTTCTATATATTTCGTATTCAAGAACGCTGTTTTATTTACATGACGAAGCACGCTTCCCCGTGCGAAATATAGTGAGAAAATTAATATTCTAAACACTGAAACCCTCTTCGAAGGAGAAGACGCATACATTACCGGGTGAAAAGAGCTCGCGCGAAACTTTCTAGACTTGAATTAATGACTGCCACTAGACGAACCAGGTAAGAAGGGGCGAGCAAACGCGTTCTAGTGTTCGACACTTAGCCCTTTGCACTTGAAGCTATTATATTTTAACTCCGAAGTCAAGCCGACGTGACTTCGAATCTTTATGCATTTATAGCAGGATCAAGGAGATGAAATTCAAACTTATAGAAAAACTTTAATATTATTTTCATATTAACCAGATTTCTTCTCGAGTCTCGTGTCTCAGCAGAATTTCAGAAATACAGGTTCAATATTTTCTTTCTGAATTTATTTTTCAAGAGTTCTAAACCAGAACGCCCTTAAATAAGGGACGCGCGAAACCGGAAGAACCGCGCACAAAGAAACTCGCGGATCCTGGCGAATGCGCGCAATGCGATTAGCGACAGCGGAATGTCGTCGCAGAACGAGATTATTGTCGTGTCGTTTTTCTCCCTCGAGGTTTCATTTCCGGTTCTGGTGTCACTGGCAAGTCATTCTTGCCCCGCCCCTCGGTTCACGTCGAAAGGTTCACGGTTGAAAGAACGTCAATCTTGTGTTGACGTTCCGTGTATCGATCGATCGTAATCGACACTGATAACGTGCTGAATTGATATCAGCTGACAGATATTATACCGCGCAATTACCCTCTCGACAACCCAACCGCCGCACACTGCGATATTTCGATCATTTAGGTGAATTGAATTCCGAAATTGAAAACCTACTCATCTGAATTCTTAGCAATTTCTAGAATAGAGAAGAATTGAATAATTTAAAAACTGTTTCAAATAATGCTATGGCAATTTTGACTGGCGCCTCAGAATTGCCATTCAAAAAGTAAAAGTCGTGTTAAAGTAATTAGATATCATCATATTTTCACATAGTTTTTATCGTTAAGAGTTTCATACCCCTAAATGATGGAAATAGCACACTGTGCTCCACCGATGCCTATAAAATTCGATCGGACGAACGCGATGGCGTCCGCCTTCCTTTGACCCGAAGCGAATGGAACCCCTCTTTGCCATAATCTTTCATGAGCTGCTAACCTGACGAGAATCTGGTGACGCTTAATTGCAGAATTTGGACGCCCTTCACGATCATTTAGGCACTTTGTACCCGGGAATGAGGGCGCCCTCCTTCCGATGCACCGAGAGGCCTGAAGACGGCGCGCTCATATTACATTATTACTCCGACCGACCTGGTTTGGAGCACATCGTCATTGGCATCGTTAAGGTATTTTCGACGAAATCGTACTGCAACATGGTTACCGAAATCCACGGGGATTAATCCTCGATAAATACGAAGTTCAATCGAAGAATTTAATTAACAGACCTTTTATTGTCTTTACTCAAGAGTAGCACGCAGAACGTTGATTGGATCTCTCAATAGAAATAATAAAGCCATTTATGAAATTGAACGATGTACTCCCACGTTGTTGGGACAATGTTAACGGTGCTAATTTTTCAATCCCCCAGCATCGCGTGCTGAAAAGTATCAGGTTGATCGAAGAGTTTAGTACGGTTTTTGCAAAAAAGTGAATTGGATTTTTGCAGTTCATTATTCAATATAACTCCGTGCGAGTAAACGGCCCCGTCTCTGTTGCTGATTTTTCCATCTAGTGCTCATGAAAAATGCAACGTCGAAAATGTACTTTATCGGGCGACGTATTTACTGATCAAATTTGCAATAGAAAATCGCATTTCCGACAATACCATTCCACTTCTCTGTATTTCGTCTGTTAATCTTCCACGCGCAACCTTAATATTTCACGTTTGTTTTGCATTTTTCACCTTGCACCTTTTCGAAATTAAACAATTTCTCGTTTTCACGTCGTTCTGGTTAACTGTACAAATTTATTTTTTAATTAAATGCAATGCTAGAGTTAAACTCCATACATTTTTGAGGAAAATAAAAGAAGAATTTGTCTGCACAAGTATTTGCTAGAAAATTTTTTGAAATTTTCCATTCGTCAACTTTTTAGTTCTGTTTCTTGTCGGTCTGGGATGCACTTGCGCCTCGTACAAAGTGAAAAAGTTAAATGCATTGCTAAAAGAGATGCACACATATATTTTACACAGAATTAAAATGTACTTGGTTTACCTGAGTTTCACGGTAGCTCTGAAACTAAGCTAGCAAACATCTACTTTAGCAACGAAATTATTCGATCAACATGATATGCCTCTTCCGCCCGGTTGAATTACGAGCGAAATTGATGGTTATACTATTCGTCCATTTAATTTCCAACCGGGTAAATCCTCCCGGGCAAAAGCCGGGCCGTGATTAAACGAGTTTGTAACTTTTCCCGGCGCAGACCGTAGCGAAAAAGCTCCACGACACGGACATAGAGATGCGGATACTGAAGACGAAAAACGAGTGCGACCATGTGCAATTCATGATAACGAACACCTCCGGTCCGGGCGTTGTCTCGAACCCCATGATCGCCGATTTGGAGACCTTATCCGTCGGTGAGTGACGTCCAATATCCGTAATAAGACAAATTCTTGTTACTCTCATAAGGTAGACTGGTTTCACGATTGAAATCGTGATTAGAGAAGGCGACTTTGCGCGTGACAACGATTATGTGAAAAGTTGTCGGATGCATTCACAGAAAACTTTGTTACGAAATTTCTCGCAGAACCGAAAGTGAGCCCCATGACGTTCTGCCGAGTTTTCCCATTCCATCTGATGTTCAACAGGGACCTCGACATAGTTCAGACTGGATGCACCATCACTCGCGTCATCCCCCAAGTGGCATCCAGTAATTGCAAGCTGAACGACATCCTTTGGACAGTGAGTTTGCTCCTGCGTCGTTTTTGTTGTCTATACTGGCCATATCTTAAACAAACGAGGTCGTTTTGTCAGAGTTTTAAAAATTCGTCCCTGTAATAAGTAGATCAGTCTAGACCATTGTCTCCCTCAAAAATACTATCCTCACGTTTTTGTTTCCGAATAACGAAAATTACGAAAAAATACTGTGCGAGATACCGAAAAATTGAATAGAAACAATCTTGTGGGATATTTTGTCAGCATTAATTTTGTATAGAATAGTCTTATCGCTAGGACGTATAGTTTCCGAGATATAAGCGAAAAACCAAAAAAAAGGACCTTCTACGTGCCCCCCTGCACCCCGCTCACCTCCTAGGAGTGGGGACTTTTAGTATGTTTACCTCCTAACTAGTCCAAACAAAGTCCCAAAGTCAAAAATTGTGTTCCTTCCATTTCCCTCTACAAGTTTTCGTTGACTGGACTATAGATTAATCTTTTATCTAGCGCTTTTCACTACTGAAAACTCCCATCTTTGCATTATTGAAAGACAAAATATATTTTCGTTTAATATTGGAAATTCTGAAACAAGATTACCCCCTCAAGTGTCCCACGTAAACGGGACAAAGAGGCTCGGATCGATAACCACGTTTTATTTCGTGAATCGCCGCGTTAGCTAGCGCGGGCCGCGAAATTACGTTATTGTTCGGGCAGGTCGTGGCCAACAACGACGGGCCATAATTCGCGCGGATTCATACACCGCTGATCATATATCTTTCAAATGCGGTTTGTTTCAAACGGTGTGACACGCTTCGTTGCAGCTGCATCGTTTAGCGGCATTTGCATAGTCGCTGGCGCATACGGCACCGAGCGTAATCAATTAACCGGCCGTTGTTATCCACGTCATAGTTGGATTCCCTTTGCCCTCGTCTTAAGGAAAGGAGTCCTCGATCTGTTGTAATTCTGACGATCGCGTAATCTCGTTTCGCGTGACGTTGTTACGCGGCGACGTCTCGCTGACAAATTTCTGCGTTGAACGACCATTGTCACGCTCGAACAAATCCTGCGGTAGTAAATATGAAAATCAGGGTCGTTAATGCCGTCCAGAAACCGTTGCCAAACTTCGGATAAAAATTCGATAAAAATACGATTCCAAATTTTCGACAATTTTTCATTTATGCGACTCACAATGTTTTGTCTTCAAAGGTCAGACCACACCTGGAGCTAACATTCGAGAACATATTGTCGCACATAAACACAGTGTACGTGCTGCGAACGAAGGAGGGAGTGATGCGATCGAACGCGTCCAAGAAACGTCCGTGTCTGCGTTTAAAAGTTAGTAGAAATCCGTTACGTAGATATACATACGTAATATTCGATGTAACTCATGGCTGCGTTCCCGGAGTAAGCATATTTCGTTGTCACAGCGGGACGTGTAATTTTTCCAGGGGCAAATGTTGTACATACCGGAGTCCGATCTCGTCATCTTCCTTTGCTACCCCAGCGTCATGAATTTGGACGACTTAACCAGGTGAGCTTTCGCGCGGATTTATTACACTTCATTTGCATCCTTGTGACACAGTTCTACGAGTTAGAAGCCGCGTATGCAGTCGCATTGAATAAACCAGCAATTTAATTCTAGAATTAATTTTGTATCTTGTATTCTCGACTACAAAACACGAATCTATTCAAAAACCAGCAATATCTGATACAAACAGGACATTTATCACGGTGCTGTAGAGTGAATCCGAAAATCTGAACATTTTGAAAATTTCATTTCTGCGGTGAGCGAAATAAACCAAAAGATTTCTTGATCAGACGTGTCGCAATACAGCTCGACAGGCGAATTAATTTGCCTGTTCGCAGGGGCATGTTAATCCACGCTGTAATTATGGAATTGTGAATAAATTGAATCTCGCTCGGCGTGAGTAACTGCGTGTGCATTGTTCGGATCGGTTGCACCGCGAACGCGTCTATCACCGTTCGAGTTTCCCGTGGAACGTTCTGAAACCTGTAAAACTGTCGACGGGCCACCGTAAATCAGCGCAAACGAATGGTCACCGCGAAGAATGCAACGCGACGGGTTTCCACTTACAAAACGCGATATACTGCTCTCAGCACGCGATCGTTCGGCTTTGACAATGAGTTATAAACGATCGAACGCATTGCTTCCGTTTTTAACGCGCCGCTACACGCAGTTGTAGTGTCGTATCGGATTCCCACTGTTCGGGATCTCTTCGGGTTGCGAAATGCTCGATCGGTTTAGACAATTACTAAATTCTGTTGAATTTAATACTCCAGCATTTTTTTGAAAATTTTTACAAGCCATAAATTCATAAAGATCTGCAGTCTAGTCATAACTAACAATAAAAACATTTTGCAACGATTGTGGACAGCAGGAGTTAAATAAAAATTCACTTTATCTTTTAATGAAAATCCACAGTCTAGTTATGACGATCGTGATCCATAGGTGCCAACGATTTTAACACTTCAGCCACCGGTTTGCAAGAATAACAAAGTTACAATAACCTTCTGTAAAAATGATACAATTTTTTCGTTTCTTCTCTTATTTATCTAGTTCATGCGAGACCACAGTAAACGTACATACATTTATAAATATGTACATGCATATGCATATAATCTGAGTGTCTCTTCCATCATCTCTTGCCGTACTCACTGACAAAAACCGCTCCCATCTTTTCAATTCTGAAAACGTTCTCCTTTCGGTGCTGATACACTTCCTCCTCTTTTTATCGTTCTCTGTCGGTATTTTGTTAGAAACATGTCTCTCACACTGCGAGCCCCACACGTACCTACAGCAATCAACGAAACACGCTTCGTTTTTACTTAGGTTTTACAAACTATGCTGCGCTCATTGTTCTACAGACACACTTTGATCTATAGCGTTCACTCCGGTAAACTTGTCCGTCCTAAATCACGCAATCTAGAAAGATGATTTCCTTGCGATGTAGTCGATTCAAAAGTGTTTTTTATAAAACGAAAAATGGTGAAATTGAGTATATGTTTTCAAGGTAATAATTAGACTGTGCGCATTAGGGTGGACCTTATTTTTCAACCATGAATTTTTGGGCACGCCTCCCCCCAATATTGTTCCATTTCATGAAAAAATGATAGATCCAAAGTTTTAGATCGAGCGCGAAGTTTTGAAATAGAAGTAACTGCTTGCTAAATGTGAAGAGTGTACTGAAAATTCAAGTTAAATATTTTGTACTTCCAAAAATATCATAATTTCTTAGGTGCATTCAAGTACAAGTATACTCTGTACGAATTAAGATTATTTCACATTAATTAGCCTGTCTAATTGCTGTCCGCCACCTTTCCGCTAACAAGTCCGTTTTCGCTCAAATCTCGTGTTTCGGGTTAACGATGTAAAAATCCCATCACAACTCCTCAAAAATTCTGCAGACGATTAGAAGCCCCTGCAGAAATACTAAAAACTTAAAAAAAAATTTTATTTCTTATAAAATTTCTCGTTTTTCGCAACTTCAACGTCAATGCGGCACGTCTTCCTCTTATCCGATCAACTTTATCTTTTGCAGGAATTATTTTCTAACCAAATGGCACAATTATAGGGAGAGGCGTGAAAAAATTCTCGGTAACAAAATTTTCACCAAGTATAACTAAGGTCCACCCTAGTGTGCATGTTTGTGCATTTTCCAATTTTTAATGACAAATGTTAAGAAAGTGGAATTAAATAAAATCCTATTTGCAATAGGAAAATCTTTCGTAGATCCAAGACGACCGCCTTCTATTTGTACAGGAAAAAGTCGTTCAGAATGTCGAGATTTATAACATATTTCAATTTCACTAAAATCCGCGAGGAAGTGACGTTTCGACAAGTTCACCGAGGACGCTGTTTGACAAATAAGCTCGCGAAGATTCTCCTTACGTTTCCAAAGTATAAAGGAAGCGAACAAAACATTGTTCAGCAAGAAGCCACAGAGACGGGGACAGGCTTATCCGCGACACGTACAAAGAAGCCACCAGGAACTCGAGAAATAATTAGAACAGAAGTTGTAATTCCTCTGGCAGACCACGTACAGAGAATAGTCTGAGGGTCGTGGTATCATGAAGATAGGTCTGATCTTAAGCTCAGAGCTCAATCGCTAATCCTCTCGGAAAGGAACAAATCGCTTCAGAATCGCACGCCGCGTTCCCCCATAATAGATTGCAGAACTATCTCGCGCGCGAAACGCCACGGAATAAGCGAGCGAACGAAACGGGGCGCAAAGTGACAGCAGACTTATGGACGACACTTTATCTCGGCCGTTATCGCGAACGAAGGCAGAGCGCGTGCTTTGTGCGGTTGGTAAGTAGGCTTTACGCGTATTAATTCATCGGTAGGCGTCCCTTCGTCCCTTGCCCCTGTTGATATCAGGTTGGTGCATACGAATTGTCCGATTTTTTTTTTTTTTAATTTGGAAATTTCATATGAGATTTATTGCAACATAATGCTTAGTACAAAGTATTACATAACAAAGTACAGAGTATATAGTATAGTATAACAAAAATATTATAAGCAATAGAAAAAATCAAAAATACTTAAGCACGTAGGTTACATGAATTTAAAAAGGCTATTATATATAAACAAGCACTAATATTGGGTTCAGCTATTAAGCAACCTATGTCCAATGGCAATTGGAAGTCTGCTCTAATAAGGTTCTGGACAAATTTGATCCTCTGATCTTTATATAGGTCACACTGCCAAAGAACATGGTTAAGCGTTCCCTGTTCCTGGTTACATTTACAATTGGGATTGTCCGATTTTTAACAGCGACTTTCAACAAACGCATTTTTGTACCCGATGTATTCTATCTAGAAATTTTAGTAACTCAAAGTTTTATATAATAAACCTATAGATTGTAATGGTATTTCTTGATCGACACGTTTTCTAAGAGCATTCGAAAATTGGACATTTCATATGCAACAACCTAATAAAATATTTCCCGTAGCGATGATAAAGGTTGTTATTATTGCGATTCGATAGATAGCGACGAGACGCGACGCGACGGCTCGCGTAATTACCGTCATCCTCACGTGTCTCGACCTGCTGCGCCGGGTGCATTAATTCTTGTCACGCCGGCGCCGAATTAGCCTCGTTCGAATAAAACCCACGGTCCTCGGTTTTCACGGAATTTTTCCGTTTTCGCGATCAGCCCACGCTTCGTTAGTCCACGTCACGCGTTTTGGATGCATTAGACGTCTCTGAATGCCGTGCGCCGTATGCATTTTCACGCCGTTCCGCGTGAAATGCACCGCCATGCAAAAACATACTACCTTGCCACGATGCAATTTCTTTATTCGTTTTTTTCGCTACTGCTAAACGGTCTACAACTGCTCACGGTTTAACCCCTTGCCGTATTTTAACGAGTCACACTTGGCATGGAGTTTCTAATCAACCTCTAACAAATATGAATGTTACGCCTTTCTTCTTGAATGAAATAAATCTTGATTCAGAGGGCTTAATATTCATTGCACTGCTTCGCTGAAAATTAGCGGAAGACTCTTCACTGTTATTAACGAGAATCCGCACTTACTAGCGCCGTTGTCACACGTGTACGCGTGTGACACAAAGCTTCACGAAACATGAGGCGACAAGCTTCCGTTCGGAGCATCGCCCGCAGCACGATTTAATAACTAGATAATTCTCAGTGCAGTTTGAGCAACCTGGAATTTATTCGACCTGTCGAACTTGTTAGTGGATGAATTTCAAGCTGAATCAACTTAGCGACTTTCGTTTGTGTTCGGCGAGCATCGAATTGGAACGAGTTAGGTGTTGGAAGATTACCTCGCTGAAGGTGCCGGAAAAGTATGGGTCGTCGTCGAATATAAATTCTACTGTGAAAGCAATACTCGCTTCTACCTTCAACGCCCACGTTTAACCCTTGTATAGCCAACCGAAAATATAGATTGTTGATAATCTTTTGTATTTAACATAGTTCCACAAATTTTCATTTCAAGAATATAAATTAATATATTAGCGAACAAAGAATTCACAGAGATTCTGTAATCTTTTTAGAGAAATGTTAAAAAATTATTTTGAAGGATTAGACGTGTTCGGTCGGAGCTATACTACTCGAAATTGAAAGATTTCTTCCGACCTAGAATAATACCATTCTTTTTCATTTTATGGATATAAAATTTATGTAATACCTCATACAACGCTTTAATATTAGCAATTGATTAGATACCAACGAATTTAATAATCTAAACAATATTTTGAATAATGGTGGAGCAATTTTCAGTGGTGACTCTAAGTCGTCAAATTATGGAAACTGATTTTTTACGGTTTTCATGGGATGATCATCAGGTGGGGGCTGTACTTGAGCGACATCCCCCTTCACGACGCTACCAGAGATCTCGTACTGATGTCAGAGCAATTCGAAGCTGATTACAAATTAACGGTGAACTTGGAGCTGCTTACCGATAAATTGCAGCAGACGTATCGCGAGCTCGACAGCGAGAAAAAGAAGACCGACAGGTAAGGATTCCACCGCACCGTCGCGTCGGCGTAATTTTCTGATTAAGGAAGTCCCTATTGGCCTCGTTAGACGTTTATCCCGACGCAATTTCTGGCCGACGATGGTCGAGCTTTTCCCTCCGTGGTGGAATTTCTTTCTTGACAGAATACTCTCCCCCGCCGGAAATTGGATCGTACTTTTTTTCCCTACCTATCGCCGGGAGAACGGTGTCGTCTTTAAACGCCGCCTGTTTCGACGACGTTTGCACGAGACAGTAAAAATATAGTATCATCTATCTCCTATTCCATAACTAGACACGCCGCCTGCTCGAGACACAACTCCGATAACTCGGAAAAATACCCGGCTGTTTCGTAGCGCTGTTTTATATTTCAATATGTATGTTTTATAACAATGATAATACGTAATTGCAGGAAGTTTAATGGGCTCTTTATTATTAACATTTGTTAACTTCAACATTGATAATTGAATGACAGTACCGTAATTGAAATTCCATATTAATTCTGGAGGATCGGAAAGATTAATCAAATGCTGAATGTAGTGCGCAATACAAATAGATTGCGGATTTTCTGCGTTTATAGCTACAATGAATGTATAGGATATAAAGCAATGTAAATATTAAGAGTATTGCCGAATACTGATTTATTATTCTTGACTTATTGGAATCGTTAAGAGAGGAAATACGTATATCTTTATTGAATCTCTTACTCAAGATCAGTGGACGAATAAGAATAAGAATAATTTTTTGGTAACTTATTTCTATGAAAAGTATCGACTGTTTGACAGCCTGCTGTACTCGGTGCTGCCAGTTTCGGTGGCAAAGGAGCTCAGGCACTCCAGGCCCGTTCCAGCAAAGAAGTACGATTGCGTGACGCTATTGTTCTCTGGAATCGTTGGTTTCGGGGCTTATTGCGCTGCGCACACCGACTCCAGCGGTGCGATGAAGATTGTCAACATGCTCAATCAACTGTACACAGCGTTCGATGTGCTGACCGACCCGGAGAAATATCCGGACGTATACAAGGTGAGTTTATGGTCATCCATTTCCATACTCGCAGTGTCGACCCCCAAACAGATATTCAGCCAGCGCCATTTCCAGCGTTCGCTTTCGAAGCATTTAGTACACTCTCCATTGTTACTTACCATTCTTATTTACTTGATAAAAAATATAGCGAACAAAGCTCATCAGTAACCATTCCAAAAATGTTACATTATATTATTCGCGATGCACGAGGAAAATTCTCTCATTTCCTATCGTGCGAATGCATACAACGCGTAACATATTACCGCGTTATGCAGGAGTCTGCTGTAATCTCATTTTACGCCGCGAATAATCAAGAGTAGCCTCGGTTTACCTTGGCTTTCCGTTCTCAAAGAAGGAATTTACAGAGTTCATTATTTACGTTTCCAAGGAACAGATTAACTCTTTGAAATACGCGTTATACGAAATACTACCAAAGGTACTATTTATTTTCAACTTGCTATTTACGAACTTAACAATGAAGTACGCTGACAATATTCGTCGTGCAGAACTTCACGAGTACACGGCAGACGTTTATGCAATTTGCAATTCTTGTTGACGAATTTGAAGAAAGTGGAATCGAATAAAATCAGATATTCAGTGGTAGTGGCCTTCTCACAACTGAAATAAATCAAAATCGTGCTGAATTCTGTCGTATCTTGTGTTCTAGCATTTTTTGATAACGTTTGAAGTTATAATTGCATAAAGATCCGCAGTATAGTCATCAGAAAAGCATGACGTATCCAAGACATTTTAGTATTGAGTTCGGTTTCGCGTTTGCAGAACTCTGTGTAACCGGCTCAGTGGCTGGTGACTGGGTCACTTAAGACCCAGTAGTTCGACTGTGTCTGAACTTTCGCTAATAATCTTCGAGACGAGATATAAAGGCAAGAGCCTCGTGTCGCGGAATCCGAATTTGGGGAAACTGTATTACCTGGAGGAATTATCATTCCCTGACAACGGATATATGTATATTTGAATTTACGGGAAGGCTTGTTAGCGTTGATCCACTTTGCTCGGACTAGGTCGAAACTGTTGGTGACAAATACATGGCTGTGAGCGGATTACCGGAACCGTGTAGTTGCCATGCACGATGCATCGCCCGGCTGGCGCTGGATATGATGGATCTCGCAACGGAGGAAGTGCAGATCGATGGCGAGCCTGTGGTAAGTCTCAATATATTCTATCCCGTTCTGCTTTCAGTCCTTTTTTAGAACGCTATTCTACAAACCGAAAAAAACCAAATTCTATTCTTCGCTGATGGACTCCATCCATCCTCCTTCGGCTACTACATCATTCGTCCATTAACTCTTCAAAGATTAAACTTAGAGGCTCGCGATTCATCCCCGGCTCGAACACGGTCGCTTTTAATTCGGTAAATTAACCCTTAACCGGTCACGTGCTGTCCGAAATACTCCTCCGTTCAGATATTTTTGGATAGTCCCAAAATAGTCCTATAAAATAGACTTTATTAATACAGATTACAATTTAAACTGGAATGTGTTGATTTCTACAATTTCTGCATTTCTTGTCACGCTCCTGTCCGTAACAATTTGCGCAACAGGAACAGCAAAAATGATTTCAAAGCACTTCAAAGTTTTTATTCCGTTTGAAACGGTGATTTTACACAGAGTGACAAGCGAAAATTGATTCCCTTTGTCGATTTGAAATAAAAATATAAATCCCGAGATTTAATTTACAAGCACTACGGTATCGAACGAGAATGTATTTCCTTGTAGTATAAAAATGAAATTTCCGGGTTTTATTTTCCAAAGACTGAAAAAAATAGAAATTCATTTCTGATGACGATGGTTTTCACATGACAAAGTGAAAAGAATCTATTTTCAATTTTATTAATTGACGCACATCGTATTCTGTTTCTAAACAATCCTGTTTAATGTTGACAATGTAGTCCAAGTACTTGGAAAGTACCGAAAATAGCATTATATGAATAGGAGCGGCCGAAATGGAATACAAGATTGAATACTCGCACGGTTTCCACCGTTTCATGCAACGCGATCGATTATATCCGTAAAAAGAGTCTTGTTTGTCTTCCTGTCGACCACGGTCTTCCTGTTCCTACGCGAATGCTTCCGCTGGTGAACGTTTTAACGTGCGCGACGTGCCACGACTGCACACTGTCCTGTTACACTAAGATCCGTCTGACAGAGGTTTCGCGAACTGTTTCCGCAGAGAATCACCATCGGGATCCATAGCGGCGAGGTCGTAACTGGAGTAATTGGCCACCGTATGCCTCGTTACTGCCTATTTGGGAACACGGTGAATCTGACCAGCCGAACCGAGACCACCGGTGAACCTGGCAAAATAAATGTCTCCGAGGATGCTTACAGGTACCGAACGTTATACATATAATGTATAGTTAAGTAGCCTAATATAAGGAGGAATCATTCGGAATGTACTGTGCCTGACCCACAACACGTACTTTCGGCTCTAGCGAACTATTGGTTAAGCGGTTGCACACACTGCATGGCATAGCAAAGCATATTGGGACTACGGGAGTGTCAAGGGTGGGGATAGGGACGTAAAAATTTTTCTTCGGTTGGCAGCCAATCGAGGGGCACGGTAAATACGGTATCCGCCGCGGATCTATAAAGTGAATCGTTTAATTGGCGCGGCGATGTGTTTCCTCGCTGGCTCGACTTTCGAATTCGATATTTACAAGGCGTAAACGAAGTTCGCGGGAACGTGTTACTGGTTCGACCCGGTTCGAAGTCGCAGCCAATTTTTCGGCGACTGGAAGGTGCAGGCCACTTGGCAGACCGCGAGATTGTTTACAGGCGAGCTCAAGAGGGCGAGACGGTAGGGAGGGAAGGTAGAGAGAGAGAGAGAGATTCTGGTTGTACGAAACGATCGATAATCGTGGCGGCCTTGCTGCGCGAAACGAAAGATGGTCATTCCGGGTAGATAATGGCCATGCAAACAGATGCGAGCCGCTCGAGTGGAAGAATTGCTGCGACTTGGAAGCAACACGGGACTCGATATTTACGTTAAGAGCCGTTTTTATTCGATTCCCGGGTGGTAGGGGGGGTTGAATTGCTTCTCGGACAAGATCGCGATACTGTAACATGTATACACATATACTCCCGCTCATGTGTCTTAGGACAATGATAATTAGACTGCAAATCTTTATGCAAAATAAAAAATGTTTGCATTGATTGCTGGACACAGGAACCAAATAAAAACTTCATTCTTCTTTTAATTATCTTATTAAGGTGAAACTAATACCACTGATGGCATTAAATCTTTTTAATACCTCCAGTGTTTTAAATTGTACGTATCCCTTATTTGTCATAAATGCACAAAATCCGCAGCCTAATTATCATACATATATTCCGATCTGTTGTTCCGTTGTTCGAGCACCTCCCTACCCTTCCATTTGCAAGTATTTCTCCTCCTGTAAGGAGTATCGACCTCCCCTCTGCATTTTCTTCGAAACCAGGTCCCCATGTATCGCGATCATATTAACCCGTTTCTCTCCGAAACCAAAGTTATAATTTCGCATGCGTTCGTCGCATTCGGCGGCGACTTTAAATCCGATCTTGTATCTTTATCGGATGTAACATTTTACGGTTATCGCATGGCTACCGAGGGTACATAAGTTAATCAGGTTTACGATACGGACGTGACTCGTTCGTTACTTTTGGGATTGAGTTTTCAGTACGCGTACCGCAGCTTCTTGTTATTCGTTTCGTTCATTACGTCCATTTATTACCGGCTGCATCTTGCGGAAGAAAATACAAATTTATAATAGTGCGCAGCGCGGGCTGTAATGAACGTTTAAATAAACCTGCATTTCTTTCCCTCGATAAGTAACTCCGCTTATGTGTGGTCTTTTATGAGCCTCGGAGGCTCCGCGATGTTTTTATCTTCTTTAATGGTGCAGAAAAATTGAGTAGGTAGGTTTTGCGATGATATTGCCGTTTTTGTATTAAATTTATTTCCCTATGGGATGTTTTAAACGAGGTTCTACAACTAATTCAGTCTTTTCCAGGTTCAATTTAACCCTCGGCACTTGAGTCATGAAAAATTTCTGTACCATTATTCCAATGGATTGAAATAAAATCCTATTTTTAATGAGAACAGCCTTCATAGATCTAAAAAAAAAAAATTGTACGAAATTCTATCAAATTTTATATTCTAGCCTTTTTCGAACATTTTCATAAATGCATATAAGATCCGCGGTTCAGTCATTACGCAGAAGGAACACGGTAGACAGCGAAACTCGGTTTAATAGACTCGGCGATGCAGCTTTGATATTTCTAACTGATCGACGAGGAAATTGTCTCCTCGCAAGCAAATCCGAGACGCGAGAGAAGATTACAGAAAGGAAGTAACCTTTTCGCTTGAACTCGACAGTCCGAAGCCGATCTTCGTCGGCTGAAAGGAAAGTCAGGTTCAATGGGTTCACGATAATTACTCGGCGAGATAGTGTGGGTTTAATGAGTCACAGGAGAAAACTGTGACCAGAGGAAGACTGCCGATCGCGAGTGTCCGTACGCCTCGCTTCCGCAAACTACGGCTTCCGTTTTTATATAAGGCACGTGTCGCACGTGGACTGAATTTTTTCGTAGCTCGCGAGAAACAGATACAAAATTAGTAATCATTCGCGTAATCTGAAATAAAATACGGGTGTGCCAGTGTCGAAATCCCGAAACGACACTCTTGGGATTTAATAGAACAGCGTGCTCGATTGTTCGTAGAATTGATTTAAGTTGATGGAAGGTTTTCCACAAGCTTCTCTTGTTATGAAACATTGCATCGAAGTTAATGGAAACGGCAACGAGAATAGATTGCCGCAACAGGCCGTATAAATCCTTGGCGACGCCCGAGGGGAAACTAATAAATTTGATTTTCGATATTTTATCGGAGCCTCTGTATACGTTTAATGAATTCGACTGGAGGGTGTCCGTCAATCAATGCCGATCTGCGACCGATTGCTTACAACTGCAGAACTATCGGGTCAGATCGAATGACAACCGTTGTATTCGCGTCTATATGTATAAATGGCCGTATGCATTAAATGTTAGCTTGCCCGGGCCGGTCTCTTAATCCCATAACATATGGGACGTAACAGTCCCCAGAGGGATGACATCTCGCAGCCACCGCTCGATTTTAGTCTACTCGACCGAGTAATCGAATTACGTACGCCCTAAACAATTCATTCCCGTTGTAATGACAACGGAACTGGTTAGCGATGATTCGATATTGATTCTGGGTAGATTTGCCCCGTTCGACGAGCATTTGCTTTGCACTGTTTGAGGGAAGGAGTTACCACCATTATTGACTTTCCTGCCGAGTGCACTTCATTAAGTATGACATCGCAATATTCGTAATGTCACTCCTTCGATTCTATAAAAATTCTATAACATTTATCGATGTTAACCCTTTGCACTTGGATCTATTTTAACACGAAAACCAAACATTTCTTTTAACCTAAAATATTTTCATTTTATATGATTCTTTTCATTTTATGTTATATATTAACAACATTTTCTATTCATAATTTTCATAAATGATTTGTCTACCGTTTTTGAACACTGTAAATGCCTCCTATTTGCTGACGATTTAAAAATCTTTAGCAGTATCTCGTCATATGATGATGCCTCGAGATTACAGGCAGACCTTGATCGTTTCAGCATGGTGTCGTATGAATGGAATGGAACTCAACATTAATAAATGCCATGTTATGCGGTCGTCCCATCGCTCTGTACCTTTCAGACATCCTTACCATCTAAATAACAGTATTCTCTCCTCAATAAATGAGGTAAAGGATTTAGGAATTCATTTCTCCTATACCTTAAATTTTTCCAACCATATTTATCATATTGTTAACACCGCCTCTAGAACACTTGGTTTCATACTTCGTTTTTCCACTGATTTCCATTCAATCCGCACACTTAGATTGCTATATATTGCCCTCGTCCGTCCGCTATTAGAATATGCATCAATTATATGGTCTCCGAAAAGCTCTAAGTACGAAATCATGCTGTTCGAGAGTGCAGCATAAATTTCTCAGGTTTTGCTCCTATAAGCTATACAATCCAATGTCATTCTTTGATCATGATTACTCCGCAATAATAACTACAATGAACCTTGAACCATTATCTGCTCGAAGAATAGTATCCGACCAGAGCTTTATTTTTAATTTAATTAACAATCATATTGATTGTTCCTCTCTATTGGCTCAAATCAATTCTTATGTACCAGAACGTGAACTGAGAACAAGAGCGGGTTTTCAAACACTTCAAGCGAAATCTACTTATAGATTAATTAATCCAATGAATCGCATTATCTCAAAATCATGCACTATTTATAATCGTATTGATTTTTTCAGTTATTCTTTACAAAATTTTAAAATGCAACTATGCAGGATTATATGATAATACCATATCGATTGTACCATTATTAAATTTTTCTTTTGTGCATGTCCCTTCTTTGTTATTACACGAGCAGTATTGTATCTTTCTTTTTTTTTCGTTTCTTTGATATTGTAAACACTTATGTAAAAGGGCTTCAATCCGTCTATAATAAATAATAATAATAATAATAATAATAATTTTGGATAGTGGTACAGCAATTTTTAGTGGTGTCTCAGAGTCATTATTCGAGTACTAAGGGTTAAAATGACTCTACAAAAGTTGGAGAATACATAAATATCCGCAATCTAGTAATAACTTGCATGAAGAAAGGGAGCGAAGGGAATTTCGGTAGAAAACCGTCGAAGTTGTGCGTATTTCCAGCGAGATACGTCCCGTTGTCTCATTATTGTCACGTTCCTGTTGAATCAGGAAGTTCGTTGGCTTAAGCACACTGGACGCGTCGGCGAAAGAGATTCCATTGAAAAGTTTAGCGGCAAGTTCGAGACACTGTAGTCGATACCTACAGCGGACGCACGCGTTTCGCGCGTCGAATTGCGAAACTTGACTCCATCCGATCGTGTCGGGCGATTCGTCGTACGACCGTTTCGATTACTGCTTCGTCGAACTTTCAAACTGTCCTGGAACACGATCGCGACCTGTAGTTCCCAAGTGCTGGATCTAGAGACGTCCATCGCTGATGGCAAATGCTCGCCGTAAAAGAACAACTCGGGAAGTCTCGCTGCTCTTCGCGAAACTAGGGAAATCAGGTGGAATGATAGACTGGGATATTATACCATCAGATTCTTCGATACATGCAAAAATATACACACGCAGAATTTTTCGATAGGCTGATCGTTGGACTAGATTGATTGCAAGGCATCTTTGGTCAACTCTCTGCTCTTAGGCTGTTCTATACATTGTATATGTAAAATGTGCCGCTGATCATAGTAGAATTAGATGGTCAATCCATCTCTAACAAACATCATATCGTCGGCCTCATATAAAAATTACCTAAGTCCAAGAAAGTAAATTTTACTTTTTAGATTCATTGCACGTCTCTTTGTGATACAAATCTTACGATCCTATCTTCAATTTTAATCTACACATATTTTCTTTTGAAAACCCAATTCTGATAAAAAAAGGACTTAGGCAGTTCCCATATGAACCAACAATATGTTTGTCCAAGTAGCTCCTCAGCGAGTCGGAGCACCTTCAACAACCGAAGGACATTCCAGAAAGCTTCAGAGTCCCTTAAACGTCAGTCACAGAGGATGTCCAAGTAGTTCCTGAGCAACTGTGGGATCTCCAAGGTCTTGATACCATGAGGCAGGGCCCAGTTCTTGAAGAGCCTTTCTCTGATGGTGCAGCGACAGAGGTGTCTCAATTCTGGAGGGCTGAGACCACTCCTTTCGGGTGGGATCAGCTTCTGTTCCATCAGTGATGGATACTGCTCGTACAAGGAGATGCTGAGGACTCCACTCTGCTCAGCGATGTGACTGGGCGTCTTAACAAAAGCGGTGGTGATGGTCCTCAGCACCAATCGCAGACACACGATCAGATGTTCCGGATAGACGACCTTATCTTGACCGGGTTGAGCGTCGTACTCGCTCAGCCTGGTCAGAAGCATTTCCAACGGGGACGGCGCTATTTTATCGGATTCAACAGTCGCGCCATAACGTAACATCACCAAAAGGATATCCGGCGAGCCGTGTTGAATGGCCACCCTCAAGGGCCACGCTTGCCCATAAGATTCCATGGGGACGTCGATCAACCGCCGCTTGAAGGACGACGATTCGCAACGATATTCGAGACGACCGATGGTAGCATGATGCAGGAAGTACATCAAAGCGCGTATGTTCTCCTCCCGATCCTCGAAGTCGCTCTTCCAACCTGATAGGAAGTGAGTCACTCTCGTGCCGAATATCGCGCCAACCATAATCCGCTCGAACGTCTTCTCGCAGTAGAATATGTCGTTCAGAAGACGAGCGACCACCTCGTTGTTCTCCAAGTTCCAGTCGTAGCACAACTTCGCTGCGACGTACAGCACGTTGTGGAACTTTCCCAGCATGCACACGTAGCCGTTCTCCATCATGGCGATGTTGTGGTAGCGCAGCGCCGACATCACTATCCGCTCGCAGACGTCTTGCTTGTCCAGGTTCTCTGCTGCAGACAGAGGACGGTTCAGTTCGGTGTGACAAACAGTTAAGATTAGTATAGTTGGGTGCAGGAATCCGGGTAAATTGAAACAGTAGGACCTCGATTATTCTATTCGTTTAGGGCAGTGGTCGGCAAACTCTTTAGCTAATTGATTGCGTCTCCTCCACAAACATGATCTGTTTAAGATAAACTTGTTTCATTTTAATCTAATAGTATTTTTTAATACAATTGTTTCGATCAGTCAGTGCGTTTCACCTAAATCTAAATAAAGAGCAATTTCTGGTTCCAGGGCACGAGACTCATCCCGTAGTTTCTTTTATACAATTGCTGAACTTCGAGCAGATTGTAGATAAATTTCACCTTGAATGTAAAGGTGAAGGTCAATAGAATCATCTGCGAAAGCCACGGCACGTCGTTCTTTGACACCCGGTATACTTAGAGAGTGTAAGAACTGCGTTCTAACAGTATTGACGAAATCACGTCAGAGTCTCAAACTTTTGCCATTCCGTTGGCTGTAGAAGTTCACGCGAGGACGAAAGAGCGTCAAGGTGGGAGAAGAACGCGAAACGACCTTGAACAGTGCATCGAATGCTATGCAACCGCAGCACACGTTTCACCGCGCACTTGCGCGACACCGGTTGAACGATCGGAACTTTTTCTTTCCCGAGCCGATACTTTCGATCGCGTTTTCCTGAGGCAGCGTTTCGCATAATTTTTCGAAGAAAGCCGAATGCGCAGCGCACGACCACGACGACAACGACGACGGCGACGTAGCAGAAGTTTCTCCCGCGTCTAACATTACACCGTGGTATCACTTTCCTTCCGCTATCCTCGATCGAATCACTTTCATGGTCGCACAATAGAATTTGCAGCGGCCTGCTGGACACGAACCTGGTGACCACTGGCTCGGAAAATCTACACAGCTGCGTCGAAACGGTCCGAGAGTTTGATTCGAGCCGGTCACTCGCCGGAACCCCGTTAGATGTACGGTAAATCGCACGGATTCGTTCCAAGATCACCGATTTCGCCTATTACGCCCTGATCGGGCTCCGATTCCATTCCGATCTACAGGGTGTCCCGGTTCCGACGTTACAATCCCAAAAGAACATATGGAAGAAACTGCTTCACTCGATGCCTCCTTTTCGAGAAAATCTTTCAACAAGATCTACAAATCGTAACTACGAATATAATGTGGGCGCGGGTTCGAATCCTGCTTCATAAAACTGTGGTGCGCAAGGTGGTTCGGAACTCACAAATAGCAGAAATAAAGATCTAGAAAAAGGTAGACAATGGAAAATCAGTCTGTTATGTTTATCAGAGATCACAGTACACACTGATACTCTAGAGAATTAATTGTAATGCTTCCGAGAAGTTAGAAATTCATGAAGAACACTTGGAGGTTTCGACACTCTGAACAGCGGGGGTTTGACTGAAAATTCCTGTGCACCGAAATTTACCTTCAGCGCAGCTGTTAATCACGTCCGAGAAGTATCCGACCATCTCCCGTCGTTTGTAGCGGGACGCAAGGCAGCTGCGCTCCATCTCGGCGAACAGCCTGTCGAAATAGCAGTCAATGAGCACCTCCATCGTTTCCGGATCGAACGGAAGCTCTCGACCAGCGACATGCACTAATTTCACGTCGGCGAGTGAACGAGCGAGCGAACTTCGCACTCGATCAGCTAGGAATGATAGTTGACAGGAGGAACGGCCAGTCAACGACGACGGAGCTAATTCGATTAGCTGTTAAAGAGGCATTCGAAGGGTTTCTTCGTCTCCTATGCTCGTCCCCTACGCGAACGCATCGTCGAACACCCGGTAAATATTTCATCCCCCCGTTTCGGAAGGTGGATAAACATAGCCGATTACGCGGGTACGTCGCCGATTAGCGACTACGTGTGTCCAGCAGAATTTATAGTGCGATCGTGGCACTAAATTGCGCGGATACTTCTCGCGGTTGCGGTTTCCCGAACGGCCAACGTGTGTTCACCGCACCAGCCACCTCGAAATACCTGAATGTTGACCCGTGTGCGTCGTCGTGCTAGCGAGTTTCGGGTCGCGTGCCATTTCACCAGTCTAATTGAAGTCGTTAAACGGCAGAACGTTTACGCGGTTCCCCAAGAACCAGACGTTTCTGCAAATTAAACGTTGCTGGATGCTGCACGCTTCGGGAATGCGCGTATTCTGCGTTCAATATCTACATCGGGGGAACTAAAGTCTCGAAACTGCAGCGGAACGCTCGTTTAGAGCTACCAGGAGTTTTTTCCAGGGGATGTTCGTTAGTTCCACCATACCAAGGAAGAAAATGAGTTTCTTTATAATTTTTCAGAGATTTTAACTATGTTATACTGTAGAGATTTTACCGTGTTGGATACCTGACAGGTGATTTTATAAGGGAAGATATTGATCTTATGACATCCATCCTTCGATCTTACAAGGAGAGTGCACCAACGACGTCTCACCGATTTAGTTGAGACTCTGTATACTTATAGATCTCGATCTCCCATTTACGTATATATACCATTATAGACGCTAACACTCAATAGTTGTCGAGATATTCATAAACAAAGTTCTTACGTATGCTTTTACGACACGTACCACTGTTGTAATTAAAAATATGTAAGTGTAATATTATTAAATTTATCGTATACCATATTTTCTCTTCCCATATTTACTTTATTTTTTCTGTTTTCAGACACGAGGGGATACTTTCTATTTCATTAATTTCGGCTAATTTATTTATAATTTATTAATACGTTTGTTCTTTAACTTGTTGTTGAATAAATAATATAAATAAATATGAAAAAAAAATTTTCACCAAACGAGAATCGAACCCTAGCCCACCGGGTGGAAGTATACCTACTCTACAACAGCAGATTTAAGCAGTAATGTAAGAACTTTGTTTATGAATATCTCGACAACTATTGAGTGTTAGCGTCTATAATGGTATATATTCGTAAATGGGAGATCGAGATCTATAAGCATACAGAGTCTCAACTAAATCGGTGAGACGTCGTTGGTGCACTCTCCTTGTTAGTAATAAATTCGAGGTCGGGTTTTATGGAACCTTAAGGTCATCGACCATTTAAAGGTGTTCATGATGTTCTGCTGTACTATTAGTACCTATTTACTATTACTATTACTTGATTTGTCGATCATATATTTATGTTTGTCCGTAGGTATCTGTCTATGCCGGAGAACCACGATCCACAATTTCTGCTGGAGTACAGGGGACCCGTGACCATGAAGGGCAAGTCCGAGCCCATGAACGTTTGGTTCCTGTCCAGAGAGAGAGAGCTGTCCGCATAAATCTACTACGACCGACACCATCGTGGCAATATTTTTAAGACTCTACATCGGCTCTAGGTGAACAAGATTTTTATGGTTCCGGTACGCCGTAAATAATTGTACACGCGATACAACCACACGGGGAACATCTTTGTAACATTCCTGAATCCGAAAAACCCGAACCTGCACATTTTGTAACTCCTACTTCAGATGTAAACATTTAATCCATTAGAACGGCCTGCGGACGATACGAACTCTCGTACGACTAATCGTACAACAGAAATCGCTTCGAATTGACGTTTAATTTCAAGGTGAAGGTCAGGTTGAATTTCAAGGTCAAATTTTCATTAAAAAAAACGATTTTAAAGTTCCGTAAATTATTTTATTTCATACGTACGACCAATCGTATCGTCTTTAGGGCGTTCAACACGTTGACTGTCTAATCGGCAGCATTCAATTATAAAAAGTGGGAGAACATTTGAGAGAATTAATGTATGAATAGGAGAATATTCACATTTTTGTGGTTAGAAACGCGGTTGAATTACGACATAGAGGTAGCGTGGCAGTCAACGTGTTCGGCTTCGATATCATGAAACATTCCGGAATCGTTGCATTTCATTCTACTTCGTAGTGTCTGCGAAACGATGGCCTACTTCAGTCGTTGCGACGCTCAAATACTCACACGCGAACCTAATCAACCGTTTTAAGGCTCTGTGGAAAGCTTCTCGGATGAGTACTCTGCTGTAGACCTGTCCGAGCGATCTGTTATGCAGAGTGGTAAAATAAAGAATTTAGGACTTTGTGTAGTCCCGATCAAGTACTTAATAGTACTCACAAGAAGCAATTTGTTGTGATAGTATGAATTAAAGTCTGAATTCTTTTCTTATCGCCCTGCACATTAAACTTTCTAATATTAATTCGTTTAATAGTTAAGAAATCTATCACTAGACTGCGGGGGTTTATGCAACTTTCATTCGCCCAAGAAGTTCCAAAGCAACTAGAATTATGTTTGTTACTTGGTTTGAAGTTTCGAATCGTTTTCATAAAATCTATAAAAATTCACAGTCTATGTACACTATCCAGTTATCAGTAGTATTATTTCATTTCCCTTTCTGATCTGTAATTCCCTCTTCCTATTTCATTTCGAACCTCGCCTGTCTCAAATAATCGTGCACGTGTCCACTGAAGGAATTCAGTACGCTTTATTAGTGATATTTCTCACGATCAAGAGAAGTTCGATTATGATCCATGGGGACCTTGGTAGAGCAACCTCCGGGTTAAGAGAGCGATCGATCACGTCCAGCCACGACCAATGAAAACTATACTTTCTCGACTAGTCCGCAACTGTGTCGGGTCAGTGGAGGAACCACGGGTCCAGATCGACCCAAAACACGTCCGAGAGCGGTTCTTGTAACCTGTACGTCCACTACACTAGACGAACGGCGCCTCGGCTGTCGAGCAGTAACGAGTTATCGATATGTTATCAATAATTTTGTTTACCAAGAAACGTTTATCAATATACTATTAGATGAAATCAAATTTGATTCGTTCGTAATCATGATTCTCGATTATTAATCAATATTTTCTAATTTTATTCGTATTTTCTATTTCCATTTTTTAAGTTTCTATCATTTTTTCCCTTCTTCGACATTTTCAGGGATAAAAACGTTTTAATCACTGTAACTGGAAAGGGAATGATACAGCAAGTGGTTCATTTCCGCGTAGCAGGTGTTGTTATCATGAATCGAAGGAGACGAATGGTACAGATAGAAATACCAACGCGGTTCATGATTATAAACAACAAATGATAGCTAAAAGAGCCGTCTATATTGAAATTTACACCGAGAACGAAGCTTAATCCAATTCTAAACAAAACAATCGATATATTATATTATTGATACATCGATAACAATTGTATACAATATTGATGAATATAATTTTTGGATATCCTATCGATAATCATATCGTCAAACGCATCTCCACTGTCGAGGCGTTTGACTCGCCCGTGCACGGTGTGTTTACCAATTGTAAATGTAAGAAGCAATCAAATATAAGTGTCACTGATACGGCCGAGTGTCGCCCGGAGGTATGCGGAGTTTCTTTTCCCGTTTTCGCCACACACAGCGCAGCCGGAGAACGGGTCACCGATGGCCGCACGGTGGCCGCAAGTGTGAAACAACCTCTCTGTTAAATAAAAAGGAACGGAGATCAAGAAGAGAAGTGAGAGAAGGAAGAAGAAGAAAAGAGGAACGTGTACACGGGCAGACAGAGCCTGATGGAATGCTGGACGCTGAAAGGTGTAACGGAACCTGTTCTACTCCCAACACGTCCCACGCACCACGCAAGGTCAATACATCGATCCTCGTTCACGACACGATCACCGATACGGCACAGATTCCAGCAATCATTTTTCCATCTTTCCTACCGTGGAACACCGCCGTGTACGACTTACCACACGCGAGAGTTATATCAGGGTCGGTTAAATTCTCTGAACCGAACTTTTCCTCTGGTTTTATACACTTCAGAGAAATCTTCTGAAAATATAAACTCGATCAGTTTTCGATTACAGGTCTCGTAGAAAGTAAAAGGCTGCGTAGAAACAGTGGCGGCTCGAGTCAAGTGGGGGCCCCAAGCACGTGGAGGACGTGAAATTTAAAACTGTCAAAGAATTTGCGAATATCGATATTTTAAGTTGGAGGGAAAATTTTGTTATGTTTTAAATAAGCAGGTAATTCTGTTTGTAAATGAAAAATACATGTTGCTGATGAGTCGTTGAATAATATTTTAAACTATGTCATTGGATGATATTAAACATATATTTTGAGTTTTAGCTTTTGCTTCTCACAATCGATACAGACAATTTTTATTTTATATAAAGATTCGAAGTCAACTGATAAGAATAATGGACGTCGTTACTGTTCGCTCGTTCATCGTCTCAACTATTCAGAAAATGATTCAGCAAAATACTACACGATGCGGATCGAGTGTAAGACACGCCGCTCGATCTCCCACTTGGTCTCGCGTAGATAAGGACGACTATGCAAATGTACAATACATTGTCCGGTTAATATTTAACTGACCCTCGCACTTCACGGCGATTAGGCGATAACTCGTTTGCTTGTAAGAGAAGCGACAGGCCTTTTCAACGTGTTTCTTCAGGGACTGGTTGGGAACGTGTGAATGATAGCAGATACTAGTCCACGGGAAAGCAATTATTTCTCTTTGTTTCGGAGCTCCATTCTCGACTTGATTGAACTGTTGCTGAATTCGGTCGCCGATCGAAGACTCCGCTTTCAAACGGCGAACTTACACAGAGCAGTTTGTTTAAACACGCGCAGCCGTATTACAGTAAAAATGAATTTGTCACTCGTATATGTTACGTATGATCGACGAGAATGAAGAAACACATTCCACACGTCTGGCATTTTCTATCGTCCGAATCTTTTAATGAATTAGTTTCACATTCAACTTTGTGCATTGTACCAGTTTTCAATCAGATCTAAATAAGGAATTCGTGTTATATGTGTGTACAGTGTACATCTGGTGAGACAGTCGAGGTAATCAATTCGGAACCGGTAAGATTTCATTCTACCGATATTTCAAAAATGTTGTTGGTTAACGAGATTTATTAATTATACAGTAGTAATGTAAATGGTAAGTACGTAACTCAGCATCGAGATGTTCTCAACTCTGAAGGTTCACAAAATTAAGACTAACAACAAAATCAGAAGCAGAAGCTGCAGCAGAGTGCAGCCACACTTCAGAAAGTCAGCAGGCCTTCTTGTAACCAACGACAGCTATGCAATAATAATTCCAGCAGCAGCAAGGATAAGTTAGAAATTGCTCGTAGCGTTACAGGCAACATTCATCAACATCCATTCCCCGTGTCTCAGTGGTACAACCTCGAAAATCGTTTCCCCTGTTGCGCAGAGAACCTTTCGATCAGGAATTACACGTTCGCTGCGTATGTATACACGTGTCCCGCATTAAACCACGATATAGCGTATTAAACACACACGTGGGGTGGAAGCGGGAGAGAGAAAGAGAGTGAAAAAAAAACGTGGCAGGAACAAGAATTCCCAAGAGTTTATTACAGTTTCCTAGACACGGTTGTTGCGCGTCGTGCCCGACTGTTTATAAAGTTGCTTATTGAATCGCACGCCGAGGCGAGCGGTATGCTGAATACAGGTTTCGCGTCGTGGAAAGAAAGGCGAACACTGGCCAACTGGTTTACCGGGTGAGGTATGCGGAAAATAAGGCCAAATAATAAAGAGTAAAAGAAACATCGAAGCGTTCGGGATCAACCGATCGACGCCGATACTCTTTGCCCTGAAACAGGCCAAAGAACCGAGAGAACGCGTGATCCACGTAAATTTGCGTCGGCGTGTACGTTTTAAGCTTTAGGGAGGTAGACTCGTTTTCCCAGGATTCCAGAGTAATTTGCATTACTCGGAAGCATAAAGCATGCTGCCGAATAATGCAAATAAAAATAGGAAAGGGCCTAGCCGATTAAGATGGTCAAAGCTGCCGTCAGAGGTTTTTCAATGACTATCGAACTACTCGAAAACTGACCAAGAAAAACTCCTCCGAGTAAAATTTCAGGTCTCTAGCTTCCCGCGAAAATAATTACAGGCTAAATTAGATTTTGCGATCTTCCATGCATTTCCCGGTGTCTGATGCGTTCTAAAATTCTGAAAAAAATGATCTTCCGCAAGAGAAATTCTGTGATCCTGTCTATTGCGTCTGAACGGGCTCTAAGGGTAAATCGGGGGTGGCTGGGAGCAGGAACTGACGCGTGAATACGTCAAATATCGACAGTCGATATTTAGAGGACAGAAACCCGTCTCCAGAACTGCGGACGAGTTTTGCCGCGTGTCTTCGTTCGGAAGATACTTCCTTGTTAAAAAGCGACAGTGCCACGGTCGATTTCTACTCATTTGAATACAGATATCTACACCCGGCTTGTCCATTTACAGGCTCTCAGCGATTTAGCTGAACATTCCTTTCCTCTCAGACGACCATTGCTTATCGGGTAAAATAGCTCGGATAAAATCAAACGGCCATTGTCCTCCCAGGATGCCAACCGGTAACAATTGCGGCGAACAGTTTGTTCGTGAAACGAGGATACCGGTGATCATGCACCGATCTGACCTACATATTAATCGCAGGACCGGTGCCGCTGCACAACGAACGTGCTTAGAAACTGTTACCACGGTTATTACTATGAAAGTCGTAATACTAGTTTGACTTTCAAATTTTAGCATATGCGCCTAGGACAGCGTTCGAGCCGAATCTGGCGAAACATTCGTTTGAAACCTTGCATTTTACCAATCACGTCGTTTCATCGCAGATTTGACAATTCTCGTAGGCGTCATAGATCGCAATGATCTACAGTACCACGATTCATTATGTCTCATAAAAATCATTTATAGATGTTAGTCACAAGAGTAATTTTGCATATGCGTCTTCTTTCTGCATTTGCGCACATTCCGAGATCTGACGGCGTGTCATTCCTAAAAATAGTCCCGGGATTCCTTGAGCAGGCCGCACTCTCTTATGGCAGCTTTCTCGAATCCTCCCTCTCGAATAACCTCCGCACCGACATTGGGTTGCCGAGCAGGGAGTTCCCGAGCGGTTAGCCGTCTAAATATTACCAACTCCAGACGTAGTTTAACTTTGCTCATTCAACTTTCAATCTTAATTAATGCACTTCACCGTCCGCAACGCGGGGAAGAACAAGTATGAAAATACTTACCTGTAGACTATACAAATGTGTCTAATTGTAAGTAAATTCAGTAACTAGCGATTCTTCTCTCTTCGAAAAGTTGAAGCTCCGGAAAAGTAACAGCCCTGGTCGGAAGTAACCGGCGGTGTTGCGCAATCGTACCCGGCTTTTGTTTCCACCG
Organism: Lasioglossum morio; assembly: GCA_916610235.2. Classification (NCBI taxonomy): domain Eukaryota; kingdom Metazoa; phylum Arthropoda; class Insecta; order Hymenoptera; family Halictidae; genus Lasioglossum; species Lasioglossum morio. Next base: position 2,739,822 of record OU744334.1, on the reverse strand, counting down.
TGTAAACGACCGTGTAATTATCCTCGCGGAAGCAAGAGCGCGTGTAATTCTTTAATAAATTCGTCGCGGCGAAGGTTGTCTGATAAATGATAGCAGGGTTTCGCGCGGAGCTCGAGAAAAATACTTCTCGCCGTGGTGGATGTCTGAGAAATTGAATATCTCCGGAGATGTTCGAAATGCTTTTGCTGTCGGAACACCGTTGGCGCGATCTCGATCGAAATCGAAAAATAATTGTCGTCGAACGTTCACGCCGCGAAAGTCTTTCTTCCATGCTCTGGTTGATACACTATACAGAGATACAATTAATTAACGTCGATTTCGAAAGCGAACAACACGGCTTTCGGTCTCACTTCGGAAATTTTACTTTCACGATTAATTATCTGCGTCTGGGATCCCCGTGTGCCGGACATTCTTTTCCGAACGCGAGCACGCTGAACGACGAACTCTGCCGACGAATTTTGAAATTGCACCGTGAAGATGGTGATTCAAAATTCCAGGAAATGTGAAGGGAATTTGTCGCGTGGTATAGTTGGAAACGAGAGTGATTAAACTATCCGAAGCTTCGAAACTTCGATTCTCATGGCTGTCGGAGTTTCTGAAAATCGAAGCTCCGAAATTCGAAGCGTATTTAAGATTTATCATAAGGGGCGGCATTTTAAAGAATTGACTGATACTGAGAAAATCTGTCGCACGGTTATGAAGTCGAGCATTCCGGTGAAAATTCGCGAGAGCCGGTACGGCGTGCGAGCTTATTGTGCCGGTCGCTTTCCATTCACAGGGCCATTCACACGCGGTGCAGCTTCCACGAAGAAGCCGCTGGAAGATCCTCGAGGCCCAACACCAAGATGCGCGTGTTGTTTTGGCAGGTGTACAGGTGGAACAGGCTCACTCGCTCACGCATACACGGACAATCTCGCACGGGAAAGCCGGTGAACGGTAAAGAACAGGTATTTAAATGAGAAACCGGATAGTCGATTCTACCTGGCTCGGTAGAGGACGCCACGTCCTCCTCGGCAAGTGCTTACGTGCCAGACGACTTCCAAGACCCGTTCCCGTCCTTCCCCCTCCATCATCCTCGCTTATTCATCGTCGCACAGGCTCCTGGAGCTGGTCCTTTCACTCGCTAACGTGTTCACTTGTTCACTCGCACGTCCCACTGGCTGCTTATTTACCTACCCACACCATGATTCAACGTGCCCTCTCGCTCGCCCCTTTTCTTCGTCTTCCTCGTTAGCATACGACTTCTCTCTCTCTCTCTCTCTCTCTCTCTCTCTCTCTCTCTCTCTCTCTCTCTCTCTCTCAGCCCGTCCCCGAGCTAGGCCCACGACCTCCCACTCCGTCCCGGAACGACTCGACGCTCCCACTCCATGGGGCCCAACTTGGTCCCCACCCTGACAACGAAACTGCATGAGTAAGTGTCAGAGCCACTCAGTACAGTTACCGACGGCCCGTACCGTGAACGATCGCCGTCCTCGTCGTCTTCGTTTGACATCGTCGTCCGGTTCGATCGTACCATGCGCTGCACTAGATAGACACATGCAGTCAGTAAGTGGCGGAACACTTGTTTCTTGCTCTCTTTCTCTCTCTCTCGATCATCTGCGCGCTCTCTATCTCTCTCTCTCTCTCTTCGCTGTTTCGTTCGGTCGCTCTCGGTCTCTTTCTTCCTTTCTGTTGAACGGACTTGGTCCCGGGGGACAGATTTCCTGTAACTCGCGTGCATCCTCGCTGTTCGCAGGTGTGCTCCGTATTCCGCGCGAATAAACGGACCTCTCTCAACAAACGTCCCACGAGTGTCGTAAACGAGTGCGAACGATTTCGATCCTACGCCGCAACCACTCCCGCGATAACGATCCCCGATGCGTCGTGCTGTCGACGCCTGGTTCCTCTTCTTAACTACTTGACTGAATCACGTCGTAGATCATTTTTAGCAACCTTCCGTTCTGCCCTCGGTTTAGAAAGTGTCCTCAGTGCGCCCAAGCTCCTCCGAAAGTGCTGCAATTTCTTGCTGCGAGATACACACCTAATCGCTATTTGTAAAGACAATTGAGCGTTCAATATCTAGCCCGACGACAGATAATCCGTCACCTTGAAATTACAAAAACAAATAGCTATTCAAAATTGATTCACCCTTTGCACTCGGAGCTGTTTTAACTGGAATTTTGGAATGGTTTTAACTATGATTTTTTAAATTTGATGGTTCAATGTTCAGTAATTGATTAGACACTGATATTTCTAAATGTGCAATTTATAGTGGTGCTTCAGGGGAGATAACCGAGTGCAAAGACTGAAAATGTTGAATTGAGAAGACTTGAGACTAGAAACAAATCGTTATTTACAATGATGATCGAGCTCCGCGTCTAACAACTCCGAAAAATTGTGCTAATAGATACCGAGCGCGACTCAGTTAGCGTAGGAGTCCCATTCATAAGTCGCAGAGGTCCGCTAGGAATCCTGAAAGTGCGAGAGAGAAGGAGAGACCGAGAGACAAGCAGAGGGAGGGAGAGAGGGTAGGCGATAGTGGGGGAAGAGGTCTCGGAAAGAGAGCAACCGAATAGCTGTTCCGATCGGTGGTCACAGGTGTAGTTCCATGAAGAAGTGACAGTGGTTTCGGATGTGTAAATGGAGGAGATCGCCACGATGACCGTTCCACCGACACTGCCGGCGAAGGCTCAGGCCCGGGATGCGAATCAGGTTGCCCGACAGACTGTGTCAATCCGGACTGTTTCCAATCCCCCCACATCCACTCTGAGCACCGGGGCCGGAGCAACGGTATTCGTCGGACTGGCCGCTCCTGGCGTTGATTCCTCGGCAGCCTGTAGGAGAAGAATCCCGGAAGTGCAATCCGCGAACGGCTACGGTAAGCAGACCAGCGTGAAGTCTACGGCTCCGAGCCAGCAGCTTCAGTCTCTTCCTCAGCAACAGCACCAGCAACAGCACCAGCAACAGGCTGCTCACGTGGTGAAGATCAAGATCAATCCGGATGGTGACAAAAACGGCCGAGTGATCTCTACTGTACGATTGACTCTGGACGAGAAGATCGGCCAGGAAACCGACGAGAAGTCGAACGGGACCGCGTGCGAACGTTTGAGCAAGCGTGACGGTGGTGTGGTCGTGAGTGCGACGAATCTGGTGAACGAGCAGCGTTGTGGAAGTGCCGGTGAAGGCTGTGTGAGGATCAGTGTCGGCAGCAACACCTTCGAGCGCAACAACAACAACCCCGTCAGCAATAACAACAATCACGATAAACACGACCGGAATAACACAGAGAAAGACATGGTGCACCGCGAGGACACCCTCAACTCCGGCAGCAACCGGTCGAACGCCTGTTTCTATTACAACTACCAGAGTCCGTTAACCGGGATGGTGATGTCCTCTGGCCAATGTTCTCCCAGCGACACCTTGGACAGCGGCACCTGCAGCGACCTCGACGGTACGCCTCCACCTTTACCCAAGAAGAAGAACGCTAGTAGCACCGTACTTCTGTCCAACGATCAACATAAACGCACCGGTAGTTTAACCAGCAGCGGCGCTGAAGTGGACAGCGACGATAACGAGAGCAACATCAGCTGCGATTCTCTGAACGCCGGAGACCTGACCGACTCGATAGTGGGTGGCAATGTGAACGGCATCGAGGCTGACCGGTCGATGGACTATCAGCACCTGGGAAACGGTGTGGAGGATCATAGCAAGGACACTGTTCTCACTTTGAACCGGCTCGACTTGTCGAATGGAACCGAGGAGACGGTGAACAAGGACGCCAAGATTGTCGCAGAGACACCGGAAGTCGAATTGAATTCTTGCTCGTCCGCAGACTCGCCCAGCGTCTCGCCGTCGCCTTCGGCCGCGTCCACATTGTCAAAAGCCTCGTCCACGCCGAGGATCAGAAGCCCTGAGCCTGGCTGCGAGCTAAACGGGAAATCTTTGTCTTCCTCGCCGGTGGTGCAGGAGTGTACCTACGAGGAGAGGAAGCAGGAGCAAGAGAGGAGGATAGTTCAGGAATCCGTGAACACCGGCGACGCCGACACCACCGTGAATCCTCTGACCGGCAAGAAGTACGTGTACGAGTACGACAGGTTCTACAAGTTTCACGTGAACGAGCTCAAGGGGAACAATAAGGACGCGAGCAGGGGAACGGTGTTGGGGGATAAGGACACCGACGAATGTTTTGCCGGGTACAAGATCCTCGATAAGGAAGCCATACGCAGTGCCAAGGGAACTGTGCGCGGTGTCAAAAACAGGGTGCGAGCCGGCATCGCGACGTTTCTACAGAAACCATCCTCACAGGTCGGTGCACACGATTTTCTAGCCTCTTCCTAAATACCATCGTGCTCACTCACACAATGCGTCCAGTAATTTTTAAGATTCGATCCCGCCATATCTCGGGATCCCGTCATCTATTCCCTACCTGACAAACTTTCATTTCATTTAGTGGGGAAATAACTATGACAGTTGTTTGTAAACAATATTTCGCTTGATGTTGATATTTGAGACAGTTGGTTCTTGTTGCACAACAATGCACCGAGTCACAACTCGCTCATTGTTGGTAAACGTTTTGCCCGAAATCAAGTCTGCGTGTTGGATCCACTACCGTATTCGCCTGAATTAGCTCCTTGCGACTTTTCTTTATTCCCGAAATTGAGACTGAAGTTGAAAGGATGCTATTTTGATGATATTCCGACTAGTCCATAAAGTGAGCTATAGAACACGCATTTTAATTGCTATTAACAAGTGTATCGAAGCGAGAGGAGAATATTTCGAATAAAAAATAACAAAAAAGAATCGGATAGCTTGTTTCATCGTTGTTTTTCAGCACCTGTCTTAAAAATTATTGGACGCACTGTGTATTCCAGGTGTATTGTAGCCTTAGCTCCGGCTCGCCGCCGAGGAATTCCTGTTGCGTGCCAATTAACGGCCGATCCTGCCCGCCTCGGAATTCTAAACAGCTCCGTTGCAATGCCGCACGGCCAAGCGAATGAAAACTTTAAATTAGCCGATGTTTATCAGCCGCGAGCGAGACCACGTATCACGAAACGCTATCCGCGCGTAGAGAACCGCGAGATCCACCACCGGCGTAAAAATACATGGGCCACGAGAGGGAAACGAGTTCAAAGAACCGCGAGAAAAGGCACGCGCGAGAACTTTTCTTGTTAAAGGGATTCCCGCGACTCCGATCGATGCCAGCGCGCTCCTGCTGCTTTGAGAACGAATTTTCATCTTCATTCTACAGTTTGACTTATCTCCGTGCCATTTTGCGCAACCTGTCGAATTTTTGTCGATAAGTATTATTGGAATTGCTGCAATTGAAATTCTCTCAATTCCAGGAATTAACATGTCCTTATTAACAAATGGACTCTTAGGCCACTTTCAAAGTAACGGCTCAATCGATCCTCTTCGGTAATTCGTTGAACAGCTCTCGCAGTTTTAATGAGTACACGGTATAAAATATTACAAAGATACTCTCGAAGCATGCACGAACAACTCTGTAAAGTTTCATGAAGTTACTTTACTTGGTTAGCCAGTAAAAAATTCCTAAAGTTGCACCCTCGCAGATATGTACATGAAAACCCTGAGAAAGTTCTGCGTTTGAATCTTACGTCGTAAACGAACGATAAGAATGATGCAACGATCATTGTTATCTAATGCCGCTTCCTGTTCCCCTGTGGCATTATTTAACCGATTTGCGCCGGTTATTCTCGCGTGGCTTTTTTCTTTTAATTGGTGACGCTCGGAGAGCGAGCTCGTTGCTTCCTCGTTTGCTGCAGTGTAACGCACTTTGAAGAATACGGCGAAGCATCCATTATTGAATCCAACGAGGAAGCCGCGAGTGTTCGAATGAATGAGCCTGCTGGTTACGTTGCCGGAGCGAGTACATTTTTAATGCTCTGTAATTATTTTGTTTACTTTACCAGCGCGTCTTCCGGAACCTGGAACATCTCCGGATAACGAGGCATCGTTACAGACTTCGTTAAAGAACTTCAATTTTTCGATAATTATTCCACGTTCCACGATTTTAACACTGTTTAGTTCGTTATTTTACACAGCATCCATTTAGCTGTTTTGCAACATTTCCACTGATTCACTCAGATGTATAGTATTAAATAACCGGTGGCTTGTTATCAGCAAATTGTTTCGGTTAGTAACAGTAGCCTCTGTATAAAGCCTGTTAAACAATGTCGCGAGAACACGATACTGCGATCGACGGTTTCGAATAACAACGCGCGTATTTTACGTGAAATTTTATTAACCAATGGAGTAATAATCGTCACGAGTTTAACGAATGTACGAAACAAAGCGTGTCACGCTCGATTCTGTACCACCTGTGAATTATAAAGCACTCCGAGATTCATGCACGTCGATTCAGGCACAATGAGCCGTGCGGTCTCGATCATAAAACAACGTGTATAATAATTATGATTGGGAACTAATCGTACATTTGGAGATGTTACTGGAATGATTTTGATGAAATATTCAGCGTGTGTACAACTACCACACATCTACGAAACGCATGTTTTAAATTATCATTGCGAGCTCTAATAAAAAAGTTTTAAAAAGTGTCTTTTCTATTTTCTCATGTAACTCTTAGCAAGTGCAATTTCTTCGAAATCTTTCTTGCATGCCATTTAATAAACCGATTCTTCTAATGTTTTAAAAAAAGTCAGGTCGATTGGTCCGATTATGAAAAAGTTATGTGAGTCAGTGTATACACTCTCCTAATTAGACAGCGCGTTCACAAAATGCGTTCTTCGTTCTACGGTTTAGAAAGTAAGACGCCGCGGGTGGGTATATACAGCGTAGCACAAGAAACAGTTCCACGGTGAAATGTCACACGATTCATAATTAATCCGCGATAACATTCCGAGCTACAGGAACGGCGGAACTTTTCCAGCATTTTCCGTTCCGCTGTATCGAAATGCTACTGACCAAGATATCGCGACTGGGAGAGGGTGGTGAAAGGCATTCCCAAAGGTCAGAAGGGTATGGTGTCGAAAAATCAGTCGATAGTTGGTCCAGATTCGCGAGTTCCGGAAAAACGAGTCCTCGCTCAGTCGTTTCCGCGTCGTCGACTATTAATTTCGAACATCCATGTCTCAGAATTCATGAAGTAGGAACAATGAAGTAATAAACGGTGAGACAATAGTCCTTGCCCGTCACCGAGACGCTAGCATGCGCAATCTGGCAAGCTCGCGTGAACCCTAGCGTCGATTTGTAATGCTAATCAACGTCTGACACCGAGACCGGCTGATCGCACAGTTAGCCACAGCTGTAGGAAGCAATAAAATTCATGCCTCTGTTAATTATACGTTATCAATTACAGAAATAACGGTTCTGGATGTTCTTGGGGTCGTAGAAACTGATTTTAAGAAGACGAAACAAATTATTCCGTTTCCTAAATCAAGTACGCTGACACTGTGCGAATCTTCTTCAAAGATGGTCTTGCCCCCAATGTGGGCGATATAGAAACATTTTTTCTTCGATGTTTAGCGTGTCAATATATGATTTCTCCTCTATGGAAATCATTAAGGGAAGAAATAATGTTCAATTTAGTTTCTCTTTCTTGCAATCGATGCAAAATAAAAATGTTCCACATTAATTGTGGAAAGCTAAGATAAAATAAAAATTGATTTTATCCCTTCATGATTTTCTTACTTTAAAAACAGCATTAAAATATTTTAAATCTTGTACCGTGTTATATTTCGCCAACCAATTTTTTCGTAAACGCATAAATATCCGCATCTACTCATCACCTTCGAAGTTTTAAAATCTTTGACCTTCCAAGGAAAGTCTTATCAAGACTTTTTTTTTATTTTGAGCATTTTGAAACCCTACTAGGTTTATTTTGCTTTACATGAATAATATAAGTAAATACAGTAATGTGGAATACAGGAATAATACAAAAAGAATTTTCTAATAATACAAGTGAGTATAACAGTAATGTCCTTTAGCGCTAAATACGTTGGTTACAATTTTGGAAAAAGGAGTGGATGCTAACACAAGCTTTGATATTTGGTTTTGCTATAATTGTGTCTGTATTAACGGGCAGTTGGAGGCCCATACTGAGTAGGGAATTTGTTAGTTTCCGTCTTTGTGAGTTATACAATTCGCATTTCCATAGTATGTGATCAAAGGTTTCACAACCCCGATTGCATTTACATTGACCATCATTCATAATACCTACCCGCTCTAGTGAAGCAGCTAGGTTATAGTGATCGGAACGCATTCTGTTGACTGTGACAATTAAACTTCTCTCTAGTTTTAAATGGGCGAACCAGGGTACTGAGCTTTCTTTGAAGCTCTCAAGCTTTCAAGAAAGAAAAGCTATCAAGACTATTTGACTGAAATGTCGCAGAGTTTTGGTGTTTTTCGTTCGTTGCTCGACGAACAACGTTTCGAACAGAGTCGAATCGAGGAACGGCTGCTAGTTGTGCTCGACGGGTTTGCTCGTCCGGTGCACTTGACTCTCGGAGCTGGTGAAAAGCGTTAGATGTACAGTTAGATCACCTCTTGTCCGACGGTGGGCGATCGGTTTGGATCGACGTCGACCTGCGTCGATCGATGACGTCTCATCGTCGTCCTCGTGTTGCACCGTTTCCGGTGTTGCCATGCGGGAGCGTGCCGCGTCGGCGAATCGTATCGTCGATGCAGAACGAATCGACATAACGGTAGATCCGATAAAGCGATATTACGGCAACGAGCAGGAGAGCGTGCTCGGTGTCCCTAGCAGGAAACCGGTCGTCCTCATCTAACATATTTTTCCTCTTCGTCTTCCGCGACCTTCCCTACTTCCGAATTGTAAAAAGAAATCAAAACACGGAGGTGGGACCGGAAATTGAAAGTCAACGAAGCCAATAATGTCAATTTTCGATTTTACAACTAAAATTTATTCTTTCACGAAATATGCTTTCATCAACACGTTTCTCTGAAAATGAACAAATAAAAGCTCGCAAGATAATCATTCTGCTAATTAACAGGGCTGAATTTGGTAATGTTTTCCTCAAAAACTGCACAGCTTTATTTAAAAAATGTTCTCGCGTGAAAAATGCTTTGTTATAAGGAATAGTAAAATGTTGAAAAAGGAATTCCCAAGCCTGTTCATCTAATTCTTTATATGTAGAAGGAAAAGCATGGTGATCCCATTGATAACCGTCGTAGCTAATTTCTCTTTAGTTAATTAAACTTTTCAGTGAGAAGTAGATCGACGCATTACGCCGCGAAGGCATTGCTCTCGTTATCGATTGACTGCCACGTTTGTATAACTAGGTCCGAAGCTCGATTGGCAGCCATCGATATATTCCTTCGATAAACGTCACGGTTACTTAACCCGAATGTAGAACACTTTGATAGACGTTTCCCATAAAACTGTTTAATAAATGCTTGGGAGGTAAGGTCGATGAACGGGGAGGATCTCGACGAATCCGTCCTCGAAACGGGAAAAGGGAGAAAGGATGGGCGAGGCTGCTGCGAAACTCTAGAGGGTATCTCGGTCTGGAACATTGAATAAAGAAATTCCTTCTTATTACTCATGCTTCAAGTCTGTGCTTTCAAATAATGCCTGCAAAAGGTTTTCTTTCGATTCGTAAAAATAACCAAGTTATGTTTTATTATTTCGAAAACGAAAAAATCAAAACTTTTTTTTAGGGAAAACATTTGAATCAATCTTTAAAAATATTTGGTTAATATTATTCAATGATATCATTTCCATTATTTGTAAAAACTTGTTTTTCATTCACAAGCAAAATTACCTGCTTATTTCAAATAGGACAGAACTTTCCCTGCAACCTAATCCTATTATGTTTTATTCATTTGTGAGTTGACACTGTGAGCCTCTTGAATGTCTTCTCGACATCTGGATCACCGAGCAGGATTAGATCTCGGCTAGGGGAAAATTAGTTTTTTCGCGTCTCCTGAGAAAGGACTCGTTCCCATCTTTCGCTGTTAGAAAGTTTCCAGACGCGTCGCAATACCGCGCATTCCTTTACGATTCATAAAGACGCCGAATAAACTGCCATTATCTCGGCTCCCCTGTGTTCACGCACGGGGAATTTGCATTTAACAGAGCGAAGATCGCGGCGTCGCCCTCCCCCCTTCTACTCATTCTCATTTCGTATCGCACGCGTGAGCGACGAATTGAAGTTTCGTGGAAATCTTCCTGCGGAATATTTCTGTCGTAAAAGTCACGAATTTTTCTCGAGACTAATATTGGTGGAGAATTTAACGTAAAAAAATTGAGTGACGCATCCTTCCAGCGATCTGTAATAGTATTTCGTGGATATGTCGTGTCCCGAAATTCGAAAAAACTACACTTAATTAAAAAGCCCATTGGAACTACTGGCACGGAAATTCACATTAAAAATTCCGTTCGCGTTACTCGGTATTCCATTTGCGAGGAGAACAGAACCGTTTCCCGTAGCTTTCCCGCGGGAAAAAATTGCACTGGAAAAACGTTCTACCGCTTCGAATTAATTATCCGTCGTTTTCCGGAAGAATCGTATCGGTCTCCCCGTTCTTACTTAATTAGCGATTCTGTCGCTGGTCGAACGCGGCGCCTATTTCACTTACGCGCAGTTAATATACATGAGCTTCGGTTTTTCGCTACGTTTTGTTTAACGAAGCGAGTCGTTCCTCGATGAATTTCCAACGACATGCTTTCACTGGTGATTATTCCTTGCCGTAGGTGTACTCGCGATCTAGGTACCAATTCATTCGAAGTCCCTAATTCATTGGAATAATCTGCATTACGCTCAAATTTTTTCATCTTCATTGGTCATCAAGGTCACCTTTGTTTTTTAAGGTAAATATTTTGAAGACATAATATTATTGTTTATGTCAAGACGAGTTCAACGGCCTGGTATTTATTATGACCTTGACACGACCTTCAACCCAGAAATGCGAAATCGATGACATGTATCAATCATTAATTCGTCAAAGCCTTTCGAATCATAAATAAAATACCGAATCGTTGATTATCTTCAAATATTAAAACCCACAAATATAACGATTACTTAAATGTGTACCATACACTTAGGTGAAGAAACTTCTATAAAACAAAAATTTATTTAATTTATCCCAGTGCTTTGCGGATACATGAATGAGAAAACGAATTGTGTCCAATTTCTTTGTTCTCAAATTATCTGCATCGTCCAAATTCGAGTCGTAACGAGCACGTGTCGACACGTGAAAACACGAGTGGAAATGGTAAGGCGTTAATTGGCGGCGGCGTGGCTCGGGGAATGCCGAATTCACGGTGGAAAGTCGCGCTTTCATAAGCGCGGTTCAATTATTTATGCACGAACGAGCGCGGTCGGCGTGCCGTAGAAATGTCAACGACGCCGTGAATGGAAAGTGGCAGGCGTCCATTGTCGTTGCAGTCGAGGCCGGCCATGGAATCGTTTCTTTCGCACGAGAGCGGATTGGCGAAGGCTCGACTAGGCTCGTTCTCCATGCACCGTGGGCAGAGCAATTACCGTGGTTCTTCCATACGCGAGGACGACGAAGACGAAGTCGCTCTGTCAAGGATGCGGCTCTGCCCCGATGCAGAACAGAGATTCGCATTCCTCGTTGGCGCGAACGGTGCCGCGATTTTCCACGACGCGTCGCGCCATACCGTTCCGATTTTCCCTCGACGAGTTTCCCCCAACCGATTACGCGCCGCGCCGTGGGAATTCTTAATTAATCGCGCGCCGCTCGAATTTGCATTCACGGTAAAGTCACGGTCTCGTGGGAACCAGCTGCGAAACGCGCCACGCTTCCACGAAGTGACGCAAGGGTAATGATGCAGCGCGCCTCGGAGGCTGATCATTAGGCACTGGACTGACTGAAGGGACGAGGCCCGTTGCCAGCCCATCTTTCGAACAACGATCGGCATTCGCTCGTCCTTTTCATGGGATGATCGCGCTACGATTAATAACGCGCACCTGTCGACCAGCTGATCTCCGCTACAATGTTTACATTGTTACTATTTATTTCCGCAATATATCAGACGATCCGCATAAGTTCGTGCCTGGTTTTCATAAATTTCGCGAACTGTACTGCACTGCAAATTCTTTTCTAATTGTAGGAAAGAATGGTGACTACATAATTGTAAGGAATAGCCGTATTTATTATAAGCAATCGTTGACAGACGTGTTTGTTACGGGCGCGTTCGTTTCGATCTGTCTTTTTTTTTTTTTTAATTCGTTGGCGATCGTAATTTTACAATTCTGTTGTTATTTTCGATTTTCTACTTTTATAAATTTCACTATATATATATATAGGGTTGTCTGCTAATACGTATACATACATACATTCAACCGTATATAATTGAGTAATAAAGCTGTATTATTTCAAATTTAATCATTGAATTTGATTTTCAAATCGGGCACGGACTTATGCAATCATCTAATATGTCTTTCACCTTCGTCAGTGGTTAAGGTCCCCAAAAATGCATGGAGCTATTACTTCAAAGGTCATGGAATTACGAAGAGTTACAAGTTCAAGGGTCACGGAGTTTTCAAAGGATTCGTTGCCGATGCGGTGTCATCTTCATCGTATAATGCCAAATAACAGAGTGAGTTTAAACTTGTGTTATTAGAAAGTTCCAAGACGGTGAAATTAGAGGGAACGACTTGAATATCCAATGTCACGTTGCCCTGCATTTTCCGCAAGATTCCACGGCGTAACTAGGTTCACGACCACAAATTGGTCCTCGTGGCTGAGCAGAGTTTTCCAAGTCAATCGCGAGAACGTAGCAGATCCGCGCAGAAATACTCCACTGCGTGTACGTACGTTAATTTATCTTTAAAATGCAATCACCCGAGGAGTCGAGACGGTCCAATTAATCAGGGTACTCAATTACATAATCACTAGACTGCGGATGCTGTATGCAACATAAAAAATGTTCGCATTGATATATGTTATACATGATTGATTTTGATAATTATTATTAATGGTTGAACCACCGGACGTGACACAGGACACAGGAGCTAAATAAAGATTGTATTGTCCTTTCAATCATCCCATCAAACTGAAACTAATACATTCATGTCCATAAATATTTTTAACATGTCCATTGCTCTAAATTGTGCCTGTTCGCTTTTATAATAAATGCATAAAATCCGGAGATTAATGATCACACCTATAAATATTCCGAGCGACGCGTTCGCGACTCGAATAATGCAAATTCGAATAAGAGATGTTATTGTAACAGGCTTTCTCTGTTAATTGAAGGAGACAGACACCGCGCTAGTGTAGAGAACAGTACATATCTCGATCAGTGTACTGCAGGTTTACGACCGCAAGGCCTCAGCATCGCGGGCTCACCTATATTTTCTCGATCTCGATGCCGGAGACCGTGTCGCTGCGTTCCCGTTACGACTTTCCGAAGGTCCAGCGTTTCCGTTATAGATTTGATGAACCGGTTTGCTCGTGGCAGTCGGATTCCCGAAATTTTGGGTTACCAGTGTTGGCCCGCTTAAGCTCGCGCACCTGTGTTATGTAGTTCGTCATTGAATAACGGTACGCGAACGAATCTCCTCGGCTTACTTTCTTGCGGCCCTGGTCCGGCCGATTCAGAGCCGATGCAGATCCCTATGCATTTCTGCATACTATAGGAACAGAAATTCGTTTTCAAATTTTCGTAGAAAATTTTCAATCGAACACATTCCGTGCCGAGCTGTTTTTGCTCGACAATTAAACAACCTGTGTGCTTTGTTCAATGTGATATAATTTCCATTATTTGTATATATAAACTTTATTTTGTTTCCCTTGGGATTACAAATCCTTATACAATTCCTCTTTTCCTTTCGCTGCTCTTACAAATTTAACCTTAATTCTAACTTATCTACTATCTTATACCTACTTAACCTATAGCTATTTATTGAAACTCGTGTGCTTTGTTCTATACTGCATTTTTAATAATGCCACTTTCTTTCGGTGAAAATATATACTACAGTCTTGAATTTGTTATAAAAGATATGTTTCTAGCGCATTAAATAAATATGTCACGGTGGTACGCGGTAAAACTGAGAGATTGAAAACATTGTCGGTCGAAGACCTCGAAATTAATTTTTTTTTTTATTAAGCTATGAAACCCCACATGGGATTATTAGCAGCATACACGTGGCTGTGCATGCTAACCTTACAAGGACATCTTATAAACTAGAATTGAACAATATAATGAACATTTTTTAGTACAATATTAATATTAGAGATATAAGCAGTGGGACTTCAGGAATGTATGTATATAAAATAGGGGTCAAAGAGCTCGAAATTAATTAATGTCGTTGGAAAGCCGTAAAAGAAAGTAACAATCATCGAACTGTACAGTCTTTCACGAAACCCTGCGGAGCCTCCCGACCGAATATCCACGACAGTAACGGATAGCATAACTTTCGTGTTGCGTCGCTCGCTCGCAGGGTTAAGAACGATGCTTCTTTCGGTGTCCACGGTTTCCGACTGCGGCTCGGTTGGCGTAAAAATATTAACCGATGCATCCAGTCGTAGCCGTAACCGTAACCGTAATCACACACGGCAAAAAAGAACGTTTCCTTCGTTTCGAGGCCTTCGACCGTAACAGTTGTTCCTATCGCGGAGAACGGAGTCTTCGCTCCGATCATCGGAACACATTCGTTGCTACAGCAATTCGCTACGGTCTGCGGATATTTATGTGAGTTTTTCTTTTCTTGAACTTCACGGTTACATTTCTACATCGTCAGATATATTCTCTGCATCCCAAATTTTCCGAGAGAATATATTTGGTCGTTCGGAAAATCGTTCCGGTTTCTTAAGGGAAAATGAAAGCCAATCTGTTACCATTTCTTATTCAGTAGAGCGGAGACGAAATATGTTTCGATTATTTTGTTCGTGAGACAGATTACACAGTTCGGAAATAAAATAGAGAAAACATTTCGGACGACGAAGGGTTGACAGAAGGAGGAGTCGCGCATCAGCCAGGAAAGAAGACGAGAGAAGCGAACTCGGAGAGAAGGTTGAATCCAAGAGGAGGTTAAAACTGTTGGTCGCCGTTGCTGTCGCCATGGTGGCCTCTTTGACCCGCTTTCTCTTTTCCCACCCGATTTGTCTCGCGGACATGCCTATCGCGTTTTCTTTAACCGGGAAATTCACGATGCCGGTCTGGACACCTGCCGCGCACCTCGCCGACCCCTCGCGCCGATTCCTCGGCGTCCTCGACGGAGAGGAATTACAAGAACGAAAAGGCGGAAGCCATCGTGGACAAGTGGGTCGACGGCAACTCGCACGATTCCGATTATTGGCTAGCTTGTTCGCCGGTTCATTCAACCTTTGCCAGCAACGCCGGTTACATTGCGTCGCGTCGCAGCGAGCGAGCACTTTCGAAAATTGTTCGGTAAGAAACGCATCAACCGGAGAGCCGTACAACGCGAATAAATTTACGTTACAATGATCGGCTGAGCACGCACCGCAACCCACCAAGAAATCGCTCTTTCGCGATCGATACGCGCCACGCTTTTTTTTCGCGTCGACTACGTGCCGATCGATTCTGTAAAGAATCGATAGCTTTTCACATTCTTTGTCGATGACAACTAGACTGCGGATTTTTATGCATTTATGAAGAAGCTGGTTGGGTGAAATATAAGAACGTTGTAATGTTGCTTTTAATGTAACGAAGTCGTTAAGGGACGAAATCAATTTTTACGTTATTCCTGCTTCCTACATTTGGTGCGAAACATTTTTATTTCGCATAAACATTTGCAGTCTAATTCTAACGGTTCGTGAGCATTACAAATTGTTTAATCCAAGATCAGATGAAAGGGTGATGATTAGCGAATAGTTGGACAAACAGCTTGAATGAGTTAGATTCGTGTAATTGGACTACCCGCGATGGTACCTCATCCCCCGAAGCAGACGAATTCTCGCTTTGCTGCGTAGTCAGCTCTTTCACGTAATATCCATTAATTTTACAACTGGCTCATTCCAGACAGCACTTACCGAGAGTTTATTAATAGATTCGCGAATGACTTTGCTATCTCGAAAAGGAGGTTAATCATTTTGAAATAATTATCTCAAAAAAGAGACGGTTGAATTACGTGAATCGGCATGACTCCAGAATTTTCTTAGAAATCAGCTGTTAACCACAGGCTTGGGTGAGACTGATTAAACGATCAGAAAATGTACATGCACTTAATAATTTACGATTGTGACAATGCGAAAACCTACAGTTTCACGTAACTTCTGCGAAGCGTCTGTACGCCGAGGCACGGTGATTTCGATAATGGTAAGTAGCACGAGACATTGGCAACAGATGAATCTCGGCTGTATCGGCTGCAGTTGCATATTCTCTCCGATCGACCCAGCAACGGCCGTTACGACAGCGATAAGTCGTGACGAACGCCGCGAACTAAATTGTAATTCCCATCGACCCGGTTTTCGTTTCCAGAACACGCAGGCGACCGTGCGGGCTTACAAAGAGCATTCGAATCTTTATTTGCCCGCTAGCCAAATAAGCATCGCGGTGAAATAGAACATGAAGCGCGACATCCCGCCTTCTACCCATAAATTCCTGATCTTGAGTTCGATCATTTTTCATACTACTTCGTTTAAACTGCCGTTGCTTTCGATGCAACTACCGAGCGGACATACTCGACCTACACAAATCAGCATTGAGTCCAAAATTTGATTTAGGGAAACTATCAAAACCAAAGTACAATCTGTTATAGACAATAAAAAGTTACACGTGAATTAAACACATATTTTGTGTGTATGGCCACTTTAAGTAGTGTGTATGTTTTGAAGAGTGGACAAAAATATTGGCAAAATTGTAGTGTTAGCAATGGGGATAATTTTGAAGAGGACAAGATAGAAGTTGATGCATAAATGACTTCATGTATCATCATGATGATAGTATGTCGACTTTGATCTGCTGGATCTTGATTTGGGACCGGCGTGCAGCGCAGCACGCAGCTCGATGGCCAAGAAATGATCGGGAAAGAAAGTTGCCGGTGGACGATGACGACGACGGGGGGACGGTGAAGTGGGTCGTGTTTCTGTCGCGTTTATCATCGATCGTTTCACCTTCTTCTCCGAGAGGTCGTCGCCGGGATCGAAGGGGGGCAGCCAATTGGGTTGCTCCCCCACGAGTGTCTTTGTGTGCGTGCTATCTTGCAAATTAGCCGAGCCGAAAATTTCTGCCGTGCGAAGTAACGCCGATGAAATCGGCGACATTAACTTGTGTGCGCGCGTGTATCATCTCCTCGATGACTTCACGAAGAAGATGATTGACACACCTTTTCTTAGCGAGCAGAAAATAAACTGCTGTTAACCCTTTGTACATTCTTTGAAGTCCTTTACTCGACGATGGAAATACGGAGGAGGTAGAAGATTCATTAGATTTCTTCGTGGAATTTTTATAAAAACTTGAGCGGTGCTCCCTGTAATAATCTTAGTTGAAAATCAAGAGTAAAAATATTTTTCTATTTACGGAAATAATTTTCTTCATAGTTGCAGCGCTTAAAAATTGTTTGAAGAAGACAATTAATATTCTTCGTGCGGCTACATTTATTTGAACGCTTAAATATTGATTGTTAATAAGCAGAATTTGTTAAGATCTTCATCACAAGTCTGGCTCGTTAAAATACGGGAAGGGGTTGATAAATGAATAGCTGAGAATTCATTTGTGAGCGCGTGCCTAATGAGAGACTCGATCGCAAGGATTTCGACGGAATAAAACTGCGATTCAGTGGAAAAAGTAAGCTATCCGTGTAAAGTTGATTTCTAAACTGTACACTCGCGTTTTTCAGGTCCAGGAGAAACGTCCGATTCGTGTCTAATAGGACGGTCGTTAAAAAACGAGAAGAGCGAAGGTTGCAATTCGAACGACCGATTGACCCTCGTCGAAAAGCGTTTGTACCGTTGACTTGCTGCTCTTCTGTTGGTCGATGACTACGGCTGATCGAAGCACCGATTTCGTCGACAATTTTATTATCACTAGACTGCAAAAATTTATGCAAAATAAAAATTGTTTGCATCAATTTCTTTCAATTTTTAATCGAGTTTATAAGTTGCAATACATCTTGAATTTTTCAAATCTTTCTTAAATCGCAACTATCCATTTTTCTCATAAACTTATTAATGCGAACGCCCGGATTCAAGGAGACCGTCACGTGACCCCCGTCAACAATGTTACGCCTCGAATTACGTTTAACTGTTCGTCGTTAGCACACGGTCTGCCTATCGAGGAGTTTTTAATTAAATTCTGCTGCCGGCGAAACGAACCGACTGGACTCCCTTTCCTGCCTTAATTCACCGTACACATTCCGAAACTGGATTATTCGACTATTAAGGTCCCGACGTTTTAATTACACGGGACCACGCCGGTTAATCGTTTGCGTACCACCGACACGCGCGTGCCTTTCGTTTGGCTAACCTGGTTTTATCGTGTCCATGCTCTACACATATTTTACGCGTAATGCCGAACAATTTCTTATGTAACCAACGAGGTTTATCTACGTGTGCACGCGTGTGCTGTAAAAAACAGGTGGAACATATATATATTTTCGTGAACACGTCAGACCGTGTTTAGGAATTCGCGTCGGTACATTTATGAGCTCGTAGAATGAACAGGGAAACGGCCAGTGCAATTTACTGCCTTCGAGAACCTGTGTAACACTATCCCACAAATAATATTAACAACCTCCGCGATGCTGCTCGCTCATTTTTCATTCACCCCGCTAATGGACCTTCCTCAACAATCTTTATAGAAACTCGAACTTTTTTGAAGATTGATTCTGTTCGATACGATCACTTGCGATCAATCTAATCGTTCATCAAGTCTGCCATAAAATCGACTGGTGCGATTGGCCCAACTAAAACGAAACAGAAAGAGAACAGACCAAAAGAGAGTTGAACAGCATTTAACAATCTACACGTTTCTATAGATAAAATTTCGAACATTTGATTTCATAGATGCTAAAATGCATTTCTGATTCATAATATTATAGCTGACGGACGACGTACTATATTATAATCTTGAGCCCATAAATAACGCAGAATTAGATTTTTCCAACTTTTCAGGCCAAACGCTCTACTTTGCGGCGTTCGAAAGTCAAAATTTCGGCGGAAAATTTCCGTTTCGTAAACAGGTCGATAAAATCGGCACTTAATGGTCGCGTCTGCGGTTTGATTAGGCTAAAACGAACTTAAAGAGTGAAATGTTTTCGCGTTGGTCTCTCCGGCGCTTAACTAAGACTGTAACTTTCCATTTAATACCGATTCGTTCGCGTGAAACTTAATAATCGCGATGATCGCGCGGCGCGGATCGTAACGAGCGGCGCATTAGCATTACATCAACGTTAATACGCGATAACGTTGATAGAGGCCGTCTAGGAGCTGGAGAGGATCTCTTTCCATCGATGCATCTCGGCGCATAATGACGCTCGGCTCGCGCACCAGGAAATTACGACAGCAGTTTGCGCTTTCGTGTGCGTGTGCGTTCTGTTATGTCAGCGGCAACGCAGAGGTATCAAGTGTTAGTCTGGTATTGTTAAGCACGCGGAAGAAATCTCCTGACTTCCTATAGCAGCTTTTCTCATCGTTTAAAGACCGTGTGAGGCTGAAGGTGGATCCTCCGCTGTGTTGATCCACAGAAAGATTACCTTCAGGCTCTAAACCCCATCGTACTCGTATTCGCTGCCAGATGAGAACATTATACCAATTAAATGGCGCTGTGAACATTATCCCGGAAAGAAATCAAATTATGGTAGTATCGCTGGCAGATTAGAATACTATAGTAATTAAATGGGCCTGCGAATATTCAATTGATCCCGGAAAGAAGTCGGATCAGAATTCTTTTGCGAAGTATTATCAAGGTAGAGCATGAGAGTGCAATTAGAAAAATTCTTTTATGTATTAATGTCGAGTTTGAGCTAGGTACTGTTAGACAGCTATTCGTTAAATTTTTTGGAATCTTATTAATTGTGAATAACTTTTATTGGTTCCCCAAGGGGTTACAATCTTTTCTTTACATGCTCATACCTTAACCTATTCTTACATCTAACTTACAACTACTCCTTATTCTTCTAATTACCGCTCGCTCGTGCTCTTACAATTTTTTACATTTTACACTATACCCTTTATTACATTATACCTTTTTACATATTTACATTTTAATCCTTCGCCTCTCGCCTTATTTCCCCTTTCCTCCTATCCTACTTTTTTGGAATCTTATGTTATAGCATTTTTTCAACATATTCAGAAACCATTATTGCATAAAGATCCTCAGTCTCATTGTAACGATAAAATAGTCTTTAAGAAATATTCAGTGTACACCCTAATTAATTTCTCTCGCGATTCATGAATTTCGTAACAAATTGACTAGATCGAATACAACTACAGTCACAGTACATTTGTCGCGGACACATTCGAACGGTGTTTTACTGTTTCGTATGCAAACGCGCGTCAGTTTGCTCGGTAGAAAGAACGAATTGTACTTTTCGTCCGGATTTTTCCAGGCGGACAAAAACACTGCACAGTTGCAACGGTCGCAGCAACTGCAGAGATTGCCTTCCCCGACGAACGGTGTTGCTCTAATCTCGACATCACGGGAGAGAGGAAGAGGGAGAATCCTTCTCTCCTCGACGCTGGTTGTGCCAGAACATTGACCGTAACGCCCGTCGCGACGTTCCCGTTTTTACCCTTTAATGAAACGCGTTAAGAAACCGGGGAAAATTGTCGCTAAGTAAATAGCCCCCCGTAAATGTACCTGCCGCGAGAGAGGAAGGTTTCAGAAACGCGTTGCGTAAGCAGCCATTACGCTCTGTGCTTCACCGGCGAATATTGTACAACCGGCGGCCTTCTGTTGCGTCAAACGTGCAGGTTGACAATATTGCGGTGCGTCTGGCAATGAGTGACACCGGCCCGATCGGAGAACATACCGCGAATGGAAACGATTCTAATCTATTCGATTTCGCAACCGGCGATTCTAAGACGCAGACACTGTGCCGGCGCGTTGACTTTGTTTGGCAGTTGCTGAACGCTCGCGCAATTCCTCGATGCACAGACCTGTCTGTATAAAATTGTATAAAATGTATAAATATTCTTAAAAATCTCGACAGTTTCCCTACAATTTTAAACGTTATGATGTATAAGAATTGATGCTCGCTCGTGCATAGGTGCATTCTGCAATTAATTCGGACGAAGAAAATTTAATTTCATGCACGAAACGAAGTCAATTAAAATGTCTATGTTCGTACGCCACCCACCATTCCATAAAACCGGTTAATACCTAACATCGAAATACTGTATCGCTTCATTATCCAACAATGAAACTTTGTAAAAAAATTCTCAGTTTTTACCGAGCCCGACGTTGGTAAAAATGAGCCACGCGAATTTGGAATCAACTAGCGGAGACTATAAATAACAAGTCGCGTGGTTGTACAGATACACCTACGAACAGAAAATGGTAGAAAGGTGTGTACACCGGTACCAGCCGTACCCAAATGAACCACTTATTACGCCTCGGCCTGGTCTAAATGAGTTTCGTTGCAAGTGGACCACGACAAGTCGCCTCGCTTTTTACCGTCCCGGCAAAAAAAGGAGCGTAATCACAGATTTCTCTTCTGGTCCAAGCTCTCGAAACTCCGCTCGCCCGTAGCCACGAGCGTCTCGAGTCGAGTATGCTGATCATGCCAATACGCTACGAAATCTCGTGAGACACGGTCGCAAGAAACGGATTCGTGATCGCTCTACTCCGGTTGCAGGAAGACGCGCATCTTTCTTTCTCTTCGGGTCTCTAATTTCATGAAATGCAACGGTGTACGGTTAGACTAACTCAAACCAACTTCCTCAGCTATAGTCTGTCCGGCGTGAGAAGTGGTTGAAAGCAATCTGATAGAAACAATTGTCTACCGTTTTGCGAATTCACTGAAAAATCTTCTTGCAACTTTGAAGTGATAAAAACTATTTACCACGTTCACTCGACAGTAACCGTAGAGGAGAGGTAGAAAGTGAGTGGGTTTTTTGAAATGCAAGAAAGGACTATCATTTTAATTTGATCCTCGTTAGCTCTCGAGTTGGTATTTAGCTACCTAAACGAGGTGCCCTTTGTATCTTCCACGCACTCTACGGTTCTCATTTTATTTTCCAATCTCTTGCCCAGCTAACAGAAAGCTCGAGAAAGAAGATACTGGGTAATTCTATTGGATTCTACCTCTTTGGATAATGGCCGCGATAAACTCTTAGACCTGTGATTACTGTAAGAACAGTGGAACAGTAAAACATTGCCAAGTGGCATCAATTGATTTCGATGCAGTTTCAACAGAAAGTAGTAGTAGTTACGAGAAACATTAAAAGCAGAATCTTTTCACTTATTATTCTCGTATCCTAGGTTACCGTTAATTCTTTTTTTGTAATGTATCACGTTGTTGTCATTTCTTTTTTACTATTAGCTGATGGACTTCGAGTTGAACTCGCCGAGCTCGGAAACAAACATTTCGTTCCGTCTAATGGAACGATGCGTCGATAAAAACGTTCAGCAGGGAAAATAACTGGTTGACACACGATACGAATGTCTATAACGTTACATGTTTTAGAAAAACGAGACAAAAAATTTTCAAATCTCATCGCTGGACTGCGGATATTATTAATCTCTAACAAAAATGACACATGAAACAGCGGAATCCTCTATCTAATTGTCACCGATGAAGAAAATTATTATATTCCACAAAGATGTGCTTAATCTTGCAAGAAAATCTTTCCGATGAAAGTCGATCAATTTCTACAAATTCCAATATAAAAATGGCAAAGAAATATTTTTTCTAAAAACCGGAAGCTACCTCAATCCTTTAAAATGTTGTTGCCGTGTGTGATCTTTTTCATTTGATGGATATGAAATTGATCTAATACCTCATACAATACTGAAATGTGTAATAATTGATTAGATACCAGCATATTTAATAGTGTAAAGTTTTCCAATTTAAAAAATTCCATTTACTATCGCCACGAGTAAGTATCACAATTTGCACAGTTTCTCTCGCAGCGAGTGCAAAGAATAGAATTTTCTTCGGACTTCGCGCCCGACCCTAATTGGCATGACCTACGTATGCCACGGACTGTGTGCAGAAGCATTTAGTCGTTTCGTGGACAAATCTTTCGCGAGTTGACCGAGCATATTTATTTTCGAGACGTCGCATCCCGTCCCGTCTGACGTTCTCGCATCAGCGAGAAACTTTTCGCGTGGCATCGCGCTGTTCTCGGGCGAAAGTCGCCAAACAGAAGACTATTATTAGAGAAATGACGGTGTTCCGTGAGTATGCTGTTGGGTTATTGTATTCTTTGTCGTAGGTATTCAGGCCACACGCTGTTTTATATTAAACCGCGGCGACGCGGCGCATCGTTCTGCTCCGGACGGCAAAGAAGAACAGTCGAGCAAAAGTTTGCTCCTTGTTCTTGCAGGTTACAGGACACTATAAATGCATGAGCGCTCGCAGACTGACAATAACAATAACGCCGTCTTTATAGCATTCGACAAAGTGGGGTCTCTTGTCACCGACGAAAAAAGAGGAAACCTAGAGAATAGCGAAACAAGAACGATGGGAATTCGCGCCGCGATGCAATGCACGCGAACAAACCAGCGGGAAATATTAATTACTGAATTGATGAAGATACGCGTGGTGCCCGGGTCTACTCTGACACAAAATCGTTATTCAATTAGTGAATCTCTGACAACAATATTGAACAAACAGCTGCTAAGAAATAGCTTCGAAATAATTTTTAAATAATTCTGTAAATACCGCCATTCCAGAGTTGACTTTAAATATACTTATTATTACTGTCTAACTTGCATAAATACAAGACAATTTTTGAGAAAAAGAGAAACGAATGTTGATTACAAAATCGTTGTTGCTTACGTTTACTCGCATAAATTACGCTCGCATAAATTACGCAAATTTGTGTTTTATTACCCGATGAAAACGGAGACTGCGTGAGCGCGAGTCCTATTCTCACGATTACTCCGAACGAATGCAATTCAGAAGAAAAACACGATCGTCGTGTTAAACTGAATATATGCGAGTTTCGCGATTTTCATGGCGCGCTGAGTTGCAGGTGATTCGAGGTCCGTTTTTTCCTTTCTAAAATATGAAAACGGCCGGCCGCGTGCTGAGCATGGTAATGTCTCGTCAGGCTCAATCCATTAAACCTGCTCGCATCGAGACGGCGCATAGCTCTCGTCGCAGAAAATTCCAGTCACTCCGCGACTCGATCTCGCGAATAACCATTATCCCACTTACAGAGAAATCGTCGCTGATGTCATTTGTCTAGCGGAACGGCGGCAGTCGTTCGCCGGATAATTAATCTTTGATCCGCAGTTAGCGTCGCGTAGGAAAACAAACATTATTCAATCGGCGTTTTGCATCTCACAGCGATGGAAAATTGCGTCGCAATGTCTTCCGAGACATGACGAAAAAGAGTAGCTGTGGTTTCGAAGAGAGATTAAACGATTTGAAGAATATCTTCAGTTGGCCTGATGCTCGGCCTGATTGACGAATAAAGCTTACTTTGATCTTTATGACTGAAATGAAGAAAGAACTGTGGCGGCCGCGATCACCGTACAAAAAAATCAATTCAACGTTACGTTCATCCAATTTATTCCAGAAGAAAAACATGAAATAAGCCAGAGCGGAACTTGCTGCAGTGGGCGGAAGGACGAAGAGACGGGAATAGATTTCCTTGAAAGAATTTGGTTCATTTACGTAAACACCGCGGTACCTGCAAACAGCAGAAAATTGCAGCTGGAAGTTTGCAGTGTTTATCAAGCTGTATCGTCGAGCAGTAAAGTGTGATTGCACTATTTTGTTTCTTTTAATTGGAACTGACACAAAACCTTGTAAAAGGTCCGGAGATATTTGAAATTTTATATCTTGTCCACTACAATGGAAATCGTATACCGAATTTTCCGATATTTTGGGGGATGATGCAGTTTGTTGCATTTAGTAGGTTAATTTCTGTTGTTCAATTTGCTCGGTTCAAGGAGCGAGGGAAGTTTTCTGGTTCGAGGTGCAGCGACATTCCTCATGCAAATGAAGAAGTCCTTGCGAGCCTGTACACTGAGTAAGCATGTCCTCCAGCGAAAGAGGGTAAAATCGATGTAGGTTCGTTCCGAGATCTGCGACTGTCGTCCGACAGTCCTGGGCCCGCGGTAACGGCCCGCCAGCGTTAAATCGTGTAATTAGAGAATTACACTGTCCCGTGGCGCAAGTAGGCGAGCCACGGGCGCAGAAAAAGGAAAGAAACCGGCAGGATCCAGCCGAGCATTCCTTTGCAATTATAGTTTCCTTTTATCGCGTCGATCATGCACCTGGATCGACGGATCCGGTTTTACACCGAGTCGCGAATGTGTAATGCGTGTTCATTAGCGGTCCCGTTGAAAGTGGCCGGCATGGAGATCTACAATATTCCTCAGCCTTGATCGATTTGCTCGCCGATTGGCCAACCCTGCGCGGGAACTGCGTCTCGATTGCAGATTCGGCTTGATCGAGCTTGCTGCTCTCACCTCAATTCTATTACAACAATAAATCATGAATTGATCGTACGCAAAAAGCAATTAATATTAGTGAATCAACGTCAAAATTAGATCTCAAGCGTACGCATAGAACACTGTGATTGGAAAGGCAAAAGCGGGTTTAAGGCTGAACGGGAATACGTTTGTTTACGTACTCGCGCATGACTGTTAATCGGGTTATCGTTTACGCGAGAGGATTCGCGAGCTCGCCGAGCGAAATCGTTCGTTAACGACGACCAAGGGAATCCGCGCGAAAAATACGAGCAGCCACGAGAATCAGAAAGGACGTACTATGTATAGTGTTTCGTCGCGAGCGAACTGGTGCATATAACTGGAACCTCGATGTCCCGCTACACGTTATGGGAAACTGGCGCGAGTTTTCGCCAAGCGATACTCGAAATGTTCATTCGCGAATTCCTGCGGCGCGGCGCGTAAAACCGCACTAGAACGCCGCGGAGGTAACTGTATTAGAATTATGGAACGGGCTGATACTGATGTTGAACCACTCAGATCATTTACAAACCCCGAAAAATCAAAAAAATCGCGTAAAAGCGTTGTAGTTTCAACGATTTACATAAAAGAAACCCCGCGTCAATTAAGGGTAGGTTTTCAGAAGTTGTTCGTCGAGCAAGAATTTGTTTTCTTCACAGGCAGGTTTTGATTTCGAATTCTCGGTTCCTTGCATAGTACAGTTTCACTGCAAATTCATGAGCATCCATATTCTAGCAGCTACGCTCGGTTGCGTTCGGCTTTTAACGCGAGCAATATTTGCGAAAATTTTATACACGTGCGATTCGAATTATTACCACGGAGAATTAAAAAGAATTTTTCATTTTGACTCGTTGAACACCGTTTTAATCCTCGTCCGTCCCTCATTTCAGGAACTGAATCTGTTCCTCGATGTCGAATTGACACAGTTATTTCTCGATATTTCTTTATTAAAATCGATGAGTTGACACGAACATCTTGTATCATGTACCATTTTTATTTTATAATATACGTCCTTCAATAACAAAGAATCATCTGCATCCAAATTTGAATAAGCCAAAATTATATTAAATAATGACACGTCAATTTTGACTGTTACGCCGGAGGCGCCATTCGAGTGCAAATGGTTAATTGCCCCAATGGATTGCAATGATGTACATATACGAATAACAGTGCGCATTGCGTGTGGACGTTCGAAGCAGGTCAGTAGAATTGCAGACGACCAAACGGTGGACAGTTGGGTCGAAGTAGCGTCCACCTGTTCATCGAGCTCGAACTGTCTCCCGTTTCAATTATGCAATCGAGTGGTTCAGTGGGCGCGCATTCTTCACATGCCAATCCCGTTTCTGATACTGTTTGGATCGCGGACTGGTGTCATTATCTCGCAACGCCCACGCCCATGCCTACGCGAACTCCATTACCTTCGCTCGATCGTGCATCGTGAATGCTCCTATGTAAATAGACTAAGACACACAAGATCGCAGCCAAGCTTGTGGAACGTATCAGTGTAAACGGTTAACGTTTACGGGTTAATGAAATGGATTTAGTAATACAATGGACCGCCCGCCCGCGTCCTTTGCGCCTCGTCCCGCTGCGAATATATCCTCGGACGGCGGAGCACATGCAAATGTAAACGAGGATCGAAGTTTGAATAGCCATGTGACAACCGCCCCTTGCCCTTCAAGGCGGAGAGAGAGAGAGGGAGAGAGAGAGAGAGAGATCGTTCATTAAGGGCTGTTTAATCATTCCGCCGAGTGTGATTATCGACTCATTACCGCCTAACGGAACGCCCCGTCGGAATTAACTTCCGAACCCGTTCCGACTTGATTTGCTCCGACACTGTAAAAGCTGGAGCACTGGAACGTGCCTACACTCCGTCTTATAAATCTCAGAATCATATTTGTATTGAACTTTATACAAATGAAATAATCGTTGAATGATGCGAACAAATTTTTCCTTATTTAAACGCTTATTTATTTATATTCCCAATATGAATTTGTATCATATGTATCAGTTTTTTAATCATTCAGGAAATAACTTGGGTGCTTTCGTACAATTTGGTTTGGAGAAGAATAAATAACTCGAGTAATGAATAATGATTTCTTGCTAACTTCTGTTCAACTAAAATTTTATTCGAATAATACCCAACACTGCCAGTGACAAAGGTGCGAAAAGTTTTACTGAAACTCGGTGTCCGTTCTCCAGGTGGCGGCTACTTGTTGCGACAACGATTCCTCTCGACGAACAACGCTGCGACTTTTGCCATCGAAACGGCGTTTTCTCAGCGTTCCACGGAAACCCGAGTTGGTGGAACGTTGCGAATCGCAGCAGATCGACGTTGTAAAGCAGCGTCTGGTTTCAAAGGTTCTCGGGTTAGGAATCTGTAATTTCACGTTGGAAAATCTCGCATCGAATTCTATGCCGCGCCGACGCAACCCGATGCGCGACGATTTTTTGAATTCAGTGACACCTCGTCAGCTGTTTAGAATCAATCTCTGTCTATTCGAGATATGCATAGTATGACAGAAATAAAAAATGACACGGCCGTCCGTCACGGTTGTTGCGTTCCACATAGTCACGATTTTTAATGAAAAACCATTTTCTGCTGTTACAGGCGTACATAAAGAAGGAGTTGGGCAAGGTAGTGGTCTACACGACGACCTCAGGCATCGTCCGGAAAACCTTCTACAACTGCAAGAAGGTCAAGCAGATCCTGAGGACGCACATGGTGAAATACGACGAGCTGGACCTGTTCGGCGACGCGGAGCTCCAGGCTGAGCTCAGGGATCGTCTGGGCCTGCCCACGATACAGTTGCCACAACTTTTCATCGATGGACAACACATTGGGGTGCGTTTTTAAAATTCAATAGTTCAGTTCTCTACAAAGTATTCGTACACCTTTCAAAAACAATTAACTGTCTCAAAATTGGACCCAACAGCTTGAGTTTTGTTCAGACACTAAAAGATTACTAGTTTACTAAACTTTGTACATGTATATAACCTATTTAGATTTAAAAAGTACATGTCTCAAAAATTTTCATTTATATGTACTTTGTACACCCTCTGTAAGTCGATAACGTCACGTCGTTCTCGAAGGTGGCGATCGGAGAGAGCGGCGTTAGCGACCCGACTCATTATCGGAGCATTAATCAGCGGCCGGTACAAATCAGTTACACAGCTTATCGGAAATTGAAATCTGAACTTGCACACCCGTTAGCCGTGAAATGTACGGATAGAAATAATAATAAAAGCACTCGGTGCGCCTACGCGAACACCCACGAAGGGCGAACGTAGTCGGAAGTCACTGTGCACAATACATCAATAAACAGTTGCGCCCCTAATGATCGATTAATCGAGCCAATGATAATTATCGGTGTTCAACGAAGCATCAGGAGCAACTGATTTATATGCCGCCTTAATTACCATGAAACTTCATTTCCTGTAGATTATCGGTAGTAGCAACGCGCACGTGTCGCAGTCCGATAAGGCGCACGTTTTACAGCTATCACGGTTTATGGGAGCAACGAATAACGAAACGTGAGCATCTGCCAGCGAACGATCGACTGTGTTGGACGTTTGTCAAACGGGATGCTCGACCCTCGTTCACATCGATTTTCTATGTTCTGGAAAAGTGTCGGTTGTTAAGACAGCGTGTTGTTAACCTTTAGCACTCGTGTGGTGACTCTGAAAGAGAGAGAGAGGCAGATCAAATATCTCCGAGTGCAAAAGGTTAAAAATGTATTTAGTTATTTATTTATTTATTATTGCTTTAAACTGATCGGTTTATTTAGCAAGTACAGTATTGTTCCTGTAACTTACATTTTATCTGGTGTTACATTGTGTTATGCATTTTATTCGATTGGGGCAAAGTGAATTGTTGAATTGAAATTGAAAATTTTTTATTCGTGCATTTATCTGTCTAACCGTGTGCTGATTGGAATTTCTCGCAAGGCCGATGTCGCGTTGCGTAATCGGTGGTTATTGAACGAAGGATCGAGAAAGTCGAGAGGACGCGGTAAGAGAAACCGAACCCGCGAAATGTTAAAGATGACCGCCGGCTTGTCTTGCGCGGATCCGCAACCGGAAATCTGTGATCGTGTCGCCATTACGCAACGGCGAAGAAAGGCTTTTGTACGCAGCGAACGCGTGCGTTGCCCCTCCGTCGATCGACGGATCTCGAATTGATCTATCGTGGTCTGAATCGGAGAGTTCAGTGACATTTTCGTAAATCAAACGAGCAACGAACATTTTTTTAAATTTCATCTATTTAATTTTGCTATGAATGCGGATCTTACACATTCTTTGGTAATGAAACATCGAATACACGCCGCGACACCATTCTCCTTACGCCGGTACTCGCGATATAAGTATCACGAATTACTATGCGCGTCCCATGCTCTGCAACGTTTACGATACTTTTACCTGCTTGGTCGAGTGCGCGAAGAAAGTTTCCCGCGGTTGCCTTTACCCTGCAGTTTTACTCCTCGATCACGATCCTGAAATTGTAGTACAGCTTGCCTCGAAACTCGGAAATTGTTTAACGAGTATTCATGGCCAAGCTCGCTCGGAATTCAATTATCTACGTCGTTTCAATTAAAATCCTGAACAAGAAAGAAGTCTAAACTGCAAAACAAAAAGACGTCCTTTTTAAGAAACTTGAATTGGAAACGTATCCAACGCGTTCGCGTTCATAACGAGCACTAAGTGGAAGTGGCAGGCAATGATCAGACACGCTAGACAGTGCAGTAGCTCGTACCCCAACAAATTATTTCAATTAAATTTCCCGAAGAAAGAACTACACGTGGAATATTTCTTTTTCCTCTTTCCTTCCATTTTTTCACGGGAAAGCTGTGTATACAACAAAACAGCTGGGTGAATAGTACTTTTTAAAGCAACAAAACCTTTCCGCCGGAAATTGCTTCGTTACCTTAATCAAACTGGAAATTAATTATTGCCCTGTTGAAAATGGCTTCCCGTTCTTTTCCATAGCGTTTGCATTACAAACAAAATATATTGGATTGTCCTAAAAGTTTCTTTCACCACGTGCACGGTCCATATTGATTATTCCTCAAGTAAAACTACTCTGAATTTGCACCGAGCACATTAATCGAAAATGAAACGAACTTTTCGGACAATCCAATACAACGTATAAAATAGTAAACGAACGATGATAATTCCATAGATTGTTCGAATGTGCGAATGCTCTCGTTCGGAGAAGTCCGCTTGAATAATTCCGGACAAGTTTGTTCGCTGGGAAGTTTGACAAAAGAGCCTCGCGACAAGCAGCATTTCAGCGTGCGACCGTGTAGATAATAATCGGATTAGACGTAGTGGCCGTTGCCTTGGCCTAATTACAGAGCTGCGATGGGACCCTGTCTAATTAATGCACGCCGAGAGCTCGGTCCGTGACCAATGTTGGTCAATGGAAATGGATGATAACGGAAAGCGCGAGCGGTCGCCGTTTACAACAGCGCCGGCATCGCAGTCATCGTAAAATATTCATAAATGGCCGGTTTGCATCGAGTCGCTCCAACGAATTCTTTCGTAATGGAAACGCGACACTATTACGTGAGTAGCGTTGCCTCGCCAACGTTCATTCAGTTCTGTTTTTTATTACCCGCGTCGCCATTCGACGCGATATTCTTATTTCTTCAGATTCGTTTCGCGCGCAAGGCTGCTCATTTCGGTCGCGTGCTTCGAATAGTGATACTTGCTTCGTCGATCGTTAGAAGCGCGAGGATTCTTCGCTTTTCGGGGGTCGACTTTTTCCCAGTTTTATCAGATGATTGCATAAGTTCGTGTCTGATTTGAAGATAAACTTCAATGGCCAAATTTGAAAGAATACAGCTCTATTAATCATTCACCATTCTTTTCTACCATTAGAAAAGTTTGCAACATCTATGAAAATCGGGTACGAAGTTATACAATCATCTAATACGTTTGCTACAATTGATTTGGACAATTTTTATTTGGTATAAGGGTCCGCAGGGTTCGCTTGATAAACCGAAATCCAGGTTTTCGTGATCGGCGAGGATAATTCGAGGCGCGCTCGGATTGGCTGGATAGCTGTCCATAACAGGACGATCGAATGCATGGAAATCTGCGCGGCGTGGTCGAGGAGGAATGCAGTTTGAGCACGGTCTCTCGTTTGCACACGCTCGCGAGAGACCACGGTGGACCGTAACGCCGAGCCGTGTAACGCAAGCGGCTTCACCTTTCTCTCTTTCTCTCTCGCTCTCCCTTTCTTCTTTCTCTCTTGCTCGTCTCGGCCTCCCCGTGTCTATCCTCCCGGCCTTGGGGCGGCCTGACATTTCGCTTTTACGCGCCCATCCGCCCGACTGACAACTGTCACGAGACCATTTTGCTTGGACAAGCTGGAGATGTGTGCAAGAACCCGCAAATATTAGATGATTCTAAAAAAAAAACATTATATCGTCACCATTATTTTCTAATCGTAAAGATTTAACCATTGAATTTTATTTTCAAATCGGGCACGAACTTATGCATCCATCTGATAGTTAAACACAGTTAAATATAAATGAATTTCCTCTTCTAATAATTTTGATATGTCGTTTCATTTGAAAATTGAGTCATACGAGCTGTCTTCATCTTCTGGAGGGGGAGAACGAGTTGCTGAAATATTGTTGTTTGTTAATCATTTTGTCGTAGTATGTCTGAATCGTACAATTATGATTCATTCCGTAGACACGCACAAGGGAGCTGGAATTGCAAGTTCTATCGACAGACTAACAATTAGTTCTTCGTGAATAGGTTTCGCATTGTTGCCATCGATCCGCCATTCCCCTCGACGATTTTTTTCTTCCTGGTCGGTCGTTGACGGATTAGAAACGCGAATCGCGTTCGGTGAAAGGCATCAATCGTTCCTTTTCGTAATGCTGTTGCGACAGCCGCGCGAACATCGGCTGTAAAAACGGCTTTGGAAGTTTCCTGGGCTTGCCACGCAAATACTGCGCGTCCTTCGACGCGTTTCGACTATTGAATTCGGGACAACGTTTCGAGAGTCGAGGAAAATTACGAATTAAAACGCTGACACCGTTCTGACATTGATCGATCTTTTCTTTAAAACATTTAAAACATGTAAAAATACAGAGACGTTCTTTTCAATCAATTTAAATTATTTACGCAAGAAATAAGTCTTTATTCAGCTTCATCTCAATGCGAACGATGTTGGACCAAATTTAAAAATTTGATTTCTGTATTTAAGAAAGATGTTTATACATTTTGAGAATTCACTGTAGTTCCTCGTGGGAACAAATAGTTCTATCACCCTCGCGCCGGTATTGCCGGGTTAACGTGTCGGAAGCATAAACAGCGATATATTTTTCAATAAAGTAATCACTTCGACGAGAAAGTCGTCGTAAAGCCTCCTCCTGTGGAACAGCTGGAGAAATAGAGAAAAATCAACTGAAACTCGGGACGGTACACGTGAAAACCGTTCGAGTACGTGACCGTTTAAACCGCAGGGTTTCATAAAACGTTCATTACCGTCGACCACTGTCGCGCGTTTACGTGATACCGTTAAACGGTCGACGATAAAGTGTCCTGAACTCTGGAAAATTGTTTAACAGCGAAACCAAAGTGATTACGGTCTCCGCTATCAACGTCATAAATATTTTAATACGATCTTCCTCCCGCCTTCGTCGAAAAGCGGCGCGTGTGACCCGCACGTTCCGAGCAACGCGGATGCAACGTACTCGCAATAATCATCCCCTGCAAGCAAAATTATTTGCAGAGCAATTCGCAATTTTGTAGACGAATTTTAAGAAACTCGAAATCAAATTTTTTTAAATTTCATGGTTCTATTTACCTAATTACCTTATATATTTTCCTTAGCGTATATATCACTGAAGCGACGGACACCATAAAG
The DNA here is from genome assembly GCA_916610235.2 of Lasioglossum morio. Taxonomy (NCBI): domain Eukaryota; kingdom Metazoa; phylum Arthropoda; class Insecta; order Hymenoptera; family Halictidae; genus Lasioglossum; species Lasioglossum morio. Next base: position 2,706,439 of record OU744334.1, on the reverse strand, counting down.
CAGCGAACGAATTGCAAATATTTTTATAAACTTTTTTGTGACACCGACTTCTGCTAGCACACAGAATCTTCGAGTCATTAAAACTTGTTTCTTGTTGCAGGGATTTGACACTGTCGAGCGGCTGAACGAGTCCGGCGAACTGAGGGACATGCTGAAGCCGTACCAGGTAATTAAAAGTTGCACATTAATCTCGCGGTCCCTAATCAAGTTAATCTTTTCCTTCCATCAGCCTATCAATTCGTGGAATTATAATTACTTTAGCCTTTCGAGAACCATCTGAAAAAGATCGTTTCATCGTTAACCTTCGGTTGTAGTGACTTGCCTGTCTCTTCGTCGATTTGATTTTCATTTCAAAAACAGACGTTCCTTTAAGAACCACGCGTTCTCTGGATCCATGCGACACGTTCCCTGAATTTCAAGCATGTAAGAGCGTCAGCTTGCAATCATGCGAATGCACGGACACGAGAAGGCTGCCTATAATCGTTCGATCGAGGAATTATTTGACTCTCGTGGAATCCCGCCTAGGGATCCAAGAATTCTGCATGCGCCTGCGTTCCACGTCTTCGGAATATCTATGCTGCGTAGAAGAATGATCTCGGGCTTATGACTGCGCGCGAACATAAAGGAACTTGAGCGGCCGCGCTGGCTAACGTTTGCCCGTGCACCGCAAACGCGAACGCAAGGTTGTACGATCCTTTCACTTTTATCCGACGATATCTGCTGCCACCACCTTCCTTTTCCAACGCGATCATAAATTTCGATGTCGTGGCTATTGAGGTTTACCTTGTACCGAGAAAAGGTCGTTTACACTGTGTCCTGCCACTGTCACTTTCCTCGTGGCCGATCTTTCGGCACTTCGGCTTTGGCCCTCTATCATTTCTCCAACTTTAAATTTCGAACCATTATTCAATTCTGACCATTCAAGGATTTCAATTCTTCGTAGCTTGCTTTTCACCGGACCTCGATGTTCACTTCGACATGAACATTGAGGAGAATGCTCTTCACATTGTGCTGGAAAATGATCCGCGTAATTTCGTCATTTTTTCGGACTCTCTATTCGCTCTTCAAAGTATTGAATCTGTCAAGGTTAATACTTAAATCAACTATTATGTTTTGGAAATCAAAAAGAAATATTAGGTTGCAGGGAAAGGACTGTCGTATGTTTTTAAAAATATATGTTTAATATTATTCAATGATGTAATTTCCATTACTCGTAACATTGACTCATCAGCAACAAGTGTTTTTCATTTACAAGCTAAATCACCTGCTTATTTCAAACACGACAGAACATTCAAGTAACGAATTATGAAAAGAATTTCTTGCTATGTGTACTTTGGCTTTGTTTGTACTAAATGTTGTAATGAATCCCTCCCGAGATTTCATCAATAAAAATAACACAAATTCCTTGTAATACGAAGGCACAGTATTCGCTCAATTCCGATCAGCATAAAACTCCTGGATAATCGAAGTACTTTACATAGCGACGTGAGAACGCTAAGATTGATCATTGTAAAAGAAATTCAAAGAAATATTGTAGTCTCGATAAATCACTTCGACTTCCTCACACTTTCACGACAGCCGATTCGACAGTGAACATGTAGCGTGTTTCCGGTCGCGAAGGTGTTAAATCATCAATGGCGTCGGAAGTATACATAGTTCGATTCTTATCGAGTTTTCTGAGTCGACGGGTTACACTCTCGTCGTCGAGGGAAGTCAGTTTCTAATTGGGACCCGTGGTAGCTCTTTGTTCGAACACCGCCATTACTAAAACCGGCTCTCCATTAACAAATCGAGGTCGGTAGCCAACAAAGCGAGAGAAGAAACGTAAACAGAAATGACAGTAATTGAACGTTCTGAATGAGAAACGATCCTCTCGTTCGCATTCGTGGATAGAGAGCCCAGAAATATGTGTCGGGAAGAAATTGTCCGATGGTGTGCGACATTTTGTAAAGTAGTATCGTTCGAGCAGACCCTCAAGGTCGCCCGCTTTAATCAGCGTTAACATGTAGCCAAAGCAAGCGGAGCTGAAAAACAATTAACTCGTTCCAAGACTGTAAATCGTACGAGTGCATCTTCCTCCTCACGGAGGAATATTTTACGCGGTGATTATGCGAGATCTGCGGAGAGAGCGGCTGTTAGTATGACGGCACATAGTTGAATATTTAGTCAGGAATTATTTCAGCGTTACTTCAAGGGGCGAGGTCGTAATGTAGCTCGTTCAACTTGTCCCGCAAATTGGATAACTACTTATTTAGTATTAATTATTATTTATATTTAGTATTAAAATTGAACATTTACAATCTTTCAATCGAGTATTAAAGAATGTACCAAAAGTTACCTTTCAGATCTTGTAGCATATTTTCAATATTTTGTAGTATTGAGATACTTTATTCGAAAATTACTTAGTTTGAGAGTTATGACTAAACTGTTGATCTTTAAGCATTTATAGAGCAAGATTGAGTAAATGAAAATCAAAATTTCATTCATCATCAGAAGAAATAACATTCGATGTAATTTCTGACCGTTTCTGATTCTGAATAAAGATCCGCAATCTAGTTACAACTTTTGTCCGGACGCGAAAAATAACACCCAGGAGGCCAAAAACAATTTTGTTTCAATTATGTACGTCGCAATTACTGATAAAAATAAGTGATTACAATAGTCGGATGGGTCGGAAAAACAGGTAATTCAACGACGCCCACACTGCATCCTTTCGCCAGCTGGAATCTTTACGCAATTCTTGCGTAACGTGTATCATCGCTATTCTCATCTTTCCTCGCAAGGCAAGCACACGTTTTGTTTCATTAACGCGCTGAATGCCAAGCGTACCGCGTCATCCCCGCTCAGGTGAAACTCTCGTCGAAGAATCGTGTATTGACGTTGTGTCAATACCCAGGTGGATTCCATTTAGTACGATTTCCCATCGACTTCAAGAAATGCCGCTTGAGGTATTTTTCCCTTACCTGTAACGTTCGCACCCCGTTTTAAATTATACTCGCAGAGTTGCGCAAGTTTTCTTTACGACGAGGAAAACCGGCCGAAGTTTTTGACATGGAGCCGGCAAAGTTTCGTGAACTATCGTTGTGCTGTTTGAATGTCGGCTCGTGGAGGACACGCAATTTCACGCAACCTCGTATGTCGTATTCCTGGCTTCGGAGAGATAGCATTCTCAGTGATCTTTGTTGGCTTTGAACCAGTTTCGGTAACGCTGTACATGTAGATTCATTGTAGTATTCGGATCGTGGGTGTAGAAAGATGGTGGAGCAATAAACCGATTATGAGGGAAAGGAAAGCGTTTGATGAATCTGTTGAAATAAAATTTTGTTGAATTGGTGACTAACGGGTTTACCTTCTTAAAACAAAACAGTTTTTGGCCTCTTGGTATTGAAGCCAACGCACAGTGGGCTCGATTGAAAAAGTACGCGACATTTTTGAATAACTCTTAAACCACTGGAGATATTGCAATGAAATTTGAACTGAATATATAAAAAAATAATTCCTTTTCAATGATTTTTAACTTAATATATTTCACATTTGTTTAACCGTTTTTATTAATTTAAAACAGCTTTATAAATTATTTATTCTATAATGTATTTAATATTTTCGCTATTTAATGCAAATAGATACAATGTTTAAGTTTTATATTCTTGAGAAAAATTTGTTAAGGCTGAAAATATTGAAAAATTACTATTTTTACCACTTTTGATCATTTATAATTCCTAAATCAATTAACCAATTTCAATGAAATTTTCAGAGCGTATATAATTTATAACAGTCGACAAAACACATTTTTTAAATTTTCGTTATTGGGTCAGCTGAAAAAGATGTAAAAATCAATTTTTAGTATTGTTTTTCACAATTCCGACGAAATGCATTTTTCCAACTTTTTTCCTAAACATTCCTTCCGTTATGTCATTTAAGTTCCGCAGCTTCAGGGTCTAATTCCTTATCCTTCTTGTTGGACGACTGAATTCTTAGTGTAGACATATACATATATATAACTTTAATTATTTACTGCAAACTATAAATTAATATTAAATAAAAATATAATTTAAATATAAATATTCAACACAGTTTTGTGTCAGACTTTCAGTGGCTGCATACTTGACGAATTCAGCGCTTAGCGCGCGTCCGAGCGCGGACAAGATAACGCGACGCGGATGTCTTCAAACAATAATATCTCGAAAAGGGACTCGAAGGAGGAAATGATTTTTGTCACATTACATAGAGGAAGGTCCACTGAAAAGATCCTTACTTGTTAAAAACTGGGCTCTCCTAAGACCTGAAAGATCGCGCATGTCAAAGATACAAATTTTCAACGATTATTTTCATTTTGTTCAGTATTTTTTTAAAATATGTTATATATCATAATTGTCAATGAAAAGTATGATTTCTTATCAATAAAGTGTGCACTTTGATGTAGAAAAAATTTCAGGACAAGAAGTTGATCACAGTTATCAGGACACTTTAAGAATGAACAGCTAAATTATGTAGGGAAAATCGATATTCCTAAATTGTCTAACTTCATGCGTGTATCACAACTAGAACTGCTATTGTATTTGATTAATTTTATCATTTTCGTGTTCGGTCGACATTTAGAAATCGATACCAATTGAAAAAATATCAAAATTCGAAAGTTGACTTTTTCGCAAAATGTCGCGTACTTTTTCAATCGAGCCCACTGTGCGACGTCGCACAATATATCGACTATATGGAAGTTTTAAAATGTCACAACTAGACTGCAGAACCTTATTGAAAATAAAAATTGTCTGCATCCATTGGAAGGAATAGAAACTACATTGAATGTTATTTCTTCCCTTAATGATTTGAATACAGGAGAAATCATATTGACTAGCGCTTATTATCACTGAAAAACTCCATCGTTTGCATTATCGAGAAATGAGTTTGCAGTCCTAGAAACAAGACTACCCCCTGAAACAACTAGTTAAGCAGTTCTGAGCAGATTTTATAAAATTAAAACGGTCCAACGCCTCCATTGCATCCATGACCCTAATGCATACTTGCAAGAATATTGCATGACGATTTTTCTGCTCGCGTCGTACGTAGGATCCTTTTTATAATACATTAAAATAGAAGCGTGCGGAGGCGTAGTTAAAACAATAATGGGCTCTACCGCGGGAATATTATAGCAAAGTGAAAGTGTCTCTACGTAGCTGGTCGATCCATATTTTCGAGACGCAGATCAGCGTAAGCCAAAGTATCTATTCTCGTTGCCCATATCGCCCACATCGCATCGCCACGAGTATTTCCCGAAGAATGCAGCTGAAAATTACTAAAAGTGAAAGCCATGTTGCGTAACCAGTGTCGGCGAAACCGCATGGGTTGAAAATTAACGTGGAACCAGGATTGTCACTCGCGTTTTATGGTTCCCCCTAAACAATCTCAACCCTGTCGACCACAGACACGAACGATCCTAGAAGAAACCGCTTGGATATCTCTCAATCGAGCAGTTCTTCACATCGCTTTACCCTTTCCGACTCGTGTTAGCCGTGTTATAGTGCAACGCCCGTTCAATTATATCCTACGAGCAACATTCTACAGCTTGGATAACTATATTACCGCGGGCATTCTGCAATTACACCGCCTACCGAACCACCTGACACACCGAGCTTTCTAATTAAACGAGATGCTCGATCTGCATAATTTATAAAGTTACCGATCACCGTCGTCGCCGCCGTATAATTCGATCCGTATTATTTATTAGCACTTGCTATGCGATTGCCGATGCTCACGCAGATTATTCCGCTCGGTTGCCGATTCGTTCGCTTATGAAATCTGCCTTAATTGATAATCATGTTGAAATGCATAACGTCGATATAATATTCAGAAGTCACTAAAATTGTTGCAGGACGAAAGACATATTTATTCAGCTCCCGTTTCGTGCAATCGACTGAGATCATTTTCATTTTGTACAAAGAGTAACAAATAACTAAAGTTATTGCAGGAAAAAGAAATTTCCATTTGGCTCCCGTTCCGTGCAATTGATAGATATAACTTTTATTTTGTGTAACGCTCCACAGTCTGTTAATAAATAACGTAACAAAGGGCTGAATGTACTCCACTTTTTTTTTCAATAAAACAAAGTAAAATAAATAGAGACTGTCATTTTCATTTGCAGAGCGACGACGCGTGCACGGTGTGCCTGTTCTGCGGTGGCTACCAATGGCAGCTGTGCCCCGTGTGCAACGGTAGCAAGAGGTCCGTGCACCGCAACGACTTCACCGCGGAATTCGTCGCGCTGAAATGCGCGAAATGCGACGTGAACGGTCTGATTCGCTGTCCCCATTGCTGAAGGACGAGAGGCTCGCCATCGAGACCCACCATCGTCCTCGAGGCTAGGCTCCGGACCCCGCAGGCTCTACACCACTCTCTATTTAAGATTAAGGTGCTACCCGAGCGTATATTGCACGAGCGTGCAAGCGCTGCGCAAACCCTGCTCGAATTCTTTCTTACACTTTCCGGATGGGGAACGATCTCCCCAATAAAGTCGCCTCTTCATTACCGGAAATCCCGCTCACGGATCCAACGAATCGAGTGCCACGAGCACGATCCGGGAATTCGAGATAACAGCGGCGCTTGTATGCTCGACCCCGACTACTGAACACGATCCGCGGACGCTGATTGCGCGACCACGACCGTGAACTGTAAAATATCGGCTAATAAAGCTTATCTAATGTTTTGTAATATGCAACTGATCCGATAGCTGTTCTCTTCTCTTTTTCTACCATCATTCCTCGTATCCTGGCTGCCCGCTCCTTTTTTTACGACACGACTATCGCGCTTTTATGAGAATCCATTCGTTCCCGACGGAGCTACCTGCGCTCCTGTTTCAGACAACTGATATTAGTTAAATCTAAATTCAAATTCTACTTTCATTTATTATATTCGAATCTAAATTCTAATGTATGACTTAAACCACTTTCATAATTGTGGGCACGTACCTGAATTGTAGCAAGAATATGGTGCGTACCATCTGCAAACTTTTTCTCTTTTCTATGTATGCAAGAGAGGTGTGCCAAGTGTAAAATTGTAGGTTGAAAAACGTTTACGTTCTGCTATGTTTTACAATTTCTTTCGAAAAGTCGAGTAACTTAAAAAGTGTTAGCAGACTATATTTCTCCACGATCATGAATCATAGATTTCTAAAAAGTGTTAAGCAATCACTGGTAGGTAATACGTTCCTCGCTGATCAACGCTGAAAACGCACGAGGATCGATGACTGGGTTTCCCTAGCAAGTGGAACGAGCCAAACACGCCAACCGTTCGCATAAGGAAGGACTGCGGGAAAATCGGATCGAGAAAAGTTCCGACTAATAAATCTCGCAGACCCGGCACCCGTTCCTACCACGTGAAAGATTCGGATCTCGGTCCGTCACGGATTAAACGACCAACTCCGCGTTAATTGCGAGACTCTTTTGCGTCGTAATCAGATCATGCAGCGAAAGTAAGCTAACTGTGCCGCATAACTCTTTGTGCTCCGATTACCGGACCGCGTTTGGCGGATTCCGTTCGAAGATGCCGAGATTGACGCACCGGGCTTTCCATTTCTCTGCTTTGAGTTTCCGTCTGGCGTCAATCTTGATCGCAACTCAGATAATCGACTCAAATTATTTGAAAAATCCCATCAGTTACTATAAAAAGAAATATCGACTCTATGAAAGAGGATGCATGAATTCTTTTCAACTGAACTGTGGATCTTTATGCAAAATTCAAATTGTCTGCATCGATCGCAATTTATTTCTTCCCTTAATGATTTCAATAAAGGAGCAATCATATATTGGCATCTTGAATTTTTGAAATTTTCCCATCAATTTTGAATTTCATCTTCTCGATTTTGCTATAATAAGAACCTAGGCTTGCCCAACTATCCTAGGGACACTACGGATCGCCTGTTCGTCGGATTTATGCCTGTTGTTCCGTTTTATTACTTCCGTCCGATTATCCCCGACCACCGGCTGCCAGAGAAAGTCATCCGGATGAATCATTCCATTTCCAGAGGGATGATCCGCTACAATTTATTCCCTTCTGCCGGGGATGTATTATTGCCGGTATAATTTTGTTGCGGACCAAATCTGTGGAGTTGTTTTTCCTGTTCCTGCTTATTGGATCAAGCCATCTCGATCATATTGGTCACCGCCACGATCTACCGAAGTGGGCAATCGTATTATCCGAGCTTTGAAATCTCTAGTTGCGGTACTACGTTGTGATACGTACAGAACGACAGGAATAAACATCAGACATCATAACCTCTTCTGATAACATCGACATCTCAAGAATTTGCCGGCCGAGGCCGTTTGAAGGTCGAAATTGTATGTACAGGTTTGAAATGAAACGTTCATTACAGACTCTAATAAAAAAGTTTTAAAGTGTCTTTTCTATTTTCTCATGTCATGCTTGAAAATTGCAATTGTCTTAAAAATCTTTCTTGCATGTCATTTGGTAAACCACTTCTTATAATATTTTAAAAAAGAGTCAGGTCGTTTGGTCCGATTACACTGTCCAACAAATTTAAACTTTTTTTATGTTTCCATATAACTGTTGGGTATATCTTATAGAGTTTTTTGCGCTGATTCCGAATCTGGCCTTAATTTTTCTCATACACGCACAGTTTTTGAAAAACATGACTTCGAAAAAAAAACCATTTTTAAATTTTAAACAATTACTGTGATGTTATTCTAATAGATATTGAATTGCTCTTTACAGCAAAAGATTCTGTAGACTTTCCTGGAAACAGTGATATCCGATAGTAATACATTATGAATGTTTAAACATGTTTACACAATCATTAAAGACGGAGAGACACCACTTTTGCACCGAAATATGATGACATTTTTTAATTTATCTGAAAAAATAAGGATCCTGCAGAAAATCGAAATGTACCACAGGGCTAGCACAACTCAGATATACAAGATTACTATGTTCGGATGACCAGAAAGACCAAAAATGGTACAGTACCTTAGCGCGAAGGGCCGCGTACAAGAGTAAAGTGCCCTTTATATTGTTGTGCTGGGGAAATTAAAAGTTGTGCTGACTTGTGCTAGGCTAGCACAACTCAGATATACGATTATATGCTGTTTGGATAACTTTTTCTTACTTAAACGTTAATTACATGTCGAAATCGATTTTTCTTCGAAACTTCTTTATTTATAATTTTTTTTAAATAATACTTTAGCACAATCTTAGCACAACCTAGCACAACTTAGCACAATTGAGAAAATTGAAAAAAATGAAAAGTGGGGGGCTACTCAAAAAATCGATTTTTTCAATTTTTCATCTTATTTTTCATATTATAGTTATAATGTTCGAGCACAATATAGCACAAACATAGCACAATTCAGCACAACTGTTGAAATTGTTTAATTCAACAAGTGGGGGCTAACTTCTAGCAGGCTGCTCTTCCACTTGCTCGCGCGCGGTGCCGTGCCGTATCCCAACGAACGACCGCGCTAGTGGAAGAGCATCATTGGCCGCAACGCATGTACGGTGAAGATATTTTGCGTTCTGGATGGCAAAAAACGTCGACGTTGGAAACTTGAATGGGTGTAAAAAGTAAGAAAGTCTGCTCTATCGCGTGGTACATTTCGATTTTCCGCAGGACCCTTATTTTTTCAGATAAATTAAAAATATACGTGTGGAAAACCACGCGCGGTGGAAGTGAAACTTCTTGCAGTCTAGTAATGTTTAGAAGCATATTAAGATTGGAAATGTTAAAAAAAAAACAAGATCAGGAACAACCAATACAAAAAAAAACAAGATCAGGAACAACTAATACAAAAAACAAGATCAGGAACAACTAATACAAAAAAATCATAGAAAAAGTTTCACTTCAAACATAATGAACGATCAAAATTTGCTTCGCAAAGAAGGAGAGCGTATGGGAAATGCTATGAACTACGTTTCTTTCTTTCTCATACGCTCCTCCTTCTTTGCGAAGCAAATTTTGATCGTTCATTATGTTTGAAGTGAAACTTTTTCTATGATTTTTTTTGTATTAGTTGTTCCTGATCTTGTTTTTTGTATTAGTTGTTCCTGATCTTGTTTTTTTTTTGTATTGGTTGTTCCTGATCTTGTTTTTTTTTAACATTTCCAATCTTAATATGCTTCTAAACATTACTAGACTGCAAGAAGTTTCACTTCCACCGCGTGTGGTTTTCCACACGTATATTTTTTTTTTTCTTTACACTTTTCTCTACACTTTCGGCTCCTGTTTGTAAGAAATAAGTTTTCATGAAAGTTACGTTAGCACAACCCTGTATATGTATTCAGTTTGAAAATGTGGGATTCTACTTAGATTTTGGTAAACACACATTAGTATAATAATACTTTGTAAACACCGCACTGAGCTTCTTCTGCGCGACTAATTTTGTTTTTAAATGAAAATATATTTATTCATTTTGATTGAAAACGTGGATTCTACTTAGATTTTGGTAAACACACATTAGTATTTTTATTTTATTTTTGATTTTACTTCAACTCGCCCGTAAGACGGCGCAGTCTAAATATCTCTATATGTGTGTAGTCGTAACATAACCATGAATTTGTAACCTTTTCGTTTAATCCTACTACCGAGCATTTTATTCGTTGCGATATATTCCAAAATGTTCGCTATCATTCTAAAGATCATTGGTTGTCCCCAATCGGTGGACCGGGGTTTGAATCCCGTCGGGGTAAGAAATTATTCTTCTCCGTTCATTCTCAGTTTCGCGCCCCACTTTCCACTTCCGTGACATCGAAACGTCACATATCCGTGACATCGAAACGTCACATATCCGTTACATCGAAACGTCACATCCGTTACTTTAGAAAAGTATTACCCTCAGCAAAGAAGTTTCACTTCAAAAATATCTTCAAATTTTGGTGCAAAAGTGGTGTCTCTCCGTCTTTAATGATTGTTTAAACATGTTTGAACATTCATAATGTATTACTATAGGATATCACTGTATTCAGGAAAGTCTACAGAATCTTTTGCTGTAAAGAACAATTCAATATCTATTACAATAACATCACAGTAATTGTTTAAAATTGAAAAATGTTTTTTTTTTTAAGTCATGTTTTTCAAAAACTGTGCGTGTAGGAGAAAACTTAAGGCCAGATTCGCAATCAGCGCAAAAAAACTCTATAAGATGCACCCAACAGTTATATAGAAACATTTTTACTGTTGGACAGTGATATAACAAAGTTAATATACTGTTTTAAAGTGCTTTAAGTTTTGTATTACACGCACAGATAATAAATTTAAAAATCTTGACCTCTTTTATTTACACAATAGCTGATAAACTAATTCTTCTAACGTCTGAAAAAATTTCAATCTATTGGGTCGAATTTTGAAAAAGTTATTCTTTTTCCAAAGGTGTACGAATACTTTGTACACCCACATCCACGGAGGTTTCAAATACGAACATGATTTTCTTTCTGACCATTGTAGGCGGAGTGTGCGCCGCCGCGGAGATCTGGTTTACGATTGTAAACCTCATTCTGCGAGAAAAAGGTCGGTTTCGAACGTTATTTCATTTAGATATGGAAAAAAAGGACTGGGAAGAAAAGAAGACGGCACAATGCCAGACTTCGCTCTTGGCCGCGTTTAATTGCATCGTCGCCTGAATCGGTCGCGTAAAGTAGGTTCTGTCGAGAGATGCATTCTGAAAAAAGAAATATGGGACGGAGACGATGCGTCGCCGAGGAGAACCGATGTCGTCCAGGAAAGACGAGCTTCCGGTTCCCTGGAACCTTTAATTGCGGAACTCGCGGCGTGCTCGTTATTCGCGGATTTCACACGCGTGTGAACCTTTCCGTCGTGTGGACGGACAAGGTGAGAAATCTGACAGCGGCCCTGGGAACGTCGCTGACTGCGCGCGGATCAGATTGTTGTAGATCGTGTCGTTATCGGATCTACAATCCCTTCCGTAAATCCTCACTTATCTTCAACAAAATAATAATTGAAGAACACAAGCTTCCAGCTTGGTTTGATTGTTTTATTTTGGTTAGATGTAGTCATTATACGTGAATATTTGAATGTAAAATTAAACATACACATCGAAACGTCGATGATTATTTGATAATCTGCAAAATTGTTTTTTGATTTTCTCAGTAATAATTGATCGAACCGTAGCGCCGAGAACATTAAACATTTATTATAGACATACAGTATCTGAATAAATGTTTGGAACCTGTCTGGTAACTGAACTTGTGAAATATTGACTACTCGAACACAGTAACTGTGTTCACGTTTTGCAGGAGGAATAATCTCGACTGTAATAACAAATTTTAAACGAACCAGGGAAAAAAGAGAACGACAACCTGACATACGTGAAAAAATGTAATGAACGTACCAGGTGAAGAAAGGCAACAGCACAACACAACAGAAAAATAATAACAGTTAAAAAGAATATTAAAAATAAAAACAGATATTGCTTTATGCATTTAAAATGGAATCAGCAAAGCAATGACCCCGATTTCAATTACACGCGGACAAATAAAATAGGAAATGAAAGCAAAGTGTGGGCAGGAGCACTTCGTTTGCCAGCTGCGTAGCAAATACGAGGGTTTAATAGAACCGGTACAAGCCGCTAATGGTTTTAACGTATTCGATGTACCAATGAGGGATCTTCGATTGAACGTGTAATAAGCCGAATCGATCGCATACTACACTTCAAAAAGTATATTCGCACCGGATAGGGAGCAATTAGCTGGTATGCGATGTCGCAATACACCGAATTTATGATGCAACGTCGCGTCAGTTAAATTCAAATCGTGAAACGCAAAACCACCGTGGAACGCCGCACGTTCGCTCCGCAATTACACCTCGTTTGCCTTGTTTAACAATTCCGAGTAACCGTGAAGAAACACAACACCGTAATTTCCGCTTATCTTGGATACCGAGAATGAGAGGTGCGAATAGGACTCTTACGAACAGCAAGATCATTTAAACCATAAAACTACGCCCATCAGAGAAAATAAAAGTTGACCTTAAGTAATCTTAGTTTTGCATTCCTATAATATATACATGCCGTTGTTAACACGTTCGCTGTTGGCCACAAGTACATTGAAGTGACTTGAAGCCAGCAATTACGCACGTGTAATAAAGTTACTATCAACCGTTGTGTACAACAGCTTCAATATTTAGTTATTTTCACGAAGTTAATGATGCATAGCAAAAAGTTAAAAACTCCTGCCTTCCCGTTTTATGAATTTAAACTTTGAAATGCATCAGCGAGGAAAGTTTCATACCACTCTCTTTGCAGTTCTGATCTGTTTTTGCGATTACCATTTAGTTTTAACCGCGTCAAACTTTGTCAAACACCGTCGAACCGGCAATTGATTCATATCTTCCGGGTAAGACTGGTGTGACGTTGTCTTATTCGTTTTCAAATCCTGTCTAATGAGGTAGGGTAAAAAGTGGGGGCAGACCTGGATCAATTTGATCGATTTTAGTGGAACGCCACTTTCCGGAAGCGTTTTCCAGGTCGGAAATCGCGGTTCGGTAGACGAAAAGGGTAGACGAACAGGCTCGAACATAGGCCGTGCCAGTTATGCAAGTTCGTTAGCGACGGATCAACGGTTCTATTTAAATTCCGTTTATTAACGGTGTCAGATCGGCGGCCTTGTTGCGTTGAAGCACGCCTTCGCGTTGTCAACTGAACGTCACGTACATTGTCGCGTGTGTCCGAGGGAACGACACCTTCCGGTCGGGATTTTAATCCGCTCGCTCGATCGTCCACCGTCGGACGCCGTTTCTGTAAAACTACAGGATCTCTTGAAGAAGATTCGATATTAAAAAACTGTTGAAATAGTATTTTGTCTTTCTAACGTCTTTTTTAATATTTTTACTATTTACACTTATTCATTGTTGCCACAAATGCATAAAATCCACTGTCTAGTAATGATTCAGACATACCAACTCACGTGGCGTTCAATGTGTGAACTGTCCCGGCTGGTGGAACCGGTGTAAATTTAACCGTGCGCCACTGTATCGCGACCGGGTTATTTTAGAACAGCTCGGGATCGCTCGGAGCACTGAATTGTCGAACAAAAGATCGACTCAGCTCGACCGGGCCTCGCGTTGCGGAATTGGGCTCGAAGAATCGATACCGGAGTAGCTGGAGGTGGCTCTAAAGTTTCATCCAACTCTGTAACGCCCGGCTAATGCGCCAACACCCTCCGATGACGGCTATCGATTGGTACACTTGTCCATTAAACAATTTCATTGGCAGTACACGTGACCAGCCGCATAACTAATAACCGTTAGTCGAACACCGGCCTTTCGTTGATTCTATTAAAAACTTTAATCGAACACGGAGCGTGATGGACGCCCCCTAATAGGCCCGATTATTAAGCTTGCCTAGAGTACACGGTGACATTTAGAGTTGTTCCGTCGTGAATACTTATTAAGTATCGACGTTCGACGTAAGCCGTTAGCAATCAACGTCGTGGGTTGATGGCTGGCTCGTGACGCCAATATGGATCACGGGACTCTAAAAGGATTACCATATTTTAGGAGGAATAATGCTGGATAATTTTGAAAAGATTCGTTTCTTGTTAGAGAGTGATAGTCGATATTCTAAATCGAACGATACCTTTCAAATACTTCGTATGCTTAAAAAAAAGTTCCTTTCCTATTATGTTCAACAATAAAGGAAATATTCTGCATTTTTGATAGTGAAATAAATCCTTTCTGAAATTCTTTCGAGTCATTAAAGATGTAAATTACACCGCCGAGGTACACACACACAGCATTTACATACGCGTCTAATAATAAACATATAAATACCAAGAGCTCGACAGAAACAGGTGATATCCAGAAGCAATTTCTTTATGTTTTTCTGAAACATGAAACCGCCTTTGAACGAGTGCGGATGCGACTGTGTCGAACATAATTCAACGACTGGAAGAAAGTTAAAGATAAGAAAGCGAACTGGAGAAGCCTCGTAGAACGCAGCGATGATAAATGAAAGAATATCGACTTTCACGGTCATTGACCCGCAAGAATCTAGAAAAATGGCAAACCGACAATTTAGAAGGAAGGGTTCAGTACCGTCGAGCTGGACTCAATGCCACATGCAGAAACAAGTCGGAAAAATAGAAGAAGGCTCAGAGAACGAGTAGAAAGAAAAAATCGAGTTTCATACGACTGGTTGATGCGATCGGGTTCCCGTCGAATCCAAAAAGTGGAAACCCAGCCACTCAGGGGGAAAATGTCTGAATGACGAGGAGTGACACGGGATTGAGCACCGTCGACCTTGACTCGGTACTAGACAAAGCGGCGCGTATCCAGGTTGCAGCGGTCTAGGACACGTGGCCGCGGCCGAAACGCCGGGAAACGTTCTTATAGGCGCGCGCATACACGGCCTGCGTTGTCCCAGGCAACCCAGGGAAAAAGTCGAGAATGCAACGCCGCTACGTCAGCATACAATGAACTCAAATCGATCGGCGTCTACACCAGTTGCGCCGTTGCACGCGCACACTTGCACGCGTGAACAGATCCACAGATCATTGGATCGATGCCTGAACGCTGTTGCGGATTTCATCGAAGTCGTCGACTTTTATTTTTTGATAGAAATCAGGTTAGCATGGAAGTTTGAAATTTCCCTATCGGTCCGCAAAACAGAAGGTCGAAATAGTTTTTTCAACTTTCTGCGCGGCTTTTGTCGATTTTTTAGTGGTTTAAAGATTAAACGCAGAAAATTCTTCAATATACAGATGTCTTTTGCTGAAGTAACATCCGGAGACTTGTCTCGGATCGTCTACAAGCAACTCGAACGCATGGATGTATTTATTGTTCACGGAAATCTGACTCGATATGAATTGGTTTCGACATGAAATTTTATTGATGCATACACGGTGTCCCGGTTGAAGTTTCTCTCCAATCATTTCCAGAACTATGCGTCGTTTCAGAAGATACGTCACATAAAACCAATCCTGTTTCGGGGGGCTGTTTTATGGTGATCGTAAATCTTCCGTAGGTGGAAGTGCTTCCGAGTTTTTAAGGTGACTGTTGGTTTCTCATACGTATGGTCTTGTTTAGATAGGTTTGTAGCCGAACCCGAGAAACTTTATGCAGTTATGGCTTATAAAAATTGTAGTTCATGTACTTTTGATCTGCAGTGATTGCAGTTTCTTCAAATCTGTCTACAAAAGTTGAAAAGTCCATGAACATGCGCAGTCTAGTGATGAAATAAACGTCACAGATCTCTGGTAAGTACCCTAATTGCCCTTAAGCAGCACATTACCATACGTACCATCGTTTCATGTCATTTAGAAAGAGACGTCTGAGTAGCTTACTGGATTTCCTGTTCTTAGAATTCATATATACATTTATTAACTCGAGCAAAGACGATCCAGCAAAGAAATCCGTTGAATTCATCGATTTTCTGAAGACTGAATTCTCAAGGGTTTCAATTTTGCATGTTCGACTTATTACTCCAGATAGAAAACGAGCCCCTATGCATCACTAAATATTCCTGTGCATCAGTAATGTAAAATAATTATTACGTTATTCAAAATATTGTCTGTATCATTATTCAAAATATTCTTTACATTACCAAATATATATCGGTAACTAATCAACTACTAAACATTTAGGTATAGTATGAGGTATTATACCAATTTCATATCCATAAAAGAAACGTTTAGTTCTCGTGTTAAAATATGTCCTATTGCAAATGGTTAATTTCGCCCGCAATTTCGGCCGAATTCACAGTGCGTCGCTGAAGCGGCGCGTACGTAAAACGTATGGCCGTGGTGTAGCAGGGAAAGTGGAGCGAGACGGGGAAGTGGGTGAAAGGGGTGTAGTATGAGGTTGACGAGGGTGGTTGTCGGATGGGGTAGCGGTAGGGGTAGAAGGGAGGTATGTGTGTGGACGAGGGTGGTTGTCGGTGTCGAAAATCAGAGAGGAACGCCGGCGCGGCTGGCTTGCCCGCGATACTGTGTTCGCGAGCGCAGCTTCAGGGGTGGGAAGGTAGAGGTCGACCTTGGGTAAACCCCGATCGAAGCGGTCCTTGAAATCGTTGCATCCTTATCAGGCGGGTAGGGAATCCAGCCCACGTGTCCGTGGTAGTCTGGGCAAGAGGTAGACGGGCAGAGAAAGCGGAGGAGTAGGATCGGGCGTCTTGGAACGGGTGCCGTAGCTCTTCTGTTGTTACGAGCAACAAGTCTCGTAGCTGGGCTAGCCGAGAGTTTTATGCAGCGCCGAGCAAAATAGTATTAGGCTGTCGCAAAAGTTCGTTTCTTTCTCGATTACTGTGCTCAGTGCAAATTCAAAGAAGTTTTTGAGAAAACCAATGGCATAGTTAAGAAAGGGGAAGCTTGAGGAACAAGAGATAGTTTCTGCGCTTAAATTATAACTTATTAAGGAAACATTTAAAACACATATTTGAAGTACAACATTAAAATATTTTATTTTATGTATCTGGTTATTAAACTAAAAAAATTTTAGTATTTTATTTGAACCACATTCAAGTAGACAATTCAAGATAGTATTTTGAATATTTTTTCTCGAAATTTTGTGCCCAGGTCTGATTCTATAGTGTACGACCTCGGGCCACGTGACGTGCACGGGAGCACCAGAGAAATTCAATGAGAGCGAGGGTAATGACGATGGAATACCGGGCCGGGCCACGGGGAACGGATCATCGGGGAAAGAGATGAAGAATAAGCGTGGAGGGGGTAGTTGGAAGCCACCACAGTTGGATTAATAAACCCAACTCTCGCTCTCTCTTCCTCTCTGTCTCCTACATCCTTGGACGGTTATTTTTACCGTGAAAGCACACCGGCGCGACGCGAAAGCGTGTTGGGACTTGTCGCAAGCTTCCTTGTCGCGAAATTAGCGGTATTGGAACCGTGATTAGGTAACGCTCGGGCTTTTTCATTAGATGCCAGACTGCGAGCTATGATGTCGGCTCGCGTGCCATCGTTAGCGTGTCGTATAGGACACGGTGTTTCATCATGCGACCACGGGAGGAATGTTACGTCGTCTACGGTGAGGATATACAGTGCCGGGTAGGCTACCCGGTCGGGGACGGGTCGGTAAAATGGCGAGAACGCGTGACGGTAATTCGGCCGCGTGTAAGTTCAAGCACCCTCGGCCTCGCAGCGTACAGTTTCAAGGTCGTGCACGTGCTGGGAACCGCGTCGAGTGAAAACTGATACCGTTTGCGGATACGTAAGAGTAAACGAGGCGTGATCCGATGTAGAGCACACGCCGTCGATCGTAATTAAAGGAGGAAAACACGCGCGTGCGGACGGAAAGATGAAAATTCGAAATTGCGTCCTCGTCGCGATATCGAAGCGGATTTATGGATGAGCACTGGCCAGCTTGGCGGTGAAGCTGGGATATAGATCGAGCGGTTCCTGAAGGGATTCGCAGACCGTCTAGAATGCATTTTTTTGTTTTTTTTTTATTTAAGCACTTTAAACCCTTCTGGGTTTATTTCGCAATTAAAAAAAAAGGTTTATTTCGCTTTACAAGAGTAACTACAAGTGAATGCAATAATCTTCGAAAAAGAATGAATACACAGCTTATTAATATGAGTGATCAAGGGATTTGCAGTATCATTGTAATTATTCAAACCATACAGCGTGGAAGGTATCTCCACCGACGAGAACGGTCAATGCATAAAATTCGTCATGTATCAAAAGCAAATACCGTATCTTTGTATGAACCGAGTTCACCCGGTTAGCGAAATAAATAAATGTGCAATCCATGTCGAATGCATTTCCACAATCGATCACCTGGAAAAGCGGACACTTTATGAAAAGTTTCGTTGTATGTTCGCGACTCGCTTTCTCATGTCACATGCAGTTTAAAAAGCCGTTTATTTCCGATTCTCATCATTCCGAGTGCATAACACTTACCCGAATTACAACAGACGAACGTAACGATAACTATGCAAGTGGCTATTATACCGAATAAATGAACTAAAGAGTACAAACGCGTAGCAAGTAGTATAATTAATGGAAGCAAACGAGAAGAAACATGCCATTGATCAGCGAAGAATTGACAGCGACCATGCTCATGAATAACGTGGAGCTGGCTGAAGCAAACAATAAGTATCAGAAAACGAAGAGAAAACGAAGAGAAAACGAAGAGCAAAAGAAGATAAAACGACGAGAAAACGAAGAGAAGAGAAATATTGTAGGGGCAACGCGCCCCTCGGCCCATGGAAGATATGTATCCCAGAATAAATAAACAAACAATCGCAGGGTCGAGTGAGCCCTTAGGTAGGTATCACCCTCGGTGTGTCAGGCTACCCAGTACATAAATAGCGAGGGAAGGCTTACCGCGAAGAAGGAAGAGGAACAACAACGAACGGGGAAGTTCGAAAGGGAAAAACGTCGAGCAAAAAGGAGATGCACTATCGGCACGGGTAGCCAGCCGAGACCTTCACCGAGACCTAGTTGGTCGACATTGCCCCTGTGTTGTGTTTGCCGCACCCCGCCCTGGCGGCGGCTCGCGCCGGTAAACGCGGGAGAAACGGCTGAACGCAACCCCCTACCGTGCCGATCGTACCGGCAAGCTCCTTGGCCACCCCCTAGTCACCCCTCCAACCTGCTAGCGCACACCGTGTTTCACCCTGGCCTAGGGATTGCCTTGCCTCCCCGTGCCACCTCGTCCCGTTCCGTCCCGTTCCGTCCCGTTCTATTCGTCGGTGTGTGCGACGCTGTGACGCGTAGCCTGGCCTAGGCTAGGGCCGGAAGCGGGGTAGGAAGTATAGGGGGTTGTAGGATCTACACGAGGGTCAAGGAGGGAAGAGCAGGATGGAGGGCTCAAGGGAGCATCGGGCGGACGCAGGCGCGAACGCAGACGCAATAAGTCGACGAAACGGCGCCGAGCATTCCGGCAACGGCAGACAACGCGGCACGATCCAAGCCGTGGTAAACGCCGTGCTACGATCTCATTACGTCGCATCCCCTTTCAGCGTGTAGAACAACCACCGTCGGAACCACAATCAACCATGGGAGTCCTGAAGACTGCTTCCGAGAGCATCCTCGAGGAAACCATCCTACCTAGCGAGGAGGCCAACTACTCGGTCCAAGGACACGCCGGTGAGTTCGTTGTCGTCCGAATTTTTCTTACACACGGTGATTTTCAGAGATAGTTCGACAAGGCACCGTCCAATATTCACCTCTCAACTGCGGCATTTAGTTTGAAAAATCCAGCAATGACGAGTATACACGTCGAACCCAGGGCAAATGGTTCTATTATAATTACACTTTGGATGTATTTTTCGTCGGAACAGAATTTCAAATACCGATGTACCGAAATCGGACATTTCAAATGTTACAACCTAATGTTTGATAAAAAATTGACGACTCATTCCTCGAAAGGTTATCGTTATCGCACCGCAATAGAGATTTGGATTGACGTGTATACACGTCGAACGCAGTTAACTGATTAATATTTGTTGCTGGTGTGCTGTGTTTCACGCGGGACGACGCGTATTTGTGGTGCAACACGTACACATGTAACACGCGCGGTTTCGACGAGTTCGTTGTCGGCGGAGATCGTTCTTGGAACGCCGGGACTAATCGCGAGAATTTAAAGGCAACGCGTCCCAGCCGCCCACACGAGCCACTGCTAACAGGTGTTTGGAGATACAGATATACTGGTCGTTCCGCGCCGCGCCGCGCTGCTTCCGTCTATATACTCTGCTCGAGGCGCACCAGCCGACCAACTTTACTCACGGAATTAAGGATCCCGCTTTCGATCTATCGCACCCAATGACGATCGCCCACCAACCGGATGGTGGGAATTCAGCCACGCGATTAGCGGCTTGCGGTCTCAACCGATTAGACCGGATTAGCGGCTTCCTTCGCAACCCCAGACATTCATCATCCCCTTGCGCGAACAGGGGTTTTATTTTTAAAGCACGATCGCCGGTCGATACGCGTGCTGCGAAATTACGACTACCGGCGCGGCGCCGCACCGAGTACTCACGGTGAACTGTTTTCCTCTTGTTTTTAGAACGATTGCGATCGTCCGCTTTTACGGCCAAGCGATCCTTTCAATTTCGCTAATGGCAATCGAAATGTAGAATGCTTTAACAGATTACTCGCAGCTTGATAATTTTGTCAAATCGGTGATTGCGTTCTTTTGACTCGCCGCCGATATACGGGCACCCGTGCTGCGTCCATTTATCTCGGAATGTTGGCGTAAACGTGGAGGTGTAAACATACACGCAAATGTTATTACGATGGAGGGAGAGTCCTGTCGTATTTTAAACAACCAGGCAATTCAGTGACTGAGAAACAGGAATTGACTGGAAAATTTCAACCATATATTTTTAAAAATTCATATTCAAATGTTTTCTTTAATATTGCCAGAAGTTTTTCAATTGCAATGGAGAATTTAAAATTTCTTCCGACCTAGAATAAGTCCATTCTATATATTAATTCTTTTCTTTGTACGAATATAAGATTTATTAATAAAATTTTTTTAATTACTTGCCAACACGATGAAGGCGTACGTCGATAGTTGACAAGATTCACCAATATCGCGCGGTATGGGTCATCATGGACCCGGTGGGATGTGTCTAGTGGATAGAGCAGCTTGTTCGATGTGCCGCGCAAACGTTTACATTTCGGAGCCGCAACGAAACATAAACGTACGCTGGATCGTTGTTATTATCCGACTGTTTGGAACGCGTCGAATTCGCGGACAACGCGAGCAATTAATTTCGGGTACGGTTTCAAAGGATCGATGCGAATTACGGGTGCCGAGGCGGGTTAATTATTTCGATTCCGGTGTTTTTGGGGAATATTATTTGGATGATAATTAACTGTCGTGTGCGTTGAATGCAATCACTTGGCGATTGTTTCGCCATGGTGAATCCGACCTGATCCGACCAGTGGAATATATCATTTCTCGGCAACGGAGTACGCGTGTCGCGCGTGTGACAGCTTGTTTGTTATTGTTCGGGACCGGTCCATAGAATTCCGTATATAAATGCAGATTCGCGACAGGAATTATCACGGTTGTAATATTTCTACGGGTATTCTTAGGCTACCGGGTGGGGACAAATGCTTCGTTAGTTAAGTAACGCGATTGATATGCAAACGTTATACAGATGGAAATCTCTTTTTACTGGTAATCCGTCGTCGTCGCGGAGGCTGTTCTACTGTTTCTAAAAGACACGGTGTCTCGCAGATTTGCATAATCTCGAACGAGAAAAACTCGATACACAACCGGCCACGATAAAAACAGTTTCCTTTGTAGAACGCTAGAGTAACTTGCCTTTTCTTAGGTCGTTCTTCCATTATGTCAACGTCGACCTGTCTCTCGAACGGAGTCGCGAAAACTTTAACGGGAAAAGTGACTTGCAAAAAGTTCCCCAACTCGGCGATTCCCTTTCATTATACAGTTGCTCCCAAAAATATGCCCACGTTGTTTAACTTTCTCCTGTAGGGTGTCTCGGAGATCGATATTCTTGTTGCGTGATCCGCTTTTTCATATAGTTGCATTTTGCTTTAGTGGTTGGTCTCGTTTTAATCGGAAAAATGTCACGAACATGTTCACTTTCATAAGAAAAAGAACTTCATGATTGAAAGTTGAATTTAGATTTAAACATGTGCCGATGATTACGAATGTGATCTAACTCATATATTCCTTGTTTCGTGATGTTTAAAGGAAAAGGATATTAACGCTAAACGAATTCCATAGAATGTTGTAATAACAAGCCTATCAAGAGGTTCAGTTTTCAGAATATCGTAAAAATTAATGTGACGTGAAATGACTGATAATCCGATTACCAAACTACTTGTTGCCCGAACGCTTTTGCCGCCGACTGTACGTCGCACGATGCTTTCTATTCGACGCGAGGACCATTTCGTCGGATGTGTCCTGGAGTTCGTCGCCGTGCAAAATGGACAAATGACGGATCGAGGTACTCGGCCGAAGTTCACGGAACGCGATTTGTCACGGGACACTTGAAACAGGAAAAAAACCGAGATCAGGCACGTGCGAGCGTCGCGTGCGTCCTGATGCCGGCACGCATCAATCCTATTTATATTTCCGAACAATCGATACTATGCGACGATGGGAAGTCTGTTCGAAGAAGCGGACCGACGCGGCGTCGACCGGTCTTTCGAACGGTGAAAGTGGCGAAAAAGAAAAGCGGCATACTTTTTTTCGCGATAACACGAATAAAAAGTATGTCCGCGCCCGTTGTCGGGCGGCTCATTAAATCTTCGCTTTACATCGTCGATGATGCTATCGAGCCCCTTGATAATCACCCCTTTGCACTCGGAGCTATTTTAATTGGAAAATTAAACATTTCTTCCGACTTGGAATATTTTCATTCCCTATGATTTTTGAAATTTTATGAATATGAAATTGGTATAATACAACAACTTTCACAAACAATTTTCACAAAATGCCGAAATATAATATGTCACAGAATTTCGTACGATTTTTATTTACTCCAGAACTACGAAGATTACTACCACTGAAAATAAGATTCTACGTGATTCCCGTTTCTTAAAATTTCCCTACAATAATTGAAGATTGCATAAATATCCGCAGTATATTGATTAGATACCGATATGTTTAATAATGTAAACAATATTTTGAAGAATGGTACAGCAATTTATAGTGGTGCCTCTCAGAGGGTACAACCGAGTGCAAGGAGTTAAGTCTCGTAAAATCAAACTTCTATCGCGGCCGCGGAATCTGTTATCGAGACAGGTGATCACATGTGAATCGTACTTAACGACTGGTCGAACGCGAATTTCATTTGCACGCGACTGCATTGTCCTTGCCTGGATATGTAAATATGTACAAATGAAGCGTAACGAAGCGTGTGAATAAATCCACGCGTGATTGCCGATTGTAGTAACGATGTTAATCAATGAGCGGAGTTTCACGTGCGCAGCCTGGAATGCTGTTGATTCTATTAATAATTTAACATGATAATGTTAATAACGTTCGACATAACATACGGCTCGAGATGATTTATTCGTAAATTCGTGCGATCATTCTTTTTAGACGAACTGAAAGAGCGAGCCATTCAATTTGTTTACGATATTCTCAATTGTATAAGAGGCTCGAGATTATTAGACTGTGAAGCTTCACGCGTTTATACCGTCGAAATTAATGGAGATTCTACGAAGATTGTGAAACACAGGACAGAGATGATAGAATTGATTGCCGTTTCAATTTATTTTTCATTCGTTACAAGCGTCGACGAAGAAAAGGAAATTTCATTTAACTTCACTTTCTTCGAACTAGCTGATGGAGGAATAAATTTGTGCAAACTTTCACAATCTGGAGATCATTTTTATTTATCCATCTTTCCTCTTTTTACGCCGAGATTTACTTGTCTGCGCGTTCTAAGTGTAAACCGTGTACTTTAATATTAAAGCGATACAGAAGTACGTCATTAGACATTAAATTGTTTGAATTATTCAATATGTCGGTATTTAATCAATTACTAAACATTTAGGTATTGTAGGTATCGTAAAATATTTAAAGGAAATATGAGAAAGTATTAAAAACACGGAACAAAGTGGTACAATTGTCCTTGGCCTCTTAAGAGCGCGTACAGCTCGATAGGGAGCACATAGTCTTCTGGAGCATAGTCACCCGGCGGATTTAGCAACGAGCGTCCTCACACAGAGAAATATTAAAGCGAGCCACGGTGGCTGATAATCAACGCCGAAACATTGTCGAGCATTTGAGCCGCTTAAATTTTACAGACCCTGTTCCGGGAACTCTACGCGCGAACACATTTTTCGTGTTTCATCTTCTTTCTTCTTTTTTTCGTTCTCTTTTATTCCGGAGATTATCGTTTCTCGTCGAAGTCTGCGTGGAAGCTGCAACGCAGTAGACGGAGTTCATTGAACATGCATTTATGCTGGCCGACAAAAACGTAATATATTCCTCCGGTTCTTCCGTATGGGAAACTGGTGTTACTGATTTCCCGGGAAACGAGAAATCCGATTATTTTTCTTTGCGCCATCTTTCCTCTGCTCTTTCTTGCGTTTCTTAATAAGATATTATTTCATCTCTTCCTACCACCGTCGTTAATGTCAGCTTATACATACTTGGTACATAAATGGGTTATAAAACTAGTAGCGGGGACGTGTTAGTGTTCCACGGATTGTTTTGATCATTTAATTATTCTCGGAGATAAATGGAACGTATAATAACTTTCTTACGCGCAAGTTTCTCGAGAGACACTGTAATTTCTCTGGATAGAAGAAATGAGCAATTATGAAATTTCTCGAGAAATGAGGAGTAAGCAATTATAAAATCTCTCGACAGGAAAGACTATGGGAATCCAAACATATCTTCGAATTAATCGTGCTTTCGAAAGTCGGCCACATCGGCTCGCTGTCTTGTGGAAATAAATAAATAATTATTATTGTTGAACTCGTTGCACAAGAACAAAAGAATGAATAGAACGCATACATTAATAAGAAAGAATTTGATATAATAAAGGAATCGAATCAAATATATTGAAATGAGATACGATGCACAGTATTTAACCGAATGGAGATTTAATGTAGAAGTGTATCCACGAGTGCGCAATTTTTCCGTGCAACATTCGATTTCTTATTCAATATATCCAATATTTTCGAACGCGTCGAAACGTTTGAAAATTCTATACGACCGATTTATACTGTCCTGACACCCTTGACAAATCCTCTACAATAAAGCACTATGTTCAGCCTAGTTATTTCTCGAAAAGAGTAACTCCATTTTTCGTAGTTCGAACGCGCAACGTGAGGTCATGCAAAAGATTGTAATTGGCGTGCGACTAGCTGCGACTATATCGGACAATACAACTCGGCTAAATTGGCGCTTTGACGTCCTCGTCCGCGTAGAGTTATTTACGAACTGATGGAGCTTTATTATCTCTTTGGACAACGTATAACGAGGGACTGGAACGATTCGGCTAGAAAAGGAACGCCGATCGCATACCTGTGGATCAGTATAAAACAAAGGAATTTCACATTTTATTGTTTTTATCCGTGTTTGACATCGTTTAAGTTTTTAAATCCATTTTCAATCCTTTGATGTTAAACTGTAGACCGAAAATATTCCAGAAATAAAACGTGGAATTTTTCAATATCGTTCATGCTTTCACCCTTTTATTAAACATCTGGTCATGCCATAAACAACGTGATTTTTATTCAATATTTCCGGATAATGAAATACGAACACGTATGACGATAACCATTAGTCTTTTATATATTTTCCTTTATTTTCCACAACTTGTAAATCGACGTATCGGAGACTAATGGATATGATAATGTTTCTGTATTTTGATTTCCAAAAATACGGCATGAATGTCAGATGCTTCTACACATGAAAATCTTTCAGTGTAGCTTGAATTCCATGGACAGCAGCTATAATTCGCGTGAGAACTATGAATATCTTTGGGACAGGCCGATGAAGCTTCATTAACGACTCCGATTAATTCTAGCCTTGACATTGTGGCCTAATGGACGCAGCGCCTCCAGATATTCCTGCACTTTCCGTAATGCATATTTAGCAGCAAGGTCTGCCCATCCACTGGACCACCATTTCAAAGGCGATCACAAACAAATCGTTCAGCAGAACGTTCCCACGCAGTCAACAATATACAAAAATTCTTGCCACCGATCTGTATCAAATAATCTGCCGAAGGAATTAGCGAATAGGAAAAGTTGCAGCTACACTCCCCATTTAGCTGTGAATGAAAGATCAATTTTCCATGATCATAATTGGCTTATTTAAATTTCTCTGCATATCGGTGGAACAGTTCAAGCATAGGATCCTTTAATCGTTCGAACAACGTCCAAGTTAGACACACACGACACAAGATGTAACTCTCAAGAGACTAACAGTTTGCATGAAAATAGATTATGGAGATTCCGTGAAATCATAGCCGAGCCAAATATGGTTAGCTGACGTGTAGATTAATTAATGATGGAATTGTGTGCTGGTGCTCGGGCATGGGACTCCCTTCGAGACGCAGAAGACGTAGTCGAAGTCTGGATCTGTTAGTCGATCGGATCGAGACTCGTTCTCACCCTCGCCCTCGCCTTCTATCGAGATGGTGTCGTCGTACCGGAAGCAAGGGGTGACACATGGCTCGGTTTTGCCGCCGCAAACATCGGAATCGCTGGTGTCCGACGTTCTGTCGGCGTCGGGTCGATCGGACCTCTGCTTCAAAAAGTCCCTCACCTTCTCGTCGAACTCGGCTCGCGGCAGGAGGTCGTCCTGAAACTTCTCGATCGCGTCCAGCACCGATCTCATCGTTCTCGTGTACTCAGGTTGGAACATCTTGCCCTCCGGATTCTCCTTGAACAGGTACTCGGCCTACGACAACGGTATTCGAACGTGAACTTAACACTAGGATTACGGAGGTCCAGAAATAACTATTTCACATATAACAATTACAGTGTAATTCGTTTTTACAATTGAGATACAATTACGAAGTGCAGTGTAATTATGAGTTATACAATATAAGAAGAACAAGGTGGAGAAAGAATAAATTCGTATTGTGTGATAATAAATAATCAAAGATCAAATACTGTGTATATAAAATGCAATGTATAAATAAATAAATTTTAAAAAAAGTGAAGATCTAAATGTTCATAGAACAAGAAAGTTCGCGTTGCTGCGAATTGCTTGGTATTCCGCGCAGTCCCTAATAAATCACGCGCTATTGGCTCGACTCTTTATTCCGCGAGACAGTGTTCTATTCCCAATAAAAATGAACGACGTGTTATTGACGTGAAACGATACAACCGCAAGGGAAGCGGCTCGATGCAAGCTGGTTGGCGTGCAATCGGAATACACGATAGACAATACTCCTAACTGGATGTATCTCGATACGGTTCTCGAGAATGCGACGCAACGTTCGGCCGTTGCATGCACAATGCTCGTGCGTCGCGTTTACTAGTCGATTTAAAAATGGGTCGTGCCAAGTCCCGCGAGTTTCCGACCCACTTTTTCCAGGTAATCTCGCCCGCGTTACATTGTCCTCTCTGTACAATGCGTATATCGCACGGCTATCGACTACGCGTTTCCTTCTTTCGACCTTCCCCAATCGGTATCGACCAGATTTTAACCTGATTCATGATTTGTACATTTTTTAATCAACTCCACCTTTTTATTCTACCGTCTTCCTCTTCCAGATCATAGAAACTCCGCGCTAGCATTCTTGAAATGCTTTAATCCGGTTCCGTAGCCCTCCACAACTATCTCAAACTCTTCGAAGGATTTTCTTCAAAGCTCAAAGATCCTTGGGGAACTACGTGTTGCGAACTACATGTACCCAACGTGGCCGATATTGCCCGAATTCTAGTCAAAGCTGAATTTTTACAAACTTTAAAATTCCGCAAGAGAGTCTTACAGAAAGTTGAAAATTCGAATGAGGTTTACCTGACCTGCGATCAGCGAACAAGTCTCGTGAGAAATGATACTTATTTGAGTGAATTTTAATGGAAAAATTGTCCGTACTTTCTAATAAACCTCTCAAGGGGTGAAATGAATTTTGATGTAACTACTGTTTCCCACAATCGATACAGAATATTTTTGTTTTGCATAAAGATCGGCAGTCTAGTAATGAGGCATGTCTGTACCAGGGTAGAGCATGGATATTGTTTTGCGAGGTACTCTTCAGCAGTGCTTCATTATGCTGAAACCTCGATTCACCCCCGTTCTGTTTCTGCGATGGAAAGCAAAGAAAAATTAAAAAGTTTAAAATTAGCTTCAAGTTGTTGGATCCGACAAAATATGAACAAACATGGAATCGTGTGAATAAAGGTAAAAACACGTATGTACATGCTATTTCGACAACGTAGCAGGCGATGCGTGACACTCATAAATAAAGAAATATGAATAAATGCACGGTGTGTATCGTTTACAACGGAATGCTCGAATATTTCGCGAAATATGAACAATACGAAAAAAGTTTTCGGTTCGAGGTTGTATGATATTACGTCTAGATATTTCATGTATAGTTTTCACCTCAACAAAAAATGCAGGTTTTGAATTAAACATCGTATTGCGACCTTCGTCAGCCGTTTTTCTCTTGACAACAGTTATTCAAACCTTTTTTTCGCTTTAAACCGGGCATATCGTAGGAAATATGAGAATAAATAAAAAAAGACAATATTCAACAATAACATAAGAAATAAAAACGTGGTAAAATCGTGTTCGATCAAAATGGATTTTTACGTATGATCAGTTTCGTGCTAACTGAATTAATCAGCAAGTTAATTACGTGATTTCGTTTCACTGTAATCCAATTATATAATGTGTCGACTGCGTTGCAATTGAATTTATATAATTGAAACCTTCCGATTAATTCAATTGCTAATTAGGTACTTTATCACCATTCTAATCGAAGTATAATGCAATTGACACGTTATATGGTAACTATGCAACATTTGTATGAAACATTTTTCTCGTAAAGCAAATAACTTACGAGGAAAATAAATCAATTTGTCGAATAATTCATTTTGACGGGTCCTATAAAGCGGGTGTTAATTACGCCTCATCGTACAAATGGATCGTTTAAAACGAAAGTGACGCGACGGTGCGCGCGGGCGGTGTTCACGGTCAAAATACACCGAAAGCTCGTTTCGGCGAAGTGCGATCTCTGATTGGAGCTCAATATGAAACGAGGCAGAAATAATCGATCCTCGACGATCCAATGGCTCGACAGAGGACGGTCCGGGCCGATTCCGCAGCGAAAATTGAAAAGCTGTCGGAGTCGAACCGCGTCGCTTTCAAATCAAATTCAAATTTCTTCGACCGCTCTGACTTTTTTTCACTGCCGCGCACATTTTCTTTAGAATCGATTTTCCGTTTTATTTTCAACCGGAGGAAAACGAAATGCTTCCGCGCGTTAAGTTTTCAATGCATAAGTCGTTTCACTATTATGGAAATTCTTCAATAACAGTCACGTTGCTCGAATGTTCACGATCTAATATGATCCTAACTGAGAATAACATTGTACGTGCCCCCAATTATGAATGTGGTCTAAGTGATATATTACTTGTTTCTAAATGAATTCCACAGAATTTTGTTCCATTTAAATGGTCTTCAATGTGAGAATGTGTTCATCCTTAATGATTTCAATTCTCCAACAACTTTGAATTTCATTTACTCAATTTTACTATAAATATATAAATACATTTTGTTCAATTTTCTCTTAGACCACTTTCATAATTACGTGCAGATACGAAACAACGAAGCTGTGCATTGTTAAAAATTCATTAAGTTTGAACGAATAGACATAAGTACGTGTTGCCAGAAAATTTTAATTAGAAAGAGTACTAAAAAAGTAGAGAGGATATTTTCTTCTTAATTTTCAGGTTCAAGGGAGACTGAAGTGTGTTGTTAAAACTTGCGTCAAGCGTTTCGCCTCTTAAAGCGGATGTTTTTTAGGTAGGATATCGATCCGCAACCAAGATGGTGTATCTCACTTGGGAAAGAGTATTAAATTTCTAGAGGTTGCTATGAAAGAAGAAGCGGTTCTTATAACCTCGAGACTTTTCACTTGACAAGTGAATGCATGTCTAGAGGAAGGAACGAGGTTTGGCAGTTTTCCGACAGAGAAATAAAAATCAGCTGTCATTTGTTCGGTGTCTGTTCCACCAAAAATTTTAAGGTGCCATCGAATTATTCATATTGCCTTCCACTGTCGTACAGGAAAGGGAACTTTTTTCCGAGGTAGAAAATTCCGTGGGAATCTCGTTCGATAGATTCCTCCCCGTCGCCGATAGACCCCGATCACCCGATTAGGCTATCTTCTCCGGGACATCGAACCAAGATCGGAATGGGAGCATGACGAGTCCCGGATTAACCGAGAATCGACTACGGTAAAGATTCTCTGTGACGTCTTGATCTCCTTCACGAACAGGGAATTTCTGGAAAACTTCGTTGGGAACGGATATACCTGTCTGACGATGTTTTCATTGAAACGATACTGATCACTCTCCTTCTGAATAAAACAGTTCTCTTCTTTCGTAGATGTTGCAAAATGATTGAATAACGCCTTTCGTACTGTTTATTGTATAGATTAACACTTTACCTACCGAAAGACTATTAATAGAATTGATAGAATTCTCAATAATTGTGCTGTACCAAAAGAAAGCATAGAAATTTTCTTTTACATTACAATCTTAAATGAAAGAACGCTCGCCCTTCGGAACGTTACTCTCCGCATATGTTTCCTCGTTTTACGAGCGTGAACATTGAAGGCTGTTTGGGATTCGGGCGCGCTGTCTATTCATCCCTCAACTTCCCTCGACCCTCTCAAGGTCGCCGTGACAAAGTAACACGAGCCAAACGATTCGCGAAGGACCAAGTTCCAAAAAAATTGGAGCAGAAGCACTCCACTTACTTGTACACGCGTAATCGATCATTTGATAACAGCGTATCTTTACGCAAAAAAGCATTCCCTACTTAAATTAAATACAAACTAATATAACAGTATTTTTAAATACTTCGAATGTTTTCACTGCTTGAAGTCCGCTGTCTAATCGTTAAACTGTGAACGTTTATGGAGAACAACAATTTTCTTCAGTAATTGAAATATTAAATATCAAATATCTTCTGTCCTTGAAAAATTGTAGAAAGTATTCCTCCGAAAATATTTCACGCGACTTTTCCCTCGGTTGTAAAAATTCATGTTGAAGGAAGATGGAACCTCTCCAAAAGTTGCGGGTGGGAAACACGTGTCGAATACGTTGGGAAACTCTCCGAGTTAGGGAAACGTGGGAACAGTAAAATTGTATATTTTTTATCGTGAAAAACTTTTTATTTACTTGTTTTACCAATAAGTTCGCTTCTCGTTGAAGAATATGCTTGATCAAAAATTTCCAAGAATTTCAAAAGCGTGCGATTTTCCGAGCCGCAATACTTCGCTAATACAAAAAGTACGTATTCGCGAAGCAATTCCATTGTCGGGGAACAATCTGAAGGGTGCATCGAGTTTTCCAAGGAAACAGCGGCCAGGTGAAAGCTTCCAGCCGCTTTGACACAACCGCGATGTTTCTAGGAAAACATTTTCTATATCTTTTTGTGACGGATCTCGTTCACGGAGGCGCCATAGGGGCGAACGAGATTGAGGATTTCGTTTCCGAGAGGCTGTGCTCCGTCGCCTGAGCACTTCTTCCAAGCTTTCCGTGCCCAGCCAGCTCGTTGCCTGTCGGACTTTTGAATCCCCTCAACGATAGAAGGTTCCTAACTCGATATCCATCGTATCGCTCGCCGTTTCGACATTTTCGCGTTCACTCACCTTTCCTCACCCTATTCTGGTGTCAACAACCTTGCCCGATCCGTCATACAATGTGTCACAATATTCTCGGTAATACCCTTTGAAAAACAAGCCGAACATGTGCGACAACATTTCCGATTATCGAATTTTGTCTTCGAGAAAGATGAGCTCGAAGCTACAATGACTCCCATTAATTCTTTGAAGTCGGAGTTATTTCAACACGAAAATCAAACATTTCTTCTTATCTAGATTAATTCCATTTTATAAGATATTTTTTATTTTATGGGTATGAAATTGATATAGTACCTCATGCAATACTTAAATGTTTAGTAATTCATTAGATACCAACATATTTAACCCTTAGCACTCGAGTGGCGACATTGAGGCACCATTAAAATTTGCTGTACCATTGTTCGAAATATTGTTTGGATTATTAAAAATACGTTGGTTTATGTTTAATGGGTAAAAACCAATATAACAGCATTTTTAAATTCATCTAGTTTTTTTTACCTACTCATTTTTATCATAAATACATAAAATCTGCTGTCTACTAATCAGTTATTAAACATTTACGTACGAGGTATTGAAGAATCAATCGGACAGGAGTAGTGTTTCAATGTATTATCAGGACGCGTTGAATAATCGTTAAGGCGTTGCGCAACGGCAGAAGGGATGGAACAGTGTCCCGTTTCCAATTTCCGCGGAACGTAACGATACAAAACTCGAAGAACGGTAATGGCCCCCGTGTAAGATTGATATTCACGTTTCCAATGATCGTCACGTTGTTTCCTCTGCCTAGCAATTCGAACTAGTCCCGGGACACGAACAACGATCCACGGAGTCGCCATTAATTCCGAACCGACTAGGGCGTGTAACGACAAATGACAGAAGTTTGTTTATTAAACTTCCGCGCGCTCTATCTCGTTGCTCGTCAAATACACAACCTGCAATTACCATTTCTGCGGAATTCCCGTTTCGTTCGTCTATATTCTGGCATAATGTCACGCACACCTAGACAAGCACTTTCGTCTTCGCGTGGTCCCCGACGAACCGTCTCGATTGGCTGATTCGACTGTATCCCGAGGATACAATCAACATTTTCTTTGACGCGTTGCGAGTTGCGCCAACTGCAATCGCTCGCGACCCGAGTAGTTTCGGGTCGGGTTGAATTTCAGATGACAAAGTATTGATTTGTGATTCTCGATCACAGAGCTTGTTTATCAAGCATTTCGCAGTAAATAGCGCTACAAATCCTACAAAATTTCAATGTAAAAAATTTGTAAATTAATACCAACTCTTCGGGTTTACAAAATTAAAACTGTTTAAGTCCGAAAGGCTAATCAATCCTCAAGAACGAACGGGATCTAACTAGCCTCATTAATCCACAGCCTTGCTTGAGCACGAAGGATGTTAAACTCCAGATTAATTAGCACCAATTACCAACGTCGATAATCAATTATTTCAGTCGTTTATCATTTCGTAAAATCATTTTTAAAAATACTGTTCCGTTCAGGTGAGTGAAATTATTAAAAGAAGGATTCAAGCAGCGCCTGTATCTCGCATAAAAATCTGCAGTCTAGTCCCGGCGTTGTAAACTTTGTAACCCCCACGGTGTAAGGATGCTGTACAAATACATTTTGCGAGGCAGACATTTTTATCCGTGTCGTAATCATTAATAGCTTTTCTACTGAAAGCAGGGTGTCTAGTTTATCGAAGATCTACGCGAAAGTGGGTAGACCAGGTTAAATCGAGACTGTATAATCCGCCGAGGTCTTTATTCACTCGAGACTTTTATCTTGCATTTTATTTACGTAAGTTATTTGCGAGTTTTACTCGCGATCCCTCGAATGGAAGTGGCTCCGCGTAACGAGAAGACCGCGGTTTCGTCGAAAAGCTTCTTTTTCATACGCCCTCTCGCGCAGCTAGCTCGCTCCCCTGGGATCAACAGGGTAGGAAACCTTGAAGAAGTTTTCCTCTCCCGACACTTTCCACGCTTTTCATTTATACGCCGCAGAATTACGCGCTGTTCGAATATTTTTGATACGGTAGAACGAACCCCGCTGCACACCCGCTAAATTATAACAAATGCCCGGCCAGTAATAATTCACCTGCACCTTTATTATCCGCGAATATGCGCCGCCATAGACAGATTCGCTTTAAAGTCTTTGACAAATTAGTTGGAAATTAAATCTCTTTCTGTACGTAACGTTTTATTAAACGCAACGGATTCCTTTGTGAAATATTGGCAAAAATAATTTGAGGATATTGGTGAAACTAATTTGTGATTTATATATTACGTATACAGGGTGAACCACGATTCGTGATCAGTAGAAATTACGTACGCAGATCAGTGAATGCATTGAATAATTTTCCACGAAGGTTGTTACACTTTCGACGCTGGTGAAACGAGAAATCTAAAACGAATATTATGGGGTCAATAATTCACACGGTGTACACCGGCGCAATTCCCTAACGTTCACAAAATCACCATCGAATTTATAGTCTATTTTCCGGCAGCTGTGCAATTCCTAACGCACTTAATTCATCGTTAAATCTCGCCGAGGCAAATCAACAACACCCTGCGCACACCTGTCTCTCGAACGCTTTCGCATTCTTCGTTATTAATGCTTACCGGCCGCGTAACTTTCACTGTTACGACGAGCGATGATATCTTGGAATTCCGTGCACGAAAGCGAACATTGAACTGTAAGCATTTTATCATATGACGGAATATTACGAATGTTGTCCGGCAATTTCCACGGAAAATATCCTGGTGTTATGAGTATAATGGTTTCGGAGTTCATTTTCACGCGAACATGTCTGACCGTGACCAACCCTTTCTACTTCCTGCGTACCAATGCGTGTAAAGAACTGTTTTAATATTGGAACGTGCGATTTGAACTTTTTGGAAAAACATTTTTACAAATGCTGTTACTTTCTTAAAATTTGTCTATAAAAATTGAAAATTGATTGAAACTGGATAGTCAATTACTAAACATTTAAATATTGCAGAATACTTAATACATAGAATGAGAAAAATTATATAGAATGGAATTATTCTAGCTAGATTGTAGTGTTTCAATTTTGAGTTAAAATAGCACCGAGTGTTGAGAGTTAATTGAAACGTGTTCGGTCCAAAGGTAGAATCGATTCCTAGAATGTACTCCCACTTCTTCTATATTCTTGAAAAATTCTTGAAATGTCGCGATAAAAATACAAAGATTAATCAGAGGAGAGAAATGAAGATCTTTCGACGTCTTTTCGTGTGTATGTATCTACTCAGAGATTAAACCGCAATTATCTCTTGCGCCTGAAGTGCAACAGTTTCATCTGACCGGCATGTTGTATGCAAAGTTATAAAAGAACACTGTATACGACAGAAAAAAGAAAGAAAGCGTCCTATCCATAGTGGAAATCGCTGTGATTTTTGTTTTCTATGAAGACCCTCGAGGATTGATCTCAGCATCAATGGCTTCGCTTTTCTAAAAAGACCTTCAAGCTCTTAGAACCCCACTCAAGGAACCGTGTTTCTGCTATCGATCCCCACCAAGTAGTACATTAAATAATGGACGGGGCTTGAAATAATAGAATGTGCTGGATCACCCTCGCTTCAATTTTGTTTGCACGAGAGAATCGACACGCGGACGATCGATGTGATTACAACCTCGAACTTGATTCTTGCTCAGATAATAGCGAATCGGTGCAAGAACAGTGAACTCTTGTGTAGCCAACCGGGTACCCATTTACTGCAATTCTTTCAACAATTTGTTACTGTTCCTCTAAAAATATTAGAAATTAGAAGAGAAAATTTCTCTGAATGTTCATTCATTGCTCACTAATATTTCTAGTTTTAAAATGAAAATTTCTGCAAATATGTTAAATACAAAAGGTTTTATATAATCTAAGGTTTTATATAATTTATATAATCTGCACATTTCGGTTGGCTACATAAGGGTTAAGGTTCAATTGCAGCGCAACATTTTTCGGGCGTACTTACGAGAAAGTCGATCGGATCGTCCGGCCTCAAATTTGCAACTTCGATGAGACCCTGTGTCAACGTCGGGAAGATATACTTCACCAGGTAGTGTCTCAGAGGCAATCCCTTCAGGCACAGTCTTTCTTCTTCGTCCTCCTTCAACTTCTCCATCAGTTCAGTCTGCGAACACGACAATCTATTAAACATCCCTGCCGTCGACGCATTAATCGTTCACTCTGATCCTGCGTACGGTACATTGTTCCTTCGCGTTTCAAAAGCTTTGCAATCGAGTACGGGAAATGTTTCGTCGATAATTAGGCCCTAAGCGATTATAACTTTTATGTGGACAAATCAGAGCCGTTGGAATCATAAAATATGTTACAGAAGAATGTTCGAAGATGTAGGAAAGATGAACAAGTAAATTGCATCAGTTATTAAACTTTATTATAATATGCAAACTACGCGGTTCAATATAATATTTCTTATCGAATACCATCCACTGAATATTGTACAAGGCCGATTAGATACCCAATAGATGTTCATCGAAATAGGAATACGATGATTGACGTTTTCCAATAGCTAATATTGATAGAGCTAGGCCAAGTATTTGCGATACAACCCAGATTTTCATTTGGGGCGTACAACAATTACTATCTCGAATTTCCAATCTCCCTTCATCGTAGAAATTGACCTTACTGGGAAATGAATTTCAGAAGCTACTTGTTTTGTTATACGTTTTACTATCTGCATTTATGGATAAAAAAGTAGACTTAATTGACTTAAACAAATAGCAATCGTAGAAAGGTGTTCAGAAATTATTGCTGGAATATAAATACACAGGCTGAATTACAGCGGACTGGCTGGACAATTATTAAGGTGATAAAACACCGACAGTGGAATGGTTCTCCGGAGGGAGTAGAATTAATATTTCTCCACGATGAATCGGCTCGTAAATTTGTTCGAATAGGATCGTGCGTCTTCGCAACATTCTTTGTTTATTCTGTTTGATAACGGAACGCAAATTTCGCGAGTATTTTTAATGGAAACATTACAATCCCGTCGAAAAACACGAAAAGTCACGCCGACGAAAACAAGCTTCACGATGAGCATTGGAAACGTTTCGAAAAAAGCAAGAGCCATACAAAAACCGGCTTTCGTTCAAAGCCTAGAACCAGCGGGAACGCGATTTATCATGCGACCTGAGCTGAAGAAAAACAGAATTTGCATTACAAATGGCTCCATCTGTGCGTCTAGCGGTTGCGGTTTCTCGGAATCCGATTTCGCACTTTTTCTAGCAGCAGCAACATTTGGCCCTGGAAACTTCGGTATAAGTCTGTGAATCACAGTTTGTTTCGACACTTCAAATATTTCGTACAACATCCCGGTGAATACAGTTTTAATACATTTATGATAGAAATGTGTGCATTCATCGTAAAAGAGTGATGTTTTAACATTTTTCTTAACTCGTTCAAATGAATAGAAGATGAAATGTATTTCAGCTCGAGTCCAGTTTCCGCAAATTGCTCGAGAAAATATTGATTCTGCCTGGAAGATTCTCGGTCCAATGAAAATTTCCGCGTGGTATTTCAGCGTAGCTGCGTTCGCAATTGAAAAAATCATACGGGTTTATTGGAAGTTCGGTTTTTTTTTTTAACCGAGAGACACCGCCGGTCCGGCAATCGCGTTACGCGGCTGCGGTGGGAATGCTCCCACGTAAAATATTGCTCGATTCGAAACGATAATCTGCATTCACTTAGCTAATGAAAAGAAAAAGACGATATTATAGCATAGAGTATAGAGGGTCGATAGAAACGCAATTCCTCCGGCCACTGGGAGTTTCCTATATTTCATGGTTTTCGTTCGCGCGGAATTGTCCTCCCGTTCCCCAAGCTCGCGATTCATGTTTGCGATAAAGCAATGTGTGTTTTCTAAATACAGCGAGCAGACCGAGACGAGAGCGCACACCGGAAGATTATGCAATGTTCATTCAATCGGACTGTAGAGCTTTTATTGAACGCGATACCATACAAAAACAATTCCAAAGGTTTTACTTTTTGCATTATTTACTTTGCTTTACCGTCGACAGACTGGTTGACCCGCAATCCATTGTACAAATAGTCGGGAAAACAGCATTGAACAAAGCGAAAATACAAAATGAATTGTGCCAGAAATTTTGACCCACCCTGTATTAAACAGTTGTAAAGCTTTTTATAAAAGTTGTAGCTCGGTTTACAGTCAGCGGGGTGGTGTCTTCTGTTTGTTAACACAGTCGATATTGTTGTCGAACAAGGCCGAAAGGAAAGTCGATATTGTAAATTACGAAACTGATACAAGAAAATCAAAAGATAAGAACAAGCAGAAGAAAGTACCAGCAATTATACTCCTGCCTCGACGTTAGCATAAATGGTATGATGAAGTTGTAAAGTTACGGGACCATCTGCAATCCGCTAATAAATCGAAGAGTTAGGCCAATGAATTGTGGAGGCGCGACAGTTACGAGCCTTCATATTTTTTATGGGACAGATGATCGTGATTTATAGGGTCGAGGGGTCGCGTTTAAGGATTCAGTGGCTCTCGGCAAGTTTAAAGGTAACGCGACAGTGGAAAGTTGCCACGTGTCGAAATACCGTGGGGTAACGCTTCGAGCATCAATCATGAGTTTCATTTCTGCGAGCAGAAGTTGATGTCGCGATGATGCACGGCACATTGGTCAGTCGAAACTTTCGCACGCGTTCAACGTTTTTCGCAACAACCCGCGGCTTGGAACTGTGCCGACGCATACGAAATTATTCAACATGAGACGATCAATGTTTTCAACAAAGTTTCCTAATTTCTTCACCGCGCATAAAGACGTGTTTTAATCGCTGTTACCGTAAAGAAAATATTGAAAAGAAGTTTATTTACGTTCGAGTCATATAAAGTTCCATGTAACCGAAGGTTAAATCGAAAGGGGAAGAGTCTCACCCACTCCGCCATTTTCTCCTCTCGTTGCCTCTTTCGTTCCAAGAGTTCTCTATTAGCCTGTTGCTCCGCGAGGGTTTTCGCGGTACTCGCTTCCATTTCTGCACGCTGACGTAGCGACCTCGCCATTTCTGCAGTTGCTCCTGGTCGTATAAAAGGCTTCATGAGAATCTACGCGGTGGCAGGTAATGAAAAGCCATTGTCGAGGTTCTGCATAAAATTTTCTATCAACGCGTCTAGCAGAAGCGAGAGGCAGAATTATTACGATTACAAATCTCCTATGTAAAGGAATTTTTCTTCCTGAGATCCAGAGATACGTTCACAGTTTCCTCGGATAACGAAAGTTTTCTCAGTAGATCAATTTGTCAGTGAGCCGAGGTTGTTTGCCCCGACAAAGTGATAAACGATAAAACTGGAAAAACCGAAGGTACTCGAGTGCTCACCGTAGTCCAGCGGTGGTCCCAGCTTCTCTAGACATTGATAAATCGTGGGGAACATGTCCGGACAAACGTCGTCCTCGATGGGGATGATCAGTGGATGAATTTCAATTTCGTCGAAAAATTGCAGTGGTGTGTTCTCGTCCGTGTTTCTCTTCCTGAAATCGATTATACCAGTAGAAAAATGATGTAATACTTCAGTTCAATCTCTACTATGATCGATCTTCATAAACTGTGGATTTATATCTGTACTCGTCTTACTTCG
The DNA here is from genome assembly GCA_916610235.2 of Lasioglossum morio. Taxonomy (NCBI): domain Eukaryota; kingdom Metazoa; phylum Arthropoda; class Insecta; order Hymenoptera; family Halictidae; genus Lasioglossum; species Lasioglossum morio. The sequence continues at coordinate 2,666,566 of OU744334.1, read as the reverse complement.
TTCAATTTATTTGTGCTTCTTTCATTCTCCACGTTCGTATCAATTATTTTATTTACTGATTTATCGAGCGTGCACACGTTTCAATCTGTTCGACCCGAACGCCCTCATTTGCGTAAAAGAAATGAATAAATGAAAAATAATTTAATGTTGCTCGCGCATGACCTGCGCACACTGATAACGAATCGAGCGAGCTTTATTTGAAATTGATAGATCGATTAATTCCCGTTACGCGGATTTATATGTATAATAAGAAAAACGTGTTTGAATTTTCCAAACTCTGTCGCTTATCGCACCAAATGTCATTATATTCGCAAATTCGTCCGGAAAATATTGTGAGCAGATTTATAAAATGAACTTTAACAGATTCGTTAGGATATTCTATGTAAAGCTGCATACTATAATAAACTGCGTATTAAAAACACGTATGTGGAAGATGTCTTTATCGAGAATAATTAGCTGGACTACTCTGTATAGACTACGAGACATTGTGTACTAATTACCTCGATGTAACATTCCGCCGCGTGTCTTTTTGCATCGCACAATGGTCGCTATGTTATAAGCACATTCTATTTAAAAAAAAAAGAAGTGGATGTTGACGTCGCCGAGTATAAACTCGGTGTACATAAATTCTTGCCCGTTACGTCGAGCCTGTTTCTACGCGGTTCAACAAGCTATTAAAATCCGCGAACCGCTCTATTATACGGCGATTTTTGTTAATTAAGCTCGTTGCGTCAGTTGTCCCCTCTTTGGAAATAAAATAAAGTGGAAACAGGTTCTCCACGTGCGCTGGAATTTAATTACCGTTCCATTAACACTCTTTTTCTCTCTTGGCGACAAGAAGACCGTACCACCTGACCAGAACTGGAAGGAACAATGTGCTTGCTGGCTCAGTCCCATTACCTGAACTCCCTTAAACGACGTATCATGTGCTTCGCGGTATAATGAGTGTCCTGGATCTCCCACTCCGGTCGGTGGATAATTCGTTCTTTCAGGAACTCGTCACTCGCCTCCAGTGATACCACCAGCCCGGGCATGATCGTATACTGGTCATTCAAGTCGATTGCTTCTTCGTCGAAATCCTCCTCTTCTTCATCTACATTTACATCTCCACCGCTTTCTCTTCCGAACAGCATCTTCGCCTGTTCTATTGTCTTCGGGTAACCGTCCATCGCGTACCCCTGATTTTGACACTCCAACGAGCGCAGCTTCCTCCCGAACAGTCTTCAACAAAATTATGCATGGTCAGCAATAGAAGACAGAAACCTTTTATCATTATTATTATTATTATTATTATGTATTTGCAGTTTATTTTAACGTGGTCGCGTTAACAGGTTAACTAGTCTGCGGATGTTCATGCAATTTTTTTTTTCTTTTATTATAGAAAATCTCATATGAGATTTATTACAACATAATTACAAAACAGAAATACGCTACATATAATACAAAGTATGAAGATTACAAAACAGAATAGGTTCCTTATAGGAATACAGATATGATAATATTAACGTATGATTAAAAGGAACAGTATATGAACAGAGAGAAAAGAGTAAAAAGAAAAGAAACTTATACTTTAAGGCCACAGCTTTTAAAACATTATAAAATGTAATGACAGGCCCTAATATTAGGTTTGGCTATCATTATTGAGACATCCATGTTCATGCAATTGAACATCAATTTTTTTGTAGACGAATTTTAGAAAAGCGTTATCAAATAAACATCTAGAAATTTGAGAATCTTTTCGGGTTTCGTGAACATTGGCATTTATATTGTGGAGATGGTTTGGAAGTAACAGAAGATTTAGCGAGCAGAAGAACCGAAACCTTTCGTGTAGCTCATTAATTCGACAAATGAGGAGCGCAGTTCATGAATAGCCTGACATTTCGACAGTCGTTTAAATAGCTAATGCATCTGAACAGGAACGTAATTTATCGTGCTTAATCAGAGGATTGGACAGCTTCTGAACCGGGATCGGCTCACGGAAGTTCAACTTCCGGTAATAACTCGGAAAGTTAATTTTCCGAGAAACGATCCGATGAACGCGACACTCGTGAAAGGAATCGATCGCAATTATACCGTAACCCCCGTTCCGTTCAGTATCCAGCTGCAGCGCGACTACTCCCACGCGCTTAGAACTTCACGAACAAGAATCGGTTGGGCTGGGTAATGTGTTTGATCGGATCCTTTAACGGGATGTCAACTCCGATTACTTGCGCGCAGACTATGATTGATCAACGACACTGTACTAGCTACCGTGTGACGCATCTCATTATTTTTCGAGTCAATGGCACCTCCTTCGCGGAAAGGAGAAAATTGTATTCAATTTTTACAGTTAAATGTTTAGAAATTGATTAGACAACAACATATGTAATAATTAGACCGCGGATCTTTATGGTAGGTTTTTCATGTAGGTACAATTTGAAATAAAGATTAAAAGAATTTATAGAAACATGAATTTTCTATTTTCAACATGTTAAAATTAGGAAAGGATGAAATCAATTTTTACGTGGCCTTTTCTTAAATGATTTTATTTGAGTATTGATATGCACAACATTTTTCTTTTGCATAAAGATCCGCAGACTAGTAATAATGTAAACAATATTGGGAATAATGGTACAGCGATTTTGAATGGCAACTCTGAGTACCACTCGAATGTTAAAGATCAAAACAACTGTTTGACTGCGTCGACAAGTTGAACAGCGTTGTTAAACTTCGACAGTTTTAGCGTTGAATGAAGATTCAACGTTGCGGAAGTATTTCGAGAAGTAAATCTAGCATAATGAAGAAAACAACGAAGTTATACCCTGACGCTAAGGCAAAGAAACAATAATAGAAACGAAAGTAGCAGAACTATAGATGGATAAGTTTAAAACAATCCTTGAGGGAGTGGCCTTCGCGTGATGGGATGAACGATGGGAGTAACGAAGTCTTGGAAGCTCGGGAAAGTTTCAATTTCTCGGTGCCCGAGTCGAAGTAAAACGATAGTGGACGATTTTGATCGAAGTATTTTCCACGAGAACAGAATTGTCGAAATAGTTCGATACAATTCGACTTGAAACTCCACTTAAGCATTTCTCTAGTAACATGATGGTTACTTCAATGAAATTCCTTATTTTTCAGTTCCTTTTAATCTGTGAGATATCTGTCCGATAAGAATCTTATAGAAGCGACTGCATATTATTAGTAGCTGCATCTGTATTAATATTTCCGTCATAACAAGCGTTTGGAGACTTGTGTTCTGGGTTGTGCGTCGATATCAACCACTCTGTATAAATCCAGGCATTCGCGACGTTCATTGTGGGGGCAACCAATCAGAAATATAGTGTACATACTTATCTTGAAGAGGTCGTTATGTCTACGAGCAATCGAACTCTGGGAAGCAATAAGTTGCCGGATGAGGAGGTAACAATACTCGACGGGGATCGTTCGTGGCAGTAAGGAAGGAGGAACAAGGTCAAGGGAATTAAAACGGAACCGAAGACTTTATTAATTTCACGGATCCCGCCGATTAAACTCGTCGTCCAGTTATATTGCGCACGAAACGGATGAGGACGATAAGCGGAACATTTTAAACAGCGGCGAATGTCGCCGCCATGAATCCTGGATCTGTGTTAACGGGAACGAAAAAAGGCTGTCAAGGTTTCCGCGGACATTCAGCCCGGCGAAATTCCTGTGGTTCTTCCTGATCTTTTATTTTTAAGCGGCGAGCTCAACTGGTCTGGAAACGGAGAAATGATAGCCGTGCCGGACAGATACCGCGTGCTTAAGCAACCAGCACACAATCGAGAAAGTCGAACCGAGTGAAACAGCGGCGAGCTTTTACACGGACGAGTGAACCGGACCGAGTGAAGTGCTAGCAACACTTCCGGTCGAAATAGTCGCCCGTTTAGGGGATGACCGAATTAGCAAATGACGGAAAGGCTGCCAATTTGAATATTAAAGAGGGGAGAAACATATTATCAGATTTTTATTTGACTTAGTATAGAGAGAAAGTTCTGTCGTATTTGAAAGAAAATATTTGAATCAATATTTTCAATTGAATTGATAAGAATATTGGTTTAATATTGTCCAATGAGATAATTTCCATTATTTTATTTGTCTCCACTCTCTTAGAATTTTCCTAGAAAAATTGAAAATTGCATAAACATCCGCAATCTAGTAATCGCAAACAAATGAGATATTTAGGTGGATCATGTTGGCTCGCGTGACGCGTACCACGGGTCAAACCCCATCGAAATGAAATTTCTTAGGTGTGGCGTATCCAACGAACAAGCAGCCGCATAACCGCACGAGCCGACAACCTTTAAATTCGTCGATGGTTCTATTACGCGAACACCACGATTCGCGCTCGATAAATCAAATTGCGTGCGGATGAGCGGTCGCTGGCACGCACATGTTCGCGATAGAGACCAAACGCGATGGTTACCTAAATGGCCACGGTCCCCTAAATACTGGCTTAATGCCTGTTTCGAGCGCGATATTTGCAAATCATGATCAATGCCTGATGGTCCTTTTCTGAAACCATCATTAATTTTATACACTGAATTGCATTGAATTGCAATTGCAATGAACAGGAGCCAACTAGACATTCGTCTCTTATTTTCAAGTTTGCAGAGGTAAAACAATGCATCTGTACACGTGGCGAACAAATCGAGTTCTCTTTCGACTTGTAGAGGAAATTAAATCCCGTGTGTTCTTCTTCCTCGATCTTCGTTTCGAAGGATGCATCGAGTGGAAGAGGCTAATCGGATTGATCTCTCTAGGGCTGGCCATGGTCACGCGAAGTAGAAGTATTCTCCAGGATTGCAAGGGCTATCTTCGCTTCTGTCACATTATACTCCGGTTCTATCAATCAAAAAATGAACTTCACAGTCCAGATTTAATTTACTGAATCGCTTCTAAATAATGCAAATTACGCCTCGTGAACGTGAAAGAAGAACTTTCGAGGGAGACAGCGGTCTAGATTGCTCTCTTATCTAGGGCTGAGAACCCTCATCGCTGCATTATCTAGAAATGAGAAGGCGCAACCCGCGCCCTTGCAATCCTGGAAAGGAGAACACCCGCTTAACATTACTGAGAACGCCAATGAAACGGGGTTTCGACTAACTTGTTCAAAAGAGGATCGTCCAGCCGTCCCTTATTCCTCTCCTTGTTCCGCTCTATTTCGTCCAACAGTTCGCGCAGCTTGTCGACTGTTGTGGCATCGTCCTCCCCCTCCAGATCCTCGTCCTCGTCCTCGTCCTCGTCCTCAACGTCGTCGCCTGCACCCGTTTCTTCCGCTGTGACCTGTTCTCTCGCGGTCATGGCCTCTTCTATCTCGACTGTCTGTCTCAAATGAAGACGCAGAGTATGGCCCGCGGTTCATGTAGAAAAAAACTCTTAACGCTAGAATTACAGCTCGAAACTCTCCTGTATAACTTCCCAGAGGTTTCAGAAATCGTTCGTTGAATAAAGTCAAGTTCACGGATTATTTTAAACGAGTATATTATTTAATCGTACAAACGTACACCTGTGGACCGACACGATACGACGGCATCTGGTTAAGCTCTGTGTCCGACAAAGAAGCAGAAATTTTTTCAGGCGTAGAGAGGAGGAACTTTCATAAATTTCAAAATCCTCGAGAGTGCTTTGTACATTACACAGCCCACCTTAGCGCCCATTAAGCCACTTAATCGAGGCCGTGCGTTTGAATTTATTGTTCCACGGGGGAGCAGGGTAAACGAGCCAAGAAATATTCTTAAATTCTTCGGAGACCATAAAGCACTCAAGTCGCTGCTTTTTAAATCGCGATAAACAGGCTCTGTGATTTCGTCGGAGGAACAATATTGGATGATCGAAAAAGTTCGTGTTACTTCTACGAAAAAGGAAATCAGATTGTAAAATGTTCTGAGACAATTGTAGAAAATAGTGGAGACTATATAATTGATTAATAAAACTGTTTAACCCTCATCCACTCGACGTGGTACCCGGGTACCTATTTCAAATTCATTTAGAATAGTACAAAAAATTACCCGTGTGGATGAGGGTTAATGGAACAAGTAGGGTACTAATGTTTGCAAAAAGGGTACTTTTATCTGTTCTTCAACATTGAAATACATTTGATAGCTATTGGCAGTTTCTGAATTAGTGTTTAAGACTATTCAGGACATGGTGACGTACGAGTGACTAACCAACTTCCGAACGGTATCTTCGATTAGCGACTTTGCGTGAATGTAGTGCACGCCATAATAGTCCGCGAGATATCGGGCGACGATACTCTTCCCGGATGCGGGAGGGCCCAGAACGATTATTTTCAGCGGATACAGTTTCCGTGCTGTCCTGTATTCCTTCGTGATAGCATCGATGTTCTGGTGAAACGGTGCATCGTGGTGCCAAGTTATCTTATCGGTAATATAGTCGGACTCGACGTTCAAGTTCACAGTCATCTGGTCGTATATCTGTTGCGTGACTTCCGGTAATAAGAAGGCTTCCTCCTGCGGGATTTTCTTCACCTTGCCGGTGCTGAGCGCTTTGCTGATTCTCTGAGAAGTCGCAGAAATGAATAACGTCGCAACCATGCAGTGTTCAAGAAAAAGTACAATACATTTACAGTTAAAAATGTTTGCGTTGTACGATAGACAAACTTTCGTTGCACTCTGCATTTAATGTATAATAAAATTCTAAAAATCATAGAGTCTTAAAATGTCTCCGAGTGCAAAGGATTAATTCACGACCCAAGTAAAATTTTCCTTCAGTACATGAACGCGTCCCATAGCGTTCCTCTAACAGGAACCAGTTGCCGTGTTTCAGGAACAGGTAACGGGAAACGGGTAAACAGTTACCACGAATGAATTAAAATTAACAAAACATTTTATTACAGTGTACGTAATACTCTTCACAAAAATTGCAACGAGGAACCTAGAAACGAGCTTGTCTCATTGGAAAGATTAAAAGAATATTTTAAATTGGGACAAACATGCTTGATTTCATCATGAAATCTGCTAAAATTTTGCTCTTAAATTATCAGAAGGAGGATCAGTCTGGGTAGCGAGAATACATACTTAATCGGTTATCGGGGAGCCAGTAGTTCTGAGGGGATATTTGGTTAATTAATTTCGAGATCGTTGTTTCTACGCGCGTGTGCGTCTATGTGTAGGTAACTGTGCGGTCTGCGAAGTGGCTGATATCAGGGGAGATTTGCTAGCTGTCAATTAATAGGTGACCCCGAAATGGATACGTTCTGTTACGCGCTGGCTCGTGATACCGCGATACCAAGCGGTATCGAGATTTAATGGTTGTTCCTCGTATTACGATGGAAATGTGCCGGGTACTACATGTTGCGCTCGATGACGTATGTAGATCCATTATCGTTTCAATGAACTCCTCGCGCGATCTACACAGCTGATTGCTATACGCTTCCTGGGAAGCAAGACACTGGTCGACAGCCTGCCTCCGCGGAGCTAATTGATTAACCAACTGGGGAATGAAAAAGAAAAGTTTGGGAAACGTGATTAACGACGAGGAACCTGACGGGGTTTCGATGATTGATCGGTAAGAGGGAATGGGCTCTAGGGCCACGGGGAATCGTAGCAGATAGGGATGAGCAATATGAATGAATCGATGAATACGGGTCGAGCCGAAATTGATGGAAACCTGAGTGGAATCTCCGCACTTTGTCTTAAAGTATGTTGGAATGGAAAGTTTCGTACAGACCTGAACATTTCGCCGAACACTATGCCTGCATTGTGGCTTACTAATTTTTGGAGATGTTATGATAGGGACTAGTTTATTCTAGAACGACTACAATACGGTTTTCAAGACAGAGATGATGAAAAATGAGTGAAACTTAAAAAGGACTCGCAGAAACAACCTCTGATGACCTTGAACGGATATCAGAGATATCCTAAGGAGAACCTCTGAACAGATCAAAAAGATAGTTTCGAGTGGACGATAAGGCGTGCACGTTGGAAATACAACGTGAAAAATAATACTACACGGACAGACCAGTGATTAGCTTTGACAAGACAAACATAACTACCTGTCGCGAGCGGAACACGCTCTAGATAGCCAGCTTTAAGTTTCGAACGCTTCCTTATTATAAACTTTCTAATTCAAGGTCGGATCGCGACGCACGACTGAACCCACCTTCGTATCAACTATAACGCGCAGAGGATAAAAATACGCGGTACCATTTAAAAGAGATAAAAGAAGCCTCCGTCACGCCTGACGACTCCGGAAAAAAAGTGTCTGGATGGTGGGAACACTTTTTTTCAACATTATGTTCTATCTAGCGCGTCTCCGTTTCACCAGCTTTGGAGCGATGATATCGTAACGTCTTCTGTTTGCTTGAAATAATAATAATAATGATATTCTGGTAGGTAAAATTACCTTAACAATAGTGCTTTGAGAAGCTACTCCTTGCTCCGCTGCCAGGATGTATCTCAACGTGGGCCAATTCTTCAATACTGTGTTTACAATCCTGCGAACCATAAAAACCACAAATTATTGAACCGTAAAAGGTGTGAAACTGCGCTAATATTTATTTTGAACTTCCGTAAAAAATGGAGGATTAGGATTTAGCGTCTATCATCCATATTAATTTACTTAATTATTAATTGTAAAGTGTTATACCAATTTATGCTATATAAACCGAACATGGTTTGAGGCGTCAATAAATAAATAAATACAAGGAGGATGATCTTGATGAAGATGAAATTTGGAAGTGTCCATTAAACGTTTCGTTCATTCAAACTCAACTGTATTGAACGTGAAAAATTTCAGCTACCGTCGAATGAGAGACGTAGAATAATGCTTTCAAAGATTCAGTTAGCTGCTAAACTCGTCCCACTCTCCTCTTATATCTCTCTGCGTGAGATTCAATTTCTCGCATTTTCCGTTTCTGATTCAATTACTCCATCAAAGCGTTTATAATAGTGCAGATCTCAAGGTCCACAGACAAGACACATTCCTCCCGCACATTCCCTTTGCGTCCCTACACCACGTCAGCGCATAGTTTTCCAACTAACTGTCGTTCGCGAACAGAGGAATTTATAATCAAATTTCTAGTTCGGTAGCACATAATTAGGTCACGAAAGTTAAGATCTTGTTTAGTCCATTCTTAGAAGTATCTCTTCCGCAGTATTTCCTTTCTAAACGCTTACTTAGACCGCTATCATAATTAGGTGCACGTAATTTCTGGACTCCTGAAGAAACGCATCCCGAGGAAATAAATTTTTCGAATATCGTGCACATTTTTTGAATAAGTTTCGAGATGTTACCGTAGTCAGGTGCGAACGACGAGTCAACTGTTCGCGGTTAACAAGCCGAACGCATCCATGCAGCTGCATAATGGCACGCGGCGTGTTATTCAGTGACGAACGCGGCACGCGAGCGTGTTTATCAGGCGGTTTATCCGCCGTTAAATCGCAATAAACGTTCCAGCCGGTTTCGGTTTAACGTCCGACTGGAATTAGGGATACAGCGAGCCATTAATGCAGCGTGTCGCGAAATTGCGTCGTTTACCACTGACGTGATCAGATCTCGCACATGCAACAGGGGGATTTTGTTGGTGCCGTTGCCGAAAATCGGTAGGAACGGTTCGTTTTGCCAAGCTCTCTTGAACAGGTGATGAAGAGGTCCTTCTTCATCCCCGTAGGTGATTCCACAGCAAATCACCAATGTCTTCAATTTATCCTTCAGATTCAACTTCTTCTTCACAACGACCACGTTCTTCTCGCATTGTACGTGCTCTTTGAAATTCGGATGAGGTTTCCGTTTCCGGTAATCGTCCTCGGTGAACGGTAGCTTCGGATCTTCTGGATCCAGTGGCTTGGTCAAGGCCCAGGTCATCACGGTGGATATCAGCACGAAGTATCGCACGTTCTCGTTTCGCCTAAAAGCCTTCGGCGTTGCTTGCTCCATTCGCTCTAACTCCTTTATGATAGCTGAAAGGTGCCGAGAATATGAGACGCTCGGGAAATGGCCATTAACACGTTTCTTCTTGTATTGCGAGCCACGCACGGTTCGCTTGATTGTGGAAAAGATAATAATGGACACTCAAATCTAATATATTACATGGGGGACATTAGAAAGGTGGAACAGGTATTGGGAAAAAGAGGAAAATAGAAAATGTGAATTCTGCGAGGATAGTTTTGGAAACCTGGAACATATGGTAAGGGAATGTAGGGAAATTGAAAGAGGAAATAGAGGAAATAGTGAGCGAGAGGGGGTCAAAAGAAGCGATAGATTGGCTGAGGAAGCTAAAGAAAAAAAAAGGATAGAAAGAAGGATGGGCGAAGAATATAGCAAAGTAAAATGTATGAATGGACCCGGAAAGGTGTGGAAGGATGAGAGAGTTAAGACTGAAATGTAAACCGAGTTCCTTTTTTATGGCCGGAAGGCTAAAAAATAAAGCATTTCTATCTATAATATATTACATATCGTTCGTGAACATCTCGAACGTGAAATCTTGTGACTGACAACCACAGATATAAACAGCTGTCTCTCGTTTTCGAAAAGCGTTCTCACGGATTTATATTTAATAGATATTTTTAGTAGATTGTATAGGATACACAGATCTTAATGATTCACTAAATATTTGCTCGTTCAAAAAAACACTCCAGCTAAGTGCTACAACAAAGATTAGCCGCAAAAGATCCGCGGTTTGCTTACAAGTCTCACGATCAGTCTTCCTTCTAGGGCTCGAGCAAAAAACAACGTCTTAATGCGCACACTTTTTCTCAAGTGATCAGAACAAGTAAAAGTGAATCCGCTCATAGAACAATGCTCATCGAGGGAACAATCGCATCGCGACAAGGACTTCCGTTTCATATCTCATTGTCCCCCGTGGCGAGACGGGCCGCGCGCCAATTGCTCTTTGTTTTTAAAGGAAATTGTATGTACACCGATTCTCTCCGGCGATGCTTTTCCATATTTCAAGCGAACCTTTGCGTTCCGCTCGAGTCTCGCTTTCATATTCATCTCCAGTTATCACTTTGTTGGGATGACGAGGTTGGGAGATCAAATGCTACTTTATATATGAAGTGTTTATTCAAACTCCACGACACAATGAAATAAACGTCCATCAGTTGTAATTTATTACTTTTTGCATATGACACAATATCGTACTTTATGATTGTTACATTGAAATAGAAATACTGACGGTTAGAAAAATTAATTGACTGTGGGAGCTGCGACTAGCTCGTTAGGCAGGCTTGGACTGACTGACCCACTCCTTCGTAGGCCCTTTAGTGCGGAAAAAATGGCGACGTTTGAGGTGCAATAAATGTCAGGTCAAAAAAGGACCTTTCCTCCTCCGCATATTCCGTGCATTTCGGTGTAAACTCCAACACACTTTAAATTAGATCCGAATCGGAATTCGCCGACGCAATAATTAAACGCAACAAGCCAGGAAATACTTGATCGTATCTCTGAATTTTCCTCATGTACACACGGAGGACATTAAAAATGTCTGCTGAACTGTTAATTAGACGCGACCCTCGAACCCTTTGCACTCGGAGCTACTTTAACTCGAAAACGAAACATTTCTTCCGACCCAGAATAATTTCTACATTAATCTTTTTCTTTGTATGAACATAAAATTGATATAATATCTCATACAATACTGAAATGTTTAGTAATTGATACATATCAACGTATTTAATAATCTAAACGATATTTTCGCAATAGTGGCGACTGATTCTAACCTTCCAAAGCCCAGTTAGCTTCCTGAACCTGACTCTTGTCCTGCGTAATATCGTACACCACGATCCCGCAATTCATGAGCTCGGTCAATAGGGTGTCTCGGTCTCTGGCGTCTTTTATAATCATCTTGACGCCCTCAGGCAAGGGATACTGAAAAGATGGAATAGAATTCAGGGTGCTAAAACGGAATTGGAATGTCGAGGTTTCGACGAAAGGGTCCTCGTATGCGTCAACAAGGGAATTTTCGTGAATACAATTTTTTACAAAGGAATACATCCAGATCTGATCCAAACATGGTACAGTTTATGCACATATTTGGTACATGATCGTGGCACGCGGTGAGTAAAGTACTAAATTAACCGAGATACGACGAGACGCGCGGAGGATTAGCAGGGGTCGTCCAGGCGTTAATCAGACTAAAAGATAAGCTGTAAGTATGTATTATTTACCTCGGGGTCTGAAGTTGTACCGATCACCTCGTACTTTCTCCCACTCCTAAAATTCAAGCCTTCTCTGTGAAACGATTCAGTCTCGTCGTCGGCTTCACGGTCCATGAGCCTCTCATCCTCTTCCACCACTTCTTCTTCTTCCTCCTCTTCGTCCTCTCCGGCGCTTTGCGGATTAACGTAATCTCGCTCCGATAAGTACTAAAATTTGTATTTCATGCGTTACTGTATACGAGCTATGAGAAATGTAATCAAATGAAACAAAGTTTGCAGAACACGAAGGAAATTTCATACCGGCGTAAAGAAGTTCAGTTTATGATAAAAAAGAAGATTTGATGAAGCAATCGTCTGGCGCTGATTTATATGAAAATGAAGTGATACAGTGATTCGATCCTCAGCGGGATTAAGATTGACCTAGCGCCAGTGACCTAGAAAAAATCGATCTGTGTTTCAAATGTTAGTTGGTCCCTTCGAGAGAAGATTCTCTCGAGTTCTGTTAGCTGTCGATCCACGTGCAAACTGATCTAAACCCTGGCCGGGTCGCATGATCTACTGGGCTGTAACGGGCTGTAACAGTTGGCCTTAATCTACTTAAACAGAACGGTGTGTGCTCGTCCTATGTCAGCGTCCGAGTTCACCAAACCGTAATCTGATTACATTGGTAATGGCCTTGAAAACATAAATGTCAATTCATTGATCCGATTACACGTTGCAACGTGAAATATTCGCCAGTCAAAGACCCTCGCAATCATCTCGGTTACAATCGCAAGCCGTCGACAATTAACTGTGCCCATAATTATCAACGTGGTCTAAGTGATGTATTTCTGGTTGTTAGATATTCGAAGGAAAAGGATGTTAACAGTAAATGAATTCCGTATAATGTTATCTAACAGTTGAATTTGAATTCAAATTATTACTCAGACCACTTTCATAATGAGAGGCACAACTATCCAAGAGACGTTATAACTTGACTTATTCACGACGTATCATCGGGACAGCGCATAAAGAGAATTTACGTAGAAACGATATTGTTTATCGTCCTAACAGAGACGTCTCGTCGATTATGTTCGTCGCAGTTCTGAAATTCAATTGTTTAACGGGAGCCACGGTGAAACACCTAGTTAACGCGGAGTCGCTCGAGTGGCGCTCTAATTGTAATTTCCGTGTTTTTGACGTGGAAAGGAAAATTGGATTGCTGGGAGCGTAACAATGTTTTCTTCAGCTATTCACTGCCAAATTGCGTCGGTCAGGAATAAATTCAGTAATGTCGTTGGTAATGAGTTAAGTGAACGGCTCGTCGCATCGCAGTCCATTGAATGGCTAACAGGGCTAATGCAGTTTCCACAGGGCGGGAGGGTGGGGAAGGAAGGGGAGGGCGAAAGGTAGAAATTTATGCAACGGTGATCGCGCCTCGTGTTGAATTACAGCCACAATTGCGGAATCTTCTCGCCTCTCGCTTTTCTGCTTTAAAGATGTATTTACGGACGAGGCCGGGCGAGATTACACGCGAAAATTGCCGACGTTCCGAGCAAAAACTCCGACTTACATGAACCTTAAACCAGGGGTTAGAAGCTTTTCGTGCCGGGCAAGAAAAAAAAAAAAGAACGAGACCGTCGAGACGAGTCCAACGACGCGGAATATAAAACGTTCCAAGACACCCCGGAGGTTCAACATATAATTACGCCGACGCAATCAGCGAATTTCTCTACCACCGCGCCAGTATTTAAATCTACGTGCTCGTTATATCCAGTTTTTTTTTGCTTCTCGCGTTCTTGAGAATTTAATCCCTCCTGGAAAAAAACTGAACCGAATATATATTAATTTTTACACCGTACCGTCCCGTGTAGTCATTTTTTCTCTCTTAATCCGCAATCCCTGAGTTATTTATCGAGACGGATCGATCATTCCCCACCGTACAGAAAGCTGGTTACTTTTGCCTTATCAAAAGTGGGGTCCATTTAGCGGTGAAAGCAGTCGCGATTTAATTAATGCTCGTTAAATGTTCGTAGCGTGCAGTTCGGAACGGATACTTAACGTGGTATACTTCCGGCGATGCAGTGGAGCAGTGGGGAGAATTTGGAAATACTGCCTCCCCTGCGGTCCTTCGTACACACGTATTGCTATTTACATCGTTTCCTTATCGCAGCTATAAAAATGGGTGAAATGCTCGAATAAATATATAATTTCCTCGGTGTACATTTCCCCAGCAAGCTGCGTTGTATCAATGTTAAAAAAAGATCGGACTCGTAGGTACGTTAAAGGGGAAGTACCGTAACTAATTTGAAATCGATACCACCGGGGTGTTCTCTCGTTTTTCCTCCACCTCTCGCGCTGCACCGATAACCTAGACATTGTACCATAATTCTCCGGTTCGAGATTGGAAGTTCAATGCTAAACGCTAAGGGTTGCCTGATGAATCGTGCACGGAACACCGATTTCTTCTAATAACGCGATAAAATAGTGCTTACGTCGGCCAATTTCGCACCGTGGTAGCTGTCAATATGATTGATGAACACTCGCCATGGCTTGAACAGTGGTTCCCCCGATACGTCGTTTACGCCATTCTCTTTCGATTTCTCCGGTTTTTCCTCACCGTTCGCGGTGTTCATATTTTAAAACCTTCGGAAAATAGTTTTCAATATTTGAGTAATCTTCCCGTAGAAATTGTGTTTCGAGGTTCATTAACGTCGAAGCTGTTCGACGTGAATTTGCGTCGTTCAATCTTGTTTAACAAGCTCGGTTGGAGTCATTTTTTTGGCTAACTGTATGTTCCGAAATACGAACACATGTTGAACTAGCTGTACCTGCGACTTTGACCACGTGCAATAACAAATCCTGGATGATTATTAACGTAATTAACAAGCCAATCGCTAAGGTGGTCTCAGATAGAGATAGAGTTTTTATGTTTAGACAACAAATTTAAGGAAATTAATTAAAAAAACTAGAGAGGGGTTGTTGCTCGCTCGCTTCGCGAGCTTCGCGAGTAGGGTTGTTGTAGCTCGCGGGTAGGACTGCTCTTGCGAGAGGGTTAGTGGTACGCATTGCTAGTGGGGCCTACAGCTATTAATGTTTTTTTTTTTTATTTTATGTGTGACTCTCCACGAGCCACACAAAGAACTTCCCGATTGGTTAGTTACAGTATATTATTATCATTATTTAGTGTACGTTTTAAGAAGATTATATGTTTTCAGGGAAAGTGATTATAACACTGTATTGGGCATATAGAGTACGCCCAACCACATGACGTATGTAGTCTTTTAAATTTTTCAAGAAATTAAAAAAAAAAAATTTTTTTAATTTATACGAGAGTATGTATTTTAGAGAGAAAAAAAATTTTAAAAAATTCTTTTTTAATATATCTATATATATATATATATATATATATATATATATATATATATTTATAGGGAAGTTATTGTAATTACCCCGAAAATCGAAAATCCAATTATAACTATATATAATATATATATATATATATATATATATATATATATATATATATATATATTATATATATATATATATATATTATATATAGTTATAATTGGATTTTCGATTTTCGGGGTAATTACAATAACTTCCCTATAAATCGGGAAGTTAATTATTAGAAAAAATATATTTATCAAGATAGTTATCAGTAGGCAGTAAAATAATATTTTAGTGAATTTTAGTGGAAATGTCATCCCGATATCTGTAATGGTTGAAAAGTGTAGTAAAATGATAGAGTGAGGCGATCTCCGTTTGCCCTTCCGTGACGCTTCCCCTCACCCTCGTGCTTTGGCTGAGACAAATACAAGTAGGTACGAGACACGCGTCGGCTCTTTGCTCAGCGGTCAAAATGAATAAATTTCGGCTGATTTCGCTATTGCCAAATATACCGATGTTTCGCGACCTTTTCACGTTTTTTCTACATTTCATGTAGATAGAAAAACTGCACTCCCCTTACTTAGCGTCTCCTCCCGGAGGGGACGAACTTACCAGGAGATGGGGACGAGAGTTTGACCCACAAAAAACGCCTGAGTTGGCCGAGAAAATTTTCGGAACACGTGTGAGGCAAACAATACACGTTGCCTCGCTGAGCCGCGGCAAACAACGCGTTAGCACATTGCTTGCCTCGCTCTGCCGATTCAGATTTAGTTCCACTAAATCGTGGATTAAACAGTCATGGAAAATCCAAAATATATCGTGTTTCGTATCATAAAATGCTTCATTTCTCTCTGCAGTTTATCTCCCATTAACATCCTGAATAAGTCGAGAATAACGCAGCAATATTTGTCATTTCCTCCGATGTTCTCACTGTTTCGAATCTCGCTTACTCATTGTTCCATAAATGCATAAAATCCGCAGTCTAACTATAGCTGACGTGGCTAAAGCGTGTAATTTAAAAATTTTGCCCACGTAGATGTACATATAAAGTTCTTCAGAAAATTATTCCGGTGAATGCAGACGATACGTAGCATTCGGCGGTGTCCTCTTCGAGATTACCGCACTCGTCGGAACGGTATGGTCAGGGCTATTGGTATTTCGTCACAGCGGAATCATTCAGTTACGTAGAAGCGTGACCATGAGATTCAACCACGAGCTGCCCCGGGCTCCGACGTCATCCCTGACTAAAATTCGTCTGGTATTATTAGGTAGCGATGTAAATAAATTCAAGTCGTTTTAATTTTTAAATGAGAAACAGGTTTCTTCGCTAATCAAGATATTTTGTAGAATGAATGTATTTTAGTTGTTTTGTAAGTAATCGATAAATTCACGAAGGAAAGGTTACGAATTAAATTGTACACCTAATAATAGAAGTCGATACTAATTGAGAAGGATCTTTCCCAGCCCTCGGCAAGTTTGCCGTTAAATTGGCCTAATCGGATGGTGTAAAAACGTATGTAGGTAACGTACACAGCATCCCGCTCGGCCTCGACTCCTACGCAACGGGATGTGAGGGTCAAGGTTAGAGAGAAACCCATGCGGAAGATAAAAAAAACCACAGCGAATCGATAATTGAACCTGGTCGACGGGAGACCGTGAATTCCCGAATGAAAGCCACCGGTGTTTGTTCCGGAACGGAACAATTGATCCCGCTTTTCGAACGGTGATTTGTTCTAATCGATTTGCCCCGCGCGTCCAATGGAATCGGTGGACTCGATGGAAAAGGGACGCGGAACGGCACATCTATATAAAGATCCTCCATGCTTCGTTCAATCAAATTTTTCTCAGAAAGTTATTTTTCTCAACCCTCATCCGGCTCTCGTTCGTTGTAACATTTGTCTCTCGGTGGAGCATCTAGCAAGATGGATATTCGGACTTGCCAATTTTTCTTGTTCGATACTTTCGTATATTCGCGTCGTAAATATCGTCGCACGATCCGCTAATTTATACCTATGCACATATTCGCAAATTGCGTGTATTCAAATTTCGCCCGGTGAATGTAAAATTATTTTATGATCATGAATTTTAATGTATTTTACGTGGTATTAATTTAAATATTTAATATTAAGTTTGTAATGTACTTTTTTTATGTAATATTATTCTTATTATTTCATTTCACGTTTTTAATGTATGTATTTAGTATTAATCTTATTATTTCATTTTACGTTTTTAATGTAAGTGCTGCTTGCAGAATATCCGAGGTTATTCGAAATCCGAATGTATGGAAATTAAAATAGAATTTCCGATGATGAAATAATTAATATCATCAAAGATCAATTTCAACGCTATATTTGCACGAAGTGCCAATTCATTTTTAAGCCACATTTTGGTACTGCGCGCCCTGCGTTAGCACCTGTTATCTCAGCGGATCTTTTAAGCACAGTCATACGGGTTGACGACGAGCTTCTAAAAGCTCTGACGGACCGTGACCGCCACTAAAAACCGCAGGGTGGATCACGGGGTGGTCACGAGCGGCTGTTGGAAGCCGGTAAAAGCGCAACTCGTCGCGAGACTCATCAATCACTTAAGTGCGTACGTCGGGAACGGTGGCCGGGCACGGGCTGCGACCAAGTAAGTCGTAAATCGAGTTTACGCCCGAACCTTTGCCTGTTATCGTCGCCGTCACGCGATTATCACCGGTTACTTTCAGCTGGGTGCGTGTCGATGTGCGGCCACGCACGATAAAAATGATGATGCCTGGACGGCAGCTTAATGCGCGCCCTTCTTCGTTCCAGCCACCTATTATGCTGCCCGCCTTTACGATAACTGATTCCACCGACGCGATAAACGCCGGTCACCGACAAATACGCAGACAAGAAGCTTAATGGAATATCCATCTATGGAAAATCATAAAGAAACTATCGATCCTCATCCTCCCGGTTAATATACCAACCATAGTTGACGCGGCAGGTTGCCACTTTGAAACTGTCGCTCTAAAATACGATACTGATAATTATTTATTTTAGGGGATTCCTCATCGATTTTGATGACCTTGAAATATGTTGTCAAAGTCATCATTCTGAACGACTTTTTCCTATAAATGTTACTGCCGCTCGATTTTAGTTTTCGAGATATTCGCAAAAAACTATCACTAATACTGTATTGAATTTTTCGTATTTCTGCACGCTCCGTGGCAACGTAAGCCTGTCTCGGCGCGGTGTTTGTTTCCATTTTGTTTCTAAACGCGCTGTGGAGATGAGAGAGAAAACAGGGCCCCACTCTGGTCATACACATATAAGGTGAAATTTCAATTTTCAAATTGATCTTGAAATTTCGTATGCGTGGGCGTAAGGCCGACCCTCTCCGCGCCCTCCACGACTTAACTTACAACTCATTCTATTTGCATAATCTTTGCGTTGTAGCTTTTATTTGTTTAAGGACCTGGGAGAACCGGTAGAACCCATGTACCTCCTCGAAAAGGTACCGGGGGTGCCGTAAACTCCCAGGTCCAGGGGCACCAGATGACGATGGTGACCCTTCCTCTCGCCTCATTTTGTCGAAGATCTATCACGATGACCGGACCGCTATTCGCATTACTTGTTCATCCTGATCAATTCCTTCGACCTAACCATTATAATTAATTAGCTTAAGTATATTTACAAAACTACATTAATAATATTCATTACATATAATTATATTTACATGTATTGTCTATAATCTTTGCATTGTAGCTGTCATCCAGAATTTGATCTAGTAATTAAGACTAACCTAACCCAATGCTAACCTAACCACAACTCATTCTATTCACATAATATTTGCATTGTAGCTGTCATTCACAATTTGATCTAGTAATTAAGACTAACCTAACCCAATGCTAACCTAACCACAACTCATTCTATTCACATAATCTTTGCATTGTAGCTGTCATCCAGAATTTGATCTAGTAATTAAGACTAACCTAACCCAATGCTAACCTAACCACAACTCATTCTATTCACATAATATTTGCATTGTAGCTGTCATCCAGAATTTGATCTAGTAATTAAGACTAACCTAACCCAATCCTAGCCTAACCACAACTCATTCTATCTACATAATCTTTGCATTGTAGCTGTCCTTCAGAATTTGATCTATTATAGTAATGGAAAAATCACGCGAATAGAATGAGTTGTGGTGTCGTTAGGTTAGGTTAGGATTTTGTGTTTGATTAGAAACGCCGTTAACCGATCGCCTATGCTAATATACAAAAATCCAAGAGAGAAAATTCAAGAGTATTAGCGATAGTTTTTTGCGAATATCTCGGAAACTAAAGCCGAGCGGCTGTAACATGTATAGGAAAAAGTTGTTCAGAATGATGACCTTGACAACCTATTTCAAGGGTATCAAAATCGGTGAGGAATCCTCTAAAGTAAATAATTACCACGATACTTACTTTTGTTAGAATATTTGTCATTTTTCAAATAAGACAGTAAAAACACATTTTCGATATTTCAATAAATGTACTTCAAACAGTACTGCGACACAGAATTGAATGCGTTTGTACTCGAATAAACTGTTGTAGGTACTTCAAACAGTAGGAACATCAAACGAAATGAGAAATGTCGGTGAAGGCTCTAGATTGTTGCGCTCGTCAGACTGCGAGCGAACGGAACCCTGTACGGAACGGTTCAACGTTGAACTAACTGCTGCAGAGTGATTTCCTGGAGATACCGCGTGCCAACTTCCTTCGGCAACGGAACACTCTTACTTGCAGGAAGGTTATCGTAGCTCGAGGGTGTTCTTAAGATTAAAGGACTCCTCATTCCCGCGAGAACTTGAGCGCTAGACGCTGTTGGTATTACCGTTTCCGTTTATCTAACCAAATTTGAGTAAGTTATTGTTTATCACAAATATTACCTTGTACAGTGTCCGCGTGCTTCATTCGCGGACAATGTTAGCTCTGACGTCTGCCTCAAAGAGACTCCGACGTCGAAACTTGGTTGAATTGCTTGTCTGGGTTTCAATTAATCTTGAAGAGCGAGATTGCTGGCCATACGTAGTCTTCGTCTTTAGCGCATCTATTTTATTTTACATGTTTTTGGATCTACTTCTTCAAGATCAACGTTGATATTTTCGGACAAAAATGCTCGAGTTTAACCAATTGTCCAAACAGTATCGAGCCAGTCGCGACCTACATAGCTAGACTGGTTAGAGCGGAGAAAGATCGAAGCTCAGGGTCGAACAATTTGATCGGCCGATCCCTTTCCCACCCGGTGATCAAATCTGCTGCGCCTATAGTCCTCTACAAGGATCTCTGGTAATCGAGAAACCTGTTTTATTCTTGCAAATAAAATGTTTCTTGGCAAGTATCAATTCAAATTAACTATAAAACAAAGGAAAACAAAAGTACCCTCTTAAAAGTGGGTATGGGATTAACAATTTACTTGGAAAACCCATCGAGGCCTGTTGGGAGCGTCCGAGGTTCCGATTTCCGGCGTGTCGCAACAGGTACGCCCATCTTCGCCCTCGGAAAGGCGAGTTTCCTCGTCGTCAGTCGAAAAGACGAAGAGAATAGTTTATTGTCCGCGCCTTTTAAGCCGAACGTACGTGACTCACTTATTGGCGCAATAGTTGCCGGTCGTTTCGCGGGTTGAAAATCGTAGACTCGGTTGCGCAACGGCAACGAAGACGATGCAAATGAAGAGTAACGTCCTGTACGCCTCGGTGACTAATTGCACGGTGCACTCTTGGTATTGTGCGACTGCCTACGATCAGAAAGAGAAAGCCAGCCGAAGAGACGCGAGAACAACGACGCTTATCTCCGCGAGGCGTCGCTCCGTTGTCCTGTGGCGTCCATTAACGGCGTCCTTAATGACGAGACCTTCGTTCGTTGCGGATGATGCAAATAAGATGGCCGAAGACGGTGCGTCAGTTATTCCCCTAACTAACGAACAATCCGCGTGCGCGACGCGACGCCTCGCCGCGTGCCGATTCCAATTCCGCGCCCCCGGGGATTCGCATCCTCGGCATCGTTTGTGCAATTACCATGCGATTCCTCAGCTTTCAAAAGACTCGCTCGCCGAGGCGGATTGAAATGTCGCTTCGTCGACGCTTCGTCTACTGGAAAATCATCTATCAGGTCGGAACATGAATTTGTTCGGTTATACTTTATAAAAGTAGAACAAAGATTCATATTAATACAAGTCAGCTGTACACTGAATAGAGAACCTTCAAATTCTAGTGTCCCTTTCACAAGCATCATAACTCACCATTCCGCTCGGCTGCGTCAATATTTGGACTAGCAATCGCGATGGCGACATTGTCGTTCTCGTGAATAGCATCTTCCTCCGCCGTAATGCTCCTTTGCTCCAGATATCCACGCAGTTATCGTCGGCCTGGATTTCATTTACTCCGAACAGTACGTGTCGGCGTTACGTGTCCGTTGTCGTAGCAAGTATCTTGTAGCTTGAGGAATAAGTAGCTTTGTCGAGGGTACTTCTGCGGGAAAATAGTTGAACGCGTTAAACGCGACATAAGCTATATTAATTAGATCAGTTATCCGAAGCGCTATTGTATTAAGTATTATTGCGAGCATGAAAAGCATTCGCCTAATGTTCTCACGCGGAATTCTTCGTCCCGCAATATTTCATAGCGACGCGACACGATATTAAAGGCGTGTGAATTTGTTTGCAGAAGAATGGACGGAAACGTTCTCGTATCAGCTGCTGATAGGCACCGGAGTCACGTTGATGGTTCTGTTACTGCTGGCAGCTGTGAGCTTCCAGTGTTCATCCTCTTGGCGATGGATGACGTGGATGAGGTCGTACATAAAGGAAGACGTCGGCGAGAAGGACTTGTCGCAGCAAAACGCTATTCGCATCAGTCATTCCCTGCCCGATCTTCAGTCTGAACCCATCACTCACGAGTACGTTCAGGAGCAGAAGGATAACAAGAAGGTACCAAAAATAGGTCCTGATTACCAAGGAACTACGCTAAACGCCGATGTTTTGAATATTCATTTTGTTTTCATATTTTTCTCGTGTAGGTTCTGCGCCAGACGACTTTACCCATCGTCCCGATGAGACATCAAAGCTTCCAACGACAACTCTCCCACCGGCTCGACCTGCCGAACATCAAGTTCAGCATCTGCAATCTCGAGAATCGCAGCGATTCCAGCCTCGGATTAATCAAGGTGTGGATTTTATTCATTTATAACAGAAATGGGCACGCACAATTTGACCAGTGGACATCGGTTTTTATTGTTTTTCACAATGATCTCCCACAACAGAAATTCTGAAAAAATGTGACATATTTTGTCACTCTGGTCCCTCTAGAGGGCTGAAATTTTACTCAGAGATGTTTTTTTTTATTATAAAAAATCTCATATCAGATTTATTACAACATAGTTTCAAAACAGAAATACACTACATATAATACAGAGTATGAAGATTACAAAACAGAATAGGTTTCTTGTAGAAATACAGATATTATAATATTAACATATGATTAAAAGGAACAGTATATGAACAGAGAGAGAAGAGTATAAACAAAAAGAAAAAGAAACTTATACTTTAAGGCCACAGCTTTTAAAAAATGATAACATGTAATGACAGGCCCTAATATTAGGTTTGGCTATCATTACTGAGACATCGATTGGAAGCTGGAAGTCTATTTTACTGAGTTTGTTAATCAATGAGAGTCTCTCATCATTGTATAAATTACATTGCCACAAAACATGATTCAGCGACTCATCTCCATCCCCACAACTACACTCACAGGTGTTTTTCTTTGTCAGCTATCGAATTGTTCGATGGTCATTGAAAAACTTCTAAGGGCAGTTTTCACTATCTTAATCGGCTAGGCCGATTTCCGTTTCCCACCGAGAGATCTGGTGGGAAATAAATCAACACGTTCAGCTCTGTCGAAGTTTGAATTATTCGCAATTTCAGCCGGAACTTTACAAGAAGGAGTTGCAGAGGCAGGAGAGCGCTGAAAGCTCGAGCACCACGGAGATGGAGTACGCCGGCAAGCTGCGTTTCTCTCTTCGCTACGACAAAGAGATCGAGGGATTGGTTGTTAAAGTGAGTTTTATAATTTTCTTAATGGACCTCCGGCGAGAGAGAATCACCGGACCGAAAGAGTCCAGCGAAAGAGAATATTTGATTCCGCGGAAATGAATAGAAATTCGTGTGACGCAATTAGAGTGCCCAGAGAACTTTCAGAAATATTTCATCTCGTTCGTGTTACAGTTTACGGTTAGAGAAGTCGCGGCGCTGTCTAACAACATTACGATTAAACGAAATTGGATAACATTCAGCAGGAAATCGATTAAAACAATCTTGAAGTATCTTGAGAGTTTGTTTGGTTCTCGTGGAGTGGCGACGTTAGTATCGTTCGAGGCCCCAGGGCCGCAAGTTTTTCTTCAAGCCGTGCACGTAACGCGAAGTCAACGTGGGGCGGACAGAGGCGACGATGAATTCTTCCCACGCAAACGATGACCGACATTCGCGTTCCAGTTTCATCGGTTTGCTCAGAATTATGTCGGCCCCCGGTTTATGATATACTCGATCGCGTGCAGTTGCATTTAGGTCCTGGATACGCGTCTCAAGGCTGCAACCGTGGTCATCGGGCTGCGATTTTTACAGAAACGCCAACAAGGGAAACGATTTAGCCGAGCGCGATATAACCGATCGTTCTTTTTCTGAATCTTTATGGAAGATTTTACATAAAATTTTCGCACGGACTGTTTTCTCGTGGACAGTAGGACAAGGTAACGCCGACTCTGTCTGACCATGACCACCTTGTCCACTTGAAATTACATGTGCATACTTTGTTACCAAAGGGATTTTACATTATTCAGGAAATGCGGCTCTGTTATTGTTATCTACGTGGTTGGTACTGAAAGCACGCAGCTGGATCACCGGAGGCTTTCCGCGCGAAGGAACATAAATTCGAAATATAAATAAATGATATGTAAAAATGTCCTCTGTTCCCGAGAACGTAATGACAAGAATAAAAATATTCTCTTTGCTAATGGACTGGAGAATGACAAGTGAAATCGATCCCTGTTCGATTCTAATTAGCTTTGACTTAATAAGTCCTGCAGTAGTAGTAGTGGTATCACTGTATTGCTCCCCTCGGGATTATAATTCTTACAATTTATGCTAACTTAAAGCTATCTCACTTCTAGTTATAAATACAACTAGAAATTAGTAAATTCGATCTATTCTGACCATTATCCTCATTTCTCTCTCTCACACACACACACTTCCGGTGACTCCTCATCCATCCCAATCCTTTTTCTGTTTCTCTCCACTCCTCCATCATCTTCTAATACCTCCCTCATCATCTCCTGCCATCCTCTTTCCTTATTCCACCGCATGCAATAAGTCCTTAAGTAATGAAGATGTATTTTATATAGTCAAGCGTCCCTTCGGTCTGAGCATTTAGAATATAATCCACTTAAACACCGATTGATGCTGTAAATGCATCATTAAACTGCGTGGATAGTTTGTGAAACAGAAATTGTTGAACGATGCATTTATTCCTCGGTTGTTATGTTTTCCTCGGCCTCGTTCGCGAAAGTTGTCGAGCGTCATCATCGTCACCTCGCGCCACTATGGAAAACGTTCGCAAAGTTTTCACGCGCGTGGGTAGAATCAGTTGACGATTCCCCTCTCGTCAGCTAATTACGCGTCTACCATATTTAGTGCGAGTTATTGGATAACGATAATGAAGTGTAGGGTACGACGTGGCGGGCAAGCGCCACCGCAGAGCTTCCGTTCGATTACGATTCGCCGCTGATTAGGTAATATCAATGCTGATATATTATTTCTCCGCCGCGGCGGGATACGATCGCGGCGAGATTGAATTTGTTATAAATAGGGCGGCGCGCTCACGTGTCGTGACACAGAAATATAAATGCGTGTGCGCGCATCTGGTTCATTCATAAATCTAACCGAGGACGGGGATAAAGAAACGCGGCCGTTTAACAGCCCACAGAGGCCTGGATTTATCTCCCGTCACCGTGTAATTATGCTAATGCCGCGAATTAACAGCTGCTCGAACCGCCAAGTGCCTACTTTCGGTTTCGTCCCTTTCTTTTTTCGAGCACTCCACCTTCAGAGTTATATTTCACCAATTATAATTACAAAATCATTCAATTACATTGTCTTCATATAAAATTGTAAATTTCATTCGTCACTATCTCAAATAGATACTCGATCAAATTAAAATTTATTCAGTTGGTATATTGTATAAAAATATTTAGGTGGCCCCCAAAGGGTGCCTGTGTAAAATTGTACACTCGAAGGAAAAATATTGGGATACCCATCGATTAATTAAGGGTCGTCGAACCGGTCGACTTAGAGGGATAAAATTAGCCGGCTTCCTTCGTCTGAAGGCAATATTAATATCCTGACGCACTTTTATATTTACAAAATGTAAAATAAGATCGATCGAACCCTTTTTCCAAGAAGTGCCGGTTATATTTACCTGTTAACGACTCTGCGCGAGTTACATCGCTCTCGTCCGCTCCGCTCTTAATCACCGTTCCTTTTGTTCGCGTCCGCTCGTTTTTCGCGCATATGCGCCGCGAGAGGTCATTAAAGCAGAAATTGCAGACATTGCAGGTCCCGAGGCAGGTCGCACATCTCCGCGGGCCTCGCTGGTCGAATTACTTTAAAAGTAATATTCAACGCGTAGCATACTTCGCCTTTTCGCGGAACGAGCACGGCTGTTTTAACGACGCTCCGCATCACGCTCGAATTGCGTGCGAGAGGAGTTTCTGCTTTCGAGATCCCCCGCGAGGGATCTTCGGGCACTAGATTTAAACATCCTCTGCAAACCTCTAAACAGCGGTAATCGCCGTAAACAATTTTTCAACTTCTTTTGTAAAAGTAGAAACACATGAAAATTCATGGAGAGAGTTTAATTAACAGTCGAATTAATTCTTGCAGTAATAGTTCTATTCTGAATAATTCTATTCTAACTCGAATACCGAAATTTTTTTCCGGCCTGAAATATTTCCAGTTTTTACGATTTTCATAATTTCATCGATAAAAAACTGATGTAACACCTCGTGCAATACTTTCAGTGGTTTATTGAATACAGAATTAATAATGCAACAAATATTTTGAACAACGGTAGATGAATTATTAGTGGCGTTAACTTGTCTTTATTGCCTGTAATATTTCTGTACACTTTGCCACGTTTACATCTGTATTCGTCCTGTCAATACCAGGTTCTAGATGCCCGGGAACTACCAGTGAAAGACGTGACAGGTAGCAGCGATCCTTACGTGAAGGTATACCTGTTGCCGGACAGGAAGAAGAAGTATCAGACGAAGGTGCATCGGAAGAATCTGAACCCGGTGTTCAACGAGACGTTCATCTTCAGGTGACTAGAGTGCATCTGACAATTTACGTAGAACCCTTCACAAGCACTAGCACAATGCTTCCAGAATATCGGAGATAATAACTGAATTGCAGAGCATTACGCAGCCTTACATTTCTGTAGAATACATTTCTCGATTCTCTTCCGAAATGGAAATTTTTATTTCTCCGGTGACTAATTAGCTGACTGCGGCTCGTTATGAAAAATAAAAGAGTTAAGGTTTTGTTAATGTAATGAATATTAATGGAAATTTTTTCCCGATATCTTTAATGGTTCGAAAATTATAGTAAAATGCCAGATTGAGACGAGTCTCTCCCCTTGCCCTTCTGTGACGCTTTCCCCTCACCCTCGCGTTTCCCCGAAGCAAATAAAAGCAGGTACGAGACACGCGTCGGCTCTTTGCTCGGCGGTCAAAATGTTCCGTCGCGAGTAAATTTCGGCTGATTTCGCTATTGTCAAATATACCGAAGTTTCGCGACCTTTTCACGTTTTTTCTACATAGGATCAACATAGGCAAACTACACTCCCCTTACTTAGCGTCCCCTCCCGGAGGGGATGAAACTTACCAGGGGACGGGGACGAGGGTTTTACACAGAAAAAACGCCTGAGCTGGCCGGGAAAATTTTCGGGGCGCGGGCGAGGCAAACAATACACGTTGCCTCACCGGGCCGATTCAGATTTAGTTCCATTAAATCGTGGATTAAACAGTCATGGAATAGCCGAACTGTATCGTGTTTGGTATCATTTTAATCGGAAAAATGTCGCAGGGTGATAATGATAAAGCGTTTGTCATGGAATGGTAAGGGGGTAAAATGGAAAATGCATTTGCAATTCGACAACAAGTCATTGCATTCGAAGTTCTTTAATAATACCATATGCAGAAATGTGTTTGCAATTCGACGATAATTCACAATCGAAATCTGTCGCCAGCGTATCGTACGATGAACTGCGGGAACGATACCTCCAATTCTCGGTGTACGATTTCGATCGCTTCTCACGAAACGATCTGATTGGGCAAGTAGTGTTCAAAGGATTGTTAGAGTGCACCGATCTATCCCAAGAGATCGAGTACATGATGGACATCATGTGCGCCATGCAGGTAATAAACCTCGCACAGCGTATCTTCGCGAAATCATTTTGAGATGTGATTTTAACAGGAATTGTTGCGCGTACACTTTTAGGACAAAGTAGATCTGGGAGAGTTGATGCTGTCGCTTTGCTACCTGCCAAAGGCAGGCCGACTAACAGTGACCGTCATCAAGGCTAGGAACCTGAAAACCATGGACATAACAGGATGTTCCGGTAAATCGATCTCAATTGTTTTGTAGAATCTTCACGCGGAAGTTCACGCAACGACTTACGCAATGCCCGATTCACGTAGAATGGCGTAACGTTATTCGTTCGCAACCGGTGCTCCGTTATTGCTTTGTCACAATAAGCTTTGCACACCGTTCAATTGCACCACTAAGAATGGTTATGCAAAGCAAATAACACGTATCGGCTAGTAGCGAGAAATAGGAACACAGTGATTAGGTATAGTGGGCGTACAAAGTGTTCGTACACCTTTTAAAAACGAATAAATCTATCGAAACTCGACCCAACAGCTTCAGTTTTTGTGAGACGTTAGAAGGACTAGTTTACCAGCTAATGTGTAAATAATGTTTTCATTAATTGTTCAATTCTTCATCTCTACCTGAAATTAAAATTTAAGTGCCTTTGCTACGTCCAAATAAGTTACAAAATCGATCAAGGTTGCTATGGAATATAATTGATTGAAAATAGCAAAGATTGTAAGAATCAATAAATTCAAAGATTATTACATCTTGCAATGCCCATATATGACTTTACAATGCCCATTAAAGAAGTTTTTAAAGATAGTTAACAATTACGACTATTTGTTAGCAAGCTCGAGACACATCGAGCTTGATAGTGGTACGAAAAATGTTTCAGATCCGTACGTGAAGGTGTACCTGCTCTGCCACGACAAGAGAATAAAGAAGAAGAAGACTTCAGTGAAGAAGAACACGTTGTTCCCATCTTACAATGAGGCTCTCGTGTTCGACGTGCCCGAGGAGAACATCGAGGACGTCAGTCTCATAGTAAAAGTAGTCGATTATGACATGTGAGTGACGGAATACCGAAAGAGCCGCGTTCTCCGGCGATTTTAGTGCACGCGATCTCCGATCATCACGAACACTGCAATCCAATTTTCTTCTCAGGATTGGATCGAACGAATTAATGGGTTGCACAGCGATTGGCTCCAGTTTCATCGGGATCGGACGTGATCATTGGTTGGAGATGTTGGATAACCCTAGACAACCGGTCGCGCAATGGTACCCTCTGCTGGAAACAGTTGCTGGCCATATCCCGGCTGTCAGTTCGGAACCCCTTCCAATGAGTCTGAGCTGCTTAAATAAGAGGTGATTCCGTGAAAACTATATTCTCCACATTTATTTCCAGCATAATCATTTAATCCTCGTTTGCTCCTCGTGTCAATTTCACACAGCTTTCCCGAAATACTGTGCAAAATTACAGCCCTGTATCTCGATCGGGAGGGTGGCAATGGGGTGAAATAAAAAAATTAGTTTTCCTCCTATTTTCTCTAATTAACAATGTTTAAAGATACATGTGTCTCGGCACAGGGTTGAAATTTTGCACAGTATGTTTTTTCTTGATGCGGATGAGGGTTGATAAAAAATACGAATTCATTTCTGTGTATGTATTCCAGATGAAGATAACGCGTCCAGAAAAAGGTTTGCGGGAAATCGCAATTATTGTCGGACGTCGGCTTGGGCGTTGTTTCCTTCTGTCGTCATCTAAATGCACACCGCTTGACTGATTTAAGTACAATTTCTATCTAAACCAGGGGCTCCAGAGAAACAAGTAAAAAAATCCATACAACAATAAATAAAACAAAGAAAAGGAAAAAAAAATAAGAAAAGAAGAAAAAACAAACTCTGTGCTTTGGAATATAATCATGTGGCGAGCGTGGAATAGTAAACGACTAATAGATTGTAGTGGAATGTTTGTAATGAAAGAGAGAGAGAGCGAGAGAGAGAGAGAATAAAAACGATGGTAGCCGAGGTTGCTCAAAACTATATCAGGATGATTGAACGTTTCAGGCAAAGACGGGAACCATTGACAAATAGCAAAGAAACTAGTCAAAGAGAATGAGTGAGAGAGAGCGAACGAAAAAGAAAGAAAGAAAGAGCGAACGAAAGAAATAAAGATAAAATAGTTTTATTTTTTGAAGATGAATCCAGGCTGGTCCTGCATTCAACCACGCACGAAAAGATGAATCGTCTGCCGACTATACTGATAAATTTTATCAACGCGCTAGAAAGAGAGAGAGAAAAAGAGAGAAAGCGCAAGAGACACACAATGAACTCAATAGATAGATGATAGCGAGTGAATCGATTTTTACGCGACCGATGTAACAGCAGGAAACCGTTTGCTCTTCGACAGCTGTTGGTCGGCGAATTGGCTGCAAATTGCGAGGAAGCTATTACGCGAAACTTCGCTTCCCGATCGAACGAAGCAAACACGATAGAAGGTGTCGACGATGATTTGATGTATAGAAACAGAAATGGTCAATATATAATTGTCGCACCGAACGGAAACATCATGTAAAGTTGTTTC
Organism: Lasioglossum morio; assembly: GCA_916610235.2. NCBI lineage: Eukaryota > Metazoa > Arthropoda > Insecta > Hymenoptera > Halictidae > Lasioglossum > Lasioglossum morio. Next base: position 2,636,063 of record OU744334.1, on the reverse strand, counting down.
GCAAACATACATACATGCGCGCGCGTACGCGCGCGTACACACATTCCAGAGGCAGCATATCGCTTCGTATAATTGTACAAAAATTTTCAATCGACAACAGCGCAGACGCAATCCTTGTGTACCGAGCACAATAAAGCTCCGGACACGCGAACTCAAATATATACGTGAAACATATGTAGTTGCCTATCACTTGCTGTGGCGTATCGTTAATTAACTGTTAATGTACCGTGTAACATTTGATAACTGCTTTCGAAATGGTAGTCCTCCGAAGACTCTCGCAAGCAAGATTCTTCTTTCGCGTTTTTTCCGGAACAGCCCTAATCAACAATCTAGCGACGACAACAACCGCGAAGAGAACGTTCTGACGACAATAAGCCCCGCGTTAATTAGACGAACCCTTCTCCCAGACTCGTAATAGCAATATTCATAAACGGTAGCGTTGTATCGATGAGAATTAACTTTGCGAGACCAAATCGAAATGGCGGACAGACGTTTACTAATTCACGCTCCTCAGCCACGCTCGCGCAAATGTTCTTATTCACCGCCGATACGTGTTTAATTATAAAGCTCGTCGGAGGGCACCGTTTGTGATAACAAGCACACGGAGGCCTGCCAATCGTCTTCGACGATCCTTCGCGATTTCTGATCGACGCTGAGGATCGTTGTCGATCGAATATATTCTGCTCCATCGATTCGAAACGCGTCAGGGAATTTGTTTGCATCTTTTTTTCATTTCTCGTGTTGTTTGCTTGGACATCTTCCCTTCTCCACTCCGTATTCTTCTTCTTTATTGACTTAGCTTTTTTTCAGTGCTTCAAATATATTTGTTTCAGACTAGAAGTATTTGTTTCTTTATAATATTCTTTACTAACTAACCCGACAGACGTTGTCCTATCAAAATTTCAATAAAAAGCACTTTCATTTTTTCCCGAATTTTCCATTTTTCCGGGCAACTTTTCCTAAAAACCTTATTCGGACTATTACGAACATTTTTGTATAAAAATTAGCCAAATCGGTCCAGCCGATCTCAAGTGATGCGCTTACCAACGAACAGCATTTCATTTTTACTTATATATAGATATAGATAGATAGATAGATTGTTGCAATACTCCCCTCGTGCGGTACGGATCTGTGGAGCCAGGTCTACGCGAGTGCGAACCGTAGTTTTCAGAAAATATGAATGACAGCTGATCCTGTATCAGTTCTGCCCATGATTGGGACCCTTTGGGAGCACTATACTAGTGCTTCCCATGAGTGGGACCCTTTGCGAGTCTTTTCTCCGTTCATAAGCCGTATAACAGAAACACTATACATATATCAGGTCGTTCCGAAAGTAACTTCGTTTTTCGTGTAGAGATCGCATTGCTTTCATTTGATATTATTTAACCTTATTTTAAGTACGCAATTCCATCAACTACTCCTTTTTATTGCCGCAAGGGTAAAAATGCAATGCAGCAAAGAAAAAGTTGTATGCTGTTTTAAAAGAGGATTTACCAATTCTTTCGCTGTTGTCAAAATTTTTTATGCGGTGTGAATTTCATTTCAAGTAAAGTGGTAATAAGTGATAACTCAGTTCTTTGCTAATGAAAAATAGAAATTCAACGAGCATGGGATCTTTAAGTTGCCAGAAAAAATCGCGATAGATTATAAAAATTATTCTAAATGATAATACTCATTTTCCCTTGAGAAAACGAAATGGCTTTCCAAACGACCTACTAGGAACTGATGGGAACATAGTTGGAGAAGGTTCCTAAGTTTCATAGATCACTGCAAACGCAATGAAGAAGTGGATCGACGCGAAAGCATGTATGATATTGTTCACTTATCGGTGAGATATGTAAGTATGTTTAAGGATCGAGAATGATGGATGTGTAATAGAAGTAAGGAAAAATAAAATGAACCAGCATAATTGTACCTTTTCGGTCGATCATGTAAGGTAAATGACCCTATCAGCGACCACAGAGGAATACGATCCTTTATCACTGATCACTGAAATCTAAAATGAACTTTTTTTACGGATATGATGAAAATCGTAATATTTTCAAATCCGAAGAACATTCACTTTTCATGGTCAAACAAGTGAATCGATAACAAAAACTTTCTGGACCTACTATTAGTATTATTCATTTGCAGATTTAAATACTGTAAAGAATGATTCGAAGAGAAACGCTCTTGTGTGTAGGGACATTTACCTTAATCGACGACTTCGTTTGGGTTGACGAGCTATCGGAGACCTGAATTTGTACCGCGTGTGGGCGTCTCTGGACAGTGGATGGAGGGAGGACATCGAAGAGTGAGCTGTTAATAAAGCGAGCAAAAGGAATAAACAAACGACAAGAATCCGTTTGAAATGATCGTAACGAGCAGTCCAGTTAATCTGTATGGCAATGACTGAATTGATTGAACATCCGCGAGAGAAAACGGATATCGCGCGGCCATCGTTGGTTGAAAGTATACTCACCCCCGCGTATCAGTAAATAGATTAGCGATGATACCGAGCGAATTACCTCAGACACGGTCATGATACTCGTAGCGAAATGAAGACAATGTGCCAAGGTACAAGTAGAATTAGCGTAGCGTTAGAGAAAACGTAGTCGCAGACGATCGTATGCTTCCAGTAGTTAATTCAGAAGTATATACGTACATATTATACGTACATACATATATTATATTATATATATACTTGTATCCTCGTATACGAAAACCGCATCAGTCAATTTGGTCATGCCTGCCCACCAGTCTAAACGGTTGTAATTCCGCGAAATCGCGCATTACTTCTCATCTATTGATCCAGCGATGCCCATCAGCCGCATCAGAGGAACAAGACAAAGAGAGAATATAAACAGTATTTTTCGTACAAGCGAAACATTCTACTACAGACTGAGCTTACTCCAGTAACTTCCGTGCGACGAACCGGTGCATCGTTTCACTATCGTAGTAGCCGTTGCAGTGAGCCGACTATACGTCGGGTCGAGGAAGAGCTCCGTTTCGATTCTCGTTCGACCATTCTTCTAGATAGATTTCCCTTCATATTGTTTTCCCTAAGAAACTAAATTATATATCGTGACTTCTTCAGGGTTGAACGACTCGAACGCGTGTTTCTTATTCTCTAACTCAGGGCTGGCCAAACATTTATGATGAGTAAGAAAGCGATATGAACACTCAGGTGTTGAACAACATGAAGAATGGATTCAGTTATGGAATCTACTTCAAAATAATAAGTATAGGATCCAATGCGCCACAGGTTAGCCACCCCTACTCTGAAATTTAGACATCCAGCGCAGTACAGCAGAAACTAAGAGGTATTTTACTAGCACTATGAATGGCGGTCCTTCTTCGACCCGACTATAGGAACGATTTTCTACTCGCAGGAAATGCCTTGAGAACTTTTAGAGTCGCGACGCGTGATACTAGATCGCGCGAACCAGAGATCGGACGTTGATCATTTCGATGACTTTGGATACAGAGAAGAAGAGTGTAGTCGATGCTAGAGAAGATAACTCGATGTACCTAGGAAACCCGTGAAACTATGTTCCATAACTTATCGATGTACCGTTTCATTGAATCTGTCAGGTTTTGTATCCGTTTCCATGTAATCCTTAATGTGCGTAGCATCGATGTTCACGCGTTGTTTTTGTACGTCAGCGGTGACACACGGATGGCGTTCACTTACGTATCGTTTCGATCACTCTTGGTGCAAGAGCTGCGGCATCCTTTGTCGCGGCCGACATTGTCGATCAATGACGAACAATAATATCTGTGTACGTGCACACATATCAAAACTGCTTGCGGGAAATTGGCGTATTGGGTGTCGTAAAACAAGTTGCACATTACCGGAAATAGTTAAACGCGATACAGAGTCCGAAGAAAAACCAGCATTTTTGTTTCCATGTGAAAATTGCAATTTTTTATTTATAAATTCACATAAACGTTACGACACGTCTACTACTATGTAAATACAGATTCCTAAAAGGCGATTTTGGAAAATTCAGGAAACTCAGAATATGTTTAAAAATTGTTATAAATTCTACTAAGATTGTTTCATACCTAGACTCTAAACAAAACTTTTACTCTTCCCTTCTGAACTGACTTTCGTACATAGAATCTGATATTGCATCGAAACGCTTGTTCTGCAACACCCAGTGCACAACGATAAGTCGAAACGGAAAACACAAAAACCGGCTGTCTCGTTTCAAGTCTACTTTGATCATGAAAGTGATATTTGTAATCGTATCTAACCAAACCGCAGGCGATTCAAACGGATTACCATCCGGTGCCGGTGATAGTATGCATTTTCTAACGAGTATGTGTATCTGTACTGTATAGCCGGGCACGCAGTAGCCTCTTCGTGATTGTGAATGAAATAAATAAATCGGTACTATGTCGACGAAGCTTTCTTTAATTCAATACATTCCCCAGATTCCTTAAAATCAAACAATTTCAACCTGATCTTGAATTTTCGGGGTTTCGGATTTGTCGTTGACTTGTACTACTGAATTTTCGTGTCACCTCCTTTTCGCTGTTCTTCTTTAAATCCATCGATTTAGACAAGCTGTTATAATTGCATGCTACTGTCTCTCATCCTAATGTTAATGTTATTACAGACCTTTCTACAAATTACATATCAAATGCGGATAGTATGCAATTTTCAATTTTCGTCGTCGAATACTCTTAGTACTCCTCGAATTTCTAGAGAAGATTTCTAGAGTCCATAAATGCATAAAAATCTGCGGTCTAATCGTAACCAAGGGTAAACCACGTTAAAATAAACTGCAAATACATCAATAATAAAATTCGTATGTCAAAATATTCGAAAAATTTGTTCCTGGAAATAAATTCCGCCGTGTTTATAGAATGATCATAGTGAATGTGGGAAAATTGAGGGCAACCGTCTGCAACATCAAATGTACTTTTCATTTATTTGACTACTTATCTTTACAGATTAGTCCTACCTTATGCTAAGATACAACTTTCCCATTATGTTACCTCTAATCGAAACGTTACGATAATACTAAGTATAAAATAAGCAATAGAGCTTATATTGGTATGTAGCAACGACTTAAGTACCTCTACTTAATAGTACTCTCATTTAAAATTGCCGGGAATAAACCTGCACCGTCCGTGTCGTCGACGATGAGACTGATCGACTTGGTTGTTGTTTATACGAATTTGGCTTGCTCTCACCTATCGCGTTTATATTCGTTTTGTCAATCGGGAAAAATCATAAATCGGACAAGCATCGAAGTTTCCTCAAGAAAGGGATTTTTTTCCATTGATTGCAGTCATTTGTTCGTCGATCGAACATCGATCCATCTTTCTGTCGCGTATCTGTCTCTGCGTGTTCGCCTTAAATCGTGGAAAAAACATTAGGCCATATCGTCTTCGTGTTGCACAGATATTTTTCGCCGTTTTATTTCGTTTTCTTTTGTTTAAACTTGTTCGCGTTTCGAATTTTTCCTCTGGCTCGCTAATCGAGAGAATCTTGAAATGCTAAACGCTCGGCTCGACAATTACGTTCAACGTGACGCGATTCGGCGAATTAGAAGAGTTGAGTGCCGCCGGAACGATGTTCAGTCTTGAATAAATGGAACTGCAGCGTGATCGGTAATCATTCGCGAAACCGGTATGGGCTTAAGCTTAATCCAGAGCGGATGGTTCGCGTGCGTGTATGTTTCTGTGTGTATGTGTATCTGTATGTACGTCTGTCTGTCTATCTGTCTACGTAGCATTACAAATGCTGTACAGTATGTGTTAATCGTATCGCTTATCATTAAGAAACGGACTTCACGATTATAAAACGCTACTTTTGACGCAGATGAACTCGATGATCTCGTTTATTTATTTTTTTTTTTTGTTACGATTTCGCAGCACTACAACTTATTTATTTATTCCTTTTTTTCGCCCATTTTCTTTCGCTACATGTTATTTTCCCTTTACTCGTATGAGGGTGTGTTATGTATGTGTATGTGTTTCATCTTTTTTATTTCGTTTCTTATTCTGCTTGTAATCTCTTTGTTTTTTTTCTCTACGTTCTCGCGTGTTATATTGACTTTCTTTTTAATCGATCGATTGGAAAAATGATCTTCGCGACCGGAAGAAAGAACCGGTGTCCGCGGACACAGCGATTTCGTTTCCGCGAGTCGCTGTTAAATACTGAACGAGTTACGAATTCTAACGACTAAGCGTCCGAGTAAGTGTTATTCCGGCATTTATGCGCGCTTTCTTCTCATCCGTCCATGATTGCGCCACCGAGACGTCATTGAACGTTCGATTAATCTACGTAAGTACGTTCTACGGGCAGCTATCCGTATCCTAAACGAACCAATCATCCCTCCATTCTCCGCTTATTCGCTTCCGTTCCTTTTCTCTCAATCTCTCACATTCTCGTTGACAACGTCAGTAGACACTCGACTTTTATAACGAACAACGTCGAACAACGGAAACGGTTGGCTCGATACGGAAACCGTCGGACGAACCCCTAGAATCATTCATCGAATATACAAATACCTTTCGCCGTTTCGTTTGCGTTCATTTCTTCTTCCTTTTTTTTCTCCTTTTTCATTAATATTATTTAAGTACGTCGACTTGTAACCACAAACATGTGATGAGAACACTAATAATTCGAATAATAATCGTAGTAATAATCATATATCAATATTAATTAATGAGAATAAAGTATAGTTGCGCTTTCAATTAATTCATTATAGGCGAAACCTTTCTCTTGTAGCGTTGTACTTAGCGTTATTTAAAATAGTTTAGCGTTTAAACTCTTATTACGTGTGTCTTACGGAGAGGTTTCGAGTTTCGCGGACGAGAAAGCGACTTTTTTTCTTCTTCTTCCTCTTTTCCTTCTTACAACATCGTTTATGTATAATAGCAATATGGAGGGAATTCACTAACAACTTGCTCGAAAAGTGCAGCGTTCTCACACACCTATAAACAAATATAAAAACTTCATTCTCTCTCTTTCTTCCGTGCGCACTCTTTTCTCTCCTCCTCTTCTTTTAAAATCTTTTTTGTTTCGCTTTTTTTCATAATTTTCCTCACAACTACATTCTCACGGGTAAACGCGAGTAGAATGCGTTAGCGATTTTTCTTCTTTGCTCTTCCTATTTGCTTTTCGTTCAAACATTTTCCATTTGCTTCCTCTCTCTCTCTCTCACTCTCTCTTGCTCTCTCGCTCTCTCTCTCTCTCTCTTTCGCTCTCTATTTTCCACCGTAGCGAAAATAAGGTGTCGATACTACGCGACTGTACATTAAGTACAATAAGTAAACAGTTGCGACGTGCGACTCGTCCACGCGAGAAAAAATTAACTTTATCCGAAGCACCAGGCACGATTCACTTACTCATTCACCCCAGTTCTCACCCTCTCGCTGCGTTTGGCGTCTCTCACCCCGCGGAACGGAACAATACAGAACAATCATGCATAAGCACGCTCACAACGAGTTAGCGATTAATACACTGTCGCGTGTGCCTGTCTCTCTCACTCTCGTTCTCCATTTTGTCTTTCTCTCTTTCTCTCGGCACACGTAACACCGTCCCACGCGTGTATATAAATTGTACGATAACGATCGATCGATCCGCCGGACCGATCGGAGGCGAGACGGGTGCATAATAAGATCCAGCGATACCTAGTTTTAACAATTACAAGTTACACATATCGTGATTCTCCGCAAGCTCAAGAACGTGATCGATCGCTAGAACGACGGCACCATGCAACTTATCCGTTATATCTACCACTTAGTTCCAGTACTGTATATGGTTTAAGTGTATCGACATCTAAGAAAGTGGGACCGACGGTGGCCCGCGACCATCCTCGACCAGTGAGTCCTGACTAGATACATCCTGAGACGTTCGCGACCATATCCTGCTTTCCCTTCTATACCTTCGATCACACCAACAACTCAAACCGATCAGCTATCTGTCCCTTATTCCGTTTTGATTTCAAGTACAGCACTGACATGATAAAAGCTCTTCCAATAAGGAGAGCATAGAGAAACTATAGTAAAATAATCAAGTACGCTATAGTTAAAATATTAAAATATTTCATTCTAAAGGTAATCCGTTCAAGTAGCAACATATTCTATAAGCTATTAAAAGATAGTTTGATTAAAGCATCGAAGAGAAGTCTATCGAGTAATCGGAAACGCGATTGTACACAGAGCATAGACCCACGAATCGCAAGAGATTGACGTCGCGACGGCCATCGTCGGAACCATGAACGTTCGCTCCGAATTATCCTCATTTATGCGTCCCTCTCACACCGTCCCCTCTTCGCACCCTCGCCTCCCTTTGTCCACCAATTACGCTTCTTCGTCTTGTCTATCAAAGACACTTTCGACTTGTGAAACATCACCGACACCAAAGGAAACAGATCGAGATTTGCGACGACTAAGCGCGTGCATGCGTGCGTGCTTGTGTACGCGTGTGAGTGTATGTGGAAAAAGTTCGGCTCTCGTGTATCAAGCCGCGAAACGTTCTTCGCAGGTGTTCCTCTTTCTTTCGCGTGAAGAGTGACTAACATTCGACGAACGAACTTATCTCTATCCCTCTCTCCGCGTTTTCAATCGTGATCGAGCTCGCTCGAGGCTTCCGCCGCTTCAGCCACGTAGAAATTGTGGACGCATTGAAAATACAAAAAATAATAAGGGGGTGGACTCGTGCTTCCAGGATTGCATGGGTGCGGGATACGATTTTTCATTTCTCGATAAACATGGGGATTTCTGTAGTGAACAGAGCTAGACAAAAGATCAATCTAGGTCGCGGTCGCCCTAAAAAATTCTTTCTTTATGTTTATTAGGCGTAATTTACATTATTCCATAAAGCTGCTACATGCTGCCGAATAATGCAAATTACGCATCTTAAACGTAAAAATACGACTTTTCAGGGCGATTGCGGCATAGATTGATTATTTATCTGGCACTTTTGATTGCTGAAAACCCCCATCTTTGTATTATCGAGAAATAAGAAGAAATAAGGGTGCGCATCCCGCACCCTTGCCATCCTAGAAACGAGTTTACCCCTTAAGTACTGATACCAAGTAAATTTAAAGCCAAGTTGGCTGACGTACCTTCAACGTTCCCAGACACCAAACTCGATAAGCATTTTAAGTACACGATGCCCGAAGCCTCGAGCATGATCGACTACATTTTTAAACCACGAGAACCCGAGACACCACACTTACTCAACACCCGTGATTCTCTCAGCAAGGTTCCACCAGACTCTCCTCTCAACTAACGCCCGGACCAAGTCGTTTATCGCGATACGGGCGACACGCTCACACACGAACAACGTGCGGTTCCCTTTTCACGATCTCCGATCGCCGGGGAATTGAGAACTCGGGATGTGATTTCTCGACTTTAAGCCTATATAACGTTTGTCTTGCTGATTAATTATACCTCGCGTGCGAAAATACCAAGAAATATCCTCGCGAAAAGTTAAGCTGGACGGCTTTGATAAAAATTAGGATCTCTTTCGAAGGACGTGAACGTCGGGGTACATAGGAAAAGTGTTTGCAAGGATGGTTCGCTGGAGAAGGGTTCGTTGGCGGTGGTTGTACCGGTGATTGTGGGGGCTGCGTTCCTCGAGAGATCGGGGCGATCCAGCGTAGACGGCCCTGCGGAAAAGCGTCGATCGCCCCTCTATTTTTTTTTTTTTTAGCGCAAGTGCTTCTTGTTGCGCAGGCTGCGTTTATCATGCGACAGATCTGCGTAGGTGTCCACGTTATCGTTAAACTGAATTCACTAAAGTGCTTAGCCAAAAAGTGTTTATCACGAGCGGCAATTACGACATCGGCGTAGAAATACAATTGGAAACATTTCTATCTTCGAAAATGGTACACGTGTCTCCCTCCCCGAAAGCTTTCTCTCATTCGCTCGCCACCCTCATCGATTTTCCATCGTCATTCCTCTTGTATTTACAACGGGACGTTTGCTACAGCGCTAGAAGGTGTCGAGGGCCGTACCCAGGCGGATTAAATGAACGTCGCCTTCCGGTGACCTCGCGGCTAGGTGATCGCGAGCCACCTTTTGCTCGAGGATCTATCGCCGTTAGATCAGCGCGCTATACTCGAGTCGAGTGTGACTAAGAGAATCGGCCTTCGAACATATCGCAAGCGTAGAGATTGATCCGAGTCTTCGTAATTGACTAGCGTTGAGAAACGCGTCCGGTTTTTCTCTTCGAGTCTCCTCAAACTGCTTGAAGCTTGACTCGAGCCGAGTCACGCGTTCGATCCCGACTATGAATAATGTCTCGAGACCGGACGGCTCTCGTTCGAGAGATCGTTCTACTGTTTTTGCTTGCGCGTCACCGTCGATTCGCACCGCCTCACGGAAGCACTGCTTGAATTGTGAAAGAGTCGCGAAAGCGAGTTTATTGCTAAACGCTGAATATCGTAGTTACCATCTGCTCCGCGGCTACGTTCTCGCGCCCTCTCTACTATACTTGATTGTAATAAACGGTTACGAAAGCGTCGTTGCTCGTTGCTCTTATCTGTTAAACACCTCGAACCGGAGTTCAGTTCAGTTCTGTTCAGCCGCGATACCGACGAACCTTGTCCACCGTTCTTCCGATCGTCCAACTGCTCGCCATCGTGTGATTGCGCGACGCGATTTTCCTTTTTCTATTTTCATGTAGAATCGTATAAGGTCTGTCGTAGACGTGGTTTCTGACGTCTCAGATCGCTCGAAGACTGTCATCGTTGCGACGCATCCATGGTTTCGAGATGATCCGCTGTTGTTGTTGGGTTAGAAGGTCGGACAACGGATGGGCCACGCTCGTGCGAGTACGATTCTGCTAGACGTACGCGAAACAATCTCAGTAACGTTGCTGGAACTCGTGGTGCCACCGGTTGAAGTCGATGTGGAAGATCACGATCGATCCGTTCGCCAGCCCGGCTAGGAGAAACCTGGAACAAAATCTCTCGAGTTGTAGCCGAATTACCGAAGTGTTTAAATGTACAAGGTGATTCAATCTACAGTTCTACTCACTTTTGGTCGTGGGAGAGAGCCAGAGAACGAACGCTGCTCTCGCAAGCAGGGAACGCGTACAAAAGAGCAAGATTGAAAGTCCTCCAGACTTCCACGATTCGTTTGTCACCGCCTGTCATTAAGTACTCGCCATCTCTGCTCAGGAGAAGACACTGGAAATGTAAAACACCGCAGTTAACATAAAAATCAATCAATCTCCGTCGTTCAGAATTTCTATAAACTTCAAAGTACCTGTAGATTGTCATTATGAGACTCATGGCGGAGGCGTTTCCCGTTTATGGTGAACGCAGCAATGTGTCCGCGTTCGTAATTCACCACGATAACACCTTCCCTCGACATCGCGATGTTCTCGGGTGACGAAAACCCGTTCGGAGCTTCCAGCGATCTCAGAAGATCACCGAAAGTCGTGTGCACGAGAACTGGTCCGTCTGAAGAATTAATAAATAAGTTACAATCTGGCTCTACTTCCAAGGGAGGCTACCCAAATTTTAATATGATATAGGACTCAAAAAATATTTGACATTGAAATCGGCGTGTTACGATTGGGCAACCTCCCTTGTTGGTACAAAATTCTCTAAAGCGAGCTGGAAAAAATCAAAATTTGAAAAAACTGTGTTGCTACATACAGTATGAGCCAGAGACAACCAATCCCAACTCGGCTGAGATCACGACAGCAGTGACAGGTTGCTCGTGGCCTGTAAGGGTTGCTCTTGGTGCCGGTGCTTCACCTTCCCCGACGATCGTCTGCGTTCTAGCGTTCCAATGCCATAAGAGAACGGTGCAGTCAGCACTTCCGGATGCGATGTAACAGTCGGAAGTGATGTTGCACTCGCTGCGAGACAGACACGTGACGACTCCGTAGTGGCCGAACACGATCTGCACGATTTTTGCTACAAAGAAAGAATGAAATCATCGAGAGCCTAGCAAGGATTAAAGTACTTTGAAGTTGCGTTAATTACCGGTCTCAGTGGAGAACACGCGGAAACTATTGTCCCAGAAACCACAAGCGACTAAAAATCGACTGTCCACAGTGGTGACGAAACAGTTGCTTCGGATCTTCAGCTTCTGACTGAAATTGTCGCCTAAGTGTCTGCGTAACGTTGGATTCGAGCTGTTTGCGGCTTGTGCTGAAAGAAGAGGTGTTCGGTGTACTTCAAAACTGAGTATCACTGTTCATAATCTTCTAATTTCATGATTGGACAGCGGATTAAAACATTAGAAGAATTTCAAAATTCTGTTATATCCAGTTCAGGTATAAAATTTTTATATTGCATAAAGATTCGCCGTCTATTCATGATCTAGTTAAACTAAACAGGTGCTCCTTCCCAGCATGGAGAATTTCCTCGAGTGAAAAATGGTATTAACATCATACTTTAATACTACTTTCCAGTTCACTTACAAAGAACAGGATCCATGGACAATGGTTGGTTGGCAGCTTGAGCCTGTGGAGCATCCGCGTAACTCGGCGACTGTACAGACGCTGTAATTTATTCGACAAACAATTAAACCATCGGCCACGACACATTTATCAACGTTAGTAGTACATTCGTTTGCCAGTTGTCCGCGTTTAGTTCGCCGACTAAACGACTCGCGGGAGTCATTATTGCTTACCGGCGTAGTTGGTGTTCCACCGGTTGACAGCGAACTGCTGGCCGGTGGTGACAGTGACGACGGACGGCAATGGCAGCTGTGGGTACGTGTTCGCGGAGATATGGCAGATCGGGGAGTTCGATGGGAACTTGATAGTCATGCACACGTCGTCGGGGATGCTCGAGAACATCATCGGCGACTGCAACACGGGTGGCAACGTCTTGTCAAAGTTTGCAGTACTCTTCTCGTTCGGAACGATTGAACAGAAAGAAAAGCGTGCATTGCACGTATATGTAGGTATATCATTTTAGTGACGTGAGGATGACTGAGCCGAGGTGCGTTGTCACGCTAAGTGACGCTAAAAATCGGATTCTAATCGAGTTTCATCTTGCGTGAGGTTATTCAACAAAATAGAAGGTGGATTAAAAGTCAGAGGGGCTACAGGACTACGGACTAACTTTTCTATTTCTAATGATCGGGCTCTAGGCTAGTTCGATCGTTAAGAGTAACCAAATTGGAACTCTACCTTGTAAAAGGGCTGTCTCTTTATTAAGAGTTCCTCGGGAGTACACCTACAATACTATATTCGTATTATAATACTAATACCTACATTACAGTGCACACTTTTCTTACAACAAACGTTCTATCGTGTGTTAGATCGTGAGTAACACTCGTGGATTAAATGGAATAAGGAATGTAAATATCGTTTACCAAATGCATCGCAGAGCTCCTTGGAGGGTGAGGCTCTATCAAGAGCTGCGACGGTATCTGGCCGAAGTTTCGAATTTGATTTTCTATCGCCTCCCTCATCATTGGGTCCGTTATCGTGTCCAGATCCACGCTGCCCTCGTATGTTAGGTAGTAGAACACGTTCGTTGCGCGGACTGCTTCTGGCCCTGGAATTAAAGCAATGGAATCAGTTGTTTGGCAGATGCAGGATACACAGTCATAATTTTAACCTTTACTAGACACAATTAAAACAGATACGTATTTATTCGAGACGAGTGCGACTCGTTAAAATACGGCAACGGGTTAACCATGGATGACATGAGATCGACAGGAGCGTTCCACAGAAGTCGGAAGAAATCTATAAATATTTGTCGCGCGATCTTCGAAAATTGCTACGACACTGCTGGCTCGTTACGTCCCTTTGAACGTTCGAGTTCGGTGGAAAGCTCAGTTGAGAGATCGGAAAATAAATCGCCTCGGACGGGTGCATTTGTCCCCGCCACGTTGACTCGGCCGATTTCTGGGCCTTCTGTCGATTGCTTGTGGCCGGGCATTTCCGGTAGGCTGTACTTTCGTGCAACCGTCTGTAAACGTGTTACGTATTAGGGGTGGCACGCATTGTCGCGGCCCGCACACGTGCCTAATTGCTCGAGACAAGACCGGGAGGAAGCTAACGAAAAACTAATTCCTTCCATACGCGCGGCGAACGACGCCACCCTCTTTCTTCGGCAACTCGGCGGCAGCATCTTCGGGGAAGCGCCGGATATAGAGGCGCCACTGACAATTACCATCGGTGGAGACCTAATTTGACCAGACTACGCGTGTCCCAACACCCGGCACTATCTCCACCGTTCGCGCCATTGTCCGGATGTTATCGTCTCAATTGATAAACACGAAAGAACTGAACCGAGAAGGTTTTCAGTGTTCAAGAAATTTTAGATTCAGTGATTCCCACTAATATTCGGAAAGAGCATTCCATTTTCTACATAACTGATTGCATGGAACTTTATACGATTCCAATGTAAACTAGTGGGGCCTACAGCTATTAATGCTTCTTTTATTTTGTGTGTGACTCTCCACGAGTCACACAAAGAACTTCCCGATTCGTTAGTTGCAGTATATTATTATCATTATTTAGTGTACGTTTTAAGAAGATTATATGTTTTCAGGGAAAGTGATTATAACACTGTATTGGGCATATAGAATATGCGCAACCACATGACGTATGTAGTCTTTTGAATTTTTCAAGGAAAAAAAAAGAATTAAAAAAAAAATATTTTTTAAATATATCTAAATATATATAGTTAGGTTTGCTTCTTCGGTGGATACGCCTCTCTCCTTTCGAAAAAAAAACTAAAAAAATTACTTGACCAAAATGGACCAAAATCTAATCAGCTCTAAGTTACAGCGGGGCACATCCATTGCATCATTCATTATTCTGATCGCGTTGTTACTTTTTCAGAAAACGTTAACGAAAAATTTTATACCATAGAAACGGACATACTCACACACACATACACACCAACATTTTGATAAAAATAGTCTAAAATGACTCCAATGACCATGAAACGTGAAAATCTGCTAAAAATTCGATTTTAGATTTTCAAGGTAATCACAATAACTTCCCTATAAATCGGGAAGTTAATAAATTTGTATTCAATAAAGAAGTTAGAACAATTGGTTTGCTACAAAACTACAGTATTCGAGTAATACTCACCTTTCTGCTTGTAACCGAATATCAAATCAATCCAGTGGTGTAGTTGGCAGGACACGAACTCCGATTCGAGAGCCTGCAGATAGAGACAGTTAGTATGTAAATTGTCTTGTTCATTCTGGTATTAAATGCTTTTGTAATGAACCGTAACGCACCATTCGATTAATCCTGATGAATTCCTCAGGAGAAGACGCCCATGGTGGCAGCTCAACATCGCCGACTGAACTTCCGTCTTCCTGCCTACCCAACCGATACCGATTGCTGTTCACCAGCATTTCCGGCAGGAAGAAGAACTCCGGGATGAGCTCCTGTTAACAAGCCGAGTAATTTATATGTATCTACATAGCGTCGAGACGCGACGGTCGAGAATTTATTCGCGGACAGTAACAATAGCGACACGCGCATCCTTTGCTCGCGGAGGTGTAACTAATAAGCTCGTAGACCTCGGGACTTTCAGACGAAACGAACCTTCACGTCGGAAGTGTCCCGTTGGCAGTTCTTCCAGGACAGAGCGATCGAGGAGAATAGTCGATTCGGGTGATCGAACTTGCCGCCTTGGAGAGCCAAGAACATCGTGGTCATTGGTTCCTGAAACAATTCGAATGATACAATATTCTTTAGATTGTTGACTTTCCCAATTTACCTAACTTCTCTACAATATCCAGAAGACTTAAGAGGGTAGCCTTCTCATTTTTCGATAATGCAAAGGTGGGACTTTTCACGAAATAAAAATTGCAAGAAATCAAAGTACATATAAACGAAAATATATTATGTCTTTCAATTATTTTAAGGGGTATTCTCCTTTCCACAGGATTGAAAGGGTGCAGTATGCGCCTTCTCATTTCTCGATGATGCAAAAATGGGGGTTTTCAGTAGTCAAAAACGCAAGGTAAAGATTAATCTACTTGTAAACGTAAAAAGGCACATGCAGATAGAATTGAGCAACCTCCTCCTTTTTCAAAGTCGGTTAAAAGTAGGATTTTTGTCTTTTGTGGATCTTTTATCATTTCATCCAGCGTTTTAGACTACTGAAAAACCCCATCTCTGCTGGAACCGAGTCTAGCCCCTTAAACAACCATTCTCCTGAAAATTACGATAAACGGTGTGCGCAGAAGACGAGGAGAACTCGTGGACAAGTTAGGCAACAGCTCGTAAAAGTAAAAGGCAAGCGTTTACGCCAACAATGGACAATCTCGAAGACGTGTGGTAGGCGAAGACCCATGAAAAAGCAACTCTGTCGTAGGGTTTCGCGCTTACGGTCCTGTCCGATTCTTCTGACAGTCTGACGAATGTTAACAGAACAGCTCCGAAGATCGACGCGCGTTTCACGCGTGCTCGTAGGCGGCTTGTGATTTATGGATGCGTATAAAATTTTTGACAGATTCTCAGGAGAATATTCTCGGCGGAAAGTTCGTAGCTTGAGAGCGTGATTTTCTTCGCGGCCGAGCAACGAGTCACGGAATCGTTAATGGTATTTATAAAATAGTCCGAAAGAGACAACGAGCTGCACAGTTATAAAGCAATAAATTGTTTATGGTGCAGTATATCGTCGAGCGAACAGCGGGGTGTCGTACGGCAAAGGAATAATAAAATCCTTATTGACGATTTACATGCAAATGCGCCGAATAAACGCTCGCCCGTCCGAGGCGAGCTTGCGTATGCATTTGCGTGGAATTGAATCGGCGAACAGCGTGGTTTCGCGAATGTTTTCGCGAACACTGTACGGTGGCGAATAAAGACGAAATTCTCGAAGGAGTCGCAAGTGCAAAAGGTACGAATTTTTTGTTTAACCTTTCGCGCTCGAACTGTGACTTGGCACCAGTAAAAATATCATTAGATTCGTCTGTATTAATAGCATAAAGCTCTTACATAAAATAAAAAAATTGATCTAGGTTTAAAATTGCTTTGAGTCCAAAGGGTTAAACTTAATCTGGAATTATAGAATTGATGTTACTAAAATTTCCCTCAATTTAAACCCACTTATCCTTACCTATTTAAAGTAACAGAAGTGATATATTTGATTCACTCAAAAATATGGGATATTCATTTCGACCGGGATTTTGACAAAGCTGAAAGGGAAAGAGAGGCGTTTCTCTTACCGCCGATTGCGGGGGTAGTAACGCGAAAATGAACGGGTGGTTAACGCAATAAGGAAAGGGAGGACGGCAGATGTCGCGTATTTTTGCACAGAATCGTCGAAAACGAGCACGCGTCAACACGATCTCCAGGAAACGCAACAGAAAACAAATGCACATATTTAACGGGAAGGCGGGCTTCGTTGACTCGAGGGCGTTCCGACGCCCCCAAATTAGCGTGCAGGCACTACCGAATGCGTCGTAGAAATTTATGGCTCGAACTGGACTGGTCTCTCAAATAGACGGTCCAAGGACCGACGATTGTCGGGCTGTTCCTCAGGATTTAACGATGTTCCCAGCCGGGAATGACTACCGGGACCCGCATTAAGTCTTGTTTACAAAATATCAAATTGAGAGAAGATGTGATCCACTTAGTGCTTAACCCTAATTTTATTTATGCGGGAAATATTGTATATATCTTCATTGACTTCCGAACATTCAAAAATAGAATCCTCCAGAATTACTTAAAAGATTCTTACCACGCGAATCATCCAGTTCAGAACAAAAGCTGCAGTCGAATAGTGCGTGCCATAGTGGAACGGTGGTATGCTATCGTGTTCCCAGCTCTGGAAACGTTCCTCGAAGTATGCTCTTCTGCTCGGATTCAACGCTCCAATTGGCTGCTCGGAAACACGATAAAATTATAGTAGTTGTCTTCCAAGTGTTTCAAGCTTCAGTGATTTTTACCTTTGACAAGTCTCGATAATTGCTGGGCAGACTGAGATCGAGCTCTTTCGTCTCGTAGTTAGTCAACACCCACGGGAACACGGGGTACTGGTTCAAATCGTTGTATGTTCGTCCTGAAACACAAAGCAGTCCCTTATAAATAAATCTGAAATTATATGAAAATTACTTGCGAGTTAACAGCGACTGAAATAAAGCCGAAATTAGATGGGCCCAGTTGGGCCCATTCTTGGCGCCGTTGAATATCACTGAGAGTCTTCAACCCTATCTCTTCGGTGCCAAAACGGAAGATGAAACTTTGCCGGACACCTGTCGTTAAATTCGGAAACCAACTAGAACGAGGTATAGTGCGAATTAACCGTGTACGTAAACGATCCGGTGAGTGGGGCGCCGGGTCTGACAAACTTGCTGACGTGTTTTAATTAGCGACAGGGGAGGAGATTAGACGAAGTCAGGCTTGCAGCCGAGCTGCCGTCACTAATGCATCTCGGAATGGGATTCCAAGGTGGGGGAGAGTGTATGGAGGAGTGAGACCTCCAGAAGTGACAATTTCAGGAACGATTAGCCGTCACGGTCTGAGTTATACGCTTACTAAACGGAGAGCATCCCGTTCCCTCGGGACTCGTATGCATTTCATAAAAATAGAATTAGAAGGAGACACTCCGCTTCGCGCCACACGCTTTTTCATCGCGGCGAAGAGCAGAGAGGAAAGAAAAGTGACCGACAAAAAGCTAGGCCCGTGATTACGAGCATTAAAAGGAACACCGTTTATTTTTGGCTAGAGCGACGAGCAATTCTGTTTCGGTGACATTTCAGCCGTGAATATTATAAGAAGAACGAGGAAGTCGCGTACGATCGATGTCTTAAAAAATTGTTAAAACCATAACTGTCATCGTGTTAAAATCCGCTATCTACGTATACATAATCGAAAACATAAGGTGTACATGTTATCTCATTAATCCTTTTACCTTGTTATTTCGTGGATCGTTTACGACTGTGTCAATTTGACACTGATTCACAGATTCAGTTTGTGAAATGAGGAACGGACGAGGGTTAAGCACATTTACTCTGCCGACAACCGTTGCTTTAAAAACCGAGAACATCGGAATTCCGATGGAATCTCAAAGAGAAACGAATCCTCCCGATGCTCGTCGAACGCGGCGATACTCGCCAGTCTACATTATAGAAAACAGAGTGCATTCCGAATATCCAGGAATGCGGTATTCCCGGCATCAATTGCGCAGTGGCAAAGTCGCCGACTGGTTGTCTCCGGGAACCGCACCGGATACTCAATTCGGTCGTGGACGAGACTGCAAAAAAAAAAGGAATGAGAGGAAAGGAGAAAAAGAAGAAGAAGAGAAGAAGATGGAGGCTAACGTTGTGCCGGCGGTCGCCGCACAAGACCCGTCGTTGCTACAATGCGTCGTAAATCCTGACGCTGCACGACCGACGGTCGGACGTAAATAATAGTAAGGCCGCGTTATGCATCAAAGTGATTATTAATGGTAGCGTCGCGGTGAGTGAGCGCTCTCGGGACGCTCACCGACACCGGAATGCCCGCGACACACGCGCTCCCCATGCTCACTCCGCCCCCGCACCCACCCTTACTTTTTACCGACTGCATCCTCCGGGAACAACGTTATAATAAGTGCCGGTCGCGACGAGAGGCTCGTTTTTAACTCGCCACTATGCCGGCCGAGATTTAGAGGGACATTCCCACTCCGGAGAAAAATCGGCAGGAAGCTCTGCAAAATTGCTGCAGACTCGCGACCCGACAAACAACTTTCGTGCCGGTATTCGAACTTCAAAACGCTCTTCCAAACTCCTCCGGGATTTTTGACGGAAATATGCATAGATATACCTAGTAAAAAGTTATGAAGATTTAGCTATTTCTTTTTTTTTTATTTAGTGCAATTTGAATCTCAAGGTAGTCGTTTCTTAACTAAACTGTTTTCTTAAACCTTTGAACCACAGTCATTCAGAAACGAGTAGATTGTTTTACATATTTCCGCCGTAGGACTGGAGAGTAGAACATTGCATGAAAGCGGGAGGACCATTGCCATAGCACATAGTCAATATCCTGAGTCTCATAGCCGCACTGACATTGTGAATTACTTATTATGAAGCTAATTCGAGCGAGAGAGGTGGCAAGATTATTATAGTGCCCTAATCCACATCTGTTTATCGTGGTAATTATCTCACGTTGGAGTTTTGTGTGACTGTACCACGGTTTTGACTTTCGGTTGTAAAAGTGTGTGAAATAGTTTACGCCTTTATATAAACCTTCCTTCTCAATGATGTTATATGTATTATGCGTTGCCGCTAATTTAACCGATTCCCTTAGGTCCGTGAAGGGAATTTTGATGAAGGGAGTAGCTATCGTGTTAGCAGCCGATTTTGCTAAAGTGTCTGCACTCTCGTTGCCCAGAATTCCATTGTGAGCCGGTACCCAGTAGAATTTAATTTTGCTGCCGTTTGTGGTTTCGGAGGCGAATTTGAAGACATTTTTTCGTATTTTAAGGATATAGGGATACGTTCTTGTACTTATGTTACTTTGTTCCAAAGAAAGGAATGCACTACGAGAATCCGTGAAAATAAGAAAATTATGATTGGGGTGATTCAAAGCTATTTTAATTTAGCTGCTTCTAATTACCCATTGTTAACTTCCCGATTTATAGGGAAGTTAATGTTTTTTTTTAAATTAATCTAGATACACGGTTTTAAACGATTCAAAAATAGGTAGTTTTAACTTGTTGAAACGCAGTGTTATGTAGACTAGTTCTAGTGTCTCTGGAAAACTCAAGTTGTTAGGTCCAATTTTGAGATACAGCCAAGAACATGAGTGGCTACACTCGGAAATAGACACGGGTGAGTGAAGAAAGGGCTCTCACTCGTGTCTCCGAGTAGAGTGAAGGAAAAAACAAAAAAGGTTCAATTTTGAGAAAGTAATTTCTTATTCAAAGTTATACGAATACTTTGTACACCCAGTGTACGTACTTGTCACTTAAAATTTGATTTTGATCCCCAAATTTGATTCATTGGATGCAATGCGTTTCGGCGTCTTGTCACGATCATCGCTGGGTAGACGCGTGGGTGGATTTCTCGGGGATCGTATACATATGTGCCCACAAGCGGCCGCTCTTAATTGGATATTAATATTTCATTGGTCCGGACGAGAGACTAAGAATGCGCGAAACTAATTACCTCGACGGTTTTAAAAATGCCCGAGCTGATTATTTGTTGTCTCATTGAAACCGCAGTCTCGGGACACGTTAATAAAGCTGGAATTGGAGTTGAAGCGTAGCGAGCTTAAGCGTAGGCTTCGAGTCAATTGTAATTAGTAGACATATAGTTATTTCTTCCCTTAATGATTTGAACAGAGAACGATTCAATTTGAAAAAATTGTCCAACAATTTTCAATTTCATCTACTCAATTTTGATCCACAGTCTAATAATTAGAATCGAGGAGAGTGTTCTAGAAAATTAGACGAACGTGAGATACGTATCTGGCTATTGTTTAGTGGTACACAGAGAATGGAAACGTTCGTACGAAAGGATATAACAAGAAAGGATACATGATCCCTGTGGTCGACGAGCCATTCTATGCATTCCTCTGCGGTCTCTGTCGAAGCAGATAAAGTGCAAGGCGCTGCATCGAAAGTGCAAAGTCGTCGAGACTAGATTTATCGATACGAACATTCCTGATGGTGTTGGGTCCAGGACAATTACCTGCGCCTGGAAGCTTATCTCGGATCGTGAATAGAATACAGCGATACAATGATGGAATTACATCTTCACAAGCGGAACCCATTGTTTAAAATCGAATCGACAACTGAAACAACTGTGCTGCCCATCAATTTCTATGTCTCAATATTTTTACGAATCAGACTGTAGCAAACCCCTCTAATTTAACTCGAAAATTAAACATTTCTTCCGACCTAGAATATCTCGATTCGCCATGTCTTTCCAAGTTTTGTGGATACGAAATTGGTATAATACCTCATATGATATCTACAATTGAACCACGAAAGATCGATAAAATGAATATTTCAGCGGGCCATATTTCCGAATAATTCGATACTACCGCCAATCTTCTTAACACGTCGGGAGCTCAATATCTTCGAGATCGGAGTCTCGGGGCCGGCTGATCTACGATCTATTTGCGAAGCGGCGTCGAACAATCTCGTAAAGCAATCACGGCGGTAAAGGAGGATACCGCAAGAAGCTGGAGAGATGTAATTAAAGGTAAACCCATCAGCTGCAGGAGAAAGATCGGCGAAGGATGGCGAAAAAGATCGGTAGAAGGGGGACAGATGGTTTCGGTGGCGGTACGTGCAACGAGATGGTTCCACCCACGAGATGCGGCTGGCATCGGGACACGCAGCCTCTATCGTATTTACATCGGGTCTACTATCATTAATTTTTAATAAACCGACGCGCGACCGGGCAAATAAACAACGGGGGCCTGTATCGCATGCGGGAGCCTGGCAGCGAGACCGGTTCGTTTTCGCAACGTGTTCTCCCGCCGGGCCTTGCCCAATTGCGCTTCGTGGACCGAACCGAACTCCCCCCCCCCCCTCCCTTTTCTCTCCTCCCCTCGACACCACTATTTATTTGCGCAATTAATATATAACGCTCGTAAATACACGACCACCCTCTGGCATCTCGCTGCGTCCTCGTCGATGTACAAATAATTACGCGTCCTCGGTGATCCTCGTCATTAAGCGGGCCGGCCGGGCCGCCGCGTGGGCAGCCATAAATCCTCCACTTACATAATTCGCAGATCGGCTTGTTTACGAGTCCGTTCTCTCCAAACACCGCTTATTAGCATCCTAGACACCGTGTCGTCGACGATCCACGGTTTTAGAAACGATTGATGGATCGGTAGACCCGGCTTCAGATAAGGGTCCCATGGAAATCGCCGACACAGATTTCTCCGACACGGTTTTCGCCGACAACATTTCACCGACTCCAGATTTGACCGACAATAGCTTTGGTTGACAACGAATTTCATTGACAAAGATTTTGACCGACAACGAATTTGATCCACAACATCTTAAGACGACCACAGCATGTATTATCATACAGTATTATCATATTGTTACTCTCCCTGTGATATTATGAAGATATCGCAGAGATCGAGAGATGTTACCTGTCAGATCGATATTGCGGTATCTCGACAATGAGGTTGTTGATAAGAAGAAAAGAGAGATCAGATCCTCTCGAGCCTTTGAAACGAGAACATACAATTATCTGCTGTTAACTGTTGTATATTTAATAAATATTTGCTATTGTTTCTAATAATGTGTTCACCGGCAAGACAGCGCCGAAGCCTCCGCAACAATATGTATTATCATACAGTATTATCATATAGTATTATCATACAATATTATCATACTGTCTCAAGTCGTTGTGGATCAAATTCGTTGTCGATCAAATTCGTTGTCGGCCAAAGCTATTGTCGGTCAAATCTGGAGTCGGTGAAATGTTGTCGGCGAAAACCGTGTCGGAGAAATCTGTGTCGGTGATTTCCATGGGACCCTCAGATAACGTGTCTACTTCGAAGACTACACCCTGAACTTTAATGAATAAGATATTTTCCCTTTCGTTCGATGTTCTTTTGCCAAACAGAATAAATATGACAATATTTTATTAAAGTTCATCGCTTGAATAAAGAAATTCGGTTTTATTTCACCTTAACCCTGGAGACATGTACTTCACGCTCGGGTCTCAGAAACCCAAAGTTCTTTTATAGAAAAAAGCAGAAAATGTGAATATTGAATGGTTTTTGGAGAGCGTTTTTCCTTGCAAACGCAGATTTGAAACCGAGCTCTTTCAAAAATGGGTTTGAGCACGAGGTAAAGAAGACTATGCTGGAGCATTTTTCCAGAGTACTGAATATTACAAGAGGGTTGACGGTACTTTTTGGCTGGGTAGAGGGGTGGCGACGGATTCGACAATATTTTCCTCGTGACCGCAACATTCTTTCAGGACCGAATTCTCTGTAGGATAACGGTAATAAAAGGGGATGCCGTAGGTCGAAAAAAAATCATATCGGCTTACCGGTTGCGGAAAGAAAATGCGAACGGCTTCGATCGTCGCTCGATTTCACCGCGGTGCAGAGCGAGACAAAGGGATGAACAGAGGGAAATAGAACAGGATAGAGGACACGGTTGCACACGGGCGGATGGAATCTGTCGCGACGTATTAGGGATGTTCTCAATCAGCTCCGTGTTCCGTTAGCCACCCCATACGAGTAATCCCCGGCTCGTGGGCCCCGGTAATCCTCTCCCGAGGGGCCGACTCTTCTCCGCATCCCCCCGCGAACCTTTGTTTCTTCTTCGGTTTAATATCGGCCGACCCTTTGTGCTCCGCGTCGCGAGACTAAATCACGAAACTCGAGACTTCTCCCTTCTCTCTTTCTCTCTCTCTCTTTCTCTTTCCTTTCCTTTTTACCGGATCACGCTGATCAGCCGTTTCGACAAACAACGGAGATCGTCTCGAGGGAGACTAATCATTGTATAGTCTGCTCGCATTACCGGTACGTATTCTTCCTCTCAATGAAAATTGAATAAAACAAAGTTCAATAAAAAATGAATGTTTTTACTGTTTTAAATAACACCGACTCATTTTCCCCATGCATCCATAAAATTCGCTGTCTAGTTATTACCGACGATTTGGTCAACTTCCATCAGGAGTCTATTAGACAATTTAAAGAATCAAGAGAACGATGTCGAAAAGTTCTTACCAGCGATCGTGTTGAGGAACATCAGGTATTCGAAGTTCGATATCTCCCTCCGCTGCCATTTCTGAGTCATGTTCGAGCTTCTCATTAGCTGTCGTGGAGACATCATCGAGGCCTTCCTGCGGGATGAACAGGACAATTAGATTGAACTCGCCATATTCCGAGTGGGAAGCTGGTTCGCTGGTTAACCAGCAATTATTCTAGGAAGCAATCCGTTTCTTTTAATCGCGAGAATTAATTGCTCGATGGAGAACGAGCGTCCGCGAATGGTCGATTCGCGGCTCTCCTACGCAATTACGATGACAGTTCTCGATTCGTGAGATCTATTACGTCAAGACGCGGCTCGGTGCTTTATTTCACGCCGTAAAACTGGCCGGACGGTTTTATGAACGGCGAGATCACTGATTTAGAATTTACACGGGAGACTTTAATGGGCGTACACGCTGGATGATATTAAAGGAGGGAAGCGTGCGACGACAACCGGATGTATAAATTCCACGGGTGCGCGAGCCGGACACAAATCTTGCGAAACCGTGAAAGTTTTTATCGCGATATGGAAAAGCAACGAAATCGACTAATTTGTAGCGGACGATGAACGAAACTGACCGATCTGATCTTCGTGAGAAATTCGTAGGGTCTTGAAACGCCTGTACTATAAGAATCAATCAATCTAGTTTTAATGACATGAAAATGTTTGAATTAATTCCATTGCACCAGATTGGCCACGGGACACCATATCGGTCGTCACATTTATTTTTCCCGTGGCCGGGAGCGTGGTACAGGGCGTCACGACGCGGATGCACGTTTTATACACCGGAGGATTATTTTTGCTGGCCAGGAATCTCCCTCGGATCAGACGTCGGAGTCGGCCTCCGTATATTTATGGCCGGCGTATCCTTCTCGCCGGCTCTCTCGTATGTATAGGAGCGCTTTAATGGATGGATCGAAGCGTGGATACGCGAACCTGTGTTCTCGCCGCCTGTCCTCGTCCGGTTGAGGGAGTATTGGTATCGACGAAAGGATTCCTCTCCTCTGGAACACGCTCGCGATGCCAGGACGCGGATCTACACGATGCCTCCTTCGTCTCGCGATCCTAATCTATTCCGCGAATTAGTCCTGCCGCGGTCACTACATATTCGCTTCGGAAACATTGCCAATTCTTTACCACTTTAAACACTTAGACTGATTTTCTCCTATCCAAAAATATTTGGAAATAATCGTAATCGACAATCATAATCGTAATTCCATCCACGAATGGAATTAATAAAAGAACCGATAAAAAGAACGCGGAGGGACGTTGGTCAGCGATATCCTCGGGAACAAATGTCTCAGTCATCGCGTGGACGAGCAGCACGCAACGAAAAAGCTCTATTAGTCAATACCGTCGACGGATCCGTCGTTGCGACGCATTCCACGCGTGTTATGCCATCTGGCCGGGGGCAGTTTTCAATAACCATCCGCGCCCTTTATCGTCCGATCTGGTGCTCGCCACGAACAAGAAAGTCCTAGATCCGATCCTGACCGCGATCGGAATCCCGCGGCCGCGGACAAAGAAAGAGTGGAATGCGGGGAGCGTGTTCCAGGGCGAGTCCGAGGACCGAGATCCCTAGATCCAGATGTTGGCGAAAAGGGTTTTCGGTGAGTGCGAGGTTCTTACCTAGTCTGCGGAATCCCGTATTTGATGCCAACGCCGACTCGCGGCAGCGCCTTGATCACCTTTTTCACCGTCGCCTGGTCCGGGAACGCGAACAGGATCGAAGCTGCGGACAAAAAGGCGTTAAACCGCGGATTATAAGCGGGCCCAATTTCGTCGACGGGTCGTATGTCAATCATTCGGAGGGATGGCAGGCAAGGACGAACTTCTTACTCGCATCGCCAGTTCTCCGACTAGTCTGTTTTATTTTCTTTTAACACGTAATCCGTATACCGTAGGGGTCGCTGGCCGACTCGAACTTTTCGCAACGCCCCTAGGCCCCCGGGCAAATTTTCTCGCCCGGGGAAAGTGGGATTTTGCTAGGTACTTCATATTGAATTCATAAGACTAAAACTGACGACGATAAAAGTAATCGCATAACAATTACGCTGTGTCATTCTCGAGCCCGAAATAGCGGTCTCTATTTAATATATGAAAACGATTAATTGAGAAAGACTGTGGAGCAAGACACGCGCCGGCAACGTAAAATGAAATGAGAAAATATGGAAAGAGGGTACACGATGGACTTAATTTCACGGCTGTAATAGCATCGGCCGGATCGGTTGAAGCTCCCCCGAGAGTTCAAAGGGTAGCGTGCGAAGCGACGGTTACCATAAATACATGCGAGTAATTTATGTAACGCCGAATACAGCGTCAGAATATACGAGTCGGTCTTAATCAAGGAAGAAGGAAAGTAGAGGCCGACCGGGATCACAGAGAGCTGCCGAAATCAAAGAAAACTCTAACCTCGCGCTCTCTCTTTGTCGTTCCGCGAGAACATGCGGTAAAAATTTCCGACAACCCTTTAACAACTTCCTTTGATATATTTTCTGCACGGGTGCCAAACAAATATAGCTGAATTAGCAGAAACAATTTTCTGAACCGGCTATCCCTAATAAACAATGGACTCTTTAGCCCTTTGCACTCGGAGCTGCTTTAACTCGAAAATTAAACATATTGTTAGATAAACATTGCTACACTAGATCGCGCTTTAGACGGCGTTACCGAAAAGACGCAACGAGCGGATCTATACAAATTGGCATGACACCGGCTTCGAAACGCAATTACGTCAGTCGATTGGATGAGCTCCAAAAGCGAACTATGCATGCGATGCGTGTCATATACACAGCGAAGTAAACGTAAAGACGAGCATAGTTAATGCGAAATATAACCCAGTTTATTCCATAACCAGTTAAGTGTCTTGTTTAATAAACAACACATATCTTCTATGAATATAAATTTGATATAACACCTCATACTGTGAATAATGGTGCAGCAATTTTTACAGGCGATTCAAAGTGACCACTCGAGTATTAAGGGTTAAAAATCTCCTCGCAAGGTTTCTCGCAGCATTAACGAAATTGAAGTACAGTGATAAATATTAATGTTTGGTAATACACTCGTATCCTTGTATTCTACAAGCACTTAATAAATGCGCGAAGGTCTGCAGATTAACATAAAACACAATCTGAAACTTCTCTGCGGAAAATACCGTGTATCTCCGCGAGGAATCGCGGCGTTCGTCCGTAAAAATGATAGTTGCTTAATTTCTTATTACAAAGTATAATCGCCGGCGAGTGTAAACGCGAGGCTTGTAAAGATACGGAATCAAACTCGCGGAGCAACGGGCCACCATTTGATCTGAATTGCAGCGAGTTTCCCCACGATGCAGAAGACACCGCATTCTCGAGGCGTGTAACATGAGTCGTGCGTGCATAAACTAAATAACTTAACCCGACCGTGAGCGGTCGACGCGACGATTAAACCCGGAATGTCGCGTTGAGTTTAAATAAAATCGTAGCAACCACCATTGTCGCGAGAAACAGTCCAAAGTCTCAGAATGCCAGAAAACCAATCTTGGTTTGCAATCGGGCTGTTGCTTTCCTTCGAAGATCGAAAATTTTGAAGCTTGGAAGGTGATTTAAGTAGACTGAAGGATCTTTAAGCGTTTGTAGCAAAATTAAGTAGAAGAAATTCAAACTTGTTGGAAAATTTTCAAAATTGAAGGTGTCAATATACCATTTCTCCTCTATTAAAATCATTAAGGGAAGAAATAATAAATAGTGTAGAGACATGCCATCTCCGAGCCGCGAGAATTCCGCCGAATGTCGCGACGCGTCGTGATTAACTGTAACGACGCGACGATTCGATATTTGTTATTATGTTTATCGATTGTATTATTCATATTATATTATACGATTTTTGTCATTCTGGTACGACGCGTGAAAACGAAAAGACGTGTGTAATCTCAGACGGAGATTCAGACGGGATAATTTAATTAATTGTATTTCATTTAATTCATCATATTTCAAGTTACGTATTAAATTATTTTGTCGCCAGCACTTTGAATGTTTGCAAAATTCCATATACTGATCTTTCCGAATATTTTAGGAAAGAAGCGTTTTTCAATACTGTTGCTAAAATAAAAGATCAAGGATTATTTAAGGGTAAAACTTATTTTCAACGGTTCTTTAAAGACGTTCGTTCACCTTGGTTCAAGCATATTAAGTTAACTAGACAATGTATTGTTACAATCAATCGATGCAGGGCCGATCATTATCATCTGGCAGCTTCACTTGCTCGTATTGGCATTATTGATAACCCCAATTGTAAGTGTAATCAGGAGCAGGAAACACTTAACCATGTCCTTGGCAGTGTAATCTGTATAATGAGCAGAGGATAAAATTCATCCGAAATCTTACTAGAGCTGGATTTCGGTTGCCGTTGGATGTGGGTTGTTTAGTGGCTGAACCTAACATTAAGGCGTGTGTTTATATGACAGCGTTTATCAATTCTTGTAATTTGCGTGTCTAATGGTTTTGTTTCTTTTTTGTTAATATTGTTTTTGTTTTGTCTTTTTTCTAATGTTCTTACTTTTGATCTTATTTTGTATTACAATGTAATATGCTTTATGTTCTAATAAATCTCATATGAGATTTTCTATAATAAAAAAAAAAAAAATTATTTTGTGTTTTGAAACCGTATTATTCTATCGACAACTTAAATCCTGCAATAGTAAATTACTAGAAGATTAAAAGATCTATCTATTTTGTTTCACCTTGTGTTCCTCCGTTTTCATGAAATCTTGTTTACAATTTCTTTGTACAATAAACATACTTTTAAATAACTGGCTGTATTTATATTCTGTGAAAATTCTGTCGACTTTTTTATCTATATGTTTCGGAAAAGCAACAGCTCTATTTTGCGCACGATCACGCGGAAGCCGCACGCGTATTCAAACCCGATTTTTTCCGCGTCCGAAAGCGGCGCGCGTCGTCCCATAAAGATACGTGAAAGTTACAGCGCGGTTCGAGGAATAAAGCGACTCGCTCGTAATTTTTTCCCGTAGTTTTTTATTGTTCGGAGGATTTATCGCGGGCCTGGCCGTGGCATTTTACCGGTCCCGTTAACGAATGCGCGCGAGCGCGTGCGTTTCCAGTAATTTTTTAATGAACGACCAGCCACCCCTCTTGCTCCGTCCTCTGGCAGGGATGACATTCCGCTTCGGTCGGCCCGACCCGACCTGGCCCGGCTCCGGTGAACGTTTCACGACGACGCATCGAATGTCGGGATCAGATTAGAATCGAGGGACGACCAAGCCGGAAATTTATCTGCGCCCGTGGAGAAATAATCAGCGGGATTGCGGGGCCCACCGGGGCCCAGGTATAACTGATTCTCCCACGTTTGTCCAAGTATGTACGCGGAGGAGCGCCGACGATCCTCTTCGCAGGAACAACTATATTTCAAGGGAATCGCCGCGCGCCGAGTCCTCCGATGCTGAACCGGCCGCAAGGAATGTTTTAACACCTCACAATGAAATCGAGATAACGAACCGTACGTTTCCTCCTTTCATAATGTCCTCCCGTAACGAACGACAAGAGCGCTTTATGCCTGTCGCGCAACGATACAACCACGACGGAAGAGTTTAACGAGCGAACAAGCAGTACCCAGAGGATCTTGTATCGGTGGCATCGATGCTAATCTAGAAGATATCATTCCCCGCGAAGCAGTTTTACGTGGCTGGTTGTGGGACCGGTAATTAAAACGGAAACGCAGCGGCCGTTCGCGTTTTTACCGTGCTGCGTGGATTTCACCGATGGTACACGGTGAAACTTCGGGACACTTGGTACACACTGACGGATGTATTTCATGCGCTAAAGACATGTATTTTGTAACAGGCTTATGACTGAAGAATATTTTTCCACCCCAAGAATAAGGCTTTATAGGAAATACAGTATACGTAGAACAAAGAAGATGGCCTGAATGAACAATCAAGTGAAAACCGTATCGTTTTGCTCGCAGCATGATCACTAAACTGCGGATCTTTATGTTTTTATGGCTTATAGAAATTTTCAATAAATGCTAGAGTACAAAATTCGACAGACTTCAGTACTATTTTGATTTGTTTTGAATCTACGAAGAGTATTCCCACTAATGATAGGGTTTTATTTTATTGCACCAACCGCAATCTGGTGATCACTGTTTCTCTGTTCTCAAGAATCGTATAGGAGAAAATAGAAAAGTTATTTGTGCATCGTAGTTTAGCACAATAAGCAAAGCCGTGTATGCAGCATCACTCTACATTATACATTGGTAAAATATTTCTGGGAAAGTACCAATTTACATTAAATACCGAATAAAGGAAAATAATGATGGATTTAGTACAGCGATTTTCGGTACACCGTGTAGAAGCAATGATAGGGAAAGAATGAGGGGCAGCAGGTGTAGCCAGGATCAACCGATAGACCGCGAAAAAAGAGGACGGCGTAACGCGGAGCAGATATTTATTGCGTAAAAAGCACACGGGGGCGCGCAGCCACTCGGCGAGCTCCGGATTCCGTTTCCATTTTGCGAGATTAGATCGCGTCGTGTGAAATAATGCAGAAAGGCACGGCCGATCGGGCAAGAAACGGAATGCGCGTCGGCTCGAGCTGAGGCCGCCGACTTTGTGCTCTACGATCCTTTGAAAACAAACGAAACGAATCGAGTCGCACGACTTACTTCTACTAGCCAGGAAGATCTCGATGGCCACGTTCTGAAGCAGATACCGACGGGAGAAGATCGCCCGGATCTCCGAGAAGTACCATTTCCCATGCAAGTGGTCGCAATACTTGAGAACCTGGAACAGAAAAAAGAAACATCCACCATTAGAAAAAAATGATCTAGTAGTTTCAGCAATGTTTACAATTCTACAAAATTTAAGAACGCTGTTGCATCAGCTCGTTGAAATTAATAAGAAAAAGAAGCATCTGAAATTTCTCTTATAAATATTTGAAAACTTAATAATTCTAATGAGCTACAAATAAGAATGTTTACAATATTCTGATATTGCCACTATCTTGTGTTTCTCTTGCTCATTTTTGTCATAAAAACATTGTATATCGAAAGAAGTGTCTGGGTTGTAGAAGTACGAAACAGGTGCGAAATTATTTCCGTAACGACCTAATACAATCAAATCTATCCGAGTATAAAATTAAGGAGAAAATGAAAGGCGGTAGCGAACTCCAATGGTAAATTAGCTCGTCTTCCTCGGTTTAAGGTTAAGAAGGGTTCGAAATTCGAACTATCGCAATGTTAACGAACATACACGATGAAAAATCGTTTAGGGATGTCGCGAGTATTCTGCACGACCGGAAGGAAGTCAACGTCTCCGCCAGGGTAAGATCCAAGAAACTCGGAGTCGGTACAAAGTCAGGGTGCGGTCGCATGGCTGACTGTAAGTATGCAACCTGGATGCAGTGAAGTGTGATGTGATATAGTGAGACCAGTGCCGGTTGCAAGATGGCCGTCATGGTAAGAGGAGGAGCCTCCTGCTGAGCCGGGAATCGATCCCAGGACTTTGCGGACTTGCGCTCTCGAACGAGTCGTGAACAACTCGTAGGCGAAAAGGGGGAGGCAGAAAAAGGACGAGACGCGCCGGAGGAGAAAGGGGCAAGAGGCAAAGGACAAGACAAAAGAAGGACAGAGGCCCGATTTACCGTCCTACGGACGGCACAGGCCTTTCAATTTTTCCCTCTTAATGAGCAGCCGACGACGACGACGACGACGACCGTCGCCGTCGCGATGTCCTTACGACCGGCAAATCAAATTAGCCTCGATATAATCCGGCAAAACGAGCTAACTCGCGTCAATCTTTCCTTTTTCTTGGTCCTCCAGCCATCAAGCTGTACCTGTTGTCGCTATAGTTTGAGCAACAAACGCATTTTTACTCCAGGCTGTCGAATAACGCAATTTTAATTTCATATTTGTGAATGGTGAAATACCGAAGGATTAACCCTCATCCGTCCCTCGTGTCAATTTGACACAGTTTTCCCGAAATAAGTTATACCGTTCGGTAATTTGTACGTTTTGTCCAAAACTTGGTGACTTTTATTTTTTTAATGCGAAACATATAACCGCATAAGCCTAACATGTGAATGTTAACTCACCAATTTGAATGAAAAAAACATCGATAAGTAACTGTTTTACTTGTTACTTTATCGTTTTTTTTTTAAATCACTGTGTCAATTTGACACCGAGGGACAGATTCAGTTCGCGAAATGAGGGACGGATGAGAGTTAATCGAGAAAAATTGAATAGATGAAATTCGAAATTGTTGGAAAATTTTGGACATTGAAAATGTTAATATACATTTCCTTTCTAGAACATTCAATTTAGTTTCGTTTCATTCAATTTTTATTTTGCATAAAGATCCGCAGTCGAATAATCACTAAAACAATGAGTGGACCTGATACAAATCAAACTTATTAAAAAAAGAAACACTTTTCGATTCAAGCCCCGCCTGTTTCACATTTTAACTTTTAAAACCGTGTTTCCATTATGTCTGCCGCTGCTAAACGAGCATCCGATCATGTATTATTTTCTTGCGGCCAGCCGCGTCCATAGAAGAAGTTCCCGCAAACGAATAATTGCAACTGATCGTTTCAATAATTCATATCCACGAAAACAGGAGAAGAAACCGACCGCACACTGTAAAGAGAATGCGATGAGGTACATGGGCCACGAATGAAAAGGTTTCCGTAACCGAGAAGAATGGATCGACATGTGTATCCTGCAAGTTGCTGAAGATCAAGTGAATACGAGAGATGGCATTAGGGTGGCGAGCTACGGCGGACGCATGTCGAAATCTAATTACAAGAGCATAAGCTGGCTCTGTGCCTCCGGGGACCATAAACGTCGCGTCAACTCCGAGGGATTATTCGCGACGCGTGCTGTTTGCATTAATAAGTCGTCACGAAGGTTTCTAATTGCATCGAGAAGAATCGTCTGAAAAAATCACTCGTAATTAACTTTTAATTATTCGCATATGTACAGTATTTACAATCTGAAAACTTTATTTTGGTGTTTCAAGCATAAACAAAGGTGTCGACCACACCAGCAAATAATCATTTTGTATCAAAGTAGTTATGTCATTGAATAAAAATTTATTTACGTTGGAGTGATGTAAAGTTTCATGTATTCCAATTGAAGGGTAAAGATTTGATCTTCGGAATGAAATTCCAGTTAAACTGGAATTATTTTTCGGATATAATTTTCAGAAGGATATATACACTAGATGGAAATCGAGCGTCGAGTGAAAAGTATTTCGCAGTCGATTCGACGCGCACCGTACACGCGAAGTAGAAGAGTGGGGGTTGGAAACCGAGAGCCAACCCCTAAGGTCGACTGCGCAAGCTCTTCGCAAACACTGCGTGAAACCGATAAAAGCTAGGTCGTGATACGGCATTAGTTGTTTGGATGTCTGTGATCCTAATGCAGATACAACACGTGCGGCATATGCATCATACTGATTCACAGCGGTTGTTGGTCCCTTTGGTATTCCGACTATTAATTTTCAACAGCCAGAACATCAATTCTCGAAAAGTCCACCTTTATCACTGGCTTATAAAATTGTTTAAAAACAGATCTTTATTTCTCCATACTGTAATGTACAATATTGATTACTCAATCTCCATCCCCGATGATTATTTCCCCTAAAGACAACCATTTAGGACATACAATTTATATGAGAAAAAAAGACAGAAAATTTTTCATCGCGTACCTACTTATCAAGTTTGAAATAATACACAGTACAGTCTGGATTTATTTTTGTTATAATGGCGCTTCGGTCTCGAAGTTGCATAAGCATCGAGGCCTTTTTTTACTGCAGGTATTTACCCGGTATTGAACAATGACTTTCTCGATTTTCGTGGACAAGCGGTCGCGCTGTACGTCGTATAAATAGTCGAGCAGCACCCGACGAGTATACAATACGGCGATAAGTATGCGAGTGAGTCGTCGAAACGGCTCGCACCCCTGCTCTTCGGTTGAGAAAGGAGCACATCAGCCACCGGTCTCGCGCGACTAATATGTTTACACGTTCGATGAGCCATGGCTCGTCTTGCCACAGAGAGGGAGAGAGAGAAAGTCGAAAGCACAAGAGAACGAGAGAGAGAGAGAGAGAGAGAGAAAGAGAGAGAGAGAGAGAGAGAGAGAGAGGGAGAGGGAGGTTAAAAAGAGCTCGAGCATCGGTCGGAGTGTCAAGTGGTGTGCGCGATTAGTGTTCCCCATGCGGCGTTCATCTCTCGACCGAGCCCGAAATCGTCCCGACTCACAGCAGTGCGCCAGGGTTTCACGACGACAATGGGGCGTCGTGATGTAACAACATGTGTCGCGTTCTCAGGGCCCCCCCTCTATGTACACCATAGGGCACCATAGAATGGGGACCACTTAGCAGCCCGCCGGCGGTATACAACAAACAGATTAAGCGCCGGACAATAATAGACCCCCCGTTCGCCTACCGAGAGAACCCCGGCTGGTCTACAAGGACCCTCATCCCTGCTCTTCTTCCAAGTGCGAACCACTCGAAATCACGAGAGCTCCTGAAAGATACACAGGAGAAACGGAAAGAGGAAAAGAGAGAACACGATGGTTTATTCGATTCGCCGTATGAACAGCCGAAGTAGCCCGATCGTTAATTATCTACGCCATCGGCCGGGAAACCGGCCGCGGGAATTTTACGAGAAACTCCTTTCGGAAACTTGTCGCCGGCACGACGATCGTGTTTCACCGCAGTTTACTGGCGAACCGGATAACGGGGATGCTTGCTGGTGATTGGGGGTAATTGGGGGATTGAATTATCGATGCAACGTTCAGGCTTCATCCTCGAACTTGCTCCTTTTCATCCAAGAAGAAAAATCCGTAATTTTATTCTCAACATTTAACCTTTAGGGTAAAGGTACCAGCTACAGGATATTTAGCGACGACTTGGATTTTGTTAAAAAGCAAAAGAAATATTAATGAAGTTTTGGTCATGTAGTATTTCATTGAATATACATTTAACGATGCAACAAATATTTGGAATAATGGTATAAGAACTATTAATGGCGCCTCCGAGTCACCACTCGAGTGCGAAGGGTTAAATCAATAGCGTGGTATGAAGATCTGTCCCTAAATGTCACAGCTTCCTCGGGAGACTGTGAAATTGTGTTTTTAACGTAGAACGAGCTCGGAAGAAACGCAGTTCGAGGTGCGATAAAAGATGGACCACGAAAATGTAGAAACGTGGTCAGCGTACGATCGAGGAACACGCGCGGTTCGTCACGTGAACGGGCCGGATGCGAACAAAACGTTTCGGGAGCCATCAAGGCGATCCCGAGCGACAATGAGTTATGCGTGCCACGTGCGTGTTCTCATACCTTTATTACCGTATCTCACACGAGATAGCGGATCGCGGCATCGGCCGTACAAAAGAGCTTCTGGCGATGCTTCCGCAGAGCCGTTGCCCTTATTAACCAACGGATTTTGCTGGCTACCAGTCGGACAAAAAGGTGTCTAAACCGGCGTATGTGCACCGTCAGCCCTAAAGGGACACGCGGCCTCCAGACTCGGAATGTGGATCTCGCGGAGCAGACATCGTTAGCTGGTGAACGAAAGTAATTGGACAGAACGAGCCGAGTTAATGGCGCTCGGTACATTCTGAACGACAATGTTCTCCCATTTGATTAACCCGTATCTGGGCTACTTTGACGCTACATCGCGTCGCGATTTGTTTCCTCAAAGCGGAGCAACTTGCTACTTCAACGAACAACAATTTCCTCCGGAGCATCCCCTTGTTCGGAATCCTTCGATGCACGGGGGAACAATAAAGTGCAGTATACTGAAATACTGCTTCTGTAAATTTTCTAAAAATGCCAGAATATATCTTTCGACAGAATTTAGTCAGATTTTTATATATTTCACATCAGCAAATACACTGAACATATTATTAACTTCCCGATTTATAGGGAAGTTATTGTAATTACCCCGAAAATCGAAAATCGAATTTTTTGCAGATCTTCACGTTTCATGGTCATTGGAGTCATTTTAGACTATTTTTATCAAATTGTTAGTATGTGTGTGTGTGTGTGTGTGTGTGTGTGTGTGTGTGTGTGTGTGTGCGTATGCTGTTTCTATGGTATCAAATTTTTCGTTAACGTTTTCTGAAAAAGTAACAACGTGATCAGAACGATGAATGATGCAATCGATGTGCCCCGCTGTAACTTAGAGCTGATTAGATTTTGGTCCATTTTGGTCAAGTAGTTTTTTAGTTTTTTCGTTTTTTTCGAAAGGAGTTGATTCAACATTGCAATTTATACGAAAGGCGTATCCACCGAAGAAGCAAACGTAACTATATATATATTTAGACATACTTAAAAAAAAATTTTTTTTTATTTTATTCGGTTCTCCCATCTTAAAAATTGCAAATTATATAAAATTCCGCAGTCTAATTACAAGATTCAACTCGACCGAGTTCGGAAACTCGGAGAATGAGGGTCTGTTTATACTGGTATATTTCCGGCCGGATATATCAGACCGGACAGATATTCTTCAATGGATTTTAATAGAAGTATGTAGACCTACAGTAGGTGTACATGATTCCATTAAAATCCATTGAAAAATATCTGACCGGTCTGATATATCCGGTCGGAAATATACCAGTATAAACAGACCCTAAAACAGGTTCAAGCTAAGTCTCTGGCTTGATCAGCCTCTCCGCAATAAGTTGAGCATCAATTTTTCAAATTTTCCGGGCGAACGATCGCCAATGCGTGCCGGTATTCGGTCGAGATTGAATCGGTGGATCCAAGATGCTCCTCTCGTGTCATTAACCAAGGAAACCGTGAAATACGCACTGCTCCGTCGTGCTTTCTAGTTTCGCCGGCTGTTGTAGCTCACCGACTGAGCCCCGGATTATGCGGGATTACGCGAAGATGTCCATTCGAGCTGATTTACAAGGCCGACTCGATCCTGGGCCGACGATCGAGTCGGTTCGGCTGGCTGGCTGCGAGAGACGTCGTCGACGTCGTTCTTCCTCCGCACGAATACGTCCCACAATGAGGGAGACACCACGCAACAGGGGCTGGGATGCGAGTCCTTCTACCTGCCGCCGCGTAAAAGGAGACCCGAAGAATGTTTTGGCAGACTGCATTTGCCTAGGACTGCTCATTTCAGCGAACTGGATACCACCAGTCTCTCCGGAGGACTGATCGGGCTATTAGATAGACCCTGATGGCAGCGAACTCGATAGAAAACTCCCCTCGTACGTTATTTCGGGCACTCGGGTAACTTTGGCGGGATGCTTCACCGCCGAGGACAGAATAACCAAACGGTTAATTCAAATTGCGGCCCGCCGGTCTCGTTTTCAAGTGCATCGAGCGGTGAAGTCGAAGACGATGCTTTTCGGACCACCATGTATAATTGCATCATGCAAAACGCATATACATTTGACAATACTGTCAGCAAATTCAGACGATGTTACAGTTGGCTTACAGAGAATTCTCTCCTGAACGCTACGCCGCTTACGCAATTTCTAAGTTTCCGTTCGAGAGAATTCCGATCGAGTATCGATCTTCAGGGCGGACACCTCGAAGAGAAACGCTCCCCTCCGTCCGAATGAAAGATGGTTGAACGCCTCGTCCCGGAACCAAGCCGCGGGTGTCTTCTCGTGGGTGTACAAATAATTCAGATGATAAACGAATTAAGTCGAAGCGGGATGATGAAAGGCGCGTTTAGGGTGGCTGAAGAGAGAACAGCTCCTGCATTAATGCTGGGGGCTGATGTAGCAGAACGTTTGACCCCTCGTCCCTTACGCGAAAGCACAGTTCCACGTGGAAAGAAGAGAGAACGGGGACGAGATAGTTGAAGGGAGAAAGATGCACGTGCTCGACTCATGAATCAAGTCGTATTAGTGGAGGCATAGCAGGCCTGGTGGGCACCAATCTACCACTCCAACTTCAAGTAGATTGGATTTCTGAACTTTATTCAATTATCCGGGAACGAGGCGCGGCGAAACGAGCAACGGCGTGCCGTTGAGGGCTTTCCGCGAATAATTCGAGCTACGCGGATTCATGCTGCGCGTTCGCAACACTAGAAGCACCGTGCAGTCGTTGCAGCTTATAGTCAATGTCTTGTAAAAATTGCTGGAGTTTTTTTTCCTCGTTCTTGACGGGATTACCGTTGTCTGAAAGAGAACACACGGACAAACGAGTTTCTTCGTTTTTCGTCTGCTCTTTAGAAACACTCGCACAAAGAAACTTGGGATGATACCCCTGCTATTTTGGCTCTAGGCACTTGAACCTTCCACCGGTTTATTCACCCACAGTAGACGTTTGTCTTCGTCATAGTCTTCGACAAGAAAATATAGACAGAACCGTGAAAAATCAACAGCGAGACTCGGCAGGCCATAATTGAATAGAACGAGTATTCTACATCTAGAATTCTTAGGTTGTTCCAGTGAATTGAACTCTT
This sequence comes from Lasioglossum morio, assembly GCA_916610235.2. NCBI lineage: Eukaryota > Metazoa > Arthropoda > Insecta > Hymenoptera > Halictidae > Lasioglossum > Lasioglossum morio. The sequence continues at coordinate 2,597,016 of OU744334.1, read as the reverse complement.
CTTTGGTGGACTAAATATCCTGATATATTGAATGATACACTTGTAAAACTGACTCGACTATTCGCACGTGCGGGATGTTCACAGCGTGACGGCTTTGTTTCCTCACGTACGCCTCATTACATTTGTGGTTACTTAGTTATTAGTACAATTATAGATGTCGCGATTATTGATCGGTAACACAGTTTTTCCTATTCCTGACACTACAAAATCACGAAACAAACGTATGTATTGTTATCGTTTGCCTAACATAATCTTTTTCATTGATATCGACCACAAAACAACGGAGTATTCTACAGATCGTGAAACAAGCGCGTGTTGCTACCGTTTACCTAAAATAATCTTTTCCATTGATGTCGAACACAAATGGCACCGAGCCGTAAACTCCATAGATTCCTGTGAAAGAGTTGGAAAGAGGTGGAATGGAAGAATGACGGCCATTCTGCGGCGCGCAGAGGCTGCGATCTTTGAAATCTTATGGGAAAAATGTTCGATGTATGGAGATATCTCGGTTGGTTATCGGTACGCTCGGCTACGTGTATTCTCGCCGCAGGTTTTTACGATCGGAGCATAAAAGGGGAACATCGTTGCTAGCGTTGTACGTCTTGCAACGCTAGACGCTGTTCGCCGTGGACAGCTGCCATCGATAGCGGACGTCAGCGTTACAAGCTGCGGGGGCTGTTACTGTTTCGCAAACAAAGGGAGAGAGTGCGGTGGTGTGTTTCAGACGACGACGCGACGCGCCGACGAAGTCTCTGCTTTTTATTCGGATGTCGAATATTCAAATGATCCTTGCGACGGTATTATCGACGCGGACGATCGTGCGCGGAATTCTCATGCGACCCCATCGAGGGGGCAACACTCCGGTGGCATGTTTTTCTGCTGGGAACTCGCTCGCGGGAAAGTCGGCTCCAGTTCTTTCAGAAGTTGCCGATCGTGGGTGGAAAACACGAAGAATTAAATTCACGTTGAATTAAATTCAAATTTTATAAGCAGCTCGTGTGAAAAGTTCAAGCAGAGACTCCGGATTAACCTTCAGTTACTCGTACTCAAATGTCTACGTAACTGGTTACGTAATTTTATATCGTTCATAGATGAAATGTTTATTCGATAAAGTAGCTACCTTAATGCAAAATAAATATTTGGTACTGCAGTCGGCACCTTTGTTTACGCTTGAAACACTATATTTTCAAGTTCTGTAATTCATTGAAAGTGGAATCCAAAAAATTTCCGCAGCCAAATCGGCTCGCCGCTCCGATATTTCCATCGGCCGACCGATTTACCACGACTCTGTACGTTTATTGCCGACGCGAAAACAATCCGGCGAGATAAATCGAAAAAAAGCGGGTACATCGAGCCGCGAGGGTGAAAATGCGCGCGATGGTGTGCGGCTCGCGTTGCCGGAGTTGCTTTGGAGAGGGGTAGGGGCGACAGCGGGCGTGGCGATGCCGCGCACGCTCCACGTGACCCTATCGTTCGGGAAGGCGGGACTTGTGAGCCCGGCACACAACTACAGAGGCAGTTGTACGGGCCGGGCCGGTGGTCACCGGCGCTCTCTCTGTCGTCGCGCGCGCGGAACACCTCGAGTTGCGCTTGTTCCACGTACACCTGCCGGACGATAGCTCGGTGGCGCGCGGTTTGCTGATCCGTGACTCTTTCTGAAAAGTGTCCTTGTTTTTCGATCATCGCGCCGATCGATCAAATTTTCGTGATACAACCACCCGGACCATGGACGGTAACGACCCTACGTTCGAACCGGTTCGAAACCACGCGAAACATCGAGGCTGATCATTCATCGGCGAAAGATCTTTCGAAATCCGCGATTCTGCTAAACCAACGCGACGATGTTGCTGCCGGAGTACATGATGGCGGCGCAGTCGAAGATGCTGTACCAGATGAACAAATACTACGGCGAGCGGGTGCAGGCCCGCAAGGGCCAGGTACAGAAAACGATCCGCGAGGTGTGCAAGGTCGTGCAGGACGTGCTGAAGGAGGTTGAGGTGCAGGAACCTCGGTTCATCTCTTCGTTGACCGAGTGCAACGGCCGTTACGAGGGTCTCGAGGTGATCTCGCCGGGCGAATTCGAGGTGGTCCTCTACCTGAATCAGATGGGAGTGTTCAACTTCGTCGACGACGGCACCCTGCCGGGCTGCGCCGTGCTCAAGCTCAGCGACGGACGGAAAAGGTCCATGTCGCTCTGGGTCGAGTTCATCACCGCGTCGGGTTACCTGTCCGCTCGGAAGATCCGCTCGCGATTTCAGACCCTGGTGGCGCAGGCTTGCGACAAGTGCGCATACAGAGACTCGGTGAAGATGATCGCGGACACAACCGAGGTGAAGCTTCGTATCCGAGAGAGATACGTGGTGCAGATCACACCGGCGTTCAAATGTTCGGGCGTGTGGCCGAGATCGGCGGCGCACTGGCCAATACCGCACATACCATGGCCCCATCCTAATCTGGTGGCGGAGGTGAAAACCGAGGGTTTCGATCTGTTGTCGAAAGAGAGCGTCGCCCTCCAAGGCAAGCAATCGGCCATGGAGGGCGACGCTTGGGTGCTGTCATTCACCGAAGCGGAATCGAGGCTTCTTCAAGGTGGATGTCGAAGGAGATGCCTTAGCATATTGAAAACCCTGAGGGACAGACACCTGGATCTTCCTGGGAACCCGGTCACCAGCTATCATATGAAAACTTTGTTGCTCTACGAGTGCGAGAAGCATCCGTTAGAGACCGAGTGGGACGAGGGCTGTCTAGGCGTACGCATCAACGGCATCTTTTTGCAGCTGATCTATTGCCTCCTCTGCCGGAGATGTCCCCATTACTTCCTACCCAATTTGGATCTGTTCAAAGGGAAGTCGCCGAGCGGCTTGCAGAACGCTGGCAAACAAGTCTGGAGACTCACCAGGGTGTTGCTGACCAATAGCCGCGCGTTGGAGAAACTTTAGCCGGCCTCGTTCAACCGCTCGAGGGATGACGAAGTCTAGAAACGAGGACTCGAAGTGGCTCAAAAGCGATCGCTGCTTTCGCGCCGGTTCTTCGTCCGCTTTTTCTACTCGCCGTGGAGGACCGTCTCTACTTTCACCAGTTATTTTCTAATAGCAGCTTGTTGACAAGTATCAAGGCCTGGGAATGGTGTAACCAGAAAAAAAACTAGAGCTGTAGACCTTAATCGTTGTTGTTTCGTACTCTTCGGTTAGCAAGTGGCACAGACACGTCGGAGTCTGACTCCAATCGCGTCGATCGGTGCAATAATGGTTTGAACACTCAGTGTTTCGGCCGGGAAATCGTTGTTGCTAGGTTTTAGTTTAATCCTGTGCGCAGTGGCGGATTTAACTAAGTTTATGAGAGTTTTCTTGCAAGTTCCATTTCTATAATAACTTCAGTTTGAGGGCCCCAACGGTTTTACCGCTTGTAGCCTCCACTTGACTTGAGCCGCCACTGCCCGTGCGATTTGGAAATTTCGTTGTTTAATCTTTTTCCTGTTTGTTTGAAGCGATGAAGGAAAATTCTTGAAGATTTCTTGCGTTCGGTGTCTTAGAATGCTTTCGCTTGTTACAAGGAGTCTCGTGCTTATCAACGCGGATTGAACGGCGCTGACTGAGTTCGTCTATACACGCGTGTATGTATAGCGTTGCAATACGCGAAACGATTAATTCAATGCTCCGTTAGCTACCTTTACCTGTTCGGATATGGCTGATGTGAATCGTCGTGTGATCCGTTGTCGTTATTCGTCTAATGTTTATAATCGGTTAGCGGCGAGCTTCCGACGGTAGTTGGACACTACGCATTGTTATATGTACATACTTTTTTATATTATTTAAACGATATTTATTTTTACTCGAATCGCTGTTCGAACACATCATCATGTAAATAATCAATAAACGCATCTCGTCTCGTACCTGGTCTCCGAGTCACTCGAACACCACTCCCTTCTTCATTCAATCAAGCTCATATCTTCTGTCGTATTTTCCAGAAAACATTCGAATGAATTTACAAAAATATATGTTTAATATTATCCTTCCCCTCCAACCTAATACATAAATGCTGTTCTCTGTCTATTTGTAATTCTCTTGTCCGCGGTAGTATAATCCTCTTTGTAGCAAACGAATAGATTAACAAGAACCAAATTTACAGCGCAATAAAAGCAGTTACTCCGAAAGCGGATTGCGGAGGATAAAACGTGCAGGGTCCGCGTCGCGTCGAATTTATCTGGACGATTGCCATTATGACAGTGAATGAATCGTAGATAATTTTTGAAGGGGGGCTCGTAAGAGTCGAGCAGGGCCCATCTCAGGGGGAAGATCATAAAACCATCGAGAACGTAATTATTATCTACGATATTAACACTTCCATGGGCGTTCGAGGAGATTGAAACGCCTCGTCAAAGCATCGCTACCGAGTTTCATGGACACTACAACGCCTACGTGGCACCGTACTCGGCTTATCTTAATTCTCTCCTGAAATTTCGCCGCTTATCTCGGAGCCGGTGCAACGGCGATCCATTCGCCGGTGCCACTCAGTTTCCACGTTGTACCACGAGCCGATCGTTACGGGGTTTACGTTATTATTATTGCCCCGTAAAACGAAGCAAGAGGAAAGGCGTCCGTGTGCCACTCGGCCCGTAGAACGCGCGACCCAATGAAGCACACTTTACGCGCCGTATCTCGCAGTTCGCCCCGCGATTTACAAGCCTTAATGGTAGAGTTATCGGTGTTGTCGTTAAACGTAGATTTTATACTGACTTTTTTTCGACCGAGACCGTGCGGGCCGGTTCTCAATAAAACGGCTGTAAATAAAACCGTCTCCTCTACAACGGTGCCACCCTGATACCTTCGAGTCCCTGGTGCTCGTCCAATCGCGAGCGAATTTCTTATTTTAGCGACGCGAGTCTCCGACATTCTACCACAAAGTTTTCGAGAAAACGGCGACGGGACTACAATCTCCCTCGGGCTTCCGGACGAACATGTCCATTGGGAAATGCTCCATCTGATTCGACCCACGGACCGCCAGAATTGCGAAAAGCTGGATTGAATTCTGTCTCTGTTAATTATGCATTATCAACACACTATTTTTGTAATGTCTTCTTTTCGTGCTCATATGTTCCGCAGTCTTAAACTTGTTATAAAATATATGTTCTTAAACAGAACGGTTTCAGCAGCTCTTGGAATCGAAGAATCTAATTCAGGTCTATCCTAGTCCAATATCAAGAATATCGAATATTATTTTACGTGAGAGTGTAACTGTGAATTACGATTTTAGTAGGAGGTCAAAATATGAAAGTTTCTTACAAGGGATATTACCCAACCGGAACACACCAATTTTAATGAAATTGTAGTTTCATATAGAACAGAAAAATATATTTGACACGTATTTTTTATAGCTGCAGACACTCACGTTAAGGGGGTGAAAAATCCGTTTTCTGAAATATCTCCGAAACTATTAGGCCTAGACTAAAATTTGAACATCGAAACCGTGCGTCTTTGAATAACAAATCATCCAGTATAAACCGATTCTTAAAAGAGTAATTTGTTTACAAAATATGTTGATAATTAACTTGTTCGTAGAAAAATCCATTTTCTCCAAAATGGATTGCGAATAGATTTTGCAAACTGGTCAGGCTGAAAACCCGTCGATGACGAAAAATTCGAGGTCCGGTGCAGCGAGGCATGAACGCCGGTCCGTTCGGCGGCGGCACAACGAAAATTTCGGGGCAGCTCGAAGGGGTTGCGGAGGAATGGCGGTGTGTCCACGAGCACGAAATAAAACGAGTCTAATCTACATAATTCATGGGGGAAGAAGGGTTCGCTTTGGGGTTAGCCGCGGTGCTAGCTTCGTCCTTCGAGGTGGATAACGTATAGGTAGAGCGTGGCCACGGATCGATCTTGTCGGTCTGGCTTGTCAGGCCACGCCTCCCGATGTTCATAGCGCGAGGATTGGCCGTGCGAGTGTCTGGTTGGCGTGGCTTGGGCTAGGTATGGGTTAGGTCTTGTGAAACAGCACGCCTTCGCCGGGTCTGGAGAGCGGGTGGCGCGGAGGAGGTTAACGACAGCGCAGTCGACAATCTGCTCCTGCTCGGAGTCGCTCGCACACCTTGTCTTCCCGCTCCTCGCTCGTGTCTCCGGCGGCGTCCTTTGCGACGCGACGCGACGCGTAGCGCAAAACCGCGTGCACTTCGTTTTTCCACTTGTTCCGAGCCGGTCGGACTTTTACAACCGAGAAGTCTCCACATGGAAGAATATCGGCGCAACGATCGCGTTGAAACGATTCGAGCTTAGATCGACGCAGAATCATCAGGACGAGAGAGAGAATGCGGTGATCGGTCGCGGAAGACACGACATAGAAGCCTCCGGAGGCTTCAGGCCGCCGCAAACATGCTGTTGCCGGCTGACATGCTGGCGGCCCAATCCGAGATGGTCTATCAGATCAACAAGTACTTCGGGGAGCAGGTGATGACCAGGAAGAGCCAGGTGATGAACACCATCCACGAGGTGTGCCGCGTGGTGCAGGACGTGCTGAAGGAGGTCGAGGTGCAAGAACCGAGGTTCATCTCATCCCTGACGGACTACAACGGCCGTTTCGACGGTCTGGACGTGATCTCGCCGACGGAATTCGAGATCGTGATCTACTTAAATCAAATGGGCGTTCTGAATTTCGTAGACGACGGGACGCTACCGGGCTGCGCGGTTCTAAAGCTCAGCGACGGACGGAAGAGATCCATGTCCCTGTGGGTGGAGTTTATCACTGCTTCTGGGTATCTGTCCGCTAAGAAGATTCGCTCGAGATTCCAGACTCTGGTGGCTCAAGCTTGCGACAAGTGCGCTTACAGGGATTCCGTGAAGATGATCGCGGACACCACCGAGGTGAAGTTGAGAATCAGGGAGAGGTACGTGGTGCAGATTACACCGGCTTTCAAATGTGCCGGACTGTGGCCCAGGTCAGCCTCGCACTGGCCCATGGCTCATATACCCTGGCCACATCCGAATATCGTAGCGGAAGTGAAAACCGAAGGCTTCGACATGCTGTCGAAAGAGTGTATCGGTCTTCAAGGGAAACAATCGGCTATGGAAGGCGACGCCTGGGCACTGTCCTTCATCGACGCTGAAAACCGACTGCTTCAAGGTGGCAGCCGAAAACGCTGCCTCAGTATCTTGAAAACCCTCAGGGATCAATACTTGGATCTTCCTGGGAACCCGGTCACCAGCTATCACATGAAGACACTGCTTCTGTACGAGTGCGAGAAGCATCCTCACGAGGCAGAGTGGGACGAGACTTGCATCACCGCCAGGATCAACGGCATCCTTCTGCAACTGATCTTCTACCTTCTGTGTCGGAGGTGTCCCCACTACTTTCTGCCGAACCTGAATCTGTTCAAGGGAAAATCGCCGAGCGGGTTGGAGAACGCGGCGAAGCAAGTGTGGAGATTGATCAGGGGGCTGTTAACCAGCTGCCCCCTGGAGAAACTATAGTCGAGAGCCCACACGGAAGATCCTGGTGCGAAGGACGTCGAACTCCAAGCTGGAAGGTCGAGCAACGAAACGCAGTAACCGTGGACGAGAGTGAAATCTTACGAAACTGTAGCTAAACTAATAAAGATATAGTCTGCTTGGAGGATTGTGTTTCTTGTCAGATCATTGGAAGACCTAACGAAATCTACTTGGAACGATTCGGAAGCGGCCGACCACATCATTGAAGATGAGATTCTGTGTGCTGGAGGACGTGTAGTGTGTTCTTGCCAATGATCGAGGATAATTGCGGGTGTATGTGTGATCCGGTGTGCCGCGGACGATCGAATCAGTGCCATAAAACCGCGCGTTTTTCGTTTCGTGGCACGAATGGCCGCGGCAGACTCGACAGGGAGTCGCCGTCGGCAGCTAGCGACGAGCCGAAAATCCACCGTAAACGCCTAACCGGTGATATCTGCTCCCCCTTTCACTAAGTTATCCGTGTTGCCCGAGCGTGTACAGAAATTTTGGAAACGTGTAAACAGCGAGGTACACGGCAACGCGTAGGGAAACAAACGTTACCGAAATAATTGTCGGCAAGAGTCACCGGTTGCCGATTCACTTAGTCTTCTCTTCTAATCAGCTATCCTGTCCCAGTCGCTATGTAAATACATCTTGAAAGATATTTATTGAAGTGTACACGAAAAATTGTGAAATACAATGCTATTTATATGGAATCGTCGTCGTGGTTGTCGTCATTTTCGTTTCGAGAACAGCACCCACCCATTCCCGTATAAGTATAGGAGAAAAAGACAGCCGCCGGATATCGATCGGCGAGAGAACCGAGGCCTCGTAAATTTAACGCTCGATCTTGCGCGTTTTTCTGCCTCGCCACTGGAGATCGCAGCAGCCAACAGGAATCGAGACATTGCGCGCGCGCGCGCGTGCACACACGCACGCAATCAAATTCCATCCGAGTCGAACGCGTCCTCTAATAATTTCCGTCGTGTCTCGTCTGGCTGGATTTTGTCGCAAAAATTCTGTTCCGCCGAACGGGTAATGAATTGATTATCTGACTTTTAAGGTGATTTCCTGTCTGTTCGATTCGTAGTTTGTAACGAAGTGTCTCGAAGTGCTTTTCACGTTTTATCTGGGCTTAGTCATTGTTCGTCGTCCGGGTTTATCGTTCGCTCGATAAATAATGAAACTGCAAGCGGACGATATTTTGATTACAAGAAAGTGTACGCGTAATCGTTATCAGCCGCGAGCTCGCTTCCAGCCGACGCAACGGAATGTTTAATGCTTGTCGTACGCAACACGAGCCGTAATAAAATTCTCTGACATGGATGGCTTCTGTCGTGCTTTGTCTGCTAAGATTTCACTGTCCGCGGAGTGTAAATTTATTAGTCTGTGTACTGGCTAAGTAACAATGTAACTGTCCCGTCGTCGTTCAGAGTTACCGTTCATCCGTCTAGCTTGATTATGCGATGCAATTCGAGAATGCTTCGGTGATCATCGTCGCTACGGAAAATTATATTCTAGTCTATCCCTGCTGTAATTAACGTCGCCAACACTAATCTCACTGTCTGTCAAGTAACCATCGATATCAGAGCTCGATGTCCTGCTCACGTGCTGGTTAAGCTGTACGATTTATCCACAACCAGTTCCGCAGCGAAATTAGTATGTCTGTTGAAATGAGCGAGCGATCGCTCATCGGTAATCGACAGTGATTGGCTGAGAACGTTTATGCTTTTTTAAACCGCTTAAAACGCAAGATCTTCTTGAACTCGCTGCAACTTTCGATTGACTCCTACTCCATTAAAAATTTCATCATTTCAGATTCGTTATCGCGAGCGTGTTACTTAACTTCCGTGTTTCTGGATTAACGTGCGAAAAATTCTTTAATCTGCCGGGGCCGTTGATATTGAAATGAACACGTTCGTTAACTCGAGTCTCTTTAAGTTGATCTGAAGAATCTGAGAATCGATAAATCAGTGGAACATAAATTTTATTAAGTTTGATACGGCTTGTGGTTGTTCCTAATTCACCGGGGCTATTAACCGTTGTGTCGATAACCGGGTACCTAGGCTCCCTTTTCCAATTTCTTTTCAAAACTTGATTAATCCTTTGCACTCGGAGCAATTTTAACTCTGATATATTTATTAATGTAGACAATATTTTTAATAATGGTGCAGCAGTTTCTAAGGGCTGATATAATTGTCCTTGTGTGATCATAGATTAATTTACGTTAATTAATTCACATTAAATCTACGAAGTGCAACATCATCGAATAGAACATTTTGGTTATTGACACAAGGGTTAACAGTGCGAACAACATGTTACACCGGTTTCTCTAAATTGATCTATAAAAATGCAAATTCTCGTACACGTCGGCAGTCTAGCAATTACCATGAAGTAGAAGCAAACAGCATGATGCGGTAGAGTCGCGTAGACACGAGGCGAAAATTTACAATTCCATTCGAGTATCGTCTGAAACGTTTCCTCGGAACGAAAAACGAGGAAAGTGTTCGAAACGCGATATTCGGTACGAAGAAAAAGGCACCGCGAACGTTCGCAGTGAAACGAGCACTGCTAGTGAACGCTGTCTTGTTGGCAGAGCCGAGGAAAACAAGGTGGAAGCAAATTTTCGCGTGTAATCGATTTCGACCGGCCGTCCGATGGGAACATCCCCGTAACTGACGCAAACGAGCGCAAACCTGGCACCTATTCAAACAACAATTACAAATATCCGTGTTTACCGGGCGTGCATCAGGGAAACTTCAAATAGTCTCGTGCGCGAAAGCGAGCCGTGCAGACTGTATTCGCGATGCACGGCGCGAAGACAACCGATTCAATTCTTTTCTGGTTTCAACAAAATTATATCGCATTTCCATCTTGCATTTTACAAGTCCTAACTTTGGTACACCGACGATCGTGAATCACTTAACCGACGATCGTGAATCACTTAAAAATCATTCCGTCGTCTACGGAAACAATGCTCACCGTCCTCGAATGCAATAGAAGTTTTCCACACGAGATTATTTACGAGTTCCAACATTTTGAAGTTACCTGACAGGCTGAGGACAGCTACAACTGCATACAAATAAATACGGTAACATTTTCATTTCGTCTTTTCCTTGTGCACTGGAATAATTATTCAAACAATTAGAAACGTTCAACCTAGGAGCACAATTGAAATTTCTATTACCTGACACTGAAAACAATTCCTATGAAGGTAAGTACAGTTTTCAGCTTAACGATTCATCCGATAAGATTTTCTTAATAAAACGCGGTAACTAAGATTCGTGTTAGATAAAATGAAAAACAAGAACTTTTGCATTTTACGATTTGCAGATGTTAATGTCGTATTACAGACTTGAAACGCGATAGAAATCTTGGCGCTTCGCGATTTCAAAATGTGAAATGCAGATCGCGGTCTTCAAAAATTATAGAAATCTGCTACCGTGTCTACGTGAACGTGCGTCGAGTTTCTATCGATTAATTAATGACAAGTGTTATCGACGCAATCGATGGTTCTGTCGAAGGTGAAATTGGAATCGATAAATCATCGCAGATCCGTGGCTTCTGAAAGGAGCCTGAGGTTTTCAGGAAAAACGAGTTGGACAAACCCGGCGTACAGGTTTGGTGTTCCCATGACAAGTAATCTGTTAATTTATTGGCGTTAATTACTGCGGCAGCCTTGAATACTACGCGCGACGCGTGTGAGATATCTTTGACAAATATCTGACAGGTGTTGAAGCCTGGTCATCCCCTATTTCGTGTCTCTTCGCCAAATGAAATATGATGATCAAATAAAATATTGCAATGATGTCGGCGCGTCACGTTCCACATTGGTTAATTAGCGCGGACTTGTTACAACATTCTTCGGCAACTTTTTAGTTCGGTTAACGTCAAGAAACATTCAAATACGAGACCGTCTGCATCGCCGGAATGAGGTCGGAGACTACTTTTGCTTAACGCGTGTAAAGACTTGTTCATTAATTACGACACAACGCATTCGTAAAATAGAAACTGTTCGTGGTAATAAATTTCCGTGGATTTTTAACAGAATCGCAGCGTGATCGGCATTTTTCTGACAATTAATAAAGTTCAGCTGGAAATCGAATCGCAATATTTTTTGGGGGGTACGCGTCGCGCGATTTCGTTTCACGGTAATTGTGGAATTATGCGAGGCACTATCAATTATCAGATTTTATCGGTCGGTACGCGGTAATTAAAGGTATAATACGAAAAATAATGTACCGTGACACGTACATCGGAGTATCGTTCTCTTGTCCCAAGGCTTCCGAGAGAGAGAGAGCCGCCGCGAAGACTTTTGTTTCTGTTTTCGTTTTCCTTTTGCTGTCAAAGTAATAACCCGATAAACATGCAAATTTATTCACCGGTGTAATTTGTTGCACGCATGACTGCTTAATATTTAATGAGAGGAACGTTACGAGGCACCGCCGATAGCGTTCACGCTTGAAAAGTTGTAAATTCGGCGACGATCTTACAATATTTGTCGTGCGCGTCGTTCGTCTCCAGTTTTAATTAGCCTCCGGAGAATGTCCGTTCCCTCGGCCTCGCGGTCGCTCGTTTATTTCGCGAACGATCCGGCCGTCGCGCGTCGTGTTCCGTCGATCCGAAAGATTAAATCGATCGCGTGAAGCTTAGGATAAAGAGCCAATGGCACGCGAATTTTCGGCGAAACTTTCATCAGATTAACCGCTTATCGTTCACGCGCCGGTCGCGACAAGTGAATTTTTCTTGAAGGAAAATGCAGATCTGACGAGGAAGATAGGACACTCGCGTGAAACGACGAGAGGGGTGGTTTTTAATGCTGGACGCGATAGTTCAGTTTTCAGAGATTACTAGAACCTGCGCTATCAGATAATATTCGGAGTAATTTCACTTCATCTATTCGTGGAAAATAATTTCTGTTTCACGGAATGAATCTTCTCGCGAGGAGTTAAAACAAACCTCTCTAAATTCGCCTACGAAATTCCACCAATTTATCCGAAAATTTCAATTCCACAAAATTCCCAGCGGAACGCGAAAGTCAACGAATCAGATTAATCCTTAAACAGAAATCCCGGTACATTTCGGCGCGCTGTTCCCGTCCGGGGGAAGCCGATTTCTCGCGGACGAACGAGATTACGAAATCCCGATGCATGTCCGCGGTTCGGCAAAAGGGAAGCGGAGAACGCAGGGCCGTCGAAGTTATCAAAGTGGTGAGAATCACGATGCAGAGCGCGGTGCAGCGAGCTGCGTTTGAGAAGGATAGCGGTCTGAGAAAGGGAGCGAGAGGGTAGGAAGAAGAAGAGATCCAGACACGGTATGCTAATGAGGGTATACGAGCGATCCTCTTTTTTTGTCGCGGCGTTCTTGCGGGGCTTGTACAGAAGATTCTATAGGTCGGGGCCGCCTCTCACGATCCGGCTCTCGGAGTTGGTTGTGTTCGCGTCTTCGGGACGCGTCGCAGCGCGATGGAAACAAAGCCGGGCGAAACCGGTGAAAACGGGCCCGTTCGATTGTCTCGGACGCGATCGTCCTTGCCGATCGGGGGAAAGCGAGAAGATGCCGGCGATTGAAGAAAGATACGCGGGAACGAGCGAACGGGGAGAAAAGGAGCAACAGCGAAACATCCTAAGGGAGGCAAAGGGAGCCACAGGATCGAGAGAAAGAGCGAAGAAGCTCCGCGATCTTTAAACTTCTGTGTTTCTAGCTTATCGTACGAAAAATTCTTTAATCTACCGAGGCCTTTAATATGGAAAACAACACGTTAGATAACTTGAGTCTCTCAAAGTTGATCTAAGAGGAAATAATCGAAAAATCAGTGAAATACAAATTTCATTAAACTTGCTACGGCTTATGATTATTCTTAAAATTTCTCTTTCAATTTCTATTCAAAACTTCTTTAATATACTTTATTGATACATAGAAAAATTATAGATTTGTATGTCCTGGATGATCACAGATTAGTTTACAATAATTCTGGTTGTTGAGACAACGGTTAATACTGCGAACATGTTAAGCAAGATCGGTTTCTCTAAATCGATCTGTGAAAATGCAAATTTTCGCACACCTCGGCGGGAACGAATGAACGGAGAGAAAAGGAGTAAGAGCGAAACAGTTGAGGGGAGGTAAAGGGCCGAGAGAAAGCGCGAAGGAGCGTAGGACGAGGGGGCCCGCGATCATTGCGCGGTCTGCGTGTCGAGCCGGGGGCCCGGGGTCTTCTCTGGTTCTTCGGGGCGATCCTGGGCCCCCTCGGCTGCCGGGACCTCCGCTATAAAACGCTCAGATAAAGCCGCGATGTTTATATGCGGGGATCGCGGCGAGAGAAGAGAGGAGTGCCGTGTAGAAGGAGAGATATACCTGGCGGCGCGGCGCGGCGTCCGCGCGCCGACAAAATAATAAGACAAAAGCCGGGGGTGGACGTTGCCGAGCGAGTAGGGGGCCTCTCTCGCGGCGAGACTCGGTCGAGAAACAAGGACAACGGACGCCAGGAAACCGAGAACAAGCGAGAACGCCACCCGGGAAGGAAGAAAAGACGAGCTGGCGAGGGCAGGGACTTTTAGAACGAGAGGGAGACGAGAGCGAGAGGAGGCCTCTGCGTCGTATCAAAGACGGTAGATAGGTCGGGGAACGAAGGGGGCAGCCAGAAAAGGAGAAAACCAGACAGGAATGCATGGATGAATGCGCCGCGCCGTGTTGCGTTGCAGGCTGCGCCAGAGAGCGCTGCGCTTATCTCGCGAGACCGGGCTCGGGCTCTTATTAAACCCTTCTGTGGCTTCATCGGGCCCGATCGATCGCGGGATTCGGCTGCGAGCATCGTGGTCGTCGTGTGCGATCTCTCGATCGTCCAACTCCCGACTTAACTGTCCGTCCCTCGCCTTTTCGCAATTTAATCTGTCCTTCGACGTTAATGTTGAAATAAAACAGTTCTGGATAGAAGCTCGAAGTCCAAGAATTTTGGCGGTGTCCTGTCTGCCGTTACAATTTAATGTAGAATAGTACGCGTCACCCTTGACAATAAATTTTAGTTTTAAGTTACCTATTTCACTAGGCTGTGGACTAGACTGTCCCTTTTAATTAGAAAAGATCTCCACTCCAATAACATCCTTCAACAGTTAACACTTTGATTGTAAGGTAAAAATTATAAAATCTGATATCGGTCGTTCGACCAGCGATCAAAAAAATGTTTCATCAAAATTGAACTTGCTATTTGCTATTGCTCGGTGTTTCGACGAAACGAGACCTGTCCCCGCCGATTGATCATCGCCCAGCGATACGGAAGAATAAACGAAGGGTTCGATGGGCCCGTGGGATCCGGCCTCGTATTTATCAGATCCATGGTATAATTATTTCAACGGGGCCCGTCCATTCGTTTTGTTGTCCGGCGTGTCGCGTCCTCGATATCTCCGAGTTTTATTGGCCGGTCGGCGCGCGCTCACCCTTCACCCCTTTCTGGCATGGCCGTCTCGACAAAGAGGAGAGAGGGAGAGAGAAAAAAAAAGAGGCGAGACGGAGACAAGACCCTTACCGACCGATCGGTAACGCGATACCCCACGAACGATTCTTTTTTCTCTTGATGTACGCGCGTCTCTCGGTGAGACCGAGGCTCTGCGACACGCTGAGACCGGTGCCGGGAGAAACGAGATTATAAAAATAACGCGAGCGCCCCCAGGACCATTCGCGACACCAAATCATGTCGCGCCAGGGTGGGGGAAATATAGGCTTTGAAATTTGAAACTTTTTTAGAGCCCTGCCACGGGGGAGGAAACACGATCGTCGCAGAATAGATGCGCGCCAGAGATAAGCCGTACCAAGACCCGATCGACGGTGCCGATTTCGCGTTAATTTCGATGCCCGCGCATTAATACTAACCCGCTGCATGTGGCCCTACCAGTTTCCCAACCGACATTTTTATCGGAAACAACTTCTGCTGCGTTACGTTCTAATTTATATTTTTAGAGGAAGAACGCTCGAGTTTTCTGTTTTCCCTCATTGTCTGGTTTGTTTCAATCTTATTTTAAAGTGCGTGTCCATAAAATTTAAAAAAACATAGGGAATGGAAATATTCTAAGTCGGAAGACAAGGTTCTAGTTAAAATTGATTTGTTTCTTTTGGCACGAAAGCCTAGAAAAATCGACGTCGGTGCATGTCTCGTGGGAATTCGCGAACGCGTTACGATTCAGCCGAGCGTAAATGGCCGCTTTCGATTACGCTTGTGGAAAAACCGAGCGAAACTACGCGTTTTTCTACACGCCGATACCAGAGGCTGACGATAGGTGGTTAGAACCGCGGCGATGGATTTAACAGACTGAAAAAGGAAAAACCTCATTTGCAACTCTGTTCAGTGGCGACTGATAAGTGCATAAGAGAATTGCATGGAGGGTAGGACGTTAGATTGACACCGTTTTAATAAGTTCATAAATATTGATTCTTAATAGCAATTAGTTCCGATCGATCGTCTCGGCATAAGTGAGTATTAAGTAAGCGTTCACGCTAAAGTCGGTAATGATATAATAGTTGGAGTCAATGGCGCATGTAATGGACACTTTCGATGCAATCGGTGCGCTGATTATTTCGTGAAATGTAAACTTCCTGGCAACCGAGACGGTAGAACCATCGGTGGCAGTTGCTTTAATTGGCTTTGCCACTTACATACCGATCTGCTCGTGTAATATCGTCGTTTTCATCGATAAAAACGTCGCACATCAAAAACAACTGTCAAACGGTCCATTAAATGGTAACGGCATATTCATACGGCTATTAACATACCTCGTTCATGTCACGCTACAGTGTTTCGTTCTCGCGAACAGACGTACATTCGATCCTCGAGTTTACCCAATAGAAAGAACTGCGGTCGACTTTTGGAAAATAATTTTTAACGAGAGCGACGTTCTGTACCAGATCGATCCGACGAAAACTCTCGATGATTTCTCCGGGGTCGCATGTGCGTCCTCTGCCACCGCGATACTCGCCCTCCAACTTGAGACCACTTACCAAAGACATTATCCTACGAACCGTTACAGCTTTATGAGCAAAACCACTTAGTGTATCGCTGGTACACGGGGTTGGGGTCGTTGCATGCATATGAAACATTGATGAGGTCGTGGCCGGGGTTACGTAAGGTGCTCGCGGGAAAATATTGCGCGAAACCCAACGGAGCAGGAAACAAAGCACGCTATCGCTGATCCACCCACTGTCTTATGTGTCTCTGCTTTCAGTTTCATGAAGTTAATCGACTGGACAAACGAGCTGCTCGAAAATGAAAAGCATCGAACGCGCAACGCAATGTTGTATTTCATTAATTAGTATTTTATTTCTAAATAGACTGCAGATTTTGTATAGGTTCTAATTTGAATGGTCTGTTAGAAATAGGAAAATCTGTGTTACCGATCAATAATCGCGACATCCATAATTGTACTAATAACTAAGTAACCACAAATGTAATGAGGCGTACGTGAGGAAACAAAGCCGTCACTCTGTGTACATCCGCACGTGCGAATAGTCGAGTCAGTTTTAGAAGTGTATCATTCAATATATAAAGATATTTAGTCCATCAAAGAAGAGTTCAATTCACTGGAACAACCTAAGAATTCTACATGGTCCTTCACCGATTTACGAGAATCTTTTAAATACAAATGTAGAAAAAGCACTAATGATTTCACAATGCAGCAGGGTCAGTATTAGGGCAAGGAGTACTTCCAGTATTATGTTAGGGACGGGGTTGCACCATGGTTCTCGGACAGAGGTTTATCACGAAAATGTATTGTAACATTCAATCGTTGTAGATCAGATCACTACCATCTTGCAGCATCCCTTTCACGACTAAATATTGTAAATGATTCCAAATGTAACTACGGCTATGAGGTTCAAGATCTTAACCATATTATTTGGCAATGTACCTTATTGGAATCACAACGAGTTGGTCTTATGAAGGGATTGAATAAGCTCAACTTGTTCCCACCCTTTAGATCGTTGCTCTGTAAACCGAACATTTAAGCGTGTCATCTTCTTTTGAATTTCTTCAAACAATGTAATCTACTTTGAAATTATGTATATGTCAAATACGCTGTATTTATATTAACCGAAATGTAAAGCTTCATAACCCCCAAAGGGGAGTTACATTAACCTCAATAAAAAAAAAAATTTGAATGGTGGTCAGAGGTCGAAGATGAGGTCAGAGAGAAGGACGAAATCATGAATTGTATAGTATTTTGTGTGAAGAGCAGGAAGCCGGTAGTCTGTATTATATGTAGTGTATTTCTGCTTTGTAATTATGTTGTAATAAATGTCATATGAGATTTTCTATAATAAAAAAAAAAACAGGAAGCCGGGGTATCTATGTAGAATGAGATGATGTTGGTATACAAGAACACACTCGGAATTCCACAAGAATTTCCGTCCTTTTAATCAACGACATGTAAAGTCGAAAGGGCAGATAACGGATACTTAGCTGCCGCGCTTCCATACAGGTAAAGTCATTACAGAAATTCTGTATTGCCCCGAAATACATTTAGTCCGGCTTAAGCACGGAGCAGAGAAAGAACGTTTCCAGCTGTTGCGTCGTAATTGCAGCGACACAGTGTTGTATGACGATCGTCCAGGGCGAATGTTAAGGCGAGTCCAGTCGGGCGCGGTGTGATCGTTCGCCGGCGCGATAACGCCTCGTGGTGAACTTCATAAAGGAGAGATTACCCGGCGACTTACATTATCTTATTAAGCCTCGATAGCCGAAAGCCCGTTTCGCTTATCTCCTTCATTAATATCAACCACTTACGCCAGATAAATCCTATAAATGTGTGCGCCCCGGCCAGGTGATTAGCAATCTCGCGTGTGTCTTGGCCGGCGAAGTGGTCGCGCGGTAGCAGAAACCAGGAACGCGGATCCGTGATCGCCAACCGTTGCAACCGAGATGTAGCATCTGGTCCCACAGAGTTTTTTGCCGGGGGAGTCTGTGCTGGCTGCCACGGGAATCGGTAGAGCAAGGTATTGCCAGAGATCGTTGCTCGGAGAACGGTTGCGTGGCAGCGTTTCTCCGTCGAATCGCGTCCACCTATCCAGAACGCGTTTTTGCACGATCCGAAACGTTTACCACCGTTTTCGGCCGATCTACCGTCCACTTCGAGATTTTTCTTGTGCCACCGATTCGAAAATAAGGGCGGCGATCGCTACCAACCAGCTGGATAAATTGCATCCTCGTCGACCGACCGGCTTGCTGTTGTATACCAACGTCATATGTATAACTTACAATATGTTGTCAACGTGTTTTCGACTAAGCTCCGTTGTATCTTATAAATGAAATATTAATTAACGGAATACAACAGCGTTGTTTAATGGTTATGAAAAGTTACGATGTAAGAATTTTTCGGTATGCATCCTGAAGTCGCATACACCGTCCCCTAAGCGTTCCCCAGAGTTTTGACATTTTAAGTAGCAGCACCGGGCTGAATCGTGTTCAAGTGTATGGGGCTCTGTGTGGGGCTCGCGCGGAAGTTTCGGCCGGTCGTCCGCGGTCCCGTGGGATACGAAATTAACGAGAGTTTCTAATAAGAAACGAGAGCAGTGGCAGGGTTTTACGGTCTCGCCGGCGCAGATAACGACGCTCGAGTGGGTGAGAAAAGTGTCACGGGCATCCGGTGATCTGGCTAATGTTCGGAGGCCGAGCGTTTCGAGGCGAACAGTCGGCGCCCTTTGTCCTCACCCGAGTCTAAACACATCCCGAGACGCGTTCCTCCTACGCGCCTACTGCGAGAGATGTATTAGGGCAAATGCGTTGAAACGCGGCCCAGTAAATCACCTTTCCGATCTTCCGGCCACTCTTAGCGTCCATCCGAGACACGCTGCCACCAGATCCCCTTGGATCACAGCTACAGAACGCGACTACGAGGATTTTAAGTGACGGAAACCTGCCGCTAAGTGCCGCAGCTTTTAAACACCGCTACCTACCATCGTCCCGGACATTCTGTTATTATTAACGTTGCCGGAAGCTGAAGTATAGGGAGGCGATTGAATAATTCAGAACCACGAAGTAACTACCCGCAGCTTCCTTTTTACGAGCAGATACACTCTTGATTATTAAAGTCGCCAACGACACGCGACATTGTCATTTTTTTCCAGGCTGATCCCGTGGATAAACACGCCTCCCGAGGGCTGTTTCTCATAAACGGAGTTCGCGAGAATTGATACAAATGACTGGAAACTCGTGCAGCCCATACCATTGATCAGGGTATCGGGGATGATTTATTGTTTGTTAGGGACGATCGATCTTCTTTATTCTGATATTATGGATTTAATCGATTTACTAAGTGTGCGAAATAAGTAGAAGACTTCTTTCTGAAAGGGGTAAGTAAATTGAATAGACAACAACACCCTAACGACGACCTCTGTGATGCGATTAGATATGAAAGGGGTAAAGGACACGCTAAGTGCGGACCAAATGCAATTTATCAGCGAGATCTGTGACGGAGTCTCTTGCGAGAGTGGTTTTAGTTTCTTTGGTTACTAGAAACGAGTCCAATCGAAATCTTTGTCCTAATGAGATCACAATTGTTTGCGGAAAGTTTTGCTTGGACGCTAATCCAACTATTCCAGAAACATTTGTGAACTATAAAAAATCTGTAGAAACAAATTGCAGGAGTCATCGGCGACTTCGCACTGGCGACGTCGGCCGCCGAAAATCGGTAAAACTCGACTGAAAATTTGATTAGTTCCGCCGCTCCGGTCGGACCGGCGGCGGCGCGGCACGGCGGAGATTTATGTGGAAGAAGCGGTAGGTTCGAGGGCGGGGGTGTCGCGTGGCAAGCGGCAATAAGGGAAAATCGGTAGTCATCCAGCTTTTCCCTCGGGATGGAACGGTCGAGGCTGCGGAACAAGGACAGCGCGTAGCAGCGCTAGGAACATCGCTCTATTTCTGGCGGAACCGGTGGCGAGGAACGAGAGAGGCGGAGGGCCATCAGGATTGATGCGTCCTTTTGCTTGAATTATTACCGAGTCCTACGATTCCCTGTCCTTTCCCTTCGCCCCACCCCGTCGGGCTCGTCCTCCGGACGACTTCTGTTTTTCACGAGCGTCTCCACTTGGAAACGTGCCTCTCCTCGCCCCGCTCGAACCTTCTTAATTCTCCAAAGTCGTCGCCAAGTATATCGGCTGTTTACGCTCGTAATTTCGACGCCGCGGCCCGGCCGGCTATTTCACCGGGCGAAATTCCTGGCAAAAACCACGCGGGAACGTGGCAAGCGAAACGGCGTGTTTTGCTCGCGACTAATTTCGAGCGTCCGCGCCTTGTTCGTCCGGTAAATAATGTAAATTACTCACCGACCTTCCGCGGCAAATTTGTTGAAAGTAACGTGGCGACGGTCGATTACTCACCTGAAATCAAAATAAGAACAAACACCATTAGCTGGGGGTGAGTTAGGCTGCGGGAAAACGCAGTGTTTACTCCGCTCGAGATGCGGCTGAGTGATTAGCGGATTTTCGGAATCTTTATGCGCGGCGTTTACTGGTTCTTCGCAAACTACAGAGGAACATGTGTATCTCTTTTGTTTAACCGCGATGAGTCTTATACAGGTTGTATGAAAAGCAAGGGTCATCCGTTCCAGGGGTGAACATACACCCCTGGATCTGTGAACAGTTTGTTGTTAAAGTTTCTTTTACATCGACACGTACATAACGTAAAGTATAGTTACAAATTTTTCAGAGTGTTGTCAAAATAAACTTCAAAAACAATTTTGCATCAAGATTCTCTTATAAATGTAAGATCCAGAGGTGTGGATTCACCCCTAGAACGGATGACCATTACTTCTTATGCACCCTGCACATGGTTGACAAGAATGTTTCCAGTTAAACGAATTGTAAAATTTGTACAACAATTCGCTGTCTAGTCATGACCTGTTAATTACACAGGTGAAAAATCCTCGGGAAGTGTTTCTTTGATAACCAGTTCGTTAACACTAGATTGCCCAAGGAAGTCATTTTGACTGCTTGGGAAATTTTAAATAATCAAATGACTCTTATTATTGAATTGAGTAAATTTCTTATATGACCAGTTTGGCTCTGTATTAAAATAAAAGTTTTCATTTTTTTTTTCGATTACCGTCACATGATAACATACAAGTACATGTTAAGTTGTCAATTTGGCCGTATACTTGATAAGTTGCAGTTGCTCAATAATAAGTAACTAAATCACTAAAGTAATACTTGTTATGTATTCGAATCTTTATGCAGTGATACTTGTTCTAACAAGTTGTTCTAACAAATTTTTTATTGTTAATATTTACTAATAACTTGTTATATAACTGTAAATAATATAAAAAATATTAAAAATTAATTTTAAACAAATTTCTTTACACATTAGTTATTCTTTCACAATGCAGACATTTTCACTGCTTTTGGGCGATATAGGTATGTACTAAGTTTCAGTCTTTCTAGTGTTAAGGATTGAAACAGGTTGCTGATCGGTAGACCTGGACCGTATCAGTCTCCCAAACCGAACCTTTCTATTAGAACCGAAAGATTGGAACTGTGAAACAGAGACAGGGAGTAGACTATCACCCAAAGATAACGGTGCATCGCAGCCAATTTAAAAAGGACAAAATTCAACAACGGCCCAACGAGTCCGATAAAATGTAAACGCTGGCGAGAGTTCGCAGCATACTGTGCGGCACGCAAAACGCAGACATTCGACGCACGTGGGCCAGGGTAAGCAGCTCGCGTTGCTCGAAACTCGTCGATATTTCCGCGTAATTAACGTTAATGCAGGTAAAGGCATTTCTGTGTCGCGTTATCGGATTCGGGTTGCGTATCGGAAACGTTAATAACGTATTTCTCTTTTCTGGTCCGCGCGAGTCAGTCCAACGAGGATCGCGTGTTATCACATCGATTCCTCTCCGCAACTGGTAAAAATAAAGTTTCGCGACCCGGGCCCCGAAACCTGAACAGTATTCATTCCTCGTTCGTAGCTGCGTCGCAACGCTGCGAATGCTAAACAGACCGCAGTACGCACGCCGTGGGTCTAAAGTGTCCGGTTTATGGACGTTACACAGAAAAAAAAAATAGCAGTCACACGGCGCGGCACGGCACCAGTGGTGACCGGTAGTCGCTCACGCGCGAAATGACGTTAACAAGTTGATTCCCCGGCGTAATAACTTAAAGCGTTTAGGCTTTCGATTTTTCAGCCGGTTCCCCGGCCGCGTGATTGTCTCGGTTTCGTGCCTCTCGGCCTTTCACTCTCCCACCCTGCCGCAGCCCCTTTAGAACTCGCGTCCGTTTTCATTTGCCTTCGCCGCTCGCGGAAACCAGCCCCGCGTGATTCGCCTATTTCTTCGACTACGATCGCGAACACCACTTTGCACGAAACACCTGGCGCCTGAACCTTCTTAAGAAACTCCGTTTCTCTTAATCTCCGAATAATTGCGGATTTCTATGCATTTATGGCTTCTAACAATTTTCAAACAATGCCGGAACATAAAACTCCATAGAGTTTAGTACGCCTTTTATTTATTCCAGAGAAAACATAAGGGTGCGATTATAGTGGAGCGGCGAGCATCGATGATAGCAGCGCGGCGAATACAAACGAATGTAATGAAATGCAACTGTATATATGTATATATGGTTTTTTTTCGCCGCGCTGCTCACCGCTCCACTATAACCTAGTGATGGGCACCATCGACTAATTTCGACTATCGACTAATTACTATTTAGTTGCTACATACTATCGAATATTTAGTCGATAGTTTTTAGTCGACTGAAAATTTGTTTTAGTGGTTACGTCTAGATTGCGGGTTATAGTCTATGCCTACGTCTATCTCACATATTATTATTTATCCTTTAATAATAATGCGATATAAAGGCAAAGTGTTAATGTACTTTTTAGAAAAATATCTGTTATTGACAGATATAATTATGAAATACTACATTTTCTTTAGATTATGATGAAAATTTTACAATATAAGTATTGTTATTTAATAATTGTATAATATTTCTAGTATAATAATTGTTATTTGTGTTTATTGAACAAATTATTCGATATCGCTAATAAGTGAATGTATTTGATAGTAAATTTTATAAAATCTATTCAAAACTCTCGCCCGTTACAATTTAACCAATAGCTCGGCGACTGATTCACATAACTGAATTAGTCGATAGTTTAAAAAATCAGTCGACTGAGAATAGTAGTTGGCTACTATCGATTTAGTCGATAGTTTCAGTCGATGGTGCCCATCACTACTATAACCACGCACTTAGATTCTACATGATTCCACTTTCTTAAAATTGCGGATTAGGTTTTAGGAACGAGGCGCATTGAGAATAGGACATTATAATATCGATAAGAATCATACTATATGAAAGTCGTTCTATATATCGTATTGTTTATGTTTGACTACGAAGCGAGCGAAAATCGGGAGAACGGTGTGTGTGTCGTGAGATGCAAGAGTACCTAAAGTGAGAGCAAGTGAGAGAGACATATAGAGACAGAGCATTGTGCGAGAACACGTGTCGCGAGAGAACATTATAATTAAGCATAAATTCCTCAGGTTTTGTGCATATAAGACAAACAATCCAATGTCAATCTTTGATCATAATTACTCTAAAATATCAAACACAGTCAACCTTGAAACATCATCTGGTCTTAGAACAGTTTCCGACCTGAGCTTTAGCTTTAATTTGATAAATAATAATATAGATTGTCCCGCACTCCCGAGGCAAATGAATTTCTATGTACCTGAACGTGTTTTGAGAACGAGAGCAGGATTTCAAACAATGACATCCAAATCCTCATATGGAGCAATAAATCCTTTAAATCGCATTATTGCTAGCTCAAACACATTTTATAATAATATTGATTTTTTCAATGGCACGTTACAGGCATTCAAAACGAATTTGCGCTTAATATTCGTTAATAGTACCTATATTTGCTTAGTTTCACGCTGTCCATAATTATGTAAATTTTAGATTAAAACTTAAGATTAAGATTCTTTTCTGTCATACTATATAAACTGCATACATTTGTATAAAAGGACTTCGGTCCGTTTAAAATAAATAATAATAATAGTAATTAACATTACAGTGTTTCTTCTATTCAATATCCATTTACTTATTAAATACATATTCATTTCTTTGTCTAACCCACGATTTAAGTATTGTGATCACCCACAAAAATTTGCCTACAAAAGTTGGCAATTGCATAAACATCCCCATCGAAGTTTCTGAAACTTAAAAGTCTCCAACAGCCCCAACCACAACGAGCAATGCATGGAGACGAGGCTCGCGAGGGGAGGTTGTCATCGGGCAGGGGCAACGAAAACGGAGTACATACCGAAAAAAAGGAGATTTCTCGTATCTGGACGCACATCGACGAGCCGCCAACAATTAATCCGGACGGACAACGGCGCAGAACGGGACCGTAACTCTATACTCTAGGACCCCCAAGTTCTAGCTTAAAGATTAGGCAAGAAAGGGTGGAGAGGACTGGAGTTCTGATCTCGTATCATATTTCGTGTTATTCAAATGCCAACAATACCATTAAAGGATTTCTCTGGTAATCCCCTGGCCGCAGTTGGCGAGAGGAACCCGACGGTGCACGCCGAAAACACCAACAGGCACAAAGAGTCGGCTCCATTCCTGCGTAGGGACGCAAACAGCCCCAGGACAATGCAACCGGGTCTATCTGCCAGCTTTGTTCTTTCCGATCAGCTCTGTTCCTTCTTCCGCTCCCTTTTCGAACCCTTTTCGTCCCTAGGACACAATCTTCGCGGTTCGTCCTGTTTTTCCCGTAAACAGGAAGTCCCGATCATCGTTTCTGTTCACAACGAAAGGACAATAGGCTGTTTGCAAGATTTCTTGAAGACAACAGAAGAAAGACGCCTAATTGTAGCTTCACGAAAATAGTGGAGGCACGTCTCGCGCCTCGTTTAACTAATTCTAAGAAATGACGCAATTCACCGTTTACGGTCTACTATGAATGTATACTATCAATAAATTAAACACTGACATTTCAAAGCGTCACGGAAGAGAGGAATCTGATAATTTGTAATTACGAGAGAGAAGAAACCAATCGTGAAACGAGCATTATATCAAATGCCGTCGTGAGATTGAAAAAAGTTGATCGCGCCGAGTATGGAAAAAGCATTGTGCGAAGATGGGAATCGATAAGCTCGCGAAATTCGTTCCGGAGGACGTAAAAGTATCTCGGATTTCAAATGATCACGTCGGATGCCTGGTATATTCATAGGGGGATCGTGTCACGATGTGTATTTCATTCGAGACAGAACCCGATACTCGTCGCTTCGAAAATGGAGAGGAAATCGGGATCAGATGGGGATGAAGTCATCACCACTGGAGCGAGGCAGCAGCCCCAGCAGGGCCGTTGGCTCGGAAACAATCACATTACACTTCGTACACCGAGTCCTGTCCACCCTACTGCCAAAAAAGACAACGTTCGCGTCTCCCCTCCTGCGGAACCGACTAATGTAATGATTCTTTATTCCTTTAAGCTGAAAGGACTAATGACTTCCTGAACCCGATTGCATTAATTGAGTGATTCCCGCTCGAAGGAATATACACGGGCTGTTCTTAATTACGTCTCCGATAGAGGGAGGGAAATATGGAACGCGGTAAAGCGACAGAAAAATAAATTTTCAAAAGATCAGATACGACGGTCAACGTGCTGATTTAAATACGCGAAAATTTTCAGGATGTGTCTCGTGGGGTGAAATTATTTTAGAAGGTAGTTCCAGTAACTACGTTTCGTTACGAACATTTTAGATTTTCGGACTTCTGTCCACGACACGCTGTGAGACAACGAGACCGCTCAAAACCCGCACATTGAAAACTACATAAACTCCAGCTGATTAAAAGTTATAACCGAATTTACATTGTGCACTCGTTAGCCGAACTATCGGCTACCGGTAATCATCACCATTAGCATATTGAAAAGTGGTTCGACGAATACCGAAAAGAATTCCAATGTCGAATGTATTTAGCATGTGGCAAATTCCGGGAATCGTTCGCGCATTAACATACTGTGCAATTAGAAGTCGCGATAACGCTGGATGCGTTGCACCATCACCGATGCATCGAGAGATGCGTTCGCTGTGTTTGTCTTCGGCGAATGTCCAATCTGTAATGAATTCCGAGCGAGTCGATGGAGGAAGGGTCATTAAATACGGTATTATAAATGCATTAAATGCTGCGGGGCGACACGGGATGATTCAGAATCTGCACTGGCAGCGACGGGGACCCGGATTTCGGGAGGGTGGCAGGTGGCGCCAATTTTACGGACCGACGGCTGTGACGGATGTAACGAGACGCAGTTCTGCGCGAGCGTTCGTCACACGTGGTCGCTTCGCTGGGCACGATGGCTGGTTCTATGGGAAAACCAGGGGATGCTGCGTCCATGGGATCAAGAGTCATCCCCTTCGACGTTACTCTGTGACGAAACGCGAAGAACCCATGTTCAGTGAACGCGTTACACGGGGATTGCCGATTTTCCACCACCGAGGACGTATTTCTAGGATGTGCTCTGATTTTACGGTTCCCAACAATCCCATTTTAAAGGTGAAATTCTTTTCGATCGAAATTTGAATATATAATGAACTTGATGATTTCGGCGCCAGGTTCGATCAATTATAAAGAAACAACAAGTATGCAATTATTTAAACATGTTTCTCGACGTTTCGATCCCTGTGTGGATCTTTCTCAGAGACATTTTTTGCGTATGAAAAATAGTATATGTAAGATATATTTTTTTTTTAAAACGATATTGTGACACAGCCGTTTGAACCAATAAAAGAAAAGAAAATTATACGTACCTGCTGTGGCAAAAATTAACAAAACAATTGAACAAATATTGAGTTACGACTATCCGAACTCTACCTCATGGTGGCAGAAATGTAACTAAAGCACGTGCTAGCAAACGCGAAGAAGAAAGTACAATGTGTGAAGACGATCTACGATGATTGGTTAGTCGATATCGATCGAATATGATTCGCAATATATTGGGCGACAAGTTTGAATGGTGTGACTGAATAAACATTATGAACACATATCTAACACACTTTTTAAATTTACCAAAACAAAAACAAACCAAAAATAACCATTCTTTAAATCAAGCCAACAAAAAAGAAAAAAGAAAGATCCACATTCGTGATGGATTTAGTTACATTTCTGCCACCATGAGGTAGAGTTCGGATAGTCGTAACTCACCAATAATTGTTCAATTGTTTTGTTAATTTTTGCCACAGCAAGTTCGTACAATTTTCTTTTCTTTTATTGGTTCAAACGGCTGTGTCACAATATGGTTTTTCAAAAAAAATATATCTTACATATACTATTTTTCAGACGCAAAAACTGTCTTTTTGAGAAAGATCCACACAGGGATCGAAACGTCGAGAAACATGTTTAAATAATTGCATACTTGTTGTTTCTTTACAATTGATCGAACTTGGCGCCGAAATCATCAAGTTCATTATATAAACCAATTTTACTTTCCTTCCAATTCTGCGTTTCAGCGATTCGAACGGATCGAAAGTGGCAACTTTAAAAATCATTTAAGATTTACATTGCAACGCTACGAACACGTACGACAACTATCGCAGCATTTTTCCGCGAAAAAATTTGTGTTGCAAGCGAGCCGAGACCTCGGCTCGAATTCCTAATCTATGCGTTCTGAACTTGCTGATTTCCATCGCGGGTAAGGAAATATTTTCATAGATACCTACATACAATTAAGATTGCATAATTTTCTGTAAACTGTTTTGTACGAACTACTATTATTTCCGACCAAAACTGAACGCAAAGACCGTGACAAATTACAGCCTAGTAAATGTTGGAGAGACGGAGAAGGTAAAAATGTGTATCGCAGCAATTAAGAAAAATGGAGCATCAGCCTCGGAAGAAACTAATTCGTGGACTTGAGAACCATTCACCGCGCACACTGTCTCTGAAACGCACGCATACAGAGGCAACGTTTAAATATTCAATCTCTGGGAACGACCTGCGCGCGGACGACTAAAACCGAGTTCGAGGCACTATCCGAATCACCATAATCAACGGCGAGCGGTTGGAGACGTTCTCCATTAACTGGATCGTTAATCATCATCAGCCGACCTTCCGTTAAATGGTTCCATTCCACGATATACTTTAGATCGGGCTTATCGATCTGTCTCGCGGTTGGATCGTGAATAGGGTTGCGTGTCGGTTATCGTTCCGGGCGTACACGATATACACGGGTATAGGCCGGCGGGGGCCATTGTGCCAAGCATTCGTTCTTCTAGGTGTTGTATCGTCGTAGGTAGGTATAGATGGCGCGCGTGGCTCATTAGTACTAATGAGTAATGAGCCGATGATTAGAGGAGGCGGTCCGGAGGCGTGGCGCCACCTTGATCTCGCCGACCGAGCGTAAAGCGAGCCTCTCTCCTCTGCCCATTCTTTTGCCGTTTCTTCCTCCTCTTCTTATTCTTCTCTCTCTCGTTCCACAAGCTCGTGTTCCTCTTGTTGGCCGGCTGTTCCCTCGCGATCTTACCCCACAGCCGGTTCACGAGCCGGTCACCGGTCAAACTTCCACGCTCGATCTAAGAAGATCGCGTTACCCTCTTCCACGAACACCCGTCACTCACCACTTTCCCCGAATCAGGCTATCTCGATCCGAAAGCGTAAACGGCTACGTCGAGATCCAGTACGAGCCGTGTCTATCGGGTTGTTCAAAAAACATTACGTTCAAAATGGTTCAACAACTTTTTTCACTCGGTTTCCAAGATCGCGAGTATTCGAATGTAGATCGACGAAGACGGGCGGTGAAGATGAAAGATATTATTGCCAGCGAGGTTCAAGCCCCAGGCGTTGGAGCCCGTGTCAGGATGATCGCGTCAATTCCACCGCGGCACTTCTGATGCCGTGCTGCTCTGATTAGATCGTTAAGCTTGCTAATGCGCCCATAAACTCCGTAATTTAACGAACGCGGCACGGATCACTCGGTCTCGCGCTCAGGTTACCACGTGCTCCGCGAGAGTCCCAGGGGTTGGAGAGCAGGAAGGCGATCGAGAAAAACGCGCAATCAGCAGAGGCGCGCGGGAACTCGGTAATGTCGGGTTAGGACGGGTCGAGAATTGATTAAAAAAGTCGGGAATTGATTAAATTGTAAATGTTAACTTCATCGATCTTTTACCACTGTGACAATTTGACACCGAGGGCCAGATTCTGTTCGTGAAATGAAGGAATATTTGTTGCGCCATTAAATGTATATTTAATAAATAATTAAAAGTATTGTACAATGTATTGTATCAATTTTATATCGATAAAATTAAGAAAGTTAGGCTAAGAAAATTGTATGGAATAAAAATATTTCAGGTAGGAAGAAAAATTCCTTTTTCGAATTAGACTAGCTCCGAGTGCAAAGGGTTAAAATCCAACCAAATGGGTGTGTAACATGTTAACTTCTGCGATTACAAGTCAACTTGGATATGTACAAGCTCGCTGTCAGGTTGCGCTCGGTGGGCAGAGTAACACGAAACTCTCAATCATCTAATCGAGTGATCGTCCACGAATAATGTTTGTCCACTCCCTATATTCCGGTGCACGGGTCGATGACACCACGCCCATTTTTGTGGCCGGTATCTCGAGCTCGGTAATAATAACATAACGACGCACGAGAAAGCGCGTTCGTGGTTGGAAACGAGTTGGATAGAAAGGGAAAGAAAGGTTTGTGGGGCCACGGAGCCGGTGTCCCGCGGCTAGTGTCAACGTTTGACTTTACGAGGGAGCTGGCAGGCACAAGAATGGGAGAAAGGCCGTGGATCGCAGGGGTCCATGGGGTACAATGGCCACCCGTCGCGATGGGACCAGCCCCCTCGACTCCCGGACGAGTTAATGTTATTCCGCACCATCCTTGTGTAGTTGCGTTTCTATTAAATAGACGTCAATCATGCGATCCAGCAAAGATTTATGCTTCCCACTGGACGCCAGGGTGGCCCTCGAAAGGGACACAGTTTTTAATAAACGCGTGACCCAGCTCGCGATACTCTGATCGCAACCGTCGCCTTCGGCCCAGCATAATAACTAGACAGGCGGCAACAGTAACAAATAATGTTTCACTTATTAAATTTTGAATAAATAAAATATTCATTTTTGTACATATACATTTACCCTGCCGTCGATCTCTGAAAACGCACAAGAAAGACCTCGGAATCCGAGTCACCTGCGACTGGAAGAATTCGAACAATTCCAGAGTGACGTAACGCACGAAGAATCAGAAATGTCCGCCGATTCCGAAGACATCGGAGATCTTTCGATAAGATTGCGTCATCGTCGGCGTTTCGCACGGTGTGGAGGATCAGGAGCACTGCGACGACTGCGCAGGAGGAGAAAAGCAAACAGCGAAACGTCTCGAACGTGCAACGCGCCGGAAAAGGATCGGTCTCGCCCCTGGTAAAATCTTTTTCAAACAAGCCGCGGGGCCGGTACGTTGCCAGGAGAGGATATCCTCGTAGAGAAATACCACTCCGGGGCCCCTTTTCCTTTTTCCAAAAGAGTAACCTGATCCTGTTATTCGCGCGGCGGAGCTCACGAGTTGCCACAGACCGGAGAGACGTGCCCTGTCCCTTTTTTTACTCGCGCTGTTTTCCCCGGAGTATAATATGCGTGAAGAAGATCGGCCCAGCGATAAGTGAAACCCTTGGGTTACCGAGTCAAGCAGGTATCGAGGATCTACCGGCGACCTAATAGAATCTGAAGTGCGTATATTATCGGTAGCCAGAAACCGGGAATCGTGATACCTCCGCCTCTCACGCATACACGCGAGTAGGCTCTCTTCTAACGAAATAAATTACGACCCAGAGCCGGGCTAAGCTTTCTGTAAAATAGAAAAGCAGTTTTCGAACGGCGGAAAATGATTCGAGCTACTGTATGTCCGTCAAAAATAAATTTCATGCAAATATCGCGCACATCTCTTTCGCATGTACCGAGGCAGTACTGTAATTCTTGAAAAACGTATTTACTGCAACTATTTTTAGTCGGTCGGCTACAACCTCCTGCACGATGTCCACAGTTTCCAAATGATGTCGTTTAAAACGATCCTTTATTTTTGGAAGAAAGAAAAAAGCCTGGCGCAGTCTCGAAACTGGGAAGATTAAAATTTGCATGGTATCGTTACAGGTAAGAAAAAGAAGGTCGAAAAATTGGCAATCAGGAATCGGACTGGAGCGTGCACGAGGAGGAAGGCTCGTGCTGACTTGACGTCGGCAACCCGGCACCTGTTGTGCAAACGGCATTTACATTTTCCCCGCGATCAATGCAACAACGCCGCAGTTCCCTTATCGAATCCTTATCGTAACGGTCTCGCGAACGTTTCCAATCCCGTCGAACGTTGCAACTATTTTATTACGGCACTCGGCCGGCGGAATAAGGCCTCGTTTGAATAAAATATGCGTAAGATAAATTCGCGGCGGCACGTAGGTGACTCCTTATCAATACGGCCCTTACGAAACCGTATAGGCGACACGGAACGGCGCAGTAAAGAAAGCGCGGCTCGAATCGCAGATCATTCCGGTACGTGACGCGTTGTCCGTGCCCCGTTCGACGTCTTATTCAAATCGCATTCACCGCCGCGAACCGACTCTAAAACGCTCATCTTTTTCCAGGCATGGCGTGGTTCGCTGTCGCTTCGATCGGAATTCCTTTGTATAAATCTGTGGTTGCCAGGAAAACTGCCCCATATCACAATTTCAAAAGAATTGAGTATTAGAACTCGCATTACGATCAAAATCGCGCGAGATCTGAATAAACGCAATTAGCGCTCAACAATTACAGTCTCAATAAATTTTATTATCAGATTGCCATGATGGCTTAATACTCATATTATACGTTTTTCTCCTAAGTTCTCTTTATTTAACGTAATTATTCTCACCAAGACGCGGCGATGCATATCTATCTCAGAGGTAGAGATTGTCTGGGGAACGTTTCCATGGAAAATAATTATACTTACAATATTTTTACGGCATCGGACGATCTCGAGTCGTTTACTTCTAATTAACGTCTGTGACGAAAGTAATAAGAAAATCTGATAAATTCCACAACTGTGTTCACACGTGGTACAAAAGAAGTAGTAACGCGATAGTCCTACATCCATACGTATGTGTTCTCATTTTTTTAAAACTTGATTGTTTAACTATAAATATTACATAGAGATCTTTTCTATCCACTTCCTGCCAGTCCTCGGTCTAGATGTTTCTCGAGCCTTAATTAAGACTGGTTAACCCTCATACGCTCCTCAGATGTAGTTGCATAAAAAATTCTAGAATAATATTTCACCCCTCTCTACTTCACATTTCAAATCTACGAATTATGCTTTAATTACAGTGTGACATTTCAAAGAAATATACATATTTCGTAACACAGACAAAAAGAAATCAATCGTTTTACAATATGTGAAAAAGGTAAATGGGTGAATTTTCACCCTGAGGAACGTATTAGGGTTAACTACTGCAACCCAGGTGTCTACTTCGAAAACCTCGATCAGAGAAGAGAGCGAGGACGTTGGTTTTTTACTGGGGCAGGAGGTGTCGCGACCAAGTCGGCTCCATCACGAAGCATACACCATGGAAGTCTGGTGGAAGGGCAGCCAGGTGACGGCGGCGCCTCGCAGTACATCCATCTTTGTGCTGGGGGCCTGTTTAGGTCCATCCCCGTAGTCCTCCATTCTCGTGCGGCATTTGAAACACGAGGAGTCTCGGTGGAGCGACGAAGAAAGAGAGAAGGATCGTCGTGAGGGAGAAGGAGAGGGGTAGGGAACTCGAACTTGCCGGTTATTTATTAGAGGACCTCGTTAAGGTCCATCCGCGTAGCCGAGTCTCCGGTCTGCGGATACGAAGAGCTGTCACACCCGCGTTATCTGACCAGCCGCATTGTTTTAATCTCCCACAGATACTGTCTCGCTCTTTCTCTCCTCTTTTCTCCTTCTCTCTATCTTGTTCAACCTTCCGAGGTCCCTTAGCCGATCGCCCGTTCCGACATGACTAACCTACGACCGAGTTCTCTCGTCGATCGTATGGCGTAACCGCGAGTTCCTCTCTTCAGATACGATCTCGTTGCGTCGGTTTCTGGCGAGAAACATAGGTGCCGAGCAAAGATTCGAGTCGCAGAGATTGATCACGCTGCCCGTCCCAGCGTCGAAGAAACGATGCTCGCTCTCGTCCCGGAGGTGACAGCCCCCGACAAGTTCCATTTTTTAATTTTCATCGGCTGCCTGTCCGACGAGCCGGCCCCACAGCTTCGCTAATGTTTTTATTCCAGTGCCGTTTTCTAAGAGAACAACCAACAGTGCTCCGTATCTCGCCTCTTGTTGCACGTTTTTTCTTCTACATATACTCAAAGTTTGCAATGTAGATTCTGCTCCACAAATTTTTATTCCCAACATCTGAGCTAACATTGCAACGAATCGGACGGTCCACGGACCGAAAGTCCCATGTTCCGTTTCGGAGCGATCGAGCTCCGAAAGATACAATCGGACGGTGTACCGTAAAACTTGTACTCCTCGGGGCCGGTTACACGCTTACATAGCGCGGGCTCCGTTTTCGTCTGGATTCGCACGCGCGTTTCCGATCTCGACAGACCGCCATTACCGTGAAACATCGACGGGAGTCCGAACAGGTACACGGTGGATCCGACGCGTAGAGAACGGCCGAGAGGCTCGGGTTTCAGCGGACCGAGAACCCGAAAATCGGATCGGTACAGGTCGAGAAGTTTCTTCGAGATTATTCGCGGGAATAATATTCGAAAGTCCCGAATATTCTCGGAAATCTCAAAATGATAAAGAATTTTGAAATTGTCGAGAGTCCCACTCGTCTGGACGGTAAGGTACCCGACATTTCTGGGTACTCGCACACCTCTAGTCGGATGCCATCGGAACACCTGTATAACTGTACCCGAAAAATGTCCATGCAGAATTTGATTTTAATTTGAAAAACAGGAATTCACAGATAGCGACTCTTTGAAGAGAATTGATTTTTCTCCGATATTTTTTTCACCGTACTGGAAGAGCCGTGTACTTGCCGTTCGAGGGTTAAGGATCTCCACGGGAATCAACAGAAACTTAACCCCGAAGACACCGTAAACACGATATACCGGCATTCGACAGGACGATACGACTGGTTTGAATCGCAGGACGGGTCCCCTTCGTGTCCCTGAGGTCCGATGCCTACCTATTCATTGTTTTATAGGAGTCGTAAAGATGCCAAGCAATTAAAAGATCTGCTTGATTTGTTGCGTGGGCGGCTGGTGGTGATACGCGACGACGACGGTGGGTGGCGGGTACTTCCAAGTAGGTGGAGGATCACAGCCTCGTGAAACGGCACGGCACCGTGTGCCCACGTGAACCTCGGGAGACACCTGACATTGTACCGTCGCTGTCCTACAAAAGGCGCCTTCAGCTACGCTCGTAAACGTCCGGACACCACGACCGTACAGTGATATACAATAAGCTGTATATTACACCGGTAACGCGCGCTAAAGTCCCGACGAGGTTTCGGGGGAATCGGCGCCGTCCGGTTTGCATTGATATTGCTCGTCTCGAGGGACGTCTCGCGCCTCGTGTTCATTGTTTTCGCACGGAACCCACAGCTATGCACAGTGCATTGGCAACGGGCAAAAATCAGAGAACCAAGCGTCATAGAAGCTTGTTGGAATACGCGACATCTTCATACACATCGATCGATAATGTAGAGTAGGACGATTATGCCTATGTGGACATTCCAACTCTAATTACGTTTTCGGCTTACGGTCACATTCATGTCATTATATTATACCTTTATATTACATTATATCTCATTATAAACCTCTCTTAAATATACTGAATATTAAAATATATCTTGCAAAGTGAGTGTTCAAATATATTGCTTGTTACTGCCTGATTAATAATCGAGTATAAGCTGGGATCACGGCAAAGTTTACGTATTAATATTGCAACAAAGCTTTTTTCAGATTAGTTAGATTTCATATTTGGTCACCTTTTTCTGGGTAAAGAAACCAGACAGTTTCAATTCCTCGTGAACGACACGAATATCAGAAAACCAATATTAGACGTATACTATTCGAAATCAGACAGTTTCAGGATCGGAGTTGGACAATCCCTCGTGAAAGCCACGAACAGGGGTCTCGGTTGATTCGGGCTAGAGCTGGTAGGCCCGTAAAGCAGGGGACCTATTGTCATGCGGAAGATTGATCTCGGTTGACCGTTTGAACTCTGGTCCGAGGCGAATAGTCGCGCGGCTAGTGTGTCACCGCATAGTCGCACGTGAAGTTAGCGATCGGTCCTGCCGGGAAGGGTACCATTTATCACGTCCGAGGGATCCTTGGGATACCTTAAAACAAAAGCCTATGGAGGAGCCGAGGATGTCTTCCAGTGGACCGGGCCAAACGATACTAGCCAAAGAGAGGTAGAAGGAGACAGTAAGCGAGATGGAGCAAGAGGGAAAGAGAAACGAAAAAAGAGACAAAGAGAGAGAAAGAGAGAGAGAGTGAGAGAGAGGAGGTGGTGGAGATTCCGAGGCGAACGGCGTGGGGCCCTGTATATGTATATAGTGGGACAGGTGGTGGGGGGCCGAGAGGGGACTCATAAGGCAGAGATTTTACGCGCCGGCGCCGGCGCCCCCCGCGGTCTCAGACGCCGCAACCATAATGCCGAGGCTGAACGTGCATCGGACTATCTCTGGGACTATCACCGCTTGAGGTCGATCCTTCCTCTGGACGTTTCAAAACGTTTTTATTGATATTCTCGTTACATAACGATCGAATTACGGAAACTTGATTTTCTCCTTTATTGTGATCCGTCGAGCCTTTCGTGCGTCTCGCGTCTCCTCTCGTCTTGATATACCGTCCGCGAGACGACACACGTTACGATCCGGGAAATATCGTCGTGATCAATGCCGTTACTTAACACTTTACCTACCGGAAGCCTATTAATAGGATTTTCAATAATTTTGCTATACCAAAAGAAAGAATAGAAGTTTTCTTTTACATTGCAATCTTAAATGGAACTATTAGATGGTTTCATTGAGGGTGCACTTGTTAGTTCACGATGAAAATTGCTGTTGCTATTGAAGGTTACATTAAAAAGTGTTCAGCCATGCACTATAGATTTTTCAAAATTATGCAGTAATCACCGGTTGATAATGCATTAAGCATCTTTTTACCATATCGCATCGCGAAACCCGGCGCCGGATGATCGCCGATTCAACGATCGATGGGACCCGGATCCTCCGCTCGGGCCGAGCCGATTCTTCTGTATCGATCATGTCGCTGGAACCGATCGATCCTCGCTACGTTCATCGATCGGGCCGCGCAAGCTCACCATTGGTCACGTGAGCTTTCGTTTTCGAATGGTCTCACGATCGGTCATTAATTACCCGGATTATTAATCGTGCCGCGGGTAGGTATCACTGGGCGCGAGGAACGCGATTCAACCGGTTCCCCCAGTCGCCACTAACCGATTGATTTATCCCCTGACCTTGAACTTTCGTTTTACACAGAGACCGAAAGAACACGGACAAGTGGTTGCCGGTGAGTTTGGTCGTTGTTGCCGTGGCTACTGATTCGGACACACCGACGCGACGCCGAAAGACAACGCCGCCCGGCCCCCTAGAAAAGACCAACTACGGATTCCCAACCAAATCGATCCTCGCTTGACATAGTTCTTCAAAGTTCTTACTCTTTTTTCCAAATGTTAACGTAACTTCCTCCGATGTCACATAAAAATTCACTAGTTACTATACAGGGTGACTCTGAGAACTCTGGGACAAATTATTGCTCCTTTTTAAGTAAAACTTATGTTAACTATGATCTTATTTTTTATGTGAATGCACCGGTACACTCGGCATGTGTAATTACACTTTATTCTTTAATGCGACCAAATTTTTTTGCTCAACCAGTCGATCCCGTTTAATGTTTCAGAATCAGATATACATATTTGACAATTTTGTGTCAGAGTAAACGCGGCATTAGTTCCTACAATTCATATTGAGAGTTTGGATACTTCTTGTAGTAAAGTATGTTGAATGGCATTGGTCAGACGAGAGAAACGTGATTGTCAGTAGTTTAATGTAGGAAAGTAACTGATAGGATTTCACAGTTGCTCAAGATGTCGAGCAACGAGGACCGAAATTGATTCGATACCACGGTCGAAATCACCGGTCTCCTTTACAATGGTTACACTCAATTTGCCACGTAACGAATCTGGCCATAATTCTTTCTTTCATCGACGCCTTCAATTACTTAACTGGTCCTTAGCCGAGAGGTATCGTCGAGCGCAACATCTGTTTTATTTGATCGCAGTACCGTCTGGTAGAATGTTAATCCGTTCGGGTTTTTTTTAAACAAACGGGATCGGTCGAGATCGCGACTGATTTCATGTTTGCGAGTCCGCAACATCCTCCGGAGCCGACCCGTTCAGCTGTCTGGACCGTGTACCCGTCTTCGTGTGGCTGGGCCTTTGCACAGGACACGCGGGCTTGTGTGAGTTCTCGGGGAGGTATAATTGAATGTTTTGTATAATTAACCTGCGCCATAACTCAAGGTACGTCGCGCCTCCAGCCGCGGGCTGGCATCCCTTCCTCTCCACGCACGCACCTTCTTTCGAAGCCGTCTTCAGATTTTTCTATTCACGGATTCACTTGTCCAGGACTCGCGGAATTTCGTTTGCCAATCTATCATTCGACGCGAGACATCCGAACGAACGCCGAGAAAACTGTAATTAGAAATTCTTCGACGAGACCTGTAAAGGCCGATTTACACCGGAGACTGAAAGCTTACAGCACCGTACAAAAGTGCATGCACAGGAAGGAAGAAGTGTAGTCAATACTGTACTGTTCGAAAAATATTCTGAATCGTCGAATTCATCTGAAAGCGAAAAATTTGGCAGTATTGTATAAAAATCCCACATATGTGTTTTAAATGTATTAATTTTTATTTCAAGTCAAATCTCACAATTTAATTATAAAACCAACTTCGACTTCTACTATCCCGATCCTACGATTAAACCCAATTAGAAAATCCTCGTGAAAACGAAATAAAAAAGAAACTTTGCTGCAGGGATAAAAAAATAATTGATCCAGTAATAAATTCCAATATAAACATGAACGAATTAATCAACTGTCTTCAATTAACAAAAGACTCATCACCGGGTCCGGATAATATTCCTAACAGATTATTAAAAAACCTTCCCATGGAAGGGAAAAACTACCTACTCCAAATATACAACTGCATATGGACGCATGAGGTTTTTCCTGATAATTGGAGAAAAGCCATAGTCGTTCCAATCCTCAAACCAGACAAAAGTAAATATAAACGAGAGAGTTATTACCCAATCGGCCTAACTAATAATATGTATAAATTACTGGAAAAATTATTAATAGAAGACTCCGTTGGTTCCTTGAAAGCAATGACCTTTTATCGCCAATCCAGAGTGGATTTCGCGAATATCGTTCTACAATGGATGTACTTACCAATGTGTACACAAGTGTATGCGACGCTTTTCAAAATAAAGAGTCTCTCATTGCAGTATGCTTGGATATTGAGAAAGCATATGATATGATCTGGAAACCGAAAATCATTAACACTCTCATGGAAGTAAACATCAACGGCCCTATGCTTATCCTTCATCATCAACTTTCTTTCAAACAGATCCATTCAAGTAAAGTTAAACAACATACTATCTGATCCGATGTAAGTTGAAAATGCGGTACCTCAGGGTTTAGTCCTCAGTGTCACACTATTTATGCTTGGAATTAACGACATAACAAACGGTATAAGACCACCTGTAGATGCCCATCTATATGCCGACGACCTCACCCTAACATGTAGTGGGAAAAATACACGCACACTTAAAGAAATACTGCAAACATCGATCGATAATCTGCAAGAATGTTCCCATAGATCTGGCCTCAATTTTTCATTCCAGAAAACCGAATGCATCCTGTTCTCCAACAAACCCAGTCAAGAAAAACCAACTAATTACTGATGGTAAATTAATGATGGGAAATAATGAAATCAAATTCGGCGACATCAGGCTCCTCGGACTAACTTTTGATAGTCGGTTAACCTGGACCTCCCACATAAAACTCTTAAGAAATTCCTGCATGAAAAGGTTAAACACTATAAAAGTGCTAGCCAGCCATAAATGAGGCTCAGACCAAGAAGTCCTACTTAAAACATACCATAGATTAATCAGATCCAAGATAGACTACGGTTGCATCCTGTACAACTCAGCAAAACCGCACATCTTAGAAATGATTGATCCCATTCATAATGCAGCACTACGACTAGCTATGGGACTATACCGCACATGCCCTATTAATGGAGTACTTGATGGTATAATGGATACAAAAATTGATCGAAAACGTAGCGCCGATAACATTCGTTTAAGATTAATGGAGTACTATTTGAAGCCGGTGAGATGTCACTTGACCAGTGGAGGAAATTCCTAATTATAAAATGCGCACTCAAAATGTCTTCCACTCCTAGAAACCCGACCTAACAATACATATTCAACGACAGATGCTAAGAACTATACGAAAAAAACCAAAGCGGCCATTACCACTATATGTTATAATTAAAAAATACCTTCCCTCTATCATGACATAAAAATAAATCATCATAGAACGTTAGTAAAATAAAATTCCCCCTTGGGGAAGAACCTAAGATCAAGTCTTGAACACAGGACCAGGTTCATAGAACTTAATAATAAATACGCATCCTTCAAAAAACTTTTCACTGATACATCCAAAACTAAGCAAGGTGTACGATACGCTATTATAACAGAGGATGACATCATCGAAAAACGTCTACCTATACAAACATCCATTTTTACCGCTGAAGCCTATGCAGTACACGACGCACTCAAACATATATACACCTCTGATTTCCAAGATCAAGTAATATATGTATACTAACTCTGTGAGCGTAACCCAAGCCTTAGAAAACACCTCGAAACACAACAAAAATGAAATCATTAGAGATACCTTAACATTATATACGGAACTTGTCGCTACAAACAAAAAGATATTCATCATATGGATCCCTAGAATAGCTGGAAACACACAAGCAGACCTGAGAGCCAAAGAGGCAACCACCTTACAAACAGGACAACAAGCAACCCAAAGCTCGCTCCAAAAAGTTATCAACTACGTAAGAGAAGAAATCAAAGAAGAATGGAATAACATATGGAAGTCGAAACCATCTAAGATACATAATATAATCAAAAATTTTTTCCAAGACATCCCACGCGACCATATGAGCAGAAAAGAAAGAATCGTTCTTTCCCGCCTGAGAACTGGTCACTGTAAGATAACACATGAATTCCTCATAAAGAAGACAGATCCTCCCCTCTGCTGTAATACACCGCTCACAGTCCACCACATCTTATACGACTGCCAAAAATTCTCCACCCAGCGACTCAAATTTGGAATCAACTAGAACACGGCCCTCACATCTGAAAAGCATGTAACAAACACCATTGAATTCCTTAAAAATACAAACCACCTTAACAAAATCTAAAAAACAGAATAGAAGTTCGTCGCTAATGACCTAGCTGTTGATGCGACGTTAAACTTTAATATAAAAAAAATCCTCAATTACCCGAACCGGAGCTCTGTTTCAATAAAATTGTAATTAAAGAATACTATGCGGAAAATGGCTTGCATTGTAGACCCTGGCGACTAGAGGCCCGAGCGAAGGTTTGAAGAAAGCCTCGAGGATGAGATGAATGCAGAGGTGGCCAGGATGCATTATGGATTCTGTCCGATGAAAACGTAAACAGATTTCGTCGAGGCTACCATGTCGAAAGCGAAATTGAAAGGAGCTCCACCTACCATCGATTCGAGCGGCCACCTAACAACCGGATAATCGTTCCGACGAGACCTGGCCGGGCTACCTCGTGTAACCGAGCATCTCTGAAAAGTCCAACAAAACAGCGTCGACCACCGGCTTACACAGTTCTGCACTAAACGGCGCCGCTGGAAATCGCGATCATCTCTACCTCTTTCCCCCGCAGTCGAAACAATTCGCGATATTTGCCTCGCCGCATCGAGAATCGCCGAAGAGCTTCATGCCGGTTGAATATTAATGGGCGAAGACACGCTCGCTGTTAATAAAGATTCCGTCCCATTTGCTGTAAATGATCGGCCCTAACGAGAATTAATTGGGGGATATAATTTCCGGTCCGGTGTCCCCTCGTTCTCGAGAAATCGAGCCTCGTTTAATCGTGAATTAAGCGACACGGATATTTTATAAACATTTGTTTATCTCCTTCACCGATGGCACTGTACCGTTCTCAAATTACAAAGTATCGAATAAATGGTTCGGAACGGCGAGACCTGGAAAGTATACAGCTTCCGATGACCACCGGTCCCGCCCGCAAAACCACGCGCTCGTGTACTCTGATTTACGGTAATCAAGCAACGTTGCTCCGATCGATTTTAACTGTCACGAAGATCTCGAACGAACCCGTCATTATGTGACGTGCATCAATTTGTTTCTATCGGAGCGTGGCCCTCGGCCGATCGTAATTGCAGACTATTTCTTGAGGCTTCGAAGAAGCAAATTCTGCTCTTCAACTTCTGTTTATAATTGTAGAGTGATATAAATTTGAGGTGTAAAAATACATGCTGAAACTACGAATCGTCATCGAACATTACAGAAAATTTTGTGAGTCGATATAAGTGCTAAAACACCTTAACTAGTTTAATATTAATATTTGCCGAGGTAAGCCCACTATTTCTTGGAACCGCTCGAACCTCTCCACTCGATTCCCACTCAAAAATATTTCTTGGTCTCGTCACCGATGCACTCAAGGAGAGAGATAAGAGCCAACAGTTCTCAGAACACCTACGACATTGCTTATAATTATTCGAGCAACGGAGGTTGCATAATTTAAGTCGTTTCCTTCGGTAGGTAGAGGTACGAACGTCACAAGGTATTACAAATGACTCTTTTTTTTAGAATAACGAAATGTTCTCTCGTTGCATAATTGATGTAATTGTACGCAGAATAATCACGAAAAATAGACCCAATAAAAACATTATGAAGTACAGGAGGTGGACACTCTTTATTCCTGCGTTGAGAGTCACTCCCAGGCGACATGGAAATGGAGTCCTAGCTTAACACATTACAATGTGAAAATCCAGTTGATAGGCTTGAGATAGGTAAAGTGTTAACGCAAAAGCGACTAGAAATTGGCGTACCAGTCGCATTCCCGATGGTCGAGCAGTGAAAAGTATGTATTCATTACAGGACCTCTAAGTGCCCATTTAAATAGCTATATTTCAGTCCGTAGCCGTAAGGCCAACAACCTGTCAAGAGATCATACCCTTGTCAAAATAATCGCTAAATTATGGGATACGTACAGTTTTAACTACCAGCCCGCTTCCCCCGGGTCAGTAACATTCCCGTTTCCTGCCTATCCGCGCGTCCCATCTACTCCGTCTCCGATACCTGGGCTTCCTCGGTTCTTCCAGTGTCTTTCTTTCTTTTA
Source organism: Lasioglossum morio (assembly GCA_916610235.2). Lineage (NCBI taxonomy): Eukaryota > Metazoa > Arthropoda > Insecta > Hymenoptera > Halictidae > Lasioglossum > Lasioglossum morio. The sequence continues at coordinate 2,554,056 of OU744334.1, read as the reverse complement.
TTTTTTCTTCTCTCCTCTCGGCTGACTTCGCGTTTCTTGTGGCCAACGCGCAACAGTCCTTCTCTATCCTTCTCTTACGCAGAGGAACGCGTACGAGCATCACTATGCGAATGAAAATCGCGCGGGACAGCTGACGCGCCCACCGGCAACATTATCGGGCCCTCTATGATTAATGCGACAATAAAATTCACCTCGAAACGAGGAACAGTGCACGGGTCCGTGTAATTGTTATTTTATTCGTGTCTCTAGAATTTCGAGCCCCGTATCGACGCTACGGTCGTTAATTCTCGTCAGAATTTCGGCGACCGTCGAAACCGCCCGGACAACGGCGACTTTCGTCGTTCCCGACAGGTATGATAGATGGAAGCCGACCCGGGAATACCTTGAGGACAACCACGGTGTTCGCCGGTTGTTCGCTAAATGAAATGGTCAAGTTATGTTTCCTATTGAATTGTTAACGGATATACTAGACAGCAGATCTTTATAGAAAAAATACACATTTTCTACGCGCAATTGAAACAAACTGGAGTGAAATAGAAAATTATTTTCTTTCTTAATATGTTCGATAGATTGAAAATGATATAATAGTATTTATAAAATCTTCTGTTTTCACTGTTTTTAATTACAGCTACTCATATTCGCCGAACGTGGCTGCCCAACGATTACATAAATCATTTTACATATTATAAGATTACAGCGAGACTAATTACAAGGAAACGAGCATAGAAACTGCTGTAGAAAAGCAGAAAATTGCAATGCTCGTCCACGGTGAAAATGGTGCGAAGAGCAAACATATCGTAAACACAACGCTGCCATAGACTAGTTTTAATTATTACATGGTAGTTTTGATCGAGCAATTATCGTGTCGCATAATTTGTTTCCACGCAGGCTTGGTAAACAGTTTGCGGTGGAGAAATAAAATCAATCTAGCAGCGCGTAGTATGCGGGACCAGGTGAGATACAACCATGTCGAAGTTTATATATCCTTTCGTATGGATTACTACCGTTCATTTTTCATCGTAGTTCATTTGATTTTTCTCTTTGTGGAGTAGTCATTCCTGTTTTGTATGGAGAATCGACCTGGGTGTACGTATATGTATATAGTCGCGCGTTCGCGGTACGAAATTAATAAATTCTATATTTAACAGAACAGAATCAGAAGCGTAATTAATACCGTTCCGGTGATTTGAACGTGTGATAGGTAGCACTACCTCGATGCTCGATACAGGGGGGGGAGATATTCAATTTTAATTACGAATAAAATTAAAAAGAGACAGGTGTTTCGTTGATCTACAGGGTGTTATTACCTGAAAAGCGAAAAGGAGGACGTATGCGCTCGTGAATGATTCACAACGCAACGCTCGGCTTCATTTTTTCATATTTTGGGTTGGTCAAATACAAAAACATACGTACATTAAGTATACGTACATGAAACTGAATATTGTAATGTTGTTCTTAATGCAGCAAAGTCATTAAGGAATGAAATCATTGTTTATTTTACTCCTGCTTCCCGCAATCAAACCAAAATATTTTTATTTCGCATAAAGATCCGCAGTCTAATCATGATTATGTCTGTGTACTTACTACTAACAATATTAGCTTTTTGATTCCAGCACACCCGGTACAATCGCGATAAAATATGAATAAACACAGATCCAAGGTTTCAATTGCACGCTTCTGCGTGTGCGTAGACGTATCACCGTCCAGGATTTCCACGGATGCCATTTTACAGGAATGTCATCGGAGAATTATGCTCGCGGGATTATGTCCACTTAGGAAGGATACACAAAATAAGCGTAAACGGTGTTCGGCGATGATTTGCGCGTTCGTTGTCACCGGCGCTCATTAATATTAATCGATTCGTTGTCACGTGGCCGTTTCGCAATGCTTGGAAACGCGCCTCGGGCAGCCGCGTGTCTGCACGCAACCGTGATTAATGGTAGAAATGGCGGGAAAGGTGAGCGCAGGTAGGATTTTCCCTTATCTCTCGCGACTGGCTTCTCTATGGTGTTCAGTAGCGTCTTGGCAGATGCAGCGGCTGCTCGTTTTTTCATCGTTACGACCGGCGAGCAGCGGGAATGCTCACCCGACCAGCATTTTCCCATCGGCGAAGCAATGATGACGAAAATAACGCGATTGCGCGCAAGTACTTGCAGGCTGGCTCGCAGGCCGGTTACAATATTGCCTTCGTTAGGCGCCCGCGTAAAAACTGAATCGATTTCCTTCACGGTGATTGCACCGATCTTTTCGTTAACCTCCAGTGACGTGGCGTTAATTACCGGAAACTCTTTCCACTGATAACGTCCCCGCGCACCGAGCTGCTGATAATTGCATGCAAACTGCTCCGCGCTTCGGTCATCTGCCAGGACAGCATTACGCAGCACTGTCAGCAACCGATTCATTGTAACTCCTTCGACGGTTTAACGAATGCAAATGTTTGTTCGGCTGCAGACGTACCCACATGTTTGCTATTCTTGATCGTTTGTAGCTGCTTCGACTAAGACGCTTATAGTCCTTTTAGCCCTTCAAGTATCGCGATTGATATTCAATGGCTTTAATAAGCTCCACGTCGCCAACGTATTCGGATAATCATCTGGAGATTGTATCCTTCTTCAGTTTTGCACCTGTTGGTCAGGCTCTGCGAAAGGCTACTTCGAGAATCGAATTAGAATTGTCGTTGATCACTGGACTGCGGATCTTTATGCATTTATTTCTACATATATTTCTATAGATTAACATTCTAAAGATTTCTACAGATTAACTTTACTTAACACATGGAATGATCTAGATTATTTTAAAGGCTGAAGACTAGTTCACCTTTAAGAAGACTACAAAACGAAAATTGCTGTTCTCCGAAGTTGAAGGCTGAAGACCCATATGGCGCACGCAACCAGCGATACGCAGTGTTACCACCTTGCAGGATAATCACGGGGCAGCGTGGATCCGACAACCGAATCGAGCATCGATGGTTGCAACGAGGGTGACGCGAAAATAGACTGGACGTTCGATAGGCGGCGTAGCCCCCTTTGAAAAGCTTGTATAGGTGGATGCGGGGGGCACCGACGGGGTACAGGGAGGTATAATAAATATCGGGTAAGGACGAGATCGGGCGCTACTTACGCCGTCAGCGATAATAATGGGGTGTGTTCGGGCTGTTTGCTTAGCGAGCAGATTAGTGAATGAATCCACAGGTGGGCGCCATCCGTCACACTCTGAATCGGATCCAGCCTGGTTGGCTCCGCCTATTCACCGACTAGCATTCTTCCACACCAGTCTCGTCTCGGCAAGCTAACCGAGAGCGCCCCGCGATACACAAATTGCCAGCTCGTGGACCCGATTCAATCGACACGGCCAATTTGTCTCCTTTGTTCCCACGGAGAGCCTCTTGTTGCACCCTACTCGGCGCAGCTTCTTGCACGGTGCACTCTCCAGCACCGCGCGAAACTCTACACCGTGATTTCGAGATTAATTCAGCAGTGAATGCCGGGATTACTGTCTTCCGACCTTTTTGGCAACTCGAGTGCACGGACAACGTGCAACATGAAATGAAAAATTCGTACTGATCGTTCTCGAACCTCGAAGAGTTCAATAATCAATGTTTATATTGTGAATATATTAGCGGAATCACACACACACACATACATTTGGTCCAATTCGCCACTTGATTGCGAATACAGTATTTTCGTATAGAAAGTACCTCCAAAACAGTAAAAACATTAAAAGTATTTAAAAATACTGTTATCTTATTTTCGACCTATTACATATATTAACCTTTATTAAAATTGTACTTTAACTCGAAAATGAAACATTTCTTCCCACCTAGAATATTTACATTCCCTATGATTCTTTAACAATAGAAAGACTGAAACTTAGTATATACCTATATTGCCTAAAAGCAGTCAAAATGGCTGCATTGTGAAAGAATAACTAATATGTAAAGAAATTTGTTTAAAATTAATTTTTAATATTTTTTATATTATTTACAGTTATATAACAAGTTATTAGTAAATATTAACAATAAAAAAAATTTGTTAGAACAAGTATCACTGCATAAAGATTCAAATAACAAGTACTACTTTAGCTTACTGAGCAACTGCAACTTATCAAGTATACGGCCAAATCGACAATTTATCATGTACTTGTATGTTATCATGTGACGGTAATCGAAAAAAAATGAAAACTGTTATTTCAATACAGAGCCGAACTGGTCATATAAGAAATTTACTCAATTCAATAATAAGAATCATTTGATTATTTAAAATTTCCCAAGCAGTCAAAATGACTGCTTTTGGGCAATATAGGTATAACACACACATATATACCGGAAATGTAGGAGGGGGGAGGAAACTACAATTATTAATAAACGCATTTATATGTTGTACAAAAAGTCACAAAATTCTAAGAAATTGTGTCATTATATACATAATTGTTTTTCTAATTGAAATTAAAAAGCAGTCAAAATGACTTCCTTGGGCAATCTAGTGTGAAATTTGATGGATATGAAATTGGTACAATGGCTTGCACAAGACCTAAATGTTTCGTAATTGATGAAACAATGATGAATAAGGGATCGATAGATAGATAGATAGAGAGGATTGCAAATGAAAAAATAATACGAGATAGAATGAAGCGGAGGTAAATGCATCATTAGATCGGAACACATCTGCGCCTCCGAGCGTTCACTTTGCACAGAAAGGGTACACCCACAATCTTCCCGCCTACCTGCAGCTGCTGACAGCGCTGATGTGGCACGAGACAGTTGCCTATGATATCCATCATCGCTCCTTCCGAGGATAATCGTTGGTCACGCCTATAACGAACGATGAAGGATATCATACCAGAGAAAGATCATCCACTGTTGGAATCAACCGTAACCGGATGCTCGCAGGATGTCAACAAGCCGACTGGACGACAACTCACTTACGACATTGTGCTGTGTCATTATTGGACTTTGAGTGTCCGAACCAGTTCGAGTCTTCAAATACTAATTAAACAAAGGATTGCCGTCGTAAAATATATTTGTTCAAACTGTTGACTGATTGCGTCAAATGCTACTAAAATTTTTAACACAACTGGTTAATAAATTGAGAGGTGTGAGAAACGAAAGCGAACCAAGTGCAGGATAGAATGGCGGATTGAAGGAGGAAAAATTTTCTAGTAATTAGAATTCATTAGGTAATGAGAAAGTTTGGAACCGAAGTGGTAGCTGTCATCACCGGGTCGAATGCAAACAAGGGGAGACTTGTTGCACGCGAAGGAGGTACGCCGGCCTATTTTCTACAACGTGGAGAAGGGCCCCGAAGGTACCGATATGATGGAGTGCTAAGGAGATTGGCGGACCACCGGAGTAATGTCCGCACTAATAGCAGTGATTACCCTGCCTTGTTGAGAATGAATCCGCCCGCTTCCTTCCAGACTGCCTGTTGTTCAGGTTCCTACCCTGTTTTGCCTTACGGTGCCCTGCCCACGAATTGATGGATGTTTACCAAACTATATAACTGCCTGTTCTCGGTGCAGCCTGGCCGCCGGCCACAAGCTACTATAACGTCGAATTCCGTCCGAAAGCCTCGATTAAATCTCGTGCACGTGATCCTGCACCGTTACGGTCCGGCTGTTTGTCAAAGTATGTTTGTCAAAATTGTTCGAAAAATTCATGTACAAGCAGATAAAAAGCTAGCGAGTCTTTCTCCACGCTACACCTTTAAAGTTGAAGCGAGAAAATTGCATAATCATGTGGATTTCATAGAGGATGAGAAACCGGTTTCCTCAAGTTGAGTTTCATAGAAAATCGATAAAGAAATATCAGTGATTGGTACACGAACTAACAGACACATCAACATGATTCCATTATTACAGATAAAAACATTAGATCTTGATCAACAATATAATTTGAATGTTCAAACGAGAGAACGGATACTTATTCGAAGTTCCGCAGATAGATGTACTTCATGCGGGATGAGAAACTGGTTTCTTAAAAAAATCATTGGACTCGATTGAATCGAGAGAAAACGCCTAGTTTCGAAAGTGTCGATATTCCTGTTCGAGATAGTTGCTCGAGACTATAAGAAATGAAGACGTCACGGAAAACTGCGAGGAAAAACAGAAAGGAAACGACGGGGTCTGGCGCCGAAGATAGTTGCGCGGCCATCAATCGAGCTCGCGAGGAGCGAACAGGATCTATCAATTATCGTCGCTGGTAATCCATGGAACTAGTTGAAGGTGGTGAATACGATTGCGTTTTCGATGTCTGTGTTTACGAGGATATTTTTGAGCCGATGGTATCCGGCACCGGATAATTACAGTTGCATTATCGCTACGTCACCGCCGCGCCGATATATCACCGGCTTGTATCATGCATATGCATTGCCGCGGAAGGGCATAATCGCATAACATTAAATCGGTGCTCGTTCACGGTTACTTTCCCGCCTTCCCGCCATTTCTCTTCGGTCTCCTAAGAAGTGCACGCCCTCCGCGATCATTCGTTCGTACGTCCGCGCGCTTTCTTTTTATTCCTACATCTGAACGCGGTGCCTCGCTGCTCGCTCGCGCTCGGCACACACCGAGGCGGAAACAATGAATTCGTACGAGGTATAATTACGATGATTGCACGTGTTCGCCCCGTTAATGAATCGCTTACGCCGCGGGTGTATCTGGAGAATGATCTCCGGACAGTAATGAGAGTAATACGAGAGGAAAATGTTGCGAGCTGAATGATGCGTTCTTCGCGGGGAGAACGAAAATGATCGTTGCACGAGCGAGGCCGGACCACTTTGTATGCGTGACGGTATCCTTACCGAGAAGGTCTAATCGACCGACGGCCAGCTGTCAACCGCGATAAGCCCGTTAACCAGTCAATGAATATGATATCCGGCCGGCTTATTAATTTGGAAAAAAAGCTCCGCGGGCCGAGTCTTTTGCATATATCAATGAATAATCGTAGGAACTGGTTAGGAAACCACGCCCGGTAACGACCAGTTGGCGAAAAAGATGAATGTTGCAATGCGTGCGTTCAATTAACGATTAACCTTGCTCCGGGAAAAAGTGCGGAGCTTGCGAAACCCGTTGCTCTCGGAATTTCCTAGTTCTCGGTAAGGAAACGGCCACGGATTCGACGAAATCTCCCGATCCTACGAATTATTCCGAGCTCTGCCTATTTATTAGATAAACCATTTAGATGTCATTCCAAGCAAAATTACCTCTGCCTATTTCAAATTCGACAGAATTTCCCCTCCAACCTAATATTTAGTTTTCTATCTTCACGATCCACAGTCTAACTACATAACATATCTAAAGAAAAATGACTGGACTGGAATTACACCTGGCGGAATCGAAGAGAGTAATCATAGGAGCAGAGAAACAGACAGCCGCGTCGAAGGGCGCGTCGCGTTTTCCTATTACGGTGATTGCAGGCGGGTAGCAGCATCGGCAGCATTCTCTATCCATAAATCGAAAATCTCATCCGCGACATGATGTATGGCGTCTCGTCGCGAGCCGGCTGATAAACGATCGGATGTTCGTCGATTTTTCGCGATATTGTACTCCCGTTAATGGCATCTCGCTTGCGAATGAGTATGCACGAGAGTGTACGGCACACGGACCACCTGTCCGGTGGGTCTGCGCGTTTCCCTCTTTCTCTATCATCCTCCCGAGGCTTGATGCGGCCTCCGAGTACCCCGTGGGGATACCCGCAGCGCGCGTCTGCGATAACTATAGCGCTGGTTGGTAGCTTTAGGCGCCAGCCAGAGTTTCCATAAAAATGTAAAGCCCGCCGCGACACACCACCGCGGAGTTTAACGTCCCCGAACGCGAGATCTACCCTTTTTCTTCGAGAACAACGTCCACCAGGATCGCTCTGCCCCGTTATTGGTGTGTATCTGCCAGAGAGACGCTCGTCTCCGAAATACAATAATTTGTATTCAAACAGGCGTTCTTTTCCGCATATTTTAACCGGTGAATTTTAATACGGACGATCGCGACGCCGTGCCATGCTTCTCGAAGCCGTTCCATGTTCGATCGGGACTTTCCCGTACGAGGAGGGATCGGTCCATGTTTCTGTTCTTGTTCGCACGATTGCACAGCCGTAAATTAGGTCGGTAGAAGCGCTGATTAGGTGCCACCAGCCGCAGAATCTTTCGGACCCGGTTCGTAACATACGAGATAACCATCGGAGAAGTTTAGCAAGCTTCCTTCGTTGTTTTCCAGGCGACCATGTTGAGTTTGTCTCGTACTTTTGAATAGTTTCCACATAATTTATACGGTACCGACCGAGAATGCTGTCTGACTTATGTTGTTTGTCTTCGATTCGGTTTGTCTCCTCCCTCCCGACTCGTTTTCGGTTCCACGGTTTGGTCGATTACTCTACTCCTGCAACTCCTTTCAAGGGCCTCAAGGCTGTTTCTTGCATGTCTCAGGTTTTTGCAAGTTTTATCCCTTCGATGCGACTTCTGGCTATTCCTAAACGGATCTCCTCCGAACTGACGCTATTTGTCTCAAGAAATAAAGAGGAGGCCCGCGGACGTTCCCATGCTTGAATTTCAGACTACCTCTCAGGCATCAACCCTTTGCACACGGAGCTATTTTAACTCGAAAACTAAACATTTCTTCTCGTACAGTACTGAAATATTTAGTAACTGATTAGTAGACTGCGGATGTTCAAGCAATTTACAATTTTTATAGACAAAATTTAAGAGAGTGGCACAAAATAAAATCCAATTTTTAATGGAAGCAGCTTTTCTACATCCAAAGATATTTTCAATAATTGTACAGTAATTTTTAATGGCTCTTAGTGCAAATTGCTAAAATTGTTAGATTTTCGTACATCCTCTATATGTTAAAATATAAAATGTTTCGTCGTTACTAATGAAATGTGCAACATTTTGGAAATCGTGAAACGAATCAGTGTTAGAGCTTCGACCTGAAGAAAAACAGAACGGAGAACAAAAGTGAATAAAACCACCAGGATTAGAGGGCTCTCGAACCCCGTCGCAGGTAGAAACACGATTCAAGTTAAAGGCGAAGAATCCGAGCGAAGGAAGAAAAAAGTTTCTTACAAAGTCGAACGGATGCCAGGCGTACCTGCGTAACGAGAGTATCGTGCGTGTTTGAAAGCACGGCAATTACGGGGCTGGCTCCTCTCACGGAGAGCACGCGAGCCTCGAGCAGGACCATAGGAACAAGGTAAAGCGACTTAATAACCGCGCGCAAACGTACGATTTCAACAACAAACACTTTCCGCGTACCTCGTCCAGCAACGTTTCGAAAACGAGATACGACTCAATCTATAATAGGCGAAATTAACATTTAGTTGCACAACCGGCGAGGCTCGGACACGCGTGAGGGAATTCTACGAAACACCGTTCGACTACTATTCTTCGAGCAAAGCACATCGTTTTTGTAGGAAACTGCAGTTAAACATATTTATCCACGTGGTAATCTTAACACTTTAGTGGCCGGTAATTTTCTTGTGGTCTTTCCAAGAGCAAACATCAACAGTTGAGAATTTCTCAGTAAATTGGTTGATAGTAAAATGCATATTTGCAAGCAACAGTGCAACCCGCTTATTTTACATACCACTTAGAATATTATGAAGTGGAAAATATACGTTAATATTTGAAAAGTTGAGGTGATCTTCAGTTGTTATGAAAATAAAACTTTTAATTTAATTGTATCTCCAACTATTCATAGTGTTGCACTTGGAACGCTACTGATCGGAAAGTGATCTGAAAGATCTAATACTTCGAATTTCGATGTTTCAAGGGATTCTTATTAGTTGAAATTCGTAAAATTGAATGTTGGCCGCAAAGAGCAAGCTCCTGGACGTAGGAGCGAAATCGTAAGAGTCCAAGAGGCGAAGAAGAGAAAATAAGAGGCATCAATGGAAGTTCGATTGTGGTGGGGCGCAGACGGGTGGGTAGAGGGGCCCACGGGGGTGTAACAGTCCATTATTTGTTTTAGATATTAATGTTCCCGGTGGACGATCAATAATTTACCTTGGACGTAATCGCACGGTGTGCATCCTCTATCTCTAGCGCAGAACCCGTTGAAAGAGAGACTGTAGGGATGAAGGAGGACGCAGCGAGCCGGGAGAAAGGAGACCCGTGTAAACAATAAATCACGATAAATACGTTTGCCCGGACCATTATAAAAGCCGGGGCCCGGGGTGGGGGGAGGAATCGACGCGATCAGGAGTTGGGTGGGGGGGAGGCTGCGAGGGGGCCAGCGAGAGTTCACCGATATGTTCGTGAAGACGCAGTCCCTGGCCTGGGGCCACTCCCGACCCAGCCTTCCTCCACGGCCGCGCATTACGATCGCTTAAGTCTCGGCTCGACTATCGAGTGATCCATCGCCTACGAATTCGACGAAGCCTCCCGCCTACCCTCGGGACATCCTCGACTAATGAGCGTGTCTCGATCGTGAACCGACTAGTCCCTTGCTCGCCATCTCTCTTTCCTTCTCTTCCTTTCACCTTCTCCCTTTCTATTCCTCTGCCGCATCTCCTTCCTCTTTTCTCCCTTTTTATCACCGTTCATCTTTCTCGCTGCTCCGTTTCTACGCTCGCTCACAATCATCCTTTCCATGCACACGGTCCCAGCTGTGTTCACCGTTTCTGCTTAAAAAGGATTCCAATTAAGAGGCCGAATGAGCTCGTGCTCCTATTCACAGCCTACCCGGGATGAATCGGAGACGACAGGTGGACACGACGGAATTCAACGAGCTAGAATTTCGGACCTGGTCCCAGATCGGGTGAACGGCTCAGAGAATCGTTGGATCTTCTCTTGGATCAGGCTGATCGTGTTTCCAGTCAATTTGGAAAACCTGCCTTCTCTTTTGGGACCTGAGTTTTATCGTTTAAATAAACGATCTGAAGTCGTAATTCAACAAATGTAGAATGGCGTTGCCACGATCGAGGGAATCGGTGAAAAGCAGCGTACATCTCTGTCCGCTGGCATCAGGAATGATAATGAGCGTCGATCGACGGAGGAGAGAAGACGGGACAGTGGAGCTTCCCAAAAATAGTTCCAATCGTATAGTCCACTATTTAAAAAATTATCGTTTTTTTTTTAAGAGCGTCCACATATTAACCAGAGTCACTGTACGTGGCGCGGAATTCACGAGCGATGACGATTCCTGGTTCATCTGTCTCCGTTGAATCGTGAATCGGCGCATAAACAGGATGCCTATGGTAGACGTGCGATAGTTACTAGATGGGAAAGCGTGGTAGTTCGAGTGCATTCCTGAGGAGAGCTGTCTGTTCACCTATGCCACCGATGTGTGGTTAGTACGTGGCGAAGCCGATGGAAGACGATGTTAAAGAGAGACGGAGAAGTGGTTAGGTGGATACCGGGCCCCGCGGGGGGCTCATAATTGCCGACCCTGAAGATCGGCCGACCCCATGGGGGCCCTTCCCTGTTTGTTTTATTCCCTAGTTATACAAACGCGAGATCTACGACCGATATATGATAATCGGGCCTCTGGTACTTCCAGGCCTTCTCTCTCGGTTCTCGTCCCTTATCTCGGCACCTCTCTTTCCTTTTTCACTCAGGATGACCACCTCCGCGAAACGTGATCACATTATGGTCGCTGATAGACAAGGACACGTCCAAACCAATTCGGAGAGCCGACCGTGCCGTGGGGTCACTGTCGTGAAACCTTTCGTCACGTTTTACGAGTCGCATTTATTCAGATTCCCCGCTAAACGAGCTCGTTAACGGCAGCCGAAATAACATTCCGGCACTTGTAACAACTTTTAGAACGTTTTCTGAAAATTTTATTATTATTGGACGTGAAACAGAAATTTTTAAAAAACATTTTAAAAGTTGTTTTCTACAGATAGAAAGATAGAAATTTCAGAATTGCGGAACAAGTAGAGAGCGGATTTTTATGCGAAACAGAAATTTATTTTCCTTCTAACTTTGTTTAACAGGTTGAGAATTATATAACAGCATTTTTTTAATACTTCTAACGTGTTTACTGTTTCAAATTGCACCTACTCATTTTTCTCATAAATGCATAAAATCCGCTGTCTACTAACGAGGCAAGCTGCTGCTCTCAGTATCATATTATTTAATCGCGCAATTTACCAAAATTGTTTATGGCCTCCCTCGGAGACCTATTTCGCAAAAATCGGCTCTCTCGCCACCAGCAATTTGTTGACGCGTGATCCTGTATTTCAGCGCACGGCGACATTATCTACAGAACCACCATATTTCAAGGAGATAGTTTCGCGAACGCAACAAGTTGCTCCAAATGCATGTAATAGACGGTATCTGAACGCGGAGGAACTGACATAGTGATTAATTATTAAGATTGCGTATGACGCGTGATAAATGCGCGGAGGGAAATGCAGCAGGCCACGTAAAGGCCGGTTCAAGTTCTAAATTCTCTTTCACAATTCCATAAAAAAAAACATTCGCGCTCGTAAGCGCAGCTTTCGATTGTGCAACAAATCTTTAGAACCACAAAATACGTATTCGTCAAAATCCAAAAAAAAACAACCTGTACCGAAACACTTCCCTTTGGACGTGGTTCTTTAACTCCGGTTAGGCTAATTTTATTGACGTGGTTGAGCATGCGGGTGACACGTGTCAGCCAATTAGGCGATACCATTTTTATGGTTGGAAATAGCAACGTAACGCGGTAATATTTCTCTCACGCGTCCCGTTCTTTCCCAGTTAAGAATGCATAAATAATCAACATCAACCATTCACCAGCGTGTCACCAGCACGTCGAAGACGGGTTTAAAATTTGAGTATCTGTGACTCACCTCAGCGTCGATCTTCTTGAACTCCGGGTCGTCCTCGTCTACCTCGAAGTAAAGTTCCGTGGACGTGACGGAGATAATTCCGGGAGCCACGATACCTGGCGCGATCAATTTTCCTTTCGTGCTGATGTTCACCGGGCCTGACAGAACACGACCTCGTTGTAGCTTAAGTATATCAGTGTTCGAACGGTAAGGCATGCTAGCAACGCGGTCACGCTTCGTTTGGTAACGAAACGAAGAGAAATGAAATGGAAACGAAACGAAACGAAACGAAACGAAACGAAACGTAGTAGAGAATATCCAACCTGTCAAGTCGTTGTCGAGGTCCCTGTCATCCGACAACAACTCGCTGTCGTCCATGAGATCCGCCGACTGCAATTGCTGCTGATGTGCACGCGAGGCTGCGAGATGCGCGTGAAACTCTTCACGCGCCTGGAGGATCGCATCCTCGGGTGCACCATGCTCGAGGGCCGCTTTCAGTGTAGCTTCGGGATGGCTCGAGCCTAGTGGATTGTGCACGAAACGCTTGCGTCTACGTGCATCATCCTCCCAAGCATCTAGCTTCCAGTATTCGGCCAGTCTGCGGTGCACAGAGACGTCGTGAGCATTCGCGTTCGATTAACATTAGACTAACCCTTCCAATCCGCTCCTCGTGTTAATTTCACACAGTTTTCCACTTACGGAGAACCGATTCGATAGGCGAAATGAAGGACGGTCGAGGGTTAATTAGCATTGGATCAAAACGTTGGCGACGATAGCTTACTTTGCAGCCATTGGATCCATGTATCCCCAAGCGCCATGTTTGTTGGACAGGATATTCCGGACCTTCTCGAGGAGCCTGCTGGCAATCACATTGTCCCGCCTACGAGCGGCGGTGATCAGATGATCGCACATTCGCTCCTCTTCCCGCCGGTCGAGTAACGTTTGCGCGCACTGTGACTGAGAGAAAGAAGTTTCACGATAATTACCCGTTGGAACGTCTCGGGGTAAAGCCCGAACTCGCAACAACCGAACTAATTGGCCGCGGTGGCTGTAAACGAAAAACGTCACGTACCTCGAAGTCGGCGTGCTTCAGCACATCGTCGGCTCGCATCCGATTCAGGATAAATTCAGCCTCGTTGGCCACTCTGACTATATGATCCTTCATCGCGTGAGACAGCAACCTGCGCGCAAACATAAACGCAAACATTTTACGATAGGAACAGGAATGTTTCCGCCGGGTTTCTCTCGGCTTTCAGCACGCCCTATAACTCTGTCGTTCTAACGATGATCATAATGAGCCTCCTTACCTTCCCTCGTTAATGAGCTCGATGAACGCGAGGCCCGCGTGTTTCTGCAAGGAGTTCTGCCATTCTTGGGAACAAAGTAGCATCACCAGCTCGACGACCGAGTTGCTGTTCTTGAAGGTGGTCAGGCCTAGCAATCAAGAGCCGAAGAGAATCGTTAAAAGCTCCGGAGAGCGTGTAACGGGTGCCCGGCCGAAGGTCGCCAGACGAGCGAAAAAAGGATCGGTTGTTTAGGATCTGTTGTAAAATATACGGGGACAACGGCGTGGCTAGCAAGGGACAGGGTTCGCGCGTGATTTATAAACAACGCTACGAATGGATCGCTTCTTCCTCGGAGGAGGACCACGTTGGAAATAAAACTGAAAATAAAGCGCATCGATACGTGTGCCACGACCGTCATCCGCGACGTTCCACGAATATAAAATGTCCGCGAAGTGGCGCGGACGGGTCGCGCCGCGGGAATACAAATGCCCAGTCGATTATCCGGAATACGCGTTCCATCTTCCTAAAGCGAAACTATAAACCGTCTAATTTGAATACCGTCGCGTCGCTCTCGGGACGGGTCCCACGAAAGTGACGAAAATCACGGGCGCGTACCTTTCCGCGTTCAGGAATCCCTGGAATTTTATTTATCGCTCGGACATATCTAAACTGCGCGACCGAACCTCATATACGTCTTCTTTTTATTGGTTTTATTTCCCTATCTGCTCCAAAAACGCTGTTTAACCCTTTGCACTAGGAGCTGCTCTAATTCGAAAATATTTCATACGACTTCCTTAATTTGATCGATCTAGAATCGATATAATACCTCGGACAATATACTTTCAGTGGTTTATTAACACGTTTCGTGCCACGTTAACATAGTTATTTAATGTGCTAAAAATATATATTTTATAACAAGTTTAAGACTGTAGAATATATTTCCACGTAATTATGTTGTAATAAATCTCATATGAGATTTTCTATAATAAAAAAAAAATATATTTCCACCAGAAGAAGGTGGCATCATAAAAAGCGCAGTCTAGAACAGAGCACTTAAGTTTGTGCGATTGTCGAGCAGAAACTGCTCGGCACGGAACGTGTTAAAATATTAACACATTACCGACCGGTAATTATTGCATATTTTTGAAAAATGTATGGTACATGGCTAAATTTTCATTTAGCATTTAGTATGAACTAACTAAGTCACCCTCAATAACGTTGTCTAATAGTTTCATTTAAGATTGCAATGTCAAAGAAAATTTCTATGCGTTTTTTTGGTACAGCAGAATTATTGAAAATCCTATTAATAGGCTTCCGGTCGGTAAAGTGTTAAGTACGTTTAGCCATTTATCGAATACGAATCGCGAGGAGCAAGGTGATTATGAAAATCGTCAGGGTACCAATTGATCGAGCAGAAGGTGCGTACCTTTGCCCTCCATCAGTAGCTCCTGGCCATGGGAGCCGACCAGCGTTTTCGAGAGGAACGGTGCGAAATCGACCATGATCTCGCGCAGAAGAGGGCAAACCGAGCCCAGTGCCATTTCAAGCTTCTGTGTGAGGGATGCCTCGCGCGATGGCGTCGGCACCGGTAAGTGATCGACCAACCCTTTGATCGGAAGTTCGTCAGGTCGAGGGGAAGGGGAAGTCACCACCAATCTGTCTGGAACGCGAACCACCGAGATCTCTGCCGATGGTTTCTCGCCGCGTTCCGCGTTGCCCAGCATCTCTTGCTCCAGGACATTGCCCTCGCTGTCTTGGATGTCTCCTGCAGATCGAATTATGCGAACCAGCTCGTTGATCAGCTGTTCGGATCAGGGCGATGCGAACGAAAGTCTTACCGCGAGTATGCGCGATGTTATGAATGTTCCGGGGGTCTTCTCTCTGATTGGTGATCGGGATCGTGTCCCCGTCTTCGTTCAGGTTCACATCGGTCCAAGCCTCCTCGGAGGAGTTATGTTTGTTCTCATTGTCGGTGGTAACGTCGGACGGACTGGCATCCGCGGTGATGTTGCTACGGTGCACGGTCTCCTCGCTGGAGTCGTTGCTCTGGGAGAAATTCGTACAAAAGGAGAACTAATTAAAGCGTTTTATACACTGGTCAATCGCTCGGCGGATGTGCGTAGACACCGATCTGGAAAATGATTGTATAATCGGGGAACGTTGGGGGCCGGTGCTAGTGCGATACTTTTTCCGCGTAGGGTGGAGAAAAGTACGAAGATGAGAAAAGATATATGGAAAAACGGTGTCGAACAAAGTTACTTTCTCTGAAAATACTCTGGAACAAAACTACGTCTACTCGACTACGGTACTGGATACTTCTAACGAAAGCCTAGCTTTCGTTCCAACAACAATCTATAATCATAAAGGTGTCTATTATAACAGTCTTAGGAACGTTCTATGGGAATATCGGACGGTACACTCTGCGATTAAGTCTCGCGTGCTATGCGTTCACTTTACGTCATGCAATTAAAGAACATCGCTATAATACGCAATCGTCTAGCACGAGTAAATAGGAAATAAAAGCGGCGTTATCGCTTGCATAGTTTACGTTTATGCCCATGAACGCCGTATAGAAAGTAAACGAACTGTTTCTCATTGTACCGTTTGTAAACGATTTTGATTGCGTACCCGTCGAGTGGGCATTCCCGTTGCGTTCCTTCTCGATCTCGGGTCAGAGAACGTGCGAACGGTTAGCAAATTGTTTTCGAACGCTCCCAAAACGTGGACAGTCAACGATTGGAGAGACATCGACACGTGGAGACAACGGAGAAATGTTGACACGGAGATAGAAGGGTGATGGAGGTAGAGGAGAGGGTTGGAGAAGGGGATATTGCTGTTTAGAGATTCTTTTCACCGGGTCCGTACGCAAGTCAAATTTTACCTGGATAGTTCGTGGCAGTGGTTCGGGCCTTGTCGTAGAGCCAAGCGTTGGTTCTGACGAGGTGTAATCCTCGAGAATTGTCCGTGGCCGAGGTACACCACTGTGACCTCCCTTCAGAACCAGTAGTTAGTACGCATAGCAATGCAAGCAAAGGAAGTTAACGATCAGAAAAGAAATTCGAAAGTAAAGGATATCGCATGCTCGAAACTATCGGAGATCGAGGTCAGCTATCTCTCGGGAAACTCAAATTGTTACATCAATCGTATCGAGCTTACTTTTCGGATAGTCGACGCGTTTACTCTCGATTTCAAAGTCTATACTAAATAGTAATAAACGACGGACCATTAATTTGCAGGCTGGCCAACTGGAGCAAGCCACTGATACGAAACGGTAAAAGATAAACACATATTTAAAGAATTTTTAAAAATTGACTAGTTCAAAGATGTTTTCTTATCTTTCATGGTTTCGAAGCGGTAGTTTGTCATAACCGCGTTGGACAGTCTGCAACAATTACATTAAAACTGTTGTTCTGGACTATACAAGTGCAGAAGAACACTAGGTGTACACTACATGCTGGATGTAGCAAAGACTGTAATATACTGGTAATTGTTTAAACATTACTGAAGGGTTTTCTAAATATCCGAACTATAATATATACTACTTCTAAAAGAACGTTTCAACGGGGACTGGATCGAATGATTTTGCACGTTGTAATTTGATTGGGAACGTTATCTTTCGTATTGTTTAGTACTCACGACGCATGCAGTCTGTTCGTTATTTATACCGACAGTTTAAAGTAGATTCTGAGTTTCGAATGACTACAGAAGAGGAATCAAAAGTAGTATGTTAGATTAATAAAAGAATGCAAAGCGTACCGTGTTTGCGAGAGGTGTTCAATTTTTATTATGACCGTAGTTCGTGCGTGTTAGAAAAGTGCAGTAGGTATCGAAAGAGAATTGTATAGGTACAACAGAACGTGTAGGGTGAGTGTTCGAAGTAAGGCCGTTCGAATAATTTCTCTGTTCTTTTATCGAGAAATGAGAAGGCTTATCTCGCACCCTTGCAATCTTTGAAACGAGACTACCCCCTTAACCCCTTATTATACTTTAACCAGTTACACTCGTCGTGAAGATTCGAACCAAAGTATTCAAATGAAATAAAACTTGATTTGTTTGTAATAAATATTTAGGTTGAATATTTTTTTTCTACGACGTTTTTAGGGATAAAGACCTTTTAATCGCTGCAACTGTAAAGAGAATGATACGGCAAGGGGCTAAAAGTTGAATTATCGCTTCGAACGACTCACCCCGTAAAGACCATGACTGCGAGACAATAATGAAACTCTTTCAATAGTAATTTCGACAACGCTCCAATGATATAAACTACGTACAATTATAAGCTGAAAGATTTGTATATCGAATGAAACGGGATCACATTCGTTCTCATAGGGAAGAGCATGCAGTCTGAAGTGAGATCGTCAAGAAGAGATTTCGTCCGTATGGACACGAGGATTACGAGTTCTTAGATCTTCGTTGAGTACACGGAAGTGATACTGAGCATAGATTCAGAAGAGAGTTTTACCTGAGCTATATCGGATCAATAAATCCCGATGTACGCACGTCTTTCGTGCGGGTAGAACGTTTTATATATATATATATATATATATTTTGATCGTATATTTTGATCTTATCGAACAGGTGTACGGTCTAGGATTGGCTTTAAGGGTCCTCTTTGGTCACTTACCTTGGTGGATGGCGGTCCGGACGATGTAACGTCGTGATCCGCCAGGATCGACGAATTGTTCTCGTCGACGATTATTACTTCGTATTCGCCGTCGTCTTGAGAACCAGCTTGGCTCATAATACCGCCGCTTCCTGGGAACACATTTTGACAGTGTGACAGTATGCAACTATCCGCCGTTGTCGGGCCATATAATCATTTTCTTGCAAAGCACATGACATGAACGCTGATGCGATCGACGGATTGCATTCGTGTGGGAAAAATCTACTGAATAGTTCTATCACCTTCGCGTGAGCAAATCTGCAGATCTCTTTCCGTGTTTAAACATTCGAGAAAGTGGAAATTGTCACGCATAGATTGTCCAAAGTAATTATGCACTCGGTTGCTCACGCGAGGTTTAACTATCGTTTTCGAACTTTTAAAGGCTGTCTTGGTAGTTCAAGATTTTTGTACCTTATTTCTAGAGCTCGAGGAGCTAGACGTCGATCGCATCGCATAGGAAAGGAGGTCAATTATAGTGCAGGAATCTCAAACGGATGGGACAAACGAAGCGCAATTAGGTGTGTAGTTCAAGCATTCAAAACTGCTTAACGATTTGAAGCTCAGGGAAACGGTTCCGTTTCTTTCTATTTTCTACGTAATTGATTATTATTTTTATTCAATGAAATAGCTACTCGAATGCGAGATAAATATTTGCTACACCTTTGTTTATGCTCGGAACACTAAATCTCAATTTTTAAGATTGTAAATATTGTATGCGAGTAATTGAAAGTTAAGAATGATTAATAAGAACAGTTTCCCATTACTTCGGACAGATCTCTCAAATAAAATATGATCACTACAGCGAACATAATAAACGGTAGATCGATTCGTTTGAAAACGTAATCATATAATTGACAATATCTAACGTTACGAAAGTTATGGACTAACAGCAACGGAGTTCAGGTTTCACGAAAGTCAGGGTTCTTTCATAAATCTATCAAGTGTTCAGTAAGAGAGTTATGACTACAGTATACGTCTTTTCTTCATTAAGTCCTGCGTTTAGTGTTAGAAAGAAAACTTAATGGCATAAAGTACAGCTGCGTTCTAACGAACATGCAGACATGTTGATTTGCTGGCAAATGGTATGCAAGTAGTGCGCCTCTTTCCATACGTGGAGTTTGTGTGCAAGTGTTTTATGCGTTTCAAGCGTTTCAGATAACGGTCGATTAGTATATCTTAACGATGATGTTGCATGAATAAGTTCTGTAAACCGAAGTTTTACGATCGAACCGTCTGTTCGATTTGTACGTCTTGAAAAAAAAACAGAACTTTCCTTTCCAGGCTGAAAATTTCGAAATCGACTCGTTCAAGGAACTAAAAATTCTGTATAGAAATGAACTAACAACGAAAACAGTTCCATTCCTGCAAAACAAAAACAAAACGACAATTCTGTGCACGCGCGCGCGCGTGTGTATGTGTGTGTAATGTACATGCACGTGCATGTGTCTGTGCGTGTCGAACAAATCTGGAAGCCCCTCTCAGACGAAACACTTGATTTAGAATCAGATATTTATACCGAGGTATAGAAATGAGGTATTGAAGGCCACTCAGCCTGGATAATTATCTGTTTAGTTACACAACTGGGAATCTTAAAATACAAATTGCCTGCATTGATTGCAAGAAGTATAGTAGAAACTAAATTGAATGTTATGTCTTCCGTTAAGATAATTTTTGTTTCGTAAAAAACCCCATCTTTGCATTATCGTAAATTAGAAGGCGCAGAAACTGGAAACGAGAATTACCCCCTTAATAATTTCAATATGGGAGAAATCATATAGTGACGTCTTCAATTTCTTAAATTCTGCGTAAAGATCCTACAACTGCGTAAAGATCCGCAGCCTACTGATCAGAATCTTTGAAACGCAATTGTTGATCAGTGTGTCGTCTGAGAACGGCTCTCTTCAGCAGTGAACAGCGACATGCGTACAAAAATACACCGGCATGTCAATAACCACACAGAAACGAACAACTGAAAGAGAATGGAAACGTAAGATCGAGTAACAGAAAAACGCAGAGTTGTCTGAACAGCGAAAGAGAGATAGAGATAGTCTTGTTCGCCGGCAGATGGACGAACGGCAGGTAAACCAAAAAGAAAAGAAATTGTTTTGAGCAGGCGAAATAAACGAAGAACTCGAGCATTCTGTGGAACAACGTTCGGGCAATCGAGTTACCTTGCAGACCGACACCGGAGTTTCTATGACAGAGATTTCGGGGCTGATCGATATGCTTTTGAAGCGTATGGTGGTGATTGTTGTTATTGTGATGATGGTAATGATGATGACGATGATAGTTATGGTTATTCGGATGATGGTTATAATGATTACTGTGGTGATTCGGGAGATAATAGTTGGAGGGGGGCTGGCGGTTAGAGTGCCTGGCAGCCGGTAGCGGGTGCTGGTGGTGGTGCTGGTTGATGTGGTGGTTGGCATTGACATTGGCATTCGCATTGGCGTTAGGGTGAGATCCCGGGAGGAACTGTGGGTACACGTGGTGAGACCACTGTGGAAACAGGGGCCGCCCTCCTCCACCACCATTCCCATCTGCTGAGGAACCACATTTACCACGTTACCACCGATTCTCGATCGCTAAGCCCTCGTATCTGTCGTGCATTTTCTCTTATCTTCATGTTACGTCGTCAAAAACCGAAATTTAGGCGTCTCGGCCACGCTAAATCGCTCTCAACTTCCCATCACATACCACATTGATAGCTGCGATCAGCCTAGTCGCAGCCTAATTGACTGGAAACGCCTAAACTTCGGCTTCTCGGTTTAGTTTAGCTTCACACACTGGGTTTCACTCTGTCCGATGTGTTACTCGAGTCTTTCTAGAGCCTTAGTAATGCCTTAGTAATTATGTACTAAAGTGCCAGAGTTAGTAGGTATCCTTTTTAGTTGAGATTTAGGAAAGATTAGTCGAAGAAAGATAGAACTGTAATCCACGAAAAGATGGTGAACCGGAGAACTATGATGTTCGATCGTCTGCGTCGTTACACGAATATCGAAAAATTTGGTTCATTCGCTAGAGTGAAACTCAGTAAAGACGATGACGATGGATGATATTATACCTTGCATAACAACTAAGTCACTCTATTATTTCGAATGGACATAAAGTACTAAATTCAGGAGCATCGCATAATTCAAAGATCATACACATTGTTAGAGTACAACATTTAAGTGATTGTTACCGATTAGTTAGTTCTGTAATACCTTGTAATCGACGGAATACTATCTCGAAGTTCTTTCATGTGAGATATTTAGCATTTTGTAATACAAAGTAACAACGGCATAATAAGAACGTATCCGAACGTAAAAGAAAGTGCTAATGCATTCGGCAAACATCAAAACTCTCACTGTCAGATACATAGAAAATAGTTCATACAGTGCAATCGAACATGCGCTCTATTTTGTGTGTTTGTGCTGTTGTTTGAATTTGCAGCTACACAATTAAAGTGCACAGTGTTCCATGTTGGCTACATATTTGCACATACATTTGTGTTACGTATAATACTTTCATTTCCTCCGATTGATCAGCAGAGTTCAGAAACTATTTGACTACGTTCAGAATCAAATTTTACTATGATACTCGAAGAATTGCAGATTTATCAACAATTGAGAAAGCACATGAAACATGCCTGTATATTATAATTTTAGTCATGCCACGGTATCGTGTTACAATTTACGGTCTGCAGTGAATTAATTTCGAATACGATTAATAGACGACACGACAAGATATATCTGACACGTAAGAGTTTTGAAGTAATAACTAGATACGGTTAATATTGCTTTTCTGTTATTCAACAATAACATATTTTGTGTACGGTTTGATAGAGGGTTAACACATATATATGTTCGAAACTCAACATGCATGTTTGAATATCAACATCGATTTAAGTACTCCTCGCATGTCTGATCAACGCATCCTTTCAAAAGCTCCTGTCGCCGACAACTCCCTATTTCTAATTATCATTTCAACAAACGCTATATGGCCATTTATCGCAAATCATCCTGATCGTTTATCTCAAGATACTGTCGACAATGTTAATGTTACGAGATGGTTATTTGTGTCAAATCAAAAAATTGCCTGACAAATGTTCAATAAGTTTCATTAAAGAAATGTTATGTAACTTCTTTGTAGCGATGAATTGTTTGATAGAGGAGCGGTGTTGTATCTTACCTGATGGACTGCTCGGTCTTAGACTAGCACCGTTAGTCTGTATAGTTTGAACTGGACTCGGTGGACGTTGAGATATTGGTGGTTCCAATATATCACGATATTTCGATACCATTAGTACAGAGATGAAGTAAACTATAGCCAGGGACAGAAACTGAGCCTGCTTGGTTTCTTCCTAAAATCACAAAGACGATGCGCTTCTTATAGTTACGAAACATTTAAACCGTTGACATCTAGACATCTAGAAGTCACGTGTACTTACAACATCTCTGTATATCACAGCTCTTAAACGATTCACGTCCATGTCCTGAAGTAATTTCTCAGGGTCTTTAACAGGGCTTAACTGATGGGCCAGATTATCCACAATGTTCTGCGGGACATAAAAATTTCATTTTATTCTGGGATTAAGCGGCTCGCGTCGATGATCGCTGTGAATGCTATTCTTCTATACAAAATGGCTCGGGACAAGTATGCATTGTGTGCAATTTGTCGAATATCGATGACAGTAATACACATTCTATGTAAAATTAAATTTGATCAGATGAAACGTACCTTGGGTGATGTTTGAGCTCCTCGTATAAGAGACTGTATGTGCTGTGATTTATTACTAGTACCAATCTGCCGACCTAACATGCTGTACGATCTGCCACGTTCTTTACACTCTAAGCAGTTTCTAACAGCACATGTACAGACCTATAGAAGCATTTTCATCAGATGAATATAACAAAAATGTAGAGTGTTGAAGATGGTATTTCTATATCACACGTATACAGAAGCCGATAGTATTACAACTATTTAACACACTGCTGGTTTAAGGACTATTTCTATTCGTAAGAATTTACTTGTAGACTACTAAAGTGTCAGGGTTCAGGTTCGGGAACATTTCGATACTCGAAATCTCAAAATCTTGGTACCTTTGCATCTTCGACTTAATTGGGTCCCTTCTGGATTTGCAATCAAATTGTTACTCTTTCATTCTGTTCTCATTTTCAATTGTCATTTATAAGTTTGAACGTCTACTGTTACTATAAAACACAAATGTGTACGTGTATTATATTAACAAAATGGTTTTTCTATTACATTCTCAATCTAGACAGACC
Source organism: Lasioglossum morio (assembly GCA_916610235.2). NCBI lineage: Eukaryota > Metazoa > Arthropoda > Insecta > Hymenoptera > Halictidae > Lasioglossum > Lasioglossum morio. The sequence goes on along the minus strand of OU744334.1, from coordinate 2,530,095 downwards.
TTGTCTTTTGCTAAGGAAGAAATTCCGAACGTAAACGTTTTTTATAATCAAAATAAAAAAATATATAAACATAGAAACAATACTACTATGACAGTATTGGAATTGGTGTTTGTGTTATCTATGACAGATATCATTTGTCGTGAAGTGCAACACGATGAGTCTAATCCAATGTGCATTGCAAACGTTAACGTGACTCTTTTCAACACTGTTTCGCTTCGTTTCCGTAGAAAAGGGTAAAAGTAAACTATCTCTTCGGATTAAAGACAGACAGAGGCTTTATAGTTGTGGTAAGAGTAGTAGTGTGTTTGTTTTAAGAAATTAAATTACTACGTGGACGATAATACAAACCAGTCGTAAACACTGCCTGAGAATACCGCCACTAGACATATTCTTCTCGGCCTCCAGTTCACCGAAATTTAAAGAGCTGGCGAAGATAAGTACATCAGCCATGTTGACTAGTCTTTGCAGAAAAGAAACCGCTACCTCAATTGGCATCCCCTGAGTTGGTTCAATTACATCCAATTCGCTCTATGAATATCCAAGCACGAATTAAAAAAAGGATCTCCGTAAAAACGAACTCTCATCGCCCGGTTACACTCTTCTATGTAAAGTAAAAAGGAATACAGAAAATACCAGATACATACGTTCGGCGAGGTTGCTGATGCTAGAAGTGGCAACAATCCTCCGCAGGCTATTATCAGATTGTCGGCCAGTTGCGAGATCAGGTGAACAGTATTAACAACAAAAATTGCGTTCTCGCTGCTGTTCACAAAGTCCAACACTGATTTCGTCGAGTGACTGAAACACGTTGATTAAACGTCTCAAATTACTTCACTGCGTTCAGTGTACGCTTCTAAGATCCTAATTGGTGCAACGAAACTGGTATCAATGGGCAAAGATCCGGAGTCTACTAACGACACTTGACTTTACGCTTATAAATTTCGTACCTTCTCCAAACTTGAATGTCTGTCTCTAACGAGAAGAGAACATCCGAGAGTAGTCTCTGATGTATGTAGGACCATTTGAACTCTGGTATTCTGAAAGGAGGTCGGGTGGGTCCCGGACTGAACATTGGTCTCGTTGAAGGATTACCTTGTTTGGCTCTTTTTGATTCTGCAACGAAAAAGGAGGACGTGTATGAATATTAATATTAATACGAAGGAGATGGAAAGACGAGATTGAATCGATGTCTTACCAAAATGATTGGGGTCCACTTGCGTGGATGTTGAGGCACTCCTTGGTCGTTTCTGGGGTGACGATGTTTTCCGCAAGGGTACAGGTAAAGAAGGAGGTTCGTTACTGTTTGCGTTCTCATCAGCGGCCGTTTCGGAGGGCACAGCCGGCAGGCTGGATCTGCGATGGGTATCTACGTGATCCGGGGCTACGTCGTTCACTAACGAGCTGTCCCTCGCGACCACGGCAGAATTAACGATTTGAGGCACATCGTCGGGCATATTTTTATTTGCATCACAGACCGTAGATATTGTTGGAATTTGCTGTTTAGGATTTGGCACTTGCGTCACATTATCTACAGAACTTTGTATATCGCTATTACTACAAACACTATCTGTTACCTCTAGCTCGTCAGTTCTCACTGGAATGTCTGACTTATTATCACTTACGTTAGTAGAAATAGTGGACGGCTCCCTTGAATGTTTGTCAGTTACCTTCTCGTCGTCGTTATCATTAATAACAGCACTTTTGTCCTCCGTAACAGAGTCCGCGGCGCATTTCTCACTACTTAACTCGCTAGTCACTACTGATTCCACGTTCGCCTCTTCTACGTCTACCTTCTCCTCGCTGGTTTCCGTACTTTCTATTACGCTAGTTGAGCAATTGGGATTCTTTGAGTTCTCCTCGGTATCGTTCTCGCTGGTCTCATCTTCCACGATCGCATCTTTCTTCGGGCTTTCAGCCTCCTCGTTCGTATCCGCGTTCTCCTCGATCTTCTCTTCATCCGGAATCTTGCTCTTCATGTCACCTATATTCTCTTGGTTCTCCGTGGGTGTTAAGTACGCCTCCGAGGTATCGCTGTCGATGATCTCCCGGTCATTCTCCAATTGTAACTTCTCGATATCCTTGATGGTTAACGGTTCCGGCGTCTCGCTAGCGGACGCTATAGTCTCTGTAGCAACTTCCTCTATCGTGGCGATGGTCTCCGTCGTAGTCTCGTCCGTTGTTTCAGCTTTCTCGGAGACTTCCGCGGTGCTGGATCCAACATCGTCGTTATCCGCCTCTTCCGTCGCGTCAGACTTCTCTTTGACTTCCTCGGTCTCTTCTGGGACCACTTCTGCGTCTTCCTGAACGCTTGGAGCTGTTTCAGACGCACTCGTGTCGTCTTTAGTTGCGGTCTCTTCTTCCGGCTCCTCTTCCTTTTTACTTTCCTCCTCCTTATTTTCTTCTTCTTCTTCGGTTGGTACCGGTTCGGCAACAGGTTCTTCAGGCTTCTGCTCCGATGGCTCCTCCTCGTCCTCCTTCAAAACTTCCTGTACTACCACCGAATCAGGACTGGAATCTTTGACTTTCTGCACTTCGCTGTATAAGTCGCTAGAGCTCTCGATCGATATCACTTCGCTGGTCTCCTGGGTGGTTGGTATGGACACTGCCTCGCTGTTGGCTTCTTCGAGAATCGTCGGGGTGTCTGTGTGTACCTCTCGTGCCGTCGTCGGGGTGTCCGGTTTGTCGCTTAATCTCGAGTCCAAGGATATCACCTCGCTCGATTGCGGAGTGTCCATCGCCTCGCTGTGCGACTTCACGATCGCTGGACTGCCGTCACTTTCCGTATTGTCGATCGAGTTCAGGTCGCAGCTGCAGGACTCTTCCAGTCGGTCGTTCCCTTCTGGCGCGTCGAACTCCTAGAAACAATCGGTAGAGACGTTCTTAGCCTGTACAGGGTTAACGAAAGCATTAAGGTGGTAGACTCGTTTCTCGATAATGCAACGATGGGATTTTTCAAGACCAATCTAGACCGTTGTCTCTCTCCAAATCCTATTTTCACGTTTACATCCCGCACCCTTGCAAAACTGAAAAAATGAGTCCACCTCCTTAATAGCTAGATGGCGGACGAACCTTGTAGTTTCTCTCAATGTGTTGCGCGTCGTGGTTCTGTTGGTTGGCCCAGGGCGATGGCTTGTTGTATCCATTATTCCCTGAATGCTGCTGATCCCAGCCGGAGATAGTGCTGATCGGCCTTTGCTGTCTTAACTCAGGGTCCGTGATGTTATCGGACCTCTGGCGTTCGTAATGTTCGTACATCTGGGCGAACTGAAGCTTGAATTCCTCGTAGGATACCTGAAATTCCGAAAATCCATCCGATACAAGGTATACCAAGGTTGTCGACGTTTCATTTCACACGAGAAAGGCAAAAATTTTTGTTTACCCAAGTTTTGAAACAACTTGTAGCGCTCAGATTATTACCACGTATTTATTATTTTACACCAATTTACCTTTGAATGCACGATGGCCAACGTGTCCACCCACACACGCCATCCACCGTACTCGTGCTTGATCGCGTGATGCAGTAGCATGCGAAACAACGAGTACACCATGTCTGATATCTTCTGCTCCTCCGTGTTCTTCGGATGGATGTAAGCCATGGCAATCAGCCACTCCTGCCACACCGACATCTGCAGCACCGTGCGACGGTTCTCGCGGTTGTTGTTGCAGAGCAACGTCATGTCCGACAGGAATAGCTTCTTCACCTCCAACAGTTGTTCCGTTTGCTTTGATTGTCGTATCAGTGTCGCGACTACTTTTAGTATCACTGAAACGAGATCGAAAATTAGTATATTGAAAATTCTCCAGTGGGGAAGATCATTGCGGTCTTACTTGGGTTCTCTAGACGGGAGTGGGATTCTGGCTCGGGGTGTCTAGCGTAGAGGATCTGCTGGCTAATGTGTTCCGTCATAATCTGAAAGAAACGTTCCGAACATTATTCACCGCGGTTAAACTGTGAACTTGAAGAACAAGAATAATCAACTATCGAATTTTCTCGTAGCTGGTGTCGAAACCGCCGCGCATAAAATATCAGAGATTACGACGGTGCAAATGAGGGAGATGCGACGTCGTTGTAAAACACAATTTTAATGTTGATAATAAAAGGTAGTACCTCGTATAAAACGTTGTAGGTTGGCAATGACAGTGTCTCCTCGTTTAGCAGCAATCGCTCGGCCAGCAACGTGTACAGATTATGCGGGCTCATCACGTCGTACTTTCGCCTGTAACGAGAATGTCTTGTATTTCTGATCAACGCGGGTTTTGGTGTTTGTTTATTTACAAGGTACTTGCTCATACTTGTGTGTACTACGACTGAGGAAGAAACCTAACAACTTAAGAGCCTGCAGTCGTATCAGCTGGCTCTCTGCCGCCAATAACTTGAAGATCGTTCTAACGCCCTGTTTCGCGTCGAAGGCAGGCACCATCGACGATGGATGCTCGGACATTAACGATATAAGCGTTTGCAACACGTCGTGCAAGTTCTCGTCCTGTAGACAAATTTCATAGCCACGTACAAACTCGACCGAATCGATATTATCAACCGTACTCGCAGTTTCTCACAGCAGTCATCCTTTAGATTACCTCGTGTATTGTCGTCAGGTAGTTCAGAATGCTTTGCAGTTCGTCGTCCTTCACTCCGTTCCCGATCATGATCAATTGTTTCAGAAATAACAAAATATAAGAGCGTATTGTCAAAATATCCTTCTGCTGAGGTCGTGGTCCATCTGCGTTTCGTTACAAACGTGTGAGATTGTGCATTAACAAATGATCGTATACAGGGTGAGTCTCGTAAGTTTCCTGCGGGACGAACAGTGCTCTAATATCTTAGTACTTATTCATTTTAAGGGGGTAGACTCTCATTTCCAGGATTGTAAGTATTTTCTAGTAGTCGAAAACGCTAGATAAGGCGTATCCCGCATCCTTGCAATCCTAGAAACGAGTCTATCCCCTTAAGTTACACTTTGTAAATACTTTTTTACGTAGAATTTTATAACTTATTCGAATTTCCATTGAAAAAGGTGACCCCGATATCTCAATAAAAAAGCAAAGTAATAAGAAATAGATTAGAGCACAATATGTCCCCCAGGAAATCATGCAACTTTTGTTGGAAACACTTTTTCTTACAACAAATAACTTACGAGTTATTTCACTCACTCTGTACATAGAAGTACCAGGAAAGTCAAAACGATTGTCACAAAGATATTGATAATTCGTCGATGATGAAGTACCGGCTAACTGAGGAACAAGAGGATTGATTTATTCTCGCGCGGGCTGTAATAAGAGTCTATCGAAGTTCTCGACGAGCGCGGTCCCGCTTGATGTAAGCAAGTCGCTTTGACTGTTTGGTACTCGGTAGCGTGAAAGATCCCCGACAGCAACACTCACCAAGTCCTTTCGGTGTGATGCCACTCTTGGCTCGTGGATTCGCAACCCAGTAATAGTACTTAAGCGTGTGCACCGTTTGTAATACTGTGGAGACTCTCCTCACGTTCGAGTAGATCTGCGTGTCACTGAGAAACTCTGTGGCCAAGTACGAATAAAGCCGGGTTTGCACCGGCGCCGGCGTATATATCCAAAGAGCGGGATTAAAAAGGACGTGATCCAATAGCTGCCATGTTAGGAATGAAAAGTAAAACAACTACATCACCATAGATCTGCCTGTTCTTCGGACACACCAATCTAGCCGACTTTTATCAGTTTTCTAGGCCGTTCTCTCACGGTGTACTTCCGTCACAATATTCTTGTGTACGATTTATCGTTCCGTTTCTCGTCGGAGAACGACACGAGTCGGGTTGCGCCAGTTGCAAGTTTGTGCTTCACACGAGTGAGATTTAATTTCGGGAACGTCAAGTGGAAGAGAGAAAGAGGGACACTCACGGTTGTGCAAGGGTGACAAGGTTTTCGGAGGGACAAGTTTCATGCATTGGGCACAATTTTGAAGTCGACCGTGGTTATGGAACCAATGTCGTATAGACACCATACTCTTCCTTCATTTCATGATGTAGCTGCGAACGAGGGACACGTCCGGACATTGGGCGCATAGATATAAAATAATCATAAATAGCTTCCTCGAAGGCGATAGGCATCCTCGATAGAAGAATGCGAAGCGAAACGTTACAGACTTCAGAAATCGAAGAAATAAACACAACAAGGTAGTGTCGCTTCTCAGCTCTCTCCGAGTTCCCTGTGTTACGAGAGAACTGGGAAACGACACTACCCTTTTGTCTTTGTTTTTATAGGTTTCTTGGATTTCCAGAAATCGAGAAAATAAAGACAACATGGTAGTGTCGTTTCTCAGTTCTCTCGCAACGTAGGGAACTTGGAGAGACTTGTAGCAGCGAAGAGAAAGAGAGAAAGAGACAGACAGAGAAAAGAATATATCTGAGCGTTGCAAAATAATATTCAGAGGTTCTCACGTGGAAGCGGTATAGTGTGAAAGAAAGAAAGAAACGAAACGTTTTGCGTAGCCATATTATGAAATCAGGAAGCCTAAAAGTCGGTAGATTGCATGCGATCCAAAGACTCGTTTAAACATAATTCAGTTCATGAAAGAGTATGTAACCATGCTGAACGGATTTAAACGGTGGGAAAACCAAAGTACACGTACAGACTAGAAATAGCGCGCAAACATTCACAGCGTTTAACTAGCAGATCCTCGCGTTTAAACTACTGCAACGAATATTATAGAGAGGAAACAGAAGGGGAATTATACAAACATACGTCCGCGTTTTGGAAATCTTGCGCTTCATGCTGTCATAAGGGGCGGATTAAGGGGGTGGAAGCGTTTGGAAGCATCGCGGGGATTAAACCATAAATGCGTCGCAATATGTATACGGGGGTTCCGGTTTCTCAGGGTTCTTGCTAGAAGATTCAATTACGTTCTTGCTAGGACATCTTCATGTGTACACAACTACTATCGGGGATACAAACCCTAATCACCTAATTCGGCTTTCTAAGAACACCTCGTTACACCGAGTTTTGTTCTTCTAAATTGTACAATTTCGTAAAGTTGGGATCTATTTTGCAGCTTCGTTAAGAATCGGTTAAGATAATTCATCTAACCTTTGTAGAATTTTCAAAGCTGTGAAAACTTATTCTAGTTATCGTTTGTGTCTGAACCTTCAGTTACTCGCACTCCATTTTCTGCATAACTGTTTACATAGAACTTTACATGACTCCAGCACAAATAAATTTTTATTCAGTGAAATAGCTACTTCTTTATTTATGCTTGAAACACAAATGTTTTGAGATTGCGAGTAAGTCAAAGTTAAAGATGAAGTTATCTTAACAGCGCTGATCGATAAAGTACACAGGGGATTTACGTACGATCTATTGTTAACTAATTCAACAACTGTTGATCCTGTCTCGATCTCATTCTACATTCGTGCAAGCTATAGTTTCTCGACTCGATCTCTGTAAACCTACGTCTATACCACTGACTCCTAAGTTCTATCCGTTGTACGAGTAACGTTAGTTCTAATTAATGTTATAGACCGAACTCATCACTTGATGGATACCTGTTTCAATAATAAGTCGCTGTTTGCGCTGAGGCAGGTGACCAGGTGTTTCGTCAGCTCCAGGAAGGACGCGAGGACCTCCGTCGTCAAATGGTCTCTGCTAGCTCTTTGCAGCATGTAACTAATTACCAAAAATCCTCTGTTTTGTACCATGTGTTGCTGCACAGTCTGCGAGCTTTCCACCAGGTCGCAAATAAACCCCAACAGTTTCGAACTGAAAATTATTGATCGAATAAACAATTTCTTCTGACGTCCAGATAGAAAGAACAAATCATTTCATTTCGAAATTTAGAGAGATTATGGATAAATATAGGACTTGGAAGATTTACCATAACGCTGGATCTCGTTTGACATCGTTCGGTGCTATGCAATCGTAAGGCATATCTAGTTGCGAGAACAAAGGGAATAATACTTGAATGCCGCCAATCGAGTTCAACGTGCTGTGAATGGAATGCGTGATGACAGCTTTGACATCCTACAAAAGGATAGCAGAGAGAAGTTTGATTAGTTCTTTTTGATAACGTTCGTTCGGCGCGCCTGTCTCAAAGCGATATCTATGTATGTGTATACACGATATATATATGTAGATATATTCGTACCTGCAGCATGAGGGCATGCGGTGTATGTACAAAATAGGAGACGTTGCCTTTCGGTGCACTTTGCAGGCATAGTTGAGAGTCCGTTGCCACCGGGTTGTACATGAACACAATTGCGTTGGACAGCTTGCCATCGTAGAGCACCTACAAAGTAATGGTGTTAGCAGTGTTCTCGTAACTCTTTTACAATTATTCCACCGCCGTAAATCATGATTAACCTTTGAAAGCTCGAGCTATACACTGTTCTCATGAATGAGCTCTTTATGCATTCGCAGCAAACAAGTCGAACGGAATTTAACGGTACGTAAGCTCCAACAAACTCAAGCGCATTAAATTACTATGTACAGTGACTACCATTAATATTCGGACGCTCTAAAACACAAACGATAACTTTTTAAATAATGGACTATGCGATTTGAACTTTTTTGGGGAGCTAGAGTAATTAGTTTGCTATAGGATGTGAAAAGAATTTGGTAAATATTTACAACAGGTCCACGTACTCCGATTTTGATGAAATTGAAATATGTCATGCAGCAACACATTCTGAACAACTTTTTCCTTTTCCAATATAGGGGGGACGCTTTTAGTTTCTGAGATATTTCAATTTTTCTGTATTGAATTTTTTGTATTCCAGCACGCTCCGCGGCAACGTAAGCCTGTCCCGGTGCGGCGTTTGTTTACATTATGACGCTGTAGAGATGAGAGACAAACATGGAGGGCGGAAGGAGCCGGCCTGACATCACACACACCCACCCAGTGCTTAACACACACCCAGTGTTTCTAAATGTTAATTTGATAACGGAAACCGGTAATTGTGCATAAAAGGGCCCACCTCAACGATTTTGATAAAATGTGAATATGTTGTAAAACTCAACATTCTACAAAAGATGATGAATTAGTATTAATTGATAAATTTCGAAACTATTCCTGGATTTTCGTATGCGTGGACGGCCGGCCCTCTCCGCCCCCACTGCCGACCTAACCCAACCCAACCCAGAACAACTGCCTCTCCCTCGAAATAATGGTTGGGGCAAGTGAAAAGGGTTCTAAAAAGACCAAATTCTGAATAACATCTACAATGGGAAGATTATGTGAAGAGGATGGGTTGGGTTATGTCGTTAGTGGGGGCGGAGAGGGCCGGCCGTGCGGCCGGCCCGACCACGCATACGGAAATCCAGGAGTAATTTCGAAATTTATTAATTAATACTAATTCATCATCATTTGTAGAATGTTGAGTTTTACATCATATTCAAATTTTATCAAAATCGGTGACGTGGGACCTTTTATGCACAATTACCGGTTTCCGTTATGAAATTAACATTTAGAAACACTGGGTGTGTGTTAAGCATTGGGGGGATGTGCGTGGTGTCAGGCCGGTTCTTTCCGCCCTCCCTGGTTTCTCCCTCATTTCTACAGCGTCAAAACGTAAACAAACGCCGCACCGGGGCGGGCTTACGTTGCCGCGGAGCGTGTAGAAATACGAAAAATTCAATACAGAAAAAATTGAAATATCTCAAAAACTAAAAGCGTCCCCCCTATATTGGAAAAGGAAAAAGTTGTTCAAAATGTCGAAATCTATAACATATTTAAATTTCATCAAAATCGGAGGACGTGGACCTGTTGTAAATATTTACCAAGAATTTTTTTTTAAATTTCAATTGGTTGGAATTATAGAGGAAATACTACCTACGTATCTACGAAACGTGTTTTCTAAATTTCCCATACAAGCCCACAGAAAAAAGTTGCAAAATATAAATTTTAGGATTTTCTCTACAGTTCCGATAACTCGCAAATTTTTTTCAAAAATTCTTTTTCACATTGTCCAATATTAAAAAACTTATCGTCTTTTTAAGTGTCCGAATATTAGGGGGAGTCACTGTATATCGGTAAGTTGCTCCGAATATTTTTCTTGTTTCGTTTGTAGGACATATAGAGCTTTCAAAGTTGATTCGTGGCTCTGGGGAGTAGATGATTGCATGTTAGGTGACAAACGTGCCGTCACACATAAAATATTATATCAAAAGTGTAGTTAGTATAAATAGTCTACGAGGAAATCTTCGGGGAGGCATTCGAAGTCCTGGGACGTAATTCTAAAGTTTGTTTACCCATTCGGCGGTGTCCGTTGCTACGAATAATCGAATGAACCACACGTTAACGCAATCTTCTACGCAATCTTCTACACAATCTATACAAAATACAGTCACACGAAACCTTCAGCTACAGACACAACGAAACCAAAAAGGGGGTTACCTAGCAAAATTCAGCAAAGAAACTGAAACGACAAACGATTACAACAAAGAAGCGTCGGTTGAGCAAAAAATGAAACCTTTGACGAAAAATGAAACGGTTGCATGGACGTGTAACAAATGAAAACAATTCCACAACAAGCAGTCACTCAGTCGTCGAATACAAACTTATGTGCCGCAGCAACGTCCAAAGTAAACTCATTGTACTGGGAAATAGATATTCGTAGTGATGGCCGATTTATCGGGTAATTACCTCTGACGGGCTCGAACGCAGTAACAGAGTGATTAAACAATGTGCAAATCAAATGTAAACGGGAGGAAAAAAAAATAAAAATGCTTACAGTTTGCATACTTTGGTCCACCATGCTCGTGAGCTCCGGCTCATCACTCACCCTTTTGTGATTGTCAGGTAGGTTCAGGTAACACTCGTTGTCAAAACGAAACTGACTCTGCGGCCGGGACAAAAGCAAGCGTCATGATTATTTAACAGGCTCGCGTTTATTCAGGGGAGACCTTTCATTTCAACGTCGAGTTGTCGAGAAATTTGTAAAGCCCTTTAATATTCTAGTTATCTTTTTGCTTCGTGAACCACATGAATATACAGTGGCAGACAAAATTTTTCGAGCCACGGTACTGCAAATATACGCATGTAATTATGTGATAAATAGACTGCGAATGTTTATGCGTTTTCCACTTTTTGTCGACTTTCAAGAAAGTGGAAGGAAATGAAATCATGTTTTCAATGAACGCAGCCTGTGTAGATCCAAAACAACTGAATATTGTAGAAAATTCTGTGGAATTTTATATTCTACATAAAGGGTGGGGCGCCACATTTTACCATCTAGATTTACGTCATTATTATTACGCATAGCAAACAATGTTTCAGACGAAGTTGAATGGTTTTGAGAGGGGCACATTCTGATGGTACATTTTTTTTGTAGGTGGACGTGTAAAGGACATCTGAAGGTCATTAATGTTTTTTTTAAATGGAATCATATATTTTTTATTGCATCAGCTTCTGCTGATGCTCCTTCATATTCTTTACAAAAAATCACAAAATGTGGCGCCCCACCCTGTATGGGTATCATATAAAATGATAAAATTTGATCTTCTGTCATCTTCTCGACATCTCGACGGCGGATCAGGATTTTTTTGAAAGGGTCGTTTGTACCTTATATCCAGGCCCCAGTCTATGCATAGCACATATTTGTTGCGTAGTCAGAGCTTCACTGAACAGATAAATCGCGCTCATTTGTCCACAAAATACGCGCTCCTCGTCCAGTTCCGGTGTGGATCCGATGTAACATTTGTCGAAAGGCTGCGGGAAAGTTTGCAGCGTTAACGCGCGACGTTTCTCCCATGAGAAATGAAAACCGTTGACAAACACGCGGTCCACCAGTTTTCATTTGCCCCGAGGGGATTTAATGACGAAGTACAGACCGTGGCCGACCGAAATGATGGACGCATGAATCAACTTACATCGTTTGTCGAAACGAACCACGCCATCTCTGTACTCGAAGCCAATTGACCGTTCACCAAACATTTAATTTCGCTCTTCGTCCACCTATTATATATGTACACTACGGCGATCATATACCACTGCGAAAATAAATAGATTCGTCAAATAAATGGAACATCGACTGCCGAAGAACCGATCTACAGTCTTCCCTCGCATAGTGTAACTTTCGTCTCTACGGATAGCGTTACTTTCTTCTTATTTTTACTTAGTTCGATGGAAAACGTTTACCAACGGATTGCTGAAATCTTTCTGATTGAAACGAGGCCAGACACGATAGAGTCCTTCCCTATGTTCACTGTGTAGCACTATGCGAGGGAAGACTGTACTTTGTCAAAACGTTCCGCACCTTGCGTGGTTGAAATTCATATTTGACACAATGCTGGAAGCCCTTGCCCTTTACTTTCATCGAGGTGAGGACCAGGCAATTTCCTACGAAATGCGCAGAGTATCCCACTCCCTTGCTAGTTTTAAAACTGGAATAAGAAAGAATATCATTGCGCAGGTTTTTCTCCATTCGAATAGAGTAGCGAACCCGATGTGTACACGGTCTCTGAAATCGATTCCCGTGTTTCCGAAGTTACGAGGCATAATCGGCAACGAAACGTTGCCTTTATCCGGGACAACCGTTCGGCGAGAATCTTTGTTCGATTCTTTTTTGTTTCTGTCCGCGGGAACGGCGATGTATTTTGCAAATGGGAATAACGGTTGTCAACTGTATGGAAATCGAATTGTTTCCGCGTGAAAGAACGTGATTAAATTGGTGTAGGATGCGACGCGCTCCAATAGGAGCTTTTTCGCGTGAACTCCGAACAAAGCTGCATTTAATCAAATCCGATACGTTCGATCGAAGGGATCCGGTGGGACGGGTTTCACGCTATTTTTTTTTTACTTTTATTTTTGGCTCGTCCAGGGAGGTCAGTGGCGTAAGTGTGTAGCGAAATCGCCGACACAGTCGTGTCGCCAACGGCTGTATTAATTGACAGGTTAAGGAGCTTTTAAAAAACTTTGGACATGTTTATTATTTTATATTTGGTACGTAGGTGACTTGGGTTGAATAGGATCTTGCCGATCAGGTTGTAGGCGGCGAGACACGTGTCGGTGATTTCAATGTAACCCGCAACGTAAACGATTCTTTAAGGTAGCACTTGGGACGAGGAGAGTGTTCGACGCGAGGGTGCTCGACGTAAAGAACACTTACCAGTAGAGGTATGGCTTTTCGCGTTCGATATTAACCGAGTTGATGGGGTCCAATCGGAACCACGTTGTGAAGGTGAACCCATTCTCGTGTGGCCACCTCGCGAGCGGCGGCAGGACGATTGCCTGGAAAAGTATGATCAAACGAATGCAGCATACAGGGTGAATCTCGAATCGTGATCAGTACAGATCACTCTGTTAATTAGCACTCCGCTCGAAAATGTTTTTATCAGATTGCAAATACACCTATCCGTTAAAGGATATCGAGGAGAATTCAGTAAGTATCGTAACATGAAAATTTAATAAAAACATTTTCGCTCTGTATATATAGCATTTAATGTTGCAAGAAAATAATATTATACAACGAAGACATGATAATGGAATTCCAGAAGATCTGACATCAAGATAATGATTTAACAAATTATATAAAAGATTCAGGTTGAAATTTCGCAGTTACTACAACGTTCGTGAAAAAATTCTGAAGTTTCGCGCCGCGACGACTCTTCGAATGAAGAGCTCTCAAATAATTTCGAACTATTCGCCAGGGGTAAAGCGCGCTGAAGAATCAATACGTCATCTGATTCGACGGACTAAGTGCAAGTAGAAGTTTCACGAAACAAGGCGAATTCTCTTATCGAAAGTTTGATAGAGTTTAGAATCGACCTGCGCCTTTGACTTGGCCGAGGGACATGATCCAGGTGGGGAGGGATGGAAAAAGCGAACGCAAACTTAGGTAGTTGGAGAGAGAAGGAAAAGAAGAAAAAATTGACTTACCGATCCTTTCCTACCAGGGAAACTGAAAAACACGTCGGGTCCGTTTCGTTGCGGCATTTGGCGTAGAACGTTCAACAGCTTCGCCGAATGCCGTGGCTGTCGTTGATAGAGAAAAAAACATAGCGAACATTACGTGTTTTCATAAAAATTTCTGCTTTAATTTTACACAATCTAACAATGACGTATTTAATAACGGGATTGTTTTAAGTTGAACCATCACGATCCCATTTCTCTCGTTGCTTACCCATTTCCCTTTGACAGCTTTCATGGCTCCGAAAAGAAGCTTTAATTCCTTCACAGTTATGCTGTAACTGGCCAAGACTCCGAGCATGTCTATCAGCAAATCTGTAGATCGTGCAAGAAGCGATTACTATTGTGTAGTGTAAATCGTAGGGGAGAAGAAGTGATAGCGGTAGCACTTCAGCAATAATTATAAAGAAATGGAAATAGAGGATGAAACATTTATTTGTATAATAAACGAGAAATTAGTTGCATGTTTTCAATTTAAGTAGCCAAGCATGATATTGCCCGCTGACCGCGATTACCCTACTCTCCCCTACGTTGTGACGTAGGATTACAATCACGAGATAAGGACTTACCTGCGACAACGGTTTCCGCGCGCGACAGCCGGTGCAACACGTGTTCTATGAGGCTTACGTCTGTACACGCCTGCAAATTCCGCACGCTTTTCCTCAGGATCGCGATGAAGACGCTCCATATTTCGGCCTAGAACAGAAAACGCGACGAACATCAGCTCGCTTGTTCGCGAAAAATTCAGATATTAAAGGGACTATCGGGGTCGCGCGTTCCCCGGAAGACGCGTGTAATTTTTCTGCTTTGTTGGAGACAACCCGGTATCGAGGATTTTTATTAAATTCCACCGTGCGGTTTCATAGATATTTCGACGGAGCACGGGGCTTCTCATTTCTTTCGTTCAAAGAGCAACGCAGGACTTGCGTAAGATCGTCGCAATTTTCGAATTCCTTCGGCAACGATCATCTTTTCAGTTCCGTGTTTTCTAAATGATCCGAATGAACTTCCAAAATGATATACTACAATTAAATTATAATATAAATTGTGTTATATCGATCAAAATATTGAATAATTCTTTGTGGTGATATCAACGCACAGGTTCGATCAAAATAAAGAACAAGCAATCTTGCAATTAATAAATTCTTAACGTTTCGATCCTGATATGGATCATTTTCAAGAGAGAAAATTTTTTTAATGCATCTGAAAAATTAATATCTTTGTAATGTGTAAAACAGATAAAGAATATGGAAGTAAAAAACTACTTTGTCTTACTTGCTTAAACAAAAAGTTACAAGTGAGAATTTTTAGAACGAAACTGACACATTGCCGGTAGAAATTGTACTGACACCGTGTGAAGGTTCAGAAATGAATACAATACATACATAAGACCGACACACTATATTATATTGAGGAAATCAGAGCAAAATGATCAATGCCTACACAAGTCAATACTTGGCGGTAATTTTGAAATTCCAATGGAGACTGTTTCCACAAACCAACCACTTGCAAGCACTATTAATGAATAAAGTACAAAAAAATGACATTCATAATGTTTGTTGGTCCTATGTATGTACTGTATTCATTTCTGAACCTTCACATGGTTTCAGTACAATTTCTACCGGCAATGTCAGTTTCGTTCTAAAAATTCTCACTTGTAACTTTTTGTTTAAGCAAGTAAGAGAAAGTAGTTTTTTACCTCCATATTCTTTATCTGGTTAACACACATTACAAAGATATTAATTTTTCAGATACATTAAAAAAATTTTCTCTCTTGAAAATGATCCATATCAGGATCGAAACGTTGAGAATTTATTAATTGCAAGATTGCTTGTTCTTTATTTTGATCGAACCTGTGCGCTGATGTCACCACAAAGCAGAATTAAATTATAATTATGTTCAAAGATCAGTCATATATGTATTTCTGATAAAACAGTGAAACAGGAATCCCTAAAAATGATACGTCGGTTTAATTTCGAACTGACCCGGTTCCACACAAAGATGAAGTTAGAACATTCGCTGTTTCAACTATCCCGCTCGCGAGGAAATTTAAATAGGAATTTTTCAAATATTTCCCGGCTAAGTAACTTCGTTCGAGTACAATTTCTAAACTTCGCTTAGCCGTGAACTTCGTTCTGGAACACTGTATATTAGGTTTTTCCCAAGGAGCCTGAGTGTCGGGGCTCACCGGCTACCAGCAAATTGTAATTACTTCCCTAATTAGTCGATGCATTAGCGACGGCGCGAACTTGCGACGGACTTGCAGCACACGGTGTAGCTAATAGCGAAACTATTATACCGTCGGCAATAATTATTCGAGCGAATCAAAAGTTGTTCAAGTCTCGTCAGAGGTAGATTGAGAGGAAGAGAGATCGTGGATCGAAAGTGAACCCACAGACGAAGCTCGTGTAATCCGTTGCTAATATGTGGCTGGAGCTAGGAAGTGAAATAATACCAGGAGGGGGAGAGAGAGAGAAAGGAGAGCAAAGAGAAAGCGTATTATCCGAGGGGTATCGCGGAAATCCTGAGAATGCTGACAAAATTCTCTAGCGAGGTATTCGCGTTGGCCCGCACCAAACTTTTCGCGTACGAAAGTTACGGAATCCGGATAACCTAATACAGAGGTTTTTCGCGGATGAATGGTTGTGCCTCGTCGCAAGTTCGAGGGGCGGGCATCGTGATTAAACTTAATCCCTGAAAGGAAATTTTCCGTTGAATATTTGGATCTTGAGACTTCGCAGCGATCCGGGTATGCCTGCCGGTCGCTGTGGAATCAAGTAGACGACGCCGGGATAAATCAGCTCAAAATTCAGTTCCAGTTTCACGCGGATAATTCCATTCCGCGAGATGTGGGTTACGTTCCCCGGGAAATTGGACTTGCTGATCCTCCATGACGCTCCTTCGATTTGCAACAATGCAGAAACTACCTCGATTTCACTGTGACGTCATCGGGTAGCCTCGATCTCCTTAACCCTGCGTTATCCGCTCCGGGAATGCCGAAGCTACATACAGTAAATATTCGATGGACGCAAGGGCCTCGGGGAGATTCGTTTGTATCGTTTGTAGAGAGACACTATTTTTTTGTGCTTCGAAAACCGAGCCGAACGTAAAAGAGAACAGAGGAAACTTGTTTGTTCTTACTTAATTTTAATGAAATTTTACCATCATATTTGTGACATTTTTCCGATGAAAATGATACCAAACAAGGATAGAACCGTGCAGAAAGTTGTTGTAAAAGTAAACCGTCTGAATTTAAAATAAACTAACTGCATAACTGCTAAGCTGCTCGATCTACATTACGCGTTTCACAGATTTGTCAACGCCATAACAGCAGAAATATTCCGTGTACCGATAATGCAAATATTCTCGGTCCGAGAAATGCTGGGAGCGAGATCGAAAGAACCGACCTAAATTCCGATAACGCGTTTCCTAAGCGACGGAACTGGTTCCGCGTGTTGGAGCGTGCGTCGAGTCGCGTCGCGTTGGGTCGATTGAACATTTTAAACGTTGCGTACGGTTAGGTCAATGGATTTATTAATCGAGGGCAAGGAAAATATTCTACGTGAAATGCGCAGACAGCTGAACCAGCTGAATGACGCCCGTCAAACACAGCTGAGTTAGCAGAAGAATAGCACTCTTCGGTGTCGCAATGAGCTTTAAAAGCCGTACAGCGGTGGCAGCTTTTAGCGTGACATCGTTGTTGAAAAGTAGGTGCCGGCCCCGCAAGTGCGTTTTAACGCACATGACGAAATGGACGATGTCGGGCCGCAGAATTCCCACGGGAAACATAGTCGTGCCAAATCGATGCACGGCCTCCCGTTCGATATAGATGGCCGCATAAAACCAGTCAATCACCTTCCCCGCATTATTTCTTTGTAATTCGTCACTGCGCCGTGCACCTCAATATTTACCGGACAGTATATAATAAATCACTGGGCATTTACTTGTCCTCGGCAAAATGATAATTAGAGAATACAAGCTTCCAGCTTGATTTAAAAGAAAAAATCTGAAATCGAGTCTAAAGAATTTTCAGAGAACGATACTCGTCGCGATGTACTTAATCCATGTAAAAGACAGTGTACACAGAAAAGAGTTCTGTCTCGTTACAACACTTTCCCGTCGATTTTAGTTCACTAGGTGTACGACATCTCGTTTCGGTCTGTGTGTTCCAATCTACGTAACGCAACTCTGTCGACGGTCTACGTAATGCCTTGCCATAACGATATCAAGGAAAATAATGCTTTCGTATTATTGTCATGAGAAATCCATTCGACGAATCGATATCGAATGCAATAACGTTTGTTTGCTTCCTATTCTTCCGGCGTCTTTTAATGCTCTCGGACATTCCCTTTTTCTTTCTTTTCTTTGGAAACTCGATGAGAACGCGAGGTACCAGTTCTCGTCCTCGAAACGTGGAATATTAAATCCATTATCAATAACGAGATGAAAACGCGAATAAATAGGGTATAACGAACGTAGAAAACGAGCCCGGCAGTTTAGACCGTACTCTCGGAACAATGTGCCGAACACAGGGAGAGGATCCGCGGTATTGTGCTAAAAATAATTGGAATACGCTCTTTGATCTCGGCATTGTAATCTCGACTCATTTCCGTGCGAATTACGATCGTGAAAAATGATGTTTAGCGTCTTGGAGAACTTCTCCGCGCAGCGGAACGACGACGAGAACATCAAAGGGCTGCATTTATAATTTGTCTATATGGTCGGGTCATTAAAAACTAAGTTACATTTCTCCCGGTACACCCTTGTAAACCGATTACGTCAAACTAGATCGAAATTAATATTTATTTCACTCGATGTCTACGACTGGCAATTTTGGCCGCGCACCTTTGTTTACACGTTTGCACGAGCCACAGGAGAGGGAACGTTAATTAGTTTCCACGCGTACACTCCGAATCATTTAGATCTGGAAAATCCATTGTCCGATAAGTCCACTTTTATATTTCGTCTGCATAGTGCCGGATGCAGGATGAACACAAGTATCGTCGACCTCGCTACACTACAGAATATTTATTGTACTACATTTTACGAAGGATTGCGACGACACCAGTGCAGCCATCATTTGAACAGTGAACGTGGGTTAATGGGAAAGCTTCGGGGCATTCCTCTCAGTTAAAACGATTCGGAAATCCAGGAGAAATCGGATCGTCGAGAACAGCCGTGTGAGCGTTCGCATCCTCGCAAATGGATTCGCCACGAGAGACCGAAGAACCCGTAATGGTAGATAGAATCGCAGCCCGGATCTTCTAAAGCCGGCACATTTTCGGTTTTAACATGGCTGTCACCGAGTCACGTCATCAGGTTACCGTGGACGTTATCAATTATGCTGCTGGCGGAGCGCGCCTCTGTCGTTTGCATATTTAAAAACACCGCGCGCTGAAAAGTTCTTGATTAATCATCCCGGGGTCTGGGAGTCTGATAACACGGCGACGAGACGTCGCATCCGATAATGAAACCACGGAAGTATCGACTGCGAAAGGAAGAGAAACGCGAAACCGAGACATCGGTACAGCTCCCGACGTGATTACAGGGTCCAATCGTTTTTCTTCCTACCGCCCGTCCTGTTTCTGTTAATTATATCGTTATAAAATCAACGAGCCCCACCCGACAGGCTGCGCGGACCTCCGCCCGTAATCAGATTCTCCTCCAACGTCTCGTTCCCGATTCTTTTGCCGATACAGTCCCCGGATAAATTGAATCGCCAATGGCGTCGTTGACATCTTATTTAAATCTCGTTTCCCGGCGATTCCGCTTTCATCGCTTATAATCTGCGACTTCGATATTTCTTTTTCTCCGCGCCGCCTCGATTCAAATACATACAAGGCAGCAACGTCTGCAACGGGAGCCATTCTGCTCCTGATTGTTGATTGCACGCCATTCGACTGCTCGGCTCACTACGCGCCTTGTTTCTCATCGAGGAAAATTCTCCGAGTATTTGGAAAAATGTTGCGCGACATTTTAATGCGATCACCGGAATCGGTTTTCTATTAATTTTCAATCGGCTCTACTAGTGTTGCAATTAGAGAACAATTAATACACGCGTATTTAAATATACGTGAAATAGTTGCAACCTAATGCAATGTGTTCAAGATTCAGAACGGAGTCCAATAAATATGTATGTCATTAATTTCCTTTAATCCGAAATGAAATTCTATTTTGGGTTAGGTAAAATTACGAGAGGACCTTTGTTGTAATTATTCATAACGTACAAAGAATGATAACTAGGTAATTTCTTATCGGCGCACAGGTTCGATCATATGCTACAACAATCTATATAATTTTTATATTAAATGCTTATTCCTCAGTGATATACATCAGAGGTTCACTAAGTTTGAACCAATTTGATGCTAGTATCCTGTTGCAAACAGTTAGCGGATTATTTCTAACTAATGTGATGTCACCCATAAAAGGAAAGGAACGTTTCGTCCTAGACCCGCTAGAGGACTCTTCAGTAAGGCTATCTAGCGGGTCCTGCTTTAGACGTTGGGATGTTGGAAGGCGTTGGCGGAACGTATATATACTAATAATTGACGGATCAAGTACTAGCGAGTTTGTTGTAGCATATGATCGAACCTGTGCGCCGATAAAAAATTACCTAGTTATCAAAACATGGCGATCGATAATTGAATACCTCTGTACAAAGAATGGTTAATTTCTGAAAATACTCAGAACCATCATCAATATTCTAATAATTATACAGATTAAAATGAGGATGCATTAACAGTTACTTAAAATGACATGCACTGAAGTACATATACGTGAACACACGTAGAAAACTACGATCTCCAG
This sequence comes from Lasioglossum morio, assembly GCA_916610235.2. Taxonomy (NCBI): domain Eukaryota; kingdom Metazoa; phylum Arthropoda; class Insecta; order Hymenoptera; family Halictidae; genus Lasioglossum; species Lasioglossum morio. Next base: position 2,509,415 of record OU744334.1, on the reverse strand, counting down.
TTGCAAGCCACTCTGATCAAAGAAATTGTTAGGTTATCGTAAACAAGTACCTACACCGTTTGGCCGAGGGAGCGATTCGACAAGCGCGGGAGCAATTTTCCTTGGTCGCGGCCCGTGTTTCTCGCGGCAATCGATTGATCGCAACAGCCTGGTCGCGGATGAAGTTTGGAAATTCAAATATGATTGGAATGCTGTTAACAGGGTACGATCGTTCACAGTTCGCGTGATAAACGATTAACTTCGAACGGAACACTGAAGCTCGATATCGGCGAATCGTTGAACTCCGTGGTGCGGCATCGCCATAAAGGCTTTACGATATCCTTCCTTTGGAGAGTGTCTGATGTAGTCTGAAAGCCGTGCCCGCGCAGGGTGTATACACGTATAGCGCACTCCAGATTAGAGTCACGAGGGCCCATATCAAAGGGAATACGAGCTGCACGCGTATAAGCGCATGCACAAGAAGAGACCAAGTCCCGTTTGACAGAGTCACGGTGCGGCGCACGTTTCATAGCGAATGCGCCGGCTATAGCTTCCGTAAATTCGCCGAGCCACGAAGCTTTTCTTGCCGCCGACGCTATTAAACTAATCTGGCCCGAAATTCGTTTCTGGAATTACTCGATCCCCAGTCGGGCAAGCCTGTTTTGCGTTCGTCGCGATCGCAGTTGCATTGGTCATGCAAATCCTCGTTAAGATATTCCTACAGTGTGCGGTACGACAGTGCACGCCGGACAATTTCTTGGTTCCCTGAATTTTCAAGTAGAGTTAGCGCAGTTTTTTTCAGCGATTCCGAATTAAATGCTCGACCAGAAGCTGCACTTACAGTTAGTACACGATTTAAATTTTTCTTTCTTGTTTTCCGAGTACTTTTAAACACTGCGCGGAGTAATCCGATGATTACGCGAGATTACGATGTTCCACGGGAATATGAGTATTCGAGTTCCCATGATGGGTGGCCGGGTTAAATACAGCTGCAAAAAATCGTGAAAGCGGAAAGGTGAATAAAGGCGACGGGGTGTACCAGCACATTTCCAGAAACGACTAAACAATTCCGGTTTTATCTCAGGCCATGCGAGTTCGTCGTCGTTCCTTTTAATCAACTTTTTTCGCTTTAATTGACTCGATGTTAGCGACCGTCTCGCGTTCACAGTGCTCGTCTTCGCTGTATACTATAATGCATGAAGAATCTGATATAGCTAACCTGATTTCACGGCGAAACTTTGGTGAATTGTTTCTGACAACGCGGTGCGCGAATGACGAGCGGTAATTTAAGTTGCAGGGATGATTAAACGCGATCTCCACGGCAACAATCGCGGAATTAGGAAGAAGAAAATTGTGTGCGTCGCTGATTGCAATCGAGGAGAGACTTGTTCATGTTGTATAATTTTCGCATGAGTTTGACGTTCATACAACAAACAGCTCTCAAGTGGATTTATGGACGTCGACGGTATTTTTACGCCTGCGAGGATAGCGTTTGTGTTTCCGGTAAAAATAAGATTCCAGTTCGGAACGATATGCATCTTCTTAGCATTGCAGAGTAATGAACACGAGAAGCTCTAGCTGTACAAATGTTTGTGTTGGACGCTTCGGAAAAATAAACAAACGTTTTCGGGACCGTGCTCTGCAGCGCGGTGAGCTGAAAACTTTATTAGAGGAGAATTTTTCCTGCGTCGATGGAAAAGCGTTGCCGAAGCAACTCCTCGGAACCTCTCGCCGTTTTTCCTCCGGACGGAAACGTTCGCAAGAAAGACCGACTCCGTTATAACGTTTTTAAACCTCGACCTTTGAATGTTTTTAATCCTCGGTCCTCTGTATCCTCACGGACTCTTCCTAATTAGCAGTTTCCCGTTATAAAGTCTTACCGAACAATTCAATTACCGTATTCGCGCACGATAGCGTTTCCAGCTTTGTGCATCGACTGATTCGAATTCAGCTTGTAGAGAAATCCAACGCGGTATACAAAACGACCGGTCATACACGGGAAAATATTCAAACGTGGCTTAAAGAGCAGCTTAACGATCATGCTGTATAATTTTCCGCGCATACTCGTTCCGCTGCCGCCGAGCTGAATGCCGCGGCAACAATGGGGCTCGACTATTTTCCGTTTTGTTTCTACTTCGTTCTTTTTGATAATGTAGACAGTAATTATCCCCGCGTGCCTACCTACGAAAACAGCCCTGTTAAAGCAACGTTATCTCGCGCTGTCTCCTTAATTGGGAACTTAATTAAAGGCGATCGTGTAATTATTTTTCGCCCGTTCCTCCGTACACTTCTTCCTTGCGAAAGCCCATTTACGTTGTCCACTACATTCTTACGCTTGTCTGATAGAGATACACAAAAGCCAGGTTCAGTAATCACGGTTTATCTCATCAGTATTGCCAAACAATGTCCAGCTCTCTTTTCAATTTGTCGATACTTCATTTTACTTCACATGTCTTCACATGTCTTAAAAATTCTTCAATTATTGCGTTTTCACTTCTTCCATCAGTTCGCGTTTCGAAAGAACCGCTCCTGTTTGAAATGTTTGTTTTAACTCGCCGCTTTTCCATTAAATCTGTAAATGAAATAGCAAACGAATTCCCAGGGATCGCGTGTATTTCGCAGCGTTTCACGACCGAATAACCGTGAGCGGGGAAATACATACACCGCGGGAACGATAACACGAGAGTGATAGAAATAACTTCGTAAAACCGTGAAATCAGACGAATTCAATTTATTTCCTTCGGGTGATACGCGCACACCGTTCGTCCCATCTCGCCTCTGTGTTTATGGAAATCCCGGGTTAAATCGGGGGTGAGATGGAGCGATATTACCGATCATGGCGAGACTGATGGGCAGAATCAGCTTCGTGGCTTTGTGAGAGGCAAACATTGACAGTGCCCATCGTGCGCCGCATACCATTCCCATTCGCGTTTTCAATATTTGCGTCAGATCGCTATCGCCCCTTTTACACGCATTTTGAGCATCTTGCTCCCGCGATGATCGATGCTGTGACTAATTGCGGGTAAAAAGAGAAATTCCACAATTTTTTTTATCGCCGAAGCCGATTTGGAAAAAATCAATTTTTTAAATTAAGCCACTTAACCTTTCTGTCAATAACCAGTATTCTCTACGATACTCAGTGATGTTACACAGTTTTATGCTTCAATTGTAAATTAATCTGTGATCATCCAAGAATACAAAGGTCTACAATAATTTTGCTACTTGTCAACAGAAATATTAAAAGAATTGAAAAAATATTAAATACGTAATACGTGTTTTCCGAGCGAGATGTTCAAGACAGAAGCTTGGAAAAATCGAACCTTTTTGCACGTTTTTATATAATAGAGTTTCAAAAATGCGTCTCTAATAACGATTTCCCTAGAGTGCTAAATTGACGAAGTTATAACAGAGTAAAGGTAGTTTGAAAGTCCCTCGGAACTGCATTTCCCGAGTTAGCTGCCATGTTTCGCAGTCTTATGGTAAAAAGTTTCAAAGATAGACTGAAAAATGGCGTTCTCCATTAGAATACTTTTAAATCTACCACCTGATTGTTTTTTAATTTTAGAAGCGCTTAAGCAATGTGAATTATAGTGGTGAAATAAAAATGATATTGCCCCGAAACTTTTAGAACCATGTCTCGATTCAAGTTTCATTAAGGTGTTGTAACATTTCACGATGGCTGTAAAGTTGCAATTAAGGTTTCCCATTAACGCAGGCCGAGTATCATTAAACATTCCCGAGTTTTACGACCTCGAGCGGTCAAGAATTCCTCGAAAGTGCATAATTAAGTCGAGGACTCAATTATGAGACTGACCGTATATCAAGCTGTAGAACAAAATGTCTTGAAACTTATTCTAAATGGTAAAAATGGGCTTTTATTTTCCCTTAAGAAAACGAAAAGACTTTTCGAACGACCTAATACAATCTCGAAAGAGGCAAAGTGCCGATCTAGATCGCCCTTAAATCGGGTTCGATATTGGAATTCGCGGGATCTCCGATCTAAACGAGCGGTCACGCGATAAAGGTTCGAGAAATAATTTAATTTGCTTCATACGGTAGCCGTAATTTCCTTTTCTCTCTTACGGAGGGTGGTGGTGGGTTAGCAGAGATTACCGGAGACGCGAGAATTGATTGCGTCTGTCTGAAAAGTTCGCGAAAACGACGAAACCCCTCGGTCGGGGAGAGTCTTCTTTTCGGGCGAACGTAATTGCGAAAGTGGTGAGGAATGGAGCGGTCGTTTCGTAAATGGTAACAATGAAATACCAACCGGTATTAGAGACGTCATAACTTAGCGATAGCGCAGAGGCTTGCGGCATTCTCTCGAACAACCAGGAATTGGCCGAGGCGTGCCGGGCATTCCTGTGCTCGTCCGTGCTGACGAATCCTCCGTATCGTCGCGAGAACTTTGCTCCGGATTCGCGGTCATCGATATTTCTTGACGCGACCTAAAATTGCTGTTGCCCCCAAGACAATTCCCCAATTGCCGGAACCGACCGACCGAAAACAACTATCGTTCTAACCCGAACCTCTGTTTCATCAATGTTTGCTCACTGACACTATTTTACAGTTTAGCCGTTACAAGTTTCATCCTCCAAATTCACCAATTTATTAACTCTGTTATGTATGAAAACTGTGTGTAGATTCATTGTAGCCACATTTTACGATTAATCAATTTTGAAAGTGAAAGTACATATCTACTTATTGAAGCGTGTGTCTAAATAAAGAAATAATGAATTTAAGATATTCTTAATGAGCGAAATTGATTTGCATAAGGTTGAATCTGACTTGTTCGCAGTTCATACATTCCTAAAAAGGAAAAGAGATGTTATTCTCATTGAAATTAATATTTTTGGGTGGTCAAGAAACACGAGGCTAGATAATAATACTGTGCGGAGATCGATCGGGGCAGAATAGCTCTCGCTTTCATTCGACTAAGTCGCAGTACAGCTTTTAGCGTGGGTCTCGAATTTACGGAGATTGGAAATCCAACCGGGAGAAATGAAAACCGTGTAGAGACGTATAGAGGTGTGGGTAGGTGGCGGAGAGGAAAAGCAAGAGAAACGGTGGAGGGGAAAAACGCGATCCGTACGAAAGACTTGAGCACCAGCGATGAGATAGAATCTAAATTGCGTTCTGCTAAGAGGGAAACGACCTCTCCTACCCTGCACCACCGTCATATTTATCTAGCTCCGCAACGGCGTGCCCGTGGGCTTAGGTAAATTCCGCATATCGGTTTAGGTTGTTGCCGGAACGGCGGGGTGGCGAGCTACCAAGGTAATTGAAACGTAGCAGCCCAGTATAACTCTATTTCCCTTGAGCTAGCAGATGCGACCGACACGCCGCGGACTTTGATGATGCATCGACAGGCTCGCAGCGTACCGTAAACCGGCCGAAACCTGGCAGCGCGCTGTAACAGTGGCAAACCTCGTTGCATGCCAGTTACAAGGATATACACTCGAACGATGTCTAGCTAATACGGGTAGTGCGGGTACCGGGAACTTCGGGTTCAAGGAACTGGTTAAAAAATTAGAAAATCGGATACCTTTCGATGACGAACGCAATGATTTAGACCCTCGCACGGCTGTTAAAAAAGCTGGAAACCGTCAGTGTTTCCAGAGAGCTCCCCGGAATAGAAAATTCGCTCACGTACGCGGTTCGCGGTGGAGGCAACGCGTTGGAAAGTTCGAGTGTTCGCGAACTTGTAGCGCTATTAAATTTCAAAGGAAGCGAAGGTTAGACGGTTCTGATGACTAGGATGGTTCCGGTTCCCCGTTCGCGAGTTTCCGCGGGAATTCGACGAAACTCGGTCGATTGCGGCGCGGCGCAACCAGCAACGCAACGGAATGGTTTCTCTCGCGAGCGTGTAACCCGCGCGAACGGAAGCCGGGAGCACAATTACTGTCACGTCAGATGGCAGCGAGATAACTCGAAAGAAAATAGAGGCGCTTCTCTCCCCTTGTCAGCGCCCCCGAGCCCATGTAAAATGAAGACGGCTCAAAAGACAGGGGGTTGAAATGAAGAAAAACTACCGGCTACGAGGAAATGGGATCGTGCTGCGGATTAACGATGCTACTTTCCGAGTGATTGGAACTCGTCAATCAATACCAGAGCTAGCCAGACATCCACTATCAGATTGCGCTCATCATTTGGAGAATCGCTCGTTGTCTGACTCGCGTTGCACGCTCTTCGAGCCCCATAAAGGTATCTCGTTATCCCTCCGAGCTTTTTTATTCTCCTGCGACCTTTTTCTGCGTCGTTTCATCAATTTTCCGTTGTGGCATTGTGTAAGTTTGCACTTTCTTGGTCATAAAGTAAATTTTTATTTTGCTTACACCCACCTTTTGCAACGAAGCAGTTTATTATGGACAAAGGGAGACTGCATTTATTAAAAGACACGTAGACCAAAAATTGGGTCTCTCAGATCTCATTCGTATACAGCTGGAAGTACTCTTCGCCTTGAGTGTTCATCAAATTTACATGAAATATAAAACCCAAAAATATATGAGACACGTATTTCTGTTTTTTTTTTAGAGGAAATCATTCATATTCAGAAGACGGAGGCGGTCCTCGAAGTTGGAGGTGAAGGTAAAAGAATTTGCGTGTTTGAAAATCTATGTTCATCGGAGAGCTCCTTCATCAGGAGCAGAAAAAGAATTCGTTTACTCGGGAAATAATCGAGTCAGGGGCGTAATCAACAGCAGTTGACATCGCGGCGATGTTAATTTAACTTCCCCCGACGGAGGCCATCTCCGAAGAAAGGATGCGGACGCATCAGAATGCAAGCCTCGAATGTAATCTCGGCCGCTCGTAACGTCACCGGCTGGATCGCGAAATTATAACCGAGTCGCTCGAAATCTCGCTTCCCGACTGTTCAACTTTATTCATCTCGTGTGCGAGAGCGAGCATTAATCTTCCCGCGAGTATCGCGCGAACATTGCAATTGTTAATCTCCCAAGTCTCATTGAACTTCTGCTCGCATTGCCTCTGCCGTCGCGCGTGCTACGTTACGCGAACGGTGTTCAACCGACGAATCTCTATTAATTTCTAATTTCCCTCCCTTAGATCGAGTCCTCGGTCTTCGTCGATCGTCAGAAACGAAGCTCCAACATCACACAACTGGGCTAACGCAGTTTAACGTAGAAAATAAAACATGGTAATTCTCTCTTTTATTGAGACACTTTGTTAAAAGGGACTTCCTGCTGAGTTCAGATTGCTTCGACTTCACTGTGCGTCGATGAGTCAGAATTTCCCTCGGCAATCCGCAAAATCGCTGATCCTGCGACACTTCCGATAAATCTCAACATAAAAATAGGATCGGACCCACTGATTACGTAAAGGGATCTCGGGATAATCCACGCAAGCTGAATTGGCTAAATTATGCGGGGGTGGTTTTCGCAGCGCGTCCGAGCTAACAGTATGCCGTTGATTGTGCACCGAGATGTTTGAATTGGAAATGATCTGCTCAAGGACTTAAGGAGATATTCTCGATATAGGAGTGTACGCTAGAATTTTGCTGTTAATCAATTAATTTATACAGTGGGTGTAGAAATAAATTCGTGAATTTTTATGTTCCAATTTCTCCTGAACCGAAAAGTTCTTTTCGGGATTTCCGAGTGATTTAAAAAGACGGAAGGCGTTTGCGTCGGCCGAACCGGATCTGTCGTTACCGCAATAGGTTTGCCAGGATGATAAATGCTTCTTGCACCGAGCCGTTTCTAAGATTCGACAACACGGACAGCGGAACGACAGGTTCGGCTTACAGTTTCGATGGTTTCGTCTTTCCTGACTGTTGCCTCTCGACGCTCGCAGCTTTATTTTCTGGAGATCTTCACGCAGCCTCGTCTATTTCCCGTGACACGTTCGCGAGCGTTACGTGCGCCAAACGTTTCTTACTTTGTTGGGAATGAGAAACTCGTTGGTCAGCAGTTCTACTCTGTCCGAACTGTCGAAGAATGTACTTTCGCAGAATGTCGAAGAACTTGATCGCATAAAATCACTTAAAAAAAAGGCAAACATTTATATATTTCATTTTAAATTTTATAAAGCTCGAACTATAACGTTGAACGTTATTTAAAATTTCTCTCGACGTATACAATTATAGGACGGTCCTCGCTACCCAATGTGTTAATTGGCAATTTTCCTCTAATTTCAAATGAATTACATAGTTTGCTCGGGTACATCTCGCGGCGTCCTTTAACGCGCCATCGTCGGGCAAATAACTGCAGTTAATTGTGGCTCCGTGTAAAACACGATATTGCAATTGTAGAGACGTGCACACAGGATTACAACGAGGACCGAATTACGAGGCATTGAGTGCAGTGGCAATATCTTTCGAACGGAGCCGCGTCATTAGGTTACGTTCGCACGGTAATTAACAATTCCACATGCAATTTCCCGTTCGCGTCAATCTACTCCACCCAGTTTATTATCGAACCTGTGTATCGCGTGCTCCGGCGAGCCTTTTTTCCTCTGTGGCGATTTGAATTATAAACGCGCCCACGCCTGCCCTCGTACAGGATACGCGAAATTATATCGCATCCGATTTAGTAATAATGTAATCGCCTCGCAGATCCTATTCCCCGATTCATGCCATCGTTAAACAATTCAGAGTCACACTGAATTATGAATAGCGCAGCGCACCGATTGCGATTGCCCTTGCGGTTCCATAATCTATGAATCGTTAACCACGGCAAGGGAACGTGCAGTGGAACTCAAGTCTCGCCTGGTATCTGTACAGTCGAAAATGCATTGCAGAATAAAAACCCAAATAATACAAGCAACGTCTATGGAAAAAAGAATATGAACGTCCAAACCGAAATTACACAATCTTGATAAATGAATAACCTTTTTTTTCTTTTTTGAATTGGGGGAAATCCGATTAAGGATATGAATAATAAAAAAATTAAATGAATAACCTAACCTAACCAAAGGTAACCTAACGCAACCTAAAGGTAACCTAAGGGTAACCTGAATCGGTGTACTAAATTTCTTTTGCACACGGGCGACTCGTACCCACGCGGCGGCCGTGCTTGATTTCCACCAACAAGGTTAGCGTGGCGTTTTTAAACTCCTCCAGGGAAATTCTCAGAGAATGTTGAATATTACGTCAGGCTATTTCCAAACGGCGAACAACTTGTCAACGAACAGATTAAGGATATTAACAGGGGCTAACTTTTTTGCGTTCGGGATTAAGCAACTTCTCTAAACCGACGTCATCCTACGGGAGAAGGGACGTCGTTTCAGCGACACTGATGCAATTAACCCCATCGCCATCGAGTTTACACTTTCCCAACGAATTTCTCTGTTGTATGAATTGATACGGCTAGGGACCCGGTCCACTGTGTCGCAACCGAATGTGTCTGTTTAAAATTATGAGAGTTCCTTTCTGCAATTGTTCCTGACGTACTACAAAGAGTATTCAATTTATGGTTCGTTATGTTGGACGAAATGAAAGTTGCGCGCGACGTTTTATTTCCGTGGTATTCGTAAAATAAGCAGAAACATTTTGCGATACGCTTACGGAGCGGTCGGACGAGCTTTTGAGAGCGCCGCGATCGAAAACAATTCCTCCGGTTCGTTTTCCCGCTCGTAAACCGGGATCTCAATCTCTGGAACTGCACACGTGGGTGGGTCCTTTCGATCGACCCGGTAGAACTGGTGCGCGGAATTGCCGCAATCCCATGAATCGGAACGTAGATCACCGTATGCGCGCCACTTTCGACGAGATAGCCCAGCCCCGAAGGTCAAGATACGTAAGAATAAATCCCCCTGATATATGGAGCCGATAACGCCGCGATGAGGTGATGAAGTCGGGGGACCGCGGCTTGGCCAGTCCTGCGTGTGATAGCTTTCCGCTCGATTGCATTCCGATCGAGGCAATCCCACTGGTTCCATTACTGCCGAGAACTTTTCCAGAATATTCCTTTAGATCCAGGTGTCCTCCTCACCGACGATTTCTTGTGCCATCTAATTGAACAAATTCGCGCGTCTAAATGATTTCCGACAAATTCCTACAACGACGCTCCGTTCAACATTTTCTACTTTATTGTGTCGATTTATTTTTACTACTGCCATTGTTCTAGATTCATCAAGATTTTTCTAAGTCACCGGAAACTCATTCAAATTTGTATGCAGACAATTTTAATTATAAAACTAGAGGGGGGTTGTTGCTCGCTCGCTTCGCGAGCTTCGCAGGTGGGGGTGTTGTAGCTCGCTTTACGAGCTCGCGAGAGGGTTAGTGGTACGGATGTTATTTGGTGTGTGACTCTCCACGAGCCACACAAAGAACTTCCCGAATCGTTAGTTGCAGTATATTAGTATCATTATTTTCTACTTTCTACTTTCATGTGCGCGCATCCGGGATATTTTTCGATTATTGTAAGCGGTTACATTAGCAGTAGTTGCATAAATGAAAAAAAAATTTTTTTTTTTTTAAATATGTCTAAATATATATATATATATATATATATATATATATATAGTTACGTTTGCTTCTTCGGAGGACACGCCTCTTGTATAAATTGCAATGTTGAATCAACTCCTTTCGAAAAAAACTAAAAAACTACTTGACCAAAATGGACCAAAATCTAATCAGCTCTAAGTTACAGCGGGGCACATCGATTGCATCATTCATCATTCTGATCGCGTTGTTACTTTTTCAGAAAACGTTAACGAAAAATTTGATCCCATAGAAACGGACATACGCGCACACACACACACACACACACACACACACCGACATTTTGATAAAAATAGTCTCAAACGACTCCAATGACCATGAAACGTGGAGATCTGCTAAAAAATCGATTTTCGATTTTCGGGGTAATTACAGTAACTTCCCTATAAATCGGGAAGTTAATAAACATAGTACCTACTAATTTTTGAATAACACTATGAGAAAAAGTGACCATAATTTTCTCCACCCCCCGATGTGAAACACCATAACTCTGCGACTCTCTTTTATTGCAAAGTGTACAACGTCGTATCGAGCCGGAGTTGTAATTGAAGCATCGGAATACAATATATCAGAAAGCAATCGAAGCGCGATTAATTCCTAGATATTCGCTCAGCAACAGGACGGCTGCGATTTTAAAGGCTTGCTGAATCGGAACGTGCGCACTGATCCAAACAAATCGGATAATCGATGGAACTCCACAAATTAAACAATCTCGGACAATGGGGACAATCTTCTACACTGTTGTGCGTCGTATTACTATTAATTTAAATATTTATGGGTCGTTTCTGCTTCGCGCGTGGCTGACGTGCATGTTTGTGACGCGACGAAATGGCTGCGCGTCCAGCAGTTTCCGAGATATTACACCTTGTAATCTTTCGCATCGTATTAAACCTGTCATTCGTTCAGCGACGCTTACAATTTTGCTCGCGATAAACCGTTCGTGCATGCAACAATTGAATATGTAACGGATTTTACGGAAATAACATTGAATATTCTGTATTTTTCAGTTTATGCGCGAGCTCAAATTCTCTGTACATTTTTGTAAATATGATCCGAAACGATCCGAACAAGTACGTATAATTCAAATTGTGTCATGTTTGGTACCATCTCGATCGAAAAAGTGCCGCGAACATGTAAATCGAAAGTCTGGCGAAAAAATGATTCGAAAGATCTGATTTTAATCAGTTAGCATGGAATTGTTATGGTGGGTCGCGGGTTATGGCAGCGGCCGGCATTCAAACGAAACGGGGCTGGACCCTCTCATTAGTCGCAGGGCAAAACAATAAAATATTTACGAAAATAAGCACGGTGAAGGGGTTCAGTGAATTTTGTAGCGTCTCCGAGACTGTGTGTCTTGCTCATCCGTCAGAATTTCTTTCCTCTCGCCGTTAACAATGCTGTTGGCAAAGGCAAACGGACGCCGCAAACAAAAACCCGAAGAATAAAGGAAAAGGCAATCTCTGGAGAAATAGAAGGGAAAAGTTTCTCATAGTTCCGTCCCCGAGGACGCATCTCACGTAACGGAGAGCAGCTCTTAGGTCATTTGATAATGAATTATTATTCCGGACCGCGCCCCGTCGAGACACAGCCATTATATTAAAGGGCCGACAACATGACGCTCGCAGAGTCTGCGATGTCTGCCGGCCACTCGAGAATAAAATGGTATTAATTAAATCTGACGTTATGTAGAAAATAAAATTCCGTCGGAACGCTGGTACCCCAAAGCCTGGAAAAACAGAAAGCGTTGTAAAAAAAAAATACTGAATATGAAAATTGCTAATGGAAAAGCACAACGCAATAGTAACGATCCACTGAAAGCTCTATGTAATGAAACAGCAACTCTAAACTTTAGCAGGAATTCTTTATTCTTTACTCTATGCTTAAGGATCAGCAGAGTTGATTGAGACGAGATCCAACGTCGACCACGTAATTAATTAAAATGGATTTATTCTTCTTAACCCTTTGTACTCGCGAAGCAATTTTAATTCCGAAATGAAGATATATCTGTCAAGCTAAAGTCATTTTATTCTATGCAATTTTTTTCTCATTATGCACAAGAGATTGAAGCTATTTTTAGAATACAGAAGAATTTATGTGCAAAACTGTTTCAAATAACGATACTCCACCATTCGAGTGCAAAGGGTTAAAGGTGTTCACCTCTAGTCTTCCATGGAACTACAGTCAAGGTTCAACGATCTCCAAACCCGCGAAACTTTGGCCCGTTTCGATTCCTTCAGCGACGATTTCCATAAAATAAGCCTGATCGGAGCAAGAAGTCGAAAACGCGTCGGTTCGAAGAAGGTCGCCTGCGGGAGAAGCAACCTTTATTTGACATTCACCCCCGACCCCGTTCATAAGGTTGCATTTCAATTCGAGAAGAAGGGAGAGAGAAAAAGAGAGGAACACGACGACGGCGAGAGAGAGAGAGCGAAACGCGGCGACAGCCTGCTCGCACGAAATATCCGTCAACGTGCTTCGAATCTCGAGCGGCGTTCAATCTTATTTCGGTTTATCTCCATAAATCCCCGTTAAAATTGAACGTTCGAGGCGCGGGGGCCTAGAAACGATCGCCGCAACGCGCCACGTAAATTTCCATCTTGCCGAAAGTGACGCGAGCCTGGGGAAATCTCGAGAACCAGCCGAGGAGAAGATACCGTAACGGAATATAACCGCGTGGCCCGCTCGCGACTGGTTACTTCTCCGCCTGTTTATGAACAGCTTTTTTCCGATTATAATTTCAAATCGACAACACCGCCAGCTCGAAGACTCGCCGATAAGATTACAATAGTATCGTGGATAGTGACCGTTTTGCAAAATTGTGGATGAAGATTACCATGTCTGGTAGCTTTGAGAACGTTCGGCGAGTAGTATTGGTCGGTTATGGTCGGACGCGGCAGACGATGTCTTTTATCCCTTCGCACTCGAGTGGCGACTCGATCAATTACTAAACGTTTAAGAATCGTATGAGGTATTACATCAATCTTGTTTTTCACATCCATAAAATGAACAACGGAATTGTTCAAGGTAGGAAGAAATGTTTCATTTTCGAGTAAAAATAGACTGGCGATGACAGCAATACACTACCAAATAGATTTTTAAAAACTGACTGTGATACTGTTCCGACCAATTGTGATATTAAGAATAGTAGCACTATTAATGACCCTAAAAGTGATATATTACAAAACTCTGGAAGAAGAGAAGTGAAAATAAACATTTTGTCAGATATAATATTGACACCTAGTCCAAGCAACTGTCAATCTGTTGAAGATATATGGAAGAAACACTTGCATTGGCCAAAGATTGAAGAGAAAAAAAATAGCAAAAAAGTTAAAAACTTAATACCTTTCGCTTTGGTTTCTAGAGAATGGAAAGAATATCATAACGAAAAAGAGAAAAAAAAGACTGAGCAGATTATATTAAAAGAGGAAAGAAAACAATGCAGAAAAAGAAAAGCGGAAGAGAAAAAGAAAGCACGGGTGACATTACCGAAAAAGAAACAGAGAAAAATTCCTAATTCCAGTTCTAAAGAAAGTGATTCTGACAGCGAACATCACGAAACTCAGGAAGACAAAAAACTTCAGAATCCGGAAAATCAAACCCAATACGAAGTAAATGATTTCGTTATTGTGAGATACAACAAGAAATACTTTCCTGGCAAAATAATCGATGAAGAAGACGAAGAGTATGAAGTGACAACAATGGTAGAATGTGAAAAAGGAAAGGTATGGAAATGGCCAGAGATTCCAGATACGGTTTGGTACAAGAGACAGGATGTTTTAACAAAGATAACGGAGCCAAAGAAAATTAAGTCGAGGGGATTTTTTGTGATTAAAGAGTTAAATAAATAGGAGAATATTGTTTAATAATTTTGTTCATTCATTGGACCATCATTGTTCAATTACTAGAATGTAGTGTTCATTGACTGGTATTTTCTATATTTTTTATTTAACGTTTAATAAAGACAAATAATAATAATTTCATTTTATTTGTGTTCATTTATTTTTGACAAATGAAGTATAGGGAGCCATTTGGCATATATGAGATTCCTTTAATTCACATATTTTTTTTTTAAATACAATATTTTCCTGAACAATTTCTTAAATGTTCATTCACTGGTGCAGTTACCCTACTATCAATAAATTAGAACGCCAGGGGGTTAGGAGAGCCAATAATGGTTTTAATTGGAAGAAGTTGTTTAGCACGGAGATAAAGATGACCGTTGTCGGTGACTGGATTGATTGTGGAATCCCGAGCTCGCTGTTCCGTTCCATTTTAATTATTCGGTTTATCGAGTACACAGCGCCGAGAATCTAGTGCAGCAAATCTTTATTAACTCGGAGAAAGAATAGCTTTGAGACGGTGCGGTGTTTCCTTTAAACAGTGAGAGAAAGGGGAACGTTGCCTTTCGTATCGTACGATCCTTTTCGTTAACCAACGAAGCAAGAAGTCCTTTGACTCCTCCACCTCAGATCCTCGCGTCTCCGCGGTACGCTGTCGGTATATTTATACAATTTTGCTTTCCGACCGCGTCCTTCCCGCAAGCTCCGCCATTTAATGTTTGATATTACTTTCTTCCCGTTCTTCTCTGGGCTGCGAGAGAAAGTGGGTTGGACCCATCGTTCCGATTCCATTCGAGAGTTTAAAATATTGCTCGTTCAACCGGAGAACCAATGATCACGAGCACCGGGGAACAAAAGATTTTCAGAGAAGAGATGTATGCTCTCTATTCCGTTGCGCTCGCGACGGTCCACGAAAATAACTCGCACTTGACCTGGCCATTTTCGTTCTCGTCCACGTGAAAAATCGCCCGTTTCAACTGCCCGGACTTTCTTTTGCACGAAGCAAAGCGGAAATTCTTTTCTACATATCGGCGGCGCATGGGGCGTCTCTAAAATCCGTAGGAGCAAACGTAACAATGGCTCGATACAGTATATGTTACCGGATACATTTTATTTTCCAAAAGGCGCGTTTGATCTAACCCTTAGCACTCGGGTGGTGCCTCAGAGTCACCGATAAAAATTACTGTACCATTATACAAAATCAAAATATTGTTTCCATTATTAACACTAGATTGCCCAAGGAAGTCATTTTGACTGCTTTTTAATTTCAATTAGAAAAACAATTATGTATATAATGACACAATTTCTTAGAATTTTGTGACTTTTTCTACAACATATAAATGCGTTTATTAATAATTGTATTACCTCCCCCCTCCTTCATTTCCGGTATATGTATATGTGTGTCATGTGTGTGTTATACCTATATTGCCCAAAAGCAGTCAATTTGACTGCTTGGGAAATTTTAAATAATCAAATGACTCTTATTATTGAATTGAGTAAATTTCTTATATGACCAGTTCGGCTCTGTATTGAAATAACAGTTTTCATTTTTTTTCGATTACCGTCACATGATAACATACAAGCACATGATAAATTGTCGATTTGGGCGTATACTTGATAAGTTGCAGTTGCTCAGTAAGCTAAAGTAGTACTTGTTATTCGCATCTTTATGCAGTGACACTTGTTCTAACAATTTTTTTTAGTGTTAATATTTACTAATAACTTGTTATATAACTGTAAATAATATAAAAATATTAAAAATTAATTTTAAACAAATTTTTTTACACGTTAGTTATTCTTTCACAATGCAGTCATTTTGACTGCTCTTGAGCAATATAGGTATATACTAAGTTTCAGTCTTTCTAGTGTTAAATACGTCGGTACTTAATCAATTACTGAACATTTCGGTACTGTATCAATCTAGAGAGGAATTATTGTACAGTGGGAAGAAATATTTCATTTTCAAGTTAAAATAGCTCCGAGTGCAAAGGGTAGAAATAATAATAGACTATTTACTGTTTGAGGTAGTATTTTCCTCTGGTTAGAAACGGTTATTAAGGGAGAATTCACCCTCGACCTGATTCTGACAGCTCCCATCGTCGAAGGCCGCATTCATCAGCTTTTTCTAGACAACAAGGACGTCTGTAGGTCTCCGCGCGATTTACGAGGGAAAAGGGAAGGAGGAGCAGGGTCGGCGCGCGAAAAGTCGCGAATTCTACCGCGCGCAGTCGACCGTGACGTTTCTTCGCGTGCCTTCGGGAGCAGTCTCGTCGGCGTCGAAACGCGCGAAACGCTCGAGAGGGAGAGGATGGGGAACAGGGGAACCGATTGTACCAGCGGCTTCCCGGCTCCGAAACTTTATCGCGTCGACTCTTAATCAAAAGCCGAGCCTTGTCGGATGCAGCCCGCGCCGTTTTCTGTTTCTCAGGGACGCTCAAAGAGAGAGCCGAGGGTGGGGTTACCGCCTTTGCCGGAATTTCCACTTCATTTCGTTCGCGAATTCACGAGCACCGTTCCAGCAACGGGCCCCTGATTGCCAATAAAGCGCGGCTGTGATCGAGCCGGGTCAAGACATTCTTCGAGAACCGGCGTGGCAGGCGAATAAAGAGTCCTTCGTTTTCAGTTGGAAAATCTTCGCGGCCCGTTTCTTGTCCGTTAGAGGTTTTAGCCTTCGACGATTCCGCTTTGTTCCTTTTCCAACATCTCGAGACTTCAACAGAATTTTCTTTTCCCTGAGAAAAATCGATTTCTCGCAGGGGCTTGCTTAACCTATCCGCACTCCACTTTTTACACAGCTGTTTTTATGGAATTTTATATCTAGACAGCGAATTTCATACATTTACGGTAAAAATGAGTTCGAAAAATCTTGTTCGACAGCATCGACCAGCTTTTGTGATGATTAACTTGTGTGTAGCGAATATTTTAGCGCGAATGTCATTTCTGCAACAACGCTGTAATATACCTACTTTTTCAATAACGGGAAAGCTGTTATTAATTAGCACGCACCTACTATTTGAAATTGCCGTGCGAGCGTTGTTATTTGCGAGGTTCATTTCACGGATCACGTGAAACGCGAGTCAGGATTGCAATGGCAATGTAACGATGCCTGTTCGATGCAAAAGTTTACGTACAGGAATTTCAAATAATGGCTTTCTGTGTGCAACGCTCCCCTTTGATCATTTATTTGTATGGTATAAATAATTTACATTGTTAGAGAGCTAAAAAATATCGACAAACAATGTCTCTACCGGCACAATCGAGCCACCTACATTTGCTGGAATGATTCATTTAATTACACAACTTCAACTGCAGAGTCGAAAATTGTCAGTTTGTAACAGATCCATCAGAGTTGATATATTCCCGTTCTACTTAGTCCTCGATTCTTGAATAATTTCGTTCTTGACTACTGTTCTTAAACTGTTTTAACTATAACTTAATGTTAATTAACCCTCTGTGCCCGTTTTCAATTACAATTTTAATCGGCGTCCTTTGGATCTTTTTTTAATTTTAACTTTTAATTAAGCTGCCCAGTTCATTTCCTTTTCACTTCACATTTTAATTAGATATTGCTCTTTATGTCGAGAGAAAATTGACATCGATAATTAAAATTCATGTTGATGCACAACTCAAGCTACTGACCTCCTTTGCTAACGTCGCGCTTTAATGTCCGCATACAATTTTACACGTATTATCTTCGCCGTTAGTATCCGAAGCGTCCGAAATACCGCAAATCCATATACCGAATTTTGCGGGGTCGTAAACCCCGTTACGGGCTTTAGCGATATTTCAGAGTCGACTCCTGGTCGAAATAAATTTCGAATTGTGGAAGGCATCACTTTTAAATATATCCTGTCCATAAATCACCGGTCACTTACTCGAATGTTTTTCAAAGTCGAAGTCGTAAGCACATTGAACTCGAATGTTTTCCCAGGTGTATCGAACATCACCGGTCACTTACTTATCTTCAACAAAATGGTAATTAAAGAATACAAGCTTCCAGCTTCACTCCATTCCATTTCAAAAATTCCATTCTTTACGAGCACAGTTTGCAACAAAAAAGTCTGAAAAAATTTTCTTTTTCCAGAATTTTAGAATGTATCAGAGACTAGAAAATGCACGGAGAAGCGCAAAATCTAATTTACCCTGTAACTACACTCACAAGGAAGCTAACGGGCTGAAATTTTAGTCGGAGGGTTTTCCTTGTTCAGCTTTCGAAAGTTTCAATAGTCATTGAAAATCTTCAAAGGACAGTTTCGACTATTGTAATCGGCTAGGCCCTTAGTTACATTTCTAACAGTTGGTTCCTTGCCACAAGAACGCGAAAAGGTTCCTGGTATTCTTCCTCGTCCTGGCAATCCGGCGCGGCGCATCGATCTTTTTCTGTGGAACGGCCGCACGTTTTTGCGCTGGTAACATTTAGGAGGTCGAAGTGTGGCGGGTGCCCCGATAATTCTAACCCCCCATTAAACGCGCAAAGCCCTCTCTGTTCCGCGATCTTCCGGGCCAGTGGTTCCGGTTTTACTGGCCGTCGGAAATTTCTGAGTTATCGAGACCGTGACGTCAGCCACGGTTCCAGCCTGCTATCGCTCGGCCGATTTCGCTGGTACGTGGGACTTGACGAGGCCCCGAAGACTTCATCCCTGCGAATAATTTTCCGCTGCGATGGACCCGACCCGATTCGATCCGATCCGATCTTATCCAATCAATGCCACGCGAGTCGCGAACTATGTCGGGCCGTGCGGAACGGATGGCTGGATCACGAAGATAGGCCAGCCGAATAGAAGAAGATGCTTGCCGGAGCTGGAGGAAGACTAGAAGGCTTCGATCAAAGCCACTGACTATAATTCTCATAACTTGACTGCGGCATTCTTTACAAATTTTCTTATGTCATAAACGCATAAAAAAGATCCTTAGTCTATTGATTAAATTATATAAATTATATAAATAAATAAATCTATTGATTAAATACCAATGTATTATTTAATTCAGTTCTGGTGTTACGAGCCGAGGGGCGGCGTATACGTCGTGGCCGAGGTTTGTTCTTTTGAACAGGATAATTGTGAACTAGCCGGTGCCTATTTCATCACCGGGTGTCACAGGATAGGTTGTTGTGGACTAGCCGGTGCCTGTTTCATCACCGGGTCGCCACTAGGTGGGGAAAGAGAAGGGTTGTCGTGGACTAGCCGATGTCTATTTCACCACCGGGTCGCCACTAGATGGAGAGTCGTGAACTAGCCGGTGCCTGTTTCATCACCGGATGTCACAGGATAGGTTGTCGTGGACTAGCCGATGCCTGTCTCATTACCGGGTCGCCACTAGGGTAGGGAACAGAAGGGTTTTCGTGGACTAGCCGATGTCTGTTTCACCACCGGGTCGCCACTAGGAAAGAAAGTCGTGAACTAGCCGGTGCCTGTTTCATCACCGGGTGTCACAGGATTAATTGAGGTATTTTGGGAAGGTCGGCTCCTCGTAACTTTCTATAAGATTGTAAAATAAACCTCGAGCGGTAAAGGTTTATTTGTGTGGGAATTTTTTACTGGTTACTAGAGATTCAAAAGGATATGGTCTAAATGAAGGTTAAAGACTCTCAATTGCCTTATCAAAGTACAACATATTAGAGAGACTTGAAACGGAATACAATTGTTCATGTACTGTGTTTTTTCGTGGAAGCTAATTCCCGAGTTCTCGATTTTCACGCACTGAGAAATGCGGGGGTAGTAAAACTAACTTGCCTTTTAGAACCGCGTTTGAAATAAAGTTGATCGAAAGGGAAGCAGGCCCTATCTCACGAGATGCGTATGTGTCTAAAGAAAATCAGAAACTAAGCCCGTAGGAGGACCGGATCGAGCCCTTTATATACCAGATTCTGCCTATGAAAATAGTGGTGGGGACATGGGAAAATCTGGCAAACGTTAATCAGCTTCCAGCTGAACGTACTTCACTGTAGGAAAACTGTTTATACAAACAACGAGCCGGACCTCCTACATGGACACGTGGTTTCAAGAAGGGCAGTAAAGAGTCACGTAGTCAAAAAACTCCGTGCGTAACACTGGTTATCGGAAATTCAGTTTCGCTCACAAATAACTGTTGTCGAGATTTTGCCGCAGTTAATGGGATTGCAGTGAATCTGAGACGCCTTACGGACATTCCCCGATAATTTTATTGATATCCGTGCCCCTATTTCAACACGGAGAAGTTAATCCGCACCGGCGGAGCATAAAAGGCAGTGTGTACGGCCAGCGCGTTTAGATTTTACGACTCCGCTTCCTATCCCCCGTTTTCCGAGAATCTCTATGTTCGTCGGGGAAACTCATGGCCGTTCGAAATCGGAACCTGAACGTCTTCTCTTGTTGTTTATTCGACGGTGCAACGTCGCCGCTCGTTTTTCTCCGCAAAGCCGAGTTGTCGCGCCACGCTGGCGAGCAGACTGTTATCAAGGGCTCCGCCATGGTTTCATATTTCCGTATTCTCATTATCATAGAATACTTCGATACCGATCTACAATTATCCTTGCATTTCAATCTTGTCAAACATTTGCATAGAATTCATTGTATATACTGTAAAAACTTAGATTTATAAACATACACAGGCAAAAAATTTTACAATCGTGCCCTCTACTTTTTCCTTTGCGATGAGTACCAATAACTATTTAAAAAGAAATTATTTACACAATAGATAGTAAACTAATCCTTGTAACGTCTTAAAAAAAAACACTAAGCTGTTGGATCCAGTTTTGAAAAAGTTATTCATTTTTAAAAAGTGTACGATTACTTTGTATGTTCACTGTTCGGCCTTGTAACCCGATGGATTTTTTCGAATCGCGGTGTTTCGGGTAGGTGGCTCGCCCGAGTCATCTACACGGTGACATCACACTCGCGAAATATTCTCCCGGACCTCTCAGTATCCCGTAACAAATCGTCCCCATTAAGAGCGATTTGTCTCACTTTTCTGTAACAGATCGAGAGCATCCGATAGAAGAGAGAGAACGGCCCTCTCCTCTTGATACGCTACCGCGACGGCTCATCTGTCATGATTTCGTCCTCTCGCGAAGCTTCCATATTTTCGGCTCGGACCGTAACTTCCACTCGTCTGAATAGAACGGGATCGCCGAATAAGGTATGAAAGGTTCGCGCCGGTTTCGAACCGGTGGGGGTAGGACGGGAACTTTTGGAGATTTCAAAGATCTCCGTAGATTTGGAAGTTCGCGGATGTCGGGAAGTCTGAGAAACCTGGCTATAGAAATCAGATTCTCAGCTATTCAGCAAGTTTCGAGTTGTGTTAGGTTCATTAAACACGGGTTTATTGATATTCCGTATTTTAGTTGCGAATTTTCAACTGTATCGTTGGGATCCTCCATTTTCATGTTTTCGATTCGCGTGTCATTTTTGCGAAAACAGATGAAACGAATCAAAAACGAAAACAAAACTAGAGGGGGGTTGTTGCTCGCTCGCTTCGCGAGCTTCGCAGGTGGGGGAGTTGTAGCTCGCATTGCGACCCCGCGAGAGGGTTAGTGGTACGGATGTTGTTTGATGTGTGACTCTCCACGAGCCACACAAAGAACTTCCCGACTCGTTAGTTGTAGTATATTAGTATCATTATTTATTTAGTGCACGATTTAAGATGATTATATGTTTTCAGGGAATTTCAATAGTTTTCAACTTATCAAAATGTTTGCTATATGGCGTCGCATTAGTTGCATAATTGGAAAAAAGCAATTTAAAAAACAAAAAAAAAAATAAATTTTTTTTAATTAAAAAAAATTTAAAAAAAAAATTTTTTTTAAGTATGTCTAAATATATATATAGTTACGTTTGCTTCTTCGGTGGATACGCCTTTCGTATAAATTGCAATGTTGAATCAACTCCTTTCGAAGAAAACGAAAAAACTAAAAAACTACTTGACCAAAATGGACCAAAATCTAATCAGCTCTAAGTTACAGCGGGGCACATCGATTGCATCATTCATCGTTCTGATCACGTTGTTACTTTTTCAGAAAACGTTAACGAAAAATTTGATACCATAGAAACAGACATACGCACACACACACACACACACACACACACACACATACTAACAATTTGATAAAAATAGTCTAAAATGACTCCAATGACCATGAAACGTGAAGATCTGCAAAAAATTCGATTTTCGATTTTCGGGGTAATTACAATAACTTCCCTATAAATCGGGAAGTTAAAAAACAATAACTTCCCTATAAATCGGAAAGTTAATAATAAATAAGTATATTTTCTCTCTGTGAATATTTCTCTCGGTTGTCATTCTTATATTGAATTCAGTATTATGTTGAAGTAAATCTGTTATGAGATTTTCTACAATAAAACATAGAACTAAGAAAAGAGACCGTATTGCGGCGTGACAAACATTTTTTCGCAGAGAGGTTCCCCTTTTCCAGTATTCGCCGAGCGTATTTGAACCGCGGATTCCAGGTTATTGCGGGCCAGGCTATCTATTTTTCCGCGTTAGCAACAGAATTGCGATTTTTCCCGTTTTGCTCCTGTTGCTCTGTCGCTAACAATCTCGCGCTGGGCGCGAGCTGCAATGGGGCGGTGGGGAGGTTATCGTGAAGAGCTCTATTCAAATAGCGCGAGTCCTCGAGGCCGGGCCGGGTCGCTTGAACATTCCTGGAACGTAATCTAGTCGACGGTGCACGATTGTGCGGGAAGAGAACGCCGCTGCCACAGAAATCGTTCATGGGACAACGCCCTGGCGCGTCGCGCCGCATCGTCGCGCTATTCTCGTGTCTCGCCCGTTCACCCCGCTGAAACGGCGCACAAAAACGGGAAAAACAACAACGAAAAAACAGCGCCAGCGTCCTGTAACGCCCCGAGACTCGCGCAACGGGCATTCGGGTTCTCCATTTTTTTTCGAAAATCGATTTTCTTCGCATTTTCTTCAAGCCGTATAACATGTGTGCGATATTTACTGTAGCTTTTAGAGCAGAGACTTATCAATTTTTGTTTAACCCTCATCACACAACCCTGTTCTGTTACTTGTATGGAAAATTTTCCCAATACTTCGTGTCTTTCATCTTTTTAATGCGAAATGCAAATGTTAGCTTACCAATTTGAACGAAAAAAACATCGAAAAATAACTGTTCACTTTGTTGGTTTTCATCGACCTTTTTAGCACTAGACAGCGGATCTTTATGTAAAGAAAATCTACATTTTAAATTAAAATAAACCTTTTTCGATTCAGTATGTGAAATTAGGAATGATGGTTAAATTCCGCAGTCTGCTCGCGATATTTTAGAACCCGGTGATTGTATTGATTGTTTTCGAAAACACGTGCCTACAACTTAGAACGCGATGTTACGAGTTCACTCGACTTTGAACGCGTTGCATTTCGTGTTTCAGTTTCACAGCGGCGATTAGTGTGCTGCGCCTCCCGTGTAACCGAATGAATCGTGTTTAAATGTTTGATGCGCCGCCGTCTGCGTGCGAGCAATTAGCAGTAAGACTCTGCGGTACATTTCAAACAATTCCGGAACTTCGTTGCGCTCTGTTTGACTACCTCTAACTGCGGCGAGCGTTTCGCTATGTTCAGTGCGTGTAATTGTCGCGCAAAGGATTCTTCATCGTGCAATATTAAAAACGCAATTATTCCTGTAAATTAGCGCATAGTTTCGACAAATGAATTTTTAAAGGCTCGCTGCTTGGAACAACGTTCTTCCCCTTCCATGAAATAAATGTTTTAATCCGTCGGGACTGATGGAAATATTTTCCAGAGAATTTCCCACTGGCCTTCGCTAATATTCGTCCCCCAATTTGCGCGGTCGGAGAGGATACAGCGTAATTAAAAACGTAATTTTGAGACGCCGCAGGAGATTAACATTATCTTGGTACAATAATGAGGTCGTGTCGTTAGTAGTGTTTGAGCGGAGAACGGTTGGAGGGTTGGTAAGAACGACCTTAATTACTTTTCTTGGTGGAAGCCGGATCCCCGTCTGGGATTTCTTGCGGATATGTATTTGCCCCCGAATCATAACTGTCTGCCATTCTTCCTTTGAGAACTGGCCATAATGTCGCATCATTCTCCGGCGCTTAAAGAGCTTGTCGCAGAGTACTTGGTGATTTAGATTTTATCTCGAGCGGCGTCTCGAATATCCTACCGGCATGCCTGAAATTTGTATCTGTCATGCACAGCGACGTGGAAAGGCTTTACGCCGGCATTATGAATTTGCGAGCGTCCTCGCGATATGTTATTTATCAACTATAAACTCGATTGTTCGAGCCTCTACAGACCGGGAAATTTGGAATGCCGACCGCAATTGATATCCACTTTAATTACCAAACGCTTAAATGACATTTTCTTACTGTGCCCTTAATCTTTATATTAGGTTCGAGGGAAAATTCGGTAGGATTTGAAATAAGCTGGTGATTTTGCTTGTAAATCAAAAACAAAATAATGGAAATTATATCTCTATAGGTATATACTAAAATCGTGTCTCTCTGCATGTCTGTCTGTTTGTAACGGCATCACTTGAGAATGGCTCAACGTAGAAAGCTGGGGTTTGGACCGTTAGACGCGGCGGTTCTTCAGGAAGGTTTAAGAGCAAAGAGCATTCGAGAAAGTTGATTGGTTCAAAAGTTGTGACGTAATTACCACTTTTTCCCCCTCTTTTCGACACGTTTCTGCTTATAACTTTTAAACGAATGGACTTTTAAGAATGCGGTTTGCTCTAAAACCTTCCAAAGAGAGAGAGAGAAAGAGAGAGAGAGAGAGAGAGAGAGAGAGATGGAGAGAAGGAGAGAGAGAGAGACATAGAGAGAGAGAGAGAGAGAGAGAGAGGGGGCAGGTTTCTGCTTATAACTTTTGATCGAATGGACTTTTTCGAATGCGGTTTGCACTAAAACCTTCCAGAGTAGGAGAGAGAGTGAGAGAGAGTAAGAGAGAGAGAGAGAGAGAGAGAGAGAGAGAGAAGTGACACATTCAGCACGTACATGCTTTTAAAAAATCCTGTACCACAGCAACGCGTGGCGGGGAAAAGCTAGTCACTAAATAATATTAAACATATATTTTTATAAATTGACTCCAACCTAATAGCAACATTTGACCAATCTGTTGCGAATTTTCTTCCGTGACAGAGAAAGACGCATGGTCACGCGTCTAGCGTGATTTATGACGTGGTTTCCGACGAAAGTTTCACTGCAGAATGGCAGCTGGGTAAGCATTAACACACTCACACGGTTGGGAAGCTTCGCAAAAATGTTTGTCCGGAAGTTCCCAGCCGTTCGCGAACTTCGCGGGCTTGGTTTCAGCGGAGCGTTAATAACGAATAGTATTCGAAAGCTCGTGAATAAGTGGTTGTTGCGTACGATATCCGGTTCCGGAGCGCGCGTGGATTTTTGCACACAGCTCGAATAAACGAAAGAACGTTTTCAAAGGGTGCACGCGGCCAGGAACAAATGCTGGCGAAAAATTATTCTGGTGAAAACGTTACGTTGTTCGTTATGAAGTTCGATGCGCGGCCGTGCGTGTAATCATTTCCTCTAGGCTTGCCGGGCCCAGCCGCCATGCGTAATCCACGAACGCGTATAAATAACAGGCTGTCACAAAAACCAGCGACTGGCTACAGGGAGAGAGCATTGAATAAAATGTTGCTACTTCGTTCGGTAATACATTTACCAGTGGCGGCCGCAACCATTTATTTGTCGAGCGGAATATAATTTGTTGCCACTAGAATCTGCGGCGAAGGGAAACTTTACTACACTTCCATTCAACGCATTCGTAATCCCGCCGCACATGCGACAGAGTCAGAGCGACATTAATACAGAAATATCTGAAATTAATATCACACCGCGCTACGGTTATCAATTATTTTCTTCGAAGGCGATCGAAACAGATACGATTTCATAAAACGTACCACTGATGGATACATTCATCCAAAAATTGGCTTTCATTTTCCCTCAAGAAAACGAGATGACTTAATTTTAACAGTAAATCACTCTAGCTTGGCAGAAAAAGCTGAAGTCGTATGGTCCATTTCCGAAAATGTTATTCCGATTTGAAATGTGTGCCAGCAATTATAAGAGTGACCGTATATCGAGCTGTGTTTGACTTCGCAATTTTTGCGGGGCATTTACAGCTCGTCGTTCCAATATTGCGTCGATAAAGCGTTATTCCGAGCGGAATCCGAATCCGTTGCCGGTGCTGTAGCTTCCCAGCGATTACATTTGCCGTTTTCGGTAGGAAATTTTAACGACCGGTCTAACGACGAAAAATATGTTATCGAACTCTCGATGAGCACGGTGTTTTAATTCGAACAGCAATTCCCATCGCGTCGATCCGCGGGCAATTAACTGCGCGGCGAGAGTCGACGTCCATGGTGCCGACGATGACTTGTGCCAAGCCGGTGCTCCGTGCGGTGCATCGAGCAAGCCACCGCCACGGTCGACATAAATCCGAGACGACCGCAACGCGAGCGTCGCCATTATCGCGATACTTGCCACTAACCGGGATTAATATCCCGGCCGGACTAATAACCAAAGACATTCGTGCGTGAACTCGCGTTTCTGTGTTCGTGATCGCAACCGTGAAACGGTCACGAAACATCCCCGTGACGGCCACACGAAAATTATAGGCACGCCAGGCAACGACCGGCTCTCAATTTCGACGCTTCCGACCACGCGTTGTTCTGCTGGATAAGGACAATCGGCTGCCCGAACAAAATCAAAACACAGGAGCCGAATACAAAATATCTTTCACTAGTAACTAGTAACCCTTTGCACCCCAAGCAATTTTAACTTGAAAATTAAACATTTCTTCCGACTAGACTGCGGATCTTTATCTGTATAAATAAAAATTAAATTCTGTTCGTTGGTAAGCGCATCGCTTGAAAACGGCTGCACCGATTTGGCTAATTTTTTTCAATAAATGTTCGTTGTAATCAGAATAACGTTTTTAGAGAAAGAAAAATTGGAAAAGTTGGGAGAATTCGGGAAAAAATGGAAGTACTTTATTCTATGGGATTTTTGTATGAACTCAAGACCATACCTCACGATTCGAACGATGGATATGCATAATTCTTTTTTTGTTTTGTTCGTTATGTAGTCCAGTCGCCAGGTACTTTTACCTGGAAAGTATTCCGAATTTAATGAAATTTTGACACGTCATTTAGGGGTACTCTGGGGTGTCGAATCTCAGTTTTCGACCTCGAGGACCCTGTGCTAACTTGGGGAGGGGGATAAAACCACGATTTTTATTACCTTGTTTTGGGTTTTCGCCTATTACTCAAAAACAGTGGGTCCTAAGAACTTTTGTTTTCCATTTTTGGAAAGAGCATTAAATTTCCTTCAAATTTCACTGGTCAACCTTTTTTTTGACCAAATAGGCACTGAGAGTCAGGCGTTCAAAATTATGAAATTAAGTGGCAACTGACAAATATAGGAAAAGACAGCAAATTACACTGTGCAACAAGAAAAATGTTTCCATATAACTATTGGGTATATCTTATACAGTTTTTAGCGCTGATTCCGAATCTAGCCTTAATTTTTCTCCTACACGCACAGTTTTTGAGAAATTTGAGTTTTAAAAAACACGTTTTTCGACTTTGAACAGATATTATGATGTTATTGTAAAAGATATTGTATTATTCTTTACAGCAAAAGATTATGTAGACATTCCCGAATCCAGTGATGTGCAATAGTAATACATTATGATTGCTTAAACATGTTTAAACCATCATTAACATTCTTTTTTTAATTATGAATATCTATATTGCTATTAAATATAACACCAACAAAAATATAAAAAGGCTTGAATCCACTCGGTTGAAGTAAATAAATTGTGCTGTCCTCCCCAGTTAAAAGTGAAAATGTAAAGGGTATCCGTAGTATGAAGATTATATGAGCCAAAAACTTGTAATTTCCTGCTAAATGTCACAATGCGTGGCTCAAAATGTCATTTTGAGAAACATTTCCTAATTTTGAACGCCCGTCTCTCGGTGCCTATTTGGTCAAAAAAAGATTGACCAGTGAAATTTGAACGAAATTTAATGCTCTTTCCAAAAATGGAAAACAAAAGTTCTTAGGACCCACAGTTTTTGAGTAATAGGCGAAAAACCAAAACAAGGTAATAAAAATCGTGGTTTTTCCCCCTCCCCAAGTTACCACAGGGTCTTCGAGGTCGAAAACTGAGATTCGACACCCCAAAGTACCCCTAAATGACTCTCTCTCTCTCTCTCTCTCTCTCTCTCGAAGGGCTACTGTTCAAGAAATTCAGCTGAAGCTTTATAACTCTCGGACAGGATAAATGAAACATTCAAGACCTGAATAATTCACTGGAGCAAGATTTGATGGTGCCTCAAATATGCAGAACTCTAAAGATTCGTGAAATCAAGGATTACAAATGCATAAATTTTTACAAAAGCACAAGTTTTTCCAGCTCTGGATCTAGTATTAATGCTAATTGTTTATGTAGATGCTCGAAAATCGTTTCAGTTGAAAACACGAAATAGGGGATCGTTCATCTTGCGAGTTTCAAGTTCGGGACAACAGTGGGTGTCTGCAGCCGATGCCAGGCAGTTAAACTTGACCTAATATTTTGTCGTCTTGCGCTTTCGACTTCACTTCCACGTCCTTGTATTATCATACTACGTGCCATGTTTCGTGCGCGGCCATAGTTACCGGTGACACGTTGCATATTAATTACTTACATTGGTTGGAGTGTTTTGTACTGTGTCGTAAATAGGACACATAGTTATGGTCGGCAGTTAAGTCTGTATAATTGGGTGATTCACGAGATAGCGAGGCAGTTGAGCGAATTTCTTCATCGTCGAGGTTTGTTGTCGATCGAGTTATTTGACAGCTGAGACGAATTCACCGAAAGTAAATAATTTTCCAACGAGAAAGAGGGCGGAGAAAATGATTTGCAAAAGGATCTCTCGGTAAGGATGAAATTGCGTTTCCTCTGGACTACTACGAGTGTGAATCGAAGGAAACTGTTTCGAGTGTCCTTGATCGAGCTCGCAATCCTCGATAGACCGATCGAAGCTGGTCGACGTAATTGAAACCGCGCTATTAATTTGTCGTCGGAGCAAATGAAATGTACATTGCATCCGGGGCGGAGCGTAATTCATCGGGCGGAATTAATGCGCCGCGGCAAAAGCTAAGGTCTGAACGCCCTTTGTTGGTTAATTACATTATAGCGGTCAGCCCGCGCTAATCGATTCTACCTTCGACGTTTCGTTCCTGGATGGATCTTCATTTGCATGCGGCGACGATCCCGTTGCACGGCCCCGTCGAGGACATGTACATTTTCTTGACGGGGAAATTTACAGGGTTAATTCGCACGGCTGCATCATGCAGTATGCAACCGGCCGCTTATGATTTCTCGCTGCGGTTGCATTCCCTACACGCCGCGACATGAATATTGCGTAAAACGCGTCGACGCCACCGGCTGAACTTCGGTCCTGTTTTAGACTGCTGTTGCGTTTAGGGCAATTGCAATTCCGCAGGTTCCCGCGTCATTTTTAGTAAAATTATAATTTTGATACTTTTCACAAGAATGAATGTCAAATGTATTAATTATTAAACTGTTTATGTTGCATATGAAACCGGAGTGGTGTGGTGCTCGTCATGCAAATGCGATGTTTGTTGTCTGACTATAGCAGTCCTCATTCCACTTGTCTCGGCCCAGATGACCTCGTTCCACTTGTCTGGCCACATACCTTCGCAAATTAAAACAATAATATTGATGTTAATTATAAGATACCGTCTCCAAAGAATCAGCGATTGCAACAAATTTCTCTGCTCGATGTTGTGTCTCGTGTTTAGCTTTCTGTTTGTTCGAATCGTTTGGAAGCGGTCCAATATCCAGGGGCTGCCGGCACAACATTGTAGATTTATGCACCGCGTCTGTGTTTTGTTAGTACGGTGCCGAATTTGATAAATGGTTGTTCGATAGGATCCTCTGTATTTTCTCTATTTTTATTACCATCCTGCGTCCACGGAAATCGACACGCCCTATAGCACTCTGCACGCACCCGTTGTCGAAAGATTCGCGTTCCCGAGTGCATAACTCGTGGGGCAATTTATGAATGCCAGTGAGCAGGGTGATCCAGCAATATCCAAGTTCTAACGCTTAAATCATGCCGATAGTTCCGCGGACCGGCGCCGCGAGTTATTCATGGACTTCGGGGAGCATCGCGAACTTGTTAAATCTACCCGCGCGCCGCCATCGACGTCAAATTGTTCACATAAACACGCCGGAACGCAGTCGGATTCGAACACGACCGCCGCGCCGCGCCGGTTTTGAATTTAATATAGTTTGCCGCCCGTGTCCAGCGGACCGATACCATAAATTCCCATGAACGTTTCCGATCCGCGATATACATTTTTCCCCGCAACGGAGATGAATCAACGACGGCCTGTCAGTCTTGATCTACGATCGCGGATATTCTCCCGGTGAACGTTCGAACATACATTCATTTCTGAAATGATTTCATTTCAAGTCTTTATTGATCGCTCACTCGTCTTTCATGTAGAAACAGAAAACCCCGAACAATTTGTATGTATACTTCACGTCAGTATTTTATAGTGTAGAATTAGAATTCTTATGCAAAATAAAAATGTTCAGCAGCGATTATGGACAACAGGAATTAAATACAAATTCATATCGTCCCCTAATAGTTTTTACACCTAAAAACAACATAACACTATTTTTAGATATTTCTAATTTTTCATAATGCATAAAAATCTGCAGTTCAGAAATAAGGCTTTCTTTCATATTTTAAAACTTAAAATGTATTATTTAAATGCAATTTTTAAAAAAATATGAAAAATTTCAAAAATGGTCCTATATTAAATAAGTCTTTTTTACAGTGTCCGAATATGAACGGGACTCACCGTGGATAGGTAAATTATTTATGAAACATTTATTACCCCGGGTTTTATGTAGCGTTTAATTCTCTTGTAAATTCGGTGCACAGGTTTCGTCGATGCGAGAGAGGCATATGCATGAGACAAATACACGGTGCAAGCTGCGCCGGGCTGAATGACGTTTGCAAGCAGTTATCCAAATTTACATTTATCGATACGACATCGGTAGCCGCGTGTATACCTGAAGTGGCCTGGATACGGTGTGTATCGTGTTCCCCGTTCGACGAGTTAACTATTGTTAAAGTTGTTCGCGCGAATCATTGATCGACAAACGAAGTCTCGAAGAGGAGAATCTGGTCGTCCCGTTTCTCGATGAACGAGAAAACTGGAGAAATCAGAAGGACGATCGAGCGGCTAGCAACCAATCCATCCAATTTCATTCCAATTTGCGTTCACACGATTAATTGCGGAGCACAGAGATAACAGCCTTTAGAAACGCGATAATAAAGAGGATCCCCGGTAGTTCCGTCGGACAGCGAACAAACAGAGGATAACGTAACGGAATTCCGCAGCGTGTTCGTTATCCCATAATGCCGTACAAAGAAAAGCATCGCATGGGGAAGGGAGTTGAGGACAGGACGAAATGGAATGGGGTGAACGATTGCAGCTGTTTCCTATGGTTTGAGCTGTTCGGCCCTTTGAGCTTGCACGGCTGTACGATAATGGACAGGGGCGGAACTCGATCCGAGGAGTATTGAATCGCCGCGCCGCGCCGCGCCGGCAAAGGCGGATTTCCTTAATGAAAAGATTCAATATGAAATTCTACGCGGTTGCCGACCGATTCTACTTTTTCCCCTCCACCTTTTTCCGCTCTGGTTTTCCGCGGTCGTTTTATTAAAGTGCTATAGTCTGTTCAAAAGTCGAAAAAAAGTTAAAATTCAATGTAGATGTTGATTATATGAAGTCTGTATTCATTTCCTCGCAACATACAATTGATTAATAAAGCTGTATTCTTTCAAATTTAACCATTGAATTTTATGTTCAACTTATGCAATCGTTTGATGTGTATGATCTAAGGCCCCGGCAACGATATATTTTCCGTGAGCCGGTGATCGTTCCGTTTCACCTGCTGAACGATGTCTCATCCATTTTAATTGCCCCTTTGAAAACCGTCCCGGCTTGTAAGGTGGCTATCGGCAAATAACGAGGCAACCTACTCTAGATTTAATTGTAATTCCTGGATACCCGGTAGAAATGTTCGATCCCCAGGCTCCCTGAGACCACCACGGCGACCGTAAATTGCCGCCGTAAGGCCAACCTGCGTCGAAATGAAAGTCGCCGGGAACGTTATTGGCTCCGACTTTGAAAGTAAGTATACAACCCGCCGCCGCGCCGCCGCGCTGCTGTATCGACTCCTTATTTCATTGGAAATTTAGATTGAATTTCTTCCGTCGAGTCGCGACGCTTCGTTACCTCTCGGTGGCCCACTGAATATAAATTGCCGTTGCGCCAGTCATAATATTCGCCGATTCATGAGGAAACGAGACTCATCTGCCGGCAGAAGCTTCTGTCTGGTTGTTAGTCCTCTTTCGTTCGGTTCTCCCGTTTCAGTACTCGAAGTCTTGTCATTTCATTACATTTTACTACGTAGATTTGTAGAATTTATATTCGGAGAATTATGGAACCTTTTGTTCCTGGCATAATGTGATTTTGGAGGGCGAATATTTTCAGAAAAGGTAATGAGTTCCGTTCCTGATTTATTGTATTTTACTACAGGGAAATATTCTAGAATAAGCTGTTCTACTTCCCTAACGGATTCCCCTCGTGTACCTGTCAAACCTCTTCGCATTACTTGTCTGACCACAGTCGCTCCTATTCCACTTATTATCATATTGCCCGTTCATGGTTGTCCTCATTCTACTCGCATGATCAATGGTTGCACCTATTCTATTGCGTCGAGTAATCAACTCAATTTTATTAAAATACTTTTCGACGATTTGCTCTACCGTATTTTGTGAACGAAATCTATTGTTCCTCAGGTTTAAGTGTTCTCTTAAACAATCGCTCCACTCAATACTCGTCCGACCATTGTTTCAGTTTAACGTACACGGGGATCTCCTTTTACAGGGCACATTTTTAGTGGCCATACATTGATATACATGGTTTTTGAACAAGCTTTATCTTATTTTGTACGAGCTTTTCAATACGCTTTATTTACTTTTACACGACCCTGCACACGTTCTCTATTGTTAAAAAAATTTCTTTTTAATCCTGCAGAGTCTATTTTAACTAGTTTATGATATTTCAACCCTGTATGGTATAATATCGAGCAAGTTCTGCTTAAGTTATTCGAGTCACGAGTCCAGGTATATCGGTACTATAAAAATACGTGAAATGTGTTCATTGGGACAACACGTTTCAAATATATTTGGCCGTGCCTGGCTTCGATTTCAATGACACGGGTTGCCCCCTATGTGTATACAGACACATACATATGTAGAGACGTATGTACGTATTTCTGCGGACATTCGATGTATATAAGAGACACCCGCAAATAGGAGACCGCCGTGTACTGTTAGGGATAGCAACCTGGAAACTCCCTTAACAGTATTAACATTTCAGGGGCGTGCTTGAACAGGATTCAAAGGACAGAAATCGATCTCTAATAGATTATGTCAACCCCAACCGATACTATATGGATGGCGCGGCGCAGAGAGTTCACACTCTGAGGCAATATTACCGCTTCTTTCGTCGTCGAGCGAATCGGTTTTCTTTACAAAGAGATTAATCGCCGCAAAGATAAACATCTTCTGATAAAGAATTTTCTTGGAATTTATTTCACATAAATAAAGACGAAAATTCATCTATTATTTCTTTAAAAGAATCAGTCAATATTTAACGGGTTTATTTACAACCTGCGAAACTCTCTTACGCAGTTAGCTTCTTGATTAAAACACTCGTCGAGAAGCAACGTAACAAATACAACGAAGCCGTGGAGAGATTGCTTATCGCCGCGAACGGAGAATGCGGGAAAGGTAGAACAAGCTCCTTATAACTTGTGCCCGTGTACACAGTTTAAATTTCTATTTACTTGAACATCGAAACTTCTTTCGCGGCGACGCGAACAAGCTAGTACAAGTTTAGCAACACTCCCCGAGAAAGAGTAAATGGGTTTTCCTCTGCTTGACGCGGCGACTAAGGACCTGCTATTATTTGCGAAGCTTTTCTATCCTAATGCCTCCGCCCTGGAATTCTGACGGCGGTCTTAATCACTTCAACACCGCGAAATCCGTTGCTGTTGCAACAGCAAAATTAGAGATGCCTATTTCACATATACGTACTCCGGTACGCGTCATTTCAAGTACGTGGGTACACGTGTATTAACGTATCCGCATTTTAATTCATATTTATATAATATAAAATAATATAATATAATATAATATAAAATAATATAATATAATATAATATAAAATAATATAATATAATATAATATAATTCATATTTTAATTCATATTTCATATTAATTTTTAGGACACAATTTATTTTTTAGTCACCAATTTTCGAAAGCAAAATATGAAGAACAGTTTTGATATTATTCAATTCATCTGTATTCTATGAATTGTAAAAAGCTCAACTGTTGTACGAGAGAACGGATTCAATTCGATGCGCACAATGTAAAAGAGGTTACATAGAATGAAAATGATCTGGTGTGAAAGAAATATCTCGGTTTTGGAATTAAAATTAATGTTATAAAAATTATACAAATTAAAATGAGGATGCACGTGAAATATTACACGCGTAGCCGTTGCGCTTAAAACAACACGCATTAAAGTATAATATGAGTTTCACCAAAATCCTGACCACAAGTGGAAACAATTTTTACTGCGGTTTAAAGTATTGTATTTCATGATTTTCTTCGGGTTCGATGCTTCGAACAGAAACGGGAATCGGTCTCGCTCGTTTCGAGCGATCTATCCCGAATGTTCGAAACCCGCGTCGATTTATTCATCTCTCAGAGAGGAAAAAAGAGTCCATTCGCCCGCGTCACAGTTTCGATCGGAACGAGTCGCTGCACATCGCTCTCCCCTAACGAGCAGCGTATTTTACAACGTGCCGTTCTTCCGGCCATATCGGAGAGAAATTCCGATTGATCCGGTTCGAGTTGGGTTGCGAGAGCGACGTTGACAATGCTTGATAAATTCTTCGCGCAAAACGAGAGAAAAATTTGTCGGCTCTCCCCGGAAACGAAATTTCCCGCGACTCGATCCTCTTCGAGGTGTATTCGACGCTATTATATCTATCATAAAACTATTGTCTTACGAAAAACATTTTTAAAAATTTCATAGATCGAAAACTCGACTTTTCGGCTTAGTCTCGAACGTTGTGCGATACGGAATTTACTCTTGCCGAGCCGGACTGTATCAAAACGAAGATCGCGTGGATATATTGCAGTGGAAAAACCCGTGCGAGAAATTAATTACGAGCCAGATAGTTGACGAGTATTGACCGAATTGATCGCCGGTGTTCTGGTCGAGAATCGAATCGATGGCGGGTGAACAACAACCGAGCCGGCGCGATAATTAGTTTGATCGAGCCGAGCGTTAACGCCCATTGCTTACCTGGAGATTGGGCGGACAATGATCGAGAAGCTCCAGCATGTGCCTGATGTTCTGCGCGTCCTGAATCACGAAGTTCAGCTCCATATCGAATTCACCGCCCACCAGCTGTAAACAGAAGAAGTGCGGTTAGTCTTAGCGGAAAGGAGCGATTCTCTTGAGACGACAAATCCCCCGAAATCGATTGAAAAAATACCTTTCCAGAAATCGCTGCTAAAAATAATTTAATAAAAATCGGTTCAGGCGAATTTATATTTGCATCGATTCGCAATATGTTTATATCCATTATATTCGCGTTTTATTATTATTATTATTATTATTTATTTTAAACGGACCGAAGTCCTTTTGTACAAAATGTATGCAGTATTATATAATATGACATAAAAGAATCTTAATCTTAAGTTTTAATCTAAAATTTACATAATTATGGACAGCGCGAAACTAAGCAAATATAGGTACTATTAACGAATAGTACAGCGCAATTTCATTTTAAATGCCTGTAACGTGCCATTGAAAAAATCAATATTATTATAAAATGTGTTTGAGCTAGCAATAATACGATTTAAAGGATTTATTGCTCCATATGAGGATTTGGATTTCATTGTATGAAATCCTGCTCTATTTCTCAAAACACGTTCAGGTACATAGAAATTAATTTGCCTCAGGAGTGTGGGACAATCTATTTCGAAAATATTTTTCGAAAAGTTTGAGAACTGTTCAGGAAATACGAGCCTCATTTCTACGCGTCTTGATAAATTGAATGCACAACGGGCGACAGAAATGTTCGGTTTCGAAACATTTACGCGCCATTCGCGCCGCGAATTTATGTGTTTTCACCGCGTCGAGGCGACCTAATCGATGACTTATCTTCCCCGGTTGCCGATAAATCGAGCCCAAACACGAAGAAGGGTTTTCGAAACGGTGCGTACACTCGCTAGCCTCTTCTTATATGGAACATGGTTTATGTACGGCGAAACCGGAAGTGCTGTCTCCACGCCGAGGACGTAATTTCCGGCGGAATCGCCCTTCGCCTCTGTCCTCCCTGTCCTGTCTTCTACAGAACTTCGAGTCTTCGATATCGATCATGAATTGCTTATGTACCGCCTACGAGAAGCCATTTTTATGATCGCTCGTAAAAATTCACGGATAACGAGACACCGTTTATAAAATTGAAAAAGACCGGCTCAATGTGTTCCGCGGACTTAAACTTGCAGAAACGCGAATAATTTCGTGTCCTCCGATCTACACGTGCGGAGCAATTTATGGATCATCTGGGGCTCTATAAAACATTTTCCAGTTTTCAGCAATAGCGTGGAATATTAGAGGCGCGAGAGCCTAGAAATGGTTGAATGATTTATAACGGTAGAATCATCTGAATTGTTGATGTCTAGATGATTCTTACTGCGCGATCATTTATGTAAGATCATATAAAACTGTCAGAAGAGTTTCGCTTTTCGATTACAACGTTCTATAAAAATGTGTTATATCCAATGAAATGTTCCGACACAGTTTTCGACTCTTGGTTACCATTGTATAAAATACAGTGGCCAACCTATTTCTCACCGAAGTAACCCGACCCACTTTCTTGTAACTTTGATCTTTTCAAAGCGTTCGTTCACCTCGAAAGTCTCCGAAAGGAAATATTATATCTGCCACGTTCACCATTATTAAACCGCAGCTCTTTACTCGAATTTCAGTTTTAGCGAGACCGAATATATTAATGGTAGACAGCGGATCTTTACGCGATATAAAAATGTTGTACCTAAATTGCAACAAACTGGAGCGAAATAGAAATTTATTTTCTTTCTTAATATGATGAATAAATTGAAATTAATGTAAAAGTGTAATATTAAATTTTGCTAATGGTTTTACTTCTTTCAATTCCATCTATACAATTAAATGCGTAAAATCCGCTGTCTATTAACGGGAGTCACTGTAGGTGGAAAAACGTTCAGAATTAAAGCGTTACGTGAGAGATCGAGAGGAGAAAATTTGCGACACTATTTCGACGGTTAGTATAAAGTACAGTGACCATTATCTCGCTGGTATTCCTTGAAGTAGAACGTTACAGTGGCGCCGCTGTTTCTGCTCTTGCCAGTGGGTGTCCAAGTGGCGCGGATGAGTTGCAGGTTTCGTTGTCACGTAGTCGTCGTTCACGAGCGCCCCTCGAGAAAAATAAATTCCGCGGGAGAAAAAAAAATGGGGACCGACGTTATTGCCAGGGAGACTTGGTACAACGATTTCACGTACGACGCCCGGCTACCATCTTCGTGGTCTGACCCCACGGCACTCGACGAAATTCCGGGGGAATCGTATACCGGGGATCAGAAGGGTGGCGGTACGATGCTGAAAAATAGAAGGGTTCCTGGGAATATCGATCCCACGACGTTCGCCAAAATACCCACGATGGATGTACCGAAATGGGCTCCTGCCAACGAGATTTTTCCACGTTCCCGAAATTCGCGGCCGCGCCGTTCCGTGTTCCTCTCGTGCTTATCGCTTCGCTGACTGCGTCCTTCGCCATATGGGTCACGCGAATTTTTCCTGTTACCTAAGCTAACGTTCGACATAATTTAAACAGTCTCTAACAGTTCCCGGTCTCTTCGAGAAGTACAAAGCATTTTTTAAATAGTGCTTGTAAGATCTAGTTAATTATTTTATGGTCCTGTCTACATTATTCGAAGGATGTCAATCATAATTTTAAGACAGCGATTATTTTAACCCATCCTGTGGAATTTAGGTTTTCCGATCAATATGAATAAGTAATACAATCTTTTAGGTTCTGAATTCTGTGAATAGTATGATTTAGGATGTCTGGACTATTCTAAGGATCGGAATAATTACTTTAACGTGTCCCTACTGATCCCAATTGAACATGATTATTTCGTAGTGCTATCTGAAGAA
Source organism: Lasioglossum morio (assembly GCA_916610235.2). NCBI lineage: Eukaryota > Metazoa > Arthropoda > Insecta > Hymenoptera > Halictidae > Lasioglossum > Lasioglossum morio. Next base: position 2,470,786 of record OU744334.1, on the reverse strand, counting down.
CGTGAATAAGGATTTGAAGAAATTCAATTAGAAATTCAATTGCTGTCTAGATCGGTAGGAGGATGTAAATAATTGTCTGGAGACGTTTCGTGGTCCAGGTCAAGCGACGTAATTATTTCAAGGTGTCCTGGCGTCGCCAGGTTCGGGTGGCTTGAACAAATAACAATCTCCTTTGATCTCATCGCCAAGCCCTGCTACGTACGTCCTACATTCAAATAGCCACTCGACAATTCTAAAAGGAACGTGTTCCAATATCACAAGAACAGGAAACCTCATAAGAGGTTTCCCCTACCGAAAAAGTAACGTCGCTACTACACTGTTTGCACTCGACGAGCACTCACCGCTGACACCGCCGCTTCAAATTGATTGCGATGTGGCACACAGACTCGATCGGTCCCGATTGTTCTCCCGGGTAAACGTTCGCGGACGACATTTCCATGAGCAACCCATACAGAGGATACACAAAGGGATCCCGGTTCGACATGTTAAACCGTCGCCTCGAATCGAACCGAATAAAAGTAGACGGACCGTGTCTCACGATTTTCGACTTTGCTTGATTCGGATCTTGAAATTGGCTGACGGGAAATATGAGCACACGGAATAAATGATTTTATCGCGAAAGAACAACGGTATAGAAAATTCTGTACGTATTTTTACGTATTTTCATTTCATTATTAAATAAAAAAATTTGATGGAATCAAAAATATGATCTACCATATTTCCCACTTTCCATGCACACGAACGCGCGTGTTTGAAAAATGGATTACCTTAAAAGTGATAATGAGCGGGATAATGAGATGGCATATATTCATGTAAATTTACATTTTCATGGGCCAATTTAAGGGTGCCAATCTGAACGGTTAACGATAATCTCGCGCGCAAAATGATTTTCGTGCAATAAAAATCAAACGATGACTCTATTAGCATTTATTAAACTTTATATTTTCGTCGGGGGTTGTATTACGGGGTAAATCGACATTGGGAAATTCGTATACGGCGTAGATGGTAGCACGAATTTCAATTGCTGTCTCAATAATGGGAAATGTATATTTCGACATGTATACTTTGACAGTAGTGTAACCAGCTTATATGTCAGAGAGATAGAAGTGCTAGATCAATGATATATTTACAAAGAAAGTAGCCAAATTACATGTCAGAAAAGCTTCAACGTGGAAGATATGTCAGACTAGTAGTATAGCCAACTTGTTCATCGCATAAGTGGTAATGCTAAAGAATGTCTCAGGCCAGTAGTAACACTAAAGGATCTTTCCAGCAAATAGTGGTGCCAAATAACGCGTCTGACAAGTAGTAACTTGAGACAATTCCTGGTGTTTAGTAGTGCCAAAAAATATGTGTGACAAGTTGAATCACAGGCCAGTGGTAACACTAAAGAAGAAGTGCGACGAGTAGTGTCACCAAAGGATCTGTCTAGCAAGTAGTGGTGCCAAATAACGCGTCTGACAAGTAGTAGTGCCAAATAATATGTATGACAAGTAGAAAAACAAGAAAATGTGTCCGACAAGCAATGACGCCAAAATCGAGGTTCACATCCTGGGCACCGTCTATTTTGAAACACCCTGTATAGATCTGCTTAGAGGTGTGCGTGAGCGTGTGCAAACGCGACTCGATATATCGTTCACATTCGGATTCGCGGGAGAATGGACACGCGAGGGAAGGCGAAATGGGATTCGGTGAATTAGGGCTGGCCAGCAGAGCCGACCGCTAATTGGATACCACTTGCTTTTACACCTTCTATGTTTCTGTCAGTCGAAAACAGTCAGCCGGTACAGTACGTGCCAAACGTGCTTATTCAGCAACGAAAACACAGTGACCGCGACGAATCCGATGCTGAAGACACGCTGCTATTAGACGCATCCGCGTGGAGGTCTTTTGACAAATGCGTATAAACAGTGGCGAAAAATTATCTACCACTTGTAATTAGGGTTTGCAATATCGCGGAATAGATGTGGGATTTATTTGAATTGCTGATGTGAATCGGAAGATCTTTTTCCTTTATCAAAATGTTGGTTAAGTGTTTTTTTTTTAATATTAATGAAGTTAAGGAAGTTAAGTAAAGGTAAAAATTGTTTAGAACGAATTATATAGAAACGAGCAGTCGTATTACGATAAAAATGATTTTAAAGTTTCCAATATTCGGTATAATCGTCGGGAATCGTATACACGAATAAATTTTACGTTAAGAAAATGAATAATTTCAGAGAAAAATGCAAGATCATCAGCAAAAACTATACTCTGGTTCGCGATGGCAAAAACCAGGACAAACTTCGTTAGGTCGGCATTCTTTTTGGAACTTTTTTCGCCGATGTTCCGGCACGAAGTTTTTCTTTCAGTTCGAGCATATTGGCATCCGCCATCGAATCGGGATGATCGATACATCTTTCGGAACTGGGTACGCTCATAAAGCGTCTGGGCACGCAGCGATCAGAACTGTTTGAACTTTAGTTAATACCTCGTTATTATCGAAACCCAATACCTAATCTCGGGCGTTCCCCATCGTTATTGAAGCATAATTTATTACGGGCTAACTATAGCTCGCTGCGAAACGGGCGCAAACAAATGTTACCGAAAGATCGATTCCTCTTCGGGGGTTGTTGCCAAGCGTTTGAACGGTGTTCAAAGCTCCGAGGAACTATGCTTCACGTAGGAGGTTTTTGATCGTGTTAGCCCGGGTCTCGGAAGCTTGTTTGCACGTTACCGGAGCTTTTCAATTGAGTCTCAAGAAGGCATGGTATCGAGGAAAAACAGTATTTTTCCCGCCGCGTTATACTGTAATAATAATAACGCTAGAAGGCGATAGAGCTCGCGCGATTTTATTTATTAACTAGCTGTCCCCCGCCACGCGTTGCTGTGGCACAGTATTTTTTAAAAGCATGTACGTGCTGAACGTGTTTGTGATAATCTATTTCGTTCAATTCCATTTCGCTTGTCGCGTTGCTCAGTAGTTCTCACTCTATCTCTGTCTCTCTCTCTCTCTCTCTCTCTCTCTCTCTCTCTCTCTCTCTCTCTTCCTCCCACTCTCAAATTGAACATAGGTGCTTCCAGTCAAAAGTTATAGGCAGACACGTACCTAAAAGAGGGCGAAAAAGTCGTATTTGGTCTGTTTGAAAGCTGGGCTTTGAGTCATTAGATGCGGCGTTTCTTTGGGAAGGTTTAAGAGCAAACCGCATTCGATAAAGTCGATTCGTTCAAAAGTTATAATCAGAAACATGCTGAAGAGAGAGCAAAAAAGTCGCATTTAATCACTAATAACGTCCCAACTTTTGAACAAATGCACTTTTTCGAATGCGGTTTGCTCTTAAACCTTCCCAGAGAAACGCCGCGTCTAACGGTTCAAACCCCAGCTTTCTACATTGAGCCGTTCTCAATTGATGCCATTACAAACATACAGGTAGACAGACACGATTTTATTATATCTCTTTATACAGGGAGGTCACTTTATCTGAAGACATTGACATATCTCGAGAACTATGCATCGGATCAAAACAAGTGGGTAATGAAAGTTGTTCGTCGCGAAGGGGGACATCCAATGATACCAAACTCGACGCCCCACCGCCACCCCCTGGGGGTGGGAATGGGGTAAGATAAAAAACTTAAATGGGAACCCCCATTTTTTATTGCAGATGTGGCTTCTCCAGAAAAAAATACACAAATTTGACCTAGGAGTTTTTGCATTTTGGTTCACAGATGGCGCTGTAAGGAACAAAAATCAAAATGGGTAAAAGATCCTTGAAAATTGGGGATATCTTGGGTAAGATTCATCTGTATACAGAGTGTTCCAAAATACAGAAATAAAGAATTCAATGACCTATTTTTCAATCGTCGACAAAAACATATCATTACGCAAAAATGTCGAGTAAAACTGAAACAAATGGAAAGTGTAAGCGATTAACCTCGACAACAACGTGTTCCGATGGAATTTCCAACGGAAGAGCCCTGCACGGACACAATCATTCGAACGTGTTTTCCGAAACGTCAATTCTTCAGCGAATAACTGTCAAGAAGCAGGATCCAGAACAATGCTGTGAATTTGTAGTATCAGTGACGACTCGCACGCGAAGAACGTACACAGCGATCGCAAAGCTTCGCAGGTGCGTAAAACAGCGGCCAGGTGCTTGAACGCAATTAATTCCATTGAGTTGATCAATTTTTGATTGAACGGCGATCCTCGTTTACTCGAAAACACATATCCAACATGCACTCCATTTGATCGAAATTTCGAGCTCTACTCGTTTATCTTTCGAGTAGGAATTGGTGCATATCGAGTAATATTAACAATTAGCGATTTTAGAAAATATAACAGCAAGCAAGTAGTATAGCCAAGTGATATATCAGACAAGATCAACACTCCAGAAAATGACGATTAATATTTCAGAATGCTGGTTATCGTGAACAAAGATTAATATTGTATTAAAATGTTCGTATTGACCTTGCAATTTTTACGTTTCGACAGAGAGAAAGAGCCCCGGTCGTTGTTTATCTTTCTATGTCGATAAATTTTAACGGAACTTCGAAATCAAGCATATCTGTCTGTATGCAATTTTTGCGATGGCCTGGCTCCACTCGATCTGCCAAAGTGAATTCTCGCCGGGGCGGTGTGCCAGAGGTTATTTCGACAGGACATTTGCAAACTGCGATCCCGGGAAATTTCAGTGGACCAGCTTGTTTTCGTCTTCCTCTATCCCCGTTGCTCTTTTTTCCCCTCTTTCACCGTGTCCCTTTATACTCATCGCTTTTCCCCTCTCCCATCCATTCGTCTCTCTTTTCTACTCTGTTTTTCAGGCTTTACCAATAAACTTCGTCGAAGTGGACCCCTGTTTTTTTTCCAGCAGACTTTATTCCTATTTCACGAATTGTGAAGACACTACCCCTCTTCCGTTCAGTTAAGCTCGGGCATATGTTTGCAAAACGGTTTTAGTCGTACGAGCGACTTTGGGAATTAAGTGTCGCTTGGCCGCAACAGATTTACTTGCCGTGAAATATTTCATGAATAATTCAAGTTCTCGCCGAGCCGACTCGTGGTGTTGGCGTCTATTTACTTGCATTAAGTTCTAATCGTTCCCGAAATTGGCAGACAGCCACTAGCCAGCCAGTCGGTTGATGGGTTACCAATTTGATGAAACCGGTGAGATGTCAGACCCGGATCAATCTTCATCCTCGAAAGCAATTAGTGCTCGTGGCGAATCACAGTGCACCTCTATTATAGATCTGCCGCCACTTTATCGGATGTGTTTCGGTAGGTTGGCTTTAACAGGATGTGTTTGGCAGTGCACAGACCGATTTAGTTGCTCGACAATATTACTACGTACACTCCCATAAAGCACCGGACACTTATTTATCTTAGAAAAAGAGTCATTAAAGATTACAAGCTGCCAGCTTGATTTTATTGTTTTATTTCGATCAGATGTAGCTGTTATTAGATGTAGATACTAAATGTTGGAAAAAAGACATTCAAATTGGAAAACAATTGCTCCACTTACATCTTAAAAATTAGAAAATACAAGAATGTCATAAAACTTATCCTAAATGGTAAAAAAGTGGCTGTCATTTCCCCTTGAGAAACCGAAGAAAATCTGTGAAAAATATTTTAATATTTGAGAGATTCTCTTCAAGAGAAAGTTTTCCTATATCCTTGTTATTTGTATTAAAACAAGCAGATTTACCGAGAAAAGCAAGAAAGATGGAATAAACTCATAAACTCGAGAAATGTTCACCGTCGAAAACATAGTTCCTCGTGTCCGAAAGCTTCATCGCGGAAAGTTGTTGGTTAATAGCATCAAGAAATGCTTACAATTCTCGAACGAAGAAGTAAATTCCTATTTAGTTTCCTGGTTCTCGCAACTGCCTCGGAGAATGTTCATTGTGCAAAGAGAGGTCTGCAGTTAAGTAAAATTACGTCTTTTAAATATTTCGAGTTCTATTCCAGCCACGCAGCCAAATTCCTGCCTCGAATTACCACCTTGAAATAGCTATTGTAATAATGTACAGAGCTCGAGGTAGTCTTGAACGAAGGATTAAGAGGATTGGTTCGTTGCGCGATGCTCATAAGCGTGGACCACCGAAACTTTCCTTAATTACGCGCGCGCTCACTAAATTCTGAGTGACATCTGCTGCTTTGGAAGGTTCTTCAAAATGTGTATTCCGATGGAAGAAATATTTTAGAATCGCGAAAGCGCGAAAGTTGAAGAGCCCGTGGAACGCTGTCTACATCGACTGTTTAATCTTCCAGCGCTCGATATTCCGCGGACAATTAATTTTCCATTCTGGTATAGAGAAGGTACGGAGGCGGAATAGTCTGTGCTCATCAGTGTAAGTGCATCGCGTTCCTCGATGCCGGGTCGGCTTGAATTATCTATTAGAACGGGTGCATTATGCACGGGTACGTACACCTCGCGAAACAACCGCAGTTTTTCCTCTCCGTGAAAGCTACAGGACGCGGAAGAAGAGAAATGAGAAGCCGAGTCATTGGTAGAGGCCCACGCAACCCGTGGCCCGTTCTCCTCGGTTGTCTCTTTCCCTCGCGTCCTTGTTCTCTTTCCGGCCGACATTCATATTTAAGCCGCGTTCCTCCTAATTAGGCCGCCATCTTGACAAGCTCTAAATTCACAAGCATTGTTCTCGCCGAGCCGAGCCGAGCGAAGTCGAGCTATACCTTTGCCGCGCTTAGTCGAACAGACGGTGAATACCCGGCTTCCCCTCTGAACTTTCCCAGTTCCCGGCTAATTTTCTGCGTGGAGGGACTCATTGTCTTGTTCCTGGATGACCGTGTAATATTTCATTAGCCGGACAATCGTAACAATCGAATCTCCACCGCGTCAATGCAGATCCTTTTTAAAACACTCGTTAGCCCATCTTCGGGAGAAAGAACACGGAGAACTGGCTGAATCTACTTTGCTCAGCTCTTAAATTACTTTTCTGCAGCCTTCCTTTTCTACAGTACGTTTGATGGTTATATTTTTTACGTTTTCCAGAGAAAATCAGTGACGTTCAGGAGATCTCTTGATGCGCGACTAAACGCTCTGATGTGAAAGAGACGAAACCAAGGGCGACTTTAATTTTGAAAGTCTGCGGGAACCCTGTCGTTGTATGGTAACAATCGTTAAAATCGGCGACGCCAGGAGATCTATTGACACGCGATTGAATGTTCTGGTGTGAGAGACGAAATGAAGGGCGAATTTAATTTTGAAAGTCTGCGAACCCGATCGTTATATCGTAACGAGCCAACGTCTGCTAAGAACGACCGATACCCTGCGGATTGGCGTCTGCGGCTAGGGATAGAGATAACGGGGTGAAGGATGTCTCGAGTAGGATTGGACCGCGAGGGTCTGCCACGCAAGCATTCCTCCGCTTTCAAGTCCAGACTAATACGAGTCGCCGGCTGGCGTCCTCGAGCCTGCATCAGGGAGTATGATAGGGAACCGTCTCGACGGGGTCCTGGTGTAAACTACGATTTGCATTCGGAACAATGTTCGAGCCGGGGTCAATCCAGACTGGTCGACCACTCACAGCTTTCCTTTCTCCTCCTCCTCCAATCCCGTATCTATGTGTCGAGAAATCCTACGCCACGATGGTGTATTTGCGAAACGACCGAAGTTATCCGTTTGTATTATTCAACGGTCCGCCGTGGATGGTCCGAAAATTGTGCTTGGTTATCGCTGATGAGGCTCCGCGACCCTCCGTAACGATCTTTCCGGATCAAACATATTTCCCTGGACCAGCAGACTGCCCGCTGTTACTGCACGCCCCCCTTTCATTAATCCGCAAATCTCTTCGGAATATTTACAAGCCCGTCGCGGAATTTTCGATTCAAATCGTAATCACAAAAATCGTGAAAATGTCAAATGCTCTCCTCTTCGATTTTGGAGGTACCTTTACCCTGGGGGTACATTTTTAGCAATTGTTCGAACTTCGAAGTTTACGTTTTTACTAATGCATTTGTAATTGTTCTGATTAAAATTAATCCGAACGCGCCGAAATTTTTCAACTCCGATAAAACAAGAAACTTGTGTCGCTGAAATAACCATGGACAGCTTCTGTATACGATACATATATGTAAAATTTAAAGTTTTCATCAGGTCGTTCGGAAAGTAATTTCGCTTTTTATATCTGTGGGTTTGAATATCGAAGCAACAATGCGCTTATGTACGATGTGTGATCGATGTGTACGATCCGCGGAAGTTGATCAGCGACCGTTACCCACTTTGACCGCGCAATTGCCGATCACGAGTTGTTACACGCGAGCCGAAACAAAAGAGATACCAACGACCTAGGGTAAAGTGTATTTAGATGTATGTGTATGTATGGTTAGATGATGAGTGAGAGAATATCAAGAGGATGCGCAAATCTTTAGATACAGACCGAGTGCGAGCATTGCGAGAGAAAGAGCGATTAACCACTTCGCTCTCATGGACGTGTTATGACGCGACGTCGATATCGTTCGTATAAGATCACAGACGCGTTATCACGCGACGCAATACCGTTCGTGCGATGCTACACACGACATATCTCGCGTGTTTCTTTATTAGATTAAGTCCTTTAATTCGAAAAATTATTAATTTTGGGAATGGTATAGTTAAAGAAAAACATTGATTTCAGGATTCAGGATTCAGGAAGAAAAATTCAAAAATGGAAAGAGGAGAACTGTTTTCCGATATACCGGATGACTGTAGTACACCTCTATGTATGTCGGTATAACTAAAAACTTGTGCTTCAAAGTTTGTTGTAGAACTGGGAATATTCCATTTTCTTTTAGTAATTAAATTTTTTCATCTTTCGGATAATGGAACGTTATCGTCACTTACACTACTTTCGCTATCACTATCGCTGTCACTTACGAAACGATTTCTAATTCTACGCATGATGGTCTACTCCCGTGAACAATTAAACAGGAACTAACTGAAACGACATAGAAATAAGAGGTGTCCTCACACGGAGCAAAGACAAGCCCGCGTGTTTTCACGTCCGTGGCACCGCGGAAGTGGCATTGCGTCGCGTGATAACGCGTCTGTGATCTTATACGAACGGTATCGACAGTGCGTCATAACATGTCCATGAGAGCGAAGTGGTTAAGAGCGATCAAGAGCGATTAAGAAGCGAACAGAGCGATTTAGCGCGAGAGCGGCTATAATTTTGTCTATCAGTGTCTCGTCTTTTGTGTCCTTCGTCCGTGCCGTATTCTTAATTGTAATTTATAAATAAATCTACCAAAATCCCACACATCTAGAAAATATTTTTATTGCAAGTTTCATTTCAAATAAAGTCGTATAATTCATGCGTTTCCTGATAAAAAACAGAAACTGTATATGCGTGGGATCTATAAGTTGCCAGAAAAATCGCAGAAGATCATTTCTTGCGACCGTGAAACATCTCGACCGTCAGGTGGAGGATTTCAGGGGCGAGGAAAGTGGCGGCCGTTGGGAGCAGACAATGCCACTCATTACGTCGGGTAATTGATAGGGAGTCGTGGTACGCAGACGCCGTAAGGGCAGCGTAACGATAAAAGGGGCCGGCGAGTGGTGCGTGTCACTGACTTTAGAAGTTCGTTTGACGAATGCAGTGTACGGCATCCTCGGAACATCATTTCCTTCGCCAACATCCTCATGCCTTACGCGTCGCCACTTATTCTCACTCAAACATCCCCACGCTTAATTAATGGAACATCCCACGCGACACTCTCTGGCACTCTACTGTCACCACGAGGACACTGTGCAATGTGTGTGTGTGTGTGTGTGTGTGTGTTCGTCGAGTCTTTGACGCTGCGATTCACGGTTTTGTTTTATCATTCTTTGACCTATTTTTTTGTATTCCGGATTTTCATTCACTTCAAACGACAAGTCGGTGTGGTCACACCGAGTTCCGTAAAATGTCAACGTTTATTGCACTGGTTATATTAATATTTCTTGCGAACTGTATTTTCATTTTAACGCTTTGAGCGACAAGTCGACGCCCACAAAGTCGCAACAATATTACATTTTACGAAACAGGCAACTGAAATGTCAGGTATTCGGTAACTCGTATTAATAAATATGTTGCGACGAGAATTGGGTTAAATTGATAAATAAATTCGCAAGTTCGGATGAAGAGGAATGAAAAGAGGAATTTAAAGGAAAGATCGCGACACGAAGAAACGTTGCGGAACAGAAAAGATTGAGCTTAGATTGTGAGAAAAAGGTTGCGAAACTTTTCTTGGACGATCCAGAAGTTGTTTCTAAAATTTTCGTTGAAAAGAGCATCCTCCCTGTACCACGAAGATAGTAGACTACAAATTGCAAGCACGAAACCGAAGGCGAGTAACGAATTGCTGCAGGTTTTCTGCCCGGAAATCTGACAATTTATTTTCGTTATCTGCAGATTGCTCCTTGACGCCCAGACTCGCTCCGCGAGTTAATTTCTTCATTTATCAGACGCGCCTGGTATAATACGAGACTCGCATTGGCAAAATAAGAAGCTTTCGCTAATTATAGTCTTCGTTCGCTGAACCCGTTCTATTAGCTTCCCCTAGCACGAAGTTGCTATCCACGAAACCTCTTCTAATATAAGACCTCAGCTTATCTTCGTTATACACTTAAATAGCGACAATGTTTTCTTTCGTAATTAAATCCGAAATCAATTAAGCGCCTCGGCAAGCAGATTTTGCGAGATACGCAGCGCGAAAGTTTCCGATTCAATTATAAATACTTTCGAGATGGTAAATGCATAGTAATTCTCATAAATACTGGTTCGCAGTGCATCGAGATTAAACTTGCAAATTTGCGCATCATTAAACAGCGAAGACTGGAACGACCTAATAGTCGTTCATTAAGGAACTCTAGAAGTTTTGTTGCGAGATAGGTGTCGTATATTAAATATCCAATGTAGTCGAATTCAAGCTTATTTTGAAATCACTCATCAAATTTCAATAACATTTTTTGTATTTTTTTGTATTTTGTAACATGATAGTTGGTCCCCTCAGGGTTTCAAATTCATTTACCAATCCCCCTCTTTTCCACTCTCACCATCGCCTTTTCAGCGGGACCTACTGTTTATGGTGGGTGTTCCGAACCACCTTTTGCCAACAACACGTGAAAAACACCTCGGGTGGGTCACTTTCCGGTTTTTTACCAGACGGTCACCCATCCTAGTGCCGTTCACGTTCCACATTGTTTAACTTAGGTGATCTAACGAGAACCGGTGCTTTCAACGGGACTACGGTTGTTGGCAAAAATTTCAATAACATAAGAAACTTTTATTAGGTCGGTAGGAAACTCATTTTGTTTCTCACGGAAAAATCAAAGTCAAGTTTTTCCATTTAGAATAAATCTTTTGACATTTTGTTCTGAGATCTGTTATGATTTTCAGGCAAGTTAAAGATCCCATTCGACTAAATTCTATCCAAGGATATATTCTGGCATGTCTTGAAAATTTTCAGAAGCCATAAATGCAAAAGATCCGCGGTCTAGTATTAATAAATGGCAGCAATGCCATCTCTACACGAAAGACGAAGTTACATTCCGAACGACGTAATAACCGCTACTCGAAAGACCCGAAGGGATCGCCAAACTGCAAGCACAAGAAGAAGGGTCCCTCGATGGACACTGTGCGAGCGGAAAGCTGTAAAGCTCGCTCCTATCCTGGGCTCATTTACCTTGGTTATCGTGGTTGAAAGAAGCTCGTCTCGAAACCAGCACCGGAGAAGCAGAAACAAGCGTGAGGGGATTACGGGAAAAACTGTGAACGTTGAAAATACTCGCATTAAAAATCGCTGATGCGCCGTTCTCGACGAGGGTGTAATTAATCGCGCGACGATCAACTCCTCACCGACGAAAAATCATTCACCGCGGTTGCAGATCCGTGTAGAAAATTTATCCGTATCAAGTTGGGTGTTAATTACACGTTTCAAAGTTGCCGGCCGTAACGAGAAACGTTGCGGTTGCTGCTCGCTAATAAAAATAAGAGCGAAAATAGTCAGTTGCCACTGCGCACACTTTTTCGCCTTCATGGGGGATGGAGATGAACGGCGAGCATCGCTAAACTTGAAACTGAGCTGTCGGAGTCTAATAGGCCGCAATTAGTAGGCTTTTGCTGCGAACGACTCCTAACGCGAGACGCTCCTAATTACGGGCATCGTGTTCACGCGATCCTCGTGCTGTGTTCGAGCAGGAAAATGTCGAGGTTCCGATGCTTTTTTCACTAGAAGGCGAGGCTTGATAAATTCTGGGCTCTCGCTGTTCAAAGGATTTAACGAAATAAGTGGCAACAACTCGGGCACATTCTGCGCTAAATAAATGTACACTAAATTTCTTCGTTTGCTGATTTAGATTAACGAAGGCTGTTAGCGACTGTGGACGGAAGAGGCTGGTTTTTAGTTAGAGCTTCGCTGTACGTACGAATAATAACATCGTCTCTTGTCGCCAGAATTACAGATCTCCGTCCATTTATAAAACACAGTTCAGCTAGCAGGTCTGTTTGACTAATTCACGCGCGTTCAATAGAATTCTGCGTCCCTTGAGAGGAAACTGTTCCAGGCCGTTTCAGTCGCGATTAAAAGACCGATTTTTCCCATTCGATCGGAGCTTTTTAACGGGGCGCACGGACTGTTTTCATTCCTCACACCTCTCCGTCTGTTGGCACGCTAATTGCGAATGGCTGTCAGTGCGAAATGTTCACGTGGAATGAAATATGAGCTACGGCCTCGCCGCGGAAAACTCCGGCTAAATAGTTCTTCCTCGCTTATTCATCGACTCAATTATCAGCAGGGGACTTCGGCAAATAGCCCGGTCCAACCACGGTCAATTATTCATATTGCCGCAATTAGTCTACGGTGGGGAAGTGTTAATTATAAAGCGATCGAACCGCGGCACGCTGTATCGAACGGCGCGTATGTACATAATGAAGTCGACGTTCCCCATACCGCCGAACACTTGAAGTTTTTCTTAAACAAATGGAAAAATATCATTTCAATTATTCAAATCTATCAACTGTTGCTGTTTGCAATCGATGCAAAAAATTTTTTTTTGCTTCAACTAAAACAAAATGACTCGTGTGCGAACAGCATATTGCCAACAACAATTGTTTCTTCGAAACCGTACCAAGCTGCAAATGTTCTTCAAACAATGTTGCTTCTGCGTGGACAAAATGTTTGCGTTTGTTATTACTGTTTTCCGGAAACGATTCGGAACGCGCAGCAAGAGTCAGCAAAAAGTTTCTCGTTGTTGCTGCGATGTGGGCACGCCTTTACCTCGTAATCGGTAAAAACAAAATTTATTATACCGTTCGTGCAACAATAAATCGCGCGCGCGCACCCGTGCAGCCTCCGCAGGCAAACTTTCGTTCGTAAACGCGTAGTTGCGAGCGGAACAATCGTTCTATGTGTAAACAGTCGGATTTTTCTGGGGAAAACTCGCGTAAAAACGTAACAACAAACAACACATCGATCAATCCACAGGGCTGTTGTTTTCGCTTGCGATCCGTTCCCACGTACCGCCGGACAATAACGATCTTTCCTGCATTTGTTATTCGGGAGGGGGATCTGTCGGCAAACAGAAGCTTTTCCGGTGAAATCCGAGCTTGAATTAATATCACGGACACCGGACGGCATTAATGCATTCACTTGCACTGCGAACATCTGTATCGATTGCGCGCCGGCCGTTATTTTCCGAACCGATAACGGATCCGTGTTGATTCAAGGTGACGCCGAAAATTTCATTCCACTCGCTCTCTCTCTCTCTTTAGCTATCTGTCGTCTATATTCAGACCGTTTGACAACCTCATACGCCTTTATTAAATATTGATGAAATGTCTCCATTACACGAGCTATTCATACACAATGCTCTACGAGTTATTATTCAGTAAACCGAAACTTATTGATAGCCACTGTCGCTACTGTACCAAATAGATCTACATACATGTAATCTCTGTATATAAAAGCCTGTTGGTTTTTCATTTTTCACGAGCACAGTTTCCAACAATAAAATCTGAAAAAAAATGTAACACATTTCGGACCCTGAGGCGCATTTTACAGAATTTTTTCAGATGTTTTTGTTGCAAACCGTGCTCGTAAAATATAAAACATTTCCACAATTGTAACATTCCTCCTGGCAGCAGAAACGGCCGAAATGGTCGAACGATCAACCTTACCCACTAATTTGCCAATAACTCTTGGCTGGAACGACGCAAGAAGGAGGTCTGCGTTCACTCTCTAAATGAGTCGTGCCGAGATCAGGATCTACGAGGGTGGACCGTTCTTAATCCCGTGTAAAGCGGTAATTGGCTCGGTGTAGGCGGTCGCTCGATTCCTTTGTGTCGTTACCGTATTTTTTCCCGGCCATTCCCGGCGGTTCGTTATCCGTCGGAATATAATGACACACTGGTCACGGGTCGTGTTCTAATCGGGACGAGTGGCTTGGCCGCAGCGAACGCGCCGAGCCGCCTCTCGAGTGGTTCATCTCGACGCAATGAAATCTAGTGGTTCAATCCGGAGGTACTGGCCAGCCGCAGGGTTCTGTTTGTGTTCGGCAATGTTACCTCCGACCGGTACACGAGGATCATTCATCCCAGAGTGGAGTTACCGCGTTGCTACGTTGCCTTTCGACCTCGAAATTCAGCCTCGTTAGCTATCCAGCCCGCGGAAGACATTCGCCGGCTTTTATAGAAACGAGTCCCTCCGATACGAATTTTCTTCCTCCCCGATTTTTCAGGGACTGGCATCTCTATTAACATCTATTTACATTTTCTAGTTGCAATGGACTACATATTCCTAAATATTATAAATCACCACCAGTTCCCATTGCGCGTTCTTTTCTAATCTCAATTCTTCCTCGGCAAATCTTTCGTTGCTGCAACAGCGTCTCCGAGCATAACTACTTTTTGATCGCGATAAATCCGTCCGTGCAGGGGGTCTCTTTTGAAGATGAACCTGCATGTGCACTTTCCACGAACTGGCTCGCGGAGGACGCAGAAAACACGGTCTCTTCTTAGGGGACCGGCGAAACCTCTTAATCACGCTTTTTCCTCTCTAATCATTTTTACCGGGCTGATTTTTATTTATCCCGCAGAGGGGCGGGGAACGTTGACCGGTTAAAAAGCGTGGTGGGCGTCGTTGGTTGGGATGCGATTAATCTTGTCGTCGACGTCGTCGACGTCATCCCTTGCGAAATCGTCGGCTTTGAAAGGAGCTGGAGAGGATCGTGACGAGGAAGCCGGAACGTAGTGGCGCGGCGCGGCGGGGGTTGGTGCTGGTAGATCGCAGCTCTGGACGCTTGGTGGCCACAAAGAAGCCCATTAGAACGAAATAGGTCAATTAACCGGATTCGTATCCTGCGGTAAGTATCTCTGCGTGACATAAGGCAGGAGAAGGCTCGGGGATCCAACGCTATGGCTAAGATTGCTGCTGGCGAACGAGATGGAGGACCGGCAGGAGGCTCGACGTCACGAGGCCGCCCGTCGAGCTTTACAGCTGCCCGTCGACGACGAATTGCTGCGGGGGTGTAGGCGACACGGGGGGCGAGAGAACCTCGGCTTAATTGGGGACGAGAGCAGGCTCATAATTTCGCGTCGCGACGAGAGGGCACCGGTGTGCCCGGAGCCGGTAATTTGCGATTCGTATGCTCAGACACCCACCGCGCCACTGACAGACCGAGATCCTGGGAATATTACCGGGCGTGGACTCGCATAACCGAACCTATGCGACAATCGACGGATCCTCTCCCGCCTGATGAGTCGGGAAAAGATCTGCGAAGGAAACCTGCCAACATCGCTTAACCCGTTCGCGTGGAAAACGTCCAAAATATTATAATACTCCATTTTCTAATATTCGACGCTTCAAGTCAACGGAGAACTGCAACTGTCACCGCTTTGGCGACTTCAATCGGAATTCTTGTTACACTAGATCGTTTTCTATGAAACAAAATATGTGTACAATCGCTGTGCGGAATAGTACAAATACGTTTGCAATTCACTGTACACGTGGAACACGTCCACCCCAATTCGCATTCGCTTAATCGAACCGCAGTTTGTTTACCTGCAACGCTCGATCTGATATTGTTTTCGGAACGATTCGCTACAGCTCCACTGTGAACGAGTATCAAATTGAGAATTGCAATTCTTCGTTTGCTTTTTATTTGTCTTTTGTTTTCAGAGCTCTACGGTCTGACGAACGTGTGCTGTCGATGCTCGATTCAGCAACGATCGAAAATAAGTGGTGAACATTGACGCGAAAACATGCGAGCGAAATTAAACGCGAAACAAACTATGAAATTCAATATAAAAGCCATAGAAACTGGCTGAAAAATTGACAGCGTCGTTAAAGAAACGTTTCAAAGCAAAAAAAAGGAAGCCTCAAAAATGAATTGGTGAAACTTGTTCGACAGCGAAAACTTTCTGGTAATGTCAGCGACTCTCTTTAATAGCCAGATTACGGATCTTTATGCAAATTCACGTTTTTCAAGACTAATTGATGAAAAGAGAAATTATACAGAAGCTTAGTGCTTTAACGAAGGCAGAGTCTTTGCAGGGTAAAGAAGAATACTAAACTCTGTATTCGAATTCGTTAAAATCTTCAACTTCCTGGACTTCATTCAGTGGCATTTACCGAGTGAATGGAAATGCATAAATGTGCACTGTTGATTGATAACCAAGTAATTACTCCGTCTTTGTATCTGAAACTGTCGATTTACAATTCTGTACGTCGGGCAGTATTATAATTGTTACCATCTTGCAGTCTATTTCAACTAAAAAGTTTCAAACATTTCGTCCGACCTAGAATAATTCCGTTGAACATGAATTTTTCTTGTTTTATGCATATTAAATTGATATAATACCTCATACAATCCTTAAATGTGTAGAAATTGATTCGATCAGCGGTTTTTAACCTGAAAGGCGCTAAAATTGTTTAATAAAAATTAATTTTCGTTGAATAATGAAGCTTAAAAGTTTTTGAAACGTGTCTATATTATTATATCCAATAAAAATATAAAAGGTTTAATAATGTCAACAATATTGTGAATAATGGTGCAGAAATATTTATCGGAGTCTCTGAGTCGTCACTTCTATTCGCGTTTTCATTTTGCATAGTTCTGCAGTCCAGTAATATTTAATCGAAACTCGTGATTCGATCGTGTACCAGAGAGCGCTGGGAAATAGACAATTGGATGGTAGTCGGTATTAAAAAAGAAACTCGTTTTCAGGTTTCCGCGAGTTCCCTGAAGACCGTGTGTAGAACTAAGCCTCGACCATTACCGGGTCTTCGGAATCTCTTAGAGCCTTCTGGATTAACTTTTTCAGCGACGGAGCCGCGTTGGTATAATTAAAACGCGAAATGTCAGTGTCTCCATGACTCTACGATGTCTGTTTCCTTCGTTTGTTATCGGCAGAAGAGCGGGGAGCCACTTTCATTTTTCTTCCACGAATGATAACGGAAATTTAAATGGCATCCGGTAAGACGGGATATTAAGTTCTTCATATTACGCTTGGTATTTTCATTTTGAGCCGGCCCGGACGCAAGCTCGGTACCCCGAGCCATCATATTGCGTTTCCTTTTAGCAATTTCGACTAATTCGTGACTGAGTTCGTAACCGAGGCACACAACGTCGCAGTATATTTTTAATTACTCCTTGAAAACGCAATATTCGCGGACGTTCAATCTTTCGCGAAGACACTGTAATGGAAAGCCACTTATCGACCTACTGCCCGAAATTACCATCTCCAGTTAATTCGGAGACCTGCAATTACTTTCGCTGATCTACGTCAGGCATCAATAAGAGATATCCGGATGAGATTTGCACTGAAATTCATTAAAAAAATTATTCCTACCTACTATCGTAATAAATCTATTATTTTTTTGTAATCATCTTTCAATTAATTCTTTAAATGTTGTCGTCTTCAAATAATATTTAAAAATGTTTACTCGTTACTTGTTCAGTACTTTTCCAGATAATTTAAATCAAAGATGTTTTTGATTAGAAATTCCTTCGTATTTCTTGACACATTCTTTATCAAAGATGAGAAATTTTGAAAATTTCCGTGTCGTCGCAGTACATTATTTTTTAAATACATCATCTAAATGAAATTTCTAATTGCCAATGTGAATTCTTATGATAAAGGAATGCTCTTCATTTTAAAGGAACACCAGAGAAAAAATATTCAACAGTTCAGACGGGGCATCCAGATGAAAATAAGCATCTTTCTTCTGCGAAACATTCTGTTTTGAAAATGTCCACCTTAAAGTGTTTGTTAAAATTACAATTTCTATTAAATTTTAGTAATGCTTTTATTTCCAAGATAGATGAATATTGAGGAAGCGATACAAACTTTGTACATGTCAACATGAGAAAGTTGATATTCCAATCTGGACCAGTGTGCGGCGTGGCCATAAATTACGAGCGAGCCGTGAGCTAACTGATTTCAAAAGTCACGACGAACGGGCGGGGCAAGAGGCCGGTTAATAGAGAAGTTTCTCAAAAAATGATTGATGTCCGGCCGGCTGCTTTACATGACTGCTGGAAAGATTAATGTCGCGCGGACGCGATATATCTGCGTTAAGACGTGAGTAATAGTTTCTCCGCGTGGGTGGTGGATCTTGCCGATGCAGGGAGGATTGGATCGCATCCGCGAAAATATTTGTGCATATATGCGTGGACATGTGCGAAGATCGATTCGATAAATCGGGTACAATGGTGTTTATCGAGAATGATGCTCTCTCGTTCGACGGTAATTTCTGCCTAACCCAGCTAGCTCTATGCTCTGCCACTGACAGTTTGGTTTTCCATTCAGGCCAGGTCGACGAACGTATTTGCTCGCGCAGCGTTCAATGAAAATCTGCGCTCGGTGCGCGTTCGATCCGATCGATACCGAACCCCCGTTTCACGGAGTTCGCTTTTGCCACAGTTCTGTTCCATGCGATGCGTACCGTACACGTGTTCCGACGGCAAACGCGATTTCCTGCGTGAATGAGCCTTCAACGTTTGTCGTCGACCTGCATCCAGGCCTGCGATTGTTCTAAGCTAGTGACCATTAATGACAAAGCGATAGGAAACGCCGCAACTGTGTGCGCTGCCGTTTCAAGTGCAACGTTTGATTTCGGAGTCTGATGGACAGTTTCTATTCGCTACGGAGGAAAGTTAATTGCACAATGCGTTCTTGGACATCTCTGTAAAATTGTTACCCGCAGATAAAGATGTTCTGATCTTCGAAGGAACACTATTGGACACTGTATTTACGACAATATATAAAGTTTAGTATTATATCAGTTTCATATCCATAAAATAAGAAGAATTATATAAAATGGAGTTATCCTAGATCGGAAGTAATGTTTCATTTTCGAGTTCAAATAAAATCTTACTCAGACAGGAAATCGGTTCGACTTATTTCGAAGCATTTCGAACGCTCGAGTGAAGAGCACCCCTCGCGTTCAGACGACGTGTGCAACTGCGGCGCGTGTTGCTCCAAATCCGAGAATCCTATCGTCGGTTGTTTACAATCCATAAAATCGCCGACTAAAAGCACGCGAAAGATAAATATCGCGCTCGACCGTCATTTCCCGTCGACGCGATCCAGTGGCGCGCGTCGCGGAGCGAGAATATAGAAAGTTCTGTTCCATTTTTCTTGATCCTCTTACCTCGCATCGACAAAGCGGATAAGGCGAGGAAACGAGAACGGTAGGCAGAGCGCGAGCTAAACGGCAGACAGAAAACGAGAAAATACCGAGAGCGGGCGCCGCGACGGCCGAGACTCCGCACTCGTACGTCGGAAACCCGTTTATCGATTTCAATTTTGATTTCTGCATGTACAAACTATTGAAAACTCCGCGCCGTTTCCGCGATTAGAATGGCTCCTGCCCTCGAGCTGCCACGCCGTCGGGGAAGGAGCTCGTCGGTCGTGATAAAAGAAAGGCTAGGGAACCGTATGAAAATCCAGGAAGGGTGAACTCGGGGGTGGTGGAGGCGGGGAGCTGGTACGGATGCACGACGATAAGTTGCGAGAATAGGAACAGCCGGGTACCCGAGAAATGCTCGGGGATGAACGTTTGGCTCCCAGATAGGATCAAACGAAACGAAACGCGGGGTTGAAACGTTACATCCAACCATCCCCGAAAGTTGCTTCCTTCCGCACCGTCTCCGGCCTATGCACCCCCCAACCCGCCAACCACGTTCTCGCATCTCCTATTCTTTCGCGTTTCATCACGCTTCGAGGAGTAAGACGTCGTACGACCAACTTCTCCCTCCTGGGGAATTTCGGAATTTCACCCTCGAGGGTTAAATACCCTTCTTCCCCATCCTCTTTCCCTCTCTCTCTCTCTCTCTCTCTCTCTCTCTCTCTCTCTCTCTCTCTCTCTCGCTCACTCTCTCTCTCTCTCTCTCTCTCTCTCTCTCTCTCTCTCTCGTCCGTGATGCAGCTTTTTGCTGTCTCGCGCACGAAACTTACTATCCCAGATTCGAGCAACGAACGCGCTTCCCCAGTGTACTTTGCACCGATGCTAGACGTCGATGTTTGTGCAATTTTCCTGTGTTGCCCGAGACCAACTTCCTCCAACTTATGCGACGTTTATTTTCTCTAGGAAGAACTAGGAGACCTTGGGGCACAAGCCGGATAACTCTAGCCTCTGAACATCGCGTAATTCTGACTTGGATCTGCAATATGTTCAAAGTTAAATTATTTTGTAAAAGGTTGTGAAAAATTTTAATGAATTCAATGAACCGTCTTGAAATATTCGGATTGGATATGAGGCAATTTGAAGAAATGTGTATCATCTCCGTTGACATTTGCTACATTATGTTAACTGAATTTTTTCAATGTTACTGCAAATGCGTTCGCTCTGTTTGATCAGAAAGAATTGCAATTAATTTCCGAGTGGAACGTTAACCAGATATTACGAAATACGCGTTGCGTAAGAGGAATATAATTTCGCCGGAGGGTGGAAGGGATTGGCTGGCGTACTTCAAAAGAAATACCGTGTTCCGTGCTCCAATAAACTGCATATCGTGCGCCGCATGTGCACTGTGCACGCTCGACTTTTTGTTCCGTTTGTTGCACCGTGCCGAGGGAGTCTATTGTAACGTTTCGTGACTATGCCGGTTGCGTTAACGTTAAGGGTAGATGTGGCCAAGTAGAGAACGGTGTCAAGGGAGAAAGCTTGCTGTGTAAGCAGAAATAATAAACAATTACACGTACCCGTACGCTCGGATATTACACGCTTCGAACAACTTACTCTTTGCGACACGCGATACAATCTCCAAAAATATAGTCGTTTGCAAATTCATTCACAACGTAATTTTTATTCTAGACATTTCGGGTTTCACGTTTATCATCTCTACATTGAGCGTGTTACTCGATGTATGTACTTGTTATTTTGATGTTAGTTTATTCCTTTCGTATAATGGAATTCTGTGCGACTGCATAATAGAATTGCAACGCGTTCTGGAGGCGCAATCGATGCTCTCGTTGTTTACGGAACAATACAAGACGCAAACTTTCTTACGCAAGCCTTGTAAATTTTACGTCACAGTTTCCTCTATGGCCCGTAACGTTATACAGGTACTTTCGAGTTACGTGCACCTTTGTGTTATTATGTTGAAATATGCCAGGCATGTGGGGGCCTCGCTAGGCGACAATGGAGGAATCCTCCGAGGAGAAGAGATCAATGACACGCCATACGGCGGACATGCGTGCTCTTAGAACAGTGCTTGATACCCTGCGAATTTCAGATTCCGTCATTCATCTACTACATTGTGCCTTCGTAACACTCCCGCGGCGGTATTCCCTCACAAAGGCGCGCCCTCCTTTGGCTCCTCGAAGCTATCTACACTGATCCCCATTAATATTCCGACGCTCTAGAAAGAATAATAACATTTTCAACTGTTTTTGGGAAGCTAGTTCAATTCGATTACTACAGGATGTGAAGAAATATTTTTTCAAAAATTGCAAGTGGTCGGAATTATAGGCAAAATAATAAAAGTTGCGTTCTACAACTTTTTTATGTGGACTTCTAATGGAAATTTAAGACATACGTTTTGTAGATCTGTGTCAATTATACATATGTAGGGGAAGAGGTTGGGTTATGAGACGGGTTTTGCTTTTGGTCTGTAACTTTTTGCTTGATGAAGGTATCAAAGAGTTTTATATACTGTTAGAAAAGTGAAGGAAATACGCAACTTTTATATATAAAATGTTTCGTGATTTGATCAACAAGTAAAATTTTATGGCCAATTTTCCGAGGACATGTTTTTTGGCTTCCTGAAAAAAGTGGTTGGGTTGTCAGACACTCGGAAAAATCAACTAAAAGTGGTAAAATATAAAATAAAACCCATGTAACTTTATGCAGCAATCAATTTTTATTTATTTTAATAACATTAAGTGACCAAAGGAGTTAAAAAGAATGGAAAAAATTGAAAAAACAAAGAATGGCGAAGAAAAGTAAAAAAAATATAATGAATGGAAGGATTCAATAATGATCTTCTTCTTTGTCATCCAAGTCGTTGTGACAATGTTTGCATGTGAAAAACGAACGTCTGCCCATATCGGCACACTTCAAATGAACAGGCGCTGGCATGTGTTGCATTTGATAGAGTTGGCAGCGGTTAATTTTTTCGGCAAAAATCTTAAACAAATGAGCTATTGAGACTGTGACTAACAAAAGCTAAAATTCTGCCAGACTGTGAAACTAAACAGTTCTCTCAAAAATAGCTTTGTCTATTTACGTACACCATAAATCGTGTTCAGCTGTTTTTTTACGCTTAGGTAATTTCGAGGACTTCGAGTTTCCTCGACTGGTCCCTACAATGACTATAAATTCAAAAAATAAACCAAAACAAACGTTAAATGTCAAATAAACACTTAATTCTAACACAAACAACGATATTTGACAGTTTTAGTTCGTTTCTAGTAAAAAAAACTAGTGTCTCACAACCCAACCACTGTGGTGTCTCATAACCCAACCATGATGCCATTCCGAATGTGACAGAAAAAACAATGTTTTTCTCGTACATGCGCAAAACTCAATATTGCATCGTAAAATGTAAGGAAAACACTAAATGAAAATGCATCACACTCGCCTTTTTCAATTGATTCACTCAACAAAATGATGTTTTTAAAAAAATGAGTAAAAGTTTTACACGATGTGTTTACACACGATGTACGTATCTAATATTAACAACACGTCTATACACCTCGGTGCTAGCACAAAAACTAGCAGACGTCAAAACAAAAATTTGATAGCAGACAGATTGGAATTATCGCGATTGCGCGATGGATAAAAACGACTGTCTCACAACCCAACCCGTCTCACAACCCGTCTCTTCCCCTACTGTGAAAGTTTCATCGAAATCGGTTGATGCGACAAAAAAAACTGCAGACATAGAAAGATGTAAAAATTCTTATGTTTAAAGTTTTGCAAATTTTTCATTAATCCTTGTTGAAAAGCCTGTCTATCCTCGTATCTCGAAATAATAGGACACATTGTAGCGAGAACGCGTTTCGATGCATCGTCGATCGAGTTTCTCACCCTGGAGCGTTTGCACTCCGTATTTCACGGAGCAATACGGATGGAGCTGCGGTCAATCGAAATTGCAACATATTAACGAAATCGTTCGCAGTATCGGGGGATTTCGATCTTCGTCCACAAGCCTCTCTCTCTCCCTCTCATAGGAAAAGAGAGCAGGAGAAATGGAAACGCTAAAGGGTTGGCGCAGAGGGTAGCAGACGGAGCGGAAAGGGAGAAAAATCTCCGCGGCGTAGAGATAGGATTGCCACGTTTATCCTCGGAATCCCTTTGTTCCTGTGGGCTTTTTCGCCGCAGAGAGTGAACTACCTTTGATTCTTCTCCCCTCTGTACCACTGTTCCCCTTGCTTTTTTCCTGTCCTCTCCCAGAAAAAGCTATCGGGCTTGATAAGCTGTTTAACTTCGGCCCACAGTGTACTTCGCGGCCCTCTAAATTATTCTATTCGCTTTAATTCCCGAGGATTGGATCGATCCTGCTCCCTGTTACAGTTTCAATATTTTTTTTGGTCCCTGTTACTTTCCACCGTGTAACCGCGGAGCTCTGATATCGGTAGTTTCGACAACGAACAGAATATTCCCTTGCGCTGCCTGCGCAGCGCTTTTGACGCAGTGTCCGACCATTGCTGACTGTTTCTACTTGCTTGTAGATGTAGAAGGCTGCCTAGTAGTTTTCGCGAGGGTCTCAACGTTTTCCAAAAATCATTTTCACAGATTCACCAATGCTTTTTCGATAGTTACAAAGTGACATAAAATATATATTGGGGGTGTCTATTTTAACTTGAAAATTAAACATTTCTTCCGGCCCAGAGTAATTCCATTCTGTATGTTTTTGTTTTTTCATTTTATGGATATGAAATTCATATACTATCTCATACAATACTTAAATGTTTAGTAATTGATTAGGGTTGCTAAGGGTTAAGGGTTGAATAATTTCGGTTGTATTTCGAAGATACGTAACCCTCGAATGCAAATTTCAAGCGGGTTAATTCCGCAAACAGGAAGCTGCATGTGCACCGTAAATCCAGTGCAGTCTCGGTTCCTAACGTCTTCGCGGTTGGTAGTAAAACATTCGGACGGTTAGTTAGTTAGTGGCCGTGTTCCCTGTCACTGGACGAATCCATCGTTAGCCGAGCAACCGGGCGGCGCGCATAATTAACGCAACTGTCGCTGTTAACCAGCGAGTCGTCGTTAACCAGCGTCGAGCCGAAGAGCCTGCGTTCGGAACGCGCAATCTCTTTTCATCTCGCACAATGGACACTGGATAATGGCGACGACTGGCGTCGTCGGGGTCATAGAACCTCGTGTAACCCCGGGGAACGGATAGGAGGACGAGCGGAGGAAACGGAAAAGGAAAGAAACTGCGAAGAATTGTTAGGCCCCCGACACTTTCGCGTGGAGCTCGAATGGTGAAGCAACTCCTCGGTTTTTTCACGAATAATACTTTAATAAATATCTGTGGTTGCAATGAAAAACACCACATATTAAAATTTCAAAAAATTCAAGTTTATGAATTTTCCAAAAAAAAATAAGGAAAACAAATCCGAAAGGCGCAGAAAATAATGCAATTTAACCGATGTCTTATGTTAAAGAATTAGCAATCAAAATTTTAAACGGCAATATCTCGAAAGTGAAAGTAACCGCAGATATTAGACGTTCAAAATGATGATGAATACATCACTGGAAATAGGAGCCGAATTTATTTGCACACCTAATAAATGCATTAAGGGAAAACCGGCGCATGTAAATCCGTTGGGCCGATTTCATATTATCATTCTGCGAGTGTACGGAGCGTCGGCATTAATTGAAAATACCGACGAACGGTTCAAAATGTCGATAAATCTCCGCTCAGCTCGTCCTTCTTCCGTCCAACCGCCCCCAACCACCCCCACGCGATAGATACGAACGAGGTTGAACGTGGTGGACGAGCATCAAGAGCCAGACACGAACCGAGAGGGGGGCAGAATGAATGAGATAACCTCCGAGTAACACGTGTAACGCTGATTTGTTGGGATGCCACCCCCACACAGTCGCGCACAAGTGAACCCGGCCGAATACAAATTTATGGACGAACGCGCGGTGCTTCGCTAGTTTCGAGACCGATAAAAAGAAGTCTCTGTCCATCTAAAAGGGTATTTATTTGACTCGTTACCGAAACACCCTCTTCACGGTTCCAGCCAGCCCTTCTCGCGCCCTTTATTTTTCCATTCGTGTCGAAATATCATAATTTGATCGGAGAAGGAATCGGCATCTTCTTTCCTGTGTTTTCCAATAAATTCGACGGACCAGACAATTTATTCCCGACATTACCGCCCCGACGAGCACGCAGTTGCCGGCCGGGCGACGTTTGCCCTCGAACTTTTCATTAAAACCTCGAGTGGCACGATGACAAGGGAAAGTTTGACGCGGAAAACATGTTTTCCGTTGGCGTGGCTCGAAAAACTCCGTGCCCTGCCTCTTCCTCTGACCCTCCCTCCCTTCCGTTTTCTCCTTTCCCTCTTCAACTCCAACGCCCTCCACTCGAATCCGTTCATCCTGTGCTTTAAGAAGCTTCGAAAGTTCGGTGTGTTGCTTTCAGCGAGTGTCTACCAAGGATGCTCGATCGCCTGCGATTACATTCAGCTAAAGAAAGCCTCGGTGCATTAGACGTGACGATAAACTAACGAGGCTAATCTCGTGAAAAGTATACGTTGTCTGGCGGAACTTGTACGTTACACAATTCCAAATATCAAATTCTACGGTCAAAGTTTAAAGAATACAGCTTCGTTAATCAATCATATAGTCGCCATTCTTTTCTACAATTTTTCTGCAATTAGGAAAGTATGGTGACTATATGTAGGGAGATGCCGTCTCCGAGCCGCGAGAATTCCGCCGAATGTCGCGTCGCGTCGTGAGCAACTGTAACGACACGACGATTCGATATTTGTTATTATTTATCGATTGCGTTATTCATATTATATTATACGATTTTTGTCATTCTGGTACGACGCGTGAAAACGAAAAGACGTGTGTGATCTCAGACGGAGATTCAGACGGGATAATTTAATTAATTGTATTTCATTTAATTCATTATATTTCAAGTTACGTATTAAATTATTTTGTGTTTAAAACCGTATTATTCTATCGACCACTTAAATCCTACATATATGATCTTTTCTTCACGCTCCGTCGCACAGTGATCCAAGAGATCGATTTAGGAGTGCATAAGTCGAAAAACCAAACATGGAGTAGGCATTTTTTATTATTGCTTACATCAATATACATACGCGTAGAAGATAAAATCGACGATTTTACTTCTCGAATCAATTATTATTAAGCGTGGCAAACGTTGAAAGTAGCAGCATGAGAAATAGCATCGAAATAAAGGACATCCTTTTCACCTATAATTTACTGTTTAGAAAGTTAATATTGATCCTAATCATAATAGGTGTGTTCAGAAGCATTAGGAAGATACGAAAACAAAATGAAACAATTTTTCGGAAATGTTTAAACAATGTTTCTCAAGAAAGTATTAAGAAATTTATTTTTTATGTTTGTTGTAGGAAATACTAACGATATTCGCCCGTATTCGCTTTAATTTTTGCATGAGTATTACGAATGGAATGTGTAGTTTATGGTCTCATCAAATTTATTTGCAGAATCGTGCAGATTAGCAAGTTATTTTACTTTTTCTGGAACAGTTCGATGACGAGTGCGCGTGGGACGTGCATATACAATATCGCACTCTATTTACGGACAAACAAAAAAACACGGACACACAAAGAAAGAGTACTTATTTGAAAGTGAGATGAAAACCCTTTTATTATATGAGGATAATTTGGATGATAGCGATAGTGATTCGGATGATAACGACAATAATTCGAATGATGAAGATAGCAACTGGGATAATAAAGATAGTAATTTGGATGATGCCAACAGCAAGTCAGATGAAGAAAGCGACATAGAAACAATTTTTAGTAATAATTATAATAATTATAAGCTTAGGTAATAATTGTTTTAGTAATAATTATAATGCTCATAGCAAGATGTAAATTTGTTTCGTTTTTATTGTTATTATTATTGTGTTCTTTATTTGTATTATTATTGTTTTTGTTGTAAATTTCATTTCTGAAAATTATACTATTGTAAAAGCAAAAAATTGGGTACAAGTTTCTCTTTTCTGTCATTGTAAATTAAAACTGGCATGATAAATTGAAATACGTTGCTTCCTCTGCTCTATTTTAAGAAAAAAAATATTTTAATAAACTTCCGGAACTCTATTAGCCGTCTTTATAGTTACTTAATGTGTATAGAATACATGTAACACTGAATTATCGATTATTAGAAACGTTTAGACTTTTGCACTCCTAAATCGGTGTTTTGGACCACTGTGCGTTGTGCAGTACTGGTTTGCGACATCTATGAAAATCGGGCACGAACTTATGCAATAAAAATAAAAATATTCTCTTCGACTACCATTTCCGGAAACAACGCTGTACTTCTTCCATCGTTCGCGACTGTTATCACAGGATCGGATTGAGATTAACAGTGGCGGTGAAGCGGTCGGATTACTTTTCCGACACGCCCAGCATAAGTAGACCAAAGCCAGAAGAAGAATCATCAAAATGCAAAGTACAGGAGCGGCGAGGAATAAACGGTGGGTCGGTAGTATGTTCAAGAAAGGGCATTCCGCCGGAGAGCAGCAAGCAGGGGCGACTGTCGGTGCATTTTATTATCGCCGTGCAGGGAACACGAATTTTCAACGAGACCATTCGTTACCCTAACTCCCGACAGTTTCGTTAAGACCTAATCCCGGCTCGTGTAAACCGGGATTCCTACATCCCGAGCCTGGAACGGCGAAACTGTACAAATACCGGGAGATAGGAGCGTCGCGCGTCAAGGAGAACGGCCCGGTAAAATTTTACGATACAGAGACTCCTATACGCGATAGTTGTAACCCGTGACCTTCCTAGAGGTATCCTCTTTGCACTGTATCGCGAATAGTCCGCGATTTCGCAAATAACGTTTCCGCGATCGTGAAATCATTTCAGTTCACGAGATGATCGTCGTGACGCGATTCTTTATGCAGGGAGGAGCCTGTGCGTCGAATGCAACAAACTGAACAGGTCTTCTATACACTACGTTTTACGATACAGAAAGATATTGAAGATTTTACGACAGCCACGCTGATGTGAAAAATTATAGGAGCATTCAATTTATGTCGGAAATGTTCGTGTCAGGTGTTTAACGCTTTTTGTCACACCAGTGAACATAGAAGTCGTACAAAACATTGCACATCATCGATCTTTGTGTCTATGATACATATTTTCATAATAATGTTTACGTATTTATATTTTCCTATTCGGGAAAAATTGTCCTTGTTTGTAATTCTTACATTGTATTCTGCATTATGTTGAAATAGATCTTATACGATATTTTCTACAATAAAAAAAACCGTTGATAGCACGAGGATCAATTTGTTACCACAAAACCTCGCAGCATCAACCGCTTCTACGAAACGTTAGAAATCGTCTAGGCCGTGGCGGAACCACGTGAAAAAATACTCCGGGTGTCAGTCACGCCTGATGCGAGTGTGGAGTGAGAGATGCGCACAGGGGGTGGTTAAAGTGTCAACGATCGCCGTTCACAAAAATATCTCGTCACCGAGAAGAGATTCATTTTGCACGGATGGAGAATCATTTAGAGCGATCGTGCATGACGCGGGGGATAAAGGAACGTCGCGGTAGCTTGTTGGGATAAGCCCGGGGGTGAGAGGGGAGGGGGCAGTTTTGCGAGGAAAAAGTCAACGTCACAGCGTAGTATTTGTCATGGGTAATGGGCTGCGGTGTGACGACGGGAGTTGGCCTCCGTCGTTAACTCGTTACCCCCCTGGTAATCCAATGGCGCTATGCGTGCAGGCGCCATCGCGAAGTCGCCCTTTGTCACGGCGCCCTCTTTCGCTTCGTCTGCTCGCTAGCATCGATTAATCACGTTCCATCCCTGTCCGCCCTCTCTTCCACCCCCCTCGTTGTCGCCGCCACTCGCGACCGAACCTACCTCGTGTGTCCCGTCCCCCTTTCTCCATCTGAGTTTCCCGCATTCTCTTCATTTCTCGTCTTTTCTCTATATCTCTCTCTCTCTTCCTCGGTCTCTCGTGTCCGCCACCCACGGTTTTTCGTAACGGTGTCGCGCTCGTTCGCCATCCCGGAAATGGATTTATCCGGCAAAAAAGTAATTCCACGGACCCGCGCAGACACCGTCTTTTGCGGGAACCGACTTCACGCCGGTTCCACAGTTCCGGCCCTGTGATCTCGAAAAACTGGCCAAAAATGAATTTTATATGTACAGCGACTCCCACTAATATTCGGACACTCGTAAAAAGACGATAACTTTTTAAATATCGGATTTTTGCACCGCATATAGAAATATAGTATGTAATTCACTTTTGAGACTTTTTGAGGATTGATCCGTTTCCGTTTTTGCGGAGTCGCAGAAAGATCCGGTTTTTTGCAGACATTAGCAGCACCAGTGGAACACACGTGCCCATTTATCGAAAAAGACGAAGACTAGTCCGAGTTCCACGCAGATAGCGGAAAGATGCGGGGCGACGCGACGCATCGGATATTAAACGAACCCTAGCAAAGAGGAAAAAGGGTACGTGTGCCGTCAAAGGGATTCGTCACACGACACGGCTTCACTTTTGCTTGTCAGTTAACCGTCAAAAGACAGCGAAAAGCCGGGGCGAAGGAAACGTTATTTTTTATCTGGCCGGTTCTGCGACGACGGGGAACACAACACAGAGTCTCCCGTTTCAAAGTGACGTAACCCAACGCTTTTGTAGGGAGGCCGGCTATCTGAAATTAAAAACTCAGATCCGTGAAGCCGCACTGTCGCGGAAGTTATTTCGAAAATGTGATTATTACCCTCCTCGAAGGAGAACTCTACGTCGACGACTACCCGCTTCAACATTTTTCTAGAAATAGTTGCCGAAGAATCCCACTGTCGCTCGCGACCTTTCGAATCAGCGAATTCTTTCTGGTTTCATGACTACGGGATCCTCGTGCGCGACTACTCGCACGGAATCCCAAAATTTTCCGATCGAACGGATCCTTTCGGAGTCGTCTGCAACCGAGCTGCAGTTGCGCGCGGTACTTAACGCTCTCGTGACGTTTCTCTTGAAGCTTCTCCGTAGATTTCGAATTAAAAGGATTTTTTGCTGTTGCCCGAACTTTACAGATTACAGTAAAAAAAGAGTTCGACTCGGTCCCATACGTAGTTTGCGAGGTAAGAATTCCAAAGTGCTTGAATGCGTGATCGAACAAAAGTAGTTTCAAGGGAAACTTGTTCCACCGATACGCATTGCTTCCTTTTTACACGGTATTATCTGCACGAGTCACAGAATTTTGTAACATGGTTTGATCGAGATTATGGATCCCTTTTAATACACGTCCTATTTAGATGTGGCATTTATTTGAATAGTTAGTATCAACGTAACATCGACATGATATAGTCTCACAAAATTTGCAGTTATATTATAAACTAGTCCTATTAAAGAAAAGATTTCCGCGATTTCCGCCTCCCCCGTTACAGAAAAATTAAGTAGAATCAGCCGTCAGCGCCAGACAACGAAACGCCGCAGTTTTCCCACATGTGTTGGCCATAGCAGTGTAGGTTCTTGCAAACGTCTCACGGCTGAGCGAGCCCTTTTAGCCTGAGAGAAGCTCCGGTCTTCTAAATCAAGGGGCAACAATCCGCGAAACACAATAAACAAAAGGGCCACTCGACCGTTTCGCTTTATGCATGCTATTATGTATTCCGGCCGGCGCTCATAAACAGAGTGAAAATATTTTGGACCGTAAAGCTGCGAGACGTGTCCTCTATAAAGCATCCTGGGAGGTTGTTCTTCCGGGGGCGGGCTGCAACGTTAAATACAACAAACCCGGAGCTTGCATCTTTATTATTCCATCGCATCGGCGAGGAGTCGGCTTGGCGCAATTGTGGCCACGGAGTCGCGGGAACGAACGCCTCGTAAATGTTGTAAACGTTGTAAATGTTGGACCGACCGTTCGTCGGACGGGGGACCCACGGGAGCGCAATTCCCAGCAACGGGAATATTTCATTTAACCGGGATGCTGCGATCACTCGCCTGTTTCCGGTGGAAAAGGCGTCTAGGCCTGCCATCCGACTCGAAACGCCGGCATTTTCCACGTCCGACGAGCAGACGGCGCACCCGAGCGTTATTTATTCTTTATTCTGGCACGGGATGCATCGCCCATGGCCACTTTAACAAGTTTTCGGAATTTCGACGTTGCAAAACTGTGCGAAGAGTAAGAGAGTTACAGCGGCGGAGGAGAGAAGTGTAATCTTTTGAATATTTAGGTACGGCGCGGTTCTCCTGCCTGTAGAAAACTGTTTTTCACCTGCTCCTTTAATTATGCTGTGTACTCTACTCCAACAATGTTACTGCAACTGCTAATTGCGAAGGCCTGCACGTTTCTAATTTCTGCGGGTGGCTCAGTCATTTTCATGAAATGACTCAATTGTTCTATTAATTAAAACATCAAGCAAATTTCCTTAAAACTAGCATTATTGCTCGTTGTCAGCCACAGATTACAAAATCGAAATAAAAGTCCAGCTACAGCACCTCGGTTGCTGATGAAGTTAGTTTTATAATGAAATATTTTCAAAACACAAATTTCATGTTCCAACAGTTTGCAAAGTAGTTCGCGCGGTTTAATTAACATTCCCGAAACGAGAAAGAATAAAAATCCAGAATATTTTTAATGATGCTTCATAACGAAGCACTATCAGAATATATTTTAGGCTTCGCTTAAGCTGTCGATATCATAAACTACATGCGCCGGCACGTTTACTTCACAAACACAATTTTGATTAGCCTACAATCTAAATTTCTCCTCGTCACAACAGAATCAACTCCCCTCGCATTTTCCGTAAAAATTAATCTTCAGCTGTATGAAAAATAAATCTAGCTGCATTTTCCTGACAAAATTGCTTCTACACTACAACTCTTTTAATTATTCCTCCGACGGGAATTCACAGTACAAAAATGTAAAAAGATGCCATCCAGGAACGGCCGGGAAAAATTATAAATAAATCTAAACAGCCTTATTTCTGAAAAATAAATGTAAATGTATACTATACTATATTTTACACTGGAACTACTGAAATCGTGCTCGAACTAAAGTTCTCCCGATGGTTCGGCCGCAGTGAGTTCACGATAAAAATCGAAACATAGTGACCACGAGGGTAGCCAGTACCAGTGCAGCAGGTCCAGCTCATTGGACAGAGTCGGTTAGGGGTGGGGGAAGAAAAAAGTGGATTCCCCGTTAAAACGGCTTACAAATCCGGAATTACTTCCAGCGGAGTATCTATTCTAGCTCGCAGGATTTAGTTTCTGTTGTAGGCAGTAACGCGGTGGGCAACAACGAGACTGTGGGATGGGTTTTAGGTAGAAAGGGAAGTGGAACGGTGAGGATCAGCGAGTCGCGGGAAAAGGATGGGAACAGCCGGAGTACGGGATTTAATTGCAGAATTCCCAGTTGTTCGCTCCCTTTACCCTGGCGCCGGGACATCGGCGTCTTTTCTGCCAGAACCCCAGAGCTTTTATCTTCATTACCTATCAACTTAGCTAGCTGGCTAAGAGCCGGCGTAGCAGATACCCTCTCCTTCTAACCGGAATTGCCGAATATAGGGTCTTTTTCCAAGAGGTTTGTTTTTCAACTTGGCAACACTGTTTCTAGCGACAGTCAATTTGACAACTGACAGCTAATTAGTGCTCAGTAAGTTTTTCCATTTCGCCATGAAAAGACTTACATCGCAAATTTTACGGTCGATATAATCGTCCACCCGAACACTAATGGCATAAAATTATATTTCGAATAAAGCCAATACCATGACCATGGTCATGATTTTATGGGTTTTATTTCATTTTAAAGTTCTATACCTCATAAAAGAACACCCTTTTGTTTGCAGTCGAATACATCGTCGCACAATACGCAACGCGGAGGATCGTGATTTTGACCTGAGCTTAACTCGATAAACCCTTCGGCCTCGCTACGAACTCCACGCTAAATTCCGCGGTCGCGTTTATCAGCGTTACCAAAGCGGGGGTGGCAACGGTTCCATAAAAGAAAAGGCGAAAGTGCGCGTTCGAGAGGTATCGATCGATAGCTTCCGAGTTCGTGGAAATTTTTCTAACCTTTTCGTCTCTCCGCGTGTTTCTCTCTCTCTTTCTATCTCTCT
The DNA here is from genome assembly GCA_916610235.2 of Lasioglossum morio. NCBI lineage: Eukaryota > Metazoa > Arthropoda > Insecta > Hymenoptera > Halictidae > Lasioglossum > Lasioglossum morio. The sequence continues at coordinate 2,437,059 of OU744334.1, read as the reverse complement.
ATCTCTCCTCTCGTTTCGCCACCTCGTCTGTCTTCTTCTTGTCTTTTTTTTCTTTCCACAACCCTGCCGCGAAACTGCCGCTCCATTCAAGCCATAATTCGTAGCCGCTTTATGAAACTCATATCGCGCGATTTACCGCACCACCCTGGAACATAACGAACCAAGCTGCGGTCGTAATCGTCGATTTTTGCGTATCCGCGATGCACTGAACGCGAATCGCGTGTCGGACAACATCTGTTTCACGGGAGAACGTGACTTCGTTAAGATCGTTGGATTCTTGCTGGTAGTATTTCATTTTTTTTTAGCACGATGAATTCCTGCTCACTTCTGGAGAAATATTATTTTTAACTTCTTCTAGACATGTGTTATTAACGAAATTTCCTATGTAGGTTTTTAATAGAATCCTTTTAGTGGAACAATTCTTTTTAAGCTGCCGTTTATTGTTTGCGCACAAACAAGCAATTATCTCGTGGGAAATTGAATATTTTTAAAATCGGATTCAATAATTTATTTCTTTGTTATTTCAAGCGAATTTTTCCGCTAAAACGTGTAAACCCCACCGGCAATACCAAATTTGCTGTTATATTTTCAATTTTATCGGTTCTGTAAAAAAGCTCGTCGAACGTACGCATAAAATTTCTAGTTGAAAATGTAACCAACGCTTTTAACGACATTATAATTGCATCAGTGTTGTAGAATTCAAGTTGAATACGAACACTCCTGCTAACCAGTTAACAAGTTTATTCCGCAAGCAGTGAGTCCCAGTTCCGCCGAATACAATTTCAGATCACATCGTAAAGGCAGGAGAAACGGGACCATGAAAAATTTATGGCGACAGACGCTTCCTGGTTGTGATTCGACGGTTCAACAAGCTCCTATCAAATTCCCAGTGGCCTGGAGCCGATATTCGCCGAACAAAGGGGTTTCAAAGAAGCCGGACGCTGTCTCGGAGTAATAATCGTAATCGCTAATGCACTCGATTATGCTAACTGATTTCGGATACGCAGATGTTGCCAGACCTGTTCGGTGTCCGAGGGAATTCTCTAGAATGGCATCGAGGAATAGTTTACGAATTTTCGAATTCCCTGCCGCGGGTCGTGTCTTTAGAGTTCGGTAACGAGAACGAGAGTTCCTGCATCGGATGCCGCATGGAATTTTCCGGGTCGTTAGTCCCCATCTTTGGTGTCCTTGCGCGCAGTTTACCGAAAAAGTTCGTCGCTGCGGTGGGGCGTCACACTTTCTCACGGGAAATATGGCCCCGTCGCATTACCGTTAATAAGAAAGCCTTTTCCGCTTGGCAGGAACCCCCTGGCAACGAAAAACGCGGTTAAATTCTATTACACGCGAGTTTCACGCGAGTTTCACGCTCGCACGCGTATGTCGAGCGCTGTCGGATTATCTGCCTTGGCACTGCTCGTAAACTCGCCCGGAAAACGTGTAAAGCGGAACCTGGACGCTCGATAACATTACACAATGTTATTGATCGACTGCCGGCTATATTGCATCCTCGCGTGCCAGTGCGGCACGGTGTGTCAATAAAACCGATTCCGCGATTATGTCTGTAATATTGGGACGTCCGCGGACATGTAATATCGCCTCGATGACAGCCGTTCGACCAAGGTCACTGTCGACACCGCGGTTATTATTACCTGGATTCACGTTCTCCATATGTCACGCTTCTCTTATTAGTGGACGAAGCGAAGGATTTATAAAAGCATACAATTGTAAGAGATGGCCAGGATTAAAACGATAAATGCAGTGATAATGAATGATATTTATTTTAAATGTCTTTTTCCGGCGACGGACTTGATGAAACTGTTCGACGTTCGTTTCGGTTTCGACGTTCGCTTGTCGTTAGCAACGAATCGCTTGTGAACAACATTATCAATATACCGGGTGGCGCAAAATGAACAAAATCGAGTTGTGAACTGTAAGCCAACAGTCCGCAGGTCGTATATATTGTTCATGTTGCACTACCCGGTATATTGTTAATGTTATTTACAAGCGGTTCGTTGCTAACGGCAAACGAACGTCAAACACGAAGCGAACGTCGAACAGTTTCATCAAGTCCGTCGCCGGAAAAAGACATTTAAAATAAGTATCATTCATTATCACTGCATTTATCGTTTTAATCCCGGCCATCTCTTACACAATACGTATAAACTTCTTCCTTTTTCTAGAAATTGCGGACTACATTAAAAGTTCTAATCAGTGAAACTTGCGAGTTCAGGGTCGCATTATGTCACACGTGGTTTATTTGACAGCGTAGACAAAATAATAATCAAAGAGAGAAATACTGAAATCTTGTTAGCACTACGTACTCGTTTCATGCGCACTCTGTTCCTCGTCGAGTCTTCCGGCCCAATACGAACAAAATTCTTCTGCGTTGGAAAGCGATCGAACACCAACGAGACTCGCATCATCTTCCTATTCATCGTAGAGACAGCTTTTTGAACCCGGAATAATTCACAGCACTGTTTTCCCGGCAAGCGCAAACGAACTCTCTGGGCGGTCGGCGCGGAACAAAACGCGTCGCATTACCGAGCAAAATCCCCCAATTTCCCGAGCCAGTGTCCGTTCAACCGGTCTATAAACATATTATTTATCGAAAACGAAATCTCTTTCATAAAGGCACGACCGAGCGAGCACGTTCGAGCGCGCTGCCCCGTTTCGCCGCAATACGGAGAATTTTATTCCCCGGCCAGCCGAAAATGCAATTCAATCTCGAACAATAGAATGTTTCAACCGCGATGCTGCGAGAGAGAGAGAGGGGGGAGAGGGAGAGAGAGAGAGAGGGGGGGTGGAGAGAGAGGGAAAGAGAGAGTAAGCCACGAATAAATTTATTGTTCCGCGTCGATTCCGTTCACTGGTTCGAGGATAACGTATTGATTAACGCAATTTCACCCCCAACCCGCGCGGAAATCACGACTCGGCCTGCGGAACCTTATTCCTGCAGCGTTATCCGGGGACCAGGGGCCCTCGTTTCGCCTTATAAAGTTCGCTACGTGATTTGTTAACGAGATAAGCCCGTCGCGACCCTCCCTCGCGTATGGAAACTTAAGTTCTTTGGTTAGGCGACCGTGCGACGCCGCAGTTTCGTAACGCGTCCGCAATAAAATCAATCCTGAGACCGAATTCCTTCGGAGAATAAGAATCTCGGCCACATGGTGAGCCGAGCCGATTTAGGCGAATTCCTTGTTGTTCCAGCGGACAGCTATGCTAATTACATTCGGCGGAAACCGAACTGCTAACGCCGCGTCTCGAGTTCTCGCCTTCCCAGACAACTTTCCACTTAATTGGCGGCTACGCCGACGAGCAATTGTGCCTATAATTACGAAAGTGGTCTAAGCGATATACATAATACATGTTCTTCAACAACTATACATTAACAAAATCAACATGGAATTTCGTCTCGGTTTAAAGGAGATGAATAACAGACATATTCGTTCAGACACTCTGTTCAGAATCATCATCATGAGAGTGACACGATATTGTAGAGCAAATGGTTAATGTTAACTGCTCGTGTTCGCAGCGTTTTATTGGTCGAGATTTGCCGAGAAACGAGCAACGAAAAGCGGTCGAACGCGAATAGCTGGAAATGAGATGCATTAGCTCTGGTAAGCAGCAGAAATTTATTTGCAGTTTATTGACAGGTTGGATATAAACGAGACCATCGAACTCCCAGCCTGGCTGCAACCGTTTTATTCAGCGGAGTTCTTCGACGGTGTATTTACTTCTTCTCCCCGTCGAACCCGCCTCTTCCGCCATTCCATCGGTCGCAAATTATCGGGGAACAATTTAATTGCAATACGACTCGTGATACGAACCAACGAGGTATTTATCGGACGATCTTAATGGGCCTGTTCGGAATATTTCGGTTCATTCTTCTTCTTGCTCGACTCCGCAGCCGAGACAGTTAAAGCGCATCCGCATAACGCTCCGAATTCCTGCCGCATGAATTCGCGGGAAAATGAGGAACGCCGCGCCGGATTGCTCCGGAATAATTAACATCTCCAATCGTTATTGGCTCCAGGCATTTTCGATCTTCTGTTTCAATGCGAACAATATCTTCTAAATTCCGATGCGTTTCAACGTTAATCTCTTTAACTGCCGCTGTCGTCAATTACCGCCGACCTAGTAAATAATGAACATTCTTGTGTTCATCGAATATATCATTATACGTTTATATCAACATTGAGTAGATGAAAGAAAAAATTGTTGGAATATATTAAATACCAGCTGTACCCGCGACTTTGTTCACGTGCAATAATAAATCCTGGTTGATTATTAACGTAATTCAATTTCCAATCGCCAAGATGGTCTTAGATAGAGATAGAGATTGTATTTTTAGACAACAAAATTTGACGGAATTGATTAAAAAATAATTAGAAAAAATATATTCATTACGATAGTTATCAGTAGGCCGAGGAATAATTTTTTAATGACTTTTAGTGGAAATTTCATCCCGATATCTTTAATGGTTTAAAAGTTATACTAAAAGGCTGGATTGAGACGAGTCTCCCCCGTTGCTCTTCCGTGACGCCGTCCCTTCACCCTCGCGCTTCGGCCAAGGCAAATAAAAGCAGCAACATTTTATTAGCTAAATCAAAGCTCCCGTTAATAAGTGATCGCGTCAGAGTTTTATGTGATAGTTACTTGAATAAGGTTATCTCCAATACTTCCATCTTGGTCAATAATGCAATACACCAATATTATTCCAAGACCAGAAATTTCAAACGCAAGAGGAAAAGACTCGTACATCAATGTGTTGATGATATCCCTATCGTGAAAAGAAACTTAAAATAAAAATTAACAACTGTTATGATATTTATCGTCTGGATTATGATATTATTAGTGACTCGATCCCAATAAATACTGAGCTTGGTCATGATCTCAAAATATGTAACCATCCAAACTCCATATTACATAACTGGCTTTTAAACTGTGACTCATACACAATTTATACTGATGGCAGTAAAATTCCAGGTTCTAGCTCTGTTGGGTCTGGATGCATTTGCAAAGATTTAAATATATCAATCAAAAAAAGTATTCCATCTATTGTTTCCGTATTCACTACTGAATGCATTGCGTTAGTTGATGCACTTGACACTGCTCTTTTGAACATAAACCATAATTATAAAATACTTACTCTGACTCCCTTAGCGCCCTTCTATGTCTAAAAAACTCATAGATAGATATAAAGACTAACTTCTACATTTACGAAATTCAGGAAAAATACTTTAAGTTCAAGAAAGCCACATTGCATAAAAGCAATATAGAGTTTGTTTGGATTCCATCCCATTCAGGCATTGTTGGAAATGATGAGGTTGACGCCTTATGTTAGCTAAGTTGGCAACATTAGAACAATGTGGCAGGCGTATTGTCATTCCCTTCACCGATTTATGAGAATCTTTTAAATACAAATGTAGAAAAAGCACTAATGATTTCATAACGCAGCAGAGTCAGTATAAGAGCAAGGAGTACTTCCAGTATTATGTTAGGGACGGGGTTGCACCATGGTTCTCGGACAGAGGTCTATCACGAAAATATATTGTAACATTCAATCGTTGTTGATCAGATCACTACCATCTTGCTGCATCCCTTTCACGACTAAATATTGTAAATGATTACAAATGTAACTGCGGCTATGAGGTTCAAGATCCTAACCATATTATTTGGCAATGTACCTTATTGGAATCACAACGAGTTGGTCTTATGAAGGGATTGAATAAGCTCAACTTGTTCCCACCCTTGAATGTTAGATCGTTGCTCTGTAAACCGAACATTCAAGCGTGTCATCTTCTTTTGAATTTCTTCAAACAATGTAATCTACAAATTTTAAATTATGTATATATCAAATACTTATATCAATAATCAATAATCAATATATCAAATATTTATATTAACCCAAATGTAATGCTTCATAACCTCCAAAGGGGAGTTACATTAAGCTCAATAAAAAAAAAAAATAAAAGCAGGTACGAGGAGGCACGCTTCGGCTTTTCGCTCAGCGGTCAAAATGTTCCGTCGCGAGTAAATTTCGGCTGTTTCGCTATTGTGAAATATTCCGATGCTTCGCGACCTTTTCACGTTTTTTCTATTTTTCAGGTAGATCGGAAAACTACACTCCCCTTACTTAGCGACCCCTCCTGGAAGGGACGAAACTTACTAGGGGACAGAGACGAGGGTTTTATCCACAAAAAATGCCTGAACTCGTCAAACAATGGACGTTGCCTCGCTGGGCCGCGGCAAACACACCTTATCGCATTGCTTGCCTCGCCCGGTCGATTCAGATTTAGTTCCACTAAATCGTGGACTAAAGTCATGGAAAATCAGAACTGTATTGTGTTTGGTATCATTTTGAACGGAAAAATGTCGGGAACGTGCATCTAAAAGTGGAACCTGATAATTTTCAAGACTCTAAAAAAGCCTAGATATAGAATATCTTGCAAAATAATCTACAATTAAAAGGAAATAAGTAAATTAAAAAAAAAAACACATTTCTCGCTAATAAAGTAGATAAGAATAATTTTTTAATGAATTTTAGAGGAAATGTCACAAACAGACAGACAGACACGATTTTATTATATATAGAGATATAAAGATGTCTAGTTATTACATTCAATCTAGTTTATATTTCTTGCAATCGACGCAGACAATTCTTATGTCCCATAAACATTCAGTCTACTCATCGCTAATACGTGTTCATCGTCTCTCGCCGAGAAGAATCAGGAAAGCGCGAGATATCCGATTGCAATTGATTCGATGCAATCGGTGAAAGCTTTCGTGCAAATTCTTCGGCGTGAAGACTTACGAAGCAAGTTCGAATGTACCAAGCTGCAATAACTGCGGGAATTCTCGTACCGGTTCCGTTCTTTCCTGGGCTATATTTGTTCGAAAGTAGAGTAGACAGTGTGTGCACAGCGCAAATCTCACGGGCGGAGGAAGGATGGAAAAAAACAGTTCCGCGAACGTAGAATGGATATGTGTGTTCCGAGGTCCGTATATTTTTGTGAACAGAATGTTTTTACTGTTATCGCGGAACGTGTTGCCGAGGGCTTGTAAAAACCGATCCGTAGCAAAGGCAGCAAAATTTAAAGAATATTCAAACTCCGCCGTTTTATCCCGATATAAAACACGTTTCAATAAATGGAGTTGCGCGAAGCTGCGCCTGGTGTAAACACTAGAATGTAAACCATATTCCCGGCTCCATGCATGCAAAGTTCCTTCACTTCCTTCGTATCACATTTTTTCCGAGAAACTGGGTGCGCTTTCTATGGTTTCCCATATTAATTTTACATCAAACTTTGTATTTTTCTAAGATAAAAGTTGTCTGCATGGATTGCAAGAAATAGAATCTAAATTGAATGTTATTTCTTCTCTTAATGATTTAAATAGAGGAAAAATCATTGGTATTTTTAATATTATACGATTGAATGTATGTGTGCATACGTATTAGCAGACAACCCTATATATAAAGAAATTTATAAAAGTAGAAAATCGAAAATAACAACAGAATTGTAAAATTACGATCGCCAGCGAATTAGAAAAGAAGACAGATCGAAACGAACGTGTCCGTGACAAACACGTCTGTCAACGATTACTTATAATAAATACGGCTATTCCTTACAATATTTTAAAGTCTCCAACAATTTTGAATTTCGTCTACTCAATTTTTCTATAAATTTAAATGCATAAAGATCTGCAGTCTACTGATGACAATACCAAATTCTTTTCTCAAAACTTGTTTTCGTCGCCTACGCAGGGATTGAACGAACAACTGCCTGGGAAGCCATAATTTCCCGTGGAAATCCTTTCGTCGCGTCTTCCGCGAAGAGGACGAGTCGAGTGCAATAACTTGTTTACTCGGAGTACGTGCCACGGATGAAGGACTCCTCACGCGGCGAATGGTAACTAGTTTCACGTAGGGCTCGCTATAGCAGGACAGCCGTCCATTCAATCAAGGGGAAAGAATTAGGGGTGGAAAAGAATTTCGCGCGCACGTACGGGCGAGGGATAGAAAAGCAGCGGCGTATGAAATTTCGTGACGTCGTTCCACGTTCGTAAAGACACTTCTTATTAAATTTGAACTCGTTGTCGGGAGCCGTGGTATATCCAGCGTCCGACGTGGTCTGAATTCGGACACGGTCCGAAGAATTTGCAGACAAGCGGACCGTCTATTGCAAAGAGGTCGTGGTAAATTTCAAAATATCTCCGATTTCAAAGCGTCATCTCAGTGCTAGACGTTCAACGCTCTCTTGTAAACTCGTGAAGTTAGTTTTCGAGATTTCCACTGCCCCCGCTTGTTTATCCTTTTCATTTGTTCGAGGAAAGCTCTGGGTTATATTATCGCAGTGAAACACGAATTAAAAGCATCCTCGCAACGCTGAGGTTTCCTTCGTAAACTGTACAACGTAGCATCAATTTTACAATTTACAACGGATCATCCTCATGGATCATCCCTTTTTTATCTGAACGATGCCCACGGCGATACCTCTTTCATTTCATTTACATGGGACACGACATCCATCAATATTCACAATAACGGTTTCCCTGCGAAATAACGTTTTTGTGCGGTACACAAAGCCACGAGCTGGTAAAAAGTTCCGCGAGAAGCAGTGCGGTTTTTACTATAGCGAAGTAATGATTCCATTTTTAGCCGAAAAGCCGGGTACAGTATCTATCACCTCGTGGCACGACTTGAGGAATGAAGGGCTCAATCTTTATTACATCGTGACGTATGAAAAGCTTTCTATTTATGGAGAATCGTATTTTCTCTTCTACCTTTTCGAGGGACGTTCTACCATTTCATTTGTCTGCAGGTTACCCAATTGTAACGCGCCGATTTTAATGGAATTTTTCTCAAAGTAGGGGTGAATAAAAATTTTATTGAATACTTCCGAAATTGTAAAAAGTCCACAGCTATAAAAATATACGTATGAAATATATTTTTCAGTTCTATATCGTACAAAAATTTCATTAATTTCCAATCTCCCTTTTAAGAAACTTTTCTATTCTGGCCTCCTGCTAAAACCGTAATTCATAGTTACTGTCACATAAAATAATAATCGATATTCTTGATATTGGACTAGGATAGACCAGAATTAGATTCTTCCATTACAGAAACGTCTGAAACCGTTCTGTGTCCAATGAAAACAAGATGCGCTACAGAAGATTAATGCATTCAGCTAAAAGTGAAGTTGTTCGACGAAAAGTGACTGCGTTCAGTTTCACCGTGTCGCGATAATAATTAAAGTTAGGGTCGGGCCGCCGAAGTGTCTTATCCATTACCCAATGGCACGGCCCGGAGCATGTTAACTTTATAGGGCTCAATCTTTATTACACCGAGAAATATGGAAAGCTTTCAATTTATAGGGAGCCGCATCTTCTTCCGGCGTCGCTCTCGAGTTCCATACTGAAATTACAGAGTACCATCAGGCCGCGGTCGGAGGAGTTTTCCTTTGAGGACGTAAAACTTGCCGAGCGTAATAAAAAGTTCGTGGGATCGCGCACTATTTTCGGATTCGTTCTTCTATACTCGACGGAAAACGCGCACGCCCGTCGACGGATTTTATGTCCTATTTAATTCAGCCAGTTTCTGTCTAACCGTAAAATCCTTCGAGGACCGTTTCCACTTCTGATTCGTTTACCGAAACGAAACGATCGTAAAAAACTTCGTCGATCGAAACGGAAAACAGACGGATAGAAAAACAGGAAGCGGTAGAGCCAATTCGTCGCTCGTGATCGTTGTCCCTAGGCGGACATATTTTCTGGAATCTATTTAAAAAGTTGTATTTCGATAAAGAGAGATTCGGCGAGGCTACCGCAACTCGTCCGTGCATTTACACGGCGGGGCCGTCGTGCGTCACATAAATGGAACAAACTTTTCAATCTCTATCCCTTTTCACATCTCTCTCTCTCTCTCTCTCTCTCTCTCTCTCTCTCTCTCTCTCTCTCTCTCTCTCTCGTTCTATGGAAAACACGAAGGAAGCTCGTGTCAGGAGCAGCAGATATTTCATTTGTGTGTTCCGTTTATGTTGGCGTAAACGGATTGCATATATCCCGCAATTTCGTTCGCGACGAACCAGAACTCGCTGTCGTTGGCGTCTGGCTCGACGTTAGAAAGCACCGGCCGGGACATAAAGTTTTACGGTTAAGCAGCATTAAGTAACACAGAGTAGGAATTTTCTTTCAACATTCGTGAACTTCCGATAAGAGTGACTTTGTCGCGGTCCAATCACTGACTTCTGGAATCGGGAGCCGATCCGAAGTGACTCGGCTAATGAACTAAAGCAAAACAATCCGCGAACGTCGAGGTCCGAGCAAAAAAGGACAGCGTGTCTGTGCGACGCGAGAGATCGATAAAAGCCCAAAGAAAATACGGAGGGTGCAAGAAGCACAGGTCAGAGGTCGCGAAATCGCATTACAGGCTTCATGGTATCGGTCGAGAGGGCAAAGGGCGCACTGCGGCCACGAAGAGGCGCAAAAGGCGGATCGAACACAGCCAGAAATATCGGATGATGTCCGAGTTGATCGCGGTGAACGCCGATCGTGCTGCTACAGGAGGATTTCGGAGGTAGAACCAGAGGAGGAGACAAAACGGAGGTTGGAGGAGTATAAGTATGGCATTCGCGTCACGCGCCACCTACTCCTGCTTCTATAGACAATCCTGTGGCTACTGGTAACCTGTTTGGCCTGTCTTGCTCGCACCTCCTCAGGGAGACCTCGGTAAATCAAGAATAGCTCTTTCTTCATCCCCCACCCCTCCTTTTCTTTTCTAGCCGTTTAGCAATATCCTTCTCCGCTTATTTTCTCCTTCTATTTGCTCCCTTCCTTTCGCTCCAACCCGCCATTGCTTCTACTCTAGTCGTAAAGTCTTAGTACAATGCTGCTCGGAATTCGGGATTCGAACCACGCCGTTTCACGAATCCAGAAAAGTTTGTCCGCGAAGACAATCGCTTTTTGTGTCGGTATTAAACCGCGAATGTTCATGCAATTCTCAATTTTTGCAGACGAACTTGAAGAAAGTGGAATCACGTAGAATCTTTCTTGCCGTGGTAGTGGCCTTTCTAGATCTGAAATAAGGTAAAATCGTACTAGATTCTGTCGTACTTTATATCCTAGTGTTTTTGAAAATTTTCAAACAGTTTCTTCGTTGAGTATTTGGTTCAAAAATTCTTTTGAGAAATCTCATGGCCTGGTTGACGTGCTCGTGCAATTATCGTGTGCAAGGTCAGCATTGTTATCGACGCTATCGTTGCAATACCAGGCGAACGTGTACACAGCATCGGACTTTTGATGGGCAATGTACACACACCTTTCGGGTTAGCAGTTCCTCGGCTCCTGCCTTTGGCAATCCGCTGAATCGACACAGCGATTCGAAGGATGCTATCGTGCCAGCTATTGCACCGCAAAGTGTCGCGGCTCTTTACGTGTGTGCACGGCACAATGCTCGTACTGCAGGAAACTTGAGCATCGACATCGTCCCGGGTACTTATCTTTTGTTCTTATTTGGAACGCAAGTCGTCTAACCACCCCCAGCGACCCCGGCCCACGTCGAAGTCGTAATAGAAACGTGACGATTCGACAACGATGGACCTTTTGCCCCTGGAACACGCGAATTCGATTGCCATTTTGCTGGCACGATGCGGGCACATGTAATTGCTCGTAGAGGAAACTTTAAATCGTCATTAGAAATTGCTTTTTGTAAATTACGAAAAATTGGAGTGAAATAGAAGTTTATTTCATAATAATATAACAGTTTTGAATTACATAAATAGAAGAAGATTTTGAACTTTTGCAATGCGACTGCTGTAAAGTTAAAGCTTGACAGACAGGGATGATTGGGAAACCTTTGTAATCGCTCGTAATTATCCGAGGCGCATCTCGGCGCATCGTTCACCAGGAAATTGGGGTCTGCGTTCTTGAAACTCGACGGTTTATCCAACGCAGTAAGTGTATTAATCCTCTCTGCACGAGGAAATAGATATGCTTAATGAAATGCGCTTTCGGGCCGCGCGGTGCCTAACTCGATTTATACCACTGCGGTAACCGGGCTCTGCAGTGCGTACACCGAGCCGCGGATAAACGCGTTACCATATTTCCCACATGATAAACCACGAAAAGCCGACGGCACAACCGGTCCCCGCTGAATCCGCACAGATTTTCAAATGACAATCTGCACGACTGATTTTTCCCCTGCCACCCCGACCACCATTGTTATTTCTAATTCCGGATCCTACCGCTTGTGTGTGTGTGTGTGTGTGTGTGTGTGCTGGCTTTCGACGGTGAACTATCTCGCCTGGCAATCCAACGTGGTGAAAAGAAGCAATTTTCCAATGAAAAGTTGCTCACATTACATCATGTTGTTGAAAATATTGTTCACATTATTAAATATGCTGGATTTCGTTGCAACATTTTCAGCTCCGAGTTACGAGGAACTAATAGGCGCCATCCGAGGGTCAATCTGCCTATAACTCGGCAAAGGATCGACGAGCTCGGTGTTCGAGTAATTAATGCTTCATGTTTCTCGAGACGAACGAAGCTCGAGTGGCCGGGCCACCGTGAAATCGGGTTTGATCGTCTTAATGAGACGTGAACTTAAAAACCGTCCGCCTTTAAGCGTCTTCTGCAACCGCAGAACCTTACAAAAAAAAATACGAGAAAAACGATAGAGAATCCGTCGGGCCTTCCACGACAAAGCCGCCACTTAACCGCGGCCCCTTAATTGCGAGGCCGGTCGATTTCTTGTCGGGTTCGTTTCGCGTCTTTTGTAGTTTTCGATGGAAAATGAACGAGCAGGAGGAGAACAAGATCAATTCTGATGGAAGAAACCGCTTGAAAATGTTCGAACTGAAGCGGATCTCTAAACCGATCGGGAAAGGACGAATATCTTTGGTAGAATCGTGCCCGGACCATCTGTGACAGGGACGAGGGGAAATTTCGTTAGGAGTGAAAATAAACGCATAATGGTAATAGTTTGCCGGCAGTAGATCTTCGGCCGACGAGATTAGGGGACGGCCAACTTCTCAGCAACTTTGGACATGACGTAACGACGTTCGACGAAGCCCGGCGCAGTCCCGATCCCAAGTAATTTCAATGTTTATCCGCGCGCGCGACCTCATTAACACTCGTTAGCAACTCTTCCCGACGGAGGAGCCATTAATGATTCTAATACGGTTATGGGACCGCGCTGGTAACGGGGAATATAACAACAATAACTTTACGGGAACTTCGTACTTCCGCCAGTTCTTGCGCAAGACGTTCGCGGACCTCGGCGTTCATCGATAACCGCACGATTTTTTCGAAACAGGGTTTCTGCTGCTTCGCGAACTTTGCGGACAAAAACATTTTGATTTTGCAAGTGTCACGTCCAGTGATCCAGCCGTTATTAATAATTGATAAATTTAATCATGTATATTATATTTCTTTCTGAATTTCTTTTTGTATTTACTCTGATAATGATGCACGGGCTAATGATTATATCAGATATCATAATTAGTATATTGTATCACATTGCGAGCGATAGAATAAAGGAAAATCTATTTTAATAAATATATTATGCGAGCGAATAATTAAATCAAACATCCGTCGAAATTTATTCATCACCGAAGAATGTAAAAAATGGTAACAATAGACTGGTGACTAATTAGCCAAGAAGATGCGTAGAGTCACTTGATCCACCAAAATAAAACGAACGGATGTTTAATTATCGATTCGTTTTTGGTGGATCTTGGTGGATCAAGTGGCTCTACGCATCTTCTTGGCTAATTAGTCACCAGTCTATTGTTACCATTTTTTACATTCTTCGGTGATGAATAAATTTCGACGGATGTTTGATATAATTATTCGCTCGCATAATATATTTATTAAAATAGATTTTCCTTTATTCTATCGCTCGCAATGCGATATAATATACTAATTATGATATTTGATATAATCATTAGCCCGTGTATCATTATCAAAGTAAATACAAAAAGAAATTCAGAAAGAAATATAATATACATGATTAAATTTATCAATAATTAATAACGGCTGGACCACTGGACGTGACACAAGTTTTTGCTGTCAGCAAACGATAGCTTACATCAAGATATGAATCGGTGAAAATTTTCAAGTAGAGTTGACAATTAGTTTCTGAGATATCTACATTGAAAAATGTTGAACGCAGCCTAACGAAAAATTGTTCAGCGACCTACTTCGCCACTGTCTCGTCTTGTTTACCAAGAAAAATGAGCGCGGACTAACCCGGATCCGTGATTAGCCTTTTACGCGTGTCCAAAGCGCACCGGAACAAACCCGGTGAAAAAAAAGATGCACCAAAATTGCACAATATAGCCGTGAACCGTGCAGTCTGCGCAATCAATTTCGGTTTGTTTCGCGCGGCGTTCATCGGCTGGAAATTCACTGGAATTCGTTACTGTTCATCCTTTCCCCGGTTCGTTCCCTTTATCCATTATCCTTTGGATTCTCGCCGTTCGCCCGCAACTAAATCAAATTTCCGCTGCAGGAAATCGAGCGGTATTAAGGAAAAACTTGAAAACTCTGCTGAAACCTCTATCCACATTACCGCACCTCGTCCTATTATCATGGTGTGCATTGTTTCGTGAAAACAGTGTCAAGTCGACACGAGGAACAAATGTAATATTTATGCATCATTTGTCATAGAAAAAAGTTCTAATATATTTAAAAAATGCATAAAAATTTTTCGGGTTAAATATCCCACCGCGAGCAGTTTGGCTATACACACGGCGCTAACGTGTCTCGGTAGATTAACAATTCTTCTCACGATCGTTCCCCTCCGACGTTTAGCTGTTCAGCGAAGCTTTTCAAGTCGCCAGTTTTACGACAGATCAAGATCCCGAGTGGCTCGGCTTGCGCGAAAACTCTCGAGGCCCGAAGACGTCCAGCAGCTGCGTCGAATGCTCGTCCTGGGAGCGCTTGGTGCTATTAGAATCTGTTTTGCGAGACCGCGGGGTAGAGGAGCGTATAAAACGTTTGCCGGAGAGCGGTAATGAATGTAGAACGGTGAAATCTGGCGGGTCTCGCGAGGGCACTTCCTGTCGGTGATTTATCGTTCGTGAACGGGTCGTAAAGGACGCTTCTGAACGGGTAAACCTGATACGCGAGTGCTCCGGCAACATGTACAGGGAGGTAGGAGCGAGCATGTGGCGATGCAATTTCCAAAAATGTCTGACAAAGTCGTATAACATTTCTTGAAAATTGGCCAATCCGATATACTCCTTGCGAATGCTACGAGCTCATTCGTTTTCATTTTGACTTATTTTTTCGCGTTTCTCGAGACGGTGCACAGTACGACAAACATCCTGAATTCTGCGTAAAAATAAAATTTGTCTATGGCCTCAGGATTTTGCAATAAATCGATTTTTGTGAACAAAATTAATGAAATGATTGCAACAGGGAGACTTCTTGCAAGACACGGAGAGTGCATACAACATTTTTGGGAACACCCTGTACACATGGATCCTGAACGGCTAAAAAGCGTTTGTTCCCGCGGCGGGTTAAGATTCCTTGAACCCTGGACCGCGGCTCCGTTCCGCCGATAAAATCTCCTTTGTTTTCCATCCGCCGCTGATTAAATAGTTCCAAATTTAATTTCGCGGCACGCCCGGCCACGGGATTACGCCCCTTAATGGACCCTTTTAAAAGCACGTAATACACATAAAAGCGGACACGTTCTGGGCCGGTGCTCATGCTAGTTTTTTAAGTGGTTCTCCGCTCCGTAGAAAGGAGAAAAGCGGGACGGCCAGCAGAGGGGCGCACGGGACGAAACAACGGGGATACACCGGGAGAGCCAGTTAACCTCCTTTTTAGCTGGCAATTATGTCCTTTGCGCTACTTCCGCGAGCGCGTTGATACGCGAACGTTGCGGCGAACGAGGCGACGCGATTGTTACACGGGAACCCGAAATTTTAAGCTACGCCCGTATTTGTCGTCGCAACTGCGAATTCGTTTTTAATCATTTTTGCATGTTAACCCTTATAAACCTTCCCCCTATAGTACTAAGTGTTACACGCTTTATATTTTTCTAGTTAGTAGTTAAAAGAGTTCCTACATTACAAACCCACTACCCAAAGATAAGTTTACCTAAGAGACTCATGTTGCGACGTCTTCGTCCCAACCGAATCTTTTTTCAATCTACGTTCCACTTTATAACACCCGGTTTTAATACCATACAAGCGAGCGCTTCTGGCCACCACCTGGCCCGCAGAAACTTGTTACCTACTTCTTCCTTTTTTAAATCGTCACGTCCGTCTTATTCCGCATGCCTTGGTAGGCCCCAAAACGCCCGTTTTATTTTATGGCCTGCTACCCTTAACGTCAGAACCTCGAGGCCTGTCCGCTCGAATCCCCTAATCTTTTATCTCTTATAATCTGAGTGCCCACGCATTTTACCTGCTTAATTAGCATATCCGACAATTTACACGAATTCCGTGTCTACCAATCCGACGGCCTTTCTGGGCATTTTTAGACACCCCTCCGAAGGGGCGGAAAAATGACTGGAGAAGGGAGTCACGAAACCAGAATCGAAAGAAACAGCAAGCGCGAACCATATCGTCATCAACCGAACTCTCGACTAACTTTGTTTATCGTATCACCATATCGACCGTGCCGAGAACGGCAGTTATCGTACCGTCAAGAATCTTGTAAACAGTGTAAAGTTGAATAAATTAAGCTTTTAAAATTGCAAGATTACAGTATCGTTTTCAACCAATTTCGAAGTTCGTTAGTTTGAACCCGAACTAGAGTGATCGCGAAATATCGTCGCGAACCGCTCAACAACTCACACACAAGCGAGCAATTAGGTAGCTAAGCAATATTGCGTGGTAGTTTTTCATATGTTTATTATACCTGTCATCAGACTGTCCAAATTTTATACAATAAACATGTTTAAAAAAAAAAATCCCTTAGCACTCATATCTAATCAATTACTAAACATTTAAGTACTGTGCGAGGTGTTATATGAATTTTATAGTCATACGAAGAAAAAGATTAATATGTAATATGATATTTGGTCCCCTCAGGGTTTCAAATTCATTTACCAATCCTCTTCCCCTTTCCACTCTCACCATCGCCTTTACAGCGGGACCTACTGTTTATGGTGGGTTCCGAACCACCTTTTGCCAACAACACGTGAAAAACACCCCGGGTGGGTAACTTTCCGGTTTTTTACCAGACGGTCACTCATCCTAGTGCCATTCACGTTCCACATTGTTTAACTTCGGTGATTTAATGAGAATCGGTGCTTTCAACGGGACTACGGTTGTTGGCGAAAAAGATTAATATAGAATGGAATTATTCTAGGTCGGATGGAATGTTTAATTTTCCAGTTAACCCCTCGCTCCACGATTTATTTCACGATTTCAGTGATTAGAACTTTCTTGTAGTTCGTAATTTCTTAAAAAACACATATTCGTGGTTAGCAGGAGTAAAATAAAAAACAATTTCTTCCCTCGATGACGTTGTTACGTTAAAAACAATGTTACAATGTTTTTGAATTTCTCGATCTATTACTGTTTCATACTTCACCCAACAAAATTTCTTCTGTTCAGAATGTTCAACGCGAGTCAGACTCGATATTCTAGGGCGACGCGACGGGTTAAACTAGCTTCGAGTGCAAAGGGTTAAGCTGCAGCGCAGAAGTCAAAACAACTGCACGAGGGTGCACGTTGACTTTCAAGAAGTTCGAAGGACGGTCGACAAAAGACACACTCGAACGAGAAGCTACGCGATAGTTTTGTCACAGAATCGGCCGCGACTATGGTTGAGGGGTGTCGCTCACGGATGCTCCATAAACCGCGGATGCCAATAAATATTGCGCGGCACTAATGCATCGGCTGTCGCGTCCTCGCGTGTCGCTGATATCGAGGCTTCCGCAGGATTTCACAATTTCACGGTGCGGGGCGTCATTGGATGCTAGCGAACACGAAGGACTCGAGGGGAAAGAGAGAGGGAGAGAGAGAGAGACATAGGTGGGGTAAAATCGCGCGCGAGATAACTCTCACGTCACGAGTAAGTTTATTTATCGCATCGGGTCGCATTTGAAATTCAATATAACACGGCCGCGGAACTCCTGTAGCCGCGGGGGAGGACAGCGAATCCTCGAGGTGGCGGTTTGCATACATTTTCGGCACCGCAGGACCGAAAATCCGCGTCGTCGCCCGTTGCCACACGCTGCCGCGCTGTCGGGAGTTTACAAATTTGCGCGAGCTATGCAATTACTCTCGTTAACTCCGGCCCCGTCGATGCACTCCGTCCCCGTAGCCCAGCCCCGGCAGAGTTGCAACTTCGTGAACGGTTATTGCGTCTGGCCGCCTTATCGCTCGTTCGAGGCGTTATAGCTCCGTTCGATAATGACGTCCGGGGATAGTTCCAATAGAATGTACTCGATTAGAGCCGGCGGCGACTGATCCCTGCAAAAATTTATTGCCCTGGGACCGTGCTAGTCGACGATTCCGCTCGATCTGATTTTTTCACGCTTTCCGATTTTTGTTCAATGAAAAGTTGCCCGTAGCACGTGTTTCGGGATTTGTATATTAGAGACAATCTCTGTATGGTCTAGAGCTGCAGACACTTTTACTTTGTACTTCGTACAAGCAATTGGAACAGTTTGGACACGCCTTCTGTACTACATGAAAGACTGATCGATCGTTGCTGTAGCGTTTCCTTTTGCTCTGTTACGCACCCGTATTACGTAATTAAGATTTAACGAGGTTGGCCGGCGGTTTCGTTCTTGGAACACGTTCGTTAAAGCAGTTCCTACGGAATTGGATGAGATGGAAGTTATATCGAACTAGACTTTATGTGCATGGGGCTACCTTTGTGACAACTTTGAGAAGACTGCGGAACTTCGGTTCCATGTAATCGTGCTTCCAAGTATATTAAGACTGCAATTATACTGTGAAAGTTTATGCAGAGTGTTGATTTTTCGGTACAAGTTTAATGCCGTATCGAGCAATTGAAGTAAATGGCTCGTAACGTTTTAGTGCGTAGATCCTTCCGTTCGTTTTTAAATAAATAATCGTTGCTGTTTCATGAAATATTACTATAGGGTTATGTGTTCTTGGTATCACGATATTTTTGTTCTAAAGAATTTATTTGAATATATATTACAAGTGTTCTTAACCGATCTCGAACAACTCTTCTAAGGCAACTGGCCAGAGTCACGGTCGTCTCGTCTTCTTGTTCTAACTTCCTTTTTGGGGGAAGGAGAAAATTTCTTTCAACTAACGCTGGTTTCCTCCAGACCTTACGCACGTGGGGTTCTTCTGCACGCGGGCGTTCGCTGCCCTTTCCCGTGTGCGCTATTGAGACTGACTAACGAAAGCTAAAATCCTGGCAGACTCTGAAACTAAACAGTCCTCTCAATGATAGCTTTGTCTAGTTACGCACACCATAAATCGTGTTCAGCTGTTTTTTTACGCTTACTTATTTCTAAGGACTTCGAGTTTCCTCGACTGGTCCCTACAATTACTATGACTATATAACGAACTTTATTATAAAGAATTTATAGGTTCAATTGAACAGGTTTCTTAATAATTATAAAGAAACAACAAGTATGCAATTATTTAAACATGTTTCTCGATGTTTCGATCCCTGTGTGGATCTTTCTCAAAGAGACATTTTTTGCGTTTGCTGTGGCAAAAATTAACAAAACAATTGAACAAATATTGGTGAGTTACGACTATCCGAACTCTAGCTCATGGTGGCAGAAATGTAACTAAATAATTGCATACTTGTTGTTTCTTTATAATTGATCGAACCTGGCGCCGAAATCATCAAGTTCATTATATATTCAAATTTCGATCGAAAAGAATTTCACATTTAATTACTATGACTGTTCAAATCTCTGAAATCCTTTTAAAAAGTGTTGAAACCGCGTAGAAGATTATATGAAAACATTTCATAACGAATTCAGAACCCGTTTTTTATCTGACCGAATTTTCATTTTGATCCGCTGTACGGTAGAAGCTTTTCATGATTTTTTTCTGATTCTCGTTTGTATACGTTGGTGTCCAGTTTCCCAGTAATACGTTCGTCGATATAATATTCCGTACCAAACGAATTTTTCCTGGGAATTCTCGAAACCATTGTGGAAATTAATTAACTGGGAGAATCCACATAATTCCAGATTTCAAACAAGATTTTATCCAAAAATATACGTAATAATTTTCTTTTCTTTTTCGATCGATCCATAGGATGTTAAAGCGATGGTAAAGCGAAGATCTGAAAACGTCCACAGCGATGCAAGACGAGACGATGCATCGAGATTGGCAGGAAAAAAGGAACGCTCGGATCGCATCATTCAAATCTGCTGTGGCACTCCGCACTTTCTGTCGGCTGCGGATATCGCGTTCTCAAGATCGAAGAGGAAAGTATTATTCCACGGATGGGGAAGAAGGCGAGCGGACTTTGTTGCCCTCGGTCCGTTGGCAGCAGCTGGCGCCGGAAACTTCGAGGCAGCCGCGCGAAAAAACCGAGCCTGTATCTCTATGTGCATGTATTTGCAGATCGCGGTTCGGAGCGCAGCTGGCAGGAGCCGCCGAGGCCAAGACGAATTGCGGAGCCACTCGGCCTTCTATTCGCGAATCCGATGGTTAACTTATTTCCCCGAATGGAATTCCATGTCGATCTCCCGTCGCTCCTCCTTCGGGTCCAAACTCAAGAAACTTGTTACGAAACTTATATGATGAAGGAAAAAACAATTTCAACCTTGGTATTCAGTGTTAAAGTGAATGTTGCGGTCCATTTTTGGATTCGAATTCATCGATTCATTTAACACGTTCATGTTGGTGCTGCAATTTATGTTTCTCTCCAAGGGGCGTCGCACAGTGGGGTATTTGGTCCGAAAAAGTGGAAAAAAAGTCGATTTCTAAATTTTTGCGTATGGCATAAAATTTTTGTTGTTCGTCGTAGATAAAGGTCTGAAGAATAAGGCTGCAATATTGTTTTTTCTATTTGTACACCCGTGAAGTAGTAAACTTCATCAAAAGTCGAGAGATTTTAAGGCGCGCTTAGCGTTCTTAAACAGTCTCTAAGACAGCGTCTGTTCATTGGCGATTTTCAAGTGTTTGAAGGAAAATTCTGTAAATTCTTGTATCACAAAAGTTGTTCAGGTAGGTATACAGAGCACTTTCGCATAGATTTTATTTTGTTATCATCTAAATTAGTATAGTTATTAATATTTGAATATTACCAATCATTCTGTAAGCTTTTTAAAAATTACAAAACTTTAGTGACAATTTTGTTATAGTACTGCGCGAGATTGCGTGCTCTTTTTGGTGTCATTACATTCGGTCAAGATTCGTGATTATAAGCCAAGAAAGTTTAAATCCGAATATGTCCTAATTCAAATTTTATAGCCTATTTCGGCTATGCTTGCTACGGCTGCGTGAGGTTCTACAGCTTCTTCTGCGGAACTGTTTATATTACTGGCACTTGGTTGTATATAAGAGGTTCCAGATAAGCATTCGACCGGGACATAACTAATAGACTTTCATTGAGTTCCGATCCCCTGTTGTCAAGTATAAGATGGCAAAAAAGAAAGGAGATACCATTTTCTACAGAATGTATAGATATGCTTCTGCCTATTCAACCTACTGGTGAAACTACATCAGCAGATTCAAACGAAGAAGAAAGATTATCTGAGGAAGAAATTTCTGATGTATTTTCTGATGAATGTTAATGGTAATAATTTAAAATTTTCTTATAATATATATTTATTTACTAAAAAGTTTCGTGATTCATATATTTTTCACAAAATAATAATTTACATCATTTCAATATAATTTATGTGCAAAAATAATTCTTTTCAGCTTGTCGGTGCAAATATTGCACTATTGCCACGGTCTTTTATGGGTTCTCGATAATCTGAGAAAAAAATGTTTCAAACAAAAGAGGAACAGTATTCAGACGACTACAAATTTCAATATATGAAAGTTGGAAAAAATTTTTTTTTTTAAAATTGAGGTAAATTTGATTTTTTAAATGCTCAAATATATTTTGGATTTCATAATGTTGTAGCTGATCTCAAGACGAATCCAATGATATATAATATTATAACTTTGAGCCTATAAATAACGCTACAATAGTTTTTTTCACTTTTTCGGGCCAAATACCCCATTGTGTGTCGCCGAAATAATTCCTATTATTTAACATTCAAGTTTGAGCCACCGGAGATACACGCCGTCCGATGGGACACTCGAGCTTGAGCCACCGGTGGCACACGCCATCGTGAATGTGTTAAATGACCATCAACTTTGCATATTCGTTCATTCTGTCCATTTGTTCAATCATTTCGTTCACACCAATTTTCTCCACAGCTAGAGTTTACAACACAATCGGGGCATTCACTTTTTGTTTCTTTAGGAAAAGTGTTACTCGTGTTGTGCTACACTTTTGCCACTTTGTTAGATTACTCCGTAAAGCTCGTCTTGCGAAGTCGTCGAACTCCATCGTCAATTACTGGATTAATAAATAAATAGAGACGAGGCAGCCGACTATCGTCGCCGGAGAATGCTTCGCAGACACCGAATTTCCGATATTCTCGCGGTGGTGTTTATCCAGGGAGAAATTGGTACGGGGATCTGATCGATAAGCGTGCCTTCGTAACGTCGCGTCGACACGTGACCTCTCTATCCTGTCGAACGTGCGCTGCGAATGGAAACTCATTGTAGTCACACTGCAGATCGTTACGTGAATCTACATTTTTCAGTATGGCACGAAGGCGAGAATTCCTGTTTTCATTAAAAATTTTTCGTCGCGCTCGAAGCTTTTGGATCCCTTCCAAATTACTGATTTCGTCCGTTTCGCAAAACGAATGCGCGAATGCTTCATGGTAAATTCTCATGCTGGCTCGAGGACACCTTTAAAATTTGTAATCTATTCGTAAACTCCTTTGGTTTTTAGTAAAACTATTTCGTATAGATTATGAACCTTTAACTGTGTTAACTACATAATGTAAATATAATGATAATGATCCAAAACACACGTAAAAAATATGTAAAAACTATTTGGACCAACCTGAATGTAATAATTTAATAACAAATATGAAATGGTCACACCAATCACCGATACGATACAAATATGACGTTCGATATACAGGGTGAGTCACCTAACGTTTGCACCTCAAATATCTTTGTTGTTTCTAAAGATACATAAAATATGGGAAGGATATAGTTGAATGATACAATAGGGCTGACACAACGCCAAAAAAAATTTGTTTTTATGTCATTTTTTTAGAGATATCAAGGTCACCTTGACATTTTTAAATGGAACCACCCTTTTTTAAACACCTGCTACGATAGTCCCTTTCATTAGAAATTCAGTGACTATAATTATTCCAAGGTCATTCAAGGTCACAAACAGAGAAAACGCGGGCAATTTTTCTCGTACTCACGTGAGGATTAACAGCTATAGCTGCTAAAATATTAATTTCATTGTCTTCATTAGGCGTGGGATTCTTCCGTTTGTGCAGCCTTGCATGTACACTTCCAGTTTTTCGAAACAACCTGTACGTATTAATGAGAGTTTGTCTAGGAGGAGTGTTTCGCTCGGGGTACCTTTCTTCATAAAGTAATCGGGCCTGCACTGCATTTCGTCTACATTCACAATAAATCGTGATCATTTCACACTTTTCAGTCATTGAATAAGACATAGGGGAGTCTCATTTGGAAACTGATAGTAAATAAGAATGCTGAATAACAATAACATTGAAGGACCTTAGTATGTTTACTTTAACTACGACCATAGTATGTTTACTATTTACAACAAGTCTCAACCGTGATAAACATATTCTGCTTTCATATTTTAAATCTT
The DNA here is from genome assembly GCA_916610235.2 of Lasioglossum morio. Taxonomy (NCBI): domain Eukaryota; kingdom Metazoa; phylum Arthropoda; class Insecta; order Hymenoptera; family Halictidae; genus Lasioglossum; species Lasioglossum morio. Next base: position 2,413,221 of record OU744334.1, on the reverse strand, counting down.
ATACGTTTTCTCTGTCTGTGACCTTGAATGACCTTGGAATAATTATAGTCACTGAATTTCTAATGAAAGGAACTATCGTAGCAGGTGTTTAAAAAAGGGCGTGTCAGCCCCACTGTATCATTCAACTTTGTCCTTACCATATTTTATGTATCTTTAGAAACAATAAAGATATTTGAGGTGCAAACGTTAGGTGACTCACCCTGTACACATATACGATCACTGTTCTAAGACTTATGAGCCGGAGTGTACGTTATTCCGCTGTTAACTGGATCCGAAAATTCGCGAGAAAAATTCGTGCTCTCGTCTGTTCAATCAACGCCGCGGCAACGGCAACGAGACCACTGATAAAATCGTTCGTTGGACACTGAAACAAAACGTCGAACGCGTGCAAGAGAAATTCGTTGGCTGAGGACATGATACCGAAGACGGGAATCGAATCCTTTATGAGAACCGAGTGGAGTGGTTTTACGGAAATTGAGGCCGTGGTGGTCGTTACAGGGCAAAGTGAATCCGCGTGGAATCACCCTGGAACCGTATTCTGACCGGCGGTGAAACGTTTAACGAGGAATTAATCAGAGTCCGCGTTGCTTTTCATACCCCCGTTACGTCGGCGGAGAAAAAAAAGAGAAGAGGAACACGGAAGAAAAAGAGCGAATTCGAGAGAAAATCGCGGTCAAACGAATCGGGAGGGAGGCGGAAGGCTCCACGTGAAAAGAAAAGTTAATCAGAGGTAGCCGACGAATTGCGTTTAATCAGCCCCGAGACGATGTTCATAAACTACCCTCTTTCCCTTTAATTAAATCACGGTTACTAGACACGGACCTCCCGCCTCCTTGTCTCGAGCCATTTCTCAGCTTAATTTCGGATAGAGAATTGCATGCTACACCGACAAAGATTCGATCTCGAGACAAGTAATAATCAACCCTTTACTGCTGTTCAGCTGCAATGTTATTCCCTTCCTTAAAGTACATATATTTGCTTGTTTGATCATCGATACTTAAGCGACTGAGTAAATGTAATAAATATAAAGTTTCTTCCCCTTTTGTCTTCTGCTTAACATTTTTTTCAAACCCGTAAAAAGTCATATAAAACTTTTTTTAAATGGTCGAAAATTGGCTTTCGCTTTCCCTCGAGAAAATGAAATCATTTTCCGAACGATCTAATAATAAATGTTCAAAGATAAAGCGTAAAAACCGCGATAAGCTCGATCCACGCCATAAATATTGCAAGTTGAAGTATCTTGTTTTTGAGGGGCGTGCACTCGCACGAAATAGGGAGCAGCCGGTTTAGCAGATCCGCGCTCAGTTTACTTTCATTTATCATAAAGCTGGCTCCCCGTATCGGAAGATAAATTACGGCCGAAACAAAAGTCGGGTTGCTAGAGGGGTGGAGGGACAGGGGCCTGTTGAAAGGAGAGCCACGCTTTTCAACGATGAAAGCGTCTGGACAGCGAGAACGTAAACCGGCGCGGCGGCGCGGCGTATCTCGGATGCGACGACGGCTGGGTCTGGATATCTACAAGACGGGAATCTTACGCTTCCCATGTCCCGCGTGCTTTTGTGAGAGAAACTTTCAGACGGCGGAGTTTTTAGTATTACATCGCCGGCCCGTGGAAAAGGCCATCCAGAGAAAAGTCCGCTTTTTAACTCGCGCCACCGACACCTTCCCTTTCGCCTCGAATCTCAGTTATTCCTTCTACGCGAACTCCACCCTGTGGAATTTTGTTTCGGTGAAAAAATTTTGTATTCGACCATCTAGAAATATAATATCATCTTTCACCACGACGTATCTATTGTTAAGTCGGATTTTTCGGCGACAGTCTCCATCGGTTTCGCGTTCGCAAAGCCGGCGCTCGTTCGCCAGAGGCGAAACAGGATCGCCAACGAAACGGTATTAGGCAACGAGGAAAGCTGAGAGAGAACGGTGTTTCGTCACGCGGTTGTACAGTGAAACGCGTACCTACAGAAAATGCTTCGGGACGACGAGCGGGAAAGAACGGGGCGGAAACGACGAGACGCGGGGGCGTGCAGAAACAGTTTCGCGATCGAAAAGCCGGGGAAAAGGGAACCGGTTAGTCGGCCGCGTCGGTTTCTATCCTCTGCGCGCGGTGTAAATCCGCTTTCGATGCGGGGGCCGCCTTTTAAATCGCGCGACAACGTTCCGTCGCGATTCGTGGAAACCGGATGCGACACGGCGCCGTCGGCTCGTTCGACAGAGAGAAACAGAGAGGAAAAAAAGCGTTCCGCGACCTCGTTTCGCGTCTACGCGACCCTTTCTCTATCCACGTATTGCGAAACGTGCCTCGAATTACACGCTCGGTGACGTGCTCGTCACTCTGGGTCTCGCCTGCGCAGTCAGGAACCGGCGAATAGGGGGAACGAAAGTGCGAAATGCAGAGTCCGTTTGCACACCTCACACTCGCCCGAGGAATTCACATAGTTCCAGCAAGCTCGCTCTTCCACAGCCCCGATTCTCCGCGATAAAGTTGTTGGGCGACACCAGACACGAGGAACGCGAGCTCGAGAATATGAACGACCATTTTTCCGGGGTCATTTTCACGCGAAAATCTTTCAATTCGAAGTCAGATTTTCATTCGAAACTCTTTTCCATCCTAAAATGATCCGGTGTCAAATAAACCGTGAATAATTCGAGGTAATTCTCGCATTCTCGACAACAGGGTTTTCGATTTTCCCGCGATGCGGAAGTTTTTTCCTCTTCGACCGGAAAAAACGATCATGATGGATGAAATAATCAAGGGGTGTTCGAGGTTCCCACGATGGCTCGGCAACACGCGATACGAAGGGTTGCCGGGTGGTTGGTGGCAAATTGAAACGAGCTGCTCACCGAGATAAATCACGCGGAAGAATCTCCCCGCAAAGTGGATAGCTCTGATCAGAATTTATATCGAGGTTCCTTCTCTTGCGCTCGCACGAAATCAACGCGGAATATTTTCCATGCAAACGAATGCCGAACTTGCACAGCGCGATCCACCCGTGGTGACACTGAGGCGTTACTAAAAATTGCTGAACCATTATCCAACATATTTTTTAGATTATCAATAGACTGCGGATCTTGATGAAATATAAAAATATTTCGCGTTAACTGTGGGAAGCAGGAATAACATAAAAATTGCTGTCATCCCTTGACGACTTTGTTACATTAAAAGCAACGTTACAACATTCTTCAATTTTTTTCATGAATGCCTAAAGAGTCGAAATATTCTCGATCGGGAGAAACAATTTAATATTCACGTATAAATGCGTTACAGCATGAAAAATAGTGAACCAATTTTGTCCAAGATATTAATCGATTTTCCTGGTTTGCACGAGTACCAGCCCTTAACCGATTCCCTATCGAGGCCGGGAACTGCGGATATTAATTCGCTGCGTTTCGCGGCGGAAAACTATAGCCGTTTTTATTAACGCGGCCGCGCGTGCAACGCGAGAACGCGCGACGATAATTAACGGCTTGGAATTGCGCCGTAAAAGCAGCAACGTCGCTGGCAGCGGTCGTGTTCCGTTTCCTCGTGGTTCCCATGGAACGGTAGCCCTTTCCACCAACGCGTTTCACAATCCTCGTTCCTCGAAGTAGAACGAAAACGAGTTTTCTTTTTTCACTTTTCCTTGCAGCACGCTCGTCAGAAAAATGAAAGCTGCGGCTAGAAGTGGGGTTTATAATTTACGGTCGCGAGCGCGAGATCTAGCCCAGTTGCTCTCCGTGGTTTCTTCAATGCGGAGACGCGTGCCTCGCGAGCGTGTTTCCCGAGAGTACGGATTTATTATTTAACAGATTAAATTCTGCGAAGTTTGTTTGTCTGTCGCGCATTGTTGCGTCGAGAGACGAAAAATCCGAGAATCTCACCTCTCGCGGAGGATTCCTAATATGTGCGAGCAGCTACATTAATGTCATGCACCCATTATTTTCTTTTTTAGAAACTCTTTCTATTAGGTTGCAATGAAAGTTCTGTCATATTACAAGTTGTTACGAATAATGGAAATTATATCATTGAATAATACTAAACATATGTTTTTGTTGATGTACACCGACGATATGCACGAAACAATACACACGGACAGCACCAGCATACTAAGGTCTTTTAGGTCTACCTGTAGTTTATTGCAGACCTTTCCCTTGCTATAAAAGGACCCGCTGGAGACCAAGGGTTCGTTACTCCTAGATCAGCCACAGTACAGCGCGTATCACGTCATTCACTCATTTGTACATTAAGTCTAATAAAGTGTATATATTTCACAAAAGATCTCTATACCTCACTTACAAATAACCAACAGTTTTTATAAATTGATTTAAATGTTTTCTTTAACCCTTTGTACTCGGAGCTATTAGAACTCCAAATTATATTGAATTTTTTATTTTTCATGAATTGATAGAATACCTTGTACAATACTTAAATGTTTAGTAATGGATCAGATACCAACATATTTAATCTAATGTTTTCTTTAAAATACAACGGAACAAAAATTTATAAAACGTTTGCTTTGACTGAGCGTTAAGTAGCGGTATTGAAGTATACAGAATGGAGAGGAAAATCTAAAAAAGAATATGTAGAGATTTTTAAGAGCTATCAAAGAGACCAACATTATTCTGAAGCACCGTTCAACGAAACAGTAACGGATGCACGTTGAAATTGGAGTCGCTCGCTTGTTATCGGGTTTGCACCATCGAGCGTGCACTAAACGATACAGGATTTTAGCGAAGAACCTATCGAAACTGGAGATGCATGCCCTCTTGCTGGACCATCCTCGATGCATCTCGAGACAAGCGGCGAAGGTTGAAGCGACGAAAACCGCAATTATTTTGCACCGTCTTGATTCGCGGAGGGAACGGTTTCCGGATCCGCCGAAATAGAACGAGCTCGATGGAACGGAGTTTTAATTGGAGGGATCGTTATATCTAGTGGCGGACGTCCTCGTGAGTTTGCATCAATTAATGAATATTAATCAGGTAGCTAGAGTGTTCGTATTCTCGCGGTTAGCAGTGCCGCGTGAAACGCGACGTAGTAATATTTGCACGTCGCAAATATTCATCGATGTTTTTTCGTACACGCGGCGAAAGAGCGGCCTGAAAGTTTCAAATTTATGTACATATTTGCTGCGAGGAAATCTTTTCGTAATTACATCCGCCCTGCTTTCGGATTCATAATCCGTCCGTGATTGCTAATCAACCGTCGCCAACAAGTTCGCCGTGGTTCGACGGTTCATGGTAACATTTTCTTTTTGCAGCGAAACTCACCCGGGCAAAGTGGTAATGGTAATCCGAGTTTAACGAGGAACGATATTAAATCGACCGACATTTACCCCCCCCCCCCCTGGGATGTACTCGAACCTCCCTATCGATATTGTCTCCAGGATGTTTCGATTTTGAGCACAGGTAACGTCGATCAGCGGCCGTATAATTGATTGCGAATTTGATAGTGCGCTGCAATCGATCGGGAAGCAATGGACGCCGATTCGAACCCCTAATGCTCGTCTCAACAAATTTTCACGAATAGACGAGGTCCGACTTCGAAAATCGTATAAAATGATATTCTTCTTGATTGTTTCCTCAATCTTATACGATGGTTACATCGAATAAAAATGTGCCTCGCTCACGCATGATATTGAATAAGGCTTGACTGATGTGCCTGGCCATAGCTCACCTGTTCTACTTAACGGATAAGGTCTATTTTCTAGGAAACGAAGCATTACGTGAAAAAATTGCTGCCTATATGTCTTGCCTACTTTTTCGTGAAAAATCACCTCCATCCTTGGCAACGAACCTAAACCACATTTTCGGAAATGTTGTTTGCAGGCACACAGATCCTCAGGATAAATGGTTGAACATAAAATTTGATGTTTGGCTTTTAAATGAAAGAAATATCGAAATTCTTTTAAATTAAGGAGGAACTCATTGCAAATGAGTCCTTTAAAAACCGAGGTCGATGTTAATAGACGACCTACCCTCGGAATTTGTTGGACAGTGATATCATAGTAATAATGGAACAAAGAAACTTGAGCAGAGCGTCCAGAGCTTCGGTGTCCAATTAAAAAGAGGATTGTAATTACGACTCGGGGAGATTTATTGTTTAACCTGACGGTCCCGTCGACCGGAGATCCTTCTTGCCGTAGACGCAGCAAGTTTGTTAATTTCGGCCCATCGTCAAGGTAAATAAAGAAGTCAGCCAGATCCCGGCACAGAATCGACGCACCCGTTCTTTAAGAGCAAAGTTTTTCCATTATGGACTTATAATCTTGCCTTCATTGCCGCGGAGAGCGATGCGTAACTTCGCCGAATTGCAGTGGAACACTGAGCCTTAATCTTCCCTACTTATCATATCGGTCAGCGTTCTCGATTAGGTCGAAGTATTCGAACAATGTATTTATTAGGTTGGAGGGAAGCAGATAATTTGCTTGTAAATCGGAAACATATGTTGCTAGTGAGTGATTGGGAAACAGTAACAAGTTATAATATTAATAACATAAAACGTGTATTTTTTGATAAATTGATTCAAATGTTTTCTTTAACCCTCATCCGTCCGAAAAATCGATAAATTAACAATAGTTACATATTTATCGATGTTTTTTTCATTCAAATGGATGAATTAACATTTACACCTTAAGTTTTTGCGGTTATATGTTTCGCATTAAAAAGATGAAAGTCACCAAGATCGGAGAAATTTATTTACAAATAACAGAACAGTATAACTTTTTCTGAAAATGATCAAACCTGGCGCCGATAAAATTTAAAATTTTAATTAAAGTATAACTTATTTTGGAAAAACTATGTCAAATTGATACGAGGGGCGGATGAGGGTTAAAATACGTCAGAGCTTTTCCTCGAACCTAATATCAGCTTGTAACATATGAAATGTCCGCATTTACTTGATCCATATTTTCCATTGTTTTTTATTAAAACGTTAGGAAATTTCGGGAATCTGCTAAGTATTTGGTAATCATCGATCTTCGAGGAGAAACTCCGTGTATCTGTTTGCGGCGAATCGATCTAATGTGTAATGAAATTACGCAGCCCGGCACTGCTGAGGGAATCTTTCTCTCGGGTACGATGAAGTTAAAACTAACATACGGTCGGCAAACACTCGGTCCTTTTGCTACGTAAGAGCTTTTATCGATAAGTAAAGACAAACACGAGACCCTTGAAAAAAGAAGAGCTTCCGAAGCAAATAGTTTTCAATCTAAATAGAAGAAGGACGTCTAAACATTATTATCCGAGAGATAGGGGATCAAGAAATCTTTCCGATAACGCCACTCTAACCTGTGGTTACACGGTATCCAGGAGGACAAACAATCCTGTACTTAATCTGTTTTTTGTTATGTCGTTCTTGAGGTATCTACTATGTTAAATTTTTGAAGCGTGCGCTACTGTAGCCACGCCAAGTTCTTCATGGGCATCGAGACGCTTCGCTGGTCATCGTTTGGTTCCAAGAGACGTCTTCTCGTCGGTGGAGCTTCTATTTAGCGGCGAATCAAGGGCCCCCGGCAAACCGGAACTTCGCTTCCCCGTGAATTATTAAATCACTTAGCCTAACTCGCCCGTCCTGTTGGGCACGTTGACGGCAGAACGCGCAGACATCCGGCTCGTGTTTGAGTTTCGAGGAACTTGGATTCTCCGGACTTGCCCTGTTATTTGGCTCCCAGGAGTCATCATACTTCTAACACATCGACTGCTACGATCCCGAACCTCTAGGTTCAAAATCATATTCGAGTTTAAATTCATATTTGAATTTAACTGGCTTTCGGTGAATCTGTTCCGATTTAAAAAAGATCCTCAGTCTGGCGACAACCTAAGACCGGTGACGCAGTGGTTCACGTCTAGACGTAGTTCTGACGCAGTACGACGAATGGAGTATAAAGGTGGACTCATACTGGCAAAGATTCCAGGCGACGTCGCCGAGAATCGTAAATTTCGAGCGCTGGTTGACAGGTCGGAGCGGTGCGTAACGTTGCAGGGGGTCCCACAGGGTCCTTTAGGAAAACTACCGATAGCTCTCCTTTAAGACATCATGGACATAGGAAACGTTGGTGTGGGTTCTTCGTAGAGTCAAAATTATTTCGTACCCATTCTACGAAGAACCCACACCAATTTTGTTTTTCAGACGCAAATGTCTTTTGAAAATGATCCCAATCAGGATCGAAACGTTAAGATTTAAAATTGCAAACTTGTTATAAAACAAGGATTATAGTTTATTTTTGATCGAACCTGTGCGCCGAAATCATATTCCCAATACCAAAACCCACACCAACGTTTCCTATGTCCATGATGTCTTAAAGGAGAGCTATCGGTAGTTTTCCTAAAGGACCCTGTGGGACCCCCTGCAACGTTACGCACCGCTCCGACCTGTCAACCAGCGCTCGAAATTTACAATTCTCGGCGACGTCGCCTGGAATCTTCGCCTGTATGAGTCCACCCTAAAAGGTGCTGAGATAACAAAACGCTGCGTCCAGACGCGCAAAGGACATCGCACCTTTACAAAGAACACAGATTGCGCCGTAACGTTAGACTCTTGAATAATCCAGTGAGGCACACAAAGCAGACGTAAAGTTACAGATTTTTGGTGATCGTCGGGCCGTTTCGTGCGGCGCTTCTCGGCGAGGGAGTTTATCCGATCTGCTTGGCAGGGTAGAAAAGGCAGGTGGGTACAGCCGGGTCGGGTTTAGGTGAAGCGGAACGGCGGAGGGTGCAGAAAATAGCAAAATGCTCGGACCTTTCGCCGGAGCCCTGTGCTCGGATAAATAGGGCGGACGGGAACGATGCCGGGGCGAGGGCGCGGGAAAATCAAGTGGAAACAGAGTCTTGGAACGGCGAAACGTGGTCGGAAAAAGGGATGGCGAGGAAAAAAAAATAGCGATGCCGGAGAAGAGACGCCGGAGAACCCCGACAGATTTGATAGCCCCGGAATGGACCATTACCTCACTTCTGCTCGATGAGCTGATCCGATCGCCATATCGATATTGATTTATTTTCTGTCACCAACCCCCAACGACTTCCGCCCTCGTCGTCCGTGACCCGAGACTTTCAGACAAGTGCTACCCAAATAACTACTTTAAGGGATTCCCACCCCGTGCCGAGCCTCCGAATTCGAAATTTATTCTTTGACAGCGTAAGGTTCCCGCTGACTCACAATGCGGACAAATGGCAATTTTTAATACTTCTTTCTAGTTAGAATATTTTCATTCTCAATCATTTTGAAATTTTATGGATGTCTCAGGTCTATGAAAACAAATCGTTCCGTTGTTGTTAAACAAGTTGTTTCATTGGCAGGCACTTTACAGCCTGATTCAGGACTGTCAATAATCGCGGTACACACGCGCAACCAGGTAATTGCGAATAACTCGGTAATTGACCAGCTCCGTGGACCTTTTGTCGCATAAAGTGAATAGTATTGATTGGGGGACGGTGGGGGGGGAGGCGAATAACGCGTGTGTTCACCGAATTGTTTCTGCATTGAAGTATTCCGAATGGATTTTGGTATTAACGAAGTGGCCATATCGACTGGCCATAAAGCTCGGCTGTAACTTTTGTTGCGTCCAGCATAAACGTCACTATCGCCGGTAAATTGTGAAACGAGATATAGAAGTGTCGGTCGATTCGCAGTGATCTAATTCTTCCTCGAATATCCTGGCCGTTAGAGAAAAACATTTTAAACTTACGAAATTCGCGTGTTGCTCGGTACGTGATCCGTGTTTCAGTTGAACACCCGAACGGCTCGTGTCCGTTCGATTATTCGCCCCATCAAAAACCCACGAGAACTATACGCGCCGCTACTATGCTCGACTTCGACGCGAACATAGTCACGTACGGATTACAAAAATTCTATAACGCTTGTCAAGCCCACGGACTGCCGATAAAAAGGGATCCATATTTTACGCGGAACAATTTTCGGCAACGAGGCTGCGCTCTTCTAACGCTTCGGCGAGAACGAGCCAGCTCTTACGGATTCGTTTCTTCGCAAACTTTGCACGCAGTGCTTTCACGAAAAATAAATTCAAGTCACGCGCAGACTCGTGGATACACGTACACCTGTATTTTCAGTTTCGAGCGAATACAAACACGCGCGCGCGAACAGAGAGATTCGACGCACCGATTAAATGACTTCATTTGGTTAGAAAATTCCCTGTTTTTTTTCGAACCCGCTTTAATCCTTGGCACTCGAGCGGTGGTTCAAAGTATTGTTCAAATTATTGAATATGTTATAAGTATTGTACGAGGTACTACATCGAAGGAAAAAATCGTATAGAATGGAATTATCCCAACGCAAGAAATGATTAATTTTCCAGGTAAAATACCTCCGAGTGTAAAGGGTTAAAGAATTTCTAAAAATATTTCCAAGAGGTCGTGCGCTTGGTCGGGGAGGAATTTTTGTTCTAAAACGCGAATGTTTTAGCTGCCAAACTCTCTTCTGGAAAAAAAACACGGCATTCCGCCAAGCATAAACAAGCAGCGTGGGCGAATGCCCGAAATGTTGCGCAAATATTTTTGTTAGGACCGTCGCACCGAACAATCCCATAAAAGCGTGAAAGCATAAAATTTCCATCTGCGAGCAAACTTTATCGGTAAATAATAATTCTAACTTACCATAATGGGAGGGCTAGAGACTCGAATCGAAGGAACCACGCACGGCGAGCAACGGCGTCGATGAAATGAGTGGGACAAGAGATTGTATACATTGAACTTCAATTTATTTATTTGACTATCGTGAACGGTATTCGATTCAGTAGTGTGTGAAAGACATCGATTGTTACAACAATGTGGACGTTTCACGTATTCGGTGACAGCGGAGCTTGATGTATCGTACAAACACGCCGATAAATGTTTGACAGACTAAAAACATTTAGGATAGAAGAGAATAGCATGGTTTCGTGAACAGGTATCGTGCATAGTCGTAGCAACAGGGACGTTTCTCGTCTATCAATCTCTGAAACAAGCAAGCTAATCAACACGCGAACGTCTATTCGATCTTTTGTCAACCGGTAATCGGTTTTTCAATTTGTCTCATGCAAAAGGCAGTGCCCGGAGCAATCGATGAGCCAAACGAGGATCGTTCATTCATCGGAATACTTAATTAATCAACGGGGTTCGCGATGAATCGACGGACAAACGCGGCGAATCGTTCGGAGCCGAGCCAAATTCATCTCCTCTGGCAAAGAGAGAAAGCAGAGAGGGGTGAGAGAGATCGAATGTCGACCGAGTTCCATTCGATTCGCTGATTCCGACCGAAATTCCGAGTGAGCCAGCTGCTGCTTGTAACGAACGGCGACCGAATGTTCTAAATCAACGATCGTTCTAATGTACATTAGCCGAACAAATAAATCGGTTTGCCCGAAGAGCTTTGTTCGACCGGTCGATCGCAGGGCACGGCCTTTGGGCCCGTTTATGAAAGCACTGGCCAACAGAGAAAGATACACACACGCACACACAAAGAGGAACAGAGAAAGTAGTACTGCGACCGATTTATTTGGGTTCTACGGTCGTTTACAGAGTGTGTTAATTCGTGCTTTTGTTACGCGATTCGTCGGCGTCTCACCACATTCGGTTTTGCGCGCGCACCTCGGTCCACAGCGCCTGCGCTCTTTCTTGTTCATACGTACCTGGAACAGTAAACATCGCACTCATCAGATACATGTACAAATGTGAAATCACGATTTTGTCTTGCTAACATCTTATTCATATTTCTATCAAACTCGATCTGTACATTCTGTAATTTACTTTGCATTATTTGTGATGGCCGATAAATCATCAACGTTTCTTCTGCATCGTCTAATTTTTCTGTACGATTAGATATACATTAACTATCGGTATTATCCGAGCTTCTTCGGTGACGTAACACCCCCAGGACGGCTGTATCGGTATCATTGGGGACGCGGAAGACACACAGAGCCGTTATCAGCATCCACTCGAGACTTCCGTCTAAGTAGTTGGACACACGGACACACACGGGGGACGTGTATCAGGTAAGCGATTATCAAGCAGCCGTGACGGTGCAATAGCCGATCTAATTCGGCCGATCTTTGGCAGGGGACCAGACCGCGACGGGATCGTTGATCGTAGCAGCTCCAGGAAATTGACTCCGGGCGAAGAATTGAAACGAATTGCGCCGCGTCCGGTGTAATGCGTCGGAAATGTAAATTACGGATGAATATGTATATTACGAGAGATTCATGCGTCGCCATGAACTCTTCCCATTTGCATGTTACGACGGCGGAGTGGCGCATTCATGGTCGTTGCCAGCTTGCGAGTAGAGCCACGCTGGTAGACGCGGCGTAAAAGTTTTATTCCCGCGGGAATTCTGCAATTCACGGGTGCTTAAGCCTCAACAAAATTTAGGGGTTTATTTCGCTATTCGGTAATCCGGTCAGCCCCTAGTGGTTCACGCGCTTTTGCACAAGCTTTTTGCCTGGTAACGCTGGATGAATCGCCATAAACATTCACCGTGCTGTTTCCACGCGCGGATGTGACAACAGATTTTCCTTCTCGAGATGCTTTCATGCTTTCTGTGGAGAACGCCCGCGAGCAGAATAATGTATGCTCTAATAAGCCAGGATCTGCACGCGAGGGAAACACGAGACGATCATCGTTCCACGTGGCAAGTAAACATCAGGATAATCACGGATTTTGCTTTCATGAGACGAGCCCCACAAATGTCTTTATCCTCCGCGCCATTTTCGGACGCAGTTCCGTCGAGAACGGTGGTTCGTCCGTTACATTTATTCGGGGTTTGATCCTGGGGGCGAAAGCTTTCATTCGGAAATGTATCGCTTAATCTCTTTTCGAGATCCCTTCGCAGATTTCGTTCCAGCGGCGAGAAGGAACCAAACGTTCGAGATTTCCGAGGGAGTATTATAGAATGTTTTTGAAGATTCCGATTCCATAAATTCGTGCCCGATTTTCATAGATGTCGCGAACTGCTTTCTAATCGTAGAATTTGATTTTCAAAACGGACACGAACTTACGCAATCGTCTGACATCATCCGGAAGCACATACACGAGGAAGCGCATCATTTCGTTTCCGGCTCGGCGAGTTCTTTGATAAAATTGCTCCTCGAAGCTCCAATTTCTTTGAGCGTCCCTACAAAAGGGAGAATCTACATAACTTCCGCAGTCTGCTAACAAATACAGTGAAACTACCCTTCACTTAATCCAGCCGGCCGTTTTTGCCGAGGCCCGTGCACCAATTAGTTCAAACGAAGGCATCAACTTTTCCGAACGAACCGGCGCCGGGAAATAGGTCAAAGTTCAAGACGATAAAACGTTCCTAGCGGACGGGCTAAATTAAAGAGAACAGATTAGGTCGCGTCTGTTCGACAGTTAGGGGTTAAGATCCTGCTAGAGTGCTCAGCGAGATGGGGAGGGAGGGCTATAGTTTATCAACCATCGGATTGCAGGTGGTTGCGGCTTCGGCAGCCGCCGCGGTTAATAAAATTAATTGCAACGTTGCAAGCGGGGATGCAGCTGCGGAATTATCACTCCGACGCGATGGCCGTAAACCGGCCGAAAGCATCGCCTCAATTCTATCTTTACGAGGGAATTACGCGGCGACTGTGGATCCGCGTTTCACTTGATCGAGTCGGAAATCGTAAAAATCGAACTTTCAACTTCCATCGAAATTTATGGAGTATACTGAATCATTGTAGTCGACTTCTTTCTACATTATCAAACATGGAGACGTCCATCGTTACGGTATTTGCATACGGTATTGTAATAGAACATGCACTGTCCATACAATAGATCGTTCAAATAACAGGTGTTCATACAATAGAGAATTCACATAGCTGGTGTTCGTGTTCATACACCGCAGGATCTAATGTATATTGTAGGATGTGGTTGGATTTTGGAATAACTTCGCAATGACAGGATAAGGAAAATATCTGGACATAGAATATATTTAAACAAAATTAGTTTCGTACGTTAGAAGGTTGGTTCGTGAATATTTCAATAAAACTTTGAAGAAGGTTAGCAACGTAAAAGAAACAATATTACGAAAAAAGAGGTTTCCCTATCGGGCGTCCGACTTATCTCAACTGTTCTTTCCTTCTGGGGAAACGGCGACTCTTCGGATTCACCTGAATTCTCCTGCCCGCTCGGCAGCCGGCCTTCATGGCCGTCCTGTCCGAGACGTGCAGAGGAACCAGGCGAACCTACTTTCAGGCGGTCAGGAAGCTACCCTGTTCTTTCCTCTCGGCCGCCGGCCGGCCTTCATGGCCGTCCTGTCCCATTTATCCAGAGAGGCGTCCAGGTGCAACCCCTGTCCTCTCCTGAGCTGCTGGGCATCCGTCAGCATTGCTTCGTACTCTCCCTAACCTATGGGCGGCCGTGGTCTTACCTCGTCCTCTCCCACAGGCGCACTATGAGCCAAACGGCAGAATTCTGTGTCAAAATCAAAGAACTTTCGATAGAAAGGAGATAGAGCGATGAAATTCTTTTTAAATGAAAGCTGAAACTTGGCAGAATATGAAATAATTATAGAGATTGTGGTACGAACGCTTTTTGACCTTGAAAAAATGCGTTAAACTTGCACAAGTTCAAGAAAATTGTGGTTTTTCTAATACCACGTGCGGAAATTTTTTTTTAACATGCGACACATCATTTCTCGTAGATTTTTCACGCTGATTTCAAATCTGGTCTCAAAATTTGTCTACGACCACAGGATTTTTCAAACAGTCGAATTATTGTTAAAAATTTACATTTTTATTTTTTCTAGGTTAAAAAACATTTGCACCATAATCTCCATATTTTCCCATATTCTGCCAAGTTTCAGCTTTCATTTTTAAAAAATTTCATCGCTCTATCTCATTTCTATCGAAAGTTCTTTGATTTTAACACAAAATTCTGCCGTTTGCCCCATAGTGAGGCGCAGCTAAAGTGAGCGCTCTGCTTTTTTTTGTTTTTGACAGGTGGTGCACCTGGAGATTCAGACTTTAAAATTTTTTGGAAAGTTACCCAGAGCTATTGCGCCCTCTACACTTTTAACATTAAGTTTTGTGATATTATCTCATTAATGATAGAGTTGTTTTTTGTTTCGACTTGAAAATTAAGAGCAAGAAAATTTTCAAACAACTTGCAGAGGTCAAAAGCAATTTGCTTATTATTGGAATGGGGAGCTAAAGTGAGCGCTCTGCGTTACACTATCGGTATTTATATTACGTCGTTGCTAACCTTATCAACAACGCGTTACTAGGGGTCGAGAAGGTTCTCGACCCCGTGGCCTTCTCGAACATACGGCCACGATGCGCTTCTTTTGTCACCTCAGGGTTTGTTCCCATTAAACGTCGCGTTACAATATCATTTACTTTTCAGAAGCCTTTGCGTGAAAATTGATCACTGGTTTATTAATAATTAATTCCATCGTGTAGCGTTGAACGGATTTTAGCATATTCAATAGAGATGTCTAGATGCTCTGTTTCTCTTGATTGAGTCTGTGTAAACAGATTACACCTATTGCATATCAATGTTGCTTTAATCCGGCGTTAGTACATATTATATAATTACAGGGAAATGTATATCAAACATAATGGAATTGATAAACAACTATAGCCATTTGTTTTAATGCATTCGAAATTGTTTGGAAACATATCCGCCAGTAGATTACATAAGATATCGATATCAAAACCGATGGAATCGATGGAGTCGAATGATTAAACATTAGATTAACGTAGAAACGAAAGATTCAATATAATTGTACAGAGATATAAGATCAGTATTAAAGGTAGAATACCGAACACTAAAGATGGGGCTGGAATAAGCTTAATAACTTTAATATATAAGAATAAACTGAAAACTTTATTATAGTAAAGAACGATAGCGAGGCGTTACAGTCACGTGTTATTTTAGTTATGCCGATCAGAGAACAGAACCACACCGGCAGCCAACAGAGAGACAAAACGCATAACGGTCGGATGCGCACGCATAGAGTAAAAACTCGACACAAGCATGCATGGCAACTTACACTGTTCCAACAATCAGACTTGATCAAATCACTAGGGATAACTTGCTCTTGGGGGAAATTGATTACCGAATCGCCGAGAATTAAACGCGAATTAAAGGTCTGTTCTCACGAGCCGTCAGCGATATTCCAGGTACGGCAGCACGCGAGGCCGCGTTATGGATGACGTGGATCCATCTATTTCTCTATTATTATCAGGTAATGAAGTTTTATCCGGGATGATTGACGGGAACGGATTACAGAACAAGGGGATTCATTATCGTCGGATTGTGGTACCTCGCGGAGGCTCCTCAGACGTTCCTTTACCGAAGGTTTGTCGTCGCCACTCGCTCCCTGTCTCCAAGTGACGGATTGCTGTTCAAAAGAGACGAAGGATGGTGTCGCAAAGTTGAGGGACAGTTACTCTCATTCGCGAATGTCGGTTCTCTGGAAAACCTGTTTCGACCAACATTTAAAACTAACCATACCACTACTATTGAAATTGTTCAATAAATTTCTTTATTTAATCACACGTATTATTATAAAAATTGTGGACAGTGTAAATAAGTTCTGTCTTGTAATTTTTATAAAATAACTGGCTGTATCCGCGACTTTGTCCACGCGCAATAACAAATCCTGGGTGATTATTAACGTAATTAAATTTCGAATCGCCAAGGTGGTCTCAGATAGAGATAGAGATTTTATTCTTATACAATCAAATTTAACGAAATTACTTAAAAAATGATTAGACAAAATATATTCATTACGATAGTTATCAGTAGGCAGTAGAATAATTTTTTAATGAATTTTTTTGTAGTAAAATGCTGGATTAAGACCAGTCTCCCCCCTTGCCCTTCTGTGACGCTGTCCCCTCACCCTCACCTCTTCGATCAGTGTTCAAAATGTTCCGTTGCGGGTGAATTAACGGCCGATGTCGCTATTGGAAAATTATACGGATTTTCGCTCGACGTTTCACGTTTTTTTACATAGGAAAACTGCACGGCCCTTACATAACATCCCCTCCTGGAGGAGTAAAAACTAGAGACCAAATAGGGGACGGGGACAAGGTACAACGCGTCATCGCATTACCTGCCTCGCCCGGCCGATGCGTGTAACTAAATCTACGCTATCATACCGCGAGACATGCCTATGCCTGAACCCGATCCGACACATATTGTAGCCCGTACAAATGTTCAATTTTTGTAGACAAATTTTAAGAAACTGGTGCCAAATAAAATTCTATTTTTATTGGTAATAACATTTGTAGATCCAAAATAAATAAAAGTCGTACTAAATTCCGTTGAATTTAATAATCCAGCATTTTTAAAAAATTTTATAAGCCATGAATGCATAAAGATCCGCAGTCTACTAATAAACGACCGTGTGTCAGATGATAGCGTGAACATGTAGTGTAGACACGGTGTCTAGACGATTTTAGACAGCAGCAATCGGGCCGATGGTTCTTACTCGCCGGCGCCTTCATAAATTATGGTTCTCGACGTCGAACCGCGACCCAGCTCCCGTAATTAGGCTATAATCGTTAAGGACAAACTGTTGCTTCCAGACGCCGCGAAGACCGTCTGGAACGCGCGTCGCGGAACTTTCCTTGGCCGCAGACCTTCCGCTGTTCAGATTAAATATACATCAGCTCTGTTCGTTCCCCGGAGAATCGATAACTCTTCAATAATTGATCCACCACGATTGTTTGCGCTGCATTATTGCCCCATCGAATGAAATAATCACGTGTTTACCGTGGGACCCGGCAATCATCACTTTACGAGGCGAACGGTGTGTTTGCAATTCTTGCGCTCGGTTTACCTCGGTCAATTTATTCGCGTTTTATGAAAACTTTCAACGCTCCTTGTCATCCGCCTGATAATGCAGTTTGGTTACAGGAGCGCGCTGGCACGCGAGGAACTTCCTCTGGAATCTCCATCGCGCGAAGTTCCCTTGTGAAAATCTTCTTGGGTTCGGGTGACGAAGATTTTCGGCTAATTTTTGGCATTTTTACAATAGAGCTACGAAATTTATTATCTAGAGGAAGTACCACATGTGTAAAGATGGCCTATATACTGTGTATCGAGCGGAGTCATGTGCCAATCAATTTCGAGCAGGAAAACCACTAAGCGTCATTACTAATGACGAAGTCTGTCGCTTTATCTCTCGGTCGCCGGTCTCGTTAGAGTTGCGTGCACACCGAGCTCCATTAGTGGAGAGCGCATACGTTACGCAATGCGAAACCGTACCCTTAATGCGCGTTATCCTCAGGATTCTCCTCGTTCGAACCAATTTACAGGTATTTGCAGAATACACGACGAAAGCTGCGCGTTATCTACGAAGGATTACTGCGATCGGTGCGCGTCGCGTTCGTCAGTCAGTGCACAGGGCGCACGTTATCGTTCCGAGAATTGAACGCGTGTCATCGAAATTCGATGATTAGCGCGCCGCCGCGCGCCGTCAACGATCTTAACCCAGTGGGAACATTCTAAATTCTAATGGTACAAGCGTTGATGTGTTTGCTGCGCGTTGCAAACTCGAATTACTGAACGTTACGTGGGAACCGTAATTGTATCTTAGCCCTTTGACCCATTGTAATTTTTTAAAAAGGAAATCAAGATGTAAAAATTGATGCAGAATCTGTCAAAAAAAAAAATAGAAAAATTTGGAAAAAACAGTCGACAGACGACGGTTGCGGAGCTCAAAAACGGAGAAACATTCTGCGCGTCTACATTACGCCGGCACTTCGGATGACGAATGAAAGACATCGTCAGAGAAGTGCCGTTTCCATGAAGAAGTGGGTCGTGAAGAAACGGGAGAGGAGTCGGGAGGACGATTTATGAGCTGCCCTGATGGCAGTCCGACGACGACGTCGGTCTCCCGACAAGAAAAAGGTAAGTTCCTCTAGTTTCCAGTAGCAAGCGGACTCGTCGAGAGAGAGTGAACGACAGATTTAGCATCGTTGTTTACGATGCTAATGGATCCCAGCGACGAAGTCGAAGCGAATTCCTCGGGAAAAGAAGTTCGCCCGAGAACAGTCTATCGATCGATTTTCTAACGAAGTTCGAACTTCGCCTGTAGTCACGCGAAAGGGCGTTGCCGAGCAATTAGCAAGCTCTTACGGGACACCATGCTTCCTGAAACGTGTTTCCCGGGTCTTAAACGTTTCACGAAGCTGGCGGTTCGGGAATTGCGGCTGACAATTGATTTCGTGCCGTTCAAAAACTACTTTGGCGATTGCATAATGTGACTGATTAAACTTTTGTCGAAGAATTTCATTCGTACCATCATGCCCTTAAGTTAAGACTACTGAGAAACCCCATCTATAGGGGAAGAGGTTGGGTTGTGAGACAGTCGTTTTTATCCATCGCGCAATCGCGATAATTCCAATCTGTCTGCTGTCAAATTTTTGTTTAGACGTCTGCTAGTTTTTGTGCTAGCACCGAGGTGTATAGACGTGTTGCTTATATTAGATACGGACATTGTGTAAAACTTTTACTCATTTTTTTAAAAACATTATTTTGTTGAATGAATCAATTGAAAAAGGTGAGTGTGATGCATTTTCATTTAGTGTTTTCCTTACATTTTACAATGCAATATTGGGTTTGCGTATATTCGAGAAAAACATTGGTTTTTTCTGTCACATTCGGAATGGCATCATGGTTGAGTTATGAGACACCACAGTGGTTGGGTTGTGAGACACTAGTTTTTTTTACTAGAAATAAACTAGAACTGTCAAATATCGTTGTTTGTGTTAGAATTAAGTGTTTATTTGTAATTTAACGTTTGTTTTGGTTTATTTTTTGAATTTATAGTCATTGTAGGGACCAGCCGAGGAAACTCGAAGTCCTCGAAATTACCTAAGCGTAAAAAAAATAGCTGAACACGATTTATGGTGTGCGTGACTAGACAAAGCTATTTTAGAGAGAACTGTTTAGTTTTACAGTCTGGCAGGTTTCTTTAAGGTTTTTGTCGAAAAAATTGACCGCTGCCAACTCTATCAAATGCAACACATGCCAGCGCCCTGTTCATTTGAACTGTGCCGATATGGACAGACGTTCGTTTTTCACATGCAAACATTGTGACAGCGACTTGGATGACAAATCCTTCCATTCATTATATTTTTTTTACTTTTCTTCGCCATTCTTTGCTTTTTTCAATTTTTTGCCATTCTTTTTAACTCCTTTGGTCACTTAATGTTATTAAAATAAATAAAAATTGATTGCTGCATAAAGTTACATGGGTTTTACTTTATATTTTACCACTTTTAGTTGATTTTTCTGAGTGTCTCACAACCCAACCACTTTTTTCAGGAAGCGAAAAAACATGTCCTGAGAAAATTGGCCATAAAATTTTACTTGTTGATCAAATCACGAAACATTTTATATATAAAAGTTGCGTGTTTCCTTCACCTTTCCAACGGTATATATAACTCTTTGATATCTTTATCAAGCAAAAAGTTACAGACCAAAAACAAAACCCGTCTCATAACCCAACCTCTTCCCCTACATTATCGAGATATGAGAACGCGCATTCCGCACGCATGCGATACTGGAAACACGAGTCTACCCTCTTAAACGATATTTCATTGAGATGAAATAGACACCCTGTGGAGATTAGGGATCGTCCGAGTCAAAGATAAACCGATTAGACGTGGTTCCGATTCGATCGCGGCAAGGAGCCGGTGTTTCGGTTGCGATTGCGGCCGCGAGTCGATTTCCAGGCTCATAGCCCGTGAAAATTTGGAACGGGCGTGGGCCGTGCACGGGTGAAAATGCACTTGCGTCGGCCAACGATGCGTATCGGACGTACGTGTTCCGTTCTAACGAGCTCTGACTCTGCGAAATTCGCGCAAAGGGCTCGGCCACGCTCGCCGGTATCGATGATGCCCGGAAATTCGATTTCCCGCCAGCGAGCAATTCGCGAAGCAATCTGCGAACGATCAAAGGAATCTCGGGCCGAGCCTGACGCGTCAGAAAATCCTCGTCTGTGCCGATCATGTTCCGGCCGACTTAATACCGAGCTTCACCCCTTCTGCTATAACAGTCGGGCAGACTTTTGATGAAGATTCAGAACGGAGTCTAATGAACATATTAATTTCCTGTGAAATGAGTTATCGGTAATTTCGAACTAGACGCGAAATTGTTAACGTTAAATTGAAAACGAGAAACGAACTCGTCAGGTCTGTTTAAACGGTTGATAAACAACGGGAGAAGGGAAGGGCTGATAACGTGATTGGAACTATTAGATTCACTGTAGCCAGGGGTTGAAGAATTAAAAGTCTGCCGTCTCGGTAGTCTGACACGCGTAATTAACGATCCGGGAGGGACCGGATCGTGACGAATGCCCGTCGATCGAGGTGGATCCGAGGCAGAGGAGCGGCTTGCGAGTCACGTACGTGGGTGGATTGTTTTCGGACCGGGAAACGAAAACGGAATTTAAGGGGCGTCGGTGCGACAGTTCGTTAGGCGCTTCCTTCCTTGTCTTCGTGCGTTCACGGTTCGACACCAATTACGCGAGACAGTGATGAGGAGCAATTAAGCAGCCAGCAGGATCGACCGAAGGGATTCGTTCGGCACTGGTAACCGGGCGTCGAGTGCCGGAATTGCACGGTTTCGGTCATTACATCGAGCGGAGACAACGGCGAACCTGGCCACTGGGAATTACGGGCCAACAATTGATTCCACGGTCCAAGCACGGTTCTAATTTGTCCTAATGCCAACGAGAATCGGCCAAATTTCGTGCCTGGTAATAGTCTTTCGCTCGGTCGTCGATATAATCGACCGACCGACCGACTGGGGACATTTATTCACTTTCGCAATTGAGTTACAGAATTAGGGACTTGTCCGTTGGCAGTGCTGCTGTCTATAGCTTGAAAAGGACTACCCAAAAATTCGCTCCTTTTCGGTGCATCGATATTGAAAATTTTTTTCATCCATCAATGGATATCGAAAAACGAGTTTCCGCGATCGGTGCTGCGGGGTTCGTCGCGAAATGGAATTCCTAAGCAAAGTTTAATTGCGCCGCAGTTGCAGCTTGACACTCAACGAATTCTGTCGCGTTTAATTGCTGACAGTGGAACGTGCACGCGTATACGAATAAAATTCAGCTGGAGCTATGCGTTTATCCGCAACGCCGCGTCAACATCTTGTCACCGACGCGCTCCCATCAATAAATCAAAACGGCACAAAAATAAGAGATGCGCGCGGCAGTTTAAGCTCGGTTGAATGCTCTCAGAGTCTTCCTTCATCTTGGAGCAGCAGACAGCCGCAACTTTCATGTTCTTTCGTATAGTAGAGATCGAATAGTCGAGTGACATGTCTGTCACGAAATTGATTTAGGCTATGACGAATCCCGTGTTAACCGGCAAACGGTGAGCCAATTAAAATCTCCATTTAAACGGAGCCGAGGGGTAAAAAGACAAGCCAATGACTGTCCGGATACGTTATTCGTTTGCCCGTGTTGTACAGGCCAGTGGATCTTCGCGATTGCAATTGGATCACTATTATGCGAGCCATTAACTTTTCTAGTACCGTCGTGTTGCTTTTCTGACGCGAACTGCAAAACGATTTGTTAGCCCCCTCCACTCGCAGCTATTTTTGTTGAATTTTATTTTTGGTTTGGAAGGTCTGCTTTCAATACAAAAATTATCTTTTCTTTTTTTCTTTCACACCCATTTATATACCAGCTGCTCGGGTCTACGTACCTGTAGTAAATAGTTTTTTTTATGTTATGAGGATGACCGAGAAGGTTGGTAAATACGCGGTGGATTCTAAATCTACGATTACCAGTTTCAGTGTGTCTTTCGAAGAGAAAAGACGTGCCTTTCTAGTGGAAATAATATATATTTACTTTACTATATATATTACTATATGTTAATTTTGTGAGTGTTTATTTCGAAGCCCAATAACCAACCATTTTAACTCGGAAATTAAACATTTCCATACAACGAACATAAATTTTCGACGACGATCCCATGACGAACAATCCCTCAACAAATTTATGCGACGCAGTATTTTTACGATTTCGATAATTGCGCAACATTCGTTAACGTCCGCTATAATAATGAAGCGACGTCGACGAGAACATATATTCTAGTCGCATTAGAGCTGCAACGGATGATTGAATCACAGAATGGATGACCATTGGATTTTCGGAAAATTGGAAACGCGGGACAGGCAGAAATTTCGAAATAATTGAAATCTATCAATTAGAGGCTTTCCTAAATCGACCATCGAGTAAAAACGCTTTCGATAGTGTACCGGAGACTGGATCACAGGCAGCGCGGAAATACAATTAAACGAAAAGTCGCATGCGTTTAATAAAGCATTAATCGAAACAGATTGCCGGCGTGCCCGTTTTGCTGTAACAATTTCATTTTCTGTCGCACGTTCGTCAATAACCTCGGGGGAAACCGGTGTTTCGCGTTGATGTAAATCTATAAACATTTATAACGTGATCCGTTCAGTTACGACTTGGTCTAGTATATTTTTCTGCAATAAATAAATTATTACAACTATAGTATTTATTACATTATACTAATTTCTTCATTTCCGAGGTTCGTAGACATTTAAGAAGTAAAGTTCAGTTTTAGGGAAAAAGGCGCTCAGTTTTCCGATCCGGACCACTGTGTAGCGAGCTCGGCTGCTCGATGGGACAGGTTTCGAAATTAGTTATTACGTGCATCACAGGTTCAACAGAATGTACCAGGTACTTCCTAAAATAACGGTTTTATACTATAACCATTATCGTATTCATGAAACACGGGTTCCACCTTCCGACGCGCACATTGCGGAGGATCCGGCCGCGTGCGTGAGAGTACGTCACCCCCACACACATACGCCGTCGAAGATAATGTGGATGCAGCGTGTCACAAGAAAAGACAGAGTGTACACGCGTGGCTTCGTGTTATAGCAGAGCGGGAAACACTGGCCTGTGCGTGTAGGCTCGTGAACAATATGCGTGGCAAACAATGAGATGGTCCATAAAAAACGCGGGGGATGCTTAATGGCGACGGGTACGTTTCACCGGTGAAATCGATACTCCGTTGCCTTTTTCTTTTCCCTCGTGGTGCTCTACTCGCCCGTTAACCTGAATAACATCGAGGTCTCGATACCGACCGCGTAAACATTCGCCGAGTGACTAAATTAATTAAAAATTGCTTGCTCGACCGTCGCGCCGTTTCTTTGATCGGAGAGCTGAACGCGTTCGCGAGAAACCAATGGGAGTTTTGTGAACAAACTTGGAAAATTAACGAGCCGCCACTGAAAA
The DNA here is from genome assembly GCA_916610235.2 of Lasioglossum morio. Taxonomy (NCBI): domain Eukaryota; kingdom Metazoa; phylum Arthropoda; class Insecta; order Hymenoptera; family Halictidae; genus Lasioglossum; species Lasioglossum morio. Next base: position 2,389,019 of record OU744334.1, on the reverse strand, counting down.
TTGCTGTAGCAGTGTTCAAAATATTTTTTACAATTACTGAACATTTGGTATGAGGTATCGTATCAATTTTATATATTCATACGAAGACAAAAATTAATATAGAATGAAATTATTCTAGTTTAGTCTATTCATTTGAAGGTAAGTTATTTCTAAGGTTCAGTCGACTAATCACTTAATGAATTTCATATCCATAAATGTTTAATTTTCCAGTTAAAGTAGCACCGAGCGCAAAGGGCGAAACGAGAAGAACGTTCCGAAGACACGGCAGAAGGAACGGGAAATCTGGCGAAGGGAGGATTCGCTGGACAAAATGGTTTACTAGGGCAGGAATTTCCGGGAGCACAACGGCCGGAACGTACCGGCATTTACCACAGTATTTGGAGGGAAATTGACATCGATACCAGCCCTATATCAACCCGGTTAATGCGAGAAGCGTCAGTTCCAGATCTGCGGGTTCTGGAGAGGCCCTGATTTTCCACGCTCGCAGCGTGTAAGCCTCTCGGCCGAAGGTTTGGCGGATGCATGACTGGACGTCGAATGGCCTGGCCGGCATACTTCACACAATTTCGGTCGACGTCTGTCTCCGCGTGGACTTTATCAATGCAATTTAGCTCGGATTGGCCGAGCGAGCATCTTCATCAGACCGAGGATGGTACGAGTCCCTGTACTCGTACTCGCATCGCGTGCTCATTGTTCCAGTTTCGCGAGGCGCACGAAGGATAAATTGTCCGAACGAGGGCGAGGTGTTAGTCTCGTCGGAACACAGTGGAACGAGGACCGAGAAGAGGGAGTAAAAACGGACCAGCTGTTTTCATTAATAAATAGCGAACGAACCGGAGCCAGGGGGGTGGTTCAAGGCGACACGTCTTTTATTCCGTACGCGCAACGATGCCGTTTTTTTTCCTTTTTCTATAGGTTCGCCGGTGTATTTTTGCTCGCTCGCGAGAGGAATTCAGACGCGACACCATTCTCTCCTGCACCATCTTCTTCCCTCTCTTTCTCGCTCTCTACCTCTTGCATGGAGAGCGTGACGTTCATTTGCGACGCGAGGTTCGAGGGCGAGACATTTCCGCCGCGTTTCTTTCGGAAACAGAAGCTAGTAGTTTGAATAACACTTGTCTTATAATGAGGAGAACATAATTTCTCGATGGCCTCACTGCTTTAATGTCAACCCGCGCGCGGTTCGTTAGGGCTGGTCCATCTTTGACGATATTCTTAGACTATATATGTATAATTGGCACAGATCTACTACAAAGTACTACAACTACAAAAAACCGTCTCTAGATTTTCACACCAAGTACTAAAGACTTCGACCACCCGACTAGAGGAAATAAGAAAGTCTAAGAGTTGAAGGCTCTTGATAATAACATTAACAATTTAAGACAGCGTCTGGACCACTTCTACAGCTCACCCCTAATTTTCTTCCACTATTTTTTACCATCTCTACCACAATTTTCACATCCCTTAAAAAGCATCATTCCGTTCTAGTCTTCAATCTTCAGTATGCTCTCACATATAAACCACAACTTTGTACAGTCGTCCTACCAACAATATAAGTTATTGTTATCACAACTCTTCGCACAGTTGTGCCACCATTCATCAAAACACCTCACCCTCTACTAACTACCTAGCACGATTTTAAGTAACCAAATCAGATCATACATTTATAATCATAATTTTTCATTACAGTGTAACACAATTTTTTAGATGTTTAATGTTAAAAATCCATTTCACGCAACCACCGACGAAAAACTACTTGCAGAGTCTGGCCAGTCAGCGTCGCGTTGCTCAATTATAGCGGCGACGCGACGGTCGTCGGCTAGGGTTGGTATAGTTTCGCCCTTAGGTCACCGGTTTCCAATAAAATTCGGGTTAATTGGTGAAGTTAATAAGTAGCCGGACGACGAAACTAACTCCCGAACGGAATTCCCTTTGGCGCCGTTCGTTACCGGAGGCCTTCGCGCACGAAATCGCGCGTTCTCTATTGACAAGCAGATTACCTGCGAGCGAAACTTCGAGCCCGTTCGACAAGCCGAACGTTTATTAGCCGACGGGGGATGGGTTTTACGTTTCGCTAACAACACCCTCGTGCACCCCCTCTTACCGAACGCCCCATGAACATATTCTCTGCATAACAAACAACTGCGATTACGCGCTTATCAACTAGCCGCACGCCGGGTAATGCACGCTATTATTATATACGCTAGCGTGCTTAAATGCGCCTCATTCCCGAGGATCGTCCGGATGATGATAAAATTTCCGGGGTCTCTTCAAAAGTCTCCTCCGATTGTAAATTACCCCTCAAAGTGCAGCTTTCGATCTTAATCCTTGCACTTGAACGGTGACTCAAAATTATTGTTACGACGACACCAGATGAAGCTGCCTCTCCCTGTAATATTATGAAGATATCGCCGAGATCGAGAGAAGTTGCCTGTCAGATCGATATTGCGGTATCCTGACAACGAGGTTGTTGATAAGAAGAAAAGAGAGATCAGATCCTCTCGCGAAACGAGAACACACAATTATCTGCTGTTAACTGTTAACTATTGTATATTTAATAAACATTTGCTATTGTAATGTGTTCACCGACAAGACAACGCCGAAGTCTCCGCAACAATATTGTTTAAATTATTAAATATGTCGATATGTAATCAATAAAAAGCGAAGAAACATTTAATTCTCGTGTTAAAATTGCTCAGGGTGCAAATGGTGAAATTCTTCTTAAACTAGAGATAGTTAAAAACGTCATTAATCATTTCTCAGCCGTAGAATCCTCTGGCTAAAGGAGTCTACTTCGTGCTCGAGTATTTCGGTCCACCTGTGCACGTCTATCCTTCGAATGCACCGCGAGTTTTCCCGATCACAAACGAATCCACAGAGTTCCACAGAAAAATTACACCTTAAACGTTGAATTTTCCTTAGTCTCCCTCCAGCACGAGAATTTTAAATGCGATTCGATTTAAATCCCCGACGAGCACAGCGCGCTGGTGAAAGCTTCAAACGAATTTGTAAAATCGCCGAACAACTCGGAAAGCGTTCCGCTTTTTTCGCGGACGTAGCGTGACGAGAGTTACACTTTTACTTTTAATTGCGACAGCGGTTTTCGTCAGCGCTTATCCTTTAACGTTACTTCTCGGCCGGCAATCACCTCTCAAAGGCTCGCTCGTGAAGATTGCGGACCCCTTTGACGTGATATATTTGATTCCGTTACTTTTTTATCTCGCAGAAGTTGGCTCAATTTGTACCGAGTGATCTAATAGACGATTTCATCGCGTCTCCAGAAAGCGTTTTCTTCTGAAACACGTTTCTCCATGTTAAAGTGCCACTTTCAATAACGTGAGGAACATATTTGTGGAATTTTCTAAATCTTTTTATTTCACGTATCAACAAGACATTAACTAGCAGAATACTTCGCAGTAACTTGTCTCAGAAAATCATGCGATTCCTCGTGATGGACATCCGCCGATAGCAAGAATAACAAAGACAAAGGGACAAGAGCAACGCGGTAGGTTCAATCGATCACAACTAGACGTATGCACAAGCAAACTCAGATCGTCGAATCGCGGGAAGTTAAACGATCGTTTCAGAAACGTTTCCCGCAACCGCAGAACGTTTGCGCGACCCGGTTTCGCTGCTGGCTAGTCCTAGAGCAGCGCAACTATTGTTCTGCTGATCCGTTTCTTCGAGACAAGGGAACTACATTGTTAGAAAGGAACTATCAAGAGAACTATCTCATTTGATTTTTATGTAAATAGGAAATAGAACAAACAACTACAAATTAAAGTTATGAGACAACCACTCGCCTGAATAGCTCAGTTGGTAGAGCATTAGACTTTTAATCTAAGGGTCCAGGGTTCAAGTCCCTGTTTGGGCGTTCCTTTTTTTACACATTTTTTTAACTATCCTGCCCAACGAATAACATACATGTAATATAGTATTATACAGGGTGAGTCACCAAACGTTAGCACTTCAAATATCTTTGTTGTTTCTAAAGATACGTAAATATGGTAAGGACAAAGTTGAATGGTGCAATGGGGCTGACACGATGCAAAAAAAATTTTGTTTTTATGTCATTTTTTTGGAGATATCAAGGTCACCTTCATTTTTTTAAATGGAATGAGGTATTTTTTAATACATCAATCGATGCAGCTGGACATTCGTTATAAAAAAGTACGAACCTATGTATGTCGAAAAGTTAGTAGTTCAGGAGATATTTCAATTTAAATAACTCAAAAACTTTTTTATAACGAATGTCCAGCTGCATCGATTGATGTATTAAAAAATACCTCATTCCATTTAAAAAAATGAAGGTGACCTTGATATCTCCAAAAAAATGACATAAAAACAAAATCTTTTTTTGCATCGTGTCAGCCCCATTGCACCATTCAACTTTTTTTTTTTTTATTATAGAAAATCTCATATGAGATTTATTACAACATTGTTTCAAAACAGAAATACACTACATATAATACAGAGTATGAAGATTACAAAACAGAATAGGTTTCTTGAAGAAATACAGATATTATAATATTAACATATGATTAAAAGGAACAGTATATGAACAGAGAGCACCATTCAACTTTGTCCTTACCATATTTTACGTATCTTTAGAAACAACAAAGATATTTGACGTGGTAACGTTTGGTGACTCACCCTGTATATAGGAGGAAAGTCACGCTTACTGGTTTTTCATTTTCTACGAGCACAATTTGGAACAAACAAATCTGAAAAACTTCTGTAAAATGCGCCTTAGGATTCAAAATATGTCACATTTCTTTTAAAATTTCAGAACGCATTAGAGACCGTAATGAAGATGTTTTAATCGCTGTAACTGTAAAGAAACTGTTACGGCAAGGGGTTGAGAGTTCTGTTTATCGCGAATCACCCTGCATAACAGCTTGAGCATTTACGTATGCTTAGACGTCTGGTGGGTTCTCGAACGTGACGGCCTTGATTATCGTGAACGTGGCTCGATCGTTGCGGAAACGGGGCCGCTCCGAGTCGAACAAAAGTCTCTCGTCATCGATAACGTCGGCGTTTGTCCCGCTGCAGCACCGTTCGCGGATAACGCGCGTGTCCCTGCAGAGATCCTCGTGCATAACTAAACTTAATTACGGGGACCCGTACCCGGATTATCCGCAGCGTCAGCCCCGAGATCGTAAATATCGCGATCGTGCACCGCTACCGATACACGTAGAACCGAATCTGATGTAGAAACGCCGGCCGTTAATGAACGTTGTCGAATCGAATCAGGAGTGCTCTGCCACCCTTCTCCATCGACAACCTGCACCACCGCCCCTCCCGCAGCTGATTAGAAAAATATTGGCTCGCGAAGCGGGCAAATCTTTGCGTTCTCCCGCTCGTTACACAACCAAAGTCATTTAGTTTGAATTTTTATCGATTCGACACTAGAACAAGTTCAAAAAGAAACGTCACGGTTCATCGAAAATTTATCACGAAAACATTGGATAATATAATTTGAATAAGTCATTCGAAGGAATAAAAAGATCTCGCATCACCACGAGTATAATAACGATAACGAGCATACTCCCTCAAAAGTTAATATAGTTACACGCTCGTTTCCTGACGTCGACGTAGTCGGAAGGCGCGTTTCCAAAGCAGACCTTAATTCCGCGGAACGAGTTTCCGTTTCCGCGGATATACGATACTTTCAACGTGCCGCGAGATCGTTTTCCCCGTGCTCGAAACTTCCGGAATGGAGTTCCGAATTCCATGGATTCTCGTTATCGTTCTCGCTCGGGCAGCATCTTCCGCGACGCGCGTACGAATCAACAAGTTCCCCTCTCGAAAAAGTAATCAAGCTCACCGCCGTCCACCGCGTGCGTTACTTTCGAAATTTCTCGCGTTGCGTATTCCTGTTGGATACCGGGCGAACCGGAGACTAACACTTGCACGGCCGTCAGTGAAAATCGCAGTTGTGTCGATAGTGATAAAAATACTCAATTTTTCTAGCTGATACTTGTCAGGGAAAAAATTGTGTAAATATTAGTGAACTTCACTGTTTTATACGAGGATTCTCCCTTAATAGCGTGGCCACGAGAACATCGGGCTTCCGCTGCGAGTGACATGCCTGCGGCGAAAGCGAAATTATTTTCATTTTCACGGGACACGTGTGTGCAAGCGGGACAGAGACGTTATTCGTTCGGGGTGGACCGGTTCAATTTTACATGTATCGATCGGTTCGCTCCACTTCGAAAATGTTGTCGCACGTTTCCTTCACCTGCACTGGCTGTTCCCGTTGTTTTCGGAATACCGAATGAACCCTGAGTGCACACCATCAAATATTCTTATCGCTTTTCACGTACCATTTCCAAAGTTTCAGTTTCGTATACGAACATTATCAGTCTAATAAAGTTCTTCTTTCACGTAAATTTTCATGATCGTATATTTGGAAAAGTACTCACGTTGCTATTGCAGGCATCTTATTCTTCAAGTCTTTGGAACGACGTGTACGAGAGCCAACAGATTGTCTTTTACTACTTGAGAGTCTGCTGTCTGGCTTCATATCGTGTTTTAATACTTGATAGCCTGTGGTCCGACTTAAGGTCGTCTGTTACCACTTGCGAGTCTGATGTCTGACTCGAAATTGTGTTTTACTACTTGATAGCCTGTGGTCCGACTTAAAGTCGACTTTTACCAATTGCGAGTCTGACTGTCCAATTTAAAGTCGCCTTTTACTGCTTACAAGTCTGCTGTCTGATTTGCAATTGTGTTTTACTACTTGGTAGCCTGTGGTTCGACTTAAAGTCGTCTTTTACCACTTGCGAGCCTGACTGTCCATTTGAAAATCGTCTTTTACTGCTTACAAATCTGCTGTCTGACTCGAAGTTGTGTTTTATTACTTGATAGCCTGTGGTCCGACTTAGAGTCGTCTTTTACCACTTGCGAGCTTGACTGTCTAATTTAAAATCGTATTTTACTGCTTACAAGTCTGCTGTCTGACTCGAAGTTGTGTTTTATTACTTGATAGCCTGTGGTCCGACTTAAAGTCGTCTTTTACCACTTGCGAGCCTGACTGTCCATTTGAAAATCGTCTTTTACTGCTTACAAATCTGCTGTCTGACTCGAAGTTGTGTTTTATTACTTGATAGCCTGTGGTCCGAATTAAAGTCGTCTTTTACCACTTGCGAGCCTGACTGTCCAATTTGAAATCGTCTTTTACTGCTGACAAGTCTGCTGTCTGACTCGAAGTTGTGTTTTACTACTTGATTGCCTGTGGTCCGACTTAGAGTCGTCTTTTACCACTTGCGAGCTTGACTGTCTAATTTAAAATCGTATTTTACTGCTTACAAGTCTGCTGTCTGACTCGAAGTTGTGTTTTATTACTTGATAGCCTGTGGTCCGACTTAAAGTCATCTTTTACCACTTGCGAGCCTGACTGTCCAATTTGAAATCGTCTTTTACTGTTATAAATCTGCTGTCTAACTCGAAATTGTGTTTTACTACTTGATAGCCTGTGGTCCGACTTAAAGTCGTCTTTTACCACTTGTGAGCCTGACTGTCCAATTTGAAATCGTCTTTTACTGCTACAAGTCTGCTGTCTAACTCGAAATTGTGTTTTACTACTTGATAGCCTGTGGTCCAACTTAAAGACGTCTTTTACCACTTGCGAGCCTGACTGTCCAATTTAAAATCGTCTTTTACTGCTGACAAGTCTGCTGTCTGACTCGAAGTTGTGTTTTACTACTTGATTGCCTGTGGTCCGACTTAGAGTCGTCTTTTACCACTTGCGAGCTTGACTGTCTAATTTAAAATCGTATTTTACTACTTGCAAGTCTGGTATCCAGCTTAAAATCGTGTTTTAGTACCTGAAATCCTGTTGTCTGTTATTGTTTGACTTTTCTTTCAGTTGCTCCACTTGTGTACAAAGTTCAGCAACCTAAATATTGAGCTAAACATCCAGAACATTCTGAATGATGGTCCATAAAATTCATCCGTATCGAATTGATTTGCGCAGAAAACATTCTCGGAAAACCTGTACCGAAATATAGAGGATTTATCGAAACGTGGACAACGCGAAACTTCATCATTCCGATATTTTTACTCCTCACGGCGGATCTGGAAGCTGCTCGGCCGCAGATTTTTGGTACACTGAACATGGTTTGGTAGCCGCGAATTCATTTCTCCGTGGGACGAATAAATGCTCGACGCGTTTCTCCGCGCGAAACAAAGGTGATTCATCCCGGAAACAAAATACCCTCGGCCCGATTAGTCATCCGGCCGTTCTCAGCTGGTAAAAGTCGGAACAATGAGCGTATAATTCGCGGAGTATCGTAAATTCCTCGGGAAGCACTGCTTCGCGGTCGTAATGAGAGAATTAATAACTACACCACAGATTTTATGCATTCAGAAAAAGAAGAGAGAAAACGAATTTAAAATAACACTTCTCAATGGAACACCCAAAACAAGACACCTCGAAGTAGAAAATTTGATTTCTGTTTTCCAATCAAATTTTCACCCGAGCGAAACATTTGCACAAGTAGTCTCTAATAGGTGTTCGAGTTGGTCTCGGCAACTAGGATTTGCCTAGAAATACTATCAACGTCGACGATCTGAACTTTCCTGTGAAACTCAATAAATGAATATGGCTGGCGAGAGTTCGGGTTGAATGGGTGCCCCAACGAAATTACTCTGTATCGATGATAGGTGCGAGATACGATGTCCGATGCTAGCCAACGATATTCCTCGATGCTGTTCGCAGTAAATTAATACCGGCGCGGCGGAGAGGCTAGGGATGATCGAGGCTGGCGCTAATTCGATTCCGGCTCCAATAACAAGCTCCGGGTGTTTATTCGCGGGAACTTCGCCACTGTTATCGGAACGCGGTCTTCCATCCAATTCTTCCAAGGCGCCGCGTCCAACTAACACAGCTGATTGTTTCGCTGCGAGGACGTACACTGTTCCAGACAGTTCCATCTTATTTCTTAAATTATCACGAAACCCCACCAGTCGTTATTAAGTATCGTTTACAGAGAAGCCACCGCAGTGAGTCGAAGTAGGTAGAGACATATTAAGGTTCCTCTCGGCGGAAGTTTCTTTAACCAGAGAACCGTGATCCTCCGTATGCATCTGCATTATTAAACTTTGCAATTTCAACTGCGGCGACGTTACTTCCGCGAAATTGAGCCTGTTGCGAACATGTTTCAACGAGGACGTGTTTCCACGAACATTGCATGCAGTGTTTCATAACGCAAACGTATGTACAGGTTGTTTCAAAATTATGGTGTGACCACTACAGCGTGATTCTGTGGAAGATCTGTTACAAAAATTGTATCGTATATTGGGAAAGACTGTTTTTAACCTGAGCGTTCCTCTTTCTAGTATCACTGCAGTACAGTAAATCCTGGTAAGTTGCAAAAACGCTGTTTTCTGACTGAGCAACTTACCAGGTAGACTTGCTTTTTCTGATTTATGGTTGGGTCTACCGCTCCGATCGCGCCGAGCGAGACTACAATAGAGCAACGGTGTCGGCGACGGCTACGCACATTGCGACCGAAACTTTCTTCGTCGATTACACCACTAAATTACAATTGAAACTATATCGTGTTTGGTCTTGTTTTACTCAGAAAGATGCCAGAAATACGTTTTCAAAAAGTCCCATGAAAAATAATGATTATTAAGAAGTTTGAAAATTCGATTCATTGAGTCAATGTAGTGGTGGTCACACCGATATACCCGAGCCGATGACAATAGTCGCCGTCTTGCGGCGCGGGACAGCGTTGACAGGCAGTGGAGTGAGTAGGCCGATGCAACTTACCAGGTTTCTAGCCCGCGCAACTTATCAGGATTTACTGTATCGTGTTTATGTTCCCACAATGCAATACTGCATATCCCAGCACCTTCTCAACATTCTTTTCGTCCGTGAAAATGTTACTTTTAGAAATATTTTCGACGTTCCATGGACGAGTTAGAATGACCGTTTTCAATCCGGCAAACTCATTAAGCCGAACAATCTCGCGCGCAATAAGAAAGCAGCAGAAGTCCCTGAAACAAATCCGCTATCCAATCTCTCGAGTGGAGTGAAAGCCGTCCGGCAGCGGAAAATGTTTGTTATCGGAAAATAAAAGCAGGAGTGCGCGCGGCAAAGGGACAAAGGAAACGGTGTCACTGTGCAAAAGTGGACAGCGAAGTCGGCCTCGAGGTGGATCGAGGCATTCGTTGGTCGTATCGTCGGCCCGTCGACGACGCGACGTGTCGGTTCGGCGAAGTTTAATTCACCTTAATTGGAGGCAGCGGCAACTTCACGCGCGTATACTTAAAACAGGCACGCGAGGTGTAATTAAAGTTTGACTCCGGGGCCGAAAGGGTGACGCCGGCTAAAACGGAAACTGTGAGGACGAGAGGGGAGTGGTGCGAATGCTAGGGTGCAAAAGTAGGGGGTGACAAGGGGAGGGGCGAAAGCCGGTGTCTTGATTTCGCAGCACGGAACTGCGAATCGAGGGCTCATCGCTTTTAATGAATCCGCGCCGATCGTGGGAAACGCGGCCGCCTCCGGAGATCTGAATCTAGGTCCCCTCTTTGAGGTTCGCCGAGCCGTATCGAGTTCAGATACGAATTCGCGGCCGCGTTTCGTGCTTATCCACGATGTCCGTTTAAATCACGCGCGCTCTGCAAGACACGCGGATATGTACAAGAAACTTCTCTGGGAAACTCATTAAAGCAAGTGTTGCGGATCCCAGACCCGAGCCTGATCCTGGATGATCAGAATTTACTTGTCGTTTGTCAATTTCCTGTTCTCAATTTGATTCGTGTAAATGTAAAATCGATTTGAAATAGAAGTAAACGATTGCGACGCAACTGGTGAAATATTCTAACGCGATGTAAAGCGGGAAAATAAATGTCATTCTGAATGATGGATAAAACAGCGCGTCTGGTTCGAGATGAGAATTCATTGCAACGTAACGATGAAAAATATAGCGTTAAGTGCTTGTTGGTGCACCGAATAAATCGCACAGACGCGATAGGATTGAATTCAATGGACTCGGATCGTCCGAAGACTTTAACGTGGACCTGGATCGCCAGATGGTCTGAAGCTATATCGATTTCATTCGGTGTGTCTCCATGGTGAAGTCTATTCGATACCTATCTCGAATACCGTCCCTACAGGACCAGTTTCAGTCGCTGAATTAGATTGTATACTCTGTTCGCATCGAGTTGATTCCATTTCACAGTGATACCTTATTCCTAGACCGTCTTGCGTTGTCAAAGTGATTATCGAGGTGCTGCTCGGACTATTCCACTGATAACTGGTAAATTTATTCGGAATTGAAAGGATCAGAAAATTGAAAATGATTTCTGATTCAGGTCTGAAATAATTGCGTACGTACAATGGGTCAACAAAGATGATGCACCGCGGAAAGGTACATAGAGCTCGCGCAGTAACATGGGGAGATCAAAGATTTCGTTTCTCGAATGCAGGTGCTCATTCACTCTCCGAACCCGACAATTTCTTATCAGAGCGCGAGGCGTAGAGAGCGATTCGCGGATGGAAGCATCGGATGAGAAGGAAAACGCGGGAGGGTAGAGCCGTGGCCTCAAAGCGTGGCGGAAATCGAGCAGGCTTTGAATACTTAAGCGGGGCCGGCCACCAAGAGCTGGGAATGTTTATTGGCAGGGGATCGGTGTTTGCGCTTCCGCCAAATGAAACCGTCGATGTCGTCCCGCGTTTACCCAGCAAAAACAACACCGCTGCCGCGCCTCTATGCGCCGCTCCGCATTCACGATGCTTCGAATCTTAACGCGCGTCCCTGTGTGCTCTTTCTAACTCTCTCTCCCTCTTTCCGTGTTAGTAGACCGGGTTGAAGAAACATTTCTTTCGAAAGCCTGAAATTATTTTTCGCTTGTTTTCACTCAAATAACATTCGAACAAATAACACGGATAGGAACGACGACGAGAAGCAGGAGACCGAAGATTGTTCTCGCGCACGCGATATCCGATTGCCGCTGCAAAACTCCTGTTCCCGGGGTTCGTTTGACTCTCGCGCGCGACCCAATTCCTTTTCTCCTTGTTCCCGCTCGCGAAATTCTGGATCGCTTGAACCCGCGGCGTTTCTGATTGACTCGCGCGGAACACTTAATAATTAAAGGTATGTGAGAACCCGAAAGTATCGGGTAGGGGACCCGCGGCAATCCTCTCCGAGATGACGTCACGTTCCGATAACTGTTCCACCAATAATAGTGGGGGTTAGGTTAGGTTAGGTAATAATAGTGGGGGTAATCGGTGAGGTCATGCTCCGTACCGCAGGATCGCGATTGGGTCCCCACCCTCGGCACGATCGCGACGTCACTATCTAGGTTAGACTACACTATAGCTTCCGTGACGTCACTCACGTTCTGACTATAGCAATTCTCTCGATGCGGTATCTGTATAATATCGGAAGAAATATTTAGTCTTCGAGTTCGAATAGCTCCGAGTGCAAAGGTTTAATATGAAAACACGTAGGAAATAACTTTGTAAATGTAGGTACGTATTAAGCTGAGATCATCGCCGACGAAATGCACGGCGTACACGAAACAGCTATTCCGTGAAAAAATCGAGACATCCATTTTCTAATTAAATCACGCTGCAATGTACACAGAACCGGCTTCTCCGGGATGCTCTAATTTAATTGTACATGTATCTACGCTCCATGGTATCCTCAGCCAAATGCTAAACCGACGAACGAGCACAGCGAAGTGTATACGCCCCACAGAGAACATCCGAGAATCCAACAATGCAAAGATCTCAGTTTGCCGACCCGTTCGACCTATACCCTTTCGTGCCCACGTTGCGAACAAACCTCTCAAAGGATTCACGAGCGTCGAGTGACCCGCGCTTGCACGGTACACGTAAACATCACGGAACAAAGTCGTTTCGTAAAACTCGCAGAGCCGGGGAAATGTACAAGTTGCCCAAAGTTCAAATTGGACGTCCTCTCTACGTTTACAAGATACGTTTAAGGTAGACACGCGAACCAATTGATCAACCCTTTGCACTCGGAGCTGTTTTCACTCGAAAGTAAACATTTCTTCCGATTTATGCATATTCAATATGAGATTCTTTTCGAATAAAATGCATACGAAACGTTTCGTATTATGCATTGTCGCGATTCGAGGAGCTACAGCAAGAGAGAGAGAGAGAGAGAGAGAGAGAGAGGGGGGAGAGAGAGAGAGAGAGAGAGAGAGAGAGAGGTGAAAGAGAGAAGAGAGAGAGAGAGAGAGATGGACACTGAATAATTAATCTTGTTTGCGCGATATTTTGCGGATGTTAGCGGAGTAGTTTGAATCTCGGATTCCATTAGCTGATTCGGAATTTGATCAGTTCTCTTTAATTGCATACGAATACAATAAATTTCGGCATCGAGGTACTGCGGTAATTGTACTGATGAAGATATACACGGTGATTCGCACAAATTTAGCCACCTAAATATCTGGATTGGCGGTAATGATATTGATAAATGTTTCATATGTTGGAAATCAATTGCATAATTTTCAAGAACACGTACATATAAATCTTCGAATTCGTGCTGAATTCGGGAAGTTGACCTTTCCAAGTTTTCGAGACACAGAGTAGCAGCGAAATGAAAAAAATGTTCGACAAAAATCCCCGCGTTGTTGGCCAGTCGAAATGTTGCGGAGCCAGCGGAAAAATCTATTTTTACCGTCGACAGCGTTTGTTTCGTCGGATCAGGGGATCAAGTTTTCGCGACTATAACAACGTGTTGGTAGCGCGAACGTGCCCGGCTTTACGACGCGCAGCAGGGGCGACACAGGGGAAACTTTTCGAGTCCGTGGCTAAACGATCGGTCGACAATACGATTTTACGGCCAGCGATTGCGACTAGACACTGGCCACGGTTCTGAATACATACAGGCGCGCAAGGATTTTATCATTCGTCGGGAGCCGTAGACGCAGTCACGGGGCATCCCTCGCTGAAATATACAACGTAGACTGGGGTTGAACACCGCACAATGGCTCGTTATTCTACGTAAAAGGGTAATTTCCGCGTCTGTCTCTGATGTTTGACGGATGCTTTCAGACGCACGGGCTTCCAACGCGACTGGGAATTACTAAATACTGACAATTACAGTCTCCGATAATAGGGCTTTCAAAGGAGTAAAAACTGCATAGAGAAACCGAAGCAGTACAGAGTCTCCGCGATAATTGTCCAAAACACGGGTCCGGATACTACCGAACGTAGAAAAGAACAGCGAAGCTCGAGAGCCATTTTTGGAGATACGACAAGCGGTATTCAGCTGTTGGCTAATGCATTTCGAGTTAGCCCTTCGAAGTCACTTTATGGTAAACTAGCGAGCTCCTCGGTGCCGTGACTTCCAAACTCGATAGCATTCGTCGAGACAAATACTTCGAGCGACGTACTGTACATGTACCAGTTGCTGCTATACATACTAGTACATGTTACATCGATATACTACATTAGTACGGTCATTTGGTTCGACAAAGAGGTTACCAGGAAAATTTTCCGAGAGTTTCGAAAATGGGTTATTTTATAGATTTCGATGTGCTTTTACCGAATTTCAACTTTGCCACCTCGTATCTTTGCCGCTCGCGCCGCCATATTGAAAAAATGGCGCCTAATAGCAGTTTTTTGACAATATTTCCTTCCCGACTCATTTTACGATAAAAACATTTACATACAAAATTAAACTAGAGATAATTTCCTACAATTTATGTAGTAATAATTTTTTTGTAAAATCAATAGTTTTGGCGTACGAACTCCGCAAAGTGTACTTCAACATGCGTTTTGGCAAAAAAATTCATTTCCATACCACCTTGAGGTAGAATAAGCAGGAATTACCCCATTCTTGTTTTTGTTTCATCCCCATTGCTCTGCATTTTGTTCATTCCCATACCACTGTTGAACCTGGTGATAGGTTCGGAACGAATGTTGTCGTGCTGCTGCTTCTGTTGGTGGTAGCGACGCAATATTAAATTTACTTTTATATGCTGATTTTGTGAAGCATGCATATCTATAGTCGTTTAAAGACATGATTTTCTTACTTTTCACATCACTGTAACCGTATAATTCAAGAAGGATGCGTTCTCCAGCTTTAGCAATGATCTCTGGATCAGCGTTTGGATTGTTAAATACCTGGATAACCTCGTTTAAATTTGGATTTTTTCGGATTACATTAATAAATTTCATTTTTCCTTGATTAAAGAGTGCACATGTTGTGTCACAGCCACTAAAGGCATACAAGAATAAAATATTTTTCGTAAATATACGAAAAACACGTGTTGGTGTAGATGAATAATAGTTTGCGGCGCTCGTACGCCAAAACTATTGATTTTACAAAACAATTGTTACTACATAAATTGTAGAAAATTTTCTCTAGTTTAATTTTATATATAAATGTTTTTATCGTAAAATGAGTCGGAAAGGAGATATTGTCAAAAAACTGCTATTAGGCATTATTTTTCCTATATGGCGGCGCGAGCGGCAAATATACGAGGTGGCAAAGTTGAAATTCGGAAAGAGCACATCGAAATCTATAAAATTACACATTTTTAAAACTCCCGGAAAACTTTCCAGGTAAAACTACCAAATGACTGTATTACATGTAATATCTCAAAATCTGTGACGAGAATAAAATTTAGACAGTAATGGCAATCTTTCTATTTTCTGTGGTTTGTAATTCTCTCGTTGATTAACGTGACACTGTATGATTTCGCAAGGCGCGATTATAGAAGTTTCGTCGACCGAATTCGACCATAACGAGAGCACCATCTATCCGGCCATTTGGGTGATAGATCAAAGTAGCTGAGGCGTAGTGTCCGGCGAGACAACGTGTCGCATTTCCCGTTGCCGTTCACGAAATAGCGGAGCTCTACGGGCGACACAATCCGTGATCCCTTTAAATGTAAAAGCGGAAAAGGGCCGAGGAACGGAACGGTAACGCGCGAACATCGTCGCCGATGAATACCCTGGGGCTCGAACCGGTGGCGTCGTCGCCGTGACGTCAGCCGGCGTCGTTTAAAATACAATTATCACGCCGGTGCATTGCGAAGTCGGAAAACGGTTTGCACGAGCCCCGAGCCGCGCCCTCGTAGTTACGGAACCACCTGTACCGCTCGCGGGGAGCTATGCATATAAATCTATTATTACGAGAACAGCCCGAGAACGACGAGAAGGGGACGAGAGGGAGAGTGACGGAACACCTGGATCGGGGTCAAGCCTCGAACAAGCCGTGTTCCGCCCACCGAGACACGTCGTGTCGCAGATGCGCGCACAGCCCACGCACGAGCTGCCACGTTTTCATCCTACCACGCAGTCCTTTTCCAAATTACACAGAGTGTAACTTCCACGATCATTTCAGTGCTATGATACAGAGAGGCGCACAGTGTAACGTTTCGATCATTTAGGGTCGTTTAATTCCGAAATTGAACATTTTTTAAAAATTACGTATTTACTCTTACCTTGAAAGCAATACCTCCGTAACCCAGAATCGATATTGTTTTTAACTTTTTATCGCATTCAGATATGAAAAATAAGCCTCGAATGAACTCGACTACCTATACAAATGGTGAAAATACATCAATCCGCAGCGATACTTTACCGAAATAAAAGTGTGTGTATTTGAACTTCAATTTTTATAATATTTATTTTAGTGATTACTCAATCCTTTGTGGTGTGTTTACAATATTTTTCGTTTTTAAATATTATACACACAGTCTATTATGATTAATAATCATACGAACTCGAAGAACTTTTCAGTATGTACCAATGTTCTACAGAGTAAAACTTTCTTATATGGGCGAATATGGACTTCAAACTATATAGTATGTATACATTGAAGTCTTGTCTAGTCGGCTATGCAAACAAATTCTGCGTTGGTCTGCGTCCATGGGAGTTTTCATTTGTTTTCCACAGCCTCACGCGGTCACCTCGCGCAGTCGTCTAACACAATTTGTCCTAGTAAGAAGAACGTGTTCATAAGCCTGCACTTTGATTGTTACTTATTAAATTGTTATAGTTTTGAATTGTTATTGTTTAACTGTTGTTGTGTTCGATTGTTATTGCATTTGATAGTTTTTGTTCTTCGTTTGGTATTATTTATTTAATTACTATTATTTGACATATTGTTTATTTTGGCGATTATTTCACTCCTTAAGGTAAGTTTTCAATATTTTTGGTTTCAAAATGTGGTATATACTTTAGAGACCCTACATAATTTATGACTAATAACAAACGATTACCATAAAAAATTGGAGAACACTTTTCATTGTTTAGCGAATATGAATTTCATTCTTCATTGAATATCGAAGTTGTGATTTTACGTAGGCGGAAATGAAAATAAAATTATATCAATGTAAATGGGGTCGTGAGAGTTATCTTTCGTTTTCAAAATGTGTTCTAGTATTTCTAGAGCCACCTTATTCAACATTTGGTGTTCAAGCACAAAGGAGGAATGATTTAATGCATTATATTCTTTCAATTGACCGACATATGAAAATGCAGATATATTTAAATTAAAAGCTTTTAAACTAAATACCATTTCAAACAGTAATTTGCAAGAGTTAAAATACGTATTTTCGGCCAATACAACAAAAGTAATGTTAAAGTGATTAGAAATCATCATATTTTGTGTAGTGTTAGCAAAATACATGATAAAAAAGAGAAACGACATCGTTAAGAATTAAACGACCCTAAATGATCGAAACGTTACACTGTGAGGCGGCGTAAAGGAGCCGCCTAAGCAGCGAAATCAAAATACAACTTGAACTATTCGATAATGAAAAATATTTACGCAAGAGCAGAATCAATTTACAACAAACTTTTCTCAATTATATTCTGGACCTTACCCTTAATTCTATAAATGAACGATTCACGCCCCTAGAAACCCATTGCGACAATATTCAGTATTTATACGACATTTGAAAACTCAATGATAGAGATGACAAAACGAGACGACAGAAAGATTACTGTACCAGTTTCCAGTCAATACTTCTGGACGAAAATGCAAATCTACATGCTCTGCCATTGAAGACTACACATCTCTGATTAACCTGAAGTTAAAGTTAGAAGAGTAAAAGTAGTAGATTGCTGTAGGTGATAGTTGATATTATATTAGAGTAGTTCATATTTTCAAAATACAAATGGTATTCGTAGGGGAAAAGGTTGGGTTATGATACGGGTTTTGTTTTTGGTCTGTAATGTTTTGCTTGATGAAGATATCAAAGAGTTATATATACCGTTGGAAAGGTAAAGGAAACACGCAACTTTTATATATAAAATGTTTCGTGATTTCATCAACAAGTAAAATTTTATGGCCAATTTGCTGAGGACATGTTTTTTCGCTTCCTGAAAAAAGTGGTTGGGTTGTGAGAAACTCGGAAAAATCAATTAAAAGTGGTAAAATATAAAGTAAAACCCATGTAACTTTATAGAGCAATCAATTTTTATTTATTTTAATGACGTTAAGTGACCAAAGGAGTTGAAAAGCAAAGAATGGCGAAGAAAAGTAAAAAAAATATAATGAATGGAGGGATTCAATAATGATCTTCCTCTTTGTCATCCAACTCGCTGACACAATGTTTGCATGAGAAAAACGAACGTCTGCCCATATCGGCACACTTCAAATGAACAATAGATGTTCAGTTGCAGGGCGCTGGCGTGTGTTGCATTTGATAGAGTTGGCAGCGGTCAATTTATTCGGCAAAAACCTTAAACAAATTCTGCCAGATTGTTAAACTAAACAGTTCTCTCAAAGATAACTTTGTCTTGTCACACACACCATAAATCGTGTTCAGCTGTTTTTTTACGCTTAGATAATTTCGAGGACTTCGAGTTTCCTCGACTGGTCCCTACAATGACTATAAATTCAAAAAATAAACTAAAACAAACGTTAAATGACGAATAAACACTTAATTCTAACACAAACAACGATATTTGACAGTTCTAGTTCGTTTCTAGTAAAAACAACTAGTGTCTCATAACCCAACCGTGATGCCATTCCGAATGTGACAGAAAAAACAATGTTTTTCTCGTATATGCGCAAAACTCAATATTGCATCGTAAAATGCAAAGAAAACACTAAACGAAAATGCATCACACTCACCTTTTTCAATTGATTCATTCAACAAAATAATGTTTTTAAAAAAATGAGTAAAAGTTTTACACGATGTGTTTACACACGATGTCCGTATCTAATATAAGCAACACGTCTATACACCTCGGTGCTAGCACAAAAACTAGCAGACGTCAAAACAAAAATTTGACAGCAGACAGATTGGAATTATCGCGATTGCGCGATGGATAAAAACGACTGTCTCACAACCCAACCCGTCTCACAACCCAACCTCTTCCCCTGCATTGTATGAAGTTTTTCTTTTGGAATCACAAACGAACTTTATTTAAAACATATAAGGGGCGGTGTTTCTTATGCGACAACAAGGCGTACGCTGAAGATTCTCTAAAAACTGCAAGTCAATTGACGAATTACTGTCTCGAAAGAAAATGAACGCCAGGCCGGTTGAAATATCGGCGAAGTTTTCAACTCTGGGCGGCGACGACATGCTATATCGCGAGCACCGAAGTGCTCCGCACAAAGAGGGGCTCCTTTAATTACCCTGGAGCAGCCATAGAGTCGGCGAGTAATTAACGTCGTCGGATCATACGCAACTGCCACAGCGACATTCTTCGTGTAGTCGTCACGCGAGGTCTTTCGAGCACTTTCGAGTTGGATGAGTGGAAGCTGCACTTCATAGCGATGGATACAATTCTTGTTGCGATTGTTAATATCCGCGAGTGGCTCGGTCGAGGCTTCAGCGGGCTAGGAATCATTGGGAACTGTACGTTCGTTTGTTGTTTTAATGATTTTCACGATTTAAGAGTCGCACAGTTGGGGGGTATTCGCCTCAAACATAAAATTTGAAAAATTCTACAAAAAATGTAAAACTTTTGTTTCTTGGGTTAGTTGAATATCCTGTACTACTAATTCTACCATTATTCAAAATATTTGTTGCATTATTAAATTTATATTCAATAAATTACTAAACGTACTTAATATTTTAGTAGCCTAATAAAAGTATCGTGTCAAGTTTTATAACGATGAAATTAAGAAAATTCGGTTTTCGAATTCGAATATCTACGAGCGCAAGAGCTTAAGTATCGAGCGAATATTGATAGTAGCTTTGACTGCGAGTCGCGTAGAACTCACAATGGAAACTGAACGGTTGCTGGGGAATAAGTCATTTTTTTTTTGTACGGAAATCGGGCGATTCAAACAGGTCTCCTTGTTCGTACAGCAGATGGTGAGGACATGAGCCATTATGGAAATAAGGGAAATCGGAGTTGAAATAGTTCCCTGCGTGCTACTATCTGCCCAACGAATCTTAAGCAGACTCTCCGTTGGGAAAGCTGTACGCGGGGTACTGTTCCTTTAAAACGGTTTAAACTTTCTTTTAAGCGACTGTACAGGATTTCTTAAGCAGTCCAGGGACTCAGCTAAGATCCTCGGCAATATTAAACTTGCAAAACTTCGGGGATACCACCGCGCCGAGCGATCGTCTTTATTATGAGCTGCCCTTAATCTCTCGTTTCGGGCCGCTTAGCGTTCCCCGAATTAGACTGGACACCGGGAATTCGTTAATTAACACGCCCATTATTTTTACTTTCTGTGCACTTAAAACGGTGCCGCTGGTTAAAACTAACCGGGGAAACAAATCAGCGCCATCTGTTACACCGTATAATTCGGAATTACCGCCGCGGACTGGCAAACAATTGTAAAAAAAATTCTTTAACTTTTTCAGCAATTAAGGCCAATAATAATTCAAAACAAGAAAATTATTTACACGTTAGCTAGTAAACCAACCCTTCTAACGTCCCGGAAAAACTGAAGCTGGTAGATCCAATTTTGAAAAAGTTACGCGTTTTTAAAATGTATTATATCATGTACGCAATGAAATTATTTATGTATATAATAAAATAGCATAGATATTCGCCCCGAAAGGGTTGAAGTTTTCCTGCTACGCGAAATCTAGAACACGATCCACATTAATTGTTTCAAATCAGAGTCATTTGCAATTTTTGCAATGCTGCCGCGATTGTTCGTATAAGATAGCCTCGTTGCGTATTAAATTATGCGTGCGTTGTGCTACCGGGAGGATATAGGAAATATGATGAACCGGAAATTCCGTATTGCGTACAGTTACAACGGTTCGCAATGGTCGATTAAAACGAGCCGGTCGCGTGAAATAAAAATATTTCGAAAGGTAGTTGGACACCGGCAACAATGCCGACGACATCCTTTATAGAACTTCAGGCAGCCTCAAATCGGGTAAATCCGGCCGCGTTATCGGACCACCATAGTAATTCAGGGCGTCGCACTATTCAATTTCCATGCGAAACGGGAATTTGATTTTACGAATGTAAATACGATAGAACGGCGCGCGGGTATGGGGGGAAACGACAACCACGGTTCAGAACGTTATTCAATGCCGAGCAGTATATTTTCGTTGGAAATTTTAAATAAACAGCGACCCGGCTTGCGGAATGCAGGACGCGGCCAGGACTTTCCCAGACGTAATTCGGTTTCCCGGGGAAACCGGGCCACCGTGTGGACGCTGTCGTTCGATAATAGCTGTGTGAATTATTTCTTGATGTTTGTATGGGGAGGCACGCGTCGCCATTCACTGCCGGCGCGATTCGATTATTTAATCTGATTTTTAATTCATCGCCGCACGGACGAGGTTCGCCCGCGCGTTCGATAATGACTGACCGTACACGGAATTTTTATTCCTGTCCATTTTAATTCGGATTTCGTTGGATTATGATTATCGTAATTATCGCCAATTATTGCGGACGGAAGTTTATATTATTCGGTACAAATGATGTATTATGAACTTGTGTCTTTCTCCAGTAATCAGTATTTCGATATGTTTAAATTAGTGTAACGAAGTTATATTTGGACAGGTGGAATAATATAATATATCTCGGTTTAGGTGAGTAGAGCAAAGTTAGTTGATAGACGGCGCAGTGGAAAACAGATCAACTATGATGGAACAAGTGCAATAGAGGGGCAGCACGATCAAACAAGTGGAATTAGGTTACTCTATAGCGAGATAAGTAGAACAGAGCTGCTTTGAGGTCGGACGAGTGGTAGAGCGGCAAACTAGACGAACACAAATGGTATATAGATTGCCGAAGCTGTTAAGAAGTCGTGTATAATATATAATACAATAAATAATAAGAAGAATTAAACGCAACAGTTACTCCAGATGGAATTCTTAAAAATCGTTTTCGCCGGCGTTACACGAAAAGCCGCCCTTAATGAAATTATGCGATTGCAATTGCGTAACACTTTCGCTCGGCGATGAACGAGGTGCTCTCAACGAGCGATTTCCGACATTCTAAAATTGGTTTCGGGCGAGCGATTCACTTGGTCGATTCTGTCGAATCGCAATTTCCTAGCAAAATATTTTAATTGCGCATCGCGGCTGCCATGCGCCGAGCCGGTATAACGCGACGCCAAGAATATCCCGACGTAATACCCGGGAAAAATGACATTCTGCATCTTGCCGCGCGACATCGGGAAATTGCGAACCCTCGTCATTTTTGGCGAGACCAGCAGCGTCTGCGAGGCTCGCGAAACTAAATAAATTTCATTCGCCGCGAATTCAATTTTGTTCTCCGATCCAATAGTCTGCGAATTGTCTTCGTGCTCTTTCCACAAACCGAGATTCGTCTTCCCTACAGAATTTTCCTTCGAAAACATATTCGACCTGTCACGTGTTCCTTTCTCTTCAACTTTCTACAGTCTTGTTCTTCTTAATCTCACCGAGCATTCCTGCCGACTAGACGACGTCTGACAGCTAGTCGACGACTGAAAATAATAACAATCTTGTAACTACCCGAAAATGGGTAAGCACGATTTAAAATAGAATAAAGATTAAGAGAAATTCGAGAAGTAAATTTACTATTTTCAACGCATTCAAATGATTAAAGGATGAAAGAATTTTGTACGTGGCTCCTCTTTCTTAAAATCAATGCACGAAATCTTTATTTGGCATAAAGATCCGCAATCGAATAATAACACTGTTCTTAAGAATAGAAAACAATAAAATTGGTTCGAGAGACTCGTCGCGAGAACATTTCCAGGTGTTATGTTCTTCAAACAAAATCTGCCACGAATTCCGAATCAATCCCCGCGGCTTGAATTAAGCCGGAGCTTTATTAATACGTGAGCTGGGCCACAAAGCGATTGACGTGCGAGCTAAAGGATCTCGCGGAAAAAAACCGTGCTGCTGAACGGTATTAGAAGTTCCAGCGTGAGTTCCGCGGAAAGTTCATAACTCGGTATTGCGTCCGAACTCGCGGTTGCCTAATACCCGGTGGATCCTCGAGAGGCGAAAAGTCGTATTAAAAGATCCGCGGAACGTGATTCATCGTTAACCGAGGAGAAAGGGTCAGGCCGATTTCTGCTTAACCGTTTCTCTTCTTCCTTTCGAGGGAGTTCCAACCCTCGGCCATTCAAACCGGTATCTTCTTCTATCCTTCCCTCCCCCATTTTCTTTACCCCACTCCGTCTTCACAACCAGCCATCCCCTCCCGTTACGTCATCACCGCGCCAATAACTTTTATCGTCAAACGAGCTCACCGGGGTAAGTGGTTTTTTCTTTAGGGGCCATCGCGATTCGTTCGTTACTCGCCCGTAGGCCCGTAGCCCACGGCCAGGCCTGGATAAAAATTCATAGCCGGTCTCATAGAGATGTTATCGTCACCTACCTCGCACCCTTCGTCTCAGAGCAGCGCGAAGGAAACGAAGAATGCCATCCACTCGACCGGGGAACGACAAGTCACCCGTACTGGCTGCCACAAAATTATGGGGCCGGCCAACACTTTTTATAAATCGTTCCCGCTTCACGGATCTTCCTTTTGACTTCACGCTTTTGGAACAGCCTGTATCTCGACCAACCACCGTCCGACGAACACCACGCCAGCCCAAAGTACACCGACGCTTGTGCTCAAAACGCCTGCCTCGATGAAAACAGCTTCTCGATTCATGTTTGTCACGATGGGAGACAAGTTGCGACCGTAGTTGATAGTTTAGGATTGTGGTGCCTCCGAACCTCCCGGAGGATCGTAGAAAATAGTATATTGTATACTGGCAACAAAGTTAGAAATGAAAATGGTATAATAAACTCGACCAGAATTCGTCGAGCATATAAATCGTCCGAGCAGTGACTGGAATTAAATGTACGAACATTTGTTGGCTGTTGCGTACACACATAAGGATGGAAGGAAACATCGGCAGCATGCAATAATTAAATTTCAGATATTTGTAAAAGTGTACATTTTAATACGGCGTTATACGAAAACAATAATTAAATGAAAACTTCGATGGACCGTGTAAATCATGGAAGAAAAACAAACGGCGTCGGCTGAAATTTCATTAATATTTTCATTAATATTATATTATTGTGCCCCATTCAACTGCATCCGTAGATAGCGCGCGGGAGTATCGCAATCTAATAACGATATTCAATCTCCATGAAAAGACCTCGATTAATTATCCGTCCTCGCCGACCCGAAATGGAATTTCCACAATGAACCATATCGAAAAAAAAATCCACGCTATCCATTCTCCACACGAACCGGCTGTGAATGCAATTTAATAAGCGCAGATATAGCTTCTGTTGTTCTATTGTCATCGCTAATTACAGTATCAATTATTAATAGTCAGCTATCTACTAATCACACGGCAAAAACGTCACGCAATCGATCAACTTTCGATGCAACAATTCGAACGTACAGGCTGCTTCAAATACGCACAAATTGGATTTTGAATTTACGTCTGGGTCTAATAGTTTCGGATATGTTCGATAAAATAGATTTTTCATCCTTAACATGGATATGGGCAACGATAAAAAATACGTGTAGAATATTTTTTTGAATTCTACGTCAAACCAAAATTTCAGTAAAATCGGAGTTTCACGGTTGGCTAACCTCGTTTATAAGAGAAAATGTAAAAAATCGATTTTTTCGAAAGGAAGCAGTACTGTATCTCTGATCGAGAAAAATGCTTTTCTCCGGTGCGTAATAGTTCGTTGAGCTCTCGAGGGTTATTCTGCGCGAAGGATCGCGTGCAATTTGCATCGGGGGTGACACGATTAAAATTCTTTGACCCAGTTGCACCGCGTGGGTGGTTCGGAGGCAGAAAATTTCTTGGGGAAACGGGAATGGCGGAGGGTGTCGGAGTTTCTTGCGTGTTGAACCGGCGCAGATTATCTCCTTATCCGTCTGTCGAAAGCCATTCCCGCGAGTCACCGAGATTCTGGGATTATTCCGGCACCGAATTCTCATTATCGACGATTTACTGTGCCACCCCCGCGAACATGTCCCTCATTTTCCAGGTTCTTTCATGGGAAGATGACGCTCCACCGTCAACGACGGTAGCAATCGCGCGCCTCGAACTTCGATTTGTCTCCATTTCGAAGACAATTGGGTTTGCCGACGCTCCGGTCGTTTGTTACAACTTACAACCGGTGGTGGAAAAAAATTAGCGAGAATTTCGAACACGCGGCGCGGCGGGTCGAAAATTTGAACGATGGAACTCCACATAAAAACGGAGCTCAGAATACTTCGCGTCGAATATTCCTGGAAACTGACCGCTGGAGATGAAGTGTTCTCGCTGCTCTTGACGGGATATTTGATAGTGGTCTGCTGAAATGACGGTAATATCGAGGTGACCTGAGTCAAAATGCCAAAAGAAGATTGACTATTCGCGTATTTTCTGCTGTTCATTCATTTTACTATGTGGTTTATTGATCTCGAAGTGAACAATTAGAATCTCGAAATTCGTTCACCGGTTCTCCGAAGTTGATTGGAAACTGGTAGATTGCAATTTAGCGCACAAAGTCAGTTATTGTTCGACGGATTTTTGAAATTGTATCTACGCCAGCTGGAAAAAAGTACATGTCGAGAAAATACCGCGTTTGAAGTTTTATACTGACACCGACCCTCCTAGACATGGTTCTCCTGTGATTTTGTGTGAAAATTTTGTTGAGAGTATTTAACTAAGGTTGTACCGGGTGATTCAGGTCAGAGAAACAGGCCACCTAAATAGGTTCGTTAAGATTGAAGATAGAAGAAAACGTGAGGTTCCATACTTGAACAATTATTTCCATCTCATATAAATAGCTCTCATTTGTCGGCGGAGTTGATGGATTCTAGGTTAAAAAGGATCTATGATTGGTGTTTTATTTTTAGATCGTGCCCGGCGTCCTGTAAGAAATGTCGGCTTGTCACCTAGCGATATCGTTTCCTCCGATCAAAGGGGGAATTCAAAGGGCAGGAGATTGAAGTGTCCTACAAACGGAACGGAACGACAGGGCTCGCTTTCGGAGACGCTCGCTCGGACAGCTTTGTTGCGGAGTTTGTGCGGTTTCGGAACGTCCCGGCATCTCCCGATACCGCGATGAGCATGTTCCGAGAAGGGGTCCGCAAGTGTACAATTTGTTTTCGATTTGTACGGCACACGGCCTAGATGAACTTAGTCCTTTGCGGTCGGAGGTCGCGTGTGGCTGTTGAGGTCTCCCATAGAGGATCTGACAGATGGAACTGGACAGGTGCCGAGGGCAGCGTGGATTTCATCGACCGAGTTTGATCGTTACGCTAACTGCCCTGGAATTGAGATTGACGGGAGAGACCGCTTTGCCTCGACTTCCTGCTGTCTCTCGAAATAATATCGATATCGTGCTAGATAATATTCTGAAATGGTTCGAGCTAGAATAGAAATACTGCAGAATCTACGTATCCGCGGAGAATTCGCTGCAAGAACCATTTATTTTACACATTTATTTTTTTGTGAGATACCGAAAAATTGGATAGAAACAATCTTGTGGGATATTTTGTCAGCATTACTTTGTATAGAATAGTCTTATCGCTAAGACGCATAGTTTCCGAGATATAAACGAAAAACCAAAAAGAGGGACCTTCTACGTGCCCCCCTGCACCCCGCTCATCTCCTAGGAGTGGGGACTTTCAGTATGTTTACCTCCTAACTAGTCCAAACAAAGTCCCAAAGTCAAAAATTGTGTTTCTTCCATTTCCCTCTACATCCCCCTTTTAAGCATTCATTCACTGGACTACTAAAAATTGCTGTACCATTACCTAAAATATTCGCGTTGCCGAAGGGTTGAAAAAATGTTGAAAACCAGCCAGGAATTCGGTGGATTCCGAGTTTTCGAAGGTAAACAGTAATGAATGTTTGCATGGGAGCTATTTGATTGGGTTCCAGTCGATAAACTATGAGTAGAGTGGGCGAGTGAATCGCCATACGCGTATGCCTGGGCTGCTGAAATTATTAAAAACACTTAGTTAGCGAGCTCGTGTATAAAATTTGTACGCGAGACGAATACACGGCTCGAGCCCTATTCAGAGGTTGTAATGCGCCGATAGGTTCGTCGGAAATAGCGGAATAAATGCCTGGACGTTTCGTGTTTGAATGACTATTGACTCCCGAATGGAATTCGCGTTTGCAGAAAAAAAATTGATTGACAATACCGGAAAAAAATTCCGTCGAAGGGTAGGAGCGTGTCTATTGATTGAGGGCTCGGATATCGTCGCAGTGAAATTTCGGGGGTGGTGCAGCCGAGGTTGCTGGAAAGGGCGGCTGCGGCACAGATTTATGTGCAAGGAACCGCCATCGCCTCGCCCGAAGGGATAGTTTAGGGTTCGCGTTCTTCTTGCGACTTGTAATCGATGAAAGCCTGAAAGCTATGACTCACTGGGCTTTCAATAAGCCGGGCGAAAGCATCGCGCTTGTTCTTTAATCGAACGGCAACGGTTCCCGCCGATTCCCGACCGAGTTCCGAGTAGTTCAATTTACGGCGAGGCTTCCGAAGACTTTCCGTTCGTCGCAAAT
Source organism: Lasioglossum morio (assembly GCA_916610235.2). Lineage (NCBI taxonomy): Eukaryota > Metazoa > Arthropoda > Insecta > Hymenoptera > Halictidae > Lasioglossum > Lasioglossum morio. Next base: position 2,361,132 of record OU744334.1, on the reverse strand, counting down.
TGTTGGGAAGTTGAAATCGCGTGAACTCGCGGCAACTTCTAATCTCTAATTCTACCTCTAACTTCCGGGGATCAACTAATTACTTCGGATAGCTGCTCCCTCTTTGTTTAACAAGCTGCACGAATTACGATCATTCGCGAACACGTGAATTGTCCCGTACAGAATCCTCGCACTCGGAACAACGGTTTTATCAGATTCCCCCGAAGGTGTCTAATTAAGTTGATAATTAGTCCCAGCGCGAACACGTTTGAAAGAACGAATGTAAGACGGCACGAAGCGCGAATGCGAAGCTGTCTACGTTATGCGCAGTTGCACTACTCATTCAGCCAATGCCAGTAGTATGCGTTTCACAGTTATCACTAGACTGCGGATTTTATGCAATTATAACGAAAATGGGTACGTACAATTTAAAACAAAATAAATAAAAATGTAATAAATATTTTTGAGGACATCAATGTGTTAGTTTCAGAATGATGGGATAATTAGAAGAAGAATACAATTTTTATTTGGCTTCTGTGTCCTGTCCATCAATGCAAACATTTTTTATTTTGTATAGAGATCCGCAGGCCAGTGATCAGTTATGCTCGTAACTGTATGTCTATTCTGGTACACTTTCGGCGGCTCGTTATCTTTCTAATAAGACCACTTTGTTAATTTCGAGCGCGCACGATTATATGAACGACTGCGCATAAGCGCGCCAGCATCTTCCGATTCTCGCTATAGCTCGGTCTTATTCGCGGCATGTATTGCCGTCATTATCGCGCTCCCCAATGACGTGCTTTCTGTAAGGAACGTTCCACGAATATTTGGCAAACAATTTCGACATTGTTTCCCATCCACTTGCCCCGCTGTTAAATGGAACAGATTCCCAGGGTATTAGTCTGATATTCTGGAGAACAGAGACAAGTCAGTTTCGGTGTACCTTCCATCGTTCCTCGCGGACACAGCCTACGACTTTCTGCGAGAGCAATTTCCGCGAGGCCATTTTCCTCCTCGAACGTGCATTGCCGAACTTACCTAGAACCCCTTAAAATACAAACTCCGGTAAACCTAATCAAGACTTCGAGCTACAAATAACGTTCGTAATGTGAATCCTTATTGGATCTAAACTCACTATCTAACGAGAAAGAAGCGCTTCAAGAAAACAATTTTTATCGTAGTACAATCGAGAAATTTATCATTCGTTGGCAGAATATTATTATTAAAAATTCATTATACATCTTAGAAGATTTAAGAATATTTAATGTCGGTCGTGTACACGCTCTGTTATCGTAAAGAGGAGAGGTTCCGATAAGAGATTCTTATCGTGAAAGCAGCAATGGCAGAGACTAAATGAAAATTGAACACTAGTTTCGTCGTCAGCGAAATTCAGAGAAGGTAATACTCTCCTCTGTCTGTTTCTCGCGTTATTTCAAAAGCTAATTGAGTACCTCTTTTTGAGGTACGCTCGAGAAGATAGGTCCACTTTCTCAGTAGTCAGTTCCTCGTGTTATCAGACACTATTTCTGAACGGATAGAACAGAAACAATTGAAACTGCGGAACAAGATAAAACAGTTGTTTCACCAATACTTTATACTCTCTTGTATTCGTTTCACGTGTTATTTTAAAGATAAATTAGATAGCTGTTGTTGGGACACGTTTGAGAAGAGAACTTTCTCAATAGTCGGTTCTCCTTTCGATGTTCGAATCTCTCGAAACTGATCAACAAGAAATAATTGAAACTGCAGAACAGGATAAGGAGTTGTTTTGCCAATACTTTTTTATTCTTTTCTCGAATTGTTTGAAAGATGAATTGGCTACCTTTTGTTGGGACACGTCTCAGTAGACACTTCTACTTTCTCAGTAGTTCGTCCAATGCCTGATCGGACAGTGTTTCTAAATTAATAAACACGAGACTATTAAAACTGCTGACCAATATTTTCTTTCAGTCATTTCTCGATCTGTTTCAAAGACAGAGCGACTACGGTTTTGAAGACGTCTCGGTGGACAGATTCGCATTCTCAGTAGTTACTTCGGCGTACAGTCGGACAATATCTCTAGACTACTAAACAGACAATTAAGTCGAGAAAATCAGAATGACAGAGTCTTACCGAGAAGGCTTTGAGGAACACGAGGCATTGTATGATGCCTTCCATGGTATCCCCGGTCAGGCAGAAGGTGCCAGTCAGGTGACGACCCTTCCTACCGACCACGGAGCATAGATTAGCCTGCACGAAGGCGTTCTGCGACCTGGTAGCCGTCGTCAAAGCTGGCTGGTACAATCCTGCGCTCATCAGGCGCTCCAGCGAGTCCATCTCTCTTCTCCGTGGATCAGAAGACCCTATCTTCTTCAAGAGCTTCTAGGTAGATCCCCTAGAGGACCACCCGGCTCGAACGCCTCGAGAACTCCCTTGACCTCAACAATCCGTATCGAACGGAACTCTGAACAACAGCAACAATAACAACATCAACAAACAACAACTACCCAACCGTGTAACAACAATTCGAACACTGTTAAACGTTAGCACAGACGTTTTCGATCACTGAAAACGTTTCTCTTCCTTATATCGAGCAAGGAAAGACACTGTCAAGGAACGCGAAAATACTGTTTAGTCCAACACTGTTACTCGGCCTGCGAAAGACATTGACAGCGAGCTGTGAAACCAGGCTCAACGGAGCAGCTCGTGGTCGACGATCGTCGTTGGCGATGCCACGTGCAGACAGCCAGCGGGACTCTGGATCCCAGCTCAACGTCTCCTGACGAACTCGGGACTTCTTTTCGAGTCCAGATCCCAGCGACATCCGGGGATCATCGATTGCCGTGTGGCGGTGCATCCGCGCGGAACCGTAGCTCGCTGCAGCGTAAACAGCCTGTCGGACGGAAGCTCGAGATCGCAGTTGAACTGTTCGCCGACACGACGAAACAATTTCTTGAGGATGTCGTCGATTCAGTACAAACGACACTCGCGAGAGCAACACGAGACGACTGTTCTCTGTGCAAGCGGCCGACGAGCTTCTCCGTGTCCCGTTCCGCTCGAATCCGCTCGAACGCGCATCTTCCCGCGGTGCACGAGATCCGACGATCCGGCGATATCAAACGGGGATCCTCGTCGATCCCGTCGATCAAGGGTCGCGATCCTATCCGGCTGCGATCCTATCGCGTTCACGTCGTCTCGTTATCGATCCGACGAGGGACACGCTCCATCATGTCCGGTACATTTGTCGGGCACAATTCCGCGATCCTAACCCCGATCGCCGTTAGGACGATGCCTAGTGTGCCGGTTCGGCCTGACGGATGCGCACCGGCTCTATTAGGATCCCACTGTCATGCTGATTCGTGTAAACGTCACTGGGAACTACGCTTCTCCCGATGGCTCTCCTCGTGCTGTCTATCAGTCGAACGCCTGACGGATTAATGGCCGCATTCCTTTGGGGGCGGACTGAGAATTTAGGCTAATACCGGCGCAGGTGGATCTTTGAGGGATGACTGCACTTTCCGGATACAGGATCTATCGGCGTTCGATCGATTCGGACGAGGAAAATGTTCGAAGAGTTTGCGACCTATTCTGGCTGGAAGAGACAGCCTCTACCAGCTGAACGTTCGCGATGTCTTCTCCAGATTTGTCCAAAATGTGGAAGAATCAATTGGCAGAACGATGTTTAAGAGATCTCGATCCAATCGGAATGATCAACGGTCCCCGCGATAATCGGGGAACGGTAACGAGCCAACAAGTTCGGGCCACCGGAGCAGCCAAGCTGTCACCGAAGAATCCTCACGGGGAAACTATTCCTCTTCTCTTCATTAAGGTGGGCGTGCAAATTAACCGTTGAACACGTTACTCGGCGCCGCGGAGCACTACTTCAGGATTATCCGGCGGAAATCAGCTGACAGATACGTGTCGCCGTTCTTCTCCGCTTCCTCAACAGACAGCGATCTCGCGTCAGAAGCTGACAGATCGTTCGTCCGGCGTCTGAAGCGGAGTTCCGGTGATCAGTGTCGAGAGTCGGCTGAGAGGTGGACGATCCCCCGGCTTACTGCGGGCAACAGGCTGGACGTTTCTGCATCCTGTGCGAGATCGAGAATACGCGTTGCGAGGGTGGTGCTGCAGAAGTTTCAAGCGAGCGACGCGGCTCGGCTGTTTGCGGTGTGGTGTATCGCCTGATCAGATCGCACATCTCGTAGCACAGGAAGCAGATACCCATTATCAGGAACGTATTCATCGTATCGATCACAGTCTCCGCTTGGGGAATGATTCAGTCTTGCTGGTGGGAGGAGATTATTTCCAGCCTGATGGCCACCGTGCCTCTTCTTCGCAGCGACGGGTATCGGTTCAGTTATCTTCCCGTTTCAGAGGACCAGACCAAACGACATTCTCGCTGACACCGGTCTTTTAGCTAGCCAAGGGACTGGAGGAATGTCAACGGCGTCCGACTCCTGTCAGCCGCACAGGCTCTCGCGTGGCAGCTCGACGATTGACGGCAGACCGCAGCGGACGTGGTTCGACGCGGCCACGTCGACCAGAGCCTCCTGCCGGTTGTTCCGTCGACGGTGACGTCGACCGACGAGTCGACCGAGTGGCTACGTCAAAGACGGATCGGACGATGATTTCAACATCGGCGCGCGTCTCGCCGAAGGCTGCGTCGCGCGGTCATTGCACGGCCGGGTAAACTAGAGTCGAGACGGGCAGCAGCGTGGAGAGCAGGTGAGAGCGACGACGAAGAGAGCTGGTTGCTCGCTCGCGTGAATAGCGAGCGAGGAGAGAGAGCCACGCAGGGGCGGCGAGGATCGCGGGGGAGCAAAACACAGACCATGTGAGCGACACTGCCCCGAGGTGGATCGCGTCGCTTATCCTCTTCCGGCTAGCAGCTCCGGCTTGTTCCGATTTACTTGGTCTAGTCTCTAGCCGCGAGCGAGTCGCGTGTTTACACTCGCGCCCTTCGGCGACGCGAGATTTTCCGACGAAACGCGAGGCGCGGCGTCTTTCGGAAAGGGCGTCGATTATTCCGCCACCTCGCCTTATTAACGTGTTTCTCTCCCGGCTTGCTTTACGCTCGCGTTCCACGTCCCTCCGAGGACAAACGGGAATGACGAACTGGGTCAACGCACAACCAAACGCAGTCGTTCGCCGCGATCAAAGCGTGCACGGACCGAGCGTGCGAGAGAGGCGCGGTATATCGGCGGGCTCGCAACGGGCCAGCGTATGACTACCAGATACTCTCGGCGTGAGGGTGCGCCTTTACGAGGGTGGGCGGGTGGAAACGAGGGATGCTGGGCGACGGCGCGGCCCGCGGCGCCACCCCCGACACCCCCCTCCTCTCCTTGGAAAATCCACCAACCTACTCCGCCACCCTTTCCCCTTCTCTTCTCTATTCTCTTCTCTTCTCTTCTCTTCTCTTCGCTTCTCTTCGCTTCTCTTCTCTTCTCCGACCTTCCATCCACCATCCTCCAGCTCCATCGCGATCTACTTTGCTTCCGTCTTCTTCGACTGACACTCTCCCCTCACCCTCTCCGACATCTCCTCGCCGTTTACACTGACTCTGGGCACAGCCGGCCACCTACGGCCTTATTCTTCCCCGTCCTCGCGACTCCTTTCCAGACTCGGCTTCTGCGGATACCGGGTCCAACGGAAACGATCCTGAAACTCCTCTTCACGGTTCCTAGAACCCCTACGGCCGAAGCCTTTGTCCTCGTGGATTCTAGTCTGGAATCGTGTTCGATATAATTCAACGCCAGATTTTCATTAACCCATACTACACCCTTTTCCACGGTAGCCGACGAAGGTGTACTTTGCAACTGGATTTTCTTTCGAATTCTTGTAATCCTTCCTGCAGTTTTTGAACTTATCTTCGTGCGAGGATTTGATTATATAATTTTAGTAAGATTCAGTGAATACGTTGAAAAAGTCGAAGGAGTAAACGCAAGTGTCGCATCGCCTAAATTCTAATGTCGAATGTCATCGAATCAGATTAGCGAGGGGTCGAAATGGACCTTCCGGGTCGATAAGAAGTATCGACAGACGAATTAACGTTATCGATTTTGCGGAACATTTGATTGCCATAAGTCAAACATCCACGCGGAATACAATGACGCACAGACTGGATTGATGGTATTATTCCACGAATATCGAGACATAACATTAAGATGCTCTGTATCGAATACCATTGCTCCATTTTACGGCGTCGATAAGTCCAGAATAGAGAGCATAGAATCACAGATATAATAGCTAAAAGAAATACGGTGTTCGCTATGTCTGGCTGCCACACGTAAAAATTTACGCTGCGCTCTTTCAATATCTTCGCGCAGCGAGTTTTATGGTAAGCCAGCTAAATAAGACTGCCATCCTCAGCAGAACCTTCCAAAGTGTCCGTGTTTTCGACTCAACGCCGGAACGTCGCGAAAATAAAAGTCAGCAAATATCGAAACGGGAAATTTGAACTCTATTGCGTCGCGATGACTATTGCGTAATATCGCGTGCCAGGATTGACCCCGTTCAGGTCACTCGTTCGCAGCTTCCGAACGAGACGAACGATTTACAAGTAACTTTCCAGTTACAAGCACGAGAAACATTAAATTGTACATCGATTGCATTCTAATGAAAAATGATAAACTGTTCGATCGACCAACTTTGAAAATTTCTATAACTTGGGACAGCAGCTATCCCGTGCTAAGATAGGGTTGGTTAACACTAGATTGCCCAAGGAAGTCATTTTGACTGCTTTTTAATTTCAATTAGAAAAACAATTATGTATATATGACACAATTTCTTAGAATTTTATGACTTTTTGTACAACATATAAATGCGTTTATTAATAATTGTAGTTACCTCCCCCCTCCTTCATTTCCGGTATATGTATATGTGTGTTACACCTATATTGTCCAAAAGCAGTCATTTTGACTGCTTGGGAAATTTTAAATAATTAAATCACTCTTATTATTGAATTGAGTAAATTTCTTATATCACCAGTTCGGCTCTGTATTGAAATAACAGTTTTCATTTTTTTTCGATTACCGTCACATGATAACATACAAGTACATGATAAATTGTCGATTTGGCCGTATACTTGATAAGTTGCAGTTGCTCAATAAGTTAAAGTAGTACTTGTTATGTATTCGAATCTTTATGCAGTGATACTTGTTCTAACAAGTTGTTCTAACAAATTTTTTTATTGTTAATATTTACTAATAACTTGTTATATAACAGTAAATAATATAAAAAATATTAAAAATTAATTTTAAACAAATTTCTTTACACATTAGTTATTCTTTCACAATGCAGTCATTTTCACTGCTTTTCGGCAATATAGGTATATACACTAAGTTTCAGTCTTTCTAGTGTTAAGGGTATACTTTCGCGGAGTCTTAGCTAACTCGCCGGAGTATCAATTTTGGCGAGTGCAGAGAGATATTACATCACCGTCGTCGGCGCCATTAGAAAATAGAAGGTCTCCGGTATGTTACCGCGAATTCCTCGCGTTATTTCGCTCGTTTCTCCGATCGGGCTCGTTCGTTTCCCTCTTTGTACTCTTTGTCCCCGGTCGGTCGGCCACGCTTCATGCTTCTTCGGGATCCTTCTGCTTTTCACGCTTATGTACCGCCAGCCAACGACAGGGACGTACTACTTTCCCATCCCTCGCCCTTCTCCAACTCCCATTCGTCGGTTTTCTTTTATTCGAGCTCATCCCCGACTGATGATCTCAGCAATAACCCAAACGTTTTTATCTTCTTTTATTAAACAGATTTTCTGTTACAACGAACATTTCTTGCTGGAGACAATGATCAAACTGTTCTATACAATTGCAGCTTGGTGGAGATGAACCGGAAGAATACAGAAGAGAAGGGAAACATTTTGCTATTTTCTCTGCGCTGTTCAGCCACAGCTTTCTATTTCCCTTGTAATTTCCCGCCATTCGTACGAGTACTTTGTCTATAGATTGAACGCAGATAGTTTCGATATTAACGCTCCTGCGAAACCATAAAAAAATGGACCGATATTTCTGTTGAAAACCGCGACTGTTTCATCAATTTTCGGTGAGCACTTTTACCGTGCTCGCGGACGTTTCAGACATCACGTCGAAGCAAAAATTCGCCGATTTCCGGTCATCCCGAGCGGTACATCGTCCTGTACCACAGAGATTTAAAAAATCCTAACTTCCTGCTGCAATTACGACTGCAACAGTGTCAGCGAGAGAAAGGTTTCCATTTCGGACTGGTTCCGGTGATTATTTCAGAGAAAAAGCAGCTTCCTGTTCATCGCTGAAACCTCGATTATTCCGGGATCCATGAAAAAACGACGATGAAACGATAACTTGCGAATTCCATTAGAATTAGATCTTCGTCTTCGTATAATTCTTAGACAATCACGTTGGAGAAATTTTATGAAAGATAAATAACTAGGTCAATGTATAGAGTGTTAATATTCTTTGGGATTAACTTCTCAAAAATATATGAAAGTGTATAAAACAAAAAAGTTACAGTCTTTTAATCGATCCTCGGCGGATCTACAAGCGGATCGATTTAATCCGAACATCTGTACCAGTACTGTACCCGATACAACAAACTCGAAAGCGTATTCGCGAGGTTTGAGCCGGGCGTGTTGAAGCATACGTCGCGCGGACCCGACGCTCGCAACTCCAACGTAACAATGGCCCGTAAACTCGCGCAGCATGTCGATGCGAATCCGCTGAACCTTGTACCACTTAAAAGCGACGTCACTTTCTCCATATTCATGACCACCGCGGCTTTGTGCCGCGCTCGCTCGCGTATAAAACCGCCGGCGGCGAACTTGTTCGAAGCCTGACCGAAAGCCCGACCGATTGGCGGAGGCGGGCACAGTTGTTGTTCGTGATCGAAACACGCGTTGCCATTCAATCTGCCTCGGTCTAGACGGTTCGCGATAAAGCTGTGCGTGATCTCGAACATTTCCAGCATACTCGGTCCTCAAAAGTATACACGAGCGTACAGTAAGTGCTTGTATCACGCGGAAAATTCGTTCCAGCGTTTTCCGCGAAAGTCGAAAACCGAATGTTTCTTCCGGCCTAAAATTTATTTTCCATTTATTATAATATTTCCACTGGTATTTAATAATACAACCAATATTAAGAATTATTAGATCTGCTTTGCACATACTATTATACATGTATGTACTCATTTGAAAGAAAAATAAGTCGAGGACATACTGTACAAGTATGCGAAAATCTCGAGTAGAGTTCATTATGTGTTTTCATATTTGAATAAGCAATAGCAATCAACTCGATAAAATAAACAGAGAATCTATTCTTTTTAAAGGTGGGATCTCCTTAGAATTAATTAAAAAATATATTTATTACGATGGTTATCAGTAGGCAGTAGAATATTTTTTAAACGAATTTTAGTGGAAATTTCATCCCGATATCTTTAATGGTTTAAAAGTTAAGTAAAAGGCAGGATTGAGATGAGTCTCCCCCGTTCCTCTTCCGTAACGCTGTCCCTTCACCCTCGCGCTTCGGCCGAGGCAAATAAAAGCAGGTACGAGACACCCGTCGGCTCTTCGCTCAGCGGTCAAAATGTTCCGTCGCGAGTAAATTTCGGCTGATTTCGCTATTGCCAAATATACCGATGTTTCGCGACCTTTTCACGTTTTTCTACATTTCAGGTAGATAGGAAAACTGCACTCCCCTTACTTAGCGTCTCCTCCTGGAGGGGACAAAACTTACCAGGGGACGGGGACAAGGGTTTTACCAACAAAAGACACCTGACCACACGTACAACACGTGTATCACGATGTCCATATTAAAGTATTAAATCACATCAAAAACAAGTAAGTTAGTTTTATGAACAATTTACACAAACATTTTGTATTATTATTTTCAAGCAGTTTAAGAGTACATTTGAAAATTGTACAATAAATATATATTTTTACAGACGCAATGTAAATACATCTTGAAAAGGATTCAAACTAGAATCGAAGCGTCGATGATTATTTACAAAATTGTTTTTTGATTTTCTCAGTAATAATCGATCGAACCGTAGCGCCGAGAACATTAAACATTTATTATTAAAAAACACCTGAGCTGGCCGAGAAAACCATTCACGTCCCCTCGGTAGGCCGCGGCAAACAACGCGTTATCGCATTGCTTACCTCGCCCGGCCGATTCAGATTTAGTTCCAATAAATCGTGGACGAAACAGTCATGGAAAATCGGAACTATATCGTGTTTAGTATCATTTTGTACGGGAAAATGTCGGGAATGTGCATTTAAACGTGGAAACTGAAATTTTTCAAGGCTTTAAAAAAGCACAAATATAGAATATCCTGCAAAATAATCTACAATTAAAAAGAAATAAGTTCCCCATGTTACAAAGAAACACATTTCTCGTTGATAAAGTAGATAGGAATAATTTTTTAATGAATTTTAGTGGAAATTTCTCTTATGGTTGAATAGTAAAATGTTACGATCCAGCCCACTGTGTTCTTCGACCGTCTGAGATTGTATATCGCGGTATTCACATCAAATAAGTTGACGCGAGAGAGTTAAAAGAAATATAAATTAGCAAATTAACCAACGTACCGCGCGATACATTTGAAGCAGAATTTAGATAAATATTATTGAATACAACTCGCGGAGCTTGGGGACCTATCTCCACTCCATGGGACGTAGGCACCGTATGCGCAGCACAATAAATCCGGTTAAGGGTCCCGCCGGAATACCTACTTATAAACAGATTGTGGATTTTATGCATTTGTGGCGTATACGATTTTCTATTGTTCAGTACGGAGAAAAAGAAATTGATATGCCTGCGAGTCCAATTTCATTTAAAATTCCATTTTAATTCCGACTTTCATAAATGACTGTATAAAAAATCTACATTTCCGTAACGTTCGGCGGTCTCTCCGGTGAATTATGCCAAGTAAAAATTTTACAGTAGACATTTCCCGCGCAGACTTCGCTGCTTGAAAAAGACCGCGTCGTGCCCTACAGAATTATAAATACACACCGTTGCCGTGAGCTAGGTGGAACGTTCAAGCCTTTAATAAGTTTATTAAATGCATACCTGGAAACCCCGGACCCCAGAAACTTTGAGTATCCGGTAACGCCTTGAAAAGCTAATTAAAAACTTCGAGTGGAATATTAATCGTAGGAAATTAGAAACTGTTTCAAGTACCACGCTGCTTCGTACAGAGTTCATCATTCTTTCGCGCAATATTCCGACGTAGCTTACAGTTAATCGTATCTTTGTTTCTGATCGCCGTTTAACTTCCATGAAATGAATTGTTCATTCTACACGGAGCGGTAGTTCTACATCATTTTATCCCGTCAGAAACATCAATGTCAGATTTGGTCGAGTCAGCTTCTGGTAGCATCTTTAACATCCCGTGTCGTACCATTTTCTTTACAGTTACAGCGATTAAAAGTGAAAAGAAAATTTATATCTTTTGTAAGTCCACATTATTACTGTAATGCTTAAATATTAATCATTAGTCAAATTTTGATATATTTTATATCTACAAAGGCTACTACCAGTGAAAATAATATTTCATTTGGTTCGCCCTCTTAACCCTTTGGTTACCCTGGACGAGATATCTCGCGCCCCGATACTTCCCGATAAACGCCTTTTGCGAGATATCTCGCGCCCCGATACTTCCCGATAAATGCTTTTGACGAGATATCTCGCGCCCCGATACTTCCCGATAAACGCTTTTGACGAGATATCTCGCGCCCCGATACTTCCCGATAAACGCTCTTGACGAGATATCTCGCCACCTAGCACCAGTGGTTTGACATTGTAGACGAAATATTTTCTGTTCTGTTCGGTCATTTTGTACCCAAGACAACGGAGTACGCAAAGAAACCAGGTATTTTTGTCAGAAGTGTGACGTACCTCTATGTGTAACACCATGTTTTGAAGTTTATCATGTAGAAAGTAAATAAAATTATTTCAATAAATTAATAAAGATTTCATTCATTTCTCCCTTTTACAAATCAGGATATAGTTACTTATAAAATATATTTGTCTATAGTGTCTAGGTGGGGTGGCGAGATATCTCGTCAAGAGCGTTTATCGGGAAGTATCGGGGCGCGAGATATCTCGTCAAAAGCATTTATCGGGAAGTATCGGGGAACGAGATATCTCGCAAAAGGCGTTTATCGGGAAGTATCAGGGCGCGAGATATCTCGTCCAGGGTAACCAAAGGGTTAAAAATGGTCTCGAAAAATTGCCAATAGCACAAACTTCTGCAGTCTATTAATTACAAACAAATATTTGATAGACCTTGTTCAAATCATCATGACGAGTCTGACTGGTTAAAATACGGCAAAAATTGGTAATTATTTACAAAAGGTGTACGTACTCCAATTTTGATGAAATTTTAATATGTTATAGATATTGACATTTTGAACAACTTTTTCCTTTTCCAATATAGTGGGGTCGCTTTTAGTTTTTGAGATATTTGCAAAAAAAGAGTTTTCAATTCTAGACATTTCCTGGATTTTCGAGCTAAATCTGTTTATTACCACGTTTTTATTAGCTCGCTTTCTTGTTTGTGTGTTTGTTTGTCTGTTTGTTTGTTCGGTGGCAAATTTTACAATTGATTTTAAACTAACTTCCTGATGAGCTAGAGACTTGAAATCGGGCATATGGCTCAGAACTGGATGACACTGCATTGTTCAAAAAAAAAAAATTTAAAAAGTCTGTCCGTTTCGGAGCAATAACGATTAAATATTTTTCCTCTTTACCTCCCCGCGAAACCTACGTCATCGCGTTCAGCGATCCCCACTCCGCGCGACAACGTTCTCTACTTTACTATGCGTGCGCACTCTGACTCGTCCCCACTCCACGGACCCACTTCGCCCCGACGGAGCTCAGTATATGATAGTACGTCGCCGCGAGACGTTTCGTAGTACATCATCGCTTCTTTTACTAAGTCAAAGAATCGTTACACCGTTACTGCTTGCATTTAGTACATGTCACTGTTATAATTTCATAACGTGGTAAAAATGTTAAAAATCGATTGAAAACTTTCACATACATAAGACTAGAAAGCAGAAAATAATTATGTAAATAAAAAGAAATTTTTAGAAAATACCACGTTTTTAAAAACGAACTAAAAAGTACAAATTAATTTTTCCTAGTTGCATACAGATTCCCAACACTGTACTGATAGTCCTAAAAATTTGTAATTGTGAATTGTTGAATAGCTGTGAAAATACTTGTAAGATTTAAAACGAAAAACGTGGGGCGCAAGATAATAGTAAGGAGTGTAGAGAGTAGCTGCCGTTGAGAAAACTCACACAACAGTCCATATCATTTGTGGAGAAACAAATTTTTTAGTGATTTAGGTGAACTATTTATGCATCAATTATCTATTGCATGCGCCCCACGTTTTTCGTTTTAAATCTTACAAGTATTTTCACAGCTATTCAACAATTCACAATTACAAATTTTTAGGACTATCAGTACAGTGTTGGGAATCTGTATGGAACAAGGAAACATTAAATTGTACTTTTTAGTTCGTTTTTAAAAACGTGGTATTTTTTAAAAATTTATTTTTATTTATTTTTTGTTTGTAAACACGTTGTGGAGATGAGAAGCGACAATACCACACACACCCAACCAGTGCTTAACACGCACCCAGTGTTTCTAAAAACAAGGTTCTCACATTATACAATATAAAATCAACTGAGACCAATACAGCATACATCCTAATCCAGTCGTAACCCAGTTCTAACCCAGTCCTAACCCAGTGTTTCACATGCATCCAGTGTTTCTAAAAAAAAGGTTTCCTTTATGGAATTAACATTTGCGCCAATTTTCACTATCTAATTCGTAATCAGCACGTCAAAATACGTAAGAATCTAGAGTATAATTTAGAAACACTGGATGCATGTTAAACACTGGGTGGGTGTGTGTGGTGTCAGGCCGGCTCTTTCCTTCCCCTGGTTTCTCTCTCATCTCTACAACGTCAAAATGTAAACAAACACCGCCGCCGGGACAGGCTTACGTTGCTGTGGAGCGTGCAGGAATACGAAAAATTCAATACAGTATTAGCGATAGTCTTTTGAAAATATCTCGAAAACTAAAAGCGAACCCCCTATATTGGAAAAAGAAAAAGTTGTTCAAAACGTCGAAATCTATAACATATTAAAATTTCATCAAAATCAGAGTACGCAGACCTTTTGTAAATAATTACCCAAAAATTTAATTTGCATTGAAAAGAAGTAGCTAAATACCGTTTCTCGTTGGTGCAAGGCCGGCAGATGCTATTGGCGGCGACGCTGCTCGATAAATAGCCGAGCTGTCCGATAAACAGGCGACGCCCGGGATTCGCGGTCGGATCCTCGGAGCGACGACGTCATTCCGCGAAGTTCCACGCGAGTTTGATTGCGCTTTAATGAACTTGGGCCGCTCCGGGGTGAGGAAAAGTCGTCGGACTGCCTCTCTCTCCTGTTGCCCGCGGAGGTTCGCAACGGCCCAAGATTAAGCGACATCTTGCCAGGCAAGAATGTAACGCGGCGCTCGTCATGGAACGTAGCTAGCAGCGCGGAGCGGTGTCCTGACACGGCCAACGTTTGTACGTTACTCACGGAAATCTAATTCCGAGAGTGGCCCGACGTCCGGGTAATTGAGAGCGAACTCAAGCGCCGCACCGTTCGACCGTATTTCATCGAGTTTTCCTTTTCAATTACTCTAATGGCCTTACAGATTTTTGCCCTCGCAGCGCCGGGAACAATACTGCCCCACTGTTAACCCTGATCCTAGCTTAATTCGTTTCGCACCTAAGAAAGTTAGGGGTGCTCTGTTACTTGGGTAACCAGAAATTGTTGCATTTTTCCTATGCAATCCAGTAGATTTCGGCGAGAAATGCTGAAAATCCAAGTTTCCATCCTAGGAGATATTAGTGGTTCGAAAGTTATGAGTGTTTAAAGTTCAGCGACTCACAGTGCTTTCGGTAAGAATGAAAATGACCAAGTTACGCTTACCGACTAAGCGAGTGATCGTTTCCGACGAAGATTCGCCTGAGAACTGACAAACACGGCAATCAGAAAACAATTCGTAGAATAAAACATTACTCCGAGTTCTCAATTTATTTAGTCGTAAAAGTCGGACGGCGATGCAGCGTGAAAGGTAGAATCATTCGGTAACGAGAGACACAAAGGACTGCATTTATAAACTCGACAATCAAAAGAACAAAGTGCTGTAGAATGGAATATTCTTCCTGCTTTCCAATTCTGTTATTCATAAAAGCACATCTGTATTATTCCGGACAATGTAGAATGTATTTTGATGATCAAAAAGAGTTTATTTCTTTATTACTAAAAACCTACCTGTATTATTGCGAGGAGGATTAGTTCTACAGCGAATAAATATTGTTTTTTCACTTTTCGATAGACAGACGCAGTGAAATATTGGTTTGTCAAGAAAGTAAATTTCGGTATTTTAACAATTTCACAATTCCGCGCTCATAAAACCTCTTCTCAGCAAAAAACTGATCCAAGTGCGATTTCAGGTTATCGTCATTAGTTCATTGCTTGAATAAAAAAAAAATTGGGATTTATTTCACCTTAAAATACCGAAATTACTTTCTTGCCAACCCAATAGTATTTGTAGACTAGGCGAGCAAAGAGGAACAGAGGCCGGCTAGTAAAACTTGGCTTCCACTTGACGACTTATTTATTTGGAAAAGCAGGCCGTGCAGTTTAATGACTCGTCGCTCTGAATTTCCAAATTCACTGGCGAATGCGGGAGCATAGAAAGAGAGAGAGAGGGGGGGGGTAGAGGGAGTTCAAAGAGGGGGTGGGCACACTGAATATCTGGCGCAAAGCGATACGCGAACAAGATCAGTCGACGTCGGCTACGAAATTGCAGTACAGGATGAACTGGAGGGCATGCTCGACAGAATCGGTCGATCATTCTCTCCGGCACGCTCGAGACCACTGCAAATCTTTGCCGCTGGCTCTCTGTGTAGTGGCTGCTGAAACTCCTGCCGGTTTAAACAAGCGAATGAGTTTGTTAAATTCATTCGTCCGTATCGATTCGAGGCCGTCCGCCAATGAGGCAGCCCTTATTGCGGCTTGGTCTCTGCGATTATCGGATGTGAACTCTGCGTGCTCGATTCTTCCGATCTACCCTTTGCTCACCGACGCGACGCACGGCCTAACCTGGAAGCGAATCGTTTGAAAAATTCACCGTCGCTGTTTCCGACGAGTGCTGCGTAAACACTGCACACCATTTTTCCAGAGAACTTGTCCCTTCTCTCCTTCTGGATGGATTCAGATTCGAAAATCGCAGAAACTCGATAGAATCAGAATTATCATTGAATTATATTTTAATTAGTTCCTCGTTAAGTGCTCGTATAGTAACGTAATAACTGTGGCAACGATTCTCGTGAAAGAGACTCCACAAGATGCTTCCGAGGGCCTGTTATCTTTAGAAGAAGGCAGCGTCGCAGCGGAAAGGGGAAACAGAATGTGCACGACATCACGCGAGGGTTGCACGGATGCACGACATCGCGCGAGGTTTGCGCGGATGTACGTTGCATCGCCGGGTTCCATCCACCGCGTAACGACGCGTAGTCACATGCAAGGATTTCGCCTTGGGCTCGAATCACAGTAAGCTTGGTTAATTACAGGTAGGCTGCGAGCAGTGCTTCCTGGTAAGCCGATAATTGGTGCCTGTTCGACTTAGATAAGGTCACAAGCTCATCGACCAGACGGTACGAACCTACGAACTTCCACTTAATTGCTTCGCATTCCCAACAATATGATTATTTGCCTCTATTCGGCGATACCGACAACGTTCTCGACTCATCTCCTTGGTCTACCGTTCTTCATGTCGCGACGGTGTGCACCATAAACAAATTTTTATTCACTCCTCGTATATATATATATATATATATATATATATATATATATATATATATATATATATATAAATACTTCTGGTTAATTATATTCTATTATATGAGAAAGAGAGAAAAGAGAGCATAAATATACCGAAGAGCATACCAAACCAACAAAAATGCAAAAGTTAGGGAATGGGGAGGGAAGCAATAAGTAAGGAATTAAGTAGGTTAGTGATAATTAGGATAGTAAAAGAGCAGGACAGCGTAGGAATGAGTGAGACATAGAACAGAATGAGAGAAGGTATGGATCGAATGCATGAAATAAGATAGTTTTGTACAGACAGGTTAATGTAAACCAAGTCACATTTCTTAGCTGTAAGCCTGAAATAAAGCAAATTCTAATTGTAATTCTAATTCTATATTCTATTAAATATGTACAATGCATTATGATCGAAATTTTGCACAGTATAATTAACCCTTTGCACTCGAAAACATGAAGATATTAGGTAGGAGGGTTTTGTCGTATTTCAAAGAAAACATTTGAATCAATTTACAAAAATATATGTGTAATATCCGACGTAATAAATAGACTGAAAAAATGGGTTACAAAATTGTTGCACACAGTTTGCGCGTTCGCAAAAAAAACTCCGTCGATCGGTTACAAACTTGGTGCAAAATAGTGGAAGATTTATGACACGTCGCATCGTATTGACACGCCAAAAAAAATGTCTATCGAAAACTGTACTCAAAAAATAGCACAACAGTGACTACTGTGTGCTACGGTTTGTCTAAAATTTGTTGGTGTATATCCAGGAATATTTGTTAATAAATAGTTCGATGTTTCTCGCGACTCGCGATTTGCTGTCGTTCACTTTTCGAGCGTTTCTCGTCGACGGGAAAATTCAGTTTCATACCTGGTGACGCTCGATCGCGATAAACCATCGAGGGAATCGGAGCGACTGCGACTTTCCGATCGGATTTACAGCAGCCAGGAACGATATTACGACGCGTGCCACTTGCTGATACCGGGGACAATATTTTAATCGAGGTTCGACGAACGATTACTGCTAAATAACACGATCGCGGATTGGCGGGCCGCGAACGAGTCAATCGAGTGAAAAATTTCCACTGGCACGCTGGAGGACTTCCTTTGTACTATACGCCAACTTTATACGTTCTACTTTGGCGCTGGCCTAAATAGAACCTACGCCACATCCAAGAAATACATGTGCGATTCTGCGCGCGAAATTATTTTATCTTCAGGGGTAGCGTAATTCAGCAGGAATTTATCCGAGCTTCGTTCATTCCCGAAACTGACACTGGACAACACAATTGAAAGTTTGACTACTATACACTGAAAACAACGCGTCTATATTTTAATAATCAAAGATATAGTTCCTTTTTACATCGGCTACACAAAAAGAATTCCTCGTTGGCCATTGTCGTGGCGCAGAGCATGAAAAGATTATATTAAAACAATGTAAAATCGCCGTAAACATTCATTCGACAGACGTTGACGAGCACGATGTCTAACGAGAGAAAAATATGAGCTCGAGCTTCGGATACCTCGCAGTAAATCGTCGGTTTTAATATTTTCTTCGGGGAGGATCCTAAATCTTGAGGCGGTAATTAATTCAGGCCCGTGGAAAATATCGACTCGACGAACTTGCCTATTTACCTAGCAATTTCGCTCGTCCCCGGTGTCTCGATCTAAAAGCAGTTTAGGGGTGCGCGGAAGTAAATATAGGGTGGAGTTTGGGGGATTTTCGAGAATGCCTGGATGGTTCGGAACGGGTACATATTCGGTACCGTAGAGATTTACCGTCCAAGTCCGGCCGTATATTAGGCAAAGTTACTCGAAGTCGTAAACGTCGAAATATATCAATAGTCGCGCGGGACAGGACGCGACGCGTATCTGTGTGGCGTCCTGTGTACGTGTTAAATAGCAAGCCCTCCGGTATAGTTATCGTCGGCACGGAGGAGGGGATGAGTTGTTTAAGTCAGCCAGAACTGACCCGATTCCGGACGTTCCGCAGATCGGCCGGTATTAATACGGCCGACAGCCGTGAATTAACGGACCTTTTATTCGACCGGGGGCCCGGCTTTTTATTCTAATTTTCGACGGGAATCGCCCGCGGATTTATTCTGATCTGCCGATGTTTATGCAATCTTCAATTTTTGTAGACGAATTTTAAGAAATTGGAATAAAATAGAATCTTATTTGCCGTGGTAGTAGTCATTTTAGATCTGAAATCAATTAAAATCGTACTAAATTCTGTCATATTTCATATGCTAGCATTTTTTGAAAATTTTCAGAAGCCATAATTGCATAAAGATCCGCAGTCTACTCATCAGCCATGCTCGGCTGTCTCTTTATTCTCTCAACAGGGAATAAATCAATACCGCCAACTGTTCGCGTTAAAAAAATATCCCATCGGAAGAGAAGATTAAGCCTCTATCTGCCACACCCCCGTGTATCGATCTTCTCAATGAGTAGTTCCATCCGAGCCAATGACGCGACAAATTATTCTCCGCAACCACTCTCTCTCTCTCTCTCTCTCTCTCTCTCACTCTCTTTCTCTCGCTCTCTCTCTATCTCACTCGCTCTCTCTCTCCTTCTCTCTCGTTGTACTTCCCTTTTATTTATTAGAACGTTCGCCTCGCTACTGCACAATTAATCTCGGCCTCCGGCGGAAAATCTGACGGAGGCGAAACAACCGTCTGTCTGTGGCTGGCGCAATCTACTTACACGATGTAAGATCGTGGCGAGGTGCTTGATCCCCGACCGAACTTTAATTTATCGGCGTTTCTTGGGAAATCATTAGACGCTCCTCTATAATGATACTAATTGTTGGTCCCTTTTTAAACTGGCTCTTCAGCTCTTTCAATAGGGACTGAAAAGGCTCTGAAAATAATTCTTCTAAAGAAAGAATGTTGCCAATCACGAATTCTTTTCAAGAGAATCAAATGTCATATTCTCGAAATTTATCGGGAAACTCGATTCTTTCGAATCTGAAGGGAATCCATGGACCCGTCTCGCCCAATTATTCGTGCACGGTATATCCCACTTTCCATCGGCATTACTGTCCTGAGGGTTCGGATCGGAAGTCCGTGACGAAGATTACTCGGTAACGGGCGGCGAAATAATCCTTGCGAACGCTGAACTCGCGCTGGAAAGTAAACGACTTCGGGCCGCCGTTAATTACTTAGAGAAGCTTTCGTCATAAATTACTAGAGCCGCGCTTTCTTCCCGGTCGGCGAAGGGGCCGAACGTCTTTAGAATTATAACAGTCGGTGCCAGGCAACTTTGACAGAAGTACTTTGTCGCCCGTTCCCCTTTCCGACCGCGCAGATCATTTCTCTAATGAGTTCTATCATAATTGGGATCTGAGCCGCTCTTTGGTCGGCAGGCGCGATCGACAACGGGAACAAGCCTACGACCCGGGATTTCGATCGCGATCTCTTTTCCTTTAGATCACATCGTTCTGGCTCATTCGCTATCTGCTCCTTTTTCTGTTCCCCGCATTTTCTTCGTTTTGTTACGAGCTGGAAGGCGGAGTCAGGCTTAGGCTGCGATCACACTGGATCTGTCTCTTTTTTCGATCGTGCGAGAAAGAGACAAAACGTCGGATCCATTGTGATCGAAGCCATAGAATTTTTATCATACAGACCAAATTCACACGAGGTTCGAAAATATTCGTGAATTCTGACGGCGAATTTTCTGGCAATCTACATACATACATCGAAGAATTCAGCTTCGTCTTCACCCTCCCACGCACTTATCAACCCTCCTGAAACCTTTTATTGTAGCCTCGGACCGGCCACGGGTGTTCGACCCTCTGCTCTGGAAATACTCGAATAATTCCATAATCTAGAAGTTTGGATCGCTTCTGACGATGCTGCGAAACTTTCGAAACTCCTGGAGTACCCTCTTTCGCTGACTGATTCATCTGAGGGATAATTAACCCCTTCTTTTGAGACCTCTACCGAACTCACTCTTTTTAATAAAGGCTGGATTATTGATAGTTGAAAAATTGTATGAATGTATATACTAGAAATCGTGGTTTTTAACGTGTATCTACATACACGTGCATTAACGCATCCTCATTTTAACTTGTAGAATTTTTAGAAAAATGATGTTAATTTATGTATCGAGATTGCGGTTTTACAAATTATATACCCATATTTTGCTTTCGAAAATTAGTACTGTATTTAACCCTCATCCACACGAGTAATTTTTTGTACTATTCTAAATTAATTTGAAATAAGTACCCGGGTACCACGTCGTGTGGATGAGGGTTAAATATACGCGAAATAAAAATCTCTAGTACATGTCAAAGAGAACTAATAATATTTTTAACTTTACATTTTATCTTTGGGGAAAGAAATATTTCCTTCATTTCGAATTCCATAAAATTCAGCAGGAAATTATGAATTTGCATAAAGATCCGCAGTCCGATAACGACTGCGATGAATGCAGATATTTCAGTAGCTGTATAATTAAATGAATTACTTCAATTTTATGATACATTTATGCTCCCCGTACTCGGAAGCCGTCACACTAATTTACCTTGAAATTCATTAACAGCATCCATTTCATTATTTATATGAAAAATCTGTTCATACCCGTCGAACGCTATATTTGCTAATGGACATTTCGTATTGGTACCTTCGAATGTCACGTGATCTTCGCTCGCCGCGCATATAAAGATTTATATGGCACTATTTCGAAGAAAACAGCGCTGCCGCGGTTATAAATAAATACCGCAGTTAGCGATAAAAGTTATTACACGAATAAAGCACAGACGGCCGGCTACAAAACTCAATTACCGTGACCTGAAATTAAATTTCACCGGTGCTATGTTAAATTCGCGTAGAACTATTCTCTTGTTGGATTTGTCCAGGTTATACGGTGCCAGCGGAAATTATTCGCATAAAACGCCTGATTTCGAAATACCTCCGATGATTTGGTCGTAGCACAGTAGGAGAGAAAGGTATATCGCGAGTACTCCCGGTGAATCGAAATGGTTTTTGCTTCATTGAAACTTTTCGTTCCGCTACGTGAATTATTAAATTACACTCTTCGAATTCCTTGCGCAACTTCGAAAGATCTTCGGTGCGTTGGCCGTTCCGTTTAAGGAATCTCAAAGGCCCCGATAAACGGAAACAATCGGCGCTTTTGTTCCAAGTTCAAACTACCTCCGAGAGAACGTAGACGGTGCGAAGAATCGTGAAATTACAATAATTGCATGAAATTAGGTTGCAGGATCTCTTGAAGAAACGAACGTGTCCATCGAATCGTTAACTGAATATCTCGTCGACTGGAAATACCGGTTTGTTTTATTAATCGTAACGTCTCCCTTTTAACAGCCAGCAAACGATCGCGATCAATTGTTCGATCGTGATCCCAAGAGAACGATGTCTTTCTCGGTCAAGAAAAATACTTCT
Source organism: Lasioglossum morio (assembly GCA_916610235.2). Lineage (NCBI taxonomy): Eukaryota > Metazoa > Arthropoda > Insecta > Hymenoptera > Halictidae > Lasioglossum > Lasioglossum morio. Next base: position 2,338,885 of record OU744334.1, on the reverse strand, counting down.
TGAAAGCTTCGGCCAAGTGAAAGCATGTCTTTCGATTAAAGCTGCGTCTTGTCGAGCCGGCCAAACGAATCATGAAATTACTACTGCGAACCATTCTGCCGCAGACTCTTCCCGAAGTTTCAGTTAAATAGAAAGATTACATCCATCGTCCGAAACTTCGTGCGCCCGGAGGAAGCGGAAAGACGAATTATAAAATGGCAACTTCAAAAAACATTTCAACAAGTTCGCCCCGGCGTCCTGGGAGTCCTTCCCTCGTTAAGAAAAGACAGATCCGTTTTTCAATTTTCATTCGCCGGCCCGGCAATCAGAGGAATTGCCAACTATGATTAACACTTTGATTGCTCATCCAGCAACTTGAAAAGTTCCGTGAAATCAGGCCAATTTGTTTCATGAAAGAAACATTAGAGAGATAAGATTACGTACGATACTCTTTGAACTTGTATCAGGCAAGTTTTGCCTGACACTTTCAACACGAATAAGGAATAAATGAAATTTAAAAATTAATTAGCGTTCACAGGCGAACGTATTTCGTGGCAGGAACATTTTTCGAGTTACCGAAAGTTCCCAAGTCGGAAAGAACTTTCTCTTATCCGTTGTTTAATGCGAGGAGGCGACGCCAGAGAGCATAACGCGAGGTCCGTTCTTTTGCTAGAGACAAGAACAGCTCGTCTGATGCTACCCTCCGCACTGTCACTCGGCGTTAAGTCGCCGTGAGCCAAGGGTCGTGCTTGAAAAATACGAAGCCGCGCGCTGGCTTTCAATTCGTAGCTGTCGCTGCACGGCACGGGACGCGTTATAACCCGCTTGTCATTTTCCTGTCCAATAATTTCTGCCGACCCCGCCACGCCTCCTCCGCGTTTATTTATCCGCCGCGTCGGCCGATTCTTACGTGTCCTCTCGACGACACGCGCCCTAACACCCGTATCCAGTGATCCTTCTCCTGGAAAATTCCCAGTTAAACCTTTCACAGTGATCCCCGCCGCTGTGATCAGTTCTATTACCGCCGGGGCTCGATACTAACATCTTTCGTTTGTAAAAAAAATTCATAGAGGTCTCAAAGGGATGTGCGATGAAACCCAAGAATGTCTCGTCTAATTCTCACGTTCGGTCTGCACGAAATCGAATAAATCGCGCAACATCGATCATGCAGAAGCAAACGAAGAACCCAGTGTCGTTCCCGAAGAGTTAACCACGCCTGCATCGGGATACAATAAATTGCGCGTTAACAAACGGAACACAAAGAAGCCAGGATCGAATTCGCGTCCGCCAGATAGGAAAGTCTGTTTCCCGTTGCATAAGAAGCCGTCTCGGTTGCAGAAAGGAGAAAAAACATCAGAAAAGAGGAGTCACGCGCACGAGTTACCGAAAAAAGGGAAACACCGTTCGCCGGGAATAGCAATGGCGAGACAGTGTCGCGAATTCGTTTCTAGGTTCGTTTCACACCGGTTAAACGGAAACTGATTTCACCCGGTTGTCTCTCTGCCTCCATTCTTCCAGCGGATGTCCCTTTTTTTCGGCGTACTTTTCCGCGCGCGCACGTGTGCCTCCACTCTTCCATCCTCTCATCTCTTCCTCTCTCATCCCATCCGTCTTTCCGTTGAGTTACTTAGCAGGGAACCCTCTGAATGTTGAAAACGCGAGACGCCGTGACGAAATCTCATTTTCTGGAAACTCCGCCGGCCAAGAACGACGCGCGGCTCGCTCGTTGCGGAATTTATTATGCACTTTTCTACGACGTTGTCGGTGCGACCTGCTTGCTGCTCGTGATACTACAGGGTGCCCAAAAAATCAAGTCCTTCGAGTCCTCTTTCTACTTTGCGAAATACTTCTCCGAAGCCCTGTTAACCTTCAATTACTCACACTTCACTTTCTTCATAATGAAAATTTTCCCAAAATTCCGTTTTATTTTACCTTGAAATACCGAAATTACTTTCTTGCCAACCCAATACTTTTCGGTTAGGGAAACACTAAGTTTAAAGTCGTGAGATTGTAAATACCATTAATACATGCGAGTAATTAAAAGCTAAAGAGTTGTACCGCTATTTATTACTTTAGTTTAGTTTCGATGATATATATATATATATATATATATATATATATATATATATATATATATATTCATTTATATCCGAATAACATGAAGCGTCCTAGCTAATAATAATGTCAAGCGATGTTGTTTCCCTCGGCCAGCGAAGATTCATGCCGAAAATTCGTTCTGCAGCACGGTGCCGCTCACGAATCCGTTTCCGGTAGCCATTAAAGCGTTCTTCGTTCTCGTAGGAGTCCGCGCAATCGAAACTGAACCGTATAATCAAAACGTACCCCGTTCCCTTTGAACCTGGATCAGCGACAAGCGTTTCTCGCTCGATCCAGGTCCTATTGAAACTCGAGTGTACGACTCTCGGCATGGAACGCTCGATCGTCCTCTCTCTCTCCCCCTGTTTCTCCCTTGCTCCCGCAAGATACGCAACTCGCGTGACAAATATAGTTCTCGTTTGCCATCCGGGCTGGCGACATTTCACGAAAATCGGCCGGAGTCGAGAGAGAGAGAAAGCGAGAGAGTGAGCGAGAGAGAGAGAGAGAGAGAGAGAGACGTGAGCGTTCTACTGTGAAACATCTAATATCCCCGTTGATATTAGCTTCCTGACGAACTCCCGGGAGTTTGTCCTACTTTTATTCGACAGCATACGAAGATCTTTTCACAAGGGCGAGGAGGACAATGCCTCCTGGTTGGCTTTCTTCTACAGACGTCCACCCCCTCTCATCCCCGGATGTATACTGCCGGTTTAATTGCGATCCCGCCACCGGTCGTACAACCGGCCGAGACAATACGCTGATAAGGAGAGATAAAGGCGATAGAACCCGGACCTGGGCAAGACGAGTTCGAGCCGGGACGGTTCCCGCGAATCCGCCCGCTTGTCAATATCTGCGGACTGATTCTATAGAACACAAGTCGGCCGGAAGACCGCACCGGAAACGATAGTGCTCGAGAACCAAAGACCTTCTTGATAACGTACTCACGCGACACCAACTTTCTGCTGACATGTCTCCTGTTTGGATACGTACCTGAAACAAAGAGGATCATGGGTTAGGAGACTGAATTTTTGAATATATATACACAATGAAATAAACGTTGTTCAGGTGTGAATAAATAATGTTTGCGGATAACACGCTATAATGGAACTACATACGAAAGTTTTAAATACTTAGTGTGACTATCATTTCACTTGTAATTATTCGCATATAGTATACTTACAATCTGAAAACTTCAATAGTACTTTGAGCATAAACAAAGGTGTGTCGACTACACTAGCAAATATCTACGTATTGACTTGCTATTCGTGTGAAATTCTAGAGACAGTTTCGTAGATCGTGCATTACGTTGTGTCTCAGCACCAATTACACATTCTTGTGGATTCGTTTCGTTTGGAGAACGAAGTTGAAACACGACGTATGTACACAAAGATTGCCAAATAGCTTCGACAACGTCCAATAGCATCGTCGGAACAAGATACATTCTTATCCCCGAAAAATCAATTTGTCTAAATCGCTTTGAGCTCGGTTCGCAGGCCGATCTACTGGGAGCATATTCCAGGACTCTTGAAATCCAATCACAGCCGGGCAATTCCCAAAACGGTTGAGCCGCCGTCGAACACAGGCTTCATCAGATTTTCCCCTATGGTTTCCCACAGAGGGGATCCATGAGGGAATTCTTCGAGACACGCATAAAAGAGAACGTGGTTGGGAATAGGTGGGTTTGCCACCTGTTATGTGGGAAGCACGCGCGATCCGGCGACTTATGGCGCCGTGAAATCCTATAAAAGCACGGATATCGTGTGCTTCTTTCCAAGGCTCTTGTACTACCAGCGCGAGACGTCAGTTTCTATGATGGGATCGAAACGCTTTTCAAAAGAGAAATAGAAACAGCGACGAAGGGACACAGGGCAAGAGAGATCCTGTCGATGCTGGATGATATTCAATATACTTGGATTAACCGGGATCTGAATATAAATTCTATGCGCGAACTTCCTCCAGTTCGACAATTATACATCGGATTCCGATAAGCGGATTTGTTAATAGAGAGATTAGTCGGATAGCACGGCCATCGGGAATCTATTAACGCTAGCAGGAATTCGATCGGTCCGACTTTTTACGGTCTCGGTCACTTATTTTTAAAATTCAATGCCCTTCTATCCCCCTGTTCTAGTATTGTATGGTGCGTTCAATGTCAATTTCATATTCATAAAATGACAAGAATCATATTAGAACGGAACCCGACTAGAATTTCAGTTAGGCATGCCTAAAGACGAATGTAGGCCTAATGTGGAAAGAATGGTGTAGGCCTAACTTAGGCATTCCTAACAGTTACCATACATGGGCCCAATGCGGAAAGAATGGAGTACGCCTAAGTTAGGCATTCCTAACAGGTGCCACACGTGCTCCAAATGGGGATGGTCGAGCGCACGCCTAAGTTAGGCATTCCTAACAGTTGCCATACATGGGCCCAATGCGGAAAGAATGGTGTACGCCTAAGTTAGGCATTCCTAACAGGTGCCATACGTGATCCAAATGGGGATGGTCGAGCGCACGCCTAAGTTAGGCATTCCTAACAGTTCCCATACATGGGCCTAATGCGAAAAGAATAGCGTAAGCCTAAGTTACGTATTCCTAACAGGTGCCATACGTGGTCTAAAAGGGGATGGCCGAGCGCATGCCAAAGTTAGGCATTCCCAACAGTTGTCATACATGGACCAAATGGGGATGGCCGAGCGCATGCCTAAGTTAGGCATTCCCAACAGTTGGCATACATGGACCAAATGGGGATGGCCGAGCGCATGTCTACGTTGGGCAATCCTGACAGGTGCTGCTCCTAACTTGCAGTATTTGGAGATGACGTATCCAAATGTACTTTAGCAAAGCAGTAGCGCGCACTTCTCAAGATTTTCCGAGAAAATTGCATTTGAAAATCTGTTTTCCTGTCATAATGAGATGGTGTTTACCTATAAACAACAACCGGAGTGGCCGAGGGCGCAGCAAGAAATACTGGTAATCGGTAGGTCGTTGCTTCTAGTTGTGCTGTCGATGTTTTTGTTTTTCATTTTTTAAATTTTGAATTTTTTCAATTCAATCCTAAAATTTATGAGATCTGCCAAGGAATAGTTATTTTTTAAATAGAAAATGTGTGTTTTTTATTTGTGAATATTGAAAAAAAGTCTTTGGGAAAACCTAATGTGACCCTAACACGGGTTGCCCAATGCGGGCCTCATACGGCTTTCCCAATTAGGCAGTCGTTGATATTCCGCGTTACATTCCGCATTAGGGCTTAATGGGGCTGTCCCATCAGGGCCTAACGCGAAATTAGGCTAGCTAAATGCGGACCTAACGGTCTGCCTAACTGAAATTCTAGTCGGGAATGATCCTAACTAGGAAGAAACCTTTCGTTTCCTAGTGAAAATAGTTAAGTTTGCAAAGGGTTAACGTATCGCTATTCCAGGCACAATAAGTGAAACAATGAAGTCTCCCAAGTTAACCGTCGAGTGACACTTTGACCATCGAGAACCGCAGAGCATCGGACATGGAGGCTCGGGGCGGTGAACGTGTCGGGAACTCCCAGGAGACTTCGAGACAGGCTGCACAACGGTTTTATACAGCCAACAAACTGAGAACGGCGGTGCAGTCGAGTGCACGTCCACCTCTAAACCAGCAACCCAACGTTACATTCCCAGTAGACCGACAGCCGCTCCCAAGCGATTCAACTTCGCCTAAACCGTTACAGTATCGACGTGTCGCGCGCAGTTCCATGCTTCCAGTGTTCTTTAAGACACCCCATTAAGGCTAATCCAGAACGTCCGAGCAAGCGCAGGGACTTCGCCGTGTCCTCGTTCATCGTCGTCCGAACGGAATCCTGTTTGGCGATCTCAGACTCCGCTGATCCCGATTACGGCGGATCAGTGGATCAACAGCTATCGCTTGATCACCGGCGAGCCTTGATCTCGAACAACAACCATTCAGACGCAACGTACTTCTCGGAGAGTCTCTGCTAAGCTATTTAGTGTTCAGGAAATCGACGGGAAGAGGCTCGAGGCTGAATATTTTTCTCGGAGAAGAACTCCCTTATCTTCAACAAAATGGTATATACATCATATTATACATATAGATGTAACAATATCATATACATGTAACATAAATTACAGCTTACAATTAATAAATGAAATTATTCTAAATGGTGGACGTTAAATCCTAATCTTACAACTTTTTAGTCCGTTTTTGAAAACGTGGTATTTTTAAAAATTCATTTTTATTTAAATAATTCTTTTTTTCTCATAAATACACACAATCCGCAGTGTAATGATTACGCTTCTTCTTGGACCTCATCTCTAACGAGCCTTCTGCTTCCGAATACCGTGTAACCGTGTCGAAACTATTTTAATTTTGAAAGACGGGTTGCGTCCCGCAGATTTTCTCGCGAGAACTTGTACGCTGAAAAGAATCGCATTTAACATGTTTCTTAGCGGCCATCATTCAACGAATGGGTGCCGGCGAACGAGAGGACAGTGTCGGGCCGCTTTAATTCGTGGCATCCACCGCACCGGGCGGCCTGGCAAGGTGAATACGTGTCTCGTTACGGCCGCGTGATACAACATTTGTGTCAGCGTTTCATTAACCGACATAACGGGGCAGCGGGGTTAAACTTGCCGGCATGGAGACGGCCATTTGAGTAACGGCGCACAAAAGCGTTCGCGCGCCTGCCTGCCTGCCTCACCTTTATGCGTCTGTAAATTGCGGCCGTTAATGCAATCTCAGCCGGTCAGAGCAAGGTTGCCGGCGACACCGGTGACCTCAGACCGCGACGCGTGCATAAAATAATGTTGCTAATTCGGGGAACACGCCGCCCTCAGCTTGGAGTTTGCGTCCCGTTGACGCGACTATAAATTCCTATCCGGCTGCGCACCGCTGACGGAAACGCGACGGATTGTTTTCCACGTGGCGGATTACCGTTCCCGCCGCGGCCGGTCACGTCCCCAGCTGATTAACTGATATTTGTCGCCGGTCAACATCTCGTTAGCCGATCCCGCCTATAAGTCTCCGCGGTGCTCGTTGCACACGAAATTTTCCCTAGGAAACGATACGACATTTCTACTGTTCTGTCTTGTCACCGCTCGATTGCGATTAACGAGCCTCTGGGAAACAATAACTTTAATAAAAAGAGTGAATATCGGTATGTACAAAAATAGATAGCTATGGTAAAATTGACTTGCTTTACTGAGACTCTAAGAGCCAACAACCGTAGTCCCGTTGAAAGCACCGGTTCTCATTAGATCACCGAAGTTAAACAACGTGGAACGTGAATGGCACTTGGATGGGTGACCGTCTGGTAAAAAACCGGAAAGTGACCCACCCGGGTGTTTTTCACGTGTTGTTGGCAAAAGGTGGTTCGGAACCCACCATAAACAGTAGGTCCCGCTGAAAAGGCGATCGTGAGAGTGGAAAGAGGGGGAAGAGAATTGGTAAATGAATTTAAAACCCTGAGGGGACCAAATATCATGTTACAATACAAAATACTGAGACTCTAATTGCGACCGACCTTCCTTCGAAGATTCACAAAAAAAGAATTAATAATTACCCACAACGTCGTGGGGATGAAAAAGAACAAATATTTTAGTTCCTCGCACTCTTTGGAACCCATCAATTACTCTCAGAGATACACTACCCGAGCTACAAGCCAATAAACTCGTCGAAGAGATAAGGGATTTACAATCGAACACAGCGTAGACCAAATTGACACTCGAGTCTAGGAACACGGCGACGGTGTCTCATATTAGTCATTCGGAATACGACGCTGACGGACCAGACTAGGGATAGCAAGCTCCATGAGATTCGGGTGAAACGAAGTCAGGGCATCGGACAAACCGCGCTGTCACGATAGAAAAAGTTTTGCGCCCGGGTCGTCGGTCGCACCTGCTTCTGCGAATCGAGTTACTGGAAATTAAATCGTGGCCAATGCCGGAGGACGCTGGCGCAGTAAGGCGGGTTACAGGTATTGTCAAACGACACGGGGACCGCGGCGATATCGACGATGCCACCGGTAAATCAAATCTCGAAACGTCGAAACCGATGCTGCTCGTGTTGCGCGGTTCATTTGATCCGGCTATTTTTCGATTTCGCACGGATCCGGGGCGATTGCAGCTCGAATGCAGAATTTCGGAGCTTTCGCTGTTGTATTTGTGGCCGAGTGTTCGATTAGAGGTGTTCTTAACACTTGTTAGTTTTGAATAGAGCGTGGAATATATTATACAAACACAACTACCCTCCTATTCATTTTCTCGTATCAACGGGATTAAGTAAATCTTCGACTATGCAAGCACGATGTACCGACTCACTTCGCACTTATCTCTCCCCGGCAATTTTAACTTCTCTCATTTATCTTTCTCCTTCTCCGCACTTATTTAGAAACATTCTGCTAAGGGAAAAAAAGAGAGGAACTCTCGTGAGGGAAGTATCTTTCACCGAGTACCACGTAGACCGCATACTACGCCCCGCAGAACGTTGCAACATCTGCGCTTTATCCGAGAAACGCTTACCACGAGAATCCTCTCTTACCGCAGCAACGTCTGACCCATTTGAACAGTTAACAACCGGCTTCTACTGTCTCCATGAAAATGTCGCAGTTCCGAGATCAATTCGGTCCCTCGAATCAACGTGGACCAATTCAATCGACTCGATGCAAGTTAACAATTATCGATGGACTGCGGGTCTTCGTTCAGATTTAGAATTTATTTGTCACGAATTTACGATTCCCAGATGAAGATTTCCGAAGCAATTTCTAAATTAGTAATTTTATCAGAGAATCTAATGTAGCAACGCGTAGCTTCGTAGCTTGGAGTTTCCAAACACGGCAGAAGAACGCGAACCATGTACAGAGAAGGTACGTTCCGAAAGTGTACACTCGTCAGACGCGCAAAGTTAAACTGACCCCTCCGCGAACAGCCACTTCAAGTATTGGAAATGTTGTTTCATTTTTCTTACGCTACTTTAAATATTGATTCGAAGAAGCCTTCAAACGGACAACTCTTCAAACTTGATGCATCTTAAAGAGGAGGCGAGGACGTCTAAAAGGAGGCACCCAAGTCGAGAAACTATTTCCTTGGAAAAATGAATATATTCTGGCAACCAATTTATTCTAACTTGGCCAACGAAATCGATACGACGCTTCTAGCTACGTGAAAATATTTGCGACACAACGTTGCCACCGTTTTCTCTAGAACTTTCACTACGACGACTTTTTGCTCTGGCAGAAAAGGTTTTATCCAAAAACCGTGTCGCATCTTTAACATCCTCACACATTTTCCAACCAGAAAACAATAGCTTCGTTTTCGCAGCGAGTTGGACCAACCTACTTCGCCACCGGAATCGCCTGGTTCGCAGTCTCCAGCCAACAAAACAGCTCCATCATCCCCGAAATCGTCATCCGTATCGTCCGAGTAGTTGAAAACGTTTGAACGAGCGCGCAATCTCGCCAGAAGGAAACTGACGGACGCAAAGAAACTCTATCCGGACGCAGACCGGAAGACTTTTTCGCAAATCCTCTCGAGCAACTCCAGCTCCCTGTTGAACTTAACGCGTCCCCGAGCTGGGGTCGTGTCGACGCAGCCGGCGCGCATTTCACGGCTATGGTTACCAGGGGATTCGACCTGGGCCCGCACCATAGCTCTCCCGGATCCTCGAGCAATCCCCATGAAATAGGTTGAACCGAAGCAATCACCGGTAGCCGTGGAAGTTAACCGATTCCGCGGAACTTGTCCACCGGAAGCTGCGTTTGCCGCCAACAGCTTCACTGAAAGTCGCTGGCTTTGATCCTGAGCCAGTGGATGGAAGAGATGTTTATAGTAGACTTTCTGCTGCGTCGTGCCACTTCTCAACTGCAAATCGTTATGTGATTTACACGCCCGTTCATAAGTCACCGGACACTCTATTAAAGGACCAAGGGACAATTGTTTTCCAATTTGGCTTCTACAGCTGTTCACAATCGTTTCACTATTTCTCAATCTCCTCTTTCCAACATTTCCATGCAAATATTCCAATCGAATCAAGCTGGAGCTTCTATTTGTTATTTCACGTCCGGTGGTTCAGCCATTATTAATAATTGATAAATTCAATCATGTATAGAGGAAGAGGTTGGGTTTTGAGACGGGTTGGGTTGTGAGACAGTCGTTTTTATCCATCGCGCAATCACGATAATTCCAATCTGTCTGCTGTCAAATTTTTGTTTTGACGTCTGCTAGTTTTTGTGCTAGCACCGAGATGTATAGACGTGTTGATTATATTAGATACGGACATCGTGTGTAAACACATCGCGTAAAACTTTTATTCATTTTGTTAAAAACATTAATTTGTTGAGTGAATCAATTGAAAATGGTGAGTGTGATGCATTTTCATTTAGTGTTTTCCTTACATTTTACGATGCAATATTGAGTTTTGCGTATATACGAGAAAAACATTGTTTTTTTCTGTCACATTCGGAATGGCATCATGGTTGTGTTATGAGACACCACAGTGGTTGGGTTGTGAGACACTAGTTTTTTTTACTAGAAACGAACTAAAAACTGTCAAATATCGTTCTTTGTGTTAGAATTAAGTGTTTATTCGTCATTTAACGTTTGTTTTGGTTTATTTTTTGAATTTATAGTCATTGTAGGGACCAGTCGAGGAAACTTGAAGTCCTCGAAATTATCTAAGCGTAAAAAAACAGCTGAACACGATTTATGGTGTGCGTGACAATGACGTTTAGTTTAACAGTCTGCCAGAATTTGTTTAAGGTTTTTGCCGAATACATTGACCGCTGCCAACTCTATCAAATGCAACACACGCCAGCGCCCTGTTCATTTGAAGTGTGCCGATATGGACAGACGTTCGTTTTTCACATGCAAACATTGTGACAGCGACTTGGATGACAAAAAGGAAGATCATTATTGAATCCTTCCATTCATTATATTTTTTTTTACTTTTCCTCGCCATTCTTTGCTTTTTTTAAATTTTTTTCCATTCTTTTTAACTCCTTTGGTCACTTAATGTCATTGAAATAAATAAAAATTCATTTTTGCATAAAGTTACATGGGTTTTACTTTATATTTTACGACTTTTAGTTGATTTTTCCAAGTGTCTCACAACCCAACCACTTTTTTCAGGAAGCCAAAAAACATGTCCTCGGAAAATTGGCCATAAAATTTTATTTGTTGATCAAATCACGAAACATTTTACATACAAAAGTTGCGTGTTTCCTTCACCTTTCCAACGGTATATATAACACTTTGATATCTTTATCAAGCAAAAAGTTACAGACCAAAAAAACAAAACCCATCTTATAACCCAACCTCTTCCCCTACTATATTTCTTTCTGAATTTATTTTTGTATTTACTCTGATAATGATGCACGGGCTAATGATTATATCAAATATCATAATTAGTATTTAATATCGAATTATTGTATATTATACCACATTGCGAGCGATGGAATAAAGGAAAATCTATTTTATTAAATATATTATGCGAGCGAATAATTAAATCAAACATCCGTTAAAATTTATTCATCACCGAAGAATGTAAAAGATAGTAACAATAGACTGGTGACTAGCTACCCAAAAAGATGCGTAGAGCCACTTAATCCACCAAGGTAAAAAACGAATTGGAAACCATCATCCGACCAAAATGCAAACGTAATGAAAAGATTAAGAAGGAAAAACGTAGTAAAATGATTACGGAGAATTGAAGAGGATATACCAACCGTAGGAAGATAAAGCCTAGAACAAAGGTTTGACGAATCTATAAAAGGATGACTCACCATCAGGACAGGCAGTCGTGAATGAACTACAGCAAAAGGTGATACTTATCGTTCGTACCAAGTTCAGTTATCATTTGGAAAATTTAAATTGTTGGTTTGATTTTCTCTGTCTGAATTTTAACAATAACAACAACAACAGCAGCAACTTCAAAATCGCCAGAGCAAACACCTCGAACCACAAAGCATATCCGAAAGCGAAAATCATCTATCGGTAGTTACTAAAAATTTATAATAAGACACTAATAATATGTTGTATCCGAAATTTGATGCCTAGAATATATTTTGTTCAAAATTTTATCTAAAATCTACATTTCAATACATTTTAAATACCTGACTTCGATCTCTACGTACCAAAATCCACAAACAAAGTCATTTAGTTCTAAGAAATCCTCAATTACCCGAACCGAAGCCGGTTATATCTCTCTTTTATTAAAATCTTTTAATTTATTATTTCCATATCAAAACGTCCTCCTTAGTATAAAATAATTTTTCCTAGTCCCATACAGATACCTAACCTCGTACAGATAGTCCTGAAAATTTGTGATTGTGAATTTTGAATGGCTATGAAAGTACTTGTAAGATTTAAAACGAAAACCGTGGGACGCATGCAATAGATAATTAATGTGTCTTGGTACATCGTAGTAAAATGTGCGTGTACGATGTAATATTTAACGACATCAATGTATTAGTTTCAACTTAATCGGATAATTGGAAGAGGAATATACCGCAGAGAAAAGATGCACATGCTACGCTTCTCTGTATGAGAAGAGAAGGTTACCCGAGAATAGCAATTTTTCTCTTTCCAGCAAAAGCAGGCGGTTCGCCCGAGAATACTAATTCCAGCAAAAGGATGTGGTTCCTCGAGAATAGTAATTTTCGTCGGTACACCGCGTGGAAATGACCACCAAAGCTCGATCGAAGCCGCACGGTCACCATGGTTTAATACCCGACGAATGCGCAGTTCCAGCTCGCTCGCCCGTAATACATTAGGCAAGTTTGCGAAAGGCGCAGCCAGGAAGTTGCCACCGGCACTGCGATTTCGCTAGGTTTTCCGGTTGTAATCGCTCTCCAATCGGACTTTAATTATCAATTATTCTCGTGGCCACCGAATCGTACGAGCGGATCGATGCTCATTCGTTGTCCCAGCAATTTTTGCGTAACGCGACCGTACAATCCATCCCGCTGGAATTTAATCGACAATGAACCCATCCGAAACGCGTGTATCATCGCGCGAGCTCCACCAATGTCGCATCCGATCGCACAATCCCCCATCACCGACGAATTTGTACTGTAATTGAGATTTTGCAACCAATCCACGGTAAAATCGGCGATAACGAGGGACTACGGCCTGAATAAACCTCAGCTCGGTGTCGGTTTTCGCGTGCACTGCATTTAAATGCATTGTGCGCGCGCGTCACACGATCCGCGCGTTGCGTTGGTCACCGATCATTCAAAAGATCGTGATCGGACCGGCATTTTCCTTAAGATATTACTAGTCTGCGGATCTCTATGCATTCATAGGAAAATTAAGCAGACGAAATTCAAAATTGTAGGAAAATTTTCCTACAATTTCTCCTCTATTAAAATTATTAAGAGAACTTTCTATTTGGTTTCTATTTCTTGCCAACAACCCAGATAATTTTTATTTTGCATAAAGATCCGTAGTCACGATATTACATTCTCTGTGTTACCAGCTGCCACGACGCTGATCTTTTCACAATTTTTCACGATGTCGAGTATATCTTGTTTCTTCGCGATTTCGCGAAAAAGTGTTATTCTGCAGGGGTGTCTCTCGACAGAGAGCGAACACATCGCGAAACTCCATTCGCAATAATGGAACAATGGTAATTCGATTCCTGGTGGGAAAAAGGCCGGAGTCATCGCGTTCTTTCGTCACAAAGGCAGCGTCCACAAAAGACTATTCGATTTACTTATTTGCTCCAACGCGCGCTGAAATGCCTTTGTGATCAGCCGGGGCACCGCTGTAACGACTGTTCTTTGTTTCCGAATTCAGTTAACGTTTTGCGCGTCGTACAAAACCGCGGAAAATCGATGAACTTCGGGAAATAGACAGAAGTCCCTACCCCGGTTAACATCCGCACCGCATCCGAGCGGAAACCTGTTTATACCTGTCTACCGATGTCGACGACCGTCACGAACAAACGTTTAACCGTCTCATTATTGTGTCTGATTTCCTGTTCGTTCGATTGAATTGCGGCTCGCAGCCATTAACGAATTGCGAAATTTCACGATGTTTAATTAACGCGCCGCCTGTGCCTAGCAGTACCATTTTCCGATGAAGAAACTATTCTCACGCTGTTCAAGAGAAAAAAATGTTCCATCGTCTCTCATCGTCTCGAAAAGAATATGAAATGCAGGTATTATTTGTAGGTCAACGAAGTGGCCGAAGCTTCAATTTCATCATTAAATGAACCTCTTTTCCTCTATTGTTCCCTTCCCTCCCCTCCTTTTCTTTCTTTCTGTCTTTCCTTCTCTCGTTTTCGTTCGACCCGATCTCTCTATCGCTCTCTTCGCTTCCGGTTTGCCAACCGTCACCGACAACCGACTCATTTAAAACTCGGCGCGACGGGCCTTTAATTAAAAAAGTTTACGCCTTTTATCGGCGGGCTGCCGCGTCACATTGAGACCTAATTGAAAATTACACGGCGAACGAGTTTTCGCCGCATGAATGGCCTTCGATCCCGCGGAACGAGCATCGTGTATGCGCATCGCAGAATCGTCGGCCAGAGTCTCCGCCGTTTTTAATTTATTCGCGGAAGGATTTCCCCCTCGAACGAGAAAATTCATTCGAACCGTCCAAAGGAGATCCCGGAACCCTGTAACGAAAGTTGACGAACACTTTGCATAATTGTGTTAGAAAAACACGCGATCACTGGAAAGAATTCGCGATTCCTCGTCGCTACTTTCTTTCTCGCATCTGACGAAAAAGCGGAAAATACGCCGGCATCGACATTCCTTTAATATTACTGTTCGCAATCAGGTACATTGTAAAACAAATATTGTCTACAATAAAATAAAAGATAATGAGTAGGAATGTTACCGGAGTATCTGAACAAGGAGAGTAGAGGGGACAGTCATAAACTCATGGCGCAGGTAAGATGCGGAAATTCAGAAAATTGGAACAGATACTGGTTGGAGGAAGAGGCAAGAGGATTCGACCTATGTGGGGACAAGGTTAGAAACCTAGAGCATGTGACAAGGGATTGCAGGATAATGGGGGAAATGATCAGGGTCGAGGATGTAGTGAGCGGGAAAAAAGATAGAAAGGTTGAAGAGTGGTTGGAGAAGTTGAGGAAAAAAAGAGAAAAGAGAGCATAAATTGTAGGAAATGACACATAGTATACTATATAGCAATACTAGAGCAACGACGCCATCTCTTGTATACGCATCACACTCATATGTACAAGACATCATTGTTTTCATGTTATGATAAACACACAATTCTTATAATAAAGAAACTGCGTTAAAGTGATTTTGAGGTTATCTCATTTATCAAACCAACATAAATAAACCAAAGAGAATACCAAACAAAAAAATGCAAAAATTAGGGAATGGGGAGGGAAGCAATAAGTATAGAATTAAGCGGGTTAGTGATAATTAGGATACTAAAAGAGTAGACCAGGGTAGGAATGTGTGAGATATAGAAATGAATGAGAGAAGGTATGGAACGAATGTGTGAAATAAGATAGTTTTGTATAAATAGGTTAATGTAAACCAAGTCCAATTTTCTTAGCTGTAAGGCTGAAAATAAAGCAATATCTAAAATAAAAGATTTTCGCATACTGTCCCCGAAACGTCCGAGCTCCTCTTCTACGGAGCTCCGTAGAACGGGAAGAACTTTTTCCCTGGTAACACAATGCTTCCGGTAAAGGCTTTAATTAAACTTGGAAAGAAGATCTCGCTGTTCCGTCCTATTCCGAAGCAATTTGCCCTCGACGGAGGTTTATTCTCAGTTGCGAAAGTGTCGTGCACACTGATTCTTCTGTAAATAAATTATAAACTCTTTGTAGACACACTTACCGATGCATTTCGGAGTCTTTGAATTCTCTCGAATGCTCGGCGAGATTCGCCAACTTCCCGGAACGGGACTTCCTAATAGACAAAGGGAGAAAGAGTAGAGAAAGAAGCGAGAGAGGGAGAGAGAAAGAAAGTGGGGAAGAGGTCGGTCGATTCGGAAAAAAGAAATATACTGTCGGGATCGACGTTGAATATGTATAAAAACATGTTCCTCGGAGCGCGTGCGCTCGAAATATGGACTTTCATGGAATTTTATTTATGTACGCGCGTTGTCGGGTTTTATTACATTTCCATTTTTCTCCGGGATCGAGCGAACACAGACGAGCCCAACTTCCGACCCCCTCCCGGGGGAATTCGATTAAGCGAGCTGAATTCACGATTGATAGAGTTTTTTTTACTTCCGATTCAATGTTCTCTATTAATACTCGGCACACATTGTTCGATCGCCAAGACCGTGTTTATAAAAATAGAGCTCCTCGCGTGGAATTTCATTCAGGCCACAGTAGTACAGTTGCAGACCTGTTCCCAGACCGAACCGAGCAGGATCTATTAGGATCGTGCATATAAAATGCCGGATATTCTTCTGAACCAACAATAGCATCATTTCGTTTACTAGCAGAATTTTCTTTATTTATACAGTGACTCCTACTAATACTCGGATGCTCTTAAAAGACGATAACTTTTTCAATATTAGTGGAAGCTACTGTATATTTACTTCATTATATTTTCTATATTTATCTTTACTATTTAAAGAAACAATTCGAGTCACCAGACAGGCGATATTTCGAAAATTGCTGCACCGATGTCTCGAGATCTATTCGACCGATTGATTCCAAACTTGACGTGCACCTTCAACGCACCTGTCGCTACAGCTGCCACCTCCATCTAGTTCAAACAAAACACTTTTTCGTTCGAATTTTACAGTTCGCGAAAGTTTGAAAAACGGCTGGCGAAATTGATATTTAATCTTCCATGTGTCGCTGTTCTTTCAATGTTCTGTTTGTTTTTAAAATTCTGACGCAGGCTAGAGAAATTGCTCTTTCTTTATAAAATTGTTAGATATGTTCGAAACAGAGATAAAAATTAGGACAGAGGTTCGATAAAAAGCCTGATGCAGCAAACATTTTTGTTATTTAATTTTTTTCATATCCATCGGAACATGTTTGTATAAACATTTACCAACTAGTAACAGATATTCCATTTGATTAAAAAACCTGATTAAAAAACCGAAGCAATTTGAGCCGACACCAATTTCCGTAAATCAATTCGTTCAAAATCCGAATCAACGGCGGCGGCCTGCTAATGAATTACGCGAAATCCTTCTCAGCTGAAACGAGAATGTGCTCTGTTATAATTCATGCACCAACACGTGCTCCGATTTCAAGCTATTTCCGCTTTCCCTTGGGAGATTACACAGATTTTCCGTAAAGCTTTCCGAATATTGCGTGAAACGAAGTAGCTGAAAATCGTTGGAAATATGGTAGGAACGAACGAATTAAACGATCAAAGCATTAAATCCGTCCATTAATGTTGCTAAATTTGTTCATTCGTGTATTGCCGGAGCTTTTACGAATTAATACGTAGTTATATATTAAAATGAAAATCGCAATACAGAGAGTTTACCGTATATGTAGACGGTATTCCAATCAAATTCATCAAATTTGTTACGCTGGAACACAATGCTTCGTGATTGTTGAATTGACAAGGGCCAATGATACCCAGCAAAATTGTACGAAAATTAAATTCTTCATGGTAAGACTGAAATGAAGAGAAGAAAAAACAAAACGTGAGACAGCTGCTGATGGATCTCTGGATCGTTAAGGATAAGGAGGACAATTCGGCGAGTTCTGTCTGGGATTTGGAGGGTTGCGATCCTCGAGAGGTTCGAGAGACACGGTCGTTTCAGGGATTGCGAACTTTCGGAGGCTTCTAATAGTTTTAAGAAGTCAGACGGTGGTCCTGTTCGATTCAGGAGACTTACGGGGTCTCAAAGGTTGCAGGAGCCTCGGGAGATTGTGCACGTTAATAGACACCGGAATCTAAAAGTTCCGCTGACTATGCCGGTCCTAGAGGGTTCCGAGAGATTAGGAGAGGAGCCCCCGAGTCTCTCGAAAGGTATCTCCGGGTCGTACAACTTTCTCAGATCGCAATGTACGTTCTGCCGCCTGTCGCCGAACCTCTGTCATTCGTTTACAGCCGCTGAAACAAACCCGAGGACGGACGCGAAATTTTACCACATTTTGTTGAAGATAAGTGAGTCCCCGGTGATTTGATGGACGGGAGTGCAACTCCGTTTTATCATTCTATCTTCGACGCACCACGTCGTCCAACAAAGAAACGGCTTTAATTAATTCGACTCGTCCGTCGGACGACTGAGAACTGCCATCGTTTTTCTCGACAAAATTGTTTACACTACGTACCGCGTGAGAAAATAAACTTCAGCTTTACGCGCGCGCGCGGAACCGCGTAATTCCGAGCGACTCGCCCGGGCAATGTTAATGGAATACATTGAAATCCCCGCTTCCGCGTCAATTTGCACGGAAAAAAGTATCCTGCTCAACGGAGATTAAATATTCACGGTGAACACTGGACGCGAGATTTGCGCTTTGCAAACATTCATGTCAAACGCCGCGCGGAATGAAAGCTTCAACCCTCCAACCCGGTGACATTTACATCGGCCACACCGTTTCACCTCCGCCTGTCCACCTATGCTATTCCCGTTTAATTCTTATCCGTCCTCGTGCGCCGGGAACCACTACAGAAACTATTTCTATACACTTTGTCTTATTGAATGTTCATCCATTTGGGAAAGTTGACTCAACTGACGCTCTGCCGCGACACAATGGCCGGAGCTGCAGCCCTGCGACTCGAGTGTCGGACACCTTTATTATTACTATTTACCTACCGTCGTCGGAATCGTTTCTTCGATATATTTCTCTTTTTCTTCGCTGGGCGTGTCCGAGAAGAAGACTTTTGCTAGACACGCCCTTTCCATCGAACACATTCTTCATATCGATGTAATGAAAACATTAAAAAGGAACAAAAACATTGCAAAAATGTTTTGATACGGACATAAATACTTGGATACGGTCTGATAACTAGTTTGTGTATGGGTATAAAATATCATAAATCTAGGTGCAAGGTAGAGTACCAGCCAAGTTCTCGCACTACCTCCTTTTACACGAAACAACTTATAGTACCGTCATTTGGTTCGAAAAAAGAGGTTACCTGGAAAATTTTCCAGGAGTTTTGAAAATGGGTAATTTTATAGATTTCGATGTGCTTTTACCGAATTTAAACTTTGCCACCTCGTATCTTTGCCGCTCTTGCAGCCATATTAGAAAAATGGCGCCTAATAGCAGTTTTTTGACAATATTTCCTTTCCCACTCATTTTACGATAAAAACATTAACATACAAAATTAAACTAGAGAAAATTTCCTACAATTTATGTAGTAATAATTTTTTTGTAAAATCAATAGATTTGACGTACGAGCTCCGCAAAGTGTACTTCAACATGCGTTTTGGCAAAAAAACTCATTTCCACACCACCTCGAGGTAGAATAAGCAGAAATTAGCTCATTCGTGTTTTTGTTTCATCCCCATTGATCTGCATTTTGTGCATTCCCATACCACTGTTGAACCTGGTGATAGGTTCGGAACGAATGTTGTCGTGCTGCTGCTTCTGTTGGTGGTAGCGATGCAATATTAAATTTACTTTTATATGCTGATTTTGTGAAGCATGCATATCTATTGTCGTTTAAAGACATACTTTTCTTACTTTTCACATCACTGTAACCGTATAATTCAAGAAGGATGCGTTCTCCAGCTTTAGCAATGATCTCTGGATCAGTGTTTGGATTTTCAAATACCTGGATAACCTCGTTTAAATATGGATTTTTTCGGAGTACATTAATAAATTTCATTTTTCCCTGATTAAAGAGTGCACGTGTTGTGTCACAGCCACTAAAGGCATACAAGAATAAAATATTTATAACAGTAAAATATTTTTCGTAAATATACGAAAAACACGTGTTGGTGTAGATGAATAATAGTTTGCGGCGCTCGTACGCCAAAACTATTGATTTTACAAAACAATTGTGAATACATAAATTGTAGGAAATTTTCTCTAGTTTAATTTTATATATAAATGCTTTTATCGTAAAATGAGTCGGAAAGGAGATATTGTCAAAAAACTGCTATTAGGCGTTATTTTTCCTATATGGTGGCGCGAGCGGCAAATATACGAGGTGCAAAAGTTGAAATTCGGAAAGAGCACATCGAAATCTATACAGTTACACATTTTTAAAACTCCCAAAAAACTTTCCAGGTAAAACTACCAAATGACTGTATTATTAACCGTTTTTTGGTAGCTTATAACTCGTCACTGGAGACAGATGGAGAGATGTAATTTCGTACACTTGTTAAATATTATCATGTCTCAATATTGACAAAACATTAATCTTCCAACATTAGTAGGTTCCGAGATATAGGACCTCAAAAATCACTAAATTTCTCACTGACTGACAGATAATCATAACCTTTTGGGTACTTCCCATTGACCTACAAGCTTAAAATTTGGTATAGCTCCACTATAACAAACACTCAAAGGAATAATTATCAAAGTTTGAAATTTACACCTTAAAGGGGTTGTATTGAAAAAAAAACATTACGAAATAGGTACGTAGGATAGAACATGGTAGCATAACATACATAAGTGTACGTTTTATTAGTTCCGAAGTCGCAACAAATACTGGTGAAGAAAACAATCAACAAAAATTGATAAAATACCAACAAAAACATCCTGTAAACAGGAACCAAGTCCTCTATGGCCGTAAAAAGTTGTGAGATTAAACACAATATGGCCAAGTTCGTTAGCTTAGAAATACCTCTTGCATTACTGAAAAAAGCGTTTGTAAAAATTAGTTTAAAAGAACGCTATTTAATTTTTAAAGAGTTACATGGAGGACTAAATTATTCAAACTTGGTCGCTACCAAACACCTTTTATGGCCATTGGTTTAACCCTCATCCGTCCCCCACTTTCGCGAACTGAATCTGTCCCTCGGTGTCAAATTGACACAGTGATGATAACGAAAACGATAAAATAACAAGACAAACAGTTACTTTTCGATGTTTTTTTCATTGAAATTGATGAGTTAACATTCACATGTTAGGTTTTTGCGGTTATATGTTTCGCATTTAAAAAATAATAGTCACCAATTTTTGGACTTTACTTACAAATGTAAGGTTGGTAGCAGCATGCGGTAAGGAGCGACCACGCTGTTGGCTATAGAGACCGATCGTCGCTTGTCTAAAACGACAGAGCGACGACGGCGGATACGCGATCAGTACTTTTGGTCGGACGTTTGAAGTGAATACACGTTTTTCCTATTTATCGGATTATTATTTTATTCCCTTATTCCGAAAGAGCCTTTATACAAATTACCGAACGGTATAACTTATTTCGGGAAAACTGTGTCAAATTGACACGAGGGACGGATGAGGGTTAAAAAGTAACGGCCAAATTTGAATAATTTAACCCTCCATGTAACTCTTTAAAAATGAAATAGCGTTCTTTTAAACTAATTTTGAGAAACGCTTTTTTCAGTATTGCAAGAGGTATGTCTAAGCTAACGAACTTGCCCGTATTTTTGTTGGATTTCACAACTTTTTACGGTCATAGAGAACTTGGATCCTGTTCACAGGATATTTTTCTTGGATAAATGTTACGATAAACATAAAACATTAAGGACAAATATTACTTTGCATTGGGGGTCCACGTGGATACTTCCATTTGAGAAGTTCACGTGAGCAGTGTCGGGTTAAAGGCACTAAACATATGCACACTAATAACGAGACCTCAAATAATGCTCGCATTCGTTCGAATAGTACAGTAGCGTTCGCAACGCGGCGATATCTGCACGATTGCACAGGTATTATTTTATTGAAATATTTCCTCCTTGAATTCCTGTTCAAGTACGCGCGACACTTCGAAACTGCATATCCCTTGTGGCTGGTTGCACTTTAATAAATCGACTGTTTTCCATTTTGCGATGGAGGCACAGTAAATAACACAGCGCATTGCCACGGAAATGTAAAAATTCCGCTGTCATGGACGACGAGCAACGGCCAGGTAATTCTGGGAAGAGTAAAAGGGAACCGAGGCTGCAGGTTCTTTGACCTGGGTACAAACCCACGTCCGAACGTCCGGTGCCTTTGTACGCGTTATCCGGATACCGCCGACGTCGACGTCGCCGTTGACGACGCTTCAACAGACGGATACCAAGGATCGGCTCGCGTTTCCTTTTGCTCTTACGGGTTTCAGCTCTCCGTTCTCTTTAACGGCCGGCGACAGCGGCAGCGCGTTCACGTCGAAAGAAAGGATCAGCAGGGCTGTTCCCGAGTGCCGAGTAATTCTTCGAGGAGTATGAAAAATCCCGAGGGCCACGGAGATTCAATTACTTCCGGCGCGATGCGTTAATGCGTTTAATCCGGTGAGCTTTCTTTAAAATGAGATCTCGCAGACCCGGAAATTCGAACGATGTTTCGACTGAGTTCGAGGCCGAAAACTCGAAAACGAATCGCAGGATTAATATTATATTAATGTTATAATAACGGGGTAAACTTTCCCTTGCGCAACCAGAAATCTTTGCCTTTCTCCTATGTTATCCAATAGATTTGAGCGAGAAACTGTGAGAAATCCAACTTTCGATCCTGAAGGACCAATAGTTCCAAAGTTGAGCGGTTTACAGGATTTTTGACAGATAAGAGGTCTACGATACGGTCGCGATTCTGTAAATCTTTTTTCGAAATTTTACGAAAAACGTTTCGCCTTAGAAACGCGTGCAAATTGAGATTATGCGCCCATCTTCCTTCCCATGTAATTGCTCCTTGTAGAAATATAATTTTTCTAACGCGATCTGGCGAGACGGTTATCTTGGCATCAATTATACCACGCGAACTAAACGAACATTACGCAATACGACTTCGTTGTTTACTATTAATTACGAGTTCAACGATATGCCCGGACAGCTCGGTAATTTGATGCAATTACACGAAATATTGTTGAAACAGCTGTTTGATGAGCCGTAATTACGTGGCATTCTACTTTCATCTCGAGGCGAGATGAAAAGAGAATCGACGCGGGCAAATACGGGACATAATAAATATTATTCGAGAGAGACTGTTGCGAGTAATTTACGCAGGTCACTGGAGAACGGGATAAACCAAAACTAAATTCTTCCCGATAATTAGTTCACTCGGCGGAGGTTTTCGAGCGCCGCGTCTCGAAACTTATTAAAAACTTTGCCGCCGCTCGAAATTCCCGATCGCCGAAACTTCCCGGAATTAAAGAGCCTTTGGAATTCCTGTTTCGCCGTTGCGGCGCCGCTGCGCCGTCAGGTGTTTGACTTCCGATACCGCTACCCGCTGGGAAAAAGGATTAAAACGTACTGGAGCGGCAGTCGAACCGGATAAATCAGGCATTAAACGAAATTGCTGGAGGTCAACTTCCACTCGACTCGCTCCCATAGGTTCGACCCGCCAAATTTTCGATGCGATCGAACCTGCTTAACGGTCTCAAGCGGGCCAAACTTTTCGCGATCCCGTTCGACGCCCGATTTTAAACCGGTCGATGGTGTTTCAACTGTTTCAACGGTCGCGTACCTGCTCTTACATCTTTCGAAAATGAACAAGTGAAAATACAGATTATAGAAGCATCGATAACTTCAATATATTCGAAATTGCCGTCTCATCTCGGATGAGAGAAGAGAGCCGTTTCATCATTTCGAACGAGTTCAGTTTTTGAATAGACATTCCCGGAACGACATTCCCCCGTTCACGAGCACGTCAGACCCACCCACGTCATAAATTTCATGCTTATACAATCCATTTTTCTTCGGAGGGAAAGCCCTACTAGGTCACCACCCGTAGAGTACGAGCCACTTACGGAAAAAGAGGTCGTGATTGCGACAAAAAGCGGGGAAAAGTGGTCGTCGAACGAACGGGGCGGTACATTCACGCGGTTGCGTTTTGTTGACGAGTATCTGCTTTGCCCGACGTCGCGTAAAAATTGTCGATCGACGTGGATAATACCCCGCGGAAATCGATTCCGCTACGGTATGTGGAAAACGAGGACTACACATACCCCGTCGAGTAAGTGGAATGATGACCGTATTAGTTGGACAAATAGAAGAGGGGATCCGTCGGGATTGCGCTAGTGGAATATGGTCCGTTTGTGGTCAGACCAGTAGAATGGTCGCGCCTCAAAGAGCAAATAGCGTAACAGTTCGAACATTAGCCGAGTAGAATGATCGTCGTTCCCGATTAGACAAATCCGGTTCTCTGAAATATACATACACGATTGCGAAACCTTGAAGAATTAAGAAATCGGATCTAGCCTTCGACCATCTACGCGAAAAGAGACAAGTGAATAAAACAATACGTTGAATCAGAAAGGGGCGAGCGGCAAACAAACCTCGACACAGAATACGAAAGAGTATTTTCCCGGGCAGGCAGAACGAGACAATGTCACGGAACAGCAAGCCCACATCGACGGATTTTAAATATGCATCCGAGTGCAAGCCAAGCTGCGTGCTCTCGTTTTCGCCTACATTTGTACCGTCATCTATCCACGATTCGCGTTGCGAATTGCGTTCGCTCACAAAAAAAAAAACAAAAACGAACGCCGTGGCAAAGGAGAGACTAGAAAAAAAAGCATGGAAATTTTTCCGTCAAATTTTATTTCATTCGAAAGGAAAGACTGTCTAAAATCTTCACGATGAGCGTGTCTCGTTAAAACACGGCGGTAATTATTTACTTTAGGGGATTCCTCATCGATTTTGATGAACTTGAAATATGTTGTCAAGGTCATCATTCTGAATAACCTTTTTCTGTACATGTTACCGCCGCTCGATTTTAGTTTTCGAGATATTCGCAAAAAACTATCACTAATACTGTATTGAATTTTTCGTATTTCTGCACGCTCCGTGGCAACGTAAGCCTGTCTCGGTTTGTTTACATTTTGCTTCTAAACACGCTGTGGAGATGAGAGAGAAAACAGGGTCTCATTCTGATCATACATATATAGGGTGCGCTTTCAATTTTGAAAGACTACTCCTGGATTTTCGTATGCGTGTCGGGCCGGCCTGACGGCCGATCCTCTCCGCCCCCTCGACGACCTAACCACAACTCATACTGATCGCATAATTTTTGCATTGCAACTGTAATCCGGAAAATTGAACTACTAACAGAAAAATCAGACGAATAGAATGAGTTGTTAGGTTAGGTTTGATTAGGACAAAATATAGAGCGTATTTGGCGAGAAACAAGGGCTAATATTCCCCGTTACGGAACGCGAAAACAACATTATGTTGGATATATTGTAGAATTTTTATTTCGTCGATGCCATAGTTTTGACAATAGAATAACAGCATTTCTTGAAATGATGGCCGAAATATTTCCTGTTATATAAGATTAATAATAAAATATACACCACTTGAAATAGAAACGTCTATTGATTGAGGGATTCAAACCTCATCCCTGCTAAGAAATCTAACCCAGACCTACTCCGATCACTTTTCGAGATGTTGAAACTTTTTTGCAAATATCTCGGAAACTAAAGCCGAGCGGCGGTAACATGTATAGGAAAAAGTTGTTCAGAATGATGACCTTGACAACATATTTCAAGGTCATCAAAATCGGTGAGGAATCCCCTAAAGTAAATAATTACCCACGGCGAGGGGTTAGAAATGAAAATCAATTTCAATTTCACTCGAATTTGTCGCGATTCAGGTAGGACGGTTTCATTTTGCATAGAGGTTCCGGTGTCTAATAACGACAGAAAGAATCGTGGGTTGTCCCATCTTTTTGTCCTCGACTGTAGGAACTCGGTGTCTGCCTGAATGTACAATCTGATCGGGACCGATCTATATGCGGCCGCGCAATTACCGGCTCTTGTAAACACGTCGGCCGACACGGCTCGAATATAAATGGAAATTAATCGAGAACGAAGCAGCCAGGATGAAAACGTCCCATCGGTGAGCCGAGTATTGGCGAATAGAGGCGGCGCGGGAGCCGACAATGCTTCTTGTTAAAACGCTGCGCCGCTTCGAGCCACGAGATCGATGTACACGGTTTCCGTCGTTGCATCTCCTCGTCACGGATGCACTCGCCTCGCATCCAAGATCCGACGAGTACGTGACGATCTCTCGCGTCACCGGAAAATTGTACGCTGTTTTCCGCGGACAACGCGCTACTTCGTCACCGACGACGATATCCCCATCGCCGTTATGCAAGATATTATCGCGATTACCGTCGGTCGTCGCGTAACGCAAGTGATATAATCCTGAGAGGAGGAATGACAATAGAGGAACGACTGGTAATGCGGTCCCTCGTAATCTGTGATATTACGACAAACACATTTAGCGGCGAACGGTGCAATTTCTCGCGTCACTGGATTTACGATATTCTTTTTCTTAACCCATATTTTTAACGAGTCACAGGAAGATTTTAAACGAAGTCTAACTTTATGCAAAATAAAAATTGACTGCATCGATTGCGAATGGTGTTTCTTCCGGGAAAGTAAGTGATGGTATACTTTCGATAGAGATCCAAAAATGGTGGGTACAGAGTTGTTAGACGGACGAAAGAGATAAAGATTAACAGGCGAGTAAAGCGCAAGTTTGTCGGGCGGAAACGTGGATCGAAAGTATTCCGAAGCTCGGAACAGAATATTTGATCGAACTGGTGTTCATTACAAGTAAAAAAAAAAGTTGGAAGTCTTAGCTCATAGTCAATTCAATTTGTAAGCCAGGTAGTCAAGGTCATAAAACGACCCCATCTGCCTTGCACATTTCCTTTAAAGAGAAAATAACATCGAACCAGGTATAGCAGCAATCTCTCCGAAATGCCATCACTCCTCTTTTGATTTAGCGTTTTACAAATCCTAGATCCAAATTCTGCGACCAGATTCGAGTCACTTTTTTTAAGTAGGGGAAGAGGTTGGGTTATGCGACGGGTTTTGTTTTTGGTCTGTAACTTTTTGCTTGATGAAGATATCAAAGAGTTTTATATACTATTGGACAGGTGAAGGAAATACGCAACTTTTATATGTAAAAAGTTTCGTGATTTGATCAACAAGTCAAATTTTATGGCCAATTTTCCGTGGACATGTTTTTTGGCTTCCTGAAAAAAGTGGTTGAGTTGTGAGACACTCGGAAAAATCTACTAAAAGTGGTAAAATATAAAGTAAACCCATGTAACTTTATGCAAAAATGAATTTTTATTTATTTTAATGACATTAAGTGACCAAAGGAGTTAAAAAAAATGTCAAAAAATGGAAAAAAAGCAAAGAAAATGGCGAAAAAAAGTAAAAAAAAATATAATGAATGGAAGGATTCAATAATGATCTTCCTCTTCGTCATCCAAGTCGCTGTCAGAATGTTTGCATCTGAAAAATGAACATCCATATCGGCACACTTCAAATGAACAGAGCGCTGGCAAAAACCTTAAATAAATCCTGCCAGACTGTGAAACTAAACAGTTCTCTCAAAAATAGCTTTGTCTAGTCACGCACACCATAAGTCGAGTTCAGCTGTTTTTTTACGCTTAGGTAATTTCGAGGACTTCGAATTTCCTCGATTGGTCCCTACAATGACTATAAATTCAAAAAATAAACCAAAACAAACGTTAAATTACAAATAAACACTTAATTCTAACACAAACAACGATATTTGACAGTTCTAGTTCGTTTTTAGTAAAAACAACTAGTGTCTCATAACCCAACCATGATGCCATTCCGAATGTGACAGAAAAAACAATGTTCTTCTCGTATATGCGCAAAACTCAATATTGCATCGTAAAATGTAAGGAAAAACACTAAATGAAAATGCATTACACTCACCTTTTTCAATTGATTCACTTAACAAAATAATGTTTTTAAAAAAATGGGTAAAAGTTTTACACGATGTGTTTACACACGATGTCCGTATCTAATATAAGCAACACGTCTATACACCTCGGTGCTAGCACAAAAACTAGCAGACGTCAAAACAAAAATTTGACAGCAGACAGATTGGAATTATCGCAATTGCGCGATTGTTAAAAACGACTGTCTCACAACCCAACCTCTTCCCCCTATTATTGGCCATGCTTTGTTCGAGTCAAGCGCCTTTCAGACTTACGGCTCGCTATGCCTCTTGCCTGGGCCATGGGGATTTTCCGCGTTGGTCACCTACAGGTACCAGAGTTGGGCAAATTGTATTTCGAATAACGAATAAGGAATAGCGAATAAAGTGTCATTCGTTATTCGCAAGCTACGAATAATTCTCGGCGAATAAAATCGTTATTCGTTATTCTCGAATAAATCCCCGAACTTTTATTCGTTATTCGTTATTCTAAATGACCGCAGCGAATAAAGGCCGAGAATAAGCGAAGCCGTGACGACGGGCAAGGCACATGCCGGCGGCAGCCTTTATGGGTAGGAACCCGACGCCGACACTCGAAGCCCTGAGCTGAGGCTTATCGAGACGAGATACGGGTTGACGATTGATAACATATACAATTTTTATTCGCTGGGTTATTCGAATAAAAAATTATTCGAAGAAAAATTTATTCGAATAAAAATTTATTCGTTATTGCGAATAAACTGACTTTATTCGAAATTTTTATTCTCTTGGTTATTCGAATGAAATTTCATTCGAATAACGCCCAACTCTGTCAGGTACGACGGTCCTGCGAGTGAACATAGCGAGAGGCGGTCATTTCCCTTGTATTGTCTATAATTTTAACCAATCAGCTGAGACGACCGCTTCCCTCACCAATGTCGAAAGAAATGCCAATCGACAAATCCGCATGGCTCATTTTTAAAGTCACGCCTTTTTTGAAACTGACAGTTTTTCATTATGTTCACGTACAGTTCAGTTCATGTCGAGACTTAAAACACGTACCATCACGTTTGACTATCTTGTAAATTCGACAATGTTAAATAAATTCAAAGTTTATTTTGTAAAAAGTGCAAGTTCGTTTAACAATATCCTTTCCGTCCAATAGATGGTAAGGAATCGATTAATTCGCGTTCTCATAGAATTGAGTTGGAAATTTACGACCTTCAGCGACGTCATTCGAAAATCAACGACGGCGCAACGCGATCTAATCGAACACTGGTGCGTGTAAGCAGTGCAACTTGAAACTTCCTGATTATGCTTTTAAAACGAACGGTAATACACATTGAAAGAGCACAGCCTCCGGTAGCATCGCATCAAGATGATCCTACTTTGCTTCCATTTTTTCTCTTTTTAGTTTCGACAGCGTTATACGTTTGCCGGTCGGCGTATTTGCTGGTCCGATGAGCAAAGCGGCTTTCGGCTCGGCGGTAAAGCCACGACGATGCAGAAATCTGGTGATTAAAGTCTTAAACGGCTCGTGTCCGAGAGGAGGAACTATTTTCGACAGGAATCGGCGCGTTAAACATTGAAATCTGGGTGGGCCAGTCGGAAGCGTGGATCATTTTGGCAGTGGCCGAAAAGAGTCGACTTTATCGCGGACACTGTCACAGTGGAATGCGAGAAATCCCGTGATCTTCAACGATGCGCATAGCGACACTTTCGTGGTTGGTCATTTCCACGTTACTCGGAAATTGGCTGTTGACTGGATTATCCGAACAGCTGATATCTAGCGTCAGACAGTGTCGAGCATGAAGAAAGTGAACAAACGATTCGGGCAGCCGCGCGAAAACCTGAATAAGAAACGGGGCTAGTAAATACCGAAAGAAAAAGCGGAAACAATAGCTCGCAATCGCCGGTGAGCGTGTTCTCGACGTCGAATGCACTTTTTCCAGTGTTTCCACGACCCGGCCAGTGCATATCCATAGCTATACACCGCAGAGTTATCGCTCTGTTTCACGGATTGCAGAATCCGCGCGTCGAATCTAATAAAAGAATCCACGATGCGGAAAGATCCAGGTTCTGCTGCTATTCCGTTGCAGAAAATTTGCAAGAAAATCCGCAGTCTGGTTATCTTCCGTGTAGAGTGCTGGAGCATTGTCTAGAGATTGAGACTGGCCACAGATTGCATTTCTCCCAGATCGATCCCGAGATGCGTCGGATCTCCCGTTGGCGAGATGCGTGCATATAAATGGCTGTTTGCCGTTTCATTAGAACGGTGAAAAGGGAGCCGGGGGGAATGGCTCATTGCAGACAGGAGGCGCCTCGGAATCATGTAAACAAAGGCTGAATGCTCGCTTTCGGTAACGCGATCTCGGTGAACGGAAAATGGATCGTTCAATAAGTTGCGGCTCCCGCCTGTCGCGCTCTATAAATACACCCGCCGCATAATTACTTTAATTCCGTCGACACGACGGTTTCGCATCCCTCGCGTGATCGGTGACGCGGAACACAGCACCCTGGCCGTGTAATCACAGTGTACATTTTACAATGGACGCGTGATTGGAGCGAAGAGAAAGTCCTATCAATTTATAATTTCTTCGCAGTGGATTATTTCAAACGACGCACAGTGGGGCAGATTGACCAAAAAGCTGGCCAAAATTCAATTTTCTACAATTTACCATCAGTCGTTAATAGCAGTTGCTTTTTGTACCTAAGTGGTTTGCGAATCAAGATACAACCGTATTTTTCCCACTGACCTTCGTGTCACCTTGGAGCGTGAGTCGAAAGATATAGTTTACTTAAAGTGGTCGTGTTTTCTGCCGTTGCTATTGTAAATTGCCCTAAGAAATACTGTCGCAGTTTTTGTGTGAGTAAAAATATACGAAGATTGTACTATGGATTCTTCAGAACCGGGTATGTTGATGACTCCTACACGTTTAGTTACAATAATTATGTTTAATTTAGGTAGCTATAGCTCATAGAAGTGCTAGAGATATATGTTGCTAGTTT
Source organism: Lasioglossum morio (assembly GCA_916610235.2). Taxonomy (NCBI): domain Eukaryota; kingdom Metazoa; phylum Arthropoda; class Insecta; order Hymenoptera; family Halictidae; genus Lasioglossum; species Lasioglossum morio. The sequence goes on along the minus strand of OU744334.1, from coordinate 2,308,115 downwards.
GAGTATTGTATATGCATATAATAAGCATTTTGTTATACTTCTAAGCTTTTCTAAGTTCTCAAATATAATTCAAACTGAAGTATATTTATCGTAGAAGATAATCCATAAAAAAAATTGCCGCGGAAATCCGCGGATGTATTTTTTATAACTTTTCTTTTTGTAGCAAGTGGTATTTTTCGAAATATATAAAAATGCAATTATTGTTGGGTGTCTCTTCCAGGATCTTCAAATGTCACAGTTATAACTCGAAGGCATATATTCAATTTAATTGTCGAGTCAAAGGAGTCAAATTTTGGAAAAAAACTCGAATATATTCAAAAATATCTTCTTGATAAGTATTGTTTGGATAAAGAACAACGAAAAAAATTGAAGCATATTCTATCTATGGTAAAGCATCAATTTAAACTCAGATGGCTAGCAGCGCATAAAAAAAATTAATATTTGAAAAAGGCAATCATATTGGCTCAATGGATCTATCTGGCATGAGACGAAAGCCGAAGAAAAAGATGGAGCCTTTCTCAAATAAACTATAGAATTACTATTGCCTCCTGAACCGAGAGAACTACTGACCCCGAACCTGCCGAAGAAAGTAGTGACGAGGAGTTTTAAATAAAGTCAATTTATTGTATGTAAATATTGTTTTAATTTAGTAATACACCTGATATGTTCAAACAAAAGGAAAAATGTAATTTTGTAACAAAAGGTCACCAGTGGACTTGTTTTCTACTATAAAATAATTTTGGCCAGCTTTTTGGGCAATCTGCCCCACTGTGCGACGGAAGATCGTCCCGGAACAGACGCGACGGAGAATTTAATAAAATCCTCGACGAGATCGATATCGTTCCGACAAATTACAAAAAAATATTCCTGGTTTCGAGCGGAACTGAAAAGTTCTACATGGACTGGCACGTTGAGTTCTTCGTCGAATGGTCTGGCCACGTCCACCCAGCCGGATCCCTCGCAAAGGGAATCGCGATCCATCAGACTAATCGATTTCGATAGTGGCGAGGGTTAAACAGAATCGAAATTTGTCATCGATACATTCGGGGCATTAAAAGTTTTCCGCTCAAAACCAGCCGAGAAGAGGGTGCACGGTGTCCCGCAGGACCGCGTCCGACCCGATGCATTTACATCGATTATCGATATCGAGCCGGTTGCTCGCGGATAGACGGGAATCCGCGTGATCGATGCGTTCTGGTTGCCTCGGATGCTTTTCGCGTTTGGCAAAATGTTCCAACTTGGGTAAATTCGCGTTCAAATGCCCCTCCCGCATCCTCCTCCGAGCTCGTATCGACATGATTGAATCGCTCGGCGAGAAATGCAGGCCAACGACACGCATCGATCATAAAAACGGCCGGGACGCGAATAAATTTGTTGGTCCAGAGGACGACGACGGGAGAAAACGTGCCCGACAACCGCGGGATGGATCGCGAACGAAACCGGTGCTGGCTTTTTCATTCTCAAATACTATTACAGCGAGGATGTTCATCGGTAGGCGCATCAGCAAGGCGCGCCAGCGCTAGATTGATTTTAAATTGCATTATTCTCGAAAACGAAGCCGCCAGTGCAATTCAAATTTCTGCGCCAGTCGCTCGAGAATTAACCCCTTAACAATCACACTGAAAGGTCAGCTCGAGGAGAGCGGCTCAGGTGTCGAGGGTCAATCGTGGCGATACCCAACAAGTGAAAGAGTCCCGGAAGACGCTAAGCATTTTTATATATTGTCAAATGTATATGCGTATTGCATACTAATGCAAGTATCGACATGGAGGGAGTCAAGCTAATCAGGAAAGGGACGTCTTTAAGGACGATTTTTGTAAATTAAACTAATGAATAATTCCGAGAACCGCGATTCTCTTCGCGATCAGAAACAAACGATTTTATTTCCATGTGCACCACTATTATACGGCAATTGCTCACAGTTTTTGTCACAACTCCACTATAAACAGTCGCATTTAATCACATATAGTTTGATTTTGTTGCGGTATTTGTATCCTAAGGCGCCGCTGCATCGTAGGGTCATCTCGGTGTATCGCGACGTATTACCTTGGCTTAATGTACTTAAAGACGTCGAAGCAGCAGATTCGCGAAGAAAACAGATCGACCGGGTACGGCTTCGCGAAGAACGAACGCGCAACGGCCGCGAATTTCGCGAAATTCGCTGAAACGGACATCCTTCCTTCTCCGCGAGGACAATCAAGCCTGACAAAAGCTAATGCCCGGTAATTTTCGTCGAAGGCCGTCACCCCCGAAGGCTTTCGGTATCGTTCGGCCCGATAACGGAGCTGCTCCGCGCGATTACATATCGGCCGGCGATCAATCATTCGCTAACGAGTGACGCGTGACACGGCCATAATAGCCTGCCGCGCGAACCAGTTAACCCCATTCAGGCTGCGTTTAATACAGGCGGACGGGCAAAAACAGAATGCGCTTGGGAACCTTGCAACATGGTTTTTCGAGCACATTCACCGCGCCACTCCAATTTTGAAAATGCCGGCGCACGCTCTTCGGTCGAGATCAAAGTAACCTTGTCGCTGGGAGTCTCTCGGAAAGGGGACACCCCGCTCGGCCCAGGGAACATGTACAGAGGGAAAGGTCGAAGTACATGATGCTGCAGACAGAGGTTACAGGTGTTGCGGAAAGGTCCTCCGTAAAGTGGCTTTTTGTTAACGAGCTTGAACAACCTTGTGCAGTAATGCCTCGATACAGTGCCTCCTATTAATATTCAGCAATTAATTTACTACATGATGTGGGATGAAATTTTTTCGAAAATCGCAATTGGTCGGGATTCTAGAGAGAATACCAGAAGTTGCGTTTTTGTTGCACCTAGTTAATTGTACGCATTATGAAAGTTTGATCGAAATCGGTTGATGCGGGAAAACTGCGTTTTCTAACTAGAAAAAATTGCAATTTCCAATATTTAGGAAGAAATTAAATAAAAAATGTCCAATATTTAAAAGGTTATCGTCGTTTCAAGAGTTGTCCGATGTTCGGCTACTTTTGAACAACATTGTTGCATATTCAGAAGAAGCTTTGTTTGACGTTATAAGCTAATAAACGGGCGTGGCTTGATGGTGTACCGTGGCACTCGCTTAGCCGACTCGCGAAATATCAACACAATCGTGGCACACAGTTCCGCGTTGCTCGACTGCGCATTCGTGGGAGGCATTATTGTGGCTTATTGCTCGTTATATTGAGATTCGCGAGCTTTTTGCAGGCGGTACCGACTCGATGCGGGCTTATTAGCGATTGAATGTAAAGGCGAACGTTCCAGGATCCAGCGGCTCTGAATCTGGTGAAATGCATCACTGACAAGGTTGTATCATAAATGGATGTTAATAGCTTGGGAACCGACGCTGAATGTAGAAGCTTCGTAATTGGATACATGGACTCTGAAATCGATGAATTTTTCTTTTTTTGCGTGTTTAAGGCCACATGCACCTAACTTTGGTTATTAGTGAACCCTGTGGCATGTCTACGGTTCAGCACTTGATTATATCAGATGGTATAATCCGATATCTTTCAGGAAGTTTAATATTTTTTTGCTGGAATCCTCCGCTTGTAATATATTTAGCGGACATCGCACGTTGTGTTGTGCTCTTTTTTCATTATATTTTGGACAGGTGACCAAGATATATTCGATAGAGTTTTTAACGTAGCAGGTATCGCAGGTGCTTGCTTCGGTTTTGGTAATAAGGTGGGAGTGAGTCCAGTTTGTGTGGCCTATTCTTACTCGTGTTATTATTACTTGATCTCTTCTGTTCAGTAGTAAGGCAGGGTTTGCATCCTTTATACTGTGTCGGACTTCATGTAACTTCGTGGTCCTCAAGTTTATCCATTCTTCGTCCCATACTTCCCTAGTCGCTTTCTTCAGGTATTTTTGGAGGTCTTGGTGGGATGTAAGTCTTGTGATGGGGTCGTCTGTACTAGAACTGGCTAATTTTGCTGTTTCGTCCGCCTCTTCGTTTCCTTCTATGCTGACATGAGATGGAATCCAAGAGTATACCACATCCTTTTTCCGGCGCTTGAGTGTTACGTTTAGTTCGATGATATTTCGGATTATTGTGTTGGTGTTGTCCAGGTTTTTTATTGCCATCACAGCACTCTTGGAGTCAGTGAAAATGATGAAGTTTGTAGATGTCGATTTCTCTATGTATTTTAGAGCGAGTAAGATGGCGAACGCTTCACTGCTGAATATAGTGAATGATGATGGAAGTTTATATTGCTGTTTGTTTTCGGACGTGCACACTGCACATCCACTGCCTTGTTCTGATTTTGAAGCGTCAGTAAAAATTTGTTTATGGTTGGGATATTCGTGTACTAGTTCTGTGTGTAGGGTTTCAATGAAGACAGGGTTGTTTTTTTTGTCCACTTCTAGGAGTTTTATACAGGGGGTTTCAATTGTCCATGGCGGAAGTTGGTACTGTTTCCTCGGCATAGTAGCCAATATGTCAATTTACGAGTTTTGTAGATATTGTTTTAGGCGATAGTTCAGAGGTTTCGGTGTGTTAGGCTTTTTGATATAATCGAAGAATTTGTTGTGTCCTGCAATATCGGTCTCTTGAACATGAATCATGCTTTCCACCAGCGTTTCTCACGCCGTGAGAAACAAGGGAGACGATCGGGCAAAGGGCGTTTCGTATAAAAATGGGAGACACAAGGTGAAGCGCAGTTCTATCGCAAACCTCGATAGAACTGGGGCACCGTGTAAATCCTTTGGGTGAATAAAATCTTGTAGAAATATTGGAAGCTGAACATTGTCGTCGTTCCGTGACGCAACTGCGGCAAGAAGAGCGGTGTGCCAAGAATTAAGGAGAAGGAGAAACAAATAAATATCCGCGAATGGAACGCGCGGCTCGGCCTCGCCGGAAATGGAATTTCCCGATGACGCAATATCGAAGATACATTCGCGCGCGGGGGTGCATTACTCGGCTTAAATTCACCGGCACAGAACGCCCGTCGCGAATAACAAACAGAAACGCGTCGCGGGAATTATTTTTCAACGGGGCCGCCATCGATCGAGCCGGACGAGATTTCGAAGCGTTAATGCTGAACGGTTCCGCAATCAGGAAGGTACATATACTGATTTTCGAAAGATGTTTAACCCTCATCTTCGTCTAAATTGACACGGCGATAAACGATCGATGAAATAACATGGTAAACAGTTATTTTCCGACGTTCGTTACGTGTTTTGAGAAAACTGTGAAACTGACACGGAGGACGGGTGAGGGTTGAACAATTTCATTCGCGTCTTATTTTTCGAGGAAAAAGATAAGTTCTTTATTCGTTTACAGAAAAATTTACAAAGAAACAGTGGCATCGAGTCGAATCGCCGTACACAAAGGGATTATAAAACATGACAGAAATGGTCTGGTCACTGTTCGATCGAACGGTTCTGTTATCTCTGATGTTTCGGTCTCCCGATGCTCGCAATTTTTCTTCTCTCGACTGACGGACCGTCAACGGACACCGAAGTCTGTTGTTCTCCATTAAATGTACGCGAGTTCCACTGAAAAGTAGAACAAAGGACTCGATAAAACAAGAAAAACGAAAAACATCTCGACTGGGCAGGTATCACAGAAAATATGTGTGTTCGAGATTAATTGTGAAGGAACTCGTAATCGTGGACGGTAGTCCTCGGATATAGATTTGACGTATTTTGTATTTTTTAACGTGATACATTTTCAAACTGTGAACACAATGTTTCAAGGTTTAAAGGCTGTTTCCGTCGTTTCAACGCAAACGAAATGAGAACTAATGAAAACGTGTATCGAGCATTTGTTGTATTAAGAATTTTCTAGCAGAGATTATCACGATGGCGCATCTTCCGTTGGCCTCGCGAGAGTTGAAAGCACGAGCTTCCCGAAGTTGTTCCTCCGTTCCAATTAATCGGAGTGCTGCGAGCTGCGCGGAACCGTGTTAACAATGAAGAATTCGGCTCACGAACCAACTACGAGAACAACCGGGACTATCTATTCTCGGAGAACTGAAGACACTCTCCTCGAATCAGTTCCGGTTGACGTGCTCGCGGTGGAGGGGTGACGAAGGGGATAGTTAACTTTCAGGTCGAGCATGACTTCTCGCATGACTCCTCGACCCCGTGTGTCTAGCGACACCAGGCTCAACAGCGACTCGTGCATTCAGAAATGGACGCGGCATCGCAACTCGAAATAGTATGAAACATGCTCTGCTTGGCTCTGGAAACGCCAAGTCAGGGAGTAATCGAAACTGGCGTCGAGTTCGCTCGCAGCAGCCAGAAATTCGTTATTATATGTACTCAGTTTTTTTACTTGAAAAATATCCTACAAATTTCTGTAAAAATTATTTAAATCATTTCCTTGAAGCGAAGCATTAGACAAGAAAAAGATGTTCTACTTTTTTTTTTTAATTTATTTATTTAATGTTGCTTTAACATCTAAGGTCATTAGCAACATGGTACAGTTTCTTACAATATTTTGTACATCTTAGTATCTTTGATATATTGAGCAAGACCGGCAATGTGATACTCAGAACTGAATAGAATGGGTAAGGATCCAGGCAGCTTGGCATTTTTCCTTTCGTTGATGTTCTACTTGTTACCAATGTCGCGTAGCGAAATCTCTTTTTTGGAACAATAGTGTCCGAGGAACCGTTGCCGACCGAGGATTTAACTTTTTATTAGTTTGTAGACGTAGCAAGCCATAAAGTCCGAAAAAACCGTCGCTAGCAGATTTTCGTCCTTTATGATACAGCACAGGGTCATAGGCCCTAATCTTAAAAATTGCAGCGCTACCTGAAAGAGTCATTCGGAGACGCACTTCGGATGACCGGTAGGAAATTTCGGAATTTTTATTTTTTAATTACCTATGTTCCCACTCCACTAACTCTGGTCAACGGTTTTCGTAACTCCGTCTTTTTTCACCAACGAATAGAATCACTTGTACCATTTTTTGTAAACGCCCAAGCGTAACCGATAAATAGCAAGACGGAGCGGCGAACAGCAGCATTTTTTCAACATTCTGTATTCAACTATCAGCAATAGCAGTGTCTCAGAGAAAACGTTCACCTCAAACTAGTATTAAAATAAACTAAGTGAAATATTTGAGTATCGATTCACTCCAACCAAATATAGTCCACTAAATATTTATTTCGCATAACAATTTCGGCACGGTGCGAGTTTAACTATCTCCGAGGTAGAAAACGCGCACACAACGACTAAAAATTGTGCAATAGCGAACATCGTCTTACAAATTCTTACATTCTGTCTTTTCGAACTTGATCGATGTTATATATATTATTCGTAACTGTCATTCGATAAAAATCCGCAATCTATCGATCGCTATAACATGAGGAAGGGCTGATTACGTCGCGACAACAATTCGAGTGAATTTCCCGCCGAACAGAAACGGTTTGTTAAAACCAGCCGTGAGAGTCGGGACGGGAAACGAAAGCAGAAGGAAGAGGGTAAAAAGCAGCAAGGGAGTCCAGGTCGGAGAGGGTCGGCGTGACGTGTAATGCGCTGGTAAAAGTGTTGCACGTCGCATCGGACTGCTCGAAAATTTATGGGCGATACACCACGGCCAGAATCCGCAGACTCTGCGGATCCCGGGTGGGCGGGCTTCACAGCGACTTCACGCATGCCAATGAAGATTAGGCGACACGGCGCGCATGAAACGGCCAACCTGGAAATCGGCTTGGCCAATCGGCCTGCCCCGTGTTTGGAAATTGCGCCAATGAACCCGCGATCTGCTAACCTCTCGCGTTCACTTGCTTATCCGCGGTCTTCCGATGTGCTGGGATTTCTGACGGCAAGCCTGAACAATAGTTCAATATTGTTAGTGGCTGCTGATGCAAATATTTAAACCTCACCTTTTTTTTTTCTTTTTTTTATAGTGCGGAAATGCGTTACGCATCCCTGGCTCCCTGGGGGGGGGCAGGGTTATGTGGGACTGTCCAGTGGACTCTCCGGCCAGCCTCTACCCACTAAAACCGCACTCCCACCTAAGCTATTGTAAGGGGGGGGGGCAGGATCTCACCTGATTTCACGAACTATTGGGTTGGCAAGAAAGTAATTTCAGTTTTCACTAATAGATGGTGTTATGTTTTGTTTGATTGACTTCTGTTAACGTTGCATTTGTTTTGTTTCTGGCATTTCATAACTGCAACTTTTAGGTTACTTTTGAAGCAAATTACCCGTAATTTTGATTAAAATTGTTAGTTCTGTGTCAATTTAAAAATGGAGTGCAAAAACGAACATTATAGACACATATTGCTTTTTTATTTCCGTAGAGGTGAAAAAGCTGCCGAGGCTCACAGAAATATATGTGAAGTTTATGGTGACGATAGTGTTACAGAACGCACGTGCCAGATTTGGTTTAAAAAATTCCGTTCTGAAAATTTTTCTCTTAGAGACGACCAACGTTCTGGTCGACCATCGGAGGTTGATGATGAACAAATGAAAGCCATTATTGAATCGGATCGTCATATAACTGTCCGAGAGATTGCAGAGAGGTTAAATGTCTCACATACAACTGTAGAATATCGTTTAAAATGTCTCGGAATCGTTAAGAAGCTCGATATTTGGGTTCCACACGAATTGAAAGATATTCACTTAATGAAACGCATCAACATATGCGATATGCATCTCAAACGGTATGAAATCGACCCGTTTCTGAAGCGAATCATCACTGGTGATGAGAAATGGGTCGTTTACAATAACACAACTCGAAAACGATCATGGTCCAAGCGTGATGAATCAGCCCAAACCACATCAAAAGCTGAATTGCACCAAAAGAAGATCATGCTGTCAATTTGGTGGGATTACAAAGGTATTGTGTACTTTGAGTTCCTGCCAAGGAACCAAACCATTAATTCAGATGTTTATTGTCGACAATTAACACAACTGGACAAAGCAATTAAAGAAAAACGGCCAGAATTGGCAAATCGCAAAGGAATTGTGTTCCACCATGATAACGCTAGGCCTGACACATCTTTGGTAACACGTAAAAAGTTATTGGAGCTTGGTTGGGAAGTGATGTCACATCCACCATATAGCCCTGACATTGCACCATCAGATTATCATTTATTCAGAAGTTTACAAAACTATTTGAATGGTAAAAGATTCACTAATGATAATGATCTGAAATCTCACGTGGATCAGTTTTTTACCGAAAAGGATCAGAAGTTTTATGAACGCGGCATTATGAAGCTACCAGGAAGATGACAAAAGATCATCGAACAGAATGGAAAATATTTCATTGATTAAAGTTAATTGCTTGGATAAAAAAATTGGATTTTATTTCATCTAAAAAAACCGAAATTACTTTCTTGCCAACCCAATAGATCAACAAAATAACAAGGATTTTGTTACGAGCCGAGGTTCGGCAGTTTGCGGAAACCGAGGGAGTCTAGGTTTTTGAAGAGATTTTGGTATAGGTAGGAAGGGTACATGGAGGACTAGCCGATGTCTGTTTCACCACCGGGGCGCCTCACATGTGGAACAAGGGAGTGGACTAGCCTAGCCGGTGTCTATTTCACCACCGGGGCGCCACAATTAAGGTACACAAGGACTGGCCGATGTCTGTTTCACCACCGGGTTGCCACTGTCGGTTACACAAGGACTTTTTAGGATAGGATTGTGGTTCCGCTGACTCGTAAATTATAAATTGAATTCTGATCCACCTCGAGCGGTAAAGGTGTATCGTCGCAAGATACTAACGACTGGAAATCGAATAAGGAATAGCGTGGTTGAAATAACTGCAAGTGAATTCACACACAATGATATAATCTTAACAATGTCAATACAAATGTTTAGTGTAACTTGTTCGCGGACTAACTCTCTCTGTTGCAATGCACCGAGGAGTGCGGGGGTTATGCTTCTACAGAATCCCGCGATGGGATTCGTACCGGAAGAAATACAACGATGGGGAATTTATACCCGATCTTGTTTAAAAGAAATCACGACGTGGACCGACGAGCACAACGTGAACTCTAGAGATGAAGGCCCAACTATGCAGGGAATCTATGCCCTTATATACTGTCAAAACTCAAGTCAGAAACAGACTAGGCAAGGGTGAGGGTTACAGAAAAAACGACTTCCTAGAAAAAGAGTTTACAGTTTCCGCAGCAGCTGCAAGCCCTTATCTCCATTGACTCTCGGAAAAGTCCTTAGATTTCCAAAGAGGCCATGTGTTTCGGTGCATATCTCCAGAAGGGCCGAAAATCACCAACGGTCGCGGCCGCATACGTAACAATTTCATTGAAATTGATGAGTTAACATTTACATCTTAGATTCTTCGGTTATGTGTTTCGCATTGAAAAAATCAAAGTCACGCAGTTTCGAAAAAAATTCGATTTATATGGTTGTTCACGACGATCTCCCGCAACTAAAATCTGGAAAAACTTGACGACATTGCTTGTTACGGTACTTTATCAGAGAAGTAAACAGTAGAACAGCATGTTTTCGTATTTGACGGATGAAAGTTTTTTCTCAAAAAAATCATTGATAAACGGAGATGCGTAGAGGTTCCCATTTAAACTTGCCACCTGGTAGAAAAGCGAAGGTCCGTTTAGTAATTCCAATCCGGCTTATCGAGCGGGAGGTACCCGTTAAATCAACCGCTCGGTGTTTTCTTTCTTTTGTCAGTTGTTTTTCTTCGCGAGCTCGGTCTAGCCGCGAAACGGGACCCAACACCAGAATACTAATTACAACAACAGAGGACTGGAGCGTGCTCGGTTGATGTGTGCGCGTTTGTCTGTGTGTCGTTTACTCGCGCAGCCGACGTGTTTGCGAAAAGAGGGTGGCCTAGTCGCGAACTTCGCACGCGACAAATTCGTGGAGGAGTTGGCGGAGCTCGTCGCGTCGCGTCGCGTCGCGTCGAGTCGGGATCCCGTCGACGTGTGTACAACAAGTTTTTCATCTGTCGCCGTCGCAAACAGAAATAATATTAACTTTGACGAAGAAGCGTGGTTACGCGGCGCGGTACAGTTTCAAAACACAACCCGATGGAGGGAAATGTAATATCAGAGTAATTTTTCTTAGTTGAAAGGTCGCCAGTCCCTTCGAGACCACCTCCTTTAATAGAGCCCGGCTTCGTTGCTGTCTTTTTATCCTTTTAATCGAGGAGAACGAGTTTCTCGCCTGTGTCTCGCGCCCATTTTTCATTCTCACGCGGAAAACCGTTCGCTGCTCTCGCGAGATACACTAGAATTAACGCCGGGAAATTGTTGGTAATAATTGGAGAGAAACGATTGTTCGTATTTCTAAGTCACGACCGTGGATAGCAATTTACGAAGGAGAATGAAACCTCTACCGAATCGCAAAACAACATAAGGGAAAATCAAGATCGGAATAGTTCTTGAAAAACTGTCGATTGCCAGCGACGCAAGTTCTGCGAAGTCGAAACCAGCCAAGTTACCAACTTATTGTTCCTTGTAAAAATGAATTGACGATCTCGAAATCATATTAACCCTTTACACAAAACAGTTTTAATATTATTAGAGTCGTCTGTATACTACAAAATTGTTAAAAGCTCGACTGCTGTATAAGAAAACAGGTTCGATTCGATGCGCACAAAAGAATAGTTTTATTTTAGAAGTAGCAGTGTGCATTCATCAACAGCTACTTCCAATAACCGGTAAAATGGAAACGCGAGGACGCACAGTGGGGTATCTGCCCGATTTCAGCGGCCGCAGCTAGTTCAAAATTCGCTTCATATTGAAACTGCTGTAACTTCGCTAAAATTTATCCAAATTTGATGAAAAAAGAACCATTTTAAAGATTGAGATTTCTACTTTTTGTACTGTATGCCTTTTTTACTGAAACGGATGTTTTGAGTGCAAAATTTGTCCATAAAGAGAAGCGTGTCAGATTGTAAAGTTTGTAGCTATTTTTCAATAAAGATTGCGGATTATAATCAACATTTTAACGTTATTCGTCTATTTTATGTACACTATCGAAAAGTGTAATCATTTACAACTAAAATAACTTTTTAAAATAGTTATTACAAAGAATAATCAATATTTTTGTTATTCGTCTATTTTATTTACAATATCGAAAAGTGTAATCATTTACAATTAAAATATCTTTTTAAAATACTCATTACAAAGAATGCTGTTTTTTAAATATATAGTCATGACGAGAAGTATGCATTTTCCATCTGCTTGTTCTTTGGTGATGCTGAGGCTCTGTAATACGAGACCCATCGAAGGAACTGTTTAAATTACGAACTCGCGAGATGTTTATGTTACAGAAGAGATAAGCATGCGGCTAAAAGCCTTTTCGTTCTGATTGAATTCAGTTGGAACTATTCTGTCAAAGAGTAACGTGTAGAATGAGAGCTAACCAAGTGTTTTTTAAAAATTCCTATATGTTATTTAAATTTTATCTGTGTACTGTTTTCTTATTTGAGTGTATATTGTATGTTTATTTACTTAAGTTAATTAGTGCAATTAGTTATTTACTTAAGTTAATTAGTGCAGTATATTTTTTTAAGTTCTATTTTGTTTTATATTCTACCTGATCTCACCTATATCCAGTAAGTATAAATATGGATTGTTAGAAGAACTAGTTTCCGCATTCAGTATATTCTCTTTCGGTAATCAGATGTAAGTTGACTGTCAGATTTAAACTGACTAGTTTAACTAAATACAATAAAAAAAAAATAGAGACAAAGTCCTATCTACGGTATTATACAGCATACAATGAGCGTTTATGAGTTAAACAGTTCCTTCAAATAATTCCTTAGTAAGTACTTACTGTACGATAGCGAATGCGAACATGCAGGATGTGAGAAATGCTGCGATTATCGCGCGCGCTCGCGATGGCCATTTTTTCGTTTATCAACTATAAAACACAGAAGCAGTCGAAAGCAGTTCAATTTTTCTGGCATCTTAATCAGAAAATTTCAAAGAATACAATGGAACAAAAATGAACACCGGATCGCACCCGGAAGTATAACAAAATCATTATCAAAGTTTTAGAATCATCAAGAAGGTGATTCATCGTTGGTTATCTAAATATTAATAATTACATAAATGTATATAGTTCAAAAGTGAATTTCTCTTAAAAGTATACCCTATACATAGCTAAAAAATACTTCTATGAAAGAAATATCTGTTAGTGTATGTGAATAAGGTAAAATTTACTAATAGGTGAATTCGTTGAGAAATGAAAGCGGTTAACGAAACTTCAAACTTCCGACAAATTTCAGTGCTTAATGGATACATGAATGGGAAAACGAATGATGGGAGATTGTTCCTCAGACATTCAACTAACTCAAGCCACAAAAATTTTTCAATTTATGTAAAATTTTTAAAATTGCCTTATGACCACTGAAATCAGGTAAATACCCCAGTGTGCGACGCTATCATTAGGCGGTGGGAATCGTTGCGGATGAAATTAGGCATCGTTTAGGACCGCGTCTGAATGACTTATAGCAGACGAGTCGAGACGAAGCTCCGTCAGAGGGGAAAGTTGCACGGAATCTGACGCAGAACTCCGAACTCGGAACTTCTACGATCCGTCTAATTCACGGCACTCCGCCTCGCGCAGCTATTATGTGCTCATTATGTATCGCCGTCGCGTATTACGGGGAGTGTCTCTCCGCCTGCATAGTTGTCTTCTGTAATTGTGCCTCTGATTGCCCACTCCGAGGAGTGCATGCGAGTTTGCTACACCGTGGGCTTTTACGTCGTTAAAGGCGCCTACTAAAAGCCTTACGAGACCGTCTACCGTTCGAGACATTTTCTTCTTCTCATTGTCAGACTAAACGGCAGGCTCGATTTTTCTTCGAATAATCGACCTCCCGAATAATAAATAATTGTACAACTTGTCGTAACTTCTTCGAAGAATTCATTGAACATTAGAACTTATCCAAAAGCCATTAAGAACGGAGAAAGAGATCTCGCAGTACCTTAATTGGACGTGATTGATCGCGAACCAATTCCGTGCAGTACGCGCAAACATCCGCAGGCATCTTGACTAGGAATTAAAACTTTTTCCATGCATACTGATACCGTCCGATCTGATACAGTTTCTCGAACTCGCGTTTGGACTGTTCAAACAATGAATAGTATTATCCGCAGAAGTTTGGGGAAACGGATTCTGCAAATTGCGTATGTACATTGCTAATCCAAAATCTGTATGTTCCACCTACATGATGTTGCTATAATCTGACCGTAGACCAAGCTTCAAAAAAGTTTTCGGCTGACATCTGCGTTACGTTCGGTAGTAAAAGCATTGAAAGTTTCAACTGGATCGGTCGAACAGTTACCGAGGGGAAAGCTCGATAAAGTCAGTTTATCTTGCGTGTACCGAATAAGTGGCAATTACCTGTTCGGCAACGGCGAGTTTCTTGGTCACGGGGCTAGCGGATAACCGACTGAATAGCAGGGGAAAGGTTATCATGGTAACGGCGATTTAATCCACTGCAGATGTCAATTCGATCCGTGGGAGTTTGCTTCCGACGTTGGTTCATCCGAAGTTCGCCGAGTAGGTTCGCGTGAATACGGGATACCGGCGAATACGGGCAGACGACGACGACGACGGCGACGACGACGACGACGGTGCGGGGGCGTGGACGGGCAGAGCAAGGCGGGCATGGCAGGCTGGCAGCCGCACGCAAATTAAAACTTTTCCCATGAATAGTAACGTCGCATCGCTAGTTCGCGAAAGTCGCTGATTTTTGCTTCGCGGACGAGCCGGGAAGACGACAACTGGCGAGTCCCGCGCCCCCGTTGCTTTTCTTCCGTCCGCTTCTCTCCGTTCCAGTTTCCGCAGCCATCTTGCCCCCGAGGCCAGTCGTGAATTAAAGTTAAGTCTCGCTCGATATGCAAAACCAGAGAAGGGAGAGAGGGGGCAAGTGCCAGCCACTGAAACCGGCCCCGCGAATCCTGGAAAACTTGCCCGGAGACTAATGAGCTGAAAGAAACCAACCCCTGCCACGGTGATTAATCTTCGATGCCTCCCTGGCACCACTGCCGCGTTGCTGTACGTTTCTTCCCGATCTCGTTTCGTTTCTTCCCTTTTTTTTCCGCCGCCGTTCAATCGTTCCCCATATTTCAACGTCCTCCCTCGCCGATTTATTGTTATTATTACAGAAGAAATTGGCGAGGAATAGGAAAGTATGAAAATATAGGATAAGTAGGATAAGAAAATATAGGATATATTTATAGGAAAGTTCGATCTGCAATTAGAGGAGTCGCACAACACCGACCAGTAAGCGGCGAATTTTGTGCATTTATGAGAAAACTAAGCAGATGTTAAGAATTTAAAAATAAAAATAGAACTTTTTATATCGCACGAAGATTCGATGTTTACTGATCGGTATTCTCATTGAAAACCAGAATTCGAATCCAGAGGTAACTTGTAATACGTCACGAACAGAATTACGCCGCGATAATCGAATGGAGCAATACTCCATCGCGGAATATAGAGACCAATAAAATTAATAGGCTGCCTCTACAGCGACATTTCCCGATAATCAAGCCAGCCGATTGCGAAATTAATTTAAATGTGACACCGCTAGGTCTATGGAATCGATAGAGTTGTCGGTACTCTTAAAACGTCGTGTGTAAATTAGCGAGAGATTCAACCAATGAAACGAGCTTATTATATGTAGGATATTTGAATAACTTCCGTTCTCAAACGGTTTCGCAAATAATAATTTAATAAAACCAAGGGTCAATAGGCACGCGAACGAAATTGATGCGGAACGGACGGAAATATTCAAATCGTGTGTTTGTTCGAAACAAATATATCCGTTTCGTTTGCCACGGATACATATAATTGGCATGTTATTTCTACCGAGTGAAATTAAACATCGTTGTCAACGTTCTGTTGGCCAGTCGATATCATGTTTGAAACAATAGTAACATGTAACGAGCTGCGAGAATTCCATTAGACCCGGAAGCGACGCGACAGCGTGTGTTACACGATAGAATCGGCCGTCGAGTATAAAATCTAATAAACTCTAGCCGACGCCTCTTAATTTTCCCATAACCGTAGGACCGATTTCATAGTTCCGCCGTAATGGGCTGTAAAATTTTATTACGCCGCCATTAACAACTTGACGTTATCGCTCTCCGTGTGCTTCGCGGATTTAAATGGAGGGATTTATTACGAAAACCATCCCGTTTCCGCACGCCGCCGCGCATACCGCCCTTGCCGTAAATAATTGGAAAACAATGCATTAAACCCGGTTCGCCTGCCGATACCGTTCCGAATGTCCCGATAAAACCATGTATCTTGAACGCTCATCGTGCTAGTTTTCGAAACGAATGATTAATTCCCCGATAATTAACGAGTAATTACGCTGAATACACAACTTCCCATCGCCGACGTACAGTTTCCGTTACGGTTCACTGTTCACGCCCGAAAGTGATATCGGACCTCCACCATCGGTCGCCAGATAACCCATATAACCTTGCTTTCCGGTAGATACATTGTCCTATATATGTATACTGTTCTATTAACACTATGACGTCCGGTGGCTCCACGTTGCGCGTTGATGCCATGCGAAAAACGTCGGGTAAGTCAGTTCCACCGGCGCGACACGAAAAAATCTAGATTAGACGTGCGGACGGCATAGTGTTAATCTACTTTTGTTTTGCAATTTACAATAAGGTTAAATAATCAGAAAAGGAAGCAATGCCACTCTACTTGAAATATGAAATTACTTGTATGCAATGGATATTTGGTCCCCTCAGGGTTTCAAATCCTGTTCCACACTTCTCACCTCTACCAACCACTCTCCCTATCGCCTATTTCAGCGGGATCTACTTTTTATTATGATGGGTTCCGAACCACCTTGGGCACCACAGTTTTTTCAAATAGCACATTGAATATTTCCAGAGGTGCCGGGCGTGGAATTCGAACTCACTGACCCACTGCGCGCCCAACTATGAAATTACTTTACGAAAAATATTCCTAGAAAGTTTATAATTTTAGACTTGAGTTTTCGACTTTTATCTATTGCGCGTCACTATGGGGGTCGTGAAGTACAGTGGCCAATGAATCGGGTAACCGGAAAAGCAGTCGGATTCCATGGCATGTATCTCATGGCGTCGTTAACGGTAACCCGTGGTGGATCGAACTCGGGTCCGTAGAAGAATCAGTATGTAATTAGCAATCGCGAAACGCAAATCCGGCCGTAACGAGCGCGTTACTGCGAGTCGGTGGGATTCGCGCCGGTTGCGGTGTCGTAGTTGCGGCGGTGTGCACCTCTAACAAACGGACAATTAAGCACGGCACCGGGTTCCGAACGGCACGCAGCTGGATTAAATTTATGTTCAACGAGCCGTGCCACGGCGCGGTCACGAAAACGACGCGTTTTTCAACGGGGACACAGCGCCGAGTTAAGGATTTCGTTGCTCGGTGTCGTTAACGAGACCGTCGCGTCGCGTCGCGTCTATTCGTGATCGTCGCCTTTGATAGTCTACGAGCGACCGTTGCTGTTCAAGCCGCTTAAAACATGAGGCAATGCTCTGAACTAGTTTCTGAAGTTGATTCAATAATCGGGGGCTCTCTCGAAACTCTTCAAGAGCCTTCAGCATCCATTCAATAGTCCAGAGAAAATTCAAAACGCCAATTTCACCATTATTATCCGCTCGTCCGATCCACGCGAAGTATCAATCCCTCCCTGTCCCAACGCTAACAGATTACGTTCTACTTGCTCCACTTCGAACGGGTCGTGTTACACTTGTCCGACTACGAACGAACCACGTTTTCACTTATCTGATCACCTAGGGATCGTGTTGTACCAGTCTCACTAGCCACAAATCATGTTCTACCTATCTGATTACCGAAGAGCAGCCCGCTCGTGTCGTCGCAACGTGCCAGCCAGGCTATCATTCATTCTACCTGAAACGATTCTTCGTTTGCGGAACAACCGGTCAATCTACTCGATTCGCTATACATACATTTCAGGCACGTACTATTACACGTGATGATTGTGACAAATAAAGGAGACAGTTAGTATATAATAATTTCGTCGAGCGCAGTATTAGCAAACTGATTTAAGGGGATAGGCACACCTGTTCTTAGACTATTTATCAGTGTCACGAATCTCCGCGTGGAAGAAAAGATTTTTGTGTGGTAACACTGATAAACATACATATATGTATCAGCCTAACGCTTTAGTTTTGCTATGATTCAGCGTTTTTCTCTTTTTTTTTATTAATATCTTTATTGCTATTAATAGATCCGAGTGGATTCAAGCCCTATATATTTTTGTTGTTATGATTCCACGTTGACAGTCCTGACTAGGCGCCATCTGGTCCAACTAGCTTAACTAAAATTGCCTCTAGACTTGCTATAGACTCTGGCTTCATCAACGGAATATGGGGAAATTGAATGCAATTACGGGCTTCCGTTATTTGTCCTTATACGAACATATTTTGAGCTGCACAAGGGTTCATTTGATAGAGGAAGGTTAATTGCAGCGCGCTATGCGCCATCTTATGAGTAAAAAAAGTCTTTTAGTGATAGAAAAATACATCGGAATCTGTAGATGTTTTTGAAGTGAAACTTCTTATGGCGCGATGGGCGTAAAACCGATTGACGATGTAACGGAAATGCGGCAGGAAGTGGCTAGTGCGCAGACTCTCGTACGGTTTAGGAGAGAGAGAGAGAAAGAGAGAGAGCACGAAATCAGAAGCCTTACCATCATTTTTATAGTGCGTCACAGTTTGTTTTTAACCATCACGTGTTATTTACATAAACAAATAATAAAAATAATGACAAAAACAAATGCAGAACGTAATAAATAAGATCGACGATAAAACGAAAATGTGAGTTCGAAGTGGCTAGTGCGCAGACTCTCGTGCGGTTTGGGAGAGAGAGAGAGAGCACGAAAGCAGAATGCTTACCGACATTTTTATAGTGCGTCACAGTTTGACAGCACGTGCAACTACGTTTTTCTCGATTTTCACTCTACTTTGGACTTAGTTTTCTATCACTAAAAGACTTTTTTGACTCATAAGATGGGGCACAGCGCGGTGCAATTAACCTTCCTCTATCAAATGAACCGTTGTGCAGCTCAAAATATGCTCGTAAAAGGACAAATAACGGAAGTCCGCAAACCCATGTTTCGACATAAAATCTAGTAAGATTCTAGTTACTTGCTAGTTATGTCACGTGGTGTGCCTAGTGCCAACCCCCTTAAAGAAGTGACTCAGTATCGCAGCGATATATCCACGTATCGACAAGGAAATCCAGCGACAAAACAAACACGAGTAGCGATATGGACAAGATTGAACGGTCAGAATGGCGCCGCTAATAAACCAGCCAGAAAGGAATAACGTGTGCTCGTATCGCATTCGTTTCTCGACGAGCGTCCGCGATTCCGAGCGCGAGAGGAGCAAAACCAGACACTGTCACGTCGCGTCGCGTCGCGTCGCGTCGGTCCTGCGGAAGATTAATGGACGCGCCTTTGTTGCTCTATCCGCGGGGATAACTGGTACCTTAGCCTCCGTCGACGCTATAAATCGTCGAATTACTAGTGGACCGGGTCGATAAATTCGGGATCGACATTAAAATCGGTGATGGCGCATCTTCGTACACCGATGGACAGCCCGTGATCGTTTCGAACGTGGATATTCGTCCGGATAACTGGCCCCGGATTTTATAGCTGGCAGCTAAGCGGAAAGTTTCAACTGTTTTGACGAGATACGGATCCGATGTGTTTCGCGTCGAACGATTCCCACTGAAAATCGACGTTTCGTTCGCAGTTTTCGCTGCCGGCGTGCGATTCCGGTTTGTCATTTTTAAAAGAAAATCGCACTGATTTTTACAAAAATCGACCAGTACGCGACACGATCCCGAGTTTACGAGGGGAACGTGACTTCCCGGTGATTTCCGGATTATAAAAATGTTTTCGCGCGCGTAACGCTCGCGCGAGAGTTACATTACACTTTGATCGCGGCCAGAGTAATGGGCTGGGAATCGAGCAGAAAATAAAATAGAATTCGCACCGCGGTTCGTCGAACGTGACGCTGGATCGATCGAATCTGTCCAGGGCGTTCGTTAACCGTCACAACCGTATCGGATTCGATGACGGTTCAGAACGCGTATACAACCGGGAAACGATTCGCCGATGACCAGCATGAAATTTGAATCGCTCTGGGCCCGACTGACAAAGTTATGCGATCACGTATACTTGGACGTATAACTGGACGACGAATTTATTCCGACGATCTTCTTCTTAAATTCCTAAACCACTATTTAATGATAGCTTGTGTAAGGATTCGAGTGACCGTGGCCCATGCGGATTGCATCAGGGTACCGTGCTTTAGGAAGGGGCGCAGTTTATGATTACGGTGCGGACGTGAACTCAGGCTATTTTTGAGATTTAGCGGAACTTTCTGTTTTATAATAATTTATTAGGGACTTCATATTTTAGCTAAAGGTCTCAATAGCCGTTGACGTACCGTAACCCATCTGTAGACCAAGTGCGAGACATTAAGAGCCTTAGGTGGGCAGTGAGGACTCAAGGCGAGGGTACCTCCACAAACGGGCCAGTTTCACTCACTTTGTCGCCTTTTGGAGGGCGTGCCTTAATTATAATTAGTTACGAATGGTTTTCGGAGGTAACTGCCTACGATGCGGAAACATGTACAGGGTGGTTCATTTAAATAAGAACACCTACATATCTCTTCAGGTTATTGTGATGCAAAAAATATTTGTTACGTAATGTGCATAGTGTCAATGCACCGGATATTTGGCACGAATATTTTTTTCCTAGTGTCATTTTTTTCGGAGTTGTCAAGGTCATCGATGTTTTTTGGTACATAACTATATTTTTTTTTATTGCATCGTGTAACTGATGGAAAAATACATTCAGATATGTATAATAATATGACCTTGAAATGACCTTGATCCTCGAAAATTAAAGTTTTACCTAAAGACCGTGGAATGTAAATGTCTGGTGTGGCATATTAAATAATCAAATAATTGGTCCTTATTTCAGAAACGGTACTTCAAATGGAGAAAAGTATGCAACATTCTTGCAAAATGAGCTACAAATGCTTGTTCATGATGTTTCGCATTCGTAGGTTCAGGAGTCGTGGCCGAAGATATTCTACATCAGTTCTAGGTATAACTTTAATTTTCGAGGATCAAGGTCATTTCAAGGTCATGTTATTATACATATCTGAATGTATTTTTCTATCATCTGCACGATACAATTTTTAAAAAAATGTAGTTATGTACCAAAAAACATAGATGACTTTGACAACTCCGAAAAAAATGACACTCGGAAAAAAATATTCCTGCCAAATATTTGTCCCTTGACACTGTTACGGATGACGAACAAATGTTCAAAATCATCTCTGGCAGGAACCGTCCTAGATTAAATACACGGATCCACCCCTATTTAAAATTACATATCTGTTTAGTTTAAAATCAAAACATACGCACGACCAACGGGACGTTGATAAGATACGAATGTGATTAAGGGATACTGAAAAGTACCACTTGTCATCTCAGGGGTATATAAACCCTTACATTTCTGTTCTCGCGGGCTAGTACTTTCGTAGTCACGAATCGTGTCGCGTCGTGCTGTATCTCGTAGAGTCAACTAACAGTGATATCGGGCTAAAGTTCCCCTTCGTATCAATTTTAAACCGTATAGATTCTCTGTAAAATCTATTAGGCATTTCTAAAGTTGTTCTCGAGACCCCCGCATTGCCAGTGTCAAAACCGACCACTCTAGTTTAGGTAACAACATTTTTCCTTTATTCTATCATTCATTCGCGACATCTACACAAGTGTATTCTACCTTTGATTACGACAATATATTTGTGTTTATTCGTCATTCTGCACAAACTCATTAAACCCGTAATTACTGTTCCACAATCCTAATCAAATAGTTGAACGTCCCGTTCGATACAATCTTACCGCTCGGATTGTATCAATTTAGATTATACTTGTTACGAGGCCTACTAACAATCCTAGTGACTTCCCAATTCCGTTTCAGGTTCGTCTGTATTCTCACCCAACCACCTAGCGGCTCCGTGGTTACACATCAGGTTTGTCCGCATCCTAACAGCTCCCTGATTGCGTGATTCGTATCAGGTTCGTCTGTATTCTCACCCAATAACCTAGCGGCTCCCTGATCAACGCATCAGGTTCGTTCGCATCCTAGCAGCTCCCTGATTACGTAATTCGTATCAGGTTCGTCTGAATCCTAACAGCTCCCTGACCAACGCATCAGGTTCGTCTGCGTACCTCCATTCCTAGAGGCTCCCTGATTGCGTAATTCGTATCAGGTTCGTCCTCGTCGTCTAAATTCCTAGCGGCTCCGCAATTACTCATTAGGTTCGTCCGCGTACCTTACTAACAAACTGATACCATATTCCCAGGGTAATAACCCTTCGCCGGCCACTCGTGCTGCTCGCGGCCCTGGCTCGTAACAACACCATGCACATTACGTAACAAATATTTTTTGCATCACAATAACCTGAAGAGATATTTAGGTGTTCTTATTTAAACGGACCACCCTGTATAAGGACACAGCGAAGAAGCAACGGGGTTTGTCGTTGCAGCGTGAACAAAAGCTTCTATTGAATAAACGTTTCTTTAAAATCCGAATCTTTATTGTTTTTCCGGACGTCCTTACACTTGCTTGATCGAACTATTGCAAATGCAATCGAGGAACAGGAGAGGGAGAAGCCAGTACTTTTAGCAAATTAAAAGCCGTAGATCGATGTCCCTGCAAAGTTGGTTCTCGTTAACCGACGTCAACAATGACGCTGGACTGGAATCGACAGATAGGACGGAACAGGAAGCGGAATACAATAATTAGCGGCGTTCTGCAGATGGCTTTCCATGGAGGCTGCCTTCTTCTTCGACGTAGCTGCGATACCGGGATCACAACCTCGCAGGAATTAATTAAGACGGTCGTCTGTGGAGCGAGAAATCGTTTATGATAGTAGCAAGAGGCGGAGTAGAGCGCCGGCAGATTCAGGCAGATTGTAATACCGTATGCGCGTTCTGAACAAAAGCCTGTCTCGTTGGATCAATACATGTACATAGGACTACGCAACGTGAAAAAGAGGTTTTCAGAAAACTACGTTCTGTAGATCTTTGTCAATTCGATGCATTCCGAAACTTTCGTCGAAACCGGTCAACGTCGCAACGAGTTAGGGTACGCGCACAGTGGATCCGTTTTCGTCCGATTCGACCGACGTCCGACGCATCTGTCTCTTTTTTCAAGCGTGCCGAAAAGAGACACAACATCTGACGTCGCCCGAATCGGACGAAAACTGATCCACTGTGCGCGTACCCTTAGAAATGTTTCGAGAAAGTGAAAATAGGATTCTCGCATCTTTCGCATCAGCCGATAAGATTTATCCGGATGGAAGGTGAGAGAGTATGAGAGAGAGAGAGGCCGTGGATCTCCTGAAAAGTGAAGTCTGAAGCGCATCATCGGGATAATTATGTTGTCGACGTTGCTCGGACAGAAGCTACGAACCAAACCCGCTCCGAGGAACGTCGATACGCGTTCCTCGAGCGGAAATCGCGCAGGGAAATGCATCGGATCGCCGGGAACAATGCCGGCGGTTTGTTCGAGACCGACGCGACGCGCGAGGAAGACGTATAGGGGCGGAGACGCGGGGTCACCTTGATTCGCATCAATATGATTGTCTCTGGGGGAAATTGGATCGGATATAAGGTGTGTGCGAGTCCGTCTACGTGACTCGGCATGGCTTGCCTCTGATACGACCGCCGCGTGTGGGTGATCGAACGGAATGGCTAGGCGGAGTCTGTACCGTGGACGAATCTATCAAAAACGCGGTCAGGGACGCTTAAACATATCGAATGTCGCCGGAATTATATTCAAAATTATTCGGTCGTTCTGAAAGTTATTTCGTTTCTCCGTATCGTACTACTAAATCTTATTCTACATCGCACAACCATCGCGTATCTCGACAGCTGACATTTCGGACCTGTCGTTTCCTGCCTTGAAGTGCTTTCAAACTTTTCAAGAAAAGAAAAAGTATAAATGCTGTTTCAGGAGAGGGTGAAAAAATAAGATAGATGAAGTTGTAAAAAGTCATTGTACAACTCGAGGAGCGTGGGATCATTAAGTTGCCTGAAAATACGCAAAAGATCGTAGAATAGAATGTCATCAAACTTATTTTAAATGGTACACAATTGGCTTTCATTTTCGCTTGAGAAGACGGAATGATTTTACGACGAAATGCTTGAAAACTTGACGGATCCAACGCATTGTCGCAAGAAACCGAGATTTGCTATAAAAGAACTTCCGGAAGCTCTTACTGACAGAGCTTTTACAACGAATCCGTGGATCAAAAGAGACCGCTTGTCGATCATCGGCGTTTGTAGCCGACCTGGTAAAACGTTGATCCTCCGATCTTGGAATACGATTACCCGGGAACAGTGCTTGCAGAAAAACTACGCGTCGCGAATAAAATCAGTCTCCAGGGTGCTCAGGACCGTCGTGCTTCACGCACCGCGACGATGTCGCCGACCGTTTATCGGAAACGTCTTAGTTTATCGTTGATCCGCGCGCGCGAGTCGATCGATTCGTGGCCAGGAACTCCATTCCACTCGATATTCCGCTTTAATGGAATTCACAGGGCCTGCTGAATGCTTAAAGACTGTTCGTAGCCGGAGTCAAGCAGGCAGATTCCCTCCTCTCGCGAAACATTTCTCTCTTATATGGGTGGGCTCGTGAGCGGCACAGTGGGAGGGCTGCATTATTAACTTCTGAACGGTCGTTGCGGTCTATGTCGTTCCCCGTCGTCCACCCCCGTACTCCCGGTCCCATAGATAATGCATTCGCGAGAGAGCGAACGTCTTGCCAAGCGACGGAACAAGGCTCTATCTATCCGCCGCGCACGAAAACGAAAAACATCCCCCTCGCACAGCCTCGCGGATAGAACAATCCGATCCTCGGGATCGGTCGCGCAGTCGCTACCAACACAGACCAGGTAGAAATACACCAATATCCAATGTATTTTTTGATACCGTGTCCGATTTATTTGAATCACGCATAAGCTGCGTAAAATGGGTATTTTACGCCGTCTACTAATCACTAATAATTGTTGAAGCCGTTTCGCCAGGTTTCGAAATCCGCGCCGCTTCTCGAATGGTGAGTCTGAGGCTTATCCGAAACAGTTTGCGTATCATTAAATTCGTCTGTATTCTATAAATTGTGAAAAGAACAACTGCTGTATGAGAAAACAGGTTCGATTCGATGTGCACTAGGGTGGACCTCAGTTATATGTACTTGGTGAAAATTTTTTCACGAGGTTTTTTCACGCCTCCCCCTAAAATTGTGCCATTTGGTAAAAAAATAATTACTGCAAAAGATACAGTTGATCGGATAAGGAGAGGCGTGCCGCATTGACGTTAAAGTTACGAAAACTATGAGGAATTTTATAGAAAAAAGGAAAAGAAAATTTTTTAAAAAGTTTTTAGTATTGCTACAGGGGCCTCTAATCGTCTGCAGAATTCATGAGGAGTTGTGATGGGATTTTTCCACCGTTAACTCGAAACATGAGATTTGAGCGAAAACGAACTTTTTAACGGAAAGGTGGCGGACAGCAATTAGACAGGCTAATTAATGTGAAATAATCTTAATTCGTACAGAGTATACTTGTACTTGAATGTATGTAAGGAATTATGATATTTTTGGAGGTACAAAATATTTAACTTGAATTTTCAGTATACTCTTCACATTTAGCGCGCAGTTACTTCCATTTCAAAACTTCGCGCTCGATGCGGCACGCCTTCCCTACGTCCGATTCATCTAAAACTTTGGATATATCATTTTTTCATGAAATGGAACAATATTGGGGGGAGGCGTGTCCAAAATTTCATAGTCAAAAAATGAGGTCCACCCTAATGCGCAGAATGTAAAGGATTACATAGAATAGAAATGATTTGGGTTGAAAGAAGTGTTTTGATTTTTTAATTGAAATTCCTTCGAGTCCAAAGGGTTCTAAAGTCAGGCTTGCTAAATAGCGGTAATAGCAGTACATAGACTCTTGCGGTAGTCAATGAACTTGAAAACAGGTATTTTCTCACAGCAGTAGTAGCAATATCAGAGTCTTGTATGCGTAAAGTACCTGTATTTTAATAAACTTCATTTAGCATGTAAAAGCGCAAATAGTAATATTAGCGAAT
The DNA here is from genome assembly GCA_916610235.2 of Lasioglossum morio. Lineage (NCBI taxonomy): Eukaryota > Metazoa > Arthropoda > Insecta > Hymenoptera > Halictidae > Lasioglossum > Lasioglossum morio. The sequence continues at coordinate 2,281,984 of OU744334.1, read as the reverse complement.
ATTTCGGTGCTCGATCTGTTGGCATTCATGACTGATTTCACAATAAAATCAAGAGGAATGCATTTCTATATCCAATAACGCAAAGAATTTTGTCGAGAGCAAACTCGAAGAATCGTGTATTGTAGTTTCTATTGAAAGCACGGGGCGTAAATTAAAATGAAATTGCCCGATAAACTGAACGGACGCCGATCCACAGCGTGGGGTGGTTGCCCAATAAATATCTGTTCGATCCGCGTGCGAGCAGCTGGATTAATAATAAAAAACAAAAAGGCCGGAAGATACCGCGCGAACGGCATCCACCTCTGACAGACCGGCGAATATTAAATTATCCATCGAATCCCGCGGCGAAGCGAAACTCTCGCTATGAGACTTTAATTAAAGTCTCTGGTTCCTTCGCTCTTGCAAAATTTCGCAGAATTCATTATTCGAGGGAACGTGTCCACCTCATGGCCGCGTAATGCCGCGTTAAACGCGATTTCATTTAAAAAATTTCATTCGGCCGCGTCCGTGTAATAGCACGCGAGGCAGGCAGATTCGAAGCTACGAATGGAACATAATTAACGATTGCGGCTGCACACGGCTCCCTTCAAGGGAGGTCCGGGGACGCCAGTGAAAAAATTCTGGGAAAATCTCGCGTGTATCGAGTCGGTGGTTCCGGATCCAAAAAACATAAAAAATGGAAGGAATACGGTCCGTCGAATTATCCGAGCGCCGCAATTACGCTTGTAATATTCGCCAACGGCTCCGGAAAGAGAGAGAGAGAAAATAGAGCGGAGTAAAATCCAGAGGATCCAGGGAAATAGAAACTTTTTTAATGTACTACGTTATTTTACCGTGATATTTAAACAAGTCGAACTTCCTACAGCTTGCTCGCATAAAAATACATACACATATTTCATGTTTGAGTTATTCCGCAAACCCTCGGGCTTCGAGATGGCGAACGAAACATGTTTCCCACGTTGATCTTTCATAGCGACGAAGGCAATTAAGAAAATCCACTTTCTTGATTTTCACGGGTCACTGAAGCGGTGGACAAATGAAAAGAAAATATTGGAGACAAACGTACGGACGTATATCACGATCCATGAAGTCTCCTGGCAGGAATTCGAAAGAAATTCGGCGGCAAGCAATCCGATTGGGTAATTCCACTGGCGCTTTCGGTTCTGGCCGAATTATATTGGCTAAAGTGTGTGAGGTCAGGGAGTTCTTGTGAGGCACGGAGAGTACATGTACCTTTCGTATTTACGGAGGAGAAGATTTTTCTCGTGTGAATAAATAAAAAATGAAATCGTGGGATGTCATCTCGACACGTGGGAGGCGCGAGAGAGATAGCGCTGAAGCAAGAGAGAAAGAGAGAGAGAAGGCGGAACGTGAGCTGCAATTTGCACGATACCAATTACGAATTGCCGGTTGGTATTCGTTTCCGGTTGGGACAACAGAATCGACGCTGCGCTGGAAGGGAAAGAAACGATCGCGGAGAGAGCAAGGAAAGAAAAACGATGATCGAAGGAGCAAGACGAGATAAAAAGAGAGACAGGAAAGCACGTTCGCTAGAGAATAAGGGAGAAGGAAGAGACGGCGAGTCGTTAGTAGGATTATGAGACAATGGGATTCTCCCTCTCGGCCGCGGATCGATGTCGTTCGAGAGGACGTCGCATTCAACGGTCGTAAGTAATTCGCGCACGAAATACAACAGGCAACGTCGGGCGCAGCGCCGGATAATTGGAAAAAGTGGGACGAAGAAGGCTTGCGAGAGAGTTACGGAGAATATTGGAACGGTGAAATTGAGCGAGCATAAAGGTGCCGGAGCATCCGCGATCTTCGTTCTCCCGAGCTTCAATTTATCCTAATCATCGGTGCCGGAGAATACGGTGAGGAAGAGAAAGAAAGAGAGACGCCGCGCCGGGGAGGGAGAAAGCGAGGCGGGAACGTCTGCTTGATTTCCACCGGGAGCCACGACAAAAGATCGAGCCGGCTGGTAGAGGCTGCGATCGAGAACACAGTTCTTCTTTTCCTGCTCACTAACAATTAGCTGCGAGTTGTTGCCGACGCGCCGCCGCGCCGCGCCGCGCCGTGTAATCGTTACCCTTCACCAGCTGACGTCGATTCCAGTCACCGTCAAAATCGACAACTAGCTGACGAATCGAAAATCGTTTCCAAGTATGCAAAGAAGTGCAGACTTTGGTTTTGGGAAGATGTCATGGTGTGGATGATGGCGTGAACGTCGGTGTGTATGTTTTGAAGATAAGAAGACATTCTAGGAGTCGGAATGTTCAGTGACAACGGATCTTTGTGCAAAATAAAATTTTTCTAAATATGTGTAATATAGTAGACAACAACGTAACAGTATTTTTGAGCCCTTCTAATGTTTCGCAAAGAATTTCAAAAGGAATAGCGTCATAGTTTCCGTAACACCGTGGTAATACCTGTCTAGCCTGGATAAAACTTTGACTCCGATCCATTGACTCCTCGCTTTTCGAAAGAGACGCAAACTCGACGGAACTTTCCCGATCGGAGCGGTTGGCGAGTCGACGCGGGGGTGTGAACCGGTCGGGGAGCGGAAACGAACAAAAGCGGGGGCCCGATTGAATTCGATCAGCTCGCAAAATAGGATTAAAAGTAATTAAGACAGCGTATTCCGGGCTAGTGCTCGTCCAGAAATTGTTCGCCGGCAGGCAGCTATCGTTTTCGAGTCGAGTGGCTTTCCTCACGGATCGACTGCTCTCGAGAAATTCCCTCGTAGGCCAGCAAAGGAGGAGCCGTGGAACGAGCGATTGTTTTCGTCCCACTTGGCCACCGGCCGACATCGAGCATCGTCGGTTCTTGAAAATTCATGGTCGACCGACAATTTTAACCCTCGTTCGTTTGCAAAATGTTGCGAGCATATTTTTCAAAGGCTATACTTTTTGTAGGAGAAAAGAAATCGATTTTCCGGACCTGTTACACTAGAATACCCAGTGAAGCGTTCGCGATATCGGCCGGTCTCATTACGAATGGCCGATACGGCGACGTTTTCCAAATGAATTATTGAAGAGGACTCCGCGGCCGTCGAGAATATTTAAACCGGGTCGATACTTCGCAGATACGGTGCATCTGGTATCGACAAGCGGACCAAACGCCTCGTCCTCGGTCCACCTCTTTCTACCCTCGGCTTCCATCCTCGCTGTTTCCCTCTTTTTCACCGGACGCTTTTTTCTTCGGCGCTTGGAAAGCCCTCTTTTCTCTCGGATCGGCCCGGTTCCTCTCTTTTCCTTATTGCCCTCCCTTCATTTTCCTTTTCCTCTTTTTCCCCCTCTGTTTCTCCGTATCTACAGTTCGCATTCGGGCTCCCCCGTGTATATCCACACCCCGTCACTCCCTGCCGCGGTCCAATTACACGTCGTCAGGACAAAACCTTATCCCAAAGGAGCCGCGAGGAAATTCTATCTCGCCACGAGGATATTTCGTACGGGTATGCATATCGTCGGCGAACCAACCCTCTATAGCTATCAGAAGTTGGTCATCGACGCCACCGACCCCTCTACCCGGACGAACAGAATTTCCATTTCTATGAAAATACCGGGAATACTCCCAACACTCCCACTTGAGTCCCGCTCGACGATTACCGCTTCACCATTGGGAATTCGAAGAAACGTTGTTACCCAACACGCTCTACGTATCTGACGAAAGAGAGCAATTGTTTTAGATGTTCATCTCGCGACCAAACGCGCTCCTGGGTCCTGCTGTAACCACGCGCTTGGATGGTTTTCGAGGCCGGATACGATTACCACTTTGTTGTCACTGTTAACGGGCTCGTAGTCTACGGAATTTTCGTGTTTAGTCACCTGAAATTGTTTCGGGCACTTCGCTTCTTGGAGCACCGCAGGGTCTTCGAGGTTCAGCACTTTAGCTACCGGAAGCCGCTCGACGAACTCGGGTAAACGTACCATTCGGGTGGTTATAGCTTGTTGAAGCAAGAAGCATTGTCTTCTTTTATTGTCTCAATTACATTCTTATTTGTCGACTATGTTTGACGAGGCTTCTTGAAAGTACTTCTCCCCGACAAGTTGATACACTTATTGAACTAAGTTGAACGTTAGTTGAACAGCCGCCGATTCAAATTAGGATAGTTACCAGAAGCTGAGCGGTCGGATAATGTTTTCATAGCTGCCATCTAAATGTTGATAGTTCCGAAATGAAGATTCGGTCATTTTCTCTGAAACAATAATTCCACTAAGGAATTAAATGACTTGGCGATGTTTTAAAACCCTTCTACGGCTAAAATTAAGATCATCAATCTTTGAAAACATTCTAATTTATTGCAGATAAATAGATGCAAATCGCGCATTATGTTCGTTAGAGCGTTAACGAATATCCTACGTGAAAAGCAACAAATCATAATCAGCGAGAAGCCTATTTGCCTGGATCAGGCCAATTAATCGCCACCGCGCCGATAAACACGTACAGGCCAGGGTTCATGTATTGGACAATAGGTTATCACGAAACAATGCAAGCATCTCTAATCTGCATTGAGGTTTGCAACATTCATTCGAACATGCCAGGTGATTTGACGCAGGTTGCGCTATTATCGAAACACAGTATTACGGCCTGCCCATTCCGACGCCTCTAATCGACGCCTTCCTTGTTTGATGGGGACGACGTTGCACTACAGTGCGGTCCACTGCAATCAACACTCTTTATCGTATTAACACTTTACCCACCGGAAGCCTATTAATAGGATTTTCAATAATTCTGCTGTACCAAAAGAAAGCGTAGAAATTTTCATTCCCATTGCAATCGTAAATGAAACTCTTAGATAACGTTATTAAGGGTGATTTGTTAGCTCACAATGAAGATTGCTGTTGCTATTGAAGGTTCCATTAAAAAGTGTTTAACCATGTACCATGATTTTTCAAAATTATGCAATAATCATCGGTCGGTAATGTGTTAAGACAATAGTCTCGTAATCCTACAATTTTTTGATAAATTCATGTTTCAATATTTTCGATATCGTTCAGCAGGTTTTTCCGTTTCAGCATATTAATAACGTGATCGATTTCACGGGTCGATGGTCGGACTTTAAAATCCTCGGATTAGATGGCAACTTTGTTCTAAACTGTGTGCTCGGAACGGATTACCTCTAAATGCACACATTTCGATGTACGCCGGAGTGAACGGACGTTATAACGAGTAAAGTTTTCAGACCGACTAAATGCTCGTAGCGTATTCCACTCGGACGAATATATCCGCTATTAATTTCCATCGATAACCATTTTCAAACAGACTTGAATATTTCCCGATTCATAAAACATTCGACGCGATGACTAATCGCGACAAATAGCTACCCATCACCGAAATTGTAAATGTTTCATATCGGTCGTTTCAAGAGAAAAAAATGTCTGACGGCATAATAGTCCAGTCGCCAGGTAGTTTTACCTGGAAAGTATGCCGAACTTAATGAAATTTTGACACTGTGCTAACTTGGGGAGGGGGAAAAAACCACGATTTTTATTACCTTGTTTTGGTTTTTCGCCTATTACTCAAAAACTGTGGGTCCTAAGAACTTTTGTTTTTCATTTTTGGAAAGAGCATTAAATTTCCTTCAAATTTCACTGGTCAATCTTTTTTTGACCAAATGGGCACCGAGAAACAGGCGTTCAAAATTAGGAATATAAGTGGCAACTGACGAATACAGGGAAAGACAGAGCCAATTACACTGTCCAACAACAAAAGTGTTTCCATATAACTGTTGGATGTATCTTATACAGTTTTTAGCGCTGATTCTGAATATGACCTTAATTTTTCTCCTACATGCACAGTTTTTGAGAAATTTGAGTTTGAAAAAAAACACGGTTTTCGACTTTGAACAGGTATTATGATGTTATTATAAAAGATATTGTATTGTTCTTTACAGCAAAAGATTCTCTAGACTTTCCCGAATCCAGTGATGTGCAACAGTAATAAATTATGATTGTTTAAACATGTTTAAACATTCATTAAAGACGGAGAGGCATCACTTTTGTACACATTTTTCTCCCAGAAGAAAACGTCATGGACGAAGGAGACGACGTCGACGACACCATGCCAGTACAACAAAAAAGAGCAAAGTGGAATTCCAATTGAATTATTTTAATTATGTAAATAAATTTTTATGGGCTCTTACTCTTCACCTACCCAATCTACATTTATTTCTCTTTGAGCTTAGGGGTTAATGGGAAAATATAAAGTCATAAGGTGATGACCAGGCACCTAAATCGGGAATAAACTGCAGTTATAACATTAGGCACTTGTCAGCGGATCCCCCCCCCCCCTCCAGCATATGAAGTCAGATTGATAAGAGTATAAGGTTAGTATAGGATTTTTGGAGAGAGAGTTTTTTACGTATTTCTCAAATTCGTCTTCTTTTTTTATTATTAATATCTATATTGCTATTAAACATAACACCAACAAAAATATAAAAAGGCTTGAATCCACTCGGTAAATAAATTGTGTTGTCCTCCCCAGCTAAAAGTGAAAATGTAAGCGGTATCCGTAGTATGAAGATTATATATAGATATGTTGAAAAACTAAAGTTATGAGCCAAAAACTTTCAATTTCCTGCTAATTGTCACAATGCGTGACTCAAAATGTCATTTTGAGAAACATTTCCTAATTTTTAACGCCTGTCTCTCGGTGCCTATTGGGTCAAAAAAAGATTGACCAGTGAAACTTGAAGGAAATTTAATGCTCTTTCCAAAAATGGAAAACAAAAGTTCTTAGGACCCACAGTTTTTGAATAATAGGCGAAAAACCAAAACAAGGTACTAAAAATCGTGGTTTTCCCCCTCCCCAAGTTAGCACAGGGTCCTCGAGGTTGAAAACTGAGATTCGACACCCCAGAGTACCCCTAAATGATGTGTCAAAATTTCATTAAGTCCGGAATACTTTCCAGGTAGACGCCTTTTTTCGACCTGACGACTGGAATATAATGAGAGAACAATTTTTTTTTATCGGGTTGAAACAGTTGAGATTTTTCTGTGGAGATGACAGGGGTGGAACGGTTTTTATACTCTGAATGAAGACAATCCACGAGGAGGGAGGATTTCATTTGAAAGGAAGTCGCAGACCAGGGGAACGTAGTTATAAACTCGTGTATGACGGCGCGGCGCGCGCGCGCATTGGACAGAACTCATTTCCAAGTTGTGCAATTGCACATTTGATATTGAGCTCGGGAACTCGCAATCCAGCTGGAGCTACGGCTATCCCCATGGCACTGTAAAGAATCTATTTACAAAAGCTTATACGCTGCGAGCCTCAAAGCGTTCCGCAGCGATAACTTTTCAATCGCGATGGTAAAATATTTGAACGCGTTAGTACTCGCGCGAGAATATGCCCGCGAAACAGGATGCGCTCGAAACGACCAAACTGCACTGCTAATACAATGTTTCTCCACGCTCCCGTCGTCCAAACCATCGACGATTTCGATTAAATAATATTCAACGAAACTGCACGCGGGGACACGAACTTTCTACTCTAACGCTGCAATTTGTTCCGACTTGAAAATTCATTTACGTGGTCGCCGAGGTGAATTATAATGTTTTCGTTACTGAAATAAATCAAAATACTTTTTATTTGAATATTTTCAGTGACCTTTGTAGATGTGGAATAAATAAAAATTATACCAAATTCTATCGAATTTTACATTGCACCATTTTTTGTTAATTTTCAGACCTGAAATATGATTTTACTACGATTTCCAATGTTTCTAGGTAAGATTTAAAAAAGTCGAATTGATTAAACCGTTGTTTTCAGTGGTAGTTGCCTTTGTAGATCTTCAATAAATGAAAATCATTTTTTAAAACTTTCAGACGCCATGAATGCATAAAGATCCGTAGTCTAATACAAGTTTTTCACGTCCAAATAAATTGAACTCCGCGAAAAAGATGAAGACGATAATTTACGTGTTACGCTGATGGTAATAGGAGTATCAAAATGTTAATGTCGAGTATTTGGTAATACTCTCGGAAGTCTGGTACATTAATACGAGGGGAGGCATAATACGTGGAAAGATAGCGCGAGAGGCACGTACAGCGTTACAGATCTTTAATTAAATTTACCAGCCACGTATACCGTGATGGAGCTGAACGCACTCTCGCATAATTGTTTCGCCTGGCAATCGCAATACGGTCTATCGAAAACTCCCTAAAATTACTGTTCCGCCGAAGCAATAAGCTTACCGCACTGATTTCGCTCCTTGACAAACTCCGACGTCTGCGAGCCAGATAATGCAAATATTCGCGATGCCTGCACCGGGGTAAACATCTATTCTAGAGACTCGCGCTCGCGCCGAAGCAACGCTCCGCGTTGATTAGTATTCCCGTAGCTCTTCAAAGGACTTTCTCGTTTCGTCTGATCCTTCGTCGAGTCTTTCAGTCGATTCCACTTTTCGCTAAACTTTGCCATCCTTTCTTCGTTAACCCTTATCCGTCCCTCGTAACAATTTGACACAGTATTCCCGAAATAAGTTATTATTATATCCTTGAATAATATTAAACATATATTTTCACAGAACTTTTCCTCCAACCTATTACACCTTTCTATTACTTGAAGGTAAATTTACCCGAAACTTCGTGGCTTTTATTTCTCTAATGTAAAACACACAATCGAACACATAACTCGTAAATTTCAATAAAAAGAAACATCGAAAAATAACTGTTTGATAAGGGTTAATGGGGTACAACACCCTGCAAGTTTAAGAATCCTTGGTAAAATAATCTGATAACCTGCTTAAATGATTCCGAGGTATCTGAAAAATTGGTATTTTCACCTTGAACTTACCGCCAGTTATGGATCGTCGCGGATAGAAAAAGTACGCGTGAAATATCGGCTGGTTTCAGTTAGGCGATGCGCCTCGTTAGCGCTACAGGATCTCGAAGAGGTCCGCATCCATTCGCTCGGCCGGCCAAGTAATTGTTTGTATTTGCATGTAATTATTACAGCGGGCTTTGGTGCGGCGGAAGGGTTTGTGTTAATACCAGCCACTTGTCGGGAAGATCCTCGCTCGTTAGCATCGTTAGCCGTGGCAAAAAGAAAAAAAAAACGAAGGGAATGGAGCTATAGAAGGACAATTTAGAAAATAGGGCCGTAGAGACGAATTGGAAAGGCGAAGAAACGAAGGGAAGAAGCAGGAGCCCCTTAAATCCCCTATAGTGGGGAGGTCTTGTCTGAATTGAGACCAAAATGCCCAGGGGTGGGTGCAGCAGAGGTGCTGTATCTGATCAAACGGCCCCGCTAATATTTCGTGAGGAGTTTCACGGTGTGTCTATTATAGTTTCATCGATGCAGCTCTGATTCGACGTCGTCATTTCGACGTTACACTCTGGAAACGATTCTCGAGAATTGAATCGATAATTTCCATCGAAGAAACATATTGTACGTTCTTTGAATACGCGTTAGAAATTTTGAAAAGTTTTCAGTCGACCGGTACAGCGATTTCTCGTAAAAAAAGAAACACCGCAAGACCAGCCGTTCTTTTTCGTGGTCGTAGAGTAGCGAGTGCCCTTAATCCACTTCAGACGAGGCTTCTACGAGTTACACGCGGAAGAGTAGAAGCACCAACTGCGGAAAGCTGAGTCCCGGTGCTCGAGCCGACTTCATTAAAACCCGGCCTGCAATACAGGACCCGGAGACCAATCGTTCACGGTGGAATGCCCGTGGTCCAGTTCCCTCGCAATAAACGTTTCTTTGTCGCGTTCCTGTTCTCGCGGGACCGAAAAGGCATCGCCGTCGGTCCCGGTTCTCTGCGAATATTTTTACGCGGCCAAAGAGGGAAAGAGCGAGAGAGCGAGAGAGAGAGAGAGAGAGAGAGAGAGAGAGAGAGAGTCCCGGAACAATGCGAGGCAATAAAAACGAACGGGGAGGATGAAAGAGAAGTTCTCGAAAAATCACGGCGCTTGAATTGCCAAAGGCGACCGGTCGTCGCGAATTATACAGCTGCATGGGGGTTGGGTGGGGAAAAAATATTTGAATTCTTCCCCGTCGAGGAAGAGGAAAGAGGCAAGAGAATAGAAAACGAAGAGAAAAAAGATTTTCCGCGGTACGACAACCGGGAGTACATCGCATCACGTATTTAAAACGGGCAAACGAACTGGAGCGTTGTTCGAATTCCCTCTTCGGGGGTACGCTAATTAGGGGCTGCCAGGGATTCTCTGCGGTGTCCCGGGCATTTTCGTATCAATATTTCAAGCGGGCTGGCGCGACGCGACGGGACGACGAGGCTACGTGAGACACACTGCGCGTGTGTGTCGGCGTTAAAGGATTACAGCCGATTGCTTTTAATTAGACATTATCGATTCCGAGTGACAGAATTGTTCCCCTTCCTGTCTCTATTTCTCTCTCTCTCTTCCTCCGCGGAATAATTGATTTACACTGTAGATCCCACGTACCAACCGGCCGCTCGCGAAATATAAAAGAGGAACCATAGGGTCGCCGCGCGTTGGTTAGCTGCGTTAATACGACGCTTAATGCGTTATTAAATACATAACGCGCGATTTCTCGTGACGTCAACCCGACGCGTTTCACCCGCTATTGATTTTCAGTCTCGTCGCTCCGCGCGATTAACGAACCGGGCGCCGTCGATTTTGATTTCGACGCCAGCCACTGGTTCGTTGATAATCCGTCGCGTAGTTTTTAACTTCGTGCTTTCCGCCGGAAAAGTTTCTCTTCGCGATTGATGTACCTGTACTCTTTGATTTTATTCATCGAACGCCGATACTGGTTTGTTTCTGTCGGGAGCATATCCGCGATAGAAATTCATTCAATTCCGCGATCGGTCGTATTGAAATGTTCGGATCGGCGAAGAACCACTTTGCCGTCGTTCGATTCGATATTACAGGATCCGCGCGCCTCGAGATCCAAGAAATCTTCCTCGACAGACTCGACCCGATATACGGAACACTTGAAGCGTGAAGTGCTATCTCGAAGTCTCATTCCGAACGAGCGAAAGAGTGCCGGAGCGAGCATACGTATATGTTGAAGTATTGATTGAACCCACCCCCTAGACCGAGCCCTCCATCTAGCGCAAACCCATCGAAATTCAGGAAGATTTTTCAAAACTGGCGCCCCGGACAGTGCTGCCAACGTGAGAAAGAAATGTCACTAGTCGGTAAACGGGTGGCTATCCTTACCCGCGGCTGGTATCGAGCTTTCAGGGGTTACCTGCAGCTAGTAACATTTCATCCACACGCTTCGAAATTACATCTCTCGGCAAAGAGAACTTTTATAAATGTTCAAACGCAATGGAAACATTCGTTTACACACTGTTGAAGCTTATTGAACCTAATTTCCAGAACAGGAGAGTCGAGGAAGCTGATGTTTGCCAGATACCAAATACCAACACTCGATACAGCAGGGAGCAGACTTCTACCGTACCGACGTGCTGATTTACCACTAGGCTAGGGATAAAGCTCGTTTTCCTAGGCAGAGGGCGCGAACATAGGGAAAGGTAATCCCCCGGAAGCTCCCAGGGAATTATCCGGATCAAGGTACCACGTGCGTTCGCAAATATCGCGGTGATCCTCCGTAACGAGACTCCGTACGAGGATTTCGCCGTGTTTCCGGGTCACGGTGGATCCGGAGTCACCGATTTATCGTTACAGGCGTCGATATCGATGGTTACGATGGCTGCGGGCGCGAACAAATCAAACAGGAATAAAGTATCGGACGAGAATCGCACGACAATGCACGGGGACAGTTCTAATTCCGGTGGGCCGCGCTAAAGTTCGCCGATTCGAAATACATATCAGCAAAGGAACGAACGGTTGCTGGCAGGAGTTTTTGCTCGGCTCTAGGTCCGCGCGCGCTTTATCCACTCCAGCGATCACCGCTATTGAGTTTTAAAGTAGAAATGGTATTCATCGTTCCTAGCACCGCGGCTCCTCGTCCCTTTTATGAACGCGCTTCATTCAAAGAGGCTTCCTCGATTTACTCCCCGACGGAGAAAGACAACGAATGCCGCTCGCCGAGATTCAATATGTAATTCGCTCGCAGGCGATTCAACTCGCCGGAGCGAACACGACGCGCCCAACGAAGCCGTAACTAGCTACCAGCGAATCGATCACTCGTAACTCGACGAATTAATGGCCGTGTTACGTACTTTTTTCAAGCCGGTTCTCGTCCGACCATCGACCGCCGTCATTTTCATCAGCGTCTAACACATGCAGGACTTCCGGTGCTCTATGCGAGCCTGCATTTTTAAATTGCATTATGCGAGCGCGCTCGCTGATGTACCTTCGTGGGTCAATATCGTCGACGTCGAACATTCTTTGGTTTATTAGAAATCAATTTCTGCAACGAGACGATACAGCAGCCAAAGTCAATTTCAAGTACAGCAAGCCAAAAGTATTAAATTCAGTAATTCACTCGTCGTTATTAACTTGTTCCAAAAGTTTCTTTCAGCATTTATGAGAAAGAATTGATTTTGTTGGAAACATTTTTTGGCAGATCATAGGAGATATCTTGAAAATCGTGGTAATAGTACATAGGGGAAGAGGTTGGGTTATGAGACGGGTTGGGTTGTGAGACAGTCGTTTTTATCCATCGCGCAATCGCGATAATTCCAATCTGTCTGCTGTCAAATTTTTGTTTTGACGTCTGCTAGTTTTTGTGCTAGCACCGAGGTGTATAGACGTGTTGCTTATATTAGATACGGACACCGTGTATAACAACATCGTGTAAAATTTTTACTAATTTTTTTAAAAACATTATTTTGTTGAGTGAATCAATTGAAAAAGGTGAGTGTGATGCATTTTCATTTAGTGTTCTCCTTACACTTTACGATGCAATATTGAGTTTTGCGCATATACGAGAAAAACATTGTTTTTTTCTGTCACATTCGGAATGGCATCATGGTTGTGTTATGAGACACCACAGTGGTTGGGTTGTGAGACACTAGTTTTTTTTACTAGAAACTAACTAGAAATGTCAAATATCGTTGTTTTTGTTAGAATTAAGTGTTTATTTGTCATTTAACGTTTATTTTGGTTTATTTTTTGAATTTATAGTCATGGTAAGGACCAGTCGAGGAAACTCGAAGTCCTCGAAATTACCTAAGCGTAAAAAAATAGCTGAACACGATTTATGGTGTGCGTGACTAGACAAAGCTATTTTTGAGAGAACTGTTTAGTTTCACAGTCTGGCAGGATATGTTTAAGGTTTTTGCCGAAAAAATTGACCGCTGCCAACTCTATCAAATGCAACACATGCCAGCGCCCTGTTCATTTGAAGTGTGCCGATATGGACAGACGTTCGTTTTTCACATGCAAACATTGTGACAGCGACTTGGATGACGAAGAGGAAGATCATTATTGAATCCTTCCATGTATTATATATTTTACTTTTCTTCGCCATTCTTTGCTTTTTAACTCCTTTGGTCACTTAATGTCATGAAAATAAATAAAAATTCATTTTTGCATAAAGTTACATGGGTTTTACTTTATATTTTCCTACTTTTAGTTGATTTTTCCGAGTGTCTCACAACCCAACCACTTTTTTCAGGAAGCCAAAAAACATGTGCTTTGAAAATTGACCATAAAATTTTACTTGTTGATCAAACAACGAAACTTTTTACATATAAAAGTTGCGTATTTCCTTCACCTGTCCAATAGTATATAAAACTCTTTGATATCTTCATCAAGCAAAAAGTTACAGACCAAAAACAAAACCCGTCTCATAACCCAACCTCTTCCTCTAGTATTATGCATACATATACATCCAGAGCATCGTGCGTCGCGTGGGTGTAACGTCTCGGGCCGGAAAGAACAAATGTTTGGTTCGTAATCGCGCGCCGATCCGTTTCAGAGGCCATTACCGTTGAAGGGGGCATTCTATTGCTCGATCTGGGGAAGTCGTGACGGTTTTCGAGGGGGTGGTCTCGACCCAATTCTTGGTCGAGGGGTGTCGGCGTTCACGGGAACGACCGAAAAATCGTTTGGAAAAGATCACCGGCCGGGACCTGGTCCATTAACGTCGAGTAATCCCAGGGCGTTCGATTGTTTCACCGGGGAATTTCGTGCGGACCGGTAGGATGTTGGGGAGCAATAAATTCCGGTTGGTATACGAGGAAGACGTGGATACTGCTGGCTGATAAATTTCTTTTCAACGGGCGAATGGGATCAGCGAGTTCTACTAGGGGCTGGTCAACAGAGACAGGAAGAGAGAGAGAGAGGGGGGAGGGGGGTCCGGGAGACTTGCCTGTAAATTATTCAGTTGTAACGGCGATTAACTAGCCACCGCAAAGGATTAGGGATGATAGCAAACGGATAGCGGGCTAGGTTTCGATGGACGGTTCGCGGTGACGAACGGTTTCCCGCGCAGTATCGACCGATACGATGGTGACGCGCGCGGGCCAGCCGAGTAATTAGACGTTATTAAGCGCGTCGGGAATAAATATCGATTATGCGCCGCCGACCCTCTTTGCTTTGACTTATACAGTCACATGCAGGACCTTGGACGGTTTACACGTTGCAATCGATAACGAGCGTGACGAGGGCGATGAGCGTGCGAGCCCCGCGATCTCGCTCGCTGTTTTTCCGCCGCGCGCAACAACGGGATCCTTCGCGTGCCAAATGGCAATCGTTCTTTTCATTTTCCAAAAATCGATTCTTCGTCAAGCATCAATACGCGAGCGGAAGAATTTGTACAGATGCAACGTAATGCGAGACTCTCGCAACGTGTCTCAGAATTTCACACCAAGTCTCACGGACTGCGACTACTCGATTAGAGCTAATAAATTAGTCTAAGAGTTGCTCTTGATAGTAACGAGACTGTCTTTTCATAATGTACGCTAGCTGTTGCGGCGAATGGTCGGAATAGGTGACTGTCCGCCGAAACCGGCCGGAATTACGGGAAAAGTAGCGGGACGAAACGAGGTAGTTTGAAATGCTCTCCGCTTCGATCTCGGACTCGGTCCATTAAGTATGTGAATATTTTATGTCGAGGCTGGAGCTCCCTCTTCGCGGCGGTGCTAAAAACTTATAATTAGCCGAGACGTTCCGTACTCGGCGGGATGTTAACGATGGTCGATGGTACAGATTATGAATTCAGGGAAATCCGAACGGAAGTCAAAATATTTCTGCGAAACACTGTCGAGAAATTCCCATTTTATATGTATCTCGCTTCTCGCTCCGCGTACGAGCGAGCCACGAGAAAATGAACGCAGCGTTCTATATTACAAAGCTTCATTAACTTTCAAGTCTATTTTGGAATATGGAGCATGTAAATGTGTATGGTGCAAGCATGGTTCCCCATACGCTACCATCACCTGCGAAAATAATACGACATACTTGTCGAATGGAACTACGGTGCCGGTGTTAACGATTGCAATTTGCGGAACTAGGTCCGGATGAACAAGTAAGTTGTAACGCTTTCGGTGTGTACATACATTTATTAACTCTCGTCCTTTACTCGTGGCAATTAGACACAGCTTTTCCGAAATAACCAAGGATCATTTAAGCCCATCGTTAGCGAATTTTTATGAATTTTGTACCTTTCATAAACTGACTTACAAAAACTCGAGTGGAGTAAAAGTTCATTTCTCTTGCGAATAATAGATACGAAAACTGTTCCAGTAAATTTCAATAGAACTGTACCTCGGGGAGTGCTACGAATGAATAAAATCCGCGGACTATTGACGATAAATCAAACTTTCATGGTGCCAATTGCTCCAATGAAAAATTGCGTTCAAAGCGCCATACCACAGTGGAAATAATTCCCGAGGACGTCAGAATCTTGTCGGTCAACTGTTAATAATCCGCTCCGATCTGATTGTTAAGGACAGCCCGCGCCAATTAATTTAAATGAGGCTATCAAATTTCGTGGACGAACCAAAGAGAAACAGGTCAAAGTTCAGAAGGATAAAATACTTCCAGCACGCGGCCTACATAAACGAAGCTTTTAATTAATTGAAAAGTTACAGCGATACCTCGGCGAGATATTAAAGACACCGACACTCAATTAACCGAATCCCTAATTACAGTTCGTCCTACATTAATCAAGCTTGAATGTCGACGGCTGTAAAACTCTCTTATGTACGCTTTTCTCAATATTTTTACCAAATTCTCACGCACATCGCAAAGATTTCATACAAAGCCTAATAAATGTGAATGTTACGCCTTTTTTCAATGAAATCAAATTCGATTCGTTTGTCATCGATATTTAAGCATTCAAATAAACATTTCTTAATAAAAATTTCTTTTCTGTTCTACGGCATTTTTCAGGATAAAGACGTTTTAATCGTTGTAACTACAAAGAGAATGATACGGCAAGGAGTTAATTACACAGTCCAACAGCCAAAAATCGTTTCGATTCTCACTATGTGATTCTTATAAACTTCCTTGTGCTGATTCCGAATCTGTCATTAATTTTTCTCCTAGATGCACAGTTTTTGAGAAAATTGAGTTTGCAAAAAGACCTATTTTTCGACTTTGAACAAATGTTGTGATGTTATTATAAAAGATATTGTATTGTTCTTTACAGCAAAACATTCTCTAGACTTTCCCAAATTCAGTGATGTGCAATACTAATACATTGTGAGTGTTTAAACATGTTCCACGGGATACGGCGCACTATGGGCTAAACCGATGAATCTTGTGTCAAAAACAAAGAACTTTCGATAGAAATGCGGTAGCGCGATGAAATTTTTTTAAAATGAAAGATGAAACTTTGCAGAATATAAAATAATTATGGAGACTGTGGTATGAACGTTTTTTAACCTTGAAACAATAAATATTTTTATTTTTAACAATAGTTTGATTTTTTGGAAGATACGGAGATCGTAGACAAATTTTGAAGACAGATTTGAAATCAGCGTGAAAAAATCTACGGAAAATGATGTATAGCATGTTCCAAAAAACATTTTTCCGCGCGTGGTATTGGAAAGATCACAATTTTCTTGAGATTTAGCAAGTTTAACGAATATTTTCAAAGTTAAGAAACGTTCGTACCACAATCTCCATAATTATTTCATATTCTGCAAAGTTTCAGCTTTCATTTAAAAAGAATTTCATCGCTCTATCTCATATCTATCGAAAGTTCTTTGATTTTGACACAGAATTCATCGGTTTGACCCATAGTGCGGCGCGGCGGATGGCCGCTCTAGTGGTGAACATCACTGTCGGCAACTCATATCGGGCACGGATATTTCCTTTTCTGGAACGAAAAAAAACGTCGACGTTGGAAATTTGAAAAGGTGGTTTCTCAAGATAAAAGTCTACTCCATCACGTGGTGTAGTTCGATTTTCCGCTGGACTCTTATTTTTTCAGATAAATTAAAAAATATCATCAATAAACATGTTTAAACAATCATAATGTATTAGTAATGCACATGACCGAATTCGGGAAAGTCTAGAGAATCTTTTGCTGTAAATAATAATACAATATCTTTTCTAATGACATCACAATATTTGTTCAAAGTCGAAAAATATGTCATTTTTCAAATTCTTTTTTCTCAAAAACTGTGCGCCTAGGAGAAAATTAAGGGCAGATTCGGAACCAGCGCAAGAAACTCTATAAGAATCGCATAGTGAGAATCGAAAAGTCGAAAAAAAGTTTGAATTTGTTGGACCGTGTTACTATTATCACCATTTTATTCGAATGCTGTGTTATCGTGCGTTTGTAGACTCAACGAATAGAAGGAACACGTTCGATCGAGATCCCAAAAATGGATCTTCGTCGGACTCTAGTCGAACCCCAGACCCGTCCCGACCCAGCCTACCAACCCTAAATCTAACTCCGCGTTCCAGTAACTAAAATAACTGGAATCAATGGGTTTCCATCGTGTTTTTCCATCAGAGCAAGTTGCTGTTCAAGTAGGTATAACAGGGCGTCGGTATCGATTCTGCGGAAACCGGAGACCGCTTTTTAGAACGGCCTCGCCATCGCCGCACCGGACTATTGTCCGTTTTATTTACGGGACAAATAAAGCGATAATATAAATTTCGTAACACCGAGTCGCGCTACAGGAAAATAGTAGCGACGATCGATTTTGTAGAGGCGGGTTGTAGTCCGGCCTTTTTTCCTCGCCGAAGATTTGTTGGTTCTGGCTAATTGAAATGGAAAGTACTCGGTTGCTCGTGGTTCTTTTGTCCGCCACGACGCCGACAGATTAAGATTTATTCGTAATTGCATTTCAATATTGCCGTGCCTCATGAATTGCCACAGACATAAATACGTCGTTGGTCGAAAGAAAATAGTACGTTGAAAATTGGTGTATACGCGAACTAGAACTACGGTTCGTTGGATTTTTAAAATACAATTTATACGGCCAAGCAGTTAATTAAAAACGTCATTGCTTTGACTTGAAAACGCCGCGGGCACAACCGTATTGTAGTCAAAACTAATCTTCATGAAACAGGCTGACGTTTAACATGCAAATCCACAAACGCGTGCTCGTTATGCTGAACTGGATTTGTATTCGTTGTGTGTCTCCGTTTACTGTAATGCTTAAGCTAATATTTGGTAACGGAAGAGTAGAATTTTCAACCTACCTAGTAGATTTTGTTTGAGATCTTGTAACATCGCTGGACTGGGGACATTTACAGTGACTCCCACTATCATTAGGATACTCTTAAAAACACTTTTTCTATATTGGACCATACGATTCGAACTTTTGTGAGAAGTTAGAATAATCGGTTTGCTACATACCGTCGACAAAATTTTTAAAAGAAATTACAAGTTGCTAGAATTGCAGAGAAAATACTAGAAGTTCTATTTTGCAACTTTTTTGTTCTTTTGTGCGGGCTTATATGGGTAATTTAGGAAACACAGGTGCTTAACGCTTTCACCATAAATGTTAAATATTTAAAATTTCCAGCGCCGCAAATTTCAAATATATGAAATTCACAGTTTAATCAGTGGTCTCGATATTCCATAACAAGATTTTACAATAGATACGGCGATCAAACAAACTATGAATACCCGTACAGGATAAAGTGGGATATTTATTAGAAAATTCTGCCGTCGATCGATCTGTCAATCTAACCATAGAGCTGAACATTGCTTAAACATTTACAATATTTACAGCGAATGACCACAGAGGGCAAAGCCATTTTTCAATAAAAATCCAAGCTTCATCTGCAACAGGAGGAGCGAGGTTAAATCTTTAATCAATTCCCGATTCAAGTCGGAAACTCGATGTACATATGAAAGCTGCATTGGATTTACAAAACGATGCACAGCACGAAAGGTAGATGATCGCGATTCGTTTTCGCGCTTCATGGATGATAGCGGTAAACTTTCGTAATATTCCCGAAGCTCTCTTGATTCAATTCCATTTCCACGTTGCAACCCGGTGCTCAATATGAAAGGCATAATTATACGTTCGTTGCCATCATTTATGTTGATAGGAATCTTTACATCGACAGTATTTTATTAAATATACCCTTTATTAATTATCGAAGCCGTTTGCCAGGAAAACATAATAAATTCTCCGAGTACGTGTTATTGATAAAACGTGAATAAACAGAATGTTTGTGCGTTAACAGCTGATAAATGCTATGAATAAACAACAACATGCAAACTGCAATAACATTTCCGAAAAATCCTTTTTGTAAAACGTGAAAAACAATTTGCCCGAGTAGAACCATTTTAGAAATTCTTTGCAGTCCGAATTTATTTAATTCATCATTTGAAAAATAAGATCTTTGTGAGTTCAAGCGCTGAACAAAACGCTACCTATTGCAAAATAACCATAAATGCTGCAAATCGCTGTAATTCCACCATGTTACCATAAATACCTCGGAAAATTATTACAATTGACATCAAGGGCGATAACGCGCCGGAATATTCATAACATATACGAGGAAATTGACGGCACGACGTTTTCGTTTGGTTCGAGTCTTCAATCCGGTCGTTGGAAAAAGTTTTCACGGTTCGATAGACGTCTGATAGGTCAATCTTCTCGCGTGTAACACAGCTACGGGACGGAATAAAATGGTAGACGGTCGGGGGAATGGTTGAAAAGGCGGGATACGTTGCCGTTTGATGCTCAACGATGAAATAAATACGCTTCCGGCTGACCTGTCGCTGTTTTATGCACAGCTGTTTTCCCTTCTACAGGATGCAAAACGTACAACGTGCGTTCGACGCAACGTTTAACGTGTTAACCCTTTCCACTCGGACCTATTCTATCTCGAAAATGAAACATTTCTTCCGACCCAGAATATTTCCATTCCCTATGCCTCGCACAATACTTAAATGTTTAATTTAATTTAAAGAAATTATATAATAGCGCTCCAATTTTCAAATACCGACATCTTCTGACTTCCATATCAATAAAAATTAAATGCTGTTCGTTTGTAAGAGCATCACTTGAGAACGGCTTTGGAACCGCTTTGGCCAATTAAAAAAAAATGTTCGTAAAAGTCCGAATAAGGTTTTTAGAGAACGAAAAATTGGACAACTTGCCCGGAAAAATGGAAAATCCGGGAAAAAATTAAAGTGCTTTTTCTCTATGGGATTTTTATAGAAACTTAAAATCATAACTCATGATTCGAACGGTGGATAATGCGCAATTCTTTTTTTCGTTTTGTTCGTTATGGTCCTGGAAAAGTTTTCAGGAAAAAAATACGAGATAATTACAAAGGAAAGTCGGAAAATTCGGATAAACTGCAAAAATCATAATTTTTGAAACGGTACAACGATCACTCAAAAATTCGTTTTTTCTCATTTTTACTTTGTTTACACATTTCCGATAGCGTTTCACAAATTCACAAAACGATCACAAACTTTATTGAAATTTGGACAGGATAACGTCTGTCGGGTCAGCTAGTATTTAATATAATGTAAAGGCGTATGTAACGTCTTAGAGTCACGATTCGAGCGCTAGGAGTGAATAAATTGTCTGGAAAGTCGCGAAAATTTTTTATAGATTTTATCGTTTGAAAATTGAACTTTTCAGTATTGTTTCGAGAACTGTGCGCTGTGCGGTGGTGTGTGGGCAACGAGCGACGCGAGACGAACGATGAATGGAAGAAAAGTACGCGGCTGTGTATCGGGCTCTATCGACTTTTAATTATCTTGCATCGTTTACCGCGCACAAGAACTTGCAGCTTTACGTGTCGCTGCTCCTTGTACACTCGTTTTTTTTCGTCACTCGACCTCCGACCTTAAGCCAATATTGCTCGACGAAACGTTTCGTTAGCTTCGCGAGGATTGCGAAACGGATTCAACGGCTACAGGACTGTTCAAAGATAGGGGAAAAATCGTTTCTCAGACATCAGATTTCGGAACACTGTGCACGGTATTATCGAAACGTGTTAAACTATTGCCGCCCTTCGATAGAAGCATATCGATCCCTTGTGGTACACACCCCTAGTTCTGAATTCGATGATCTTTCGATACCGTTGTGCAGGCCGTGGGTAATTCTGAAGGGTGCCGGAGACCCAACCCTCGCTGACAGGGGAAAGTTCGATGGTTTGTTTGGAATGTAAGCGCCTCCGGCGGGGATACACGTATTCAGAAATTTGATTGAGAGTGGAAAAGAGGACACGCTAGAGAAATCGAACGAAAAGAAACCTTTCCTAAGACACCCAGAAAATTACAACCCCTTGAAACGTTCAATCAGAGTCTTGACGTGGATTTTATAATAGTTTATAATTAGACAGCGGATTTTATGTATTTATGAGAAAAATGAGAAAATGATTTAGAAGAGTTTAAAAACACTGTTATATTATTTTCAACCTATTAAACATGTTACGAAAGATAATCAATTTCTATTTCGTTTCAGGTAGAAAACGTTTATTTTTCAGAAAGATCCGTCTGTTTATAATTGACCGACATCACCGATAACAAAGCAAATAATTTTCTTTTCCCAATCTCGTCGCTGTGGAAAATTGAATGTCAAGTCTACCATGTCCCAGGACCGGAAAGAGCATAAAGGCAAACTACACATATTTAGATCAGTAATCATCGATACGACCGCTTTGCGGTCAATCGATTTCGTCGCAGGCCGAAGTATTAATACCTCACTATGTAGGCAGCTGATAGAAGCAGTCAACTTGCCGAAATTGAATTTTTCCAGTGGGTCCATCGATCGGGTCCCGAGATGCGTAAATTAATGACCCACTGATGGAGTTTTGAATAGACGAAACGACGCGCAGTGACTAGCGACGAGCGACTAGCAAAAATCAATAAAGTAAATTCTACAATAGCTCAATTGTGCTATTTTAAAATACTAAACAATACAAAGAATCTCAAAGAATTTTTCGGGATCTTAAAAATTGTTGATTTACAGACGTGTCAAATAAAGCGTCAACAGTTTCTCCGTTAAATTATTATAGCTGAACTAGCAAACCGAGGAAAATGAGTTTTTAGGAGCTTATAGTGAAAACATAAGAGTATCTACTCTAAAAATTTATTCATTTCTATTCAACATTTATTCCTCATATTATGAATAATTCTTGAAATACAGAGAAATTTGTAACCAAAGACATCGGTGATTTAAATTATCTGAAAACTACTAAATAAGTAACAAATGAACAATTATAAAATGATTACAAAAATATATTTATTACGACAGTTATCAGTAGGTAGTAGAATAATTTTTTAATGAATTTTAGTGGAAATTTCATCCCGATATCTTTAATGGTTTAAAAGTTAAGTAAAAGGCAGGATTGAGATGAGTCTCCCCCGTTCCTCTTCCGTAACGCTGTCCCGTCACCCTCGCGCTTCGGCCGAGGCAAATAAAAGTAGGTACGAGGCACGCGTCGGCTCTTCGTTCAGCGATGAAAATGTTCTACCGCGTGTGAGTTTCGGTTGATTTCGCTATTGCCAAATATACTGATGTTTCGCGACCTTTTCACGTTTTTTCTACATTTCAAGTAGATAGGAAAACTGCAGTCCCCTTACTTAGCGTCACCTCCCGGAGGGGATGAAACTTACCAGGGGACGGGGGCGAGGGTTTTACCCACAAAAAACGACTGAGCTGGCCGAGAAAATTTTCCGGGCACGGGCGAGGCAAACAATACACGTTGCCTCGCTGGGCCGCGGCAGACAACGCGTTATAGCATTGCTGGCCTCGCCCGGCCGATTCAGACCACGGATTTGTCGGTGTGTTGGTAAATTGCAACATTTCGGAAGCCACGATTGACAAGAATATTCTAGAATATTCCTCGACAAGTAGACTGCGATTCTTTATGCATAATAAAAATATTCTGCATTGATTGTGGGAAGCAGGAATAAAATAAAAATTGATATCATGCCTTAAAGACTTCGTTTTCTATTACTGTTTTACATTTCAGTCTATTAATAAATAAACCGCAAATCTTTATGTAAAATAATTTCTCGATAAATTCCGTTACATCGTTATTCGAAATTTTTGACGGCTTCGAGCTGGTGGGAAAAATATTTACAGACAATACGATTTGTTTCCGCGTGGTCGTGGATTAATGTTTTATTCTACGAAATAAAAGTTCCGCGGTTAATGGGCAGTCTACGTCAGCGACAGCCCCACGTTAAGCCGGTCCATCGGGAAATCCGTTGGTCAGTGAACGAGTTCAATTTGCACCTGGCCACGCAACGTGGATATACCGAAAATAAAATCGTGAAAGCCTGTTCCACGTACCGTGTGTATCATATGTATGCGTCCGCGTTCTTCTCGTAAAACAATCATTATTAAAAAATGCTATTAACCCCTTGCCGTACCAATCTCTTTACAGTTACATGAACTTTTGTGAGAAGTTAGAATAATCGATTTGCTACACACCGTCGACAAAATTTTTTAAAGAAATTACAAGTTGCCAGAATTGCAGAGAAAATAATAGAAGTTCTATTTTGCAACTTCTTTGTTGTTTTGTGCGGGCTTATATGGGGAATTTAGGAAACACAGGTGCTTAACGCTTACGCCATAAATGTTAAATATTTAAAATTTCCAGTGCCGCAAAATTCAAATATATGAAATTCACAGTTTAATCAGTGGTCTCGATATTCCATAGCAAGATTTTACAATAGATACGGCGATCAAACAAACTGTGAATACCCGTACAGGATAAAGTGGTATATTTATTAGAAAAGTCTGCCGTCGATCGATCTGTCAATCTAACCATAGACCTGAACATTGCTTAAACATTTCCAATATTTACAGCGAATGACCACAGAGGGCAAAGCCAGTTTTCAATAAAAATCCAAGCTTCGTCCGCGTTCTTCTCGTAAAACGATCATTATTAAAAAATGCTATTAACCCCTTGCCGTACCATTCTCTTTACAGTTACCGTGATAAAAACATCTTTATATTTTTCAATGGCTATATTTATTTTAATGCCGAATATTGATAACAAACGAATCAAATTTTATTTTACTTGTACAACCATCGTTCAAGTTTGTGAGAAATATTTTCGCGTAATATAACGGGTGGGATATTGAAGAACCGTGGGAAATGTATTCCTAAGTGGGATGATAAATGTACGCAGCAGCGAGATAGTTTTCCCGTGCATCAGCAGCAAGCTAACGAGTACCTACATGTTTGCGTCTCGATTCGGCAGATACGTATCGGTCGTTTTCAATCCGCAGACCGCGAGGGAGGAAAGTTATTCGAACGAGGCGTGCAGTTTCGGCTTGGCTCGGCAGCGAGCATCGACTGGCAACTTCTGGAGGGGTCGATTAATCATGCGGCATTGACAGGGATATTAGGCGGAGTTAATTAGAGCGTTTTGAGATATCGGTGATTCGTGCGCGCGTGACATCCATTGGCACTCGAGCGTGCCGCTCGGGCTCATGCTGGGTTCATCCGTTGGCTGCACCGCACCAACCGGGAATATAGTCAGGGGAATACATACTCCGCGTTGCTCCTAATAACCGTAATCGAAGAGGCAAAGCGCGGACACGCTCTGGTCCGGGAATATGAAGTCGTCGGCCGATAATTGTCGAATATCAATCGAGCCAAATTCATACTCCCCGAATAACGCCGATACGCCTCGAATCCATGTAACCTCTATGCAAAAGTTAAATAAATCCTCGTCCCAATTAGAAAGCCGTGCGGAGCGCGTCTGCATGAACAATAAGCGCTAAATAATAAACCGTTCTAATCCGTACGTGCTCGTCGGTGGTTCAGAAATGTTACGGCATGAAAGTTTAATAAATAGCGTTACGTTCTAATCTTCGTTAAGTCCTCTTTAAACTCCGGAGCCGCTGAATTGTTAAACGCCATCGAACAGGTGATCGTTCCGTAAGAACATCGTTTATCGGAGGTAGAGGAGGAGGAGTCAATTAATAATTAACAGATGCCTCGGGACCGGTGAAAAATTGTAAACGCAGCGGCGTCAAGTTGTTTGTGCAACGTGGAAGGTTAAAGTGAGAAGGAACGCGAAATAGGAAAAAAAGATCATAGAAAAAGTTTCACTTCAAACATAATGAACGATCAAAATTTGCGACGCAAAGAAGGAGAGCGTATGGGAAATGCTACGAACTATGTCTCTTTCTTTCTCATACGCTCTCCTTCTTTGTGACGCAAATTTTGATCGTTCATTATGTTTGAAGTGAAACTTTTTCTATGATCTTTTCTATGATTTTTTTTATTAGTTGTTCCTGATCTTGTTTTTTTGTATTAGTTGTTCCTGATCTTGTTTTTTGTATTAGTTGTTCCTAATCTTGTTTTTTTTTATTTAACATTTCCAATCTTAATTTGCTTCTAAACATTACTAGACTGCAAGAAGTTTCACTTCTACCGCGCGTGGCTTCCCACGCGTATATTTTTTTCCTCGAGTCTCGCACTACCGATGCACGGCTGCCGACTCTTTGTCGCTGATTTGGAAGTCTTTGCATTAGATTTTGG
Source organism: Lasioglossum morio (assembly GCA_916610235.2). Lineage (NCBI taxonomy): Eukaryota > Metazoa > Arthropoda > Insecta > Hymenoptera > Halictidae > Lasioglossum > Lasioglossum morio. The sequence continues at coordinate 2,256,204 of OU744334.1, read as the reverse complement.
ATCGTATTTTTGTTCATGGTCTTGTTTATTTTAAATGTAATTTTGTAATTTATATACATACCTCTTGTTTTTTAAATATATATCTAATATATGTGTAATATACATATATAATTATATTACAGTAATGAACACTTCAAAATGAAAATGAAAACAACACTTCAAAAATGTCGTTGCATGTTGTGTCGAAACCATTACATAGACTGCGTGGCTTGTACGAAGCGCTGAAGCTTCCTCTCTCTGAAGATTTCTCTTTCACTCTTTGTACCCCATGCCGACAGTATGGTCTTCAACTCGCCCGTAAGACGACGCAGTCTATCTCTATATGTCTGTAGTCGTAACATAACCATGTATTTCTAACCTTTTCGTTTGATCCTACTACCGAGCATTTTATTCGTTGCGATATATACCAAAATGTTCGCTATCATTCTAAAGATCGTTGGTTGTCCCCAATCGGTGGACCGGGGTTCGAATCCCGTCAGGGTAAGAAATTATTTTTCTCCGTTCATTCTCAGTTTAAATTTTCGCGCTCGACTTTCGACTTCCGTCACATCGACTTCCGTTGGATCAGAAAATTGTTACCCCCAGCAAAGAAGTTTCACTTCAAAAAAGAGAGAAGAGACACGTGAAACATGGCGGAGCTAGGTAAAGCATAATCAATACTTTCACGTGCTGTTGCTCTCAGATGATCTCGCTATCTGTTATGACACTCTGAGAAGTAATCTCTGCTCCTACGCGCACGGGAGAACCAACATTTTTGTTTTTTCGAGCTAATTTTACAGCCGGACGCGTGAAAAGCTTACAATCCGTTATTGTATTTTTCTGTACGCCAGACATATGCAAAGTTTGAGGCGTGAAATATTTTATCTAGATGTTGATGCGCGTTTATGATTGATTTAATGTCTGCAGCTCGTGTTCGTAGGATCAAGAAGCAACCGTGAACACAAATGTTTGCTTGCATGTATTCCCAAAGTACGTCCCCGCTCGGAAGTTTCGCATCGCTTCCTGTAGCGTGTATGCTTTCGCGAATTCTTAAGCTCGTAATCAGTTAGTCAAAGTGAAAGGCTTTCGCCTGTACATGTACACGGCCGTCCATAAATCATCGGACACTTCCTTCTCTTCGAGAAAAGAATCCTTTTAATAATGAAAATATACGAGTACTGTCGAAGTAACTTTGTAATTTTAATAAATACATAAAATATAGGAAACAGCTGCCCCTACGTTTCGTCTTGAGTTTTAGCCTTTTGATATTGAAAAGATAGGAGTGGTATTTCAGATATGACGGACATTCGACGTGTACAGTCGTCAATTGTAGACCAGACGTTATCGTTGATGACAAGAGTCGCCTTTGCACGGGTAAGCGAACGCAGGAGAGATTGTTGCTGTCGGGTTGCTTTGAGCTCCACCCTCTCGGAATTCGGGCTTATGCTATTAGCAGTGCTAGCCGAACGTCTGTCGCTGTTCCACGACGAGAAGCATACTGATATTACTTCGAAATCTCATTAGCAGAGGAACATGCGCATCGTCGAACGAACGTCCCTCGGTCGTTACTCGAAATATAAAGCCACGCATGCACTCGCTGTAAATCCTAACCAGTTGGTTCCAACGATACACTTACCAGGGCCGGTGGCACCCTAACTGCGACATACTTCCGTATAAATCTTCGTAGCGTCAACTTACCTGAAACAAAATTGAAACGAACGTCAGGTTAGATGGTAAAAGCATGGATTATTCGCGATCACGATAACGCGCCCGCAAAAATGTTACCGTCAACGGCCGCAACAAACGGCGGATAGCCTCGAACCCTTAACCGGCAAAGTGCATTCTGACGTACTTTAAACTTCCTTCATTAGATCTGGAAATTTTAACATTCCTCCGCGGAACAGAACTCTCGAAGCTAATTTAGCCAGCGTCCGTCTAAAAAGAAAGTGATAAAACTTTCGTCGCTGGTAGATGCGGATTTTTATACAAATACTGGCTAATTGTTTAATAAAAGAAGAATTGAATAGACCGCCGCGGTGTTCGCAATGAGATTAAAAGCGCTGCAAAGAAATTTCATTAAACATTTTTACGCTCTGGGAAGATTAAACGAGTAATATCCGGAGTGTTCGTAACGAGTGCTGGTAAACACACCCTTAATGTCCCAACGGCACTAACTGTACGTGCCAGTTCTGTTCATTAAGTGTCACTGACAATTTTTTATTTTTCACTTACGCGGAGCGAAGAAACTGTGCCTCGATTATCACATTCTAATCTTAGTCGAATAAAATATGTGAAAAATTTTAAGTAACGACAAATGTAGTTTTGAAAAAAATGAATTTTTTGAACGAAAACGGTGGTCCATCCCGTTAAATACTACGAGTACGTACCGTATCATTTCATTTATTAATACCAGCAAGGTCGGAGAGAAGCAGCGCCGCATAAAATCGATTATTCGGGTAACGCAGGCAGGGTGCGGGTCAAAGGTGACCCAGGTGGTCGGAGGTTAACGTTCAAACGGGACAGGCGGCGAGAATAGTGAATTCCGTTGGTTCCGGGGTGGAAGGACGTGCCGGGTAAGGGGTTATTTATCTTTCCCCGGCTGTTAGCCGTGTCTACTAGTAAAATTGAAGAACATTTTCCAGAGACAGTCACGTAGTATAATAAGTATAGCATAGAGAGGGTCGGGGCAGGCTAGCGAGGGTGTTGGATAGACCAAGGGAGAGGAGGGAACGAGAGAGGGACACGGATCCTCGCTCCACGAGAGTGCTCCTGCATAACGACTTGTACTCGACTTGAAAGTCAAATCCGTCATAAGTTCGGCGGCGATATTGTTTGCCGGCGCCTGTAGAATTACTTTCTTCCGCGCAGGGCCGTATCGCGTAAAACCTCTGGTACACACGCGTCTCTCGAAACCGTGTACACGCTTGTGGACAGCGTAATGAAACCGCAGTGATTTACGGGGAGCTTTCACGCTGACTCTTAACAGCGACAGTCTTTTGAATTAAATGTCAAAAACCACCCCCGATATTTCTTCGCTTTCAAAACGCTTTCGCGCCCAGTTCCTTCAACCCCTCGTCTTATCGCGCCAAGACACACCGTGGATGTTCTTCACTTATTTCAGGTCTTCTCTTTCATTTTATCTTGAAAATATTGTGATTAACAGTTGTCATGATTAAGGTGAATTTCTTTTCGATCGAAATTTGAATATATTATGAAATTGATGATTTCGGCGCCAGGTTCGATCAATTATAGAGAACAACAAGTATGGAATTATTTAAACATGTTTCTCGACGTTTCGATCACTGTGTGGATCTTTCTCAAAGAGACATTTTTTGCGTATGAAAAATAGTATATTTATAATATATTTTTTTGAAAAAACCATATTGTGACACAGCCGCTTGAACCAATAAAAGAAAAAAAATTATACGTACTTGCTGTGGTAAAAGTAACAAAACAATTGAACAAATATTGGTGAGTTACGACTATCCAAACTCTACCTCATGGGGGCAGATATGTAACTAAAGCATGTGCTAGCAAACGCGAAGAAGAAAGTACAATGTGTGAAGACGATCTACGGTGATTGGTTAATCGATATCGATCGAATATGACTCGCATTATATTGGGCGGCAAGTTTGAACGGTTGCCATGATTATTTGTTTATTGATTCAAACGGTAATTGCTTCAAAAGTTTTGTATATCATGCGCGTTGTGAATTAAATAATAAAGAATATCTACAAATAAATAATACTTGAAAATATAAAAGTAAATACATCTTTGCTTTTCGACTTTGTTAGTACATATTCGTGTTTGAATTTTAATGTCGCCGAGAAAATCAGTAAATGGGATCTTGATATCCAAGGCGATTAACATTTACAGGGGTTGAAAGTAGAGTTGTCGTAATTAATGCATCGGCGAATGAAATCGCATGCGGGTTAGCCGCCGTTCCATTAATATTTTCTCGACTGAACTTCCACCGACTGTATGTCGCATCGAAGACGAAATTACCGTGCAATCGGATAATCGGAAAGGAGACATAAATACACTAACCGCGGTCCATACAAATGTCAAAGAATGTTGTGCACACACGAAAACGAAGGTGGGAGCATTTCACGCGGGTCTTGTTTTAAAATCCTTTTCCCGGAGCTGTTCAAACATTGATTCTCCTCGGGAATTGTGCCGGCTACGGTCTAAATTCGCAATGGAAGAATATCAGTAATTCACGGGAGCGAGAGCAACAGAGAATATCAGGTCAGCGTTGCTCCGGTTTCTAGTGTTTTCACGGTAAAACGCGGACCGGACTGTTGCCGGCGATGAAAGAAAGCAGAACAATAGCGGAACCTATATCAGGAGAAAGTGTCGCGTTGTTTTTTTTTCTTCCTCTCCCGACTTAAATGAAATTTTAACACTCGTTGGAACGATAATTGTTGCGGTCGTTTCTCTCGGCCCCATTGTTCCGAAAAATCGTCCCGATCAAACTGGAAAAATTGCTCGACGCTGTCCGTGAATCTCTTGGCAGGATATTTATGAAGCGAATTCACTACTTATTCAGCACTGTGGACGCTTCTTAATTGGAAGTCTTGCGCGAAATATCACTGGCTCCCTCGTTCACGCCGAGTTTCTCAGGTGACACTCTGTTAATGACCTCCCGAGGTCTCCTGATTTTAAACCTTGTTAGAAACTTTCCTTGCCCGCCTTGATTGATTTCCCGTATTTAAAATTTCCTCACAAAGTACGGTGTAGGTTAGGAAGCTTTACAGTCGCAGGAACATTTTTCGCTGGAGTCCCCTGTGCCGATACGGTGCGTGTAAAAAGTTTAGACGCACCCGACTATTTTAAAAAACACGTACCCTCCGATCATAATTTTTCAAAGTGTTCCAAACATACGTTAAAGAAAATGAATCGAAGACTCATCGGAGGTTGCGTTCTTCTGATGCACACTGTATAAAATGGCTCTATTTTAACCAATGCACTAAAGGAATCTCGAACTGATCGGAGTATCCGTTTGATTACTCTACGAAAAGCTAGGTAAGCGTGAACACCCACAACGCGCTATTAAATAAAGAGGTGAAAAGACCCGAGGAAAAATAGACCGAGAGCTGGCTATGAAGACCTCAAAGAGCCCGAGCGTAGGGGGACATGAAATTTCCAGAAGTGGAAAAGTTCCAGTTCGCAATAAACAGACACAAGGCTGCGACGCTGCGACCCCTTTCTTATTGTCAGCGACAGCTTCGCCCTCGCGACAATTCCGGCGTGGAAATTCGCCTGGATCGCAGCTGAAAATCCGCTCCCTCTTCTTCTTCGTTAGCCATCGGCCCGCTTGCTCTCTCGCTGGCTGCTTAAGCGAGCGACACGGCAGCCTCCTTCCGCGAAAATTTCATGGACCTAACAATTCGCTGGCTATTACCAAGTCTATGGACTATTACGGCCGACACTTTCAAGAGTCTGCGCGCGAGAGAGGCGACCTGCACGGTCTCCGTGCACGACGAAGCCGCGAACCAAAAGTACCGGCGAGAAATTCCAGAGAACGAGCAAGTACACCGCACCAGGCTACCAAGCTCTTCCCATTCAGCGAAACCAAGTGCATATCTTTTACAAGCATCTCAGGATAAGACTGACATCTTACGTTGCAATTCAGCGTTTAACTTAGAAATCGTGGTTTTGAATGCGCATTTAAATGCACGTGCATTAACGCATCCTCTTTTCAATTTGTAGAATTCTTAAAACACTGATATTGATTTGTGTATCGAGACTATACTTTCAAAAATCTCGCGGTTGTTGGTACAGCAATAAATTTAAACATCTGGGAATTGTGGAACCAGCAAGAAAATATTTAAAAGTATCAGCGAAATTTTTTTAATGAGATTGGCTTTCAAATTAATTTTTGTATCTATTTTATATACGTGTACACGGGTAAATTCCTTTCTTCGAGAGTTCCCTCCAAAGTTTCATCAATTAAGATGTCACTCTGTGATTGTCCCTCGTCACAGCTAGGCAAAATGCAATTTGGTCCACAATTAACGATTACAACCAACGTCAAATCGAATACATGATTAATGATCGCGATTACCGAGTAATCCAACTATCATGAATACCGAATAACTGAAGTAATCAAAGCAAATGCAATCAGCGTACATGGTCGATTAAATAATAATCAATCTCTAAATAAGCAGGTCGCTTGAATGTCTGTTTCATTCTTTATTAGCACTATATACCACCACTTGCAAAATTTCTAATGAATAAAATTCTAACACGGTTTTGACTTTAGATAATTTGTTCCTCGTGCAATTAGCGAGACCTTTTTGTTCCCGCTGAATGTATAATAGCTCGTGAATAATTGAACTATTATAAAAGCACGAGCAACGGCAATGACACGAATCGTAGGGTATTTAGGAACGAATCGATCTCGCAACGGGCCGACTAGTCGGGCCGAAATAGCTATTTCGGCAGCAGAAACGCAACGCAATTATACCGGTTTAATAAAAGCAGTCTGTTGTCGCTGGGACGCGCATGTCCTAAATTTCCCAGCGTCGATATTGTGTGTTCCATTCATTAACTAGGCAAAAATAGCAACGTAGCAAAAAAAGAGGCAGACAGAGAGAAAGAGAGAGAGAGAGAGAGAGAGAGAGAGAGAGAGAGAGAGAGAGAGAGAGAGAGAACGATAGTAGTCGCAAGAGAAAATTATATTGCCGTTTCCCCGAGGCAAAGTTGCGTCAGGTTAATTAATTCAAACCTCTGAAATTGTTACCGCTAGCAGTAGTTTAATTTTCTGAGCGCGCGAACGAAGCGATTCCTTAACGCACAGTAGAATCGTCACGATGAACTTTTCACGAGTTTGCGAATGCGAAAGTAGAAGGGCTTTCTCGCGTCATGGAACCAGCCCCTCCATTTTCGATAATGTGTCAATTTGTTAAAAGAAAAAACTGTATTTCGCCTATCATTGAGCTCTAGATATGTTATTTCGGGACCACCCCTTGTCGGAACATCAATCTGCTCGGATAAAGATCCCGAATCGAGTACAGCCCCGTATTCGAGGTGAATTAATCAACAATAAGACTGGCTAATGGCGCAAATAACGTATCCGCGTCCGCGATAAATCATTCTCAGGACCGACTGAGGCCTGGTTGTTTACCGAATCAATAATTCGAATCGGCTAAAACACCAACGCAACCGGGCAAATTAATGAAGACCACCGTGGCGCGGCTCGGAATCCATGGCGCACGCAGGAATTTCGATAGATTATTCGGAGCAACATTCGGCTGGATTGTTCCGATCCGATGACGGACGGGAATACGATGGCAAACGATCCTCTCCGTACAGGACCATTCAATCCGTGGCGCACCGGCGAAAATCAAACCGGGGGGAAACGAGACGTATGAACACGGAAAGATCAAACACACGCCGTGCATGATCCCATTTCCACTTCCGTTGAACGTTGCATCGCTCGGACGCTCCCATTAAAAACTACGTGTTTGAGTTGCTCTCGTCAGCCGAGCCAATCCTGATCTCTCCCTTTGTCTATCTTTCCGTCTCTCCCTCCTCTCCGCGTCTCTCTTGCGAGAACACGCGACAGATGAACCCGGAACGCGGACCGAAAAATCCGAGCCGGCACCGTTACCCTTTAAAGTAATCAAGCGAATGCAATTCGTCTCCCCTATCCATATCGCGATTACCACCCTCCGTTCTCTTCCTCTCCCCTCTCTTTCTCTTTCCGCGTTGATATTGCATAATAATTTCGAATGAGACGACTCGATCTCGTACGGGTGCCATGGAAATCACCGACACAAATTTCCCCGACACGGTTTTCATCGACAACATTTCACCAACAACTATTTTCGCTGATAACGCCTTTAACCGGCCAACGATTTTGACAGACAACGAATTTGATCGACAACGATTCGGCCAAAGTAATTGTCGGTCCAGTCTGCAGGTCCAAAAAAAGACGTCTACCTGGAAAGTATTCCGAACTTAATGAAATTTTGATACGTAATTTAAGGGCAGTCTGGGGTGTCGAATCTCAGTTTTCGACCTCGAGGACCCTGTGCTAACTTGGGGAGGGGGAAAAATCACGATTTTTATTACCTTGTTTTGGTTTTTCGCCTATTACTCAAAAACTGTGGGTCCTAAGAACTTTTGTTTTTCATTCTTGGAAAGAGCATTAAATTTCCTTCAAATTTCATTGTTCAATCTTTTTTTTTTTGACCAAATAGGCACCGAGAGACAGACATTCAAAATTAGGAATATAAGTAGCAACTGACGAATATAGGGAAAGACAAAGCAAATTACACTATCCAACAACAAAAATGTTTTTATATAACTGTTGGGTGTATCTTATACAGTTTTTAGCGCTGATTCTGAATATAGCCTTAATTTTTCTCCTACATGCACAGTTTTTGAGAAATTTGAGTTTGAAAAAAAACACAGTTTTCGACTTTGAACAGGTATTATGATGTTATTATAAAAGATATTGTATTGTTCTTTACAGCAAAAGATTCTCTATACTTTCCCGAAATCCAGTGATGTGCAATAGTAATACATTATGATTGTTTCAACATGTTTAAACAATCATTAAAGATGGAGAGGCATCACTTTTGTACACATTTTTGAGGATATTTTTCAATTTATATAAAAAAAATAAAGGTCTAAGTATATGAAGATTATATATAGATATGTTGATAAACTAAAGTTATGAGCTAAACACTTGCAATTTCCTGCTAAATGTCACAATGCGTGGCTCAAAATGTCAATTTGAGAAACATTTCCTAATTTTGAACGCCTGTCTCTCGGTACCTATTGGGTCAAAAGAAAAGATTGAACAGTGAAGGAAAATTTAATGCTCTTTTCAAAAATGGAAAACAAAAGTTCTTAGAACCCACAGTTTTTGAGTAATAGGCGAAAAACCAAAACAAGGTAATAAAAATCGTGGTTTTTTCCCCCTCCCCAAGTTAGCACAGGGTCCTCGAGGTCGAAAACTGAGATTCGACACCCCAGAGTACTCCTAAATTACGTGTCAATATTTCATTAAGTTCGGATTACTTTCCAGGTAAAAGTACCTGGCGACTGGACTATAATCTGGAGGCGGTGAAATGTTATCGGTGAAAACCGAGTCGGGGCCCCGCACTAATCATATGGAGAATCTATCCCGGTTAAATCAGTTGGATTTTTTATATGTTGTAGCTTATGATCTACTGAAGAAAAGATGTAATGGGCACAAAGTTCAATAATGGACAGTTATCGAGTTATAATCAGTGAAATACGACAAATTCGTGCTGCCGAATACTAAAATCTTGGGAAGTATATTTATTTAACACGCTTGTCGCACCCCCACTCCCGTCACCCCACTCCTTCGATTTTCACACACACACACACACAGCATAGAGGGTTTGGAATGATAAAATACTAGGGGAGTGACGAACCGTGGGCTCCTTATCTCTGCTGTGACACGCAAAGATTTTTCTGAAAGATTCCTGATCACAGACTTTTTTAAGATCATTCAACATTCAAAAAAAATAATGATACAACCTAACAGATTCTGTGAAACCGTACTATTTTTGTTTGAAACATTTTTCCAAAAAATAAACACTTCCCGAGATTTGAGTATTCGACAGCTCAACTTTCTCATGTTTCACTGATTATAACTCGATAACTGTCCATTATTCAACTTTGTGCCCATTACATCTTTTCTTCAGTAGATCATAAGCTACAACATATAAAAAATCCAACTGATTTAACCGGGATAGATTTTCCATATGATTAGTGCGGGGTCCTTTGTGTCAGTGATTTCCATGCAACCCTCTTGTACAGGGTGACCTGTCCAGTGGGTGAACACCTCCCAGCAGTTTGTACAACGCAGAAATCCCGTCAGCTCGAATCAAGAAATTTAACGCATTGGAGCGGAGGAGTTTCGATGGAAGGAGGGTTGTAAGATTCACAGTTTAAATTCTGCAGAACGTCTGCGAGGGAGGGACGAAAGCATCCACGGCTGCGGGAATTTGAATGATTGAATTTCGTCGGCACGGCGTCACGGTTTCCTTCTACGCGAAATTAATGAAACTGTTTGCTGGGACAGTGCAGTCTTGACTTCTCTCGGCCAGACTTTCGCTGACGCGAAGAATCCTTTTTTACCGATCCGTATAACTTTTTGGCTAGCAAGCTTTTGTTCTGACATGGAGTTCTTCGCTCCAGCCATTTAATCTTAAACCGTCCACAGCACAATACGTCTTGCAATCAATTTCGCCTGAAAGGGCTAAGAATCCCTGATTTGCTGAAAGAGAATAAGAGAAACTAGCTCGAGCGACAACCGGATTCAACGAAAAAAGCTGAATCTTGAATTAAATTAGAGGAGTAGTATATGAGAAGTGAATTCCGACAGCGATGATTGTGAATGCACAGAAAATGAATTCAGAGAAGAAGCCGCAGTCTCGGTAACGGGCAGCAAGAAAAAAGAAGACTGATTCGCAACGGTGTTTAACTCGCCACGCCTTCCATTCCTCGAATCCCGGGCGTTCTTAATGCGTTTATAATAAAGAATGGCTCCTCATTATCCGGTGCATTAACTGCTGACTATCCTTATCGTAAACTAGATTTAAATGAACCTGATTACGGCCGCGGCCTCGCGGCACCGGCCACTAAAACGAATTACACGAACATCTTTTCAAAGAGACGACCGACTTTAATCACGTCCAGCGAAAATAGTCGAACAATTAGCTCAATCTCGCCGGAATTAATCCAGCTACGCCGTGATTCCATGGCATTATCTCCCGGACCCCTGTTCACTATTTTCCCGAGGGATAATCTCGCTACGCTTCAACTGTATCCGCGCGTGATCTGATATTTACGCGTGCTCGCTGAAATGATGTTCTACGATCGGAAACTGTAAATCTGTTTCGCGACACGAGACCAGCGGAACAATGTACGCGAAGAGCCAGGGGAAATAAAATATTAGCTGTACAAATAAGTTTCGTGTCTTTTGAGCATACTTTTAATATTTATTTATAAAAGAAAGGAATACTACGCGTTACGTTTCGAAGCTCCCAAGCTGCTTCAAACAAACAAACGGGAATTGCTTGTTGATAACTAAACATAAATAAATACACACCGAATTTTTTGGGGTTTTTCATTTTTTACGACCTAATCTAATTTACTGAGATTTACTGAGGGCTGAAATTTTACTCAGAGGGATTTTTCCTGATCGGCTTTCGATTGGTTCGATAGTCATTGAAAAATCTCTAAGGGCAGTTTTAGCGATCTCAATCGGCTAGACCCTTTGCGAAATTATTATCGTTGTCAGGAGTTCGTGTATTTAGTTTGAATTGGCTAATTATGTCGAGTACTTTCTCTGCTTCAACGATGCGATCAACCAGACCAATTCGTAAGGATTAATTCAGTAACCGTAGCGCACCGTGAAAAGGAACAAAGCCAAGGCAAACAATGCGTCGGTGCACTTAACTGCACGCGGTGCACCGCGACTGGAATAATTTTATCCTGTACAGTACAGTATAGAACGGTCTCCGCGAAGCACCGACATTCGACCGAGAGTCTTCGATTGTCCTAGTCTTGTATTAAGATTCGATAATAGTTCCAGATTGGGCGACAAACAATCTGTCAATTATGGTAGGATCAGCATAGTGGCGATGTTAATTAGCTCTTGTGGTTCGACGGGGCTGCGCCGTGAACAGGAGATACTTAATAATAGAACGCCCGAGCGTCGACTATGAAATTGTATACAGAATTCTGCTCTCACCATGATTTCCCTCATCTGTTGGAAATTCGAATTTCCCATGTTTATCGACAATGTTTATGCAGTACCCTCTACTCTCCTAACCACAAAGAATTCGCATGCAAACATTTTTATCGTGAAAATCACTCTGATAAAGAAAGAGCACATCGTAATCATTAACGGAGAATGCAGATTTTTATTCAATATTTGTTTTCCAGAATCGAATTGGAAATTTTAAATTATGTCAAAATAAAGTGTCTGTAAAATGTGTAGAAGAAATTCGAAGAGAATTGATTATTTAATAATAGGAATTTTTCGCAGCGCACAGATTCGATCATTATTACCTTGTATTGGCTCTACCTGTAGCAAATTTGTAAGAATTGTTCTACGTATGCTATCCAATTAGTAGAGGAAAAAGGAAAGGTGGTGTTTCGTCCTAGACCCGCTAGAGGACTCATCAGTAAGGCTATCTAGCGGGTCCTGCCTTAGACAACGGGATGTTGGAAGGCGTTCGGGGCACGTTAATATACTAATAGGTGGTGGATCAGTAACTAGCGAGAAAACCGTCCGACAATTTGTCCCACCATCTTGGGGACGGAGTCGGTACTAAATTGGTCTTCTCTAAATTTTTTCGCCATATGTTAAATAATTTAATTTTTCTCGATCGCCATATTAAATAATAGGAATTTTTCGCAGCGCACAGATTCGATCATTGTTTTGATGACAGAATTGATTATTATTCGAATTATAGAGAACAAACAGTCGACGGTTTATCCAGTGTCCCGGTTATCGAGCTGCAACCGAAAACCGTGTATCAATTATTACGGGATCTCGAGTAAACGATAGAATGGTCGCGGCGTGACGTCGAATCGATTGCGAGCACTGCTGTGATTATACATCGATTTATCCGACTATAGGTCGCGCGGTAATCCGTTAATGGCGGGTGATTATGATCTGACGCGACATTAGCAACTCCGTGGACCCCGGATACATTTGTCAACGGGCCGAATAAAACGTTGGAAAAATCACCGGTGACAATGCGAAAGCCTGTAACGCGTACATCATTCCGTCGACTAACATTTTTCATGTTTTGTTTTGTCCTGGTCTGTTTTCTCTGCGCGGAACCGCGGACAAGAGGAAAGGAGAGACGGACGATAACTTTCCATCAATTTTCGGTCGCTCGGAATCACTTCCCCCGTCCCGCTGTGCAGATTTCCATAGAGCGACGTTTTTGCATTTTAATCTTGGTAACTCGATTAATTGGATTCACGGCGAAGTTGATTCATTGCGCGGCGTTTAATGTAAACGCGGGTGTTAATATTCATGCCTCGCGATTTTCTGCCTCGTAGTCGCGTCCGAGCATCGTTTAAGAGGGGTATCCGGATGAAAAGTAACGCCGGGAAAATTCCGTTGGGGCGGGGGCAGGGACGAGAAAGAAACGAGAACAGCAAATGCGAATTTCTCGCGCGAAAATCCTGCGAGTAACGTTCCTACAAAATCGAAGCGCAAACGAGGTTCCTCGAGCAGATTTATTAAAGCGTTCGTTAGCAAGATTCAGTATGCGTCGCAGAGGAGCAAGTGGTCGCATAATAAAGTCACTGAAAGAAGACGCTCCAACCACTCTTGTTTCACCGGAACAGGAAGACGCGCCTTCCGTCACGATTAATTCAGAAACACGTCTATCTTTGGCACTGCTCGTCATATCTTGGTCGCCTAAGGACAAGGAACTGTCGGGGCTGATGTAACCCTCTTCATTGGGGGCACGACGCGCGCTAAATAAGTAAACAGTACCGAAACACCGCGCACCAATTAGAGGGGACCGACTTTGGGGAAATGCATTTCGAGTAGCGCTGCGTCGCCAGTTGCTGCTAGGGGTCTGGCCACCTCGTGATTATTCCATCATCCCACGCCGAATTATTCAATCGTTTCTCTGCTGTTCCCTCGTAGACTGTGAGTCGAGTTACGAGAAGTCTACATCTAATCACATACGAGAATACTTCGCGACTAACTTTTCCCTCTCTACTATTGGAACTTGGATATCAGGTTCGATTCCATACCTTCATCGATCTCCCTTTTAGAAAGTTCCGTCACCTCCAACTACGTTATGCTTCTCTTTCTAAAGTGAGTTTTATCAAATGAAGAATAATCTATGTATATATAAAAACGAAGTCCTGACTCACTCACTCACTCACTGACTCTTCAACCCCTGGCTAAACCCTTGGCCCTAGAAAGCTAAAATTTTGCACAGAGGTTTGCTTTATGACCTATACAAGGGATAAGAAAGGATATTTTGAAATTCAACCCGTAAGGGGGTGAAAAGGGGTTGCAACGCTTGTATGAGGAATATTTTGTTCGCGATCCGATTTGCTTGAAACTTGGTCTTATTGCTCTTTGATATAATTAATCAAACACTTATTTCGTCATTTTAAAATATTCAACTCCTAAGGGAGTGAAAAGGGGTTGCAACGTTTGCATGAGAAATATATTGTTCGTGGTCTGATTTACATCATACTTGGTCTTAATACTGATTGATACAATCGTAGGGGTGAATGGGGGGTTAAAAGGTTTTATGGAGAAACAATATCAATTTTCGAAGGCATTAAACAGTTTCCTGTGCGAGCGAAGCCGCCGGGAAAAGCTAGTCTATACATACATGTATGTATTGTATAATTACTAGACTGCAAATTTTATGCATTTATAACAAAACTGGGTTATCCAATTCGGTCCAATTTGATTAGGAGCGACGAGAACTTAGAAACACCAATGTATTATTTTCAATTGTTGACCGGCAATCGGTAGGGTCGTGAACAGGGTGCACGTAGTAAAATCGAGATTCACGAGTGCGCGGAGTGTTGCGAAGGACAACGGGAGCCGGATGATGAAAACAGGATTATTTCGCGGGCAGAAGAGAGCGGATTTTATTTCTCCGGAGTGTGTACGTCGCGGAATGGCGGGTCGCTCGTTACCAACGGTTGTAAAACCAGAGGGGCGGACTTGTATAGCGTCCAGCCTCGGACATGGGCGCGGATCCGACGCGGATCCGGCACGGTGGTGGCAGCGGTGGTGGCCTCGGTGGAATATGGTTGATAATGCCGGAGCACCGACACGTAAATAACGGAATGTCGCACGCGCCGCTGGAACGATTAAAACGACGCGGTGATCCGCCGGCGAATACGGGAGACCGCGTCAAGTCGCCGCCGCACTGTGGCCCAATGAATCAGGAAAGTTAATCCCGCGAGCAGATTTTCCCGTCGCGATAACACGCCGCAAAACTACCGGGCCTGCGGGAGATGCGTTGATTAATAAAACGCACGGCTCCGGCATTGTCCGCCCACACGCGGCAGCCCGGTTCGTTCGACATCAGCCCGGGGAGATTGCGGTGAATCAATCAAACGTGTTTCAACGTGAACGTGTTTCGAGCCCGAGAGCAAGGGGCGACGTCGAAGCGATTCTTAACCTTCGATTTCTATAGAAACCGTTCGATTCACCGAACTCGAAACCGTCAAGGAAATTGCGATGCCTAAAGTTCTCTAATCTCGAATAGCCCTCTCCATTGCAGAAACGCAGTAACCCAATTCGACTGGATTGTCCACGAACGACTGTAGCACGGGCCGAACATTTTATTCGAACGATCGACAATTGTCCGCCGTAAACCTGTCCGATTAAAGCCCCGCGTGGGAGGATGATAATTCACCAGGCAATTAGGAGCAGCCTATCCATTGTTGGTAGTAAAAACGCTGGAGGAATTAGAAAACGTTAATCGGCGGGAACAGTTTTCATCCTCTGGTCCGTGACAAGGCTGATGAACGGTGGTTGCAGCTCGACTCCACTCAATTGTGATCCTAAATGCACCGAGCCATTCACCCTTGCCACGGTTACTACCCCTTTTTTCCTCTTTTTCCGAGGCAACACCCAGGATTACTTCATTCCCCTCTTTATCCCGGCTCTTGCGCCCCTTCCGCTGGCCACCCCGGTTGCACCATAGAATCGTATTGGCTTTTGGCCGTGGCTACCCTGGGACCCGGTGCAACCCCGCGGCCTTCCAACGGTCTTCCTTTCTTCTTTTCCCTCGCTCCCACACACACGCACGCCCCTGTGTTCTTCTCTACATGCCCAACGTCCCCTCCCCCACTGCTATTCTTCCACAGTTTCCGCGTCTCCTCCACAATTTGCACGTTTTGCTTTCATCCCCTTACTCCCGCGACAAAGCAAGCGAATTATCTCGACGCCACGCAGCGCCACAATTCGTCGTTTATCTCCCTGGACAAAAATCAAATCGAGTGACCTATTTTGTTTTACACATTTTCAAAGGAGCCCGCACTAATCATATGGAAAATATATCCCGGTTAAATCAGTTGGATTTTTTATATGTTGTAGCTTATGATCTACTGAAGAAAAGATGTACTTAATGGGCACAAAGTTCCATAATAGACAGTTATCGAGTTATAATCAGTGAAACATGAGAAAGTTGAGCTGTCGAATACTCAAACCTCGGGAAGTATTTATTTTTTGGAAAAATGTTTCAAACAAAAATAGTACGGTTTCACAAAATCTCGGTGCCTATTGGGTCAAAAAAAAGATTGACCAGTGAAATTTGAAGGAAATTTAATGCTCTTTCCAAAAATTAAAAACAAAAGTTCTGAGAACCAACAGTTTTTGAGTAATAGGCGAAAAACCAAAACAAGGTAATAAAAATCGTGGTTTTTTCCCCCCTCCCCAAGTTAGCAGAGGGTCCTCGAGGTCGACAACTTAGATTCGACACCCCAGAGTACCCCTAAATGATGTGTCAAAATTTCATTAAGTTCGGAATACTTTCCAAGTAGACGCCTTTCTTTCGACCTGCCGACTGGACTATTTGTGCCCATTACATCTTTTGTTCAGTAGATCGTAAACTAGAACATATAAAAAATCCAACTGACTTAACCGGGATAGATTTTCCATATGATTAATGCGGGGTCCTTTTACTAATTTTTAACTTTAAATAGGTTTAATTTCAAATATTCTTAAAAGATCTTGTGATTCGGTAACTTGCAATAAAAATCGCATTTCACGGTGATCGCCGAAGCAACTTTTGTCCAGCTGGAGTCAGAGATTCGCAGCGCTGTGCACCCGGCCGAGTTCGCTGCGCTCCGGCAATAGCGGGGATTACAGGAAAATTTATCGGCGAAGATACGCTAATTTCGAACGGGTCGGGCATAGGAACGCGGCCGAGCAGATCAGACCGGGCCGGAACTTATCGATAACATCTGGCAATGGTATCCCCGCCTCGAGGAGTTATTATCGATGGATGCGAGATCGCCGGAGATTGTGTCTCGAAGAGGAAACGATGTCAGTCGTTGGCTGTTTGATCAGCGGATGGCTGGGATTCGGCTATTCAGGGCCAATCGGCCGATTTCGAGACGTTGCCGAGTTCTCCCCGAATCGGGAGCGCAACTTTCGATTGGGTGATGAATGATGTCTACTGCGAATTCAATAGACGAATTATTAAGCTATGCTTCGAGGAGATTCTGTTCCGTCCCGTCGGGACAGAAAACGTGAAATTCTTTCGGACATATTTATGGTACGTTCGTGACTAAGAATCTTCCTCTAAGATTAAGTCAAGTAGGGTCATTCGACGACCATTCGAAAACATCGCCAGATGTTTGGTTTTCTTAAAGGACAATGTACCATAAATTGGTCCCTTCGAACGACTAACCGCGTCCGTCCAGAGTAGAGTCACCTTACATTGTTGCACCTCCTTCCCAAGGCTCCTTCAGAGCTACGAGAAGGAGGTCTAAACATTCTTGAGGTTGCTGATTGGTTCGTACAACTTTCGGCAGAACCAATCAGTACATGTTTTTCTTCATCGCGTTCGGACAAGAAGTCGAACTCCGACAGTTCCTTCTTAGCTTTCGGACAAGCGTCATTTGAATCCGCGGATATACAAGTACAACGCACCGGCCGTTGTACTTGTCAATCATTGAGTGTACTTCCAAAGACTTCTAGTGCAGCAGTCAATTGTCCAGCGATCAGGACACGCGTCAAACCGGGATCACAACAGTCAAGATCCCTCGCGAGCGGAATACATAACATCTTTCATTAGATCCGCGAGCATCAGTTTGATTATATCGATTCAATCCGAATTAGAATTATTCAAATCTGCGCGCGTATAAGGCAGGACCTGCTAGATCAGCCTTACTGATGAGGCCACTAGCAGGTCCGGGACGAAACGCTTCTTTTAACGTAATTCATTGTCACGCGTATCAATTATTGTCTTTTGCGTCTTTCACATTATCCAAATCTCTTGAACTACTGGCCCAAGATTAATTTGGCGGGTCCAGATCCGGAACAGTCGCGAAACCCACACACGCGACAAAACAGATTCTATACCTCTTCCTGTCCTATGAACCTTAATAAGACCGACGACTGCAAAGATTGCCGAGAGAGGAGCCCACAGAAAATTAGGAACACCTATTTCCTCACCGTCAACTAGCCGTAAACAAGAAATTACGACCATTTTTCTAAACAACATCAAGACCGTAAACTTTATTCTGGAAACGTTCCTAAGTTGCCAGGTCCAAATGAGCGTCAGAACTTGATATAAAATTACACAAATATTGTGCGACGAAGTTCGCGACGCCCCATTTTGCAAAAGTCTGAAGTCAGGGGTCGGTCCAACGTTCTTCGTGGCACCGACATCCATCCTCGAGGGAAGTTTCCACAAGCATCAGGGTCGGTGGAAGCCATTAACAAAGCAGGGCGAGTGGCGATCCAAAAAGGTGGCTTGTGGATTTCAGTCGGAGCGAAACAAAACGCGAATCCGAGCGGCGAGAAATGCGCACCCCGACCCCTGTGCATTATTCTTCGGGGTGTCCGGTACCCTGTTCCATTACCCAAGAGCGTGACAGCTCGGTTGGTCGCAACGAATAATCAAGAGGTGGTCCGGCGAGCATGGGCGGCGCGGCGTACAGTACCGTGATAAAAATTAATTTCTGAATCTGGTAAAAGGTTACGTTGGGCCTTGTCGCTTCCGGCCCTGCACGAACGAAGCGATTCGCCCGCGGTCGCGAGTTACGATAACGAAAAATGGATAAGGGTCAGAGAGACGGCGAAAGAAACGGACGATGGGAGCACACACGCGCCGAGAGAAAGAGGCACAGTTGAAAAGAGCGAAACGGATGAATAGAGTTCAAGAGGGTCCTTGTGCCGGCCCGTCTAGCCATTCAATGCGAGAGAGTTCACAGACTTTTCAGAGTTGCGGCGCTCACGCGCCTCCTCCACCGTTAATACGACCGGACTTGCTGCGGAGGTGGAAAGGGCCGAGCAGAGCTAGCTTTTCACCGGAACAAGGGGCATTCTTTTAATGGGAAACTTTCATTAATTTCGTCTAGGAAGTTGCGCGAAATTCGGTGGCCGACGCGTCGCGCAGCGCTCGCATTTCTTCGCGAACGACATTGACGAAATTAAAATGATTTGATGTGAATGCTGCACCGCGATATACAGTCACGGACGGCCTAAAAACACAGTGTTTACTGCAACTCTTCTTCAACCATAAGAGATATCGGGATGAAATTTCCACTAAAATTCATTAAAAAATTATTTTATTTAGTAGTTTTTTCAGAGAATTTAAATCACTGACGTCTCTGGTTATAAATGTCTCTGTATTTCTCGAAATATTCATAGTATGAAGAATAAATGTTGAGTAGAAATGAATAAATTTTTGTGAGTAGGTACTCTAGCAACTATATGCGAATAGATACTCACATATATCTATTGTATGCCTATACACGTTCTCCAATAACTATACATTAACAAAAAAAAATAGAATTTAATCTCGGTTTGAAAGAAATTAATAATATACTAATAATATATGAATAATACATACAAATTAATAATATAATAATATATATGGTTGTAGTACGGATGATGTATGTATGTATGCGCGTTAATAGACAACCCTATATATAGCTAAATTTATAAAAATAGAGAATTGAAAATAACAGGAGTATTGTAAAATTATCGCCAACGAATTGAAAAAAGAAGACAGATCGAAACGAGCGCCCGTGAAAAACACGTCTGTTACCAACGATTGGTTATCCGTGCATAATAAATACGGCTTTTCCTTAGAATATTTGTTAGACTCTGTTCAGAATCTTCATCACGAGTCTGGCACGGTATTGTAGGGCAAGGGGTTAACGGACGTGATCGAAGGATTGCGCTAGGACAAGAAATGTGTTGTAATGTCTATCTCAGGAGCTCGATTCTAACTGACTCGATCGACAGCGTTTGTCATCTTTGATTTTGATCGCTGTTAACGGTTCGAACTAGTTTGAAGCGTCGGGCAGGTTATGATTCCATGAACAGAACATATTCCTTTTCAATTTCGTGAATGTTTTCAGCAATTTGGCGACTGCGTCGTCGCGCCCTGCGAAATTGCCCCAGCGGAACCTGAGAGGGGAACGCACAGCCCTCCCGGGCCAAAGATTGGCCTAGCAGCACAGCCGAACACCTCCGGCGATCGAATCGAATCGAGTCGAATCGAATCTCCGCGGGAACAACCCCTCTCCTTCGATCAAACAGACTTTATCTCCGCGAGCACCACTTTCCCCGATATTTTCCGAGTCCCGCGCGTCCGACTTCCGGGGAATTGAATTCGAGGGTGTGCGCGACGCCTCACCGGCCGGGATTAAGAAATCTATCGAGCTACCGTGGCCAAAGGAACACAGGATTGCGCTAGCACTTTCCCGGCGAGCTCGATCGCAGATTTGTTGCTGTTTCGGGAGCTTGATTCCAAGGGAAACGCATTTTTAGACTTGTCTCTGCAACCTCGATTTTCCAGCGAAG
Organism: Lasioglossum morio; assembly: GCA_916610235.2. Classification (NCBI taxonomy): domain Eukaryota; kingdom Metazoa; phylum Arthropoda; class Insecta; order Hymenoptera; family Halictidae; genus Lasioglossum; species Lasioglossum morio. Next base: position 2,235,686 of record OU744334.1, on the reverse strand, counting down.
ACATATTCGAGAGCGTGTTCTACGTTTACTAAAACTGTTATCAGTGAATTGTAACAAACTCGTACAACCGTCGTTAACGCTGTTAGCAAATGCTTTGCAATCTTTGGACGTTCCGTTTTCAAAAGTAAAATGGAGCAACACGCGCGGCCAAAGATTCCTCTTTTATCAGAACCGTTTATAGGGTTGCGTGTTAATAAGATCACGATATTTTCGTTGTGCGAATTGATGTTTCACAATGTATAAAGGCTTGACAAATTTGCGACCGACTCTTATAAGACAACTGAGCTCGAGTCCGAGTCGTCTCGTCTTTTAACCTAACTTCGTTTTTGGGGGGAAGGGAAAAATCCCTTCCAACTACGCTGGTTTCCTCCAGACCTTCCGCATGTGAGGTTCTTCCGGACGCGGACGTCCGCTGTCCTTTCGTCGAAGGTCCTTCGGTCCTCCACGATTTATGGTACCCGTATGCGCTATTGAGACTGTGACTAACGAAAGCTAAAACCCTGGCAAACTCTGAAACTAAACAGTTCTCTCAAAAATAGTACACCGTTCATAAAGAGGAATTTGATTGAATTCTCGTAGATTCGATTTTTTTTTTAAATTACGACAGAATTGTTCACGATTGTTACAATCTCGCATTCCGCATTTTTCGGATATATTCGAAAAACTCGATTCCGGAGAATCAAACGGGGTACGTACTGAAAACGATATCCATCGTAGCGTCCCAAAATTGTATATTGAAAAATGTTGGAAACTTGTCCCACATTCGGAGACTTTTCTGCTGCTTCGAAATCGCTGCGCGAATATTACAAACTCGCGTATCCTTTAAACTAGAACCCCGTCTCAAAAATCCAGAGAATATTCCAATCATCGATATTGACGACTCATAAATGTTTACAATTCCGCCAACTGAGCCCGTAAAGTCTCTTGATCAGCAGTCTGCGTCGTCGGCGGATTAATTGAATGCAAATAGACCAATCTCCCCAGTCGATTTTATCGATCGAACTGGCCATTCTTGTTGTTTAATCACGCGCGGAGCTTTTCGGGGAGTCTGATTACCCGGTCGAATTCGCGGCGCGCGACCAAACGAAATGAACTGATGCGCACTTTCTCTCTCTCTCTCTCTCTCTCTCTCTCTCTCTCTCTCTCTCTCTCTGTCTGTCTTGCGTGTCGTGGAAATTGAATTATCGTGACGTGATTCGTTACTTTGTTAGAATTTCCATCTAAAAGAGCAGCTTCGCGGCCGGTCCGGTGCCGGGCCGTGAGCCCGACACAATTTTCGTGGGTTTCTTTAGCAAACCGCGGCTTTAATTCGAACTCAAACAAACACGCCCGCCGGAATCTGCTTTCGTGTGTCGTTCCACGGCGCACAGTGGTCCCGGAGACCGCTTCTTGTAGCCAAACTTCAATTTTTCGACTATCAAATTTCGACAAAAATTTTTTTTCTCACAAATAAAAACACTTTGAAATCTCGAAATTCTAAATATTAGGACTTTCGGATAGCTTTCCGAGCAGATATAGCGTTTGAAGTTGCAAATTATGAAATTGGAGGAACAACTAAATAGTTGAATTATTCTTTACACACTGCTAAAATGAAAATTTGTACTACATTTTCGTATGTGTGAGCAGGTATATTTCAGTTATTTAATGGTACTATAAGCATGTTTCAATCTTTACGAAGGACATGAAGTTAAGTGCAATGTAAACTTTAGGTAGAGTTTTAAAAAAATGTTTAAAAACGTTAGCATTCAGACTTGATTTTTCTGAATGCTTAGACCTTGAACATGTACACATGTAAATTTTAGCTGCACTTTCCTGCGTTTTATAATTCTACGTGTATTTTAACAAGCGTGTATTTTAATATACCATATGGGATCCGCCATTTTGAATGTTGAATTTCAAATTTTGTAACTTTAGATTCATAATCAGAGACCCCGAATACCTCTCAATACTAGATTTCATATAATTCTTGTGAAGAATTAAGTTTCGGTTAGTTTTTCGCGATTTCTGGACCGTAATATACACTGTGAGCATTGTTAACACGATTTTGCAAATATTTCCGATGATCTGACAAGAAAATGTTTCCAACGAAAATTGATCAGTATTCATTTTTCTACAAACTTCAATATAAGAAATTTAAGGAAACAATTTTTTTTTATAAAAAGATAATGAAGGTTACCTCAATTTCTTAAGTATCAACATATATTTTTTACATCATAATATTCCAAGTAGTATCAAGGCGAATCCAACGACCTATAATAACGTAATATTAAATATTGAAATAACGCTACAATAGCTTTGGCCACAAATAGCGGCCTACCTGACCACTGTGCGGCGCGGCGCGGCGCGGCGCACAGTGGGCCAGAATGACTCGGTAGCTGTTCACGAGCTAAAAAATGAAAGTCATCATATCGATTTTTAACCAATGCACAGTGATTCTTAAATGTCCATTACATTCGAAAACGATAATATTAATTAAAGTTATTAAAAACTCTTGTTATAATAAGCGTTCAAAGATCAAACTTTTTCAGATACGATTTATCACCGAAAAAATTCCGTTTCTTCATAACGATGTCCTGGAAAACCTACTGAGGATTAAGTGCCCACATTTTTTTTTTATGAATAATGTATATCTATGTTGAGAACGCCACAGGAACTAAACGTTAATGTTTATAATTTATTATTTAAAAAAATGCTTAGTCAGCTAAGGAAAATCGTAATAGTCTTTCACTTTTGACAAAGAAAAAAGTTAAAAGTATAGCAGAGTATAGTGCTCTAACAAAGTGGAACATTTTCAGCAAAGTTTCCTCTAAAAGATCCTGTAAAGTTCACGTCCCCCCTCGTCCCACCCCGGAAATTAAGATGGTTTGAAGCGTCGCGTGACACACAATTCCGCGGCGAGTCGCGTTGCACGAGACGCATGACGACCACTCAGCGGCTCTTAAGAATGAAAGGCCTAACCCAAACCTATCTCATGAATATTTTATATTATTCGACCATTAAAAACATTCGAATTTATTGCTAGCTCAGTTGAATCATTCGTATTTGAGAGATCATAGCAACAGCAACGCAGTATAGCATCACAGCAGATTTTCCATATTGAAAACCTGTATTTTACCTTTGTTAAGAGGAATTATAGTATAGATTTTCGTTTATTAATAGATAAACACAATTATAAGCCGAAAATCCGTACGATGAATTGATTATAGTCAGTAACTTTGTAAAATATAACATTTAATCTTGTTTGAATATTTGTAATTCTTTAAATAAGACAGTAATAACACATTTTTGTTATTTCATTAAACGTAATAAACTTAATTCATTGAAAAATTATGGATTACTCATCTTTCAAAACCTAAACAGCCAGTTTTCAATTATTATTCAATATTCACACGATTTTTCAGACATTTCCGGCAGTGTGACAAAAAAATGTTTCCTACAAAAAGTAATCAGTAATCTGTATTCTACGAATCTCAATACAAAAAATTTAAAAAATAATTTTTTTTTAATAAAAAATTGTGGTCACCTTGATTGTTTATTTATAACTATATATTTTTTATTTAATAACATTATAGCTGACGCCAAGACGAATTCAACGACCTATATAACATGGCCTTTAAATTTTGAAATAATGGTGAAATAGGCGTGAACAGCTACCGAGCCATTCTGGCCCACTGTGCGGCGGGTGGAACAATGGAAGTCGGTGGTGGCGACGAAAACGCGTTTCTCGGGGGAGATTCGTAAATCAGAGCGCGACGCGTGCCTTTTAAAAGCAATCTACTATTCATGATTCGCGTTGAGAGCGATTCAAACCGATTTTTATCGAAATACATTGCTGTCGTCGAGCCGGGCTAAATTATACGGGGCAAACTCGGCACTGGATCCGAGACGGCGAAACAACTTCGATGCAAATACGCCTGACGACTTCTCCCGGCCGCGAGCGGCCTGTCGTCTCATGTCAAAGCAGTCGCCGCTCGGAAATGTGATTTTTCCGAGCTCGATCGAGCTTCCGTCACCCTCCGGCCCTTCCCAGGGAACGTGAAAATATTATTCGTGACAATTTTCCACCGGCCAGCCAGCCGAAAGCCTGCCGAGCTTCGGAAGCATCCCCCCGGTTTATTTTCGTAACGCCGGACTGCTTTCGAGGGAATTCGCCTCTCCGGGACGCCAGTATGTTTTTACTGACAAAAGACCTTCGCTAGAATTTCGACTTTTTTCTATGCTGTGGCCTCGAGCGGAGACTTCCGTGAAAAATGAGTTAATAATTCGGAGGAACTAGGAATTAGCGGAAGATAAGGATAGAGAAAATTGAGGAGTAATCGTCAAGTAATATTCATCACACATTTGGTTAATAGGTGGAGTGGTTAAGTGCTGAGCCATTTGTGTTTATCTTTCCATTTGCGCCACGCTATATCGCCACAGCCGTTCGTGAACAGGGAAACGCGGTATACTTTGCAACGAGTTCGTCCAATCTGATTCCATTGTTCGCAAATGTAAGGAAATACTTATTATCTACGGCATTATGTACATATAGTAAATTAAGAAAGCCCTTGGTAACTGAATATTTAGGTGAAAGAGCCGCTTAACGCGTTAAAGTAGATCGCTCGGGTAGACGGTGATTCGATCGGCCACAAATAAAATCCAACTGTTGCGACTCGGAAAATTTGTCACTGTCCAAGGATAATATAGCACGTACACGTGTTCCGTGTGTCTCGTATTATCTCTGGTTTATCATTATTATCAAATTGCTGCACGTAGCGCGGGCTTTACGACGTGGAAATAACACGCGGATAAAATAGTCGTTATAGCCTTTGCATCTGCTGGAAAATCGAAATTTGAAATTCAGACACGTGCGTGCTAGCTGGCTGGCTCTGCGTACGTATTGGTGAAATATGTATAATGTAGAAAACGGTGATAACGCGCGCGGTCGTTCGAATAGGGTGACTGAGCGAGGGCCTACTATCGGTGCACATCATAACGGAAGACACTAAAAATGCTTGTTAAATTTACAGGAGAGAAACGACATTTCACGCTGAGTGTACATTTTACAGCATTTCTGTTTCTAGACGCAAGCTTTTTCGGTTTTGACTTTCGGCCAGGATTTCGTCGTTTCTTGCCAGTACACCGCGGCCTGAAAAACGCGGTGACGTCATGTCGCCCCGGCGATCCCGCGAAAACTGGCGTCGTAATATTCAAGCAATTCGATACATCGATAACATTTAACCGAACTCTTCAATTTCCTGCGGCGAAGGAAATGGAAAAGTCACCGGTCCCCGTACAATTTATTCCGTCGATTCGAGCTGCGCTGCTCGCCAGAGAATCCTCCTCCACTTCCTTCCCATTAATAAATCCTTTTTTCCTCTTTTCTTTTCTCTCTCTCTCTCTCTCTCTCTCTCTCTCTCTCTCTGTCTTTCTCTTCTTGTCTCACTTCGTTTTTCTATCTCTTGACGTTCTGTGGCCCGTTCCCGTCGATTGCTTCCCACGAATCGAGAACTGTATCGCGCTGAGAATTAAGTGAACCGGATTCCAGCGACATTTTCGAACGCTCGGGGCTCCTAAATTCTCGTGTTGATCCTCCGCACAGAAATCTGTGGATGACGAAGCGTGCTCGCGCCATTTGTCGAACATTCCGCGAAAAAAGACGAGCTTGCGAATTCCTTTAACCTGTTAACTGGGGGAAAACTCTTCGGCAATGTTTCTTCCGCGTAATTCAACCAATAACTTTTTTATTCTATCAAAGCAGAAAGTATTTGTATCGCCTGACAAGACTTGGAATTTCTCGTGAATTAGTGGCTCCGTGAAAAGAAATTACGAGCAAAAGTTACCGAAGGAATGCGCATACGATTTACAATTTCTCAAGTTCCAGAAAATATTTCGGAAGAAATATGCACACGATTGAACCGTAAAATTTGTGCAGCTATCTGAAATGTGAAATTGCGGAACACGAGGTTTCCATGTTCACTTCGTTCGAGATAAAACGTGTCATAAAAAAATGCATAAAGCAGCTGCGTCGCGTGAGCGCATGAACATTGCAACGGCGATTTTGTCAAGACGACTGCAGGAAAATGGAGCCACGAATAGTCTGATACGCGATCGTATAAGTAAGCAAGTGGTACGAGGAGTCGATGATCCGGTCGATAGTAGAAACAGCACGCGTAAGGTCAGACATCTCCGAGGCAGACTGCTCGTCGGAGGATTTGGCTCCAGCAACAAGCTTCCAGTCCTTTAATTAACTCGTTGATTACTTATCGCTGGAATATCGTGCATAATGCACCGGAGGACAGGCGAACTCCGCCCAGGGGACGAAAACGTTGAATATTGAAATACTTGAGGAAGGAAGCTGGCTGGGGGTAGATCGGATCGTTAAGGAACACGAGACAAAAGCAGTCTGAAGATGGTTGGATCGAAGGGAAACAGAACCGGACGAAGCACCGTGGAAAATCTGCTCGAATCGTAATCGGCATCGATTAATTAAGTTCCTCCCTCCCCCTCTTCACTCGAAGACAGGCTAACTCGACACTCCTCGTTAAACTCCTCTCAGACTTTTCAAATGTTATTCACCGTTTTTCTTGCGCTTTTCAAATCTGAAAATAATTTGTTGATAGTCTGGAATAAGCGTGCTGACTGTTCATTTAAACACAATAAATCCTCGCGATCGAGTTCGAAGAAAGAGATTCGGCTGCATCGTAAATTACCTAACCACTTAGGGATTAAATGCCGCTCGCTGAGCAGGATCAACGTCCAAGAGATTCATGCTGAAGTAACAAACAAGTAATCCGACTAATTGTAACTGTAATCGGATCAGTTATGAATGGAACTGTTAAGCTTCCTGGATGAAAAAAAATTATCTACGTGGATCGTTATTCGAGACGATAAGAAATAACGGGGGCGAAAGAGTTCTATTAATAAGGCTTTCGTTGCTGTAATACACGTCTGATGTAGATGTCGAATTTATGCTGTCTTTTTGCCGTGACGAATTTGCGAGCGCAAAGTACGGGAAAAATTGTTTGCTGAAAGCTGACGAGAAAAATACGGAGCTTCGACGCAATTTGCATCAAGGTGGGTTCAGCTTGATGACGTCGCCGGCGACAATCGTATTTTCAAGCTGATTGAATGGAACGGTGAGAAGCGAGAAAAATAAGCTTGAGCCCTGTGAAGTGATAACGAGCTGAGCAAACCAACTAATTTTATTATGGTCCGTTTCCGGTCGGTTCAACTTCAATTCTCGAAACGCTTCGCGAGCTACTTTTAAAAATACAACCTTGCGCTCGCAGAAAGAAACTTGACTGCACGAGGTATCGAGAAAACATTCAATTCCAGCTTATCGACTGTATCTCGAGACCTATATAGACACCTGTTTCACTCGATATTATAAAGAAGCAACGCAAGCTGACCTGTAAGCAACGGTATCATCGGAAGAGAAGTGGTTCTATACGAAAGAGGAAATCGACCAAATACAATGAAACTTTTTTCAACCGAAAAGACTTTCGAAAAGAAACTCGTGTTCTTATTTCAAGCGCGACTTCGTGTACTGCAAAGTTCTAATCTGTTCGTTAACAAACATATTATAATCGAGGCTATAAATAGTCGTTAGAATGTGTTCTTTGTGCAGCTAGATTCTTGAAAGGGCACAGTTTTCCACAGCGAACTGCGGCCGAAGTCCGATAAAGAGGCCGCGGACAGAAGCGAGGCTATTTACAAGGCGTGGCGAACCCTTTCCCTTGACGAGCGGAATCGAGCTATTTATGGAACGCGCGGTAATTACCGCAATTTGCGAGGCAAGGATGTTTATCTCTGTGTGGGGGCGTATGTATTATGATTTCACGTGTAATAGCACGAGCACCAGCCCTGAAGCGCGGAATCCCCTGCGGAGGGCCGAATTCTTTCTCGGTTTCGACAAATGGGCCACAAATTGCACGGTTACATGATTCAGCCCAATACTAACAAGGAAAGGAAGCTGTTCACAATTTTTTTCAAAAATCTAGTTGATACTATGGTGTAACTGTAGCAGCAGGAGCATTGAATGATTGTTTGTGACGTGACACTTCATGCTTTTTACTTCGTCCGAAAAAGCTATTTGGTTCAATTCATTTGGCGGCACTCCAGGCATGCTTTATCATATCTGTAAATATCGGTACTCGAAGTTGATGGGGAATAATTGAATGTAATCGAATACAATCGTTTCGTTCGTAAATATCTCGCTCTTGCGAGTCAGTAACTCACGAGCAAACAGTTCTGCGTGTACGTGTGAATGTTTTTATGGAGAGTACGATGTACATCGTGTTTCGACTAGTTTTAACACTAGATTGCCCAAGGCAGTCATTTTGAGTACTTTTTAATTTCAATTAGAAAAACAATTATGTATATAATGACACAATTTCTTAGAATTTTGTGACTTTTTGTACAACATATAAATGCGTTTATTAATAATTGTAGTTACCTCCCCCTCCTTCATTTCCGGTATATTATGTGTGTTATACCTATATTGCCCAAAAGCAGTTATTTTGACTGCTTGGGAAATTTTAAATAATCAAATCACTCTTATTATTGAATTAAGTAAATTTCTTATATCACCAGTTCGGCTCTGTATTGAATAACAGTTTTCATTTTTTTTTTCGATTACTGTCACATGATAACATATAAGTACATGATAAATTGTCGTTTTGGCCGTATACTTGATAAGTTGCAGTTGCTCAATAAGCTAAAGTAGTACTTGTTATGTATTCGAATCTTTATGCAGTGATACTTGTTCTAACAAGTTGTTCTAACAAATTTTTTTTATTATAATTATTTACTAATAACTTGTTGGGCACACAGTGGGTCAGTGGATAGAGCGCGCGACTGCGACCAGGCGGTCTCAAGTTCGAATCCCCGCGCCCGGGCACCTCTTGAATTAATTCAATGTGCTTTTTAAAAAAAAAAACTGTGGTGCACAAGGTGGTTCGGAACCCACCTTAATAAAAAGTAGGTCCCGCTGAAATAGGCGATAGGGAGAGCTGGTTAAAGGTGAGAGGTGTGGAACGGGATTTGAAACCCTTAGGCCGCTATTACACGAGGACACTGGTGGCGGACACCAAAAATTGTTGCCGATCTGGTGGCCGGCAACAGCCACAGGCCAGGCAACATTTGGTGGCGCGGACACCAGCCGGGGCATTAGTTTGCATGTAGCGTATTAGTCGAGGCAACCAAGTTGCGCCACCAGCATCGTGAAAACCAGGGCCGAATTAAAATTTTGTAGCAGCCCTGGCTACAGTTAACAGATATTTTTATTACAATTGACGTTCACATAGAACATATATATATATATATATATATATATATATATATATATATATATATATATATATACACATAAAACATATAAACAAATAAACATATGTGGCGTCTCAGCGGCACGCTGTTTCTCCCGCGCACCGCCTTGGCATTTCCGGCGATTCAAGAAGGAGTAAACAAATTTTACAACCGCGACCGCTCTTCTCTATTTGTGTTTCTAAAAGCGGCCTTTTTGTTTCAAATTGTTTTTATCGATTTTGTGTTGCTATGTAATAGCGTTCTTTTTTTATAATAATGTTATTATGTTTTTCTGTTCTTTCATTCATTCTGTTTCTGGATTTCGTTATGATAACATCTGTGATTAAAGTTAATAAATACTTGTAATTAAAGTTTAAAGTTTTTTCAGTTTTGTTTTTTCATATCCTTTTTCAATTTTTTGAACACGCAATTAATATTTGTAGCCACGTAAATTGTTAATTTGTCATCATGGAAATGAATAATAATAGTGTTAAACAGGATGAGAAGTTACAGGGATCGAAACTGATTGATACTATTAACACGGAAGATTTGATTCATGAAATCGAAAAGTATCCGCCAATATGGTACAGTAGAACAGAAGATTATAGCAACAAAACTATTAAATCAAATTCGTGGAATTTGATCCTCATGTCATTTATACCCGACTTTGAAGAAAAGTCTTTAACCGAAAGAAATGTACTAGGTGAGTGTTTGTATAATTTATTTATTTATTATTATTATTACGAGTCCAAAGTGTATATACATATTTCATACACGTTCCATTTGCCATGAAACAGCTCCCTCTTCACTAAGAAAGTATTCAGCAAATTTATCTCTTAGCACAGTTGCTTTCTTCCTTGGAGGTTCAATGTCAGGACTTGAATCAAATAAACCCTGTATTGTTAGTGTATCTTCTGTGTGAAACCCATCTCTGTCTCTTACATAGTTATGTAGGACGCAGCATACTTTGACTATGGACTCACTTAAAGATACATCTACGTTAAGAGCGCGATGCAAAATCCGCCATTTATTTGCGAGAATTCCAAAAGAACATTCAATATATCTACGAGCTCGGCAGAGTCTGTAATTGAACATACGTTTCTTAATGTCAAGGCACTTCCCTGCATATGGTGTAAGTACATTCGGTGACAATCCGAATCCTTCGTCAGCTACAAATACAAAAGTCATGGGCTCTTTGAATTTGTGTAAAGATAATTGCTGCGGAGGAATATTTAACATATTACGTTCAAGTTTCTTATAAAATATACTCTCTTTGAACACTGTGGAGTCTGCTGATTTTCCGTATGCCCCTACGTCTATAAAAATAAACTTGTACGATGCATCGCATATTGCCATAAGCAATATGGAAAAATAGTTTTTGTAATTGTAATGCAAAGAGCCACTAGCTTCAGGCTTGATAACTCTCACATGTTTCCCGTCTATTGCTCCTAAACAATGAGGGAAGTTAGTACTCTCGTAGAACTCTGCTGCAGTTTTCAGCCAAAATGTTTCAGTAAAATCAGGGAAGGTTATTGGTTTAACATGTGTCCATATGGCATCACAAACTTGCCTGATAATTACAGAGATTGAGGGTTGACTTATCCTGAAGTGATATTGTAAATTTGTCATTGACATTCCCGTTGCCAAATATCTGAAACAGGAAACTCTTTATAGTTAATATATAGATTTATTTATAAATTAAAAAATAACATTAATAATGAGTCACCACAATATTAAATAAATCTACACGGACGACTGCTAACTGCTGCTGAATTAACATGTCTGTTTTCTTCTCAGTTACAATTGTTCAAAAAAAATGGAAGGGAATTCGGTCAAGCTATGCAAGAGAAATACTAAGAAAAAAGAATTTGAAAAGTGGTTCTGGTGCTAGTAGGCATACAGAATATATATACTTCGAACAATTGCGCTTTTTGGAAACTGTTTCGAAGAAGACAATTAATAGTTTAAACGAAACAGGAACTGATGATCCAGAAGTAATAAATAAAGATGTCACAAACATCGGAGATTCTGCTACTACATTAGGATCTAGTCAGGAAAATAGAAAACCGACAGACTCGTCAAAAAGGAGAAGAAACAATGGGGATGACGAACTCATTTCTATTTTAAAGAAAAGAATCGTCTTAGACGAAAAATGCAGTACCGGTATTGATGAAACCGATGAAGATAAATTATTTCTGTTCTCTTTATGGTCAGAAATACGAAAAGTTCCTCCGGAAAGAAAACTTCAGCTTCGATCTGACATTATTTCAAAGATTGCTGCGTCTCAGTTACCATTTCCACAACAGTGTCCTCCTAGGAGCTTTCCCATTATTCAACAGCTGTCACACTATCCTCCTATGTCAACTACCCAACAGTTTACGACGCAAAAAAATTATTATGAAATGCCATTCCAGCACAGTCAACATCAGCAGCCTCAAACTCACCATCATCAGCCTCAAACCCAACAAATGTATGTCCCCACACCCACACCATCCCCTCATTCAGTATCATCTGCAATATTGTCTACCGATGAATCGGACAGTCAGATGGTTGAATATTTGAATTTAAATTGAATTTCAGTCAACAACTTTCATTCCATTTCAACTTTCAACTTCATCAAATTTAAACAATTGTAATAAAAGCAAATATACCTTAATGTGACTACTAGTTTTTCTTCGGATGTAATACATTTCCTCATCGTTGTGTCAGTACCACGTATGTCTTCTTTTATATACTGCAGGAGCTCGAAAAGGACGATTTTGACATTCGAAAATAACGATAAAATTTAACGTCATCATTACAAAGATCGGGAAATAATGAATGATATAATCCTTTGTCTTCTCTTGAAAGTAACATTGGATGTACATGCATTTTTCTACTCCTTTTGTTTCTCTTTTTTAATAAAATTAACAGAAGAAGTAAACTTTCTTTTGATGCCATTTTAGCACACTTATTCCTGTACAATAGGTTAGTATTTACAGCGTCGCGTCGACAGCGGGAATAAACGCATGGTGGTTACCACCACTAAATGCCCCGCGCTAGATACGTCTCTGGCAAAAACATAAACAATTGACGTTCACATACTGGTGTTACCACCAGTTGCCGATTCATTAAATGTGCTGAGACACTGATGGCGCAACCAAGTTGCGCCACCAAGTGTCCTCGTGTAATAGCGGCCTTAGGGAACCAAATATCCAAGACATAATAATAATAATACTAATAACTTGTTATATAACTGTAAATAATATAAAAAATATTAAAAATTAATTTTAAACAAATTTCTTTACACATTAGTAATTCTTTCACAATGCAGTCATTTTGACTGCTTTTGGGCAATATAAGTATACAGGGTGTCCCAAAACTACCCTAGGAGCCGAAAATGGGAGGTTCCTTGGGTCATTTGAAGCGACATTTTCCTTAACAAAAATGTTATCCGCGGCTTTGTTTAGGAGTTATTAACGAAAAACACGGACCAATCAGAGCGCGACCTAGACGCGAGTTGGTAAAATCGGCTCGGCACGCCAACTGTCCATTGGCCGTCTGTGCCAACTCGCGTCTAGGTCGCGCTCTGATTGGTCCGTGTTTTTCGTTAATAACTCCTAAACAAAGTCGCGGATAACATTTTTGCAAAGGAAAATGTCGCTTCAAATGACCCAAGGAACCTCCTATTTTCGGCTCCTAGGGTAGTTTTGGGACACCCTGTATACTAAGTTTCAGTCTTTCTAGTGTTAATCGAACGGACATTGGTTGTCCATTGATATTATAATCATAAAGGTGATCAAGTCAGTTCTTGAGAATCGAACCGATGTAAATTGAACCGTGCGCTATTGTATTGTACAGGTGTGCCGTGCGAAATAGAGGTGCGGTTTTCATTCCGGGCTGGGTGTTCCGTCTTTGTACTGAAAGTTTCCCCCGTCGGCCAATCTGGCCTACTTGGCCTCTGTGTTTGCGTTGGCGGAGGGTGTCGGCTGTGCCCAACCCTCGACACGGTAATCGACTGATCCGCTGTAATCCGTACTGCGAGAAGAAAGACCAGGCCGACGATAAAAAGGAAAACGGAAGCCGCGGCGAGGAGAGGGAAAAGGAAACGGGACGCGAGGAATCGATACGAAGTTACGGTCACCCGGAATCTGTTTAAAAGTCGAGACCCGGCGAAAGCAGGTAAACGAGCAATCTGACTGTAAAATAGATTTTCCAGCGGGCAGATAGAGCGCCGGAGTTAGGCTCCTTTCGGTTATCCTCTTGCTATTTTAAACGGAAACTCCCGGAGTTGAGATTAGCGTTCCGATGTGCCAGAGGGATCGATGGTACTTAACAGATTTGGTATGGATAGTTTAGGACCGACGGAAACGATTCGATTCGCAGCTGAACTTAATTGAGACCAATGCTCCAGAATCTAGAATATAAACGGCCTGATTGCGATCTAAGCCTGACTACACGAGTTGCGCTGTTCAGACGGTATCGCATGCTAAAAACTCGATGGACAAGCGATCGATCGAACTGTTTTAAACGACACTTCGCTGATGAGATTAGAGTTGCGGTGGTTTTGTGGTCTTGATTAATGGGACTCGACTGATTTGCTATGGCTAGTTTAGAACCTGTGGAAACGATCTCGTACAATGCTCGACTTAACAGAGACCACTGACACGAGATAAACTACTAGCAACAGGAGCTTGGCAAAAGATCTCGAACGTTGCTGGACTTAACAGTTTCTTCATCTACAACTAAACAGTTCGTACATTACGTTCCACATGATAACTTGTTGCATTACGTAGAATTACATTTCTTCAATTCGTTATGGAAAGATTGTTACAGTATTAATGGAGAGAACTACTAGCACTTGAAACACTCATGACCTAGTTTTGACCAAAGCTAAGCGACAGTGAACAGGTTCATTTTTTCGCGTGGCATCGCTAAAAACTCGACAGACATGTTGTCAACATTAAACTCAGGATCGCATTGAACGCGAAGTATGTAGAATCACAAACGCGGAATGCGTATAATGTAGACCCGCGGAACTAGCACGAACAAATTACCAAGCTGTCAGGCTGCTTGGATATCCTGGAAATGTCAGGAGATCCAGTTGAACTACGAAATACCTCGGATCACGGAGATCTCAGAAGTCGCAGACATTCTGCAACGATCGAGAGATCTCGACAGCTTTCGAGGGTGTCGGGGCTTACGAAAAGTTTAAAGGGGTTGTCTGCGGAGATGGGAACTCAGCCTGGTCGGACCTTGTTGGCCGAGAGGCGTTTCTGCCAAACTCAAATGGATATTGGAAAAGTAAACGGCAACATTCCTCGGAGACAAACTATTTTCTACTTTCGCTAACCAGAAATAACAGAAATCGAGCGATGCACCAATTAATGTTCAGAGGACTCGAGTGGCTCGGGCGTCAACTATTCAATGTGCATGTAGCGGACATGGTGCGTGGGAAAGACGATCTTTCCAGACGTGGAAATTTCGCCTTTCCCAAGTGCACACTCTGGGCGGTCGAGTCGAAGGTCGGGTCATTAAAGTGACGATTGCCAGAACCTCGGCTCGACCGTTGTCAAGTCCTTGGAGTGACGATTTACAGCACTCTGTATCGGGGGAGGTAAAACTTCTCCAGGCTTCGAGAAATGGAGATTTTCCTTCCCCCGCCTTGACTGTTTTTGGGACGTCACCAATGTGCCCCTTAGAAAGGTTTTCTACCAGTGGGCAGAAGGATTTTGACGCTCATTGAGAACGTTTCGTTCTCGAGCCTTTTTGTTTGACTCGCGATATCTTGGCCCTTGCTTGGGACAGTTTAGTATCGTTGTCATTCCAGCCTTCGTTGTTATTGTGTTTTGTTATATACCTTTCTGTTATCTGTTTCGTTTTATTATTGTTTTAATAAATTGTTATTTGTTGTCTGTTAAATCGTGAACCACAGAAACAATCCTTATTCACGCAACCTCCTAAAACTGGTGACCCCGACGTGATCCGCGTGTAAAAATAGGACTTGTGTGAGAGGATATTTGCGCGCGTGTGTGAAAATGGCTACTGCGAATCAGAAGACGTCAGAGGCTGGTACAACGTATATCGCCAACTCAACGTTGAAGATGCCTGCATTTTGGCCCGAGAAACCAGCATTATGGTTTAAACACATCGAAGCGTTGTTCGTGGTCGGAAAAATTACGACAGATGACGCGAAATACAACCTCGTGATAGCGCAACTTGATTCGCGTCACATCGAGGAAGTGGAGGACATTTTGATGAAACCACCGGATCAGAATAAGTACGAGACTCTAAAAGCAGAGTTAATTAAGTGCCTCACTGATTCCGATACGTTGCGAATTCGGAAATTGTTAGAAGTCGCAGAGATGGGTGACCGCACGCCAACGCAGTTTCGACGTCACATGCGACAGCTTGCTGGCCCTTCGGTGAGTGAGGAGTTTCTCACAGAGATGTGGCGGAACCGTCTTCCGGTGAAGACTCAACAAATTTTGGCGGCCACTACGATTCAGGAAGGCGTGACGTTGTCCGAGATTGCTGATCGGATTCACGAAATACCGGAAAATCGGGTGAAAATCGCGGAGGTGCAAAAATCACCCGCGTGTGGTCCGTCGGAGATCGAGTCTTTGCGCGAGGAATTGCGACAGATGCGTTTACAATTGAATGCAGTGCTGCGCGAACCTCGTGCACGTCAACGGAGTTCTCGTCCGAATTCTCGTACCTCGTCGCGTAGCTCCAGCTTCAACGATAAGGATGGCCATCGGAGACGACGTTCGCCAACAGAGAGCCCGCTATGTTGGTATCATCGCGTATGGGGAGAAAAGGCCGCGAGGTGCAAGGGTCAGTGCTCGTGGGTTCAGGGAAACGGAGAGAACCGTCGTCCGTAAATGCGGCAGCTTTCGACGGTCGCTATCCTGGTCGCATTTTCGTTACCGATAAAAAGACTAAGGTGAAATTCCTTGTGGATACGGGTGCGGACGTTTGTGTGTTTCCGCGATCGCGCATCGGTGGTCAGTTACCAAAAGGTGATACCGAACTTTTCGCGGCAAATGGTACTCGTATTACTACGTATGGCACAACGACGGTGCATTTAAATTTATCGTTGCGACGTGATTTCGTATGGTGTTTCATCGTGGCTGATGTGGATGGTCCGATAATCGGAATGGACCTACTGTCGCATTATAACTTACTCGTGGATGCGCGCAATAGACGTTTAATCGATGCGACGACAAAGTTATTTGCGATTGGTCATTTAGCCGGTAGTGACCTTCCATCAGTAAAGACAATTATTGGTGACACAGTGTATCACAGACTTTTGGCGGAGTTTCCTGCATTAACCCGACCGGTGGTGTTCCGAAGGGAAGAGGTCAAGCACAATGTTGTGCACCACATCCTGACGACACCGGGACCACCAGTCTACAACAAACCTCGTCGGCTTGCTCCTGATCGGTTAAAGGTGGCTAAGGCGGAAATCGACTTAATGCTTCGGCAGGGAATTATCCGTCCCTCCAAGAGCCCATGGGCCGCACCGCTGCACCTGGTACCCAAGAAGGATGGCCGGACTCGTTTGTGCGGAGACTACCGCCCACTCAATGCTCGGACCGTACCCGACAGGTACACTCCACCTCATATCGAGGATTTCGCGCATGGGTTACATGGTAAGAAAATATTTTCTAAGATCGACCTGGTCCGCGCGTATAATCAGATACCTGTTGCGATCGCGGATATTGAAAAGACGGCTATAACGACTCCCTTTGGGTTATTCGAATTTTTATTCACACCTTTCGGCTTACGGAATGCTGCGCAGACGTGCCAGCGTTTCGTCGATCAAATAACTCGTGGGTTGGATTTTGTATATGCCTATATAGATGATTTCTTCATTGCATCAGAGAATGAAAGGGAACATCGTGAGCATTTGCGGACGGTGTTCGAACGGTTGAATAAATACGGCGTCGTTATAAACCCGTCAAAATGCGTTTTTGGGGTAAATGAAATAGAATTTCTCGGGTATGTTGTAAATAGCGAGGGGGTAAAACCTTTACCTGAGCGGGTCGACGCGATCAGGGAATTTCCTAAACCCTTGGCAATAAAGGTGCTACGTAGATTTTTGGGCATGGTAAATTTTTACCGCCGCTTTATTGTCAATGCAGCTAGCCTAATGAAACCTTTGCACGATTTGCTTAAGGGGTGTAAAAAAGGAAATTCACCTGTAATTTGGAATGAGACTGCGGAGGAGGCCTTCGTGAAAGTAAAAGAGAGCCTGGCAAATGCCGTTATGTTGGCGCATCCCGCGCCTGGTGCACCTATAAGTATTGTTGTTGACGCTTCCGATTACGCGGTCGGAGCAGCATTACAGCAACTTATAGGCGAGGATTGGCAGCCGTTGGCACTTTTCACAAGGGCCCTTTCTGTTGCGCAATGCAAATACAGCGCGTATGATCGTGAGCTGTTAGCTATATACTTGGCGATAAAACGTTTTCGACATCTGGTGGAGGGGCGGAATTTTGTGATTTTCACTGATCACAAACCTTTAACGTTCGCTTTCAAACAGAGGTTGGATAAGTGCTCGCCTCGCCAATTTCGGCATTTAGACTATATTAGCCAGTTCACGACGGACATCAGACACGTTAAGGGTTCCGATAACACTGTGGCTGATGCATTGTCGCGAGTCGAAACGATAGCCGTAGCTCCCGATCATGCCGCGTTGGCACAGGCGCAGGAAAACGATGCCGAACTGAGGGGTATCCTGGAATCGAACTCTTCTGCCCTTTGTTTAAAGAAGACGTTTTTCCCCGGTTTCAATGTTAGTTTGTACTGTGACTCTACTGACGAAACGATGAGACCCTTTGTTCCTATACCATTACGACGGGCAGTTTTTAATTCGTTGCACGGACTCTCTCACCCTGGGGTTCGGGCAACACAAAAATTAATTACTCAACGTTTTGTTTGGCCATCAATAAATAAAGATTGTCGAGATTGGGCACGGCATTGCATTCCATGCCAGCGATCGAAAGTCACTCGACATGTCGCAGCCCCCGTCGGCAACTTTGACAACTCTGCAGGTAGATTCGAGCACGTGCATATCGATATTGTAGGACCGTTGCCGATGTCGCAAGGTTTTAGGTACTGTCTCACGTGTATTGACCGGTTCTCCCGTTGGCCAGAAGCAATCCCTATCGTGGAAATTAAAGCAGAATCTGTCGCGAAAGCCTTTGTCAATACGTGGATTGCTCGTTTCGGCGTACCTTTGAAAGTAACTACGGATCAAGGACGTCAATTCGAATCTCGATTATTTAACGAACTTTCGCGTATGATCGGTGCATCTCATCTTCGTACGACCTCTTATCATCCGCAAGCAAATGGGATGGTCGAGAGATTACACCGACAAATGAAAGCAGCGATTAAGTGCCATGAGACGGATAATTGGGTTGATGTATTACCAATTGTCCTACTTGGTATTCGCACAGCCCTGAAGGAGGATTTGAAAGCCTCTTCGGCGGAAATCGTTTTTGGTACCGGCATTCGCCTTCCGGGTGAACTTTTTGTCACGAGCGGGATAGATTCGCAAATCGATTTTACGAATCGGCTTCGGCAACACTTCCGGAAGTTAAGGCCATCGCCAGCCTCGCGCCATGGTACGCGTAAAACATTTGTGTTCAAGGAGCTTTCTACGTCACCGTACGTATTTTTACGGCACGATGCGGTCAAAACTCCGTTACATCCGCCGTATGATGGGCCATTTCGGGTAGTGGAGCACGGAGACAAAACGTTTGTCATTGTCGTCAATGGAAAGGAAGTCAGGGTCTCTATAGACAGGTTGAAACCGGCTTTTGTTTTAAATGAAGACTTGAATGAAACCCCTACACAAACCTTAGACTGTACATTGACTGACGATACTGTTGTGACACACAGTAATACAGGCTCGACGGTAACACCACGTATTACAGACGCGACTACAGCACGGAACAATGAGGACACCCCGACTTTACGACGGTCAGGTAGAAGGGTTCGATTGCCCGATCGCTTTCAGGCCGGTGGTCGGTAGTTTTTTTTCTAATGGTGTGCGTATTCGTGTACAATACATTTTGTTGGTACATACAGTAAGGTTAAGATGTGTATATAGTAGTATTAATCCACATTTTTTTTTTGTATTGTTATCTATATTTTTTTTTTTTTTCTTCTTTAAAAAGCTTTGTATATAGTAAATTTAGTTCGCTTCACGTATGTTCCTTGCGTAAGCGCGTGTGGTTTAGTCTAAGTATCTTGTATGTATCATTTATATTTTTCTTATCTTTATACCGAGTGTAGATTTACATTGCGTATCATAGGTAAATTAGCTAAGTGTGTACATACGACTACGAGAGAACTAGTGTATTGTAAGGCGCTTTAGTTATATATATATATGTATGCAGTTAATTAGTTAGTTTTTTTTTCTCTTTAACGTTTCAAACTGGCGTTTTCTCACTGGTAAGGGGGTACTGTAGCGGACATGGTGCGTGGGAAAGACGATCTTTCCAGACGTGGAAATTTCGCCTTTCCCAAGTGCACACTCTGGGCGGTCGAGTCGAAGGTCGGGTCATTAAAGTGACGATTGCCAGAACCTCGGCTCGACCGTTGTCAAGTCCTTGGAGTGACGATTTACAGCACTCTGTATCGGGGGAGGTAAAACTTCTCCAGGCTTCGAGAAATGGAGATTTTCCTTCCCCCGCCTTGACTGTTTTTGGGACGTCACCAATGTGCCCCTTAGAAAGGTTTTCTACCAGTGGGCAGAAGGATTTTGACGCTCATTGAGAACGTTTCGTTCTCGAGCCTTTTTGTTTGACTCGCGATATCTTGGCCCTTGCTTGGGACAGTTTAGTATCGTTGTCATTCCAGCCTTCGTTGTTATTGTGTTTTGTTATATACCTTTCTGTTATCTGTTTCGTTTTATTATTGTTTTAATAAATTGTTATTTGTTGTCTGTTAAATCGTGAACCACAGAAACAATCCTTATTCACGCAACCTCCTAAATGCATGTATAATTCGGAAAATTTGCAATATTTACCATGTCGTTCAGAACTGGACAAACATGGAAACTTTCGGGAACATGTAGGTTGCATATGTATACATAAATTTTACGTAAATCTGCAATACTTTTCGGACGCTCCTGAGGATCTATAACATGTTTGTAATGATAGCAAGTTCCTTAGGGTTCGTGTAAAAGTTCTGGTGGACCCTATGAGCCCTTCGAGAGCCACTAGTTGTCCCTAACGCCTCGGAGACCTCTCGAGGACTCGCGAGAATCCTTGATGCTTGCTATGGCTACTTGAACCGTCTAATGGTTCCTGGAACCTTCTGAACACTCTTGAAGGAGTAAAGCGATCCTTGGAACATCCCAGGTATCTTCTGTTGACCCTCGAAGAGAGTGAATCTTGGAACCTTGGAGGTCCTTGAAGGATCTCAGTGATTCTTGGAACAATTTGAAGTTCCGTGGTGCTTCTAATGGATTCCTGAAGAGAAATTTGTGGTCCTTGGAACCACTGACGACCATTGAAGGATCTCAACGATTCCAAAGACAATTTAAAGCTCCGTTGAGCCGTTCAGGGATTCTTGCGGAACAGTTAATGGTCTTTGGAACCTGTTAACGATCCTCGAAATCCGGGGTACCTCCCATGAACCGTAGAAACCCCTAATCGTTCAACCATGGTCTCTTACTTCGTTGGACCACAGCTTATTAAAAAATGGCTTTTACACAAAGGCATATTGTATTCAATTATCTTCAGTATCCGTACCATAAAGGCATGTTATCGACTCTCAGAGATGAAAGAGATACGTGACTGTAACGTTACAATGCTCGAGAAGTTGAGAAGACGCAGAAGGGGCAAACAGAAAGACACAAAAGACGAAGGCAGAGCAGGGCACAGGATTCATGCTCGTTGCTCATTATAAATGGTACGCGTAATCTCGTAAGCCTTGGGCATACAATAAAGTCATACGAAGCAGGGCAAAGGACACGCGTACCCGTCTAAAGTTCCTTCGAGCCGTGCACAGTTGCTAATTAACCACAGGCAACGGTTGACGGACTTGGGTCGTTAACCGCGAGGGATGGAATCATACCTGATGTCTGACGCAAAGCAGAAGTAACCACTCGAAGGGCAACTTCAACTACAAAATAGGCGATCATGCGGCATTCGCATATTCTCTCCTAGACAACGAGACAAGTAGAATATAAATTTTTCTGTCAATCTTTATACTGGAATACCTAAACAAAAATGAAAATTCAAAATACCACGAATAAATTAGCACATAAACTAGTTTTCAAAGCTGTAGAAGCGTCGCCCATGTGAAACCGTAACACAAAACACCGTGGAAAATTAACGTGAGCCGGATCTTAGGACGATTAAAAATTTTTCGAACAAACTTTCCTTTCGGGGATATAGCTCCCGCGAGCGCGGAGGAACTTAAAAGACACCGTTTAAATGTAAATCATCGGACGATAGCCCCTGCGCGTCCTCTTATTATCATCATAACTTTCTGAAAGGACAGGGTTGCCGTGAGTATCATAAAAATCGCATCCCATTTCGCGTCCACTCTTAAGATTTAAGAAGCCATTGAGGACGAGATAGGACAATGGTATTGAGCACAATTCGAGACGGCGATCGATATGCATGACCGCTCGGTGACATACGGACCACTCAGAAATTTGCAATTTCTCGAATATTGAAACGCGAGACTCCGGCGTGACGTACTCGATCGAATTCTACACGCTCGTCAAATTACATTATGGTAACATCCTTTATACCGTTATGTTTTCATTTCGATTAAAACGTGCATAGCTCGTATTCGATGTTGAAGCAAAACTGCGAGAAAAAGCAATCCAGAGAAATGTCCGGGCGAAACGAAAAAAATTGAACTGTGCCAATTAATAAATCGTATTGCGGGATCGTGTATAAAATTCATAAACGTTCGGGAATGCACGTTGCGGATGCATCGGACTCGACGTGCCAAACGCTTCGGAAACGCGACGCGCGTCGACTGGTTCGTACGAAAGACTGTTACGTGTTTCAGGTTATGCAAACGTCCGCAGCTATAAACGAGCAAAACGTTTGTAACAACTGCTCGCTGAACTCGTTGGACACATTTTTAATTGATTCCGCGCTTCCGTACTAATGATTTCTGGCCGACTAGCAGCTATTCAATTCAAAACTAATATTCCACACGGTATAATAGGAGCAGGCGGAAATTAATCACGATAGACCTCTCGCGAGCGAGAAATATTTTTGTCGAAGTTTGTCGAAGGTTAATTAAATCTCTCTCCCAAGATAAACCTTTCATTTGAAAGAAAAATGGAAGGAAAATATGAAGAAGGATGAAGAAGAAAAGCACTTTTTTCCATGAAAAATGGTTTTTATTAAATTTTATTAGTCTGTTAATTATCAAGGTTGATGGAAACTTAGAAAGCAACAAACATTCCGCAGATATCTGCCGGAGACTGTTGGTTTTCGGACAGAATAAAATTCACCGAATTTCTTTTTCTGTCGAATTGGGAACGAAATGTGCGAAATTAGTCCGCGCGCCCTCGAAATGCGCCGGATTCTACGGACAACATGGGATTGGCAGAAGCAAATTGACGTAATAATTATTCAGGCTATAACGAACGTCTGGATGGCACGGCGTAAATGGCATTTCTCGTTCCCCTATGAAATGAAGGAATTACCAAGGACGATACACACAGAAGCGTGGGCGTGGATGTCTTCCTCGTATGCAATATTGCTGCTTTAGCGTCTCGGATACAAAATTAAAGCAAATTACTCGCGCGCGACTAAAGCAATATTCCTCATTATTTGTGCGTCGAGAATTCGCCCTTGACTACGTGTGTAGTAGGCTTTATGGGGCGACTTGGAACACTCGCTATTATCGCGGCATAAATGGAACACGGTTATCGAACAACACACTGCTCTCCTAACACCAGCCGCGGTAAGTTCTCTTTCCACGTGTCCTTCTTCGATAGAACGTTACCCTATGCTAATGTTTTATTCTTTCTTTCGGTGAAAATATTTTCTCTATGTTCCACTCGTTCCTAGCGTTGTATGTATTTCCTTCCTCCGCTTTCTCCTGATCGCCGGGAATTTCGTAATACGGAGCGACGCATTCCTGAAATGCAGTCTTGAATTTAGCGCTACGTTCATGGGGAATACCTCGTTACACAGTGGCTACCTGTATTTTCTTGCAGCGTGTCCAGTTTTTGCTGCAGATAGCCTCGGTAGGTGCATAATTGGAGTCTCGAATGAACGCGCCATCATTAGACTTCAGATCCTACGAGTTTATAACGAAACTGAATGCGCGAGGAACTGCTTCGGAAGAATCCACGAATATTCCAAACCAAAATACTGTCCTTGGAACCACAATCAAACTCTTAGTTTCATCTAGGAAATCCGGGCCGATGAAGCAGTTTTCACCACTGGATAATCAAGGGGTTAAAAACACAATAGTTCGGGCAAGACTCGCCCCAATTTCCCGACAGTATTCAGACAAAACGACGTTACGAAGGGTAACTCGTGCGCGCCCGTTCCCAACGCTGGAGCAATTCCCTGAACGCAACAACCTCTCGGAGTCCTTGAAGACAATCGCAAAACCCGATCCCAGCAATCTTCTAACGAAACGGTGTTCCCTTTCGTCGAGGAAGGACGAGCCGGCACGAGGTTCGCACGAGATCCTCGAGGTGGGCGCGAGGCGGGGGTGGCAGAACGGTAAACACGCGATGCGCCCTCAGCGTTTCCGGTAATGAGGCGGCGGTTCGGTAATCAGCGATGACAATGCCGTCGAAGATGCAGTGTGACACGCGAAGACGAGGTAACAGGGTGGCATTGGCAACGATGATGCAGAAGAGGAAGAATGCTGGAAGGGTGTTGTGCGAGCAGGGCACGGAAATAGGGAGAAAGAGTGAGGGGCGAGAGAGAGAGCGGGGGGGGGGGAGAAAGCGAGAAAGAGAGAGAGAGAGAGAGAGAGAGAGAGAGAGAGAGAGAGAGAGAGAGAGAGAGAGAGGGAAACGAGGAGAGAGCGAGAAGGAGAAAGAAGGGGAGATAGGGGTGGGAAAGGGAGCAAGAGGATGGGCCACGGTACGTCGCCAAAGGGGCGCGTATCGACCGACTGGTGCTGTCTGCCCCTCTGCCACCCTGTCTGTCCCACCGTTCATACGTACCAACAGTACGGACACACAGTGGCGATGCTATTACAGCCAGTTCACCCCCAACGTCACTCCCACACTCTCTGTCTTCCTCTGGTTTTCTTGCCAGACCCGGTGGACCGGCTCTTTCGCATCGTCACAGCCTCAACCCGGCTCCAGGAGGCTCAGATCTGCTCGGGGACACTGGACAGCGTGCCTCCCGCCATCGATATTTATCGGGCAACTCGGGTTAACTCGGAGAATTTGTATCGGGTCACTTACGAGTTCGAGAACGTTTACACCCGCTCTTCAGCTCGCCCTCTCTCTCTCTCTCTCTCTCTCTCTCTCTCTCTCTCTCTCTCTCTCTCTCTCGCTCGCTCGCTCTCTCTCTCTCTCTTCGGCGTTTCGTTCATTCATTCATTTAGGACAATCCACCCTGGCACCGCAACGCGGTCCAATAGGTCGGATGCAACAATGGCTACTTTCACGGAGATTCCCAGCGACGTGACACTCCGTCGTCCCAAATCAGGATTCACCAGATCGTGCCCTGTCTACGATCACCCGCGCCAGTATTCGTACACTCTTTAGCACGTTGATTGCCCAGCGATCAGAAAAATTAAGGATTTCTCCTCCTCCAAAGAAACAAAATTACATCATCATCGAAGTTCGACATGCCCGTAGCTCTTCTTTATTTGCCCATATTTCTGATTTATTGTTGGAGAGGGAGTTGTTCTTGCGCCTCAGCAGCGATTGACGATCTATCGTAAACCCACATCCTGTCAAATGTCGTATCACCGAGCACGACATACCTTGGAGTTTGTAGTTAAGGGATTTCGCAGTGTTACCTGTCAACCCCAACCATTACGCTGCCATGCGGGCACCTACGTGATCCTTTTTAAAATATGCTCCAAATCATTCTCCCACACTTCATGAAAATTGTTGTAAATCTCTTTGTGTGGGTACGTTGTTCTAATAAACTCCACTTTATACTGTATATACTTTGTCAGTATTGTAAAGGTGTTGAAGTCGTTAAGGGATGAAATCAATTTTTGTGTTATTCCTGCTTCCCACAATCAATTCAAGTACTATACGAGGTGTTATATTAAATAAATGAAGAAAATGACATAGAAAGAAGTGTAAGGATTCGAGTGACCGTGGCCCATGCGGATTGCAGCAGGGTACCGTGTCTTAGAAAGGGGCGCAGTTTATGATTACGGTGCGGACGTGACCTCAGGCTATTTTTGAGATTTAGCGGTACTTTCTGTTTTATGATAATTTATTAGGGACTTCACATTTTAGCTAATGGTCTCAATAGCCGTTGACGTACCGTAAAACGTCTGCAGATCAAATGCGCACAGTAAGTGCCTTAGGTAGACAACGAGAGCTGAAGGCGAAGGTACCTCCAGTTTCCCTCACCTTGTCGCCTTTTAGAGGGCGTGCGTTAGTTTTAAGTACATATGATTGGTTTTTGGAAGTAACCACCCACGTTGCAGAAGTACTTATAAAGGAGACAGGAAAGAAGCAACGGAGTTGTCGTTGTAGCGCGAACGAAGATTTCTGTCGAATAAACGTTTATGTAAAATCCGAGACTTTATTATTTTTCCGGGCGTCCTTACAGAAGTTAGTCTAAGACGTTGAATTCCAAGAAAAATATTAGTTAGCTTTATCGAATACGGTTTGCCAGGTGTGGTCGATCAAGGCTACAGACTGGTTGCAAAAGCAAGTGTCCCGAAGTCCACGGAACACGACGCGATTATATCGCGTAGGAAGCCACTTGTTCCTGGTGGGAAACGTAAGTTTCGTTGCAGTTAGGGGGTCGATTGGCGCGCCCCGTCGTTAAAACGTTAATTCGGGTGGCCTTTCGAGGTAATGGACAGCACTTTGCGCAACGCGAGTCCACAGTCCCGAGTCCAGCTGGGAAATCCACCGGTACAACTCGACTGTGAACCGTGTTCGAGTTCTCGACAGTTGTATCATTCTCTGTTTGCCGCGCTAATAACCCGTGGCCCGAGTTTTATCGACGGCGTACACCCGAGAGCAGCCTTGCAAAGTTTCACCCGAGTATTCCCGCGGGATGCGAGCGCCGTGGTGGATACGCGAAGGTAATTCGCAGCGAAATAAGTCTCTGGTAAATACCGGGCTCCGATCTCTTTAGGAATCCCGCGCGGAATATTTTTTTTCGACCTCCCCTTCTCCCCTCCCTCAGGCACTCTGGTTTTCATTCTCTCTTTCCTGGAGTTTCGACAGAGAGGCGAGCCAGTGGATTTTATTCGTTAGAGAGTAATAAAATCTCGAGCCGAAGGAGAGTGCTTTTGCCCGAGTTGAGAGAGGATCGGCAAGAAGGGGTGGCTCGAAGGGAGAAAAGTACGTCCGAGTTCCTCCGAGGGGTAATAAAGCTCGGGTTCGACGTTGCGTTCGGTAGCTCTCGCGGAACTATGATCGATTAACGGCGACTTTACTCCATGCTCTAGCAGTCCAAAGAACTTTTCAATGTCTGATACAACTACAGTTTCCCAGACGGCGACGCTTACGCCTTCTACATTCGATCCGATCTCGCGTGAAGATCCACAGTCCGCTGATCACAGAACAGCCGACGAACTGTAGTGTGTTTTTTCGAGTGGCCATCGACTGTATGTATGGTATACGAGTGTTGATAGTAATGGATTCAGGCCGAACCAGGTCGGACCTGGCTTAAGTTTGCCGGAGACATATTAAAAGTTTATCCGAGGCCGACGAGGCTCTCTCTCTCTCGCTCTCTCTCTCTCGTCGTGAACAACCGACACCCTTTATTGCAACTTTTCCGTAGACAGGAGGGAGTACCCGCTGCTAAATAAAGGCTGATAACGGACATCCACTTATTGGTATAAGCGGGACCGTTCCGTGCCTCTTAAAGCACGGCGCCGTAAAGGGGAATCGTATTTCTCTTCACCCTTTGAACAGGCAAGTATTAAAAGCCGACGATGCATCGAGAGGTCTCACGGCAGAATGCATACGCTACCGGGGCGCATGTGGTGCATGCACACCGAGTACCGGCGGAAAATTCGTAAGGAAAACATTGATTTTTGTACCGGAAGAAATATTCAATCCCGGCTGCGTCGAGCCGGATGTTGCATGCCAATGCGACCTATGAAAGCTTTCTTCTCCTCTCCGGTTCGATCTTGTTATTATTAATCAGTCGCGTTTGTTCGGCCGTTTCGCCGAGCTGTTTCGCAAGTCTACGAGCCCGTTCAGACTCAGCGGAAACCGCGCGATTTTTGTTTTCGATTGAATGGAGTCTACAGCAGGGTTTTCCAAAACTTTTTCTCTGACGGAGCATTTTATGAATCTTTGAATTTTCACGCAGCACCATAAGTAAAATTATTGTAGCGAAAACGTAGAAGAAAAGCTTTGTTTTTCATATTTTTGTCGGGGAGCACTTGCGGAAGCAATTCCCGCGTAGCACTGGTAATCTGTTCGGTGAACAAACACATTCACATAATCACGCGCGATACCTCACGTGTTTAACGCTAAATGAACGACTGTCTTTTGTTAGAGTCCAGATCCCGTCGCGTCGCAACGAAACAAAAATCTGGTAAAACGTTCCGGAGTCATTAGCCCTAGGGGCAGGGCGGGTAATAACTGGGAGCGCGGAACGTAGACGCGGCAGAGAAAGCATAATTATAGGATTAATCTCGCGGCACTGATAAATCGTTGTTATTAATAATAGCCGGGCTACCTGTCCGAGCCAGTTCCCAGATAGGAAGGAAGTTCACCGCTGATACCGGAAGCGGCAAACGGCGTGGCGGCGTGGCGTGGCTGGCTCCCGGGCCAGATAGTGAAACTGCTAAACTCCGGGATAGCAGGATGAACCAGACAGCCGTAGGTTTCCTCTCGCAGGAATGCATCGCGCGAGCGAGGCTTTATTTCGCGGCTACGGGCAGAAGCTGGGGCTGCGCTCGGCCATATTGTAAATTCGTAACTTTATACGGAAGAGAAGTTGCGGCGGCGGGATCGTGAATCTCCAAGGCGGCCGTACACACGTAGGCCTCGGGCTGCTGCATAATAAATAGACACTCATTTCCCCGAGCCGCCGAGACCCGGGAACCGGAAGAGTCGCGAGAAGTAATAAAGAAATCGAGAGCTCGTAAAATGCACGTTTATACCGAGCAATGATCGTGAAAACCCACCCCCGGCCGCGCCATTATCCTGCAACGAGAATCAATTCGAGCTGCTTGGCCTGACTTGGTGGAAACTAACAAATTTTACCTTTACTGTTTTCGTCCATGCGAGAAAAAGGAACTGGTGAACCGAGTTAACCTGCTGGAAATGAAAATTTCGCGAATATCAGCTAAGCGACCGGCGTAGATCGGAAGTAGAACACCTTCCGCGTAATATCGAAAACTAGGTGAATTATAGTGTCTGGTTTAGGCCAGAGTGCCTCGAGACTCGACCGCCTCGTCATCTCCGTCAGCGCGAAATAGCCACCGGCCACTGGCCAGCCCGTGACCGGCCAATTAACGCGCTTTTACTGGCGTGATTAATCCACTGGGAAATTCGCGGACGGTGACCGGCCGTCGCTATAGTGACACGCAATGATCCAATGCAAATTTGCAAGCTAAACGATAATCTGTTAACGTTTGCAACGCGGCGACTCGTTTCTCCGACTTCGCAAGGCTGTGTATTTATTGTGCACGCTTGGCTCTGACGTCTTCTGACGGTTGCCGCGCGGAATTAATTACGGAGACTCGTTGAAACGATTAATTAAACACGCATCCATCGGGTGTGTACTCTATTTATGGCGAGTTTACGTATTATTCACGCTGGAATCACCAGGCTCGTCAAATTGACAAGTTCGGACATTTCTAAAGGTGCTTTCGCGAGACATTTGTTCGATAAATTGATTTCTTAAATCACGCTTGTCATTTTTATAATGTAGTCGCTGAAAAGTTAAAATTCTGCTTCGTTTATAAAATCATGACATTTCTGAAAAACCTATAGAATAAATATTACTCTCGCTTCATATTTAATTTGACGTTCAATGAGATGAAAAAATAATAAAGTTCGAACGAATAATTTTCGACGAATTCTCTCGTTACATTACAACAATGAAGGTGAATATCATTACGTGTAGTGTCTCGTTAAATGCGCATTCGTGTAGAAACAAAACAAAAGGAGCACGTATGAAAGTTTGAAAAGATACGTATTAAATTAAAATCAAATATTAGAAAGAAATTGCATATTCGTTTAAATTATATCAGTAATACGTTATTCGCTTCCAACGCGAATGTTAAAGCATTGACATTTTGTTAAAGCCAAAGCTCCTCTAAAAGGTTATTTTTGTAGTTTGAAAAATATTAAATCGAAAAATAACAACATTTCTTTCATACGAAAAAATATGTGACAAGCGGAATATCTCTGCGAACCCTTAAATTTACGAAAAAAGAAGTCTCGATGGTTCCGCTTTGAGTTAACTTTTTAATACTCCGTAATCCCTGGCAAATGGGAAAGGAAGTAGTGGATTTAAAGTTTCAACTTCGATGCATCGATGATTACCGGGCGGCTCGATATATTCGGTTGATCGAGGTCGAGAGAAAAAGTGCATGCGAAAAAGGAGAACAATATCGAGAGAATCGGGAAGCTTTCGAGAGAGGCGGCAAGACCGAAGATTTCAGTTAAAGCACTTCCCACTGGGAAATCAGAACCATCGAAGATCCGCTGTTTTAACGGTATCGCTGGTGAAATGACGAACGCCTAGATCTCAGCCGCACCGCAGATCGCTGCCCTTTCATATCGGAATTTCCATAAGATTAAATCCATTCTGTCGCGATCGATGGGACAAAAAAATATAGAGAGCACAGAATAAAACCAACGCCGCTCTGTTCGATGCAAATAAGGTTACCCGATACCGATAAGGTCCGATATATACCCGATGTCCTAGATACGACGCGTTCGCCATCTGCGCGGATCAAAATTAAGATACCCGACTACCGACCCCACAGTGTCCCTGCTACCTCATTCCTCTCTCATTTCCTTACATCTTTCACGAGATTTTCCGACCTCGCTCGTCCTCGGCTATCCTTCGTTAAACTCGCAAATTTCGTAGCTATTTTCCCACATGGTACTTACACTCCCGTCCATAACCATAAAAGACCTACGTTATGAAATAAAAATGATACATGATAAAATCAATTTGGTTCTCTAATTATGGATTTATGGGCCATTATTGTATTAAAGTTGGCATTATGATTAGAATAAAGATTTAAATAGATTAGAGATGGGAATGCGCCCGTCGATTGTATAACGCGGCAAGTTTAATTAGAAGAAAGACATAGAACGATCGTTGTTATTAGAATAAAAGAGTTGCGTTGTCAATGTTCTCGTGATGTGGAAAGACGTGATATGTTATTAATGTTTGGTTAAAATATTCATATGATATATATATATATATATATATATATATATATATATATATATATATATATATATACGTTAATTGCTGTATATTTATTAAACGTTTAACAACGTAGAGCTGAGTATCGCAACAAAAACGCTTTACGTTTACACTTCAAGCCCCGACATGCTATTTATAAGATTGTGAAAATCATCAGACAGTTGATTGAGTGCACACACTAAGATGCTATTACCGTAACGCAAGGTGTCGAAGACAATTTTCTACTTGCAAGCACCGTGCAAAGTCGACGTGAATCGAACTAAATTTAAAAAAAAAATTAAAACCGGATCACGCGGTAACGTCTCGAAAGTGCCAATACGTTTGTTGGCCGAGATAGAGGCATCAAGGAAGT
Organism: Lasioglossum morio; assembly: GCA_916610235.2. Lineage (NCBI taxonomy): Eukaryota > Metazoa > Arthropoda > Insecta > Hymenoptera > Halictidae > Lasioglossum > Lasioglossum morio. The sequence goes on along the minus strand of OU744334.1, from coordinate 2,204,495 downwards.
CGAGAGAAAAAAAAGCGAGCCTGCCCCTTTGCATTTTATAAAGCGCAAACCCGCGTATCGATTTTCCACGAAGCAGGAACAAAGATCGGCTATCTATCCGGTGGCCGATGCAAAGCCTTTCATTTCAGACTGACATTTCGGGCGACCGGGGAGGGGGGGAAAGGGGGGTAGGGGCAACGATATATTATCTCGGCCCGCTCCGACAGTTTCGTTCGGGCTCCCGGGGAATTGTGACACGGCAGTTTCGCGTATCCCCGGAACGATTGGTAGTCGCGGACAGGCGTCGATTTTATAGAATCTATTCGCTTAAACTTCCCCGGCCGGCTCTCTTTCTCCAGCCACCCCGCTCACGGCCGCGCCGTTTTACTCGTTGGCAGCGTACACACGAGGGTTTCTGACATTTCAAAGGAAACGCATCCCCAGCTCGATTTCCGTCGCGGACGCCCCATTCAAATCGATGCATCGACTGTCGTGCTCTGTTTATTTATTAAATCGAAAGCTGCACCGGTGGTGTCGCCGGGGCAAAACTTGCACCTAGTCAACACACTCGTCTCGAAAATTTTCGCGAAAATATATAAAACCAATATCAAATCCGTAAAAATGGATCTGACAAACAATACGACACGTTGTTCAGTGTTTTCAGCTGAAAAGTGTAGTCATCCCTTGATCGAACGTAACAAGCATGGCGTGGCGAGTCTCGCGCACATTCTCGCATGTACTTGTATAGTTTTCTGCAAGGTGGGTAAACGGAGCGCCGTAACGGAGGAGACAAGATTACGTTGCGGGTGTGCTCGGCGAGCAACGTAAGACGCGTCCTCGAGTCGTTTCGCCCCTTTGCGAGAAACGGATGGAAAAATTGAGGCTGAAGATCGGACGCCGGGACTCCTTGCGGAAACCCTCGAGGAGGAAGCACCGAGAAACCCGTGGAACGTGAGACCGCGAATTTCTGTCGGTGAAAGACACGGCCAAGGATTAGGTATCTCATTGGGTGACGCGCGAAGAGAGTTAGTTGGACAGCGTGACTGCGCGCAGAAATGCCGAGAAATGGTTGAAACGATCCTAAGCTTTAGACTTCTAGAAACAGGGCTCTAAACAATTAAAGAGCTAGAGAACACGTTGGGCTGCTGGGAAACAAATTTAGTTTACGCGATCTAGTTACACAATTCGTCTTCAACAGTGTGCTTACAAATTTTTTCTCCGATCTGGAAATGAATCCATTATAAAGTACGATCGCGGAAACACATTTTAAATTCAAAGTAAATTATGAAAATTTATCAACTTTCAGACGCGTTCTCCGATTTTTCAGCAAACTTCCGCAGACCTATCATGAACTGCGGTTTTTCCAGCTTTCACACAAGCCCGCAAATGTTCGGAAATTGCCCGGAAAATGCACTTTAAAATCGTGTCGAAGTAGCTTATTAAAATCCAATCATTCTTCTCTTCTATCTGTTGAAAATCGATTTCCCTGCAAGTCACCCAATTTTTATACGGACCTAGACGAATCTATCATAAAGTATAAACTTTCAGCTTTCGTATGAGCCGTCGAAGATTTATGAATTCCTACGGGGAAAAAAGTCATGAATAATTTCGTAACTTGTTGGCTGAAATGTATAAGTTGCAGCGACAGTTATTACGATTCATGTATGGAAATTTTACATACATGAATTACATACATGAAATAGAATAACGTTTATTCGTCATTTACTTGCCTTCAAGCTAATAACACAGACGCTGAATTAATTAATGATCAAACAACGAGTTTCACGAGTTTGTAGTACATTTGAAAATTCAGAGCACGCCGAAATAGAAGATAAAGCTGCGTGAAACAGAATTCATGCACCGCAGATATTTCGAAAAGTTCCCTGTGAAACCGCGTTTCTGTACTCAGTTTTACATCCACGGTATGTACTCACGTTGCAGTAGCATTTTACTGGTCTCTATTCAAAGCCTGCAAAAATTTCCACAAAAATCGTTTTCCATCTGTATCCATCTGTAAAAAGAACACAGCTCCAGCGGAGCAATGCAAGCAAAGGATTGAAGATGATCGCGGCGGCGAGAAGTTTGTTTAACATCTTGAGCACATTTTGCTGTTCTAACACGGGGAAACAGGGGAGAGGTTCTAGCATGGGATTGTTCCGGCAAAAAGAAGGGAATATAAATGAAAATTTAATTCCCCTTCAAGGCAACCGACAGAAACAGTTTTCTATTTAATTTTTCGTCGGAAAATCTCTCTGCGACGGACCGGTGAGGAGACACGTCGGGTCCGAGTTGCATAAAACATGCTGTCCAGCCGTTCGTTCGTCTCGTAATATAAAAAAAGTGGAACAACAACGTGTCCTTCAGGAAGAGGAAACGTTCGTTAGAACGAGAAGAAGAGAAAGAGAAAAACAGATAAAATTCTTTGTCGCCACGGGCTGCGTCCGTGGTCCTCGTGACTCCCGGGGATCGTAATTATAGGGCGCTAATTGGAGACAGCCCGAGGAATCTTCATCTTCGTCGACGAAACTTTCCGACCCCGGTTGAAACTTCCTTCGCCATTCTGACGTCTCCCTCTGCGCGAGGAATATCTAAAGCGGAAAAATATTTCGCCCGTACGCCCGTATTCTTTGACGGTCTTTAATTACCAACGATGCGTGGACGACCGAGAAATTAACGTGCTGCGAGATGTAATTGGCGTCATTCCGAAACCAAGTAGACGAAGGAAAAGGTAGCGAACGCTCGACATCAAACGCTCTCGCTTTCGCGCCTATTTCGCGTCAACCGCAACGATGTTTCTTCGTACAACTTCCGCAAAGATTTCGACGACGACGGCTTAACTTAACGATCGACTTAACCAATTATTTTTTGAATTTTCACTTACTCAGTAAAAAGACAGGACCGTTCCAATTTGGCGTACAAGATTCAAACTACACGAGCCAATGAACTAGTTTATTTGTTTCTCCGAAAATGGGAATGCAAGAATACAGAACTCGCTGATAGAACGCTGAGAACATTGAATCACTCTAATCTACGTTGGAGTACGGAGGAACCTACTTGCGTAACACTCGTACCATTCTGTTTCATTCCCGCCACTACAATTAGATTAGTCTATCAAGCGAGGCAAATCAATTTAATCCTCTCTCGCGCAGATTCCTTGACAAAACTACTGACTCGCGCACACGTAATCCTCCTGTTTATTACCTATTAAGGGGTGAAGCGCACTTCTACGTACTCCGTTCCCTACGCTAATCATTATCAAAATGTAAGGAAAACGTAAATCTGAAAAATAATGACCTGCAACGCTATACCACTATTCCAAATAGTTCACATTATTAAATACAATATAAATTTAGTTTGTGTTATCGGCGCACAGGTTCGATCAATTATTAAACCAAAGCAATTGTGCAATTTATATGAAACTCAACGTTCCGATCCAGATGTGGATCATTTTCAAAAGAAACTTTGCGTCTGTAAATTAATATATAAAGTAGTGTAAGTTGAAAAAATTGGATAATAGCCAAAATAAATAATTTTCAGTATTTGCTATGTATGGAACGAGAAATATGTCTTCAATATAGGAAAAATAAACTATTAGTTGATTCTATGCTGTTAGCCACTGAACTAAAGCATGTGAATAGTTTGTGAAGGAACCAAAACTTTCTATTCATTATTTTCGATCGACAAACCGAATATTTATCATTAAATGCAATCGATTACTAAACATTCCCATTTCATATTCATAAAATTGTCTTCTAGCGAGGAAGAGATGTTTAATTTTCGAGTTAGCTTCGGAGTGCAAAGGGGTTAAGAACATTAAAATCGATTGTTCGGCGCAGTCACTGCAATCTGCCACCTGTAACGGGGAAAACGAAACGTTCGCATTGACCGTGGCGATCGCGATGCATATCAGCGACCGCTAATTAATCCTGCTATCCGATTAAGAGATGCCCGGTCATCGGGTCTCGGAAACGCGAACACGTCCACGGGATTAAGACGTGGTCGACGATTAATTGCGAGTAGCCTCGCGAGTAGCTGATAGGTACGTACGAGCCCGTGAATTGCTGTCCCGAGGTCAGGGTCGGAAATATTTCCGTCTAGACGCAGCTGCGAGCAGACACGGGCATCAATTACCGCGTATACCCCGGTGAATTAGCAGCAGCTTAATTAAGCCCGCGTATAGAATTTGCCACGGGACACGGCTAGACACGACTCTACACCTTGAAATACCTTACGCGTTCTACACAGCTCGTCCCGATTCGCCTAACGCATTAGAATGCTTTCGCGCGGGGCACGCGATTCACGCAGACGTATCGCGAGCTGCATGCACACGTGTTGCGTCATCGAATATCGCAATCCGTGCGCTACCGAATTTCCCGGGTCTTAAATTCCGTTCCACTCGCATGCGACAATACCGAAGACGAGAACGAAGAGAGTTGAAGCCAGATACTTATTACTAACCTACGGATCTTTATGCATTTATGAAGAAATTGGTTGGATGAAATGTAAAACAGGAGATTTGAAAAATTCCAGAATGTTGTAGAGTTGCTTTTAATGTAACAAAGTTGTTAAAGAATTAAATCATTTTTCTGTTATATTTGCTTCTCACAATCAATGCAAAATTAAAATGTTCTGCACTCATTGTGTAAGGCAGGCGTGAAATAAAAATTGATTTCATCCCTGAGCGACTTTTTGTTCTATTAAAAACAACAATAGAATATTCGTAAATGTTTCTTGTCTTTTACTGTATTTCGCAACTAATCAATTTTTTTTTTCATAATTTTCGCATATAGATAGGCAAGGAAGATAAGTCGAAAGCCAATCTTTACCATGGGGAGCATCGTTTAATAACACGGTTAGAAGCTTCTCGTTCCTCGGTTTATTATGACTCCATTAAGTCGCGGAATGACTATTCTCGGCGAAAATAGATCGTTGCTGACCTGGATGACATTTTTCCGAATGATCGGTCGAGGAAACTTCTGGCTGAAGACCGCTTATCGCGACTGCTGTCTGACTACAAACGACCAAATCCACTGGAAGTGGCTGAACTTCCGTGATAAGGACGCTCCACTTAGAACCGTCTTGGTCTCCTGAAATTTCTGGTAAACGGAGTTCGACGGTGATTTAATTATTTTCGATCTTCGACGATTAAACTGCTGAGCGTATTTGCGAAATCACGTTATCGTTAATTACTTCGTTAAAACTTGAAATCTGTGTAGCTTCGTTCATTCTTTCCCTATTCGGTGTTGCAATTCCTACCGAATGCCAGTGTTTCATACACGGTAGGATAAATCAGTAATATTCCACATTTTAACAAAAATGTCTCTTCACAAAGGTACGGTTTACGATAAAAGTAAAATGATATTTCGCTTGCTTTCAAGTACAAACGAAGCTCTTTGTCGATTTCGAAACGTTACACTCGACAAACGAGTTTCATAAACCCACCAAATCTGCGGTCTGATTATGCCAGTTCCGTTGCAAGAACCCGTTCATTTTCGTAGAAGTGAAATAATATTTTACCGATTTCTAGGTGGCAGAAATTCATATGTGGCCGCACTCCATCGCCGGCAATGAATTTATAGGCTATAGAGGCCGGCTAACTCGTTCCGTAAATTCACATTCGCGGGCTAAAAGGGGGCCGATGGTGGTTTAAATCAATATGCAGGCGCATCCTATCGGTCGTTTTACCTTCCGTTATTATTCAGCGCATTCGATCTGGCAACGTTGGCCGCGGAGGGCGCGCTCCGAAGGCGGAAAAATGGGATTCAGGATGCAGAAGTTGGTTCCGCGATGGATCCGTTTCCCGTGTATCTCGTTTCACCGAGGTTTCACGGTTACAGGCCAGACACACGTTGCATAAGAGCCCTTTCACGCGGACTCGGTTCCAGATTCTACAGTGTCCACAGCGTCAAAGTCTAGGAGTCCAATGTCCCCAGGTGCAAAACCAACGGTGCAGAAGCATGCACACTTGTTTGTATTTATGAATAAATTGCTTGGGTGAAACATTAATGTCACAATTAATTCGGATGTTGAAAATTCTGGTTGAACCGATATCTGTCTCATTGGGTTCTAGAAACACCAGTCACAAAGAAATCAGAAAAGAGAGAAGATTTCGAGAAAGAGGATAGGGAAGGAGGGTTGACAACGAACGAAGGAAGACATTCTCTCCGTTCATGTAAGACAGAAGGAAAGATGGCTGGCCACCGATCCGGACGGGCGAAAGCCACGGAAGGAACTTATCAAAAAGCTCCTTCCGAAGCGAAGACAAAGGGGCGGTGCGGGGTTGGCCGAGGTCACGGAGAGCTTTAATCGGATAAAGTTCTCCGGGACGCGACGGCGAGAATCGACGGAGACAGTTTCGGTTTCTAACTGTCGTTTGTTCTCGCAGGGAACAACACCGCGGGGCTAAGTGTTTCGAGGGGGCTGCCATGCCGTCGCGGAACCGGTTGAATCAACGTTACTTCGCGGCTAAGCCCTCTCTCGCCGACAAGAACCTTAAATAGACAGTCTATCCGCGAGACTCTGTAAGTGTAGCTCGCGTACCTCTGCTCGCCCGAGCTCGTCCAATTCGCATAACAAACAGCCAGCGTCGTAGCTCCCGTGCGCACGTGCATTCCGAAATCTATCGACAACTATCTCCGGAGATTTTGCGCTAACTACTCGGCCGACAGCCGACGAACAGCGAATTCCTGCGGCCTCAAAGACTCGTCGTTAAAGGGAGCTGCGCGGCATGGAGAATATATGGGCCACGCTGCTGAGAGTATGCAAATGGATACGGAACACCGCTCGAATCAAATTTGGCGAGAGACACGCCGGCTATGGAACACGCAGAGCATAAATGACTAAATAAATAACTGATGGAACTCCCTCGTGTTATCTTTAAGTTGTCCTAAAAGTTTCTTTCTCTACGTGCACGCTCCATATCATTAAGGTAACATCAGCTACACAAACAACACAATCTTCTGTTCGTTACTGTCTTATTATTCTTTTAGCTTCGCCTTTCTTAACCGTGCTTTCTTCGAGAACCTGCAGTTTTCTTAAAAACTACTCTGAATTTGCACTGAGCAGTTCGCCGAGTGAAATTCGGTGAAACGCTTCTTCGAATCCGCATCTTTCACAGAGGCGGCAACATTTTGAGGATGGATCATCACTAACCCCAACCATAAAGCACATACATCGCGAAGGATATTTATAGCTTCTCCATCTCCGTAATCCATGAAAGGACTATTGAAAAATTTCGCAGTCACCGTCGAAGGTTTTGTTGCAGATCTGACGTCATCGCTTTCCACGCTCTCCCTCGAAAGCGTGGAAAATGTATCTATAGAGCCATGCACCGTCAAACATTATGTAACCGGTAGTTTTTGCTAAAGGAATAAAGCGACCACGCGTGACCGCTTTAATCACATGCCTGTAGTCACAGAGGAGTGCGTCGAAACAAAGAGAGTCGCCGCACAAAGATCGGCGAAACACAGAGCCGCGGAAGTCCGCGGTAATGAAATTGTAGAAAAAATTGGAGGTAGAAAATTGAACACGGAAAATATGTATCTTCTCGCAACATTTACCACCGAGCAGAACCAAAAACGAGAACCCCTCAAAGCACATCAAACGCTCGGAGTACCTGCTAATGATCTCCCGTCATCCTACATTTCAATTCGTTCCTCTCATGCCCATCGCGCACAGAACTTTTGGCGATGTGCACAAGATATTCGAAACCGAAATGAAATTGCGGGACGATTGAACGAAAAAGAGAAGAACCGAATTCAAGAAAACTGAACGGCGCGCTGGGAACAGCTGGCAGCCAGCCCACTATTCTACATTTCGATTCTTCCTTCTTGAATCCATCGCGTGGAAAATGTGCGCAGTAAATTTTGGAAATACGATATCGTAGTTAAATTGCGGGCAAATGGAACGTGAAAGAAATGTATCTTCTCGCAACATTTCCCTAGAAACGAAATTTCGTAACATCGCTACTTCCGCTCGAGTTCCTCGCAATTTTTGTAATGAAACCGCGATGTGCTATAATTACAGACAACATGGGATGAAGAATTGGTAAAAATGTATCTCGGTACAAAATTCGAAAGAATTCGACTTTCCGTTCTAGCCGAATCTAAAGGGATTCTAGACTCTAGCTAAAGGGACTTCTTCCGAGGCACGGAGTGTACATGGAAGATCGGCACCAGTCGCTAACTAGTCTTCTTAATTTCAGTTAGTACTTCTTGAACGCACCGCGGGCAGAGTATTCGTAATAGATTCAAAAAGTAGGAGACCATGGAAGAGACAGAGTGAACCTCGAGTAGAAACTTCAGCATGCGAAAACTTGGTCTACCTTGAGACTTGGAGTAGGCTTCAGCGGCTCAACCCGACGGATAAATAAATTAAAGTTACCCGCAGTAAAAGAAACGGGAGAAAGTTGATCTACAGGATAACAAAGAAGTCACGTCCGCAACGAGAATCGTGATGGTCGTTTTTCCATGGAAGTCGCGACGAAGCAGGATTTTTCCAGCGAACCAGGTACACCAACAGCACGGAGCACGCGAGACAAGCGCGGCTCCGGACAGATTTCAATAAACAGAGAGGAAGCAAAGCGGAAGAGGAGGAATTGAAGGAAAAGTTGCGCGTATATTTCCCCCGTAGAATGTCCTCCCTTTCACGAGGAAACGCGCGCGGCTAGGTGGTTGTCTTCCGTTCTTGAAGTATGAACGCTTAGGAGCACCTGATGGCACTAGGCAACAAACACGCCGAGAAACGGGGAAATACGCCGGCCAGAATTGCGACTCCTTTATCTCTTCAAAGATGAATGCATGTAATTCAGCGCGAGGCTCGCCTCAAAGCTGGAGGAAATGTCCGCGAAAGCCACGGAACCCGCGACGGCACAGCGGGGCGGAATATATCCTCGCGTCCATTGACGCCGTTATTTTCCGTAGCCTCGCGTTTTCACGGAACTGTGATCAATAGACCGCGGATTTTTATAAAGAAATTGGCTAGGTGAAATATGAAACAGCGAACAACTAGAAAAATGTAAAAAATAGTGTTGTACTGTCTTCAGATGTAAAAAGCTATTAGGAGATGAAATAAATTTGTATTTAAAGTTTTTATTTTGCAGAAAGATCCGCAGTCTAGAGATCGGTTTGCATTAAATGGATTTATTATGCGACATCGAACAATAAATACAGCAAGTTAGTCATTTGTATCTTACACCGCTAAATTCTGCATTATTAGAAAGTATCGGAGAGAGCAAAAGAGATGAACAGAGAGAAAGCTTCGTTCGCGTGCGGGTTAAGATTATTCTTTCGCGCGGAACTATTAAAGACCTTTTAAATCAAGAGGGCTTCTCACAGGCTTCTGATAGCTAAAGCGTTAACAGAAGGTTAACTTTCCAGGGTCGACAATCGTCTGTAGCTCGTGAGAATACTTAGCTCATCGACCCAGTTGCATGAAACACCGAGTTTCCCCCATTATCGCTTCCGATAGCGCGGGGGGAGGGGGGGGAGCATCGAAATGAAATTTCCATTGATAATCTATTCGATTCGATGACAAAGGGCTTCGGTACGGCATGCCGCGCCTCCTCCTTATTTGGTCGGAAAAATATTTGCTCCCGTTGCGCGACTCTGCCGTCATATATCACGTTCCTGCCTCCGTCTTCTCGACAACTTGAATGAGTTTGCACGGCAAACTCAACCCGATACTCGTCGACGAGCAAAAGGAACGGGAGGCGAACAAAACGAACAAGTGGAGGGGAAAGACGAAGACGAAGAAGAAGAAGAGGAAGAAGTGCCGACCGGTAGTCTACAAAGTGGCAACAATGTTGCCCTTTTTCATCGCTTCACGTCAAACAACGTTCTCGCGTGAGCCACGGGAACGCTGTTACGGATTAGGCGCTGAAATTACGAAGATTACCCTCGGAGAAGATTTCCGGATAATATCCTCGAGCACCGGTCGCCGCGAGCATCGTCGTACGTGTGTGCACACATGCTGATATATGTATACATATATGTATACACTATATGTAGACGCATACACACGTAGGTGTACGGTCGCGAGAAAAAATCGGAAACACGAGAGAGTAATCTGTCTGACATAGATCCGGCAGCCACTTGTAAGGGTTGACGTATGCGACGCCACCCTTCCGTCTGGCCTGTGTATACCTCCCCTCGCGTCCTCATACTTCACGCTTTACCCGTAACCCTAAGGCGGTGCTTTTTACCTTTCATACGCCTGGCTGCATTTTAAACGATTCTTTTCTCTCGGTGATACGCCGAACCGAAGCCGCCGCGCGATCATCTCGCCGTACGTGCTCTTTTCCGGTCGCGCGGACTCTCTTTCGCGGAGATTCGGCCATCGTTGAAATTCTTGAATTGCGGCGACAACCTTGAATTTATATTGAACGACCTTTTTATCAATCTCTTCACTTGGGGAACCGTAAGATCACCCGGGGATTCTCTCCCCTACAAGGGGGCCGAGTTCGATCACCGACGCGTGGTTAAGGTTTCCTTCTCCCCACCGGAAGCACGAGTGTTTCTATCGGAAAGTAAACGCTCTTAATCACCGAACGAAGTTCAAGGGGAAAGTGACGGAACCTTCAATTTGCAATCGACTCGTTATTCCTCCGGGGGAAGTTCTATAAGCGCGGAAAAGAAAGAGAAGCTTTCGAAAATTCAGAAAATTCACGCCTTCCCAAGCAAAGCAGCATTAAAGAAGTTAACTGTGGCTTTCAACTGTAACAAGATCCGGGAAACTTGTTATCACTATTAAGTAGAATTACAGAGTTTTGTGTAAACATCGAAACTCCTACTTCGTAGCTACAGGTTGTGGAACGATACAACACGTGTTTTCAAGTGTACCCAATTTACGGAGACAGAAGTCGAGCAGAAATTATTGATTCGAAATGTTGGGAAGAATGTTCAGTCGTAATTCTTTGTCACGCGACTCAATAATAATTCTACAGGGATTTGTCAAAAGTCCGTAACTTCCGCCGAGTTCCGTGTAAGATAGGATCGCCCCGAAGTTTCCGACGAAAATACGAATCCTTAAAACTTGATCTCCGCCCGACTGCTTGCATTTCCAATTCGGTCCTATTAACGAAAAGCCGGCGAACAGCGTTTCAAATTGCGGCGAGCAAAGAAGAAAGTTCTCGGGCGAAGTAGGGGAATCGTCTCACAGGCGAAGATCATCAAAGCGGACGCTTCCTCTAATTTTCGTTTTAAATCCGGCGCAAAGGAAACTCGAGGGCTCATAATTTCAGGGGCGCTCAAACGATCGTGCGCCGCTAAGATATAAGTAATGATCCGGCTGGAACAACGCGTTTCGACGGTCCTCGTAGCGTCGCGTTTCTACCCTTACCATCTTACGCATCCAACCATGAAATTCAGCTGTTTGTCAAGTAGACTCCGCAAAAAGAAAATGAAAGAAAATTATCACTGTGATCTACCGTTTGAAAGCAGAATGTTAATGTGACGCTAGAGCGAACGAGGACACGTACTTTCGCTCATTCGACACCGGTTCTCTTTGAGCCTGGTATCGTGTCATGGCGCTGTCGGACCAACGAATGGCCGACCAATGAGAGCAAAGATGCGATAACAACCACTGTTTCCGAGCGTCTCGCAGCGTCCCCAGGACCGCAACAAACGGCGAGCACGCCCCTCCGGCTAGCGTTCCTCGCGGGAACCGAATTTCCCTCGGGGGAACAAACGCGGAACCTTGACATTTGAATTAATCGTGTCGCGAGACCGTGAATCGGGACTGTGAAACGGGTTGGAAATCCGGGAGCACGGGATCGTCTAACGCTCAACTATTAATCACTGACAGTCCAGCGACGAGGAATCCGGGCGCACAGCCGGGAGACGTTTCGGATCTTATATTATCCTCGATATCCGGCCAGCTCGGGTCACTTCACCCCTTCGGCCAAGACCTTGCTCACCCTCTACAACTCTAGAATATTGTTTTTGCTCCTCGATGGCTCTCGTTTCGGCAAAAGTGGTGCTTCTCTCGCTACCAGCCCGTAGGGCGGACGAGAATTTTTAGCCACGCGGTACCCCAGTGCGGTTGCGTTTCCTTTTTTTGACTCGTGACGCGGAAACGAGGCGATTATTAACTGCTCGAGTGAAAACCGTCCTATTCCGTCGCTCTCGTCTTTCCCAGCTGCGACTGACTCGGAATCATTGTCTCGAGGATCGCCGGTAATGATCCTCTCTCGGCAATGTTACTCCGCTTGGCGATATCTCGTATCGTTTTTCATCGATCCGTACTTAGAGCGTCGGGTGAGGTGATATAATACGTCTCGGGCCGAAGCCTTGGAATTACATTGTAAAATAAGGGATTGAAGAAACAAAGCAAGATATTTTCTTTTACGAATTCGTAGCTGGAAGAGGTATGGCAATGCGAGTTCCGCAACGGAATCCACCGAGTCGTAATTTGAAATATCGCGGCAGCGCGGAACGCATCACTCTGCCTGACGGAAAGTCGAAGAGTTTGGAAAATCCGATTCTCGGCATTAGGCGAGTACGCGTCGAGCCGGTTGGGTTAATTCGATTTTTTCCGGACGGATCGACGGTCGAGCGAACGCGGCCGGTGCGCGGCGTCGAAAAAGAGGAAAAAAAAAATAAAATAGTCCGTGGAAAAGCATGAGCCCGAAGGGATCGAGGGCAAAATATTATCTCCGCCGGACAAAACGCGGTGTGGCGCCGTGACGCGCCAGCTGCGATCCTATTTTCGCGGCGCGGTTTTATTAAAAACTTGTCGAGCCGTGGGAACCCGACGAACTTCTGCCGACGGCCGCGAGACAGTTTCCTTTCGATAAAGAACCGTAAAACCGAAAGATAAAGAACGAAGCCGGGACGAAATTAAGCATCTCGCCCCCGAGCCGTTTTCGGACGCGAGCGGAAACGAGAATAACAATGCGGTCGTGGAAAACTAGCCATGGTAAACCGGTCACGTCGGTCCACTGATTATGAAACCCGGACAACCGTGGCGAAATGCACCGCCGCGCCGCGCCGCGCCGATTTGCCTGATCATCGATCGCTGCTCTACGCTCCGGATGCATTTACAGCGAGTTTTTCCTTTTCGAAGTTTACCATTACATTTCGTGTTAAACATAGATACACGATATACAGAACTATGTGTAACTGCAAGTTCGAACACATATCGATAATTTGAATTTTATTCGCGGCGCACAGGTTCGATCATTATTACTTTTGTATTAGCCCTACTTGTAGCAATTTTGTAAGAATTGTCATACGTATGCTCTCCAAATAGTAGAGGAAAAAGGAAAGGTGGTGTTTCGTCCTAGACCCCTAGACCATATCGATAATGTAGAAAAGTAATTATCATTAGAAGCGACACCTGCTGTACAATTAAATATGACAGACGTCTGACCAGTCGCTCAGACGTAAAACTACTTTCTTTCTGTAAACACGCATTATAATAAACTCTTCATTTTCTCGTAACATACTCCGCTTCCATACCCGAATAACAGGTTATGGGCCCAGTTATTCAAAAAGTAAAATAAAATCAGTGGAAGTGAAATTTGGAATTGAGTGAGCTGAAGTAAAGTAAAGATCAAAAATTCGCAAAATCAGCCGCAAAATCAGCACGCGGCGTCCGAGGCCATATTGTGAAAACGTGCTCGTAAAACAAGTAAAAATGGCGACGTGTAACGGTCATAAAAGTGGAATCGATCGAATTGAAAAATTAAAAGACGTAACGAACTTTCAACTTTGGAAGTGTCAAGTAACAATCTTAGTAAAATCCATCAACGCGTATGATATTCTTATCGGAAAAACTGTGCCTGAAGTAGACTGGTCTGTAAATAAGAAGAAAGAATGGGAACTCCTTGATGCAAATGTACGAAAGGCAATAGTGCTGTCTGTTGATAGAAAAATGCAAATGCATATTCTAAACTGTAAAACCTCAAGTGAAATGCTGGACAAATTGACATCGATATACGGGAAGGATACGGAACAAAAGAAGTGCGCATTGCTACAAGAATTTTTCAACTATTCCTTCGCAAAAGAGAGCGACATAGCAACACGTGTGAGTACCCTTGAAAACCTGTCTCATAGACAAAATTCATTACATCAAACTATAGACAATAAACATTTCGCTAGCGCCTGGGATTCTACGACGTTAGAAGAAAAAACGTTAACTAATCTTATAGCCAGATTACAGCTTGAATAAAACAGATTAAAATTGGAGGAATCTGTACAAGAAAATGTAGCCTTTAAATCCTCAGTAAGAAAATATTATAAGTGTAACGGTTTCAATCACATAGCAAAATACTGTAAGAAGGAATCAGCAGAACGTAATTATAACAAAGACAGCAACAGAGGCCGATATACAACAAATACAGGGGATTACTCGAAAAACAATTATAGGTGCAATATTTGTGAGAAGACCAACCATGTCGAGAAAGATTGCTATTTTAGGAAAAGTAAAACTGCTTCAACAGGTAGATACGATGATGGAAAGTTATGTTTCTTTGTTAACAATAATAATACAAAAGAGGATGACTGGGTAGTCGACTCAAGAGCATCAAATCATATGATTAACGACATTAATCTTCTAACAAATGTAAAATTTACGAATACCGAAATCTCCACAGCAAAAAGGCAGTAAAAATGGAAGGTAAAGGTATAGGTGAAGTTGCAACTGAGAATTGCATATTAAAAAACGTAATACTAATTCCATAGCTAACAAGAAAACTGCTATCAGTAAATTCAATAACACAAAATGATGGCGAAGTCATATTCACCAAAAACAAGGTCGAAATTCGAAAAGGAGAAACAACAATTTTAGAAGGATCACGAGGTCAGAACGGGCTGTACGTCGTAAACATGACAGGAATGCACACCATGGTGAGTCTCTTGACAACAAACAAGGACATGCTACAATGGCATCCAAAGCTAGGACATTTGAGCTTCTCCAATATGAAAAGATTGATGGGTATAAGCAAAGGTATGAATTTATCATCTAAATTTAAAACTGAATCAGAAATTTGTGATATATGTATAAAGGCCAAACAAACACGCAATCCGTTTAATGAAGAGAGAACTAAAGCATTGAAACCATTGGAAATTGTACATACGGACGTATGCGGTCCGATAGAACCCGCCACTTGGGATGGGATGAAATATTTTATAACATTCCTCGATGAATTTACTCACTTTGCCACCGTTTTTCTAATAAAGGGTAAATTTGAAGTGTCCGTAACAGTAAAATCATATGTAAAACTAGAGGGGGGTTGTTGCTCGCTCGCTTCGCGAGCTTCGCAGGTAGGGGAGTTGTAGCTCGCATTGCGACCCCGCGAGAGGGTTAGTGGTACGGATGTTGTTTGGTGTGTGACTCTCCACGAGCCACACAAAGAACTTCCCGACTCGTTAGTTGTAGTATATTAGTATCATTATTTATTTAGTGCACGATTTAAGATGATTATATGTTTTCAGGGAATTTCAATAGTTTTCTACTTATCAAAATGTTTGCTATATGGCGTCGCATTAGTTGCATAATTGGAAAAAAGCAATTTAAAAAAAAAAAAAATTTTTTTTTAATTAAAAAAAATTAAAAAAAATTTTTTTTTAAGTATGTCTAAATATATATATAGTTACGTTTGCTTCTTCGGTGGATACGCCTTTCGTATAAATTGCAATATTGAATCAACTCCTTTCGAAAAAAACGAAAAAACTAAAAAACTACTTGACCAAAATGGACCAAAATCTAATCAGCTCTAAGTTACAGCGGGGCACATCGATTGCATCATTCATCGTTCTGATCGCGTTGTTACTTTTTCAGAAAACGTTAACGAAAAATTTGATACCATAGAAACAGACATACGCACACACACACACACATACTAACAATTTGATAAAAATAGTCTAAAATGACTCCAATGACCATGAAACGTGAAGATCTGCAAAAAATTCGATTTTCGATTTTCGGGGTAATTACAATAACTTCCCTATAAATCGGGAAGTTAACAATGTCAAGCAAAATGGGAGAGGAAAGTAGTTAAACTAAGATGTGATAATGACAGAGAATATGCTAACAAAGACCTACAGGATTGGTGTAAAAATAATGGAACTATTTTAGATTTCACAGTACCATATTCGCCACAGCTTAATGGTAAAGCAGAAAGATTAAATCGTACTATTTTGGAAAAAGTAAGAGCTCTGTTATTCGACTCAAGAACAAGCAAAACAATGTGGGTAGAGGCAGCTTGCACGGCAATATATCTATTAAATAGAAGTCCTACGACTGTGAGTGATAAAACGCCAGCAGAAAATTGGCTACATAAAAAACCTGATATTAGAAATTTACAAATCTTTGGTTGTGACGCTTATACCAAGGAACTTGGATATCTAAGGAAACTAGATAACAGGAGTAAAAAATATACCATGGGTAGGATATTCAACTCATGGATATCGCCTATGGGACGAGGACAAAAGAAAAGTAATAATAGCAAGAGATGTAATATTTGACAATACCTGTAAAACTGAAGAAGAAACAGCAGAAGAAAGTAAATCATCGAAGATCATAACCAATACGGGAAATTGTGAAGAAATCGATATACCAAACATGCACGAGATAGAAGAAACACCTGACATACAAGAGTCAGAAAGAAGTGAAACATTAGGAGAAACAGAGGAAGAACCAAGAAGAAGAAGTACAAGAAATAGAAATATCCCTGACAGATAGGGAAATTATTATGTACATCTGACAAAGAAGCGATCACTGGAGAAAACTCCGAAGAATGGAAAGCAGCGATTCAAGAGGAAAAAAATTCACTTATGAAGAACGAAATATGGATCGAAGTTGATCCTGATCAAATAAAAATAAGAAGGTTTTGACTACAAGATGGGTCTTTAATGTAAAAGAAGACGGAAGATATAAAGCGCGTCTAGTAGCTAGAGGCTTTGAACAGAAGAAAGGCATAGACTATGACGAAACATATAGTCCTGTGCTACATTCAAATGTTTTTAGACTATTAATGGCTTTGTCAGTCCAAGAAGATTACTACATACTAACATTCGATATAAAAACAGCTTTCCTGTATGGACATTTAGATGAGGAAACCTATGTAAAACTCCCAGAAGGATTTGAAAATGCAAGTACAGTATGCAAACTTAAAAAGGCCATTTACGGGCTTAAACAAGCGCCAATTAAATGAAATCAGCACTTTAAATCATTTTTAAAACAGAACAATCTTGAAACAATTCCATCAGATCCTTGCATAATTAAATCTAAAAAGGGAATTATGATTTTAGCATTATATGTAGATGATGGTATAATATTTTGCAATAACATGAAAGATTTGAAGTTTATGAAGGAAAAATTAGCTACAGAATTTGATGTAAAATTTTATAATTCTTTTGAAAGCTTTTTAGGTGTAAGAGTAACGTTAAAAAACAACATATTAAAACTAGATCAGGCTAACTACGTTGAAAACTGTTGAAAGATTGTGGTATGGACAATGCAAAGAATGTATCAACGCCTATTGTAAGTATGAACATCGATATAGACTCTGAAAATATAACATCAGAAACCAGTTTTCCTTACAGAGAACTAGTGGGTGTTTACAGTATTTAACTACAAAAACGCGACCAGACATTGCATTAGCAGTTAACTATGTCAGTAGATTTGTAGAAAAACCATCAAATCAAAACATATGTAATATAAAACGCATTCTCAGATATCTACAAGGAACCAAAAATGTTGGAATACAATACTCCAGAAACAACGCAGACCAGATGGACGAGCTAATTGGTTACAGTGACTCGGATTTTGCAGGAGATACAGTAACAAGAAAAAGCACCACGGGTTATGTCATATTATATGGAAATGGTCCAATCAGCTGGTGTTCACGCAAACAACCGATTGTAGCTCTATCCACAACAGAATCTGAGTATATAGCAGCAGCGGAATGCTGTAGAGAACTAATATATCTAAAGGGCGTACTAGAAACATTAACTAATAAAACTGTAAAAGTTAAATTACTTATTGATAATCAGAGCGCGATAAGTTTAATTAAAAACGGTACCATACATAAAAGAAGTAAGCATATAGATGTGAGATTTCATTTTATTCACGAAAAGTACAATGACGGTACAATAAATTTAGAATATTGCTCTACTAACAAACAACTTACAGACTTGTTAACAAAACCGCTCAGTAGTGTAAAATTCGAACAATGTAAAACTAATCTAGTATGTATGATATAATTATGTGTTTCTTTCTTTTATAAAAAAAAAAGAATTTTTTTTTGTAATAATTATAGCGAACTTACAGTTAAGAGGAAGTGTTAAACATAGATACACGATATACACAACTATGTGTAACTGCAAGTTCGAACACATGTCGATAATGTAGAAAAGTAATTATCATTAGAAGCGACACCTGCTGTACAATTAAATATGACATACGTCTGACCAGTCGCTCAGACGTAAAACTACTTTCTTTCTGTAAACACGCATTATAATAAACTCTTCATTTTCTCGTAATATACTCCGCTTCCATACCCAAATAACATTTCGTTCAATCCGGTTCTTAACTTTCACATAGCAATGTCTACAAATATACAATCAGTAAATTTTCCTTAAAAATTCGCCCATGTTCCGTTCCGTCGGAATAGAAACGTGGAGTTCTTTCGGACATATTTATGGTGCATTCGTGACTAAAAATCTTTCTCGAAGATTAAGTCAATTAGGGTCATTCGATGACCATTCGAAACATCGCCAGATGTTTAGTTTATCTTAACACTTTACCTACCGGAAGCCTATTAATAGGATTCTCAATAATTGTGCTGTATCAAAAGAAAGCATAGAAATTTTCTTTTACATTGCAATCTTGAATGAAATTATTAGATGACGTTATTGAGGATGACTTGTTAGTTCACAATGAAAATTGCTGTTACTATTGAAAGTTCCATTAAAAAGTTTTTAGCCATGTACCAGATTTTTCAAAATTATGCAATAATCACCGGTCGGTAATGTGTTAAAGAACAATGCACCATAGAATTGGTCCCTCCGAACGACCACCCGCGTCCGTCAAGGGTAGAGTCAAATTACCGGGATCCGTCGCACCTCCTTCCCAAGGCTCCTTCAGAGCTACGAGAAGGAGGTCTAAACATTCTTGAGGATGCTGACTGGTAAATGCAACTTTCGGCAGGAACCAATCAGTACATGTTTTTCCTCATCGCGTTCGGACAAGAAGTCAAACTCCGACAGTTCCTTCTTAGCTTTCGGACAAGCACCTTTGAATCCGTGGATAGACAAGCACAATGCACCGGCCGTTGTACTTGTCAATCATTGAGTCTGCTTCCAAAGACTTGTAGTGCAATAGTTTGTTGCCCAGCGCTAGGGTGTCCCTTAAAAGACGAAGTAGCGATAAAATGTTAGGACGCCCTCTAATTTTATTCCTTTTCGTGTTCTAAGTAAGTGTGTAAAATATTAGCCTAATCGGATTATTCTAAACCCTGCCTCAAGAGGCTCGAAGTTAGGAATGATACTAATCTCTGGTAGGTAGCTGTTTTTTAATATGCAACCTTATGACAAACAGGGCAAGTGTGTAACCACATGTATGATGGAATTAGAGTTGAAACTATCTATGTATTGTCGATATCTTTCCGAGAAATTACTAATACTTAATCCCCGAGTAGGCACGCCAAATGTCTCGGGCGCTCTATTCTTTAAAAATTTTACTATTTAAGGAACAGTTCAAATTAATACGCCATGAGGAGACACCACTACGTCAATTTTGTTTATTTGTGTCAACAGTATATGTGAGAGCGTGGTTCACCGCACCCAATGCCATTGAGGCTCCGTACCATGACCTTCAATTTTTCAAACAACTGTATGACTATGCTAGTGTCAATAAAAAAATCTCGTACGTAGCCGTGAAAAAGTTTTGTGACCATCTATGGTATCTGACACCTGAGTGGTCCGTGGTGGCCCTACTAGATGATACTGTTCCTCTGGAACATAAACGCAAAATGGCTGCAGTCCTACGTTCTGAAATGACTGATGGCCATAGCTCCCTCTCTATTGGGTACAAACGTTTGTCCCTAAATCAAGAAGACGTAGTTCATTTCCTACGTAAAGACATCAGTGACTTTATTTCTCCTAAGTCCCTAGAAACTTTCCGGAGATTTGACTTGTCTTATGACTTTTTAAATTTACACCCAGTGGACTGGAATGATTGTAAGGACTTTCAGGAAGCCCGAGATTTTTTTCAGAAGTTTCCTGTTACAAATGATGCCGCTGAAAGAGCTGTGACCTTAACACAACAATATTTAGGTGAAGTAAAAAATGAAGAAAATTGTCAGAACCTTCTCTTGGTCAGTGAGCATGCACGAAGAGCTATGCCCATGAAAACATTGACCAAAAATTCATTTTCAACCAACCTTTTTTCCGTTTAAAAATTGTATTATGTAAATAAATTGTGTGATTATATTCTGTTATTGTGATACTTATCTATTGTAAGCAGTTATTCACTCAAAACGACAAAAATACTAAATATTTTAAAATTTTACAGAATATCCTAACTTTGAGCCTCTTGAGGCAGGGTTTAGAATAATCCGATTAGGCTAATATTTTACACACTTACTTAAAACACGAAAAGGAATAAAATTAGAGGGCGTCCTAACATTTTATTGCTACTTCGTCTTTTAAGGGACACCCTACCCAGCGCATAGGACAACCCCGTTAGACTCCGCGTCGTATTATTCGAGACTCCTCGCTTGCGCTAGCGTATAAGGCAGGACCTGCTAGATCAGCCTTACGGATAAGTCCACTAGCAGGTCCGGGACGAAACGCTCTTTTAACGTATTCCTTTAATCCGTTGTCTTGTGTAGCATCATAAACCCATTGAACCGGCTATCCAATATTAATTTGGCGGGTAGCAAAACTCGTGCGAGGACATTCGCGGCAGTCGATGCGTCCGCGGTCTTACCGGGCTCAAGCTTTACAACCTTGAGTGGAAATTCATCCGCGCATCACCCGCGAGTGTTCCTCAAACGGAAAGACGTCAAAACACCCACGTTCAAAATGTGATTTCGATTGAAATGTCTGCCAACCAGATGCGAAGCATTAATGCACGCACAAACATCCGCGGCATAGTTATTACGCGAAGGGCGGGTTTACCCTTGGGCAATACCATTAAGGAATAAATTACGTTTGAAGTCGCTGTAGGTCAATTTAAATCCAGCAAACGAGAACACGGTAGACTTTGAAAGGAGCACTTTGAATTTACGAACAGAGAAACGCGTTTCCTTATGCACGGCTCGTGTCTTTACGATTTGTAACTTCTGAAGGAGCAAGGTTCAGAGAAAATTATAAAAATGTAGGGGTTCAACAAATTAATAGTGAGGCAGATAATTAAAAGACTCCACTTCGCACTCCCCTGCTCGGCCGTATTGTAGTCCCACGCGTCCTGTTTATCACGCCATTCAATTTGTAGACGTGCATGCTTCAGGCAATAACGAAACTAGCCGTGGTAGGAAGTAGAGCTATCACTCTAAACAGTGGCAGGGTTGCAAGACCTCAATTAGACCCGCATTCCCTTGCCTAGCCAAATGATCATCTCGAGCTTGCGGTATCTCCGAAGTTTCTGCTTTTCCTTGAACAACTTGAAACTTTCGTTGGGAAGAGCGTCGCATGGCCCTGCTTCAAACCACGCCCGGTCCCCATTTATTTACCGTTTCATACAAGAATTCGATCATTATTTTCTCATTACTCGGCACCATAAAAACCATCGAATTTCAACGAAAAATAAGATCCGGAATCGAGGGTGGCACGCGAGCACTGATTGCGGCCCTATCTCAGGTCGAAGATTCCGTCTTCTTAGCGCGCGTTGTCTCCGGCCGTAATTAAGGGCGACCGTGCAACGGGAATGATAGAACGTGGTTGAAATGAACGCGGCCGCAACAGAAATTCGCGGAAGCCGGGGCCGCGGCGAATCGTAAATCGTCGTGGGTTAGGCGTGCAGGTGAATCCCGGCGAATTAATTTTCGAACGTGGGGGGAACGAGAGGCGGCCGCACGGTGGAAAACAGAAGAACCCGAGGAATTACGCAGTCAGTTTACATTAATGAAAATGGGAATGTCGTGTAAGGGGACAGAGAGGACGCTGCTCTCCTCGAACAAAGTAAGCATTCCGTGCACGCGCGGCGCGCCGTTTCTTTTTCACCTCGTATTCTATCTTTGCGTGGGCGTCGGGGCTGGGCCGCGCGACAATCTCGCCCGCGGCCGGCCGACGCGACGTGCACGCTCGATTACATAGCCGCGATTAAGAGCAACAAAGAACATCATCGCTTATCACTCTTTCCCTCGCTCCAGTTGTTCCGCCGCCGACGACGCGATTGCTTCGCCCCTCGTAACGTCGCACTGTTCTGTTCATCAAGGGCGCACATTTCAAGGATGCTGGCCATTCGGTACTTCTCCGATGGATTCCAGCTTTCGGTCGATCGAGTTCAAAAGTGCCGCTAAAAGATTGTACAAAATTTAACCGGTAATTATTTACTTTAGGGGATTCCTCACCGATTTTGATGACCTTGAAATATGTCGTCAAGGTCATCATTCTGAACAATATTTTCCTATACATCTTACCGCCGCTCGATTTTAGTTTTCGAGATATTCGCAAAAAACTATCGCTAATACTGTATTGAATTTTTCGTATTTCTGCACGCTCCGTGACAAGGTAAGCCTATCTCGGTTTGTTTACATTTTGCTTCTAAACACGCTGCGGAGATGAGAGAGAAACCAGGGTCTCACTCTGGTCATACACATATAAGGTGAGATTTCAATTTTCAAACTGCTCTTGGAATTTCGTATGCGTGGCCGTTAGGCCGACCCTCTACGCGCCCTCCACGACCAAACTACAACTCATTCTATTTGCATAATCTTTGCATTGTAGCTGTCATCCAGAATTTGATCTGGTAATTAAGACCAACCTAACCCAATCCTAGTAGTAGTAGTAGTAGTCAATGCTTTGCCGGGAAAGGATGGTTCGGCCATCCCTCGCTTCCTTAAGGCACACTGGATCGTTATCACCAGTTTCACAATTGGCGCTGCCAACTCTCAGCCCTTTATGTATTGAGTTCCGTTTATCCATTCGTTTTTCGGCCGTTCCTCTGTTTTATATGGCCCGGGCCGCTTTCAGAGTCTTCAGCCTACTAGACGGGACGGCCATCATTGATGAGCGGGCCATTCTACCTAATTCATTTGAGTTTTTGAGCTGTTTTACGGCTCGGTGTGAACGTTGGACCCTCTCACCTTCAGACCTGCAGGGTGTCTCGCCTGCCCTTTTGACTCCCCCCTACTTCACCATATTTCCATGTTGAGTATGCCAAGTATTGAATCCCCTCCCTAGTCTGTTTCCGGATAACCCAATCCTAACCTAACCACAACTGTTCACATAATATTTGCATTGTAGCTGTCATCCAGAATTTGATCTGGTAATTAAGACCAACCTAACCCAATCCTAGTAGTAGTAGTAGTAGTCAATGCTTTGCCGGGAAAGGATGGTTCGGCCATCCCTCGCTTCCTTAAGGCACACCGGATCGTTATCACCAGTTTCACAATAGGCGCTGCCAACTCTCAGCCCTTTATGTATTGAGTTCCGTTTATCCATTCGTTTTTCGGCCGTTCCTCTGTTTTATAAGGCCCGGGCCGCTTTCAGAGTCTTCAGCCTACTAGACGGGACGGCCATCATTGATGAGCGAGCCATTCTACCTAATTCATTTGAGTTTTTGAGTTGTTTTACGGCTCGGTGTGAACGTTGGACCCTCTCACCTTCAGACCTGCAGGGTGTCTCGCCTACCCTTTTGACTCCCCCCTACTTCACCATATTTCCATGTTGAGTATGCCAAGTATTGAATCCCCTCCCTAGTCTGTTTCCGGATAACCCAATCCTAACCTAACCACAACTGTTCACATAATATTTGTATTGTAGCTGTCATCCAGAATTTGATGCAGTAATTAAGACTAACCTAACCCAATCCTAATCTAACCACAACTCATTCTATTCACATAATCTTTGCATTGTAACTGTCATCCAGAATTTTATCTAGTAATTAAGACTGACCTAACCCAATCCTAACCTAAACACAACTTATTCTATTCACATAATATTTGCATTGTAGCTATCATCCAGAATTTGATCTAGTAATGGAAAAATCACGCGAATAGAATGAGTTGTGGTGTGGTTAGGTTAGGTTAGGATTTTATGTTTGATTAGAAACGTCGTTAACCGATCGCCTATGCTGATATACAAACATCCAAGAGAGAAAATTCAACACGGTATTAGCGATAGTTTTTTACGAATATCTCGAAAACTAAAATCGAGCGGCGGTAACACGTATAGGAAAAAGTTGTTCAGAATGATGATCTTGACAACATATTTCAAGTTCATCAAAATCGGTGAGGAATCCCCTAAAGTAAATAATTACCATTTAACCCTTTGCACTCGGAACTATTTCAACTAGAAAATGAAACATTCCTACCTCGTCTCGAAAAAACTGGCGCGACACTAGAGGTGTCAGGATACAACTGAACCTCGTCCGGATAGAATCGTGAAATCGAACGGCGTTGATCTCATTCGCTGTACATTTCGTGTGCGAGACGTTTTACAGGCGGCGGCGCGTGTTAACAAACGGACAGGCTAGGCGGCGCCCGTGGAACGAGATCATTACGAAAATTGTGGAAGACCATCGATAAACCTCGCACGCTATCCCGTCCCTGTCGCAATTACCAGTGGGCCATTTAAATCTCGATGCTCGAAGGGAGCGAGATCGCTTCGGAAGGCAGAGAACGGCAGAAACGACGACGACGGTGCGGTGCCGCGATGCGAATATCGACGAGCGGATTGCTCCGGCGTTTTCTTCGATTTACCGGCGTCAAGTGTCGCCCAGAAGCCCCGCTTTACGATCTCTGGGACGCTCTCCGGGCGCAATTTACGACGCCGTTACAAAAGACACGCTATAAAGTAAACATTCCCATGCGAGACAACGTTTCGCGGATAGAAAACAGCCCGTTGCCTCCACGATCGAATTAACCGGAGATCATTTATTATCGAAACATCACATCGCACAGAATAATTCTTTATTCATATTTCTGTTTTCACGTCCTTCTACTTTTCTAATTAAGTCTGATTTCATGTTTCGCTAAGACGAAGTTCGCGCCGTTTCAAATGAAAGATTCAGATGGTCGAGATCGCGAGAGCTGCCAAGTCGATATCCCCGTACAAACGCTGTAAAACTCGGAAACTCGAGGAAAGTTTGGCGCGAAGCAATGCAATTATCCGTTCATAAGCATGCGATCGAGCTGCTAAAATCAACATCCCCGAGGGCGCCGGTTACACGTCCATTATTTCCATTGCACGGGCATCGAACCGCAATCTAGCAGGCTCGTCAAGCTCAGAGAATTACAAATGTCTCTAAATGCACCGGGATTTAGTGGCCCAATGGAGCTGCGAATATGTGATGATTCAACAACCGAAGTACCAATTCGGTAACACGAAACGCGCGAACCGTAGCGCGTTCGAATGCCAAAACTGTTGCAATGTTTAACAGGTTGGTCTTCCGAAATGAGCAGATCCGTTGCCTCGAGCAATTCCATTTATACTAATTATGTGTATAGTCTTTCGAATTTAATACGAAAACTATTGTGAGTGGCTTCGTTGCCTCTTCCATTTTTAAGTTCGAAAAGTGTCGTGGAAGAGGAAAGAAAATTTGTATATCGTGTATGGCTGCATATATTTGCATGCTCAAATATTGATTGCAAACGAATAAAATTTTATTTCATCTGAAAAGAAAGGCATGACGCTCGTATTTATTAGACTGTGTCACAATCTTCGTCACAAGTCTGACTCGTTGAAATAGGACAAGGGGTTCAATGTTGATTCGACTTGTTAATTGACAGAGGAAGTCAACAAGTCGAGGGCCGTTGAAGAAAAAATCAATTTCTCCATCGATGAAAGGTGCCCCGACAGGTATTGTCAACAAGATTAAGAAAAAATCCGGGTACACGCTCGACTTGGCGCCAACCGAAAGATCCGCGGCGTAATGAATGCCTGAATGAAATGTGGGTCAGGTCGGGAAACGACGAATACAAACTCAGACCGCGTATCACCCAAGGCGTCATAAGGGAGGGAGAGCCTCTTTAACGAAAATAATTCGCGGAACCGTCAACCCCCTCCCCTCTACCGCAGTTTCTCATTTGTTCTACGCCCCGGCTGCAAATACACCGGCGCTATAAATTCTCGATTTTTTCTACGAAAACAAAGCACCTTCTCGCGGGTAAAATGTTTTTCAAATATTTCAATAACGTTCCCTTCGCCCGGCAAACCCAGTTCGATTATGATTCGACTACTTAATCTTTCAAAAAAAATAATCAAATGTAAAATGATAGGATCGAATCATTGCATTTTCAAAGTACATTTTGATAGTCCACTTCAGACTGAAACTCCAACCCTTGACTCGACCACTCGACATCTCAATATCCAATTTGCGTTTATGCTAGAGTTTTACGGTGAAAAATCTGAAACTACTTCGGATACTTATTTTTCGGTGAACTTTATGTCGAGTCATATTTCCACTGTAAAACTACACTGCTGAAGTTCTATGTATTGAGACTTGAAATTTAGTGCTGCTCATGGAAAATTTCCATCATGGATCGATGTAAGGCAAGATGGAAGCTCCTCTGTGTTTCAACGCAATGAAATTCGTAATTGCGGAGCGAACGGTAATTGTTCATTTTATGCCAATAGTGATTAATTATGACTAGACAGCGGATTTTATGCGTTTACGGGAAAAACGACTGTTATATTATTTTTAAGAGAAACAAATTTCTATTTCACTCTTCTTTTTATTTTTTTTTTTTTTATGGGCGCATTCGTTTCGATCTGTCTTCTTTTTCTAATTCGTTGGCGATCGTAATTTTACAATTCTGTTGTTATTTTCGATTTTCTACTTTTATAAATGTTACTATATATAGGGTTGTCTGCTAATACGGATACACACTACATTCAACCGTATAGTTCGGCCATCCTGACGATTAATCGTCCCGATTAATCACACAACAAGATGAAATTTAATACGGTTTTAACATAAATAAGGGTTACAATTTGTCTTTAAATTAACATAGAAACACGAATTGAATTAAATTAAAACAAGATTAAAATATCTACACTGTCTAACGAATACAACGTAACGAAAACAATGATTGAATCTTTTTTTTTCAATTTAGCCCGGTGTCCATGACCGCATATTTGATGATTCACATGTCCCTCGATACGGAATTCTGGATAATTGAAATCCGTCGATATCTGTTAAGGAATATCGATCATTTCTGAGAATACGATCTATTTCATAGGGTCCTTTAAATTTTGGTATCATTTTTGCCGAAACACCCCATGAACAATCGAAATTCTTTATCATAACCTTGTCTTCGATTTTGTATTTTTTTGCGGATCTGTGTTTTCCGTCAAATATATGTTTATTTAATTTCTGATTCTTTAGAATCTGTTCGCTGGCTTGTTCGCGTAACTCCGATACTTCTCGACGTGGTACATTAATTCGTTCGTTTAGTTCTAACGCATCTCGTAACTCATCAATTACTCTTCCGCGCTGTCGTACGCCAAACAGTAACATGCTAGGATACTGGTTTGTTGTCTTTGATATCGTATTATTATATGCGAACTCGACGTCTTTTAAAACACTAGGCCAAGAAAAATTAGTTTCATCTGTTAATTTGGCAATCATCGGCAATATTGTTCGATTTACTCTTTCTGCTTGACCATTGGCTTGCGGAGAGGCAGTTGCTATCTTTATATGTTGTACATTATATTCATTTATAAAATCTTCAAATTCTTTAGACGTAAAGCATGTTCCACGATCAGATACAATTCGTAGTGGTCGACTATATTGTTCAAAATATGTTTTCAGATATTTTATGGCTTCTCAGGAATTAGTTGTTTTGGTCGCGTATAGTTTCACGAATTTAGAAAACGCATCTACAATTACATAAATGTGACGGTTTTTTCCAGAACTTGATTTAGAAGCTGGGGTTATAGATAAATACGTATTAGCGCTTTAAAGATAGCCGTATAATACGTATACATACATTCAACCGTATAGTTGTCTAACTATGACAGTGTAATATTAAGATTTAAATACCAGTTCAACTTGGAAATGGTGATGAAAGAAACAGGTTACCCGATGAAGACACTGGACGAGAATAAATTTTGGAAAAGGTTGGGGTCTGTTATAGATTATATCGTTTCTAAAGCGTCTCTTATCGAGACGAAGATTATTTATAGCCAACTACGGACTCTCCGCGATCGTCAGACCGTGTAGACGATATTAATTTGCTGACCCGAGTTCTCAGTAAAAGCAGCAGCGAATAAAAATACGAAATGTCCGGTAATAAAAGCGTCGATCAAGTCCCGCCCTGCACCCAGTCCGATCATAGTCGAGATCGATCGCCTCAGTACGTCACGGTAGAAAATTTACAACGTCGTAGTTGCATATCCAGAGACGCGTCCAATCAACGCGAACCATTTACACTGTCGCGGCGCAGTGTAAATCGGCCGAGCAATAACAGGAAACCAGTTTAACGAACGCCAATGCCTATCGACGTGAATTCATACGTTTGTAATTGCGTACGCGTTTTATTTTATCGGTGAAAGTAAATTACTCAAAACGAACAAGAACTTTACCTCTTTTTTTCACACGAACTACTGCATTCAATTTATTTATTTCGTTTTTCATTTAATCCAATCGATCGTCAAACAGTGGGAACAATCCAATTCTTTGCGCAAGGTCATCCACGAAATATAGTGAAAAATATTTTACACTGTTGTGACGCTTTTTGTTTTTCTATCGGTGTATCCTTTGACGGATTTAGGCTCGTTTCTTCCCTCCATGCTTTTTAACACTAACCCTGCCAAGCCCGCAACATGTAAAAATGAAAAGCTTGGATTTACTTCAACTTTGTACAGTTTTCACTATAATACGTGCTGAAATAAAGATGAGAATTCAGTAATTTCCTATGAAAGCGTTTTTCTAATTTCAACGTTAGGGAGGTGAAAAATTAAGGTTGACAGAGGTAAGTGGAAACCGGAAGCGAAAGAGCTCGTGGGATCGATACGATACCCCTCCGATCCGTCCGCGAAAAAATGGGGGTCCCGATTTTCTGGCCACGCGGGCATCGAATTCGCGTAATTATGAGCGTGACCATATGCGCGGCAGTGTTTCAATTTCGCCGGGAATTATACGTCGGTACGAGCCAAGCTGAGCGAGGCCGAGCCATAGCGAGGGAAAAAGCTCGTTTTGCGCCAAAGAAATATCCCCCCAGATTGACCGGTTTCACCCAAAATCAATAGGGCTCGCGCTGCCGGCCGCTCCCTACCGTCGCACCGGTAGCATTATATTGAATCGTTTACCACGCGGAACACGTATAAATACACCGATATAAATAATAATCGTGCCGCCGCGCCGCGCCGGGCTGGTGTAAGAGGATCACCGTGAACTAACGGAGCAAGAAATGTCGCCCGGACAGGTGGTGCATTAGCTTTACGATGGCGGGGGGAAGGGGGTGTAAATGATTTCTGTCGGTGTAACAAGCCGGACATAAAACGTACAGGTGCACGTGAACCAATCGGACAAACGGATCCGAAAGCTGCACCGGGTCGACGCTCCCGGCGAAAATCCGCCCTCGCGCGATTACGCGAAATTAAAAACGCGATCGTAATAACTACTGCACCACCTCTTCTATAAATCCTTTCATCGGCGACATCAATTTTTTAGCCCTTTGCATTTGGAGTTACTTTAGCTTGAAAATTAAACATTTCTTCCGACCGAGAATAAATATAATTGACATATGTAGGATTAAAGTCGTCAGAAGGATAACACGTCCGTAAACACAAAATAATTTAACGTTTAATTAAAAATATAACGAATACAATTAATAAAGTTATCTCGTCTAAATCTCCGTCTGAGATTAAACACGTCTTTTCGTTTTCACACGTCGTACCAGAATAATCAGAAATCGCATATTACAAAATATGAAGAACGCAATCGATAATATTAATAACAAGCATCGAATCGTCGCGACGTTACCGTTACTAACGACGTGACATTCGGCAGAATTCCCGCCGTTCGGAGACGGAATCTCCCTACATACAGGGTGTCCTAGCTAAGTTGACCACCTTGAATATCTTGCTTAGTGTTAATAATAGAAAAAAACGTTATAGGACAATGTTAACCTAACCGAAGGGACAATATAATGATTAGTAATAAACTTCTTTCAAGGTCATTTTTTGCTAGGTCATCAATTTTTTTTAATGGAACTATGTATTTTTTTATCGTGATGTAATATCAGTGGTGAAATCCTCTTCAATGACATATTATAAATGACCTTCGTGTGACCCTGGGTGTGAACAATCCAAAAAGCATAGCAGGTATTATCAGTGATTAATTTATTACACTAACTGCTTTGGTTAAACTACTTTATTTCAGTAAATATTCTGGCATTTTTATGATTAAAACAAGACCAAACACGATATAAGTTCAATTGTATTTAGTGATGTAATCGACGATGAAAGTTTCACTACAAACACTGGCTGGCCAAACCATGGCTGTTGGACAGGGAAACTGATTGTACTGTACATCATATGTTCCAATAGTAACAATGAACCTACTAGAAGAGCCAGAGAATCATTTATTTTCCTTATACAGCAATGCGTTGAAATCAATGGTCATTACTTCGAACATTTATTGAAATAAAGTAGTTCAACTAAACCAATTAGTGTAATAAATTAATCATTGATAATACCTGTAATGCTTTTTTGATTTTTCACACCCAGGATCACACACAAAGGTCATTGTATATTATGTCATTGAAGAGGACTTCAACCCTGCTATTACATCGCGATAAAAAAGTATATAGTTCCATTACAAAAAAATTGATGAACTTGATATCTAGAAAAAATGACCTTGAAAAAAGTTTATTCCCAATAATTATATTACCCCTTCGGTTAGGTTAATATAGTCCTATAACTTTTTTTTTCTATTACTAAAACTAAGCGAGATATTCAAGGTGGTCAAGTTAGCTAGAACACCCCTGTATAATATCTTGTACGATACTTAAATTTTTAGTGATGATCAGATACCAACATACTGAATAATCTAAAAACAGCTCCGAGCTGCGGTAATCAAGACCAATTAGCACCATGCTATTGAGTCGGGCCGAACATACGAGGCGTATCGAGTAAAACTTCCATCGCAGGTAATATAAATTAATTCGCGCCCCAATCCGAAGTTTCCGCGGAGGGAGCGCGAGAGAAATTAATGAACTTCTCCTTGGCCGCCATCAATCACAAATCCTGACCCGTCTTCTGAGGCCGAAATTGGAATTTTCGGGCGCGTAGGCGCGTTCCAGAGCAGTGCCGCGCGCGCCTGTCTCCCCGGTGAAATAATGAGAGTCTAACCGACTAAAAAATATAAAAGCCCCGGACCCGGTGGTGTGCTCTCGAGGAAATATGACGAGAAAAGGGAGTACGGCGTGCCTCGGGGAAGAGGGGTACTTCTTCGGGATGAATGCATAGAATTAAATATGGCCGGGGAAACGTAGAGTTAGGGACAATCAAAGAGCTCGGCGGACGCGTTCATTTGAATGCGACCGACTAGGCTCGCAGAAAGAATGTTTTCGCGTTCGCGTGTTACGTGAAAAGCGGAATCCCGCTGGCCCGGCTCGTGCAAATGGAATCCTCAGTGGCGAGGCTCGCATTATGCGCAACCGGAGCGTTTTTTTGCCGGAAGGCGCATCTGGCGCCTGTTGGAACGTCTAGCTGCTACTGGACTTTCCGAAAAAGCAAGCCGACTCGTTTCCCGATATTCGGTCTCGCGATTACGCACACGCGCAACGCTTTCCAGGTAACAGCCGTCCCCATTATACTTAGCCGCTTCGCTTCATGTCGATCAACTGTCGTCGAAATGCACCCTGAGAGGATTCAGCCAAATATCGCTAAATTCTACTTCGAAAACCTTATACGGGATTATCAGCAGCATGCTAATATTACAAGAATAACTTAGAACCTAGGGTTGACATTAATATGGAACATTTCTGAATTCAACCCTAAAGATGCAAACAGTGAGCCTTAAGGAATTAATGGATAACAGGGTAAAGGGCAAAGAGAGGGCCCGCACAAAAAGGCATCTATTGTATAGAGCGGAAACCGTGAAAAAAGTAACCCTTGTTGCAAAGCTTGTGAATCACAGCGTTCCTATTATTAATCGTGCGAGTTCTCGCGTCGATTTTCTCCGCGATAGCGCAATTCGTGTTCCTCCACCGTGAAATTGAAGTTTCCGCTTCTCAAAAGGCTCGGGCCGGTGTCCCCTGGCTCGCCGCATGACAATGACTCGATCGTCTTGTCATTCACTGTCCGAGTCATTCACCCAGTGTCGAGCGGCCGGCAACACGACCGCAGCGGACACACGCGGGGAGGGAACTTTGCGATCGATCGATCCCTCCGAGGGAAAAGGCACAACGACGACGCCCTGGAACGTGTTTACCCTGCGTCGCGTCCAGTCAACGACGCCGGGCATTTTTCTATCGTTTTTTTTTTCGCCGAGAATTAGGCCGTTCGAACCCGCCGCCATTCCGACGTTCCGGGTTACCGTCGTCGTCGCCGTCGCTCTCTAATTATAATCGTTCGCGGCGATCGAACTGTCTATCCGACGTCGATACAAGTAGTCTCGGTTTTTCCATCGAATGAAAAACGATCCCGGCTAATTCGATATATGCTCCCATCGATCAAGCACGCGCGACAATTAATCTTCTGTTTCCTTTTAAACCGAATGACTGACCGATCATTCCGCCTCGATGGATTCCGCCACGCGTCGATTCAAACCATCCTGACGCGGCTATTTTTCCAATGAATTTCGGTATGACTCCTCGGAATCCTCGAACACGCGACTTCCGAGCGAAACGCTCTCTTTCGGATTCTGAAAACGAGCGTTATTATTATAAAACATTATATGAGACATTCTTTTACAGTCTTCCGAGAATTGTGGAGTCTGTTAGCTAGCTTTTTATTGCCGCGGCAATAGGGAAACGTTATTTTCAACACCTTCTCTCGACTTTTGAAGCGTCTGTCCTTTTAACGAACTGTTAAGGATGTTCTGGAGGTGTATAAAAACACAATAAAATCTTTGAAAATTTGACAAGATATAATTCTTACTAAATTAATGCAATTACTAGAGTTTGGGTTCGATTCACTACACCGTTTAATATTTATAGCAACTTAAAGTTTGCACATTTTAACACGTGTTCTTATGGAGAATTCGTTTTTAAAGTATCAGACATTGCATTGCTCAAAATCACGATAGTTTTCAAACGTACACAATACACCAACTCTCAAATACAAAAATACAGCTAAGTACAGTGTTGTCACGTTTTTTGTTATTATCAGAACATAATTTTACGCAAATTTCACATGTTTATTTTCAATAATAACCATGAATATTGTTTTCTGAAGTATTTTTAATTTATTTAAATATTTATTTTCAACTTTTTATTGCGTAATTATATATATATATTGAATATCACAAATTTATTATCTTAAAGTTCAAATCAGGGGGTACAATCATAGCACAAGTCACTTACAATTTTTTATAATATGAAGACAATTCGATTAAACAAATAAATATAACATGAAATTTACTAATTAAACGAAAGCTTTTAAATTAATCTATTTTTTTAATGCAAAATATACTCATGAATGGCTTTCATTGCCAATATATTGATAGATTTCGAATTTCTTGTACTTTTGTGTCCCATTCTACCTCCAGAACATCCTTAAGTGGCAAGTAAAAAACCATGCCGATCCAAACGGTGTATTTTTTCTGTGTTGTAAAACGTTTACGCGCTGCTAGTCTAATCCCTCTTCTAAACCAAGCGTCGGCGTTCTCAGCCTTTGAAAGTCTTGGCTACAGTCGCGCTATATTTCAACTTCAATATGTCAAAAGTACTTTTCCGTCGTAAAATGAAGCTTCGAAATTCCAACGTGACGAATAGCAACATTTTGTGCTCGAAAGAAGAAATAGAAGAGAAATGCTCTCGAGCTTGCATCGCATGGACAGCTTGACTTTTCTTCGGACGACACGGACCGTTGCAAGACACATCTACCTTGACGAATGTTTATAGGCGAGAAGAGATCAGAGATGCTATGATAGTAATCAAGATAAGTATGAAGTTCTCTCACGAGATACGTGAGGTTTTTACTCAGTTCGGACTGAACGATACGAGTGTAACAAAGACACATGTCCCTGCAATCCTAGTACAACCGTGTAAACAACCATGCACAAGTTTGCGTTCCTGTCATGCGATTAGGTATGTCTTTCCTTGGTTCTCACTTGCGAAGAAAAGAACATCGCCCAAACTCAAACACGTGAGTCGATCGATTTACGATATGTGTTCGGTGCACACGTTTGCGTTTGTATTTCGCTTCGAGATTTCTGACTGTTGCACCAGACCAAAACGCAAGCAAAGTATGACGAAGTATGACGAATGGAATATAAAAGGTGCTGGGACAACAACACGCTGCGTCCAGACGCGCAAATGAGATCGCACCTTAAGGTAAAAAAAATCAAAGAACAGGTGTGTTCCCCGTACCCCACATATATATTTATACTGTTCAAAATAGCAAATACTATCAATATGCAAATATCAGCAATCCAGAAATACCATTTGCTGAAAGCACTGATCAATAATTCTGTACAGATCAATACTACCCCGGCAGTGATATTGTATTTAATTTTTCATTGTTCATGCTTAACGAGCTTGCAAATCAATTTAATATCACCGTTTTCACATATTACAATGCAATTTCACGTTAAAAAACTCACCAATCATTTGTAAAAATTTTCTACAAATACGGCGAACAGGAGGGCAAGAATTACACAATGAAAATATTGTACAAATGAAACGGTTAATTAAACCATCACCGAATATCGAGTATGCAAGTCAATTTGAGCCGGAACGATACCGGGATGTTGAACAACCGCGAATCAACGAGAACGAAGCAATTCGCTCGCCCTTCAAACTCCTCAACCATAAGCTAGTAAATTACCAGCGCTTAAGCTCTCCAACAACCGGTTCGCAGCCGCGAGTGCGCAATAAAGAAGCGATGCCTCGTCCCTCCAGCCTATCCCTTCAACCTGTCGTCGAATTTCGGTGGATAGGACTGGGAACTTATTAAGAGGCTAAGGACTGAGACGTTATAATCTTCAGGGCGAGTCCGTGGTCGGGCTTATCCGACTCTAGCCGACATTTTCGGGCCGAGCTTCTCAAATTGATTTGCGGCCACGACGAAGCTCCCCGGTCTTTAACCAACTAGCCCTGGCAGAAAATATTCGATCGAGATCGCGAGTACAGTGTACATTATGGAAAAACAAACATATTCATTTTTATATGAACATTTTCTTTATGTTGGGAATATGATTTCGGCGCACAGGTTCGATCAAAAATAAACTATAATCCTTGTTTTATAACAAATTTGCAATTTTAAATCTTAACGTTTCGATCCTGATTGGGATCATTTTCAAAAGACATTTTTGCAAATTGCAAATTTGTTATAAAACAAGGATTATAGTTTATTTTTGATCGAACCTGTGCGCCGAAATTATATTCCCAATATCAATTCTTTTCGATCGCAAAACTAACTCAATATTTTCTTTATGTTATGTTAATTGCATTCACTTCGTTCAATTGTAAAATCGAATTATATTATAATTTCGTTGAATAAGAGACCATAATTATAAATTACATCGTAATTTCATTGAATCAGGCGACTGAATTTCGAATTACCAAACAATTGAACACAATATCATTGAATCACTTTGAGGTCATAATTCGCGAAGTAATTCAGTTGTAATTGAACAAAACTCTGACAGGGGCTCAAATAAGCCAGATTCCTGTAAGACTTCTCAGCTGTTTCGGTTCGAATTTTCGATTTCTCTCGAGCGAACGGAACGCTGTCTGACGCCAGGCCTTATCAAACGCGATGTTATCGACAGGCCGTGTCAATAATTTTCTGCTCGATACTCCGACGCGCTTGGATCCGCGTTCCCGCGGTTATGCTTTAGCGTTCGCGAAACATTATCCAGCGCGTCAACAGGCAGCCGGTCCATTACATAACTTATGGATTGTAATACGTTCGGGAGGATGATGAACGAGTCGATTCGTCGCGTGTCGAGTTACCCGAGCGTTCTCCGGGGTTCGATCGAATCCCCGGCTTGGTTCCCCGTTTCCCTGAAAAATTTATCGTCTACCCCGTTAAATAAATGGCTCGCCGCAAAACTGTGAAAAAGGCGATCATGCGAACACGGTGAATGGAAACGCCTAACCAGGAAATCGGTTCCCGAACTGTCCCGGGGAACCGTGTACGTATCATTCCTTCACGGGAATTTAATAATGCCGATGGATGATTTGTATGTTGGATTGAGAACAGGATTTAATAGGGTTCGCGCGGACCGATATATTGACGATACTAGTACGCTGTGTGTCGATAACATCTGCTGGATTGACGGTGAGAGAATAGGGTGTTAGGCACCTGTTGGATGGAGTTTCTGGCCTTAGGTGTTGCCGCGACACTCGCACCGGTGTCATCGGTGTGTCAAAAACGCGTTGATATCTTCGAAATTACCTTTGCTCTTTAGTAACCCGCCCGGCGGGATTTTATTCGATTTTTATTCCATTTTAAAGATTTCTTGTAGAAAAGTCAACTTTTAACAAAGTGAAAATAAATTGATCTCGTGAGCGAGAACCGTTAAACTTACAGTTAAAATAAGTCTAGATAAAAATTGAGGGATCGGTTCATTTCAAATACAATATCTTCGTTCAGGTTGAAATTGATTACCAAATACATTTTCGTCGGAAAAAAAATCGATCGATCGAACCCCAGCTCGTCTCCCAGCGAAATTGTCCTTAGCTATGTATGAAATATAGCTTTTACTCCCACCATAAATCACCATAATCCTATTTTTTTACATAATAGGCGCGGGAAAGTTGCAGCCTGTCATCCGTGCACGATAAATTACGCGTCGAAGTTTTTCCAGTGTAGAAAAACCGTGCCTCGATGATACAATGCCGACGGGTTGCGCCTCAGACATTGTTCGCGGCCGCGATCAATAATTAATTCCGAATTATCCGGCTTATGGTTGGTCGATCCCATAGATTAACAAAATTGTAAAGAACAACTTTCACGTTTCGGCCAGCAAGCCACAAGCACTGAATAGTCGTCGTTCAACCATCAAATGATTCATCCATTTAATGGTCATTTTAATTATCTACAATGGAAAACTAATTATGAAGAGAAGAAGGTTACACTGGTCGTTGTATCGAAAGAATACAAGAAATTTTATAGATATCGAAAAATGGGATGCTATTGGCCATCTCTCTCGAAGGTGGTGACGGCTGCCTGTTGTGCGTTGTACAAAACAAAAAGGATTTCATGGGCTCCACAACTCCGTAACTAAACTATCAGTAGCTCTAAAATCCATCCTAGAAAATATACAATATTAGAGACATATTATTGTTCTGAAAAATTTTCCACCGGATCTGGTGTGAAATGATGTTTAAATATGTCGTCCTATACTACGTTCCTTCCCCATTAAAATTCCGTTTCTAAGGTAACCTAAGGGTAACCTCAGAGCAACCTAAACTGGCCCCCGACTCCCGGGCCGCCTAGACATTGTGACGTTGCAAATTCTTCGTTAATTTCGCGTAACGTCTGCGATTAAGAAAGGACCGGACCAAGATACAAAAAACCGCGAGACCGAGAATCAACAGATTCAAGAGCGTTCTCCGAAGAACTTCCGATAGACAATAGTCAGCGTACTGACACTTAGCGCACGTGCCGAGAACGGCAAATTTCAGGGCCGAACACAGGACCCGGAAACAGAACCCCGACCTTCGAAATCGGAAGGAAGATGAACTGCCTATAGGACACGTCGAGCGAAAGTCATGGCCAAAGTTGCGAAGCCCCGAGATCGGGCAAAAGTATGGCATCGAAGGCACCCGGTCATCCAACCAGGACGCGGTGAAGGGAAGGAACCCTCGACGAGAAACGTCAACCTTTTCGCGTTTCCGACACCGCCTCGTCCCGCCAAAATAGGGTTCCGGTAAGATAGGTGCCGACGATGACTACTGAAGCAAAGGCTTCCCTCGGCTCCAGGGGAGCTGAGTATTATTCGCGTTATGGTCCGGGGCCCAAGGACCCTCGCCGAGACGGCCCTGATACGCGGACATCGCGCGCGAATACCGCATTCTTTGGAAGATTTCGGCAAGGAACTCGGGTAGGGGGAACAAGAGTCGATACGACTAGCCGCCGATAGGCGAAGATCACTGTCGCGTTGGCACTCTCACGGAGAGCACCCAACACCCTGCGTAACCGTCATTGGCCCTCGCGAATTGTTCGTACAATCGACATCTTCGCGCCTCTCGTAAGAGAGAACCTCGGCTCTTGCCGATTGCGCCCCGACCTGTCCGGCTGAGGAGCCCGATTAACGGAAGGCACGAATCGATAGCAAGAACCTCCTTGAGAACGAAAAACGACGGTAAGTCGCACAGTGATCTTCTTCGTATCTGTCGGTAGCGAGTTGGCTCGATCGATTTCGCGCGATGACGAACGGTCGCCGTTCCCTCCTGGAAATTTCGCGTGCGCCGAGACGTCCTGCGTCTCGTGCCGTCGACTCGTACTCTCAAGAGCACTTTGAGCCTTTCCTCGCGTCGGGTTGTCGGAAGCTTCTTTGGAGGAACCGCGTGTCGCGAGAATAGTCGTCATTCGATCTTTCGGACTCCTCTTGAATCTGGTAGCGAAAAGAGTAACGTTGCGCGTGTCGTAAATTCCACCGTGCGTGCCGAACATCTCACGTTTTGCGAGCGTTTAACGTGCGAAAGCTATCGCGACAATCCTGTATCGCGCCCGTCCACCTGCGCTTCGCGCAATCCCGTCCCACAGTGGGCCGGATCGAAAAATTTAGGGACATTTGTGTATAACTTTTGTACCGTTTGAGACATTGACATGAGGTTTGAACTAAAAAATATTATAAAATAATCTCTTTCGAATAATACATGTTAGAATATATTTTTTGTATCATTTGTTAGTTAGTTACTTTTATAATTTTTTATGTAGTTGTTGAATCAGTTGCTTTCCTTAATAAAACCACTGTATAATAATTAGAAATTCAAATCTTATAGTTTTCTTATATATAATGTAATTATGTTATTAGAATTTTTCATCAAATGCACAGGTATATAAGGTATCTAACGTTACAAATAATATTGCGATCAAAAGTAATATTAATATTTTATTTTATTGATAAAATAAGAAGAATATTAATTAATCTTACCATTTTGTTGTTGAAGAAGTAGGTACATGCGGTTTTCGTTTTCTTTATTTTTTTAATAATTCTGCAGCCTCTGGACTTAATTGTTTGATTTTATTCTTGTAAGATCTTATTCTTGTGAATGAAATATGTGGGTCCGATGTTAATAACAATTTGTGAAATGTAAGAGTTCTCGGGTTGCCTCGTGCTTAGCAACGACCAACGCGCGGCCATACTCGCCGCAACATTGCCAGGTTTAAACAACTATAAATTGTAAAGTGACTCGAAGTAAGAAATGATTCTTGTACGGTAATTTAAAGGAAGTTTTACCGAAAATATTCCTCTTTGTTAGAGCCTGGGATGTTTTGGGACAAAAAAGATATCCTTTGACAAATATGGAATATTTTTTTAATCTGTCATGTATCATTCAGCATTATTTTCTAAATATATTATTATTAGTTATTACTAAAAAAATATATGATTTCTTATTGGGAAGGGATGCTCTATATCATACAAAAAATACTAAGAGAAAATATGGGACGAAACGATGAGGACATCGCAAAGAACTTAAGCAATTTTGCCTGGTGAAATATGCTACTTTCTATACGCTCAAATTTAAATGATCATAGTAACTAAAATATTTATTGAATTTCATTAATTTCTTCATTTTCTAGGTCCATAGATCCTTGCAAAGTAATACAAATTCATTAGTTTTCAATTTCGAAAAGTCGACTTTTTGGACGAATGTCCCTAAATCTTTCGATCCGGAGCACTGTGTGTCCGTCGGGAATCGTATTCTCATCGGTACTGGTCAACCGTACCCTCACGCGCGATATAAATTCGACAACCGCTCTGCGACCGAATTACCGTCCGCAAAAATTGTATAAAGAGGCTCTCGGGTTACGGTCACGTGACCATCATTTGTAATCTTTAACACGGAATAAAATCCACTCGAGACAAAGTCGATATTATTTGAGCCCTGTGAGATCCGTCCTGCCGTAAGGGCCGTCCTTGTCCTTTCCGTGTTCGAACCTCTTGGACCCGTCACGTTCGCCGTTTCGATTCGCGTTTCCGAAAATCCGATTCTCGTGTTCGGCTTCCCTGAACACGAGGTACTCATCGCGTTTCGCGTGGCATCCTCGCGGTGCCTGGCGCCCGAGCAAAAGGTTTCGTAAGTTCATCGGATTTTCGCGATCTCACTTAGTCCCGGGCGGACCACGTGCATACGGCTGCCCGTGGCCCGGTCTCAGAGCCATAAAAGCCCGGAGCTGATCTTTTCGGGGGTTTTCCAACCTACGCCGAGACACGGCGCACAGTGGGGTATCTGCCCGATTTCAGCGGCCATAGCTAGTTCAAAATTCGCTCCATATTGAAACCGCTGTAACTTTGCTAAAATTTATCCAAATTTGATGAAAGAAGAACTATTTGAAAGCTTGAGATTTCTACTTTTTGTATTGTATGCCGTTTTTACTGAAACCGATGTTTTGAGTGTAAAATTTGTCCATAAAGAGGAGCGTATCAAATTATATAGTTTGTAGCTATTTTTCAATCAAGTACTGTGGATAATAATCAATATTTTAACGTTCTTCGTCTATTTTATGTCCACTTTCGACAAGTATTATCATTTACAATTAAAATAAAAATAAACTAGAGGGGGGTTGTTGCTCGCTCGCTTCGCGAGCTTCGCAGGTGGGGGTGTTGTAGCTCGCTTTACGAGCTCGCGAGAGGGTTAGTGGTACGGATGTTATTTGGTGTGTGACTCTCCACGAGCCACACAAAGAACTTCCCGAATCGTTAGTTGCAGTATATTAGTATCATTATTTTCTACTTTCTACTTTCATGTGCGTGCATCCGGGATATTTTTCGATTATTGTAAGCGGTTACATTAGCAGTAGTTGCATAATTGAAAAAAATTTTTTTTTTAGATTTAAAAAAAAAAAATTTTTTTTAAATATGTCTAAATATATATATATATAGTTACGTTTGCTTCTTCGGAGGATACGCCTCTTGTATAAATTGCAATGTTGAATCAACTCCTTTCGAAAAAAACTAAAAAACTACTTGACTAAAATGGACCAAAATCTAATCAGCTCTAAGTTACAGCGGGGCACATCGATTGCATCATTCATCATTCTGATCGCGTTGTTACTTTTTCAGAAAACGTTAACGAAAAATTTGATACCATAGAAACGGACATACGCACGCACACACACACACACACACACACACACACGCATACCGACATTTTGATAAAAATAGTCTCAAACGACTCCAATGACCATGAAACGTGGACATCTGCTAAAAAATCGATTTTCGATTTTCGGGGTAATTACAGTAACTTCCCTATAAATCGGGAAGTTAATAAAAATAAATAAATAAATGTTCCTTCTGAACATCCATCAACTGAAGAAGAACAAGGATCAGAAGAAGAAGAAGATAATGATGATAATGAAGACGAAAAAGAAGAAGAATGCGAAAACGAAGGAACGATATCAGATAAGGAGGAAGTATTCTCAAGCGACGAATTTCGTTCCGATGAAAATTAATAAAAACACAGGATTTCCTATTATATAAAACGTACATTCTCATATATTTATTTTGCATCCCCGAAATTAAATATCTTCATTAAGTGATATACATACAAATGTAATTTTTTCGATTTTTCAGCGTAAACTGACTGATTCAACTCAATACAATAAAAAAAAAAATAGAGACAAAGATCTATCTACGGTATTGTACAGCATACAATGAGCGTTTATGAGTTAGTCAGTTCCTTCAAATAATTCCTTAGTAAGTACTTACTTTACAATAGCGAATGCAAACATGCAGGATGTGAGAAATGCTGCGATTGTCACGCGCGCGCGATGGCCATTTTTTCGTAAATCAACTATAAAACACGAAAGCAGACGTAGTCAGTTCCAATTTTTCTGGCATCTTAATCAGAAAACTTCAAAGAATACAATGGCACAGAAATGAACACCGGGTCGCACCCGGAAGTATAACAAAATCATTACCAAAGTTTTAGAATCATCAAGAAAGTGACTCATCGTTGGTTATTTTTAAATATTAATAATTACAAAAATGTATATAGTATAAAAGTGAATTTCTCTTAAAAGTGTACCCTATACTTAGCTAAAAAAACTTATATGAAACAAAAATCTGTTAGTGTATGTGAATGAGGTAAAATTTACTAATAGGTGAATTCGTTGAGAAATGAAAGCGTTTAACGAAACTTCATACTTCCGACAAATTTCAGTACTTAACGGATGCATGAATGGGAAAACGAATGATGGGAGATTGTTCCTCAGACATTCAACTAACTCAAGCCATAAAAAATTTTCAATTTATGTAAAATTTTTAAAATTGCTTCATGACAGCTGAAATCGGGCATATACCCCACTGTGCGGCGTGACAACATATAAAAATATAATAATTCCGTCGTATTCTATGATTCTTCCTCCTTAAAATTCCGTTTTTTTTTTCATTATTTGTAACAACTTGTTGCCATCTTTCAGGTAACCTGTCAATTTCCGTATCAGTAACGTATTAGTAAAATTACTTGCTTATTTAAAATAGTCTAGACGGGAGTAAAAGGTTTCGGGTACCTCCTGGGGTTAGGGTAGCAAGTGACACGATCTTCGTCGCTTGGCCTTTGCACGAGCCTCTCAAAATCTCCTGAGATTGCCGTTGGATACTCTCAGACATATGTAAGCAAAGGCAAAAATCTGGTCTGTCACGGCCTGGCTTGACTAAATAGACCATAATACGTGTATAAATCGGTCAACGGGTTAATTAATACAATGCTTATTTTTAAAATGATTTTTAAAGCGGTCATATTTACCGGCGGATAAACATGAATATTCCCGGTAATCCAATGATAGGTGGAAGCATAAAATGTCCGCGGTAAATTATGTCCGAGCGATTAAAACCGCCTTTCCAGGGCTCTGCTTACGATTTAACTTAGCAATCTGTCTTGCATTTTCCTCTAAAGCATGTCCCTTAATATCGTACACCGACAAAAGTATTGAGTCGGATCGAAAAATGCGAAAATATGTCACGGACCGTACGCGCAACAAATAAATCTGTACGATGAAATATTTTTGGAACAGTTGTTTGTTTTGTCTTGTTAGAGTTGATCGCAGAACGATAATGCAAAAAGAATCGCGAAAAGCGGACAGACCGTTTTGACACAAAAGCAAATCAAAGTTTAGACCAACCGTGGAAGGGGATGTGGGCCACGCCCAGAAGCTGCTGTACGTAATTCAATTGGCGGAAACTTTACGAGGCCTTCGTGAGAGAACGGTTCGCTTGCGAAGCGTGATTCTTTTTAGAATTCCATCCTCCCGTTGTGTAGTGTACTTCAACGTATTGAAATAAGAATAGATGGAGTAAAAGGAGTCCCCATAAATAAGACAACTTTCCAAAGAGAAACGAACAATTATGGAGGAATAATTTTCATTTTGATGAAAGTATCGTTGATCCTATTACAATATCAGAAAATAAAGTTTCAGACTTGTGTATGTTTATTGGAATAGGAACGCAGTGTTTCTATTTTCTTCGATACAAAGGAAACAGAAGGTTCGGCTTCATCGGAGAATTCAATAGATATTCAAAGGGATCGAGAGCGCGAGGAGTAAATCGATAACGCCCTTAAGGGCTGGATAGTATCTGAGTGCAATGTTTAAAAGCTTCGTTATCTGTTAACAAGACTCGCCTCGGCCGCTAACAGCGATGGTCGAACGACATTACTTAACATCGAGCGATGGATCGCGTATCGCTTTCCGTTTTTATTTATAGCGCAATTTCGTAATGTACACGGCAACAATTAACAAAGTTCTACGGGAGGGCGAACGGTTCGGATAATTAGAAGCTGCGACGCACGTACGCTGCGAAATAAAACCGTGCAACGTCCCATTAATCTCTGTACAGTGCAGACTCGGTAATGATAGGCAGAAATACAAACGACAGTCGGCGCGAAGACTGCAATTAACATCGAACGCAATTTTTTTTGTTTTCAAATAATTAAAGGCCCCGATAAACCGGCGCTGCGGGGGTTACGCGATGACAAAGCCGGAAACCGAATCATAATCTGGTTGCGGGATAACGAAACGAAAATGGATCTTCCATCGCGAACGCGAGTACGTCGCGGGAACAAGAATTGGATAATTTCGGGACACTTGATTAACGAGTCAGGTCTGCCATTGGATGGGAAAGTACGCGAGCTAATTACGATAGAACTACTCACGCAGGCGGTAAATTAGGGACGGGAATTTTCCTCGTTTTGTTCCCGGGGAACCTCTATCAAAATGGTATTAAAGAGTTTGCTTAAGAGGATGACCGAGACGGGCGAAAAGGGGAATGCTAACGTTGTTCACGAAACCAGCCACTTCT
Organism: Lasioglossum morio; assembly: GCA_916610235.2. Classification (NCBI taxonomy): domain Eukaryota; kingdom Metazoa; phylum Arthropoda; class Insecta; order Hymenoptera; family Halictidae; genus Lasioglossum; species Lasioglossum morio. The sequence goes on along the minus strand of OU744334.1, from coordinate 2,159,756 downwards.
ATTCGAATTCCCTCTCGTTTAATTAAATTAAGTATGTCGGAACCGCTTCCGGAACTCGTTAAATTAATTTCTTATTAATTCTGTTACAACGTTCCTGCGCGCTGCACAAGAAATTCCGTTCGACATTTTATTGTAGGTAAACGGAACGTTCAAGTTGAAATATTAAACATCTCTTTTGTTCGAGTTTATATTAGGGATGTTATTTTAATTGCATGTTTGATGGCTGTAACAAGATGAGATAGTAAAGAACCGTCCCGATTGGTGGAGCACGAAGAAGTGGGGGAACAGTTTTCGGCTTTTCGACGTGGTGGGGGGTCAGCGAAGATTCTTCCTCCGAGAGAACACTACGTATGCAATATACTTACTGTACTCTCTCAGTACGCATTGCTTGCCCTTGAGCTCGCACTCGCAAACGAGCTCGTCGTCGACGGTGTTCATCTCGGCGAGATCTGGTCTCGTTTGACGCACTCGATTCAAACGATTCAATTGGCACGGGTCTCGTCGCGTGACTTCGATGCGAGAGTGGGAGAAACAGAGTAGGAATCGTTTCTCGGTCTCCGTATCTTTCTTTGGTGCGAAACACGCGTGTCTCGATATCAATCTCCGAATTGCCGGGGTTCAAGCGGTTAGTAAAAGGTTCGAGCGGATCTCGTCGCATTGTCTCGGCGTGCGAGGCGAGTCGCGCGTTCCAACTACCGTGGTTCGACTATCGCCGGTAAAAGGATCCGTAATCGGCATCTGAAGAGCGGCCAGAGCGAGGGAGAAGGACAGAGAGTATCGACTCGGCGCGGCGTCACACGAAATTCCATTATACAAAAGGGATACGCGAATTTAGCACAAGATGCGCAAGGAAAATGGAGGGAAGCGGGCGAGAGAACCTGCATCAGCAAAAGTCCAGTGCAGGTGGAGGCGCTTGTTATTGACCGAGCCACTGCAGCTCTCGTTGATACGAACCCTGACTCTTTCTCTCTCGCTCGCTCGCTCGCTCGCTCCCTCTCTTCCACCCTATCACGCTCCCTTCGCCTCTCTCTCTCTCTCTCTCTCTCTCTCTTCCCCTCGTAGTTCGTCCGTGGCTACCTATGGTTAACGAGCTTTTCTACCACGGAACATCTCACGAACAGACAGAAAAATCTCCGTGATTAGAAACAGATGAACGAGAGAGGAGCACGATGACGTTCTAGGAGCAAACGAGCCGGAGACGAACGAAATCCAGGCCGAGAACCAACGACCATACCAAGTTGAACGCCGCGCGTACACCGGCGGGTTTTCAAAAGATTCTCGCCGGGAATTTCAATGCGCCTTTTCGAAAGTTCCGCGTGGTAAATCGGGTAAACTGAACTGCGAGACTGATAGCTCCGGTGAGATGTAATTCAACTACTGGTGAAACTAGTCGATTTTTCAAAGAATTTTCGGTGGAAATTTCAGATTCGAGGCGTATTATCATTTTATAAGATATGAGATTATTTCATACCGATAATTCTATTTCATTCTTAGTTGATCAAAGAATATGTGGAGAATTCGCGTTCTCTCACATTTCTGCGACGCACGTCTTCGCAGATCGTCTTTGCCTTCAACAAATCTGCCTCCTCTCTTCTGTCGCTTTGAAGCTCTGATTCCAGCAGCGACACATAAAGGAACGCGAATTTTCTCATATTCCATAATTCACCGTGAACGAATAATAAAACTGGAGCACAAGTAATCAATTCAATTTGACGCACGACGTTGAAGATCGTTCCGAAAGCTGTAAATGAACTTTTTTTCTGTTTGTTCTTGTGTACGAGGCCAACGTTTTTGATGTTGAATAAAGAAAAAAAGTGATCGGACGAGTCAGCCTAATAGTTCCCTGGAAAATATTTTGGAGCAGCGGGCCCGGTGGCGGCCATAAAACGCGGTCGGAAAAATTTGTCCCCGAAGTCGGCGGTCTTAAACGCCAGTAAAAATTCCGGCGGCAAGCGGCTGTGGATCGTTGCCAAAAATTTCGATCGTTACAGTCCTATTACTCGACGGACGGACGGCGAACGCGTTAAAAATGGAGTTTCTGCGGGGTCTGAGCCCCCTTATCCGCGGCTATCCGTCGCCGTCGTATACAATCCGGTCGGTCGCGTTTCAATTACTCCGGTGGCTCGCTAATATTATCCTTTTCCTCTTCGGGGCGCTGCGGAACACAAAAGGAAAGGAAATCCATTTGACCATGGAGTTCTCCGTCGAAACTTTCAACGTCAATTAACAGGGAGCCGATCGAAATCGTCGAAAGGGAGTTCATTATTCCGCGTGGCTCCGACCGACCAAAGTCGAGAGTATTTTTAACATTGAATTTCAAATTTCAGGGTATCCCGTTTACCTGTAATCCCCTGGTTTAATTCCGCGAGCATTTTCTCATCCACCTCCGGGCGAGTTCGATACTTCGAGGCCCTCCTCGAATGCAGAACTCCCAACTTCCACGGTAATTCTCGCAGGAAAAAGTTTCTATTACTAAATTGCACCTCCGCGTTCGAGCGTCCAATATTTTCCTAGTTTGTCGGAACGAAGCAGGAAGGGCAATCTTGTTCGTCTTGAATTTTTCTTCTTTCTTTTTTTTTTTATTTTTTAAACAAGCGGAGAATTTTGGCGTTCCTGCGAGCTTCGCGCGAAAATCTAATCAGTGTAATCAGGCGTCGAGAGATGTAACGGGCGCGTGTAAGTCGTTTTGCCACAGTTACTCGCGGGAAGAAGTTTCTATTATTAAATTGCACCTTCGGATGATGCAGGGAAGGCAATCTTGTTCGTCTTCTTGCAAACGAATCTACAACGATTTTCTGCGAAATTTTGGCAGCCCTGCGGAACTATGAACGAAAATTGTAGTCAGTCCGAACAGACACCGAAAAATTCGATTCTGTACTGTATAGCATCTAGTGATTTTCCAATTCGTTGGAAACAAATAGGAAAAGCAGGTTCTCGACTCTTTTTTAGAAGAAATCTACAGAGATTCTGCGGGGAAGTTTGCCGTTCCATCAAAGTTCGAACGAAGACCTAATCAGCTTGAACAGACACCGAATAATGTAACGGGCACGGGTAGATCGCCTCGCGCGGCAAGATACGCCACCTAATTGAGACCACGATCCGAACAGGCATGCACCGAATCAAGTGACACCCTACTATTTGTGCGGCGAGATTACCGCGATTAAGCATGCCAGTATCGATAAGCGATTTAGCTTATCGCCGCAATTTTTTCTCCTCCGGGAATCGGTCGGTTGCCGAACCCTGAAAACTTTAAAAGAACAGAACAGATTCAACGTACCAATATCGGCTTCTCTCAAATTACCCGATTGATAACCGTACAAAAAAAACGTAAAGTGGAAATACGAGTTATCGACCGTGGTAATTTATCGAACAATACGATTACTTTTGATCGTAGAACAATGATTGACGTCCACACTGCGGATCCTTCTACGAATTCACGTATCTATCGGAGTATCTCGAGTCTGAAGCGAAATCGAATTTTATTTTCCACCTTAATGGCTCCAACCGATCGAAAATGGTCGAAAGACGAACGCGATTCTTTTCAATAAAGCACTTCATTCTCTGTTCATGGTCCAGGAGCTGCGAATGCTCCCAAGAATTCGCAGTCTATTGTTACGAAAATTGCGATCGCTAACAACGTATAATGTGGCCTGGAACTAATTGTGATCTCAAGATAAAGTACCTCTTTCAGCAAATAAATGTTTCGTTGGAAAGAGTAATCTTATCTTGGCTTGATTCAGCATTTCATTTCCACGGAAGTAGTTTGCGTAGCTCTGGCAATGAATGAATTGTCCGTATCCGGTATTCGCATAGGTAGCCTGCTTTTACACATCGTGGCGCAGGCGTCGGTGTCATTTTGTCCGGGACTGTACGTCGCCGTTCAAAATGCCGGGCTGCCGGCGTGTAAGTTATCGTGATAAGCCGGCTAGCCTCGAAATAGTACAGCGTATGATTTGATAATGGCATCAGCCGGAGAACGTATGTAATCTGCGCGCTCGCACGTCGGCGAACGCCATCCGACCTGTTACCGTGTAACCGCGGCGAATTTACCGAGTTAAGACGCAGTTATGTCATCGTCGTGGCATCAGCCGTTCAAACGGAGCGCGTGCCGCGTTTCTCTTGTCTCGCGCGCGCCAACGCGACGCTAGCGCGCGACAAGCCAATGGCAATTTTCTAATTGAAAACAGAGACGAGCGGTCCCTGTTCGCCGGGACAACCCGGTGCCGAAACTTCTCGCGAACGCGATTAACTTGTTAACCGGGGTAGACGAGTTAACTCATCCGTCGTGTTCGTTATCGCCATTTCATAAACTCTTGATTATCTAAAATCAGCCAATGAAGGAAGGAGTTTTATATTTCATTTAAATTCTTTATCGAACGCACTTCCATCAGTTCATCAGCGTTGGCTCTTGTTCTCGCCCACCTGCACCAGCCGCAGACGTTTCAAGTATACTGTCCTATTTCTACGGAACTTTTATCTCGAAGGTCGCGCCGAACAGGTTGAACGAGTGTTATCAAAACTGCGAATTGTTCGCCGACGACGGTAAACTTCTGTTGCTAGACGTAACAGGAACCCAGAGCCAAATATAAAAGCGAGTTACATTATCAGGAAAAATTCAAATGAATTCAATATAATAAACCTTACCGGCCCTTCATCTACCACAGCAAGGAATCCATCGAAGCGCCGAAGATAAAGGACGCGTCCACGGTAACGTAGTTAGACGGAGCACTCCGTGTAAGCGGTTTCGCTATGGTGTCCCGTAACAATCTTTCCGATTGGACGGCGAGCATTCCCGTAAGGAGCGTGTACCGAAAGGGGCATCTCGTGAATTGTTGGGAGCGCGGCGTTGCCCAGGGATAATTCAATATCGGGCCGACAGTGATCGAGCCGAATGGAACCTTTGAGGGTCCCCTCATTCGCTCAGCCTTTCATTTGACCCGCGGTATTAATTACTCCCGCGTACACACGCGGTAACGTAACGTGCTGAACAGTGCTGAACGGAGCGAAGCCGAGCCGCTTAGCTCGAATCGCTTCGAGGCCACAAACAATGAGAGCTCACGCATTCATTACAATGAGGACTAATTAGTTGGTGGAATTAAGGTGTACACTGGGAGTTATTACAACACCCGATGTAATTAATCATCGTTTATTTCGCTGGCCGTTCGCAGACAAACGGCAGAGGGGTGGAATTCGAAAAGTGGGAGGGGGAGGAAGGGATAACGACCCGCGTCACGCTCGTCGAATCCGCGATAACGATGGCCGAAATCGAATTCCGAAACTCTGTCGCTGCGTCGCGTTGCGTCGCGTCGCGTCGCGTCGTGTCGCTCGGAAAAGCGGGCGCGAACCAACACAAAGAATAATAGAACTGCCGGATAAAACGTAAACGTTAACAGAAATTGATGACCGTTCCTCGTCTACGCTACTATTTGTCCGGCCGGCTTTTTCCCCTCGTTTCCCGTGCTCCTTCACCGGACCTCCACCTGCACCGACTAGCAACACGTGTTACAGTGCGCAAATATTTTCGCAGCGACCCGTTTCGGTCTCCGCCTCGAAACGAGCCTCGGATCACCCGAAACTTCATGATCAAATACACAGCGGTACACGCCTCTCTTCCTCTCTCCCGCTCTCCTATAGGTCACGTCTCCGAGCGGAGAAAACACGGTGCATCGCGTGCATCGAACCTACATATAAAGGGTGTATAAATATCAGGGTAAATGTCGATGGAAACGCTCCGCGTGGCTTTGGTCAACTGGTAACCCATTGCCAAATGATGTACAAGACGAGGGGGATGGAATAAATTCAACCTGCGTTTGCGGTGCGATTGTACCCGTCGATTCTCAAATCGATCGCGAAACCGGGACATTTGAATCTATTCTTTCGCATCGGAAAAATTGAGGATTTCAGGGTCGAAAGTTTATCGAACTTTTTACGGTAGGTTCTGCTCGAGACGTAGACCGTAGAACCTTTTTCGGCAACGTCCTTGCACGATACGTTGTTCGCGAAACCCCGACCCTTGCACAATTTTGCAATTATTTTGGTCCTTTCTCTCGAAAAACTGTTAACAGGAAAAATTAACTCGCACAGTTAACTACCTGTCGAGTGCTCTGACGTTTTACCGGCAAAGCGCTCGATTGAGGCTGAAATTTTCTCGGTGCCGCGGAATGACATAATACAAAAGTACTTTTTAACATTATGTCGAACTGACTCTTTTGTTGTGATCTAACTGGTCTTTTCCATTATGCTAACGAGTTTCTGATGAATATGTATAGGCATGTAGTTTTGGAACACAATTTTCTCGGAAACAAAGGTTCTCTCGGCCGTGTTGTATTTCTAGTAATATGCTAATACATAGTTCACCTCTTCGAGAAGGATTCTAGATCCGAGAGAGCAGTGAATTCGAATATCCACTGTGCCGATGATGTAGAGGCGTTGTACTCGGTGCTTCAGTCGTCGAGGGCTACGAGCACTTAATTTTTATCCAACGGTAATGAGCAGTGGACATCGAGTGACGTTCGCGAGCACGAATTAACCCGCTAATTTGGTTAAACTCACTAGTCGAATGAAAAGTCTGAACCTGTTGTAAACTCCGGTCCGTAGTTTTAATTGCGGTTGAGCATTTCATAAAATATTTCACATAGAAATCCGGTCGCGCGGAAAACGGCGTGTTTCAACTCCCTCTCTCTCTCTTCTGGCTGATTTTTCCAGTCGCACGATTTAAACGCAACACGATCAAGATTTTCGCGCGAAACACAGTCGTCGAAGCCACAGATGGCGACCGATATAATTCATTTCACCTAGAAACGTCTACTCGGCGAAGTAATTTGTTCGATCAACGACAAGACGGATTACAGCGAGCTTTTCCAGAGGTGGCACAATTACGAAAGGAGGATCGTTATTTCCCAAGCTTGGCTCGCGACAGCTTTCAGTAATTATCATCGGTGGCCTGACAGGATCCCTCTGGCCCGTTCAAAACAGCCTCGTCGTTCGACCCGTTCGACGTTTGCGAAATTCACCGCGGAAAATCAAACAATAGGAATCCTATCGTCGAATTAATTACTGACCACTTGCGCTGCGACAACAGACTACGAGCATAAAATTGGTCGACCAGCGAAGTCACTGTCAATGAGCTCGCCGTTCCAGTCTGCGGAAATTGCGCTGACTGATTACGGCAGTGCGCCGCGGTCGACAATATCGCTTGGACGTTTGAATCGATGACGAATCCTAGTGTAACTCAACGTTACGACGAACCTCTGGCGCGTCGGCTCGTCAATGACGTATAGTTCGTGCGGAAATCAATTGAGCACGGTATCTTTTGTTTCGTTCTTCGACATTATTCGGTAAGCTTCAAGGAAATATAACTTTCCTTGTCGTTTATGATAATATAATTACGTTAAGGGGGTAGGCAAACCTGTTCCTAGCCTATTTATTAGTGTCACCAATCTCCGCGTGGAAAAAAAGATTTTTGTGTGGTAACACTGATAAACATACATATATGTATCAGCCTAACGCTTTAGTTTTGCTATGATTCCGCGTTTTTTTCTCTTTTTTATTAATATCTTTATTGCTATTAATAGATCCAAGTGGATTCAAGCCCTATATATTTTTGTTGTTATGATTCCACGTTGACAGTCCTGACTAGGCGCCATCTGGTCCAACTAGCTTAACTAAAATTGGCTCTAGACTTGCTATTGACTCTGGCTTCATCAACGGAATATGGGGAAATTGAATACAATTACGGGCTTCTTTATTTGTCCTTATACGAGCATATTTTGAGCTGCACAAGGGTTCATTTGATAGAGGAAGGTTAATTGCAGCGCGCTATGCGCCATCTTATGAGTCAAAAATGTCTTTTTGTGATAGAAAAATACATCGGAATCTGTGGATGTTTTTTCTCGATTTTCGCTCTACTTTGGACTTAGTTTTCTATCACTAAAAGACTTTTTTGATTCATAAGATGGGGCACAGCGCGATGCAATTAACCTTCCTCTATCAAATGAACCGTTGTGCAGCTCAAAATATGTTCGTATAAGGACAAATAATGGAAGTCCGCAAACCCATGTTTCGACATAAAATCTAGTAAGATTCTAGTTACTTGCTAGTTATGTCACGTGCTGTGCCTACCCCCTTAAGGAGGTAAGGTAGCCTCTAATATTACTAGAATCTTACTATAAAATCATACGAAAAAACGGTGTTTACGGGAAACAATTGGTTGTTGTTATACGAGCATGTTACGAGCTGTGTGAGGGCTCATTTGATAGAGGAAGGTTGATCGTAGGGCGCTCTGGTCATGAGGAAACGAGATTATGTTTATATTTAATAATATGAGCGTCCAAAGTTGGGGAAAAAAATCGACACAACCACCCTCAGGTTCCCATGTATTTTTTTAAAATACAAAACGATTTTTCTGACAAGCCTCATGACCAGAGCGCCCTACGATCAACCTTCCTTCATCAAATGAGCCCTCACACAGCTCGTAACATGCTCGTAATATCTAGTAATATTAGAGGCTACCTTACCCCCTTAACGAATAACGAAGCTTTTGGAAGTTCCCGAGTCAAAATGGATTTATCACCATTTCGATTACATTAGAAACAACAGAGTCCTCTACGAGAATATATTTGTTGCGGACGAACATAAATCTTACTTTCCCAAACAGAATGTCAAGAATAAATCATCCCCTGCGGAAGCGAGAAGGGGTTAATGGACCACTGACAAGAGACCTGTCGGTCGTAACGGGTGCGTGACATAGGCGGAGGTATACAAATCTGCAAGTCTGGCGTGCCTGTGTCAAACTCGTGCGTGAGCATTACCCTTCGTGTCAGTTTACTGCAGCACATTGTAATACGACGAAAAGATCTAACGCTACAATATTTTAATATAAAAATAACAACGCGAATATACGCAGATTATCCGCCGTGAAAAATTTGGAAAATTTTAAGAACAACAACCGAGTTCGGAGCCGGTAATCTTTCAGGAAGAAGACCCGAGATTTATGAAACGGCAACTGTTCCGTATTAGATGTACGATATGCAAATCTGGAAGCGTCCATTTATCAGATCGAGTTACTCTATTTTTCAAGAGACCGCTCCACTCCGCGTCGAAATGTTTGGTCGCCTTGGTTTATGGACCCGACGATCTTAAAAGGGTGGTAGCCTTGCCAGCTTTACAACCCTGTCCTTGGGGCGCACTTGTCAACATCTGCGAAAATGGTGACCCGAGAACTTGCCTAACCGAATAAAACGAAACAAATCGTGGAGCTTCACTCTACTCGCTGGGAACATAGAGGAAAACACGGTCGGCTGACAAGAAGTCCAAGTCGGACCACCACAAAAGAATGTCAATGAAGTTTCTGACTGCGGACGAACTTTCTGTTTGCAACATGACCCTTGAACACCATTAAAAATTATGCGACCTTGTTTTGGCATCTGCAACTTCGAATGGACTTCGCTTCAGCTATGTATTTACAATATCACAGTAAATCCCGAAGTTTCATAAAAACAGTAAAACAATAAATATGTCACTTATATCGATCGTATTATTGTTAATAATAAATGTTTAATGTTCTCGGCGCTACGGTTCGATCAATTATTACTTAGAAAATCAAAAAACAATTTTGCAGATTATCAAATGTTTAACAAATAAAACAATTTGTATTATTAATTTCAAGCAGTTTAATAGTATATTTTGAAAATTGTACATTAAATATATATGTCGTGGCAGGACGACCCCTTCTTCGAATAGACATTTTAAAATGCGTCAACGAGCTCACGGGTGCTGTAGAACCACAAAATAATAACACGTCTTGTCCTGTCAAAATCTCGTTTCTTTTTCTATCAAAAGACTACTCTCTTGACAACGCAAATCAATCAATATCTCATAGATATTGTCATGTTTTCTTATACACTGTAATCTTCAGAAACATGCCCATTCTACCACCCGTGGTCACGTTCAACAAGGACCTAAACCATTTTCCTAAAGGACCTTGTCTCGCACTTTCTTCAAAAATAAAACAAACGTAACAGTAAGAAAAATTTATAAATTACAATCAATAAAACAAACATGACATTAATAATAATAATACAAATTTTCAAATCATTGCCTATGTCAGCACGCCCCGACATATATTTTTACAGACGCATTGCGAATACATCTTGAAAAGGATTCAAACTAGAATCGAAACGTTGATGATTATTTGATAATCTGCAAAATTGTGTTTTGATTTTCTAAGTAATAATTAATCGAACCGTAGCGCCGAGAACATTAAACATTTATTATTAACTGTAAAACAATGTTCTACGCGTTTTGTAAATAGTTTACGGAGGTTTGTACCTGTAGAGCAATACCTGTCTTAGCTGAATTATTCTGACAAATTGAAAAGTTACAAAGTCCACAATGTTTCTGGGCTTTGCAGGTCCGAGAGGTCGTAAAGTTCAAGTCGGAAGTTTCACCGAGTTTAAAATCCGGTCGATTCCGCGTAAATATTTAGAAGGTTCTTTTCTATCTTCGGCGTGCATTCTGCTCTAAAACCCGCTGTCTGATTTTTCGTTCGTTGCGAGGCAGGGTGTGCTCCGTGGAGGGGCGAAACTGCCAATAAGGATTTTCTCAGGCGCCTCCTTGAATTGCTTCCCAAATCCCGATCGTTACGCGCAAAATACACTCACGTGTACGACGCTGTTACCCCGAAGTAAACAGCCGGCTTCGTTCGTCTTCTAAATCTAGCAATTTCGGACTTAACAATTCAATAACGTTTCGTGAACCTTAACGTGATCCCTGCCGCCCAACGATCCTGACCAGTGCTGCCAGATGAGGGGAATCACGTTGATATGATGTACCCCCTCTCTGATGACCAGAGTAATATGTGCACGCGCAGCGTATCTACGGCTTGGTGTGGGGAACGTTAGATGCTGATGGAATAGGATAGTGGAAGGGGAAAAGGAGGAGAGTATTTCCGAGAATTTGGGTACCGCACAGTGGGGTATCTGTCCGATTTCAGCGGCCACAGCTGATTCAAAATTCGCTACATATTGAAACTGCTGTAACTTTGCTAAAATTTATACAAATTTGATGAAAAAAGAACCATTTTAAAGCTTGAAATTTTTACTTTATGCTGTTTTTACTGAAACGGATGTTTTGAGTGCAAAATTTGTCCATAAAGAGGAGCGGGTCAGATTGTAAAGTTTGTAGCTATTTTTCAATAAAGATTGCGGATTATAATCAACATTTTAACGTTATTCGTCTATTTTATGTACACTATCGAAAAGTGTAATCATTTATAATTATAATATCTTTTTAAAATAGTTATTACAAAAAATAATCAATATTTTTATGTTATTCGTCTATTTTATTTACAATATCTAAAAGTGTAATCATTTACAATTCAAATATCTTTTTAAAATACTCATTACAAATGTTGAAACCTGTCAATAACGGGCGAACCACGCGCCTAAATTCAAATCGGCTCGCCGATACCAAATCGACAACACCGCCATTACGCGTTACCTTTTCAGGACAACCAATACGACTGCTCGTTAGATTTAATTAGACTTGTCTTCGTATGTAAAAGATAAGATCGCAAAATGTACTATGTGAGAAAGAAGCATTTATCGGAGATTATAATTGTATCCAAAAACAATCCGTCAAACAATAAAATATTGTTTTAAGTATATTCAATTACATTTGAGAGTGTTTTCAATTAAATACCCAACAACAAAGAATGCTGTTTTTTAAATATATAGCTATGAGGAGAAGTATTCATTTTCCATCCGCTTGTTCTTTGGGGATGCTGAGGCTCCGTAATACATTGTACTACGAGACCCATCGAAGAAACTGTTTAAATTACGAACTCGCGAGATGTTTATATTACAGAAGTGATAAGCATTCGGCTAAAAGCCTTTTCGTTCTGATTGAATTCAGTTGGAACTATTCTGTCAAGGAAAATTAATAGAAACACAGGATTTCAATACAACAATAAAAAAATAGAGACAAAGGTCTATCTACGGTATTCTACAGTATACAATGAGCGTTTATGAGTTAATCAGTTCCTTAAAATAATTCCTTAGTAAGTATTTACTATGCCCATTGTTTCGTAAATCAACTATAAAACACGAAATCAGTCGAAAGCAGTTCCAATTTTTCTGGCATCTTATTCAGAAAACTTCAAAGAATACAATGGCACGGAAATGAACACCGGGTCGCAACCGGAAGTATAACAAAATCATTACCAAAGTTTTAGAATCATCAAGAAAGTGACTCATCGTTGGTTATCTTTAAATATTAATAATTACACAAATGTATATAGTACAAAAGTGAATTTCTCTTTAAAGTATACCCTATACTTAGCTAAAAAAACCTTGTATGAAACAAAAATCTGTTAGTGTATGTGAATAAGGTAAAAATGACTAATAGGTGAATTCGTTGAGAAATGAAAGCGGTTAATAAAACTTCAAACTTCCGACAAATTTTAGTGCTTAATGGATACATGAATGGGAAAACGAATGGTGGGGCATTGTTCTTCAGACATTCAACTAACTCAAGTCACAAAAATTTTTCAATTTATGTAAAATTTTTAACACTGACTCATGACCGCTGAAATCGGACAGATACCCCACTGTGTACCGTTTGGTACCCATCTGGCAGCACTGATCCTGACCTTACCGTGTGGTGTAAAAAAAAAACACGCTCACAGTATGTTCGCAGAAGACGCTTTCGTTCCGAAATCTGTCGGACCAGATCAAAAATGTCTGGGAGGAATACTATTATATTCGTTTGTTTGTTTTTTTTTCATCAGATAGGCAACCGTATTGGAGCGAGCAATGGTCAAACGAGAACGACATAGCCGGCAATCGATGCACGCCACCGTTAGGCCGGCGATCGATGAATACGGGTAACCGTCTCTCACGGAGCGCGAACCAGAAACGAACGATGACAATAGGCCATGAATTCCGCCGGTCGATCTTGCAACACGCCGAATCTGCATTCCCATTTATATGGAAATTACAAAATCGCGCTTTTGTCCGATCAATTAGCGACGATCGATTGGAAGGAAGAGAGGCTGTATGTGTACAGAAAGAGAGATAGATAGATAGATAGATAGATAGATAGAGAGAGAGAGAGGAGAGAGAGAGAAACAACCAGGAATTTCGCGTGGCTGTCGTGTGGCATTCGGAACAGCCACTTGCGCAATACGCTGACGCGGGTGCAACAACGGGCCATCGATAACAGATGCAGTCTACATCTTGCCAGAATGTTGTATCTTTCCTGTTTTAATGTACAGGGCCTTTCAAAATTATGTGTCGCGACATAAACGTGGAGGCGACGGTATAGTGGTCGCGACTTATACCATTTTAAGACACCCTGTAGACGTGTGAAATAAAATAGTTCACGTAACTCTTTTGTTCGTTTTGGGATCCAATGTTAAGGTCAATCTTGCGGTTCATTTTTCTAACAGAAAACTCCACCGATCCACCCCGTACATAAAACGGAGGAACGCGTGTAAATCGAGCAAGATGACAACAAAAAAATAGTTCTCGATGTTACGGCTTTGAGGCCGGTGCTAAATTTGCCCGTCACGGTTCTCTTATCAAAATGTATCTCACCTTCCTTGCTCTCTCGCGCGATTCTTATCAAATTCTTCCCTGAAGGTTGGGATAGCATGATACAAGGTCGTCTACCACCTAACTTAAAGCTCGAATGCCACTTCCTCGCACTTGAAACTACACGATCCTCTGACCACCATTCGGAACCCCGAAATTCTATTCTACTCTGAATCATTCAAAAAACACAATCAACGTTAGAAACGTAGAACAGCTATTTCGCAGCGGTTCGTGAACATCAAGGTCCCACTATACATTGTTCACGAGCATCAGATAAATGGACTCGAATGAGCATCAGGTGCAAATGGATTGTGTCGAACGCGATCTACGCGTCGCGTCGGCGTCGGCGTCGGTGTCGGCACGCGCTGCGAAGGATGTTCTCGCGTGTACGCGTTAAAGGCTCGCATTCCCCGTTTACATTAATTATCAGTTCGCTAAAAAGCCCGTTGTCCCGTCGTTTAACAGGGTCGACGTGTATTCCGCGGGTGATTAATTGATCGCGAGCGCAACAAAATCCGATTGAATCGGCTGCGAGCCGATCGCGTAAATGAGATAAACGAGACTCGAATGACAGCGAATACTGGGAATATGGGTATTTATTAAGAGTTATAAATAAGATAGTTTTGAAGGTAGAAATGAGACAGGTTAGGGTAAAAGCGGCGTGAGGAGGAAAGGCGAAGAAAAGAACAGACAAAAAATTGTAACCCTGAGGGAACAATAAAGTTTAAAATTTACAGGGAATATGTGAATGCAAGATTAGCGCGAAGAAATGGAACGTTGCTGTGGCGTGTCCAGAATTGAGACAAACGATGAAACAGATACACGCCCGTTAACAATTGATTGCCGTAGTCGAAACGGACTCCGTGTCGTAGACTGAGCCAATACAGCGAGACCTCACTACGTTCCGCAAACAGCGACGAAAGTTAGCGTTCCTTATGCAAAGACAGCGAGCAACTTGCTCATGGACCATGTTACTGAAAATTGCAGAAACTTCAACGTAGATCACGAGTTCCTGACGAATAGATCAAACAACGTAGAATTTTGTAGTACCGGCACAGTTGGTTCGGTCGTGGAAAAAAATAGAAGCGGAAAGAACGAAATGATTATCTCCGTGTTACGTGGGGCCATCGTCTAGTCTAGTCTAATCTAATCTAGCGGAGTTTATCCGCGTATCAACGATCTAACGAACGAGCGGCGCACGTTTTCGTTTCGTACAACTCGATAATCCGGATACGTCGGAAGAGACAGAATACGGGATGAAGAGAAAAAAAAACAGCAAACGCGAGAGCAAAGGGTGAAAAAGGAGGAAATGCTGCCGCTCGGTTACTCAACTAATTAGCCAATTTCCTTGCGCCACGTTTCGCGAGGGCGCCCTCGTGACCGCTCCCCGCGCGTCGGATGTAAACGGATAATCCTCCAGACGGAAAAACTCGAAACCGCTTCCACTTTATCAGTTACTTATGCAAATTTACCCACCGAACGCAGCTACGTACATTTAGAGCGAGGCCTGCTGGCCCGGCCAGCATTCAGCGTATTTCCATCGAAGACGATAAAGACATCGGTGGCAACACGTGCTATAGAAATCGCGGAATTTCTTCCGTTCGAACGGAAAATGATTGAATTAAATTATGTTTCAACGAGCAGATTACTTTTCACAATACTCTGCGTATAGTGGCTTTCCAGAAAATAACCAAATTATGGATACTCCGTGGCTCAATAACGAAGCGTTGCCACCGGCCTGGAAAAAAGAGTGTCCATGCTACCCCTCAGTGAACCATAAAGAATTACAGCTCGTTTCCTTTTTAAGGTAGACCATAGGTGTACCGTGACTCTCTCGAGAGACAGTATTAATATTCTAAAACAGCTTTCTTCCTCGAGAGATGATTTTTCTACAGCGACGCAACCAACCGAATACTTGAGACACTGGCGAATATCCCCAAAGTGTGTTCCAAGAATAACGATAACAAAGTCAGACATCGAATCGAATAATATTTCGGGAAACAAACTACGCGCAGAAACTGTCCGAGACCGTATCGCTTAATTACAGCTCCGAACAAACGATCCTCGGAGAGCAGAATCCTTCTCGAGCACATTGGGTCCAGGGCCGTACAACATCTGCCGCCAGCTAACACGCAATTATTACGTTCGATTACTCAAACCCTCGAGAACTCTAGCAGTCACCTAATATTTCTCCTCGCAGGCTGCCAATTGTCCCGGCCGCCGCGTGCAACGCGCCAGAAAATTAGACGTGTTTGCCGAAATTTCTATTCCTTTGTGGTCCTCCCGCGCCGCACGGCCGCTTCCGCAAACGACACTAATTAATTCAGGGTCGAAGAGACCCTAGCAAACGCTATCATCCAGCGACGCGACGTCCCACCGATAGATTTTTCGAAAAGGACGAAAACTGTTCGTATAACTTATTCGCGTATAGTGTGAAACGAACATTCCATTGGGCCATATTCGCGAATAAAATTACACAACATTTTCAATTTTGTAACCCTCGTCAACAATCTCAGAAATAAGTTATACTGTTCTGTTCTTATTCTCATTGTTATTTTGTTAATGCGGAACACACCCGAGAAACCTAAAGTGTATAATGTTAACTCATCAATTTGAATTAAAAGACATCGGAAGATAACTAGTTGCCTTATTGTTTCATCGATCTTTCACCACTTTGTAAATTTGACGCCGAGGGTCAGATTAAAATAATTTCTTTTCCTATTTTTGTCCCAGTTTTCGTACTTATCGACCACTGTGGCGACGCGTCCGCGTGGCTGTCCCGTGATCGCGGGGACGCGGTTCGAAGGGGCCGAAAGATCAATAGAAAACAGCGGCAATCGGTATCGGCGACTAATTCAGGGACCGGACTGGACCAAATCGGATCGAAAAAGCGGGAACGAGCATTCCTGACCCGGTGCAGTCGTGACGGCCGACATTAATCGTTGCCACGTGCTACGTATTTGTCTTCCGGAGTTCGGGAACAAGCCGCGTTTGCCCACGTCCGTTCGTTCGCCGGTTCGGCCGAGCTTTCAGGCCAATTTCAGTGAAATCTTAACGAGATTCGTCGGTCGTTACTCGCGGAAAAAGCATTTCAAAAGGACGTGATCGATGGACGGTATCTAACTGGCGCGTATAAATAGATCACGTGGCGAGAAACGCCTGGAAATAATATCGTTCGAACTTCGGACGTGCATTTCTCGCGAAATTTTTTCGATCCTTCCGTACGTTCAAGGAACTTTCGCTATCCCCCCCCCCCCCTCCCCGAGCCGCAAGCACATTTGGGATATCATTATGGCAAGGTTATGTAAGTGTAGCCACGTAGCCAGTTTCTGGGCAGAAAGTATCGATACTCGTTCCCAGACTTTATGGCTCTCGAAGTTTTTTCAGGAAGTTTCAGGTAGGTACACGTGTCCGATAAAGTTATAGAACATCGCTAGACGGTGGATCTTCGAAATTCTGAGCTCGTCAATTATTTCGATAAATTCTAAAACAAGCGTACCATCCGTTGTACGGTCTAGAAGACCGTCTAGCAAACAAGGCAGAAACGTTATCGATGTTTTTTCAAATTAAATCTATTCTTGCACTCATTTGTAAATGCAACGGACGCATAAAGATCAACGGACTACTTATCGCTGGCCTTGGTGAGAAAAGTGTTCGATCAAACAAATCGGTACTGTCTGTTGTGATTCCGCGCATATTGAGCACGACAAACTTGGTACTTTTTAATGCTAGCGCTAAACGCAATATCCATATGCAAACGAATTATGCATCGAGCTGCAAATTAAGTATTAATGGGTGTATTCATGAATAAAAGTTTACCAAAGTACAAACTGAGAAGATTAAACAACTTGCTGAGGCGTTACGAGATACAGTAGATTATCAAATACGCTGGATTATTGGACTTGTATCTATATCGAGGCTAAAATCAGGAATACCATTTGAATCCTCACGGAGATATCAACAAAATCCACAATTTTCAAATACTTCTTCAGGGGTAGTGTATAGGTAGACAGATGGTGGAGAAGGTCATCGGGGTGTCTCTTTGGGATCGTTGTGCAATATGCAGCATTAAGATTCCTCAAAATGACGAAGTTATGTTAATGTCGCGTTCCAACCAGTTGAAGCAAATGTCGATGCATAATGCAACTGACATGAGACTACAGCAAATGCTGAAGGCTCCCTGTGTGACTCTGACGCCAACGATCCCGTGTAAAAAGAAGATCGCTTATGTATGAACAAGCACTTGGTCCGATACTTCATTCTCAGAGAGTTGGGCATAACCGTCACACTCTCGTGCCGACCCTTACACCTCGAACGCTACTTCAATCCTTATCTTTATATTCGCATACTCGGGCCAGCCACTTCTAACTTTTCAAATTTTCAAACTTTGCCCGCGCGTGCTTCGGACCGTTTTTCATTTTCTTGCGTTTGTAGTTGGACACTTGCTTCGAAGGTGAAGAAACATGAAAATTCGGAGGACGGTTAAATCGAACAACGAGGAACGGAGAAATCGCGATGATAACGATTGCTGCACTCGAGTGCGATGTTTCGATCGATCAAGAGTTAAGCGTCAGCGGAAGATACGCGTTCGTCAAGCGAAATTGTGGAAAGCGCAGGTAGACTTTTCGGCTCGTTAGGTGTGCACGGCCTCTTAACGACCTTCCCACGCGGGAACCGTTTACGTAAGAACGATGATAAGCGTGTGTGTTCCTACGTGGCGTCCGCCGGCTACCTATCCAGTTGATAATAATCCCCGGAGAAATAGGAACAATATCGGAAGCGAGATATGTCGTCGCGTGAATAGCGTTTCCCCGACGCCGAAGACCGTGCCAACCGCATGATTGAACGTTATAAAAGCACGACCGTAAACTCTTGGACATTTGCATAGTTTTCATACGGTTATACAACGTGCGCGCCTTTCTCGCCGCGTTCCGAACAACAACGAGTCTTACAGAGATATCGCCGATTAATTGATAAAACACGACGATCCTCAAAAACCAAGAACGGCTCGTCTGGTCTACGTACAAGATTGCGAGGATTCCTTTCCGCGAGATGCATGCGGAAAATGGTGAAATCATTGAGCAAACGTTGCACGTTAATTTCTCTGCGTAATTACATACGCCGCTGTGTAACATTTACTATTGCCGTTTGTAACGTAACACGATTGCCGTCGAATATTACGCACGATCGGACGCGTAATACGCGAAATGAGAATCGGGATTCGGCAAATGGAGCAATTCTGTGGAGAATGCGAGTTATTGTTGTTAGTGGCGATGGGATGCGATTCGATGATAGTGAGGCATCCGTTTCCACGATACTTCGTATGATCGCGATATTATATTGATACTCTAATTACAGTACAGTGTAAAATCTCGAAACACAGAAGACAAAAAGCTGAAATTTGTTACACGGGTATCCCAAAAGGGTGCGCGGATATGCTTTTATCCCAGAAATCCTACAGGATTAAATGCTGAAAATAAATTAATGGCATACCTCCAGAAATAAGCCAGGAGTTATGCTAGTAAAAATATAATGTCAATGAAGCACAATTTTAGTTAGACTGAAGATTTATCCACATTTGAAAAGTCGCAAATATATTCACCGAGGTATTAAACATAATATTTTCAGTTTCATTTTAGTGCTTTTACTACATACTCTTAATACAGATATATGCCAGTGTAGAGACTATATCGACGTTCATGCTTCGACAATAAAAATAAAACAATTACGCTACTGTGTAAAGAACGTAGTACAGCCTGTTTTGTCAAAGGTACTCGATGTACATCGATAGTCATAATAATTGTCCAGGCCACTTGTGCTAGCCACATGTTATGAAGTTGGAGTAGCTGCGGTGGGGTGGACATCAATTATGACCACTGCTATATCTTCGCTCGCATTTCCAAAAAACAGGTTACATATAGCTGTTTCTAGATCCATCATTTCCCATTGCTACAGTCTCGGTAGTAATACACCCTACGAATCCATGGAATTAAATAAATTCTCATTTCCCTGGTTTCGTATGTTCTGGTACAAGAATTGAATTGGATTTACGGGTACATTGATATCAGTTTTCGGAACACACGTTCCACAATGTTGTTTCAGTTATTCAATTAGAGATACCCGTCGTTTCGTACGATTCTATTACATCGTTCCGCGAGCTTTCCAATTCTCGGTCGTCGGCGATTAATAAAAGAAGAATTCGAGGCTGTCTGGAAGAGTAACATTACTTTCACTGAAACCGATCGGTATTGACACAGCACACCGTGCGAACAAACCGAGAAATTCTTTTTCGAAGAGAATCCGTGCATAGTGACGAAGTATTAATGGCAAAGCAGGCGGCCAGCAATAAAAGCGGAGTACCTGCACGTTATTAGCTATAAACGCGTTAGAGCTGGTTGACGTGTGTTGAAAATCGTTGCGGCGAAAGGGGGGGGGGGGGAAGCCGTGCAAGGACGAGGCCGCGTATCCCTAAAACGTGTCGCGATGTGGTAGAGTTTAGCGGTTAAAGTTGACTAGAGTCGTGCGGGGAAACAATGGTAAAGGTTAAAGGGCTGTGTCGTACGTTATCCCATTCAATAACCGATAAATAAAACGATAATCGTTGGTGATGGGAGAACGCGTGGAGCAACCGAGGTTTGACAGTTCAAATTGACAGATTTAGGCCGATGCTCCGAAATCGGCGGGAATGCCTGTGAAACGCACGACCGGCTCTGCGATCGTATCAACAAATGTTTAGGGTTGCTCACCAGGTGAAGCACGGTGTTGACAACCTCCCGATTCGACACCTGTCCAACTTCGATCAGCCCGATCAGCACGGCGAATTTCAGGCTGTCGTTCATCGCCATCGCCACCACCTCCTCGGGCCGTTTAATGTCACTGAACGGTGGACTCTTCATGTCCGCCATCGCGACGGTACTCGTACGCTGGCAACACGTTTCCCCCGCGAGGAGAATCTACGATAGTTTACACGAAGATCGTCTTATGCACGAGAGCTTTTCCCCGTCACATGATAATACAACACAAATTGATCTGCCATGTTAGAAAGTAGACACTGTTATGAGCGGTCTGCCAGTACGCCAGCATGAAACACCCTAGCGACGCGCTCGCAGTCTCAACACCAACTGAGCCCCTAAGTACCTGAGCGCAGCTGCGCACGTAAACGTGGCGGGGGGTGGGCGCGATTTATGAATCGAGTCTATCTTTGCAAAACGAGCATCGTCGGACAGCGGATCTTCGCGCAGAATAAAAGATGTTCTATGTGCATTTAAACAAACTGGAATCTTTACAAAACGAACATCATACACACCATTATCAGACAGTGGGTCTTTATGCAAAATAGAAATGATCTATGTCAATTACAACGAACTGGAATGAGATTTATTTCCTTTCTTTAATAAGGGAATAACTATTACGAAGGACTAACATTATTGTTATTTAAACATTTCTCCTGGCTTAGAATAGTTTCATTCTATATGATTTTTTGCTTTTGATGGATATAAAAATTGATATAATACTTCATACTATTTAATAATGTGAACAATACCTTTTTGTTAATGATGGTTCAGCAAGTTTTAGTGGCGTCGCATGATCAATATGGTACAATTCAATCAATCCAATAAATTGATTCAATAAATACAACTACAAACACAAAGGAGATATAAAAATAGACATCATTTCGTATGTCTTATGGGATGGACTTCCGTAACCCACAGTTGTCTACAGTACCGACCTGAAAAGAGACTGTTTAAAGCGTCCCCTTCTCATGGACAACGGTTAGTTGAGAAACTATTCACTGAAATACAGTAGCATGGAAAAGTATAGGAAATGTGTGCATGCGAATGAATGTGACTTGTCTACAACCCTCGAGAATCGAGAATAGCGAGATGAATGTTATGGCAGAGAAAGCGCTTGCCAGAATCGTCGTACACTACGATTTTTCATGTGTACAACTGTACTTACATTTTTAAATTAAATATTCCTACAGTCTTTTAGCAGCGTTAATATATATATATATATTATTTGCGATAATTAGAAACTCAAACTACGGATATAAATATATTTCAGTAGCACGACAGTGTTTAAATTTGGATATGAATAATACAGTAATTTATGAATGTAAATTTAAATATTCATACGCCGATCAAATTCGCACAGCGATTCGAGAGAGGTTTTATATATATGTAATATATATAATATAATCTATATATATAGAACACCTCTCTGCTCGTACATTATACATGGACACAATCGATAGTAATGTATTATACTATATTGATTAATTACAATAAATTCATCGAATGATTGAACATGAATGAACTTTACACTATGCCCCATTTATTTCCATACGAATGAAGTATATATTGTATAAATTCAGATTTATTTAATTGTGCGATCATTGGAAAGTCTGACATAACAATGAAACAATAATATACTATAATAATTAACGTTTTCAATTCGTCTTTAAATCATACGAGCAGCATATACATATAAATTACGGGATTACGTTGTACGTGTGTAAGCAGACTTTACTTCTGAGAACCGCAGTATGAGTGTACGCAGGCGTCGCTAGTAGCAAAAATGGCGTCGGTGGAAGTTGAGCGTGTCAAGGTAGGTGTCATTTTTTTCCAATTTTCGGTCTATTTACGTTCCTTCTGATCACCGCTGCTATTCGAAATTGTTGTTCGAGCGTCGCTCTTTGTATACAAGCGTGTGCTTGAACTTCTGTCAATGTGTACGTAATGTTTAGAGTCTGCAGGGCGTTGGTTGTCGTCTGTCACAACAACAGTACTCTTGATGAAGCGTTCTCGCTCCATTTAAAGACAGTACTGTTCATTTCCGGGTGGCTTGTCTCACTTAACATTTATGGCTTACTCGTACTTTCAGTTGGAAACTAACATACGTAATCTGAAGTTGTCTGGCCATGTTGGATTCGACAGTCTTCCGGATCAGTTGGTTAATAAATCTGTACAAAATGGATTTGTGTTTAACATCCTCTGTATTGGTATGTATATCTGACATCAAGCAAGGTATTACACACATTTTTGTAAGAATTTATACTAACCAATATTATTGCGGTAGGCGAGACTGGTCTCGGCAAATCTACACTTATGGACTCACTCTTTAATACGAGTTTCGAGTCTACTCCAAGCCCCCACAATTTGCCGTCTGTGAAATTGAAGGCACATACATATGAACTACAGGAGAGCAATGTTAGACTGAAGTTAACTATCGTCGACACTGTCGGATATGGAGATCAAATTAATAAGGAAGATAGCTTTAAGGCAGTTGTCGATTACATAGATGCTCAGTTCGAGGCCTATTTGCAAGAAGAACTGAAAATCAAGCGTTGTCTGGCCACTTATCACGATAGTCGCATTCATGTTTGTCTGTACTTCATTTGCCCGACTGGTCACGGGTATGTATGCGTATAAAAATACGTTTTACTCGATGCGAGTATCATGTTTTCGATTTTCAGATTGAAATCCATTGATCTTGTATGTATGAAGAAGCTCGACACAAAAGTAAATATCATTCCAATCATTGCTAAAGCAGACACAATCTCCAAGACCGAATTGCAAAAGTTCAAGAGCAAAATTATTTCCGAATTGCAAAATAATGGAGTTCATATTTATCAATTCCCCACCGACGACGAAAGCGTAGCAGAAGTGAATACTAGTATGAATGCTCATGTACCGTTCGCAGTAGTTGGTAGTACCGATTTTGTACGAGTCGGAAATAAAATGATGCGTTCGCGGCAATACCCGTGGGGTACGGTGCAAGGTAGAGTATCGCACTATCATTAATCAATCAATATCTTTTAAAGTATTTAACTAACTGATCATTTCGTGTTGTAGTGGAAAATGAATCCCATTGCGATTTCGTGAAATTGCGCGAGATGTTGATACGGACGAACATGGAAGATATGAGAGAGAAAACGCATTGTCGTCATTATGAACTTTATCGTAAAAGGCAGTTGGAACAGGTAATCGTATGAAGTAACAATTTTTATATTTATATACAAAATTTATATATAATTTTATATATATATATATTTAAGCAAAACCCTTGACTGTTTAATTTTAATTTCTAGATGGGCTTCAGTGACGTGGACAGCGAGAACAAACCAGTTAGTTTCCAACAGACCTGTGAAGCAAAGAGAACTCTCCACTTGCAAGAGCTTCAGCAGAAGGAGGATGAAATGAGACAAATGTTCGTGGTAAGAGTGAAAGAAACGGAGGCTGAATTGAAGGAAGCAGAGAAAGAGGTATAAATTTCGTTGTTTTTATTTACCTTTAATAGTTTGGTATATCATCTGTGGAGTGATAATTTTGTTTTAACATGCACCATCTAGCTACACGTTAAATTCGACAAGCTGAAAAAGGATCACACAGAGGAAAAGAAAAAGGTTGAGGAGAGCAGGAAGAAACTCGAGGACGACATTGTCGAATTGAATAGACGAAAGATGCAGTTCGCTCAGCAACCCCAGCATCACACGCTAACGCTAGGGAAAAGCAAGAAGAAATAAAAAGAAATACCTTTCGCCGCACCCTTCTAACTCCATAACGTAACGAGTATTATTATCTTAATTATTTGATACTTGACTACTGAAATGACATATTAAATTATCCAAAGTTTCCAAGGCGCTGTAATTTTTCTTCTTATATTACTTAAACTATAGGTTTTACGTACGCCAGACTGATAAATACAACAGTGATGTTTACCAAATTTAAGTTACTTTTATAATAACATATGCACCAGTAAGAAACAAGTAAAAATATATTTGTTACTTATTAAATCGACTCGTTTCAACAGCTTCGTCTTCGAGTTTCCGTCACCTTGCGAACGAGCGAGTCCGTAATTAAATATTTTATTGTTCAACAAAATATAACAATTAACACAATCGCATCGTACTTACATAAACCTAACGTTATTAACCGTACACGTTACGTGGAATATATGAAACGATTATGACGTAGACTTTACAAAAGCATGTTTTGATTGCTAACGTGCAGTAAGAATTGAAAATAGTATCATATGTAATACGATCATATCACAAATCATGGAAAAACATTTGATAATTGGCTGTCGTGCGGCGAAGCGTTCACGATCGACTTGAACTTCCATAAATAAAACAATGTTTCTTGAGAATGATCACACGACAGCCGCCTAATAAGAAAGATCGATTTCTAAACGAAACAATATTCGTTTCACGCGAAAAGAAGGAATAATAGAAAACATTTTCAATACTCTGCGTGGAAGCAAGCAGGTACAAAACAACTTAAATCTTAATTGTATAGACAGACTTACGAAATAACGCGTTTATAATAATATAATATGGCGGAATCGCTTCATCCGTGCTTAGTAGAAATGGTATTACATGAAGCGCACTGAACAAAGTCTCGTTGCGTCGCGGTTCACAAGTTGTTGTTCACCATTTATAAAATAAATACAGTCTCTGCGCCCAAGAATGCGAAACGAAAAAAAAAATATTACAAACACAGAACGGATTATGTGTCACGCGTCTAATGATTAATGCACGAAACAAAGAATCCTACGGTACATAAAAATGGTCAATTGAAGGGAATAGGAAAGAGTCTAACAAAAAAATCCTCGAACGACAATAGCCTCAACGTGCCGACAATACTCGTCGCGTATTTCTTTGCTTTGGTATTCCTTTGCACATTCCTGTGCCCTTGCATTTCTGTGAACCCAATAAACACATCGCGTAATGTAATTTCGACGATAACGTCCTTCGTGAATCCCTTAGCCTACATGTTTATTATAAAAGTACAAAACATAGATATATATATATGTGTATATAAATATATATGTATGTATTATATGGCAGTATCGTGGAGCATTTTGCGAGAGTTAGCCGATTCGAGTACTGGTCGATTAATGTGCCAAACTGTCAGAATTAATTTTCAGGGTCGGCGGATATGACGCCGTTGTAACGTGTCAAAGAAAAAAAGAGAAATAGTACCGCTTCGATATTATCCTGCGAACAAAAAGTATAATTACGAGAGTTGACAATGGTAAAAATGAAACAATTCGTATCTCTTTCATTGTCCGTTCAGTAAACATTCTGTAACAATAATTTTGGCAGTCGTCGATTAATTCGAACACGATAAACAAACGTATATGTATATTTACAACGGAGAAGTGTATACTGTGACCGACCCTGCCATTTGTTATAAATTTATGATCTATATGTGCCTAGAGATATTTAAGTGCACTACGATATACGCCTTCGCAGGCTGCAGCAATGACCAAGTACGGGTTACGCGAGATATTTCACCGTCTCAGGGAAGAAAATTGCGTTACGCAATCTCGAGAGACTCATCTGAACATTATATCGTAGTTTTACCAGACGGAATCGTTCGTGGGAAAGTACAATTTCTTGCAGCGTTAAGGGGACAAGCTCTTGACCTAAGCTGACATAGCCCAAGTCCTTAATTGCACTTCTAATCGTGTATGTGTGAAGAAAATTTGAAGTATCTTCAGCTTGGAAGAAAGTCAATTGGTCGCTGAAGGCCTACAACCTCTTACCATATCGTCCTGGGAAATTTTCCATCACAAATTCCGAACCGTTTTCTACATTGTCAAACTAAACTGGGAAACGTGGCATTCGGCAGCCAATCGAGTTCGATCCAACGATTTTTACAATGGGAGTAGTTAGACTCGTGGATCGTTATCTCACAGTAAACGACATTCCGATCAGCTGTCACTGGCGTCGTTTCAACATACCGTTTGCGAACATTGGTCATTGCGGTCGTAAAGCTACCTCTACCAGGTGCATTGCCCTCTTGTCTATTTCTGTTAGACAATTTCCAAATCAAGCGTCAATATGCCTGTCATTCGTGGAATGCATGACACTTAACCCTTTCGGTGCTATATAGAGATTTGAGCGTTTAACGAACAATCTGGCGCGCGGTGTTTACGGTCGTACACTCTGTGGGTATACTGAATCGCACCTAGTATGGATCTTCGAACAAATCCTCGCGTCGATCGAGTCCCTAAACGCTCAAAGCATCGAAAGGGTTAAACGTTTAAGCGACGAAGTAAGTAGAATATCGTACAAAAAAATAGTCTTGTACTTTGATTACGCGAATAATTAACGGTAGAAGTAGAAATAAATACGCAGGTTTGCGTTTGTACTTTTGTACGCGCGGGATGGAGCGAGAATCCTCGAAGATCTGGAGTCCACTTTCAGTTTTCTAACTCCGCGTTTAAAATACCGAAGACGTCCAGATACATCGAAATGCGCAAATTAGGAGAAAGAATTTCATCGCTTCATTGCACCGACCTCTTTCGACGATATTCGCCAGAAGCAATTTTCCACGGTACCCAACTGATAACCACTTAGCTGCCCCACCCTCGGCGCATCCTGTACAAACGCAACGCATGCCTCGATAGTATACAATGGAAACGATTAAATGTAAATGCACGTACATTCGTCGAGATTAATCGATAGAGGAGAGAATAATACGAGGTAAACACTCGAGTACGGAAAAATTCAGTGTTTCGGCTCGAGTCTTCGCGCAAGAAGATGGCATATTAACACGCTTGCAAGGACGTACGTTACAATAATTAGTGCTCCCTAGCCGTTGTTACATGACATGTAAGAAAAAATAGTGCCATCCCCTGTATAACTTATGCATCTAAGAGATAGGTGCACTTGGTATGAAAGTGTATGTAATTCGCAAAATAGAATACGTGTTATTGTGAGATAGCATAGGCGTGACGCGAGAAACACGCGTTACTGGAACTGTCGCTGATATTGTATAGATAGCCCTCGAATCCCTCAACATCGTCAACGCGCCCGACAGCGGTTGGAAAGAAGGAACAAGCTAGTTCTCCGCACACCACGAGCTAACCCGTGTGCACGCGGAATGTGTTTCGGTTATCGATCGTATCCGTTCTAGCGAGCGTCTATCCTCTATCAGCGTGGTTCCCCTAAAAACTCGTCACGGTTCAGTCACCTTTCGCGCACACAAACGAAACGAAACCGCGCCGTGGCTCGCCTCGCAACACCACCCTGTCGACGAGTCGTGTGTACTCTACTTGTACGTAACAGACTAACAGCAGCATGAACGTGAAGTAGCGTGGACTTGTAACAGGCACTGTGCTTTTAGGCTAGCGGGCCGAGACGAATTCCGCCGGGGGGCTGCGATACTTGGCGCGAATGGGAAGAAAGTTGGTGTGCTTGTTGCCGAGGGGTGAAGGCGGCGTGCTCTCGCGGTTGAGGGTCCTCACCTGACAGGGATCATGCCTCGCCAAGAAATGCTCCAAGGTGTCCCAACCGCCGCCCACTCTGACCATCATGTGTCTACCCTTCAGTAACTGCGAACAGAGAAAGCCCGGGTCATTAGCAGCTCGTACTCGGGCACGGTGAATCTCAGCGAGGACTCGCTGGAGCACCCGATGCACCAGTGTGCATTTTTTTCTTTTATTATAGAAAATCTCATATGAGATTTATTTCAACATAATTGAAATACAGAATACAATACATACGATACAGAGAAAATAAAAATTTACAAAACAGAATAGGATACTGAAAATGCATGAATATTATAATAAAGACATATGAGTGGTAGAAAAGGTATAAACCAAACACTTGTACTTTAAGGCCGCAGCTCTTAAAAAATTATAACATGTAATGACAGGCTTTGATATTCGGTTTGGCTATTAACATTGAGACATCTATTGGAAGCTGGAAGTTAATTGTACGGAGTTTATTAATTAATTTGAGCCTTTCCTCGTTGTACAAATAACATTGCCATAAAACATGGTTCAGCGATTCGTCCCCCTCCCTGCAACTACACTTAGGATCATCAATAAAGCCAATGCGAGCCAGAGAAGAAGCTAGATGATAGTGATCTGATCTATACCTGTTGATACTGACAATAGTTACCGGTGTGCATTGTTCCTACGAAATATGCGAGATATATTTGGTTCCAGAGAAAGTTCTGTCGTATTTTAAAGAAAACGTTTGAATCAATTTATAAAATGATACGTTTAATATTATTCAGTGATATAATTTACATTATTTGTAACATCTTGTTGCCATCTTACAGATAACCTGTCAATTCCTGTTCCCAGTCATTTACTAGAAACACGTGCTTTTGATTTACAAGCAAAGTTACCTGTTTCTTTCAAATACTACGAAACTTCCCCTCGAACCTAATATTTCCGAGTACCCTACAGTCAACTTCAATACTTACAGAAGAATTTCATTTTTAGCGCAAGTTTTATAAATAGAATCGATCAAAATTGTTACTGACCCTGATGAAGACGTTTCGCCCCGCGATGTGGTATCGACCTTCCCCAACTTTGCGCACCTTCAGCTTGGAGCACTTTTCAGAGGGACACTGGCAGAGTCTCTGAACAGCCTCCGTGGCCCTCCTCACCTAGAATGAACGGCAGAACACGATGTAAAAGGTATGCAAGAGCAAACGAGGTATTTTTATATTGACAGTAGGATAATCTGATGGAGAAGGAACGTCGCGACATCGTCTCGGGGAAAGTCGAAGATGCGGTGCCGCGTAACAACCGCTTCTGCGTACGCAGGAATTCGACACGCGAGCATCAACGAGCGTGCAAACGCATACGTGAAAAAGCTTAAAGGGAGCCGTTTACTTCCATTGTTCCGTTCTTCCTCTCTTCTCTGCTCACGCCATTCATAGTGAACGTGACGCGATGCGAGCCTGAGCGTGGAGTCTTTTTTCTATACCGTTTCAGTAATCTTTTACGGTGGGAATCTTTAAATCACCGTTTATACCGGAAAAGTTAGCTTGCGTTTAAAAATGCGCACTTAAGAAATCGACCGCTTGCTCTATAACATCAGATCCGACTCGCTGCGAACACTAGAGAAGGAAAATGTAATGAATATGCATTTCTCGTTTACCATAAGCGTACTTAAGATGCGAGCACACTACGATATTTTCTTGCGAGAGCGTGTACACTTGTTTGAAAATTGCTATTATAAAAATACGCTTGCCACGCGATATAATCAATGATTGCGAGAAGCGACGCCGTTTAATGTGTAGTTTGATAGACAGATTGGTTTCTGCTACAAGCTGTTCTACCTTGCGATCGAGTTCCGTTATGGGCCCGGTGTGTTCCGGCGGCTCAGCTGGCGAGGGCAAAGGTGAACTCGACGGTGATGGAACCTCGTCCGGGTCTTCCGCGCTTCCACGCGACCAATCGTCTTCCGTGGTATCACTGGGCACGCCGTCGCTACCCTGTGGTCCATTATCGCTGACAGACCGTCGCATTTCGGGTTCATGGGTGGTGCCTGTCGTTGTATCCAGCCATCTTGTCGCTGGCGAGGTCACCTCCGACGCTGAGCTGCGAAACATCACGAGACAAACTTAAAAACCTTAATAACGATCGTAGAAACATTTCTGTATTTACACATGTTTACACAAATTCTCATTGTAGGAACAAATGGACATTCAGAGAAATTTTGTAATATTTTTTAGAGGAACATTAACAAATTGTTGAAAGAAATACAGCGAAAGGGTTAATTCGGCAAAATCGTGTGGCTCGACGCGTCTCGAAAGAGTTGTAGCATTTTCTAAGAACTTCTACGTAAAGAAGAATACTTGAAAGTAAAAGTACCGATTTGCATAGAACTTGGTAAATATGCATATTGGAAATAGATGTTTTGTGTTGTCTCTTCCGTACAATTACCACCCACAGCGAGATTGAAATACTCGAAATGCTTTTGATTTCACTGCGGTGATTAAAGGTTCCGGCGCACGCGCCAGTAACACGATACAGTAATCTGCTGTGATTGTTCGTTAAAAAAGCATCTCGGAACGGTTTTTGCGACAACGGTAGTTAAGAGAGAGACTGGCTCGCGCGCTTTCTGTTGCTTATCATAATTACGGCGGCGCGGCGTATCTGCCACGGGTTTGCCGTAAATACCGTAAGGTTTACACGCCATGAAACACCGCCACTCCTACGGCATTGCGTTACGGTTGAGGTAAGTGTGTGCTGTCTTTCTTAGAATGTAACGCCTCGCAGATTTGCCCATTAGGCGAATCCTTTTTCAGCAAACCGAGAGCCTCGTCGAATCGTGTTTCATCGGGTCGTAGGTCGCTATTCGAATAGAATACGCTTGCAGAATACGATCGTCCATATCCGGATAACAGAAATACATTCAAATCAATTAACCAGCCGTCTACCGTTCTTTTTTTTCAGCTGGGTACGTTGAAGAGGCAAGAAGACCGAACGGAACTCTGATCGTAGAGTGATTCAATAGACGACAGACAGAATAGCGATCAAGCGTCAATCGTTTTGACTGGAAGACGTCCGGCGTGACGAGAAAAGCAAGCCGTTCCAACACCGATAGCAGATATCGTTGGTCTCAACCGTAATACCTGCTGTGTTTTATCTTCTCGGCTGGTGGTCTAGGCGTCGCGGTCGGGGACGGTGATTGGAATTGCCAAGAGACGAGGCTGCTGTGAGATATACCGCTATCGGACAAACAGTGAAGATCCCTCTCTTGTTCCGCAGCAATTTCCCTCTCGAGCTGCACGAGCCCCGGTGGCTCCACGGAATAGATCGAAGCCAATCGAGCCACCTCCAATAGGCACAGCACGACGTTCCGTGGTTGTCCATGGAGAACTGCCAATTATAGGTATCGTACTATTAAATAATTGTACATTACGGTGTACAGCGTATTATATGTACTAGACGGTAACGCACAGCTGTACGGTTTCTTTATGGGAACCGCCTGGTTACGGTCTTCTCATCCTGCAACGATTACATTTCTGCATCCTAGGACGCATTCTAAAGTGTTCGTGGCTCGAGTATTCGAAAAATGTTTAACAGCCGATCTAAATTCAAATATCGTCGTCTTTAACCTTCTCGCTATGGCACGTCGGTCGAACAACGGTTGTGCGTCTATGCGGGACGATAATGTTACGCATCGGAGCAATAGAAAGATGATTAGCTTCGAGTTATAAGTATATTAGTGTCGACAATGAGTAGACTGCGGATCATTTTCGTTATAAATGCATAAAATAGCTCTACAGTTAATTTAGAGTTCTAGATGATGCTAGTACCGTTTCGTGGCCACGGAAAGTCGGTATTAGAGGTGAGAAGGTGAACGACGTTGTGCTAAGCATAAACCAATATTTTCTCTTGAAATAATTGAACACCACGCGCCAGATGAATAGATGCAGGACTGAGACGTTGAACCTTGCGGTTCCAAGGATTCTGCCTCCATAGAATCCCGTCGAAAACACGTGGCTCGGTTTCCGTAACCGGGAGTCGTTCTTTTTTCAGCAGTGCGTCGCACGCAAGACAACGTATTGTTTTCGATGGCATTTGAAACCGGTCAGGCGGCAGCGAAAGAGCCCTCTGCTCGTTTTTTCCTCGCTTCTCGCAGTGCAGACACGGTTAATTCGAGACGATTACTGTCGCTTCTCGGTTTGAATTCGAACACTCGGCCCGGAACGGTCGCAAAGCAACAGCAAATAAGTACAATAAGTTCTCTTCTTGATCTATGACTAGCGGAATTTCGCTTTCCACCGAAAACGAGCGGAGGAGGATCGATACGCGGAGATCGGAATGAACTGGCAAGATTTACCGAGATCGTCGCTCTCGAACAAGAGGTTCTCGTGAACGCCCAGACGCCGGCAGAATTGAATGAAATTCTCCATGTTGTCACGCGAGAAGAAGCTCCGTCTGGCTGCGTTCTCCCAGCATCGGCCTCTTATCACAGGTATCGACTAAAACACGTTTAAATATTTCTCATTGGTGACAAGTTATTAGAACTTCCGTTCTCAAGCATTCTCATCTTCCATAACGGCAGACAGTTTAACCGGCGAGATAATAATTACTCACCCCTTTGGCCCTTCCTGCATCGATCGCCACCCTCGCTTTCTCCTGGATGACTCTCGCCAATCGACATACAACCACCCCATTGTCAAGCGCGTCGAAGAAGTTGTCCCCAGTTACGTACTCCGAGTCTGAAACACGAACAACAGAGTTTTCTAGTTAATCGAAAAAAATTCTCTTTCGAGGCTGCAATTGGTTTTTCGATTCTGGCAATCTCCGTTGTCGACGAACGGACACGACGTACCGCGTAAACGGTCACTTGAAACCAGTCAAAGGTATCGACGAAGTGGCGCCATTGTTGAGAACAATGGAGCAACCCTCCTTTGCACTCTACGCCGCAGTCAAATTCTTCTGAAGCTAGGGTAGGTTTCGCTTTGTTACAGAAATATTCCGCGAACAAGTTCTTTGCGAAGTGTACGCCGGGGGAAATTTAATTACGCTCTTTCGTGGCCCTTCGGAAGGTGTGACAATGCAAATCGACTAAAGGGCACGCACCAGAATAGTTTTCGGAGAATCGGAAAGGAATTTAGAAAAATTGTGAAACTGCGATATAACTCAGGTTGGTCGTAGCTCATTAAAAATCCGATTAACAGACTGCTGGTAGTTAATTGCTCTGCCTCTCCGCAAGTAATAGTCAGTTTCACGTGGCAAATTAACCTCGGGCCAAGCGAATTACTATCGAGATCCATCAAATCGGTACGGAGGTCTGCGAGATGACACGGTTGCGTCAGGGAACGTGAGAAACGATCGAGCGGCCTGGATCGCTTCGGATTTATCAGCGGAACCGCTACCTATGGAAGCCTCATTCGGATCGACTTCGATCTCGACCGGCACGTACACACACAGTTCGCGGCACGGTGAATCATTATGCGCCTTAAATCCATTCATCAAAGCGATCTGATCCGATTAGAGGGGTTAAAGAGGTGCACCGATCGATGCATCATGATCGAACAGAGACTTTCCACAGGCGCAGAGCCTTAGAGACTAACCCTTTGCAGTCGGAGCTATTTGAACTCGAAAATTAAACATTTCTTTCGACCTAGAATATTTCCATTCCTTATGTTTTTTTTATTTTATGGATACGAAATTGATATAATACCTCATATAATACTTAAAAGGTTAAAAAGGGAGATAACGGAGAGGTTAAAGGGTAGAGACAGAGAATTACAACAGCAAGAACAGTATACGAGGATAGAACAGTCCAAATACAATGAAAGATACAAACACATAAAAATAGGAATGTTACCGGAGTATCTGAGCAAGGAGGGTAGAGGGAACAGTCAAAAACTTATAGCGCGGGTAAGATGCGGAAATGCAGAAAATTGAAACAGATACTGGCTGGAGGAAGAGGCAAGAGGATGCGACCTATGTGGGGACAAATATGGAAATCTAGAGCATTTGACAAGGGATTGCAGGATAATGGGGGAAATGATCAGGCTAGAGGATGTAGTGAGCGGGAAAAAGGATAGAAAGGTTGAAGAGTGGTTGGAGAAGTTGAGGAAAAAAAAGAAAAGAGAGCATAAACAAACCAAAGAGAATTCCAAAGAGTATAACAAACAAAAAAATGCAAAAATTAGGGGATGGGGAGGGAAGCAATGAGTATAGAAGTAAGCGGGTTAGTGATAATTAGGATACTAAAAGAGTAGAACAGGGTAGGAATGTGTGAGATACAGAAATAAATGAGAAAAGGTATGGAACGAATGTGTGAAATAAGATAGTTGTGTATAAATAGGTTAATGTAAACCAAGTCCAATTTTTCTTAACTGTAAGGCTGAAAATAAAGCAATATCTATCTACTTAAATGGTTAACATGATATTTGGTCCCCTCAGGGTTTCAAATTCATTTACCAATTCTCTTCCCCCTCTTTCCACTCTCACCATCGCCTTTTCAGCGGGACCTACTGTTTATGGTGGGTTCCGAACTACCTTTTGCCAACAACACGTGAAAAACACCCCCGTGTGGGTCACTTTCCGGTTTTTTACCAGACGGTCACCCATCCTAGTGCCGTTCACGTTCCACATTGTTTAACTTCGGTGATCTAACGAGAACCGGTGCTCTCAACGGGACTACGGTTGTTGACAATTTAAATGGTTAGTAATTGGTTCGATATCGACATATTTAATATGTGTGGTGCCTCGGAGTCGCCCCTCGAGTGCTAAGGACTAAGTGCGGGCATCTTGAACCCATTGGACGATAAATGTCGACAAAACGCTATTTCCTTTGTTCGCAAAAATTATACGAAATTATTTATTGTCGCGTAAGAGCGACGACAGTAAATAATTTTACAGAATTTTTGGAGTGAGAGAAACCGAGTTTTCTCGATATTTACCGTTGAGCGGGCTCGACGAGCCACTCTCGGTCGTTCCATGATTAAGAAGATCATCTACGATTCCGCTTGATCGAGTGTACTACTTCTGAAGCGTCATCCCTGGCCGAGCCCGTATTAAATTCTGTCGCTTCCTCCGGCTGGATCCGTCGAAAAATCGGACCGGCTAGAAACTCGAGGAACGGCGTGCTCGGTGAAGCGCGAAATGGTCTAGCCGGGACACTCTCACGATAGGCCAACTCGTGCGTGACTCTTCGAAATCATTTCAATTTCATCCGTCGACGTGCGCGCGTGTAAAGCCGAGCAACAGATACAGACACGCGTACAGTCGTCCCGCAGCTACGTTCTTACAATTACCTTACAGGAGTGTGTGAATTTTCATTTCTCGGACAAAAATTTCATTCGTTCGTTTAAATGGACGTTATCACGTGTAACTTTCTCGAAAGTTGACAACAGCTTTTCGGACATGTCTACCAAGAAAATTACGAAATTGTCGTTATTTTTTTATTTAAAGCACAGCTCGTACGGTCGCATAGTTTTGTCGCGGACGGTCGTCGCCGTCGATTCTCCCACGATCCCCTGGATAGAGCGCGCGATAGATCGACGGCGGGGAATCTAAGGAAAACCCGCGACACGATCCATGCCACGTATAATAGATATAGGTGGGATACGATGGGAAATAGGAACTAGGTTGGGCTGACGGAGCGATAAAGCCTCGCAGATACGGATGGTAATGAGAACCGGCGCACAGGCTCGTGACTCGACCCGGTAACAATAGGGTTGCACCCGGGGCAGAACCGGGGAAAAAAGTTTTTAACGGCTGGGCTTATGGAGTAAAGTCCATCACACGTTCCACACACCGAGCACACGTGTACGTGCAGCCGGAGCACGTTCACGTTCACGTTTACTTGTAACAGAGGACGCCGCGCCACGCCGCGCCACGCCGCGCCACGCCGGCTGAATCTGGATCGCGAATATTGTTCGCATATGGCTGGGACACAATGGCGAAGCGAGCCCAACCTCGTGATAACAGCTGCTCTCTCGAGTAGGATGCCTACTCCGTTTCGATCTTACGAAAGATCACGGGCGTGAGCGTATTCGAGTGCGAACCAAGCGACGAACTACAACTCGGTCACCCGGAACTCTGCGCGATACTCGAGCACACGCGTCTAATTTATGTTTGACGGTGCCCAACGGGGCAATAACGCCGCCTGAAGAAAGGCCCCGCTACGTACACCGGTAATTAGATGCTGATATCGGAACGAATTCACCTGGGACCATTGTCCTGCGCGGAGATTTACAACTCGGCGAATCGAGGGATTTCTAGACGTTTCAATAACGTTCGATACCGATACTATCGAACATTCCACACCAATGGCAAATTGAGCATACCGTCTTTTCGAGAAGATCCGTTCCGCGTGTTTTTCATTGGTTCTTCTTCGTTATTAGGAAGTAAAAGATAGATTTCTTAAGATATTTAACCCTTTGCAGTCGGAACTATTTCAACATGAAAACTAAAAGATTAAGGATTAATGTACGCTTTAATACAGATCGCGGGTGACGCGATGCGAAGAACCTTGGTCTTCAGCGGGTCCCTTTATACTTCGAGAAGTCTAAATAAAAGTACAGGCAAAGAAGATTTATATATCGACGAAATTCGTGATCTCTTCGAAGGGCAGCCGGTCTTCGGAACGACGAGCTTCGCGTTGGTTTTATTGATTAAGGCATCGATGGTTCCTCTCCTCTCTCTCTCTCTTTCTCTTTATAAGATAGGCTCCCGTGCATCGATAACTATCGTGCACCGTGACCTGCATTTCTTTCATATCCTTGATACGCTACCCTTCGATTTTAATACTCGCTTGACCTCTTTAGTGCGATTCGATCCTTTTCCAGCATCTCCGATCCGTCGTCCTTGGCATTGTTCGATCGGTGCATTAATTCGACCGCGATATATCACTGCGATTGCCTGTTACCATAAAACATGACTCGGCTCGATAATTTTAATTTCATCGTGTACCCGGCCACACACGGGGTATCCTCCGGCGAAGGACACTCGCGTGAGTTACTGGGGGGACTCTCTTAATGTTGCATTACTCTACGTACGATGTTTATCTTTCGGGCTGATTTATGTCCTCTCCGAACGTACATAGTTTCACCTGCCATCGTTCGTCGTTGAAATCGCGCGGGGCCCGAAAAGTATATTCGAAAGTCTTTCTTTAACACTAGATTGCCCAAGGAAGTCATTTTGACTGCTTTTTCATTTCCATTAGAAAAACAGTTATGTATATAATGACTCAATTTCTTAGAATTTTGTGACTTTTTGTACAACATATAAATGCGTTTATTAATAATTGTAGTTACCTCCCCCCTCCTTCATTTCCGTGTGTTACACCTATATTGCCCAAAAGCAGTCATTTTGACTGCTTGGGAAATTTTAAATAATCAAATCACTCTTATTATTGAATTGAGTAAATTTCTTATATGACCAGTTCGGCTCTGTATTGAAATAACAGTTTTCATATTTTTTCGATTACCGTCACATGATAACATACAAGTACATGATAAATTGTCGATTTGGCCGTATACTTGATAAGTTGCA
Organism: Lasioglossum morio; assembly: GCA_916610235.2. Lineage (NCBI taxonomy): Eukaryota > Metazoa > Arthropoda > Insecta > Hymenoptera > Halictidae > Lasioglossum > Lasioglossum morio. Next base: position 2,122,386 of record OU744334.1, on the reverse strand, counting down.
GTTGCTCAATAAGCTAAAGTAGTGCTTGTTATTCGAATCTTTATGCAGTGATACTTGTTCTAACAAATTTTTTTATTGGTAATATTTACTAATAACTTGTTATATAACTGTAAATAATATAAAAAATATTAAAAATTAATTTTAAACAAATTTCTTTACACATTAGTTATTCTTTCACAATGCAGACATTTTGACTGCTTTTGGGCAATATAGGTATATACTAAGTTTTAGTCTTTCTAATGTTAATCTCGTAGGATTGTACGAAAAGAAAATTCTACGCTATGCAATTTCAATGTTATTGATCGTAAATAGAAAAGTATAGGTTATAATACGATATCATTATTATGCGACTTCTATTTACAGTTTTTGCGGAACCTTCGCAAGATCTAAGACTGATTTATTCGTCCACATCCCGACATTTCCCGAGAACATCAAACGCCCTTGCGTGTGGCAGGTAACCAAATGGTAAACATACACACACACCAGTCTAGTCGAGAGCTATCTGCCCGATATTACCTGCAGCTTTAAAACCGGCTACTTGTACACTTCAGAGAGAAATCTCGTTTTCCCGCGAGCCAAACAATTTTTTCAAAGAGTCCTTGCCTCCTTCATTCAAGAGGTAACGGCTAATTAAGATTTCCAGCGGTGTCCAAAGTCTTTTTCGCGATCCGGCTTCGCCAGCTGAAAAAAAACCATTAAGCGGTCGGTTTCGCCCGATTCCCCTACAGCAGCGGTTTCCAACCTGGAAAACAGTATTTCTTCTGCGCTCCCTCCCAATTTTTTAATAGACACTGATTATAGACACGTTTTAAGAACTGTCAAGTTGTGTTTACTTGTTTCGGCGCGTTGCAGGAATTAGCATTAAAAACGTACTCATCCCGGAGACTAATTATACTTCGTAACTGCTCACTGGCGGAGAGGGGCCGATGAAAAAATCAGCCTTTCAATTTCCGCTCTCGCTATCAATTTCCGTCTCGTTTCGGCGCGCTCAAAGACCGGCATTAAACCGGCTTTCCACGAGATTCGGGTTCATCGAAGGGGTCGGCGATAAATTGCTGAACCGTCTGGTCGGTTCACGGCTCGATGCTCATCCATGGCCCGTGCCAAACAAGCGATCCGCTCGCGAACCCCGACGAGTATCGCCGGTGCTCGCACACGCGCAAGCGTATTAGGAAGGCGTACGCCCATTATGCGTAATGCGGCTTCAGGTACACCAGGACGCAGGGAGAAGAAGTGGCACGAAGGAAGAGGGGTGCCCGACTGACTTCCGGTTGAGTCAGACCCGTTGCGACTGCGGGAGACTCGGGGTGTGGGTCGAAAGGTCCCGACCATTCGCGCATCATTCCAACAATTTCTCTGGAATTTCGGCGATTCGCTAAAATCTCTGCCTAACGCTCCGAAGACCCGCGTGGGAGTATTTCCCGTTTGAACGATGACCCAGCAAGCCTTGGCTCACTCGTTAATATGTGTCCTTTGAAAGTCTCTGTTCTGGTCCAGAGAAAAACATTCATCCTATTTCCGAAACATTTAGAAAAAGGAAATAAATTTTCATTCAGCCCACCCATTAAAACACAAAGTGGGTCTCATAAAAGGCCTAGTAGATCGTGCTATTCTGCTCGCAAACCCGGAATTCAGAGCAGATAATTTATCTCTTATTAAAAAAGTGCTGAAATGTAATAGCTTCCCTATCTCTCTAGTGTCTAACATTATCAAAGAAAGGATTTTTCAAATTTTTCATCCTTTTTTAGTCACTCAACTAAAAGAGGAAAAATTGTTGAAAACAGGTCCGATCAATTATAGAAATACAGTTGTGATTCCATTTATAGATAATATTTCTTGTGACATCCAAAGAATTTTCAGAAAGGTTGGCATCCACACCATTTTCAATATACCGTCATATTTGAAAAAATGGTTTCCTCCTATAAAAGATAAAGTACCTCTTAAAAGAAATTACAATATTGTTTATGAAATACCTTGTCAACTGAGCACAAACGTAATATTTTTTGTTCCCCAACACGACACACTGCTTTAACGAAGCATTCAGTTGAACTTGACCACAGATTTGATTTTGATAATGTGAAAATTATTGACAGGGAGTCTAATTTGCAACGTAGATTATTATTGGAAACCATTCATATGATTAAACAGCAAAGCGTAAACCTTAGGTATGAAACACCTAAAATTCACGAGTAATACGCAACATTACTGAATCAATAATGTTTATTTATGATGATTTTTCCAATATAGTTTAGATTCTACCGAATTTTTTGCAATTTTCACATTGAGTTTAATTTTAATTTTCTAAAACCAACATCATTTTTAGTTTCTTATTAAAATGTGGTAAAACAATCACGAATGTGGATTTTTCTTTTTTCTTTTTTGTACGCTTGATTTAAAGAATGGTTATTTTTGGTTTGTTTTGGTTTTGGTAAATTTAAACAGTGTGTTAGATATGTGTTCATAATGTTTATTCAGTTACACTATTCAAGCTTGCCGCCCAATATATTGCGAATCATATTCGATCGATATCGACTAACCAATCACCGTAGATCGTCTTCACACATTGTACTTTCTTCTTCGCGTTTGCTAGCACGTGCTTTAGTTACATATCTGCCACCATGAGGTAGAGTTCGGATAGTCGTAACTCACCAATATTTGTTCAATTGTTTTGTTAATTTTTGCCACAGCAAGTACGTATAATTTTCTTTTCTTTTATTGGTTCAAACGGCTGTGTCACAATATGGTTTTTCAAAAAAATATATATTATACATATACTATTTTTCAGACGCAAAAAATGTCTCTTTGAGAAAGATCCACACAGGGATCGAAACGTCGAGAAACATGTTTAAATAATTGCATACTTGTTGTTCTCTATAATTGATCGAACCTGGCGCCGAAATCGTCAAGTTCATAATATACATTTAGAAAAAGTGTTTGCACTGAATTACATTCAAACACGTCTCTACTAAAATGGATATCAAAACTAACCCCTTCATTTTCAATATTAAAGAAAAATATAATATTATCATCCATGATAACGTGCTCAATTCCATAAAGTTCTACTGGATTCCGTCTCATACTGGGATTGCTGGAAATGAAAGAGCTGATCTCCTTATTACAGAAGCTTCTTCCTATAGCGCTCCTAGTATTTTCCGCATTCCTTTCACCGATTGCTTCGAGTCATTTTGCAAAATTATGTTTGACAACACTCTCGCTTCCATCAAATTCAATGGTATTACCATGGGCAAAACCTATTTCCAGAAATTTTTTACTGAAAATCGACTTCCCTTGTTTTCACAGTTAAACTTATCTCGTTCAACTATTGTCAGTATCAACAGGTGTAGATCAGATCACTATCATCTAGCTTCTTCTCTGGCTCGCATTGGCTTTATTGATGATCCTAAGTGTAGTTGCAGGGAGGGGGACGAATCGCTGAACCATGTTTTATGGCAATGTAATTTGTACAACGAGGAAAGGCTCAAATTAATTAATAAACTCCGTACAATTAACTTCCAGCTTCCAATAGATGTCTCAATGTTAATAGCCAAACCGAATATCAAAGCCTGTCATTACATGTTATCATGTTTTAAGAGCTGCGGCCTTAAAGCACAAGTGTTTGGTTTATATCCTTTCTACCACTCATATGTCTTTATTATAATATTCATGCATCTTCAGTATCCTATTCTGTTTTGTAAATTTTTATTTTCTCTGTATTGTATGTATTGTATTCTGTATTTCAATTATGTTGAAATAAATCTCATATGAGATATTCTATAATAAAAAAAAACACGTCTCCACCTGTTCGTTCAATTATTGGCGTTCCGGCTGAGTATGCAAATCGACGGAAATTTCTCTCGGCCGACGCGTCCCGGATTTTCCGGACGATGTTGCAGCGATTCAACTTCTGGTTCCGCTGGTTTGTTTGTATGATTATCGCGAGATAACAAGTCCGCTCTGCGAGCCCGATGTTCATTATCTTCGACGAGACCGGGCAGAGAGCTTGTAAATCGCTGTATTAAGATCTACGGCCGTTGTCGATCTCAGAAAGAGGTTACACGAGATACATTCAAAACGCGTCCCGCATTCCGGATCGATCCCGACGATTAATTTCTGCCTTTGGGAATCAACGATTCCGCCTACGTCGAATACTCGTTCTGTATGTCGCGAGTATTCGAAGTTTGTGCTACATACCGACGAATATCGCCGAAGCGAACGGTAAATTGACATTTTCAATTATTCACAGTAGAACTACAGATTTTGCGCTCACACATTCACCCTTCTGCAAGTCAAATTCAACTTTTTGCAAGTATTTTTATCAAGTGAAATGTAAATTAATTGTTTCGAAATTCGAACTTTTCTTCATTATTTGTACAAACTTGTACAGCTAATAGTTTTCTAGAGACAAAAATGTTAAAATATCAGTCGAGTTTGTTGCTTTGTACGGGAATCCCCTCCTCCACGTTTCTCGATCGAATGCTTATAGGAGTGCTGACCGGCTCACGGCGCATTTCAAGCGTTGTGTGCTCGGTTAACACGACCGAGTGTGGGTGCACACTTCAATCGTAGACCCGCGAGCAAGAATAGTTGCTACACGGCTGACGATGCACACACAGACACACGTGCACGATTCCACCATAAAGGCTGCCGACCTATCTCCGTCGTTCGAGCTTTGAAGTTACACAGAGAGTGGCGTGTCACCGTGATATTGCGGCGCGATATAATTAGACGCGTCCGATCAACCTCGGCGTATAATGCCGGTGTTCGATTCATTACCGGTTTACTTAGACATCCGCGTTTTACTGCGGCCTCTAAACTCCGGATGTTTAGGAGCATTCGCGTTTCCCTCTCCGACGAAATTATACGAGTATTTCTTCCCCTCGTTCGCGCGCTGGACATTGCGTGCTGCGAGGACGTTGACGTGACGATTAGATCGCGGACTTTATGCACACGTACTTGTCGCGACGATGAGAAGGCGAAACTTGAAACGATCAAGAGGATTAGCCCATTAACTAACAAGGGAACATATTCAGTTGATACAAGCCGATTTTGGTGAAACTTATGTGAGATACAGTTCTTCGAAAAATATTCGACACGTGTTTTTTTATCGAAATCCATCCACTCTGAAAGGGTGAAACAGCCCTCAAAGTTGGGGGCCAAAACCATATTTTTTTAGATATCTCGGTAACTAGCGGTCGAAAAAGAACGATTTTTTAAAATTGTGTGTGTCTTTAATGGAAAATGTAGTCGTGTAAGAAAATTTTAATGTTTTGATGTTTTTTTAGCAGCAGTTTCTCGTATTTCTGGTTAGTTAATTTTAATGTAAATTTGAGTGTGTGATCTTCGATCCAAAATAGGGGATACGTGTTTCAGGATTTTCTTTCTTTCGGGATTGAGATATTGTATACCTGTGTTATTCATTTTGTATTTGATTAGAAACGCCGTGCGCCGTTACGCGATCGCGTATGCTGATATACGAAAATCCAAGAGAGAAAATTCAATACAGTATTTGTAATAGTTTTTTGCGAATATCTCGAAAATAAAAATCGAGCAGCGGTAACATGTATAGGAAAAAGTTGTTCAAAACGTAGAAATCTGTAACATATTTAAATTTCATCAAAGTCTGAGAGGAAGCCCAACTTCTAAATAATTACCGGCAGAATTCCTTCCTCCACACACCAGGTGCAAGACTATCTTTCATTATGCACAATTATTGTTACATGGCAAAAAAAAAAGAAAATCCTGAAACCTGAAACACGTATCCCCTATTTTGGATGAAAGATCACACACCCAAATTTACATTATAATTAACTAACCAGAAATACGAGAAACTGCTGCTAAAAAAACATCAAATTTTTAATATATTGTTTAAACAAAAAAGATTTGTTAAAATTTTCTTCCACGACTACATTTTCCATTAAAAACACACACAATTTTAAAAAATCGAATTTTTTCGATCGCTAGTTTCCGAGATATCTCAAAAAATATGGTTTTGTCCCCAACTTTGAGGGTTGTTTTCACCCCTTCAGAGTGGATGGTTGCCGATAAAAAAACACGTGTCAAATATTTTTCAAAGAACTGTATCTCACATAAGTTTCATCAAAATCGGCTTGTATCAACTGAATATGTTCCCTTGTAAGATCTACTCTCGCGTAGATGCGTTTCGTTCGTTATTTTTTTCCCGTAATTTGAATCTCGTTGGCCGTTCCAGAATTGTTGGAAGTTTCACTATGGATTCAGTATGTTCGCTGTCGATAATCGCGTTCAGCGTTCTTTCTATGGAAAAATCGAGCCTTCACTCTTCTCAAAAAAGAAAATATAAAAATTCAGTGGAAACGGAACGGTAATGGATGAATGTTCACGAACTCTGACGCGATTCAAGCCGAATCGAAAGGATCCCGGTCGCATCTCGCGAGACGACACGGTGCCGGCTGATCCTCGTATTAGTCGTTTTTTACCCGAGACCGCTTCGTGTCGCAATCTTTCACGGTGGTCCAGATCTTGTGGCTGGATTGTTCGAGGTCGCGCGAAACCGCGTGCTCCGTTCACCAAAATATATGGCAACGTTACGAGACATTTCGCAGCGAGACAACCTGCCCTCGGCATCGATAACAACGTCGTCGGCGCACCGGCCTCTGATGATTAAATCGACAAGGAGCGAACAAATCGATTTTGATCCCATCGTTCGCCACTCCGAGAACTTTGTCTTTATCGCTTCGAGAACGGCCAGCAATCAATCTAAAAACGTGTTCAACATTTTGTAAAACAACATCCAACAGAAAAAGCTAATGGAACGTTCTAAAAATATAGACAGACCCAAGCACAATTGTCGATATCGATATGCAATGTACTGCGATACTCTTTTTCCAGTAAAAAGTGGGCCATCTTTTTTTAACTTGCCCCGTATTTCAGAAATTCTCCTAAAATCTTATCGATGCTGGATATTTAAATATTCATTGTTCTTGGAGCACTCGTCGTTTTTAGATTACACTGAACACGTGCAAGATTTAGCAGGCTACTATTTTGAAATCGATGCGGTCAACCTCGTTTTTGCTGTACCAGAGACTGCAATCCTATATTCTTCAGTAGGAAACGGTGTGATTTACTTTAGAGAACCTCCGAGACGGCGACGGCGACTTCGACGTTCGATATATCGGGGCGGTTCGGTTTTACGCATCGACTCGTATTGACGCCGTATTAGGCAAGTACTAGTTCAGAAAGGCGGTCACACTTGTACGCGAGATTGAAATAAACATCGTTCTTCTACGGAGAGCCGCCTCGCAAAAAAGAAAAATATCCTCGTTGCACTAGGAAATCAAACTTTCGACTTGCACGATGATACACGACTTTTCCGGAACCGATCGAATACTTGAAAGCACTATTTATTATAGACGGACTGAAGCCTTTTTACATAAGTGTTTACAATATCAAAGAAACGAGAAAAAAGAGAAAGATACAATACTGCTCGTGTAATAACAAAGAAGGGACACGCACAAAAGAAAAATTTAATAATGGTAGGTACAATTGATATGGTATTATCATATAATCCTGCGTAGTTGCATTTTAAAATTTTGTAAATAATCACTGAAAAAATCAATACGATTATAAATAGTGCATGATTTTGAGATAATGCGATCATGAATGCGAAATGAATCATTTTCATTCAGTCTCGTTACTCTCACAGAGTAACAGAAAATTTCACAGAGACTTTTACAGAGTAAAATATTCTCTCTTAGGTTGGAAGAATTGTTTAATTTTCATAGAGTTAAATATATTTCAAACTTAAGTATACAATACAACGTTCTTAACCCTCATCCGTCCCTCGTGTCAATTTGACATAGTTTTGCCAAAATAAGTTATACTGTTCTATTATTTTTCGGTAAGTATTACCAAAACTTCGTGTGACTTTTATTTATTTAATGCGAAACACATAACCGAGAAACCTAAGATGTAAATGTTAACTCATCAATTTGACTAAAAAAACATCGAAACTTTTTTTATTTTATGTCATTGTGTCAATTTGCCACCGAGGGACAGATTCAGTTCGTGAAATGAGGGACGGATGAGGGTTAATATTTCGGTCGAAATTCAGTTGTAATTGTCTGTATCGTGTTGCGTGTTACGTCGGCTCGGATCCTTTTCTATTTATTAGCTGTAAACTGTATCAGATGACTATATGAACACAGTGACTAAATGAATTCTATTCGGCGAGTGGTTGGTGCGATTGTTCGTCTGAATAGGAGCGTGCTTTAGTAAAATTGTTTTGACTAGGATAAATTGGGTGAGATAGATATACGAAACTAAAGGTGCTTGTTTGGCTAAGATTGTCCTAATAAGGGTTTCGCTGACGGGGGTCTCGGAGTGGTGTCCGATGACACCGAAATCATTCTAGGACGGTGTTTAATTCTCACGTTCAGTCTGCTCGAGAACGAGCACTATCGATCAAGAAATTTGTGGGTCGTTCGGTGACCAAAATATTCCTAACGGATCGAATTCCCGCGAGTCGCGAAGGAAGCGAGAGTTCGCATGCAAATCCTCGGTGTCGTAAAAACGCGACGACACGAAAAACGAGCGGAGAAATCAGAAACGACGGCGATTCGGAGCGAGAAGTAGGTGAAACGATCAAACAACGACCGATTCGTATTCGCTGAACCCACCCCTGGTACCTCGACCGGAACCAGAAAAAAACTTTTCAGGTTCTTCCAATCTGTTTCTCAGCGATGCTTCTGGGAACGTGCCGGTTCTTCGCGAATAATCCGGTCTAATCGGGAAAACTTTCACCAGCTTTGAAATTCGCGAAGTTATCGGTCTGCGCATCGAGAATATCGGGTATCGATGTTCATGCTACAGTTTGCTTTACAAAATTGAGGAGAAAAACATCTGGCTAGGTAAATTAGTGTTATCGATCGCTTCGAGCTTTTCTTCGGCTAGTCTGCACCACCTTGAAGGAAACGTACAGCACGAAACACTTAGAGAATGATGGATTGATTCAGAGGTTTCTCATTAGAGATTATAGATTATGTTAATTGGAGGATAAATCAGTGATGTACAGTTAGCTGGATAGTGGATCAAGGATTTTATGGGTTTATTCCTTCTTGTTCCTTGGAAACACGTTTTCGATGTATCAGTGGAATTGGAAGGGAAAGTTATTGTGACATTTATACGAGATAATGGAATCGGTTTAATAACTTCCTGTAAAAGCGCATTTATTATTTAAATACCAGACGGAATAAGTGCATGGTGTCATTCCGAACGATCTGATAGCTCCAGAGCTAGCAGAATTTATTGGAAGTTTATTAAGATCTTCGGATTGCGGCGGGACACATTCACGATTCTAGTTTCGATAAACTGATCTATAAAGATCTGTATCTGCACAAATATTCGTTTTCCATCGCATCAAAGATTATTAAAATTTCTTACAAAGTTTGAAATGGTTAGGCTAGGTGCGTCAAACTCTGTTACATCGCACTAAATGGTCTGTAACTTCGTTATTTTAGCGAATCAGACTGTAAACTTTCGAGAGCACGTTCTCGAAATGTGTCTACTTTTGATTCATGCAAAACAGTCTCCCATTAACGTCCAAAGCGAAAGTTGCTGAAATACTGGCGGATCTTTGGCGAATCCGTTCTTAAAATACAAGATGTCTCGAATGTAGTCGGAATAATCGAATCGCGTAACACGCGGCTGGAATTGCCGAGTGGAATCAGTGCGTCGCGATTGAAATTTCGTCCACGAGGCAGCAGCGATGGTCTCGAGCGATTTTTTTCGCGTGTACTCGCGTGACGGTGCGCCGAAAACACGACGAAACGAAAGGCCAAATGTTACGAATATCCTTTCCCACGTCGCGTCGCGTCGTCGTGCCAGATGCGAGCCTTTTGTGCGGCGCAAGAGCCGCGTGCACGCCACATCCGATGCGTGTTCCGATCTCCGTAAAAGCTGGCCTTCCCAAAAGGATTGTGCTAACAAAATACGCGAAAAATATCCGCGAACACGAATTTCCAACCGGCGAGGAACGAGTCGCGAACGTTGCATCACCGCGCAACTTTCGCGCACCGCGAAAAATCGAAGCCCAACCGTGCCCACATAAATATTCAAAGATTCGCGCTTTCCACGCACGGAAGATATATTAGGGGATTGCGTAAAACTGCAAGAGAAATTCGCGAACCACCGAAGTCGAAGCCTCTGCGATGAATCAGTCAGATTAGGAGAGTTGCGCCTAGCGTTATGGCGATGAACAGGCCGAACTTCCGTGGCTTCCTTTCATCAATCAGAAGAATCATTGATTATCGGCCAATGGCTATCGGAAATTTCCACCGGAAAGCTGAATCATTGGCCTGAATGCGAGGCACGCTCATCAGTCAAAAGTTCTATGGAATAGCATCCTCCACGCGTATTGAAAGGATCGCTCGATACGGAACACTTAATTGGCCACGCCGATGTTGCAAACGCGAAAGAAAGCAACGGACAAAAAGCGGAGTACAGGCGACTTTAACGATCCTAATTAAAATTGGATCGCTCGTACCACAAGAAATTCCCTTTCGTTTCAACATGCTCGTCACACCTTGCGCGCGGATCAAATGATGAACGTTGCGGCAATTGTTACAGAAAGATTCGATTGTTCTCGAAGGTCTTGCAGAAACAGAAAAATCCTCTCGGACTTTGATGAAATTGACATGTGCTGTCAGGGTGATGATTTTGAAGATTCTCGGATATTCGCAGATACATTTTTTCAGTTTTTAAAAGAACTAAAAGAGACTGCCCGTTGGTTGAATAGGAAAAAGTTGTTTAGAATGACGAGATTTATAACTGGACTGCAGAACTTTATGCAAAACAACAATGTTTTGCATAAAGATCAGACAGATATGTTCTGAAATTTTTCTAAAGTCTTACTGTTTCATAATTCTCCCAGCCAATTTTTTCATAAATGCATGAAGATCCGCCGTCTATTTATAACATATTTGAATTTCATTAGAGTTAGGGATTGCAATACCAGTATTTCATGCTATTTTGCTATTTCGTGAAACCGGTATTTGCGAAGGTAAAATACCGGTATTTTTGGTATTAGTTATATATATATAACGAATAATTTTTTTGAGCATCTACTCTTATTTGAAATACGTATTTGCAGTAGTATCAACATCAATCATTTGCTGACTTGCAATCAGCTGTATATGAAAAGAAAGCCAGAAACAATAATACAAATAACAGATTTATCGAAAACCATTACGAGAGACCGAGTTAGAAGATGAAGGATAACGAGGCAAATATTTAGAGGAAGTATTCATTCTCGTCCTTATTATTAGATTACTGGTATTTATGTATTTATAGCAAAATTGAGTAGATGAAATTGAAAATTGTAGGAAAATTTTAAATATTCAAGGTGTCAATATATGATTTCTCATCTATTAGAATTATTGAGGGAAGAAATAACATTCCGTTTGGTTTCTATTCCTTGCAATCGATACAGACAATTTTGATTTTGCAAAAAGATCCGGAGTCTACTCATTATCATTTCGTCATATCATTATCATTCAATCCTCATTTCGGAAAGAGCATTTTCAACCTCAGGTAATTTGCGCAGAAAAATACGTTCTTAGTTTAATGACAGTCCAATTGATACATTATATTTTTTACAATCACATTTCAAAAATATGCAATTAATTTAGTTAATGTTCTTTTCTATTAATAGATATTAATAATATTTACTCTTAGTATCTATACTATTTCTTCACTATTAGTTTTGTACCTTTATTATATTATAATACTGTAATGGTTTGTGCTTTATATTATATTTTTTGTTTCTAATGTTAAAACTTATTATCTTACCGCTTTTATTAATAATATTTGATTATAACATTTGTTTCTTTATTTTACATTTGTACATAACAAAATTGTTTATATTTTTTGTATAAACCTAATAAATATGGCAAAGAAACAATTGTGTTTTTGTACCTTTTTGGACATTCCTAATACCGGTATTAATACCGGTATTCCGGTACAACATTTAAAAAAATACCGGATACCGGTATTGTATCTTTGGTCCGGTATTGCAAACCCTAATTCGAGTTTATCGCCTATCCGCAATATGTCGAGAGGCGAGGCCTAAGCCCGGATTTGGAAGTCTGTGTAAGTACTCACTCAACGTTTTATTGATCCAATCGGCGAGGTCCTCCTGAAGCGGCAGCAACTGTCTGCTCTGGGCCGAGTGGAGACGCTCGTGATAGAACTCGGCGAATTCTTCCTCTTCCGGCGAGGGCCTGGGTACGTCCGCGCGATTGAACACAGTCACCGAGGATGGCCCCCAGCTGCTGCGATATCGAGTGTGCTGGGAAGGCGGGAATCGGTTGGCGTACGACATCCTGGAGGCTGGAGGCAGAAAGGGCTCTCGAGAGTATCCCGATGGCCTGCACCGGCTCCCCCCGGTTCGTCTTGGCCCGGGCGTTTAGTCCCTTTTCAGCCTGCAGTGTTCTCCCTATTTAGATGCACCACCGGATTCCTCGGCTTTCAGACTACTGACGAGTAGAAGGCGACGCTGTGCAATGCAGCGCGTCTGGCGATTACGTGACCCTACAGAACAGAAAGAACGATCGTGTTATGTTACCGCGCTCGTTACACGAACGACGCGACGTAAAACTCGTGTACCATCCGGCATCGCATCGGTCTGTTACTTTTCCGAAGCTTCGATTCTTCGAAGATTCCAAGGATTCGAAGGAACGAAGGGAACTTCGAAGTCCTAACAGCCCTAATCCAGCATCGTTTACTCTGATCATTTTTCCTCTTTCAAGTAGACACTCGCAAACGAGCGTTCTGTTAACCGAGCGGTCGCCTCTCGAAAGAGAAAGATTATTCGCGGAATCGAGCGATACGATGTGATGCCGGAAGATGTAACATCGTTGGCCGTCCCTTTCGCAGCCATAAACAGGACACAAGCGAGACCGAGTGGTTCAAGACCTCCGAAGAGCACGGTTTTGGTACGCCGGATGACTGGCAGCAAGGAAACGGCGCGCGTTTCAAGTGCGTTTTGGGAATGAATGGGTTTTATGTTGCGGGTGTCTGTTTGAAGGAGGTCCTTCAATGTTTGATAGTAGTCTCGGTCTTTTCGGCAGTTGGATCAACGAGTAGGCTATCCAGGTACTTCCTTTACGGATAACTGACACAGTAGATACATGAAATTCAGCCTTCCCCGTCTGTTGCAAACCGCCTCAAGATATCCCAGGGCGGTTCTCCGAGAAAGCATAAATTTTCATAAGTCCGCGAACGCCTCTGTGTTTGAACGGCACTCAAGCTCGTTATTAGCATTCATCGATCTCGCGGGTAAGCCTGACGGCTTTGCGGAATACGCGTCGCGTGGGACTGGATGATCGAACGGCGGAGGTATTAAAAAACCGGGGGAAAACGTCCGTACGATTTTCATAAATCCTTCGTGGTCGATCGGAGGACGTGCCAGACGCCTCCGGTGACGCAAATCCGCCTCTGATGCAAGAATGCGCAGCAGATCGATGAAATGAAATCCCAGTAATCGTCTCGAGTGACTTCGGCGGGCAAACCTACGAGTGTCCTTCGACATCGATCCATTAACGTGTGTCGTCACTGGTTCTGGCCCACGTAATGCAATCTCTGGTAAACAGGTGGACACGGCTGGAAAACGCGCGAGTCCAGGTGACGATACGTTTTCTGTGTCCTGAACGGTGCGAGATGAGGCTAATTTTTCTTGGACGATCGAATAATAGCGATCTGACCGCGAGAAACCTGATATTTCACCTACTACCTCAACAGCGAAATAGAACTGTGCAGCGGCGTTTTCTCGCGGCTAAAGGCCGCCGCGTGGGCGAGGGATATCACCTCGATGAAGCTCTTCATAAATCAACCGGCCCCGGTGATCGATTATCCAACGACGGCCCGCCAATTAATGCCGATTTCGCGCTATCGTGACAAATCGAGCAAAGAGCAACGTGTCGGGCTCAAGGTAACACCGTCTGCATCGCGAACAAGCAAGATAACGAGTTCGCGTCAGGCGTTGTTTGCTTTGACACGGGTATCTCTTAATTACAAGACCTTGCCGATGTGCTAGACCACGCAGTTCGCTAACGCTTATACATAATACGATCTGAAAAATAACGGGATTATTAATATACAGGGTGAGGTACCTAACACTTACACCAATATTATTACAAAAAAATATCTCCGTTCTTTTTAGTACGCAGCTAAAAAATCACCGCGCAGAAAAGCACGCGCGGCAGAAGTGAAACTTCTTGCAGTCTAGTAATGTTTCGAAGTAAATCAAGATTGGAAATGGTAAATAATTCTAATGAAGCGATAACAAGATCAGGAACAACTCTCGATGCAATATTTGCAAGACATTTAGACAACATTGAATTAAGAATATTTATATTATATTTTAGCTATAAGCATAAGCCAATTGTTTCAATGATAGAATCATAGAAAATCATAGAATAAAATAATGAACGATCAAAATTTGCGACGCAAAGAAGGAGAGCGTATGGGAAAGAAAGAGACATAGTTCATAGCATTTCATGACCGTTCATTATTTTATTCTATGATTTTCTATGATTCTATCATTGAAACAATTGGCTTATGCTTATAACTAAAATATGGTATAAATATTCTTAATTCAATTTTGTCTAAATGTCTTGCAAATACTGCATCGGGAGTTGTTTCTGATTTTGTTTTTCATTTACCTACATACCTCCCCTACATTTAAGGCGCGGTCGACCATCCGGGAAATTTTCACTAATTGTGACAATTAGGTTTTACGACGTATACATTCAATTTAGCCTCCGAGGTGAAAAAAAAATTCAGTCGGTAGAGATTAGTCTAGCGTCGCGTCGGTATAACAGTGAAACTCGAAGGTTACGTTTACTTTGATCAATCGGAGTCATAACTGCAGCCAATAACATTTCTCTGAACGACGCTTTCTCCAAGTACGTCTCTGAAACCAAGAATTTGCATAAATATCGACAATTTAGGACCGAATCATTCAATTGGTTCGCGCTCTCCGTTCGCGGTCGTAATCGTTAGAAAGTCCGTTCTGGTGATTTCAACGCGTGGTAATAATAACACCGTTCGTGCTCGAAACGGTACGTAACTTCCGAGTTTCATGAAATAAACACGCCTTGCCGATCGTTCGATGTCGGTTCAATTTTGCAAAGGACGCACCCACGCGACAAATACGTTTATGGTGATTGAACTGTGACAAATGTGATTTTTACGAAATGAAACAGGAAGAAACGTGATAGTGGTGTAGTGCTGTTGCGATAGTGGTGTAGTGGTGATGCGATAGTAGTGTTTAGCCACCTTAACAGAACATGTATTTGTTAGTCCGTGTCTTGACACGGTGAATACGATCAGGAGCAGTCGTCTGCAAACTGTTGTCGTTTCGGAACGAGCTCGCGCGCGAGATAAGCGTCGAGCATCTCGTTATTCAATCAGGAAAACCGCGTCAAAGTCCAGGACCGTGGAGCAACGACCGCCTAACAATCGCACTCGTCGGTCGCATAATCGGCGAATAGGATCGGCGATAGCTCGTGCGGCTTCGTCGACGGTTCCCAGAAAGTTTGCCATGCTCGTGAAACGGCGCAAACGACTGTTGTGCGACTCGTCACGCAGACATCCGCCATACCGCAGACTCGCGTCCGGTTTGTAGTACGAGGCTCTTGCGTGCGTGGGCGACAAACCCATTGCATCCGAGCATTGCATTCGAGCACGTGTAGCACACTGACACACCGCTAGACGACAATCGTCCTCCCTTCGTCGTCGTCGTCGTCGTCGTCGAATGGACCTCCACGAGACGACGTGCGCGCTTGTCGCCTGCATACACGGTGAGATCTTTCGAACGATGACTTTGAGACGCCAATATTCAAAATATTGTTTATATTATTAACACTAGAAAGACTGAAACTTAGTGTATATACCTATATTGCCCAAAAGCAGTCAAAATGACTGCATTGTGAAAGAATAACTAATGTGTAAACAAATTTGTTTAAAATTAATTTTTAATGTTTTTTATATTATTTACAATTATATAACAAGTTATTAGTCAATATTAACCCTTTGCACTCCGAGCTATTTTAACTGGAAAATTAAACATTTCTTCCGATCTAGAATATTTCCAAACCTTATGATTTTTGCAATTTTATGGATATGAAATTGGTACATTACCTTATACAGTACCTAAATGTTTAGTAATTGATTAGATACCGATATATTTAATAATGTAAACAATATTTTGAAGAATGGTACAGCAATTTTTAGTGGTACCTCAGAGGGGACAGCCGAGTGCTAAGGGTTAACAATAAAAAAATTTATTAGAACAACTTGTTAGAACAAGTATCACTGCATAAAGATTCGAATACATAACAAGTACTACTTTAGCTTATTGAGCAACTGCAACTTATCAAGTATACGCCGAAATTGACAATTTATCATGTACTTGTATGTTATCATGTGATGGTAATCGAAAGAAAATGAAAACTGTTATTTCAATACAGAGTCGAACTGGTGATATAAGAAATTTACTCAATTCAATAATAAGAGTGATTTGATTATTTAAAATTTTCCAAGCAGTCAAAATGACTGCTTTTGGGCAATATAGGTATAACACACATATATATACCGTAAATGAAGGAGGGGGGAGGTAACTACAATTATTAATAAACGCATTTATATGTTGTAGAAAAAGTCACAAAATTCTAAGAAGTTGTGTCATTATATACATAATTGTTTTTCTAATTGAAATTAAAAAGCAGTCAAAATGACTTCCTTGGGCAATCTATGGTTAAATATGTCGGTATCTAATCAATTACTAAACATTTAGGTATTGTATGAGCTATTGTACCAATTGCATATCCAGAAAATTTCAAAAAGCATAGGGAATGGAAATATTTTAGCTAGGAAATTTGCTCCGAGTGCGAAGGGTTAAACATAAAATGTGAAAATTTTTTAACAGTTACGTACGAGATTTAAATGGACGGGTGCCCACGTGATTCCGTGTACAGTGAGTCCTGGACTTACGCGGATTCTTAGAAGCGAATCGGAAAACCAATTTCAAACGGGAGCTTTGTCGGTACATATGTATGCGACATCCGACAGAAGCGAAGTTAAACGTTTGTTTGTGTACAGCGTAGACATTCAGCTATTTACGAGTGAGAAATTTTCCATGAACATAGTTGGTTTATTTGAATTTTCAATTTTCCTTCCAAGCAGATCGTATTAGCAACCTTTCAGCAGTGGCGCTCAGGCACTATTCGATTTACGTGGTTTTTCGCGGAAAGCGTTGGAACGAATTAACCGCGCGACTCAAGGACTTACAGTACAATACAGAATTCGCAGGATTGTCCGTCTTAAACGCAGCATCGAAGCGAGGAATGCTCTGATTCGAAAGTTTCCGCGACGCCGAGAAGTTCGCCGAGGAAACGTTGACGCGGTCCAGTTCGCCCGCCGCATTCAACATTCACCGCGCTAATTTCAAAAGCGTCTTTTCACTACCCTCGCGCGGAGGGAAAACCCTTAATTAGAGCGGCCGAGTAAGTCTCTGAGAAGCCTGGCTTTCTATCTGTCAAGGAAAACAGCGTGTGTCCATGACGGAGGCAGATAAGGTATATACTTGACAGGGAGATCTGTGCTCGTGCACGTCGAAAATTTCTCCTGCAACAACGCTCGAATACTCTACATCCCCTGGAGCGTGATTATCTTAATAAATTCAGGATTAAATCCTCCGCGATTTCATTCGAGCCGGGATTTCTGCACGCTGAAATCGTTCGTCCAGATGAATCAAGAGAAAGACGCTCTGGGCGATCGAATTCTTACGTGCACCTTGAAATTAACGTTCATAACGATCATAATGATTGAAAAAGTTGAATTTGAATTTGAATCGAATTAACACGATGCGATGTGAAATAACTGATAAAATCATATTCTTTCAATTTTCACTTACAATTAGACCACTTTCATAATTATGGGCTGAGTCATGATAATATCGTAAAAGGATAAAGGAGCAATTTTTCCAATCTGTTCGTGTCAGTTAGATCACTCGCCGAGACGCATTCGTGGACTACTTGGTACGCGAATGAAATTGAAATATGATTGCGGTAGGTGGTACTCTGGTCATAAATTTCTCAATTAAGAGGAACAAGGTACCAAGTAATATAAAATACCGTGCTTCCGGCGGATCTGCCGTATCGCTTTCATCACGTTCTCCCTCGAGTCGCCACGCGACTTTGTCGGTGCCTTTTAGGGATCAGCTCGACGACACTATCTCACCGCGTAATCCGCCGCCCACGCGTTCAAGAATTACGCGGCTGGCAAAACTCGCGCGGACGTAAACAACGGGCGTGTACAGCCGCCGGCAAGGATCTACCGCGGAGTCGTAAAATAAGGACGACGCAATGGTTTCAGCCGATGAACGAATTAAAGCAGAAGACGTGCTTTATCGCGAGTACAGATTCAACGCCAGTGTTCGAGTGGTATTCCATCGAGGACCATCAAATTCGATTCCCCAGGGTTCAGACGGCTACCTGCTCGCTAGAGAACAGTTAGGTTAAGCCCTACCAGAATCCTGCACGCCAAAGTCGATAGCCAGAAGTCGAGAGTGAGAAGAACTCGGAGGGTAGAAATTATATTTACGATCTCATAATTCTCAGAATAATTTATTTTCCGAAGAATACTGCGAGGATTTCATAATCTGACTGAAATTTCACATTATGAATATGATTTCTTGTTCTTATTTCACGAACTGATTCTGTCCGTCGTTGTCGAATTGACACAGCGATATAAAATTAGTGATGGGCACCATCGACTAATTTCAACTATCGACTAATTACTATTTAGTTGCTACATACTATCGAATATTTAGTCGACTGAAATTTTGTTTTAGTGGTTACGTCTAGATTGCGGGTTATAGTCTATGCCTACGTCTATCTCACATATTATTATTTATCCTTTAATAATAATGCGATATAAAGGCAAAGTGTTAATGTACTTTTTAGAAAAATATCTGTTATTGACAGATATAATTATAAAATACTATTTTTTCTTTAGATTATGATGAAAATTTTATAATATAAGTATTGTTATTTAATAATTGTTTAATATTTCTAGTATAATAATTATTATTTGTGTTTATTGAACGAATTATTCGATATCGCTAATAAGTGAATGTATTTGATAGTAAATTTTATAAAATCTATTCAAAACTCCCGCCCGTTACATTTTAACCAATAGCTCGGCGACTGATTCAGTTAATTGAATTTAGTCGATAGTTTAAAAAATCAGTCGACTGAAAATAGTAGTTGGCTACTATCGATTTAGTCGATAGTTTCAGTCGATGGTGCCCATCACTATATAAAATCGATAAACTAAGACGGTTATTTACACCCTAGGTTTTTCGGTTACGTGTTTCGCATTGGGAAAGTAAAAGTCGGTAATTTTAGAAGGGAAAACTGTGTGAAATTGACACGAGGGACGAACGAGGGTTAGATCATCGAATGGAACATTCATTCGTTGAGAGGACCACCCTCGGGAATTGCAACGAATGAAAATTACGCCGATACAGAGCCACGAACTGTAACGCTGAACGAATTGGCATTTCGTATGCGCCGTGAACAGTTGGAGCTTCTTCACGCAACAATCGTGGAATAAATATGTACAGGAAAAATGATTAACCCAATTTCTTTAATTAGAGACACAGTTTCGCAACAGTCGGCGGAAATCTGTTATGTTAAAGACAAAAGGTATTACGGAAGATCCGCGTAACAATAGTAGCGTGAAGTTGCAGGGCTGAATGTTCGAATGACTGGATGCTTTTAGCGTCTTATCGGTACATCTGCATTAAAAGAAAATGGGCGCGCATTTTCTCTCAGGTGAGACCGCGTTTTTTTGAAAGCATTTCAGAAACACTCGAGTCGAACAAATAGCCAGTTGTGTCGTGTACGAGCGCTGAATTAATCCGAGTCTGATGCAATTTACTGAAACCTCGAGAGTGCATTCAACGTCCACGATCTCCGACTTCCGTCTACTAAGCGTGCCTTTTATTCTTTTTTTATTCCAATTAGTTCTTTCAGCGTTTAATTCAGTATGAACGATGCTTACAGTAATTAATTATACGAGTAAATGTTGCTATGTAGATTATTATTTCATCTTTTCATCTAAATTTCTCCGAAAAAGCCACCAAACTGATGAATTCTGTGTTGAAATCAAAGAATTTTCGACAGAAATGAGTTAGAGCGACGATTTTTGTTTTAAATTAACCCTTAGCGGTCGAGTGGCGCCTCTGCGGCGTCACTAAAAATTGCTGTACTATTATTTAAATAATTGTTTACACTATCAGATATGTCAGTATCTAACCAATTACTACACATTTAAGTATTGTATGAGGTATTATATCAATTTGATATTTATCAAATTTAAAAAATCATAGAGAATGGAAATATTGTAGGTCAGAAGAAACGTTTAATTTTCGAGTTAAAATAGCTCCGACCGCAAAGGGTTAAGTAAGGGATAATAGAGAGACTACGGGTCCATTCCGTTTCATGCATTAAGCGCATGGATCACATTCAACGTGATGCGCGCATTGATATCGTTCCGTTTCGTTAATGCGTGATGATGCGCGCTTGGAAACGGAACACTTTCCCGTACATTTAATGCGAATCAAAAATGGCTGCTTACATGAGTGACAAAACGTTATCTGCATTAACGTTATTTTTGTTAGATAAAAACATTAAAAAAGAAAAATTGAACAATTGTAGTGATTTAAGTGATACTACCCATATCAGTGACAGCGAAAATGAATTGGAAGATATTTTTGTAAATTTTTGTTGAATTATCATTAAATTACCAGCACCACGAACTTCTTTTTCATTGCCAAAAATGAATCGACGATCTCCGTATCGGTTTAATAAACAGAGATTAAGAAGTATCGATGAAACGATTCTCAGAATAGTTTCTGAACAAAGATTTCAAAGCAGTGGCGCACCCAGGGGGGGCCAGGGGGCCAAGTCCCCCCCCCCCCAAGAAAAAAGAAACAACACACTGGAAAATTAGTTAAACCGTAGAATAGCTGCTTCCTCTCTGATTTCGATGATATTTGGATATGTTATATGTAAAACTAAACATTTTGAACAACTTTTCCCTAAATATGTAAGTAAATATTTGTGGCTACCTTTGACAGATATTTTTGTTAAAAAAGAAAAAAGGTTACTTTGTTCAACTCGTCCCCCCCCCAAGATTAAATCCTGGGTGCGCCACTGTTTCAAAGTATCCCAATTGATATTTTGTTGCAAGAGCCGGACTGTGGGGCCTAATCTAAACAATCCGGAGATATGAGAGGACCTTGGTTTCCCTTTCATGTTCCAACGATCTTTTAAGAGTCGGTCAAAGCTGAGACTTCGTCTAGTAAAGAGCTTCCTCTCGCGTCGTGAAATAAAGACAAGTTTTATTTTACAAATACCAGTGTGCATTTATTGACACCACCCATATCCAATAATTTTGATTTGGAATTAATTTATTCAATATTAATGGTTGACGAAACGCGAGGAAAACGTTATTTTATTCCAAAATAACAGGGAATTCAATTTTGTCCATCTTCACAAATTGTACTTTATTTCACAATGTGAAGATACTTGAATCTACTTTTTTCAAATTTACCGCTAATGCATCGACTACGCACCAAACGCTTCACTTCTGAGCTGTGGTAGCTGGCGAGAAGTGAGAATCTGGGGAATTCTGTGCGCTCTGATGCGTGCATTGAATGAAACGGAACGGTTCTCTATGCATTCTATGCGCATAATGTGTGAAACGAAACGGACCCTACAATCATTTCATCGAAAACGATATAAGCGACATTTGAATCCGGTCGCACAGTGTGACATTTCGATCATTTAGGGGCATTAAATTCTTAATGATGTTGTTTCTTTTTTATCACCTATTTTGCTAACACTTTGAAAGGGTATTTAGTTTAAATGCTTTTAATTTAAATATATCTGCATTTTCATTAAATTCTTAATGATGTTGTTTCTTTTTTTTATCACGTATTTTGCTAACACTTTGAAAGGGTATTTAATTTAAATGCTTTTAATTTAAATATATCTGCATTTTCATATGTACGTAAAATGAAAGAATATAATGCGTTAAATCGATTCTTTTTTGTGCTCGAACACCATATGTCGGATAAGCTGGCTCTAGAAATACTAGAACACATTCTGAAAACGAAAGATAACTCTCACGATCCCAAATACATTGATACAATTTTACTTTCATATCTGCCCACATAACACCACAACTTCGATATTAAATGAAGAATGAAATTCATATTCGTTAAACAATGAAAAGTGTTTTTCAATTTTGTATGGTAACTGTTTGTTACTAGTCATAGATTATGTAGGGCCTCTAAAGTATATACCAGATGTTTAAATAAAAAATATTGCGAATTTACCTTAAGGTGTGAAATAATCGCCAGAATAAACAATATATTAAATAATAGTAGTCAAACAAAAGGCACAAACTATCAAATGTAATAACAATAAAACACAACACTGGTTAAACAATAACAAATAAAAACAATAACAATTGAATACGTAACAATCAAAGTGCAGGTTTATGAATAACAGACACGTTCTTGCTCGGATAAATTGTGATAGACTGTTAGACGGCTGCATAAGGTGACTGCGCAAGGCTGTTGAAAACAAATGAAAACTCCCATAGACGCAGACGAAGGCAAAAATTGCTTTCATATCCGACTAGACAAGACATTTTTGCCCATATAGATAATAATGTTTTACTCTGGAGAACATTGGTGAATACTGAAAAGTTCTTTCTTCTATTTTGTATGATTATTAACCATGATAATTTATATGTGTCATATTTAAAAACTGAAAATATTGAACACACGCTACAAAGGATTGAATAATCACTGAAATAAATATAATAAAAATTGAAGTTCAAATACACAGAAGGTGTATTCGAGTAAATCATCGCTGACGATTGATGTAGTTTCATCATTTGTGTAGGCAGAAGAGTTCACTTGAGGTTTATTTTTCTTATCTGAATGCGATAAAAAGCTAAAAACAATAGCGATTCTAGGTTACGGAGCTTTTTCTTTCAAGGTAAGAGTAAATACGCAATTTTTAAAAAATGTTCAATTTAGGAATTAAATTCCCCTGAATGGCACGATTCAACAAATTCAAACTTTTCTT
Source organism: Lasioglossum morio (assembly GCA_916610235.2). NCBI lineage: Eukaryota > Metazoa > Arthropoda > Insecta > Hymenoptera > Halictidae > Lasioglossum > Lasioglossum morio. Next base: position 2,099,182 of record OU744334.1, on the reverse strand, counting down.
TTATGTTTTGATTCCCACTATGTGATTCTTATAGAGTTTCTTGCGCTGATTCCGAATCTGCCCTTAATTTATATCCTAGACACACAGTTTTTGAGAAAATTGAGTTTGAAAAGAAAGACATATTTTTCGACTTTGAACAAATATTGTGATGTTATTATAAAAAATATTGTATTGATCTTTACAGCAAAAGATTCTCTAGACTTTCCCGAATCCAGTGATGTGCATTACTAATACATTATGATTGTTTAAACATGTTTAAACAATCATTAAAGACGGAGAGGCGCCACTTTTGCACCGTTCTTTGATGATATTTTTTAATTTATTTGAAAAAATAAGGGTCTAGCGGAAAATCGAGTTATACCACGCGATGGAGCAGACTTTTATCTAGAGAAACCACCTTTTCAAATTTCCAACGTCGATGTTTTTTTTCGTTCCAGAAAAGAAAATATCCGTGCCCGATATGAGTTGCTGACAGTGATGTTCACCACTAGAGCGGCCGTCCGCCGCACCGCACTATGGGCCAAACCGATGAATTCTGTGTCAAAATCAAAGAACTTTCGATAGATATGAGATAGAGCAATGAAATTCCTTTTAAATGAAGGCTGAAACTTTGCAGAATATGTAATAATTATGGAGATTGTGGTACGAACGTTTCTTAAGCTTGAAAAAATTCGTTGAACTTGCACAATTTCAAGAAAATTGTGATTTTTCCAATACCACGCGCGGAAAATTTTTTTTTGGAACATGCTATACATCATTTCCCGTAGATTTTTTCACGCTGATTTCAAGTCTGTCTTCAAAATTTGTCTACGATCTCCGTATCTTCCAAAAAAATCAAATTATTGTTAAAAATAAAAATATTTATTGTTTCAAGGTTAAAAAACATTCGTACCACAGTCTCCATAATTATTTCATATTCTGCAAAGTTTCATCTTTTATTTAAAAAAAATTTCATCGTTCTATCTCATTTCTATCGAAAGTTCTTTGATTTTACACAGGATTCATCAGTTTAGCCCATAGTGCGCCGTATCCCGTGGAACATGTTTAAACAATCATAATGTATTAGTATTGCACATCACTGAATTCGGGAAAGTCTAGAGAATCTTTTGCTGTAAATAATAATACAATATCTTTTATAATAACATCACAACATTTTATAAAAAGTCGACAAATATGTATTTCTTTTCAAACTTAATTTTCTCAAAAACTGTGTGTTTAAGAGAAAAATTAATGGCAGATTCGGAATCAGCGCAAAAAACTCTAAGAATCGAAACGATTTTTGGCTGTTGGACCGTGTGATCGAAATGTCACACTGTGCGTCAGTGGATCGGTCGCGTGCGACGTCCTCTCCGTTCCGAGTTTCCGTTCTCCGAGCGACGCACAGTGTAACGTTTCCAACATTTAGGGTCGTTTAATTCTTAACGATGTCGTTTCTCTTTTTTATCATGTATTTTGCTAACACTACACAAAATATGATGATTTTTAATCACTTTAACATTACTTTTGTTGTATTGGCCGAAAATACGTATTTTAACTCTTGCAAATTACTGTTTGAAATGGTATTTAGTTTAAAAGCTTTTAATTTAAATATATCTGCATTTTCATATGTCGGTCAATTGAAAGAATTTAATGCATTAAATCATTCCTCCTTTGTGCTTGAACACCAAATGTTGAATAAGGTGGCTCTAGAAATACTAGAACACATTTTGAAAACGAAAGATAACTCTCACGACCCCATTTACATTGATATAATTTTATTTTCATTTCCGCCTAAGTAAAATCACAACTTCGATATTCAATGAAGAATGAAATTCATATTCGCTAAACAATGAAAAGTGTTCTCCAATTTTTTATGGTAATCGTTTGTTATTAGTCATAAATTATGTAGGGTCTCTAAAGTATATACCACATTTTGAAACCAAAAATATTGAAAACTTACCTTAAGGAGTGAAATAATCGCCAAAATAAACAATATGTCAAATAATAGTAATGAAATAAATAATACTAAACGAAGAACAAAAACTGTCAAATGCAATAACAATCGAACACAACAACAGTTAAACAATAACAATTCAAAACTATACAATTTAATAAGTAACAATCAAAGTGCAAGTTTATGAACACGTTCTTCTTACTCGGACAAATTGTGTTAGACGACTGCGCGAGGTGACCGTGTAAGGCTTTGGAAAACAAATGAAAACTCCCATGGACGCAGACGAACGCAGAATTTGTTTGCATAGCCGACTAGACAAGACTTCAATGTATACATACTATATAGTTTGAAGTCCATATTCGCCCATATAAGAAAGTTTTACTCTGTAGAACATTGGTACATACTGAAAAGTTCTTCGAGTTCGTATGATGATTAATCATAATAGACTATATGTATAATATTTAAAAACGAAAAATATTGTAAACACACCACAAAGGATTGAGTAATCACTAAAATAAATATTATAAAAATTGAAGTTCAAACACACACACTTTTATTTAGGTAAAGTATCGCTGCGGATTGATGTATTTTCACCATTTGTATAGGCAGTCGAGTTCATTCGAGGCTTATTTTTCATATCTGAATGCGATAAAAAGTTAAAAACAATATCGATTCTGGGTTACGGAGGTATTGCTTTCAAGATAAGAGTAAATACGTAATTTTTAAAAAATGTTCAATTTCGGAATTAAACGACCCTAAATGTTGGAAACGTTACACTGTGCGACGCGATTCAGTTCGATTTCAGGAGCGTAGAAAGCGTCGCGTAGCCACGGGGGGACAAGGATCTCTTGCTGGATCCAGCACACGTATCGCGCGCACTTTTTATTTCAATGTCAGTCGGTGAGGAACGAGATCGAAGGAATTCTGACGGGGTACAAATGGCGCGGCATCACTCGACTAATTAAATCGCATAAACAGAGCGTGCCTGTCCAATTACCGTTCCACGGAGACTATACGTTTCTGCGTGGTTTGACCGGGCATCGCGGATACCAGCGTAGAATGGCAACCAGGTTGCATCGAGGTTCCCTCGTCCCAGCTAACGACGCTAGATAGAGATGCACAAGTTATTAGAATCGGCCTGTGCACGGCAGACCAACGGGACAGAGAAGGGGCCCAAGCAAAACGAAAAGAGAAAGAAAAATGTTTCCTTCCTGACGCGAAGCCACCGCGAACGTAAATAAAACCAGTCAACCCTGTCACCCTTTGAAGCTGCCTCTCCTAATGACCCCCGGGGAACAGCTCGAAGAACCCACGAGGGAGAAAATTACTGTTTATAACAACCGGTCGCCATTCTCATGATTAAAACTTTCCGTAATTGCTTCTATCAATCTGTATAGGGTGTCTCGTGGAACTTGAATACACCGTACACCGCTGAAAGGGTCAGTTAACCCTGAAGAGATTGTAAGAGACCCTTCCCCCTCGGCTCGTCGGCTACAAAATGTTACAAATATGCCGTTCTCGGGCCAGTTTAAATCTCTTCTTCACTGTTGATCGAGTCGAAAATTCGGATCAATACTAATTAGTTCTACATTATTCGAAATCGAGTCGATCGCTGCTGATCAGTCGAAAAATCAGTTTCAACTACTTCTACATTGTTCGAAATCGAAGTGTTTCATATTGAACTTGGTAATTGAACAATTGATACTTTGATATTATAAACAGTTGGTTCGGGGTGCTATGCTACTGTGAATAACCGAGATGGTCGAATCACTCGGCAAACAAATATCGACGAAACGAGGCCGGCCGGTTACGATTAATTCCATTACCGTCGTAAACACGGAAGCACAGCACGCCAGGGCAAGGAAATGGGAAACGATAGGTTGGTGTCGGGTTGGTTTGGTTTGCACGGCTCGCGTCGCGAATAGAAAGTCAAAATCGTGCTTGTGTAATTTTCGTCAGGCTGCTCGCGCGGTGCCTCGGGGTTTTGCGCGCGCGCGGTCCCGCCGAGAAATGGCTCTAAAGCGCGGTAATGCTCCGTTAGCGGTAATAAGATTGAAGTAATAAGTAACAGTTTTGGAGCGTGACCATCGCGAACGCGTGTGGGTATGTACGGGCTGTTGCTCCACAGTCCACAGCGTTCCACTAATCGCACGAGGAATTCCTTGTGCCGCGAGCCAAAGCTGCTCGCGAGCCAACCGGCAACGAAAGAGCAACGCCGCGAAAGTCCGTCAATCGATAACTCTTCTCTCGGCGTTCCTCTTTTCCTTCTTTTCCTCCTCGATTCGGTAAAAATAGGAAACCGTCGCTATCGGCGTTTCCGGTGAAAGGAGACGCTACCTGCTACGCCTCATCCTGCCCGAACCTAAATCCAGTGACACGAGATTAGCGTCTCCAAGTTCAGCAGAACGCGCGCGTTTCCTTTCGAACGTTACACACGTTGGATCTTATCTACTTGTTTAACCCAGGACCATCGAGTAGAATTAAATAATAAAAAGAATAAAATAAAAAATAAAATAAAACGTTGAATTAAATTTCATGTAATATTTTGCAAATTTGCTTATTGTCTCCAATTGATCGAACCACTGCGCCAATAACATTAATTGTAGCATCGAGTAGAATCTTCGTCGTTGAATTGCACGTGCTCATTTTCCTCGTAAATGCATAACTAATGGAGGTTCTACGATATCGCGAATAAAATAGGAAGATGATCGAAATCGAGTCGTGTTTGCTGATCGGCGCGGCGGCACACTATGGGGCAAACGGCAGAATTCTGTGTAAAAATCAAAGAACTTTCAATAGAAATGAGATAGAGCGATGAAATTTTTTTTAAATCAAAACTGAAACTCGGCAGCATATGAAATAATTATAGAGATTGTGGTACGAACGCTTTTTGACCTTGAAAAAATTCGTTAAACTTGCACAAGTTCAAGAAAATTGTGGTTCTTTTTACATTGTACTTTATAATCGATTGAACTTTAAAAAAGAACATAAGATATCAGCAGAAGTTAAAAAATTCGTTTATGAGAAGTAAGTTAAAAAGATGAAATAGTTACTTTACTTCCTGTGTAAATGAAAATATAATTATGGAAGATAGATATCTAATTTAAATTACATTACAGCCACACACAGCAGCTTACAAGTAGTGCCAGCGACAATGGCAGCAATTCGGCAAGCGCTCATGAGATTTGAAGTGTTTCATGCTTCGTAAGTAACTATAAACGTTTAAATATTTCATTATGTTTATTTTTATTCGGTTCCATAAATAATAATACAATAAATCTTCAAATTAATGGGTTATTAAAATATCATTTCAACGAGAAAATGATGATTTCATTGATTTTTTTAACAAAAATCGTTTTTTTGAAAAATCTTGAGGTCGTAGACAAATTTTGAGACCAGATTTGAAATCAGAGTGAAAAAATCTACGGGAAATGTGTCGCATGTTAAAAAAAATTCTTTCCGCACGTGGTATTGGAAAAACCACAATTTTCTTGAACTTGTCCAAGTATAACGAATTTTTATAGGGTCAAAAAGCGTTCGTACCACAATCTCTATAATTATTTCATATTTTGCCAAGTTTCAGTTTTCATTTTAAAAAAATTTGAACGCTCTATCTCATTTCTATCGAAAGTTCTTTGATTTTGACACAGAATTCTGCCGTTTGCCCCATAGTGCGGCAGTCGAACTCGAAGTTATCGCCTCAGTTTTAGTATCGAATAATACGCGCGTTTCCTTTCGAACATTATCCTGCGAAACACCGTGCGGTGAAATCTCCTGTTGTGTGGTCTAGGGCACGGACAAGGGGAAGAAGGTATTGATGCGTGTCGTCCCAAAGAAACAGGATTGGTATAGAGTTTCCTACAGTCTAAAGTGTCCGCGAGTTTAGCGAATTTTAAGAGAATTACATTGAGAATGTTCGCGCGGTTGCACAAGAGGGTGTACGCTTGCAGGAAATAGAATATAGCTTTCGTAAAAACGTCCGACAGAAATTACATGACTGCAGGATATCGTAACGAAGCGATAGCTAGTATAATATCCGAGCGGCCTTCTTCGTTATCGGTTTCCTCAATTGATTTACATACGGAATTTTGAAGAAACCCGAGCCTTTTAGTAGGCTTACTTTGCACGATGAATGACCTCCTTATTTCCACGCGCTCTACCACCCGACAACGAAGAGTAGAATAAATACGAGCATTATGTTGTAGCCAGCCTATCTTCCCGGCTAATTAATACCGTTAATTATTAGTAACTCGAAAGCTCTTCGACTAATCAATCCCGGATAAACTTCGTTTAACTCTTTGTGTTCCCCCACAGCCTTTATCTGCAATCACTTCTTACTTATGAATCAATTTGTCCGTTTACTTTTGATACATTTCTCCTCGTTTCAACTTTGTGAATTTTTCGAAAATTGAGAATTTTTAAGCCTCTTTAAGATTCATGCAAGCAGGAACCGTCGGCGATTTTCATTGTACAGCTAACAAGGGAACATATTCAGTTGATACAAGCCGATTTTGATGAAACTTATGTGAGATATAGTTCTTCGAAAAATATTTGACACGTGTTTTTTTTATCGGCAACCATCCACTCGTCAAAACCATATTTTTTGAGATATCTCGAAAAACAGTGGTCGACAAAATTCGATTTTTTTTAAATTGTGTGTTTTTTAATGGAAAATGTAGTCGTGCAAGAAAATTTTAATGTTTTGCTGTTTTTTTAGCAGCAGTTTCTCGTATTTCTGATTAGTTAATTTTAATGTAAATTTGGGTGTGTGATCTTCGATCCAAAATAGGGGATACGTGTTTCAGGATTGAGATATTGTATACCTGTGTTATTCATTTTGTATTTGATTAGAAACGCAGCGCCGTGCGCCGTTACGCGATCGCGTATGCTGATATACGAAAATCCAAGAGAGAAAATTCAATACAGTATTTGCAATAGTTTTTTGCGAATATCTCGAAAACTAAAATCCTCAAACACGTATCCCCTATTTTGGATGAAAGATCACACACCCGAATTTACATTATAATTAACTAACCAGAAATACGAGAAATTGCTGCTAAAAAAAACATCAAATTTTTAATATATTGTTTAAACGAAAAAGATATGTTAAAATTTTCTTGCACGACTACATTTTCCATTAAAAACACACACAACTAAAAAAAATCGAATTTTGTCGACCACTGTTTTTCGAGATATCTCAAAAAATATGGTTTTGACCCCCAACTTTGAGGGCTGTTTCACCCCTTTAGAGTGGATGATTGCTGATAAGAAAAACACGTGTCAAATATTTTTCGAAGAACTATATCTCACATAAGTTTCATCAAAATCGGCTTGTATCAACGGAATATGTTCCCTTGTAAGTACGTACCGGGACACTCCCAGGCTGATTGAGTCGTTCGAGTAAGTAAGCGATTCCCTAATTACCGTGGCTAGAACATTAAGGAAACGACGGTACACCAGAGATAAGCCTGCAACCTGGTCGTCGTTTAGTCTGCTCGCGGTTCGTCAAACAGCCATTAAGAGAATATCCATTGGTGAACGTTTTATCGACTAACGCCGTGAGCTCGTTTTGTTGCTATTTGCATGCAGCGAACATTCCGGGAGCAAGTTCGTACGAAGTCGTGACTCCGTCAATCGTGGCCGGCGACATTTTTATTACGAATCTGCGTTCACATGTGAAAAGTTCAACCGTGATCGCTTCGCTGCGCTTTCACGCTGGGAAAAAGGTTTTTCAAACGAACAGCTTCTGGTGCTCGATGCAAACATTTAATCAAAAGTGTTATCCATTTATAGAGCGGCTGTTATTATCCGAAAGAAGACTGACGACGGCAAAATAATGAATTCAAGAGAATACCTTGAGCAATCGATTGACCGAAGCCTGCGATTGAGCCATTGCATTGTTCCCAGGAGAACTGTTTCAAAATGTTCATTCGCTGGCAGCATGAATGCATGTGTTATTGAAAATGCAATTGCCGTGAATCATCCGTGTCGCGAAATTCTAATTCTTCCTATGTGCAGTCTAATCGAATTAGTATTGAACGATGTACAAAGATTAAACGTCAATCAATGTGTATGGCACCAGTAAAAATTGCCATGTCATTATTCATAACGGTTCGAATATTATTAAATTCGTCTGTGTTCTATGAATCGTGAAAAGCTCAACTGTAGTATGATAAAACCGGTGTAATGTCTTGATTTTCGAATTGAAATTGCTTCGAGTCCAAGGGTTAATCGTATAATTTAATTTATATCCTTGCGAAATTAACAACTACGAATATATCAAGCGAGAAAGAAGCCGTTGATAGTCCGTGGGTGTTGTGAATGCCAGTTGAAGAGTAGGGAATAGAAATCTAAATTATTAATCATCAAGTCGAGTTATTGAGTCACGTGTATTTTTGAAATACATTTAACTTAGCTTTGGCCCTGGCCTGCGCTAAAGCTTGAAAGTATCATTTTACCGCCTAAATGTAAGAACTAGGTAACTTACAATTCCTTGCAAATGCGCTACAATTTTTGCAAAAAAAAAACAGAAGCTGCCTACTTTTTACATTAACAAGATTAAACTAAATTATGATTCACTAGATGTCGTAGATTACTTTGATACGTTACCCAGATTTTGGTAATGAAATTCTACTTGATTTCTTCTTTAATACGAAATAGATAACTGAAAATGTTAAAATTTCAAGTTACCTCGTTCTTACATTCAGGCGGCGATTTGTAAAATGGAGAAAGAAGGATAATCAGGTCGTTGAGTCAGGTTCGCACGGTTTCAGCTTGAATCTATGTAATCGAGACTTGAATTTTCGAGGCAGACTGCTCGTCAAACATTTGTCCCAGTAATTTATCAGCGACAAGAATTGCACGTCGACCGCATTAAAGGCAACCTCAATTACAGAAGATGGCGAAGATTCGTGTACTTGTTACACGTACATACACCGAGCAACGAGACAGATATATGCTCGGCTATACACGTAATGAGACTGGTGGTGGCAGGCCGTTGTCCGACGCCTTAGAAATTCTTTAACGACTTTATGTTCGTACCGCGCACACCAAGAAACGCCATTTAAGCCACGCTCGCCCCGGTAAAACCGCTCGTGTCGTCTCTCTTTCGAGAACGTGGCCGAAAAGAAACGTGATCGCGCCGATTCGACGATGAGAACCGCCTCGAACGTCGTCGTCGTCGTCGTCGTCGTCGTCGCGGGTAAATTGCAAAACCGTCTCGACATCTGCGCCGTGAAATTGTTTTTCATTTTCTCCGGCCGGTCTCGTGTTTCGCGATCATTATTTCGCGACGAGAAAGCATTTTTCTCGTCCGCGGAACCAGTCATTCCTTCGCCAACGAGAAAACGCGGAATAAATTCGAACTTTAACTTTCTGCTACGCCTAACGCGCTTAACGCCGTCTTTTAATGAGAGCGCATGGGAAAATAGAAACGTTTATATTAGAAAACCTAAAGCTTCGTCCACACTCGGACAACGTCCAGCAGCTTTTCTTTTTCAAGTTTTAATAGAGAAATTTAAAGAAAGTGGAATAAAATAGAATTTTTATTCCAGTGGTAGTAGCATTTCCAGATCTGAAACGAATAGAAATTGTACTAGATTTTGTTGAATTTTATATTCTACCCTTTCTCGAACATTTTCAGAAGCCATAAAGATCCGCAGTCTATTTAGACATTTGCCTAACGATGTTTGTAGATTTTTTCGACTGTCATTTGCGATGCGAGGTGCATTTAAACCTCGTGCACTTCGAAGCTGTCGCATCGATGAGTGCGACGAGTGACGAAACGGCGACAAGCAGCACCAATCAATGTGTGTTCCCCTATCGAAGAGGTAAACACTGGCCAACAATGAGTGTTAATAAAGTACGAGAGGTTCAACTAATGGATAAGCACGCGGTGACGACAGATTAAAGCTTCTGTTCGCATACGGTCACTATAAAAGAGTCGCCAGTTCAAAAGATAGTGTTTCCACGTAAATTTAAACATTTTTACACGTATCCAAAACATGCTGCCTCGATAAAATTTGATCTTTCCTCTGAGAAACTTGAAGAAGTTCAACATAAAATAAAATTAAGTGTTTTAAGATTACTGGAGATTATTAAATAAATTTGGCCGAACGGAGTCTCGCGATTTCGATAAGAAAAAAATAGCAAACGAGCTGCCTGATAATTCTGTTGTCAACGTGAACCGAGCACTCGTTGCATTGAATTTACCATCGGCAACCAGCTCTGCTAATTTATTTCAATCGTGTTCAATTTACGCTAAACATTTTATCACACAAACGAAGGGCGATCGTCGACGGGGTGGCTGTTACTTATCGCTGCCTCTTTCGCGACGTCAAGTACCGGCAATTATCAGGGCACTCGTCGATTAATTACTGACGACTCAGACGTAGATATCGATTGAGTCGGAGAGAACCTCGTGGCCTCGCGATCCCTTCTTTCGTCTCGCCAATGCACTCTGTACTCGGTCCACCTCGAAATCTGATTAAACGACAGCGGACGACTGCCAGAATTTACACACTGTCGAACACTCTTCATTAATATTCTCCACGATTCACAGTAAGCTTCAAAGTATCAAGAGATAAATCATCCCCTAAATCTTACACAGTCGAAGCTTGCATCCCTGTCTCAAAAGAAGTTACAGCAATAATCTTCTCTAGCGAACAATTTCGCCAGTACTGTCCAATGCTTCTCGAGGAATCGTCAAAATCCGAATTACTAAAAATCTGAGGTAACATGTGGCCGCATCCGAGACGGAGAACCAGTTCAACAACTATCATGCCGGATGATTTCAGCATTGAACTTCGTGAGTACTCTCCCACGCTGCTCGAAGACTCGTGAGAAATCAATATTGCTTCAGAATCGGCGAGCTATCATCCCCCAAATTTCAAGAGGCCGAGGCTGCTGGCGTCTTCATCTCGCGCATAGAGCATTGGCCTTGCCTCTAATTCGCTACGACCCATCGCTACCATAAGAACGCAGCCGATAACAAGCAATAACAAGTTAACCTTCCCTGATCGACACCCCTCTGCGTCTCCCCGACGAGACGATCGTAAACCGACGCCGCACGCGTCAACGACTGTCGCGGCATCCCGAGGGAATCTAGATTTCCGTCTTACCTGACGAATCCCCGTAAACATCGCTCGTTTCCGGTCCCTGTGCGAGTCACGGCGATTCACGTGAACGAGGACAACAACGACAACTAGAGAACACTTTACATTCTGGGTGACGCGCACAAGCAGACGCGCACTCGTCGATCATCCGATCGCAACTGCAGCCCTTCGGTGCCGGTGCCGGTTCCCTGTGTTGCCGGTGCCCGAGAGGAACAGAGGGTGGGAGAGAACTCCGTCGAAGAGGGAGAGAGAGACAGAGAGAGAGAGACCGCAGGATACCGGAAAAAAGGAGAGCGAGAAAGAGGTGTTGTCGAGACGGACGAGCGCGCCCCGCTGCGCTGTTCCACGAGTCGCTCGCTATTGCGTGTTCCCTGCGCGTAGTATACGTGTGTCGAGAACCACGCGGGACCCACAGTTCGCGAAATAGACACAGGACTCGCGTTTTCCCTTCCCCGATAAACCGCAAACACCTTCTATATAGAAATTCGACGCTGAAAACTGGCCCAGAAACGTTCCAGTCTTCTCGAGTCCGAGTCACTTTCAACTGGGTTCATCGCTGAATGTCTTCGAAGGCTGAACGCTCTGCTGGTCTACTTCGATGTACTTTTATTATGATTTAGCTTATCGGATTCAATCTTATCCGCAAACTGGTCCCCGGGTGGAACGAATGTAGAGACTTCGTGAGACGAATCAAGGAAACGTTGGTGAAGACTGGTCTCTTCAAAAGTCCAAATACAACTACTTTCCTGGCCCAGTACAACGCCTGATTACGTCTCGGCTGCTAATGCTACTCCTTGGAGGATTCGATGTACAAGTCCACTGGGTCTTACCAATCAAGGAGACTAAGTTGATCCTTTGGAACGATCACTGAAGTTTTGGACACCCTCCAAACATGTTCGGTAGCCTCGCCTAAGACGCAATGAGTCCACGGATTGGAGATGAACAAGACCCTACCCACCAGAACGCGGACAAATTTATTTTTCAGATATTTCTGATGGATTCGTGAAACGACCGGGATATTGTTCCCTTTTTTGAAAGAACAATCGAAACAGGATTCGTTACGAACGAAGGGAATTCGTTTGACGCGTCTGGCTGACGCAAAGACGTCTCCGCAGGAAGATCGAGCGTCACGATTTTCCTGTAAAGGAGCCAGAATTCGTTCTTCCGGATGGTTCAATTTTTCACGACATCACTCCCCTTTACTTTTGTCCGTGGGTCACTCGAGAACGCCACGTGCAGAGACCGGCCCGGCGACCGTACACCGTAAATACGCGAAGATACGTGAATGCGTGCGAATTCTGGACAAGAAGCAGGCATGCGCAACGCACGCACCACCCTGCGTGTAACCCCCGAACGACTGCGTTCGCGAAACACCCCCGCTGGCAACCCCCTCCATTCATCCCCGCGCATTCAGAGAGGAAATCCCCTCGACTGCGAGGATCCCTCCCGACGAAACCCCCTTAATCAATACTCTGGCCGCTCTCCGCCAGCTAGGAATACCATCCTTGGTGTCCTCCGCCTCCCTGGACCAAGTTTTTGGCACGTCGCCGGATACTCTCCTCTCTTCTCCTCTCCTTTCCACTTACAAACTCGATTATTCCTTGCCGCGCGGCTGTACAGGCTCGACACGTTTAACGCCGGAAGCGCGTCGCGTTAATCCCTTTTTAATCTCGTGGAGAAATCATGCCGGCATTTTATAAAGTACGAACGCGTGCGAATAAATTCACAGTTCAAGCAACCAAATATTTTTAACCGTGCTGTGTAATCCTCTATCGGTAACAGTCTCCTTAATTTTACGACAACGCCTTTAATCGAAAACGACTTTGACGGATAACGAATTTGATCGACAACGATTTTAGATTCGTTGAAAACCATGTCGGGGAAATTAGTGTCGGTGATTTCCATGGGACCCATTTTTCTCGAATACGAAATCAACCGTAAAAGACAACACTGAAATTACTCATTTAAACATTTTGTAATCAGTAGACAGCGGACTTTTATGCATTTATAATATCGTTGAGTAGATGAAATTCGAAATTGTTGAACAATTTAAAAATTGCCGAACTATTATTCGGAATACTATTTACATTATTAAATATATTGGCATCTTAATATTCAGCGAATATAAAAAATTAACATTTTGTAATCAGTAGACGGCGGAGTTTTATGCATTTATAGTATCGTTGAGTAAATGAAATTCGAAATTGTTGAACAATTTAAAAATTGCCGAACTATTATTCAGAATACTATTTACATTATTAAATATATTGGCATCTTCGTATTCAGCGAATATGAAAAATCAACATTTTGTAATCAGTAGACGGCGGAGTTTTATGCATTTATAATATCGTTGAGTAGATGAAATTCGAAATTGTTGAACAATTTAAAAATTGCCGAACTATTATTCGGAATACTACTTACATTATTAAATATATTGGCATCTTAATATTCAGCGAATATAAAAAATTAACATTTTGTAATCAGTAGACGGCGGAGTTTTATGCATTTATAGTATCGTTGAGTAAATGAAATTCGAAATTGTTGAACAATTTAAAAATTGCCGAACTATTATTCGGAATACTATTTACATTATTCAATATATTGGCATCTTCGTATTCAACGAATATAAAAAATCAACATTTTGTAATCAGTAGACGGCGGAGTTTTATGCATTTATAGTATCGTTGAATAGATGAAATACGAAATTGTTGGACAATTTAAAAAATTGAAAATGCAAATATATATGATTTCTGAGGCACCACTAAAAATTGACGAACATTATTAGAAATATTGTTTACATTATTAAATATATTGGCATCTTTGTATTCACCGAATATAAAAAATCGTTGAGAACGGAAATATTCTCGGTCGGAAGAAACGTTTAATTTTATTATTTATTATAGACGGACTAAAGCCCTTTTACATAAGTGTTTACAATATCAAAGTAACGAAAAAAAAAGAGAAAGATACAATACTGCTCGTGTAATAACAAAGAAGGGACATGCAGAAAAGAAAAATTTAATAATGGTACAATCGATATGGTATTATCATATAATTATATAATCCTCCATCCAATTTGCTAGTTAAACTAGTTCCGAGGGCAAAGGGTTAAAATCATTCAGGGAAAAAATAACATATACTGAATTTCGTTTCTATTTCTTGCAATCGATGCAGACAATTTTTATTGTACACGAAAATCCGCAGTCTAATGACGATTGTTTTTAATGTTAGTTGTTTCGTTTTCAGGAAGTAGAGAGCTCGTTCGACGCGATACCTAATTATAGCTTACCGATTACGCGACTGATATCGCAGTCTACGAATTATTAGCCCTTCCACGGGGAAGGCTGAGTATGCTTAGGGGTTGAAAAACGTGTCTACAGTGCCGCGCCCAAGTATACTTGTATGCGTAGCGAGCGTTTAAAAAAGCTTTCAGCAGCTTGGGGCTCCGAGTGTTTTACCGCGTTTATCGAGCTGATAATTAAGCAAAAAAATATCCATTCATAGAAATAAATCTTTTCTATGTCGTTTCACACGAATTTATATTAATCCGACGTACTTGGAATACTGTTTGAATTGAATGTCACCTCGGTAAAGAAATCGTGTCACGTTTGTTGCTTTACAATGAGTTAGGGACGAAGTTAGTACATAGAATTCTCTTAGAAATGGGTTTAAGAAATAAACGGCGATCTATCGGTACCAGGAGCCACCAGTGCCGTGCTGAAAACCTGCCCAAGCTCTGCCATGCACAGATTATTATAGGTTCTATTGATTATACCGTGAGACGAAGTTATTCCTGATATTCCGTTTTCAAGATTAAATTGACAACGGTCACGTTGGGTTGACTCTATTTGTTCTCGAGTTTAAATTCTTCGATAAAAATTCTTTCTGGTATGTTTACATCAGTCTTCATTCCTTGTCGCGTTAGATTGCGTAATGTATAGTATTTTCATGCTTATAGACGTATTAGAGAATAATGATGGACAAAGAAAGGAAATAAATAATTTTCCCAGAGCCTGTAAATTATTTATAGAATGTGATTAGATTTATACTCTATACTTGTAATCGTTGATAGTGGTTGAATGTTAATAAATTAATATGTTTCAGTTCAATTTATTTACTTTGGATGATATAATCCATAAGCCGTAACACCGACGAGATACTGTTAAAGACTGCCACCGCCCGTGTTATCCCGCGGCAGGCTAAGTGGGCGCAATGGGCGGGGTGGTAACGGTGGAACTTACAGTGACCTGAAAGACCACATCGCTAAAAGTTCCACCACCGACGAGATTCAGTTGGTGGTTCAGCGCTCTCTACCTAATTAGATCATTTGTTCGTGAACCACGCGAAACTGCGTCAGTGGCTTAGGTCTTAGGTAAATAGATTTAGTACCGCACGTAATAATTAAATGTAGAATGCTGACATTACCCATTCTCTAATTCTTAGAAAAACATTACTTTTTATTGTATAATTTCATTACGCACTCTTATTGCTTTCTTATTTCCCTTATTGTTCACCATTGTAATTATTGCTTTATAATCGTCAGTGTATAGGATTGTATGAAAAATGAAAGTAATTACCACGAAATATTCTAAAAAAGTATTGCAATTTAAAATTAATTTAAGAAATATTGCGATATTTATAAATCAATGGTTCGTATACGAAAGGTATTTTGTAATAATCGTTATTTATTGTTATTTATAATTCAAACAATTTTTAAAGAAATACATTAATTTTAATAATTTGTTTCTATATACATTTTTGAAATTACTATTTCAATACTAATGTATTGTTAAAATAATTGTTTAAATAAACAAATTTATAATGTATAGAAATTTGTTTCTATATTCATTATTTTAGTTACTATTTCAATAACAATTTATTATTGAAATAATTGTTCAAAGAAATGAATTTTATAAATTGTTTCTATATTTATTATTTGAATTATTATCCCCATAATAATTTATTTAAACACTTATTTTAACAAGAAATTATTGGAATAATAATTTAAATAAAGATTATAGAAACAGATCTTTAAAATTTATTTGTATAAAAATTGTTTATATTAGAAATAACAATAAATAACTACTTAAATAATAAATATATAAAGCCAAAGATAATTCGGAATACAAAATGACAGAAACAAAACCGTAGCCGATGACGATATAGAACAGATATTCTCGTAACAGTTATAACATCATCACGCTTTTAAATTCCTGCTTTTAATGCATTTTGTTTTCTTCTGCGTCAATCGATTTTGATGAATTTTTCAGTAGTGTATCATTAATGTAGATGTAAAGACACATATTTTAAATTTTCATTGCGGATTCAAATAGAAAATTTTTAAAAAGTGTCTTTTATTAACTTCCCGATTTATAGGGAAGTTATTGTATTTTTTCATGTAATTCCTACGAATTGTAATTTTTTAAAAATCGGTTTTACACATCATTAAAATAAGGATTCTTCGCGTCTCTGATTCTTTTCCGACGCTATCCTTTGCGCCCGAAACTTTTGTCGTGCGTTGCACAAGCAAATATCGAAATTAAAAGACCGAGCCGAACGTAAAAAAGGACAGCGCGTATAAAGAGAGACCGCGCACGGCTAAAGCAAGCTGAAGCAGGCCGAAGCAGGCCGAAGCGACTGCGATTCTCCGCGTCGCACTAGTAGTGGTTCACACGAATATACCCGGTCCGATCAGTATCATGCTTCAATGTTTCATACCTCGGCGACCGAGGCTTCTCGAGCTCCGCTGTCCTTTTCTACGTTCAGCAAAATTCAAAAAATAGTATCCCTGGCGGATAATCTCTGGGAGACCTGTGTTGGGGATAATTATTGATAAAATACTGTATTGACATTTGAGATTTCTTCCGATTTTTTTTTCAAAATGTCATTTACAAAAAATGAAAAACACGTACAACTCGACAAATGCAGATTTTTTATAGAAATTGAAAAACAGCATTGATTATGTTTTTGCAATAGCAACATATCATTAGTACCTTTTTTAATCGGAGAACTAACTATTTGAAATAAACTTTTACAACAGAGTCAATATATATTAATGTGGAAAGTTAAATTAAACCAAAAATGAAATGATAGGAAAGTTAAAAAGCCCAAACAGAACTACGATTTAAAAGAATCCACAGATTTATTCGATCCCTGCTTTGGTTATTGGGCGATACTAAACGTACATACATTGTAACGCGCGCTCCATTCTTTGACTGCTCGGGTGCTCGGTCCTTCCTACAGCATTCGAACGCGACTCAGAAGATTATTTGAAATCGAATAAACCATCCAATAAAGATACAGATGAAAATGAAAAGTTTAACCAACGACAAAAGATACATTTTTATAGAATAAAACAATATTCTTCATGCGTTGAATAGAGACAACCAAAATTATTTTTATTTGACGCGTGACAAATGATTTTTTTATCTCTTATTCGCTATTTGAAATTTTTATTTCAATAAAAACTTGTCTATTTCTGCTCCTACAAATATATTATATTTGTCAGCAATTCGAATTTCTAGACGTTCCTACACTTTCCCTCTTCGCAAGGGGACGGTTGTATATGTATGTATATATGTTTTCTTTGCGAAGAGGCTAAGCGGAACGAAATGTGGGGACAAGCTTTGGGCACGTCCACTGAGGACTACCGCTATTTTTCCACAAATGTTTTCCACGTCGCACAGTGTGTCGTCTAATGAAAAAAACTTCAAAAATCAGAGTGTGCATAAGATCGGCAATATGTATCCCTAGAATATTATTCATAACAAAACGTAGTTTCTAAAACTACCTCCAATTGTATTTGAATATATTAATTTGTTATTAAAGTTGAAGCTGAAACTTTTTAAACATATTAATTACAGGAACAATATGTCAAGTAAAAGGTATTCCATTTTTCTAGATATTTCTGTTTCCACAGATTGATTCTTGGAACATTCATGTAGAAAAAAAGTGTAGGGAAATAATGTTCATTTATGAAATATTTTTAAATTAAAAATTCAGGTATCTGATATGTAATTTGAATAGTGATTCTAGATTTTCCTAAAATTATGCTTCAGTACTTTCTTATGTACAATATTTCTAGGAATCTTTTGTTCTCGAGTTTTACTTTTAATATTTGAAACCTCAAAAATCAACACCAAAACATCGTCTGAAATATGGCGGAGAATATAACATTTGATGATAATCCATAAGGTTTCGTGATGATTTGTCTTCTCACCGACGCGTCGCGACGAGAATCTCTCCTCAGTGGTCTTCTGCACCGACGAAATGTCGTCGGTGCTTCTGTTTCTCACTCCAGTGAAAATAAATCCCAGAGGGCGTAAGAGAACACCGAAAATTTTCCCGGGACACGTAGTCCCGTAAGGCTGGCAGTCTTTAACAGTATCTCGTCGGTGGCCGTAACCACCGACGAGTTACTGTTAAAGACTGCCACCGCCCGTGTTATCCCGCGGCAGGCTAAGTGGGCGCAATGGGCGGGGTGGTAACGGTGGAACTTACAGTGACCTGAAAGACCACATCGCTAAAAGTTCCATCACCGACGAGATTCAGTTGGTGGTTCAGCGCTCTCTACCTAAATAGATCATTTGTTCGTGAACCACGCGAAACTGCGTCAGTGGCTTCGGTAAATAGATTTAGTACCGCACGTAATAATTAAATGTAGAATGCTGACATTACCCATTCTCTAATTCTTAGAAAAACATTACTTTTTATTGTATAATTTCATTACGCACTCTTATTGCTTTCTTACTTCCCTTATTGTTCACCATTGTAATTATTGCTTTATAATCGTCAGTGTATAGATTGTATGAAAAATGAAAGTAATTACCACGAAATATTCTAAAAAAGTATTGCAATTTAAAATTAATTTAAGAAATATTGCGATATTTATAAATCAATGGTTCGTATACGAAAGGTATTTTGTAATAATCGTTATTTATTGTTATTTATAATTCAAACAATTTTTAAAGAAATACATTAATTTTAATAATTTGTTTCTATATACATTTTTGAAATTACTATTTCAATACTAATGTATTGTTAAAATAATTGTTTAAATAAACAAATTTATAATGTATAGAAATTTGTTTCTATATTCATTATTTTAGTTACTATTTCAATAACAATTTATTATTGAAATAATTGTTCAAAGAAATGAATTTTATAAATTGTTTCTATATTTATTATTTGAATTATTATCCCCATAATAATTTATTTAAACACTTATTTTAACAAGAAATTATTGGAATAATAATTTAAATAAAGATTATAGAAACAGATCTTTAAAATTTATTTGTATAAAAATTGTTTGTATTAGAAATAACAATAAATAACTACTTAAATAATAAATATATAAAGCCAAAGATAATTCGGAATACAAAATGACAGAAACAAAACCGTAGCCGATGACGATATAGAACAGATATTCTCGTAACAGTTATAACATCATCACGCTTTTAAATTCCTGCTTTTAATGCATTTTGTTTTCTTCTGCGTCAATCGATTTTGATGAATTTTTCATTAGTGTATCATTAATGTAGATGTAAAGACACATATTTTAAATTTTCATTGCGGATTCAAATAGAAAATTTTTTAAAAGTGTCTTTTATTAACTTCCCGATTTATAGGGAAGTTATTGTATTTTTTCATGTAATTCCTACGAATTGTAATTTTTTAAAAATCGGTTTTACACATCATTAAAATAAGGATTCTTCGCGTCTCTGATTCTTTTCCGACGCTATCCTTTGCGCCCGAAACTTTTGTCGTGCGTTGCACAAGCAAATATCGAAATTAAAAGACCGAGCCGAACGTAAAGAAGGACAGCGCGTGTAAAGAGAGACCGCGCACGGCTAAAGCAAGGTAAAGCAGGCCGAAGCGACTGCGATTCTCCGCGTCGCAATAGTAGTGGTTCACACCAATATATCCGGTCCGATCAGTTTCATGCTTCAATGTTTCACTCCTCGGCGACCGAGGCGACCGAGGCTTCTCGAGCTCCGCTGTCCTTTTCTACGTTCAGCAAAATTCAAAGAATAGTATCCCTGGCGGATAATCTCTGGGAGACCTGTGTTGGGGATAATTATTGATAAAATACCGTATTGACATTTGAGATTTTTTCCGATTTTTCTTTTCAAAATCTCATTTCCAAAAAATGAAAAACACGTAAAACTCGACAAATGCAGATTTTTTATAGAAATTGAAAAACAGCATTGATCATATTTTTGCAATAGCAACATATTATTAGTACTTTTTTAAATCGGAAAACTAACTATTTGAAATAAACTTTTACAACAGAGTCAATATATATTAATGTGGAAAGTTAAATTAAACCAAAAATGAAATGATGCAAAAGTTAAAAAGTCCAAACAGAACTACGATTTAAAAGAATCCACAGGTTTATTCGATCCCTGCTTAGGTCATTGGGCGATACTACGTACATACATTGTAACGCGCGTTTCATTGTTTGACTGCTCGGGTGCTCGGTCCTTCCAACAGCATTCGAACGCGGCTCAGAAGATTATTCGAAGTCGAATAAACCGTCCAATAAAGATACACATGAAGCTGAAAAGTTTATTCAACGCAAAAAGATAAATTTTCATAGAATAAAACATCATTTTTATGCGTTGAATAGAGATAACCAGGATTATTTTTATTTGACGCGTGACGAATCATTTTTTTTATCTCTTATATTCGCTATTTGAAATTCTTAATTCAATAAAAACTTATCTATCTCTGCTCCTACAATTATATTATATTTGTCAGCTTTTTGAATTTCTAGACGTTCCTACACTTTCCCTCTTCGCGAGGGGACAGTTGTATATATTTTCTTTGCGAAGGGGCTAAGCGGAACGAAATGCGAGAACAAGCTTTGGGCACGTCCACTTAGGACCTCCGCTATTTTCCCACAGATGTTTTCCACGCAGCACAGTATGCCGTCTAATGGAGACAAGTCCGATAATCACAGTGTGTAAGATCTGCAAATTTATGTATCATAAATTTTCATAACAAAACGTAGTTTCCAAAAAGCTACCTCCAATTGTATTTTAATATATCAATTTGTTATTAAAGTTGAAGCTGAAACTTCACTGTCAAATTCCGTGCATTTTTTTTAAACATATTAATTGCAGGAACAATATGTCAAATAAAAGGTATTCTATTTTTCTAGATATTTCTGTTTCCACAGCTCGATTCTTGGAACATTTATGTATAAAAAAAGTGTAGGGAAATAATGCTCATTTATGAAATATTTTTAAATTAAAAATTCAGGTATCTGATATGAAATTTGATTTAGGGATTCTAGATTTTCCTAAAATTATGCTTCAGTACTTTCTTATGTACAATATTTCTAGGAATCTTTTATTCTTGAGTTTTACTTTTAATATTTTAAATCTCAAAAACCAACACCAAAACATCGTCTGAAATATGGCGGAGAATATAATATTTGATGATAATCCATATGGTTTCGTGATAATTCGTCTTCTCACCGACGCGTCGCGACGAGAATCTCTCCTCAGTGGTCTTCTGCACCGACGAAATGTCGTCGATGCTTCTGTTTCTCACTCCAGTCAAAATAAATCCCAGAGGGCGTAAGAGAACACCGAAAATTTTCCCGGGACACGTAGTCCCGTAAGGCTGGCAGTCTTTAACAGTAACTCGTCGGTGGCTGAACCACCAACTGAATCTCGTCGGTGGTGGAACTTTTAGCGATGTGGTCTTTCAGGTCACTGTAAGTTCCACCGTTACCACCCCGCCCATTGCGCCCACTTAGCCTGCCGCGGGATAACACGGGCGGTGGCAGTCTTTAACAGTAACTCGTCGGTGATTCTGGTCGCGACGTGTCGGTAAGAAGGCGAATCATCACGAAACCATATCGATTATCATCAAATGTTATATTCTCCGCCATATTTCAGACGATGTTTTGGTGTTGATTTTTGAGGTTTCAAATATTAAAAGTAAAACGCAAGAACAAAAGATTCCTAGAAATATTGTACATAAGAAAGTATTGAAGCATAATTTTAGAAAAATCTAGAATCCCTAATTCAAAAAATTTTATATCAGATACCTGAATTTTTAATTTAAAAATATTTCATAAATGGGCATTATTTCCCTGCACTTTTTTATGCATAAATGTTCCAAGAATCGGTCTGTGGAAACAGAAATATCTAGAAAAATGGAATACCTTTTATTTGACATATTGTTCCTGTAATTAATATGTTTAAAAAAATGCACGGATTTTGACAGTATCAGCTTCAGTTTCAGGTTTCAGCTTCAACTTTAATAACAAATTGATATATTTAAACACAATTGCAGGTACCCAGATAACCAGCTGCTCCAATCTGCAGCGGCAGTGCACGGCAGCTATGTCGCATTTAGGAGGTCTGCTGCCGCGAGGCTACACAAATAAAAGTCCTAGTTTCTTGGTCGCCGTAAGAGGGAAGCACGGTCACGTTAATGTGTCAAATGCCGTATAAGAGCAGGTCGTGCTAATGTGGTAGATGTCGGTAAAGTAAATTTCTATTTTACAAATGTGGAGCAGTAGCAGCAGTCTTGCTTCTTACCGACAAAATTAATATTATATTTATTTATACTACATACTACATTAACATATTACAATAGGGAATAGGTGCACAAAGTCTAAATAAAATCAATCTTATCATGCCTTCTCTTACGTATTGTCATTGTCGAAACAAAATTTCCTTGAAATTGTGCAAGTTTAACGAATTTTCTCAAGGTTAAAAACATTCGTACCATAATCTCCCTATTTTCCCCATATTCTGCTAAATTTCAGCTTTAACTTTAAAAAAACTCATCGTTCTATCTCTTTTCCATCGAAAGTTCGTTGATTTTGACACAGAGCTCATCGGTCTTTCACACTGTGGCGCCCGCGTTGACTGCACGGGTCGGCTGCCCGGGTCTACTGCCCGGGTCTACTGCCCGGGTCGACTGCACGGGTCGGTTGGCCGCGTCCGCTTTTGAGTCGCGACAGAGTGCATCAAAAAGGTTGCTGGCTCCGTAACGTGACAGAGACAGACAGAGAGAGAGAGAGATTTCGGATTTGCTCTGAAATTATTAACTTTGCTGCGAATGTTATTTCTTCTGTAGTAGCACCAAAATATTGGATACATATTTTTTTCGAATATTTGGTTTCTATTTTTGCAATCGATGTAGTCCATTTTTATTTTGTAGAAAGATTCGCAATCTAGTAATGACAAACGGAAGCATTGCCATCCCTACACAAAAAACGAAATTCCTTTCCGAACGACCTAATAGTATGCAATATGTAATTTAAATACGTATTAATTTTATCGGTAAAGAGGAAGACTGCTGCTGCTGCTATACATATTTGTACAATAGAAATTTACTTTACTAACATCTCGATGTGGAAGTTCCACATTAGCGTGACCAGGTCTGTGTCACCTCACCGACGAGAGACCCCATAGCATAGGGACTGTACGGCATTCGACACATTAGCGCGACCGTATTGCCCTCTTACGGCGGTCCAGAAACCAGGACCGTTTTCGTGCAGTGCGCGGCAGCAGGGCTCCTAAATGCGACATAGCTGCCCGGTGCAGCACTGGTTGTCTGGGTAGTTTTAGAAACTACGTTTTGTTATGAATAATATTCTACGATACATGCCGATCTTAGCACACTCTGATTTTTGAAGTTTTTTTCATTAGACCACACACTGTACGACGTGGAAAACATCTGTGGAAAAATTGCGGTAGTCCTAAGTGGACGTGCCCAAATCTTGTCCCCACATTTCGTTCCGCTTACCTCTTCGCAAAGAAAACATATACAACCGTCCCCTTGTGAAGAGGGAAAGTGTTGGAACGTCTAGCAATTCGAATCGCTGACAAATATAATATAATTGTAGGAGCAAAAATAGACAAGTTTTTATTGAATTAAGAATTTCAAATAGCGAATAGTATCTCGTAGGTGGTAATAGTTTCAGTGTTTTTCACATAGATGGAGACGGGGATAATATGGTAGTAACAGTGATCTGTAATACCAACATCGCTAAAAGTTCCGCGCCCTAAACTAAATAGAACCGGAGAATATATGAATATTCAACGACCCGAGTGAACCATCTTAAACGTTATAGCGTTTATATTCAATAAACAGTTTTGTTATTTGAATTATTCTATTACAATTATGATGACATCTCTTACAATAGGCTTATCAAATAGGAATTTAAGTTGGACTGCAGTAGCGGCCAATTCATTGACATCGCATTAAAAGTGTCACATTCAAAACTTAATGAATTATTATGAAATATTAGAGATCATATTAATTTTCGAAAATGGGAACTTTATCATCGGCATTTCTCAAATGTTTAATACGTATTTTCTAACTATTTCCTGAAAGTGAGAAAGTAACAGTTTGTTGTGTTGTATCAGAGGTATCTGTTTCATATTCTTATTTCCATGATTTCATTCTTCAATATCAGAAGTCATAAGGTCATAATATGAGGACAATTTCTTCGGCTCCTGGCCACACCTGTTCTTGGCTGTAATCACTCGTAGCTGCCTAAACCTCGGCTCTAACACATAAATGATAAAGATGACGAATTCTACAATCGATATAATAATAAGAAAAGGTATTATAATAACACAAATCGCGCCACGACGATTCGGCCTGCTCCGGTCCGACTGACTGACTGAGCGTTCTCGCGGAGCTCAGGCACGCTCTCCCACTCCATCTAATATCGATTTCGATCGATTTCGATCGATTTCGATCGCTGTGATAGTAATTATTGATAAATTTACTATTCTGGCTGTGTAATGTTTACAACAACTCATTTTGCCAACGATGTCGACAACCACTCCCTCGACCACCTTACCATCGATTTTTTTACAGTAAAGTCTTGATCTAACTCTGGTTTTCATATTTCACATATTTATGTTCCCACAGATCGATTCTTGGAACATTCGTGTATAAAACAGTGTAAGGTAATAATTCTCGTTTACGATCGAAAGGCGAATCACCGTGGATCTATACTGACCACTGATTGATAAAATAGGAAATGAGAGAGTAACGTTTTATAACAATTGTATTAATATCATTTATGTACAATGTTTACATGGCGATGCGGAACATAAATCTGCAAGCCTGATGCATAGTTATAATACACGAGAGTTATCTAGTTGAAATCGCTTGTTATATCAGTAAAAAAAGAAGACATTTACCTTAAAGATTCTTAACGATAAACGTACGTTGTAATCTACTATAGTACATTCATAAATACTTTGAAATGGAGAAATGACATAACATAAACTATTTGTTCGTGATTCTGGCTGTGTACATTGGACAACTGGGATTTATTTAAGTACATTATCATCGAATACTATTTCTAAATGCTGAATGAAACGATATTATTGCTTATCATTTACACGTTACACTAATACAAAACGCAAACGGAATAAAAATATATTTTTTTGTTAATATCTCGGTACCTTTTCTCGATATGTACAAGACTGTAAATATATCGTAACGATTGTTAAATGGTGGAAGCTCTTTGTTCGTATCTTGTTTTTACATTTCTAATTATATCGAAACATGTATCTATGCTTTACGTGTACAGGATGTATGAAAAGTAATGGTCAACCGTCGTAGGGGTGAATCTACACCTCTGGATCGATGGACATTTGCAAAAGAAACTTGCCGCAAAATTATTTATAACAAAGATAGGTACATTACAAATTTTTCAGAATCTTCTGTTCCTCCGTCGGATCAACAGGACAATGCCATTTGCGCGAATACGTCTTAATAAGTGTGAAGCACAAAACAACACATATTCCAAAATTGTGACAACGAACGGGAAGATGTTACTCCGACCACGGTCAAAATAAAACTGCGGATGTTACCTCGGTTTTTCGCGATTGGTTAAGGGTGGGAAAATGTAGCGTCTGTTAATTGGACAGGGGTGTGTCTTTTCTTGTTGTCTACGGTCGTCAATAACGAGATTTATATTATATTATATTATATTATATTATTATATGTGTGGTGTTTTGTGCTTCACATTTATTAATGTTGTAAAGTCCTGTTGATCCGACGGGGGAACAGAAGATTTTGAAAAATTTGTAAGTACCTATCTTTGTTATAAACAATTTTGCGGCAAGTTTCTCTTACAAATGTCCAACGATCCAAAGGTGTAAATTCACCTAGAACGGATAACCATTATTTTTTACACCCTGTACATTTATACTTAATACTTAAACCTCGTAGAAAAGTATTTACTTAGTCGACTATACATATAAAGTAAACGCAACATTCTTAACAAATCCGTGTTTTCGACTGCGCAACCGCTATTCCAATTTTCAATAGTTTCCCTTATACTCGTACTCAGATTTATAATATTTGTCATGGCTGCTAGGACAATGCAACACCTCGCGCAACGTTCTTTAGCTCTTCTAGTCAGTGCTTTAGAAACAAGATAAACAATCGTAGCAATCGTTGTTAAATAGAAGCTGAATTAGTCGATTATATTTCGGTTCACTGTAAACAAATTCTACGCAGATCTGTGAAACGTTACACTACAACTAATAATAAACTACAGTTACAGTTTAACAAATATGCACGACTCTGCAATGTACAGGTATGAGAGTATGATAAGAACTGGCCGCGTGTAAGAACGGAAAGTGCCACCTAAACATTAAATACGAAATTCATCGAGACGTTCATCTGTTATTACTAGACTCCGGATGATTATGCATTTAGATACAAGATTTTAAAAAATCTAAGAACGTTATTACCTTATTCTCGATGTAAAAAGGACTACTAAACTGATGACATGAAGTTTTATTTTGCATAAAGATTCGCGGTGTACTCTATCAAGTACATACGAATACTTCGAGTAACTAGTTTGCAGATTTTTTTGCAGAATTTACTGCAGTTGCAAATATATGGGTCATTAAAAGGCACAACGAAGAAAATTCAATTTAGAAATCTTCTACTCAGACTTGCATGCAGTACTTTTTTTACATCGATGGTTCAAATGGAATTTAAAAATTGTTCACGACATTAGAATATAGAGATTATGTGAATTTGCATAATTATCCGACGTTTCATGACTGAGAGATGACTTCGAACGTTTCGAATTTCTCGATCTGCCCGTACTCATCCAAGGAGATTCTACTGACTTCGTTTCGCTATAGCCCGAGTATATTCTATACACTCATATTCTTTTTCCGAAACTGTAATATTATCGTTGAATTAAAAAAAAATGGAGTGTAGATTAACATTTTAAGAGAACAGATACAGAAAAGAACTCGATTCGACTCGGCTATAGCGATCACTATTGCAACAACTTATCGTAAACCTTAACATGAATAGGTTGAATAGAGTTTGTCAGAACCTCCTCCGTAAAGTCTATCGCTAAATGGTACATAAATACGATAATAAAAAAACAACCTCTATCGCGTCGACGATACATTAGTACAAACGATGCTAATATTAAAAAGGCGCGTTAAACGTGATCGGTAGACTGCGAATTATATGCAAGCTATCATCAGTATAAAGAAGAGTTCGATTTCACTGATCATTAAATTACGAATGGCGAATCGAATGTTTAAAAACGTATTGATACGGTAAACGCATAAAAATTCTCAGTCTAACGATCGAACACCGTCGATACGGAGCACATAAACCCCGGGTATGAAAGCGAACCCTGGCATTGGTAACGTTTTCATCTTGTTCAATCGTACAATCGAAATTCTCAGTCTCAATATACGCTTTCGAGGCAGGTCCACACCGATTTCCTCGAATCTTCCACGGACCTCACGTCTCCGGATCGAAGAAGTCCTGGTCACCCCTTAGCTTGCACTTCTTGCATTTCTTTTTCTTTTTCGGTTTCGGCATGACCTCGCAGCTGCAGCCGCTTCGTACCCTGATGTAGTCCAACGTCCACATCGACCCACCCTCCGTGTTCGCGGTGAACGTCAGACGTTCTCTATGGTGCCTCTTGTGCTCCCCTTTCACACCCTTCTGAAAACAACGATCAACAAACTCTGGTTAGTGTCATCCTCATTTTGTCACACTCATTTCATTCTACAATTAGGTTCGAGGGAAAGTTCTGTCGCATATTGTAAAGCAAACATTTGAATCAATTTATAAAAATATCCGACTCCCAAATACGTATACACTAGGGTGGTCCTTAGTTATACTTGGTGAACATTTTTTTGCGAGATTTTTTGCACACCTTCCCCTAAAATTGTGTCATTTGGTAAGAAAATAATTCCTGCAAAAGATAAAGTTGATCGGATAAGGGGAAGGCGTGTCGCATTGACGTTGAAGTTGACAAAAACATGAGAAATTTTATAGGAAAAAAAAGAAAAAAAAATTTTTTTAGAAGTTTTTAGTATTGTTGCAGGGGCCTCTAACCGTCTGCAGAATTCATGAGGGATTGTGACAGGATTTTTAGACTGTTAACCCGAAACACGAGATTTGAGCGAAAACGGAGTTGTTAGCGGGAAGGTGGCGGACACCAATTAGACAGGCTAATTAATGTGAAATAATCTTAATTCGAACAAAGTACTCTTGCACTTGAATGCACGTAAGAAATTATAATATTTTTGGAGGTATAAAATATTTAACTTGAATTTGCAGTATACTCTTCACATTTAGCAAGCAGTTACTTCTATTTCAAAACTTCGCGCTCGATGAGGCACACCTTCCCGACGTCCGATTCATCTAAAACTTTGGATTTATCATTTTTTCATGAAAAGGAACAATATTGGGGGGAGGCGTGTCCAAAATTTCATGATCGAAAAATAAGGACCACTCTAGTATAAACATTTTGTTCGACTGTGTTTTCAACTAAGTTACGGTTGTATCATATCAATAAAATACTAATTAACACTCATCCGTCGCTCGTATTAATTTCAGACACGGTATTCCCGAAATAAGTTATACCCGTTCCATTATTTTTCGGTAAAGAACCCCGCTCTAATCATATGGAAAATCTATTCCGGAAAAATCAATTGGATTTTTCATATGTTGTAGCGTATGATGATCTACTGAAGAAAAGATGTAATGGGCACAAGAGCTCAATAGTGGACAGTTATCGAGTTAAAATCAGTGAAACATGAGACATTCGAGTTGCCGAATACTCAAATCTCGGAAATCATTTATTTTTCGGAAAAATGTTTGAAACAAAAATAGTAGCGTTTCACAAAATCTGTTAGGTGGTGTTATTATTTTATTTTTGTTTGAATTTTGAATGACCTTGAAAAGGTTTGTGAAGAGAAATCTTTCACAAAAGTCTTTGTATGTGACAGCAGAGATAAGGAGCCCACGGTTCGTCACTCCCGTAGTATTTTTTCACTCCAAAGCCTCGTGTAAAGTAAATATACTTCCCGAGATTTGAGTATTCGGCAGCTCGAATTTCTCATGTTTCACTGATTATAACTACGAAACGAGGAACGGACGAGAGTTAACGGAAAACAAGACTAGGTCTGCGAGGATTTTGAATGTGTACCTTCGGTCCAGAATTCTCGATGATAGCGTAAGTGTACGAGAACTTCTGCACACATCTGGACTGGTTACTGAACTTCCGGTCGATGAACCTGCACGGCTTGTCGAGGACGTCTGGCCTGCAGGAGTACTCGAAGAACCTCTGAGCGTTCTGGCCATCCCGATAGAGCTGGACGTACATGTCGTCCCGATTTCGACCGCCGACCGGTTCCACCATTTCCAATACCGTAGGGCAGCAATCGACTGGAAGCCCGTCCTCGCCTCCTTCCTGTCGCAGAATCATGTTCATCTCTCGATAAGTCATCCGCTTGGTCGTGTCGTCCGAGGTCTGCGTCCTGGAAAGTTCGCCGAGCCGCGCCGTGGCGGAGTGAAGGGAACAGAAAAAAGAGAGAGAGGCATAGATCAGACAACCGACTACTTTTTTCTTCTTCTTCGTTTCGGTATAAAACGAAATCGGGGGCGCTTCGTGGTTACCATTCGAGAGAGCGATTTAGGGCCTCCTAGAAATTAGCTCCTCCACATGTTCAATTAAATCATTTCAGCGGTTGTGCTAGATTGTGTAAAAGTATTGCTTTTAAAATAACTATTTGAATAAACGTAAATATTTAATACCACGTTTTTAAAAATGGACTTAAAAGTATAAAATCATTTTTCGTAGCAAAATACAGATTACTAACCTCGTATAGATAGTACTGAAAATTTGTGAATTTTGAATATAGCTATGAAAATACTTGTAAGATTTAAAACGAAAAACGTGAGGCGCAAGATGCGTCAATTATCTATTGCATGCGCCCCATGTTGCAACGTAATCATTTTTCGAAACGTGGTAAAATGAGTAATGCTTTAGCACAATCTTAGCACAATAAAGAAAGTCGAAAAAAAAAATGGAAGTGGAGTGGCAGCTACTCGAAAAATCGTTGTTCTCAATTGTTCGTCTGCTCGGCACAACTGTGGAAACGATTGCATCGAACAAGTGGGAAGGAAGGGACAGACAGAGGGAGAGAGCGTGAATGCGAACAGAGAAGAAAAAAGGGAAAAAATCCGAGGAACCGGAACACGGGTTCGATAGAAGACATTCCATTCGTGCCGGTAATTTAGCGGCTCGTGTCTAAATCGTGCGGTAGAATGCAGTTCGTGGACTAACGTGAGGTGGGGAAGGAGAAGGAGAACTTAGAAAAGGATATACAACTTGTAAAACGATACTTCGACCGATTCCGCATTCGCCGGGCGAACGTATCGCGCGAGTCATTAATAATAATTAAGACAGGCTGACACTCGCGGTAATAAATATTGAGCAGGCTTCGCCGCGACGCCGATGAGATATACGGGCTCGTTCGCCGGCACTGATTGAAAATTGAAATTCTGCAGGTCGAAATGTGTCACGCGGCTCACGATAAACTTGCTACCAGCGCGAAGGTTGAACGGTGACGAAGAGGTATGCGCGCTAATGTCCCGATACCGCACAGCGAAACAGAGATGCGCGCGATATTTCTGAACTTATCCCAAACTAATAATCTCCAGTTTTAACGATCGTAAATTTGGTATATGCACTATATCATATTGGCGCTGCAGGTTCGATCAAAGATACAGAAATTAGCAATTTTGCACTATTATAATTTCAACGTTTCGGTTCGGTTTTGAACCATCATCAAGAAAAGTCCGCGTCTGTGAAAATTAATTTAATAGAATTTGTTATTCATTAAACTTACTATTTAATAGTTATGACAAGTAGGTAGTTATACATACTTGCTAATTGTGAGAAAACAGAATGAAAATCAAAGTAAATGAAATGATAAATTATAAATATGATATCGGCGCCAGATTCGATCAACTTTAGAAACAAAACAACAATTGTGCAAATTAAATATTTAAATTTCTCAACGTTTCGATCCCTATGTGGATCATTATCAAGAGACTAAATTTTTGCGTCTGAATTTATACTTCAAAACTTATAATTTATATTTCAAATTTCGATCGATAGGAATTTTTCCTTTAAATGAAATGGTACTTGTCAATAAGAAGGTTTGAACTGTACTTCGACTGTACTTAGTACAGTTCAAACCTTCTTATTGACAAGTACCATTTCATTTACTTTGATTTTCATTCTGTTTTCTCACAATTAGCAAACGCGGACTTTTCTTGATGATAGTTCAAAACCGAACCGAAACGTTGAAATTATAATACTGAAAAATTGCTAATTTCTGTATCTTTGATCGAACCTGTAGCGCCGATATCATATAGTGCTTATCCCAAACTACCGCGGGTTTCATCCATTCAGGGGCTCTGGCTCTTTATTATTTCTTTTCCGTGAAACTTTCTGTCAACGCCTGTTTCGAACATATTCAGAATGAAATATTCCGTTTTGTCGACCCTAAATAATGAATAGAATTTTATAGATAATAGAAAACATACGTTACAATATACATTATTTTACAGACGCACATTTCTCTTGAAAGTGATCCATACTTTGTAAGAATGAATTGTAAGAATGATATAAGTATGCATGTCATATGACTGAATATAAGTGTGTATATATGTACATGTTTTTATTGATTCACATGTTATATATGTTTTTATTGATTTACGTCGCGTTAATGTTTTATAAAATGAATGTTCTACGTTATGATTTTGTTAAAATAAAAACGACAGTCCTCTACGAGCGATTGACGAAACATCACGTCGTGTCGAGTATCAATTCCGTGTTAATTCCTTAAAATTTGAATCGAAACGTTGAAATTCTTTAAATTGCAAAATTCCTTTTCATTAACATTTGATCGAACCTGTGCACCGAAAGCATTACCTAAATTCTATTCTCAGAATTAGAAAGGAAAGTCAGCGCGGAACTTACCAGCGAGCGATATGTCCTCTGAAAGGATGTTCTCTGGTCCTACGAGAAGAGAAAGATAATGTCAGGTTGTTGGCGGCAACAAGCCGCGGACACAGGACTGCGGTCAGCCAAACCACCTGCAGAAAACAGAGAAAAAGTTTCATTGAAATCAATAATGTTTTAAACTTATTGCTAAACTGCGGATCTTGGGAGGCAGGAAGAAAATGAAAATTGATTTCATTAAAATTTTCTAATCTATTACTGTTTTACATTTCACTCAATCAATTTCTTCAGAAACGCACAAAGATCCGCAGTCTACTTATTACTGTTGTTCATGTTGCGCCACTCGGTATATTGTTAATGTTATTTACGAGCGGTTCGTTGCTAACGACAAACGTACGTCTAAAACGAAACGAACGTCGAACAGTTTCATCAAGTTCATCGCCGGAAAAATCACATTTAAAATAAAGATCCTTCGTTATCATTGATTTATTGTTTTGATCCCGGCCATCTCTTACAAATTGTAATGGTCAACGCTAATCGTTGAGATGCATCGACGGAGCTTGAGAAAATACAGAAAAATAAAGAACTTCGCAATCTCGAAGCAACGGCAGTCGTGATTGTTGTCGCGTAGGTATTTTTCATTTCTTTCTGGAAAGAATGTTTGATTCGGTGTCCGGTTTTTATCAGACTGTATATTTTAGTCGATACAGTTGAACGACCCACAGTGCGGTACTTTGATAGGAATTTGAGACAAAAATAAATAAATTCGTATAGTTATTATATATTCGTATTTTTGTTCGGAATCGTTCTAAATGCACTAATCGAAGATTTGGAATACTATTTTAGAATTTTCCATATTTTATACTACATAGATTTAAAAGAAACAATAAGAGTCATGTTTTATGTATAATGTAAAACTGAAATATCAACAAATAGTACATATAATACGAGTAGAAAACAGATAAATAAATATCGATAAAAAACAAGTATTCATAGCCGAGTAGAAGAGTAAGATTCGCCGAGGGTTAATGTTGAATAACTTTGGGTGTAGCAGTTTGTAGCAGGATAAACTTGTAGGAAATTGAAGTACAACGGCTACTAATTACGAAAAAACAGAAACTACAGGATGTTTTGAACTCTTCTTGAAATATCTCTATTTAAAAGAGAAAAAGGTGAGAAACATTATTTCAACTGCATTATTTACTAGTATACTCCATATAAGAGACTTACAAATTTTGAATTTTCAGTCACATTAGCTGTACTTTAAGCTACCATATTCCATAGGACATATTTCATAAAATTCTTTTCCCTGATACCATGAAAGTAAGTAACGCTTTGAATCAATAAATTTCTTGATATAGGATTTTCTTGAGAAAAAAAATCGCCTGTAATTAATCCCCTACTGAATTATTTGAATTTTCTATTGATAAACATGATAATTTGGATGTTAAAACATAGTTTCAACATAGAGCCCAGTGGATTTTAGACAATGAATTTTTAGATTTTTGTCCACAGGGTAACGCACTCTGTGCGACGCCTCTAGAATTCGAACGAATCTGTTTTTCTTTTCCGATTGAAACGGTGAGCAACGAAATAAAATAATTTCCAAATGGAACCGAGAGAAGTTTGGCGGTGCAAAGTGACTGCATTCTTTCGAATGGAGAGGGTGGGTCGAGGACCGCGCGTGAGAAAGTACCGGAGGTACTGGATCAGTATTAACGTGCAATAAACCACTGTGTTAGTCACGCACCGGCAGACTGCAAACTACGTGTGGCGCATGAGCACAGGGTACACGCGTTTACGGAGGTGAAAACATTAATTCGGCTTATAATTTTTATGCAAAACAGGCCTTGCGGCGGCGGCGGCGGCGGCGTTCGCCACTCGCTTCTCGCACGCACCTCGTTGCATCTCCTCTCCACGCTCTCACCTTTCTTACCCTTTCTCCGGCACGCTTTCGACTTAATTGCGGAATATATCTTGTCGCTAGAAATTAGAGGTCAGATAACGCTTCTCGTCCGTCGTTATCGGCTGTTTAATTCAATTTTGTCGACCTTACCAACGGGAAAGCCGGACAAGCTAACAAACGCCCGTTGCCCAACGATTTTCCATCGTGTCGTGTCGTCCGTAACGTATTATGTAACGGCTAATTAATTACTGGGCAAACGTGTTAACGATGCGAGAATTAATACTCTTCCAAACGAAACTACTCTTGCCGGTGTGCTGGCTTTTATAGAAACCAGAATACCAAGTATCCAAATGAATCTTTCTCACTTTTATTTATTCTAAATGTTCGTTTATTTTATTTTGGTAATATTGGGTTGGCAAGAAAGTAATTTCGGTTTTTTTAGATGAAATAAAATCCAATTTTTTTATCCAAGCAATTAACTTTAATCAATGAAATATTTTCCATTCTGTTCGATGATCTTTTGCCATCTTCCTGGTAGCTTCATAATGCCGCGTTCATGAAACTTCTGATCCTTTTCGGTAAAAAACTGATCCACGTGAGATTTCAGATCATCATCATTAATGAATCTTTTACCATTCAAATAGTTTTGTAAACTTCTGAATAAATGATAATCTGATGGTGCAATGTCAGGGCTATATGGTGGATGTGACATCACTTCCCAACCAAGCTCCAATAACTTTTTACGTGTTACCAAAGATGTGTGAGGCCTAGCGTTATCATGGTGGAACACAATTCCTTTGCGATTTGCCAATTCTGGCCGTTTTTCTTTAATTGCTTTGTCCAGTTGTGTTAATTGTCGACAATAAACATCTGAATTAATGGTTTGGTTCCTTGGCAGGAACTCAAAGTACACAATACCTTTGTAATCCCACCAAATTGACAGCATGATCTTCTTTTGGTGCAATTCAGCTTTTGATGTGGTTTGGGCTGATTCATCACGCTTGGACCATGATCGTTTTCGAGTTGTGTTATTGTAAACGACCCATTTCTCATCACCAGTGATGATTCGCTTCAGAAACGGGTCGATTTCATACCGTTTGAGATGCATATCGCATATGTTGATGCATTTCATTAAGTGAATATCTTTCAATTCGTGTGGAACCCAAATATCGAGCTTCTTAACGATTCCGAGACATTTTAAACGATATTCTACAGTTATATGTGAGACATTTAACCTCTCTGCAATTTCTCGGACAGTTATATGACGATCCGATTCAATAATGGCTTTCATTTGTTCATCATCAACCTCCGATGGTCGACCAGAACGTTGGTCGTCTCTAAGAGAAAAATTTTCAGAACGGAATTTTTTAAACCAAATCTGGCACGTGCGTTCTGTAACACTATCGTCACCATAAACTTCACATATATCTCTGTGAGCCTCGGCAGCTTTTTTACCTCTACGGAAATAAAAAAGCAATATGTGTCTATAATGTTCGTTTTTGCACTCCATTTTTAAATTGACACAGAACTAACAATTTTAATCAAAATTACGGGTAATTTGCTTCAAAAGTAACCTAAAAGTTGCAGTTATGAAATGCCAGAAACAAAACAAATGCAACGTTAACAGAAGTCAATCAAACAAAACATAACACCATCTATTAGTGAAAACCGAAATTACTTTCTTGCCAACCCAATACATGCCTGTAATTATAAAATTATGAAAATGAAAGACTAAATAAATTCAATTCAATGTAATTTTTACGACATTGTCAAAAATGAACCGTTAGATTTAGCGTTAATATCCATTTACTTTAAATACCTCGAAACAAGAAATAATATGACTCGGACCATTTTCATAATTATGGGCAATACATTATAGAAAGTGAAGGAAAATATACTTTCTAGTCTAAGTGTATGCCATGCAGAGTCCTACAATGATGCAGCACACTTGTTCTTCCAAGCTCGAGTGAACTTTCGTTCGGAATCACCGCCGGTTGTGTCGAGAGATTCGTTTTCCAATGATAGACGTAGACAAAAGAGTTAAAAGTGCGAATTCGTTCGCGTCTCTTCGGAAACGGCGTTGCGGTGTCTAGTATGGCGAAGTCGGTTTCCGGAGATTTATAGGAATGAGAGAATAAAAGATAAGTCGGCGTTGGTGCCGCTTAATTAAGCCATCGTTCCGTCGGGGTGAACGGTTCACTGACTGGCGCCCAGCGTACGAGGAACTCGCGCCTTGATGGGACGCGGCGTGTAGATTAAACGGATATTTACAGACAACAGGCCACACGCAGGCTTCTCGGATTCTTATCGGTTACTCGCTACATACATACATACATGCATACCTACATACACGTAAGCCAAAGGAATTCTCGACGACGACGTGATTTTAATCGATCCACGAACACTCGCGTGTACCGCGCAACGTCACGGTGACTCGAAACTATCAATGGACATTGATGTGCCAATTTCCTGAGGATCTACTCTTTTATTCGAGCATCCTTTACTTTCCAATAACGATAGAGATGTTTAGCAACGATCGAAGTCGATTTCACAGGAAGTCCGCTTTCGGAAGAACCACGAAGACAACCAGCAAAAGTACTAGATCGTTCCATTTATTATGGGACTACTGGACTGCGGATCTTTAAGCATTTGTACAGGGTGTCTCAAAATTCCTTCAACATCCGGAAATTGGAGGTTCTTGAGATCATTTGAAGCACATTTTCCTTTGCAAAAATAGCGTCCGTGGCTTTGTTAAGGTGTTATTAAGGAAAAGTACGGACCAATCAGAGCGCGACCTAGACGCGTGTTGGCACAGTCGGCCAATTGACAGTTGGCACGCCGCACTATGGGGCAAACGGCAGAATTCTGTGTCAAAATCAAAGAACTTTCGATAGAAATGAGATAGAGCGACGAAATTGTATTTAAATGAAAGCTGAAACTTGGCAGAGTATGAAATAATTATAGAGATTGTGGTACGAACGCTTTTCGACCTTGAAAAAATTCGTTAAACTTGCACAAGTTCAAGAAAATTGTGGTTTTTCCAATACCACGTGCGGAACAAATTTTTTTTTAACATGCGACACATCATTTCCCGTAGATTTTTTTCACGTTGATTTCAAATCGAGTTTCAAAATTTGTCTACGACCTCAGGATTTTTCAAAAAGTCGAATTATTGTTCAAAATTTACATTTTTATTTTTTCAAGGTTAAAAAACATTTGTACCATAATCTCCCTATTTTCCCATATTCTACAATGTTTCAGCTTTTTATTTTTAAAAAATTTAATCGCTCTATCTCATTTCTATCGAAAGTTCTTTGATTTTCACACCGAATTCTGCCGTTTGCCCCATAGTGCGCCGGACCGACTGTTCCAACAAATGTATAGGCCGCGCTCTGATTGGTCTGTATTTTTCGTTAATAACTACTTAGCAAAGTCACAGACGCCATTTTTGCAAAGAAAAATGTTGCTGCAAATGATCAATTTTGAGACACCATGTATAAAAAGTGAGAAGATGAAATTCTGCGAATTTCATGACAGAGAAATCCAGAGTTCACGCTTCTTATTCGGACCCATGTCTTCGGCAATTGTGAAGAAATCGGCCGCGATCTCGCGTTTACGATAATCAGGCTGGACCTCGTAAGTCCTCTCGATTATTATTATCAATCCACCGGATAAGGTTGTATCGAAGCGACCCGGAGCATAAAAGAGGCTCGTGAAGTTACAGCACTCGGATTGCAAACTCGTTTCGGCCGTGTCTGTATATCGCGAAATGGCGTTTCACCAGAGAGAAAAATATTAGCTGATCGCTCATAAGTCACGGTGCTCGAACGAGGAAGACTCTCGCGAGGATTTACAAGGCGCGTACTTTCAAATCAGTGCACGGGGTGCGCGTGTCGGGATTCGTTAAAACGAAATTGATAACGATTCACCTATTCGATTCTTTGCAATCTGTGAAAGTATATATTTTTGATGTCAGCGAGACCCCTGTATCGTAATTCGTTCACATTGTGTGCAAGTTCACCCCTTGCTGTATTTTAACGAGTCGCACACTCGCGATGAAGATTTTCAACAAAGTCTAACAAATATTCGTTTTAAATGAAATAAAACGTGATTCGTTCATAATCGTTATTTAAGCATTCCAATAAATGTTGCCTTAGAAAAACTGTAAATTTTCTTCTCTGTTCTACGACATTTTTGGGACTGCAAAGAAAATGTCACGGCGTTCGTGTGCTTTCATTGTCGTGTTAAACAGCGATTAATTTTTTACCATCCCTTCATCTATATAAATAAAAATTAAATGCTGTTCGTTGGTAAGTGCATCACTTGAGAACGGCTGCATCGATTTGGCTAATTTTTTTAAAAGAAATGTTCGTAATAGTCCGAATAAGGTTTTCAGGGAAAGAAAAATTGGAAATGTTGCCCGGAAAAATGGAAAATTCGGGAAAAAATGAAAGTGCTTTTCTCTACGGGAATTTGTATGAACTCAAGAACGTAACTGACGATTCGAACGATGGATATTAGGGTGGTCCTTATTTTTCGACCATGAAATTTTGGGCACGCCTTCCACAATATTGTTCCATTTCATGAAAAAATGATAAATCCAAAGTTTTAAAGCTATCGGACGTCGGGAAGTCGTGCCTCATCGAGCGCGAAGTTTTCAAATAGAAGTAACTGCTTGCTAAATGTGAAGAGTATACTGAAAATTCAAGTTAAATATTTTATACCTCGAAAAAATATCATAATTTCTTACGTGCATTCAAGTACAAGTGAACTTTGTTCGAATTAAGATTATTTCACATTAATTAGCCTGTCTAATTGGTGTCCGCCATCTTCCCGCTAACAACTCCGTTTTCGCTCAAATCTCGTGTTTCGGGTTAACAGTCTAAAAATCCTATCACAATCCCTCATGAATTCTGCAGACGGTTAGAGGCCCCTGCAGCAGTACTAAAAATGTTTTTTCTTTTTTTTCCTATAAAATTTCTCATATTTCTGCCAACTTCAACGTTAATGAGGCACGCCTTCCCCTTATCCGATCAACTTTATCTTTTGCAGGAATTATTTTCTTACCAAATGACACAATTTTAGGGGAAGGCGTGAAAAAAATCTCGCAAAAAAATTTTCACCAAGTATAACTAAGGATCACCCTAATGGATATGCGTAATTGTTTTTTTGTTTTTTTTCGTTATGAAAAACGTTTTTTTCGTCGGACAACGTCTGTCGGGTCAGCTAGTCTTAACCCTTTTAGTGCCGGAAGCCGATATATCGGCCCGGGCCTTGTAGCGCTTTACTATTCGCAGTGCGGGACAACTCTATCTCAAAATGTTATGATACGTTATAAATGGTCTAATTTCATTATGAGAGAATTAAAAAAAATAGTTTTTCGTTTCAATGAATTTAGAAAAACTAGTGTCATTGTTTTGTTCTCTATTTCATCCTTAACACATTATCGACCGGTGATTATTGCATATTTTTGAAAAATGTATGGTACATGTCTAAATTTTCATTTAGCATTTAGTATGAATTAACTAAGT
Organism: Lasioglossum morio; assembly: GCA_916610235.2. NCBI lineage: Eukaryota > Metazoa > Arthropoda > Insecta > Hymenoptera > Halictidae > Lasioglossum > Lasioglossum morio. Next base: position 2,059,401 of record OU744334.1, on the reverse strand, counting down.
CACCCTCAATAACGTCGTCTAATAGTTTCATTTAAGATTTCAATGTCAAAGAAAATTTCTATGCTTTTTTTTTTTGGTACAGCAGAATTATTGAAAATCCTATTAATAGGCTTCCGGTCGGTAAAGTGTTAATATACTGCTTTTTGAATCATGTAAATATTGTTTCTTGTTTGGTTTTTATGAGCATTTTCCCAAACCCTAATAAAACCGTGAAATTCGGCCGGTTATTCTCGCATAGGCACCTCTTTTTCGCCTGGCACTAAAAGGGTTAAATACATAGGTATACATAGATTGATTCGTACGTGGCCAGATCAAAGGTTGAAGCGGTCGATGGTAGCAAAATGTTGAACAGGAAATTTTCAGGAGGTACACGGCCACTGAAGTGTCCGTACTCCGATATCCGTCGCGTTCGAACGTCAGCTGTGTCTCCGATATATATGTAGGTACCTTCGTGCATGGTGGACCGATAACATTCAAAGATGCAGAGTTGCTATCAGGAGGACGCGGTTTATCGACTTGTTTATGCCTGTCCGCGGCACACGCGTGTGCGCACGTAGCACCCCGTCCCTTTGTGTTCCCGGTTACCGGCTCAAAATCGCTGGATTATCTCTCCCGCGACACGCAAGTTTATGCGTGTCCTCGCATCTGTTTAGGCTGTACCGCTACTCTAAAAGAAGGCGTGTCTCACACGGTGAGATACTCACGAGAGAGCACGATCTATACGTCCACAATGGTCTCACAAAATATTTGAACACTGAATTTCCCATTCTCGAAAAGTTCTGTATACTTAAAGCTCCGACAACTGTTCATTTTCTGGCCATTTATGTACTTTGGAATCTCTAGGAAAGGTCGGCCAATTTTTGCGCCTTGAAACGGCACGTTTTAGGTCTGCAAATATTACGACTCCCACGTTCAAACACGATTTTCTCGATAACAAGATCCGCGTTGAAAGAAAGTTATTCTGCAATCTCAATAAAATTTTACTTTCAAACATTTAGTAACGAAATACATAGCCTGGTATCGTAACGTGTGTAAACCATTCGGAAATCGAAAAATAAATTGTCGTCCGGATCGGACACAATGGGAGTCGCTGTAAAAATTGAGAAATAAATTTTCTTTTACGACTCGAGTTCCCCTTAAAGTTTAATGCTTGAACCGTTCGGGGAACGCGCGACAAATGGCGTATTTTATGGGTTGAAACGGAAGTTGTCTCGTTCACCGAAAGCAACTGTTCGACATCGTACGTACAATGTACAAGTAATAAGAGTCGCCGAGGCGCAATGTACTTGGTCAAGGTGTACAGCATTGCGACATAACGCGAGATGATCTGCGCTTAACGGGCCATTAACTTCGAGCAAGGTGGACAAGCCGATGGTGAACCACCGTAATCCGATATATGGGGTAACGCGAGTCCACGATAACGGGGTAATTGAATGTAAACTGTGGCTGAGGCTAGCAATAAGTCCATCGCAAATATTAACTTGCGCGTTTCAACTCTATCGCTGCGTTCAAATTTAGTTTCCTAAAAGCAAACCTGAAAACTCTTCACGATTTTATTTCATTAGGAAATCTCTTACTTTGAAAATGTAATGGATTGTTATAACATATGTTATTAACAATTTGTCGATCGAGATCATGGAAACAGTTACAATGGATGGCGAAACAATCACAACAGAAGAAGGTTTTTATGCGTCAATGTCAAGACAATTCGAATTTGAAAATGTAAAGTTGCTCAAGGATTGGTCCGTTGCGAAATCATCAATTACAAGGATAAGTAATCGAAAATTGTTTTTATTAAAATGTAGAATAAATAGTATATCTCCAAATTTATAATTTGCAAAATTGCTTAAGTAGTAGTATTTGATCGAACCAGTGCGCTGAAAACATTAATATATGAAATCTCTTACGACTGGACTGCGAATGTTTATGGAATTTTCAAATTTTGTAGACGAATTTTAACAAAGTGGAATAAAGTGCAATCTCAATTCCAGTGATAGTAGCATTTGCAGATCTGAAATAAATAGAAATTGTACTAGATTTTGTCGAATTTTATGTTCCGCCCACTGAGTATGACAGAGTATTAAAGAGTGTATCGAATAACGAGAACGTTAGTACCATTGTGAGAAAAAATAGAAGACCTTAGACGCGTAGATACAGTTAAAGGTTCTTTCAACAGTTTTGAAACATTTGCTTTCGAACGTCTTCGGAGGCTACCTGTTCCAGAACCTTCGAACTGGATAACACCAAAAACAAATTCGATTTCGTAGCAACGAGCATGCACTGTTTAAAAGCGTTCACCTCCCAGGGTGCACCGAAGTGTTTAGCACCCGAAGGGTTAATTTCAACAAATCCAGAGAAGTCACGTTCGCATCGCGGTTCTTATTGTTAGGAAATTTAACGTCGTCGTTAGTGTTGGTTCACTGGATAGGTCATCCAAATCCACAGTGCGATACTTTGATAGGAATTTGGGACCAAAATAAAAAAATTCGTATAGCGTAGCAATAATTTATATTTTTTGTTCGGAATTGTTTTAAATGCACTAACCAAAGATTTAGAATACTATTTTAGAATTTTCCATTTTTTTCACTACACAAATTTGGAAGAAACAATAAGAGGCATGTTTTATGTGTAGGACTCAAGTGGTCGATAGAATAATACGATTTTAAACACAAAATAATTTAAAACATAACTTGAAATATAATGAATTAAATGAAATACAATTAATTAAATTATCCCGTCTGAATCTCCGTATAAAATTACACACGTATTTTCGTTTTCACGCGTCGTACCAGAATGACAAAAATCGTATAATATAATATGAATAACGCAATCGATAAACAATAACAAATATCGAATCGTCGCGTCGTTACAGTTACTCACGACTAGTCGTCCTGATTTCTTAACATTTTTCATTTCTCGAGAAACGAGAAATAAGGCTATATTTCTCGAGAATTCTCGAGAATACACTTTCGTTTTGAAATGATTTTTTAAAGAAAGAGATGGCATCTCCCTACACTCGGAGATTTCTACATATGTATAATGTAAAAGTGAAATGTGAACATATAGTACATATATTACGTGTAGAAAACAGATAAATAAATATCGATAAAAAAACAAGTATTGATAGCCGAGTAAAAAAGTAGCATTTGCTGAGAGTTAATGTTGTATAACTTTGAGTGTAGCAGTTTGTAGCGGGAGAAACTTGTAGGAAATTCAATTATAATGTCTACTAATTACGAAAAAAGAAAAACTACAGAATGTTTTGAACCCTTCTTGAAATATCTCTACAAGTCTCTTACAAATTTTGAATTTTCAGTCACATTAGATGTACTACCATATTCCCTAGGACATATTTCATAAAATTCTTTTTCCTGATACCATGAAAGTAAGTGACGCTTTGAATCAATATATTGCTTGATATAGGATTTTCTTGAGAAAAAAAACCGCTTGTAACTACTTAATCGGCTACTAAATTATTTGAATTTTCTATTGATAAACATGATAATTTAGATGTTAAAACACAGTTTCAACATAAAGTGCAGTGGATATTAGACAACGAATTTATAGATTTTTGTCCACAGGGTACCGCACTGTGTGATCGTTTGGTAAACGTTCCCGTAGAAACGGTTCGGGTGGTTAAACAGTTCGAGAGGGAATGTATATGCGTAACCATGTTGCCGGTGAATTGGCTTATCACGAGCAACCGCGGCGCGGATTATCGAAATGGCTACCGCCCACGAGGTTGGCTCGTTAGCATCCTTGGCACCTTTCCGTCGCGGTGGTCGGCGTCGCGTCCGTCGCGAGACCCGTCCCGTACCAGGATCACAAATTTTCAGGTCAACGGTGCTGGAATTCCGGATGATGGATAGCCACGATTATCATACAATGCGATACGATCGGAATAATGGTAACGCTACACGGCGATATTCCCGATTTTACTGCGCCGCCGTAGTTGGAGAGCTGGAGGCGGTGGTTACGAGCGCGGGCATGCGGAGCAGACATTCTCTGCCACGATTGGTCGCCATATTTTCTATAAACCGTTCACCGGTGAGCCGCGATTGGATAGACCGACGCCGCTAATTTATTGGTATATCCGCGAGAGACCGAGGCTCCGGCTCTCCCGTTGCTGCAACTGTGCCGTTAGCCGACGCCGACGACGGCGGCGGCGTCGCGCGTCGTAACCAGCCCGAGTCGGTACGTATCGGTAATAACGACGCTGTTGATTTGAATATTGACGTCTACGAGAGAGGCTCTTTCGAAACGCGCGGAAAAATTTTTACGCAACCTACCGCGCCGACGACGACGACGACGACGACGCCGCCGATCGTAACGTGAGAAAATAGTGGCGCCGGTAATTGGAGCCTTCAGCAACGCGACGCACACCGTTTACCCATCGACAACAACCGTATTCTTCAAACCGTATACTTCAAGCCATTTTGATTTATCGACCATGTCGTTCACTGGCCGTGTCAACAATTAATATTCTTTCACCCGGTTTATCGCGTTCGCCGTATTCTCAGGCTCTCGACGATCGCCAGCGCTTTTCAACGTGCGCGTTCATTCCTCTTCCGTGGCACGAGGGTGAAAACAATGAGAGTTACGCGAGGAAACCGGAATTAGAGCTAACTTTTGTACATATTTTAGTTGGAAATAAAATTTTGAAGATGTCCACCAACGTTATCGAAACCGAACGCGTTGAACAAACATCTGTACAGTGTCGGACGTGCTACCAGTTCACTCAAATTGTATTATCTAAAACTGAATAATCTCCGAAGGCAAATTTTATGTTTGCCTATTGCACAGATAACGTTAACGGACGCTGCGTGTCCGATATCGTGGATCAATATTTGTCTAGTAGCAGCAGCTTTCAACTTGAAATTCGAATTAGTAGAAATTGCATTTTTTGTTCGGAGAATGTTGCTACTATCTCGCCTCTATCATCGTAAATTAATAACGCGGTACAAGCTTGTTACCGATAGTATCTTATAATTGATAGTTTCCACTATAGGTCAACTGACGTTACATGTAACTGTTCGTCGAGGAGTTTAGCTTTGCTATTCGTACAAGTCGATACTCTGTAATTGCCGTATTTACTCGTAGCTAACGTGCAATCACGATGATACTTCAGAAATAGTAGCCAATCGAGTGAAACTGAAATATCAACGAGATTCTCATTAACCTCTGGATAGAGTACACGATGAACCATTAGCATGACGGTTTGAAGCATCGATCAAGTATACCCAAGTAAGGGAAGAGGTTGGGTTATGAGACGGGTTTTGTTTTTGGTCTGTAACGTTTTGCTTGATGAAGATATCAAAGAGTTTTATATACCGTTGGAAAGGTGAAGGAAATACGCAATTTTTATATATAAAAAGTTTCGTGATTTGATCAACAAGTAAAATTTTATGGCCAATGACACTCGGAAAAATCAACTAAAAATGGTAAAATATAAAGTAAAACCCATGTAACTTTATGGGAAAATGAATTTTTATTTATTTTAATGACATTAAGTGACTAAAGGAGTCAAAAAGAATGGCAAAAAATTGAAAAAAAGCAAAGAATGGCGAAGAAAAGTAAAAAAAATATAATGAATGGAAGGATTCAATAATGATCTCCCTCTTCGTCATCCAAGTCGCTGTCACAATGTTTGCATGTGAAAAACGAACGTCTGCCCATATCGGCACACTTCAAATGAACAGGCGCTGACATGTGTTGCATTTGATAGAGTTGGCAGCAGTCAATTTTTTCGGCAAAAACCTTAAACAAATCCTGCCAGACTGTGAAACTAAACAGTTCTCTCAAAAATAGCTTTGTCTAGTCACGCACACCATAAACAAATTCCAAGGACTTCAAAACAAACGTTAAATGACAAATAAACACTTAATTTTAACACAAACAACGATATTTGACAGTTCTAGTTCGTTTCTAGTAAAAAAAACTAGTGTCTCACAACCCAACCACTATGGTGTCTCATAACCCAACCATGATGCCATTGCGAATGTGACAGAAAAAAAACAATATTTTTCTGGTATATGCGTAAAACTCAATATTGCATCGTAAAATGTAAGGAAAACACTAAATGAAAATGCATCACACTCACCTTTTTCAATTGATTCACTTAACAAAATAATGTTTTTAAAAAAATGAGTAAAAGTTTTACACGATGATGTCCGTATCTAATATAAGCAACACGTCTATACACCTCGGTGCTAGCACAAAAACTAGCAGACGTCAAACAAAAATTTGACAGCAGACAGATTGGAATTATCGCGATTGCGCGATAGATAAAAACGACTGTCTCACAACCCAACCGCTTCCCCTACATATAGGTGGGCTACTCTTAACTAGAATTGCAACTGTGAGTCACCGTACGAAGTATTTTGTACGAAATAAAATGGGTTAGTGTTTCAATGCGGTACGTTCCCTGGTGAATGAATTGTTTAGTATCGAGACGGCCGATCCAAGAGTCCTTCGGAAGATAACGCGCCCGAGGTGAAATCCACCCACAACTCGCTAAATCACCGGAAGGCAGAAAGAACAAAGCGAGCACGGGACACGCGAACCGTCCGACCGACCAACCCTCTTTTATAATCCGAACTACGATTCGTAATATATTATTTGGAAATTGTTTTAAATTACAGGCTCGATCGCAACGATGCGTCCCGACGATAATGGGCGACGGCGCGGCGTCCATTCGGCAACATCCGCTTGCCTTTGCCAAACGAACGTGGGCTTCTTCTGTATCGATAGAGACACCCCATCTGCGAATCTCAAAAGGAAGATGTCCCAAGATTACGAGGTCTTTCGTAGCACGGCAAATCCCGTAGCATAATAATTACACGATAATTATCGGGTAGAGTGGAACTGCTAGCTATTGTAATTTCATCAAATAAACTGCAAGGAACACGAACAAACATACCTTCCCACAGCTTCCCACTACTCGATCGATCATCCGAGCGATCAAGTAGCGAACGATTAGAAATCCGACGTTCGATGTTACACGAGGTAATGCCGTGTGTTCACAAAGTATCTGAAAACGCGATCGCGCAGCATCAAATTGCTACGCAGACACTTATTCCAAAAAGAACCTTAGGAAACCTCCCTTTTCGCGTTCCTCCGATAGCGAGCCAACAATTAATTAAACACACGTTCGCGTCCGGCAATGATCGCTTAACCAACTATCCCTATTTTTCCGGCCGAGTACTTTCTACCAAGCCACCAATTAATTCTTCTAATTTCCCTTAAACCAGTTCCATCAAACCAGTTCCCGTGTGCAAGCGCGCGTCGTCGGCGAGGGTCGATTATCAAGATTGTTAAGATCGCGTCGTCGTCGTCGAACGTCCGCACGAATAATAACCGCGGTGATCGCTTTATTTCGCGGTCGGACGCGCCGATTACGTGGGTGGACGGTTTAAGAAGTTCGGGAAGCTTCTCGATCTGACGATCAAACAAAGATAACCGTTTGAAATCGTTACACAAAGATTAGCAACATATTCGTGACACTTTTCTGAGTGAAACGACACCGAACACGATGCAGTTTGGATACCATTTGCTTGTTTAATCCACGAAACGATCTATTTTTTCCCATTGGGATCTATCATCCGTCGATCTACCACGATCCATCCGCGAGGCGACATTTAGCGTGCTGTTATCGGAACACGTGGTCGTACACTGGTGAATTTATTCGCAACCGATCAATTAATTAGTCGATCACTGTCATTAGAGGGCAAATTATACGCCGGCGTAACGAAGAAATTACACGACGCATTTTGCCGCGTTATCGCCGCTCGCCTATATCGAAGTTGACGCGCGTGCCATAACACCCCGTGATTTTTTACGCAACGAAGTTGGTGTGCATGATCGATGGCGACTTGTTTGAACTTTGTGAGAAATTCCCTGCTCAGCGATCGCTTCGATGCATTTGCTGTGCTGGGATATAAATATACCGGGATTCGGTAATCACGTAATTTCAGTGAAAGTTTCGAGTGTACAACGTAACGCCGTTACGAAGATAAACAGCGTGGGTTTATGAGTTATTGGGTGGTTAATTAATTAATAGCTGCGAGGCCAGAGTTTCCCTTATGCCGCGTCAACTATCTGACGCCGTTGCTTTAAATTGTTTCGGTGATAACGGAGTTAAATAATTGTTTTTAATTTTTCTCGATCGCCATATTAAATAATAGGAATTTTTTTCGCAGCAATTTTTTTCTTTGCGAAAAAAATTCCTATTATTTAATATGGCGGTCGAGAAAAATTAAAAACAATTATTTAACATATGGCGAAAAAATTTAGAGAAGACCAATTTAGTACCGACTCCGTCCCCAAGATGGTGGGACAAATTGTCGGACGGTTTTCTCGCTAGTTACTGATCCACCACCTATTAGTATATTAACGTTCCCCAAACGCCTTCCAACATCCCGTTGTCTAAGGCAGGACCCGCTAGATAGCCTTACTGATGAGTCCTCTAGCGGGTCTAGGACGAAACACCACCTTTCCTTTTTCCTCTACTATTTGGATAGCACACGTAGAACAATTCTTACAAATTTGCTACAAGTAGAGCCAATACAAGGTAATAATGATCGAATCTGTGCGCTGCGAAAAAAATTCCTATTATAACGGAGTTAGTTGAGAAAATTTCCGATACAAGGTTCGGTAATAAAAAGCCAGAAGGAGACCAAATCGGCGACAAAATCAAAGAACTTTCGATAGAAATGAGGTAGTGCGATGAAATTCTCTTTACATTAAAACTGAAATTTTGCAGAATGTGGGAAAAATAGAGAGATTATGGTACGAACATTTTTTAACCTTGAAAAAATTCGTTAAACTTGAACAATTTCAAGAAAATCGTGATTTTTCCAATACTACGCGCGGAACAAATTTTTTTGTAACATATGCTATACACTTCATTTTCCATAGAATTTTTCACGCTGATTTCAAATCTGGTCTCAAAATTTGTCTACGACCTCCGGATTTTGTAAAAAGTCGAATTGTCGTTAAGAATTTACATTTTTATTTTTTTAAGGTTAAAAAACATTCGTACCATAATCTCCATAATTATCCCCTATTTCGAAAAGTTTCAGCTTTAATTTAATAGTAAAAATGTCATCGCTCTACTTCATTTCTATCGAAAGCTCTTTGATTCTATCGCCGATTTCGTCCAAACTGTACACTGTGCGCCGGCTACTACGTTGAGTCAAGAGAGTTAACACTAGTTTGCCCAAGGAAGTCATTTTGACTGCTTTTTAATTTCAATTAGAAAAACAATTATGTATATAATGACACAACTTCTTAGAATTTTGTGACTTTTTCTACAACATATAAATACGTTTATTAATAATTGTACTTACCTCCCCTCTCCTTCATTTCCGGTATTTATATGTGTGTGTGTGTTATACCTATATTGCCCAAAAGTAGTCATTTTGACTGCTTGGGAAATTTTAAATAATCAAATGACTCTTATCATTGAATTGAGTAAATTTCTTATATGACCAGTTCGGCTCTGTATTGAAATAATAGTTTTCATATTTTTTCGATTACCGTCACATGATAACATACAAGTACATGATAAATTGTCGATTTCGGCGTATACTTGATAAGTTGCAGTTGTTCAATAAGCTAAAGTAGTACTTGTTATGTATTCGATTCTTATGCAGCGATACTTGTTCTAACAAATTTTTTTATTGTTAACCCTTAGCACTCGGCTGTCCCCTCTGAGGCACCACTAAAAATTGCTGTACCATTCTTTAAAATATTGTTTACAATATTAAATATATCGGTATCTGATCAATTACTAAACATTTAGGTACTGTATAAGGTAATGTACCAATTTCATATCCATAAAATTGCAAAAATCATAAGGTATGGAAATATTCTAGATCGGAAGAAATGTTTAATTTTCCAGTTCAAACAGCTCGGAGTGCAAAAGGCTAATATTTACTAATAACTTGTTATATAATTGTAAATAATATAAAAAACATTAAAAATTAATTTTAAACAAATTTGTTTACACATTAGTTATTCTTTCACAATGCAGTCATTTTGACTGCTTTTCAGCAATATAGGTATATACTAAGTTTCAGTCTTTCTAGTGTTAACGACTGCTATCGTCGCGATGGCCTGGAGGAATCTCGGCTCCGTCGTCCTGCATTAGACGACATCGAGACTTTTAAATGGACGACGAAATAATCGCAGATCCCGATAATGATACACGCGAGCCGATTGAAAATGAAATACAGCCGGTCGGCGTAATTTATTGCACGATCGGGTCCGGCGGAATCGGTGGATCAGTTATTCTTCTTCTTCTTTTCTTTCGTTCTATTTTCTTTACTTCGCATGGCATAAACCTAGAAAGTTATCAGACTGTCATCGGGCCCTGGGGATGCGCGTGTAACGGTAGCGGATATAAGCAACGCCGGACAGCCTGTCCGCGTTAAGAGAATTATTTATTGAGACTATTGGCGCCGAGAGAACGATTAGCATACTAATGTCGCCACGATTTTCTCGTGTCCGTTCCTGCACCGGCCGCGCACTTGTCCGCATCTGATATGCTCGCGCCGCTAATCTGCCATTATTAAATTATTCGCAGATGAGCGAGAGGCATCGGCTAACCACGACCATCGTTTATCAAAATCGCGGGACTGTATCGCTGCACGGTGTTAGGCTTCGTATCCACTGACGTCGATCCGTGCAAATAAACAGAACTTAAAACACGATAATATCGAATTGTATTCAATGAAATGTTTAACACGTTGTTGGTCGCCCAGCGTAATTCGGCCAAGTTTCCCACGGGGCCCAGATCCGTCGCGTCGCACAGTGCGATACTTTGATAAGAATTTGGGACAAAAGTAAAAAATTCGTATAGCGTAGTAATAATTTACATTTTTCTGTTCGGAACTGTTTTAAATGCACTAATCGAAGGTTTTGAATACTATTTTAGAATTTTCCATATTTTACACTACATAGATTTGAAAGAAACAATAAGAGTCATGTTTTATGTATAATGTAAAACTTACATATCAACAAATAGTACATATATTATGTGTCGAAAACAGATAAATAAATGTCGATAAAGAACCAGTATTCTTAGCCAAGTAGAAGAGTAAAATTCGCCGAGGGTTCATGTTGAATAACTTTCAGTGTAGCAGTTTGTAGCAGAAAAAACTTGTAGGAAATTGAAGTACAATGTCTACTAATTACGAAAAATCAAAAACTACAGGATGTTTTGAACCCTTCTTGAAATATCTCTATTTAAAAGAGCAAAAGGTGAGAAACATTATTTCAACTGCATTATTTACTAGAATACTCCATATAAGAGACTAACAAATTTTGAATTTTCACTCACATTAGCTGTACTTTAAGCTACCATATCTCATAGAACATATTTCATAAAATTCTTTTTCCTGATACCACGAAAGTAAGTGTCGCTTTGAATCAATAAATTACTTGATACAGGATTTTCTTGAGAAAAGAAACGCTTGTAACTAATCCCCTACTGAATTATTTGAATTTTCTATTGATAAACATGATAATTTAGATGGTAAAACATAGTTTCAACATAGAGTCCAGTGGATATTAGACAATGGATTTTTAGATTTTTGTCCACAGGGTACCGCACTGTGCGTCGGTACGCAGAACGGTAAAATGTATTTTTAATATTTTTGTGTTGTATATCCTATATATGTATAATATCCTATATTTAATTAACTCGAACAAGAGGAGCATCACCCAGATATGGGTGACGTGGCTACCAACGTGTTAATAAGAACAAACGTTAGCGTGTACACTTTATTATTGTTATCGATCGTATGATTGTTAAAACAGAAGAAGTATTAATGATTTCGGCGCAACGTTTCGATCAATTTAATACGTTAAAGCAATTTTACAAGTTCATTTAAACTTTCAACGTTTCGATCCCTATGTGGGTCATTTTCAACAAAGAAGAAAACTGCGTCTGAAATTATAACAGAAAATTTTTGAAATATTATAATAAAATCGGATTGCACTACGTTGTCAAGACAACAAGTTGCCTTGTTTAGAAACAAGAATCAAAGAACATAAACGTAACATTTTTCTGAATCCAACCCAACACAGTGCTTTAACAAACCACTCAATAGAGTTTGACCACTGCTTTGATTTTAAAAACGTTAAAGCAATTGACAGAGAGAATAATTTAAATAATAGAATATTACTAGAAACGATTTTTATGATTAAACATCCTAGCGTAAATCTTAGGTATGAAACACCTACGAGTCAAGAATATTACGTAACATTACTGAACCAGTAATATATTATGATGAATCACTTTCTAACATTATTGTTTATCCTAAGACTTGTTAATTGTATAGCATCTTAAATAGTTGTTTGTTTATGACGTGGTCAATATTGTTGGTTTTCCAATATTACAAGTACATCATGGTAGATACACAGTTAAAATGTTGGTTCTTGACGTTTTAACGGTTTGAAATAACCGCCAAATATCGATTAGTTATGTTTGATCTATTGATTTCTGATTTGTTCTGTTTCTTATAGCTTCATGTCCTTGCCTCAGTACCTTGTGTAACGGCTTAGTAACAACATGGATTAAAGATATCAATTTCGTTTTTAAGATTTTCATAAAGCAAGTGACTAATAGAATGCAGAATCTTGACAATGTTGTGCAATCCGATTTTATAATAATATTTCAAAAATCTTCTGTTATAATTTCAGACGCAGTTTTCGTCTTTCTTGAAAATGATCCACATAGGGATCGAAACGTTGAAAGTTTAAAGGAACTTGTAAAATTGCTTTAACGTATTAAATAGATCGAACCATTGCGCCGAAATCATTAATGCTTGTGTTAGCGTGTACGATTCCCGACGGAGGACGGAACGCCAGTGGGAACGAAGCTTTAATCGGCGCGAAAATATTCGTACGTCAGCACGTAATGTCGGCCAGATAAATCTGGTATGCGATATCGGCCATTAACAGGGATAACGATTTACCCTAAGAGCGAAGCCGTGGAAACTGACGTTTCGTTCAGCTTCCGGGCTGAAATCGGGAGGAATCTGGACGACGAGCACCGAGAGAGGAAGCTCTAAACTATAAACCGAATTGCCTGGTACTCGGCGTAATTAATCGATAATAGGATTCCTCCCGTCGCTTATCGTCGCGAGGACGCTCGGACATTGTAAACCGTACTCGAGCGTTATTATTAACCTGCGATAAGAACGGGCGTACTAAAATTAGCAGAAGCTCGTTGACAAAGTGTGCGAAATCTTTGGAACACGCTTGTTGCGATATCGTTCTAAAATTAATGTTGAAACTATGAATTGCCGAGGATTGCGAAATGAACCAGCACGAAGGATTACATTCGATTTTCTGAAAAAAACTCGCGATAAATTAGCCACAATCGTGAGAAATCTTTGCCGGTACGACGACGTCTGGGATCTCTGTAGCTAATTCGCAGATCCAGCATTTTCTCCGATGAGCAATGATTTATGCGGAAGCTTAAGATGGAATCGGTCCATTGTTCGTCGAGGAACCGTAATACATTAAGCCTCTTTGGTGCACGCTTTGCCACTCGGACAGCTTAAAGATCGGAATCCCTTGCTAGACCAGTTTTTCGGGACTTTCGATTAGAACCGCCGCGAATTCGTAGCATTGTGCGCCGGTAACTCTCGCAAACGCGTAATATTATAATCTGCGTTGCGACTCGCGAATCGCCTTGGAAGTCTAGACCGGTGAAAGGCTGGATTTATTAATTTGCACCGGTAATCGATCTTCGCCGGAAAAATCCTCTATATTCTCGCAATGTCGGCGAACGAACCGATTGCGCCGTTAACGACTGAAAATCACGCGGTCTCAACTGCCCCAGAGCCGCCGCAATAACTCGTGTTTCTCCTCGCGGAAAAAAGCCGGCTAATAGGAATTTTTAAAACCAGCCACCATAACCGTCTGGATTCTTTCGCGGCGTTATAGAAACCAGTGATCGTTTTTATTTTTGTTAAACAGATCTACGCGGAATTTTACCTTGAGTTCTAACGTGACTCTTCAATATTTTAGAATCGACGTACAATCGATCTAGAATGTTTTATCTAATGCGAAGACTTCTCGATTGCTGAATAGTTCAGTTTTCGAAAACACGCGATTGCAGTACAGATCGCAATGATCCAGGTATTTGCATTCGATGGCAAATTAAATATTTAATACGGTTGGAACGGTTCTACGAAAGAGCAAAGAAATCAGCGATAACGGCATTCCACAGATTGCAAAGGCAAGAGAACGTTAATAATGCTAAATCGTCATAAATCACGCGTTTATTCGATGTAATCTAGGCAGGCTTTGTGTCGGATTATTTCCCTTGGAAATTGACGGAAAGCGGCGAATGCCAAACATTTTTGGCGACGTTGACGAGATCACGTGTGGAAAGGAAATTTTTGAGCGTTCGAGGATTAATCCCGGATCGGTTCGCTTAAAATTGTGATCGAGTATGCGAGACGCTTCTGCATTCGTTAAAGTATATTATTCCGAAATAATGAAAGGAAACGGTATCCGTAACTGTTGCCATTGCGATTCCCATAAAATGATAAATATGCAGGAACACGCGTTACTTCGTTGCACGGCAATTACACCCACTCCCTCGGCCACTGATTTACAAGCCGCATAGTTATCGTAATTATCGTTTCCGTCGGTATGCTGGTCGCATGACGCTCATTGTCGCAACAAGATGCCAAAGAGCGGCGTTTTTACGCGCACCGATGAAACTGATACACATATGTACCGTTACGCCATTTATAAACTGCCAACAGCCGAGACGGTCGCCATTTTCTCATCCGAACGTCCATGTAGAAATACAGTTTTCAGATCGAATATATTCTACCGAATTATCTCATCTATGATTTGTCCAGACTTGTGTAGATCAATATCGGTACAGATACAGTGAGTCCCACTAATATTCGGACACTCTTGAAGAGACGATAACTTTTTTAACAGTAGAACTATCGGACCAATCAAAATGGCTGTTGCAAACTTTTTTCGATTAGAAATATTGAAAGTGTAAATATGTTTCTCTGATAAATTTTTTTAGTGAACATCTCTATTGAAGTACATATTTAAATAAAACTTGGACTACATCTAAATAAATGCAATATTGTCATTATTATAAGGAAATTTATGCCAATTAAATTTAGTGCTCGGTAGTTTTAGTGTTAATATTGTACTATACGATTTGAACTTTTTTGAGAAGCTGGAGCAATTAGTTTGCTACAAAATGTGAAACAAAAATTTTGTAAAAAATTGCAATTGATCGGAATTGTATAAAAAATACTAAAAGTTGCATTTTACAACTTTTTTATGTGGGCCTATATTAAAAATTTTAAAACTAGATTTTGTAGATTTGTATCAATTAAACATATTCTGAAAATTTCGTCATAATCGGGCAACGTTGCAATGAGCTAAAAACGTTTAAAGATGGTAAAAATTGCAGGTTTTCACGATTTTCGGCCTATAACTGCAGTAAATCTAAGGATTCTTACATCTTTCAATGCCTGTCGTTTTTTCCGCATCAACCGATTTCGATGAAACTTTCATAGTGCATGTAATTACAAAGATCTACAATATATAGTTTAAAAATTTTTTTAATATATTCCCACATAAAAAAGTTATAAAATGTAACTTTCGGTATTTTTTTCTACAATTCCGATCAATTGCAATTTTTGACAAAATTTTTTTCACATCCTGTGACAAACTAATTGCACTAGCTGTCCAAAAAAGTTTAAATCATAGAGTACAATACTAAAAAAGTTATCGTCTTTTTAAGAGTGTGCAAATATCAGTGGGAGTCGCTGTACTTTCAATACCATGTGCCGATTCTATTTATAAAAAATACTTAATTCATTAAAGCACTGATAATGCGTATCTTCGGATCACATTTACTTGTACAAAGCTACTTAAGATTTCGAACAAAGCTTTCGAGAGTTAATTTTAGAGCCAACAAATACAGAGTGTTACATCATTGCCCGATACTTGTTTACTAAAATGTTTCGTGTCGTGAAATTGGAACAGACCGTCGCAATTAGGTTAACGATCTGATTTATTCAATTAGATTACGATCAAATTAGAGACAAATTATTTTCCTTGCGAATTAGTAACGACTCTGGCGAGAAGCTCGGTTGCGAAACAGGTTCCATTTTATCGTGTTAATTGTGAAGCAGTTGATGAATCGCCGGCCGTAGACGGGTTAACAAGTTGAAAAACAAATGGTTCAACAAACTTACCGCGACGAGGATGCTGAGAGCTTCAATTCGCATAGTAGCTGGCCAGGCCAGCGGGGAGGCCGTAGGTTGCGAGCTGTTGGGCCGATCTCGTGTGTCGATCCCTGTTTATTGGCCGACGATCAATCCGTGCTCGTTTTCACTCGATCCGAAGCGTGTCCGGTAGGCGATCCGATTCTCCCGGTTCTACGTCGATTTCTCGCGATCCGTAGTACGGATCCGGTGACATGGCTCCTACGCCGATCTGTCGACAACCATATGTCCTTTATTGCAACACTTAACCCAACCAAACGATCCGCCATTGTTCTGATCCAATTTTTATTACTAGCTTTTGCACGCAGGACCTACTTAATTACAGATAGAAATGAGGTCAGCAAGATGGTAACACTCGTGACAAGAATAAGCGTAATTGAAAACATTGGACGAACCCCAATACACTTTTATATTATTTTACCAACTCATTCAACATATTAACACGTTCGTCGCCATGTCACCCACATCTGGATGACGCGACGGGTATGCTTCCGTGGGGGCCCCGTCACCCAAATATGGGTGACGCTCTTCTTGTTCCAGTTAATTAAATATTATTTATTATACAGGGTGTCTCACCTGATTTTGACATCCTGATTTTCTCGCTATTGTTACTCGTAGCAAAAAAAATGTTCAGCATAGGCTTGAATAGTATCGAGTGGAGCATATTTTGATGTTATTAGTTTTTTCGTGAGTGGACGCGTAAAGGTCATATAAAGGTCAACTTTGTTTTTTTTTTTCAATGGAATGAGGTATTTTTTAATACATCAATCGACGCAACCGGACATTCGTTATAAAAGAGTACTAACCTATGTATGTCGAAAAGTTAGTAGTTCAGGAGATATTCCAATTTAAATAACTCTAAAACACCATTACAGTCGTTCTGAGACGTTAACGTTTACTTATTAGTGTAACGTCTTAGTACGATAGTAATGGTATTTTTGAGTTATTTAAATTGGAATATCTCCTGAACTACTAACTTTTCGACATACATAGATTAATACTTTTTTATAACGAATGTTCCAGCTGCATCGATTGAAGTATTCAAAAATACCTCATTCCATTAAAAAAAAAAAGGTTAACCTTTATATGACCTTTACGCGTCCACTCACGAAAAAACTAATAACATCAAAATATGCTCCACTCGATACCATTCAAGCCTATGCTGAACATTTTTTTGCTACGAGTAACATAGCGAGAAAATCAGGATGTCAAAATCATGTGACACCCTGTATATAGGATATACAATATAAAAATATTAAAAACACATTATACCGTTCTGCGTACCGACGGTCGAATTTGGGAACGCGGGAAACTTAGCCGAATTACGCTGGGCGACGAACGTGTTAAGAGAGAAAATAAATGTCGGTGTCACTTCGATTAGTTGCAATTCAGGTGGAACATTTTTATTTTCCAGAAACTATAGCACTACATATTCGGACGCTCTCACAGAAACGATAACTTTTTTAAGATTGGACTATGCGATTTGATCTTTCTTAGGAAACTGGACCAATTAGTTCACTACAGGATGTGAACAGAAATTTTGTCAGAAACCGCGAGAATCCTTAGATCTATTGCAGTTAGATAAAATTTTTAGAATACGATGATCAGATATTGAAAAAGAATTGCAAAATACAAACTTTTAGGGTTTTCTCTGCAATTCCGACAGCCGCAATTCCTTTCAGAAATGTTTGTTACGTTGTGCAGTCAACCGATTGTTCCAACTTCACGTAAAAGTTCAAATCGTATGTTCCGATATTAAAAAAGTTGTCGTCTCGTTAACAGTGTCCGAATATTAGTGGGAGTCACTGTATCCACAATTGTGCGAACGGAGATCACACTAACCTTGGAGGGTACACGTCGAACTCGTGTTCGCACTCACACTAGTCGCTGTAAACGTTCGACCGGGAAGAGAAGAATTGGCGGACGGTCGAATTTGTCTCGTTAAGTATGACGACGCTGCCATTCGAGCAGAAAATAAAAGCGTTGTCACGAGTCGACGTAATGGAGAGCCGAGACGGTCGGCACGGCACGTTGCGCCGGACTGGATCGATCTTTAAGATTCGCCGATAAAAGTAACCGGGGCAGAGTTAAACGCCGGCGTTTCGGTTAAAACAAGACTACCACGTTTCGTCACGCGGACGATCACGATAACGTCGCGAACCGATATCTTATCGGCAACTGGCTTCGATACGCGTCAATTACATCCGCAGCCGACAGGCACTGACCTACCGAAGAGGTGGGCCCACCTTCGATTATGCCAGATGTTCTCCGGAAAACAAACTTTTACCACGTGACCGACAATAAACTGAATAAACCCATATCAACGAACCTGATGAAACAAAAAAAAAAATCATTCAACCGAGATGGAATTTCTTGAAACGTCAATTAAAAAAAAAACAGTCGTAAACCCTTACTTTTAGTTTATAGAGGTTACTCGCCCTGTATACTTTGGTTTTGTGTATACCTAATGTTGTAAGAGATTTATTACGACATGTTCTCAATAAAAGAAAAACGTCAATCAAGGGAAAGAAATTTAGAAACATTATTAGCGATCATTTATTACGAACCATTAGTCCCCCGGATCGACCTTTAATCTTCTGGCGAATACCAAGCAAACGAATACGTCAAATTCGCGTTTCCATCGGCGTGGTATGCTCGACGTGTTTCTTGTTAATTAAAATTCAACAGTTCCCACGGCAGACAAATTAGAAACGCATTCAGTCTCGGAACAAAGAGGCGAGATTTATAGGACAGACCGACGGGTGATCAAACAATACAATTACAAGGGTTTATCTTGTTCGCGATCGTTCGGCGGATTGACAAGCAATTAATCCTGCGAGACGGCGTGTAATGACTTATTTTCCGGTGTCCAAGCACGGAAGGCAGATGCAGAGGAATGCAAGGACGCTGTTGTCTCCTCTGGGACAGCTCGCGAAACCAACTTATCGTTTGCATGCGATCGCGGGCGCCCACGATTCCTTCTGTCCGGGACTTCGGGACGATTGACAGGGAATGGCGGTGTGTATCAGAGCTACCGTCGCCGCCGCGCCGCTCCCAGTATCATTCGCTGCATGCGTTAATGACACTCGAGAAATCATCGATTGGTCCGTCCCGAAGCCGCGACGCCTCTCACACTGTGTATACACGCCTTCTCGCGTAATGTAATGGACGGGGGTTACAGTTCGTGTGTAGTTTCGCGCGTGCTCCTAAGAAACAACAAGAAATAATTTTAACCCTTTGCACTCGGAGCTATTTTAGCTGGAAAATTAAACATTTCTTCCGATCTAGACATTTTATGGATAAGGCTAGATTGTAAGAGTAAAGGGAACGGAAAAGGAGGAAAGTGTGTAAAAGGATTGTAATCCCGAGGGGAATCAATAAAGATATATATATATATATATATATATATATATATATATATATATATATATAATTGATGTAATACCTCGTACAATACTTAAATGTTTAGCAATTGATTAGATACCGATGTATTTAATAATGTAAACGATATCTTCAATAATGGTACAGCAATTTGTAGTGGTGCCTCAGAGGGGACAACCGAGTGCAAAGGGTTAACACTATCTACGGTAATATCTGTGGTTGTCAGAAAGAACGCCGCGTCTCACATAATTTCACTTTCGAGTGTAAGCTGTTGTTCATGTTGCGCCACCCGGTATATTGTTAATATTATTTACAAGAGGTTCGTTGCTAATGACAAAACGAACGTCAAAAAGTTTCGTCGAGTCCGTCGTCGGAATAAAACATTTAAAAATAAAGATCATTCGTTATCATTGATTTATCGTTTTAATCCCGGCCATCTCTTACACGAGATATTGTTGTTTAACCCTCATACGTTCCTCAGGGTGAAAATTCACCCATTCAATATTTTCACATACTGTAAAATTCTTCATCCTTTCATGTCTACGTCGTGAGACGTATTTCTCTAAACAGTGTCGCTATAAATGAAACCAATAAAAATGGGTGAATTGTTATCCTTTTATGCAATTATTTTTGAGGAGCGTATGGGGGTTAACGCATAAACTGAAACTTCTTGAAATTGTGTCGTGCAGCGTTTTTCCTGACAAGCACGGATATCTACGTAATATTTTCTACAGAACAGGAGATCAGAAGTAAAAGGACGATTTCCACGATCTCTAATCGTCCGTCGTTAACGTGACTCGCAGAAAATGCGGACTGTTTTGCATCCTAATTGCGCATCATGTTTCCTCGCGATCGTACGGATCGTTCGATGCAGATTGCCTCTCGGTCCGGAGGGATTCGCGAACTTTCTCACCGCGGTTTGATCGTTTGTGCCTGTTGTGAAACGAATTCACAGCGAATAGCGGTATCGGTTTGTTGCAGAAAACGCAGTGTCGGTTCGTTTGGTCCTCGGCCGTCGATGAAGAAGATCGAGGATCGAAGAAGAGGACCAGTTGAGAATCGATGAAACCAGTTGGCCGAGTAATCGTAAGCGGATTAGGCATATAAGTTTGGATTAGCGGCGGCGAGTCGAAGCGGATAGGTGCCGTTCGCGGTGAGTCACGGGTGGTTGCCGGTAGGAATTCGTCGATAACGAACGGAGAAGCAGACGCATTCGGCAATAGACGTCGTCGCCGGGAACCCCCTACCATGTTATCGCAGTTTTTCCTGAACCGGTGATCGAGTTGTTCTTAATGGGGGGAGGGGGCAGCGGCGGGGGCAGGGGCGGGGGGCAGCTGCGAGTCCCGGTCTCGTTTCATCTTGCTCGCTCCCCCGGGTCGCGGTATGCGTTATCGTCGCTTATCGACGATACGCATTGCCCTGGAATGTCGTTCGCGCGTTCCTTCCAGATACGACGCGGACACCTTGCGTTACGCGTTCCACGGACGAATGCGGAGAACACGTGTTCCCGGCGCACAGTGGTCCTAAATCAGAAATCGTGACCCATTTGGCCAAAAATCAACTTTTAGATATCGACTTCTACTTAACGGATTCTTGTTCCTAAATGTCCATATATCTCAAAAATAAAATATTAATGAAATTGAATAAAAAGTTTCAGAGCAAACGAATCTCAAAGTTGAGCATTCTAGAAATGATGTTTTTTCTTCAATGAAATTGACTTTCTTCTTCTAAGAACCTTGGCGATTCCATTTAATATTTTGATTAGAGGTTTATTACTCGATGAAAAGCATTCTTCGACGGTGAGAAATTATATCTTAAATTAATAATTACTGTATAAAATAGATTAATAAAGTAGAACTGAAAAAATAATGAAAAATTCTTATGATTATCTTTAATTGATAGAGGGTATCTTTCAAGTTCAGCAGAGTTCACCTTTAAACCATATCGGAAAATTTTCAGCATTCCTTCCCCTAAAACATCCCACAAAAATTTATTCCACCTATTTTTACGAATTAAAATTATTATTGTTTGAATGCATCAATCCCGCGCACGGAATGGACGAAACACCGCCAGGAACGAAACGAAGGAACCAGGGACGAGTGCCTTCACATCGCTAGGATACTGTTTAGGTTACAGGCATTTCATATGTTTATACTACAGTCCAGATAAGCAGTTTGTAACTCTCTGTTCGCATTTGGACGTCTCATATTCACAACATTTTTACATTCTGGCCGTTCAAAAAAGTTCTTGTTAAGTTATTGTATCATTTTGTTTCTTTACAGTTCTATTAGGTTTATATTTAGTTTATCAGTTTATAGTTTAGTGGTTTTGTTATAGATAGTGTTATAGTTTGTATATATCTAGTATAAGAATGAAGTCATATATTAAAAAAGTTAAGGACTTACGTGCAGAAGCATTAGAATTAATAAATAAATAGCATAATAATTAACAATAACGTTAATTATATAATTTTTCTTTAACCTATCCATAGCCTGACATTTCCACTTTATCCATTTCAAGTTTCATGTTTATATCTTTTAAGATTTTAAAGTTACACGTACATGGTTTACGATCTTCCAATAAAAAAATTATAATTATTATAAAATGTTATAAAAAATATTTTTGCCACGCTTGTGATGCATTTTTGCCTCTTCGGTAAGTTTAGTGTGTGTTGATAGCAACAAGATTTCTCGAATTTATATTTTACGTACGCCATAAAATGTTACATGTATAAAACATAAATATGAAAAAATACATGCTTAGAAAATAAAAAATAGTTCGTAAGATTATATCACAATTTTTTTTTTTTAATCAAAAATATCGATGAAAATTAATAAAAAATTATTGTTCAACAAATACAAAAAAATTTTAATTAGCTATAGCTAAAATGACTATTTTTTAAATGTTTTTAGTGAAAATTTCATTGCAATATCTCTACTGCTTCAAAAGTTATAACCAAATGGGTCACGATTTCTCATTTTGGACCACTGTGCGGCGCGGTGACGATGCACCATGCTCGAGACAATGTTAAAAAATTTCTTGTCATCGTTTTTACTAAATTCATTTCAAGCCTTACTCGGTGTGACTCTTTTCTATCGAGAATTCGGTACTCTATTCGAATTCGAGAAACAATATTGGCCATTCCGTTTAACACGTTGCTAAACAAACTGATCTGTTTTGTTCTATACTACATTTTATGTAATGCCTCTTTCTTCTGGTGGAAACATACTCTATAGTGTTAAACTTGTTATAAAATGTAAGGAGTTGACACGGAATTGATACTCGACACGACGTGATGTTTCGTCAATCACTCGTAGAGGACTGTCGTTTTTATTTTAACAAAATCATAACGTAGAACATTCATTTTATAAAACATTAACGCGACGTAAATCAATAAAAACATATATTACACTTAAACATATACATATACACACTCATATTCAGTCATATGACATGCATACTTATATCATTCTTACAAAAATTAAAATCAATTTCAAGAATTGTACCGAACAGACAAACAGACAGACAAGAAAGCGAGCTAATAACAACGTGGTAATACATACTATATGCATTTCTCTGTCGGCTTGAATGGATATATTTTAACGTGTACCATCGGTGGTACATCAATTTCGATAAAAAACAAAAGCAACAGATTGCAGAATTGACACGCAGAATTTACAAAAATTGGTTCGAGCAACAAATAACTTCGGAGTCATTCGAAGTGGTCGCGTTACGAGACTCATCCTGTATATGAATTTATTGTTGAAACGGAAGCGTGAATACGAGACTCGATGCAGTAGGTATGCGAAAGTATAGAACACGAACTGCGACTTCCTGTCGGGACTTTAACATGCGTCATCGCGTACTGCAAACAGGAAGAATGGTTACCTGCGACTCATTGATTCGCCGATAAAGGGATACGGTGGTAGCCGAGATGATTGCGCACCGAACCGATACGGCCACGAAAGCGAACCTTACAATTCGGTATTTAACATGTGTCATTGCATTCTGCGTATTAACACTCGCTTCCCATGAATAAAAGAAAGAGCACAAACGAGTGTCTTGATTTTCTTTTTCACGACCTGACAGCAATGCACGAGAAAGTGCTGAGTTGGCTTTGATGTTGATTGATGAAATGCAAAGGCGTGTACCAACTACATTGCGATAGAATGTATTGACCCGGTCATACGCGGTGGAATAATCAATTTGTTCGCGTCGAACACTTTTCTTGTTTGTACGAATTTATTGTTTCTATGCTTGCAATGAAATCTGAAACAACCGCTTGCAACAGGATACAATTTTCTCATAAATTCAACCTGCACGAGGATAAAAGATTACAGAACGTTAATTATCTTGTCACAGGAAATTTGAACGCTGACGTGTGCGCGTCATCGGCGAAGATAAAAAAAGGGGGATTTCTCGTTGCAAAGTATTTCGTCATCGGCGAAATACAGGAGACAGGAAGCGAGCTTTCGGTATAAAGTGAAAGTAATCTAGAAACCATATCACTGTCTATAAACCAGAAAAATGTCCACCTACGACGAAGAAAATCTGGAAACTTTCTCTTCTCCTGGACAAGCAGCCCTTCGGCATAAAACGTTGGCACATTGTTCCCACGTTCGAACATGGTAAATACAAATCTCTTTGGATTCGATAAAAAAAAATATATATATATATGTATACAATATAATTCTTCAGTAATTTTACTGTTTCATACACCGATTCCTTTTCCGTTTACTCAACGATCCTATATTTCAAATGTTCGTCCTGTAATTCGACGATTTTCTTGTCGGGCAGCCTGCGAAACAGCGGATTAGCATAAACAGCCGCGGCGACTGAAGTTTATGAGATTGTTGGATAAAAATTTTGGTCGATCGGTCCTCGTAAAATCCGGAAAGTTGCCAAACGCACACGGCGCGGCTGCATTAATTGAAACGTTATTTATGAAATAATGAACAACCGATAGGAGGCAATATTGTAGACCGCGTGTTCGACTCGAATGTAAATGGCCCGCGATTAACGTACATTATCGAGGGGCCCGCGGTGAAATATCGATCGGCGAGTATTGCGGATCGATCTCGGGTCCGGGTAGCACGATCGCGGAACGGATAGAATAGAAAGGCTACCTATCGGCTGGGAAAACATCGCGATAGATCGCCGTTAGAACCGTTTCGAACTTGTACAAGAAAACCTATCCGCTTCGCGAGTTTCGTCGATATTACGAGAAAATTACCTCCCGGTAATAATAGTAATCTTATCTAGATACTTTTTAAACGGTTCCCGATGGCCTTTAATGTTATGTAATTACTCGGTTTAGTTGTACAATAATGATCGTCATTATCGTCATTACGCTGAGAAATGAATCGAGGTACACGCCCGGTCGCGGATCACTGCTCGATAAAGATAATCCATACGGCGCGGCGATAGATAATATTCAATGAGAAGCATTCTAACACTTGCGGACGTACAATCGGTTGCTCGCAATTAGGCAACGTGACTGGCGGTATCGATGCGAGCAATTGTATTGTTCAGATAAACGAAATCTAGGTGCACGGTAAGGCACCAGCCAAGTTCTCGCACTATGTACCTCCTTTTACACGAAATAACTTAGCCGGTTTTTAGAAGCTTCTAACTCGGAACTGGAGGCAGATAGAGAGATGTAATTTCGTAGACTTGTTAAATGCTATCAGGTCTCAATATTGACAAAACATTAATCTTCCAACATTAGTAGGTTCTGAGATATAGGACCACAAAAATCGTTAAATTGATCACTGACTGACTGACTGACTCACTCACTGACTGACTGACAGATCATCAAAACCTTTTGGGTACTTCCCATTCACCTACAAGTTTGAAATTTGGTACATAGGTCCGCCATAACAAACCATCAAAGGAATAATTATCAAAGTTTGAAATTTTACACCACAAAAAAAAATAATAATGGCTGTATCTCGGGAACGGTGCGTCCTACCGCAAAAATAACGAAATTTTCAAAAGGCTTTAACCTTTTACTTTACTTTACTTTCCTTTAAATTACTTCTTAAACCAATGGCCATAAAAGGTGTTAGGTAGCGGCCAAGTTTGAATAATTTAGCTCTCCATGTATCTTTTTAAAAATTAAATAGCGTTCTTTTAAACTAATTTTTAAAAACGCATTTTTTCAGTATTGCAACAGGTATTTCTAAGCTAACGAACTTGGCCCTATTTTGTTTGATCTCACAACTTTTTACGGCCATAGAGAACTTGGCACCTGTTTACAGGATGTTTTTGTTGGTGTTCCTTTTGCTTCCATTAGGAATGCTGTACATATTGTTCCTTAATTTACTATATTTATTTACGTTGCAGCGTTCATTATCTGTTAATAACAGGCAACGATAATAGTATCGATAAGTCTCATCGTTGAAAGTATCGGAAGGGTCGTTGGAACAAAGCGAGCGTTTGCGAAAGAACACTTATTATCGACACAGTTCTTAAAGAATGCCAATCATACACGTGTGATTCATTACCGACTCGTTGTTAATTATTAAAGAGGCGATCGATCAGATCTAGTTTGAACCAACAGGTGAGTCAGTGGATTGCTCGATGACTAGCGAATTCGCCGATGTTCTGCAGAGATCGAGTCGAACTTTTCTCCGAATCGCTTATCAACGTTTAAATAACCTCCGATAAAATCTCGACAAGGGTTACTCAAGATTTTGCAGAATCAAAGCGCCGGCGCTTAATCGTTGAGCTGTGGACTTTACCGTCTTTACGGCTAACAGACATGTACTTGGACGGCGCCGATGAAATTTTCTTCGGAACACGTTCTATTTTGTATCAATTCCTAGTGCGTATGGCACATCGAACGACATCGACCGGTGCGCATTCGCCAACATGTTTAAGCAAATAAGCCCGAAGCTGGTTTCGTTTGATCGGTGCGTGCAATGCAAAGTAGCTAATGCAAGATCTGGTTTCGAACAAGGATAAGATCTCGGAAGAAGCACGCGACGGCTCGTGCGTCTACAAGCGATCTCGCGCGAACCATTTCAACGTGCATTCCTCGTAAATTTCTCTCGGACCGTTTCGTGAAAATTTCGTGTGAAACACGCGAAAGTGATATGTTCTTTGGAGTTTCAGGTTGCAATTAGCCGGAACTTGTCGGCATTCAATTTGTGGAAAATTTGCATCGCCTCGCCAGTAAAATGATAAAACCAGCGGACGGTTGTTTAACCCGGACCTCGTCCGCTCAGAGTTGTAAATATCCTTGACAAGCTGCAGGCCTGTCGCTAGGAAATCTTACCAGAAGAATCTAACTGTTGTGTCACGATGTTTTTACGATTCGGCTGGACGTTGAAATTACTCCTGGTTAGACGGCGCGTCTTAATGACCGTGCAACCGTTGATTCGAGTCGGTGCTCGGGGCCACGGTAACGGGGAAGCGTTGTAAAACAAACAGTGCTGAACTATTATAGCGAATGGCTCGTGTCGAACCATTCTCACGCGGATCTTACTCGTCGCGTGGAACGCGTCACGCATAATGTACCGCCGCGGGAGAATTCGCTTTCCGTCTCTTTCGTTAAAAGACTTGGACGATTATATCCAGCCGTCCACCTCCTCTTCCACTATTTCGAATACCGCAATCGCGATTTCGTGTAGTTTGCATGAAAGAACGATTAGCGCGCGAGTTCGAGATCGGTAAGACGAGCCGAACCTGATTCGCTGTAAATATAAACTCCCTTGCGCGGCGGACTGCTGCCCCCGAGGGGACGTCGTCCATGCTGGAACGAGGGGGGCTATCGAGAAGTAACATTACTCCCTTCTTGTAAATTATACCGTAACACCTGGATATGCTTGGGCTGCTCGAAGAAGTTGTCCCATTACCGACCATGTGCCGACTTCTTTTACTGCTCCCGTACAGTCGAAGAAACGGTAATACCGCGCAAGGTGTCCCGCGGCTTTATAGAGCCTCGGTGTATCTGCATATCTCGCGGCCAGGGCCGACTTATGCAATACGCGGCGTAGGCATCCTGTTCTGGATCCACCAAACTGTCCTCCACAAAATTCTAACATCTTTCTTAATTCTCCTGGGTAATTATTTACTTTAGGGGATTCCTCACCGATTTTGATGACCTTGAAATATGTTGTCAAGGTCATCGTTCTGAACAACTTTTTCCTATACATGTTACCGCCGCTCGATTTTAGTTTTCGAGATATTCGCAAAAAACTATCACTAATACTGTATTGAATTTTTCGTATTTCTGCACGCTCCGTGGCAACGTAGTCTGTCTCGGCGCGGCGTTTGTTTACATTTTGCTTCTAAACACGCTGTGGAGATGAAAGAGAAAACAGGGCCTCACTCTGGTCATACATATATAGGATGAGCTTTCAATTTTGAAAGACTACTCCTGGATTTTCGTATGCGTGGTCGGGCCGACCCTCTCCGCCCCCTCTACGACCTAACTACAACGCATTCTGATCGCATAATTTTTGCATTGCAGCTGTAATCTGGCATTTAAACTACTAACAGAAAGATCATACGAATAGAATGAGTTGTGGTTAGGTTAGGTTTGATTATGACAAAATATAGAGCGCATTTGGCGAGAAACAAGGGCTAATATTCCCCATTACGGAACGCGGAAACAACATTATGTTGGATATATTGTAGAATTTTTATTTCGTCGATGCCATAGTTTTGACAATAGAATAACAGCATTTCATGAAATGATGGCCGAAATATTTCCTGTTATATAAGATTAATAATAAAATATACACCACTTCAAATAGAAACGTCTATTGTATTGAGGGATTCAAACCTCATCCCTGCTAAGAAATCTAACCCAGACCTACTCCGATCACTTTTCAAGATGTTGCTACTTTTGTGCGAATATCTCGGAAACTAAAGCCGGGCAGCGGTAACATGTATAGGAAAAAGTTGTTCAGAATGATAACCTTGACAACATATTTCAAGGTCATCAAAATCGGTGAGGAATCACCTAAAGTAAATATTTACCGGATTTCATAGTCGGACGATAACACGATGTCATTACAAATTTACATTCGAAAAAGTACAGTAAGTAAGGAGATCAGAGACACGGTAGAGCCAGGAATTAAAGACTGTTCGAAATGAAAATTTGCAGAAAAGGAAACTTGCTAGATGCGTGGCCTAGGGCACGCGGATACCACGACGCGTCCCTGTTCGTGGCCCGGATGATTTTACATGTAAATATAACTAACTCTCGATGGAAAGATAACAAGTAATATTCGCAGTCGTGCGAAGTACGTTTTACAGCAATGGAAGGAGCGCGAAGTTCGTAAAGTAACAGAAGGAGCGAAACGAGAAGCTGGTAGATGCAGTCTTGGATAAGTAAAGGTGGACTCGTATGTTAATATGAAGAACGAACGTCTGTAACATTGATAAATGACTATTCATAATGTGATTAATATGGTTCCGCGTACGTTCCATTATAGATTATGGGTCTTTTGTGTACTCCCCTAAAAGACGAACTATCTCTGATAAACTTGAAAAACTGAAATTCTCTGCTATTAGATTCGCTTTGGGATATCGTAGAAGCACCCCTACCCATATTATTTTGGCGAAATCTAAGCTCCCGCTGATAAACTGATAAAAGAACGGTCCATGTTTCTTTGTAACAATTATCCTGTAAAACTTCACTCAAATGAAAGTTCACTTTGTCTTCAAGTCATTAAAGGTTATTATAATAGAGTTAAATACAGAGCAATTAGGTCTAATGATATTTTGAGTTTCTGCATAATTTCTTTTCGTAAATTTTCTAACATAATTGAATCTGAAAATAATTTCAATATCTTTTGTTATGATTTCAAAACGATTACTACTTCAATTCCCTTTGATTTTGAATTTGGATACAATCTCAAAAAATTTGATGACCGTGATCAGAGAATCAAAAATTTGATTGAGGATCATTCTGCTTTCGTTATATTTACTGACGGTAGTAAAATCTTAAATACAGAATTCATTGGATCTGCTTGTTTCTGCCCTGAGTTAAATTATCACTTAACTAAGAGCGTTGACTATAATGCTTCTGTGTTTACAGCGGAATGCTATTGATTTAGCGATGAGCTATAATAACCAAAACTTTGTTATTTCGACAGACTCCCTTAGTGCTCTAGTAAGTCTGAAATCTCCTAAATTTAATGTTAGAACTAATAGATTCATCTTGGAAATTAAAAGAACATTTAATCAATTTCATGTAAATTCCAATAATCACTCGATAAAATTTTTCTGGATTCCGGCCCACTCGGGAATTTGGGGCAACGAGAAGATTTATGTCCCAGCTAAAGAAGCTACTGTTGCCAGCTCTTTCAAGGTCTCTAAGATTCCATTTACTGACTTATCCGAAACTGTTAAGAAGGATGCAATTTTAAATTCAGTTAAAATAATAAAAGATTAAGGGCTACACAAGGGTAAAGCTTATTTTCAACGATTCTGTAATGATTTCGTTCACCTTGGTTTGGGCATAAAAAGCTAACACGACAATGTATTGTTTCAATTAATCGATGCAGGGCGGACCATCACCATATGGCTGCTTCACTTGCTCGCATTGGCATCATCGATAATCCCAATTGTAAATGTAACCAGGAGCAGGAAACGCTTAACCATGTTCTATGGCAGTGCAATTTATATAAAGTTCAGAAGATCAAACTTATCCAGAACCTTACTAGAGCAGGTTTTCAATTGCCATTGGACATAGGTTGCTTAATAGCTGAACCTAATATTAGTGCTTGCGTATATATGATAGCCTTTTTAAATACATGTAACTTACATGCCTAAGGATTTTCGATTTTTATATTGTAACTAATATTTTTGTTATATCATACAATATACCTTGTAATACTCTGTACTAAGCATATGTTGTAATAAATCTCATATGAGATTTCCTAAAAAAAAAGTATGATTGTGATCGTGATCGAAGAAATATTTTCATGTCGAACTTGTTTCTCGAGGTCAAGTTAGTTGGTACAAAATTACGAAGTGTCTTTGTAAAAAAGTTTTGTCGAAGAAAGCTAACGGTTTCGTTCGATCCCCGAGCGGCAGCTAGTCGAATCGATCAGCGGCAATCGGACAGGCATTGTTCTCCTTCCGGGAAAGTGAAATCTCGTCGATGGCGTCTGGTGATTAGGGCAGGATCGTTAATCGCACACTTTTACCAGGACACGGGAAGCAGGGGTCAAGTGTCCGACGCAATTTAATCAACCGTAGAAGAAACCAGTGGTAACCGTTTGACAACTACCGGGTGTAAACGCCCACAACGAGCTGTAAACCAGGAACACATCGTGTCCGAAGCTAATCGTCAAATCCGTTAGCCATGTCGTTCCCGGCTTCCCTAGAACCACGTTTGTTCTCGCGTCTTCGGAAATATACATCCCTCGACCTGGCTATCGCATGATTTATTTGCGATCTCCGAAAGCTGTTCGTGTAGATTCCTTATCCCTTTACTGCATTCTTCCAACAACTCGTTAACGTTCCTCTAAAAATATTACAAAAGTCCGACTGTCCATTCGTTGCTCACCAATACATGAATTTATAGTCCTAAACCGAGAATATATGCAAACACGTTAAATACAAAAGGTTTTAAACGATCCACAAGGGTCAAATCGAAACGACTGAAAATGATAATATAAGGAAGGGGGAAAAACTAGCCGGTCTTAGATCGTTGCTCAACTCAGTATTTTCCAGTGCATCGTTCGCGTTTCCAACATCTGGATCGAATCGATCGATCATATTCTGGGTGGCGCTCGCATAAAATGTTGAAATCGTCCGAGCGGTAGAACGTATCAACCAGTCCGTCTACTTCTGTAATGAATTCACTGGAACGAGGGAATATTGGAAAATCGTGTAACCGTCTCGAAAGCTCTCTGGCACGCATGTACGACCAGATAAGCTCGAATAATATAGTCGGCCATTCGTTACCGATTTTAATGAATTCCATAATATTTCAATCGGCGCTATTAGCGAGGCCATTTGTCATCGAAGCGTTCGCGTTCGAGTATTAACTGGTTTTTTTATCGAATCGCTGTTTTTTTCCTTCCTTTTTTTTGTAGGAACGCGAAGGAAAACGTCTAGCAAGGAGATCGACCGGGACGAAACGGTGCGACGAACACGAATATCAGGTTTCCGCGGAGTCGATGGAAAAGAATATTAGAATGGACTAATGCGTAATAAACACGGTTCCATCGTCTTGGCCAGTGTCGGTTTAATTGGCGACCAGAGAAACCAGTCTTCGGCGGTACGGACCAACTCTGTTCACGAGGACCATTCACCGGCGACATCATGAATGAGTCTCACCCTCGTTCAATCTTCATGGGACCGTTCCTCTACCTCTCATTTTCGTTTCCTACGTGTGCGTGTAATCCGCCGGTCGATGCGCCGACATACACACTCGTTCGTCACGCTTGCGTCATATATTATAAGCTTCCTTCCTGGCCAGATAATAAAGTTTTATGATCTTAATCCTGCGGGTTTTATCAACATTCGAATGAGGTAAAAGGAATTTCTTGTTTCACGAATGAACTGCCGCGGTTGTAAAAATATTTCTCCAGCTCTTTATTTTTCATATACGCATTAAAAAACGCTCGACGATTGTCCTATTAAATATAACGTCAGCTGCGAACGGCATGTTCGAAATTATTTCGACTCCTTATTTTTCGTGCACGCGTTCAAAATTGTTTGGCGATTGTGCTATTAAAAATACAATGTCTGCGACGAATGCTTACTGAACGGGATGTTCGCGAAGGAGCCTAGATTTCTACGATTCGCGGCGCCGCATATATCGCGATAATGAAGGCAATTCATTCGCTTATTCACCGTGTCACTTTCGTGTAGGAGTGAGACATTAACGGCGCGGGCCGGTCGGGAAGCGTGCGCGAAAAATACAAAATGTGTGCTGACGTGGGCGAAAACACGCATTGAGATGCGTTTCTTTCTCCACCCGCACAGCGAGACCATGGTCCCGCGTTGTCTGCACGTAACCGGCGGCCTCTCGACGTATGCGATTTTTCCTCCGCTGTCTCTCTGCAACGGGAAAGCGAATCGAGGCCGAGTAATTCACGCGCCCTACACGCTCGTTCGACGCAGAGGGTGCTGTTTGGCTTTTTTTCTGCCCGCGATACCGAGAAACGGCGCGGGCGAGATGTTTCGCGCTCCACAATGGAAAAAGCCTTCAGCTGCCCTTACAATTGGAATCTATACCTTTTTTTAAGGATGTGGGGGAAAATACGATTATGTACACCCTGGAAGGGGGTAATGTGGGACTTATCGCTCAGATGGTCGGAGTCGGCATACCCACTAAAAACCTCAACAACATCCGGGACGGTAAATGAACCGCCCCTCGACTTAGCTGTTCCAATTTTCATCGAGATACGTGGACACCGCTTTCCGCATTACGCGCGTCCCTAGCAGTGATGCCAGACGGAGGAACCTGAAGGAACTTACCCCTCCGGCTGGGCCCCCCACGCTTACTTCTACTGCGCACGTGGTACACACGAACGTACCTCTACTCTGCCTGTGTGAGACTCACAAGAGTCTGAGAAGTAAGAGTGGGGGGCCCAGCCGGAGGGGTAAGTTCCTCCGTCTGGCATCACTGGTCTCTAGTACAATTGGGTCTCTACTTAGAGATCCCCGTTTCACGTGTACATAAATACACGGATCCGTTCGTCCCGTTAAAGTCTGACAACGGAGGTGTTATTGTTTTTCGATCGAATGTTTCTCGACTGTTGATGTCAGAAGCGAGACAATAATAAAGTCGTGGTAAATTATTCGACGTGAAATCACTGTACATATATTGCAATGCAAATGTAAAATAAATACACGAATATTTGTGAAATTATAGTACACGGGTACTCGTGTATTTAGTAAATATTACGTCGATTGAAATTCCTTCTGAGCTACCCGCTTCCAGAATCAAATCTAATAGTGGTCCCTATTTCACGTGCAATAAACGAATCCGAATTTCAATCCACGTGGTCGCGATTCGTGGTTCACCCTGTATTAGCGGACACGTGACGCAAGTTGTATGTCAGAGCGGAACCTTCCCGTGGGTCGATTGTAATGACGTCCAGAACAATAGGCACGGGAGGTACCCACGAGGTGATAAATCGCGCGGAATTCTCGCGGTATTCCGTGTAAATATCGAATGATTTAGATGACTATTGGCCGCGAGCGACCCCGCCACTATTTCAAATGGAAATTACGCCCGCAACCAGCGACGCGGATACAATGGCTCGAGTTCCACGCGAATTTATTAAGTAGGCGCACGAGCCGCAAACGAGGCGACGACAGAGCGGTAGCCAGTGTACCAGCCAGCTGCCCGGTGTGTCGATGACTGAGCGAGAACTATGGTTTAACACCTTATCATCGCGCGATTGTGCTTTGAATGCATCGTTCCGGACCGCGACGATTTAATCCGTCACCAGGCCCGACCCGACTGTAACCGCTGCGTATACATCCACGCGATATCAACATTATCGTGTATCGTTCCTTGGAAATCCCCACTGCTCCCCGACAACGTAACGCATTTTTTGCGTCACGATTTCCTGCCAGCTACGAAACCTTGTTCCCCGGAGATTGCCTTCTCGGAACATTTTCTCGGGAAAATCGTACCTCGGAGATTCTTGGATTTTGATTATCGAACGCACGCTTAAACATCCGCGCTCTTAATCGACTTCCTGGTTTCGTAAGTACACGCGAAGTTAAACCATCGGCTGGGTGACGTTCCAATTATGAACGACTTGATCTTCCCCGCGGCTTCGCTCGCACAGGAAACTGTTTAATGTCTTCGAAAATTGATATGGTTTCTCCATAAAACCTTTTAAGCCCCCATTCACCCCTACGATTGTATCAATCAGCATTAAGACCAAGTATGATGTAAATCAGACCACGAACAATATATTCATCATACAATCGTTGCAACCCCTTTTCACTCCCTTAGGGGTTGAATTTTTAAAAATGACGAAATACGTGTTTGATTAATTATATCAAAGAGCATTAAGACTTAGTTTTAAGCCAATCCGATCGCGAACAAAATATTCCTCATACAAACGTTGCAAACCCTTTTCACTCCCTTAGGGGTTGAATTTCGAAATATCCTTACTTATATAATAAATTTGATGATATCGGCACCAGGTTCGATCATTTATAGAAAAAACAACAAATGTGCAATTATTTAATCATATTTCTAACATCGCCTATATATATGCCATAGCCTTCTTGCCTTGAAAACAGTACATGTTTCAGTTACATATCTGCCACCATGGACTAAAGTTGGTTTTCGTGTAACTCTTCAATATTTGTTTAAATGTTTGTCCACTTTTGATACAACATGTATGTGTACTATTTTTGTTTTCTTCTTCCGTTGGAATTACACGGTTTTTCAAAAATATTTATCATATTATATTTTTCTACATATTTTTCAGATGCAAAAATGTCTCTTTGAAAAAGATCCACATCGGGATCGAAACGTTAGAAGCATGATAAAATAATTGCACATTTGTTGTTTTTTCTATAAATGTTCGAACCTGGCGCCGATATCATCAAATTTATTATATGTCTTAATTTGGATCGAGAAGAATTTACCATTTATCCTGTCTTATCCCTTGTATAGATCATAAAGTAAACCTCTGTGCAAAATTTCAGCTTTCTAGGGCCAAGGACTTAGCCTGGGCGTTGATGAGTCAGTGAGTGAGTGAGTGAGTGAGTGAGTCAGGACTTCGTTTTTATATATATAGATTACGAGGATATTAAATATTAAGTCGTTCGGAAAATGATTTCGTTTTTCGTGTGAAGGTGGAATTTCGAGCATTTTTTTATGCAAAATCAAAGTACACTTTCCATTACTTTCTGTGATGGAAAAAATGGGGGCTGTTTAAAGCAAGGATGTAAATATTATATAAATGAAGCTAATAAAGAATTCTATGAGCACGGGATCTTTGAATTGCCTGAAAAATTGCAACAGATCATGAAGCAAAATGTCGTAAAACTTATTCTATGGTAATATTAAATTCTAAATGATAAAAAAATGGCTCTCATTTTCCCTTGGAAAACTAAATGACTTTCCGAACGACATGATACGATACGGACACTGAAAGATAATTAAGCGAAAGATTTATCGCCTCCGTACTTTGAATCGCATATTTTTCACCGCACAAGTTCACCCGAGTGTTCAGGTATATTTACCTGAGTGGGTGATTTCTGTCAACTTTCTGTTTCAATGAGAATTTATGTTTTACGGCAATGCCCGAAGTGGATTGCATATGTGTTACGTAATAATCTTTGAAAACTGCCGAGAACGTTCACCACAGAAACGGAGTCTAATTTTCGCGAGACTTCTAGAACAACCGTGATTACTGTCAAGTAAATCGACGACGAACAGATATAATCGGCCACTTTTCTGGAATCGGCTCGCGAGAACTCCAAGGTGAGATTCTTTTTAGGAAACGATGACTGACGCTAACTTTCTTCGTGCGGACCACTTAGAAACAATAGTTTCGACCGTTGAACGCCGGCAGAGTGAAGAGTATGGTTTAGCGACATGATTATAAATCTTTCGACCGCGAAAAAAGCGACACTGGTGACGTTTACCGGAACGCTGCGACCGCAAGAACCACCGCAGAGAGGATGTTCACTTTCTTTTGGACGTGTTTTATTACTGTTGCTCTTCTTGCCACGATGTGCGACGGTGTGTGGTAAATTTGTTGTAATAAGAACTGGTATCGTAAAATAAACCTTCGACTGCGACTCAAATAGAATTACGAAATGTCTGTACCGACGTTGAATAATAAAAAAAAGCTGTTTAGCTTGCTTTGCAATTCAAAAAAAGTTACCGGAGCGAAGTAGCAAACGAAATGCAAGAAAAAAAGTGATCGATCGCGGTAATTAAACTCGATCTCGAATGTATTGAATTAGAACAGTTCTCTGTATCTCGATCGACAATTGTTCAAAACTACAATTAATGTTATTGGCGCACTGGTTCGATCAATTGTAGACGATAAGCAAATTTGCAAAATATCACATGAGATTTAATTCAACGTTTCGGTCTAAGTTTAGATCATTTTCAAGAATGTAAATTTTCCGTATTGCGTCTGTAGGAATGTATTAATTAATTAATATATGTTTAGGCAAACGCCTACCCGAATAAGCAGAAAACACTAAGGTATTAACAATGAAAAACAAGTGTATTAACTCACATGCTTAGAAAAATGTACTCGTTTAAATTCTTAAGAGTCAAGAAGCGTCTTACAGACGCAATACTGAAAATTTACATTCTTGAAAATGGTCTAAACTTAGACCGAAATGTTGAATTAAATTTCATGTAATATTTTACATATTTGCTTATTGTCTCCAATTGGTCGAACCAGTGCGCCAATAACATTAATTGTAGTAAGAATTAGAGTTCAAGATAAGCATAATTATATAATGCACGTTGATAACACATTGCCAGCCGCGTTCTGGGATTATCGAAGATAGTTTGCTCGACAGATTAGTAAAATTTTGTACATCCTTATGCAAACGACAGGCAGGCGCGACGAGGATTCTATGAATAACATGAATGACCAGTACAGTTTTATTCTAATAAGGATCGAATTAAAAATGTATCCAAATAACTCTGGGTTTAAGTGCCTGTTCGCTTAATAACGCGTGACGGCAAATTGGCTTATGGCTTTTAGGAAGTCGATCATTTCCATCGATACTGTTTTCATGTTTTATTCATACGTCGAGATAAGTCTAGTAATCGAAGGAACAAGATCGAGGAGCACGCGGTCGCGTAGACCCGGCTAGTTATCCATTTCGCGACGTATTTCATCGTAACATTGTTTTTATCCAACTCGATCGAGAGATCCGCAGACGCTACGCTGAATAACTGCCCAAATACATCTGTTTCGCCGTTTTACAAAAGGGGAAGTTAGAGAATATGATCCTCGTTTGAAATTGGATCGATAATAATTTTGTAAATTGTACGACCCGTTGCAGAAAAATACTTTGTACGTGGAGATAAACGAAGGGTCGTGAGAAGAATTAGCATAGGCGATAACGAGGATCGAACGAGATCGAATTCCTCCGGAACAGAACGTTCTCCATAATATATTAAATAATCAGAGCGATCGTCGCGTCGGTTATCATTATCCGCGATTGCTGAACGATCCAGAAAACGAAAGAGCAGAGCGGACTCGAGGAATTACGCGAAATTTGCATACGGTTTTAATCGTCTTTTACGATCAATTATCGTCTAACATGCTACCGATGCATTTAAAATGAACCAGAGGCGGAGGGGTTGCATGTTACTTTGGTGAACCGCGAGTTTCCTACCGATTGTCATTAGTTCACGGTGGTCCCGCGGGATAAAAAGGTCCACGGGGGAACGGTCTTCGTGTTCCCGGTGCAGTGTGCTTTCTTCGGTGAGCCGCGGCCCAGCCCGGCACGGCGTGTATTAGCATAAACGCAGCCGTTAAATCCGGATTCAAGGTTAACGGCACGTGAAACTCGGCCACCAGCAACGCGGCAGGTAGGCACGCCGAAAAAGAGACAAAACGAACCTACCGAACCAACGAAAGTTCCAACGATTCAGATCCGAAGCGAACTATCTCCGATCCCGTCGATCATTTTCCCGAAATCATGCTGCTCGAAACTGTCCAGGAGCTACAATTATCCGCTTCGATATTCGAACACTGTATTCTATTTTATTCAATAGAATTAACACTTTGTATACAGGGTGTTCAGGCTATGTATTACTAGCCAGCATTTTTTTGTAAATAGTATATATTAGAAAATAATGATTGAGGAAAAAGTAGTACTGTTTTTTATGCACAACACAATGACATATGCATTTTTGTTTTATTTACATTATTTTTATAGAAATGAAGTAGACCCTCAATTTTTTAAATGGAATGCTATACATTGTTTTATGTCGTATGAAAACGCGTGTCAAGACGAATTCATCCATCTACTACACAATGACCTTCAAGGTCATGCAAGGTCAGAAATGGAAGAAACAATTTGAATATTGTGTACCAATGTGTTTACAAGTATTCTTTATTAATGAGGCTGCAACAAATGTTCAAAATGGCCTCCTTGCGCATGAATACACATTTCGGCTCTGTTAATTACGTTTTTGGTAGCTTCTTCTAATGTGGTCCGAGTTATTAATCCACATGCTTGTTTTATTTTGGTTTTCAAGTCGTTTATATCGTTGGGCGGTATCTCATAAACTGGTTCTTTAATAGTATCCCATAAATAAAAGTTCAGAGGTGATAGATCTGGAGATCTTGCAGGCCACTTGACAGGTCCGTATGTTCCAATTCATCGGTTTTGAAATATGTCGTTAAGTATTTTTAAGTATTATTAAGTATAAAGAATAAGTTATACGGTAACAACATCATTCGATTCGTATTAATAAGGACTACTTGTAAACACATTGGTACACAGTATTCAAATTGTTTCTTCCATTTCTGACCTTGCATGACCTTGAAGGTCATTGTGTAGTAGATGGATGAATTCGTCTTGACACGCGCTTTCATACGACATAAAAAAATGTATAGCATTCCATTCAAAAAATTGAAGGTCACCTTAATTTCTATCAGAATGATGTAAATAAAACAAAAATGCATATGTCATTGTGTTGCGCATAAAAAACAGTACTACTTTTTACTCTATCATTTTTTTCTAATATTTACTATTTACAAAAAAGTTACTGGCTAGTAATAGCCTGAACACCCTGTATACCATCTCTTTGCCCCCTATTTTATATACATACATTTCTGATATCTCACTGTTTAGATCTTTAGTTTTGGTGTTGTATTTGAAAATGTTTATTGTGTTGAATATGTCCTAGTTTATAAGTCATTTCTGTAATGTTAGCATGCACAGCCATGTGCAATCCCATGTAGGGTTTTATAGCTTAATAAAAAAAAACCACTTGGTATGTATATCTAGAAATGGGTGCCTTCTAAAATGTAATTCAACCCTTAGCACTCGAGTGGTGACTCCAAGTCACCAGTAAATGTTACTGTACCAACGATATCTAATCATTGATTAGTAGACTGCGGATCCTGATGTAAAATAAAAAACGTGGTAAAAATATTTGCATTGATTGCAAGACACAGGAGCCAAATAACAATTTCGTCCTTCTTCTAATTATCTTATTAAGATGAAACTAGTACACTGCTCGCCTTAAATCTTTTTAATACCTCCACTGGTTTAAATTGTACGTACCCATTTTGGTCATAAACGCATAAAATCCGCAGACTATTGTGATAGTAATCAATTACTAAATATTTAAAAATTGTACGGATATGTTCATATCCACAAACTGAAAGAAATAATATATAATTGAACTATTCTAGCTAGGAAGAAATGTTTAATTTTAGAGTTTGAAAAAAATTGACAAGTGAAGCTGCGAGGTTCGAGTTAAGCGCACAGTTGTGAAAAAGATCCGTCGTCCAAAGGTTCGCCGTGGCCAGTTTTTGAAAAAATATTTAACTAGTCCCAATGTTAGAGCTCGCACTTCAAGGCTGACGAGACATTCCGCGTCCGAATCGGCGTCTCGAAAAATTCCCTGCGATCAGGCCGGTTGGACCGCGCGCACTTTCTAAACGATAAGATGGCGGCGTAAACAAAACCGGAGCCCGTGTTCAAGTGCGTTCCAGAGCGAACAGGACGACTGTTTTCCTTTTCGGAAATTCTTGCCGGTAAAAATTCTCGCCAACAGCCAGCGTGAATTACCATCGACCGCCTGTCGGTTTCCCAGAGCCTGTATCTTGACACCGAGCCATAGAAGGACTGCCAACTCCATGGAAACCATGGGTTGGTTCATTTACATCACTATAGCGACATCGATGTCACCGTCTCGGTAAACTCCAAAGTTAAATAGGGAATGTTTCTACCGACTACGACTATTTGTCGTTCGATCGAGTCTACGTAAATATTTCAATGACAATATCAGGATGGAACGTGTATACGCAGCCTGGATAATTAGCATCATTGTTTTACTCTTTGTACGTTCCATTTTCCTTCCTCCTAGAACTTGAAAATTCGACTTTAAGTCATCTTTTCTTAAAGAACATGTCTACAGCAAAACAACCAAGCGGACTTTGAATTAAGTTAACTTCCGTGTACCGTGTAGCGTCGACTCTTCCACGTATTCGTAATTGGATTGGCTCTAATTTAGCGGTATCGCCGTTTGCAGATATTCCCCGTAATGCTATTCGATAGAATGGAAATTTATGAGATACTCAATTGCGACTGGTGACGCAGAAATGCGTGCAGGATACGCCCACCGTGCTTGCTCGACGAGAACTTCTTTAATTGAGAATATAAAAAGTAATCGAATGAGAATGAATGGCGCGGACAAATACGACGTTCACAAATATCCTAGAGAAGGGTCTATCGATTTAATCGTGCAGGTATCAATTCGTTGATTCAGCGGACATGCTCGCGCCAAAGTGTAAAAATGAAAGATAAAATAGTTGGTCGCATGTATCATTCTGGCAGGATCAACGCGTAAATTGGCCGTCGATCCGCCACGAACGGATACATCGTTTTGCTCGTGCACCGTTTCGATCCCCTTTTTTTCGTGATGCTCGCGCACGATCCATCTTGTTCGGCGCGTGCCGAAGGCGATGAGCGAGCGCCCGTTTCAAACGTGTGTTTAGACCGAATATTTCTTCGTCGATGCGAAATTGCAATACGAAGCCTCGCGAGATATAATTCAAGGTCTATCGAGTTCCCTTTTCGTCCGGCTCAATTAAGTTCCTCGATCTGGCGAAATTACGCGGCCCGGAGATTTATTTCAGATCCGCGGAACGTGGGAAGACAAAAGAAGTCGCTGGACACTGTGCTCCACTTTGCTCCACCAGTGAGACGAAACTATTCAGAAACTAAGGTCAGAGTCAATGGCGTCGCGGATCGGAGACCCTACAAACTAAAAAAATAAAAATCAAAGGCTCTTGTTATCGTCGACGGATCGTAGGTCCATGTCAGTGGATAATTAATCTAAATCTCCGTCAATTAACGAAGCGTCGCGATCACGTCGAAGGATCTAGATCGTGGCTGTCCACGCCTCGCTCTCGATCGATCGACGCCAAGATTAAGTCGCAACAAGCGGAGCTTGAAAAGTGCCAACGCCGGGGTTTTTAGGATCCCCGATCGTTCCGAGACACTGCCGCTGTCGATGCGATCGGGACGCAAGATCTAAGACCGTCTCGAAATACATCGATCCAGACGCGATTTAGATACGATCTACGGACAGCTGTTGCTTACGTTGCCGTTCGCGAAAATAAGCGCTGCCTCCGGTCAGCGGAGTACCTGCACCGAGAACTTAATTTACGATGTCCGAGTTCCTTGGTATACTTGCTAATCATTACATTCACACATGCGAACGAACCGTGTGTGTAATTTCACGTAAAGTTTCTTTCGTTCGTCTTCGATTCTATTTTACATCTTTGCTAACGATTAGGTTCGCGCTAATGATTACAAGAAGCTGCACTGGTTGCAACGCGTGTTGTAATGCGTCCCTGAACTAGGGTACCCATGAAACAAGAGGAGGTACTGGCGTGCCCGGTGCTCCCGACCGTAAGGCTTACAGCCGCGTAGCCGTCGAGTTCGCATTACTCACGTCGATAGAGTCACAATGCTCGGGTCACGCACGGGACTCGTCGATTTCGAGTTTTTTCGTCGAAGATCACAGACAAGTTCCCGTGGCGGTGGTTATCGGGTGAACTCTGCCCAACGACAACGGCTCATTGTTCGCCGTGGATCGGGATTGCATTTAGCAACAGTTTCGCGTCGCGAAAAAGAACGCGGGGTGTGGGTCGAATGAATGAAACGTGTCGCAATCTCGAGGGGGAGAGATACCAGGACCTTTCGCGTCGTTTCGCTGGACATTCGAAATAACAACGGGTCCAATTGCGTCAGCGACCTGGTGTTCGAAGTGTACGTTGGGCGCAGGTACGGACTGCCCCGTGGGGCGCTGACGCACAGTGCGGTACATACTTTGATAAGAATTTGGGACAAAAAAAAATAAATTCGTATAGCGTAGTAATAATTTATATTTTTTTGTTCGGAATCGTTTTAAATGCAATAATCGAAGATTTGGAATACTATTTTAGAATTTTCCATATTTTACACTACATAGATTTGAAAGAAACAATAAGAGTCATGTTTTATGTATAATGTAAAACTGAAATATCAACAAATAGTACATATATTATGTGTAGAAAACAGATAAATAAATATCGATAAAGAACAAGTATTCTTAGCCAAGTAGAAGAGTAAAATTCGCCGAGGGTTCATGTTGAATAACTTTGGGTGTAGTAGTTTGTAGCATGAAAAACTTGTAGAAAATTGAAGTACAATGTCTACTAATTACGAAAAAACAAAAACTACAAGATGTTTTAAACCCTTCTTGAAATATTTCTATTTAAAGGAGAAAAAGGTGAGAAACATTATTTCAACTGTATTATTTACTAGTATACTCCATATAAGAGACTTACAAATTTTGAAATTTCAGTCACATTAGCTGTACTTTAAGCTACCATATCCCATAGGACATATTTCATGAAATTCTTCTTCCTGATACCATGAAAATAAGTAACGCTTTGAATCAATAAATTGCTTGATATAGGATTTTCTTGAGAAAAAAAACGCTTGTAACTAATCCCCTACTGATTTATTTGAATTTTCTATTGATAAACATGATAATTTAGATGTTAAAACATAGTTTCAACATGGAGTCCAGTGGATTTCAGACAATGAATTTTTAGATTTTTGTCCACAGGGTACCGCACTGTGCGACGTCTTGGGACGAATCTTGTTAACCCTCATACGATCCTTAGGGTGAAAATTCATCCATTCAATATTTTCACATACTGTAAAATTATTTATCCTTCTATGTCTACGTCGCGAGATGTATTTCTTTAAAATGTAACGCTATAAATGAAACATAATATGTTGAT
This sequence comes from Lasioglossum morio, assembly GCA_916610235.2. Classification (NCBI taxonomy): domain Eukaryota; kingdom Metazoa; phylum Arthropoda; class Insecta; order Hymenoptera; family Halictidae; genus Lasioglossum; species Lasioglossum morio. The sequence continues at coordinate 2,015,777 of OU744334.1, read as the reverse complement.
TTAACGTGTAAAATAAAAATCGATATATTGTTATTGTAAGGAATAGCCGTATTTATTATAAGCAAGTTGACAGACGTGTTTGTCACGGGCGCGTTCGTTTCGATCTGTTTTTGTTTCTAATTCGTTGGTGATCGTAATTTTACAATTCTGTTGTTATTTTCGATTTTCTACTTTTATAAATTTCACTATACATATATAGGGTTGTCTGCTAATACATATACATACATACATTCAACCGTATAGTTTATCTGTCTTCTTTTTCTAATTCGTTGGTGATCGTAATTTTACAATCCTGTTGTTATTTTCGATTTTCTACTTTTATAAATTTCACTATATATAGGGTTGTCTGTTAATACGTATACATACATACATTCAACCGTATAGTTTATCTGTCTTCTTTTTCTAATTCGTTGGCGATCATAATTTTACAATTCTGTTATTTTCGATTTTCTACTTTTATAAATTTCACTATATATAGAGTTGTCTGCTAATACGTATACATACATACATTCAACCGTATAGTTTATCTGTCTTCTTTTTCTAATTCGTTGGCGATCATAATTTTACAATTCTGTTGTTATTTTCGATTTTCTACTTTTATAAATTTCACTATATATAGGGTTGTCTGCTAATACGTATACATACATACATTCAACCGTATATTGTTCTAGTCTCTTTTATGCAGTTATTTCTGAGGAGCGTACGAGGGTTAAGGTGCGCGTGGTCATCGTTGTAAGTAGGCGTGGATTCGTTGAACGATATCACTCTGCATAGTCTGACAAGGGTTGAGATTTATGTTGTGCAGTTACGCGACCCAAAAGACGTTGAATCGATGTTAGTTTAATTAATTTTCAAACGATTACGTTTTGTCGAGCAGCGACGCCGGCCAATGGCAGCCTCGACCTCCGCTAATTTCTTATTTCGGATGCAAATTGCCGGCTCGCGGCGAGACCAATTAAATTACGATTTCACGGTCTAACGCCCCGCGACGCGGCTAACGTTTTATCACCCGCTATCCTCAACGGATCACCGGCGCGGCGAGAGGAAGAAGAGCCGTGGCGTGTTCACGGCTAACGGATTGCATCAGCGCGCCCTTAATCTCATTACGAATAAGTAATGGCTCTCGTGCGCCGGTCCGAGGACCGTAAAAATGTTGTGTCAGATCCTATCCGACTGGCTGTCGTTTGGTAATTTACCGCGCGTCCGCTTCTTGTAACGTCAGCTAGAGGTCACGCGGCCCTTTACGCCAGACCCGCGTTAATTTCAGCTTCCGAAGAAGCGTTCTCCTAGGCGTTCCTCGGGTTCCCGATGACGGATGCCAACAGAATCAAGGGAAATGTATTTATAGGTCACTCGGTTTCGCTCGATCGCTAAGGGACCACGAGAAACTGCTATCACGTGAGAATTTCAAGCCAACAGAATTTTTTATCCGCGCAACTCGAATATTGTTCCTCGAGCCAAGAAGATTCGCGGTAATAGAACGGGACGTATCTAATGCATGTTGTAACTTTGTTCCTATAGAAGAGTGTTGTAACAGCATTCCTTGCACACAACACGTGTCGCGTTCAATCGGGAAACGCGGTGTTAACAAGAAAGTCCTCGTGAATGGCTCATCAACTAAATTGATCTCTTGGTGTAACGATGATGCAGGGATATCGGTGGGGATCGTGTTACAACAAAAGCCATAAAGGTATCAAACACTGGCTGGCAATATCGTAAAACGAAAAGACAAGGCGCATAGTAAATCTATATTCTCGTAAAACTCTGGTTTCGTCGTTCACCGCGTTTCACTGTAACGGTACACGGGCTCGTTAGTTTTTCAATAATATCCGCCTCGATATCCATCAAGACTGTCCGTCAATCCGTGAGGCAAGAAGCCAAGGGGCCGACGCAACACAACCAACTGATTCGGAGTTACTGCTTTCCCCTGCCGCATCGGAAATTAAACGATTTACCGGTTGATTGTGTCCGTGGAAGTCTTACGGATTCGTAGAATGTCTTTCGTATGCTAAGTATAGCCAAACGAATCCAGTTTGGGCAGTGATTTACACGAGACAGGGAAGCGGCGTTCGACAGCAGATGTAAGAAACGACGAGCTCGGTGGATATGGCCAACGACGTACCGAGTTACAGCCGTTAGGCGTTTCGCGAGATGATTAAACCTCCGCCATCGGCCGCTCTCTCATTATACTCGCCGCGTCTTCTCTCACGTTCCTCGCACCCAATCCCCCACCTTAGTTTACTTGCATAATGCATAAACAGGGTGAAAACACGGGGTAGCCGTAACGGTGTAACGTCATTACGCAGTAAACAGACTGCAAATTTGCAAGAAGCTGCGTCCGCGGCATATCAACGAGTCTGGCCCGCCAGAATCCTCGTTCTTCAGCTCGAGTGCCTTCACCTTTAAGAACCTTCCTCGACAGTCGAAAAATGATATTGCTCTCGGAAATTTTCTCCAGCGAAACTGATGACTAGACTGGGGATGTTTATGCATTTATGTCTGACTAGCTTTTCCCCACGGCTTCGCTCGCACAGGAAATTGTTTAATGCCTTCGAAAATTGATATTGTTTCTTCATAAAACCTTTTAACCCCCCGTTCACCCCTACGATTGTATCAAGCAGCATTAATACCAAGTATGATGTAAATCAGACCACGAACAATATATTCATCATACAAAAGTTGCAACCCCTTTTCACCCCCTTAGGGGTTAAATTTTTTAAAATGACGAAATAAGTGTTTGATTAATTATACAGGGTGTCCCAGTTTTTTCCGGCCAAACTTTGCCAGTGTGTTCTACACGCAAAAGTAAGAAAAATATGTTATATGAACATATGCTCTTAAATGTTTTATTAAGGAGTTATAACTAATAATACAAAATTATAATGAACTGGCATTTCGTCGACACAGCGTACGAACGTATTATGAATATCTCTGTTTTTTTTTTTTAAGAGCATATGTTCATATAACATATTTTTCTTACTTTTGCGTGTAGAACACACTGGCAAAGTTTGGCCGGAAAAAACTGGGACACCCTGTATCAAAGAGCAATAAGACCAAGTTTCAAGCAAATCGGATCGCGAACAAAATATTCCTCATACAAACGTTGCAAACCCTTTTCATCCCCTTGGGGGTTGAATTTTTTCAAATGCTGAAATACGTGTTTGATTAATTATATCAAAGAGCAATAAGACCAAGTTTCAAGCAAATCGGATCGCGAACAAAATATTCCTCATACAAACGTTGCAACCCCTTTTCACTCCCTTAGGGGTTGAATTTCGAAATATCCTTTCTTATCCCTTGTATAGATCATAAAGCAAACCTCTGTGCAAAATTTCAGCTTTCTAGGGCCAAGGATTTAGCCTGGGCGTTGATGAGTCAGTGAGTGAGTGAGTGAGTGAGTGAGTCAGGACTTCGTTTTTATATATATAGATGAACATTTTCAGAAAATGCTGGAATATTTAAATGATGCGAATTGAATCGATGGAAGACCAAGTTACCACAGTTCCAACGTATCCTACGTTTCGGGATCTCCGGCAAAGATACGCTTGCAAGAAATTATTCGGATGCGCAGCGAGATCGTCGGGCGCGTTCGAAAAACGCTGCATTCGTATTACGAACGTTTATGTGAACGGGTTGATCTTGCATGTGGAATAGTTACGAGCCCCTCGGGCCCCGCTCTGCTTAATATGCATAGAAACGCGTTCGTGAGAACGTACACGCTTTACCTGCTGCTCCCGATTCCTCATTGTTGTGGGAATGCACCCGCAACGTAGACCTAACTGTGTCAGTGCTCGGATACCTCGGTGGTAGCGACAAATTCGTAGTGAACCGGGGGTACCCATTAACTATATTTCTTTCAAACATTTGTTAATGTTCCTCTAAAAAATATCACAAACTTTCTCTGAACGTCCATTCTTTGCTCGCTGATATATTAATTTATAATCTTACTAGCTGACAGACGTTGCCCTGTCCAAAGGAGCCCGCACTAATCATATGGAAAATCTATCCCGGTTAAATCAGTTGGATTTTTTCTATGTTGTAGCTTATGATCTACTGAACAAAAGATGTAATGGGCACAAAGTTGAATAATGGACAATTATTGAGTTATAATCAGTCAAATATGACAAATTCGAGCTGTCGAATACTCAAATCTCGGGAAGTATATTTACTTAACCCGCTTGCCGCCACCCCACTCCTTTGATTTTCACACGGACCACGGACAGAGGGTTTGGAGTGAAAAAAAAATTCTACGGGAGTGACGAACCGTGGGCTCCTTGTCTCTGCTGTGACACGCAAAGATTTTTCTGAAAGATTTCTCTTCACAGACTTTTTCAAGATCATTCAAAATTCAAAAAAAAATAATCACACCACCTAACATTTTTTGTGAAACCGTACTATTTTTGTTTGAAACATTTTTCCGAAAAATAAATACTTCCCGAGATTTGAGTATTCGGCAGCTCGAATTTCTCATGTTTCACTGATTATAACTCGATAACTGTCTATTATTCAACTTTGTGCCCATTACATCTTTTCTTCAGTAGATCATAAGCTACAACATGTAAAAAATCCAACTGATTTAACCGGGATAGATTTTCCATATGATTAGTGCGGGCTCCTTTCTATAAATTCAGACGTCGATAATTCCTATTGAAATATTGATTAGAAGCTGCGACGTTCGTTTTTTCGTTGTATTGAAATACGATTCAAAAAGCACTTGTAGTTTTTTCCGTATTTTTCATTTTTCCGGGAAACTTTTCCAATTTTTCTTTCCCTAAAACCTTATTCGGATTATTACGAATATTCGAAAAAAGAAATTAGCCAAATCGGTTCAGCCGTTCTCAAGTGATGCGCTTACCAACGAACAGCATTTCATTTTTATTTATATAGGAAATAATAGATAATAGATAATGAGAATTTGTGCAATACACGTTAAGTACAGAAGCAAGGATTGAGCCTGGCTTTTTAGCTTCTTATCGAACTGTCACATTTATCGCAATTTCGAGGTGACAGTCGCGTAAAAGCCACGTCAGGATGCGATCGCCACCGACCAATCGACTGCCGCATCGCGGAAACCCAAGAAAGTTAGTGGAGAACCCTCTCGAGGTAGCGGGAGTCAGCTGCCGCGGCTGGATGACAAATCGTTGGTTGGCCGACCTGACAGCCAACATCCATTGGCCGTTTTACAACTTGATAAATCGCGTCGGTACCCGGCGGACCCTTTGCGTTCCGGGAACGGGCCGCGTGTGCATTAACCGTGCACTTCGTCGTTGCTCCTGTATCACAATTTTTCTTCTTCTTTTTCTTTTGCGCCGAACTCCCGGCAGACGAATTCGTTCCGCGAGCAATCACTGTCTTCGATGACTCATTCGAACCCTCCGTGAGACGCTTTAAAGCATGTCCCGTTTGCACCGCTATCAGTGCAATGGATTTTTTAAAAGTCGTTTCGTCACGTTTCCGCGAATGGCGTTCTGACGTCCTGGAACGGTGTCCTGATAAACGAATGACGGCTGTAACCGTCATCATTTTTATAGTAGTATTAATTGACAAGACTGTAACCAGTGCTGGGGAAAATAGTATTTTAAATAGTGAATAATAAATACTCCTATTTATTTTAAAGTATATATGTACAATTTTGAAAAGAAAATATGTTATTTGATGCAGTAATTGTTTGAAAATAAAATAATTTATTTGAGACAGTAATTTTTGAAAATAGTATTTTATTTGAAGGATATTGAAAATATTTGGACTTTGTGTTTATTTTCAATTTCAATTTTAAATATTATTGCTGAAAATAATGGTTCGCATTCAATAGACTTATGAGAGTAGAAATAGTTTCCTGCAGAAAAAAATACAATATTCTATTTCGTGTTTCAGATTATTAAAATAGAAATATTTTATTTTGTGGTTCCGATTGTTAAAATAGAAATATTTTATTTTTGAAATTGTATATCTTATTTAAAATACTATTTTCTTTAAGCAAAATAAAGTCTAAAATATTAAATAGTATTCGAAATATTTGTTTCGCAAAATAATACCTACCTCTGACTGTAAGCATCGTGTCTTCATCTAATTGTAAGTTCACGCAGCAGCAAAGGAACATTTAAAGAATTGAATGTAACGTTTCCTCGACTTGATTTTGCATCGTACGAAACTGATAAAAATCTTGTACATTTATATTTGATGCCGGTACAATGAATGAATAAATGCCTTAGCAATGAAATCGTGGGTGTTCCGCGTATATCATGATTAAACGACTCTCCGCGATACCATCACTGATATTATCCCATAGGTTTTTAATCGATAATCGCGTCATTATGCAGCGAACGTCCGCCATAGTTACGGGAAAGCCGCGTTTAACATAATAGGACTAGCCACCGTGGTATTATTTATTATTATTCGCAAATACGAAGAGCGAAACGATGTCGCGGGGCAAAGGAACCAGTTCTATGATCCCAAAAGGAGAATTCTTTAGTGAATAATTGCGTGATGGGAACGAACGCTAATTAAACTGGGAATTAATAGCTGTCGTTATAATCGCTTAGCATGAATATACCCACGAGATAACATCTAACAACAAAATCATAATAAATATTTCGAAGCGAGCCCGATATGAAAAGCAATCTCGCGTTTCCTACGTTTCCTGTTGTACTTTACGTTCGATCATTTAAATTCCGTAGACTGTATTATCGTTATCATATATCGCGAAGTATCGCGAAATATCTCGAATAATCGGAGACATTTTTTTGCTCGTTAAAATAGAGAGTACATTTTGGAGGATTGAAAGTTTTCGAAAAAATGTAAAAAGTTGCTCTTTATTCTCGTTACGATTTGATGTTGGTTTCGTCACGAGGAGGAATGCTATACACGGGACAGTGACCTAACGGAGGCTTCGCGGATTAACCTAAAATCGTGGAAAAATAAATTCTCGTAAATATTGCCGAGCGATCCAGTTTCGTGGCATTCGCGCCATTAAATCGGATTAAACTGAACACGGGGATGATAAATGCGCTGAGTTGTTCGCAGTGTAACAGAGCCGCTCCTTAAAAAACTCTCTCGCTCTATTTCCATCGTCTCGTGTTACCGCGTCAATTTTTAATTCGCGATATTGAATTTTGCGTCACCGTTCGGTCACACGGTTGCACGCTAGCGCGTATAAATATGTTCTTAGAAATGAATAGTTATTAGAGCTCGTGGATCGAGATAACGTTGATCGATTGCAATATTTTGTGCAGCATGTTTGACAACTAAGTCGTGTAATATTTCCTTAAATGCCTGCGGTCCGAGCCATGAAAACCGTATAATTTACCATAATACGAATAATAACACGTGTTTAGCATAATGCAACTTCGCGCGAGCGCCTACTATGTACAACGATAGAATACGATCACTATGAAATTGCATCGGTCCTCGAGTCAACACGATCTTCTGTAAAATATTTGCCAAATGGTGATCATACAAATTCGTTTGGCACTTAAAATTATCTATGAACAGGCAAGAACTTGATGCAAAATAAACTGCAATGACAATCTAATCTCATAGTATATTGCTCTCCGCCGAGATAATTTCTGCAACGCTACAAAGTGGCTAAGTCTAAATTAATAACATTAAATTCCCGGGTCAGTTTAAAATATACAACACGTGTTCTCGAGTAATTTCAAGCTGTCGTTAACCTACACCGATAAGGAAAGCGGAAATCGCGTGATCCGACGATTGTATCGACACGCGAATTCATAACTGCGCGTGCAAACCAATAATTTTATATCGGGAAATATAATTTATCGACGTGTTCGGAAATCATTTAGCAACAAATTGTGCCTTATCTTTGACCGGACATCTATTCCTCGAAATGAATCAGTCCGATATTACATAACCTTTAATGAAATCTCGCAATTTGCGTCAACCGTGTTTTGATGTATGCGTTAGATATCAACCGCGAGTAAAAACTTTGCCGAGCCCGACAAAGATGAAAGCAACTTTACGATGATGCAACGAATTGAATGAAAGTAAAACTTTTCAGTGTTTCATCAAATTTTGGGGGGATATCAATCGGTTGGTTTTTTAATCGATACATATTTCGTTAAACCGGGTCGACAAGGAATTCATGAGCAGCGAAACTTGGTTATCGAACTGGATCGGAGAGCGGTGTTACTATAATAAGATTAGAGGCATGTAATCGGGCAAATCGTCATGATTTTTCGGTGTTCCCGTGGCTTTGTAATTAACATTCCGCGAGGATTAATGCCAGCGTCGTGAGAAACGTTAATTAAATCGATAAGTCAATCATCGAAGCTGACGGGGAGCCGTCCAACGTCGTAACTGGTAGACGGGAGAAAGTAAGTGTATCTAGCTATAACGCCGGTTTTTCTCTGTCGTCGTCTTTTTCGGACGGGCGCGAGAGCGAGGGCAGCCGCGCCGCCGATTGTACGATTTTCAGTTTCAGATAACGTGTTGAACTTTTACCGGGCGTTACTAAACGGCAATTAAGCAACGGCACAACATGCATTGCTGCGCCGGTGCTGTCATAGTTGTCAGACGGCGCCACCTTAAAATGTCACGAGCTAACCGAGCGCCGAGCAAATGAAGAACATTAATGCGAATTGACGGCGGGTGAACCGGATCCGATTGAAATGTTGCGTGTCCCTGAAGACACATGCGTGCGGCATATTTTCGAAAGAATCCGATCACTCTAACGGGAGAACGTTTCTCGGCTACGCTGGCGTGGCGCCTCGAATGATAAACTGGCCTGTCGCCACCCCCATTAACTCCGCCAGTTTACCGAGACTTCTACAATCCCGGTCGCGAGTTTCTTCTTCTTTCAGCAAACAATATCGACGTCTATCATCAGTCAAAAACCCTCCTCCTTTCAGTTCTATTTCTTACTTTTAGAATAAATCTACTGCCCATCCCAAGGAACAAACTAATACCCAAATCTTTAAAACTATTTTCTATGAAATCTCACAGGAATATCCTGATTATACACACATCTTTACCGACGCCTCCAAAAGTAAAGAAGGTACTGGTTGTGCAGTTATCCTTCCCAATAAAAATATACTATTATATATAACCTCCACGACTTATGCTCCATCTTCTACAGCGAAGCGTTTGCTATTAATTCGGCTCTAGAGCTTACCATAAATTCTTCTTACCGCAAAATTTTAATTTTTTCTGACTCTCTGAGTGTTATTTCTTGTCTGGCAAATCATGATAACAGAGAACCAGTAATACAAAATATAAAGGAGAAATTCTTATCGATCGAAAAATGAAATATAAAATAAAACTATGCTATCGGCGCCAGGTTCGATCACTTTTAGAAACAACAAATATGCAAATTAAATACTTAAATTTCTCAACGTTTCGATCCCTATGTGGATCATTATCAAGAGACAAAATTTTTGCGTCTGAAAAAAGAAAAATAATAATACAGATTTTGAAAAACAAAAAATAATAAACATTAGGTAATATAACACAGCCATTACAATTACCAAGAATTAGTAAAAAGAACAAAAAAAGAAGAAAAATGAAATACATACTTGCTGTGAAAGAAAAGGACAAAAACTTTTAAACACATATTGTGAGATACAAATCAGCTAAAAGTGATCGAACCTGGCGCCGATAGCATAGTTTTATTTTATAATACAAAATATATTCTATTTAATCTCGAATCTATACAAAAAAAAAATAAAAAAATTGTACTTGTCTGGATCCCTTCCCATATAGGAATCACCGGAAATGAAAAGGCCGACACAACTGCTAAAGAAGCCACAAAAGCCCCACCTCAAAATTTTCCGGTCTCGCCCAATGACTTAACACTAGAACTACCGGGCAAGTGAGAATGACTGGTGCGAACTGTTTTTGATTCGGAATATTAAAAGTATAAATGTGTTTTTCCGAGAAATTTCTTTAGTCAACTTCTCTGTTGGAGTACATATTTAAATAAAACTTGCACGAAATCGAAATAAACGGTATATTGTTGTTATTATAAGGCAATGTATACCAACTGCGTTTAGTGCTCGGTAGTTCTAGTGTTAATTAGACAGATCAAACTAAGAATCCAAAATAGCTGGGATAAAAAATAGACTTGATTCCCCCCTGCCAAACTATTTAAAATAAGAAACGATATCTACAATAATAACTCCCCTAATATTACCCACAGGAAAGACCAAGTAATCTATACGCGACTTAGAATCGGCCACTCAAATATTACACACCTTCATAAGATCACAAAAAACCCCGCAACTCTTTGTCACATGTGTAACATACCACTCTCTATCGAACATATCCTTCCCGAGTGCCCAGCTCTCCAGCCACAACGACAAGCCCTGAACATCCCAACAAGCCTGAGTGAATGCCTCAACGACCAAAAGACAATTGCAAATGTTCTTACCTTCCTCAAAAATATAAACCTATACTACAAAATTTAATTATACTTACACTCATGTATTATTGCGGTAACAAAACATTGTACTTATAATTATATACCAAAGTGGTCGCTAATGACCTTGATGTTAATGCGACCTTTATATGTATGTAACATGATATTTGGTCCCTTCAGGGTTTCAAATTCATTTACCAATCTTCTTCCCTCTCTTTCCATTCCTCATTATCGCCTTTTCAGCGGGACCTACTGTTTATGGTGGGTTCCGAACCACCTTTTGCCAACAACACGTGAAAAACACCCCGGGTGGGTCACTTTCCGGTTTTTTATCAGACGGTCACCCATCCTAGTGCCGTTCACGTTCCACATTGTTTAACTTCGGTGATCTAACGAGAACCGGTGCTTTCAACGGGACTACGGTTGTTGGCTAATGCGAACTTTATAAATAAACAATATAAAAAAAAAGGAAAAAATCTACTGCCAGCACAATCCTGGAGACGAGACTACCCCCCCTTTTTTTGTTCAGTTTCATTTATGAAATGAGCTAACGGCAGTACAAAGATCCTAGAGAGCCACCCGGAGCCATAATCGCCATAAACAATATGACAAAACGAACCCGTAGAAGTCACAGGCTAGAAGCAAGAATCCGTGGGAGGGTGCAGATCAAGCCGGGCCGTCATGTTACGAGGGCTTTATGGTTCGCAATGTCACGTGTGACAGGAACGACAGTGGTCGCAGAAAACGATTCTTATTATTAGCCGGCATCCCCTGTCTACCGCATTGATTTACTTCGACTGTCACAGCTCGATAAGCCGGCCGTAATGCATTGCCGGCACTCGGCCCGGTGCACACCGATACGGAATCTTTACGTATCACGTGTACGTGTGGCGCGTATACAGCGGCGCGTCGCGTCTACGGTTCAATCCGGTTCGTTCTCGCAACGATCCGTATTAATGTTCGTCACTTAACAAGATCTTGGGTTTCCGAGGCAGTAGTTCCGCGGTGATCTATGTACCTAAATGCTGGCGACGATCGTGTTGCGACATCGGGAGCAAGTTGTGGCGTACATTACAGTCTTCCAATGGCGACGACGAAAATTAGGCGAGTCTAATTCCTCCGGACAACGAACACGCTTGGCTCGTATGCGAACCCGTCGCGATTCTGTCCGAATAACGTTTCTACCTCGCAAGTAATCCTGCATTATACTTTCCGACACATTCTAGCTTCCCCTGCGAGATTTAAATTCCGATTTTGATTTCGTGGTAATTAAACTTGAACTTCATGCAATTATTTGTTATATTAACAATTTAACGACCGCCCGTCTACGCAGTCAAACGTCGCCAGGGCCCGGAAGTATTTTTAAAGAATTAATTTTAAAGAAGTTTATTGAATTATTATTAATAAAGAACTTTATTGAATATTTTTCCTTTGTATGATAATTATTAAAGCAATCACCTACATGTAATGGTATTTTACATGTCTTACACATAAAACGGTTGTTTCGGCTATCACACATGTCGTGTGAGCGGTCGTTAAAGTGTTAACTTTGTACCATTTCGAATAAGTTTCATCACATTTTGTTCTGGGATCTGTTGCGATTTTTTAGTCAACTTAGAGATTCCATTTGTTTTTTATTAGCAGAATTATTTGAAATGAAATTTGCAGCGCATACAAAATATTGAACAAAGCAGAAAAATGGCAAACCGACGCACAGTGGTCCCTTTCAGCGATTTGGCTGGCCAAAAGTCGATTTCAAAAATTTTACCTAAAGTGTGAAATTTTTGGTGCTTGCTATAGTTTAATATATGGGGGACAATGTACTAATATTTCTTTCATCATTCAGGTACCCATGAAGTGCTGTACTTCATCGAAAGTTAAAGATTTTCGTAGTACGTGTGTTGCTGCTAAAATTCGATGAGACAGTTTTTATATGTTTCAAGTAAGTTGTACACATTTCTTTCCAGTATAAAAGTTTTGCAAGTAAGTATGGACTATACTTTCAACAATTTTGTATCTTTTTATTGCATATCTTTTGGTAATTACTTACATTTCAACACGATTAGTATGTAAATAAGATTTGTTACGATTGTAACACTTCATGAGTGATTATGTTGTACTTCCGGGTGCGTCCGGGCAGTTTTTTAAATGCGGTTGTAATTGTCAATGGTTTGGGTTTACAGTAAAACAAAAATTGGTTGCCCGAATTTGCCCCCCTCCTTTTCACAGCATTTTGTTTATCGCGCCAAGCGGCCCTTGCGTTTCGGGCGCGCACGCTTTTCAGACGTAAACACTGCTTCACGACAAAGATAAAATGAAACGATCTTCTTATGTTTTATTTTTTTTATTAAATTTATTTATTTTTTTATTATTATAAATATCATTTATAAAAATAAATAAAATTATTACAAAATGTTTTTAAAATACTTAAACAAATAAAAAATGATATTATATGTGATTTGAAAACGTTGTGGGATCATTAAACATTATAAATAATTTTGGCCAGGTAAATCGCTGAAAGGGACCACTGTGCGACGATACTAAATTGCGGTAATAAAATAGCAAAAAAAGATCGTAGAAAGTAATATAACAGTATGTCTAATTTTTTTCTAATATTTCTACTGTTTTAAATGACACTTACTGAGTTTTGGCATAAATGCGTACAATCCGCTGTCTACTTATGAAATGAATCGCGTTCTGAAACGATCGATAAAATGGTCATTTACCTTGTAGATATCTGCGTTCGTAGAAGGGTGGACTAGCTGGTTGGTTGAAAGCTGGATTGATATCTGGGAGTATATCGCTGCGATATCCTCGACGTCGATAGTTAGCGGTCTAATAGAGACTCGTGGACCTCCCAGGCAGAATATCGTCAGGAACCCTCCCTCCCCGTAGCCCGAACCACACGGTTTAGGTGACGATTTTATGACGAAGACCTGTTAACAGTCCTCTCGCGATGACGTTCCAGATTACCTAACTCTTTCCGGGGTTCGATCGAAGATTATAGTTGCGCGGCACGGCGCGGTCTCTCTTTAGATAAAGGTTTACGTTGGTCCCCGTCGTAGATTACACTGTACTCGATCGTCACGCGAGAAATGCTCTTACGTATCGATGACATGCGTCATCGCCACCTACGAATCGACTGATTCGTGGTAAATCTGTACGCGGCGGGCAGCGACAGGAAGAGAGCACAGGGGGAGAAAAAAAGATACAGGAACGTCAGTGATCTGTGTAACGTCACCGGTACGCTGCGCGATTCAATAATATTTATACCCACCCCCGCGCTCGGAACAACTTTGGACAGTGTTATTTGCCGAGGCGTGGGTGGTGGTGGTGCGTAATGAGATCCGTTATTCGTCCGTCGTTGATTGACACTGACTGGAACACCTCGCGTGTCCGAAATAATTATATCAGAAATCAAGAACGTTTATTTGATCGTCTAATTGTGCGGATTCTTCGAACGAGCGTAAGGAATTCGGTAGGAACGATTACTTTTGCCGGTGGATGAGAATCGAATGAATCGAAGAACGAATGAAGAGGTTCAGGATCGGTTATTTATCGTTCTCACGTTTTAATTTCGGCGTTGGAGGAGCGTCGAGGCTCCGAGTAGCCGAGATTTGGTCCTCTAAGGCTCGAAGGATAAGAACCCTGGGCACCCCGATCGCCACGAGGATCCTTGTGCCAGCGACAAGATACAGAAACAAAAGATCGGCCTAAGCAAACGAATATCTTGAAAGGGCGTGAGTCAAACACGGCCGAGTGGAATACGGCACAGCGCGGCTCGTCGAGTGGCGCTAGCCGGTGGCTGCGAACGATTCTCACAGCAATTATGTAGATTCCCGAGGCCTCGAAACACAAGTCGGCCAAACAAACGATTCCACAGGATAAGGAACACCTTCCTCTGTTTGCTTTCGCGCGTCGAAACGATTGTCTTCGAACCGTCGACTTTCCGTTCCCTTCTCGAGATTAGCTCTTCGGCTTCGACGGGCTCTCGACGACTCGATGGATGCGGCTGATTTTCCGAAATCAGTTTTCAAAACTATGTATTCTATATTGTGTATCTTGCGCGTCGGGCCTGTAATACAATACCATGCCACCGCTTCGAGGGTGTATTCAGTCGAGACGAGATGAAACGTAACTGTGAGCAGGTTGGAATCCGATCAAGGGTTGCATACCTTCGAACGGTCGAGGAAGTTTCTTGAAAAATTAATATGTACATTAGGGTGGTCCTTAGTTATACTTGGTGAAAACTTTTTTGCGAGATTTTTTTCACGCCTCCCCCTAAAATTGTGCCACTTGGTAAGAAAATAATTCCTGCAACAGATAAAGTTGATCGGATAAGGGGAAGGCGTGCCTCATTAACGTTGAAGTTGACAGAAACATGAGAAATTTTATAGGAAAAAAAAAGAAAAGAAATTTTTTTTGTTAGAAGTTTTTAGTATTGCTGCAGGGGCCTCTAACCGTCTGCAGAATTCATGAGGGATTGTGATAGGATTTTTAGACTGTTAACCCGACACCAATTAGACAGGCTAATTAATGTGAAATAATCTTAATTCGTACAAACTACACTTGTACTTGAATGCACGTAAGAAATTATGATATTTTTCGAGGTATAAAATACTTAACTTGAATTTTCAGTATACTCTTCACATTTAGCAAGCAGTTACTTCTATTTCAAAACTTCGCGCTCGATGAGGCACGACTTCCCAACGTCCGATTCATCTAAAACTTTGGATATATCATTTTTTCATGAAAAGGAACAATATTGGGGGGAGGCGTGTCCAAAATTTCATGGTCGGAAAATAAGGACCACCCAAAGTACATATTAATACGTATATTATACGTACACTGTGTGATATTCAAGTAAAAGAGAATGGTTCGCAGAGAAACTATATTTAGAGAGAACAATTAATTAATAGCCACCTTCGGCCAGCGACCGGCTCGTTTTCCTCGAAAGCACGGTTTAAGTCTTCTTAATAAAACGAAGTACATCGAGAACAGTATTAAAGAAACCGTTCGCGATAGGATGCAGTTTACGAACGGACTGGAGCTCGTTTGTGTCTTTATGGTTAGCGTTTATCGGGGCGACGCGATAAAAGCGGAAAGACGGGGCCGTGTGCATGTCTTGTAATGGTCGTTCCGTAATTAAAGCTCGTCCTGTGTAAGATGAAGCTTATGTTGTCATACCTGTCGGATAATAACGTAAGAATAGCGGCGAGAACCGAAACTACCGCAATTATTCTTCAATTAACGTCCACGCTTCTTTACGTTTATTCTCAAATTTGTTGAATCATTCGAAATTCGATTATTCAAGAGGTTGGAATTCCTGCGAGCCCGACATTTGCACGCGGAATATTTCTCAAGAGAAACAATAGTATATTTAGAGAAAGAGCAACGCACTCCCAGCAATTCGGTTATTTTCAGTTCGTAAAATTATTCGCAAGAGAAAAGAATTTCGGAGGAAAACAGCATCGATGTATGATTTTTATAAATTCCGATCTAATTATCGCGGCACTTGATAAAGCATATGTTCGTATCCACGTGCCCGTCAAGATGGCGTCGAACCACAAATTGATGTCTCCGCTTCGGCCCTCCGAAGTCCTCATTAAACTTTTATCAGAGGACATTCCCATTGTTCGAACAATACCATAATAACTTTCTCGCGGAGTCGTTTATGGGACGAGGTAATAAAGTCGAAATATTCCGTGACCCAGAAACATGGCCGATTCAACTCCGCCTCAATGATAACCGCGACGCCGCGCGAGACTCGGAATTTCGTCAAGAATAATGCAAACCGCTTGAACGCCGGTGTCAAAGATTACGGCAACAGGCCGGTGCAAATCCGGGCTGAATGCGCTTTAAACGAGGACGTTTTTAATATTGTCAAACGCCGCGTTATGGACACAAAACGCCGGAACGTAGCCCGTGCACGCGTGAATGCGCCTGTGAATGCCGTAACCCCTTAGCACATCTTAAACTGGCTGGCACAGCGTTTAAATAGCCGTCACGGTTCACCATCTTACACTAGCGACACTAACGAGAGACAAGCTCGACAGTTCCGGTGAAATTTCCAGCTGACCAAATTGTTCCATTAGTTTCTAGATTTCGAAAGATCCCTCCTTCTTCTTTTCAATTGTTCTTTTTTTTTGTTTTTTCATTAAAAAATCTCATATGAGATTTATTTCAACATAATAAAGAAAACATAAAACAATATTACAGAAAATAAAACTATACATACATAGTAATATGTTGAAACATGAATACAATAAACAGAAGAGATAAACCGCTTAAACCCTAAGGCCACAGCTTTTAAAAAAATGACAACATACAGCGACAAGCCCTGATATTGGGTTTGGCTAGTATCAGTGAAGCATCCATGGGAAGTTGAAAATTAAGGTGACGGATCTTTTCAATAAATTTTCATCTTTCCTCATTGTATAAGTTACATTGCCATAATACGTGGGTCAAAGACTCATTTCCCTCCCTACAACTACATTCTGGATCATCGATAAAGCCAATGCGAGCCAGAGAAGCAGCTAGGTGATAGTGGTCTGCTCTACATCTATTAATAGTGACAATATCCGAACGGGATAAATTTAACTGTGAGAACCATGGAAGACGATTTTCACTAAAAAATTGCTGAAAGTAGATCTTGTCCTTAATGAGTCCTTCAGTTTTTATAGAGGTGTTATCGAACATGTTTTTCCGAAATGATTCAAAGCAATCGGTGAAAGAATATTGAGGATACAAGGATGACTAAAGAATGAAGCCTCTTCTAAGAGATCAACTCTTTCATTACCATCAATCCCGATATAAGACGGGATCCAGTAGAACTTAATGAACCTGTTATCATTATCCTCAAAGAAAATATTGTATTTCTTTTTAATATTGAAAATAAAGGAGTTTGTTTTAACATCCAGCTTAGTAGAAGCAAGGCTCGAAAGAACACTTAAAGCGTCAGAAAAAATAATGAAACTAAAATTTTTATTGCCTACTGCCAAGTCCAGAGCATCACTAATGGCAGCAGATTCGGCTGTAAACATTGAGGCATGTTTAACCAGGCTTTTCTGAGAGATCCAGTCAAAATACGGGCAATAGACGGCCGAACCAACATAATTGCTTTCCCGATGCTTACTACCATCAGTAAAAATTGCAACTGAAGAGTTTTCGTTAATCAAATCATTTACATCACTATTGATATTTATCGAATTGGTCATCTTTTTAACACTAGAACTACCGAGACTAAACGCAGGTGGCATACATTGCCTTCTAATAATGATAATATGGCATTTGTTTAGATTTCGTACACGGGATATTTAAATATGTACTTTAATAGAGAAGTTTACTAAAAAAATTTCTCAAAAAAACATATTTATACGTTTAATATTTCTAATCGAAAAATTCGCATTAGTCATTTTGACTTGTCCGGTAGTTCTAGTGTTAAGGGATTTCCCGAAAGCAAAGTTAACCGGAATTGAGGTGGTCACCGTACTATATTCATAATTATAAATATTAAAGTTATTGAATGATTCAATCTTGATTGAATCAATCATCAGATCCGTTATACAGCGTCTAAGTAAGAAATTAGATCTGTTACTTCTGTTTTTAATAGTATTATAATAGCTTGTAATTGTTTGGAAACTAAAGGAGCTGCTGTTAGATAAAGATTTAGCAAGAAACCGAAAACATAAATTTTTAAAGCGTTCTTTTAGTAGCGGGACTTTAGATTCAGCAATAAGAATATTGGTGGGGGTGGATCTGCGGTACCCCAAAGCTAATCTAATTGCAGAGAACTGGATCCTCCTCTCGAGTCTCTGCAGGTCCTTGTGTCTCTTAGGAGAGATAACAAAACAGCCATATTCCATGATTGAACGAACAAAACTTTTAAATAACACCATAAGCGTAGCAAGCTCAGAGGCCCACCACGTACCTCTTAAGAATTTAATAATATTAAGAGCCCTAGAGTATCTCTTACTAATATGGTCAATATGAGGTAAAAAAGTCATTTTATAGTCAAAAATAATTCCAAGAAACCTGACAGAATCACTAGAATTAATAATTGTATCGTGAATATTTATTTTAATATGCCCTGGGATGATTTGTCCATTATTCTTCCAGGAAAGTTTTGCCAATATATTTGGCAATTTTTCTTTCATTCGCAATTTCGTAAGAACAGAACATCCTTTCAGAAATCATAAGAAATTTTTTCTCTGCGCGCGCGCGCGTTGCTGGAAAAATCGAAGAAAAAATGTGCTATCGTAACACGTCGACGGGGGATCAGCAGAAACGATTCTGACGGAGCCTAGTACACTGATTGCTTCCATCGAAGTTCGCCGCAGACATTCGTCGAAAAAAAGAGATCCGAAAAGAATGAGAAGGAAAGGAAAACAGCAAGGTGCCCGGTGATTAAAACAAGCAAGCCGACCGGCACACGAAACACTGACAGTTCTGACAGTCGACAGGATTGTAGGCGCGAGAGGCGTGAGCCCCTTCTGGCACGATGGAAATTCGCGAAGAAAATAAAATAGCTGCCCCTTTAGCCCGCCCTTTGTATCTGCCGAGGAGAAGCGTCCCTAATTGATCCCATTTCGTGTCACGCCACGACTCGCTGCTCCGCTCGGGCTACTTCTCGGTACGTCTCGTTTTCGAGGTAAACTGCCGTCGTTTAAAAACTACCAGACAGCGCATCGAACTCTGTCCGTGTTCAATTGATTCAACGCGAATCCGCTGCGATTTCTTAGCAAATGACAGCCCGTCTATGCCGAATTCTTTACGAGGAGTTAGAAGAAGATGGTCGACGTCGCTGTTTGCTTCCTTTTGTTCTTTCTACTGAAAAATGTGGACTCGATTCGTGGAGCTGAAGGCGCAACCGGCAATTAAGAGGAACAGCGAAAAGTAGCGGGACATACCAGACGAGAATTAGTAATTAAAATGAAGCGACTCTGCTGGGAATATGTAACAAAGATGAGGAGATGTGGCTACAATTATTTCGAGCGTCGTAGAAAATTTTGTAGTCCCTTGAAAGTCAAATTAGGTGTTCTCCGATTCTGATTATCCGAAAATTCAAACGTCTTCAGGGATGGCGCCGTCTTAACTTTGCGAAGCCGTGCCAACAGTTTCTTGGAATCGCAGCCGGCGGAACTAGCTTTGATCGTAGATCAGCCGGTTGTTTTGATTTGCAGCGCAATTGAAGCCGTGGTTTCAGCGTCAACGTGGACGCATAAATTACTGCGACGGATTTGCGGCTCTAAATGCGAAGTTACGAGGTGTGCTTGCGATGGGGGTAGCTACAAACTCGTCTGGGAAGCAATCAAGTGTAAGTATCGCCTACGTTACGTCTGCGTATCGCGGTATTGTGACGTCAATTAGGCATTCTACGAAATATAGGTATGCATATAAGTATAACGCGATTTGTGGTCTGTTACTCGTAAAGTTAGCGTAACGAAAATATGTCTCCCTGTCAGAAACCTATTCAAATGAAGTCGTGACGTTCAAATTGCCTCGGCCAGGATCGTATCGCCTAACTCGAAAAAAAATATACTGCGGCAGCATGCTTGGAAAACGAATGGTATTCCCACACTGTGATTTTCTCAACATTGTAGCCCGAACGAATAATTTTAATGACGATCGCTCGATAGAAAAAGCGACCGACTGTGCGGCGTCGTTATCAGAATTTATAATGCCGGTGTGGGGTTTAACTTATGAAAACGCATGTTAAGTATTAACAGTCGGCGAGGCGCGTGTGTCCAGACTGACGCGCAGACATCGCACGTGTGGCCCCTAACAGAAGAATTTCAACGATTTTCAAATGTTTACCCTCAATTTGCCTACTAATTAATGGCTCCTCAGCCCCCTAATATTTCCATGCCGGACGAGAATCGGTCTACGCCAGTCTACGGCATGGTTCGCGCTACTTTCCCTGTCATCGTGAAAAATTCTGGAGGCTCGGTGGAATCGGTGAGAAGATAAATGAACCCTGTGAACTCGAGATTCCACGGTTACGTGATCTGGTAACTCTGGGACCAGTACGAGAGACCATGTGTCGGGTCTCTCGACCACGAAAGAAATGTGGCGGTTGTGGGGATTACGATCCACGGTGTGCTCGCATGTAAATCATTCGACGTGCACGGAAAAAAATGAAACGTTTAAATGCAAGCCACGCTCTCTCCTCGGGCTTATTTGGAAATCTTCGGGTTGTCCTCGAGTCGGGTTCTCGAGTGGTTCCTAGGAAGAGCAGATGGGTCCACGAGGAAACGCGGCAGCAAACTGCAATCAGCTGTTGCCACGCACTGTACGACGATGCGCAGCCATGTTCCAGCCTTAATTATTGGAGCGTAATATGTATAAATACGTTCGGTCGTGTTCCCTATTCTCGAGGGCAGCTTTCGATGCTGCGAATCAGGATTGACAGTCCCTCTCGGTGACACGAAGGAAAAACAACGAAGTTAGATTAAGGGAGTCTGAGAAATAAGGGCAGACAACCAGCCGAAGCGTGGTTATTGAAACATCAAAGGAAACGTCGACGATTTGTAGTCTCGCGGCAGGAATCAACGTGAAATTCCGTGGGCGAGCAGTCATCCGACTCACTCCGATGATCCGAGTCGGCACGGTACGAGAGCACGTGGTCGGCAGAAGGGTGCTGACCCCTCGCAACGGGGTGCGCAGCAGGGAGCCGTTCTCCTGCAGTCTTACCTTGCTCAGAGTTTCCGATCCGACGGATACTGTTTCCTAGGCGTACCGTTCTGGATAACAGTGGATCGGGTAGGTAGTATGTACCAGGTTGTGTGTCAACGCATCGCGAAGACAGTCTTCTTTGAACCGTTCCGCCCCGCCTGCGCATCCCTTTCTTCTCGCCGAAGCTACCGCTGTTGGTCGCGTGCTTCTAATTTCGACTGCTTCGTGAAACTTTTCGTGAAGGTACTGCTGTAGAGAGTGGATCTTTGAAATATTCGATTTAATTTGATTCTAAACTGCAGCACATTGAATTACAAGTAATTTATGCAGAGTGTTTTTAACACTAGAACTACCGGGCAAGTCAGAATGACTGGTGCGAACTGTTTTCGATTCGAAATATTAAAAGTATAAATGTGTTTTTCCGAGAAATTTCTTTAGTCCACTTCTCTGTTGGAGTACATATTTAAATAAAACTTGCACGAGATCGAAATAAATGGTATATTGTCGTTATTAGAAGGCAATGTATGCCAACTGCGTTTAGTGCTCGGTAGTTCTAGTGTTAAGAGAAGCATATGGATTTAGATAAGCTGAGATTTCTCGCAAGATTCGATTACGGACGAATAAGGAAACAGCTTCCTCGTGAGAATCGACGGGTTCGAATTTTCTCGGGACTGTTGAACAGGAATAAACGTCCGAGAACCAGTCACGTAGCGCGAGGTTATTTGTACCAAAGCTACGAAATTTACAAAACGCGAGCACCTGAAGCGCGTGAGCCGGGTTTCAAGTTTCTGGTGCCATTTAATGGCGCGACTTACCAATAGCAACGCGCAAGTTCCAGACGCGGGTATTAGCATACCGAGTTAGCGACATTCCAAGCAAAGTTGCGTACCCGCGACACCGGGGGACTGCGATTGTTGCAAAAAACCATCTGGCACTGATTAAGGCAGCATTACGATTCAATTAGCATGTTTCCACCCTTTTTAGCTTCAAGTGCGAGGCGTTTCAGGATAGACGGCAACAGTGTTGCTAAATGCAGAGGAAACTACTCTGTGGAGCATTAGGACAAATGTGTGAATTTTCTTCGAGTGAACCATTTTCTACTTCCATTTAGTGGCTCTTATATCGATCGTATTATTGTTAATAACAAATGTTTAATGTTCTCGGCGCTACGGTTCGATCAATTACTACTGAGAAATCAAAGAACAATTTTGTTTTATGAACAATATTTACAAACAATTTGTGTTATTACATTCAAGCAGTTTAATAGTATATTTTGAAAATTGTACAATAAATATATATATTTTTATAGACGCAATGCAAATACATCTTGAAAAGGATTCAAACTAGAATCGAAACGTCGATGATTATTTAATAATCTGCAAAATTGTTCTTTGATTTCTCAGTAGTAATTGATCGAACCGTAGCGCCGAGAACATTAAACATTTGTTATTCCATTTAGTGGAATTGACAATAATTCGTTGTGTAAGATTTGGCTACACGGAATTCTAATTATATCTTTGTGAAGAATCGATGTTTGCAAATTAGGAATCTATAAAAGGTGCTACAGTACCGGTCCGTGATTGAAGCGAGCTCGACTTCTTCTCTTGTCAGTGGCAAAGCAATTTCTACTGGTTGGTTTCGTGCTACCGCACCGTGACAAGTCGTCAAGTGAAATTAAACATTAGATTTAATCAATGATCTTACACGCGTCCGACTCCCTTTGTTCCGCGGTAAGTGGAGTTGACATATCCTTTGTAATCCGAAGACAAGGATACCATTTATGGCGGCGTACAATTTCGAAACCAGTTCGACGTTCCTACTGGCAATCACTTGCCAGAAGGAATTAACGAGCGTAACCAATCGATGACGCCAGTTTATTTACTCGGATTTTTTTTTTCGTTTGGCTCGTTGACAGGACGGTTACGCGTTTCGTCGCTCGGGAAACGTTGTTTATAAGCATGACTCGCTCTCGGATCCTGTCTTATCGCGCCAGAGAATCTTATCGACGAGATGGCTTCGACGAGTCGATTTCGTTCCCCACCGACGCCTCCCTTTCGAACGTCAATGAGATATTGAAAATCCCACAATTCACGCACAGAAGACATAGAAAGCTGAAAGGATGGACCTAGTCGATTAAGATGGTGAAACCTGCCCTTCGAGGTTTTTCCGTGGCTATCGAAACCCCTCCGAGTAAAATTTCAACCCTCCAGCTTGCCCGTGAA
Organism: Lasioglossum morio; assembly: GCA_916610235.2. Taxonomy (NCBI): domain Eukaryota; kingdom Metazoa; phylum Arthropoda; class Insecta; order Hymenoptera; family Halictidae; genus Lasioglossum; species Lasioglossum morio. The sequence goes on along the minus strand of OU744334.1, from coordinate 1,992,509 downwards.
GGTAATTACAGGGTAAATTAGATTTCGCATCCTCTGGTCGCTGGTGTGTTCTAAAATTCTAAAAAAATTAGCCATATTTTGGATCCTGTGGCGCATTCTACAGAATTTTTTCAAATGTTTGTAATAATAATAATTCTATTGTAGGAATTGTCACGGTCAACAATAAACGATACTGAGTTTCTGTAATAATGAGTTTAATTTATTCGTAACTTATATCTCCTAACTATGTACATTACTTTATCCTACCTGTAATAAAGAGAAACGTCATTAAAGTTTATTCTACCCTTTTATGTCAATTCCCTCGTGTTCGATTGCACAAATTACTCTAACCAAATTCACTTGAACAATATTATCCGTCTTGTTCATTCCTATATCTTTTCTCTCATACCCTTGGGCGCGTGTTGTTGTAGATATCAGCTTGTTTACCTCATTATCATTGGCCGCGTTCGTAAGCGAGCGGCAAAATTCAATTTAAAGAAATGCTTTCTTTACAGCCAGCAACCGTAGTCCCGTCGAAAGCACCAGTTCTCGTTAGATCACCGAAGTTAAACAATGTGGAACGTGAACGGCACTAGGATGGGTGACCGTCTGGTAAAAGCCGGAAAGTGACCCACCCGGGGTGTTTTTCACGTGTTGTTGGCAAAAGGTGGGGTTCGGAACCCACCATAAACAGTAGATCCCGCTGAAAAGGCGATGGTGAGAGTGGAAAGAGGGGGAAGAGGATTGGTAAATGAATTTGAAAAACTGTGCTCGTAAAGAATGAAAAACCGACAAACCTAACTTTCCTCCTCGCGACGCCACTTTAACTACTTCGCACCGCTGTAATCATCCACCGATCCACGGTGCATACCGATTACAAAGCGTATCGGAGTGTGACCGTGTCCCGCGTATTTCTGGCGCCATTCGACTGGTTAGGGGCTAGTCGACAGGCTCTCTCGTTCGTCGGTGCGGCCGCGTGTTTGCTCGACAGGTTAGCGAAATTCCAGCGGAGGGAACGTAGCGTCGCCGCCCTATCCATTTGCGTTTCTCGTGCGCTCGACAAAGCATTGGTCGACCGTGCCACCTTTCCGTTTGCCGCGCTTTAAATCGATCTAGCCAATCGTCGTCGGTCCCAGAGCGCGAAATCGATTAACGTCGGGGCACGCTTCGGCTTTCGATTTCGGGGCCAGTCCCGAACGGGCCCCGTTCCCGGAACACAAGGTTGCGTGCCTCGATCGAAAGATTCGATCTAGCCGGCCAGGCCGTTAACCGCCTCGAGAACTCGATCGTCCGCTATTCTCGATTTTACGAGGCCTCGATCCCCCACCCCCGATCGGCGCAATCCGTATCGCGAATAAATAAAACAATCGATAAAAATCCGAAACCGTCGTCGTCGCGGGGACCCATCGCATCCGTAACGAAGCATAATCTCGACGGGAGTTATGCCCGTCATAAATGCGCCCTAGTCCGACCGGCTTACGAGCAAGCTCCAAGATTTTTCACTGAAATTCTCGAGGTTGCCTTCAGCCAATTGTCGGTTTATTTCTCGGCGATCTACGACGAGATATCTCGTCGCGAGACCCGCGGAAATACTCCAGCCCTACCGCCAATTACCCCGTGATCTCTTGTATAACGAATCAATTACGCCGCATTATTTATCGCTGCACACCGATACGGACCCAGATACCGGAGAGATATGACTCGCGACCCGGGTTCTCAGGGTTATTGGCACCGTGCTTTCGTTTTCTTCATAGTTTTTTCTTTCTTGTTCTCTCTCTCCGCTCGATGGAAAATAAAACGCACGACGTTTTGACACGGAACGACGATTTACAGCGGCACCGAACGCGTTCTCGTAAGATTAACGGAACCGAGTGGAACTATCAAAATAACATACAGAGAAATAAAATCGAAGCGTCTCGGTTTATAGGTTTCCGATTAGTTTCCGTGCAGCTACGATCGATACCAAATGAAATTGTGCGCGGGCGGGTAAAAGCGCATTTCTTACTATTCCGCGATGATTGGACCGCTCATATGAGAACCGAATGTTCGACCTAATCCCTGTTTACCAGTCGCAAACGTCCCGGCAAATCGAACGCCACTTTGGAATCCTTCTGCTACTTTTTCGTACTTTAGAAGAAATTCTTTCTTAAGGAGCGATCTCCTTTGCGCGTCCGTAGAACCAACAATTTTTCACATTTCGAAAAATTTTTTGACGTATATACATATATATGTAAATAAAGTACGTGTACTCTCCCTTTTTTAATTATCCCGCGCACTCGCGGCGTGTTGACAAACAGGCTAGGACAACTGTCACAAGAGAGAGTGAGAGAGAAAGGAAGATAGAAAGACGAATGTATCATGGTAAGAGTAAACACGTGGAAGAACAGATTTGATAAACCGAATACCTCCAGTTAAGATTGTAATTTGGGAAAAGGCTAGTGAATAATTGACATTTAATTTCGTTTCTCTTTTTAGAGGTAAGCCTTGTAAATATTTGTATATAGGAACCGTTAGAATAAAATCGAAATCTCTTTTTACAGGAGAAACTCAGTTCTGTTATTATTCCTACCTTTACCAAATCACACTGGGAATAAAATAATATTATATACATATATAGGGTGGTCCGTTTAAATAAGAACACCTAAATATCTCTTCAAGTTATTGTGATGCAAAAAGTATTTGTTACGTAATGTGCATGATGTCAATGTACCAAATATTTGGCACGAAAATTTTTTTCCGAGTACAACTCCGGTACGACCGATCCATCGATTTGGAAATTTTAAATACTACGATCAATAGACGGGTCCCATGGAAATCACCGACACAGACTTCTCCGACACGGTTTTCGCCGACAGTATTTCACCGACTCCAGATTTCACCGACAATAGCTTTGGCCGACAACGCTTTTAACCGACAACGAATTTGATCGACAACGATTTTGACCGACAACGAATTTGATCCACAACATTTTAAGACGACCACAGTATGTATTATCATACAGTATTATCATATATATTATCATACAGTATTATCATACAATATTATCATACTGTGTCTCAAGTCGTTGTGGATAAAATTCGTTGTCGGTTAAAAGCATTGTCGGCCAAAGCTATTGTCGGTGAAATCTGGAGTCGGTGAAATATTGTCGGCGAAAACCATGTCGGAGAAGTCTGTGTCGGTGATTTCCATAGGACCCCAATAGACATCAGTTCTAGGTAAAACTTTAATTATCGAGGATCAAGGTCATTTCAAGAACATGGTATTATATATATCTGAATGTATTTTTCCATCAGTTACACGATGCAATAAAAAAAATGTAGTTATTTACCAAAAAAAATCGATGACCTTGACAACACCGAAAAAAATGACACCCGGAAAAAAATATTCGTGCCAAATATTTGGTGCATTGACACCATGCACATTACGTAACAAATATTTTTTGCATCACGATAACCTGAAGAGATATTTAGGTGTTCTTATTTAAACGGACCACCCTGTATACATTACAGAAGTAAACGAACTTTAAGAAAAAGTTCTCTACACTGCCGATCTCAGGGCTCTCGATAAGAGGATTCATCGAGCATTACTGTCACTGTGTCGATATTACGTTCACCTAATCCGCTATAGAGATCCACATTGCGTCCCGGGATCCTAGTTTGAAAAATCCCGGTCTGTCGATCAGCGAATCGGTTTAATCCGCGGACAGAGAGTCGGTGGTTCCTTTTGTTCGTCGGACGCGAAGCCTGGCTCGATCTCGTTCAGAGGCTCGTTATGCTCTACAATTTGTCTCTCGAGCTGCGTTATCCCGGCAGCCGTGATTGCTTCCCTGGATTAAGCAGCGTGACTAGTCGGATTTCCCGTGGTGGAATTCGAACGACCACCACAAGGGCCGGTGATCTGTTCGAGGTTCATCTGGGATCATCTTAGTCTGCTCAACTCACGGTTGAGAGATCGGTATCCGTGTCTATTCTAGTCTCTGAGAATAGGCGCAAATCCTAGCAAGAGATCCGATTTTCCAGGATCATGCTGAAATCGAAGCAGATCGGCTGATCCCACGGGAGGTTCGTCGACGTCTCTTTAAATGCGAAGCTCGACAAAGGCCGAGTACCTCTCTGCCTCCTGGGTACGCGGTAAATTGAAGGCTCTACCGTAAACACGCTTGCACAACGCCAGGATTCAGATAATTCACGGGTCACGATACACTCGCCGAACACTCTCCGATTTCTGGCCGCACATGTTGCTTCAGCGTCTTTTCTCACGCGGCGCGTTCACCGACTTGTTTGTTTATCCGCCGGGGTTGCACTTAACCACGCGATGAGTTGCGTTTTCTCAATACAGAAAAAAAGCTTCGATCCACTTAGAATCCCGAAAGCTCTCCTTCGGGTTGAAACGATCGTGGCAGCCGTTAATCACAAACGCGTTTGTTAAATCACGCCTGTTTGCCTCGATCATTCGTCATAATAATCGATAGCCCGGTAGATGTGACCGATACTTATACAATTCGAATACCTCTGCAACTATGCGCAATGCTGCAGTTGGTTCGACTATAATTTATTACCGCTCTGTTATTTCAACTATGTGGAATGTTCAGGCACAATAGAAACACGCCAATTAGCAGCAGTTCGCGGCAACAATTTCAACGATGCAATTGCTACCAACATTCCAACTAGGATAGGCATCTCGAAATACTTTCTCATTCAGCTCTGATTCCGTACAATAAATTTCTTCTTATCCAGACAAATGTATCACATTTCCCCAAGACGATTTAAATAACGGCGCCATAAACGTCTCGTCGTAAGCGTGGGCTCCGCGTAAACCAAAAGGATCGTACATAATTAAAAAAAAAAAGAAAAACAATATGTAATAAGAATTTAAGGCTGGAATTCGATTAAAAATGAAGCAAACGGTTCGGTAACCGTAACAAGGGTATAAAAATCGAATCAGGGGAGATCAGGTATGCCAGGATTACCTAAATAAAAAGCCTGAAGGCGCCACGGTTCGTTCGGCGCCTGCTTTCATCCTTCGCCCCAGGAATTTATCGTGACGTCACAATAAGATACAGAATTTATTGACACCGTAGCGAAGACGTTTCTTCTCTTTTGGTTCACTTTTAGAATTCGGTTCGTCACGGGACACCGTCGTATCTCCGGCCGAAAAAGAGCATTCAATTTGTACAGACGCCCGTGAATCTACTCATTTGAATACTAAATTTATCTAACGTTCCCCGATAATGGTTGAAAGCGAACAAGACGAGTGTCCGGTTCGACGAAAAACTAGCTTGAATCGTTCCTATCGTCGATACGGGAGTAATCGAAAAACAAACAAGAAAGCGAGCTAATAAAAACGTGGTAATAATCGACGCGACGCACAGTGGCCAAAACCAGGTAAAAAATCGATTTTTAACTTTTGTTTAAATGACCGAAATCAATTACGTTACGTCTTTAACAATACCCTGAAGTTTATGAAACACAAGTAAAATGAGTTAAAAATTATTAAGTATAAATAGATATTTATATTTATGTATCGTCGTTATTGGCTCATTGCTTTAATTTCATAATATTTGTGTCTGTTCAAACTCCTCGTACACAGCTACTGTTGCATGTAAACTAATAAAAAAATTTGCTTATATAGCTCTTTATACATTGTATCGATAAAAAATATTTAAAATTTTTTTGAATATGTTTAATAATTATTTTCGAGTTTCTTAGTTGACCAGCGTATTAACTCGATTTTAATTTGATAATTCTTTTGATAAGTCTAGGATAAATCTTTTTCTTAAAGTATCCTTAACGTTATGAAACAAACCCCGTTTGTCGATTTTTGCCCATTGAAAAGATATTAATAATATAATACTGTATATATTTTTATGCAGACAGTTAAGTGCGAATACCCAGAATCAAGAAAGGCTACTTATGTGAATCTGTTGTAAAAAAATTAGTTTGAATTAAGTTTATATCATGTGTTAATAACAGTTTAAAGTTAATAACAAATTGTTATTAACAAATAAATACATTTAAAAATAAATATACCAGTTGATGAGAGAAATATATTGTTGGACTATCCCGCACCAGAACTTTACATACGTTTTCAAATATATTTAAAATAGCAATTAAACCAAATCCAGTCACTATTTAATCTGAAGATAATGTTCAACATATGAATGAATTAATATTGTCTTTATGAAATGTCCTCCATACTAGTCCACCATTGTTAATTTTACAATTTTAATTTGATATTCGAAATAAGCGACCCCAAAACACACATTGGACTAGTAATATTCAAATAATTTCATTCAGTATTCAATGAATTATCGATTTTTGTACACCTTGTCCGGATTCTGCCAGGTTGCATCAGCCATTTCGAATTTCATAATTTCAAATACAAATTCAAAATCAGCATCCCCAATACCCAGTTTTGATTTTTCGGTCCGCCATATTGAATAGAACATTTTGATTTTGATCATTTTGATTAAAGATTTGAAATCTACGCCCAAAACAACCTAGAAATACCAATTTTCTAAAACTTTACTGCAGAATTCACTGAGTTATCGATTTTTGTCCATTTCAGCTGGTTTTCGGCCACTGTGCGACGGGACGTTTCAGAGATCGAGACAAGCTCGTATACATTCGCGTGAATCAATTTAATTGCATTTTTACGAACTGGTCGGTCGACGAGCGATTTAAGGTGTCACATTTCATCCGGCGTACACGCGAAAATTCGTCCCGTCAAGTTTACTTCGTAATCAGCGTGAAATCGAGCCGGGAAACTGAGGGATGACGTGAGATAGCACGCGCATAAATAAATCGGCCCCCGGCAATTTTCTCCGCGCTGCTTTCTCTCTTATCTTTGCCGAGTATCGAGGATACGCGACGCAGAAAAATGACGTTCGATCGAACCCTCCTTGAATTCACGATATTTCTGACGCTCGATAACATTTGTCGCGCATCGCGTCGCCGAATTATTGTCCGATCGTAGTATTGCTATTACACCGGATAATAAATTTCCGAGTACAAGAAAGCCCCGTCGGAGGTCGAATCAATTTCCCTGAGAATATCAACGGGATAATAAAATATGCATCTCTCGAAACTCCGGCGATCTTTCTGCTGTAATGAAAATACGACACTGCTCGTTCGAAAATAGAAAATCAATGGAATTAGAAGGGGATCAGGATGTGCGATCCGTAAAACAAGATACAAATTGTAAACACAGCGACCCGTTTCTGCATATCGAAACGAACTTTCCGTGAGATCTGATATGATCGCGAGCGAGGCTAATCGGTAGCTGAGCCGCTTTTAATTACTTCCTCGAACAGCGAACAGTTGAAAAGAGCTCTCGAGACCCGTCAGAACACAGCGGTTTAACATTTTTGTATGTTAGTCTGTCGCGCGATCGGTCTCATCGTTTCTCCCGATAGATTAGCATACATATTCGCTCATGCATCGGGTTACACCTGTTTTCTATCAGAGACAAAACGCGAATAACAAGCACCAAGTAACAGAGAGAAAGAGAGAGAGAGAGAGAGAGAGGAGAGGCTTGGGTAACGAGGAAGGTTGCGAAGCGATCCACGAACGAGCATAATCCCGGGATCGTTTTGACACGCGCAGCTGATTCACCGGTGTTCGAGGAACTGTTACCAAAACGCGACGAACCGGAACTGCTCGGCAGTGGACCAGAGAGCCGAAGACTCGGCCGACGAGACAAGGGAGGCTACGTATGTATCTGGAGTAATTTACCTGTCGGATTATCGCCGTAGAATCGCGTCTCAATTACCGCACTGTCAACCGTTCTGACGCCACGCGGCCAGACGACATCTTATCGGTGAGAGCTCTGGCATGCGTGCACGGCGAAACTGTTATAATCGAAACACGGTTTCTCCATTTCTTTATTTTCTCTTCAACAATTGCCCAGCTGCGACGCGAGCTGACACTGAATCGATCGATGAACGGAAAACCCTCGCAATCGAATACATCGGTATTATTTTATTGTCGGGCCAAACGATTAAGGAACGCTTGTCAAACATCGTTTTCCGCACGATCCCCGTTCAACGAGATTACGTTTTGACAAGTTCGAGCCCGTGCAAATCGACCAGAGATCCGCCTAATCGCGAATCTATGGACCAGAGTCTTAATTTCTCGACGATATGATCGATCGATTCGCGCAGGATATGTTTCAAATCTGAGAATAACATGGTAATCACGGAAACGTGAAGTTGAAAAGTAGATATTTGTCGCACACAGTGATTACTAGACTACGGATCATAGAACAGGATTCTAATAAAAATTCCGCCTCTCGGAGAGTCGCGTTATCAATGTACGACGGATAATGAGATATATTTTCGTTCCCGTTTAGATTGTTTAATCATCGACGAGAATGGAATAATTGCAGGAATAATAACCGATCGATTCAGCGTGCAACGGTCAGGCCTGCTGCTACAGTGCAACGACTATCGGGGCTGCAGCGACGTATAAATATGCACGCACGCATACACGTTCTTACGAGTGATTTATGCTTCATGCGGCACGACTCTGGTGCACCGTGTATACGTAACCGAGGACCGTAGACAAAATATCAGCCATAAACGGATGATACTAGGAACCCATTGTTCGACTCACGGAAAACGAGGTTGATAATATTATCGCTACGGTTCGCGATAGACGAGAGATTTTTCTACCTTCGCGTTCGATTCTCTTGACCGAATGTTATTAGAAGTTTTATTTATTTTCGTAGCGATATGGAAATTCTAGCAACTTTGTAGCGAAGAACAGAACGTTGTATGCGGCTTTGAATAACCGAGTCCTCGCGTGAGATTAATTTAGACTCCATTAATTAAACTCGATTGAAAAACCAGCGAACCCGTTGGTGTACGCAAGATTGATAGTGAACGCTTCACGTAGCAGCAACGTATAAATTGAAATGTTAAACAGAAATCTGGATTTCATCCTGTAAAAATATACCTGGTCTAACGAAAATGGTAAAGAAAGAGTTCATTAAGCTTCGGCGAAGCTTTCAGTTCGCGTTTCGCGCGACTCGTTGGCGAGACAAGATTTATATGCAACGCTCCGCGTGGCAACAGTTGACAAACTGACAGATCAAATAGGAATGTAGATTTACCAGTAAAAATGTCACCGGACTAACAAATTAATAAAGCTGGGAAAGTCGGACATGCGTGATCCCCGAGATGCGCAGAAAACGATGTCCAATTATTTATTTACCTACCGAAAGTCCAGATTGAGGAGTCGTACCTGTGTCGCGAGAGGTCGAGAGACGCGACGTTGATTATTCGTAGAGAGTTCGCGGCTGGTGGAAGGGGAGAAACTCGGACAATAATTAACCGGTGATCGAGCAATAAATCGAGCTAGGTTTCGACGCCGTGGGGCAGCCGGACGAGATCCAGACGAGAGCCGGAAGAACGACCGTGGCTGATTTAGCGTCGAGAGCAGAGGAAAAGCCGCGGCCGCCGGCTCGAATTATGCAAGGTGACTGTGGTGTTTGTCTAACGATCGAAGGATAAATACGGCCTCCGTGACCAACTACCAATCACCTGGCCGGCGTCGTAGTAAAATTACGCGCGAGCCGAGCGCCGGCTGTCGTTTATTGGCTCGATCGTTGTTCCGCCGCGAACGGATACCGACACTGCCGGCGATTGGCTGCGTCGAAAAAAATCGAATTGCTCGTATGTACCTGCTCCCATACCCGGTGCACACGTTCCCTGTTCTCTTTAGAAGGGCGTGCATTATGTGCACGGCGAATCTGAAAGGATTCGAAAGCGATTCCGCGGCGACCCGTCACACCGGACGATCGAATTCGATCGAGATCCTCATTTCTCGATAATGCAAACATGAGGTTCCTCAGCAGTCAAAAGCTATTTTTGAAGTGAAACTTCTTTGCTGAGGGTAACAATTTTCTGATCCAACGGAAGTCGATGTTACGGAAGTCGAAAATCGAGCGCGAAAATTTAAACTGAGAATGAACAGAGAAAAATAATTTCTTACCGCGACGGGATTCGAACCCCGGTCCAACGATTGAGGACAACCAATGATCTTTAGAATGATAGCGAACATTTTGGTATATATCGCAACGAATAAAATGTTCGGTAGTAGCATCAAACGAAAAGGTTAGAAATACATGGTTATGTTACGACTACAGACATATAGAGATAGACTGCGCCGTCCTACGGACGAGTTGTTTATTATTAGGCAGCATGTAGCTGTCGCAACTTTATGAAAGTAGCTACATGCGCAGCTTTATGCTTGCGAATAATGCAAATTACTAATAATCTCCAGTTTTAACGATCGTAAATTTTGTATTTGCCACAACAGTTACAGTTTAGCACAGTTCAAACCTTCGTATTTACAAGTACCATTTCATTTATTTTGATTTTCATTCTGTTTTCTCACAATTAGCAAGTATGTATAACTACCTAATTGTCATAATTATTAAATAGTCAGCTTAATGAGTACCAAATTCTATTACATTAATTTTCACAGAGGCGGACTTTTCTTGATAATGGTTCAAAACCGAACCGAAACGTTGAAATTATAATACTGAAAAATTGCTAACTTTTGTATCTTTGATCGAACCTGTAGCGCCGATATCATATAGTGCAAATGCAAATTACGCCTCGCAAACGTAGACATATGAAATTTTGGGGGTGACTGCGGCCAAGATTGATCTCGAACGCTTTTGACTACTGAAAAACCCCATCTTCTCATTATTCTGGCTTTGTTGTTAATGTTAGCTAGGAAAACGTGATTCCATTTCCAGTGCTCGACGCTCCGATGGCGCTCAACGCAAAATAATTATAAAATTTTACTGTAGAGAATGCGAAGCACGTCGTACCTGAAATGTCTCGCTCGAGAATCCCCACAGCTGGCGAAACTTGCGATCGCGGAAGGAATGGCGAGCGTATCCTCGAAACGGCCGATTAACGTCATGTCCCCAGCGAGGACCGAGCACATCGAGGGCGAGGGGTTAAACGAGGCGATTCACACGCGAAACCACGCACCGCGAGAACAACGGAGCTTGTTGTTCAGAAAACGTGGCCACTAATCGCGTCAAAACACGCGTTAAGGATCATCCTGGCCGACAGCCGACAAACGGAGTGCCAGGACGAACGAACGGAGGAACGAAACCGGACAGACAAACGTGGTAGAGAGAAACCATGTTGATGCCTGCCGGCTTTGGATCAGGTTGAGTGAGTTGTTTCGAGCTCAGCCTTCCCCCAGCACGGCCATCTACGTGTCTACTCGTGTAAGATAATGCCGGCTACTCCGGATATCCTTCCAGCGAGACTCCTTCTCGTGACACCGTCCCGTTCCGATATTGAAATCCTGCGACGCTCGCTTTTCCGACGGTCTACTACCTCTCGCCTGCACTCTGCTCCTCTGTCATTTTTCACAAAATTCAATTTTTTCCACTGTATTTCATTCAATCCGCACACTTAGATTGTTATACAGGGTATACCCGTTAAGTTATGTCAGCATTTTTTAGGCATTTCCGGTAGTGTAATTAAAAAATGTTTCAGACAAAAGTTTCTCAGTACTTGGTGAGCTACACGTTCGCATATCCTTAAGTCTAAAAAAATGCTTTTTACGTAAAAAACTAAAGGTCACCTTGACTTTTTTACATGGCACCGCGTGCTTCGAACATCATAGGATCGCTGAGACGTCGAGACGAATTTAAACGTGTATTATACTATGACTTTGAGATTACCTTAAACTCGAAAATTTTGTGCATACGTAACTTTAATGAAAAATTATTTCTTACAAAACAAAGCAAGTTGCATCAGATGTTCGAACTGCGATCCATCTTCTATGATACAGAGCTCCGCTCTTTGTATTAGACTTTTCGTTGTCGCCATAATTAGGGCCTCTCGGTTTATGTTATTACATGCAGTTATGCGATTCCGAAGTTCTTGAATATTAATGACTGTTGTGTCGTATACAACAGATTAACTAATACAGCAGATATCCCCTATCCCCAACGATAAAAATCGAACGCAGACAGATCCGGAGATATTGTAAGAAATAATTTTTCACTAGAATTACGTTCGCATAAAATGTTTGAGTTTCAGGTAATTTCGAGATCATAGTGTAATACACTATTGAATTCGTCTTAACTTTAGCAACAATCCTATGTTGTCCAAAGTATGTGGTGCCATTGAAAAAACTCAAGGTGACCTGTACTTTTTTACGTAAAAAGCATTTTTTCAGATTTAAGAATATGCGAACATGTAGCTCACTAAGTACTGACAAACTTTTGTCTAAAACATTTTTTAATTGCACTACTGGAAATTCCTAAAAAATGGTGACAAAACTTAACGGGTACACCCTGTATATTGCCCTCGTCCGTCCACTATTAGAATATGCATCAATTATATGGTCTCCGAAAAGCTCCAAGTACAAAAGTCATGCTGCTCGAGAGTACAGCATAAATTTCTCAGATTTTCTTCATACAAGCTAAATAATCCAATGTCATTCTTTGATCATGATTACTCCACAATATTAACTACAATGAACCTACAAACATTATCTGCTCGAAGAATAGTATATCCGACCAGAGCTTTATTTTTCATTTAATTAATAATCATATTGATTGTTCCTCTCTACTTGCGCAAATTAATTTTTATACATATACCGGAACGTGAATTGAGAACAAGAGCAGGTTTTCAAACAAATTAAAGCAAAATCTACTTATGGATTAATTAATTCAATGAATCGCACTATTGCAATAATCATGCACTATTTATAATCGTATTGATTTTTTCATTGAAACTTCACAAAATTGTTAAATGCAACTACGCAAGGATTATATGATAATACCTTATCGATTGTACCATTATTATATTTTTTTCTTATTGTGCATGTCCCTTCTTTGTTATTAGACGAGTAGTCCTGTATCTTTCTCTTTTTTTTTATTGTAAACGCTTATGTAAAAGGGCCTTAGTCTGTCTATAAAAAATAATTACTGTCAAACCTCTTTAACTCGAAAACCCCTACAAAACAAAAATTCTGTTCATTCTCTCCTACTGCACTTTAAAATCCTCTATAAATCGAAATGAAACTCCCTTTAAGTCGAATTATTTTCCACAAGTGTGGAAGATAAACAAGCCAAAGCAACAGTAAACGTTTTACGAAGTCTCGCAGAAAGATTTCGTCGAAAATACAAGACTTTAGTTCCTCCCTGGAGATTCTACTGTATAATGTAAACCCCTAATTCTAACGATTCAGTGATCTCCGTGCAAAATATAAATGTAAAAATTTTTCCAGTGTTTTAGGAGGATTGTCAGTGCTTCGACGTGCTTGCGCGTAAACGAAATAAATTAGCAAGGTGTTCGGCAGCGGCACTAATTAAGCGTGTAACGTCTCGGAAAGCATCGTATTACCGGCCCGACATAGATTGTATCTTTGTCTTGTATCTTGTCATGGATTCGCTGTGTGTAATTTATTTGAATGAGTTTGCGTAGCATGTATTTATTCGAGCACGGTGTTCCGTGGCCGTCGAATGAATTCATAACCGCTGGCAAGCGGGCGAAGAGTTAGGCGTTCATTAAAGTCGCGGAACATTACAAACGAGCCTAGCACGTATCGTAATCACATCGTATAACTTTCTCCGTTGCTATTGTCCTTTCCAACTCCTGTTTTTACGATCCACGCGTGTTGCCTGCACGCACACGGAGATTATTACGTTCCTGTCGCCAAGCGGGGACCATTTATCCTGGCAATCCGGTACCCGGTGCCATTATTAGTAGTACACGTACCATTATAGGCACCGTCATCAAAAAGCTACACGCCTAAATTACGGTATTACATAAATACATGGTGCAGTCGAAATCACGATCTACACGTTCAAATACAGTGCCGGCTAAACTCTTTTCATACAAGAGTCAGTAAAATGAGTAGATTGTTGGTCGCATTTGTTAATGGTTCTAGCAGAGTAGCACAATTAACCCTTCGCTACATAGTGTATCATATCTGATACAGTTAACAAATCTGGTATATAGTAAACAGAGGTGGGCATTATTTGGCGAAACAAATATTTCCAATACTATTTAATATTTTAGATTTTATTTTGCTTCAAGAAAATAGTATTTTATATAAGATATACAATTTCGAAAATAAAGATATTTCTATTTTAATAATCTGTATCTCAAAATAAAATATTTCTATTTCAACAATTTGATCCACAAAATAAAATATTTCTATCTTAACAATCTAACACACGAAAAAAAAATATTTTACTCTTTGCATTGCTATAATACTGAGAAACCGCATATAAACACAGGCTTATCTTATCGTTAAGAAATGAATTACACTCGTAAATATATTGAATTCGAACCATAATTTTCAGCAATAATATTTGAACTTGAAATTGAAAATAAAAAGACAAAAAATAATAAATTATTTTATTTTCACAAACTACTGCACCAAATAAAATATTTCATTTTCAAAGTTGTACACATACTTCAAAATAAATAGAATTAGTTATTATTTACTGCTTAAAATACTGTTTTCCCCAGCTCTGATAGTAAACTAAGAATATGTTTTCTTACTATGATTACTTATGTTTGTTTATCAGAAAATGTTGTTTTAATATTTTTAAATATTTTTCCCTTAAGTTGAACACAAAAACTGAGCTTCTTTCAATTTTTTTCATCCCAATTAAAAAAATCATTCAGTGAAGGGTTAACTATTTTCTGTTAATAGTGCTGTTTTCACATACTGTAAAATGATTGATCCCATTACGTCCACGTATTTCTTTAAAATGTGACGTTCAAAATGAAACAGAATTTGTTGATTTCACGTGTAGAGCAAACATGGGTGAATCATCATCCTCGTCCCTTTTATGCAAGTATTCTTGAGGAGCGTACGAGGGTTAATCGCGCGATTCCGACGAGCGGACCGTGAAATCGCGGAAAGCTGGTTCTACGGACGGTCCACGCGGTTCGGACTTCGCGGAAAGAGGCGAGCAAAAAAAATGTGCCCTAAGAGCCAAGCAGGTTTACGAGACGTTTATTTCCGCTCGGTTGGCGATCCACCGGCCGTATCAGAGACGCACGGTGGCAGTTGTTCGTCCGGGTCCTTGTCCCTCGTAAATCTCTCTCGCGACAGGACTTAAAGGACACGAACGTCGCGATTGAGTTATCGGGATCCTCGCCGCGTTTCACCGACGAAATTCGTCCCTTCGGTGGACTCCTGTCACCGATACCATTCACAGTGCGGTACTTTGATAGGAATTTGGGATAAAAATAAATAAATTCGTATAGCGTAGCAATAATTTACATTTTTTTGTTCGGAATCGTTTTAAATACACTAATCGAAGATTTGGAAAACTATTTTAGAATTTTCCATAATTTACACTACATAGATTTTAAAGAAACAATAAGAGGCATGTTTTATGTATAATGTAAAACTGAAATATGAACAAATAGTACATATATTACGTGTAGAAAACAGATAAATAAATATCGATAAAAAAACAAGTATTCATAGCCGAGTAGAAGAGTAAGATTCGCCGAGGGTTAATGTTGAATAACTTTGGGTGTAGCAGTTTGTAGCAGGAAAAACTTGTAAGAAATTAAAATATAATGTCTATTAATTACGAAAAACCAAAAACTACAGGATGTTTTGAACCCTTCTTGAAATATCTCTATTTAAAGAAGAAAAAGGTGAGAAACATTATTTCAACTGTATTATTTACTAGTATACTCCATACAAGAGACTTACAAATTTTGAATTTTCAGTCACATTAGCTGTACTTTAAACTACCATGTTCCATAGGACATATTTCATAAAATTCTTTTTCCTGGTACCATGAAAGTAAGTAACGCTTTGAATCAATAAATTGCTTGATATAGGATTTTCTTGAGAAAAAAAACGCTTGTAACTAATCCCCTACTGCTTGATTTGAATTTTATATTGATAAACATGATAATGTAGATGTTAAAACATAGTTTCAACATTGAGACCAGTGGATTTTAAACAATGAATTTTTAGATTTTTGTCCACAGGGTACCGCACTGTGCGACAGGGCCACGTGATTAATCGCGCGGGTCTCGTCTCGTTACTCAACATTACGAGCACACTTGTTTGTTAAAACCAAATAGAACTGCGAGCACGTACCGGATTTATTTTCGGGAACGGGCGGCTAGCGATTCAGCGATCGCGATCCATAGATTCGCAGGACGGTGCTAACTATTATTTAATGAGACGTGCACTGGAATATTTCTATGCCAGAAAAGAGAAAGAAAAAGACGGTGAACGTTGTTTTCCAGGAAATCGAGGAACGATCCCCAAAGAAAAGCCCAAGGTGCTTCCAGTCCCGAGATGTTTCTGCATATTGACGTGCTCGTTAACCAGGAGTACTCATGCAAACCCATAGCTGGAAGTTACAAGAATTGGTAATGATAGACACGCCTCGAACTAGTCGGAAAGTATCAATTTTCGCAACGGTGAACTAGGCGTGGAAAGATCGCGTTCCGAGGGGTTCTATGAATTTCAATTCCAGCTAGGTTGATGTTTGAGATTAACGCGCCACCTGTTTAGCAAAACGCTACCACGCAATGGAAAAACGTTTATTGTCTTTCTAATTCCTATCCCGGCATGGGAAAAAAAGTTTCGCGAAGTTAAAGCAACGTATACTTAACCGTAACAGCTCTAGAGCGAAACGACCGGTTTCAGATTTCTTGTCTGGAAATTGTTGAAATTACAAAGACACTTCCTCGATACGAAGGAAATGATCATACGAATACATTTCTAAATGATCATCGGAATGTTAAATGTCACGAATGAAATGAAATGTCGGTGGCGAACGTGTTAAATATCGCCGCGTCCTTCGGAGTGTAATTTTTCCAGGGAACACCGTGGCTCCGTGAACGAGCCACGAACCGGAGACCGCGTGCGGAATAACAAATCAGCCGACAGGATTGACGATTAGAGATTTCGATCACGCAACACTTGATCCTTCGTCGCTACTTATCCAGCATCGATGCCCGACATCCTCGAGAACGCGTTACAGGAGGCCGTCTCAGGGGAACCTGAGACGCTGGGTCCAGTCTGTCTCGGTATCGTGGCACAACAGGTACACCTGAACAAGTTGCCGGTGCTCTCGTTCGAGGCGGCGATGTGTACTTAAGCAGACCGAGTGACCGTGTCCCGTGCTGTAACTCATCGGAGGATAGCCATCTGTGTTCCGCGGACGCGCGAGACACGCGTATCAATTCGCCCCCTCTTCGATTCCACTTGTTTAAAAAGCCTATGTCTACTTTGCTCTTCTAAACTCTGTTCAAAACACGGGACTCAGGCTTGCTTTGGGAGCGTTCAAAACTAGTCCTATTTCTAGTATCCTGGCCGAAAGTAATGCTATCCCCTTCGAGTTTAGGAGAAAACAACTTAGTCTAACTTACGTTGCTAAATTGATATCCACACCCTCTAATCCTACATATTCTAAAGGTTTCACGAATCACCTCGATCATATTTACGTCGCCTCGCCATCTTTCTTCCCAAAACCTCTTTCTCAACGTATCAAATCTTACGTTTCAAACACTATTCAATCTTTCCCTCCTTTATTTCCTATTGTTCCCCTAACTGACCCACCATGGTCTCTCATACCTCCAAAAATTGATTCTTACTTATGCGAATTTCAAAAAGATCTCACGAACCCCATTATTTATAAAAATATCTTCGTAGAGGTATCCCAAAAGTACCCTGATCACATCCAAATTTTCACTGATGGATCCAAATCCAACGATGGATGTGGATGTTCTGTTATATTCCCCAATAGTCGAAAACTTTTCAAACTCCATGACTACTGCTCTGTTTTCTTCTGTGAAGCTTATGCCATATTGCAGGCTGTTCAATCCATTTCATTTGCTCAAGACCCTTACGTGAAAATTTTCACTGATTCCGCTAATGTTCTAGAGAGCTTATCTAACCCGGAAAACCAAGACCCCATCATTACACACATCATTAACACTAGAAAGACTGAAACTTAGTATATACCTATATTGCCCAAAAGCAGTGAAAATGACTGCATTGTGAACGAATAACTAATGTGTAAAGAAATTTGTTTAAAATTAATTTTTAATACTTTTTATATTATTTACAGTTATATAACAAGTTATTAGTAAATATTAACAATAAAAAAATTGTTAGAACAAGTATTACTGCATAAAGATTCGAATAACAAGTACTACTTTAGCTTATTGAGCGACTGCAACTTATCAAGTATACGGCCAAATCGACAATTTATCGTGTACTTGTATGTTATCATGTGACGGTAATCGAAAAAATATGAAAACTGTTATTTCAATACAGAGCCGAACTGGTCATATAAGAAATTTACTCAATTCAATAATAAGAGTGATTTGATTATTTAAAATTTCCCAAGCAGTCAACATGACGTTGAAGATGAATGTTGTAGAAAAAGTCACAAAATTCTAAGAAATTGTGTCATTATATGCATAATTATTTTTCTAATTACAATTAAAAAACAGTCAAAATGACTTCGTTGGGCAATCTAGTGTTAATGCCGTAATCGAAGCAAAAAATAACTACAAAGAAATCATTTTCTCATGGATCCCCTCCCACGTAGGGATATTGGGCAATGAAATGGCGGAGGATGCGGCTAAAGAGGCCTCCAGAGAAATACCTACAAACAGCTCTTCTTCTTACAAAGATTTAAATAAACAAATTAAAAGAGAAATCGGGGATAAATGGAACAATAAATGGTCTAACTTCCCTCCCTCTAAACTATCCTTAGTAAGACAAGACCTCCGTAATAACGACTGCCCCCCGATTATCAACAGAAGAGACCAGATAATTATCACCCGACTTTGCATTGGCCACACTAACTTGACCCACATACATAAAATTCTAAAAGACCCCCTTCCCGTATGTACTCAATGTAATACACCACTATCAGTTCAGCATTTAATCCTGCAATGCCCTCTTTTTTCCTTCCAAAGAAGACGCTTGGCTATCCCTAACAATTTGAGTGATTGCTTCAATAATAGTTCGAACATAGTCCAAGTTTTAAAATTCCTAAAATCTACAAAAATTTCCCACACGCTGTAATTTTGTATACATTATACCTACTTATATAAGTACAGTATACTCATAAATGATTATTATGTTAAGTACAAAGACACAATAGTGTAATATTACGATATAATATCTGGGTGGTCGCTAATGACCTAGTTGTCGATGCGATCTGTATAAATAAATAAATAAAAAAAAGCCTATGTATAATGATTCAAAGTTGAATTTCAATCTAGATTCGTTTCCTCCTGCTTTCATGCAATGTTCTACTCTCCAGTCCTACGGCGGAAATATGTAAAATAACCTACTCGTTTCTGAATGACTGTGGTATAAAGGTTTAAGAAAACAGTTCATCTTTATAATAGCTTGTGTTTTGGTTCACGACTATTTATAATTTGTATTATATTATTCAGAATAACACAATGTATTGAAAAACAATGTACGGCTAAATAATCTCTACCTTGAGTTCAAATTCTAAATTTAAACACTAAATAAAAAAAAAAAGAATCTTGATTCGAATATAATGTCCGAGAGTCATCGGCGCCCTTAAACTTGTTCCGAGCAGAGTTCGCGCGGTTGTGCAAGAAGCCTTTAAGTCGAACCTTAACGCGTCAAATATTTGCACGCGACGACGAAGAGTGCCGAAGCGACGAGGTAAATGTCATTTCGAATTTTTCGAAAGCAACAGCTCCATTCTCGGCCAATGGCTGGGGGACAATAGCTTTAGCGACGACGCACATTAAGATAATAATTGACTGTACAAACGACGGGAAGTCCGATGCCTCGCCACCGTCCGTTTATCGATGGACAGTTTCTCACAGCTCGGTCCTAGAAGAGGCCACCGATAATTGTACTAATGCGACCTGTTTGCCGACTTCGTTTCCCGAGAGGACTTTAGGGAACCGCTTCTTTGACGGATTCGTGCAACCATGCGGCGAGGGATCGAAACCGAAACAACCTTTATATCGGGAACGGTTCTACGAAAAAAGGCGACGGCACTTTAATTAAGATAAAAGGAAATCCCGCGCAGGCGTCAAAATGAAACATTTCCGAGCGTCCAGCCCTTTCCACCGTCTTGTTTACTCGGCTTATCGGGATTCGTTCGCGCGGCGACAGTCGTTCACGCTGTGGGAATTTCCCACAATCTGATCCTTGAACGAAAACGATAACTATACTAATTCCGGGGATCCTCTTCTCGACCGTTTGTTGTCTTACGCTCGTGTGGAGGGCCAGGGGAATTTTTAGAATCTTTGTCCGAGCACCGGAGCCCGGTCCCGAGCTTCGGGAAACGTTCAAAATGTCTGCAGCTCGATTCAAACTAAAACATTTCGTCCTCTATACAGGAACTACATACTACGTAAAATGTTGAAAAGAATTTCTAGGTATACGTGACGTATATAATTATTTCCTGTTCTTTGTCTTGTACATGCTGACAAAGTTTGACAGCTCAGCTTTACAACAACCGCTAGATTCCAGTTCACGATCAACGTGATCACGACTTTTAACGCTAACATGTTAAAAAGCGACGAGTTAGCTGTGTTGACACGACACTTACCGCGGCCGAAATTCCGTTAAACAGTTCTAATTTATACGGACCATTGCTCGACAAACAAAGCTATACTTTCTCGGCGCACGGCCATGGCGGTGGTTTAAATCTTGTTAAACTTTAATCGCTACGGAATCCTGTGAAAACACGATTAAAAATACGAAAATAAATTTGAAAGATTAATTGAGCGGTTCTAGGACAAGGTAGGTGCATAATCGGTCGAGTGGGTGTTAAGTAATTGGAAGAGTTTAAGTTTATAGCTACGCGGAACGATCTGTGGCGGTTTATTGCACGTTAACGATCGCAACGTGGTCGCGGTAATAGTAGTCTCGTTCGAGCTGCACCCTTCGAATACGCGACACGTATTCGATAATTTTCCATACACCCGGTAGCTGCGAGGTATGCTTTATGAAGACAGATTTAGTAACAATCGGCTGCATCAGGTAGCACCGGTTAAAATGTCAAACGTTAGAGCGCAGTCACGCTCCACAAGAAATATACACGCGGTCTTTAATGGCGGGGATATGGAGCCGTATTAATGAGTCATAAGTTATAATGAATTCTGGCGCCAGCATTAATTCCCAGCTAATCTGATCGCGGTCTTTTCAACCGCATTGCTCTGCTTGTCGTAAAAAAAAAATCAATCCGGACTGTTATAAAGCATTGGAATTCAGGTGTTCCACCATTTCAGTTATGCGCGCAATTAAACATGTTGTTCGCGGACAGCGGAAAACATTTCCACAGATCATTGTACAGGATAAAGATTGCTAGGACCGCGTAACTATAGGATCCGTTTTACGAGTACAATTAATGGGTTTCTTAATGGAGACCTAACCGGAGACGAGCTCGTTGCGTACTAAAAACGCCGTAATCAAGATACTGTAACTGCCGCTACGTACAAATCAATTGAAATTAGTAGGGACATTAAAGACCAGCGGAAAAATTTTATTAACTATAAAATCGCTTTTAATCGAATTCTAGCGTGATGTATCCGGTGTGTGTTCGGAGAACCCCTTAACAATTTTACCAGCAATCTGTGTCACTAGTAATCGCTTTTAGATCCCTTGGATCATAACGAAATGTGTTAAACTTATTAGTAGACTGCGGATCTTCGTGCATCCATGAAGAAACTGGTTATTTTATTCCTGCTCTGCACAATAAACGCACAATAAACGCAGTCTATATACTTATTAATGGAAAGATTTGTCTGAAATTTCTGGTGCACGGTGGTTTGTGCAATTCAAGAACTTCGTAACCGGCTTAAATCGCAATGAAGGTTTTGTAAACAAATTTGTGGCTCGCCGTAAATCACTGGCGCAATAATAGCGTTCCGGCCGTTCGAGCCGTAAAATATCTTTAACGACCATAATGTAACTAGAGTCGCGATCGTAATTGTCATCGAATAAATACGGTTGTGCGAGTTCCGCGCGAGCGGAAGGTGCCCGCGGCATCTCTGTCAAAGATCCGTTTATCTAATAAACGTTCGTAAATCACGCCGGGACACTATTACGCCGACCTAAAAGCTTTCCAACGCGCCGATCGGTCCCGAAGATAGGATCGAAACAATTGATTCGTCGAATTGGTAATCGGACGTCGCGTCGCCTGGAGATCGTTCGCGCCGATCCTTCCGGGGACCAGCCTTCGATTCGCCCGAAATCCTAATATTTTGTTACTTCTATATTATTTACAGTCGATTAAAATTATCACGAGAATTATATCCATTTTTATACATAAGAATATTAATGGTTATTAAATACTAATGTCAAGTATAGGTACTTACAAATATTTTAGAATCTTCCGAATCCTTTTGTGAAGCACAAAACAACACATATTCCAAAATTGTGACAACAAACAGGAAGAAAGTTACTCCGACCACGGTCAAAATAAAACTGCGGTTGTCACGTATGGTTTTCGTGAATGGTTAAGGGTGGGGAAATGTAGCGTCTGTTAATTGGACGGGGGTGTGTCGGAAGGACTTTAGGTTGAGAAGGGGGGAAACTGTCGGAAAAATTCCTTTTGTCCTTATCGGTTGTCAATAACGAGATTTATATTATATTATATTATTATATGTGTGGTGTTTTGTGCTTTATGATCCGAATGGCCAGCGATACGATCACTTGGTATTGGCCTAGCGACGAATGTCCTTTTAAATTTCGTTTGGCACGAGGCACGCACACGATCACGTTCTGTCTCATCGACACGGTCGTGTAGACTGTAGTAGGTAGTTGGCTTTTGTCTATACATATAATTCTAAACAATCAAATTTTGCAAGAACTTTAGCCTCCTAGAAGTTAGCCCCCCACTTGTTCAATTACATAATTTCATCAGTTGTGCTGAATTGTGCTATGTTTGTGCTATATTGTGCTCGAATATTACAACTATAATATAAAAAATAAGATGAAAAATTGAGCAAAACGATTTTTTGAGTAGCCCCCACTTTTTATTTTTTTCAATTTTCTCAATTGTGCTTAGTTGTGCTCGGTTGTGCTAAGATTGTGCTAAAGTATTACTTGAAAAAAATAATAAATAAAAAAGTAATAGTGAATAATCGTTTTGGACATCTAATTAACGTTTAAGTAAGTAACAATCATCCAAACAGCATATAATCATATATCTGAGCTGTGCTCTCGCACAAGTCAGTACAACTTGCAATTCCTCCAGCACAACGATATAAAGGGTAGTTTATTCTTGTAGAGCGGCAAGAAACTACTATATAAACTACCTTTTATATCGTTGTGCTGGAGGATTTGCAAGTTGTGCTGGAGGAATTGCAAGTTGTACTGTGGAGGACTTGCAAGTTGTGCTGGAGGAATTGCACGTTGTGCTGGATGAATTGCAAGTTGTGCTGGATGAATTGCAAGTTGTGCTGGAGGAATTGCAAGTTGTGCTGGAGGAATTGCAAGTTGTGCTGTGGAGGACTTGCAAGTTGTGCTGGAGGAATTGCACGTTGTGCTGGAGGAATTGCAAGTTGTGCTGGAGGATTTGCAAGTTGTGCTGAAGGATTTGCAAGTTGTGCTGGAGGAATTGCAAGTTTTGCTGGAGGAATTGCACGTTGTGCTGGAGGATTCGCAAGTTGTGCTGGAGGAATTGCACGTTGTGTTGGAGGAATTGCAAGTTGTGCTGACTTGTACTAGGCTAGCACAACTCAGATATATGACTATATGTTATTTGGATGATTGTTACTTACTTAAACGTTAATTAGATGTCCAAAACGATTATTCACTATAACTTCTTTATTTATTAGTTTTTTCAAGTAATACTTTAGCTCAATCTTAGCACAGCCCAGCACAACTAAGCACAATTGAGAAAATTGAAAAAAATGAAAAGTGGGGGGCTACTCAAAAAATCGTTTTGCTCAATTTTTCATCTTATTTTTCATATTATAGTTGTAATATTCGAGCACAATATAACACAAACATAGCACAATTCAGCACAACTGATGAAATTATTTAATTCAACAAGTGGGGGGCTAACTTCTAGAAGGCAGAACTTTAACAGGTTATATCTCAATAACTATTTGTTTGCGACATGTGGCTCCTTTCAAACTTTTTCTCTTCTCGATGAGTAGAAGGTATTGATGTAAACAGAAACTTTACCAACAATTTTGCGGCAAGTTTCTTTTACAAATGTCCACGAATCCAGAAGAGAGGTGCGTGAATGGCCCTGGTTTGTCAATTTTATGGCGGTAAAGGGTCCGTGGAACGAGGTTTGGGGGCTGGCGAAGCGGTGAATGGGACGGGAAAAGTTTTACGGTTGCAGGAGCTGTTGACGAATATTTACAAGCTCGGGACAACGGACACCGTGTCCGCGTGAGTCTGTCACACGTGTTCGCCGATACTCGTCGGGTAACGTTATGCAATTTTATGACGAACAGAATTCTTTCACGCTCCCGGGCAGCTCCGTAAAAGCGAGAAATGCCCGCTGCGCGTCTCCCGATTAGCATACTAATACAGAGAGGATAACTGTACACGTATTCGCGGATGGATCGTCGTTTAACCGACGACGACTCCCTCGGAGAATTTATCAGGATTTCTCCGAGTCCTAAATCTAAATCGCCAACGGTCTCGAACGCCGTACCGGGACACGTCAAATAAATCGTTTTGGCCCTTTACTCTGGTGACAACGGTCTGTTCGCGCAGGCCGCCGCGTGGCTCCGGAGATTACCGAAGAGAAATCGGGATGCCGTCACCCGAAGCATTCTTGAGCAAGTTCTCTCCTCGACGGACATTATCCTTGGGAGAAAACCTCGGGATCCGCCTCGAAATTCATTAAGTTCAATATTTCGGCCGGTGATCACCTTCCCAGCGGATTATAAATTTGAAATCGAGACTTGTACCGTACACGGGCTCCCCGGCGATTAATTAAAAGTCAACGTGTCCCGATCATTACACAGCCCGTCGAAGACTGACGCGAATTATTCATTAGCCGGCGTACTTGTGCCTGTACATATTTTGCCTTCGAATTATCGGACACCGACCACACACTGAATCCTAAACGTGCGTGGAACCTTCGTATTTGCAGTGTACACAAGACGCTCGGGAAACATTCGACGTATGTATTATTTTAGAAAACAACCACTCCACTGTAGACCGTGGCAGAGGATCGTTCGTTAAACACGCCGAATTATTTTCAATTGACTCGACGACTCTGCAGTGAATAAATTGTTCGATCTCGTTGAAAATTATCGTAGAAGTCAATCTAATACATCAGCAGGTTCCATCGCATCTTGGAATCCAAGGCAATGAAAATGCGGACAGGGCAGCCAAATCGGCGACGTCAATGAATACTGTAAATGTTCCTGCGATCCCCTATACTGATTTGTTCGAAAAGTTTTTTAAAAAAAGCTATAGATCGTACTTTTGGAGTTATAAAAAGTCAAGGTCTCTTTAAGGGAAAAAAATACTTTCAAAACTTCTTTAATGGAAGCTCAGTACATACCCTGGTTCGCCCATTTAAAACTAGAGAGAAGTTTAATTGTCACAGTCAAAAGAATGCGTTCCGATCACTATAACCTAGCTGCTTTACTAGAGCGGCAATGATGGCCAATGTAAATGCAATCAGGGTTGTGAAACCCTTGATTACATAATATGGAAATGCGAATTGTATAACTCACAAAGACGGAAATTAACAAATTCCCTACTCAGTGTGGGTCTCCAACTGCCCCTTAATATAGACACAATTATATCAAAACCAAATATCAAAGCTTGTGTTAGCATCCACTCCTTTTTCCAAAATTGTAACCAACGTATTTAGCGCTAAAGGACATTACTGTTATACTCACTTGTATTATTAAAAAATTCTTATTGTATTATTCCTGTATTCCACATTGCTGTATTTACTTATATTATTCATGTAAAGCAAAATAAACCCAGTAGGGTTTCAAAAAGCACAAAATAAAAAAAAACATCAGCAGGTCGTTAACCCCTTAACCTACGATTTAGATTCGAAAATTTCGGGCCGAAATCGTATACAAGCTCGCGCAGCCTTCGAGACATTCGCACGACTTGTTCCGTACGATGATCGGGCCAATCGTAAATCTAGTACTAGTAAGTAATAGCCAAAAGTAAGTCTAGTAGGCCAAACCCCGATCATCTACCACGGGGCTATGCCCGAAATATTCACGTTTGGCCGGATCATCTACTACGGGCATAGCCCGTAATATTCACGTTTGGCCCGATCATCTACTACTGGCATAGCTCGTAGTTATAGGTTAAGGGGTTAAGTATGAAACTTGAGAAAGAAAACTCGAACCTCTCGACATTCGTCGAGTTTCATACTTGTCGACCTGATACATACGTTCAAAGAACTCGATCTGATTTTACATTCTCAACTGTGGCAGCCGACACTATTCGAGTAATCGGTTCAGATCGAAGGCCAGATTCGGCAGGTGCAACGGATAGCCTGGGAGCGTGATCTGCAGCCTCGGGTCAAAGTCTGCGGATTCTGCCATTATTCTTCCGCGAGAGCCGAAATTACGGACAGTGTGAATGAAATGAGCCGATAATGTCGGAACGCACACAGCTTCGAGCCACGGGATTCGGTGACTTATCGTGCGATGCTAATCAGCTTCACCGGATGTAGGTGGTTCGGCCAATTACGCGAGACCGCGGGGATGAAGAATGGTCGGACAAAAACATTGCCCATAGATCTACGAAAGCTAGGAAAAATGTAAACAGTGAATTCGACCATTCAGCAAGTTCGGACAAAACTGTGTCGACGGTTAAAACGACGATTAAACGGATCTCCTTTGCGCGCCTGAACGCAGCGTTTTGCGATCTACATATACTCTATTCGTCGTGGCTTTTTTCTGTGCCTCTGGACGCAAAGTTTGCGTTGCTATGGTACGATTTGATATGTCTTTCCTTGCTTTTCACTTGCAAAGAAAAGCGAAAGAGCATCGCCGAAACTCAACCACATGCGTCGATCGATTTACGATATGTGTTCAGCGCACACGTTTGCGGCTGTTTTTTCGCTTCGAGTCACTGCTTCCGAGGCAGTCCAGACGCTCAGCCATGCGTTTTGTCTAGCCACTGCTTCAAAATACTATTATAATAGCAGAACTAGCAATCCGAGAAAAATGAGTTTTTAGGAGGTCGTTGTGAAAACATAAGAGTTTCCATTCAAAATATTGTTATTTGAAAAGAGTGTTTTCTTTTTACCATTTATTTTGCAATTGTTTTAAACAAATGCCGTGTTTTCACAGTCGGTCACTTTTAAAAAAATTGAAAACATGGGGATATAGCCCCAAGTGTCTTTTTTACGGACTTTTTTAAAAATTTAATTAAATAAAATAAAGTTTATTAAAATAAAGTACTAAACACTAAATACCATATTAAATACAATAGAATCTTTTCGGAGGCGACGCAAAATTGAAAATTTTCGTCACTGAAAATTACGAAAATCCTTAAATACATCTACATGCTTTCACATATTAATGTATCTTCTCTTCCCACCTACTGATTTCCAAATCCACCATATTCCAATGAAATCATAACCAGCAACATCTTTCATTTGGAAAATTTTCAATTTTGCGCCGCCTTCAAAAAGATTCTATTCTATTTAATATGGTATTTAATATTTTATTTTTATTAATTTTATTAACAGTTGGTGTGTATTCGTACAAATCAAAAGGAAATTATTTTATACTTTTTAGTGCATTTTTTTTATTAGTGGAAATTTCGTTCCGATATCTCTTATGGTTGAAGGGTTAAATACCAATATTTTGAGCGGATACTCTTGTGTTTTCACTATAACCTCCTAAAAAGTCTCTTCTACCGGTTTGTCAGTTATAGTCTTACAATTTAATAGAAAAAGGTTGACACGTTTCTTTACACGTTTGTAAAATCAACAATTTTTAAGATATCGAAAAATCCGTCGAGATTCGTTTATAGGTTACTAAAGACTACAAGAGATTTTTTGAACAAAACCGTAAATTTTACTCGAAAATGTGTCCAGTTTCGCGTGGAATCACCCTATTAGAAGGGATTTGCGTCTCCCAGTATATGGGGATACGCATGTGTCCGTAATTTGCAAAATATGGCTTTTGGGAAGCCTCGATTGACAAGAATATTCTAGAATATTCCTCGAAAGGATAATACGATATTCTTTCTTGGCGTAGACGCACGCGTCTAGACGCAGTGGCTCACGTTTAGACGCAGTTCTGATGTGAAGTATGACGAATGGAGTGTAAATGGCGCTGGAATGATAAAACGCTGCGTTTCGATGCGCAATTGAGATCCGACCTTAAAACAAATTCGTTGACAAACGATCGTTCCTCGAGGCTTACGAAACTGTCGCGAGAATTATGCTGGACTTTCGCGAACGAGAACATGCATATGTATCTCCCGGCAGCAGGTGAATATTCGCCGGATCATAATTCAGCATCGGATACCGCGAAACAGGAACTGGATAAGCGACCCGTATCTACTAATTACGCGTCTATCAAGCGTCGTACATGTGTTTAATTGATGTTGCTCGCATCAACGGTATGCACCAATGAGGAATTATGCCAATTAGAAAAATTAGCGTTACACGCATGGCTAATGAATCTCCCCCCGCGGTCAATTTCCTGATTTGCATAGCCTACAGTGGCCTACAAGCATCGCGTTCTGTCGACTTCGCGGTCGGTATCGGTTGTTTCGTTCCACGGCCGATTCATCAAACGGAATTTTATCATCGATAACCAGCAATAATAAAGACGGTCTTATTTATGCATTTCCTGGTAGCCGAACTTGTTTACACGAGTGAAATCGCTTGACTGGACCGAGCGCCGATTAAACCTGAGCCGGAGACTTCGATGCTCGGTGGAACGATGATACGCCTCGTGTCTGCTGTCCTTTATGTTATTTTATCGAGTGCGCCTCGGAACACCCTGCGCATTTATTTGTCAGCGGGAATCGCCTCCAGAGCAAATCTTCTGCCGATTTATTTTTATCCAAGTAGAGTTTTTCATATACGTTTCACTTCGGTAAGATACCGCTTCTCCACACAGTTCCCGAGATATTTAGATAGCGTCTATTGTCCGACAACTAGATTCGCTACACCGGCAGAATGGTTTAATAAATCGTACGGGATCCCGTTAATGGCGTGTAACATTGGCTATGAATGTACGCCACACTGGAGATAAACCTCCTCCGTGGGGAACGTCGACAGGAATAATGATCATCGTTTGTAAGACTCCTGTATCACTTCTTAAATCATTTACTACGCTGCACCTGAAGTAAGCTCTCGTACATGCGCATATATCTCTCACGGAAATCCTACCACCACGCTGTTACGTACCAATGCGTGTACACGTAATTCAGCGAAAATATTACACGTTCTTGTATTTTGCAGTGATTGTTGCATGTGAAATGTCCGATTTTTAGCAGTGACATTAAACAAACGCAATCTTCTGTTCAACGTGTTCTGTTCTAGAAATTTCAAGTTTCTTGATTGTATTACGGTTTTTACCGTAAAAATAAAATATTGTCAATCACGTTTCCATTTACGAGATTGTTACCTCAATTTTGTAGTTCTCTTTTACGACTAAATGTTTTTGAAACATTTTGCTAAGAATTGCAATTTTTAAAAAATCGGACATTTCATATGCAATCCTATGTCGCACAGTAGTAAATTTCTACCATATCGCTGACCTTACGACCCACTCCTAAAATACAGCGAGTTCGTTTACACCGATTCTCATCTCGTTAATCTCCGCGTCCTCGTTTTGGCGGGGAATAAATTGATCAGAAGCTGCTCCTTATCATTTTCACGGTGCCCGTTAATGCATTAAACCGTCGTAAATTGCACGGTGACGTAATAACGGCCCTTCCGCGCGGAACAACACGACGGCGAATAATAAATAATAACGTTCACCGGGATGTGCCGCGCTACCAAGCGACCGTGGCCCATGCGTTTGCATAAAGCGACCGTAATTTCGCCTTGTCGAAACACCATAACCGCGGCTAGCGTTAAACGAGGCGTGCCAAAACATCGCATTGTGCCGCGGCGTGGTGAATCGCCTTTACGCCGCGGCTTATCGTAACTGCCGCGTAAAGAACCATAACGCCTCGATCATTCCGATCATGAAATCACCGCTAATTGATTGGTCTCCCCGCGATAGACCAAAGGTGGCTTGGCCAGCCACTTATTATTTACAGAAGCCGCTTCACCTTACCTCCGCTACTGTATGAATCATATTTAGCATTTCTTTTTTTCTACGTGGCAAGTTCGGTAAATCATTTTGAGAAATCCGTGTTCCTTCAACGATGTTAGAAAACTGTTCGCGAATAACCATAACGTTAACAAGACTGTATTATCCGTATCGCAGGTACTTTGCACCTTGCGTATCCGGTAAATGAATGATCGGTGGGAAACGGCGCGGCGATTTGGAAGCGATCGAACCGCGCAGCTTTCACTTTTCCGTATCGATTTTCCTCGATCACCCCGGCAGTTATCTACCAGCAATCGCGGCTCGCGATCTATTCTCCGCGGTGTGTTATTTAATGCTCGAAAAATCGTCCGCATTGCCGAGGATAACTAGTTGCGCTGGAAGGTTGAACGTAACGAGCACTATCGGCCGGACCCGCGTAATGGCACCCCTTCGTGTAACCTCGAAACTCGTAAACTCGCCGCGAACGTCTTTATAATAATCACTTTACTGCCTCCTCTGTTGCGTGCACTCCCGCTGTCGAGCCATCGGCCGCTTCGCGCCATTTCATTCACACCTTTTGCCACTGTAGTTCGCCGACGACCAACTTCGTTCTAGGGTACTTGTTAAATAGCCAGTCAAAACTAACTTGTTCAATTCCATTAAACTGTAACATGTAAATACATGTCACAAAAGGAAATATTGACTTTTTTATGCAAAATGAAAAGTTTCTACCTGTTTTGCGAGAAACTCGAGCGAAATAGAAAGTGATTTACCTTCTTAACACGTTGCCGCAAATGACGGCTATAGCCGTCCGATCTTTGGCGATATGTAGGCAAACGACGGCTATAGCCGTCGTGCACATTTTAATCAATAACAGAAAGAACAGCGTTAGTACGACGTGTACTAACGCATACACTTGTTAATTATTGAGTAATACATCGAAAAAAAGGTATATAGCATGCCAGAAAAGCATATTAATTGTTCTTTTATGCGTTTTCTCATGTTTTACCAATTCGAAACATTTGGGCATCTAGAGACAAATGACGGCTATAACAATCGTTCACAACGGCGATAACGTTCGGTAGTCGTACCAAACGTTTAGTACATTTCAGTTCATGCAGTTGAAAAGTGTGTTTCTGTGAAGACGAACCATTTATTCTGTAAGTATTTCTTCATGAATTAAGTAAACACAGATCAATTACTCTTCACAAAATTGAATAAATAAAAAAGTAAAATTAGTTGACAGAATATGTACACAGGTATCAGTGTCATATAGATGTAAAACTTGTCCGCAGAAACCACCATTGTGTCCAGAATGCTTCGAATCCCATCATTTATAATGCTTTCTTGTATGTATGTAATTTGTTTCCTGAATTAATTTTTATTTCATTTTTACTATTTTATAAGCAAAATAAATTACAAATGATAATTTTCTTTCAAATTGATTTTCTTGTGTTAAGTTTACACCTATTTACTCTCTTTTATTCATAGGAATCTTTTTGAATTAGTAAAGCAAATGCCGATAGTCGTCACGACGGTCATAGCCGTCATTTGCTCCGGGAAGAGAAAAAGTGACATGATGAGCAAATAACAGTTATAGCCGTCGAGAGTTTTTTTTGGAAAAACTGTGGCCAAATGTGATAATTTTCACTTCCAAACATACAACTTACACTCCATTTCATCTGACAATCATAAACAATTGAAAAAAAAGTGTTTCTGAGCACGATCGTCAAATTAAAAGTGTGCGGCAACGTGTTAATGCATTTAATAGGCTGAAAATTATGTAATATAATTTTTTAATTCTTCTAATGCTTTATCATTTTAAATTATACATACCTACTCGTTTTTCTTCTAAATACATCAAATCTGTCTATTCGTCACATATTCGTTGTGATTCGCAGTAAAGGAAATATTGCATTTTTCATCCGCTGTCACTAGGCAACGGATTTTCATGGAAAATAAAACGTTTCTACCTGCTTTGCAAAAAACTCGAGCGAAATAGAAATTTATTTACCTTCTTAATGCACATAATAGGCTGAAAAATATAACAGATTTTTTAAATTTTTCTAATGATTAATCCTTTTAAATTATACCTACTCATTTTTCTTCTAAATACATCAAATCTCCAAATTTCATCTGGTAGTCATAAACAATTGAAAAAAATGTGTTTCTGAGCACGATCGTCAAATTAAATGTGTGCGGCAACGTATTAATAATGGCATCGATATTTCCACCAGGAAACACGATATCGAAAAGCTTTCATGCTCGGCGATCGTTTTACAGTGGCGAATTATGAAACGGCGTCGTAACAGACGGTTGCTCGCGTACACACCGATACGGAATCAGTCATCCTGCGGGCGTCAAGATCATAATTTGTTTCGAAACCCCGCGAAGTACGCGGTTTAGACCGGGTAGAATTTTTGTAGTTCAGCAACGGCGGGGCGACGACGGCTAAGTGGAGGTTTATGCGCGATTGGCCACCGCGATGAATTTAATTGAACGTTAGTAATTAATCGGCGCCCGGTACGTCGACCCGGTCCACGGTGTCGATTTCAATATCTGCAATTAGCGCGCCTTCAGGTGGCTTAACGATCAGCGAACGACTTTTCTGAAATAGAGTTATTTCGCTTGGGCAACGTAATAACGAATCGCCGTCGTATATTCGCCTGCAGTTTTCTCGTCGCCGTCCAGATAAAGATCGGGCCGAGCTGGCCAGCCCCGCTGTAAAAAAAAAACGACCCCGCCGACTGCTTTATTCTATAATTTACCACAATATATAGATACAGCGCAAACGGGTCGGTCAAGAATATTCGATCTTTTCGGTATTAACCTATTTCGACCCGTACCGTACAGCATAGTTCGGAGAAAAACATTTACTCGCTCGAGTTTCACGTACCGATTCAGCTCGGCGTCAAGTAGAATGTCACAAAAATTTACTGTGCTCTTTTTTGCCTGTTCAGAATCACTTTTACTAATAAAACGAATTCGAAACGGGTACCCGTATTTACATTAAGTACACTGAGACCGTGCGCCGACGGCAGACCATTGTGTAAACGGCATTTTAATTGTTAATCGGCGGCCCGAGAACACGCACAAACGGCACGCCGAACTATTCGAGTAATCTTATCGGTGGTCGTTTCTGACCCGGCCGAGTGATTTATACCGTTTCGTCTGGGGAATGACGAGCGTTCGTACGCCCTTGCTGATCTCCTTGAAGATACGGGTTTAAAGGTCCGCTAGAGAATTTCTAGGGAGCGGAACGGAATACGAATCTCGACGTTACCTCGTCTAATTGGGTGGAGTATTAACACGGATTATTACTAATTCGTATTCCAATAGACAATATCGGATATAGGAATACGAATTTCTACTAACGAACCGAGCGGCGTGGTTTCAGCTGGAATGAGGACAAAGATAGTTATCGCTACAAAACGTTTTGGTATAAATGAAACGTTTTGCAATGAACAGGCGTACGTGGTAGAAATCTCTCGAGCGGAGATGAAGATTTCAGATAAAACGGAAAGAGAAACGCGTTATTTCCGGGCGTGGACGACACGCGAGAAAACGCGTGCGACGTTTTAACCGTAGAATGCGTTCTACCGTGCCGTTCAAATTGATATTCATGTATTTCGACGGTCACGGCTGCGAAACGCGTCTTTAAGCAAATTTGAATTTCCATTGGCGACGCGGCGCACGGAAGTCGATGATCGACGAAAGCCGCAGACCGCGATGTAATTTGAAAATTGACTGCAAAAGGGACATTCCACGAAGAGCGACGCACCACGGTGCGTTGACACGCGTCGCCGCGTGCGAGCTTCTTGTATAGTATAATGTATTGTACGCGCGAGACTGTAACCTTCGTCGACGTTTCAGACAACTCGTGATTGATGCGCCACGTGTTTCCTAATGAGTTCGTCTGCTTTGTCGAAGGAGAGCTTTTGCATCTTTCAGTACCCAACTATTTTATTCAGCGATCCTTTACTGCGAATCACAACGAATATGTGACGAATAGACAGATTTTATGTATCTAGAAGAAAAATGACTAGGTATAATTTAAAAAGATAAAGCATTAGAAGAATTTAAAAAATCTGTTATACATATAATTTTCAGCCTATTATGTGCATTAAGAAGGTAAATAAATTTTTATTTCGCTCGAGTTTCTTGCAAAGCAGGTAGAAATGTTTTATTTTCCATAAAAATCCGTTGTCTAGTGACAGCGGATAGAAAATGCAATATTTCCTTTATTGGGAATCACAACGAATATGTGACGAATAGACAGATTTGATGTATTCAGAAGAAAAACGAGTAGGTATGTATAATTTAAAATGATAAAGCATTAGAAGAATTAAAAAATTCTGTTACATAATTTTCAGCCTATTAAGCGCATTAAGAAGGTAAGTCAATTTCTATTTCGCTCGAGTTTCTTGCAAAGCAGGTAGAAACTTTTTATTCTGCATAAAAGTCCGTTGTCTAGTGACAACGGATAAAAAATGCAATATTTTCTTTACTGCGAATCACAACGAATATGTGACGAATAGACAGATTTGATGTATTCAGAAGAAAAACGAGTAGGTATGTATAATTTAAAATGATGAAGCATTAGAAGGATTAAAAAATTATATTACATAATTTTCAGCCTATTAAATGCATTAACACGTTGCCGCACACTTTTAATTTGACGATCGTGCTCAGAAACACATTTTTTTTTCAATTTGTTATGACTGCCAGATGAAATGGAGTGTAAGTAGTATGTTTGGAAGTGAAAATTATCACATTTGGTCACAGTTTTTCAAAAAAGACTCTCGACGGCTATAACCGTCATTTGCTCATCATGTCATTTGTTCTCTTCCTGGAGCAAATGACGGCTATGGCCGTCGTGACGACTATCGGCATTTGCTTTACTAATTCAAAATGATTCCTATGAATAAAAGAGAGTAAATAGGTGTAAACTTAACACAAGAATATCAGTTTGAAAGAAAATTATCATTTGTAATTTATTTTGCTTATAAAATGGTAAAAATGAAATAAAAAAATTAATTCAGGAAACAAATTACATACATCCAAGAAAGCATTAGAAATGATGGGATTCGAAGCATTCTGGACACAATGGTGGTTTCTGCGTACAAGTTTCACATCTATACGACACTGATACCTGTGTACATATTCTGGCAACTAATTTTACTTTTTTATTTATACAATTTTGTGAAGAGTAATTGATCTGTGTTTACTTAATTCATGAAGAAATACTTACAGAATAAATGGTTCGTCTTCACAGAAACACACTTTTCAACTGCATGAACTGAAATGTACTAAACGTTTGGTACGACTACCGAACGTTATCACCGTTGTGAACGACTGTTATAGCCGTCATTTCTCTCTAGATGCCCAAATGTTTCGAATTGGTAAAGCATGAGAAAACGCATAAAAGAACAATTAATATGCTGTCTGGCATGCTATATATCTTTTTTTCGATGTATTACTCAATAATTAACAAGTGTATGCGTTAGTACACGTCGTACTAACGCTGTTCTTTTTGTTATTGATTAAAATGTGCACGACGGCTATATCCGTCGTTTGCCTACATATCGCCAAAGATCGGACGGCTATAGCCGTCATTTGCGGCAACGTGTTAAAGACTAACCGAGCGTGTCGTGTTAAAAACGTGCTAATTGTTTATCGTTTCCCTCGGAGATACAAGCACGTTTCGCATCTGATTATGCTTCTTGTAAATGTTAAGGATATGATTTTCAATGGAATAAACCAGTTTAGTGAAATAGGTAATTTTGAAAAATAACTTTATTATAAAACTGCTAATAGACAACAACACCATGTATTTCCTGTCTAAACCGACTCTAGCCTCTAGCGACGAACTGACTCGCGACTCTTGTCTAGTTCGTCGCTTTGGCTGCGAATCGTCTTTTTGATCGCCGATGATCGACACTTCGATGTGACGCACACCACCCGTTACAATGTAACAATATTCTCGAGTTTTCGTTACACTTCAACAGTAAAGTCTGCTATATATTGTCCGTATAATACTTTCTAGACTGTGAATGTCTATGCGTTTTCCAATAATCCTATTTTTAATCGGGACAAAGTTTGCAGATTGAAAACAAACGAAAATTGTACAAGATTCTGTCAAATTTGATATTACTGTAGCATTAAAGTCGTTAGAAAAATAACACGCCCGTAAATACAAAATAATTTAACGTTTAATTTCAAATGTAACGAATACAATTAATAAAATTATCCCATCTAAATCGCCCTCTGAGATCAAATACGTCTTGTCGTTTTTACACGTCGTACCAGAATAATACAAAATAGCATATTACAAAAAGTGAAGAACGCAATCGATAATTACAATTAATGCTAGTGGCGCACTGCTTCGATCAATTGCAGACAATAAGCAAATTTGCAAAATATCACATGAAATTTAATTCAACTTTTCGGTCTGAATTTAGACCAGTTTCAAGAATATAAATTTTCTATATGAGTCTGTAAGAATTTATCAATTAATTAATTCGGGATATACGGGATATGAATAAATTCGGGAATGCGTTTGCCTAATCATATATTAATTAATTGATAAATTCTTACAGACGCAATACAGAAATTTTACCTACATTCTTGAAAATGGTCTAAATTCAGGCCGAAACGTTGAATTAAATTTCAAGTGATATTTTGCAAATTTGCTTATTGTCTGTAATTGATCGAACCCGTGCGCCAATAACATTAATTGTAGTTTTGAACAATTGTCGATCGAGATACAGAGAACTGTTGCAATCGATAATATTAATAACAAATAACAAAAATCGAATCGTCGCGTCGTTACAGTAACTAACGATGTGATATTCGGCGGAAT
Source organism: Lasioglossum morio (assembly GCA_916610235.2). NCBI lineage: Eukaryota > Metazoa > Arthropoda > Insecta > Hymenoptera > Halictidae > Lasioglossum > Lasioglossum morio. The sequence goes on along the minus strand of OU744334.1, from coordinate 1,955,451 downwards.
TCTCGCCGCTAGGAGACGGCATGTCCTTACATTCTAGTCTTTTCGAGAAGCTAAAAAAGGTCGATCGGTCGTTTCATTTAAAGTACTTATCTTTGACAACGTCGAAATCGTGAACATTCGTAACTTGAAGAACCGTAAAGGTAGGGAACCCGTTCCCGAATCTCTTCGCATACGATTTTGACACGGATTCCTCGGGATTCGGAAGGGAATCGTGAAGAGAAAGTGTCCACAAAACGGAATCGTAATGCCTAAAGTGTATGTCACTCGCGACCTCGCATCGAATCAAGCACCCGGTACTCAAATCCGAGTACCCACCACCTGTGTCATCGAGTGCTTGTTGGCCGTCGCTCACGGATACGTGTCCCTTTGTAATCTAGGCAAACACCGTGCACGGTTTTCAAAAAAAAGCTGCGGACGTACGAAAACAGATGTACCGAATGTTTGGACACTTTGCTTTACTCTTTACGGTATTCTTCTCGGTTGGAAACCGGGGCGGCTAGCACGTGTGATCATTAGATTCATCAACACAATTGTTTTCTAGATATCAACTTTAACACTAGAAAGACTGAAACTTAGTAGTATATACCTATATTGCCCAAAAGCCTATATTGAAAAAAAAATGAAAACTGTTATTTCAATACAGAGCCGAACTGGTGATATAAGAAATTTACTCAATTCAATAATAAGAGTGATTTGATTATTTAAAATTTCCCAAGCAGTCAAAATGACTGCTTTTGGGCAATATAGATATAACACACACATATATATACAGGAAATGTATGTGTGATGAAGGATGGATGGAACGATTGGTGCGCTCTCTCTCTCGTGTGAGAAGGATGGAAGTATGGAAGGATGGAAAATAAAATTGTAAGCGGAGCGGAGGTCCGCATTTGTACTCCGAAATGAGGATAATATAGATTATTATTATTATATACAGGAAATGAAGGAGGGGCGAGGTAACTACAATTATTAAGAAACGTATTTATATGTTGTACAAAAAGTCACAAAATTCTAAGAAATTCTGTCATTATATGCATAATTGTTTTTCTAATTGAAATTAAAAAGCACTCAAAATGACTTCCTTGGGCAATCTAGTGTTAATTCGAACGATGATAGGAACCAACCTTTTTGTAGGACCTACGAAGTAAACGTTTCAAAGTTTTTCATGTAACGCAAACTGCGTGACTTTTGTTTTCTTAACCCTCATACGCTCCTAAAAAATAGCTGCATAAAAGAGGCTAGGATAACAATTCACCCATTTTTATTTTATACGTTAAATCAACACATTGTGTTTTATTTGTAGCGTCACATTTTCAAGAAATAAATCACACGACGTAGACATGAAAGGATGAATAATTTTACAGTATGAGGGTTAATGCGAAACACAGCCATAAAATTTCAATAAAAAACATTAAAAATAATTGTTTACCCCGTTATTTGGTTGAAACGAGGGACGAGCGAGGGTCAATAGAAAGTTTGCACATCTCCCAGAAGACTGTGGCACCGCGATTATTTCTTTTTAACAGCACATGGCCCGTAACGTTCGCCAAACGAAGCAGCTTCCGAATGTGTTCTTTCGAAACATTTTTTCGGCGTGTTCCTAATTAACTCGGGAGACGCGTGTCTCGCTAATTGTCACGGATTCGCGTAAACTCGTTCAATTTGTTCAAAATCCAGTTTCTTAATTGGACCGGGCTCGGTCGGCATCTCGCAAAGAGAAAAACATTAGCTTTCAATCCGGCGTCGTTATTATTTTTACGTTCGCCGAGTCAGTTTAAACGATGTCGGAGCTCGCTTGGAATTGAACGTGGGCATTGGAACGTGGACTTGATCGAAGATCAAGGTTGCCGGGGCTGAGAACATTGCGCGTACTTATCTTCTCTGTAATTCCGACGAAATACAATTTTTTGCTTACGGTCCAATATTTAAAAAGCTATAGATTCCTGTAAATAAAAAGCGAAAACGGTGACGACGATAGATGTGGTGCGGTTGGGTTCGCGGTTGGGTTCGCGGTCGAGAATCGCACGGCTGTCGGCTTAAAACGTGAAGGCCGATAAGCAGGCGCGACCAAACGGCGGGAATTTCGCGGGCCGGGTCCGTCGAGACGAACGGACCCGACACGACACTGTCACGCCGCTCCGCTCCGCCGACGCATGACTAATCCTGACAGTTACAAAAGCTATTTCCGTCGATCGCCGGTGATCGACTTACCGACGACGCCAGTAATTAACGCGACGCGACGCGACGCCTCGCGCAAGACGATCGCCGGAATAGTCGGCTAGCAGAACTCTCTCCACGGACAGACGACGACGGCCATGATCGAGCCGTCTCGACCGGCTAATTTACCTCGTTAATTGCCATGGTAATCGACCAATCGGAGGATATCGTCGGCCACGTTCGATCCGCCCCAGTCATTGGTCCACGCCAAACGCAGTTAACGGTAGACCAACTGGTACCGTAATCGTCGATCTACCCGACTCGGAAACTTTCGACAGCCGATCCGACATGTTTCTTTCGTAATTCTCCGCGTTCGCTCAACTTTTTCGCTGGTTCAGAGGCTTCGACGAATTCCCACGATTCTTTAATTAAACGTCATACCCGATCGGATAAGCTTCTCGATTTATTCGTTCGCGAACCGATCGTTTCGTCTGACCTCGTGCGGCCGGCGAGCAGTGTACTTGAATTCGTGCCAGATCACTTCTCAATGGTGTCCTTTCGTCGTTTTGATTTTCTTTCGTTCCGATCGTAAGAGATTGCACTATCTGTGTAAGGATTAAACTCGCTCTGTATCGAACAGAAGGAACTAAACGCTATCGTGTACATCGAGACACGCGAGGCACAGTGGACAATGGTCGCGCTATCGACTGCATAAAGGTCGTTGCTTTTCAATTATGACTGCAATCGCTTTTGTTAACTGTTATCGGCACACTCGATTCCTTAAAAAACGCCACGGATTCAACTGATAATTTTCTGTCCGAGGAAAACGGAGGGGAAATGTCGAAACACGCTCAAGGTCCAAGGTACTCGAGCTTCTACCAACAATCGCGAGAACAGAGTGGATAGATAGAGTACTGCAAAGAGTTTCTGCAAAGTTCTCGATAGAACCGGGGAAAACCGATGACAAACACCGTCGAACCGATTCGAATCGGATCCGACCGATACCTCGAACCTTTTACCAGCGAGAAACGGGAAAATACCGAGAAACACTATCGGCCAACTCTTTATCGAGCATTCCGCAGATAAGACGAGCCCTCTATCGGTTCTCTGCATCGTGTGGCGCCCATGTATGTAGATTTGAACGCGGTCGCTCGGCAATAATGCAGGTGTCGTCGAACATCCCTATTCGAACAACCGTTACCGCGCGTGAAAATTTTGGTACAACATGCCCGGGACAGTGTCACTGATTTTTTCTTTTTTTTCAGCGGGGTGTAAAGTACCGCGAAAAATTTACGAGCCGAATAAATTCCTCCATCACCATAATCGGTTTGTACAACTAATGCATTATGAATAATCTAGCCTGGCCTTTATTTGTAGGCCGTAAACATGTCTTCAGTTGGCCACATTATTAAATGGATACAATCCATTAGCGGCAGTGCGCTCGAGGTCGACCGTCCATTTACCGTCAGTCCATAAGCAATTATGTCTGTAGTTCCGAAAAAGTATCTTGCTCTTTCATCTACATCTAAAAGTTAAATCCGGGGACCATCGGAGAGAGGTTTTCTCATAAAACAAGAGTTTCAAAGGTATTCCAAGATATTCTTCACACTACTTGTGCAACAGCAAAACACGTTTTCGGCACTTTTCGGTTACGTGTATCGAAAGACCCATTAGCGGAACCGTAGTCGCAGGCGGACGACGTTGAAACACTACCAAAATCTCTTCGGCACCCTGTGTCCTTGGCTCGGCTGCAACTTCGCTGGCTAGGACAACGCGTCCCACCGACAATCCCTAAGAACACTGTTCAGGTACGCGAACAAGAGAACGGTCAGGGACAGGAGTCGTAAATCAAATGTTCGGGTTAGGTACTTTCTCCCGATGGTTCGAACTTTCCTAATTTCGTTGCGGTAGTCGAGGGAGCGGCGATCGGCGGGAGTTCAAAGAGCCAGGTTTTTCCGAAAATAGGTGTTATTTGGACGACGACAGCTAGTGGTAGCAGAGTAGTCCCATTCTCGATCCGTAGCCACTCGAGGCTTGCGTGGTTCCCTCCCCGAATCCCAGTCGGGAAACGGGAAACGGGAAACGGGAAACACCCCTGTGTCCCCACACGGGTTCGCTAGAGTAGCTCTGCTACGTTTCAAATGTCCCGGGCTCCTCGGGCGCATTTCTGTATAAACAGGAACGGAAATACACACCGATCCAACAACCGCGCGCGGCTCCATTCAGAGAGCGCGTGGTTAGCTTCATTCACAGCTACCCCCACCCCTTTCTTCTGGCTATCTCACTTGCTCGCATCCGAGCAACCACCACCTATCCGCCAGACACGCGGGGAACGTGCCTAAACAACCGGCGCGCTTAGATCATTCGAAATTAGATGGACAGTGCCGAGAGGATGGTCCCTGTATACTGTATACGTCCGACACACGGCCGGAAGTCGATGCGAAAACGATAAACGCCGATTTCCCAGGCCAAGCCGATCTCGATCGAGTACTCTCTCTCTCTCTCTCACTCTCTCTCTCTCCTCGTTCGTTCAACTTGACCGAACTCGGACGTGACTAACCACCACCGTCCGCCAGACGATCATCGCGCTGATCGATTCTAATTAAAACTCGGCCCCTTCCACGGTTCAAGCAACTTTAACCTTTACAGGGCCCCGGCCCTTTCCAATTGGTGTACTTGACCTTTATGTAGTCAAACAAAATGTTTTTTTGTTCTTTTTTTTAATTAGGAAATCCCATATGAGATTTATTACAACATAATGCTTAGTACAGAGTATTACAAGGTATATTGTATGGTATAACAGAAATATTAGTTACAATATCTAACATGATATTTGGTCCCCTCAGGGTTTCAAATTCATTTACCAATCCTCTTAATCTTTCCACTCTCACCATCGCCTTTTCACCGGGACCTACTGTTTATGGTGGGTTCCGAACCACCTTTTGCCAACAACACGTGAAAAACACCCCGGGTGGGTCACTTTCCGGTTTTTTACCAGACGGTCACCCATCCTAGTGCCGTTCACGTTCCACATTGTTTAACTTCGGTGATCTAACGAGAACCGGTGCTTTCAACGGGACTACGGTTGTTGGCTATTAGTTACAATATAAAACTCAAAAATCCTCAGGCACGTGGGTTACATGTATTTAAAAAGGCTATCATATATACGCAAGCACTAATATTAGGTTCAGCTATTAAGCAACCTATGTCCAATGGCAATTGAAAACCTGCCCTGGTAAGGTTCTGGATAAGTTTGATCTTCTGATCTTTATATAAATTGCACTGCCATAGAACATGGTTAAGCGTTTCCTGCTCCTGGTTACATTTACAATTGGGATTATCGATGATGCCAATGCGAGCAAGTGAAGCAGCCATATGGTGATGGTCCGCCCTGCATCGATTAATTGAAACAATACATTGTCGTGTTAGCTTTTTATGCCCAAACCAAGGTGAGCGAAAATCATTATAGAATCGTTGAAAATAAGCTTTACCCTTGTGTAGCCCTTGATCTTTTATTATTTTAACTGAATTTAAAATTGCATCCTTCTTAAAAGTTTCGGATAAGTCAGTTAATGGAATCTTAGAGACCTTCAAAGAGCTGGCAACAGTAGCTTCTTTAGCTAGGACATAAATCTTCTCGTTGCCTCAAATTCCCGAGTGGGCCGGAATCCAGAAAAATTTTATCGAGTGATTATTGGAATTTACATGGAATTGATTAAATGTTCTTTTAATTTCCAAGATGAATCTACTAGTTCTAACATTAAATTTAGGAGATTTCAGACTTACTAGAGCACTAAACCAAAATGTTGTATAGATTATTTAAAATCTTTAGAATATCTGCACAAATTTTCATTTTAAGACTACTTAAATGATTAACGAGCACACGATGGCTCGTTCAGAGTTTTTACAATATTTTTAGAGGAACAAGTTGTTGAAAGAAAAGCAGCAAGTGGGTATCCAATTGAAGGGTTAAAGATGATTTTAGACAGGAACGAAAAGTCCTGTACTCTATACGTAAGTCGCTTATCTTATCTCCAACTCAGACATCAGATTTCGCGTAGCTTGTTGTACTAAAGAAGTTCTTAATCGGGTTTCCAGCGACAACGATAATAATAGAATCATTGTCTGTACAATATTTTCCTTCGATCCGATAAACCTTGGATGAATCTCGTTCCACCATCGATCCGTCCCCGAGTCGCTTCGCAAATCTCCGAGAGGTTTGATTTCCCTAGGAGGTCAGGAATTTCGAGAGAGGCGAAAAAGCTGTTCGTCGAGTTATTTACAAATATTTGCCGCAAACACTCCGCCGAGTGTACGGAGAGATTCGACAGGCACGGTCGCGCTCACACGAAATTCGGAGAGACACCTTGACTATATTCGTCCATTTCGAACCTTGAACAGGCGATGTAAGTAAGCACTCGTTGACGAGTATTGCCGTCGAGTGTTCCAGCGGTGGACCGCGTATTTCCAAAAACATTTTCGGTTACATGTTCGTCACGCAGCTCTTCGAATTCGCTATTTAAATAGCGCACGGGACCGGGCCCGGCGAATTAGCGGTTTTCGCGGGCCTTCAAACGTCGTGTCGGCTTGTTTATCCAACAATAACTCATTCGGCCGACGGCTAGCCACTTATTCTTAGTAACTAGTTCCGGTTGCAACGGTTGCGCGGCTGGAATCGTCGTGCTTTTTAAAGTTCAAAGCTTAAAACGAAAGCCCCGCCGACTAGTAGCTTGGAAACTTCCAAACCTCCGGGCACAGTTTACGTTCGTGGTCGTTTGAAGCTCACTGGCGCGAGACCAGATGCGCGAAAGTATCAGTGGCTCTATCAATAGTTAGTACCTACGATTTCTATTAATCCCACCGTGCTATAAATGCACCTACATTTAGACAACACGAATGTCATCTACGGTTCCAGACGATTAACCCTCATACGCTCCTCGGGTGAAAATTGACCCATTTTCTGTTTCCAGATATGTACTGTCTTCTGTTTGATTTCTTTCTAAATGTGTTATAACTTGGTGTATTTGTTTAAAATATCATATTATTAGCTGACCCGACAGACGTTGTCCTGTCCAAATTTCAATTTTGTTTCTGATCATTTTGGGAATATAACGAACAAAACAAAAAACGAATTACGCATATCCATCGTTCAAATCGTGAGTTATGGTCTTGATTTCATACAAAAATCTCATAGAAAAAAGCACTTTCATTTTTTTCTGAATTTTCCATTTTTCCGGACAACTTTCCCAACTTTTCTATCCCTGAAAACCGTATTCAGAGTATTATAAACATTTTTTTTTTGAATTAGCCGAATAGAAGATATTCTATAGAATTATATTCTATTCTATATTCTGCAGATGATATACATAGAAGATAGAAGATATACAAAACACAGGTCGATGACATTTCTTTTATGATAGTAACATCATAAAAAAAAAAGTGACGGAAGAGTCCCTCCGGTGACATTTCACCCGAATATCATAATAATAATAATAATAATAAGAAGAAGAAGAAGAAGAAGAAGAAATAAGAAATACAGAGAAGATCTGTACTAGCCAGAGGGGAAGCATCACTCACTGTAGTAAATACGTTACAAGTCATTGCTGGCCCATTAAATTTACCGATTGCAAAAAAATAAAAAATTACAGAAAGTCAATTATGTGTAGGAGAAGATCGGAAGGCGTACGCGGTTTGCGAAATTTGTAAGAAAAATGTATGTGGCGAGCATAAAAATGCTACTTCTATATGTAGTAACTGCAAGATATAATAAAGAAATTCATGAATTTAATTAACTTTTAAAGAAATATATTATAATATATAACATTAATTGAAGTGTAGAGCGAAAATGGGTGCAATATCACCTAAGGATCTTTTGTGTAAGTATTTCCGAGGAGCGTATGAGGGTTAATGGAAAAATATACGAATATTCATGCGGATGAGCATGCTTATACGGTCCCGGGAACAGTAGGTGTGGTCAGTAAAAGTGGGCCGAAGAAGAGTCGACGAGAAAAGAGGAACCGCCCAAATTACTATGGTTTTTCAATAGCCAGAATTTCTCGTTTCTCGCGGTGCTAGGAAGGGAATGCATGGACACGCGTGCACGACTTCATCGATATAAATTGTACTCGAGAAGCGTGTACGTATTTGAAAATCGTAATCGAGTAAATATTGAACATCTTGTCGAACTTTCTCTAACCTTCGGCAGATTTATTGTCATTCCTTTCCTGAGAGCTAGTTATTTTTCAGGCAACTAGATACATAGTACGTTTCAAGTCTGTTTTACCAAACCTGAAAATCAACTTTTCTTTCTTATGTATAATACTATTCTCTGTGGACATCAACTTTGTAAGTTAATAAATAGAGAAAAGTAAATTAAAACGAAAATTAAAACTTGTATAAGATACTCGTATAAGAATAATTCTTATTTTATTGAGGATCATTCTGCTTTCGATATATTTACTGACGGTTGTAAAATCTTAAATACAGAATTCGTCGGGTCTGCTTGTTTCTGCCCTTAGTTAAATTATCACTTAACTAAGAGCGTTGACTAGAATGCTTCTGTGTTTACAGCGGAGTGTATTGCTTTGAATGATGCTATTGATTTAGCGATGAGCTATAATAACCAAAACTTTGTTATTTTGATAGACTCCCTTAGTGCTCTAGTAAGTCGAAAATCTCCTAAATTTAATGTTAGAACTAATAGATTCATCTTGGAAATTAAAAGAAAATTTAATCAATTTCATGTAAATTCCAATAATCACTCGATAAAATTTTTCTGGATTCCGGCCCACTCGGGAATTTGGGGCAACGAGAAGATTTATGTCCTAGCTAAAGAAGCTACTGTTGCCAGCTCTTTGAAGATCTCTAAGATTCCATTTACTGACTTATCCGAAACTTTTAGGAAGGATGCAATTTTAAATTCAGTTAAAATAATAATAGATCAAGGGCTACACAAGGGTAAAGCTTATTTTCAACGATTCTATAATGATTTTCATTCACCTTGGTTTGGGCATAAAAAGCTAACACGACAATGTATTGTTTCAATAAATCGATGCAGGGCGGACCATTACCATATGGCTGCTTCACTTGCTCGCATTGGCATCATCGATAATCCCAATTGTAAATGTAACCAGGAGCAGGATACGCTTAACCATGTTCTATGGCAGTGCAATTTACATAAAGATCAGAGGATCAAACTTATCGAAAACCATACTAGAGCAGGTTTTCAATTGCCATTGGACATAGGTTGCTTAATAGCTGAACCTAATATTAGTGCTTGCGTATATCTGATAGGTTTTTTAAATACATGTAACCTACGTGCCTAAGGATTTTCGATTTTTATATTGTAACTAATATTTTTGTTGTACCATACAATATACCTTGTAATACTCTGTACTAAGCATTATGTTGTAATAAATCTCATATGAGATTTCCTAATTAAAAAAAAAAAAAGAATAATTCCTCCGAGCTGGTCGGAGGCTTGAACCGCAGATAAAAACGTGTAATATTGCCTGGGGCTGTACGCCGAAGTACCGAGACGGCAAAAAGGTCCCCCCCCCCCATTTTCGTAGAGCCGTCGATTATCGTGTTTTCCACATTAGCATTGCTCACCGAACCTCGACGTCTAGACGCGAGCTTGTCGGATGTGCACTTCATTGAACCCCCCGGAACTCGTAGGCTTGTCTCTCGCAAGCATCGCGCAAGTACCGCACGAAGAAAAAGACGAATGGACGTCGAACAAGGTGGATAGTTGGCACCAGACCTTGTCCAAGCTGCGCGGTGTTTCCCCGGCAAAATGACGGCTTCGTAAACCAATAAGAAACGTCATCGTTCAGAGACTGGCGTGGTCGTTTATGCAAATCTCGAGTTTTCTCGGGCGACATATTGAAACCGCGATTAACTTCACAATTTCACTATTTCCAACTTCTTCCGTACGTTTTCTGTACGGAAGTCTGTAATCCAGTCATCGGCCGCTTTTCAATATGGACGATTAACTAGACAGTTCGACCTCGTATCCGAGCCGACTGGAAGTGGAGCAATCAAAGATTACGAGTGATTTTCTTGGAACGTTAAAGCAGTAACTATTCTCTCCTGAATGTTAATGCTGTAAGAATGAATTTACATGTACGACAACGATTGTGAATTTTCTTTCCATATTGTGTTCGAGCAGCGAACGCGTTGAAAAGAAGCACGTCCGTGGGAAACGAATCGCGACGAGAAGCGAGCGATCGCGTTGTCCCGCACGTAGGCTTTTGCAATGTAAAATAAATTCAGGGGTCGCCCTTTCCTGCGGAATCGCAGCGATGATCGAAGAAGCAGCCGGAGTGGGACAGGTTCCCGTAATAAATCGCGGTCGCGCGAGGAAGCCGTGCCGTGCCGTGCAATCAGGCAACTATGCGTCTGCAATCTGAGGAGTTGCACGTACCGCGTACGTGGTGCATCCACCGAAGCAAACGAAATGGAACCGATCGGAACGGAACGAGCACCGCCGAAATTACAGCTATTATCGCGATAAAGGTGAGAAGCCAGTCGCTGTTTGCTTAACCCGATCGAAAATTGTCGAGAGGTCGTACGCATGATCTCCGTTGGTTGCGCGATACCTTTCGGGGATCGCGGGCATCGAACAGAGACGGATGGAAGCCGGTGAAATTAAAGAGAGGAGGAAGGAGTAGAAAATCTGGTTGCTCACCCCAAAAATGGGCGTGGAATCACGTTTAACCCGTGAGTTAACGGGGCGTGTCCCAATGAAACGGTAAGACTACGATTTACACTCTCACGTTTCACGCTCCCCTATCTAGTACCACTTACGATCCCTCTCGATCGCCCCTTCCCTCCTCTCCCACTTTCTCCCTCAATCTGTCTCTGTCTCTCGCTCTCTCTCTCTCTCTCTCTCTCGCGCGCGCGCGCGCGCTGCAAGCGAATTTATTGTTTCCATCGCCGATATTAACGAATGATCATGATCATCGAACCTCACGTGCGAGCGTTCTTCCCGTCCCGCCGCGCCGCACGTGCACTGAACTCTGCCTCGCCCGATTGTTTGTTTGCCCCTTTCACGTCTCAGGATGCACTTTGTTCGTATAAACCCGAGATAGCCCGGCCAAATATTCGGCCATGGGTGTTCTTAACTGTGTACCGTCTCGCATGGAATTCCTGTCGACGAGTCTCAACTAATAATAGAAGATTAAACCCTTGCCGTTTAATTTTCTTTACAGTTCCGGCGATTGAAACGTCTTTATCCTGAAAAATGACGTAGAAGAGGACAGAAAAATATATCTTTTCTACGGCCGTTGTACCATTATACAAAATATTGTTTACATTGTTAAACAATATCGATTATAAACTAATCAAATTTGATTTCATTGAAAAAAGAAAGGCGGTAACATTTGTATTTGATGGACTTTAGAATCTGGGATGAAAAGCAGAATTTCCAAATGAACGAGCTGAGAGTTGCTTAGACGTTCGCGCCGCCTCACAGTGGTCCCGGAGACCGCTTCTTGTGGCCTAAATTCAATTTTTCGACTATCAAATTTGAATAAACATTTTTTTCTCTCAAATAAGAACACTTTGAAATCTTGAAATTCTAAATATTAGGTCTTTCGCATAGCTTTCCGAGCAGATATAACGTTTGAAGTTGAAAATTATGAAATTGGAGGAACAACTAAATAGTTGAATTATTCTTTACATACTGCTAAAACGAAAATTTGTACTACATTTTCGTATGTGTGAGCAAGTACATTTCAGTTATTTAATGATAGTATAAGCATGTTTCAATTAATATTCGAAGAACATAAAGTTAAGTGCAATGTAAACTTTAGGTAAAGTTTCAAAAAAATGTTTAAAAACGTTAGCATTCTGACTTGATTTTTCTGAAAATTTTGATCTTCAACATGTACACATGTAAATTTTAGCTGCACTTTCCTGCGTTTTATAATTCTACGTGTATTTTAACAAGCGTATATTTTAATATACCGTATGGGATCCGCCATTTTGAATGTTGAATTTCGAATTTTGTAACTTCAGATTCGTAATCAGAGACCCCGAAAACCTCTCAATACTAAATTTCATATAATTCTTATGAAGTATTAAGTTTTGGTTAGTTTTTCGCGATTTATGGACCGTAATGTACACTGTGGGCATTGTTAACACGATTTTACAAATATTTCCGATGATCTGACAAGAAAATGTTTCCAACGAAAATTGATCAGTATTCATTCTTCTACAAACTTCAATATAAGAAATTCAAGAAAACAATTTTTTTTATAAAACGAAAATGAAGGTTACCTCAATTTCTTAAGTATTAACATATATTTTTTACATCATAATATTCCAACTAGTATCAAGACGAATCCAACGACCTATAATAGGATAATATTAAATATTGAAATAACGCTACAATAGTTTTGACCACAAAACGCGGCCTACCGGACCACTGTGCGCCTTGTGCGAGTCTACAAAGTTCTGTTTTCTAGAGTATGTTTCAGCAGGATAATATTCACACTGGCTTATCTCGATAAATGTAACAACTCGTTGTTTGTCCGAGTATGTCCGCGCGCGAACCGTGTTAGTCTGGTTCCGAGATTGCCGTGAATGTATTCAAGAATCTGTTCCATCGAATTCCACTGGTGGCTAAATCATAGGTGCGTTGAACGTGTGTCCCCGTGCCGTGCGTACTCCACGCGTCCACGCTGCCGCGCCGCGCACGGTTTCGCAACAGCACAACGATTGAATACCTTTGGATACATTAAAAGTACTTACAGACTGCTAACGTCGCTCTTATCGTATATGTTAATTCATGGTAATTTCGCTGCGTGGCGGCATCGTAAGTGGAGTAATGGTTAATCAACAAAGCGACGCGCGAGTGTTCGTGCCTCGTGAAAGGATACTTGTCTTTGCGAATAATTGAGGGAAACGGTCGACGTACGCTAGGCCGGATCCAAAATCCATTTTCTCGTAATCGAAAACGGGAAAAGTTGTAGTTTGACTCCCTGGTGGCAGGATCAAAACTCAAAGTTACGGGACGAGTTCTTCGGATTGCACATTCCGCCGAAAATTTGAAAATTCAGGGTCAATTTAAAGAAAATATCGAGGTTCTTAAGAATATCAATATCGAGGTAAATTCTGTTATACATGGCCAGTGGACTCTACGAATTTATAACAAAAATGGGATATGCGTTTAATTATGTTTAATCGTACAATGTAGTTGCTCTTTGAAATTTTGATTCTGTTATTACAAAAAAATAGTTTCTCGATCCAGTTTACGGTACAGAACAATCAGAAGTTCTAACTAGAAAATTTAAAGCCGTCGATTTATTTGGTAGCTGATATTTTCCAGGAAACTTTTAATGGATCGCATAAATGGTCGTACGTATCATGGGAAGCGATGTAGCAGAGCGAAACAGAAATTCGGCGAAATTTAAAAATCAGAGTCAACGAACGGGGACGTCCATCAAGCATTCGCGGCGTGGCCAGAATTTTTATTTCGGGTCTGTGCATACAAACGAACCTGTTCGAACCTGTTCATGCTTTACGAGATGCAATCTCCGATTAATAAAAAAAGTTCTGCTCGTTTATGATAAAACCGATAAGATCGAAAGATTTATAGGTTGTTCGACGCTAAAACTCGTCGGTAACAAATACAAATAGATCGCGTCCGACTGTCTATCGATCACCGCAATTATTTCTATCTGTAACTATTTATTTTAGTTCACCACCGTGCAAACAAACATTCTTTAACACCAAACCTACCATCATCGGTCAAACGACCGGTTACAGATTTTTCGTTCCACAATTATTGAGATTATAAATCTTTGCTCTGAACAATTCATCTACATTTGATTTGATTCTTTCTAATAATCAGCTATGTCATATTATTTGAAATTTGTTCAAGCACTTATACGTATTCTGCTGTTCCTACACTATTAATGTATTAATGTATAACTGAATTGAGGTTACGAAGGATATCTAATGTATAATGCTAGAAAAACTTACTTAATCCCTATGTAGTCAACCGAAATGTATAGATTATTTAATATATTTGCTTATTATTTATTATATATTTTATTTATATAAATCTATATAAATAAAAATTAAATGCTGTTCGTTGGTAAGTGCATCGCTTGAGAACGGCCGGACCGATTTAGTTTTTTGTTTTTTTTGAATGTTCGTAATAGTCCGAATAAAGTTTTTAGGGAATGAAAAATTGGAAAAGTTACCCGGGAAAATGGAAAATTCGGGAAAGAATGAAAGTGCTTCTTTCTATGGGAGTTTTGTATGAACTCAAGACCATAACTCTCGTTATAGTCCTGGAAAAGTTTTCAGATTAAAAAAAACGGAAAATTCGGATAAATTGCAAAAATCGTAATTTTTGAAACGGCACAAGTAGCAGGCTGACAGCAATAGATAGAATAATTACTCAGAAATACGTTTTTTCTCATTTTTTCGTTGTTTACACATTTCTAATAGCTTTTCACAAATTCACAAAGCGATTACAAACAAGTTTATTGAAATTTGGACGGGACAACGTCTGTCAGGTTAGCTAGTTAACTATAAATTAATATAATAGCAAGTAGAGTGGGCATACAGAGAAATTTTGTAATATTTTTAGAGGGACGTTAACAAATGAACTAAATACAGTAAATGGGTACCCGGCTGACTACACAGGGGTTAAAATACTTCATTTGTAAAAGGTTTAAAATTGATGTGCAAAAGTATCTATTCGACATGCAAAACCTGTAGAAGAATATTTTCCTAATTCCAAGAACTATCCAAGAACCATGAGGTAGAGTTCTGATAGTCGTAACTCACCAATATTTGTTCAAATGTTTTGTTACTTTTTACCATAGCAAGTACGTATATTAATTTTCTTTTCTTTTATTGGTTCAAGCGGCTGTGTCACAATATGGTTTTTAAAAAAAAAAATATTATACATATATTATTTTTCAGACGCAAAAAATATCTCTTTGAGAAAGATCCACACAGGGATCGAAACGTCGAGAAACATGTTTAAATAATTGCACAATTGTTGTTCTCTATAAATGATCGAACCTGGCGCCGAAATCATCATAATCGAAAAGAAATTCACCTTTATCCAAGAACTATCCCTAGTAGCACAAAATATTATATACACATTCATATAATATTAAAAAGAGATTCAATCTGTTTTTAATATTCAAATATACATACAATATTTATTTAACAGTGAGTAAGAAATATTTTTTTTTTAATATGCAGGAAATATCTATTTCATGTTACGAGAAAAATATTTTTTTCTAAATATAATTTCAAATGTTATATTCACATTTTTTTAATATTTACTTTATATTTTTTAAATATCTAGTTTATATTCTCTGAATATTTAGTTAATATTTTTTTAATATCTATTTTATATTCTCTGAATATTTAGCTTATATTTTTTAAACATTCAATTTACATTTTTTAAACATGTATACAATATTAGATCTAATATTTATCTAATATGAAAAAGTGTGGCTCAAAAACTATTTTTCCAATATTCGAAAAAAATATATATCCAATATTTTTGTGCTACTAGGGATCGTTCGACATGCAGAATCCAGTAATGGCGGGTACTTACCAGAACGAGTGCGGCACGAAGTTCGGGGGCTAGCATTCGTGAAGAATCTCGTCACAGGGAAGCACAGACGTGTTATCCTTTACACAATGTGGACACGAAGAATCTTGAACGGCAGCTTCTTGATAAACTCTGCACTATACAATTCTCACCATTAATCCACGTTAAATACCGCGAGCGAAGGGAGATGTATTTTTTACGACTTGTAATTCGTATAACGCGAGGAAACAACTATTGCGACCACCAACCAGGTTATTGTTTCGTCTGGCACTAGCAGCGTGACGGGAACGTTTCGCCGGCCGATTTCGTAATATGTACCTGTGATGTCCAGGGTCAGGCGACAGTTGCGCGCGTCGACGAACCTCGAAATCTCAAGTAATTGCACTCTCGACACGTGTCTGTTCACTTTCGAGATCTGGGTAAACGGTGCCCCGTAACGGTGCTCGATGTTTCCTATTTTCACTGACAGCTGTGCGACACTGTATCTCCGACGATCATCGTAAAGGTCATAGAAAAGATTGTCTTTCAGAGATTTCCGCAACACTCTTCCAAACCGAACATGTCACCGGGAAACCCACAATGATCCTCTGTTTAGTCGACCGATCGCGAGGTGTTCGAAGGAGCTCGAAGCACGAAAACGTGAAAAATCCGATAAATCAACAAGTGTATCTTGCCAAACTGAAGCCGGCCAATTTTATCCTGTATATTGCGCGTAAGTAACCATTCAACTCTTGTGCAATTCCCCGCGATCTAACGTAGAGATTTTCGTGCCACTGTTTCAAACCGAACCGACATGTCGACGGAAAAGCCACGATGATCCGTTGTTTAGTGGACCGATATCGAAAGGCCACTGATTTTCACTTTCCTTGGGAATTGTCTGATCGGTTGCGGGGACAATGTCTGTGGCCCGTGTTGGTCGGAAAAGGGGCGGGACTTGTTTGGTTCCTCGGAAATTCGTCGAGCGATGTCGATCACGGAACGACGTTCTCGGAACGAGCCCGAAAAACAGTTTGGGGGACGCGTAAGCGGGAGAATCGGCCGCTGGTGCAGTTGCACCTTGCTCGAGCCGCAGGAGGATTCTCGCGGCGTGGGGCGCAGCGTCACGTAGATGAGGAATGCATGTAGAGTGCCGCGGCACGCATGGACGTCGAACGAATTTCACGAATAAACGGACGCCGAAAGCGGTTCAGTCGGAACGAACGAACGAACGAACGAACGGACAGGATCGTTTCTTTAACGGCGCAGGGAGAGAGGGGACGAGACGAACGCCGTGGGATCACCACGGGGCGAGCGGGGAGAGGGGGACGAGAAAGCGCGGCGTGGTAAAGCGTGGAAAGAATATGAAGAGCAAGGGGGGCAGAACATGAGTATCGGTGGACGCCGGACTATCCGTAAGCGTAAACGCGCGACCGGTGCCCGCTCCTCAGTGGCCATTGCTCCGTGGAACCGCATAATTTCCGCGCATTACTGCCGAGACAGAGTACTATACCCGAGTACTACTTCCTTCCGATCCTAACCCTCCATATCGATCGCGATCCTTCCACCCCCAAGGCAGCCAATGGAATTTCCCGGGGAAACTGTAATTTTCGTTCCTCGGGATCGATCGCGGTCTACGATCTCGATCTCTCGCTCGTTATCTGCGAGACGACAGCGCCGATGATAATAACGATTGTTTTACGCGTTCATCGAGATGATCGATCGCCGCGCAGATTGCGAGAAACGTTCACGGTTTGTTTTTTCTTTCGTTGACCCGTTTTCGAAAACCCGTGTCGGATCTCTTTGAAGAACCTGTTGAGGTGCGCGCGCGCTCTCTCTCTCTGCTGTTTCTTCTTGTTTATTCAAATCGGGTTGATGAAATCGTCATAACTCGCGAAATTTATCGATCGAGACCCAGTTATTCGTGTCCGGATTAAGAGGATTCCGATGTAACGCGGCGCGTATCTTCGTAGGCGATGGAATAATTGGTTCCTGGGGTTATGCAATGGGTGCGGGGTTCCCGTTTAATTACTCCGGGGACGTTGCGCCTCACGTCGGAAAATAGACGCCGAGATTGGCGCCGCGGCGATCCTTTTCACTTCCTTCTTCGAGAAATCGCCAGTCGACGCTTGCGATTTCCAATGACCGTCGTCCGGCCGTCCACGTAACCATTCCAAACGATTTTCTCGCTTCCAGGCTCCCGATGAAACCTCGCCGATCCGACAAGATCGCACACCTTTTTCGTGGAAAAAAACACAGGCCACGAGATTCACCGATTGTTCAAGGCGACGCACGTGTCCGCGATAACGAAACCTCGTGGTGAAAAAGAAACGGAAGAACCGAACGAAGAAGCACCAAGCGACTACGGCGAACGGGTACGTTTCTCGTCGAACCGTTAACACATCGGAGGAATTACGTTTATCGGATCGATACAGATCGCGATACACACTAGCCTCGATAACAGTTTATCACGTTTATCTTCTGGGACTCGGTACAGCGCGTTAGAGTTCATCGAGCGGAGGTTCACTCGCCGTCATCGAACGGAAAAAGAAAAAGAAACACACAGATCGCACAGCGCCGCGTTCGATTTCGGTCGGTCACTGGGTCGACAACGAGACAAGACACTATGTAGAACGAACACCTTCCGGAGGATCCTTCACGCGACGAAACGGACGTTCTTCCACGGAAGAACGGATCCGTCGATCACGGGCTAGAGGACGTCGAGAACGAACGGAACGAAACGGAACGGAACGGATCGGATCGGATCGCTGGTATCGTCCCGGCTAGGCCGGGGCTGAGGCTGGGGCTGGCGCTCGCGCGGAAATCAAGAGTAACACTGACTCGGTCGTCGAGTCGTGGAGCGATAGGTGGACCGTACGCACGGCTGGTCCTCCCGCGTGCGAACCCTGGCAAGTTCGGCTGCGTGCAAGGCGGTTACGACGCGTGTCACCGTCGCCTCGTCGCCCGTCGCCACGAAACCGTTGCTATATCCGTTGTTTCCGATCGATACAGTCCCGCTGGTATCTTTCGCGATTCTTCGAACGGCTGGAACTTTTGAATCGCTCGATCCTGATGCGATTATATCGCCGTTGGTGTCCTGCGTGCACTGTTCGACGAAGACAAGACCGTCTTTCGCGCGCCTCCGTGACAGAGGCTCTATCTTCACCGCGCGATCGATCTCTCTTCCTATCGTCGTCGCGTTCGGATCTCTCGATCGTCGATCTAGGATCGCGACCGCGCGTCTCCCTTCGCCGTTCTGCTTCCTACGACGAGCTGTTATCGTCGCGGGGAGTGAAGCCGCTCGCAAGTACTCGATGGGAATTCGTGCTAACTCGACTGTCTGTTTTAGCGTGGAGTCGGCGAGAATATCGAGGCGACGCATGGCCATACGGGACACCGTGAGGGCCGAAGATCGCCGCAGACTGCTCCGTCCGAGAGCAGCGAGGCTTCTCCGCAGCGGCGGAACCGTGTACGCTCGTGTATGCTGTTCTCGTGCTGGCGATGTTGCTGGTGGCTGGTGCTGGTGCTGGTTCTGCTGCTGCTGCTGCTGCCGCCGGCTGATTCTCCGACACCGTACGAGCGCCTTGCTCTGCCGTGCTGGCTCCTCACCACCACGCAGAACCCTAATTCCTGCGTAACGCACGCCCCCACTCTCCCTCGGATGTCCCCCCACCAACACGCGAACACACAACATCCCCGTTGCCGGAGATCGTCACGCGATCTCCGTGTTTTAGGAAAGTTCGTCCGTGCCTCCTGTTTCGACCGCGAAAACCGCAGTTGCTACTTATATGGTAGTTCACGGTGGTCAATGCTGGTTAACACGTTGACTGCCACGTCCGCTGTACGGCGCGAATTTGATCAACTCGGAACACAGATTGGTACACTGTCTTCGAATAATCTCTGTCATGAATTCGATGCATGTCCGAAATTAACAGTTTCTCTTTTCAACTTGCGATTTTCAATTTCCGATGAGATCGCTGTTTGTCGGCGAGGAAATACTGTTCCCTGGTCGGCCGCGACATGGTTCCCTCGCACGGAACCAGAGTTCGACGGGTTCTGTTCGAGATCCACCTGGAATGATGCATAACGCGAGGTCCATGCATAAAACATCCCCACTTCTCGGTGCGGAGCGACGTCAGACCAATCTCCGGCCACGCGAACAGGCTTAAACTACTTATTTCTTCGCAAGCCGCTTATCTCAATCTTGGAACCGATCGCGGGGTTCGATGCACCGGCCGCGGAGATACTGGTCGCCCGACAGAGAGCGCCGCTCTAAAAATAGCTGGAAAAAAATTGGATCGTAGAGTCACGCGAATTACGGGATTCCTACGGATCGCGGCGAAATTATACGAGACTTCGTTTTCAACGAGACCGTCCGGTTTCGAACGATCTCTTTTCTTCACTTCGACAACTCGGGAACACTCGTTTTTGGCTCGTCGAGGAAATTCTCGAATAATCGAACTTCGCTGTAGAACGTATTGTGATAAATCTCTCTTACTCTTACACCGTTTTAACCCTTTTATGTTTATATCGGCCCGCGCCTTCGTTATGAGAGAATTAGAAAAAATAGTTTTTATTTTCAATGAATTTAGAAAAACTAGTGTCATTGTTTTGTTCTCTATTTCGTCCTTAATATACTGCTTTTTGAATCATGTAAATATTGTTTCTTGTTTGGTTTTTATGAGCATTTTCCCAAACCCTAGTAAAACCGTGACATTCGGCCGGTTATTCTCGCATAGGCACCTCTTTTTCGCCTGGCACTAAAAGGGTTAAGCTTTCGAATTTCCGACTTTCTACGCGCGGAGACGTGACGTTTTCCTTGTTGCCGTAATTCGTCGGGCGACAAGCGTAATGTGCGTAATTAAGTGGAAGCCATGAATAACTGTCGCAAATCCTGGGTGTTCGAGTGGCAACTGGTCATTGGACGCGCGAGATTTAACGATGGACGGGAACGTCGATACAAGAGGATCGGACAGTAAAGAGTAACAAAATGAGCCGTAAAATATGACGACCCTCCGAGGCCTTTCTACCCTTTATGCACGACGCAATTCATCTTGCCGAGTATTATAGGGTCCTTATCTCATCCTTCGAACCCGTTTAAGACTCGTTTCGGCACCTCGGTTCTCCCGATTCCGTCCCGCTTCAATTATCCGCGGTCTTGTTCGGAGAAATGGACCCGTTCGTCCTAGAATTTACGCTACCTGTAAATATCATTCTTTACCGCGGCGTTCCCGAGTCGCGGAACTATAGATAGAACCGCGTTATCCCACGGAAGATTTAACACCGATATAAACCGAGAAACGAGACACCTTCAGCCGGCACTTACATCGGGATTAAGCTTCGCGGCTGGAGTAGTTCTTTCGATCCGGTCAATCTTTCCAGATAAAGCTCTTACGGATTGATCCAGCTGGATTTATAGCCTGAGATTATCATTTTTCCTACAGTTAAATGCCATTCTGTAGCTGCACATAGTTATTGGAGCAATGGTCGTCATCGCGTAACGTCGCGTCGTCGACACGTATTTCTCGCTGAACAATCCTACTATGCGATAAATGTGCTGTTCGACGACTTGTCGGATTAACTACTAATTATTGATACTTATCACTCATTTTTATATTGACTCGGTCGACTTTTTGAATAATCTTTGCTCACGTGTGTTAATTCGCGCTCGAAATCTCAATTTCTAACGTAAACAGGCCGACGTGCGTTCACATCGCAAGATGATCGGTCGAAACGAAACAATACGGCTTATAAATAAACGGCGCCATTGTTCGAGACAATTATCGAACTCCTTTCTCATTTGCATGCGACCATCTGACACCGCCGCGTCGCGTTCAAATGCATTCACGCTGCAACCTAATCGATTAACTACTGTCTGTGTCTCGGTACGACCGCAGACCGGAGCTTATATGTACATAAAGGAAGACAATGATTTCTTTAAAGAACTAATAACCAGGCTTTCTCAAGAAAATTAGCCCGTGTAATTTTACAAGTTTTCAAAAAGTTTTCATATAAAAGAACCCTCCACTAATCATATGGAAAATCTATCCCGGTAAAATCAGTTGGATTTTTCATATGTTGTAGCTTATGTAGTAATGGGCGCGAAGCTCAATAATAGACAGATATCGAGTTATTATCAGTCAAATATGGCAAGTTCGAGCTACCGAATACTCAAATACAGAATCCAAATGAGTAATACATAATAAGATCATCTTTTTATTAATCCACACACACACAAACACACACGGCAGAGAGGGTTTGGAGTGACAAAGTTTGGGGTCCTTATCTCTGTTGTGACACGTAAAGATTTTTCTGAAAGATTTCTGTTCACAGACCTTTTCAAGGTCAATCAAAATTCAAAAATAATGATACTACCTGACAGATTTTTTGTTATTATTATTGTAGGATTCAAGACGTCGAAAGAATAATATAGACGTAAACACGAAATACTTTGACATTTAATTTGAAACACAACAAATACAATTAACTAATTTTTCTCGTTTGAATCTCCGTCTGAGATCACACACGTCTTTTCATTCTCGCGCATCATACAAGAATAATTTAATAACGCATATTATAAAATGTGAAGAACGCAATAAATATAAATAACAAATATCGAATCGCACGTCGTTACAGTTACTAACGACGTGACATTCGGCGGAATTCTCGCCACTCGGAGACGACATCTCCCTACATTATTATTTATTATACACGCATAGAAGCCCTTTTACATAAGTGTTTACAATAAAAAAAGAGAAAGATACAAGACTACTCGTCTAATAAGAAAGAGGGGACATGCACAATAAGAAAAAAATATAATAATGGTACAATCGATATGGTATTATCATATAATCCTGCGTAGTTGCATTTGAAAATGTCGTAAAAATTCAATGAAAAAATCAATACGATTATAAATAGTGCATGATTATTGCAATAGTGCGATTCATTGAATTAATTAATCCATAAGTAGATTTTGCTTTAATTGTTTGAAAATCCGCTCTTGTTCTCAATTCACGTTCCGGTATATGTATAAAAATTGATTTGCGCAAGTAGAGAGGAACAATCAATATGAATATTAATTAAATGAAAAATAAAGCTCTGGTCGGTAACTATTTTTTGAGCAGATAATGTTTCTAGGTTTGTCAAAGAATGACATTGTATTATTTAGCTTATATGAACAAAACCTGAGAAATTTATGCTGCACTTTTTGTGAAACCCTACTATTTTTGTTTCAAACATTTTTTCAAAAAATAAATACTTCCCGAGATTTGAGTATTCAGCAGCTCGAATTTGTCATGTTTCACTGATTATAACTCGATAACTGTCCATTATTGAGCTTTGTGCCCATTACATCTTTTCTTCAGTAGATCATAAGCTACAACATATAAAAAATCCAATTGCTTTTACCGGAATAGATTTTCCATATGATGAGTGCGGGGTTTTTGGCAGTTGCGTGATATTCTCAAGGATCTAAAGTCATTTATACGAAGTTAGAATTCAGAGTTCAATTACACTCGAGATGTTAACATAAAAATCGGGAGGAATAATTGTGTTGTCTATAGAGTGGTCGATGTATCAAAGCGAGGAACACGCGACAGTTGTGATTGCGACTATGAAATAAATCGCGTGGAAGGTGCAATCACTGTATCTCGGCCGTAACGAAGGGCACGACGCTTCTCGGACGCGAGATTGCAAATCCATTATAAATTCGCCGCACGAAATCGTGGGCACGCTTCGCACCTCAATCACTGTAAGTCGATAATAATCTGGTGATTCTGCACGCAAACGCGGTATCAAACTTATATCTCGTACGTGCGCGAGCTGTTAACCACACGAAACTTTCAGCGGCGCGTCTGTTAATATTCTCGGGTGAAGTATAATTACACGCGCTGGTTGCTCGAAATTACTCTCATCGATATCGCCGTATAGATCTATGGAAATCTAAACGATGAGAATATTGTATTCGCACGTGATCCTACACGCATACACGAACCACTGCGCCAATGAATACTAAACACTCTGTGGCACGGGCTGTTATCAATTTTCTTTTAACACTGTGTTCAATGTTCATGCAACAAGGCGAACTGGTATATCGCTATAATATTTTATACATTATACACATGCTTACACGCGCGTGTCTTGTCAAATTTATCATTCAGATCATTCACTACAACTTTCGTTTTGAATTCAGTTGATAGATCGCTTTTCTGGAACACCTTCTGTCGATCGTCGAGTATACTGCTGAAACGAGACTAGCACAATGATCACCACCTACTGCGCCAGTGCACGTGCCTTCGGCAGCCATTCCGCGGAAAAACGACGAGTAATTCAAGTACTCCGGTAGTTAAAGGCAGACTTGTAACGGACGAGTTAGCGGCTTTATTAATTATTGCCGATCACGGCTAAGAAATATGCGAATGCATGTGGTGGGAATGAATGCACCGTTGCACAGCCGCAAATTAAAATCGGAGATGATCGTCGGCGAATAGAAGGTTTCGCTTACATCCCGACTGCCGATTGCTCGCGGCGACGAAGAGATATAATGCAAATATCATAATGGTGGTACTCGATAAAAAACGACCGTATTAAAATCGCCGAACAAGTTCTTTTTTAAGTTTCAGACATGGATGTGTTAGTTTCAACTTGTTTGAAGCGTTAAAGGAAAAGCGATTTTCGCAAGAAACTTGCGATTTTGCAGAAAGATAAATGGTCGAAGATAAAAGAATAACCAGAGTTTGCAAATGAACGAGATTTTGGCAGTTATTTATTTCAGAGCCTTCAGTCGCCAGGACTTTCTTCGGTTCCCGATGGAAACGATGATGAGGGACGAGGCTAATTCGCGAAACGGTGTCGGAGGCATCTTAGAGCCTCAGCTCCGAGGAAGAGTCACGCCCTCCTTGTTACCCAGGGCTTCTCCCCTTTCCCTTTTCGCGATAATATCTCGACAAATACCGACCCAGGGAACCCTTTAGCCTCGGCCAGGCTGCCGCCTGCACGCGTAATGCCCTAAAATTAAACAGCCCACGGCGCCAGGGGCGACCTGATCGTCACGTTGCCTCGAATCAGACCGTACACTTCAGACCACTTTACGTTCCTCGTAGTCGACGTTGACATTTCACGACGTATCTCACAGATACACTATATTTTCAAGAAAAATAGAGCACGACAAGTATGCGCAATGCTAGACAATCCTGTACGCTTTTCTAGTAAACAGTAGGGCTGTTACTTTTCTTCGAAGTCTTCGAATCGTATAATGTTGTAACTTCTTTCGTAAATCTTTCGGCTGTAGTGGCGGTTTTTCTTAAATTTAGGGGTGTCTTCGAAGCTTCAAAATCTTCGACCGTCGAAGGAAAGTAACAACCCTAGTAGACAGTCTTGTTCTACCGGACAATCTTCGATTGAAATGTAATTCTGACCGGTGAAATGAACTTTGTCGTCTAAATAAGATAATAATAGACAAGCAGGATTTCGTGGTGCAGCGTGCACCCAGAAACAGTTTTCGGGATTTCAATTGATCTGACTGTTCAACAGCCTGTGCGACATTAGATTGGCAGTGGCACGTAAATTGTCACAGTCTGTTCTCCAGTCACGAGCCAATGCGCAACGCGTTTCGCCTGTCGGGTTCAATAGTGGAGCATCTGAAACGTGTCGGATGAAAATAGATACGGTAACGTAGACGGGACATTTCGTGTTCTTCTGTCGGTCGATCACGACGAATTCCGTTTTGCCGTTTCGCGTGCAAATATGTATCGTTCACCTTAAAACGCGAATTCCTCGTGGCTTTCGAAATTATCCAGCCGATATCAGACCAACGCACAGTGGTTTGGTAGGCCGCTTTTTGTGGCCAAAACTATTGTAGCGTTATTTCAATATTTAATATTATCTTATTATAGGTCGTTGGATTCGTCTTGATACTAGTTGGAATATTATCATGTAAAATATATATGTTAATACTTAAGAAATTGAGGTAACTTTCATTTTCTTTTTATAAAAAAAATTGTTTTCTTGTATTTCTTATATTGAAGTTTGTCGAAAAATGAATACTGATCAATTTTCGTTGGAAACATTTTCTTGTCAGATCATCGGAAATATTTGCAAAATCGTGTTAACAATGCTCACAGTGTATATTACGGTCCAGAAATCGCGAAAAAGTAACCACAACTTAATTCTTCATAAGAATTATATGAAATCTAGTATTGAGAGGTTTTCGGGGTCTCTGATTACGAATCTGAAGTTACAAAATTCTAAATTCAACATTCAAAATGGCGGATCCCATACGGTATATTAAAATACACGCTTGTTAAAATACACGTAGAATTATAAAACGCAGGAAAGTGCGGCTAAAATTTACATGTGTACATGTTGAACGTCTAAGCTTTCAGAAAAATCAAGTTTGAATGCTAACGTTTTTAAACATTTTTTTGAAACTCCACCTAAAGTTTACATTGCATTTAACTATATGTCCTTCGAATATTGATTGAAACATGCTTATACTGTCATTAAATAACTGAAATGTACTTGCTCACGATTACGAAAATATAGTAAAAATTTTCATTTTAGCAGTGTGTAAAGAATAATTCAACTATTTATTTGTTCCTCCAATTTCATAATTTTCAACTTCAAACGCTATATCTGCTCGGAAAGCTATCCGAAAGACCTAATATTTAGAATTTCGAGAATTCAAAGTGTTCTTATTTGAGAGAAGAAAATTTTTGTTGAAATTTGATAGTCGAAAAATTGAATTTTGGCCACAAGAAGCGGCCAACCACCACTGTGCAACGCTCTAATTAACAACTGCACTTCTCGTTAAACTCTTGCTCGCGCGAAATGTATTTCAACACTGATCACTGTAAAGTGTAAGTGCATTTTGTCGCGTGTTTAACGCTGCACATTGTGGTATCTGCCCGATTTCAGCGGCCACAGCTAGTTCAAAATTCGCTCCATATTGAAACTGCTGTAACTTTGCTAAAATTTATCCAAATTTGATGAAAAAAGAACCATTTTAAAGCTTGAGATTTCTACTTTTTGTACTGTATACCGTTTTTACTGAAACGGATGTTTTGAGTGCAAAATTTGTCTATAAAGAGGAACATGTCAGATTGTAAAGTTTGTAGCTATTTTTCAATAAAGATTGCGGATTATAATCAACATTTTAACGTTATTCGTCTATTTTATGTACACTAT
This sequence comes from Lasioglossum morio, assembly GCA_916610235.2. Taxonomy (NCBI): domain Eukaryota; kingdom Metazoa; phylum Arthropoda; class Insecta; order Hymenoptera; family Halictidae; genus Lasioglossum; species Lasioglossum morio. The sequence goes on along the minus strand of OU744334.1, from coordinate 1,928,546 downwards.
GGAAAAATGTATTCATTTACAATTAAAATATCTTTTTAAAATAGTTATTACAAAGAATAATCAATATTATTATGTTATTCGTCTATTTTATTTACAATATCGAAAAGTATAATCATTTACAATTAAAATATCTTTTTAAAATACTCATTACAAAGAATGCTCTTTTTTAAATATATAGCCATGGCGAGAAGTATGCATTTTCCATCTGCTTGTTCTTTGGTGATGCTGAGGCTCTGTAATACATTGTACTACGAGACCCATCGAAGGAACTGTTTATATGTATTACAAACTCGCGAGATGTTTATGTTACAGAAGAGATAAGCATTCGGCTACAAGCCTTTTCGTTCTGATTGAATTCAGTTGGAACCATTCTGTCAAAGATTAACGTGTACAGTGTGAGAGCTAGCCAAGTGTTTTTTTTTAAATTTCTATGTTATTTAAATTTTATGTGTGTACTGTTTTCTTACTTTAGTGTATATTGTATGTTTATTTACTTAAGTTAATTAGTGCAGTATATTTTTTAAAGTTCTATTAACTTCCCGATTTATAGGGAAGTTATTGTAATTACCCCGAAAATCGAAAATCGAATTTTTTGCAGATCTTCACGTTTCATGGTCATTGGAGTCATTTTAGACTATTTTTATCAAATTGTTAGTGTGTGTGTGTGTGTGTGTGTGCGCGCGCGTATGTCTGTTTCTATGGTATCAAATTTTTCGTTAACGTTTTCTGAAAAAGTAACAACGCGATCAGAACGATGAATGATGCAATCGATGTTCCCCGCTGTAACTTAGAGCTGATTAGATTTTGGTCCATTTTGGTCAAGTAGTTTTTTAGTTTTTTTCGAAAGGAGTTGATTCAACATTGCAATTTATACGAAAGGCGTATCCACCGAAGAAGCAAACGTAGCTATATATATATATTTAGACATACTTAAAAAAAATTTTTTTTATTTAAAAAAATTTTTTTTTTTTTCAAATTGCTTTTTTCCAATTATGCAACTAATGCGACGCCATATAGCAAACATTTTGATAAGTAGAAAACTATTGAAATTCCCTGAAAACATATAATCATCTTAAATCGTGCACTAAATAAATAATGATACTAATATACTACAACTAACGAGTCGGGAAGTTCTTTGTGTGGCTCGTGGAGAGTCACACAACAAACAACATCCGTACCACTAACCCTCTCGCGGGGTCGCAATGCGAGCTACAACTCCCCCACTTGCGAAGCTCGCGAAGCGAGCGAGCAACAACCCCCCTCTAGTTTTGTTTTATATTCTACTTGATCTCACCTATATTCAGTAAGTATAAACATGGTTTCTTAGAAGGACTAGTTTCCGCATTTAGTATATCCTCTTTCGGTAATCAGATGGAAGTTGACGACAATGTATGTCCATATAGGTAGTAAAATGTCATCAAATACTGGAGAATCGTCTGGGATGAAAGTTATGACGCGAAAGCAATTATTTAATATTATGCAGGGGTGTCAAGCCAAAACATTTAATGAAAAACTGAAGTATCTCGAAGATTGTTTATTAAACTATAATATATATTCAGAAGAACTTAAACACAAAATTGCACACATTAAAGGAGAATTTAAACGTAGATGTGGCGCTGCAAGATATAAGAAATGCTGCGATTTTCGCGCGCGCGCGCGATGGCCATTTTGTTGTAAATCAACTATAAAATACGAAAGCAGTCGAAAGCAGTTCCAATTTTTCTGGCATCATAATCAGAAAACTTGAAAGAATACAATGGCACAGAAATGAACACCGGATCGCACCCGGAAGTATAACAAAATCATTACCAAAGTTTTAGAATCATCAAGAAAGTGGTTGGTTAACCATCGTTGGTTATCTTTAAATATTAATAATTACACAAATGTATATAGTACAGAAGTGAATTTCTCTTTAAAGTATACCTTATACTTAGCTAAAAAAACTTGTATGAAACAAAAATCTGTTAGTGTATGTGAATAAGGTAAAACTTACTAATAGGTGAATTCGTTGAGAAATGAAAGCGGTTAACGAAACTTCAAACTTCCGACAAATTTCAGTGCTTAATGGATACATGAATGGGAAAACGAATGATGGGAGATTGTTCCTCAGACATTCAACTAACTGAAGCAACAAAAATTTTTCAATTTATGTAAAATTTTTAAAATTGCCTTATGAACGCTGAAATCAGGCAAATAGCCCACTGTGCGTCGTGGGAATTGACTCGCAAAATTCTTCTCTTCGCAGAAAAATACGGTCTCGGACTTTGGGCGAAAAGTTTGTCAGCATTTCCAGTGGCACAAGTAACGACTCCGTTATTTTCGCGAAACAAGTGAAAGTTTATTTCGATCGTATATTTCACTATTACCGACAACGACGAGCCGGCGCAATAATTAATTAGCTGGCTGATCTATGTTGATTGCGAATAAACTGCGCGTATTCCGCCAGCAGATTTACGTGCGCACGCGAGATGACGTTCGAGCTGGGCTAGCGTAGAAAATCGTTGCAGCTCATGAACTCCCATTTAATGGCGCGTTAGCGGCAACGATGACAGACCATTACCCGTCGACTATTAGCTTCCCGCTCTCGCAAGCTGATGGATTTTTTAGCAACACTTTACCGTGTAGGAAATTTGTAAGATTTCATCCAAACAAGTTTCACCGTTCCCTACGGACTTGTTTTAGCGAATATTACACATTTCACAGATCTTTGTGGGCAGCAGCTGAACGCAGCACGGATGGCCTGAAAATTTACGTCTAAACCTTTCAGATAACATCGCCGACGCACTGTCGTCGCTTCGATACCTGAATGCAGCCGATTTTTCCTTTCTCGTGAGGCTACCGCGCCGATAGAAAGGTTTTCGGCTTCGAATTTATTTCCCCGATCGCTACCTTGTCGAATTTATTGCCATAGGCCAGGGATGCCATAGGTTACGGACCTCTTTTTAAAAAGATAGACATGGTTTGAGAATCAAGAAAATTAAAATCATTTGAAGTGAACACTGCACCGCGATACATGTATGGTTTATATATTATTTAAAGATGTCGTTGTAGAGCCTGAGCTCTATTTGCCCAATGCAAACCGGTCCTTTTACATATAATGATGTTAACAAAAAATATATATTATATATTTATATATTTTGGTATGATTAATGACTTGAACTAATTTATACTATTTCTTTCTTTTAATTTGTACTATAAACTTCTGTAGAGTTTTGTTCAAATTGGTCTATATATATTTGTATTACGAACACTGCTATTGCCCTTAGGATGGAATCATCTTTCTTTTTTAATAGCGATATACAGTAAGGTGGTCCTTAGTTATACTTGGTGAAAATTTTTTTGCGAGATGTTTTCACGCCTTCCCCTAAAATTGTGCCATTTGGTAAGAAAATAATTCTTGCAAAAGATAAAGTTAATCGGATAAGGGGAAGGCGTGCCTCATTAACGTTGAAGTTGACAAAAACATGAGAAATTTTATAGGAAAAAAAAAGAAAAATTTTTTTTTTAGAAATTTTTAGTATTGCTGCAGGGCCTCTAACCGTCTGCAGAATTCATGAGGGATTGTGATAGGATTTTTAGACTGTTAACCCGAAACACGAGATTTGAGCGAAAACGGAGTTGTTAGCGGGAAGGTGGCGGACACCAATTAGACAGGCTAATTAATGTGAAATAATCTTAATTTGTACAAAGTACACTTGTACTTGAATGCACCTAAGAAATTATGATATTTTTCGAGGTATAAAATATTTAACTTGAATTTTCAGTATACTCTTCACATTTAGCAAGCAGTTACTTCTATTTCAAAACTTCGCGCTCGATGAGGCACGACTTCCCGACGTCCGATAGCTTTAAAACTTTGGATATATCATTTTTTCATGAAAAGGAACAATATTTTGGGGAGGCGTGTCCAAAATACATGGTCGAAAAATAAGGACCACCCTAATGTACAATCTCGGTAATAACTCTTCAACCATAAGAGATATCGAGCTGAAATTTCTACTAAAATTTCCACTAGAATTAATAAATATATTTTTTAAAATTACAAATTGACGCGTGACATATAAAAGGTTGGCCACTCCGTGCACAGGCAATTACCCCGTTGACAGTGGCTACGGTTCTATTTCGAGGTTGAGTTTCCGTGAAAACCGCAAGGCAATTGTTCCGCGTGGAACAAATCATTCGCTCATTTATGCGAACTCGCGGCAATCGTAAACGCCGAGCGCGCGAATGCCGAACGTCAATAATCCTCTCGGCTGAACGGCCATTAGAAGGCTCGGCGATAAAATCGCTCGGCACTGTGTGGAAGCAACACATCCGTGAGAGGGCCCTTTCGAAAAGGGCCGACCGAAGAACCCTTGCGAGAAGAAGACATTTCTTTCCGATTGGCCTTCGTAATTCACATTATGCGCATCTCAAGAGGGTCCCGACCCACGTCCGTGGACGAGAAACTCGGAGAAGGTAGCTGCCGCGGAACGATACAGATTTTTATGGGGGCGTAAATCACACGACCGTTACAAGAAGCGACCAGGAATCGTGAAAGGCGCGGCCAATCCCCTAATGATTCTGATTTATCGCCGATGGTTTGTTCCGGTAACTCATTATCCTCGAAACGCACACGCGCGAACACCCTTCGAAAGACCCCACGCGTCACGCGGCCAGTAAATATCGATTCTTGTCCTTAACACGTCGAACGGTCGTATTTCACGGCTTCTTGTCTGCCGACTTCGATCTTTTTCGTCTTTCCGCTCGCAGATTCAAACCCAACGGTCCCCCATTCTTCTCGACTATTCCTTTTGTAATCAAAGATCTTCCGCTTGAAGCATTCTCCACTTTCGCCGAACACGAGGTTCATCTTGCAAAGCAACATCAAATTTTGCAAGGTAATCTTTCAGTTTCCGTGCAAATTAATTAAAATTCACGTTGTAGAGGGCGATTGTGGTTAATTTTTAATCTTGTTACATATTTAATAATCTAAACAATATTTTGAATAATGGTACATATTGTAAATCAGTTTTTAATGGCTGTGATGCAATGGATATCGCTGTTCAGCATAGAAATCGCTCATTTGTTGTTTTTACCGATTCTTTGAGTGCCTTGCTCAGTTTAAACTCCACTAGCCTCTCAATCAAAACAAATCCCTTCATTTTTGATATTAAGAAGAAATATGTGAAATTCTGTCAGGATAACTCGCAAACTATCAAATTTTTCTGGATTCCCTCTCACATCGGCGTGTATGGAAACGAAGACGCTGACTCCCTTGCAAAATCTGCTACATCTGCTTCATCTCTGCAATCACTGAGCAAGGCTCCTTCAAGGGTACTCATTATTTTCAAAAATTCTTTAACCCTAATCAATCTCCCTGGTTTACTCAAGATGTCTCTTTTAAAAGGAGCTTTATTTCCACTGTAAATCGTATCAGTGCCAATCATTATAACTTAGCTGCCTCTCTGCATCGTGTAAATATTATAGATGATCCTAGCTGTAAGTGTAACTCAGTCTCCGAGGACTTGGATCATGTGTTATGGCAGTGCTGTTTATGTGACTCCCAAAGAATTAAACTTGTAAATAAATTACGTAAAATTAAATTTTTCTTACCGCTAAAAACGGACCTCTTCTTTGCAGAACCAAATGTCAAAGCCTGTGAATTTATCTTTCAGTTTTTAAACGACTGTGATCTGTATCTCTAGTGGTTAGTCATATTGTAAATGTACTCAAACTGTAAAACTAGTGTATCTTTGTTAAAGCCGAAATAAACCTACAATAGGTTTCAGTGGCTCAATAAAAAAAAAAAACACTTCAAAAAAAGTTTTTAATGGCAACTCTGAGTAAACACCTGTGAGGTATAGCGCGAAATAGAAATTAGGAAATACTCCAGGAAGTATCCTACATAATTAAGTCTTCGAATAGCCAGAAAAGAGTACCCAGTCTGTCTGTGTTTCGAAGACAAGTTCCAAAAAAAAAACGAGGAACCACGTGTTACACGACCGACAGGATCGACGAATAGCCGGATAGGTGACAATCGTTAGTTACAGGGTAGCGTGGAAAGTTGGTAGATCGGCGGGACGGCTGAATGCGATAGTAGCTTGTGCGTGGCACGAATAAGGCATTAAAAAGCGTTATTTATCGGCGGATCTGCAGTCACGGGGGAACACGCCGATACCCGTAGCCGGCACGCCGGTATTAACATTAAGATTCTCATCGGACGATACCGTGGCCGGTGCGATGGAAAAAGAAAACCGTCTTTTCGAGTCGGGGCTGTCAACCAGCTAAGACGCACGACCGCCGCTCCGTTCGCTTCTCTGTGTCCTCTGCTCCAGCCTAGATTAACAGAACGCAATCGAACGGCCGAGAAAATCGAGTGCCGAGTGCCGAGTGCCGAGTGCCGAGACCGCGACCGCGACCAAGACCAAACGGACCCCTTATAATCCTTCTAATCTCTCCAATCAGGGGGACGGGGAGTATTCGTTACACGCGCGGCACGTACCACTAATTTATGCTCGTGCCTCGAAAGTAAATACCCCGGCCACCGGTATCGTGAGAAAAATTTCGAGTTTTCAAAAGTCCGAACTGGTGGCCGGTTTCGAAGTAGCTACCATCGAGGTATTCTGCGCCGTCTGAATCGCTGCGAAAGAGGTATAGGCTTTGCGCTCGAGATTCACCCTATTGCAAATCAATTTCACCCATTAACACAGTACCGACTGGTGATTATTGCATAATTTTAAAAAATCCATGGTACATGGCTAAACACTTTTTAATAGAACCATCAATAGCAACAGCAATTTTCATTGTGAACTAACAAGTCACCTTCAATAACGTCATCTGACAGTTTCACATTTAGGATTGCAATGTAAAAGAAAATATCTATGTTTTCTTTTGATACAGCACAATTATTGAAAATTCTATTAATAGGCTTCCGGTAGGTAAAATGTTAAGAATGTTTAAAGGACCCTGCGCTAATCATATGGAAAATCTATCCCGGTTAAATTAGTTGGATTTTTTACATGTTGTAGCTTATGATCTACTGAAGAAAAGATGTAATGGGCAGAAAGTTGAATAATGGACAGTTATCGAGTTATAATCAGTGAAACATGAGAAATTCGAGTTGCCGGATACTCAAATCTCGAGAAGTATTTATTTTTTGGAAAAATGTTTGAAACAAAAATAGTACGGTTTTACAAAATCTGTTAGGTGGTGTCATTAGTTTTTTTTTTAATTTTGAATGATCTTGAAAAAGTGTGTGAACAGAAATCTTTCAGAAAAATCTTTGCGTGTCACAGCAGATATAAGGAGTCCACGGTTCGTCACTCCCGCAGTATTTTTTCACTCCAAACCCTCTCTGCTGTGTGTGTTTGTGTGAAAATCGAAGGAGTGGGGTGACGGGAGTGGTGGTGCGGCAAGCGTGTTAAGTAAATATGTATACTTTCTGAGATTTGAGTATTCGGCAGCACGAATTTCTCATATTTCACTGGTTATAACTCGATAACTGTCCATTATTCAACTGTGTGCCTATTACATCTTTTGTTCAGTAGATAATAAGCTACAACATATGAAAAACCCAACTGATTTTACCGGGATAGATTTTCCATATGATGTGTGCGGAGTCCTTTACTTGTCTATCTATTTATTTTAGATTAAACTTGCGGAAGGGTGAGCTTGGAGCGCGAAACATGTAGAAGAGGAACTGTTAAACTTGGTATTTAGGATCTAGCTAAAAATTAAGTTTCCTCTGCACCGCTATCCCTTCTGCCTGGGTCCTCCTACCCCTCGGCCATCAATAAAAAAGACCGTCTTGTCGGTATACGCTGAACACGTTTTTCTACCCTAAAGTCAGTCGAACCGAAGCGCTTGAGCGAGAAGCTTCATCTGTATTCTTGTGTTGTTTTTAATAAACTCTCTATACCGAGTTTTCATATTTTCTGTACTACGAATCCTTGGCATTACTTTATTTCATAAGCTTGTAGAATAATCAACAGGAATAGATTAAAAGAAATAGAAAGAGAAATATTTGGTCGGCACCGCATCCACCTTGATCGGAAGACGAAGGTTCCCTGGAGGCAGTAAACGCGAAAGAGAATTTTACGGCCGCCGAAAACCACATGTTCGGAGGCTCAATCATCGAGCTTCCTCTTCCGCGTGTTCGCGGGAAAACAAATCGCCGGAGCAGCGAGACAGACGTCATTTGCGTTTTATTGCCGCGGTTAGAGGGCTCCGGAGTTTCTGGGTTGGTTTGCCGCGGAGAGACAAGAGACACTAAGCGTTCGCGGTCATAAAAATAAAATGGTGAATCTAGAAGTCCCTTTTCGGATAGACCGGAAGCGGCTGGCACCGGGTTAACAGCGACGCAGCCCCGTGCCATGCCGTGGCCCGGACTAATTGAGAAACGGAGCAAATCGGATCCGCTGGATGAATAATTGTTTACACGAGTCCGGGGCGGACGTTTAGCGTGTCGGGCGTGTTCTGCGCAGTGTATCCATCGCGCCTACTCATCCGTATCCCCTAGGATGAGAGATCGGACCCGTGTTTCGTGCACCGAGATACCCCGATAGCCTTCTTGGGCGAGGTTTGCGCCGCGGAATCATTTCCTGCGGATCGTTCCGGCGATGACTCGAACAAGAGGCACGCGAGTATCGTGGGGACGCAATCGAACAATCACCGCCATGTCTGCGGTGCGGGAACGTTTATATCCCGTCACTGTGTAACTGGAGTCGAACCTGAGAACGACGCCGTAGACCCCCAAGCAACATCGCCAACTAGATAGCGCTTTGCATGCATCGCACACCACTTTCCTACAAATCCGTTTATTTGTTCGTTGAACAAGCTGAGCCTCTCAAACTAATTCAGCTCTGGCCACAGTCGCCCTCGAAAGTCCTAGCTTTTACGTTTACGAGACGTAATTTCCATTGTTCGAAAGCATAAATCTATTTTCATAATGCTGCCACAGCTACATGCTGTCGAATAATGCAAAGATTGATCTTCTATCTTTTATGAAGCCCCGTCTGGACGCAGCGTTTTTCGATCCATACTCCATTTCTCGTAGCTCTTTTCTGTGCCTCTGGACGCACAAATTTGCGTTGCTATGGTGCGATTTGGTATGTCTTTCCTTGTTTAGCACTTGCGAAGAAAAGCGAAAGAGCATCGGCCAAACTCAACCACGTGCGTCGATCGATTTACGATATGTGTTTTGTGCACACGTTTGCGTATCACACGTTTCTTTACACCTTTGTAAAATCAACAATATTTAAGATATCGAAAAATCCTTGGAGATTCGTTCATAGGTTACTAAAGAGTACAAGATTGTTAGATATAGCCACACTAGATTGCGGTTTCGACAGCGTTAGCGAAAAGACGTAACGAGCCGATCTATACCAATTAGCAAGACAGCGGATTCGCGACGCGATCACGTCAGTCGACTGTATGATCTACAATGCGAACAATGTATGCGGTGCGTGCTATGTACACAGCGAAGTATTAAATGTAAAGACGAGCACATGTATTGTGTAATATAACTCAATTAATTCTAAAGTAAATAAGTGCCTTGTATCAGTACATAACAAAGATATTTAATGTTAGATATTAAGGCACTAGATCGCGCTTTCGACAGCGGATTCGCGACGCGATCCAGTCAGTCGTTAGTAATACCTACAAATGTAAACAACGTATGCGGTGCTATGTACACAAGCGAAATCCTAAAAGTAGGAATAAACACAAGGAATGTAAAATATATAACTCCGTCTAATTTATAATAAATCAGTGTTCTTGTTCCAATACATAACATTTAAATTTGAACAAAACCCGAAATTTTATTTGAAAATGTGTTCGTTTTCGCGTGGAATGACCGTTCGCGTTATAAGGGATTTGCGTCACCCAGATACATGCGGATACGTATGTGTCCGTAAATTGCAACATTTGGGAAGCCACGATTGACAAGAACATTCTAGAATATTCCTCGAAAGGATAATGCGATATTGTTTCTTGGCGTAGACGCACGCGTCTAGACGCAGTTCCGATGTGAAGTATCACGAATGGAGTATAAATGGCGCTGGAATAACAAAACGCTGCGTCGTCGAGACGCGCAAAGTAGATTCGACCTTTTAAGTAACAATGCGAGTAACAGATTTATGGACACCGTGCGGCAAATCGGTGGAAATCGGAAGCTTTTCTAACGAGTTTCTTCACAGCCGGGGTGGCGGCGGCGACGATGATGTACTAACACGATGGAAAGAGGTTTTATGGGCGACGGCCACCGTGATGGCATTAGGTAAAGCTTATGTGGACTCACGTTCGACTCGGCTTCATGGGAGCTTGAAATTGGTAGCCGATCCCACGGCTCATCTTCGCACCTTTGTACCCCCGACCAGGGGATTTATCCCGTGGAAATCCACTTTGTCAAAGCGCCACTGCCTTTCAGCCGGCCTACCGGGAGACTTCTCTTTCTTCCGTAGGATCTGATACGTTATGGGGTATGTTGTGCCATTAATTATCGAAACAAATAGAAACGGTGAGTTATACCTACACGCCCTGCACCGCCGACCACCTTATCGTAGATCTTCCGTCGCGAGATACGATTTAACGCTGCACGAGAGTTAATATATGTCCTTTTGTTGGCTGCAAATCTGCCGCGCTAATGTGTGTTCTGTTCTGTATCCCCGCGGCCGATATACGCAAACCTAATGCCATTAAATCGTACGCTGGTCGATGATAACGCCGATAGGATCGTGTTTGGCGACGTTATGTTGAGATAATTGAAAGATAGAATATCTTTCCGTTTAACTTTTATTTCGTAAAAAACACATCTTTGCAGTATCGAGAAATGAGAAGTTCATTCTGTTTGAAGACCGTCTCTCAAAGTATATCTGTGTTTAAAAATTTATCCTGTGAAACAAGAGATTGTGAGAAATTTGAAAACACACTTTCGCTCGACGGCCTGTCTCTCGATTGCCACGTGGTCTTATCTGGCCACGACCACGAGGAGAGAAAGAGAGAAAGAGAGAGAGAGAGAGAGAGAGAGAGAGAGAGAGAGAGAGAGAGAGAGAGAGAGAGGATACGAAGACAGGAATGTGTTCGGTTCGGATGCATTTATTGGACACGTACGCGTGAGATCTGTCACGTGGAAGAGCGAAGAACATTCCTGTCGTGCTCGTCGAGATCGACAGAGTGAAGACGACACTGCGTACACCGACGTTTCTTCACTTGAACGTGATCGAGGACCTCTTATACTGACACCGCCGTTGTCTGGCATAAACTCGTCGCCACTGGTAATATTAGCGGCGTTAACAGTTAGTCGAGTACGATCTGTCACGTCTGTAGAGTCGTCCATTGTTCGAATACCGACTGCATTCAACCCAGAAACGATTATGGGAATATCACTTAATATTAAAATGCAGATCTTTATGCATTTATAGCTTGTGAAAGTTGAACAAACATGCTGCAGCATCGAATTCGACAAAATTGAGTGCGATTTTTATTACAAATTGTTTCGTTAATAACTTTAATGTCACTAGTACTTTACGTATCGCCTGGCTATATCTATGAAGAGCACGTCTGCGAGAAGAATTTTCCGAATCTCCCGGAATCACGTAATAATAGCCGAAAATATAATTTTAGCGTTCAACTATTTTCGAATAGGCGTATCTCTCGCGCGCGTACATTCCAGCACACTTAATAAAGCAATTGCTCAGAGCATAATTCAGCAGAACAAATAAATACTTCTGCCTCCGCCGTGGAACAACAAATAATCTCGTGTGTTATCATTCGTCCATGAAGATAGGACGCAAACGCCTAGCAACGGATCTTTCAGGCGTCGCCCACGCGAATCGAATGAGCAATAATCGTCCGGACTTTCCTTATCGCGAGCACCTGCGCGTTATCCTCGTACACGATCGAAAGGATCTGTTCGATCAAAAAGTTCGCTATTGGAGGAATGCTCGGATTGGAAGCTAGCCAGTCGGTAAACGATCGTTTTCTCCCTCGATTAAAACAATGTTTCACGTTTAATGCATCGCCGTGGGCGAAACTATTTCAGGTGTCGGTCGACGACGCGCGACGTGGCGGTGCGCGAACAAGCGAATTCTTTGTGTTCGTGCGCCGAGGATGATCCTGTGCCTGTACACCTACTCGTTCGAAGAAATCTGATCGGCCCTGTAGATATTCCGTCTAATCCGTTTAAACCGTTGCCAGCTACGGCTGATCCGGAGCGAGCGTCGCATTAAGAGGACGCATCGGCCCGTTTTCATGCCGAGGAACACACAACGGACAGAACACGCCTCGGAACACAAATAAGGCTATTAAACCATGCTACCAGGAACCAAATGAAAAGCGAGCCACGAGCTAAACACCTTTCCCGTGAGCATTCAGTGAAAAACGACCGCCAAAAACGGCTCTGCTCGAGTATTACCGACAATAGTTACCACCACGCACAGATAATTTTTCAATAATCTATCGGTATCACAGGGTAAACGTACCTTTTCCTATTTTATTAGATCGTTTAAAGCGGCGGGAGTTTAACACTAGATTGCTCAAGGAAGTCATTTTGACTGCTTTTTAATTTCAATTAGAAAAACAATTATGTATATAGTGACACAATTACTTAGAATTTTGTGACTTTTTGTACAACATATAAATGGGTTTATTAATAATTGTAGTTACCTCCCCCCTCCTTCATTTTCGGTGTATATATGTGTGTTATACCTATATTGCCCAAAAGCAGTCATTTTGACTGCTTGGGAAATTTAAAATAGTCAAATGACTCTTATTATTGAATTGAGTAAATTTCTTATATAATCAGTTCAGCTCTGTATTGAAATAACAGTTTTCATTTTTTTTTCGATTACCGTCACATGATAACATACAAGTACATGATAAATTGTCGTTTTGGCCGTATACTTGATAAGTTGCAGTTGCTCAATAAGCTAAAGTAGTACTTGTTATGTATTCGAATCTTTATGCAGTGATACTTGTTCTAACAAATTTATTTTATTGTTAATATTTACTAATAACTTGTTATATAACTGTAAATAATATAAAACATATTAAAAATTAATTTTAAACAAATTTCTTTACACATTAGTTATAAATAGATTAGTTATTCTTTCAAAATGCAGTCATTTTCACTGCTTTTGGGCAATATAGGTATATACTAAGTTTCAGTCTTTCTAGTGTTAAATGTATTTGCGCGTTACATTCTAGGGTCGCCGCAACCCCTGAAAAGCGAAGAACTCTCTGGTATTGGTCACTAGGACGAGTTCAAACCGGGACTACCCTCTAAATGCTACCTTAAAGGACCCCCTACTAATCATATGGAAAATCTATCCCGGTTAAATCAGTTGGATTTTTTATATGTTGTAGCTTATGATCTACTGAAGAAAAGATGTAATGGATACAAAGTTGAATAATGGACAGTTATCGAGTTATAATCAGTTAAATATCAGAAATTCGTGCTGCCGAATACTCAAATCTCGGGAAGTATATTTACTTAACACGCTTGCCGCACCCCCACTCCCGTCACCCCACTCCTTCGATTTTCACACACACACACACACAGCAGAGAGGGTTTGGAGTGAAAAAATACTAGGGGAGTGACGAACCGTGGGCTCATTATCTCTGCTGCGACACACAAAGATTTTTGTGAAAGATTTCTGTTCACATACTTTTTTAAGATCATTCAAAATTCAAAAAAAATAATGACACCACCTAACAGATTTTGTGAAACCGTACTACTTTGTTTGAAACATTTTTCCAAAAAATAAATACTTCCCGAGATTTGAGTATCCGGCAGCTCGAATTTCTCATGTTTCACTGATTATAACTCGATAACTGTCCATTATTCAACTTTGTGCAAATTACATCTTTTCTTCAGTAGATAATAAGCTACAACATATAAAAAATCCAACTGATTTAACCGGGATAGATTTTCCATATGATTAGTGCGGGGTCTTTTACCAATAACTGGGGATGTACGTTTTACTGCGACAGGTTTTGCTATTAATATGTATTTAATCTTATTGAGAAAATATACCGCACTAAAACCTACACCCGCAGCTATAGTTGCAGTTACCCTTCACGCCAGATAGGCGGCACGGCTCGCCTGCTATCGGTAGCCGTTATCTCCCAACAGGTAGCTCGTTTATTTCATTAATTTAAAAGTCGACGACAGCACGTCATGTGGCTCGGATCAGGCTGATCGGATCTGTAGAATCACGGCAGCGAGATCGTCTCGTGTTCAGCCGATAACGGGGCAAGATCGGTCGGCGCGGCGTGTCCGAAACGTGACATCCTCGAGGATGTTGCCTTCACGGAGCGGAGCCCGGTGAATGTTTCAAATTCCTGTCGTAGTTTTAATTGTCCGGAAAGAGAGATCGAACCTCAAATACGGACACTTCGATTGAGTGAAATCAAGAGGAAATTAAATGATTCTGTGACAATGAGAGGGAACGATCGTAAATGATACGTCTCCGCGAATTTACGATCCGCCGCTTGTCTGCGTTGACGCAACGTATTAGAGTAACCGCAGACAAATTGGAGACATCGACGACGGGATAGGCGGTGTCGCGCCGCCGGTCTCGAAGACGTTTCTTCTTCGACAGGTTAATCAACGAATCGTAGACATTCGTTTGCTCGATCAACATTCATTTTGACGCTCAAATAGCATTGAAGAAACAGTGGAGAATAATATGTAATATGTAGAATTAGTAGACTAACTTTCGTTGCTGATGGAACGCGTGGGAACATATTATCTATTCCGAGCCACCCGATACATATTCCTGTGTCGATGCGGAGAAGTGGTGGGACTTTTTTGGACGAGGCCAGGAGTGTAAAGCGATAGCAGTGAAAGTCGGCGTGGACTCTATCACCCGGAATTCTAGTAAATTCTGATTGGACCCCATTGTGATAAGGGGCAACATCGAAATTTAATTAAACGGCCGGATTGACAGATTTACCCTTTTAGGAAGAGTTTGTCAGGCTGGACCGTTACGGTCTGGTATCCTATCTCGTGGGACGCGAACGAGCTGCTTCTCGGAAGAGAGCGGCGTCAGAGTTAATCATATCCCTGAGAGGCACTTAAACGCGATTATGCATGCTTTACAAATTAAACAAGCCTTAATCTATTAATAGACACAGTTACGGTGAAATTACACACCCTGTGCTCTTATCGGTCTATACGATCCACCTATGTTATCTTCTTTCAAATGAATTCCTTCGTGCCGTATACCGCGTGACTTCCTAATAGCAATCGTCACGTTTCGGTATCTGTCAAATGGAACACCGATGAGTATATGGAACAGAAATTAATACTGTTCCGAGAACTAGTATCTGCGGGACCGTTGCACTGTATTTCGCGGTATCTTTAAGTTTTAAATCAAAAATAGATTGATTGTGAATCAAAGATTATAAATAGTCGAAGCCTAGCTTTAGAAGAGAGGGAGAGAGCATCATATAAATCTCGTTCAAAAGACATCTGCAGTTTTATTCCAAGATTACCTTGCTTCCCAAAACCAACGGAAGAAGACGCGAATCGAGGAAGAGGGAAAAGTGAAAATTTAACAGAGTCAGTAAAAGTGGCTGCAGACTGAAACGACAATTCGAAGTCCATCGGATCGGTAAGATCTAAAGGAGTGCTGGTAACGCGTATTTCGGTGGACCACCAGCCATTGGTCACCATAAAATAATATTGTCCGACCGAATGCCTACGACCACGGAACCGGACAAACTATTTTAAGTCAACCGCGCAGTCTCTTTGTTTATTTACGAGCGCACTGCTTTCGTGACCTCGGCAGACGATGTTATTACAAGGACCTTCTTACGCAGCGCGGGAAACGATTCGGAAAACGACATACAGTGTACACGACGACACCGGTTCTGTCACCGCCAACCACTATGGTTTGTCGTTTCAAGCAGACTTCGATGGCGACCGTGCGAAAGAAACGAACGAATCTTCTTGCATTACACAAAAAAAGTATATTCATAATTGAACACGACAATGAGATTAACCCTTTGCACTCGGAGCTAGTTTAACTCGAAAATCAATCGTTTCTTCCTACCCACGATAATTCCATTCTATATTAATTGTCGTATATAAACTTCGTACATGAAATTGATATAATACCTGATGCAGTACTCAAACGTTTAGGAATCGATTAGATACCAACATATTTAATCTACATATAGTATAAAAACGAAATCCTAACTCACTCACTCACTCACTGACTCATCAACGCCCAGGCTAAACCCTTGGCCCTATAGAAAGCTGAAATTTTGCACAGAGGTTTGCTTTATGATCTATACGAGGGATAAGAAAGGATATTTCGAAATTCAACCCCTAAGGGGGTGAAAAGGGGTTGTAACGTTTATAAGAGGAATATTTGATTTGTGGTCGGTTTTGCTTGAAACTTGGTCTTATTGTTCTTTGACATAATTAATCAAACACCTATTTCGGCAGTTTAAAAAATTCAATTCAATTATTTACGTAGTATATAAAGAAGTACTGTAAGTATAAACCAAATAGTCTTAACTCTTAGATACGTGGTGGTTTTTCAAGAATCAACTCCTTATAAATTAAATTCAAACTTATATTCGACAAATGAGGTAAAATGGTGTGAATAAGCCTAAAAATCGGTATGGGTGTTGATATTGAGGTTTATGGACGTTAATTACGAAAATGGCATCAATTTTGAAATCTAAGATGGCGATGTGATATAAAATTAAAACTCTATAGGGGTGAATGGGGGTTTAAAAGGTTTTATGGAGAAACAATATAAATTTTTTAGGGCTTCGAACAGTTTCCTGTGCGAGCAAAGCCGCGGGGAAAAGCTAGTAATGTATAAACCAGCAACCGTTATTAATCGCGCGAGGAAGGTGAGAACGCTGAATCACGAGAATCTAATAATTCCTCCCTGCGCGCCCTAGTCTCCATAACGCGGGCGTCTTTGGTTAATATGTACCACAGGGCGCAACCATAAATCAGCGCACCGCGCCAGGCGGAAAATATTCAGACGGCAAGGAGTTAATATTAATAACGCCGTAAGTGTTCGTTGTACGTGCTGGTCGCTTCTGCCCGCGTTGATCCCCGCAGGAAGAAAGCGACCTTGCGTATACGAACAGACACGAGAGCAGCATAAGGACAATTCGTTTTATATCGGGCGGGGCGCGAATCTTTTCTCTCAGAGATTCAAGACGATCGATCAATCAGGCGAGAGCATTGTTGGCTCTGTTGTGCAAAGACATCCGAAAGGACTTCGCCGAATGGCATTGTGCGAGACGATCCCGAAAAAGGACCAAACCGTGCGGCTTGTAAAGGCGGCTCCTAATTACGATTCGCAGCACGCGCGATTTGTATTTCGAGCCACCGTGCCGCGGTCTGTTTCCTCAGTAAACACGGCCACAATATTGCGTGTGGTCGAAAACATTTTTTCACTCGCGAAACCATGAATCGCCCGGAGGACCCTTCAGCGATTCCTCGAAAGGGAGACCGTGTCGCGCGTTAGCCTACGCAGTTCTTTTCAATTTTCTTCGTAGCCCCCGTATTGTCCAGCGACTCGCAACAATCGATGCATTGTTGGGTAGAATCCCTCAATACCGTGTACAGAGTGATATACCAGCGCCGCGAAGCGACGCACAGTGGTCTGGATCGAAAAAATTTGGTGTCATTTTTTTTATAACTTTTGAATCAGTAGAAATATTGCAATGAAATTTTCACTAAAACTATTTAAAAAATAATCATTTTTAACTACGTGTACTTTAATATATTTTGCATTCGTGAAACAATAATTTATACTAACTTTTCATTGATATTTTTGATTGAAAAATGAATTGTTCAAATATAGTTTTTCAAGCTTTTTTATACTTTTTGTGAACAATAATTTTTAATATTGGTGTTGATCTTTAACACACAAACGAATGTTTTTCTGTGTAAAAAAAAGGAATATTTTTTACTACAAATAAAAAAGTTAGCTATTAAAATAAACATATCATAATTTGTCTTTTGTGATGATCTATGATGATCGATTGACTTAGTTAATTAATAACTCTACTGGCTCAGAATGTGGAAGACTAGGAAGTAGCGTTTGTTTAACTGTTTTCTTATGAAATTGTAGTCCACTTTTGCTCATGTAATTGCAGATGTGATTAATTACACGTATTCCTTGATAATCCCGTTGTTTTTTTGGGTCTATTTGAACAAGAAGAGTTTTCGAACGTTGTACAAGGTTTTAACGATAGAAATAAATAATTTTTTTTTAAATAAAAGTGGCTATCGAAGTTAATTTACATATATCTTTACTCTATTTATCTATTATAATGTTCATATTTGGAAGACATTTGATCAGCCATACGAGTCCGTTTTACGCAAGCGAAACCCGTCGCGAAGTAACATAGACAGCTTTGAACAATGATAATTTGCAAAGTGGGACGAGTGGGGACATTTTTCTTACATAATTATATTCGAGAAAGTATGCTGAAAATGATCCAATTTGTTATAAAACGGTACTCGTGAGGCTTTCCTAGATATTCGTTGTCAAATGTAAAAAAAATTGTCCAATTTTTTTACTTCATTGAATATTAATTTTTAACATATTGTGAACAACAATTTTCAGTGGCGATGTTGATTTTGTAACACAAAAGAGTGCACTTCATCGTAAAAGAAAGAAAAATAAGAAATATTAAGTGGTGTTCTCAGGGCATCTCGAAGAAGAGAAGCAATTTTCTTGATAAAAAGTACTATCTCGAAACTGTCTATCTTTAACTATTCGGCCTAATTACAATTCTTGGTAAACTGCATTAATTTTTTCATTTTCGAAGTTGATGAACATTTAGGAAGCAATACAAATTTGTTAGAAATCGATATGAGAAAGTTGACTTTTTAGCTAAATGACACCAACATTTTCGATCCGGACCACTGTGCGACGTGGTCCCAAAAGCACAAGATTCACCGGTTAAAAATCTGTCAAAATCCCTAGCATTTAATATTAACACGTTCCGTGCCATCTTCCGATACTGGCGTTGTAAAAACACTGGCCCATGTATTTGCGGTAATAATCGTTTACTTATTGGTGGGCCTTCGCTTGGGCCAGCTGTTCCAAATCAAACAGCGTGGAACGGTAGCCCTCGAGGAACGATCATAAGCCGATCGTTGTTCCATTAGCACGAAATTTTCAGGTTTACGCTGGGCGTTGTTAGAACAAACACGGTCGGCGAGTATCAAAGGGAGAACCGTCGAAACGATTGGCTATGGCGCGTTTGTCCGAGCCGGGTAAATCTGCAAGCTCATGCCCTTGAAAATCCTTTCTCGCCGCGTAACCCGAGTGGCTCCTCGTGTATTGCCGGTCCTCTCCAACTTGGAACAGCGCAACGTTCGTACACCGCTTCTTCTGTTGTTGTAACACATTTCTTCCGCAGCAAACAACACCCCGCGATTTACCTGGTAATTGCTGGAAACACCGGACGAGTGTTTACAGTGTCATCGAGGTGCGGCCACACTTTGCCTACACCGTCGCATCGCCTGGAAGAGAAGACCGTTTTCTTCGTCTGTGACCACACGCTTCGATACCCTTCCTCGAGATCGTTAAACTGTTCGAACACACGCGAAACATTTTGAATATTACAGTCGACACGGTAGACTTAAAAATTAGAGGAAGGGTCTGAAATTCGTAGCTTGAATTGCTCGAAATGTACATAAATATGTGGGCGATCTTTCCGTTTACGTCCATTCTCAGAATTCTATGAAACTTTGAAAATAGGTCCTTTTTTTACTAAAATGACGATTGCAAGAAGGATTTTTGCCGACTCGAAAATTATTTTTTTATCATTTCAATGTCGCTCTCTACCTTACCGACTAACCGACTTTCTATTTTATATAGAATATCTTCAAGTAATTGTAAAAATGGATCATCACCAGCCTAGTTCACCTAGCGCCATAAAAATTCACACATATAATCTATAAGTGAATGCTCTCTAATTTAGAGTGATACATACATAAGGTAAACTTTCAATTTTTAAAGAATGTCGCATCATACTGACGCATGCGCACATCAACCGAACCTAACCTAAGTCGGTAAGGTAGAGCGCGACATTGAAATGATGAAAAAAAATTTTTGAGTCGGCAAAAATCCTTCTGGCAATCGTCATTTTAGTAAAGAAGGAACCTATTTTCAAAATTTCATCAAATTCTGAGAATGAAGGTAAACGGAAACTCAGCCAATATGTGCAGCTGTACTGTAAATTAAGTATCTAGAAGTTTTTGCCTTTTTGCTGTGCAACCCAGTAGATTTGGGCGAGAGAATACCAGAAATCCAAGTTTCCAGCCTAGGAGATTAGTGGTTCGAAAGTTAGGTGTGTTTAAAGTTCAGCGATTCACAGTGAACCTATGCGCAAATTTTAGCTTGATACGACTCGACCAACTTCCGGAAGTTCAGCCACATATTTCAACAAAAATTGCAGAAAATGTGAATATAATTTTGAAATAGGAATCAATGTTATCAGCACCCGACTCACTAGCGTCAGTCGGTGCGTGATCGTTGACTGATAAAGCTGATACTCTCGTTCTCTACTGTATCGACGAGTTTCGAAAACTGTATTGATCACGACGGACGCATGCGTGCGATATAATTGGATCACATGCGGGAGGATAATGTGCATCGGACAGACAGCAGTGGAAACAACTGTCTGCGCTACATTCACAGTGCACGGTTTGTAGTCAAGTGGTTGCGGTGCGAAGAATTGTTCGTAGTTAGACACGTGTCTCAAAGTGATCGTGACAAAACCGTAGCTGGCTGCCTGGACCTTTACTTCACCACTGAACGGTATTTCCTTCCGATTAACAAACACTCTCAATAACGAACATATTTTAATGTACCGATAACGTAACCAATGAATCTTCGAACTAAACGAAAAAACATTAACAAACATCCTCCTTCCCCGGCACGAAACCTCGAAGCATTCACTTTATTATTTTAAAAATTAAA
Source organism: Lasioglossum morio (assembly GCA_916610235.2). Lineage (NCBI taxonomy): Eukaryota > Metazoa > Arthropoda > Insecta > Hymenoptera > Halictidae > Lasioglossum > Lasioglossum morio. Next base: position 1,907,592 of record OU744334.1, on the reverse strand, counting down.
TACAAAGCATTACTTTGTTTTTTTTGCTTTCGATTGTACTATGTTTGGACTTTAAATGAACGTAATAAATAAAATGATGAGTGTCTAATGTATAGTTGAATGATAACAAGAACGAGATCGTTAAAAGGGAAGAAATTTTCTTCGGAAACAAACAGATTCTCGCGTCGCTTTTCACAGATTCGTGTTACACGATTTGGCAATTGAGTAATGGCCAGTACGGTGCAGAATAGCGCAGTATAGGCAAAGCTGCATTGCAGTAATATTCTGGCCTGGCTGCATGTACCCATCATGTTTCCAGTGAAGTCAGTCGATCGTTTGTTAACGATACAATCGCATTCGACGCTTCGTCGGGGCTTAATCGACTAGCAATCTGATTCGCTTTTCATCGGTCGTCATTATCGTACGTATCATTCAGAATTGCATTTCTGAATTGAATGGCGCAGCGTGTAAACACAGCGGAAATGTTCTCGAAACCCCACTTGTCTGCGCCAGCTGATTTCCTATTGTATTGCCAGCAGACTGCGGATTTTATGCATTTATAACAGGAATGAGTAATTCAAAACAATAAACAAATTAAAAGAGTTTAACAGTGTTGACATACTAGTACGACCATATCAAAATTATTAATGAACAAAATCGATTTGAATTGATCTATAAAAATGTTATTTTGCATAAAGATCCGCAGTCTAACTATCAGCCTTGTAGAAAATGTCCAAATACTTTCATACTACTTATCGTAAATACTTTTAGATAAACGCTGCAGTAGATTCACTGCTAGCTTTCGTTATTCTCGAATTTTGCGAGATTTTGATTGTCACGCGTTTGCGACTAGAATGGTTGAACAACCATCGAGGAATATTGACTGGAACATTCATAAAATTGCTGTTAGAATTCCAATAGCCTTGGCATGCTTGTTGCACGATATTGCATCCGCCTCATCGCCACCTCCACAAATGTTTGTGGGTAAGTTAATTCGAAATTCTCGCGGCATCGAACTATGAATGGAGATGTCGGCGCGATCGATGATCCACTTTTAGATCCGCGAAGGCAATTTTTCAAGAAATTTCCGCGGGTATTTCGCCATGCGGATTTCTTCGAACAATATGCGAAACGCAACGAAACGTGCCATTACGAGTCTATTTCACTGCAATTTGTTGTAATTCACATAAAAACATTTTATTTTGCAAGATCCGCTATCTAGTTATTATATGTATACGATTGAAAATTTGTAGAAAGCAAACAATAAATCTCTGATGACAATAAAAATCAGAGAAGTCATTCTTTTCTCTAACGAAAGCTATCTCGAAAAACATCCGCTTTGCATCGCGACCACTAATTGCAAAGTCCTCGTTCGCTTGGGCTACGTGTAACGAACGTATGATAACGATAGCGTAGCGGTGGGCAATCGTTGCGAGCGTAACCGCCGGCACAAATTCTAGAAGTGTATACAAGTTAAAGGGAAAGGACGAATGTACTATTTCTCCAGGATTTGATTACGATGATTTCGCTTGATATTACATTTCCTTGTTATAGAAGTGTATGCAAGTTGAAGGAGAAAGATGAATGCATTTCACGAGAACTTGATAACGATGATCACGTTTCATTCTTGATATTGCGTTTCCTTGTTATCATAAGGAACATTGACAGACTTATAAAATTGATATACCGCAGCAATTCTTGAAACCAGTGCCCGCTTTACGGCTTCTCTGTATCTCACTCGCAATCGATGTTTTTCACTCTAGTTCCCATTCTATTCAGAAGCTTTCAAGCTGAAGAATACTGTCGATAATTTCTGAAACTCTACCTCTCCCGATAAATCTACCTCCCTTCGCGACAAGGTACCGAATCCGCGATCGCTAAAGAAGCACTACCACTGTCTTCTACACGGAATTTTGGAGCTTCAGAAAGTTCTGAGAAGTTACTTATTGCTAGAACATAGAACATTCCTTTTAAACTTATTTCGAAAGTCTTTGAACAATATGCATTATTGTAATATCAAATGTCGAGCAACAATGTGTCGAAAGCGATGTATACGACTATCTAATTACAATAGTACCTCCACGTGTCGCCTTATCGTGTTTGAAATATTACGAGACATTCCGTCATGGACATCGAAGCGATAAATTAACAAACTTCAAAGAAAGTTATACAGTATTATATAAGCGAGTGTTAAAAAAAACATGCTTACGTGTAAGCTAATACAGCGAATACAGCGAATACAGCGAATACATATTTTTAGTAACTTTTTGAAAAAATTCTTTCGCTCGAATGACAATTCAAGAATCGCAGCAATTTCACTAGGAATTTTTCAGCCGCTCTTCAGCTCTGACCTCCTACACAGCGATTACCAGTTTTCCTGCATTTCGAGCAACGGCTTGCTTCGCAAAGCTTTGAAAATGAAGGATTAGAGAACGGCTTTATTGGATAGCTGGAACCAGAGACGGAACATTTGCTAAAACTGACAAAAGAGTTCTCTACATTTTTCGCAGTTGTATATCGAAACGAGGCTAATGAAATGAAAAAAAAGTCACGTAGACATCTTTCCACTGTAAAATTCCCGTTTCTTACAGCACTGCTGTTGAGCAACCGTCGAATTAACATGCAGTAATTCATGTATGACAAATTACAACTCTCCTGGTGAAGTTCAGAAAAACAGGAAAAATAAGACAACCGACGGAAAAATTACCATTGTCCAGATAACGAAGTTCTACAAACTAGAGCTGTGACTTATGAGATACCCGGGTACCCGGGTTACCCGTGAGATACCCGGGTAAACAAAAATTACTCGGGTACCCGGGTAAAAAGCATTACCCGGATACCCGGGTATTCGGGTAAACAAAAATTACCCGAGTACCCGGGTATCTCATGAATAGACTGCGGATATTAATAAAGACAATTCTTGAAAATACTTAGTCGTATATATCATTTTTGTAAAATATAAACTAATTTAATAATCAAGTAAAGCATATGGCGCTGTGGCACAGGTAATAATAGCTCTCGTAACCAGTTATGAGACCTCATGAGATACTCGGGTATCCGAGGACACGGCTGTCTTATAAGATACCCGGGTACCCGGGTACTTGGCTATCTCATGAGATACTCGGGTAGTTTTGCTCTACCCGGGTATCTCATGGGTACTCGGGTACCCGGGTATCTCATATACCCGGGTAAAAGTTCGAGCTCTACTACAAACGTGAAACTCGTTTTTTTTCAAATATGAAACTAGTCGATGAACGATTTACTTCCTTGGTCTTCTTTACTGTACCAATCCCGTGCTCACGATGTCGTTGAACTTTGGAGATGCTTATTACACACGTGTTTGTTATAGAAGATGGTAGACGTAACAACGGCTCTACCATCCACCGGTGGAGCGACCCTAATTGGGCGCACCAGAGGTGCACTCAGGTCTGTCAGGTCTGCGTTGGGGGGCAGCGGAGAATATCTCCAGGGTTTAGGAAACAGGATAGGCTCAGCACTAAGTAGCAGTTTAGAAGAAAGTGAAATGACCACTACCCCGTCGACACCGGCCTCTTCACCGCAAGCACCACCTCAGACTCCTAAACAGGAGGATCACCTGGCCAGAAGGAAATTAAGGCTCCCCAGGTACATCTCTGTCTAACAGACTCCATGTTATCACAGCGTACGCGTTCAGTGGACAGGCTCTCCACTCCAAATTCACCCTTTTGCAAATCAATCTCAACCTTTTACAGACAAAGTATTTCTCAGTAAGTTTTTGTAGAAACAATCAAATGTAAATGAATTGAGAGATTAAGACAAATTTTAAGAAGTTGGATGATCAACTTTAAATATTTCTAATGGGTGAAATTGATTTGCAAAAGGGTGAATTTTTGGAGAGCAAAGTGAATTGATTCTTTTGAAAACGATTTGAAAGTAGAAAGCGAAGAAATGACGGGAGAAATATCACGGAAAATAATGTTACTCGAGGGATTAATTTTTCACTGTCGCCCGCTGGCAGATTCGGGGCTGGATTGTCGTACGAAGACTACGAAGCGATGGCAAGGCACAAATTGGAGCGTCAGGGTAGCGTGAATATGTCGAGGTGTTTACGGAAATACCCACCGGGCATGACGTACGAGGAAATAGCATCCTCGAGATCAGGGACGAACAAAAAACAGGAGAATAAAGTCGAGGAAGATAATAGCCCGGATAGAGACAGCCAGGAGAGCATAGAACCCCTTCAGGAGAAGGATATCAAAGCTACGGGGCCGGATCCATTTGATAAATTAAATTACAAAGCAGGTGAGTAACCAACCGGATATTTCATTAATATGATTACAAGAAGACACAGCATAACCATTCGCAGAAACATGAGCCATTTTATCAACGAGGCTCTTTCTTTCCGTGTTTTGTGAAATATTCATTGAGGAGGAAAAAGATATTAAACTGTGCCGAGTACTTTAAGTCGTTGCAATTCGCAAAACGGAAATAAGTTATGCATCTCGCACAACTCTTTTTCTGAACTTGGAATTTTGTCGTCGTTGTTTATACGTGACAGCGATTTTTTAGTTTGGAATATAACATGTGCCACTGTTTTTTGTCACAAAGCCAGGGCCCCGACCCGCTATCAGACGGTCGATTTTCGTATAGGTAAATGAACGTTGATGTGAATGTATTGTGAACCACAGCAGGCGTCATTCGTATGCCACAAAATCCTTGTGCAACCTCTTCCTACTGCACTGAGGGAATAGTTTCACTCGGAATCTCGTCAGCGTGACATTTTTACTAGAACTCGCGTGGCTTTCGTTAGTGTACAATCGGAATCGATAATGCGAATCGAAGATCAAAGAATTCGTGGTGCAACCGAAAAAGTTTTATGTGCAAAATTTGTTTGATGATATCCACGGCTCTATATTTGCACGATGTACGTCATTGCTTTCGTTTGTACCTCGAATTTTGATCGCCTTTCACGCGTGATCGTGCGTGGGAGATATATCGAAGCTTTCTCTTCAGTGCGGATACAATAGCGTCTATTTAGACTCATGCTGATTTTGTGAAAACTGTTTTCCTCTTGGTGGAAGGATGCTTTTCAACGCTTTCACGTGAACTCACCCTCTGCGTAAAGATGTTGTTCATACTTGACTGCTCGTTGTTGAGTACATAATTCTGAGACGTAGTCAGAATTTCGTAAAATCACACGCTTTCTAGTAGAAGCCAGATAAACCAAATAACGTATTAACAATCCGACAGATGAACGATTAATTAGTAATCAATGTATGTGTACATTTAGTAAAATTCCTGTATAAGATTGTTCAAATATTCAAAAGCGAACTATAATGAAATCTTTTTTAGACACAGTTGGAGATAAAGAATTGGCTGAATTGTTACGAACAAGAATGGACCGTGCAAATTCTCGATGATGAGCAATTCATTGTTTCCAACTTATTCTCGATTATGCAACAGTTCACTTATGGATATTCAAATTAGAATTGTTCCCTTTAAGATCGCCGCGTACTGCAAATTGTTCAAACTTGAAATGTGTTGCGCTTTCATGCAATCCGCCGTGTACCCTAAACTGTTTGAACGCAAATAATTGCGCTTTCATGCAATCATCCGTGTACCCCGAATCGTTTAAACGCAAAAATTTGCGCTTCTCAACAATCCACATCTTGAAAATGTGTGATTAGATTCTAAATGTGTCGTAGTAGGGTAGCACATCACTGTACCCTTCGTGTTTCTGTAGACGTTTCTGCTTAAACGCGTCCTTGAACGTGTTGGAACAATACTGTGACATACCATCCTTTAATGTGATATACGCACCATGTTTGAGTATCGATTAGAAAATGAGTAGATATACTAGTAGAAAGTTAGAAGAGTGTTTCCTGTAGATCGTTATTTCAGATATGCCTTGTAGCAGTGATTCGACGAGCGATCAAGATGGCTACGGACCTAGTACGAGTTTAGATTCGAATATGGACGGTCGTAGAATGTGGCATAGATCAGGTAGAAATTATTTTACTCGGTAATTCTCTATATAAGTTTCATAAGAATACGTTCAAACGAATATCCTTCTAAATTTAGGCTCGTCAGGATCAAATCAATCTTGGGCTTCCAGCTTGTCTGCAGACAGTCAATCGGAAGAAGCTGCCGCAGACTTCATGAAAGTCTTCGTACCTCTTTTGTTCGACGCTCCGAACACTGTCGAACAAGAACAGAAAGCCAATTTTGGACAAATGGTTCTTGTACGTATTCATTCATAAATGACAAAAATGAGACAAAAATCATTAGCGAAAGAAGGAAATTTCTACTTGGTCCCTTCGATTCAGTGGTAATAAACAACACGTCTCTTCCGAATGTTTTGCAGACAGAATCTGGTAGAATATGGTTCTCCCGAGTGGTAAACGCGAGAAGAGCCCGTCCTTGCGTCACGGAGGCTTCGTTTTATACCTTAGCGCAACATTTCGCAGTGGCCCTTTTCGAATGCCATGAGGCTGACGATTTTGCACCAGCGAAAAGCCTTATGAACATGTGTTTCACGTTCTATCACGAAGGTACTAAAGTCATTTATCACGTGCTCACATTATTAAACAAACAGCTAACTTATTCTTTACTTGATCGCAATTTAATTGAATTCTTCTTACGAACAAAGTCGAAGTACCAGGCCTAGAACCATACCGAGAATATTTGTACACACATCTGAGGGTGCAACCGATTTGGACATCGATGAGATTTTGGACGGCAGCATTTTTCGACGCGGTGCAATGCGAAAGAGCTTCGAAACCAGTTCCCCCGAGACCTAAATCGCTAGATCAGGAAGCCATCGCTGCCGAAGATCGCAGGTTCCAGGCTAACATCGTGTTCGGTCAATTAGGGTAGATAAAATACACTAGTTAGACCACAGTTTAGAATTTCGTTGGTGTTTCTACTTTCTGTAGTTTTAATTTTGAATTTGTTCATTTTTTTTAGAACGTTCACGTGTAATATGCACGCGTTCGGCCTGTCACGAACTCTGTGCTTAGAATTTCTTAGGAAGCAGTGTGTAATTGCTAATTTAACGAAAGGTAAGACGTGTTCGACAATTCACAAAGTTTCATCGAAATTTGTTTAAACGTTACACACAACTTCACTAGTTATCTTTACTACTTCTTCGTATTTTTTATCATTTCTTTTGAATCATAGCGTAGATAACAAAAAGTAACTACTGTAACAGTTTAGAACTAATCGTATTTTAATTTTCCTTTTGAAATAATTCAGAAGGAAGGTATGAATTTTTTTACGTAGTTAAACGTGAGTAGAAAAATTCCAATTAATTGCATTTCTATAATTTAGAACGCCACTGTGCAATGACATAATACAGATCTCGTGAAATTAGAGTAGTATCTTCAAACTACTTCGTCTTACACAGAGTGTTATTTTTTTTCAGACCAGGAGAAAATGTTACGTGACAACATAGAAAGAATGTATAACGAAACTGAACCTTGGCGGTAGTTCCGTTTGATCATGTTCCTACAACTTATGGAAACACTTTATCCAAATGATGTCCAACGTTTGAACTGCGATTTGCGGACACCACCGATGCGGGGTCAATTACACTGTAACTCCAATGATAATGGAAACGTTCGATTCTGAAAAGAATTATGTCAATTTCATCGAGTTATAACAGTCGAAATAAGGATGAAACCATACGAATTAACTTTGAGTTTGAAGTACAGGTGGTTCCTAACGTTACATGTACAGAATTATGGAAGTTTTATTGAAGTTGAAATCTTTAACCGAATGGAAAAGTAGCTTCATGATTTAATCGTTTAAGAAATTTTATTCAAATCCCATGAATTCGAGCCACGCGATAGTAATAGATGAAATTTAAGAATTTTCAAATACCAATTCTGGAATAATGAGAATTGACAAAACTTCCATGTCCCGAATTTACGTAAATTATAAGTATAAACGGACAATAAATTGCGCGAAACGAAGTCGTATTGGTAACTGTTTCATAATGATCGATGATAAAGTACGTATATTTCTGTATCAGTGATAAACGAGATGAATGCTTCACTAATCACTGCAATTTATGGTTTTCGAATAATGGTTAACTGGAAGCCAAATTTACAATTTAAAATTAACATTTCAATAAATTTTTTAAGATCAGGTAGGTTCGAGATTACCTAGATATATTACTAAGTACCAGGGGCCTCTTGCATAATTCAGTCAATAATTATTTGTTACATAGCATAATTAAAAACGTTTAAAACTTCTTTGAAATTTTAAAAAATCACACACGCAAAGAAAACGTAGAAGTTACAAATTCTAACTTGTAAACATTTATTAACAGCATACGCTAAATAAACTTTCTTTTGCAGCAGTCATGTAAATAAATAAACAACACGTGTATATTCAAAGACATATCACCGAATCAAAAAGTTGTATGTACCTTATTTTGTATATCGGTCTGCACGTCATTCAAAGATTGTTAGCAAACAAAGAGAATCGTCAATAAACTTCTTGACCATAAATTTTGTTGAGAAATCATTCATTGAAATAGCATTAGAAAGCTATTGAGATATAACTGGTTTGTTGCTGGTTCAATAACTTACTCTACCTTTCTGTAATCTCAAATATTTATTCCAAAATATGTACACAGTTCATAGCAAACATAAATGGACATCCACAAGGAAATTAAAATATGTATATACATCTGAACGTACGTAAATTACGTACAAAAATGTAATCTCCTAAAACATTCCCAATTTCAAGCTACAGAATAATCTACGGGTGTGCATTCAGCAATTTTCTTTGGAATAACAAACTTCTCCGAGTCCTGCTCCAATAGACATCCTAACAGCCTTGGCACCGACATCACAGTGCCGGATATCACCGAGGGATAGTCTCTCCCACCTTGTATCGGATATCCAATCAACAATCTCTTGCTGAAGTAGCTACCACACATAGAAATGTGTCCAACTTCAATATACTGTTTCGAGTATGGCGACCATAGTTCGAAAGAAACACGCATGGACTCCCAAGGTTTCAATTCCGAAGCAGACCTCATGACAACTTGATAATGATCGCAGACGTTGTCGTACAACTTAGATACTGTGTTTAGCAGTTTCTCGAACTGTTCCTGGTACTCTAAACTATTTCCACTCTTGACCATAGTAAATATGTGGGCAACAGAGGCCTGACATACAGTGAACAAACCAGTTGGGATAGAAGATGCTGGGAAAGGAGTGTACTGTCTCCCGGTAGCAAAATACCTCAGTGGAAAATAATTAGGGTTGATCATCTGCTTTGAGTGCATGGCTAGGAAAGACATCAAGCTTGCACCTCCAACAAGGTGCATGTAGTTCGAAGCTTTCTTCTCAACTTCGCCATGATTGTCAATTACAAAAGCATGCATTGGGTCCTCGTGATTCAAGCCAGTCCCCTCCACCACCAGACTACGGCTGAAGTCCGAGCCCATCACTCTTATCATGTTTTCCTCGCTAAAAATCTTTCCAGCATAGCTCAAAGCCCCCAACTCGAACAGAGCTGCGTCGTTGCACAGATAATATTGCATGGGGTTCTTGTATTCCAATAGACCAAGATTCCTTCCAATTTCTACGTGGTTCTTACCCCCCACTTCCAGAGACTCACTCAACCTACCAACGGTTTTCGTTACGACTGGAGCATGTACCGGTGTCCGTTCGTCCAAGTTGTTCGGCAGCTTCAGCATCTTCTCAACAATGCTCTCGCTCATATCCCACGCAATGTCTCTGATAGCCTTGAAGTCTTCCTTCAGCGTCATGAACTGATGTCTCAATGCAGTTGCTTTCTCCTGTTCCTCTGCTGTCAAGTTTTCTCTTACATAATGCTTCAACTGTTGCCCTAATTCGTCCAATCTAACTTGTACATTGCTTTTATCTTCGCTCACCGATTTGTACAGATCCCACACTTCCTTCACCTCTCTCGCATTTATCTTCAGGCCTCGAGAGTTTAGATTCTTTTGGAATTTATCAAGGTTTGATAACTTGTCGTCAAAGTCCAAGTATGGAGAGATAAATGAAAAGATTTCCATGCCATTCCTTCCCGAAACGAATAGACACGAAGAGTAGCATCTTGAAACTGCATGTTTCAGAAGATTGTGAGTCATGTAGGTCCGTGCAACGCAGGGTATACTGTTCGCCATTATTGCAGCGTGAACATCGAATTTTCTTTGTAGAGAAAAATAGAAATAGAAATTTATTTCTACGCTTCAATCTTTGCTACTTTGGTTTGTGGAACCATGTCCGATTCGGTGTCCATTTTAAAGGTATCACGGGTTATGGTGTCAATTTTCCTTTTCTGGGGAGCAATGTAGTTTCCTTTTCCAGCGGCTCGCTCCGATTCTTCTATACTGTATGGCTCTAATTCGAGCGCTTTTAATCTCCTCTTGTGAACTTTTGTGGTGAAATGGTCTGTCAACGCTGTGTTGTTGATAAAATGCCTCCTTTAGGGAGAAAATAGATTAGCATAGGATCTTACGAAGCCTGAATCGAAGTTGAAAGAAGTTCGGTCGGGTCGCAAAGAATTTGTTCAGAAATTCGGGTTCGCATTAGATCGAGTATTTTCCTCAGATTCGAGTCGAGACCAGAAAATTCGTGATACCCGGGTACCAGAAATCAAAATTGACCCGATCCGACCTGAAACTTCCTTACTTTGTACTATATCAATTCATTTAAATAAGAAACATAGTGCGATATGTATTTTGAGCGCTCGAAAAATTAGGTTAGATCGTGAGGAATTATACAAAAGTTGAATGATAACTCACGCGCAATGTACACAATAGAATTGGCCGGCTCCAGGTTTGTCAAGGTCTACTTCTTGATTTACCAGCTTCTGCACATTTTCATCCTTCAAGTCCTCATCGATCTGAAATAAAGGATGTCCTAGAAAAATTGCCGATCGCCGGAACGTTTCACCCACGTGACACACGTGCTGTTAAGTGTGGTTATACTATATATTACGAACCTCGTCCAAATCTTTCGTTCTTCTTTTCGTGCGCCAAGCTTTCTTCAAATGTTTATCTCCCAGGTGGTATTTCTTGCGCTTGTACGTCATTGTTCACCAAGAATTGACAAGATTCATAAACTTCGATCTCTACCACATTTATCGCTGTGCGACAAAGATATGTAGTTGACCAAATCGAGAAAGAGAATGTCAACGTCAACAAAGACGCAATACAGACAACGAGAAAAACTACGTACACTTGGTGAATTTCAAATATTTGGAAACGAGAACAATTTCGCACTTTTTATGAACATCGATTGAAATCAACTAATGTAATAATTATTATATTTCCTCTCTGTTATTATACAATACGGAAAATGTTGAAACTAATTCGAGAGAGAGAGTTATGACGCCATCTATGATAGAACGAACAAGTTTGTCACCGTTTAGTACCATAATTCTGTTGCTAGATGGTGCTACAATACCTCTTGAGTTGTTCCACTCATAACTTTTTAATTCAGATCAAAATTGGTCTCGATAACAATCCATTTTTTAGTATGAAATAACAATTGTTCTTCCGAGAACTTTTTATTAATATTGTATTTTCTTGTATAAAATGACTGCCTAAAAGTCACTGTAATGTCATTTAGCGATGACAATACGTTGCTAATTGGCATAACTCGAAAGTTTTACCGTAAATGGAACGAGATGTGGGCTTGATTACATTCACCGTTAATTGTTATGGAATTACATTAATGAAAATTGTATAATTGACTATTGTTAGTACATACTATCTATGAGAAGGGGTTCTAAAAACAGTCTTGCACTGGGGAGCAATATTTTTAATCAGGATTTCGTACGATTTTCTATATTTTACGAAACATTTCGTATGTCACTATAACACTATAAGAGAGGAAACTCTGCTCTTCCATTTCAATTTATTGGAATAAAGATTTTACTAATCAGGATAATCAACGAAATCTACCAATTAAACCGTGAAACGATTGTTAACGGTTATAAACCAAACAGAACAAATATTGATATTTTTTGACGATATAAATGGAGTGTAATGGCGGCGCACACTTCATAGAAACTCCTAAGAAGGTTATGTCGTTAATAAACGTAAAAACCTTAGACCATGCATACTTCTAGACCCGGAACAGGTATAGGATATGCATAGGACGCAGTGTTCCAAGATAACGGAGCATCTGGTATCCACAACTGACGCCACAAGACGATTCACAATACACTGCGGATGTTTACGGATTTATGGCTTATGCAAATAATAACAGTAAAGTAAAAATGAACAAGTAATATAATAAAACATATATTACAGTTATATCAGATATATCAGATTACCTTCTCGACACTGCGACTTCTCAACAGACTATAGCACATCTTCCACAACCGTCATCTGGTAATCTTGAAACAAGGCATGATATCTGAAACCAGGTCTACAAATATATGTAGCCTACATTCACGAATGGCCGACTTCTGGATACAGGCACGTTGCATGCGCTGAATCAAAAACCTGGTAGCTCGGGAATCTGTGAAGGATCGTTCAGGATCGTTTGCGTACGGCGGCGTTTTACGAAGTGCGGAGACAATACGAACGTGGCCTAACAACAGGCATGCGCAGGTCGCTTCGAATAGAGTTTTCTCTTCCCACTCTTCAGTTATTCAACGAGCGTCGTCAGATGTCGCTCAGGTGCTGTCGGAACAGGTCGCGCCTCTGCCGGCGACTGTGACGATCAATTCAAACAAACGGTGCGCCACTGGCGAGGGGGGTCCCGAACCGTTTCGAAAGTAAAAATACTGCGCGACCCGGGATTTCGTTCGCACGGTTCGCAGACGGGTCCGAGGGTAAAAAATCGCGGTGGCACACGGGCGGTGTGTAGTTGAATCCGGGGTGCGTACGCGGTGGATTCCGGCCGCGTAAAATGACGTAGGGAATCCGCGCGGAAGTGTGCGTGTGCAGGGTGTGCCGCCGCGCGGTGCTGCGAGAGGAGGTTGTGTGTGGCAGAGCAGCGGAAACGGTGTCGCGGTTGTGTAGGGTTCGGCGCTGCTCGTCAGCGGCTATCGGTGTACACCGGGGGAAATTGGCCGTGGCTTCGCCAATGGATGCCAGGCAGGAGGAGACGCCATTTTGATATACGGGCGCACGTCAAGCGTTCCGCTCGCCTCCGAGGGAAAACGCGCTCTCCGCTCTCCGCTACGCGAGAACTGATCCGGTGCCTGTGTGTTCAGCCGCGTCCGGTGGTCCGCCGCGCTCTCTCGAATATCGCCGATATACGCGGTCGGGACGCGCCGAGAGAGAGACGGGGTTATCGTGGATAATAAGGCGCGCGTGGCCGAGCGACGTATACCGAGCCGAGGCGTTTCGTTGACAAGTGACAGGTGAATCGATCGCGGACCGCGGGCCCGCGAGGAAACTCGCGTTGCGGCCCCCCGTGTTTCCATCGCGCTCGCTCGCTCTCTCTCTCTCTCTTTCTCTCTCTCTCTATATATATATCTCTATCTCTCTCTCTCTCTCTCTCGCAACGCGTACGTACGCTCTCGCTCGCTCACTCGTTCTTTCTCTCTCTCTCTAACTTACTCGCTCGCTCGCGCGGGGTCGATCGGCAGTGAACTACTGTGTGTGGAAGCTACTACGTGTACGCCACGAACCCGAGGATTCGGATTTTTCCCCACGCGTGGCCAGTTCACGGCGCGAGGGCTACACGCACCTAGTCTCTCTCTTCTCTCTCAGTGTGTGTGTACATATCTCTCCGGGTGTGTGTGTATATATATATATATATATTCGACTCTACGTGCACATATATATATATATACATATATATATATATATATATCTCGGTGAACCGATTTTCTCCGGGTGTGTTCGTGTGTCTCTGTGCGTGTGTATACAACAACCACAGAGAGACTCTCAGAGGGAAAAGCGAAGAAGAAGCGGCGGTGGTGTGTCTGGTTTTCGCGCGCGCGCCTCGACACATACAGAGAGGCCACCGGCCGACACTTCGGGCCAGGACAAGACGACCCGATGTCGGGAGCGGGTCGCGACCCCGTGTCGACCCGCGGTCGTCCTCGTCCTCGTCCTTTCCTGTCCAACGTCACCGTAGCCGTCACCACTGTCACCATCACCTCCTCCTGCCTCGTGCCACCAGGACGCTCCTGGCGTAAATGTGCTCTCATGAGCGCCCATGTGCTGCTGCGCCTGTTTCTCCGACCGCTGCCCCTGCGTGCCCTGTAAACCCAGAGCACACCCCGATTAGCACGCCCACGCACTCTACTCGATCGCGAACATGGCCAAGATCCTCAACAAGGACCCCGTCACCTACGAGAGGGAGAGGGAGAACTTTCTGAAGGACCTACGTCACTTTCACGAGACCAGAGGGTAAGGGACTCTTCAATCTTTTCATCTTCTCCATCTCTCTCGCTTACGTGCATGCACCAAATTCTCACGATTTATTCTCGATTCCTCCATCCTTTCGAAAGTATCCTTACTCGAAAGAGAAAAGAAAGTTCGTCGATGCTTGCCGTTCGAAAGTAAAGCGACTTTGGCGTTTCTGCATAGAATGTGGACACGAAGTTGAGGTTATGTACGGCCCCGAGCCTCGAGTTTTCCAGGGAATCTCTCGACAGAAAGAGAGACTCTTTGTGGCTGTGCACGATTTGTTTACACGTGTCTCGCGTGTTTTCTTTGTCGATGATAAGTATCTCACCGCGATTGAGGTTAGGCGTTCGATCCGATCTAACGATATTGCGATGAACTTGCTCATTTTTTCTCTCTCTCTAGCACATCTCTTTCTTTCTACCTCTCTCTCTCGTACTCTCTTCGCGTGTGCGTAATGTGTTTGACGATTTGTGCGTCGATCCCAGTTGTTATGTTCATTGTAAACGCCACGTTCTCTCTCTCTCTCTCTCTCTCTCTCTCTCTCTTTCTCTCTTTCTTCCTCTTTTTCTATCTTCTTCGGATTTCGATACACACAGTGCGTGTAGGTTTGAACGCTCGACTCAACGAACATCGTTTCACGCGAAGACGCTACCGTTTATTACGTCATTGTTCGTGTGTTTTATTCAATTCGGAAATGGAAACAAAGCGTTCGGCATTGCACCGTGTAATCGTCGTTCCAGCGAGGATTCGAATAACGCGATTCGAGAGATGTACAAGTCACAGTGAGACGTTTCGCCTGAAAAGTCGGAAAAAATTATTCTGATGTTATTTGGGGGATTGAGGTCATAATATTGTAGGTCATTGAATTCGTCTTAACGTCGCCCATAATCTTATGATGTGAAAAATGCATTTTAATGTTTGGAAAATCAAAATGATCTTTATTTTCTGTCGAAAATCTTTTTCTTTTATACGTTTGTATTTATGGAATTGGCATGCGGTTTTGATGATTTCGAGCGAGTAGATTTTGATCGTTTTTTTTTCTCTCTTGATTTTCAGGACTTCGTTCAAGAAATGCCCAAAAATCAACGGGAAAGATATAGATCTGTACTTGCTGTACGTCGTCGTCACCGCCCACGGAGGATGGATAAAGGTGAGTCGATTTGTTTGAATTTTTAGTTTAGTGTAACCCTCATCCGCCCCTCGTTTCACGAACTGAACCTGTCTTCGACGTGAAATTAACACGCTAGTAAAAGATTGATGAAATAACAGAGTAAATTATATAATAAAAGGTAAACATTTTTTTTATTCAAATTGACTTTTTTGGTTATCTGTTTCAAATAACGGAACAGTATAACTTATTTCGGGAAAACTGTGTCAAGTTGACACGAGGCACGGACGAGAGTTAAGAAATCTCTTTAAGTAATCTCCATGTTTGAATAACAAGAGTTCACGAAATGATTTTTGCGAAAATTCAGGGTTCTCTAAAGAAATGTCGTTTGACCGGTTTTCACCGATTTTTACGGCTAAAATCGATTCGTATTTCGATCGTTAAACACGCTGAATCGTGTGTGGATCGGTCGCATGCGTGATTAAGGTTCGAAGAATGCGAGAAACGGCACAGAAACGCGGGAAAACGATTGTTCCGTGAAACGGCCGAGTCCAGTGTTGAACTGCGTTCTCGAAGAACGCGCGAGAATCGATCGGTCGAGCGTTATCTCTGTTGCCGGGAACGTCTTCCTTGCGCAAGGAAAAAACATAGGAAACATTTGTCCTATTTTGGTTACGCACTACCCTTGCTTCTTTCATTTATTCATGCATTCAAAATTCAAAATATCCAATCTTTATACAGCAAGTTTCTCAACTCTGTAGTCCTTCAATTTTTATATTCGACCGGAAAGACAAAATTTATAAACACAAAAGCTTCTTGTTTGTGTAGGATAATTTTGTAATACTAATAAGAATCAAATTGGATTTCATTTAAAAAGAAAGGCGTAACATTCATATTTGTTCGACTTTGTTTAGAATCTTCATCGCGAGTGAGTCGTTAAAATACGACGAGGGGTTAAAGAATTGAATTTTCTCCAAGAAGTATATTTTGCTCGCATTGCCACACACATACGCAATGGGAATTGTAGTTTGGAAACCGTTCTAGTTCCACGACTAGCAACCTCTAATTTTTTCAAACCATCGTTAAGCTATCGATTATCCCAAGCGTGTATTGGATTACACATTCATATTTGTTGCTGCCCAGTCTTTGCGTCACATGCCAATTATGTTAACTATTGTATTCCGAACACGTTCAAGTTATATTTTTCGCATTTAAAGTCAAGGTACTTCGGGTCTCTCCCGCTTAAGATAATTTATTGGGAACGTGATTTTTATGTAGGAACGCCTCCAGTGTTACCACTCACCGAAACTATTCCTCCGTAAAGAGAAACCAAGGATATTATCTTTTGCAATCGGCAAAAACGTTCTGTCAAATGACAACACTGACTCGGTAAAAAAATTAATAAAGAATATAATAACCAGCCTGAGGACTTTGTACATTTATAACGAAGGAAATCAGATGCGATTTAAACAGTAAAAACGATTAAAAGAATTTCAAAATATCTAGCTCTTGACAACGATCTCATGCAGAACCTGTTGAACACTTGTATTACTCGCTTCCTTTAGATTCTAATAAAATTCTATCCTTTCATTATTAAGATGTTTAAGAGCACCTGTAGACGCCCATAAAATATATTTCAAATAAAATTGGATTTAAATGGCAGGATTCGTTGAAGAAGTTTTTCGGTAGATTTCCCTAGTTAACTGGTGCGCGATAAATGTTTATACGAACATTCCTAGGAAATATGTAGCTCAGCTGGTGTGCCTACACGCACACAACGTTCTTTCCCCCAGGTTACGAACCACTGGCTATGTTTTCTTAAGAACCGAACGACGACGGTTCGACGGTCATGTATTTCTCTGGTAGTATGTGTGTACATAAACGGCTGGTATATACTAGCCGGTAGCTCTGTGGCGGCGGAGCTTTTCACCTCTTCTTTCCCTTCGCATCTATTTGCCGTGCCGGCTTAACTCGCCGAGTGTCAATGTGAGTTCTTCTTTTCCCTCCCCCTGGCTTGTGTTCACTTATCCGTCTCGATTTTAAGCTAATAGCGAATGTCGCTAAACACGATAAAAGTTTCATCGAATGAGGGAGGAGGAGCTTCTCTAGTTCTTCCGATTTTTTTTTTTAAGTAAAGCACTCGGGTTTTTTTTCTTTTTTTTTGATTTCGAAGTCTTTTTGTAGGGAATACGAATGAATAGATGACGCTCGCCGCGAAAGCCGATCTGTAGAACGCATTCCGCACAATGAAGAAGCGTCTGGCTTCTTACCTCGTGCTTCAAATCTCTTCTTTCAGCTCTCGTGGTGAACGTCGATGAAAAAGCGCTGGCATATAGAGGCAAGTAACCTCACCAGTCCGTCATCGAAGTTATCGTCAAGGGTATAACCCCTTGAGAGACGTACATAATCCATACCAGTGGCTCCCAAAGCGGCCGCCATCGTGGAATTCTCAGGAAAAACTGAGGAATCCATCTTGCAGAATATCTTCTCGATCTTCGTCTTCGAACACTCTGCTTGCTTACGTGTAGATGGTGTTTTCTGGCAGGAGAAGTGTCCTTACGAACTCGTGGTTAGAAATAGAAAAGCGCGATGGAATTCATCAACAAAATACGGAGAACGGAATATTTTTCGGCATTCCGTGTGCACGTTGATTCGTTACATCAAAAAAATTATAGGACAACATTTTAGAGGAGACTTACAGATTATCCTGTGTCTTCAAGACACAGAATATAATAGTTTCGTTCTTTCTACATTGTGCAATTCCTGCTGTTTTGAAATCTTTCCTGTAGCAAGCGATACACAACGGTCCGAGTTGTTCGTACTAGGTGTGCTTTCGCGCCGGTGATGCCTGACATGCTCACGCACCTGACACGCGTTACAATGCGTTAGCGATGAACACTTCGAACCGTTATGGCTTTTGATACGTGCGAAATTTTGCAAAATATTACCAGCAAAGATCACTCGCCTGTACGTTGTACGATCAGTCGAAGTCTAAGACAATTCAGTTGACCTTGAAATGTTACAATCTAGAAAATAGGCACCACCAGTCACGAGAGTACGCTATACGGCTATCAAGCTGTAACGAGCTAATTAATACCACAGACTTCTATCTATACCGCGGTTCTTTATGCAAAGTAAAAATCATCTGGATGTTTTCAGTCTTTTAAACATGATCCAGCCTGCTTTTTCCCGCCAACAGCGGATCTTTATGCAAAATAAAAATGTTCTACCTGACTTACAACAGACTGAAATGAAATAGACATTGATTTTCTTTCTTAAAATGTTTAATAGGTTCAAGATAATAGAACACCGTTAAGATGAAGAAACAATTGTACATCTGGAAATTGAGATAAAATCGCCAGAATAGTGAATTATGTAGAGGAGGAAAGAGGAGGAGAGAATATTCATGATGTGCGAGAGATACCTGGGACACTAAAGCATCTGGTAGAGGATTGTGACGAGATGGAAAGAACAAATTTAAGTATAGAAAAAATAGTACAAAGCAAAAGAGTGAGAGAAGCAGTAGACTGGCTTAGGAGTGTCGAAACAAAAAGGAAAGAAACAACCAAAAGAAAAGAGGGAGATGCAATAGTAGGTGTAAGATAATAGGATAGTTTAGAATAGATCAGATTAGGCTAGGTTAGACTAGATTAGATTAACAAATGGCATAGGATATGGAGGAATGGGTGGAAGAATGAATCGACAGAGGGATGGAAGAATGAGTGATATAATAAATCTGTAAAACCATGTCCAATTTCTTGGCCGCGAGGCCGAAATTAAATTAAATAGTAAATTCAGTAGAAAAACAGTAGTTCACGTAAAGCTATGAAGTCTGCGGTGTTCGCAGGGTTCGATCATCGGTTCTCAGGTGTCCGGTGTTTACCGGAACCGTCGGAGAACACGGATGCCTGATTCGTGATGGTGGGCTTAGTTTCGGAACCGGCGATTCCCTCGAAAATCAGCGTACGGAGACAATACGGAAGTTGACGCAAGGTCAGGGTCACTTGCAGAAGCACTGTTCGAGGGGTGGGGGGGATAGATCATGAACCGAAGGTGGGAAGAAGGTGCGCGCGGGACTGAATGTTGGGGGGGAAAGTGATCACGGGAGTGAGAGAAAGGAACGATGGGAAAGGGAGTCGGAGAGAGGGAGATCGAGAGAACGCGAGAGAGTCGGGCGGTGGTGGTGGACGTAGTGCTGGTCGAGGGCTTCCCCTCAACAAGTGTGATCGAATCTTGCTAGACTATATAACCTGCGGCCGGGTCGCGACTACGCTCAGAATGCGTCGCGGAGTGCAGTTCTCCGATTCGTCGAACGGTGACGTCACTTTTTTGCCGGACGACCGGCGGACGCACGCGGAACAGAAACTTGGTCGCCGCGACACACTCGGATGACTCACGGGGAAAGTCCTGGGATGTTCGCGAGGCGACGCGCTGTGCTCGATAAGTATCGAAAATGGGACAAAATCTTTTCAAAAATTCGAAAAACAACCCTTTGCACTCGGAGCTATTCCAATTTGAAAACCGCATGATGTCTTCCAGCCTTTTACATGATTCTCTTCATTCTATCGATATAAAACTGATACAATATTCCGTGTGATATTTTCAGTAGTTTATTAACCCTTAGCACTCGATTGGTGACAATGAAAGAGACACCACTAAAAATTGCTGTATTATTCAAAATATTGTTTACATTATTAAATATACCGGTATCTGATCAATTACTAAACATTTTGGTACTGTATGAGGTATACCAATTTCATATCTATAAAATTTTAAAATTCATAGGGGACGGAAATATCCTAGGTCGGAATAAATGTTTCATTTTCGAGTTGAAATAGTACCGAGCGCAAAGGGTTAAAATATTCAATACAAATCTAATAATGCGAAAAATATTTTGAATAATGGTACAAAGACTTAACAGGTGCATTCAATTCCATTATTCGCGTATAAATGAAATTTTCAAGTGATGATTGTCCCACTTTCTAGAGAAATTCATGATCCAAGATCAGGGGGTGTTACGTATGGAGCATAGTGTGACGTCTCGGCGATCTGACCGGTCGAATGTTATTGATCGTAAGCAGGATGTTTGAAATCACGAGTCAACAGTCGAATATCGATTTTATCGGAAGATATACGTTCGATATATCCGCAAACTAATTGGGACCGAGGTGATTCAGAAAGAGCACCAGAGTACTCTGAATATTTAAGTTTCAATCGAGCGAGTACTAGAGTACTCGGATACAGATTAAATTACATGCTGTTTGTTACGAGGACTGGATGTACTTAGCAGGCTAATTTGTAAGTTTCTTACTTTCTGTTTTCCATGAAAGATCGAGTGCGCAAAGATAGCAACTTTGTTCGGAAACAATTGTTTTTTAGTTCTTTCGGCGATAAGCAGGCAGTTAAAAAGTTTCGACACGAA
Organism: Lasioglossum morio; assembly: GCA_916610235.2. Lineage (NCBI taxonomy): Eukaryota > Metazoa > Arthropoda > Insecta > Hymenoptera > Halictidae > Lasioglossum > Lasioglossum morio. The sequence continues at coordinate 1,886,745 of OU744334.1, read as the reverse complement.
CGAGGACTTGCTAGGAGTCGGGTATTACTTTTCGGCCGAGTTGCACGTCGAAGAAGGAGGATGGAAATGATCTCTCGACGCGTTTGTACACTGAATTTATCGCGGCGTCGCGAGGCAAAGTCACTCTAGTTAGCCAGTAATCACCGTGAAGTGAAAGTGTGCAGATAGAAATTATTGGCGGAGTCGATGTAGAATGTACTTACGGTGGTAAAACGATTGGATAACCCGGGCCTCGGTTCCTTCGAAGGTACAAGGTGTTCGCGCAGTTATTAACAACCGTTTTTTACTGATGTAGGAACATTGCGAAACATTTTCTAGGAACACTTCAGAAATTTTGAATTGCACTCTGTACGTTTAGCAACCTGAAGAATGACTAGAACGGGATCTTCATTTATGTTGAACAAATTTATTACTTAACCTTATTTGAAATCACAAAATCGCGGTATATCTTGACAGCTGACATTTCGGACATCATTTCCTGCCTTGTAGTGCTTTCCAACCTTCGAATTCTTCTTTTGTCATCGCATCAAATATGCGAAATCAAAGGATGCATTTCCATCACCTTTTGCTGTTTCATTACCGCGAGGGTAAAGATGCGGTGTGTTTCATTTCAAGTGAAGTCTGTTGTTGATAAAAAATAGAGATTCCAAAAATCGCAACAGATCATAGATCAAAATGTCATAATTTATACATTGTATGTATAACACGTTGTATTGCATTAAAAGTCAGGCTCAGACGATCAGAATAGTCCAAGTGACTTTCGGTTTTGTATTTGTCGGTGCAATATGTCCCCGCGCGAACACAACACGGCCGCAGAAAAAGTTGCGTGACGGGGGTTTTGTGCATTTGCCGCAATAAAGGCGGTGTAAAGGTCAGCGAGAAGTTAATAGTAATAACCCGACTTGCAGAAACAGTGATCAAATTATTGCACGTGTGACGGTAGCCACACCTAGTTGAAAATTCCGGCTATTGATTCTGTAGATTAAGCAGAATGCGCTTTCTCGTAATTGGTGATAAATTCTTGTTCGCGGCTGCGAGTGAAACGAGAACACAATAAAGCAAAAATTAACGGGACACGATAGAGTCGAGATATTCGGTCACGCTCAAAGGCCTCCTTATTATTTCAGTTACAAAAATATTTCCGCCATATTGAAATGTGCGTTGTGCTATTTATACCGAGTCGAACAGATGGAAACGGTAAATGTCGATCAAAGTCGCGCACGAGCCAGATTCGTAGTTCCGGCACGGCAATAAATTTTCCTGCGAAATAATTCATTTGGGAGCGCAATTTTGATCAAATGTTTTCCACTAAATTATTACTAGACCGGTAGACGTTTATACCTCGCGGTTCGAATTATAATAAAACATACGATGCAATCGAGTACGACACTGTTTGCGCGAATATCAATATATTAAAATCATTAACGGAGGAAATAAAATTCAGCTCGATTCCATTCTGTGCAAATTTTATTGAAACGCGTACCGATGAAAACATATTCGGCGGATGGAATTTTGAAGATGAAGAAGAACAAAAACATGTCGATATCGGGTGGTAGGTTTATTCTTAAAAGCGCCGAAAGCGCCCAGGAATATATTCAGGAGGCGCGCTCGTTTCTTGCCTGCTCGCATGTCGGTTCGTTGTCGCATACTAAGCGGTGCGGCGTCGAGTTCGTCAGGGGGCTCTCTCGCGCCTAATCTAAATATTTTATCTTAAACTCTCGAAACCGCTGGCTTGGCTAGAAAATTAATCTGCTTCACAATTCCTTCGCCGTGAAGCACGAGGGAATATAACATAACCGAAGACGAAACTTCGGGAGCACTTTGCCGGCGCTCCCAGAGCGTTTACGTTCGTCGAGCGCCGTGCGAGAACCGGCTGAAAGCTAAGAGGCTAGGAACGGTCTGTCCGCGCCACGAAACCTATTCCCGATACATCCAGGGACGAGTTCCGGGGTCTTCTAGTTTTTATGAAACGATAGTACACTTTTCGGTGGGGAGATAAAACGGTGTAGAAACTTGGAGCTTCGATAAATGACGTACAGGAATGTAAAAGCTTCGTTCGATCAATGTTCAGAATGGTTTTAGGAATAAAGGAAGATCCTCGTCCTGAAAATTCTATTTTAATTTTCGGGAAATGTAGAGCATGTACCGATATGCTGTTAGTGCTACACTGTTGTCACAATGGCTGCAATAATGTTGTTATATGTTTGCACGTATTAATGCGTGAACAATGTTGTCAACATTATAACCACTTTCTTGAAATTTGCCAGCAGAAGTTATAGATTGCATAAACGCCTGCAGTCTAATTAGAAGTGGTTGGTACACCAATGGTTTGAATGAAGGGTGAGCTCCTCGAGTACCTCCCTTGTCATTGACAATACGAAGAAACGTCCAAGAAAGGTACGACCAAATTTGAATAGATAAATACTGTTGGATGTGAAAAATTAGTCTGAAGATCACAATTCTCAAGATATCGAGAACATGTAAAGGCGCTAATATTTCGACAGGCTCTAATGAGGAGGAAATCTGTTCATGAATTCGTGAAACCCTTCGACCACGCTTCGGACAAGTATTATACAAAAATCTATCGGGCATTGTAAAGTCTCCACAGTCCGCGTCCGCGTCAGCAGCCAGTCGAAAACATAGGCGTAAACCATGCGGAAAATAAACCCGGCGAGGTTCTCCGCGTTCCGCCGGTGTGTAACGACTTGTCAAAGACCCAATGGCGGAACGTTCTACCGGTTCCGGCTAAGAAAAAGACGACGCTCTAAAGTGGTAGGAGGAGGAGGAGGAGGAGGGGCTGGTGGGGGTGATAGGGGTCGAACGAACGAAAGAAAAGAAAAGGAGAGAGCGGGGGTGGGGGGGAGAGAGAAGGTAAAGAGGTAGAACTCTCCGAGGAAAAGGCCCGGAGAGAATCTGGCAGCCGCCACGGATCCCGCAGAAAGAAAGAGCGACGGGAGGGAAAGCGCGTTGACGCGGTTCACGCGGAGTGTCCGGGGGCTCTCTCGACTCGTTCAAGGGCGCGACTAGTATAACGAAGTGTTCGGCAGCGGCCGAATGGGCACGCACCGTAGTCTGGCATTGGTCTGCTCGCTCTACGCAGTGCGTGCTGCGAGGAATCCGCGACGAACTCGGTAATGCTGACTCAGTCAGGTGCTGCGGCGCCTTGCATCGTTTCGAAGTGCCTGTAGAAAGAGAACGAGAACTGGAGAGTCGGGAAAAAAGAGGGAAAGAGAAAGATTCAGAGAGCGAGTAGGAGGAGGAGGAAAGACGACGAAGCGTCCTGGAGGTATATACAGGGTGTCTGAGAAGAGAGAATCTGTTAGAACATCCAAACTGCTACGAGGGCTCAGTTTCCACGCCATGGGAGCTTAACTATGTATACGATAGATCAAAAAGGGAAAAGATTGCAAGAGCAAGAGACTGTGATCGTTAACAATTTTTTATGGAAATGCGTAACGCGGTGGGACACCCTGTATGGCGAGAAAGAAATTGCAATGGGGACGAGAGAGAGAAAAGAGACAGAGCAGCGCGAGAAAGAACAGCGGCGAGCAACGCGCGCGAGAGAGCGAGAGAGAGAGAGAAGAGAAACGCAGGAAATATAAAAAAGAGAATGAAACGGACAGAGAACGTGAACGAGCGTGGCATTCGGGTGCGGGTAGAGGGGAGGAGGCGGCGAGCTTGCTCGCTCGTTCGCTCGCTCCCCGGCGGTGAGCCACGGTCGATATGGCAACGCCGCGCCCTGCCGCACGCATACCGGCATCGCCGGCCGCCCAGTCGTCGCACAGACGGCAACACTGCACTGCTAGCGTGCGGGGGAGAGGGTAGCCGGGCTCTCACACATCGAACGACGAGGAGAGCGACCTCATGCCCTGCACACATGTGCACCCGGGGACACCAAAGCGACTGAGACGCCTGGTTGGCCGCGCTCGCGCTCGCTCGCTGCCTGCCTCTCTGCCTCCGCTATAGCTGGCTGGATGGCTTGCTCGCTTGTGATCGTGCCTGCCTGCCTGCCTGCCTGCCTGCCTGCTTGCCTGCTTGCTTTCTTGCCCGACTCCCGACTACTCCGACTGTCCCACGCACGCGCTTCGACGACCAACACACCACCGGCCGTGTCCAAATTGGCGATGTACTTTTCACTTGGAGATTCTTTCTTTCACCCGCCGCAAAAAATAGGCATCTGCTCTACCCCCACCCTCCGTTGCCCGATAGTCAACGCCGCGCTTTCTGGCCCACGGGATATCACGGAAATTTTTCTCACGTAATATTTATGTAATAGCGAACGCCGGTCGAACGGTGTGCACCCCTGATTTTGGAAAGTTTATAGACTTTGATAACTAGGTCCGCTAGGGTTGGCTAGATTCGGGGCTTTGGGGTGCGAGCTCTCATACGTTCAATCTCACAGCAAATACTTAACCATTCTCTGTTTCTAGGTACTGTTTAACCCTTGCGTAGCCGAGTAAAATATATAGATCGTTTAAGGACAGCTGGACATTGTAGTTTCCCCGTCGATATCTATTTCTCAGTAGTAAATTATTGAACTTCCTTGAAATTTACTTTGCTTTCCATCCCCCGATGGTTTTTTCCATAATACTCCTCCGTGAATCTGGGTCACTTCCAATCAGAACATCTGAGACATTTGCCGTTTAATTGAACCGCTTTTCGAGATCAATTGTTGTCAACGTTTTTTCAGCATCTTCTTCCAGAACGTGCCCACACCGGAAATTGGCATCGTGTCACCGTGCGAGATTTCAGCAATCTAGCTTTACTAAATGTCGAATACAAAGAAATCGTGAAACTTATTTTCTGTACTAATGCGAGGAGTAAGCGTTTAAATTTTGAGCACAACTCTGAAAAAAAGAAGACGTTAAAAGAGTAGTCACTTTATAACGCTCTATACATACACAACGGCCGTGTTTATTCAAATTTGAAATGATGTTGCATAATTCTTCGTAAGTGCATCCCGGGAACTGCTACGTGACGAACACCGTCGAACAAAAACGTTTTCAACAACGTCAGTGACTAGCTAAACAATCAATCACTGTTATTAATAACCTTTAGCTGGCGCGAACACCGAGTGTATTCAGCAAAATGGAAAACAAAAAAAAGTCGCTGCTAATCGATACACAGAGAGAATCGGATCCTCTCCACATTTTCCATTTCGAGCAAGCTTTGAAAAGCGAATCGCATTTACGTTAGCGCAACGTTTCTTACGGGCTGCGTCCAATCGAGTTGCCGCAACTCTAACCATCTCTTCGTCCGCGCTACAATTTTTCATCTACTGGGTGGCCTTCTGGTACCAAAACATACCAAACGATATTCGCAAGCCGAAGCAACAGAAAAGGAAAAACTTTGTAACCTTTTCAACTTCGTTTTAAAATTATTAACGATCGAAGAGATCCGGTAACAGCGGCCGCGAGAATTGGGTCTCGTCACCTAACTTTATTCGTTTAAGGTCACAGGATAGTCATATCATTACAAGTCATTGAATCCGTCTTGGCCTCGACTGTCACGTGACGATAATGAAAATGTACGATTCCATTCGAAGAAACATCGATGACCTTGAATATCTTGGAAAGTATGATCTTGTGAGAAATTTCCTGCTCGTTGCGATGTCTGCCCTTTTAAACCTAATCATGTTGTCCTTTGGTGTTTCTTTCTGTTATCAGCAATAAGCGAGATATTCGAGTTGAAGTTGAGACACCCTGTATATCGAACACCTTACATATACATATATATGGTGTTTTTTTTGTCGGGAATATTATATTGAGAATGTGTCTGTAGAAGTGTTTGGTATGGGGGAAGACGTCGCATGATGTACAGTTTTCCTGGTTGGGAAAGATTTCCAAGTGTGATTCGTTTTTTCGAATGGAACCAAAGTTGAATTCGAATTTAGATTTAAACACCATCTTCATTTTATAATATAGGTCCTTCTCTATGGATCTAATTTTACAAAATTTCGCCGTATTTACGTCTACCAATGGACCATATTTCGACAGTTACCTCTAACCAGCGAATCGGAAACGACATTGAAAAACTGAATCTAGCCAGCTCGTTAAACCCACGAGAAAATGCACCGCGAGAAAATAGTATTAGCATTAGCATTATTCCTCGAACGTAACTGTCAAGTACAGGCGTGTATGAGTGTGTCAATACATTTCGACTGCGCTGTACACGTTTCTCGGTATTCTACGAGTTCGCGGACGCCGGCGCGGCGCGGTGCGAGCATAAAGGCTTCGGCATTCTGTTCGCGTGTTTCAGCGACGCGAGATAAAGGAAACACCCTGTATATCCTTCGCGCAAACGAAACAGACGTAGAAGCCCATAACCTCGTTCCAGCTCGAGCATCGGTGAGACCGCCACCGCAATATCGCCTGGACGATTCGTCTTTCGCACTGGAAACATTCCTCTTTTTTACTCGTCCCTCAGTCGTAGCTAACGACACCTACTACCTCCTTCGCGAGTGTCGCGCGAAAGAGTATATCGCTCGTGAAACGCGTGCGACGAGGACGCCGATACTCGTCGGAGAGAGGGGAATAATGCTTGTGGTAGGGTGGAGAGGAAGGGGGGAAAAGGCGAGTGGAACGAAGACGGGCTGTACGCGGCGTTGCCATTCCCGTGGTCGAGGACCGAACACTTCCGAGAGCACGCCTCGCACAGCCATGGCGACGGCAACGTCGCACCGATCAAACAGAGACAGCGGTAAGAGGTACGCGCTACCTCCGTGCCAGCGTAAGATGGGCTCACCGTTAGTCGGCGAAGGAGTGAGACGGATAAAGGACAGCCAAAGGAAAGCGCATCACCTCGATTCGAACCTGTCGATCGGCCCGGTGTGCCTCTCCACGGCGAAAACGTCTCTCGCAATGTTCCTTCGGACGTCTTTCTCTAGCCTGTGGTTCTCGAGACGCAGCGTAACGCGAGACCCACGAAAAACTGTCTCTAGAACTTGACACCGAATTCCGAACGCTTCGACCACCCGATTAGAGGCAATTAATTAGTCCAAGAGTCGAAGGCTCTTGATGTCTGAGAGTTTATGAAAAAATTGGTTGGGTGAAGTATATTGTGATGCTGTTTTCAATGCAACAAAGTCGTTGAGGGATGAAATCAATTTCTATTTTATTCCTGTTGTCCACCTAGCCCCGAAGAATTGGGTCACGAAGGACCCGGGCACCGGTCGGTGTTGAACAAAGCGGTGTTGAACTTCTTTTTTTCTCCGAATTGTTCAGTAGTTAGAGTGCTTGATACTCAATCGAGAAAATATGGTTGGTGAACAAGAAAGGGAACAGCTTTCAGCCAGACTGACACGTTACAGAATTATTTGGCACTGTGTCATCTTCGCTGGTCCAGAAGCATCTTGCTGTGGATCTTGGATTTTGGTCCATTAGTTCGGCGATCTCGTTAACGTTAATCGTATTGGCTTGCTACCTTGTTTTCAGTCTTCCACTATTAAAACAGTTTTCTGTATCTCGATCGACAATTGTTCCAAACTACAATTAATATTATTGGCGCACTGGTTCGATCAATTGGGAGACAATAAACAAATTTGCAAAATATCACATGAAATTTAATTCAACGTTTCGGTCTGAATTTAGACCATTTTCAAGAATGTAAATTTTCTGTGTTGCGTCTGTAAGAATTTATCAAATAATTAATATATGGTTAGGTAAATGCATTCCCGAATAAGCTGAAAACACTAAGGTATTAAAAACGAAAACAAATGTATAAACTCACTTGCTTAGAAAAATATACTAATTTAAATTCTTAACACTTTACCTACCGGAAGCCTATTAATAGGATTCTCAATAATTGTGCTGTATCAAAAGAAAGCATAGAAATTTTCTTTTACATTGCAATCTTAAATGAAATAATTAGATGACGTTATTGAGGATGACTTGTTAGTTCACAATGAAAATTGCTGTTACTATTGAAAGTTCTATTAAAAAGTTTTTATCCATGTACCAGATTTTTCAAAATTATGCAATAATCACCGGTCGGTAATGTGTTAAGAGTCGAGGAACAGCATGTTGGTTCTATGCCGGTGACATGTGGACTGAGTAAACCGTGAAGATTTGAAACGACAACGAATCAAAGAACACTGATCTATGTAATTGGTCAATCGATAAGTGGCGGCAAATATGAATCCTTTGAAGTCACCCAAACAATACCATAGTTGTTGAAATACCAATATGTATTTTGTACATTTATTACTGTCCCCTTTCGGGTTACAGGAGAAACCCGATCCCTCTACATTTAATGATACTAATATGAAATTGGTAATAAATTAATCGACATTCAATATGCTTTTTCTTAAGAAACAAAAATTATATTATTTGGAAGGTGGAGGAGATTCATCATAAAAATTCCACTATTAAACCTTTCAACCTATCTCCGCATCATCCGTGTGTTAAGCTTTTGCGCTCGAACGAATGATCCGAGGTGCCACTAAAAGTTTTTACATTATTCAATTTATATTTGTTAAATTGGTAAACACCTCGTCGTCCCTGAGGAGCGTAGAAATTCGATTTCCTCCGGAACGTACATCGATTTCCCATAACCGTTCGCGAGAAGATACACCTCGGTCCCATCAATTGGTCGCGGACGAGCGGGTAATAAGCTGAAGATGAACGTCGGAGGAGGACGAGGAGATCTATACACGTTACGTACGCCGGACAAGTAGACTAATATTGATTCGGTGGAGGAGCGGCAACAGAGAAAAGGTGCAGTGACCTCTCCGGTGATGGCTCGTGCTCGAATGATGGCTTACCAAGTGGCACCGTCGTCGGCCAAGGCCATTAATGTCGACGTCTCCGGGACGGTCGCAGGCAAATACGAAAAGAAAGGACGAACAGGATCCCACTACACTGCGGCCTTTCTAACGATACACGCGGTGCTCCCAGCCAATGGGATCTCAGATAAAAACACCATACTACGGCTTTTTATCTTGTGTCCATAGAAATTCGAATGGGTCTATTTTCGAAGATTTCTTTTCGTAAATAGTAATGTATTTCAATACATCCAATAGCTTTCTCATCATAGTAAACGATTGAGCGCGCGCCTACGGACTCCGTGGTCGCGGGTTCGATCCCCGACGCCGGCACCTCTGGAAGGAAATACTCTGTGTGCTCTGTAATCTGTGGTGCCCAAGTTGGTTCGGAACCCACCTTATAAAAACTGTAGGTCCCGTCGCGAAATAACTCCTTAATAGGAGTTCACAAAGCGACGTAAAATAAGTTTAAGAAAAAAAAAATAGTAAACGGTTTATTGCCACGTGTAAAGTAGATTTATACTATCCGCACAGACACGGAACGTATCCGACCAGAGAAATCTGTAGTTTCGTAGTGAAGTCTGTAGTCAGGAGAAACGCCGTATGTACTTTAGCCTAACAGTTTATAAACACGGGTCAGTTTGGACCCCGTATCCGGCCGACGAGGGCTGATAGAGGAACTGTTTCGCGGGAAAACGAACTCGGTCTCGTGGGCGGTCTCCCGTAATAAGTTAGCTCCGGCGCGACGCGCGACGCGGCGTCGAGAGCCGCTCTATCTCATCGGAGCAGTCGTCACGCTGGCACTCAGTCGTAGATTAGTTTATCTTATGTAACGGGTTAGCGCGGCGGAGACAGAAAAGAGTGGTGGCCTTTGTTTAACCGGACGACGACTGTCACGAGTGCCATGCCGGTAGAAGAGAAGTTAGGATAACGTGGCGCCCGCATGCGTCCGCGCTTCGTGTCTTCTCGCACGTTTTCGACCGGGGGAAAAAAAGATGAAGAAAGGGAAAGAGTTCGAGGAAACAGTGAAACGTTAGATAGCACCGTGTACATACGCTCGGCAGAGCAAATTTCAGTGCGGCCCGTGCAAATACTACTCCATGCAAATGCGCTCGCGCTCGCGCTCGCGTTCGCGTTGCATTCCTCGGATAAAACGGCTGGCCAGATGATGATCGTAAGGCAACGTGCACCCGCGGCCTACGAACAATGGGGAGCCGAATGCTAATGGCTAGACTGCTCACTTTTGTTACCAGACTACTTACCGGTTTGTCAAGCCGCGAGTCTAACTCGACTTTTTCATTTATTTTTACGATTGAAGTTTCGCGAAGAAAGTACATTTCTAATTAGACTGCGGATCTTTATGCATTTCTGACAATAATGGGCACTTGTAATTTGAAACAGGAGAAGATTTAAAAAAAAAAAATCATTCAAACGATTAACGGGGTAGGCACACCTGTTCCTAGGCTATTTATCAGTGTCACCAATCTCTGCGTGGAAAAAAAGATTTTTGTGTGGTAACACTGATAAACATACATATATGTATCAGCCTAACGCTTCAGTTTTGCTATGATTCCGCATTTTTTTTCTTTTTTTATTAATATCTTTATTGCTATTAATAGATCCGAGTGGATTCAAGCTCTATATATTTTTGTTGTTATGATTCCACGTTGACAGTCCTGACTAGGCGCCATTTGATCCAACTAGCTTAACTAAAATTGGCTCTAGACTTGCTATAGACTCTGGCTTCATGAACGAAATATGGGGAAATTGAATGCAATCACGGGCTTCGGTTATTTGTCCTTATACGAGCATATTTTGAGCTGCACAAGGGTTCATTTGATAGAGGAAGGTTAATTGCACCGCGCTATGCCCCATATTATTGGTCAAAAAAGTCTTTTTGTGACAGAAAACTAAGTCCAAAGGAGAGCGAAAATCGAGAAAAAACATCCACAGATTCCGATGTATTTTTCTATCACAAAAAGACTTTTTATAACCGAAGCCCGCAAACCCATGTTTCGACATAAAATCTAGTAAGATTCCAGTTACTTGCTAGTTATGTCACGTGGTGTGCCTACCCCCTTAAGGGAAGCAAGACATTCTCAAGTGGTTCCTGTATTTTATTTTGTTACCACAAGCACGTTCACAATGTCACCACTGCTTTTTCGAGAACAATTTAAATATAGGAGGTCTCCTCTCTCACCTGAAGAAGTCGACTTCTGGCACAGACAGTACTTCATTTATTTCTGCTAGCGGCGCAGCACATTGTTACAATCTCGCGGCTTTCTATCTTCGGTTTGGATCACATTATTGACCCAAATGTTGCACCTGGTGCACCGAATCCCGCGTTAATCCGTGGCTTCCACTTGTACACGGTACGCGTATCTGCACTCATCATTCCCGTATCGAGTCGCAAAAACCGTGTGTGCATGGTCGCTCGCGGTACAGGATTTCAACCGTTGCCGTATACGCAGAGAGCGAGCGCGGCTTCAACTTCCGACACTGATACGCGGAGGATTATTTTCGAGAGCCTAATCGTCCCCGCGGCAGAGCATGCCACGGCGACGGTTCGTTACAACCAATGTTTGCGTGTCTGGTATATTTCATTCGAAATTGCACTCGTCGCCACAAGTCACCCGTGAACCGGAGGGACGAAGGGATGGGATGTCTTGCCAAGAAATGTTTGCTTCCCCGAGACTTCGCGCGTTAGAACATCAAACCCGAGTTTCTATAAATACAGTCACATTTGACTCTGAACCGAACGGCGTCGAATAACACCGCAAAAATGCTCCGCAAAAATTGCAAGTCTGTACATTTTTCAAATTGCATATTATTTCTTCGTGAAACTTCTACGGAGATACTCGTCACATTTTTCTGAGTAAAATGAGTCGAAACACGACGCAAATCGGAGCATATTTGTCAGTAGAATCCATGACAGAGTAGAACCACGATTATGCGAACGAATTAGGGGTGCACGATACGTGATCCGAATTGCGCCGTGTTCGGGCTCATTTTAATTAGGAAAACGTCACGAATATGTCGGTCGAAAAAATAGTTAAAAACAAACAAGTTTTATCACCGAATTAGTATCGACGGTGAATATACACGGCTAATTAGGTGTTCCTCTCCCGCGGCGTACAAAATGGTCGATTAACGGTCGTGACTCGCGCGTGTCGTTCAGGTTCGTATGCACGGTGTGCTCGCTTGTAGTAAGCGTGTATGTAATCATCGACAATTGAACACGTGATACACGGCCGAGGGAGCGTGTAACGCGCCGCAGAGGAACACACACGCTTCTCGTTCCACCGGAGACGTAGCAACACGGCAATGTGTTCTCCGCATTGCGAAGAAGTTTGATGGGCTCCTGGTGGTCAATATAATTTGCATATTGTATTCAGTATGTGCAATTAATTTGTTATGTAGCGAACCCTTTTGTAACTTGATACTCTGAAAATACAGTTTCAATGTGATACTGTGAAAAAATACTTTGACGGTCCTCCTATAACGCGATCTTATAGACAGTATTCCTTGAACTCCTATCGCTAGTTAATTCAGTGACAAACTCGTTTGTTTTTAACAATTTTTTAAATGGATCTTTTGTCAACGTAATCGTGACATTTTTCCGATTAAAATAAGCCCAAACACGGCACAGTTCGGATCATACTTACTGTTCTATTTTCCCAACGCTCGTATGGCACTGATTGGCTCGCATAATCGGGGTTCCACTCTATCGCGGATTAAACGGGCAAATATGGTCCGAATGGTATCGTGTTTGTACTGATTTTAATCAGAAAAATGTGACAAATATGTTGGTAAGAGTTGGTAAGAGGTGCAGTCTCGCAAGGGATCGTCTACCTAAGCGTAAGGACAGTCGGAGGACCACCTAGCCGAGCGTTCACCTTCCACCCTGCCTCGAAAAGCAGGGTACCTCCAAAGAACGTTCGGGGGAGCCAGAACCGAGGAACCACGTGGTCATACTGGTCTCGATCCTGGGCCACTTCCGCTGATACTAAACGCTCGTTCGCTCCCTCGCGAGAGTGCTCTGGCGCATAGTTAGGCAGGCACGCGCGCACACTCTCTCCCCCTCCCCCGCGAGAGCTAGCGAGCTCGGAGCGCGTCGACCGGGGCTCCCTATACGTGTACGCACGCGAAGACTTCTTCATCCGCGCGCGTTCAGTTCATTCAGAGAGTTCACAGTCAGTCAGTCACCAGCACACCTCCACCGATCAGCTGATCCGGGACGACGACGGCAGACTGCGCGTCGCCAACCCCTCCTCTCCTCCCTCTCCCTCCTTCCTTCCCTTCGTCTAGAACCGCCACCCCCTCCCCCTCTTCCTACACCCCGTCGTCCACCTCCACCACCTCCTCGTGCTGCTACTACTGCTACTGCTACTGCTACTGCTGGTGTGTGCTGCTGGTGCTGGTCTGTTGCCCCCTCGCCCTTCCCGGTTCGACGATCAGCTGACTGGGAACTGACAGTCGTGTGCCGGTGCGCTGCCGTGGGCCTTCGAGTGCCCACGTGACACACGCGCACACACATACGCGCGCACACACCGTCCTCGTGGGGCACTCTCCACGATCCAAGCTGCTTTCTGATCAGCAGGGACGACGGACATCGCCACGCGACACAAGGTAGCAACAGACAGCGCCAGGGATTCGACCGGCGCCGACCAACGCTGATTAACTTGGCCCCGGTGATATCGAGACTCTCGCTACTATCGCCGGAACCAGGCTTCTTCCACTTCTTCAGCGTTAAGGCTGGTCGGGACACTCCGAGTTCTGCCCTCTTTTGGGCTCTTGTCTTTTGAATGGGTTCGTGCAGGGCTAGGGATCAAGTTCACCAATGTTTCACTTTCTTTATCTACGTTTCAACAAGTTTTGTCGCGACCTGTACAAAAAATTAGTATTCCTCCATCGAAATCGCTGCACTTTATTTCTCGATGTGTCTCTCCGAAGCCGCAGTCGGAATTACGAGCAAGGGAACGCATTTATCCTCTGATCGACGATTAAGTAAAACCAGTATCCGAATGGCCGTGTGCCGCTCGTAACGTGTTCGAAAGTAGCGGCGCAGAAGGTGCACGCCGCGGAAAAGAAGATAAATCGTCGCGGGCGTCGAACGATATTGATGACGTTGCAGATTGAGTGCATCAACGATATTAACGGGGCGGGGGTAATGCCTAAAGAAGTGGTCGTCAGACGGCAAATCGATCCAACGATTAGAACTTGCAACGTTACAGACCCCTGGAAGCCTCGTAACAAAGTACTCGAAGACCAAACTCGGAGTTTCAAAAATTGCGGACTGGAATCGGTACTTGACTTCATATCCTCGGAAAGAAAGCAGAATTATTCAAAAACTACTTAGTCGGAAGAAAATTTCTAAGGTGAAATCATATTTAGCGAACCTAGGGATGAACGGGTATCAGAAGCATCGAATAAGCCCGTCATTTTATGATAGCTTAAACCGTCTAAAAATTGGATAATAAAGCTAAAGCTTGCCTCTATATCCTCGAAAAATACGGAATTTTTCTACCGGCTACTTCGTCTCATAAAAATTCGAAAATGCGCCCCGAAATTTCATGAGAAGTGGACCGACGATAATAGATTCGCCAATTCCGCTGAACTATGGCGATCCACGGATCGAGACGATACACACGGTTCGGCCGGTTATTACGAATTCCAAAGGCGACGATCCAAAATAAACAGCTAGGAGGGAGCCAAGAACCCTGTTCCAAGAATACCGCCAAGTAGCGATGCCTCGGCTCTATCTGTTCTCTTGGCAAGTTTTCGTAATCGATCGTTCCAAATCGCCTGAAACGTCGCTCAGAACTTATGACAAAACTGAATACGCGACGTACAAAATTCCAGAGGAATAGTTTGAAAATTATTGAAAGAAGAAATACTTCTTCGTTTAACTTCTGCCCCTTACAATTAACATATTGTATAAAATATTCATTTCCTGTAAAGACACCATGGTCTTGCCGCATTACTACAGACAATATTATGTACACGACGTAATTTAAACCTCAACGAAAATTATATCCTGTTCCTCACAATTGACAATTGGAGACCTCGATGTACGATTTAATTTTCTAAGGAAAAGGCTCGCAACATTAAAAACAAAATCGTCCTCGGGGGTTAGACAAATGGCATTGTTTGAGAATGTTTGTGTAACGTCTCTCGTTTAACGATATGTGTTCGACAATGGCTTTATAAAGTCCGGTTCCGGGAGCCAGGCGCAACACCGTCCAGCGGTCGATGATGTCAGTGGAATTTACATGTTGCGACGTAATCGTTGATTCATAAAGGCCGCGCGAGCGGGCAATTTGTACGTCGGAACTACGGACGAAGTTTTCCTGCGTCGCTGTTTGTGCGTTACATCGCTCGGTTCTCTCTCTCTCTCTCTCTCTCTCACACAGCACACATACACGCGCGCGCGCGCGCGCGTGGCTCGCGAGGCGGGAGTAGGTGGTGTGAACGCGACGATTGTCTCGTTCCGGTTGAACAACCCCCCGACGACCAACTTCGCGATCGAACGAGTCGCGACTTCACCCCTTGAAGAAGTTGCCAGGAACGCCCTCGGAACTTTCGTCGAACCTGACTTTCAGCCGTAACACTAACCGAGACATCGTGAATGCGCATGACGTGAACTGTTACTTTTGGATCACGTTCGTTCCCGATCACGGCGATTTTTCACAGTGATTCGAAGGAGCATAATTGTTCTTCGCGATAGTCACAGAACCATAACCTGAATGATTGCGAGTTATCAGGTCGTTAAGTATGAAACTTGACATTCGTGGTTGAAATTTGTGTTGTATTTATCGTCTCAAGTTTCATACTTAACGACCTGATACAAATTCCTTAGATGTCTAAGACGTTTCTCAAACTATCATCTATGTTTCCTACAAAATATAACTAACAAACTACAAGTTTGTTCGTCGAGAAAAATATATAACGCGATGTAAAAATTGTGTAAAATTACTGTGCATCTGTGACGTCCGTGGCAGTAAGTCTACAGTCTTTTTAAACAAGTTTTTGGTCGCGTTATACGGGAGGTCTACTACACTGGAGCAATTACCCCGTCACATTCGACTGCGAAAATAATCCGTTCGTTCCAATTTAAATCCTTAACTACGCTCCAAGAAATATTCTAATCGCCAAGCGTCCAAGACGGCAGCGCGAATAATACTTGCCGGTCATCCGCCGGAAGCAAGCGTGCCGAACGGCACGAATCAATCGGGCGTCACGTAACAGGCTTAAAACCGTACCGAGAAATTGGTCAATCGAATTACGAGTTCGCATCGCGCATCCACTTCTCATGGTTCCACGATATGGTTCAGCGATTCCCAACCCTCAAACCCACAGTGATAAAACGTAATTGACACAGTGATAAAAAGTAAAAAATGTTTTTTCATTAAAATTGATGAGTTAACGTCTGAAGTTTTTCGGTTGTGTGTATCGCATTAACAGACACTGTATGCATCAGAGCAATCCTTTTTTTTAAATTGGGGAAATCCGATTACGGATAACCATCACTGCCGCCGTAGGCAAGGACGACCAACCAATGTAGGACTCGGTATGATTGGTACCGACTAAAAACCCCAATAGCCGCCCCTAGACATTTACTGCAGGGGCCCAAGATCACCGATGTACTCAACTGGGCCCCCTGTTGTCTGTTCATTTTACATCCCATAAAATCAGAGCGATCCTTTTTTTTTAATTGGGGGAAATCCGATTAAGGATAACCATCCCTGCCGTCGTAGGCAAGGATGACCAATGTCGGTCTCGGTATAATCGTTACCGACTAAAAACCCCAATAGCTGTTCCTAGACATTTACTGCAGGGACCCAGAATCACGAAGTACTCAACTGGGCCCCCGCTGTTTTTTGATTAGACATTCCCTGACAACCACCCTTAACAACAGGACGAACAGCCGACGACCAGGTTTACTCGTCCCCCTTCCCGTGGACAAAAAATCAGAACGATCCTACACTAACCCCAGTCAACCCTTCGCCGGTAATGCTCGGATCTCTCCCTGTGCTCTAAGTTCATCATGATTCTCGTGGAACGCTTTAAATTATGTACCAGCACAAGAAGGAGTTGTCTTTAACGATGTGTCAAAGAGACATTAATGGCAGAGGAAAGCAGGTGCTCGTAGCCTGTTCAAACGGTCCTCGTTGGCAACAGTAGAGTTGTCAGCGGCTTGCATGCTCGAGGGTGAACCGCTCCGGCAGTTCGTCGGTGAGCGGTGACCGGTGACCCCAACGGGGCACCAAACACTCACCACGTGGTAGCACGATCTGGTTCCGGTCGTTCCGCCGCGGGACGAGCGAACACGACTGGCTCGAGCGAGTTCGTCGGAGCGAGTGCGAGAGATCGATCGGTCGGTCGAAAGACGAGTGCGTCGCGAAGATGCGAGGCGCGCGCGGCCGCGCCACGATTGCTTGAAATACGAAAAACCGGCCGATAGAGAGAAGAAGCGCCACCCGGAGGATACGGAACACGCGCGCGGAGGAGAGTCTCGCATAGTTGGATCTCGCGCGCGCGTTTCGAGGGGGTGAGGTGGGGGGAGAGGGAGAAGAGCGGACGCTGGTGTGTTGCAGCTCGCCAGGCGGTCGGTCGGTCGGTCTGGTTGGAAGGGCGAGAGTGGGGGGAGAGAGAGGAGCGTGTGCGAGAGGGGTGGGAGAGAGAGTAAGAGAGACCATGTCCTACCCCAACGAGACCACGTGGCGGCAAAGACACTTTCATCATGTAGTCCCTCGCCGGAGAGCCCGAACACGTGGATACGTTCGACGCTCCCGAAGAACGTCCTCCCTGCGCGCGTGCGCGGTGTAATTCATACTGTCAAGGTCAAGCAAAGTCGCGCGATTACGGCCGAGACACCGGGGATCCGCCGCGTGTTGCCCCGCCGCTACCTAATCGCGCTGACAGCCGTTCGGGCCGCGTATCTACACCTTCCCGCCGTTCCAACAACGATACCGACCGGTTCCAGGCATCCTCTTCCGGCCCGGACCGGGCTACAGCGCTTCCGGCTCTGGATACAAGACTTCCGGTTCGGTTCGCCAGGTGCTTCGACACCTAAGCCTGGATAGTTGTTTCATCGCGATTCCATTGCCAGATTTTTCATCGCCAACTGCTTGGACCTTGCTGGCCGTGTCCGCTCTTGACCCATCCTCATCTTTGCTTCGATAAAAGTTCAAGAGTCTAGAAATTGTCACTCGAACTCCGCTAATCATGGAGCAGTTGGAAAATCCTATTTTCCAAGAGTCGCAAAACTTAATCGGCAACAAGAACAATGGAATCATGCTTCGAAATGGTTATTCGAGCACTTTCGATGCAACGGACAGCTCGGGCGCGCTTTAATAGCGCACCGCTGGGACCCATTCGCGCTAATAGCAGCGCTATTAATTTCAGCTTTCCACGCGTTAAATGTCGCGCCAGTTTTCACTGTAGTGATCCACATAATCTCGAGATTTCTCTCACTCCCTCTTTTGTCCCGTTGAAATTAATCGCAGCTCTACCAATTCGTTATGGGAGAACCGGATTCGTCCATCCATTCGCTTCGTAACGGCATTAACCCCCATACGAGCCGGTGAAAATTCAAACATTTTCTCTTGCACGCGGATACTCTGAAACATTCAATCTCCTTCTCATATCTCGAAATTACAAATGATTCACAATTCGTTGTCTTAGTCTGTATGCACAATTATTATTATTATTTATTATAGGCGGACTGAAGCCCTTTTACAGAAGTGTTTACAATATCAAAGAAACGGAAAAAAGAAAGATACAATACTGCTCGTGTAATAACAAAGAAGGGACATGCACAAAGAAAAATTTAATAATGGTACAATCGATTGACATCAATTCTGGAATTGTCCTGATTAAAATAGTCCTCATATAATTCCGTAAAAAATTATTGTACAATTAAAAGCAAAGGTCTACCTTGACTCTGCTAGAATCCACCAGACCTCGCGTCCTAGAACAATGCTCTAGATTCTGGATGATCTTGGATAGGATCTTCCACGCAACTATTTCCGAGGAACGTGTAACTGTTAACGGGTAACATCAGTCAGCAGTTTAACGCTATCAATAAACGCTTCACGAATCGTGACCGGAGTTCTTTTCTGTCGAATCCTTTTTACTGTTTCAACAAAGACGATACGCTCGGCGGCTTATCGTTTGATACAGCTCTTGTTACCATTATTTCGAATTCCGGGAACAGATGGTGGTTAATCTCTTATCTGAGCCCGATGGACACCCTCCCCGGTAAATAGCGAGGAGATTACCGGCAATCGACACCCGTCGAGAGAATTTTGTTACAGAAACAGGATGCGCTTACGGGGTAACTCGAAATCCTAAGCCGTAAGCTAGGATCGCAAAAATGTTCTGCAAAATAAAAAATTCCTGCATATATATATACATCAAGTAACAGAAGTTGAATACAAATGCCTTTGCTACTTCGCCAATCTAGATCAGTTGTTAATAATCTATATTAAAAGACATCGAAAAATGACTGTTTACCTTATTATTATCGATCTTATCGTTGTGTCGGTCTGACACCGAGGGAGAGATTCAGCTCGTGAAACGAGGGACTGACGAGGGTGTTAAGAAAATTGTTACCGATGCGACATACATATTTACCCCCTGTACGTCGACCCTAACCCAGGTGGAATCGGCGGGAAATTCAGAAACGCCGATCGCACGACCCACGTTCATTGACTGTGTTCGTAGATTGCGTGGTAGGGCTGGGGTGTTCGTATCTGTTTTTCTAGACCGATGGGACGGGGTGGGGAAGGGTCGGTTTTCGTCGAGACAACGGCGACGGTGTCGCGAGGTCGTCCACAGTGGGGCGCCACATTCTCGATTCATAAGGTTGAACGTCGCGGCGACGAGAATAGCAAAGAAACGGGCGCGGATCCAGAGAGCACTGACCCAGTATGTCCGTCCGTCGTCGATTTCACGACTCCTCGTCGGTTTTCTCCCTCTACCTTTTCATCCTTTCTCCCCTCCACACCCTTCGCCCCGCCCCCATCGATGCCCCGTTGCCCCCCACCACAATCGGACAGTTTTCACTCTCTTGGCGACAAGTGCGCCGTGCAATATTTCATTACGTCTACGGTTATCGCTCGGCACGTAGCATCTGCCCGCTCGGCCGACGGTTCATTGAATTTTATTTTTCCTCGAATAATTAATACGGCGCGATGACACGAGATCCTAGCGGTGCCACGTTCCGTGCAGCCCCTTCCTCTTGGATCATCGCACCCTCAGGTTCGGGTCCAGATAGACCCGCCAGTTCAAGCTGACCGATCAATCGTTAACCCCTTGTCGTATTTTAACGAGTCACGCTCGTCGTGAAGATTTCAAATAAAGTTTTAAATAAATATGAATGTTACGCCATTCCTTTTAATACAAAAAATATTAATTTTCTTTTCTCTTTTACGACATTTTTTGGCAAGGGGTTGAAACAATGCACAGGGTCAAAATTATATGTCTCGACCATTGTAGCATGATTCTGCATCTCTAGACAGGATTTGTTACAAAAATTAACCGCAAAATTGAAATTTACATTGAATCCCAAGGTCACATTGTTTTTTTCATTGTATCCCATAGTACTGATCGCGACGAACAAAAGTCTCAAAGTAATTATAAGTCTATATTCAAGCGTTCTTTAAAGATTCGCCAACTATTTCATTCCACGTGTCTACAGGGCGTCTTAAAATCGTGTAAACCTGGAGGGAATGATTCTATACGGGAAAATATACAATAAATGTTTTTATTTGAAACGTCGTTTTCGAGAAAATTCACTTACAATCCGTCGAGTTCGCGTGCTTAGCGTTCGTAAGAAGTAGAATGAGTCGGCCATGAACAGACGCGTCGGACCATTTCTATAGCACGCATGTTCGCCGTATTTTCAAACTGAAATTGACAACTTCAAGAAGGAAATATGAATTATAATGTGTGAATTATTCTTTTGAAGCTGTAGTAAATAATTCATGTTGTCACTGAAAGATACTAATTAATTTTCATTCCATGTAAGTGCAGATCAAATAAATATTTCTTATTCTTTATTATTTATTGGATAGATTCAAAGATTTCAAGTCTGTGAACATGTCTAGGTCCACGGTAGTGCACCAGTCTAGTTCTCGCACTACCTCCTTTTACACGAAACAACTTAGCCGTTTTTTAGAGGCTTGTAACTCGGAATTGGAGGCAGATGGAGAGATGTAATTTCGTACACTTGTTAAATACTCTCAATATTAACAAAACATTAATCTTCCAACATTAGTAGGTTCCGAGATATAGAACCTCAAAAATTTGTCACTGACTGACTGACTGACTGACAAACAGATTATCAAAACCTTTGGGTACTTCCCATTGACCTAAAAGCTTGAAATTTGGTACATAGGTCCACCGTAACAAACACTCAAAGGAATAATTATCAAAGTTTGAAATTTTACACTTTAAAGGGGTAGTACTGAAAAAATAAACATTACGAAATAGGTACGTAGGATAGAACATAGCAGCATAACACACATAAGTATACGCTTTATTAGCTTTGAAGTCGCAATAAATACTGATGAAAAAAACAATCAACAAAAATTTATGAAATCCCAAGAAAAACATCCTGTAAACAGGAGCCAAGTTCCTATGGCCGTAAAAAGTTTTGAGATCAAACAAAATACGGTCAAGTTCGTTAGCTTAGAAATACCTCTTGCAATACTGAAACAAACGTTTGTAAAAAATAGTTTAAAAGAACGCTATTTCATTTTTAAAGAGTTACATGGAGTGCTAAATTATTCAAACTTGGTCGCTACCAAACACCTTTTATGGCCGTTGGTTTAAAAAGTAACGGCCAAGTTTGAATAATTTAGCCTTCCATGTAACTCTTCAAAAATTAAGTAGCGTTCTTTTAAACTAATTTTTACAAACGCTTTTTTCAGTATTGCAAGAGGTATTTCTAAGCTAACGAACTTGGCCGTATTTTGTTTGATCTCACAACTTTTTACGGCCATAGGAACTTTGCTCGTGTTTACAGGATGTTATTGTTGGGATTGGAACTATTACCGAGGTAACTAAATGCTTACTGAACTGCTGTATCGCGTAACCGGCGTATAAAAATATGACTCGCGGATAAAGTTCCGCAGGCTGGTTGTGAGAGGTAGCATTTATAAAATTTCGTAAGAAATCCGAGTGCCGATTCCTTTTCTAGGAGCTGTGCGTAAGCGAACGAAAACGGAGCACTGGCCCTCTCGATTCTCGCCCATAAACACGCGACACATGTGCAAGCGTAACCGGACTGTTTCTGCGGTTATTTTTCCAACGCGCCCCACAGAACAAATTTATATACCCGACCCGTTGGTGCTGCTCACATTTTATCTCGCGTCTCTCGCTACCAGGAATTCCCGAGGAATCGTGTTGCCGCTCTCGGTAGAGTCGGTATTCATCTTCGCTCTCTCGGTATATTCGGTACAACAGGAGCCATTGGCCCGCGGTGGCCTCGATGCAAGAATTTAGCCAGTGTTTGCCAGAAAAGAGATTTTCCGTCAATATTCCTTCCTGCGTGCACGTCGATCGCCTTCCAAATCGAACAAATTAATTAATTGTACCGAAATTTGCAATTCGACACGAGCAGTCAAATTTGAACATTTTAAAAATATTAATGCTACACTTTCGGTGTAATACAGTAAATAAAATTAAGACATATATTAAATTTTGTACCTGAACTGCGAGGATCTGGAGTGAAACATGAGTCTATCTTCTTTTATTGTATTTTAAAATTCCTTTACTCATTTTTTTCATGAATTCATAAAATCCGCTGATTAGTTACCTTGAAACTGACGGAAAGTAATAGAACAGAATGGTAAATATGGTATCGAATAAATATCTCAATCTTATCTTTGAATTTTAATTTAAGAACCCTCTATTTTTATCAGTGAGCTTTTGCGCAACTGCTTCGATAGCGTAGCAACTGTTTGAAATAATAGTACAGTGCTAAGAATTAAAATAAATTGATCCGTAGAATTTGGACGGACCTCGCGATGGTTGCCACAAAATCTGCAAAAGCGTTCGCGGTTGAAGAGACTCTCCGAAGGAACGCGTTTAGGTTCATCGTTTGGTTCGAAGAAGCCTGGCGTCGCGCGATTCACGAGCATGCTCCAATTATAAATAGTGCGCTATAGGCTCGCGTTCGAAAGGTATAAATAGGTCACCTGAAATACATTCAGGAGCCTCTGAACATTCTAGCCGAGAGAGTCCCTTCGGCGCGTGGGAGGACTCGAGACAAAAAGAAAAAAAGGAAGAGTTGCGCGTAACGAGGCAACCGCGGTTCATTCACGTTTCTGATAAGGGACGCTATCGATCGCAGTTATCGAGACTCGTTATCGAGCCTGGGTGTCGTAACAGACGCCGAGGCATTTATCAGAGTGTTAGCACATTGTTCATCGTTGTTACGCTTTAATGAAAAATAAACAATAGCTGCCGCCAACGAAAATATCCTGCTTCCGAACCTAAACTTAACAGTAATAATTATTGAAAAGCAAGACTTGTACGGAACAAAGAATTCGCGAGGCAGTCGACGTGCTAAACAATAATATTTAATACCGGACACGATTGGCATCGCGTTTGACACTCAATCAAGAAGTTTGACGACTAAAATCGAGAAAGCTCAAATTTCCTGGAAGAGTTCCTGTGAAATCTCACCCTCTCTCTCTCCATTTCACGCTGCTGTTCAAACAGGCAGACGGCTATAAATAATATCATCTATGAATAGCCGCGTAAGTCCTTCCGTGGTTGCAAAACGAGCCCCGTTAACGAACATCGAGAGTAATTAGGCAGATCATAAATTTCGAGACAAGCGTTGATCCCCCTATCATTAATACCTCCCATCTACAGATTTATGTGTACAATATTCTCGAAGCGAAACAATTTTTCTTTCCTGATTCTAATACAAAATTTTGACGAACTCGATGACGCAGGTGTACTTTACCTTTCTCTCGGTTGCGCAGAAATGCCAACGCGGCGAAACAGCACACTAATTAGTCCCTCTATATGCTATCTCTTCGTTAATTCTTCTTCACCTTGTGTGGCTTCGAATTCCTCATACCTCTGCTATTAGCGCTTCGTTTCTGTAAAGGCCCCTGTATCTCCGACTATCCCCTACTCCATTTTCATTAGCCCCTCTCTTAAAACCCCCACCGCTTCAGCTCCTTCAGATTCTAGTGGACAACGTCTTACTCGAGGGCCCCTATCTCTGATCGTAACTGACCTTAGCCAATACTCAACGAAAGTAAAAGCTCGTCAAGCTGTCTCAACGATTTCGAGCTGTTCGGACCTCTAGCTTACAATGTAACTGTCCCAACGATTCGAGCTCTAGTTTATAACGTAACTCTTCTTCATTGTACATTTATCTTACTCGCACAGTACAATTGTTGATATCGGTTGTTCTATTTGCTTCCAGGTGAACATAAGGAACGAGTGGGCCTCGCTGTGCGAACAATTCCATCTACCTGGCGGCTGCGTGAACAGCGGGGTCGGCCTTAAACAAATTTATCTTAGGTAAGTACCCGCGACACGGAGACCATCGATCACCTTGCTTCAGACACCGTCATTTTAGACACCTTCGCGTCGTACACAGTGCCGGATTAAGCCAGCGCGGGGGCCCGTAGTAAATGTTACCAGGGGGCCCAAGGTTTTGCACGATAATATAATAAAACACGACGAATGACCTTTTTTTTTTTTTAGCAAAAATATCTGGGAACAGTATCAACTAAATTTTAGGTGAATTTTCTGCTGCAAGCGCGGGGCCCGTAGCATTTGCTACTCCTGCTACGGGTCTTAATCCGGCACTGGTCGTAAATCATTCGAGAATCAGGTGAATCGGTGAACCGATATCGGTTGCACTCGCGCTTTTTCAGACACCTAGACAGACAGTCTAGTTTCCGAGTGGAGTCAGTTGGAGAAATATTGCTATAGCATTACAGATAGCATAACAGTGAGGAAGAGGAGGGATCGATGACTAATAAGAGTGCATCGGTAGAAGTAGAATCGTTTCAATTGTACGAATGACTAATATAGCAGCAGTTAGAAAATAGACCGAGTCAAAGAGACGGATTGCGAGGTAGGTCAGTTATCGTCTACGTCGCTTATCGCTTATCGCGTAGCTCTAAAATGTAGAAAAGTCCGTGCATTGGAAATAGTCAGCAGCTCGATAGTCGCTAAACTGTATAAATACACGTCGCAGAACTGTCAAGCTGTAAAAAAATTGAAAGAACCCCGCATTAATCTTATGGAAAATCTATCCCGATAAAATCAGTTGGATTTTTCATATGTTGTAGCTTATTATCTACTGAACAAAAGATGTAATGGGCAAAAAGCTCAATAATGGAGAGTTTTCGAGTTACAATCAGTCAAGAGTGAGAAATTCGAGCTGCCGAATACTCAAATCTCGGGAAGTATATTTACTTTACATGCTTGCCGTACCCTTTAGAGTGGTCCTTATTTTTCGACCATGAAATTTTGGACACGCCTCCTCCCAATATTGTTCCTTTTCATGAAAAAATGATATATCCAAAGTTTTAAAGCTATCGGACATAGGGAAGTCGTGCCTCATCGAGCGCGAAGTTTTGAAATAGAAGTAACTGCGCGCTAACTGTAAGAGTATACTGAAAATTCAAGTTAAATATTTTATACCTCGAAAAATATCATAATTTCTTAGGTGCATTCAAGTACAAGTGTACTTTGTCAGAATTAAGATTATTTCACATTAATTAGCCTGTCTAATTGGTGTCCGCCAGCTTCTCGCTAACAACTCCGTTTTCGCTCAAATCTCGTGTTTCGGGTTAACAGTCGAAAAATCCTATCACAATCCCTCATGAATTCTGCAGACAATTAGAGGTCCTGGCAGCAATACTAAAAACTTCTAAAAAAAAATTTTTTTCTTTTTTTTTTTCCTATAAAATATCTCATATTTTTGTCAACTTCAACGTCAATGAGGCACGCCTTCCCCTTATCCGATCAACTTTATCTTTTGCAGGAATTATTTTCTTACCAAAGGGCACAATTGTAGGGGGAGGCGTGAAAATAATTTCACCAAGTATAACTAAGGACCACCCTAGTACCCCTACTCTCCCGCCACCCCACTCCTTCGATTTTTACACGGACCATGGACAGAGGGTTTGGAGTGAAAAAATACTACGGGAGTGACGGACCGTGGGGTCCTTATCACTGTTGTGACATACAAAGACTTTTGTGAAAGTTTTCTGTTCACAGACTTTTTCAAGGTCATTCAAAATTCCAAAAAAAAATAATGACACCACCCAACTAATTTTGTGAAATCCTATTATTTTTGTTTCAAACATTTTTCCAAAAAATAAATACTTCCCGAGATTTGAGTATTCGGCAGCTCGAATTTCTCATGTTTCACTGTTTATAACTCGATAGCTGTCCATTATTGAGCTTTGTGCCCATTACATCTTTTGGTCAGTAGGTCATAAAATCCAACTGATTTTACCGGGATAGATTTTCCATATGATTAGTGGGGGGGTTCTTTGCGTATGTATAACGATCTGGAGACTTATCATCATGGGAAGAAGTCTGAGCTTGAAGAACGATCGGACAGGTAGACGTAGAAGAACTGTTGACCCAACCGGTTCACGATCGAGAATACCGCAAATGAAAATCGATAGATCTCGTGGTTACGCGGTGGTCGCAGGAAACACGATCCCCTAGTTTCCGACGGCAGGAAAAGCATCGGGAATCACCCCCGGTGGAAAAGAAGCTAGTCGATAGTCGACCGAGCGCGACCGGTCGAAATGCAAATGGTTCGTGGCAGGTTTCCCGGTTCGAGTGGCGCCACCCGCCCTCCCCTATCCCCACCCTTGTTCATTGTGATCGCGACACGACGTTCCATTGTGTCGTCTGGCAGTCCGCGACCGTCTGCAAGAGTAGAACGGCGACGTTTTGCAGCACGTTGCCGGCACCACCGGCACACACCACCAACACCGCGTATCGGCACCGATGTACCTACGTTCCTCGGCCCTCCCCACCACCGACACACCATTTTCCGTATCGTATAGTACGTTACGTTCGTCGGTTTGCCGCGTTCGTTCGTTCGCGTTCATTCATACTCTGGCCTCGCTGACGAGCCACGTGGTTCCTGAGTCGCTGTCCTCTCTCTCTCTTTCTCTCCCGCTGGTTAAGCTCTCTGTGCAACCTTGTTACCGTGCGCCGCTTGCAAAACAAGGACACGGTCAATTCTTCGCCCCCGACGCCAATGCATGCGGCGCGCCGTCCTTCGTGAACGTCTTTCACCAATCCCCTCCCCCCTCTCTCTCTCTCGCTCTTTCTCTTTCTTGAAGACTCGTGGATCTGCAAATGGGTAACCCTCACCCCAAATCCCAATCCCAACGGGTTCCATAGAAATCACCGACTCCAGATTTGACCGACAACGAATGTGATCGACAACGATTTTAGATTCGTTGTCGGCCAAAGTAATTGTCGGTGAAATGTTACCAGTGAAAACCGTGTCGGGGAAGTTTGTGTCGGTGATTTCCATGGGACCCAATCCCAACACCCTATCTACCAGAAGCCTGTTTACCTTCTTCGGGTGAGGTATTAGGTCCAAACAAACCCGTGTTTATAAACAGTCGAACGTCGCACACGCTGACTTCTTACGAAGCGAAATCACGAATTCGTACAAGTACGGCGTGCAATACAACCAATGAGTGACGTGTATGAAAACTGTACCCACGAAATGAATAAAAATGTTGTATACCCTATAAACGCTTTAATTTATTCTTAATCGTTACGACAGATAATGTATTACGATGGCTGACTACTGGATCAATCACTGTACTCGTAATAATGATTGTATTATTGTGAAGTGTGTGTTGCTAATTCGGAAAATTGAATAGAATGGACGGAGAACCGAGTACCATAATCTGTTTCTAGTATAATAATAAACATTCCACTACTATGGGGAAGAAGTTATCCAATCGGAAAACGAGAAGATAAATGGAACCTTTGACAAGCGGGACCAAAATCGACCCACCCAGTATAACGTTTTCAGTAATTGTTACACGTGGGTACGGTGTTATCAGACAATATCTCGAATAATTGAAGATGCTTCCAGCGAGTATTCATTTTCCAATTAATGCAGCAAGCCTAGCTGCTAACTACAATGCTATAATTGCGTGAAGATTGCAGTATAATTATAACACGATGACTCGCAGGTTTGATTTCAAGGTCAGATTAAAATAATTAGATATATCTATAGGATGGTCAAGATTTGCTCGAGGTTGAATTTTAATAATCAGGCACGACAAGAACTTGGTCAAGAATTAATTTATTAAAGAGAACGATTTTCTGTAATCGCGTTCATTGTAAATTGAAACATTTAATGCAGGTGATGTGACCGGTGGTGGTAGTTTCAGCGTTGAATTTTTCTACCTGAAAAAATTGCCGATCAAATAAATCATCTTTCTTCGATCGTTCGTTCGTCATCGTCATTTACGATCTGCAAATTGCTCTCGAGTCAACGATTCGAAAGCCTCGCTGGAATCTTCGTACGATCAGCCGACAAACGGCTGCTTTTGAGAGAGTCGACTATAGAAAAAAAAAGAAAAAACATATGGTATCTCCTAAGACGGCTCGTTACGTAAGCTCGCAACGATAACGATTCAACCGGCTGCTGCCGCCGCTCGGCATTGGAGTTTCTAAGACTGATTTCTATGTCGCGTCTTCCATCAATCTGCGTCGTCGACGGACGTTGCGGTTTCCTTAGATCTATTTGCCTAAGTATTTAGCACGGGGAAGCTATGCATTTTCTAACCCGAGCGACACTGTTGTGATCGGAATGCTATTCTGCTAGAATAACCAAAAGTGACCTGACATTTGTGACCAATGCCGATATATCACGCTTTTATGGACATACAATTTTTTACTTGAAGCACTACTGTACTACGCAACAGTAATGTAAGCATTGTTTTAACGCTAGACCTACTACTGTCGATCGAATGACCGGTTTCAAATTTCTTATTTTACAAGTATTTCAATTATACAGCTACTCCCATGGGAAGTGTTTCGATGAGCTTCTTTGTTCCAGCACATACAATAATAAAAATTATACGCGATCCAAGTAGATACAGTCTTGATACCTCAGACGCTGAACCGTTCGACTGCTGAGGGTGTTGTATTCCGGATACTTAATATATATATTATTTATTAGGTACAATTTCTCAACGAAATACAAACTACAGACGTAATACAAAAGATGCTAGTCGTCTAGACACGACTCGGTAAAGACTGAACAGAAGCGAATGAGACTGAGAAAGAGAATGCTCGCAAGAAGAAGAAGTCAGCAGAAGATATAGGTTTTTGGTTCTGTAAAGTGGGGGTAGTTTTACGTCTAATGGTCAGTAAGGGACGAATCATGGGGATGAAGTTCAATGATGAGGAATAGTAGATAGAATGACGAACTGAAACGCTTAGATTACATGAGTGATTACTAATGCTAGAGAAAATGTTATCGTTGGTGTACAACAAGGAACAGTTTTCATCAATCGTGTTTGTAAATACAGTAGCGCTCTTGATAGGTGTAACAAGCCGTAGTACAGCGCTTTTCATAAATACAGTGGCGTCCACGTAATACGGTCCTATAAAGCACCTTTCGTGAACACAGTAGCGTATCCAGAACCAAAACAAGTACTGGTACAGCGCGTTTCATAGTGACCCCAGCCCTAGAAGACTCGGAAGACGCGTGAGACCTACGACGGAAGGTCGGCGTTTGTTTCCCGGCAGGCGTCGCGTTCGTCTGGTGTATCCAAAAGCAGGTTCATTCATGTACGCGCGCGGCGCGGCGCGGCGCGTCGGCCGGTACACGTGACTCTGCCGGACCCTACAGTCACGGAGACCGTGTTCACGGCATGGCACCGCTAGTAGAAGAGCAGCAGCTTCCTACTCGCGATCTATACACCGTGTGTATAGGTGTCCGACTGTGTATGCGAGCATCGGAGGACCGGCAGAGTCGTGGGCACAGTAGCAGAGCCGAAGCGTCTGTGCTCAGTCTGCAGCCAGCAACGGCCAATCAGGCTCTGGCTGGGTGCTCCAACGCCTGCACCTTCCGTACTCTACGTTGGTGCATGAATGGATCCACTACACCTACCCCCACCACACTTTCTTTCGCCCACCCACGACTCTCCCTATCCTCTCTCTCTCCTCCCTCTCTCTCGCTCTCTCCCTCTCCCCCTCCTCCTCCTCCCTTTCTGCACATCCCTCTCTTTCCTTCCTGTTCGTATTATTATTATTGTCTCTCTCCCGCGGACAACGTCTCTCTCTCCTTCTACATCGGCCCTCGAGCTGCTCTTTCCTTCCCCCTCCCCTCTTTCCCTCAGTCTTGTTATTGTTGTCACTCTTGCTTGCGCAACCATGTCTCTCTCTCTCTCTCTCTCTCTTGCGAGACTCCTTCTCTTTTTCTTGCGGACGGTATCTCTGTCTCTCCCTCTCTTGTTCGCTTGCTTAGTTACCCCATTCGAATGGTCTTACCGAGTTCGTCGCACTCTCTCTCTTGAGAGATGGTTCAGTCGGTCGGTCGGTCGATCCAGCGGTCGCTCTTGCGGTCGTCGGCCAGGGCAGAGTTTTGGTGACGCAGTGGTTGCCGGCGAATATGCCTGCGACAGCACTTGGTACCAGTTTGCAGGGTAATACTATGGTGCCCGGTGGTTGGAGCTGCTGACCTAGGGAGGTTGGGCGTTTTTTTGATATTTCGTTGCTGTTGTAGAAGGTTCGGTTGGGTTCTCTATAGCTGTAGGAGGTCTGGGTTAGGTTTGTCCCTGTTGGGAAAAGTTTGAATGTTTGAAGAAAATTCTCAAAACCCATAAATCGATTTTTTTCATAATTCGTACGATGAAGCCGTTCGACCGGTATCGGCCGGCCAGTTCGGTAGCCGAAACAAGGGTGTCAGGTTTCGTACACTCGAACACGAGCCTCCTGCTCGTATCGCTTTCGTCGCGCTGTGTACTCTGTCCCGACGTTGTCAAAGGCATCGTTGCGGTGGTATTTTCATGGTTGATTACCATTTCGTCCGAGAAACAGGGGATCGCGCGCATGCATTCGTATTCCGGCGGTCGTCCTCTTCCGTCTCCAGAGACTCGGGGACAGAGAAACACTCATTGTTGTACTGCGCGTGGTGGTAAATTTATTCTATCTTATCAACTTTGTCGGTAATCGAACAATTTCAAATTATTCATTTGCTTGAAATTCTCAAAGGATAATCTCGATCGTATACAGGACCCGCTCTAGCGATTTTGTCGCCCCGGGCAAAAAGACAAACTGCCACCACTTCAGAATATATATATAATCAGAGAAGTATATGCATGTTCAAAAGTTCAAACAAGTTCAAGCAGCGTCCTTTACAAATTCTGCGTTAATTTTTCAATAATAGTGTATATATATTTAGCTTTTAGACATAAACAATATAAATACGCTACGCACTGTAAATTTTTAGCGAACTAAAAAATCGATATGTGAAATTTTCTATTAATTGGGTATTTAACACATCAATATTTTTCTCACACTTACAGCTATAATGGCGCCCTGGGCGAATGCCCGGGTTGCCCCCCCCCATTTTCCCCGGGTTGGCCCCGTCGTATAGCAACTAACGCATTCTCGATGTTTACAGGTATCTGGACAGGTACGAAAAGGTACACTTCCTAGGAGAGGATGGACAGCAAGCTGACGACGACGACGAGGACTCAAGACATAGAAAATGGTCCGCCAGGGCATTACACTCCGTTCCTCTTACATATAATCATCATCAACACAATGTCGCAGGTAATTATATTGAATTCTATCTTCAATCCTCTTTTCTACAAAGTTAATGCAAAACCAACGAGAACATTCCAACAACGCCAATATATTTATCTGTGCATATATAAATCGTTCAATTCTTCTTTATACGTGTGTGACGTCAGTGGCCCCGCGCGGCCCCAGGGGCCACCGTTTATCGCTCGTTGTCCTGACGGAGCGTGGAGAGCGAGCTGGTCTCGCTATCGAAGTGCCGGTCACAACGGAACGGTTACCGTCGCGCTATCCAATTAGATTTTTGTCACGCAACGGCCGGGTTTCGCGTTCGCCGGCTCTCGTACACCGTTGGATTTACGATCGTTCTCGATCACAACCGTTTTTACCAACTTTTCTCTCTCTTCTCGGTGCTCGCGCGTTTTGCGTGCACGCCCGCACACGCTCGAACCACTTTCAAACGCGTTTTCCGCCCGGGCATTGTTCCACCGTTTCTCTCACTCTACAGTCACTTTTACAGTCCGATAACTACAGTCCCAATAACTATTTTATAATTGAACCAAATGACTCGACATTTCTGAGATGTTGGACGAATCAGTGTACCAGGTAATCTGTAAATACAACGGGCATACAAAGTATTCGTACGCCTTTGAAAAACGAATATCTTTTTCGATAGATAGACACACGGACACACAAGTTAGTCAGACACATGGACATTTGCGTGCACCACGCGGAGAACGTGTGCCCTGCACGCCACGGTTCAATAATTCGCCGTGTTAGCGATTTCCGTTCGAGACCATTCTTTTTTCTTTTTTTCGTACGGCATTCGCTTGTTCCCGTTGACGACGACTTTTGTTCCCGTTTTCGTGTGTGCGTGGTAACGATGCAGGGTCGATGCAGTTCTATGTTGCACACGACCAGTTGCATCCTTCCTGCTGTATATTGTACACCAGACAATTTATATAGCGCATTAAATGCGAACAAAACTGTTTACATAATCTAAAATGATAAACTAAATAAAACAAGTGTTAGGAACAAAAAAGATCGCACTGGCCTGGCTCCGTTCAAGTCTCTGAACTCTCTCAACCGACTCTGAAATACATGAAATGTCCCGAAGATTATTATACGCCATAACCGCGTAAAGCCCTCGACAAGTAATTATCACGGATTCCACCCCCCATTAACCGACGTCAGTATAGTTTCCGGTCAGCGTCCGATTCACAATCGTATTTAACACTAGATTGTCCAAGGAAGTCATTTTGACTGCTATTTAATTTCAATTAGAAAAACAATTATGTATATAATGACACAATTTCGTAGAATTTTGTGACTTTTTGTACAACATATAAATGCGTTTATTAATAATTGTAGTTATCTCCCCCCTCCTTCATTTCCGGTATATATATGTGTGTTATACCTATATTGCAAAAAAACAGTCATTTTGACTACTAGGGAAATTGTAAATAATCCAATGATCCTTATTATTGAATTGAGTAAATTTCTTATATGACCAGTTCGGCTCTGTATTGAAATAACAGTTTCCATTTTCTTTCGATTACCGTCACATGATAACATACGAGTACATGATAAATTGTCGATTTGGCCGTATACTTGATAAGTTGCAGTTGCTCAATAAGCTAAAGTAGTACTTGTTATGTATTCGAATCTTTATGCAGTGATACTTGTTCTAACAAATTTATTTTATTGTTAATATTTACTAATAACTTGTTATATAACTGTAAATAATATAAAAAATTAATTTTAAACAAACTTCTTTACACGTTAGTTATTCTTTCACAATGCAGTCATTTTGACTGCTTTTGGGCAATATAGGTATATACTAAGTTTCAGTCTTTCTAGTGTTAAATGCATTTGCGCGTTACTTTCTGGGGTCGCTGCAACCCCGGAAAAGCGAGGGACTCTCTGGTATTGGTCACTAGGACGAGTTCAAACCGGGACTACCCTCTAAGCGCTACCTTAAAGGAACTCGCACTAATCATATGGAAAATCTATCCCGGTTAAATCAGTTGGATTTTTTATATGTTGTAGCTTATGATCTACTGAAGAAAAGATGTAATGGGCAGAAAGTTGAATAATGAACAGTTATCGAGTTATAATCAGTGAAATATGAGAAATTCGTGCTGCCGAATACTCAAATCTCGGGAAGTATTTATTACAATATAGGCATATACTAAGTTTCAGTCTTTCTAGTGTTAATAATGCGCGTTCCAAGAGCGAAAGAGAAAAGCACAGGTAAAATAAGTGAACAAGTATTCTAGAGGAGTGTGTGGGTGGTGGTTGAATCGGGGGGTATTGAAAGGGTGGGGATTGAAACTTGTGTCACGAACGGAAAAAATCTAAGCGGCCGGTCATCGCCGGGTCTTCTATGTTCGAGGATCGCGAAGCTCTGTGGAAACAGGTGAAAGCCCCCAAAATTCGTTCCATAAAAAAAGCATCGGGGGGTAAAAGCGTGCTCGCTCGTGTGTGCGTATGCGTGGTGGTTTCGTGCTCGCGCACCACAGGGGCACATGTGCGGGTCTCGGAGCGATATAAACGCGCTATATGCAGCATGTCGAGGCGGCAACGGGTTATTGACGTGCTTCTGTGGAGCTGTTGTCGGCCGAAAGAGGGATATACAGATAGAGAGCTGGTCTGGCTGTGAGTAAACGCGCATACGTGCGCGCGCGATACCTAGATGCGTCGCTGATACGGGTACTGGGTGGTTCCAAAAGCACACCGACGAGCCAAATTCAAGGATCAGGGAAGCTTTTTGCGAAGGATTGTTCACGTGTTCGATGCTTACGTCGATTTTCACAATTTTGCGCAACGTTGTCGGCAAATTTTCTTTCTAGAGCATCGTTTCTTTGAAACTTGACCGAAACGAATCGAGTTTCGGTGAGATGTTAGAAGGATTAGTTTACTATTTAAATTTCTATTGCTCAGAGTCACTGCTAAAAAATGGTGAAATATGCTCGTATGTAATCACTTTCGTATTATATTTATGCAATAGAAACTAAATCACATGTTATTTCTCCCCTTAATGATTTTAATAGAGGAGAAATCGTGTATTGACAACTTCAATTTAAAAAATTTCTCAATAATTCAGAATTTCATCTACTCAATTTCGCTGTAAATGCATGAAGATCCGTCTTCTAGTTATTACATTCAAAAGTTTTATTTTCGTGTGCAAAGGGTCAACTTTCTTCTATTTGAGCCAAATTTTCATCCTGACCGATTAAAAATGGCAAAAATTGTGGAAACCTGCGATGTACATATACAGTCTGTTTTACATAATGTAAACAACGTATACGACATACGCAAAGTGTCCAATATTTACAATCTATCAGCTCGTTAAGTATGAAACTTGACGAATGTGTTTGAAATTTGTTTTTTATTTGTCAAACTTCATATTTAACGATCTGATATTTTATACAATTTTTAATCTACGCAATGTGTACGCTGTAGAACATTGGTTTCATATAATATACGACATGATGCATAGCCTGGATGATACATAAAGTACATGATACACGATAACGCGTAACGCAACGCAGAAGAGAGGCGTCGCGTGTGGCGATGCATCTGTACCGTGCGACGCGTGCACATCGTCGCGCACGGTGTGCAGCGCGGCGTGTGTCAGTCGCGGCGATCGTACTAGAACGCGCGCAACGTGCGCGAGATAATTTAATGGGCAATAATCATGACACACATAGAACCGCGCATACACCTCCGTGGCCGCGGTCCGACTGTCGGAACGCGGGTCTATATTTCGCGCGCACGCGTACCGTAGCTTATCGCAGTTTCGTCGACGCCGAGCACCAATTCTCTCTCTCTCTCTCTCTCTCTCTCTCTCTCTCTTTCCCCCACCTTTCTCTCCACCCCCTTGCTTTCTTTCTGCACACCACCCCCGGCACCCCCACCTTTCCTGCTCGAGTTCTTACGCGCATACGTCTCTTCTGCACCTCGAGCTGACGGGAAACGATCCTGCGATAACGAACCGTCGCGTTGCGAGCTGCAATCTTTCATCTTTCGGGAAGAAAAGTTGATAGGAAAATTATCTCGTTTGATATCTCCAAAATAATGTAGAAACCTTTGCTCACTAATCATTAGGTTGCGCATCTTCATGATTTATGGGTTATTATTTCATCTGGCGGGAAGAAAAGTTGATAGAAAAATTATCTCGTTTGATATCTCCAAAATAATGTAGAAACCTTTGCTCACTAATCATTAGGCTGCGCATCTTCATGCATTTATGGGTTATTATTTCATCTGTCGGGAAGAAAAGTTGATAGGAAAATTACCTAGTTTGATATCTCAGAAATAATGTAGAAACCTCTGCTCACTAATCATTAGGCTGCGCGTCTTCATTTATTGGTTATTAAATTATTATGGATTATTAATATTCTATTAAATTGTATAAAGAGTTTAGTATGATTATTTTGGATCTACGAATGCTATCACCAATGAAAATGGAATTTCTTCTGCTAACACTTTCGTAAAGTTTGTCTATAAAAATACGAAATTGTTTATACATGCTCCTGCTACATTTCAGATTCATTAGCTATTATAGTATAGCATTTTTTCGAGTATTCTGGTTTTCATGAAGTTGTTTGCATTAGTATTGCGTGTTTAGATGGCATTGCCTACGCGTTCAGCATTTTTCCTTGTTCCACTGAGAATCGGGAAATCCCAGGGAAAAGAACAAGTTCTGCATAATGTATATCAGTCGCCTTCTAGAGTACATTGTCAATCATCGACTTTACACCCTCTGACACCGGACGAGCCGCGGTAACGTCGCTCGAAAAGTTCTCCAGGTTTTTATTCCGACGTTAACCGGTTTAATTAAATTTATCGATTCTACGACAAACAAGCGAGTAACTCTTCAACTCTGTCCCACGTCTCTTAGTGCTCTGAAAACGAATTCGAAAACCCTCTTCTAAACAGGAATTTTATTTTCGAAAGTAAGGGGACGAAGCAAAATGCGATTGTTGTGCTTTATTGTAATTTTTTCTGTTCGATCATGCTCAGTTGATTGTTAATTATAATTGAGAATTATAAATCAATTTTCCAGGCTACGATCGAAAACGGTGTTTCGTCCGTCGCAGCTATCAGATTGCCATTAAAATTAATTGAATATTAGCTTCTCGAATTAGCGATAGTCTGCAGACTATCGGTTAACCGATCGCGAGAATTAGTAGGTCATCGGAAGCGAGCATAAATTGCCGTCGCGACGAATTAATCCAGCGCGGAAGAAACGGAAGCCGCGAATTCAACGACTGCACGTCGCGAATCGCCCGAGGACGGGAGTCACGCGAGTTTCGCAGCTACGCATTCTCATAAACATTGATTGCATTACAAATTTCATCTGAATCGAATGTGGAAGAATGATAAAATGTGGGCTGCGCAATTACATATCGTCTCTTGATTCGGAATAGCTGTAGATCGATTTCGAAGTTACGCAGGAGCGCGCGAGAATTTTGCACGCTGACACCAGCTCCTTAAACGTGGCATCGATTTTGCGGCGCACCCGCCCACTATTTCATCACTGCCAGTGACATCTCGCTCGAACTTCATCCCGGCAGGTGACACGCAAAACTGATTTCGGTCCGAGCTGACCCGAGTCATCGAAAAGTGGGCGACTCTCGAAGCAACGCTCTCCAAACCCCCATTTTGAGTATTCATATCAGCATAAGTGGTGCTTGCAAATTGTTGAACATCCTGACTACGATTCTGTAAACTCTATAGTCTCTCGTCGCCCTGATTTATCTAAAAAATATAATTTTTAATAAGTTTTAAAATAGGGTTGCATTGGTTCGATAAAAGAGTAGTTCTCCTCGGATATGCGAATTTTAACCATTATATTTGAATAATTATAATATTCCTTATCAGCAGGAATATTTTAACTCGTATTCATTGTAACATTTTAATCATTGTAACATTTTAAGCCGTAACAAACACAGCGACCTTAATTGCATTGCAAAAAAAGTACAAATAACATATACAAAATCAATGCAACATGCGCAGCACCGTGGTACATCAAAATTTATATCATTCGTTATTTCTGCTCGTTTCTCGATACGAGCAGTATCAAACAAACATTACAGTTCCATTTAAAATAAAAAAGTGAAACAAAATACTAGAATTATTAATGAAACAGTGTAACGTATAATTTAATATAAACTAAGACTCTAAGACTCTGATCATCCACTTATATATAATTGAACAGCTATTAATTTCATCATTATATCAAATGAACCTTCCTGACACACCGAGATCAGATCTGACCCGCGCACTCCGCAGGGTACTCTCCAAGGACGAACAAAATCCCTTTCCTCCCGGAATATCGTCAGGGACATACGATCGGGGAAGCCCGGTGTTTCCAAAATAGCGAGTGCGTTTCGGGGGTGACTTGGGGTGTAGAAAACAACCCCGTGAAAGTTGCGCGCGACACAGCACGAAGCTCCGTCGAAAGAGCACTTGGTTACCGGACGCTGGCGAGTCCGTTGATAACGGGAAAACCGGTTAAAAAGGCGTGAAAGGGGTTACAGAAAGAAATGAACCAGCAAAAGTGTCGAAACAAACAAAGACGAAAGTAGAGAAAAAAAGAGAGAGAGGGACAGAGGGAGAGAGGGTGGTGGTGGTGACCAGCAAGCAAGCCAGCAAGCAAGCCAGCCAGGGGTAGCAGGAAAAAGAGCAAACGCTATCCAGCGTTGTAGAAGGAGAGAGAAAGAGGGGTTCGTGTCGGGATACGCGGGATAGAGCGCGCGCGGGAGACACGATGCGAGAGTCACAATCAATAAGCGTTTGCGAGGGATAGGTGTTCCGCGCCGCGTAGTCCTCGATCCTCTTTCTCTCTTCCTCTCTCTCTCTCTCTCTCTCTCTCTCTCTCTCTCGCTCTCTCTCTCTCTCTCCTCTCCCGGCGTAATACGGCGGTTCTTGACGCATGCGCTCCGTAACTCCCGATATTCCGGCCCCGAGCCTTTCCAGCTCTTCGCTCCGAGTTCGGGCTGCCCTTCCCACCACGGGTCGTTGCGTCGACCGAATCCGGCCGTCATCTAGGGAGAAAACCAGACCGCATCGGCGATTGGTGACGTTTAGACCGCGTGCCATCGATGCACCCTCTTCTTCCACCACCCCCACTCTCTCTCTCTCTCTCTCTCTTTCTCACTCCCTTCTCCCCACGCGACAGCTCGTTACAGCTTTTGGTGGCGCTCCACGACCAATCGTTGCCTCTTTCTCGAGCACCTGCGAGCCACCGACTGTTGACTCCCCCGGAAGATTAGGTGTTTAGACCTCGATATACCTCCGTGCACCCTTCTCCCCAACCTTCATCCCCTCCTCAGCTTGCTTGGCTGCGTGGCATCGCTGGGTAGCTGGTTACTGCGCTTTTGCAGTCCTTGAGAGACTACCGTTTCTGCCTCTTTCTCGCGCACCTGCGAGCCACCAGCTTTCGACTCCACCGGAAGATTAGGTGTTTAGACCACGATGTACCTCGGTGTACCTCGTGTTCCTCTATGCACCCTTTCCCCCACCATTTATCCTCTCCCCAGCTTGTTTCTCTGCGTGGCATCGCTGGATAACTGGTTACTGCGCTTTTGCAGTCCTTGAGAGACTGTTGCCTCTTTCTAGCGCACCTGCGAGCCACCGACTGTGGACTCCCCCGGAAGATCATGTCTTTAGGTCACGGTCTGCGTCGGTGCACCCTGTGTATCCCCTCCTTTTCTTGCCTCGGTGCATATTATGACATCGCCGAGAAGCTAGTTATTGCGCTTGCAGCCGTTGTCGCAGGATCACTGCTTCTTCCTTGGACCTCTTCGAACCCTTAGAAGATTGAAAACTCAACCTGTAAAGGATTAGAAGGATTGTGGAAGGAGGTGGAAAATAACGGCACTAGCACTTAGAGTTCAATGGCAAACGGCAATAGTCAAATGTCCACTTATTCAACCAAATCGAAGGAACCCGTCACCACTTAAAACTAACTTAGAACTAGAAAGGAAAGAGTTGAAACTAGAAAATCTAGAATCCAGTGTAGGCTGGAGACTAGAAGGCCTGAGAAGCGCAGAGACCTTTTTAACAAGGTTTATCTGAAGCGAAGCTATAGTTCGTAGCGCACTGTTTTAACAGCTCAAGCAAAGCGGCAATTTTAAGCAATTGTTTTAGCAAAGAAAAGATAGACAGTCAGAGAAGCGCAGTGGCCTGTTTAACCGCCTAAACAAAGCGAGAGTACGTAAGGTGACGTGCAGATAGCAACTGACTTTTCGGAAATCAGCTGTGCCCGAAGAGTCAGAACTAAAGCTGTGACTTATGAGATACCCGGGTAATCAAAAATTACTCGGGTACCCGGGTACTCGGGTAAACAGCATTACCCGGATACCCGGGTTTGCATCGTTTACAAAGCAATTCGTGCGTTTTTAGAGGGAATAATTAAAAAGTCAATTATTTAATTATGAAATTAGGCATTTTTATTTTTATGTAAAAATACCAACAAGTCTACATTTTCCGGTAATAGACACGTACGTTTCGAAGTAACGATATTGCCAGCTGTGGAAAATACTCTCTCAGAGCTGGCTGATGTTGCCGGTATACATAAATATTTTTTAGCCATCTTTGCTAACCTTGGATATTTTCCTTCTTTTGTTTTCCACCACTCTAGTGAAGATAAATTGTGATTTATCTCAGTATCTTGAACATACAAGTTTAATACTGATCTACTATCACTAATAGAAACTTGCGAATTATGAAATATAAAATCTAAAGCACTATTTGATGCGTAATTGACATTTTCATTTTCGGTTACTTCATTTCTATCGAGGTTTTCCATCATATTACCAATAACTATTTTAATCAGGTTCTTCTTTTCATTGTCTTCGAATGTCATCTGTTTACTTCTTGGGTCCAAAACTGAAGCAAGACTATGGACACTTTCTCCATTTGAATTTAAATTGAACCTGTCTGTAAGGGATACTACCAAAATGTTTTTAAATTTTTCCGTGTCAGGTCTACCCGTAATATTCATGTTGAGATGGTTTTTAATAACACTACGAATAAAAGGGAAGCACCAAAGAAATGGTTACTTGATTCTCAGAACACAGTGCTGTAATAGCTATATTTAATGGTTTCAAAACTGTGATTATATCACTCATTAATACCCATTGATGTTCTGTCATTTCAAGTTTTAGTGCGATATTTAATTTAGTAATTGTTCTGTCTGTTAAAACAGACATAATTGCACTTCTGTTCTGAATTAGTCTTTCGCACATATGACAATAAGAACCCCATCTTGTTGGGCAGTTCTGAATTAGTTGTTGTTTTTGTAGACCTAGTTGTTCTTGTCTTTCTTTTAAAGCACTTGTAGCAATATTAGAGTGGCTAAAATGTTGTACAATTTTACTACCTTTTTTAATAATATTCTGAATTGCATCTACATCATCCAGACCATCTTTATACTTAATTGTATGTTATGCGCGGCACAAGCAATACTGTAGTGTGGATTAGCGAGATTCGCAGCTAATTTTATATTAGATGCATTATCACGTACCATAGCATTTATTTTATTAGGGGAAGAGATCATGAGGTTATGAGACGGGTTTTGTTTTTGGTCTGTAACTTTTTGCTTGATGAAGATATCAAAGAGTTTTATATACCGTCGGAAAGGTGAAGGAAATACGCAACTTTTATATGTAAACGGGTTCATGATTTGATCAACAAGTAAAATTTTATGGTTAATTTTCCGAGGACATGTTGTTTGGCTTCGTGAAAAAAAGTGGTTGGGTTGTGAGACACTCGGAAAAATCAACTAAAAGTGGTAAAATATAAAGTAAAACCCATGTAACTTTATGCAAAAATGAATTTTTATTTATTTTAATGACATTAAGTGACCAAAGGAGTCAAAAAGAATGACAAAAAATTGAAAAAAAGCAAAGAATGGCGAAGAAAAGTAAAAAAAAATATAATGAATGGAAGGATTCAATAATGATCTTCCTCTTCGTCATCCAAGTCGCTGTCACAATGTTTGCATGTGAAAAACGAACGTCTGCCCATATCGGCACACTTCAAATGAACAGGGCGCTGGCATGTGTTGCATTTGATAGAGTTGGCAGCGGTCAATTTTTTCGGCAAAAACCTTAAAGAAACCAGCCAGACTGTGAACCCAAACAGTTCTCTCAAAAATAGCTTTGTCTAGTCACACACACCATAAATCGTGTTCAGCTGTTTCTTTACGCTTAGGTAATTTCGAGGACTTCGAGTTTCCTCGACTGGTCCCTGCAATGACTATAAATTCAAAAAATAAACCAAAACAAAAGTTAAATGACAAATAAACACTTAATTCTAACACAAACAACGATATTTGACAGTTCTAGTTCGTTTCTAGTAAAAAAGACTAGTGTCTCACAACCCAACCACTACGGTGTCTCCTAACCCAACCATGATTCCATTCCGAATGTGACAGAAAAAAACAATGTTTTTCTTTTATATGCGCAAAACTCAATATTGCATCATAAAATGTAAGGAAAACACTAAATGAAAATGCATCACACTCACCTTTTTCAATTGATTCACTCAACAAAATAATGTTTTCAAAAAAATGAGTAAAAGTTTTACACGATGTCCGTATCTAATATAAGCAACACGTCTATACACCTCGGTGCTAGCACAAAAACTAGCAGATGTCAAATCAAAAATTTGACAGCAGACAGATTGGAATTATCGCGATTGCGCGATGGATAAAAACGACTGTTTCACAACCCCAACCTCTTCTTCGTTAATCATATTGAGCATGGGGAGAGGTGTTTTGGTTTTGGCAGCTTCATCGCCTCTCTCTCCCTTGACCTATAGTAACTCGCGTGTCGCCGCGGATCTCGCGCAATCCGCAACAGACCTCTTCGAACCCTTAGAAGATTAAAAACTCAACCCTTCCACAGTTTAGTTCATACGACGTACGTATTTGATGCTTTTTAAGAATAATCAATCATTTCTTAAGCAATGTTTCAAGAATCAGTCTTTGGACTCGTTCACCGCAACGTTCGACCGAGTACACACGCAATGTTTTGACTCTCGGTACCGCGCGTCTTGCCAACGGTGTTCACAAGCGGTGATCACAATAGCATTTAAATTACGCTTGTATCGGTTATCGGTCCCTGTTGTAAGACCGTTCATTTACACGCGAGAAGCGTTGACAGGACGCGCGAAAGGAAAACGAGACCGCCGTACCGGTGCGTTGTACCCTCTGCTATTCCATTATCACGGCGAAGAATGAGAAGTAATACCACCTGCATGCGGGAACATTCGACGCGCTTATCGTCGGTTTATTAACAAAGACGCTGCACGTTGATTAATTACGAACGTCTTCCTACAACAGATCTCTCGAGTTCAAAGAAACTTTGTACCTCCCATCGACGTTTTCTTAAGAAAGTGCAAGAATTGATATTTTCTTAGGATAGTGCAACGAAACAAGAAATTATTATTATTATTTATTATAGACGGACTGAAGCCCTTTTACATAAGTGTTTATAATAAAAAAAGAGAAAGAAACAAGCTTACACGTCTAATAACAAAGAAGGGACATGCACAAAAAGAAAAGAATATAATAATGGTACAATCGATAAGTTGTTATCATATAATCCTGCGTAGTGGAATTTGAAAATTTTGTAAAGATTCAATGAAAAAATCAATACGATTAAAAATAGTGCATGATTTTGCAATAATGAGATACATTGTATTAATTAATGCATAAGTAGATTTCGCTTTAGGTGTTTGAAAGCCCGCTCTTGTTCCCAATACACGTTCCGGTACATAAAAATTGATTTTCGCAAGTAGAGAAAATGTATCACTTGGACCATTTTGTACGCTAATTCTGTGAAATCCAAAGTTCAATCGATTCCCACGGATGGCGATTTTTGCAGTTTGCTCAAAGACACATTCGTCCCCGCGGTGCACAGTGCGGTACCCTGTGGACAAAAATCTAAAAATTCATTGTCTATTATCCACTGGACTCTATGTTGAAACTATGTTTTAACATCTAAATTATCATGTTTATCAATAGAAAATTCAAATAATTCAGTAGGGGATTAGTTACAAGCGCT
The DNA here is from genome assembly GCA_916610235.2 of Lasioglossum morio. NCBI lineage: Eukaryota > Metazoa > Arthropoda > Insecta > Hymenoptera > Halictidae > Lasioglossum > Lasioglossum morio. Next base: position 1,843,110 of record OU744334.1, on the reverse strand, counting down.
TTTTCCTCGAGAAAATCCTATATCAATCAGTTTATTGATTCAAAGCATCACTTAGTTTCAAGGTATGAGGACAAAGAATTTTATGAAATACGCCCTATGGGATATATGGTAGCTTAAAGTACAGTTAATGTGACGGAAATTTTTAAATTTGTAAGTCACTTATATGGAGTATACTAGTAAATAATACAGTTGAAATAATTTTTCTCACCATTTTCTCCTTTAAATAGAGATATTTTAAGAAGCGTTTAAAACATCCTGTAGTTTTTGTTTTTTCGTAATTAGTAGACATTATACTTGAATTTCCTACAAGTTTCTCCCGCTACAAACTGCTACACTCAAAGTTATACAACATTAACTCTCAGCGAATGCTACTTCTCTACTCGGCTATAAATTTTTTGTTAGAATGATTTATTTACTCGTTTTTTTATCGATATTTATCTATCTGTTTTATACACGTAATATATGTACTATTTGTTGATATTTCATTTTTACATTATACATAAAGCATGCAACATCTTATTGTTTCTTTCAAAATGTAGTGTAAAAGAATGGAAATTTTAGAATAGTATTCCAAATCATCGATTAGTGCATTTAAAATAATTCCGAACAGGAACATATAAAATATTACTAGGCTATACGATTTTTTTTATTTCTGTCCGAAATTCCTATCAAAGTACCGCACTGTGCGGTGGCGCAAGCGTCCGCGAATATTTCCAAACGAGAAGTGGTTGTTACTGACAAAGTTCGCAACTTATCGACGGAATGATAGAATTACGAAACTCCGGGGTCTAATAGATATCTTGAGAAGTCGTCCCGAGGAAAGCTTGGCGGGAGCCCGTCGAGTAAATCGTAACTCGATCGGACGTTGTTATTTCGCATTCCATTTAAAGTCGAACGCCGCGCGCCGTCGCGCCGCGCCAGTCGGCCGAAATGGCGAAGCGGATGGAAGCAACAGTAATCGTGGTTGATAGGCGTTACACGAGAAGCAATTGCGGTTATTAAACGTGACCTCTGTTTCTTCATCCACCGGTCCGGCATTCCCACCGAATCAAATACCGATTTTCATTTCACCTCGCGGCGAATGTTCGCATCGACTCGTCGCGAGCCTTGCTTTAATCGCGGGTGCCATTCTTTACCGATATCCGAAGTGCAATCTCTGCTTCGAAATTAATTTTTGCACTTAAAAAAGGTGCAATCTTCTCTACTAATCCGACGCACCTCCTCCGCATTCAATTCCCACATATTCCCCACATTAAGGGGTCTACACTTTGCCATAGTACCGAACACACCCACAGCGTAATCGTTGTATACTCTTTTCGCTAATCCGGGGTGTTCCCATGCACTAAATCGGCCATACTCCTCGCATTAATCTTGAACGCGTACTTTGCGCTAAGCCGAGGTCTGTGCACTAATTCTGCGTGCATCGTTCTAATCCGTGGTATTTGCCGAAATAGGGGGTACACGCTTTACGCTAATCCGAACAGTGCACGTAAAAGTGAAAACCGCGAGAAGAAACGAGTGTTTTTTTTTTCGGGGTCGGTTTCTTTACCGGCGGAGGAGCTCGTAGATACCGCCGAAAGGCAACATTTCTCCCGGGACGCGATATTGATCGCGGTTCTGCGGCTAAAAAGATTACCGCGAATCACGATGATATTGCTCTACGGCCGGCAATTCGGATCCATTTTCCCTGTAACGTTCCGCGCATCTTCGAGCTACGTGTTCCGAAGTACAGTGCCGAGGGACGAGCGCATTTAAACCAACCCCCCCCCCCCGTAATATCGCACGGAGACCTTTAAAAGTATCACTATCCCCACCGTTTTCGTATAATGCCAGTTACAATTATTATCTCCTCGTTCGTAATTATTTAGCATTGTTATTGCTCGATGTCGCTTATTTAGTACTCGATATCACGCGTTACCCATAATGAATCCGTCCGCGTCGAATTCCGGATTTACCGCGTTATAATTGAGAACGGGTTGAAGTCAGAATTTCGTTACACCGGTCGATACGCTCGTATTTCTAACTTTTTTAATATTGGACGATCATACGATTTGAAATTAATTTTGCGAAATTATAACAGTTGATTTGCTACGCAAGTTGGGTGTACTCGATGCAAAAATAAGTTTCTGCATACTCTAATTCATGGTTGATTGTACAATTGGCAAATCAATGAAATGGATTATATTTTCGTGAAAATGTGTTTGGTATCGTAGGATAATGGATTAGATCGAGCAGGTTAAAGCCGGGTGAAAACTTCCCGCTCTATCGGGACATTTTCGTTGGTTCGCGGGGATCTCTGACCCTGACCGGGCACAACCTACTTAGAGTCGTGATTTGTCGATCACACCAGTTGCGCGGGTGGTTGTAGCGTAGGTCGCCAGACTTGCATCTTTCCTTCGTCTCTTACGTACGGGGAAGATCGTCTGCGACCTGGAAAAATTTATTGTTCTAACGAAAAGCCTAACTTTCGTTTCATTTTACAGACCATCCCTGGACAACAAAGAAAGAAAGAAAATTCTCTACTGATTTATAAACGAACAATATATGTTTTTATAAATTCGTTTGAATGTTTTCGTTGAAACACGACAGAATTTTCCCTCGAACCTAATATTCTTGGTGTCTACGCCGCTGTTTTAAATTATGTCTACTCGTTATTGTCGTAAACGTGTAAAATCCGCAGTCTAGTAATAAACGTTGTTGTTTTTGCAGAATCTCTTCGTGAATACAACGGCCTCTCGTCGGACCTGTACAAACCATCAAACTACGACAAGCTCGCACTCTCCTTATTGTCGCCGTTGCCGAACGAGCAGGACTTCGCGATCAACGTTTGCACGTTGCTGTCGAACGAGGGCAAGCACATATTGCGGCTCGACAAGTATCCTCGTCTGGTGAACATTCTGCTAGCGCACGCTGGCGTCTTCGACTCGCCAGGCACAAGGCAGCTCTTCATCGAGGTTTACTCCCGGGTGAGGAACTACTCGATCAACTCGTTCTGGTCGGACGTACTCGACTCCCAGGACGTGATAGATCTCACGAACGAGAGGACGTTCATGAAGAAACCAGCAACCAGTCCGCAGACATTCTCCAGGCGGAAAATCTTAGAGAAGCAGAACAAAAGCGCCGTCCAGATCGAGAACGATGAGCCCTCAACGTCGATGGACGTCGACGGGGTAAGGCTAACTAATCAATTCAGTTAGACTAGCCAGCCAGCTCCTCTGATATTCCTTTAGAAGGAAACTTGATTTCGCTCGACGCAGAAAATACCAGTGCATACCGACTTTTCCAATAAATTGTGGTAATCACGGTATCTCGCGTAAAACAGAGGAAAACGCAAATCCCGGTGAAACCTCTGCGGGATTATCCGTGACCGATTGTTCAAGATTTTGCAATGTTGCGCGGCACGAACAATCTCGTTGTTGAACGAGTAATGAAATTCAGAAATGAACGTCTAATTCCTCTTCCATTCAACTTGAAAAACTCTGATTTACATAGGACAACCTGTACACTACCTTATATTGCCTATAAATCTATTTTGGCTACTCGACTTTGTTGAGAATTGCCATGGATAACAGTTCTCTGTATTTCGATCGACAATTGTTCAAAACTATAATTTATGTTATTGGCGCACTGGTTCGATCAATTGTAGACAATAAGCAAATTTGAAAAATATCACATGAAATTTAATTCAACGTTTCGGTCTGAATTTAGACCGTTTTCAAGAATGTAAATTTTCTGTATTGCGTCTGTAAGAATTTATCAATTAATTAATATATGGTTAGGCAAACGCATTCCCGAACAAGCAGAAAACACTAAGGTATTAAAAACGAAAACAAATGTATAAACTCACTTGCTTAGAAAATTGCCACGGATACTCCGAATTCCACATCGAATAGCTGAAGTCCTGAACAGGTTTGGAAGACTTTAACGCGACGATTTCACTTTCAGGTGCTTCCGGACTGCTCGAGACTGGACCCCAACCAGGATGAGAACTTGAAAGACCAGAACCAAAACTCCATCAAGTTCGAGGAGGAGGACAGAGACCTGTTCTGCGTTGGAAGAACGTTGGGCACGCAGGATCCTTACGGTCAACGTGTCCTGCAGATAGCGTCGATCCTACGGAACCTGAGTTTCACGCCGGAGAACGCGGCGGTACTCGGGAGGAATCGGTGTTTCTTAAGATTCGTGTTACTGTGCGTGAGGGCGAGGTGGAGTAATCTCCATCAGCTCGGCTTCGACATACTAGGGAACATTGCGAACGAAATCATCCTGAAAGAGGCTGGCGAGAGGATAACGGACGTCGTGTTGTCATGCGTCGCGAGGGGAATCGAGTCCCAAGACAGGTTTATCGTGATTTCCTGTTTGGAGGTGCTTAATAAAGTTAGCCAACAAGACAGCAACGAAGAAATCGTCACGTTCGGGCTGGAGGACAATGTGTATGAACTTATATGCAGGTAAATGGACCCTCTGATGCACGATGCTTCGACCGATCGGTGATGGTACCAGAAAATGTTAGTTGACTCTTTGCACCAGATCTAGCAACTCTAATAACTAGACTGCTTGTTACTTACCTTTGTAATCGATATCTCGGAACGCTTACATTCTCGTCCATAAATCACCGGACACTTGCTTGTCTTCAACTTAATGGTAATTAAAGAATTACCAGTATAATACCATTATAATACATTTGAGAGGTTCTTAAAAACGAAAAATTATCTGCATCCAAATTCGAACAACTGTCCGGCGACTTAGAATAATTGATTCTTGTCTATTATCCAGTTCATCGTGGAAATGTCTAAATTCTAGAGTCGAGATAGCTTGGAGTGCGAAGGGTAAACATCGAAGACAGACGATGAACAGAGCGTGGTGTATTTTTGCAGGTTTTTGGCTCTGAACGACATAGCCCTTTTAGTATACACCTTGGAATGTTTGTACGCGTTGACATCGTTGGGTGAGAGGCCATGTACTAGCGTCGCGCGGGTACGCGGAGCTATCGACACGTTGGTGGCCCTCGTGACAGTGGAAGCGCAGAGCTACGGGCCAAAGGCTTGCATCTTGATGCGAGTGATCGAGACGGTGTCCACTGTAGCTGCGCCGCCAAGCACAACGCAAAACACTCCGGTCACTGCTGCTGCACCAGCTGCGACAGTGTCACCGTCGGTGCCAACTATACCAACCACTATCACTGCTACACCTGCCCCGGTCAGCCCTGCTCCTGCGCGACCTACCACCCCTGCTGCAACCACAGCAAAATCTACAACGCACAGTTAGTATCGTCTAAAAGTTCGACCCAGAGTCTTAAAGCGATAAACAAACCTAGAGTACATTGCAATTAAATTACGGATAATATAATCACTGTAACATGATATTTGGTCCCCTCAGGGTTTCAAATTCGTTTACCAATCTTCTTCCCCCTCTTTCCATTCTCACTATCGCCTTAATATAATCATAAAGATTGAAACGATGCAAACACTTTTTCTTAATATCTGTTTCTCTGTTATGTCTCTACAGAAGCAGTGGAGACAACCAGTTCCATGCAACAGCAACACGCTCACCAGCAAATCATCCAAGAAAACGAGCAGTTCGCCCTCGGTTGGCTGAGAGCAACATTCGAATTGGCGCCTGGTGTGCGTATAGAGCAAGAAGAATTGTACAAGAAGTATCTCGGTTGTTGCACAAAGATTGGCAGGAGAGGAGTGATCGCTCCGCTTCACTTTCCAAGATGCGTTAGGTGGGTATTCCCATCGAAAAGTATATACTAAAATTGTGTATAGCGTAGTGTCTCTTAGGTTGGACAGGTGAAGAAGAATATTGAATTCTATCGCATGGTTTCAGATCCGTGTTTGGTGGAAGCGTTGGACCAAATCCGTTGAAAGGTGAAACAACTGGTACTCAGTATTACGAAGGAATCAGAGTACGGGCCACACCTCCCCAAGTAACTTATCCGAGCCAAACCGCAGTTGGGACTAACACAGCTCCAATTCCAGCGATCAACACAACTCCAGTAAAGGTGCTTCCCGTACAACAGCGTACAATCAAGAGTATTAGTCCTGCTCCTGATAGCACGGCCCTAGACAATCCTGCATCTGGGCCTCAAAAGCTCCTCCCCACCCCAGCGTCACCTATCCTGAAAGCCCAATTGTCTGCCCCACCGAAACCACCATCCAGTGCATCATCGAACACTTGTTCAACTCAATCCCAAAATCCAGTCACCAAGGTTGATTCTAAAAGTCAGGTGGGTCCGAGTCCTAGCTTTCTACCGTTCTCTCTACCACTCATGACCTGTTATTTTGGTTATGGTTTCACGATATATTGGCTACTGTAATATGGGCTTTCCTTAACAACGTTACATTTTTTGCATGACTCGAGTCCCTGTGTACTCCCATCGCTACCGTAATGCATGCAGATAAGTACGAACGTACGCGACGTCGACCATCTTATTTGAAACATTTTTGTTTCTTCAAACCGTAACATGAATTTCAAACTTTGATTAGCTGTTCATGTGGATTTTTATACACTAAACACAGATACAACATTTATTTCTTGCCAGAAATACCTTTGAACCTTCATAACGTCATAAGTAAAACATATCGTTGCAGTTGGGAGAGTCTGTAGAATCATTGTATGGCAGAAACGTTTTAGCTTTAAAAATTCTTCAAATTAATTCTTTAAAAGATCAGAAATCAGATTCGAGAAGAATTTTTTCGAAATTCGTGTTCGATGTGTAAGAATTTGCAACAATCGATTGCTTTTTGTGATTCGTTTCAAATAAGCAGGCCGCGTTGGTGATTTGTATAAACTATAAGTATCAAGTGAGATATCGATTCAAAGACAAACATCGAGTACACAAATCTTCCATTATTATGTGTGTGACGCGAGACATTAATTTCAACGAATTGAGTTTTCCATAACACAGAGATTCATTCGAGCGAGAGAGAGAGAGAGAGAGAGAGAGAGAGACATACAATTTGCTTCGTATCTTTCATTTTTATACGTTCCAGAGCTTACAGCCTCCATATATATTTTCTCGGTAATTATTATTACGAGAACGACATTAGCTACATCAGATTTTATTGCTGCATGATTAAAAGTAGACCATGCGTTTCTTCTGTATGTATGTATATTTACGGATTTCTTTTCATACGGCTGTAATTCGTTTCATACACGATATTTCAACTATCTCTATTATAACAAACAATATTAAAATTAATATTTAAGCTACTGAGTTTAACTTATCTTACTTGATCCACGCTTAGCAATAAATACGACGCTGTTACGAACGATGTTACGACTATTGTTACAAAATTTCAAAAGATGCAGAAACAGTTGCAGTAAAATCATTTACAACATTTAAAACAATATTTAATTTCTCTTTTGCTATTATTAATATTTAAAGATAAACTCGCACGCGTCGTAAGAATATCTTTTTTCTTTGAAAATTTGATTTGTTAGAAGAATGATTAACTTTGATTCAGTTGTAATATTGGAAATGCTATCTGGATATCTGATCCTCTTTTCTTCTATAATTACTATAATTCTGTAATTAATGTAAGCATCGTGAGAATATTTCTTTTAGATTGAAAGTTTTATTGATCGTGGGACGATGATTGTTGATCAGGTGTCAGTGTCACATCCTCACTTGAGTCAAGCGTTACTGTCCAGCGGATCGCAGACTCAACCACTACAGCCACAGCTGGTGCAGCAACAGTCGCAAACTATCCAGGTAGTTGCGAAGGAGGATAATCGAAGTGGTACCACATCCAGTTCCATAATAAAAAGCCTACTGGCTACTAAGGTAACGGTCAGCAGCGACTGCATGCCCAGTACTGCTGCGACTTGTGTGTCTACCCCTACTGCCTGTGTAACAAACACTACTGCTAGCATCGCATCCAGCATCAGTGCGAACCAGCTAATAACCAGCAACCAGGTATCATTGTTGTATATTAACAATGAAAAACTGTAGTGTTATTTTTTTCGGTACTATTCAGTTTGTAGATTGTTCAGTGTGATATTTTATTTGACGATGGTCTCATCCTGTAAAATAGCTGCTAGTCGAATACCATTTCTGTGTATCGACTTTCGAGTCCATAAATTATTAATTTTTGCATATTTTCCAGTTCTCGACTCGACAGCTTTTTTTACAGGTTGAAACCAGACCTGAAAATGATTTTCCGTCGTACGAATATCTATTTTGAAACATGCATTCGAGGGAAACTATTTTTATTTTCGACGATTAAGTCTAGTAATATTTAACAAAGTAATTTTATATGAAGAAAGACGTTGACGTTTGAAATCTGACTAACAAAACGCATGGTGTGTTCGAGTTTGTAATGATTTTTTGCTCCAACGATAGTAAAGAAAGACTGTACAAGAAGTGTTCTTTCGAAGAACAGCAAAGCGATTCTAGTTTGTTTAAATTGTGTTCGGTCGACAGGTCGCGCAACGCCAACAACAGCAGAGGCTACTGCAGCAACAACTGACTAACGTATCACAGCCACCTACAACAACAACAGCCGCATCAACAATACTCCCAAAGACTTACGTCAACTCGAAGCAACAGAAACCAGCTATTACACCCATTCCTGCCAAAAAAATACAAAGGCTCAACGGAGCCAAGTTTATTCTGACTAATAATTGTGACAAGGTACGCTATTGTCTTCGCTTCTGTCTCTTGGTGTCAAATTGACACAATTAAACAGTTATTCTTCGATGTTATTTTATTCAAATTGATATGAAATTACGATTTGTGATACGATGGTTTAATGTTTCAGACTGAAGTAAATGATAACGAGAACGTCAACCAAATCGCAATATCGACGAACGCTTCCCAGCTGTTGCTGAACTCGACCGAGAACCACATATCGTCCACGATCAAGCTGTGTCGACCACCAACGACAACAGTGACGACAGCCAACAAGACAACGCAGCGTTCGACGTGCACCTCGATCGCGGAAGACTCGGATTCTACGAACAACTCCTTGGCATCCAGCAGTGGAATCGGTGGCAGTAGGGATTGCTCAGGTGTTGGTGTCGAAGAGGACAACTCGTTAACAAGTTTCGAGGGTATACTACTGAACGGTGCGCCGAGTAACATGGACATCGACGCGCAGGACGACGGGTCCTCGAAAGACTCGTCGAGCGTGACGTCTAAAGGGAAGCCTTTGCAAAGCATGATGCTGGCGGACCTCTTGGAGAGAAAGGTGGAGAAAGAGCCGATATTGAACGGCGTCCTAGGGAAGAACTCCATCAACGAGAAAGGGATCGACTTGGTGGAAAACCACATCAAGAAAGTGTTGAAAGAATCTCCGACGGACATGAAGGTGAAGATAGAGGTTGAAGAGGGGAACGTTCTGCAGACAGAGAACTCGGAAGACACGTTGATAGAGGCTCCTAGAGGGATTAAGAGGGCGGCCAGCGAGTCCGACGACGTGGACGTGAAGAAACTAAAGTACTCTAACGGCACAATGTCGCCGGACCCGGCGGTGGACTCGACGACGGCTGAATCGACGGTTTCCAGTATCAAATCCGAGGAGCAAGACGACGATAAAGACAGTGAAAAGGCGACGGTATCATCCACCGCTGCAAATTTGTACGCAGCTTTAGCCGCGGATTGTATGGAGGACGAGACGGACCTCGATGAGAATGTGAACGTAACCAAGGAAGAACCAGCTCCGACGATAAAAGAGGAGCCACCGCATATGTTCGTTAATCAGATCAATCAGACAACTCCGCAGCCTCAGCCGCAACCTCAACAACAGCCACCGCTGCCTCAACCACAGCCACCGATGCCTCAACAACATCCTCCCCAACCTCAACCTCAGCTGCAACCACAGCAGCTTCCTCAGATGCAACAGCATCAGCAACAACAACAGCTGATCGTCGCGGCCCCGAGGCAGACGCTAGTGGTACAGCAAACCATCCAGCCGAACAACCAGGTGACTATACCTTTTTCCTTCTTTTTTGCTCTTAGGATATCTTACGGAGATATTAACACAGTGCCGATAGGTGATTATTGCGTAACAAGTCGCCCTCAGTAACGTCATAAAAGAAAGTTTCTATGCTTTTTTTGATATAACACAATTATTGACAATCCTATTAATAGGCTTTCTATCTATCGTATACATTTTGTCATCCAGAAGAAAACAAGAATTTCGTTACACTTATTCTAACTATCGCAGACATTTTGCAAACAGGTGATTATACCTGCTGCGTCGATGAAGGCCAGACAAGCGCAACCCCAGCCCCAGGTTCTGCTGCAACAAGGTGCAGGAGGACAGTTGCAGTACGTGGTTTCCGGTGGCGTACCAGGTCAGAACTATGTCCTGGCACAGCCTCAAACTACATTGGTCCAGGGACAGGCGCAGACTGTTTTAGTGGCGCAGACGACGCAGCAGCAAGGAACCGGAGCGAAGACTATCATCATCCTGCAGCCACAAGCAACGGCCCCGCCTACTCAGCAGAAAATGGTGGCCGTCACGCCTCAAGGACAACAAGTGGTCGTCACTCAAGTCTCCAGACCTATCCTTCAGAGTCCTGCGCTGGGCAATATACCGCCGCCGCTTGTCCCAACCTCGGGAACTATACCCCAGACCTCCATCATCGTAAACAGCTCCGTGGCGCAGACGAATCCCAACACTGTCACCGTCACCATACCAGCGATGGCTCAGCAAACACCTGTCTCCACCAGCGTGCCCTCCAGAGTCGTGACACCTACCCCAGCTTCGACACCGCCTCCTACGAGACCGACCACTCCGCATCAAGCCGCTGCTACTCATGGACTGGCCGCGAAAATACCACCGAAAATCATCAAAACTGTCAGTTCCTCTACCTCCACCGAACCGGAGTCGAAACCGTCGACCAGCCAGAACCAGCCGGAAAATAAGACCATCACCATTAAGATCGATCCTAACGCTTTCCTGTGCGAGTGGCGGGGGTGCTTGAGGTAATATTCAAAAGAAATATGTTTCATACACAAATTGATTTTAAATCTTTAACCGTTTTGAGATCAGACGAGTTACACAAGTTACGTCGACGGTCGCATTAATTCCAGTCTTTCATTGAATCATTGCGAATGCAGTTATATATAAATGTTTGTGCACCCTGTACATTATTGATTTCTTTGTAGGCAATTCAAAACATCGCACGAAGTCTACCTACACGTGTGCGAAGCACATTGTCCAACCGGTGGTGAAGAGATACTGTGCCTCTGGGCGAGTTGCGATGCCTTGAAGAGGCGTAGGTTCTCGTTGATGACACACTTGTATGATAGGCATTGCAACTCGGAGGTAAATCCATTAATATTACTAATTCAGAAATAGTTAGACTGAGGACTTTATGCTTTTATGACGAAATAGGTATCATTCTACTGTTGCATGGTTTACTTGCTCACTTATGCCATGAATGCACAAAATCCGCAGTTTAGTTACGACGATCCGATCATCTGGACTAACTTGTTTGTTTTCGTAGACGATGTCGATGAGAAGGAAACAGTTAACGGTGACAGGAAAGACTGAAGTTTCGACGTCGACGCCACCGACGCCTCATCATCCTGGCTACGCACCGAACGCAGCATTCCATGCTATCAAACGGCACGCCTTGGAATTCGTTAATCCGAAAGAGCTGATGGTTAGTAGATCAATTCCATTGATATCGTACATCGTGTTCTATCCAGCGTACAAACGACGTTCTCGCTTAGCGTCAAATAAAGCGAAAGAGTATCTGTAAGAGCACAATATGCGCCTTCTCTGCCACGGTTCTAACAATCGAACGTTCTATTTAGATTGTCTGTGATACCGCGGAATCCTCTTTCTAGCCCCACGGTTCCTCGAGTCGATCTTGTTTTGTTAATATAATGAAATTTCTCTGATTTTCTCTCTTGGCGAAGCAGCAAAGGCCGACCAAGCCCGCTGCAGCCATCTCAAGCTCTTCTTCCCCAAGACCTGGGCAAAATCCTCCGCCAGAACAGGTAAAAACAAACGTGTTCAGACAAATTGACAACAAAAAAATACAGGATTCATGATCCATTCCACAGCCACAGCCCCTGTGCGCTGTTAACCCGCCTTTTATACCTTTGTTTTACGCTTTGTCTTTTCGTTTTCGCACCGTGCTGAGTTTTTTTTTAAGTTTTAATCCTTGTGCGTCCTCCGATACACGAGACACTGAATTCGAAGCGTTTCATCAGGTCCGATTGACTCATTTTTTGTATTTCAAGAATTTAGGTGAATTCTTTAAAAGTGAGTCAGTTTTGTTTGAGATGAAACGTTTCATCGATTCGTTCTCTATGTATTTTAGCATGGAGTTCATTTGACTTTCATTTTGGTAGCTAGCGCAGCTGTAATTTATGTGTTTGACGCAGTTCAAGTGCTCACAATGGGCAGGGTGTTGGTATATAATATAGTTTTGACTTTAAACAACGCAAAGTAGACCCATTTGTTGCGCTTACGATGCATAGGAGAGGTGTGACATCTTAAACCATTAATTTTTGACTCGGAATTGTAGGAATTGTTCAATCATACGTTGTAGTTTGTAATTGTACCGCTATTGCAAAATTCCATTGCAATCTGATCGAATGAGAAATCTGAATTACGAATCGCCACGTAAATAAATATAATGTAATCGAATTGTTTTGTAATTATAATTCGCGGAGTAATTCAGTTTTAATTCACCCTTACACTTGAACGTAGAGCTATTGTAATATTTAATTTAACTTTAATATTCAACAGGACTTTAAATTGATTTAATCATTTTATTTTTTTTTTTGTTGTGAGGAATGGTTTGTTTGATAAATTAGTGTGAGAATGTTTTGATTATTCAGTGAAATTTATTTGGACAGATTAAATGTATATATTTTTCTGTGTATTCGTGCAAACGAACCGAATATGTTCTTTTTGTTATACTTTACGTAGCATGCTGTAGTCTCACTATATTTTGTTAAGAATTTTCATAACGAATAGGAGCTCCCAGTGTGTGACATGCTTGTATTTTAATGTTTGCAGCATCGTTTTCTTTTTTTTCTGTATGAATATTTAACGCCACATATTTTATTGAGAATTAGCGTCTCCATTTTCTTCTTCTTTTTTGTTTCTCACGGCCACACCTTACTAATTTGTTCAAGGTGTTGCAAGTCATTTAATTCAGACATCATACTCGTGTACACGTAATTAATTTGTTCGATGTTGATTAAAACAGTGTGATCATAGTTTTTGACACAACGTTCCTTTTTGCATCTATTTTTCATCGGCATATTCTTGTGTCTATAGTTGGAATTCATGAAAATTGCTTTACGCTTTTCCAACAGGACGACAACGAAGGTCCAGTGACCAAAAGTATTCGCTTGACAGCAGCTCTTATTCTCAGAAACCTAGTCATATATTCGACACATGGCAGAAGGTGAGATTATGCCTCTATAATTCCGTTATTGTTCATTAAATATTCTAATTATAAGAAGACTGCGGACCTTTATGCGTTTATGGCTTATGAAAATCTTCTAAGAATACATACTTGTAGCTTAATTATTTTAATAGACACATCAATTTCGAATATCATCTACTCAAGTTTGCTATAAATGCATAAAGATCCGCAGACTAATTACAAGTGCTACACTAACAATTATATTTGAATTATAAGCAACTTATTGTAACTATTGCAACTTGGAAATGTTGTAAATATTTACGAGGATGTTTGCGGGCTAGCGATAACGTTCTGATTCTGTTTCGCAGGCACCTTAGAGCATATGAACCACATCTGGCGGGTGTGGCATTAAGTAACGTTGAATCATCAAGAACAATCGCACAAGTTCTATACGATATGAACGATCAAAGCAGCAGTCACCATAGGTGACCTCTTGAACCAGGCCTCTAAGAGAAAGCTCTTTAAATGTTCTCCGAGCACCGATCAACCTGTTTTACTTTGAATTTTAGTGTAAAGTGTGAGAGAGCGAGCGCGCGCGCGAGAGAGAGGGAGAGAGAGTGTGAGAATGAGAACCAGCAAAGTAATAATGTAAGATTATGAGATTTTGCAATAAATTGCAAAAAAAATAATAGAAGCAAAGAAAAATGTGTGATTGTGAATCGATGGAAGGAACAGTGACAAAAGGCGAAGAGAATAGAAGAAGAAGATGATGAAGAAGAAGATGGAGAAGTATGACACGGCAATGTTCCATATTAATTAAAAAAAGAGGCCTATAAACTTACTAGGCAAGCCAATTTGCCGATCTAGATTATAATAATGTACTGAGAGGAAAAAAATGAAACAAAAATGCTAGTAAACCACGAAACGAAAGACAGTAGCTCGAAGTGATGATTATGATGATGATGACGATGTCGATGCGGAGGATCAGTGATACAAAACGAGAGAGGAAAAACGAAAAATAGTCGGGGGAAAATGAAGATACAAAACCAAGAAACGAGAATAATATTTCAAATTTAATATTAATATTTATTTTCTCAACAAGAAAGCGGAAGAAATGTTTTTAGTAATCGTGTACAAAAAATAACTGAGATGGCGAAAGAAAAAATACTTTATGGACGTTATAGTTAATTACGAATCAATATTATATTATTATTATTATATTATATTATTATTAATTATTATTATTATTATTATTGTATGTTTTTCATAAGTCACCAAGAAAGAAAGAACCTAGATTATAAAGAAACCTTTTTATGAAATGTATTTGTTAGGAATTTATCATCATTTCTCTTTTTTCTTTTTCGCTTTATGATAATTGCATATATTGCAGTCCACACGTGGCTATATATTATTATATTGTCTCTCTCTTCTTTTTGTTTTTATTGTCGAGTATAATTTTGTTGACGGATTAAAAAGAAGCGTGTCGGTGAGGCAATCGCATGTAATGCATACGTATATAGGACGAACCGTGTTAAAGGAAACGTTGGCCAAGAAAACTATAGTCCATCGTGGAAATCTAAGAATTCTTCTTCTGCTTCGTATCAGTTGCTGGGTCGAACAGAAAATTATTTAATAATGCTCAATCTTGTAGGACTTTTGGATCGTTAAGTTAGCAGTTTTTAATACAGGGTGTCCTCAAATGCCTGCCATTTGAAACAACTATCGAAAAGAACATTATACAAAAAATATTCATTATTTCCTAATTCAGAGTAAGATCACATCCATCGAAGATCACCGATGAAAACAAAAATATTACGTCCCATTTAAACTATATAACCTGAACCCTTGAATAATCTTAAAAAATTTTTTTATATCGTTGTAACGTTCGTAATGAACAATAAATAATGTCACATTTTTACGTATAATGTAATTGTTTCGAATGGCGAAAATTTGCACACACCTTGTATTCACGGTGAAAAAATTTAATATTAGGTGAGAATTTCATCCGAGTTCATTCCAGCCGCCATTCATTTTTACAGAGAATTGTCAGCCACGGAAAAGAAACATCGATTCATGATTTATTTAAATTTTTTCATTATTGCCTTCGGAGGCAACCGAAGCAAATATAATTATTGGATCTGTACGCAGGGTGCTCCGTTGATTGCAATTTAGGGTAACTCTATGTGAAACACTGAGCCAAAACGTAGAATAAATTGTTTTTGTACAAAGTTTCGTTTTTGAGAAAATTGAGCTGATTCATAAGAACATTTCTATTGTACATATTAGGTCATTCCATAAGTTGTGTAATTTTTTGATGCTAGCTTTAAGTGTAAAATAGGAACTACTTTTAATCATCGATGTATCGACTTTGTAATTCCATTTAAAATTTATTCCTGCGGTTTTAAATGAAAAAGCTAGTGCCTCGATTAGAGGATTTCATTCTTGGATATCAGATATTATTATTATATATTCTCCATTCATATTGAATTATGTTCTATCCATTTCTATCGTAATTATGTTCTTCACATACATCACACGTATTTGTAATACCATCTTTAATTGTAGTATATTTTTACATTCGTACAGCATGTAATACCACGAAGGATTTAACACTCGTTCGTTCGATTTGTTTCGAAAGAAAACATTGTAAATGTCTCGAATGAATATATTAGACTGACTAGAGAATACTTCGTGAAAGACATAAGAGAAAGTGTTTATAAATATATTGCTTCAAATAAATATGGACGTTTATATAATGAAAGAAAGTTGCAACACGACTTATGGAATAACCTAATACATTTTCAACGAATTTTCTCTACTGGAAAAAGAAGTGTCTGTTAACTCGTAGATTTCGTTTTCACAAAAATCAAGCGAAAGAGAGATTGTATATTTTTTAGTTTCTTTTATGGTGCACCCTGTATAGTAATCGCTGCCCTTAGCTCCAAAACGTCTTATAAGCTAAAGCATTGCACTTTTAGCTAATCGTGTCGCAACATTGTTGTTTTCTCGATGGTCTGCGCACGTGAGGCAAAAGAGATAACGATTATTTTTTTCTTTGCGGTTTGTGCGAGTTTGCGGAAGACGATGAGGGCCGACAACCACCGAACAGAAAGCAACAAACTTTGAATTTGATCGGGTTTAGAGAATGATCGGTTGTCCGTGTGTTGTAAAGGCACAGTCGTAAGTATATTTTATACTTGACAATTAGCAAAGGCCTAAAAACCTCGTTGAAGTCAGTGTTTTTCAAATTTTCAGAACTAGTGGAGGGACCGTGTTAGGACACCATTTTCCACGGGAACTGTTTCCGATAATACTCGTTTTAACCGATTCTCTTCAATCTAATCTGCGAGAACGCTTCTCGAGGAAGAAATCACCGGATTTCCTGCCCAAAATTCAACAAACTACGTCATTTACCGCCACCCGGTGTATCATTCCAGTTATCATTCGTTAGGTTCATAAAAGCTCTTACTGACATGGTATTCAAATTAAATTTTTCTTTTCAACTATTTACACAGTGACTCCTATTAATATTCCATCGCTTTCAATATTGGACTTTTGTGAGAAGTTAGACTATTAGTTTACTGCACGATGTGAAAAGAAATTGTTCAACAGCATCGTTTTGCAGCAAACCAATTGTTCAAACTTCTCACAAATTTTCGAATCTTATGGTCCAATATTTAAAAATTAACAATGTCTGAATGTTAGTGGGAGTCACTGTATATTTTCGAATACTCGCATCGTTTTCTATACTCGCTCTCAGTTAGCTTTCATCCGCAATATCAATTGTAACCGGTTCAATCCTTTCAACAAAAAACTTTGAACCGCGATACTTTCACAGAAGTCTCAAAAATTAGAACACGACTTTGTAGCTGATAGTTAGATTTTTCTCGTCTACTCGCATTGATTTACATTTTATTTTGTTTTCTGGTAAACTTAGAAATACCATCGACAACTTTGTACGATAAGCTGTGCAAACAGGAACGAACGTTAGAGAAAAGAATTCTGCTATGAAAATCATTACACTGAGGATCTTTATGCAAAATAAAAATGTTTTCGCATTGTTTGTTTTAAGCCGGAATAACATGAAAATTGATTTCATCCCTTAACGACTTTGTTGCATTAAAAGCAACATTATAACATTTTTGAATTTTTTAAATCATTTACCGCTTTATACTTCGCTCAATCAATTTATTCATAAGTGCATAAAGATCCGCAGACTATTAATCATATTTCAATCAATCCGTGTGGTCGGCTCGAAAATGAGGAAATTTATCGAATTCTTTTCCTTTCCTACATTATCTTTAGTTACTCCTGACTGATTGATACGTACGAAACATCGTTTCTTACAAAATTAACAATATTTCTCAGAATGTAATTATTTTATTTTGCGAAATTTAACGTTACTTCATTCGTTTTCGCGTTACTCTCTTCAATCATCATCCAAAAATTGACAAACATCAAGATGCACAATGTTAAAAATTATTACACGAAGATTGAAGAGACCCTTAACAATTTTTTGAAAAATCAAAGGATGCTTCGTAATTGGAGAAACCGTATGTTTTCTTTAACTTCTGGAACTGTCAACGAACCGATCGAGGATTTCGCCGTGATCAGAGATCGGAATCGATTGCGTTTGTGTGGGAAAAAACTCGCATTTGTGTGTGTGTATGTGTGTGGACGGTGTGGATGAGCGTGCGTGCATGAATTGTTGTCCATGTCCGCAAAGTTACGATTTAAGCGATCATACTTGGAGTAAAAAGTAAAGGGAAGAAACTATCTTATACATATATGCATATATGTATAATTATAAATATTTGTACATAACGCCTGTATTTCATTCACGATGTTAACGAGCTCTGTATAAAATTCTAATTAAGGGTGTAAGATTACGAGACGTTTAGGTGAGCGTCGAGCGAAAGCGAGAAAGTTCTTGTATTATATTAGATTATGACAAAATGGTAGGAAGTTGCAAGGTGTGAGATCTTTTTGTAATTATTGAGTCGACGAAATAGTGGATGTCAACCGGGAGAAAAAAATGAGAGAGTGTGAGAATGAAAAAAGAGAAAGAGAAAGAGAGGAAGTATGTGTGTACGAGAGAAAGGAGGAAAAAGAGTACTGGCTGGACACCGATTGTAAACGAAAAACAAGCCGATACCTTTATGATTAAAAACAAAAAGAACACTCGTAAAAAACTTGTAAAACTTTGCGCGAGCCTCTATTATGTATTTTATATATAAATTATATGCACACACAGGAGAAACATACGTATATATATAAAATACATATATAAGTATAAACATATACATAATATACATAAATCAAATTGAATAGCTGAACGTTTAGGATGGAAGAAAAGAGAAAAGAGAATCTTATCGAGAGGCTTTTTATTTTTATTATTTGTAATTACCTAGTTTACATGTTCAACGTTTCGTACGATCATCGAGATCATAAACGTATGTGTAAAGGAATAAAAGAATGATATATAATAAATTACTGAATACGACGGAGAAAAGCTATTAAAAAGTGAACATACAAATCGTTTTGGATATTTGTTTATTCTATTTCTTTGGACGGGGATGATTTTAACACATTGTCTACTGGTGGTTATTTAATATAAAATCAAGCATCTTTTTTATTGTCAAGATTGTGTGGTACAGAAAGTATCTTTATCCGTGAATCAATAAAAATTATATTGAGCCATAGAATGTTGGTAATTTCTATTTAAAAGATTTCACTAACAATTGTCAATGTCAATTTCTATAAGTTTTGAGAAGTTTTATCCTGAATAATTAAACTTCCGTAAAGCTTAGTTGTGTAGGGTTAATTTCGTTTAAACGTACTATTATTATTAAAAAACCTATATTAATAATTTTCCGGTAGCGAAAGTGTTAAGATACCTAATCGACCTGTTTCTCGTGAGTACAAAACATTTTTCAATCAACTTTCATAGGTTTTTATTTGAGCACTAGGTTTACGGAGCAGTGAAACTGAATATTTTACAATTCTTTATGAAAATAAATTTGTTAAAATCTCAGCAAATTAATATATCAGATCGCTTCATTTCATCGCGTCCCGCGAACCTAGTGTCAGGACAAACCGCATCTGAAAGAGTACAGTTTAACTCATTTTCTTATTCCATGAACAAATTACGTTATTTGCTGAACAAGTAAAACATAAAGCCTAGTACACAATAGAGAATATGCTACTCCCTTAAAGTACCAGTCGTGGCTACAATACAGTAACAATTACTTTTAAATATAGTCTTATAATTTATTCTTTCAACATGTACAATTATCCTTCCAGGTTTACAGCCGCTGCTACAAATTCCATGTTTACTAAGCTATTAAACATCTTCATACAAGTTAAACAATCTCTCCTCCTTATAGCGCTACAGCTAATTCGTTCACCACGAATTTACAAAATAACACTTCATAAATACAAGTTCAGTCTTCGGTGGCATTTCTCATTTGTACAAATACTTCGAATACTAAAAGCTAAACCCTTAAGAAGATCTTTCATTTTTTAAACATATTCATTGTAGACCCATTAGTCTTTCTGACGTTCCTAATGCGACATTTCATTCATTCGATTTAATCGCTAAAAAGTGAGTAATTAATTACAAATGCCATAAATCTAACTTTAACTCAGTATGCATGCTCCGGATCTGTCTGGAATACTCTCTTTATCATAATCATCCGAATTGTTTATGAAACTAGCACGAGAAACCGAAGTGGCAGTCGTGATGTATAAATTGGACGACTGCGTACAAACTGTAGTCAACAAATTAGACATTTTGCAGTTTGGCTGATTTCTAATACGACAGAAAATATTTTCATTGTTTCCGGTCGATTCGGAACGCTCAATTTTACATTGCACAGGCTTCAACTGTCTGAACACAGAAGGCACTTGCGATCTTCTCCTCTTTAATTTTTCAGAATTCTTATTATTTGTTTCATTCATTAAACATTTCGGTTTAAAGCTCTTAAACTCCATTCGTTTGCACCTGGACTTCAAATACGAATTGTTAACTCCTTTACGATTATGGTTTACGTTCCCTAAACCAATAGTACATCCGCTCAATCTTGTTCTCTTTTCATGTCGCTTTAACAAATTTCTATTCGAAAAAATGCTCGTCCGATCGGGAAAAGGGCAGAGACATATCTCTTCACTTAAATCTCTGTTATCGCGTATAGAGGCTGTGGGTGATTTCAATTGTGTAAAACTAAAAGTATCATTTCCGATTTTCGTTTTTAAACTATTGGATTTGTTCTCTGATGTTTCTTCCTTACAATATTTAGGTTTCCCTAACGTTGTTATATTAAAATTGTGAATTCCCTCCCGTTTGTTGCTGCACTTACAATTGTCTTCTCTGCAACATTTACATTCATCTAGTTCTTTAATCATTTTATCATTTTGCAACAATGTTTCCTTCTTAAAATTATGAACTCTTTCTGGTTCGCTGCAACATTTAGGTTCCTCTAGCTTCGTTATTCTTTTACCGCTTTGCAAGAAAGTTTCCTTCTTAAATTCTCGATGCAACTTCTTTAGCCTCCTACTCTTCTCGTCATTTTCCTGAAAACTTTTCTCATCCAGTTTGCCCTTTCTCGAATCCACATTATTTTTCAACTTCGTCTCCAAATCCTGTGTACTTCTGACAAACCTAAATTCATTAAAACTAGGCTCCTGTACGAAAACGTTTTCCTTCTCAGGCTCCTGCGTAACTACATCTTTTCTCTGCTTACTTTTCTTCACTTTTATACTCTTATTCATAATTGTTAGCTGTTCTTCCAACGTCTTTGTGCATTCCTTAATTTCCTCGAGCATTCTTATGCATTCCGGCTTCATACAGTCAACTGTATTATGATTTACGTCTGTCGCAACGTTGCAATCGATATTTCTGCATTTTACATCACTGTGCTGATACTCTTGCATACCGTACTTCATCCTGGATTTATCGTGATAGTTTTTTATTCCCAGTAACATTCCTTCGAGAGCATCCATCGCTGTCCTGGATTTATCTCCCGGTTCCTGTCGAAATTTACTATAGTAAAAATTCTTTTCTGTAACCGGGGAACTGTCGGTGACTGTACCGATCGATTTGCAACTCACTGTTGTGTTTACGCATTTAGTATCTTGTCCCGACAAACAACAATCAGTCAAATCACGATTTTTATCGGTGTAAAAATTTGCAATTCTCGTTGTGTCCTTGGAAACGTTTCTTAAATCATTTTCTGGGCGAATTCGATGAACAACTTTGGTGCTGGGATCGTCTACTGATCTGAAATTTATCGTAGAATAGTTAGTCGAGTCGCAATCTATATTAGTACAATAATTCGGAACATTTTCTGTCAATAAACCTTTCGAAACCGTGCTTTTCGGTGTACTAGTGAAAAACCTAACACTGGTATTGCCTTTGAAATTTTCATACTTGGTCTCTTCGCTCATGTTCATTTTAGTACATCCCATAGAATCGTAATTTGTATTAAATTTAATCTCCCTTTCTGCATTAAGTGCAGTATGATTATTTTCTTCTGCATCGATACCAATCTCTTTTGAAAGAATATTATTAAATATACTTTTCCCGCGCCCAAACGGAGCCTTATATTTTCTATCATATTGTTTACAACTGCACACGTGCTCTAATTGGTCATTTTCAACTTTACTTCTAGTTTTATCAGACGTAGGAGAACAAGAACAGTCTTTCAAAATATTTTTATGCACAGTTTTTTCATTATTTTTTGATCTCGTAGGAACTTCATCTCCGTACAGTCTCTCCAGATCATTTTCTAATTTCGTTATCGGATAAGTTTCCCATGCTGCAGCTTTAAAATACCTCAAGTGATCTCCAGCCTCTTTTTCGCTTCTACCATCATCTCGTACAGTTTTATCAACAATGTTCGAGCCTTCCGCAAACTTGTCGCCGACAATTCTTGCAGCTGATGTCCTTACGTTGTCATCCGAATATTGCAACCTCTTCCTAATCAGTTCGATAGGATCTTTACTGTGATTAGGTGTCTCGGAATATTTAAAACATTGTGGAGGTGGGTCGCTGTTAACGTGAGGACTCTTTCGACTGTTAGATAATGTCAACGCCTCTGACATCGAATCGAGTGGCTTTGCTGTGCTGACTTGTTCGCGCCTTCCCCGAGGTGTACAAAGAATTGATCTCGTATTTACAGTATCCTGCTCTACGATTTTACTCTCATGCTGACTGGCATCCCTCGACACACTGTTATACTGAGTCGATTTCACAGTGCAATCCGACCGTAGTATTATATTTATACAAGGAACATCTCTGTAAACTTCGTTCGCTGTTCGCAACCTGTAACTCGCAGTATTCTGCTCTTCATTCTGCAACGATCTGTCGACCGACGGACGTTAAACAACATACTCTCATATAACCACATTTAAGTCTACGTTAAAACTGTCTGGTGTCGAGTTTAAAGACCTGTAAATAAAAAAAAAACCTTTTTGCAAATTGTTTCTCGACGCTATATTGCCACTTGTTAATTTTTTATTTGAAATCATTGAGATCACATATCAATTTAGGACATAGGACTGTGCTCAGACTGAATCTAGACGAAACCATTACAATTATTGTTAAGTCGTGCAAGCTCTATTTATTAGGTGTCTATTTGTTAGGAATTTTCTGCTTCGCGGTAACAGCTTGGTTGTTCGACGGTGAAACCTTTTTCAGTGGCAAACACTTGCAATCCAATGGAAAGGAGTGTCGCACAGGTGTATGTGTATAGGAGTGTTTGGTATTCAAGGTGTACGGTATCTTCGGCCAGACTATTTGCCTGGCAGGTTCAATTTGGTTTGTTAGCGTTGAGACACCAGTGGACACAATGTTACAGAAGTGGAGGACACGGCAAAACAAAAATCAGAGATAGAAATTTCTGTTTAATGACAGCAGGGATATGCATCCAATTCCTGAAGTTGCAACCATACACTACAGAGACTTCGATACATAATCTAGTTCCACACGAAAAATATTCTACAGAACTCAAAAAAATCCTCATCTGCAGAGGTTTAAAATGTTAGTTTACAGCTATTTTTTTGCAGCAGCAATTTAGAGCCTCCATTTCTGCGCTAGGTCGGTTATTAGCCTACTCAAGGAGGTTTACCTGGACATTGAATTGCTGGAGTCATTACTGAGTCTATGTGCAGAAGGCAGAAATGCTATTTGTTTGAACGAATCTTCATGGGATTCAGGTAATCTAAGGGATCAGTGATTCTCAAGATCATATTCCATCCGCTGAACACACTGGGCGAGTCATCTAACTGTAGCACCTCAATGTACTCATAACGTTACGAGTAAATTCAGGTGTCACGATTGAGCGACACACCCAGTATACGTATAAATATGTTTAAATAATGTGTACGTTACCTCCGACTCTCTTCGTTCTGTCTAGCGCGATCGAACCTCTCGTTCGTCATCTGTCTACGAAGCTCGCTGATCTGTTTGCAGTATTCGGCAGCCTGAGTTTGGTATTGTCGAAGCTTCATAGACTCCGAGGATCTGCAACGTAGAATAAAATGTAATAAAACGTGCATCGAATTACGCAGCGATTGGATAACTCTTTCTTACAATTTGCTTTGGAGTTCGGACAGTTTTGTTCTCAATCTGGCCATCTCGTTTTGCAGCTCTTGATTATTAGCTTGTACTTCGATGGACTCCTGTCTGGCTTGATCTAGAAGCATTTCGAGGCGTTCTACAGACGCACGGTCCCTGTTCATTTGATCCTGGATTATCGTCTGCTCGGCTTTCAGTTTAGCTATTTGCATGTCGTACTGAAAAAAACAAGTATAATAAAATAAACTCGCTCCGTTTGTACGCGTACAGAATTTTCTTTTATTCGTTTACTTGCGCTTTAAGGGAATCTTTGTCATCCAATTGGTGCATAAGCGTGTCCTTTTGTTGATCCAGCTTCATACAGAGATCCCTAACAGCGGTCAGATCGGACTCTGCTATCTGCCTTTGATCTCCGTACTGGCGCAGCTGAGTTTCCATGCTGGCGACGTTCTGAGTCAGCTCGCTGATCTGAGAAACAGAGTCAATAAAAATCGATGCACTCTTCATAAATGATCAATATTACCAGCAACCTGCCTGTGTCTCGTAACCACTAATCAGACTCTCTTTATCAGCCAGCTGCCTTTCCAAATCCATCATGCGATCTCTGGCTGTTTGAAGCGCTCCTCTCGCTTCCGCTGCCTCAGATTCCAAGCTGTGATTGTTATTCTCCAAGACTGACGCTTCCAAACTCAGGCTTCTGAAGTGGTTCAGCATCTCTGTTCTCTCGTTCTCCTGCGAAGCGCATCGTTCATAATTAAGTTGCACAACAGAATTCTCGTTTTCATCAATTCTTCGACGATGGCAAAATAAATTTCATTTTATCCAACAAAGTGATTCGGCATTTTTGTTCTCGCATTCTTCTGCGAACCGCATCGTTCGTAATTATGCTGTACAACAGAATTCTCGTTTTCATCAATTCTTCAACGATGGCAAAATAAATTGACTTTACCCAGCATCAAAGAAACCCTTGAATGAATTCAGAGCAAATGGATTCTCACCTTTCTGTTGAGCAGTTCTTCAGCTCTGCGCACCTCGCTGACGTAAGTCTGCAGCTGCCTCTTCAGGTCAAACGACTCGGCTCTCGACGCCTCAAATTCGCGTTGCAGATTCCTCATCTCGCAGGTACACGCTGCCAAGTCATCCTGGATCCTGCGATTCTCCTGTATAGCGTTCTCGCGGTCACGAGTTGCCGTCTGCAACTGACGTTGAATATTCTCTACCTCCAACTGCATCGACCTCATCTGCCTCTCTTGCTCCGCGGCTTGTCCGATAGTCAAACTGTCGATGTACAATCAAAAATTAAGATTCCGCTGCCGATGTTTACACATTTAGCATATATTATCTTTATTAAAAAACGTCTTGACAACAGTGTTGTAAAACACAGTTCTCCAACGAACCTATAGTTCGAACGAAAACATCAGCCGCGACTGCAACATCGTACTATTAATATTTATAATCGACGCCTACACGATTACGCGAATCGCATGGTGTTATCCCTCGTGGCGTAAGCAACGTTCTCGAAAGAGGACAAGGGCACGTTCGGTTTTACTCGGCAACGAATTAGGCGGCTATCGAGCCGAACTTGCTTAATCCTTCTTCGAAAACACGTCAACGTAGCCGGATTTCGTTTAGCTTGTGGATCACGTAACGATCGGGGTACAATTTTATTAGGGGCTAAATGCTGAATACGTGAGCACAACGTAGAATCGGATAGAAAGCTGTCGCAGGATGTTGAAGTTGAACTTCTTCTTGAATCGAGACGGACAATGTTGTTTAATGCTATCATTTCTGTGTTTTTTTTTCCGCTATGTTGACATTCGAGAAAATTGTCAGAACTGTCAACTGCGAAACGCTGCTGATCGCGAAACTGGTTCGAACGATCTCCCGTCAGCTCCGGGATCTGCTTTTCACTTTCGTGAGCGCGGAGGCGAGAAAGATGAAGAAGAGACAGGACCGATAATGAGCATCGAAGGGAAGCTGCCATCGCGGCGCCAAGGAAGGACGACGAGATGAGAGAAAGTCGTCGTCTGTTCGACGTGTGTGTTTGCTCGTAAACGGACTTTTTTCCATTTCATACGGCGTTACCGGTTACGTAATCAATGACAGCGTAATCGAGGAACGAGGAGGATCGATATACCGCCGCAGAGGAACGTCTCCCGGCATTCTCCGAATTGTCACTCTCAATTTTCACAGAAATGCGTTTTAGAAACAAGGACATTAACGCTTGGCCTCTTTCAGATCTCCGATCTACGTGCACGGCAGTGCACCAGCCAAGTTCTCGCACTACCTCATTTTTACACGACACAACTTAGCCGGTTTTTAGAAGCTTGTAACTCGGAACTGGATGCAGATGGAGAGATGTAATTTCGTAGGCTTGTTAAATGCTATCAGGTCTCAATATTGACAAAACATTAATCTTCCAACATTAGTAGGTTCCGAGATATAGGATCACAAAAATCCTTAAATTGATCACTGACTGACTGATTGACTGACTGACTGACTGACTGACTCACTCACTCACTCACTCACTGACAGATCATCAAAACCTTTTGGGGACTTCCCATTAACCTACAAGCTTGAAATTTGGTACATAGGTCCACCATAACAAACCATCGAAGGAATAATTATCAAAGTTTGAAATTTTACACCACGAAAAAAAAATAATAATTGCTGTATCTCGGGAACGGTGCGTTCTACCGCAAAAGTAATGAAATTTTCAAAAGGCTTTAACCCAAAGCATATACGGTATGCCCAACCACATGACGTATGTAGTCTTTTGAATTTTTCAAAAAAAAAATAATAATAAGGCTCAACCGAAATTATATATATATATAATTATACATTATTCTTTGCAATATATATTCAACAAAAATTGATGGAATCCCAAGAAAAACATCCTGTAAACAGGTGCCAAGTTCTCTATGGCCGTAAAAAGTTGTGAGATCAAACAAAATACGACCAAGTTCGTTAGCTTAGAAATACCTCTTGCAATTCTGAAAAAATATGTTTGTAAAAATTGGTTTAAAAGAACGCTATTTAATTTTTAAAAAGATACATGGAGAGCTAAATTGTTCAAACTTGGCCGTTACTTTTTAAACCAATGGCCATAAAAGGTGTTAGGTAGCGGCCAAGTTTGAATAATTTAGCTCTCCATTTATCTTTTCAAAAATTAAATAGCGTTCTTTTAAACTAATTTTTACAAACATATTTTTTCAGATGTTTTCAGATCTTTCATAAGATCGAAAGATTTATAGGTTGTTCGACGCTAAAACTCGTCGGTAAGAAATACAAATAGATCGCGTCCGACTGTCTATCGATCACCGCAATTATTTCTATCTGTAACTATTTATTTTAGTTCACCACCGTGCAAACAAACATTCTTTAACACCAAACCTACCATCATCGGTCAAACGACCGGTTACAGATTTTTCGTTCCACAATTATTGAGATTATAAATCTTTGCTCTGAACAATTCATCTACATTTGATTTGATTCTTTCTAATAATCAGCTATGTCATATTATTTGAAATTTGTTCAAGCACTTATACGTATTCTGCTGTTCCTACACTATTAATGTATAACTGAATTGAGGTTACGAAGGATATCTAATGTATAATGCTAGAAAAACTTACTTAATCCCTATGTAGTCAACCGAAATGTATAGATTATTTAATATATTTGCTTATTATTTATTATATATTTTATTTATATAAATCTATATAAATAAAAATTAAATGCTGTTCGTTGGTAAGTGCATCGCTTGAGAACGGCCGGACCGATTTAGCTATTTTTTTTTAAATGTTCGTAATAGTCCGAATAAGGTTTTTAGGGAAAGAAAAATTGAAAAAGTTACCCGGAAAAATGGAAAATTCGGGAAAAAATGAAAATGTCTTATTCTATGGAAATTTTGGACAGGACAACGTTTGTCGGGTCAGCTAGTGTATAATAAAATCGTGTTTGTCTGTCTGTTTGTGACAGCATCATTTGAGAACGGCTGAACGTCGAAAGCTGGGGTTTGAGCCATTAATATTGTCCCCGAAACAAGACAATGTTAACATTCGATCGGACAGCCGGAACTGTGTCACGGACCCGGCAAGAACAGTGCCTGTTTAGAATGAAATGCGTGAGATTGCGCAACTAATTAATAACTAGCATCGGTGATACCTTTCTGTCACGCGATCAAGTGTAATTATTATGTATGAGTAGTGCAATGGCCTCAGCTGTTTGTAAACAGAACATGGGATCTTCTATCTTTCAATTTCCTTGTTTCGCTGTGACAAACTAACAATGAATATTTTTTTCTTTTTTTTTTTTATTGAGCCACTGAAACCTATTGTAGGTTTATTTCGGCTTTAACAAAGATACACTAGTTTTACAGTTTGAGTACATTTACAATATGACTAACCACTAGAGATGCAGATCACAATCGTTTAAAAACTGAAAGATAAATTCACAGACTTTGACATTTGGTTCTGCAAAGAAGAGGTCCGCTTTTAGTGGTAAGAAAAATTTAATTTTACGTAATTTATTTACAAGTTTAATTCTTTGGGAGTCGTATAAACAGCACTGCCATAACACATGATCCAAGTTCTCGGAGACTGAGTTACACTTACAGCTAGGATCATCTATAATATTTACACGATGCAGAGAGGCAGCTAAGTTATAATGATTGGCCCTGATACGATTTACAGTGGAAATAAAGGTCCTTTTAAAAGAGACATCTTGAGTAAACCAGGGAGATTGATTAGGGTTAATGAATTTTTGAAAATAATGAGTGCCCTTGAAGAAGCCTTGCTCAGTGATTGCAGAGCGAGTGTTGAAGTTACCTTTTAGCTTGAAATGACAGGAAAAATCAGTGAAAGGAATTTGAGATATGTCCACTACATTAGCAGATGTAGCAGATTTTGTAACAATGAATATTTTTTCATGGGTGTTTAAAACGCCATAAAAATCCATTGTCAATTAACAAGAGCGGAAGAAACAGAAGAAGAAGAAGAAGCAGGTGGTTGGAACCTTGGTAATGGTTTTCTGGGAGTTAGTGTGTTCAGCGAGAGAGATTTTCCTGATGTTGATATGATTGAAAACGCGGAAGATCCGGAGGCATCTTACGCACGCGGCAACCGTGAACACACTGTCCGCGTGAAAATCAGTTTATCTCGCTTCGTTCCTCGGTGATATCCGCGTCTCTTTCTCCGTTTCTCCGTGGAATTTGCACAAGTAGAAGGAAAGTTAAACCCGTCTGCGACGCTAGAGCGCGAGAGGAACAAGCGAGTCTCATAGAAAGTGTTATAGAAACTGCGTGTTTGGGTTGGGCAAAGTGCTTTTACCGGGTCGCAGGCTAATCTGCATTAGCGATCGTTCTCAGGGACACGTTACGAATTCTTTCAAACCCTTCTCAATCGCTTACGAATGCGATTATGCCTAATAGACTAATACATTCTCATCGAATATACTGTTCGTGATCAAAATCGCGAAGGCAAGTCTCCCTATTTGTTGAATAACTATTACAATTTTCGCACTAGCGTTGTACAAAAGATATCACAAATATAGGGAAAAATGATGTACAATGATTGGCACCTTTAGCCAAAATCTTAGTAAAAATCTTTTTATTTTTTTTTGTAATGTTTAAACGAGCTAACTTGCTATTATTACAAGCTCATAGACATTTTTCTACAAAATCAAACAATTTTTAGAGTCATAACCCTAGTAGCACAAAATATTGTATACACATTCATATAATATTAAAAAGAGATTCGATCTTTTTTTAATATTCAAATATACATACAATATTTATTTTATAATACGTAACAAATATTTCTTTTTAAATATGGAGGAAATATCTATTTCATGTTATGAGAGAAATATATTTTTCTAAATATTAAATGAATCTTTATTTCATATTAGAAGTAGAATATTTTGTTCCTAATATACAAATAATATTTATTTCATATTATTTTATTTAATATTTAAATAATATTATTCATTTTATTTAATATTAGAAATAGAATATTTCTTTCTAATATACAGATAATATTTATTCTTGTACATGTATACAATATTCAGATCCAATAATTTTCGCATATGAAAAAGTGTGGCTTCAAAAATATTTTTCCAATATTTGAAAAAAATATCTATCTAATATTTTTGTGCTACTAGGGAAGTCTTTTATTATAAAATATATTCATTGAATAACAATCGTAAGACAAATAGTACAGTCATTGGAACATTTGGTACAGTTATTGGCACTGAAGAACTGAATAGAAGTTATTAACTAAATAAAGATAAACAATGAAATAGTTTTTACTGCATGTAGGTTTAAATTCTGCATAATGTATAATTTACGTCTGAACTAATATCATCAGCTTAATATGTAGATATAACTTAAGAGACGAAATAATGCTCAAAGGAAAAAAAAAATAAACTTACTCGTAACGAAACACTATTTACACTGCACTGTGCTCATCCATCGGTCTTACTGATTTCTCCGTTGTTAACAGCGTTGTTAACAGTCATATGTCGAACTCTGTTAGGAAAACTTACGACGTTGCTTTGAAATATAAATAAGGAGCAATAGAAAATGATTTCCTATATGTACCAGGGATTCTTAATATTTGCCGTTTAAATGAAAAGTGCCAATAGCTAGTGGAGTGCCAGCATTAGTACAGTTTACCCTAGCTTGTACGAACAAGTCTGCACTTGATCCGGAGAAAATTTGCAAAGTATAGCTTCGAATACGGGACTCAAAGAAATCAATGAAACGGTCTAGGATCAAGATTCGGCTTCCGCAAACTCGGTAGTCGATAAAAGCGGGAGAAAAAGCTGTATGATTTACGACGTTCTCACGTGCCAGTAGGTTTAACCCATGAAACGATCGCGGAAGTTCACGCGGTATCCCATTTCCCCGGGGTTCTTAATTGCACAGGCTGGAGAGTTCGCTAATTTCCCTGCTGAGCAATAGCGCTTTCATAATCGCGGATCGACGGTTTCCATCGTCGATTCGAACTGGTTGCGCACACGGTGCAACACCGGCTGGGAGAAAAGGAATTCCGAGGAAACGTAGATATCGCAAATAAAAGAACCCCGGCGATGTGCCCGATCATAATTGATTCGGATTAAAGAAGCGAGCGCGCATCCGTTAGCACTTTCTACGGAATGCGAAAGTTCGAAAAAACTACTGCTCCTTGATCGTTGCGCAATGTTACGATTCCTCGCGAATTTTTCGGGCCTACATCCTAATCGATCTTCACGCTCGAATATCGGCTCGAATTATAGACCGTCTTCTCGGATTTATCTGATCTTTAATTCGTGCAGATTTAGTTCATTGCTGTTCTCAAGATTGAGAAGCCTCCACTTATCGATTGACCAATTACATAGATCAGTGTTCTTTGATTCGTTGTCGTTTGAAATCTTCACGGTTTACTCAGTCCACATGTCACCGGCATGGAACCAACATGCTGTTCCTCGACTCTTAACACATTACCGACCGCTGATTATTGCATAATTTTGAAAAATCTGGTACATGGGTAAAAACTTTTTAATAGAACTTTCAATAGTAACAGCAATTTTCATTGTGAACTCACAAGTCATCCTCAATAACGTCATCTAATTATTTCATTTAAGATTGCAATGTAAAAGAAAAATTCTATGCTTTCTTTTGGTACAGCACAATTATTGACAATCCTATTAATAGCCTTCCAGTAGGTAAAGTGTTAAGAATTTAAATTAGTACATTTTTCTAAGCAAGTGAGTTTATACATTTATATTCGTTTTTAATACCTTAGTGTTTTCTGCTTATTCGGGAATGCATTTACCTAACCATATATTAATTATTTGATAAATTTTTACAGACGCAATACAGAAAATTTACATTCTTGAAAATGGTCTAAATTCAGACAGAAACGTTGAATTAAATTTAATGTGATATTTTGCGCTTATTGTCTGTAATTGATCGAACTAGTGCGCCAATAACATTAATTGTAGTTTTGAACAATTGTCGATCGAGATACAGAGAACTGTTCTCAAGATTGTTCAGAGGATTTTTCCACCTGTGCGTCCCGTATCCGGCTCGAAGCATCTCGATCACGGATCTAAGGATCGAGAGAGCAGAAGGATACTGTCGCAACAGCTGAACCGCAATAGGGCATGAAATCATGCCCGAACAAGTTTGCTAACATAATTCGGAACGAATACACTCGAGGATACATTCGTCGGTGGATTTCCTTGAAAATTCCCATTTGCGAAAGAATTTCGCACCAGCGGGGATGCGAACGATCTCTATACTTTCATCGTCGACGGGTTGACCTCCGGAAGGTCGACTCGGTCATGATCGCACCTCGTGGCGTCGTCGGTCCCTCGTGACGGCACAATGTTGCGTCACTCTTGAGGAGGAGAGGTCGCAGACTATGGTTCGAAACCAGTTGAATTCCGACGAATATTCGTGAATGTTCTCTGTATCTCGATCGACAATTGTTCAAAACTACAATTAATGTTATTGGCGCACTGATTCGATCAATTGGAGACAATAAGCAAATTTGCAAAATATTACATGAAATTTAATTCAACGTTTCAGTCTAAATTTAGACCATTTTCAAGAATGTAAATTTTCCGTATTGCGTTTGCTTAGAAAAATGTACTAATTTAAATTCTTGAGAGTCCAGAAACCACATGTTGGTTCCATACCGGTGGTATGTGGACTGATGAATATTTTGCAAATTTGCTTATTGTCTCTAATTGATCGAACCAGTGCGCCACTAATATTAATTGTAATATTCGTGAATGATGTGAAACTTTTTCGTACGTACAAAAGGATTTCTTTGTTCTCGCTTTCATCTGATCACGTAGAAACATTTCAAGCTAAGTTGACAGGAATTCGTTGGCTACGAACGTTTGAATTATTTGCACCAACGAAGGTCGTCGTACGTCCGTCTCAACATGTAACACTTTCGTTTTCGTTCATCCCGTGGAATCCGTACGCGAAGTCGAAACCCCTCTTGACTGCTGTCGTGTCCTCGAGGACTTCGAATTCCTTTCGGAGAACTTATGAAAGCGTTACTGCAATCGGCTTTGGTCCTTGGACCACATTTAACCGTGCGTCACCTGGCTTATTCATTTTGATTCACCGTCACCGTTTAATCGGTCGCACAATATCGAAATGTAATTGTCCTTTTCATAGAATTCTTATACGAACTTGCGAGTAACGCGAGTACGGTATTATTCAGAAGTTGTCCGTACACAAATGTGAACTTCTGTCCACGTTCATCGATGTCAAAGCGAGGCCGCCCTTATCCGTGTGTCGTTCACCTTTACCGTTAGAGGTAAAGGGCATTGCACGGTTCCAGGGTTCCACGGTTCCTCGAAACCTCGCTGCGACGTGTCCGACCGCGTCAGACTGCTGAGCGAGCGCAGCAACTGTTGCATTGTTACATTTTCAGCGTTCCCGGATTCGCAGAGATTACGTGAATCCGTTGAGCCTGATCAGATGACATCTGGACCGACGTTGCTCCGAATTCTCCGCAAAATCTCGAAATTTTTCAACTGTATTGTACAGGGTGAGTCACCTAACGTTTGCACCTCAAATATCTTTGTTGTTTCTAAAGATACGTAAAATATGGTAAGGACAAAGTTGAATGGTACAGTGGAGCTGACACGATGCCAAAACAAAATTTTGTTTCTATGTCATTTTTTTAGAGATATCAAGGTCACCTTCATTTTTTTTAAATGGAATGAGGTATTTTTTAATACATCAACCGATGCAACTGGACATTCGTTATAAAAAAGTACTAACCTATGTATGTCGAAAAGTTAGTAGTGCAGGAGATATTTCAATTCAAATAACTCTAAAATACCATTACTGTCGTACTACAATGTTAGTGTTTATTTACTTGTGTAACGCTTTTAGTACTTTCTTATAACGAATGTCCAGCTGCATCGGTTGATGTATTAAAAAATACCTCATTCCATTTTTAAAAAATGAAGGTGACCTTGATATCTCTAAAAAAAATGACATAAAAACAAAATTTTGTTTTGGCATCGTGTCAGCCCTATTGTACCATCCAACTTTGTTCTTACCATATTTTACGTATCTTTAGAAACAACAAAGATATTTGAGGTGCAAACGTTAGGTGATTCGCCCTGTATATGAATACTAGCTGTACCCGCGACTTTGTCCACGTGCAATAACAAATCCTGGTTGATTATTATATTAATTAAATTTCCAATCGCCAAGGTGGTCTCGGATAGAGTAAGAGATTTTATTTTTAGACAACGAAATTTAAAGAAATTAATTAAAAAATGGTTAGAAAAAATATATGTATCACGATAGTTATCAGTAGAATAATTTTTTAATGAATTTTAGTGGAAATTTCATCCCGATATCTTTAATTTTTCAAAAGGTCTCCCCCCTTGCCCTTCCGTGATGCTGTCCCCTCACCCTCGCTCTTCGGCCGAGGCAAATAAAAGCAAGTACGAGGCACGCGTCGCACAGTGCGGTACCCTGCGGACAAAAATCTAAAAATTCATTATCTGAAATCCACTGGACTCTATGTTGAAACTGTGTTTTAACAGCTAAATTATCATGTTTATCAATAGAAAATTCAAATAAATCAGTAGGGGATTAGTTACAAGCGTTTTCTTTCTCAAGAAAATCCTATATCAAGCAATTTATTGATTCAAAGCGTCACTTACTTTCATGGTATCAGGAAAAAGAATTTTATGAAATATGTCCTATGGGATATGGTAGCTTAAAGTACAGCTAATGTGAGTGAAAATTCAAAATTTTTAAGTCTCTTATATGGAGTATACTAGTAAATAATACAAGTTGAAATAATGTTTCTCACCTTTTTCTCCTTTGAATAGAGATATTTTAAGAAGGGTTCAAAACATCCTGTAGTTTTTGTTTTTTCGTAATTAGTAGACATTGTACTTCAATTTTCTACAATTTTTTCCTGCTACAAACTGCTACACCCTAAGTTATTCAACATTAACCTTCGGCGAATCTTACTCTTCTACTCGGCTATAAACTTTTTATTAGAATGATTTATTTACTTGTTTTTTTATCGATATTTATCTATCTGTTTTCAACACGTAATATATGTACTATTTATTGATATTTCAGTTTTACATTATACATAAAACATGCCTCTTATTGTTTCTTTAAAATCTATGTAATGTAAAATATGGAAAATTCTAAAATAGTATTCCAAATCTTCGATTAGTGCATTTAAAACGATTCTGAACACAAAAATATAAATTATTGCTATGTTATACGAATTTATTTATTTTTGTCCCTTTCTATTAAAGTACCACACTGTGCGTCGGCTCTTCGCTCGGCGGTCAAAATGTTCCGTCGCGAGTAAATTTCGGCTGATTTCGCAATTGCCAAATATACCGATGTTTCGCGACCTTTTCATGTTTTTTCTACATTTCAGGTAGATAGGAAAACTGCACCTCTCTTACTCAGTGTCCCCTCCTGGAGGGGACGAAACTTACCAAGAGGCGGGGACGAGGGTTTTACCCACAAAAAATGCCTGAGCTGGCATAGCAAAATTTCAAACGATACACGTTGCCTCGCTGAGCCGGGGCAAACAACGCGTTATCGCATTGCTTGCCTCGTCCGGTCGATTCAGATTTAGTTCCACTAAATCGTGAATTAAAGATCGTGAACTAACAAGGGAATATATTCAGTTGATACAAACCGATTTTGATGAAACTAGTGTGAGATATAGTTCTTCGAAAAATGTTTGACACGTGTTTTTTTTATTTATTAACCATCCACTCTAAAGGGGTGAAACAGCCCTCAAAGTTGGAGGTCAAAACCATATTTTTTGAAATATTTCGGAAACCAGTGGTCGAAAAATTCGATTTTTTTTTAATTGTGTGTTTTTTACTAGAAAATGGAGTCGTGCAAGAAAATTTTAATAAACGTTTTTTGTTTAAACAATATATTAAAAATTTGAGGCTTTTTGCAGTTTCTCGTATTTCTTGTTAGTTAATTTTAATGTAAATTTGGGTGTGTGATCTTTGATCCAAAATTGGGGATACAAGTTTCAGGATTTTCTTTTGTTTTACCATTTAACAATAATTATGCATAATGAAAGATAGTATTGCACCTGGCGTGCAGAAATACGAAAAATTCAGTACAGTATTAGCGATTGTTTTTTGCGAATATCTCGAAAACTAAAATCGAGCAGCGGCAACATGTAAAGGAAAAAGTTGTCCAAAACGTAGAAATCTATAAAATATTTAAATTTCATCAAAATCTGAGAGGAAACCCAACTTCTAAATAATTACCGCCAGAATTCCTTCCTCCGCACGCCAGGTGCAATACTATCTTTCATTATGCATAATTATTGTTAAATGGTAAAACAAAAGAAAATCCTGAAACTTGTATCCCCAATTTTGGATCAAAGATCACACACCCAAATTTACATTAAAATTAACTAACAAGAAATACGAGAAACTGCAAAAAGCCTCAAATTTTTAATATATTGTTTAAACAAAAAACGTTTATTAAAATTTTCTTGCACGACTCCATTTTCTAGTAAAAAACACACAATTAAAAAAAAATCGAATTTTTCGACCACTGGTTTCCGAAATATTTCAAAAAATAT
The DNA here is from genome assembly GCA_916610235.2 of Lasioglossum morio. Taxonomy (NCBI): domain Eukaryota; kingdom Metazoa; phylum Arthropoda; class Insecta; order Hymenoptera; family Halictidae; genus Lasioglossum; species Lasioglossum morio. The sequence continues at coordinate 1,806,579 of OU744334.1, read as the reverse complement.
GGTTTTGACCCCCAACTTTGAGGGCTGTTTTCACCCCTTCAGAGTGGTTGGTTGTCGATAAAAAAACCCTTGTCAAATATTTTTCGAAGAACTATATCTCACATAAGTTTCATCAAAATCGGCTTGTATCAACTGAATGATGTTCCCTTGTAAATCATGGAAAATCCGAACTGTATCGTGTTTGGTATCATTTTAATCGGAAAAATGTAGCAAATGTACATCTAAAAGTGGAACTCGAAAATTTTTAAGACCATTAAAAAAGCACATATATGGAATATCCTGGAAAACAATCTACAATTAAAAAGAAATAAATTAAACAAGTTTCAAATCGACATATTTTTCGCCAATAAAGTAGATACGAATAATTTTTTGAAGAAACCATAATCCTCGTAACTTCCCCGAATTTTCCCGAAGGCTCGAAAACAAGCATCGAAACTGCCAAAAAATGGAAGGGAAGCGAACAGGGGGATTGATTCGGTTGTTGTCACGGGGGCGGTTAGGTAACTGAAGCGACAGCATGAAGCCGCTTAGGCGAAGTCTTCGGCACGGTGGTTTCAGTTCGTACACGACTCTCGTGCGGATAAGGTCGTTTATGGTCGCGTGTGCGGCCCGATGCGCGTGATGTCGAGGAACGATTTCAAGAAAAGGACTCTGTGAATTTTATCCTTGGAGAGTTGTATCTGTGATGTGACAGTTGTTCGGTTCGTTTCGTCCTTGTGCTCTTTGACGAGAGTGTCGCCATGGAAATCACACGGTAGGTTTATCAATCATCAAAATTGATAGTTTCCATACCAACTGATCCATGAAACGAAAGGTTCAATTACAATTGTGCCCGTAATCACGTAATTCAAATTCGACTCTCGGCAGCGCAATTTAAATCGAAATTCAACTTTCAATAATTATATTTAAATACTCGCAATCATCGACGTCATCATAGAATAAATTCCTCGAGCATCAATCGGAAGAAAGAGTTGCACAATGAGAATGACTAACATCGGAAAGGTCGTTCCGTTTCACCGGCAGAAATGTCACGGTGTGATCTTTACGGATAGATCCTTGTCTTCGTAAAGACCAGAGAAGATCGATTTGATCTTTCCTCTCTCGTTATTCGATTATACACCGAGTCCTTGGAGAAACAAGCTACTTTTAAGAAGAAAGGGATCGGTCGAGCGGTTTCAACGAAAGAGGGGTGTACGAAACGTCTGCTCTAAATTGTAACATAACAGGACTGACTCGAATGACATAACGCCGGCGATTTTTATCGTGTATTACGCGGCCAGCATTGCGCAACCACTCGTAAAAACTGAGAGAGGGAATCTGAACACGAAAGAAAACGTGAAATGTAGAATGCGTTGTCGCGGAAAGTAGTCTACGGAAGAGGAGAAGAGGGGCGGGGGATGCGAATTACTATCAAGAGCGACGAACCTGTTTTAACACCCTAATCAAAATGAACAGTAAATCGAGAACAAATGTTGCTATAATCACGTGAAAGCTCTCTTGCAACCACGCTCAATCTGATAAAAACATTTTTCACCCTGTATAGTCTGTTTATGCGATATTAATAAATGAGCATCATACCTGTACCGTCTGTCATCATTGCGACGTGAACAGCAATGCGAGCAAGCTTTCACGGAATCCATGGTTTCCATACAAAAATACTGCAGACTTTTGTGTTTTTACGCGAGACATTAATATAGAAACTACAATAACAGTCATCGCAATAGAATTTTGTGACAAGACAAGAATTTTTATTCAACTTCGTACTTCGAAACGTACAACTAGATTTTCAAATTTGATTTTGCACAAAAATCCACAGTCTATAAGCGACACTAAAACCACCCACACACGAAGAATTTTGTACGGAACGCAAACGTGTCGTCTGCCACCTTTATAGCTAACTCTTTTGTTGCTGACTCTGTTGCCGTGACTACGAGTTTAAGGCGCCCTCTTGTTTAACATTGAACAAAATTCTAAATGCAAAATTTCAAATAGATACGCTGAGACTGTTTCACCGGCAGTTTGTTATTGTTCATCTCTATATTAATTGCAATATTTTCTGGTTGGATTGATTTGAGATCGAGCGATACACTTTATTTTATAAATTCTAAAGACTTCCAAGCATGTAGTTCGCACGAGCAATTGATCGATATTCATTTTTGCGAAGATCTCGGATAAAAACGCGAACGTGAAAGCAGTGACGCAATCATCGCTCCCGGTAGCCAGAATAATTAGATGATTGTGCAACGGGCAATTAGTTCGAGAACACCCACGTTAAAGGAGACGATAACGAGGGCCCCTGGTGTGTCTGTGGCCATGCTCCTATGAATATTCCAGGTTCCAGTTCGAACAAAGGTCTACTTTTACTTCTCGTGTGCCCAAGCGGCCACAATAAAGCAATTACCCGGGAAGAAGGAACAAGTGAGCACACACCTGTTACCTGTTCTACCTGTTGTAATCCCGTGCGAGCGCCTCGCTTATTATCGGAGGCAGTCGCGGATGAAATCGCGTTATCGTAATCGTCGCGATCACTTTCCGCGAATGTACAATTTAAAAAAAAAAAGAAACCTCAAATTGGAGCATTGCTCCTGAAAAAATGTTTTGGCATTTTCTAGTGTGAGCATTGTTCAACGCGCGTGCAAAACGGTTTCGTTCGAATTCGCAGAATTAGTTCAGGTGTTTGAAGAACATAATTTATGTATCTGAAATTTTGATAGAGAACGAAATCATGTTTTCAGTCTTTTCGATTGTTTATCTGAAATCGTGGTCGTCGTTGCTCTCACTTTTGATTCGAGTGAACCGGTTACACTGGTCCGACAGCGAGCGACAATAATTGCAACCGGAAGGGGAAGCGCGACATTCCGCGAATCGCGAAATAGTCCTCCATAACGGCACGCGACCTCCTCTCTATCATCTCGTCCGAGACGAAACGGCACCTGGCAATTTACTTCTCATTATGGCAACGAGAAAAAAAATGTGAACGATGATTGATGACTGCTCCGCGTCTCTTTATGCAACTTCCCATTCTCATTGATTATTTAACGAACAGTACGATAATTGACAATTTATATTGCAATTTAAAATGTTCCTCTTACGTTTAAAGTGTGTAACTATTTGTTCAATCATTAGACAGCGGATTTTATGCATTTATAAAAATACAGAGACGTTGTTCTCAATCAATTCAAATTATTTGCACAAAAAATTTCCAAGCAAATAATCATTATAATATTATTTTCCATGGAGTCTACCTCGTGTACCCTACGAATGGTTAAACGGAGCTAATTTCGTCGAGCAATCTAACTTCGCGTATCTAACTGGAGCGACAGTCGAAAAAGTGTAATTAATAAAACGATAGCGAGGGACCCATGAAACTAGTTCTACAACTGCAATGGGAAAGTCTTGGAGGAAAGCTTGCTGGGACAAGCTGTTGTTCGAATTTAGATGCCAAGGTTCCCTACATCCTGTAATCGTTTCCTTGTGGTTGAAAGGAGGAACATGTTCAGCCTTGCTGGCAAATGTTTCTACTCGGCTATATATAGCTCTTTAGTGCCTCGTGAATACACGTAAGAAAAATTAGCAACACATTCTCCTTCGACTTGCAAGCTTCAAAACATTTTGTAAAAATTATATCATGAAGAGTTGCTCCATAGGATCTGAAAAGAACTACCAGTGAAAGATGTTCTTCAACAAGCTCGTATTTCTTATTCATTACACGAAAGATGCTCGGTATCCAAGAGACTTTAATCGTATTCACTGAAGTGAAAAAGTCTCCAGAAAAGTGCTTCAAGAAAGTAGGTTCGGCAAGAAAATTGCTAGTTCCGAAAGAATACAAGGATGCATTTAATAATGGAAGACACACGATCTCTGAAAGCGTGCACCGGATATACACAGCGTTCGGGTGACCGTCAACTTAGAATGCTTGGAGTCAATGGAAAAGAAAACGAAGAAAGAGGAAAGTGTTTTTGCTTTCAGTTTGCAAGTCGTGAGGTAGTCGCTCGGGATGGTATTCTTATTTGACATGCGTGTCGTCATTCCGAGCCCTGCCGCCAGGGACAATGCCATTGCCATAGTGAAACAGTGAAAGTATGGTCATTTTATTTCTGTTCTTGCTCCTCCCTGTCGTTCTCTCGATCTTGACACACGCGTTATGTATACTGTTAGAAAATTTCCTATTGTAATTTTCACTCTCGTATTCCTCTGTCGCACTGTGTATCAACTATTGCCTACAAACATGACTATAAATTACAAATCTGATATAGTAGATTGAATGACTTCTGTGTTTATAAATTGTAAGACCATCGATTAGCTATAGTCTCGACTCTAGCTAATTCTAATTAACACAAACGTGTTTCAGCGCCTTGAGGAGTCTGCTGGTGGTCAGTTGGTTCCTATCACTGAACGTCAAGTCAGCGATCATGCCTCCACCATGGGCAGATCCCTCGAGCAATCCCTGTGCTGCCCAACCACGTGGCTGGCAATTGTTATTTTGGCCGGCCGATGGAAAGTGTTACAAAATATTCCAGGCAGGTGCTGCATTTCTCTTTCTAGAGAGACCGTGCTCTCTTGATAACTCCTCCTTCTCGCAATTGTAACAAACTATACTTCTACACTCTGTCGAAGAGGAAATCCCCGTTTCAGTGACATATTTAGTTAGAGAGTTTCAAGTTGATTTCCTTTTGATGATATAGTAAAAATATTGTTTCAATACAGATTGGACCTCCATGTCCAGAAACGATGGAGCTAGGACCTGCTGCGGGAGGGGGTGGAACCGTGGCAGAGTGCAGGTGTCCACCTGGAACTGCACAGTCACCTAGAGACGCGCTCTGTCACCTGATATACACCAAGGCGTCGTGCCCGAAGGGCCAGTTTTTTGCACCGGTGCCAGAGACCTCTGGGAAATCTAGGTAGCGTAGAATGACCTTATCCACACTATAGGGCTAGAATAACCGTATCTAGAATTTTACAGCCCAGAATGATCATTGAAAACCAATATTGTTTATACAGGTGGGGCGTCTGCCGTGATCCAGAGCCGTGTCCAGAAAAGGGCGAAGTATACTGGCCCAGAGAAGACAAGTGTTACCCAAAGTTCACCAGAGGACCGTGTCCGAAGGGTGAACTTCTCACTACGAATGAAGATGGCCTAACAGTGTGCTCCTGCTCCGCGACAGGAGAACTCGGCAGGTATCACTGGCCAGGCAACGTAGGAGGCTGTCACGAACACTACACTAAAGGCCCATGTGCAGAACCTGGTGAACTGTTTCTGCCAGGTGGTGCATGTGGTTGCAACCACGAGCTACCTCATTATCACAAGCTGACTGGGATGTGCTACCAATTGGGTAAGACAAACACGTTCTCATGTAGATACTGTTACGCACAACCGATCTAATCCACAAATCCCTTCAACAGGTGGTACTGGTCCGTGTCCGAAGGGTCACCACTTCGTCATAGCGAGTACACTGTCCAGCGAAGATACAATTCGAGCCCAATGTGTATGCAAGCCCAACCATGTCCTCTACACAGACGGATTCTGTTATAGACTGTACACCAGAGGACCCTGCGAACACGGTCAGATGTTGACAGACTCAACGACTTGCGTGCCAGTGCCCTGCAAGCGAGGAAGACTCTACTTCCCGGAGGAGAAGACGTGTTACAAGGTGGGAACTAGAGGACCGTGCCCAAGTAAACAAATAGTTTTGTATGATCACACTGTAAGACCTTCCATCGATGGAATCAGCTACAACGGAATCTGTGGCTGCACGAATGCGCTCAGGGGGTCCGAGAAGTGTTTCGAAGATGTGACGGACAGCTGCGAGTCCACACCAGGAATGGTAGTGATGAACAAAACTTGTTACAAACTGTACACGCAAGGTCCTTGCACCGCAGGGGAATGGTTGGTACCGAAGAGGATACCGAAGCCGACTTTGTGGAACAAAGAGGAGTCTGAACTGAAAGCTAGATGCGAGTGCAGGCCCGGATACAAAAGGGTCACGGACAGTTTGGAAGTGTCCGAGCTAGAGAGCAACAGCCTCCTGTCGCCGGGCGGTTGCCAACCACCGGCTGTCAGTTTGGCGAAGTTCCTTAACGAGAACGTGAAGTCAGCGAACTTCTAAAGACTGCTTTCCTGCTTGCAAATACGTGTAAATAGAGTTGTACAAATACTGTGCGCGAGACACTTCTCTACGTTCGAGTGTCATTCCTATTTATTTTAGTGTTTCTCTAATGCACTGTTTACGATCAAATTAGTCAATCATTAGAGCAAGAAAGAATATTCTTCTCGATTCCTATTTCTTGCAGTCGACGCAGACTATCTTGCATAAAAATCCGCCGTCTAATTACTGTACCTAGGTTTATGTAAATATATGTAATTTATACCAACGTGTTAATTTGAGAACGAATTTGATAAACGATAAATGGAGGAAACGATGGTACTCACTCGTTTTTGCGTTGCAGCTCGTGGATCTGAGCTTCGCTTCCTTGGACCTCTTGATCCTTCATCATCATTTCCCTCTCCAGCGCGGCTATTCTTTCCGTTTTCCCGTCCAATACCATCTAAAAACAATCATTCGATTTTATAATACAGCCTAATGCAATCATCTATTTTATATTTCGATTGTATAATGAACAGAAGAATCTGGAAAAGGTACACATTAATAATCGTAATAAGACGCAACTACGTGGTTGCCTCGATGAAGTATTAGTACGCTAAAAAACATTTATTACTTACTAGCAACTGATCCTTTTCGTGGTCCAGATGCGTCATATTCGTCTTCAGATGATTAATTTCCTGCTGCAGATCCCTTATTTGATGTTCCAGCTGTAACTGCTGTCGCTCCATTGTTCTACTACGTTCCAACGCTTTATTCAATTCGGACTTTGATTGAGCGAATTGGTTCTGACTGTCGCCCAGTGCTTGATCGGTCTGGTCTTGCAACGCCCTAACACATGTACATTGATTTATGTTAATTTAGTTCAAAGTAAATCAATGATAGACAATAACCAACACTGTTATCGACAAATAGACTGAAATAGCGCGAAATAAAAATTGTACCAAACAAGAGCTAATCGGAAGTATCTTTTTGTTTTAACGATTTTAATCAGCTGAAATTAAGACGTATTTTTCAATTCGTTTCCATTGTATAACAGTACAAGTTTCTGGTGAAAAATACCTGAGTTGAAAATACTGGCTACGTTGAGTGGATAATTCTTGCTTGGTTCGCTTCAGCTCCTCTCGAAGGTCCTCCAATTGATCTTCTAATCCATTTATGGTTGCTTTTCGTGCCCCTTGTGTCAGCAGAAGCTCCTGTCGTTCTTTTTCTATCTGCTTCAAACGAGTCTCCACTTCAGACAGATTTTCTCTCAAACGACGCTGTTCGGACGTGTGTGCCTCTGCGGCAATCTGACCACAAAATAAAAATGTATTTATGTATTAAATGAAAATGTTTAATAATTACCTTTAATCTTTCCCGCAATGCATCGCGTTCCTCTATCAATCGTTCAATGTCCGCTCGGGCCATGTCCCGTTCGTGTTCCAAACGTTCAATAATTCCCTAAAAGAATGATTTTATTATACATTGTATACCTTGCTATCACTATTTAATTCTTTACCTTGGCTTTGTTAGAGTCCTTAAAAGTAGGAGGAGAACAATTGCACGAAATTCCGCGTTTGCACGCACTGCAGGGCCGATGTTTGTGATCGGTTTTACAATTTTGCAATCGCGCCTCCAAATTGTTTTTCTCTCGAAACAACTCATTCTTTTCTCGCTGTAATTCGTCCAGCGCAGTTTCCTTCTCGCTCAATTGGTGCTTTAATTCTCGAATTCTTGACCACAGATCGTCCTGGTTTTAATTAAGAAAGATTTTGAAAAAAGTTACGAAACAAAATAAAGAAAATATAAGTCTTACATGATCTTTTCCCATCGTTTTATTAGGATGATCTTTCACGTTGTTGTACTCATTCTTGTAAAAGTCCCTTTCTCTCCTCAGCTTTTCAACTCCTTCTTCTAACTGCAATCGTTTTTAAGTGCATAAGTATTTTCTATCGACTTGTATTGAATTGATTTATATACAAATTCGTACATTACTTAATCGAGTTTCTTTCTCAGCTAACTGTTTGCGTATGCTTTCGTATTCAACACCGTTCATTATAGCATCTCTTCGTCTGTACATCTCTTCAAAATCCATTCCGTTTTGACCTATCAAGAAAAGATGTTTCTGTATTATTCGAAAATTGTTATTTATTTAATACCATACCTCTATTGTAATCGTTCTTTCTCCCTTTTTCTTGGAGCATTCTCGAAGAAACTCCGTCATCAGTTTGGTACGTCTCCTTCGAATGCATTTGTTCTTTCAATAATTTATTGCTATACTGTAACTGAATAATATCTTGCCTTTGCCTCTCGTTTTCTCTGCACAGTCTTTCTATCTCATCGTTTAAGTTCTTTTCTGCGAAATCGGTTATGAAACGTTCGTGAAACGCGATAATATCGATATTACATTAACAATAGGTTTACAGAGCAGTAAAAGTGACTAAAAAAGTCATTCTTTTCAGTGTAACCAAAGAAATAAATTTGAATAATAATGAATAAATTAAACATATAGAAATCTCGTGTACCGATCACTGTTAGTTCATTTATCCGATCTACTATACGCTTCTTCTCATCTAGCGTGGATTCCAAGTTTCGTTGGATATTACGTTTCTCCAATCTGCAAGCTTCGAGGTCTGCTCTCAATTCTTGCACGTCTCTGCGTTCCACGGTCAGTTCACCTTCCAGGACGTGCGCCTGGGTCATCAGATCTTGCAGCTTTTGCTAAAGGAAAATAAAATGGAATAGGGAGTCAGCATTGCATAATGAAAGAACGTCAGCTTCGCAAAATTACCTGGAGCTTAGAAACCTTCTCGTTGTTTTCCTTAACCGCAGTATTGCAGTCCGCTTCTACAGCTAAAGCAATGTGATCTATGTCCCTCAATTCTTTTTCTAGTTCTTCGTTTCTGTCCGCAAGCTTCAGCGCTTGCGTCATGGCATCGTGTTGTTTGTTTAAAGCTTCTGTAGAAAATAGGTCATTGTCAACACGGAAACCACTTGTGGTTGAAAACTATTAACTCCACAAGTCTTATCATTTGTTCTTTTACCTTTCAATTGTTGTTCCAACTCTGATTTTTCTTGTTGAAGGATTTTTAATTGATGAAGATCTACGTTATCGGCAGACTTTATGAAATTATTTTCGAACTTCTTACAGGGACAATCCTTTGACACTGCAGAGTACGGTCTGCCACCCTCTAATAATTTTTTCAATCGTAAGACTTCTTTCTCCTTGGCAGTTAACTGCAGACATAGTTGAATATAAATATACTGTAATATCTTTGTTACTTCTACAGATACAAATAAACATGAAAATGCAGAGACAAATAAATATGGAGATGCACATAGAATATCGTACATACGTACAATATTTCTGTATCTCCACTCCGTTACAAGCGAATGCATGCAAGAACATAAATTTTTCCCAGGTCATGCAAACATAAATATGAATAGTATACCTGGCTCTCTAACGTTTGCACATTGTCAGTCTGTAATAAGAGTTCCCCCTTTAGTTTCATTACCTCGTGAGTCAGACAATTCATTTTATGGTCTGCCATACTCAATAAATCAACAGTTTTCGGTTCCACTATGCTCAAACTTGGTAAAGGACTAGCTTTGGACCCAGTTTTTGGTAACGGATCGCTTTCTAAAACTGCTCTTCTAAGAGGATAACAGGGACGCCTCTTAGAAGCTGCAAACCATAGATAAATTACATAGAATTTCAATGAGGTATACACATATATTAAAACATACATAAGAAGAATATTTACCTAGCCCAACATTACTAATCGTCGGCTTCAAACACTTCCCTTGCAACTCCAGTATCTTTTTAGACTTTCTAGAAGATTCTGTTTCCAGCTCCTTGATTCTATGTAAATTCCGAGAAGACACCAGTTGGAGGTCGTTGCATTCGCGCTCCAACTTGTGTATCTCTTTCTTGAGGTCCTTGATTAACTTCTGATGACTGTCCTTTGCCTTTGACAGATCAGAGTGAAGACGGTTGCATTCTTCTACCAATCTGGCATTGTCACATTTGTAAGGATCTATCGCAGATTGCAGCTGAGAGTGTGCCTGAATTTTAACGAAAAGCAAAAAACTACATGAAAATATCTTAAATTCATGTGTAATTCGTTTCACGTCTCTGCGTGAAAATATCTGTACGGTACTTTTCATGAACTTGTTGGCAGAACAGTGATAGTATTTGTTTCTCATATAAAGGGTGATCAAGAAATTTTACTTCAATTTGTTGACATACGGAAACAACTGGTCACGCAAAGTTACACATACCTCGATATTATCCTGAGCAATGCTCTTAAAGTGTTTCAAGCTTTCAGTCGTTTGAAGAAGATCAGCCAACAATTTTTCTATCAATGGCAATGCATCTAAGGTTATAGAATGCTTGTAGCCCAAGCTGTCCAAATGCTTGCGAACAGTTCTATACCTAACTGCCACATTGTAATCGTTTTCCGAGCTCATTTTCATTAAATGAATATAATTAATATCGCTTCTACTATTCTCAAAATATATATTACTTGCCGATCGGTTCGTTAACAATCCATTTTTAAATAAAATCGATACAATCACGAACGTGTTCGTTCGAACATTGTTTGATAATAATTTTAATGTACAATTGATTGAAATGTTTAAAATACATATATTACATTTACGGAGTCACAATTATAACCAAATTCCTAAATAAATATGGTGGTGTTTCGAATTTCGTCAAGATAACTTATTTGTCGCAGTTATTGTTTTTCTTGTGAAGATCATTTCCTGTTTATTATACGGGCACATTTTTTTCTTATACTCGAACACAACACTGTCAATTATTGTACTCCTGCTTCAACAATAGACGCGGTCGCGTCTAGCGCAAACATTATTCAAAAATGTTGCCAACGTTAGAAAGATTAACTGACTTACGTCCAGTGATGAGATATTGGGCGCTTGTTTCGAACATACTGCATGATGCGCCCGCGCAATTTTTTTTTGAGATGCGTATGCGCAACTTTTTTTGAGATGCGCAAGCGCAGCTTTTTTTTAGATGCGTATGCGCAACATTTTTTGAGATGCCTATGCGCAGTTTTTTTTTTAAATACGCCAGCTAGAAATAATAAATTTATCAATAATTGTTGTCGTGCATTTTTCAAAATCAAATCATAATAAATTTTGCTACAAACTCTGCGACAAACGCAGCACATTAACTTTGTAATTAATAAACATTTCTCTTTATTGCATATACATTTTTATATTGTCTATTTCTATTGTATTCGTACGTTATAAAAGATTTGAATCGTTCAGTTTCATCTAAAATATAAGTATTAATACTCTACTAACAGTTCAAATTTTACGACTGTCTATAGACTTGTAAATATTTCCAAATACTGTATATTTCGTAATATAAATTATGATTGAATTATGTTTGAGTGTTCGAAAGTGAGCATATATTGAAACAGTGTCAAGTACTAACGATTCTACTAAAGTCTTTTTCTCGAACTGCGAAGACAAAGATACTGATATTTTTTCAAAGTTTGATTAACGTTCCAATATTATCAATTGTTCTACCGTAATTATAGTTTTAGTTAAGTCTGAAATATTTCGTTTTATACGATGTTGATTCTAATAATATAATATATACTATACAAGTATAGTAACCATGATTGCGTCTCGTGAATTTGAGCAGAGAGATTTCCACGAGATCGTTGTAAAAAAATTTGAATAAATATTACAATGTTGCTTTAATTGCACTTACTGACAACTCCGTTCGTAAATGAAAAGTATTGCACTGTCTTCGGAACATAAAATATTATTATAACAACTTCGACTACATAATTAATCATGTACATATGTATGTATCGGAATTTTTAAACTATGCGCTTTCGTTAGCTTATCTATAATCTTTACATTAGGAACTGTGTTTCACTCTGTTGAATTTTACAATAAAAATATATTGATCGTTATACGATTGAATGTTAAGATAAATACCGAGGCATTTCGTACCCGGAGAACGATACTTATACAATTAATAATACACATATACATACATGTGTACACGTAACATTAAACATAAATAAAATAATAATTAGAACGCCAGCGTCTTTCTACCAATTAAGTATCGTCCGATGCTTACCACCTAATAAGCTCTTCTATTGCTCTTGAATTTAAAAAATACTATATATTTTATAAATTTCGCTCTTTTCATGACAAAAATAATATCGAATCTCTAACTTCGATGTTACATCTGTACACCCTCATTTTCAGCTTGAACATCACTTTTCTTCAACTTTGTTGCGACGATATAGTCCCCATTGACAAATCGCCAATGGTTTCTCCGTAGACTTCGAGTACTTCTCGCCCAAAACCAGGATCCATCAAAATCTCAATGCCTTTCACACCTAAACGTCTGTACTTTTGGAATATGGGTTTGGACACTTCCCACAAGTCTCGATTTTCTTTCAGCACATAAACTAGCGGTTGCACCATGGGGAACAATGTAGCAAGATTCCTAGAAACAATGTTCGAAAACCAGTAAAGTGATTTTAGCGCGCAGAAGGTACAAAGTACATATGTAGAAGTATACTCACGTAAAAAGTGGAAGAACTACATTTGCTATAAACTGAACTTGAAGGTCTGGTATAGAGGCGCGTTCTCTATCCATCATTTCTATGGGGGAGCTACCCATACTCTTTTCTAGGTCTCCTTGCGAGAAGAACTCATTGTAAATTTGTTCCTACAATAAACGCAGAATTGATATTAGACAGGCGTGCGAACATTATTTATTAACGTTCAACATTTTGCTCACCGCAGTCTCCTTTGAAACTTTCCAATGTTTAGTCTGATCGCTGAGATCGCAGCACGTCATAAGCATATTGAAGAAAAGTCTTTGTTGTTTCGAATCGCTTTTCACATATTTATTTTTCACAATTTTCTCCTGCATTTCTACAACGCGAAAATGTTCTGCCAGATCAGTAGCGAGTATGTTATTCTTTAATAAATCCAATGCTTCACTGTATTCCTCGCTATTGAAACTTTCGAATATATTGCAGCCCTCTGTGTTCAAAATGCACATGGTCTGAGCCAAATGATGTCTCTACCGTACAACATGAAATAATATTATTGCAGTTACTAGCAGTTACATCTTCGAAGACACAAGCTTACCTCCATCACAGAGCCTTCGGAACTATAAAGACTGGCCAGTACTGTGCTACACATCATTTGAAACGAGTTATTCGTTCCTCTGTGATCGATATCGTGGCCTAAACAGGCCACTAAGAAGACTAAGGCTTGCAAGTGTGTCATGTAGTTCTCGGAAATCAAATGCAGGTTCTTTATTAGCAAATAGGCGAAATGGGTTACAGTGAACGCGTGTACCCAGTTGTGATAAGGTGCATCTCTATAACCCCTCTTCACGTATAATATAAACCTGTACAATTTTTTAATTAATACTGCATCTCTCTCTTAATAGTAGGTTTAAGGAGCACTAAACATCACTATTCTACATAGTAATGTCTGTCATTTTGATGCACTCCGTAAACCTAGTGATAGAACACTCGACAATTTCATTACCTAGCTAACGTCGATACTTTCATCTTCCAATGCTTAATGAGACCTAAATCGTTGAACATTTTGATTGTGTAACACGGCATGTGCATCTCAGGTACACTTTTAGGAGCAAATTGGAATTTATTGAAGTCTTTTATGTTGTGTTCGTCCTTGCAAGTCAGCAATGTTTGGACATCGTTATCCTCCACCTGTGATTAAGCATTTCGTTCGATGAATTAAATTCACTCGGTTCAAGTGAATACTGTGGTCGGTGTTCCCAGAGATTCTACCTTCATATGGTACATCATAACTTCGTTGCTGAGTTTATTTCTCGCTTGTGCATCCTGCATTTTCTTGTAAACAATACTGTGCATTATGGAAAGTCCACAGTAGATGCTGAACGCCATTGCTACCTCCTCGTCGAACAGGTCGAAGTAGAATCCATCCTTTTTGTTACAGAGCTGCGCAACACCTACGATAAAATCAAATTGTGGCGACTTTAATTTACTATTCAATTTCGAATCTCATTCGGCATGTTTTAGAAGCGTGCGAGAACCAGGAGAATGTCGTCAACATTTTCGGGTTCTCTTACACCTCCAATATTTTCGTAACAAGCGATTAATGAACGTTTCGCTCACCGATAATTCCTTTCTTGTCTCTGATTGGGAAACACAAGATATTTCTAGTTTTAAAGCCTGTGACCTCGTCTATTCGGCGATAAAAAAGAGGATGCTCGTACGCGTTTCTAATGTTTAGCAATTTGCCAGTGGTTGCGACGTGACCCGCTATACCCTGCCCTATCGGTATTCTCATTTCTTTCACAGACTAGAAACAATCGGATCTTAAATTTGATTTACCAGCCGTAACGCTTCGCCTCGTGTGGCTTTCAACTCACTTCTTTCATGGCAATGCCATCGAACACTTTGGCAACTAGATCTTGCTGATCCGGATCCAGAAGAAACAACGAGCATCGCTCTGCGTTCGTTACGTTTCTTACTTCTGCCATGATCTCGCGCAGGAGATCGGAAAAGTCCCCTGAAAAAGTTTCATTGTAGGATCAAAAAAAAGAAAAAACGATTCGATCAAAAGTTGTTAGACTAACAATTACCTATATGCGTAAGTAGTTTCCTAGAAAACGAAAGTAGGTTCTGGCATTGTTTCTTCTGACGTTGTTCTTCGTAATACGCGAAAGAGGTCAATAAAAATCCCAAGCAGAATCTATACAAGGAAAAGATTGTGTTACAGTTCTGTTTTAATTTCTTTTTGAAAATTGTCAATCTTCTTTCGACGCAACAGAAAGGATACTTCACCGGAAACATTCTTGGACAATTTCTATGGACTTATCGGTAGCTTTCTCATTGTTATTGTCACCTAAACAAACTACCAAAACTGTATAGTCTTGCTTGGGATGTTTTATAGGAATCATTAATAACGATTTTGGCACTGGACATCGGCATTGACATTGGCACTGGATGTGTCTCAGTATTTCCTCGTCGAGCAATGCGATGTCTATAGTCGTTGGCGCCTTGCTCTTTACAGTCTTGTATAAAATGTTATTCAGCACCTGCAAAGATATTCAAAATTGCATTAATGGAGTATAAAAATTTTAAGGGACTAGTTACAATATAAAACAATTATAAATGTTCATTGCAATGTCTTCTGATGAATTCTGGTCGCAGCTAGCAGATTGCACCAACACATTATTATTTATTATCTTATCAGCAGGAAATTTTTTAATTTGTACAAATAAAAATTGGAAATGTATGCAGAATGATAAGTCGTATCTCTGTCATTGATAGTATTTTTCAACAGCTTCTGTAGAGGTTTGTATTATTATATCAATAGTAGCCTCGCCTATGGCTTCCGTCACATAGATTTCTATGTATTCTATTTGAGGATTAAGCCATTGTCAGTCAACCATACTACGCCAGCAATGTAGGACAATCCTTGAAACTATTCCCTACCAAGCTCTAAATTTTATTTCAACTGCTTAGTCGAGTTCAACGCCCTGCCTGACACTAATTTGTACTTATTTGTACTCATTTGAGTCAATACTCACAGGGAAGCGCAATTGTCTCTCTAGAATTTGCTCCCCTATCACATGGATCAGCATCTCCTCCGATTTAACGAGAAAGGGCACCAAGAACGACACTTTCGAATTAGTCGTTTTTTGTAGCTGCAACATAAAAAAAAACCGTAAGTAATAAATTTAACGCGTGCGAAATGGAACGCGTTCAAACGCGACCCCGACTGCCGCCAAAAATTCGTGCGCGCAAACGTCGCAACGTTAAAAACTCACATATTTGTTCAGCTTCTGCTGCATCTGCGGATACGAAAGTTCAGCGAATTCTTCGAGAAGCAGAAGTATTCTCTCCGAATTCGATACGCTTGAGTCGAGCGAGCCCATGTTTCGTAGTTTTCTCTCAAATACTTTTCCCGTTGACAGTCACTATTAACCGCTTATCTGTGCGATATTGTAATGCATTGGCCGCGCTCGTACATAGTGGCATTGTTTACACTATGATGACGAAAGCATTTCTTAAATATTTGCATAAAGAGACCGTAGGTTCGAGACACAACTTCGGCGAATCATTTTTTGAATTTAAATCCACGGTCGGAGCACGAAACGGAAATGATACGAGAACAACTGCGAACCTCCGCGGAGACTTTAGCATTCTGCATGGCTCCTCGATCGCAGATAAACAGGCTGCGCGCACAGCTTCGCGGCTCGCTCTGCGTTGCGGTTGCGCGCTATTTTCAAACGGTCCTTTGGTAAAGTATATAAAAACAAAAAATGGAACCCGCCCGAACAGGGACTTGAACCCTGGACCCTTAGATTAAAAGTCTAATGCTCTACCGTCTGAGCTATTCAGGCATATACTTGGCTCGTGACCTTAATTTCTAGTTTTATCTATTTCCTATTTACATAAAAATCAAAGGAAATATTACTTCAATATGACTTTATAAAACAAGTCATTTTTTAACACACACATTCGGTAATCTATTAAATAATACAATTTTGTACCCGTCGGAAAAATTTACATATTTAGTATTTACTTAACCTGTACCGAATGTTGACTGTTACGGATGGTCTCTTCGGTGTTTAAATGTAACTATAGCTAGAAAAGTGATTAAAAAAGCTGGTCCATCGTCTACGTTTTCTTCACGAACATATCAAATCAAATTTCCGACCTATTATCAAAAATAAAAGCGTCATCGATGAAAATCGACCGCACCCGAACCTCACTTTTCCTCGAAAACGTAAGATGTATTTACATAATATTATTTAAGTTGGAGGGAATGTTCTCTTGTATTTTAAAGAAAACATTTGAATGAATTTATAAAAATCTATGTTTAATATTATTTAACGATATAATTTCTATTATTTGTAACAATCATACTGAAACAGATTCTTGTTTATTTAGGTTTCTACTGCATGGAAAAATGGACATTGCTGCTCCGACTCCTCAAGATCTACAGAGAAAGCTGTATTTCTTGGTGGAACAGCTCCAACACATGGCCGGTGAGCTTCCCCCGAAGTATCAGATGAGACTTCCTTACGAGTTGCTGTCCGGATTGGCCAACTCTTTGTTAAACGACACGATATTCGAGATCGTAAAAGGATTGATGGAGATTCAGCACGTTACGGAAAAGCATCTTTTCCAGCAACGCCTCCAGCTGCTGAATCAGCAGAAGATTGAAACGCAAGAGACGTTAACATCTACATCCACGGACGAGGAGAGGCTGGTGATAAAAACAGCATTGCACAAGAAGCACAGGGACGAATTGAAGCAGCTAGATATGAAATTGGTTCTACAATTGGATCAAAAAGTAGCAGACCAGCAAAGCATTCTAGAGAAGGCTGGAGTGCCTGGATTCTACGTTACGAATAATCCTATTGAGATTCAAGTACAGATGAGACTATGCGATTTTATAATCAGACTGAGCAAGATGGAAGTTCCAAGCTGATGCAACAACGACTAATAATATACGTCTATCAGTATTCCTCCAATAAACTTTTAAGATGTACAATTCATTACAGCTATTTATTCGTATTCGACAGAAATTGTACATTCGGTTTGTAATATAGCTTTCGTTTCTATACAAGCGGTATTGTTTCTTTATAATCCATTTAAAACGATAGAGGCTAATGGTTAGCTCTGTAGGATTTCTAAAAAGACAGGGTGTTAGCAGTGACACGCTTATAGAAAATATATTTCTTTTTATTAGTCAGAAAATCTCTAACGTCGACTTTCATCCATTATGTACATATTGTCTCCATATGCGTATAGAAAACAGTACTGTAAGATACAAAACACAAGATTTTCTGCAAGAAAACGATAAAACTTATTTACAACTGTATCGTGGCCGATATTCATATTCCGATCATCGAGTAGTTACATTGTACACGAAGAAAGCGAAAGTTACTATATTGTATTTAGTAGTATTTACAGTACCATTTTTGTTGTAACAAAAACGTTTACAAAAACAGGAAAATTATCTTTGTCTTTTTGCTGTAACTCATCGATAACGTTAGATAGGAAAACGTTTTATTTCAATGGAATCTTCATAAAAATTTATCTTCGAGATTAGATTCGTTCAGTTGACTCGTTTACCATTATCTTTGACCAGCGTACTGCTTTCAAGAAGATAATATTCGAATAGTATACGTATTCGATGTGTACTTTTAGCCTGATGGTTACGAATGAATCTGAACTTGTTCTCCTAAGTACTTAGCTTCTAGGAAGTGGTTTTACCTAGAAGAGGGCAGTAGAGTTGGAATATCACGGTTTACACACTCGTGGTCGCGAATAATCTCGGATCTTCGACATTTTCGAAACAAATCCGATGCACGTCGGCGAAGGTAGAGGCGAAGTGAACCTCGAGACCGTCTGTGATATATTTAGGCAGGTCGTTGTAGTCCTTCTTGTTCTCCTCGGGCAGGATTACGCAATTCACGCCGACTCGTTTTGCCTTTGAAACACACATAATAAAATATGCATAAAACAGTTTGGAAGAGTTATTTTTCAGAGCCTGTTTTCAGTCCCCGTTTCGAATACTTACGGCAATTGTTTTCTCTTTGATACCGCCAACAGGCAAAACCCTTCCCATCAGACTGAGTTCCCCGGTCATCGCAACATTTTGCCTAATCGCTTTATTCTTAGCAAGCGATATAAACGCTATCGCGATAGTCACACCAGCGCTAGGACCGTCCTTCGGTGTCGCACCCTCGGGTACGTGCAGATGTAAATGCGAATCATAGAGGAACGTGTTAGTGGCATCCTCCTCACTCAAGAATTTCCTTGCCACTGTCATGGCTATCTGAATAGACTCCTTCATCACGTCGCCCAAATGTCCAGTGACTTCAAAGCTGCCTTCGCCCTTCTTCAGGGTGGGTTTCCTAATTGTCGTTTCGATGAACAAAGTGGAGCCACCCATAGCTGTCCAAGCGAGTCCCATAACGACACCCGGGGGTGTTGTCACGTACATTCTGTCGTGCGTGAACACAGGTTTCCCTACGAACTCGTGTAGATTCTCTGCGGTTACGTCGACTTTTTCTGCTTCCTTCTGCACAACCTTATAGGCCACCTTCCGATGAACTTTCTCTATGTGCTTCTGCAGATTTCGAACTCCCGATTCTCGACAGTAGAATTTAATTAGTAGATTGAGCGCACTGTCGTCGATTTTCACGTGCGTATCAGAAAGACCGGAATCGCTCATCGCATGCGGTACCAAATATTGTTTAGCGATCGCGACCTTTTCATCGGCAACGTAACCGGACATCTCTATCATTTCCATACGGTCACGAAGGGGTTCTGGAATCGTATCGATCACGTTCGCTGTACAAATGAAGAGAACCTTCGAGAGATCAACGTTAACGTCCAAGTAGTGGTCCAGGAAATTTGCATTTTGTTCTGGGTCCAACATTTCTAGAAGAGCGGACGCTGGATCACCCTGATGTCCTCTAAAACGCGAGACCATATATTTGTAAATTCACTTACATGATATAGATAGTATTTTATTTATCAAGAAGCTAACTTACTTTCCTATCTTATCGACCTCGTCTATAAGAACCAACGGATTTTCAGTCTTAGTTTTCTTCAAACACTGAATAATTTTTCCAGGCATTGCTCCCACGTATGTTCGCCTGTGCCCCTTGATTTCTGCAACGTCTGTCATACCTCCTACACTAAATCTGAAATACTCCCTGTTCAGCGCACGGGAAATCGATTTCGCGATCGACGTTTTCCCGACACCCGGTGGACCGTGGAAACATAGTATCTTCCCTTGCGTCGAACCCTTCAATTGACTGACAGCGATAAATTCTATATTTGAAAGAAAGAAAATAGGTAAGAGAAATTTTTGAATTTTGTAGGAATCCATCGAATGTAAGTTACCCAAAATTCGTTTCTTTATGTCTTCCATCCCATAGTGATCTTTATCCAATATCTCCATAGCCTGCTGAAGATGCAAATTTTCAGGGCTGGTCACACCCCATGGTACAGACGTGAGCCAGTCTAAATAATTCCTTGTAACACTGGAAATGAAGTAACGCTACCGTAGAGATCGTGTCTTTATCGCTTAAATTTGATAAAAACCCTTGATCGTGCGTTTATAAGAATTAAACGTACTTGAACTCACTGCTATGACTCTCCAAGAAATTTAGTTTATTCAATTCCTCTTCAAGCACATCCATCACTGGTTTCGGTACCGTTTTTGCTCGTATTCGTTCTCTATACTTCTCCGCTATCGCGTCTTTGTCGTCCTTCTCTAATCCCAATTCTTTCTTTATCACTTTCAATTGTTCGTGGAGAATATACTTTCTGTGCTGTTGCTTCACTTTCTCCTCCACTTCCCTACCAATCTTCTGTTGCAATTTACTCAATTCGTATTCTTTCTTTAGCAGTGCTAGAGATAGTCTTAGTCTCTTCGAGATCTGCGAACAACATTCAGTTTCTATAAAACAGGTGGAATTCATACGTAACACTAGAATTAGATTCTACGACCCCAAAAATCCCCAGAACCATTCTAAGAATTTTCTCCAGGTTTTCGTGATTCTGGTCCATTGTTCATTGTCGGGATTCAAGTTCACTCACATCCATTTCTTCCAACACCTGTTGCAGTTCCTGTGCATCTGCTCCAGTCAGAGCTGCACCCAAGTCGCTCAAATAGACTGGATTGTCTACAACCCTCTGACCCTGGTGCAGCATTTGTTGCAAAGACTCGCGATACAGCGGGTTCATACTGATTATGTCCCGAATCGTCTTGATTAATTCTTGTGTTAAAGCCTGCGTCGATAAATATGAAATCAGTTAGTTATTAATTAGTTAACACTTTCGCAGTCAAAGAGTTTATGCTTACCTTAATCTCTTCAGTCTGCCTAAATTTTTCGTGAGTAATGTTTACTACTTCCACCATCAACAATGGTTGAGTGTTATTGGCCTGTGGCTGAGCACTCTCAGATTCTGCCACAGCAGATTCTCTACCCTCTTCCAGCTTTTCAGACGCAGCAGTTTCCGGGACGGGATTCGGTTCGTTGGTCTTTTTGGCTTTCTCTGCTTCAGAAATTCTGTTCTCTGATTTTTTGCGTATTAATGATCTACGACTTGGTTTACTAGTGGTTACCGTATCGTCTACAGGGACGTGAATTGTTGTATTTAGTAGCGGAAACGTCAGTTTCATCTCTGTATATCAGGCAGTATAGTATACATTTATATATGAGATATCAGAAAATGATTGTGCAATGAACAATAACATAATGGTCTAATCTAACATTTGACAATGCAACACGTTAAATCTATGGTATGAGGATATTTAACCTTAGAAGCTGGCGAGATGAGAAAATTTCAGAAGTTAACAATGTATTTAAAATTTCACTCAAATGTATAAAAATAAATATACATGTATAACCGATGTAGACACGTTTCTAGCACTTACCGTGCATGTTTTTCGGCACGATGTCTTCCAGTAACTGACCAACAATTTTAATCCTCCTATGCGCCATCACGACTAATCTCAGTCGATTCCCTAAATCTTGTACCTCATGTATCTGTGCAAACGTGCCGACGGGATAAATATCGTTCATATTTTGTACAACTTCCGCTTCGTTTCTATCAAAACATTAAGAAATAAGAATACAAGAATTACATTTACCAGAACCAAAATTCCTGTTCAACTTACTCCTCCGCCTTCTTTAAGAAGATACCGACGTACGGTTGGTTCAATTTAACTTTTCTACGAACCAGGTCCATGAGAGTCGGATTGTTAAGCTCGATAAGCTTTATAAATCTTGGGAACACAGGGTTCCTATTGATCGCTATGACAGGCACATGAGGCCAGACCTCCGGCACGACAACAGTTGCTGGCAACGAAGCTGGATCATCGACATGATCTCCGTCGTTTTCCGTGCTAATCAAAATAAAGAAATGAGATGTATGTGTGTGTGAGAGAAAGCCATCGCAGAGAGTTGGAGAAAATATTGGAGCTTACCCCGGTGGGTCTCTGTCATTGTATTTCTTGGTCGCGAACGATCTTATCGAGATGATAGCCGCCGCCGCAGAATGACGACGATCACGCGTGTGTCTGGTGAATGATCCTAGACAATCGACGAGGCCTGCTCTACGGAATTGCAGCGGTCGTATATGAGTCGACAACTCTTGAACATCCGAGTGTCGGTTTCTGCAGAATGATCGAACAATCGTCATGCGGTGCCGAAAGACAGGCAGCATCTTGAAATTGACCGCTGTCACGAAACGCATTGTTCCCCGAACTATTTCGCTCGCGATTCACATTAAATGAAAGATACTTAGTGTCTTTCGTTCGATCTACTTGGTAGATTCGTTGCGAGGTTAGAATCACGGATCCGGCACTCGTGAACCGTTCTGATGAAACACGGCTAACCTATAATGAAATTGTTTCTCGAGGCTCGATCAGCTGGTCGCGTGCATGTTACCGGATAGAATCATGATCATCGATTCGGCTTGCGATCTCGAGACAGATTCATAGTTTTTCCTTTATGAAATTTTAACAAGACACCGGCCTCGAGAAAAAGGAACGTTGATATTCGTTTGTTGTTGTGTAACGCGACCAACGACGCATGCTTTCCTCCAAATCGCACATTGATTTCAAACGTAGCTCTGCCTGAGGGAATATCGAAAGATAAAGCATTTGTAAACACGATGATTCTCCGCACCGATGATATACTCGGAATAATTTCTTTCTAGGTTACATCGTTCGGTTATTAGAAATTTATAAATAAATAAGATCGATAGGGAAGCGAGAATTTATATGAAATAAAATGCGAAACATTAGAACACGCTTTCGCTCGGTTAGAATCGCATGCTAAACCACCGCGAGAACTTTGCCGCGTTTCCTCGCGAAAATCGAAATTTGAATTGCTGACTGTATGGAATGGAAAATTTTTATTTAATGAAACAACTACTTTATTGATAAATGAATATTTGCTAGTGGCCGATACCTTTTTTATGCTTGAAATACTCGATTTAAAGTTTTCAGATTGTAAATAAATTACTTTTTCGCGCGCAAAATGTCGAACATTGCTGGATATTGCTTCCATCTTTTTTTAAATCATGGCGCCATTTGTAAAAAAATTAAAAACGCACCGCGCACCGGACAATGCTAACACTCTAATGTTTTATAATGCAATTCGAAAGACAAACGAATATTTTACGTGAAGTGCAATCTAATGTTTAACAATGAGAAGACACAGAACATGTGAGCTTTATTCAGACTTATTTTTGCGACATCTAAACAATAACGAGGAAGATCAAGTTTCTTCTAATAATTTCGTAAACAATGGACAATCTCAGGCAACAAATTTAAAAAAATTAAGTTCAAGTAAATCTTTTAACATATTAATACAGACGGTGAAAAATTTGTAATAATTATCTTAATTAATAGTTTAATCGTGTTATATTGTAGGTATAATATCTTCTGCCGATATTACTAGAAAAAATTTACTTCAGACACCGAACATTATGAGTACATCGAATTACGATAATGCTGTCGATGATGATGACGACGACAAATTTTTTCAAAAAATAAAGGATGATATCGACAAAAATTTTTTACAGTAAGAATATTTTTATTGTGTTATAATATTGTTTTAATTTCTTTATATACAATATTCTTCTCAAATATAGAAATTCAAAAGAAAATTACAAGCTTAACAGTATCCAAAAAGATATTTTCCCACAAAGAAAGAGAAGACCTATAATCGATGAAGAAACTCAAAATATAATTAAGAGATTCAAGAAAGATGCAAACATTGATCATACAAATTTCATGCAGACACCAACTAATAATATAAGTACTACACAATTGAACTCTTTCTTTAATAATACCATAAGGCATATTGTCAGACAGAAAAGTACCGTGAACTGTCCAACGTATAATTTGCCAAGTACAAACAATGTTGGCAATGTACTTGCAAGCACAAACGTTATAGGACCTACTGTGAGGCAGGAAGATGCCATAAGTTGTCCAAAGTATAATTTACTGACACCTCCAAATGCTGTGGGGAATATTATAAAACCGCAAACCATATTTACGTCTAATGACATTAGGTTGGATATTATTTTTACAGCAATTTTTGCATATATATTAATTCTTTACATTCGTTTATACAGGGTGTCCCACTGTATCGAGAACGGCAGAATATCTCGGAAGACAGTGTCGTTATCAAAAATGTGTTCCTACAAAAAGTTGTTTGGTATGACGGACTAAGTTACGTGGTACTAATTGTTTTATTGTGGGTGGAGTGGTGGAGGACATTTCAAGGTCACCTTGATTTTTTTAAATGGAATAGTATATTTTTTTCTTTAGAAAATAATAGCGGGTAGTGAGACGAATCCAACGATGTGCTACATGATATTATTCTGATTTTGATGAAGTAATACCAAACAACTTTTGTAGGAACACTTTTTTGATAACGACACTGTCTTCCGAGATATTCTGCCGTTCTCGATACAGTGGAACACCCTGTATGTGAAAAATCAGTAGGCGTAATATAAACAGTAAATATATATATATATTATAAAAATGTAAAGTTTTCATTACATTATTTTCAACGATCCGCTGCCTAGTAATAATTAACTAAGATATTGGGTTGAGTCATATATAATCCCTTTTCGATCGTTTGCCTTTTAACCAATTTCCGGAAATTTCAGAAATCCTAATAACAAATACGTGTTTCAAATGTGTTCGAAGATGCAAAAGGACAAAATTCTACCGCTGAACAAAATCGAGACGGCTGTTGTCCGCACAGAATGCAAAGAAGTTTTATATTATTCGACGACATATTTTACACCTCCGAGAAGAAATTTCCACGAGGACGATTAGAATTGAAAAATTATTTAGAAATATCAAAAATCCTATATGGGAAATATAATCTTGATATTCAAAGAGTGTCAACAGAAGAGTTTATTTACAGATAATTGTTTTAATCGTCTCATCCATTTCACTCTAATCAAATATTTATTTTTTGTAATATCGTTGAATTTATCGTAATAAAACAAATATATCTTAGGGAACGAACGTCTAAATATGTCTATATAGTCTATCCTATTTGTATTAAGAAATTTTGAATGAGGGCGCGCCATTGGTTTAAATCGTACCAAATCGGACTGGCATGTTGTGTATCAAAAATTTGAAAAAATCTCAAGCTGATGGACGCTTTTTATGATGAGTGTTTTTACGTATACTGTTAATATCTATGTTAAATAGATATTAGCGAAATTATTTCCTGTTTAAGGTAAGCGGATCGTTTAATGCTCCTCTGTAATGTCAATTTCTCTGTACATAACCCAACTTTACATACTTCTAATTGCAATTTTTAGTACGAAAGAACAAGAGTTGTAAGGAATTGTTTGTGTCAACTATGTGACAGTTGTTGCTCATTACAAAGCAATGAGTGAATTTAAATTGTATCATTTGGTAATCGAGCTGATCGGTCTGTTGGGGTAAGCAATAATATAACAATAATAAAAGATAAACGTTTAATACTTATTTGGTCTATAGGTCGACGTCTGCACCCGAGAAGCATGTAGAAAGACTACAAAAGGAAGGTATACCTACAAGTGCCAGTGCGTTGACCATAGTCGCGTCGCAGAGCTGCATTCGCAACTTGGCGAAAGGTTCACCCGTACCTGAGCTGTTTCTTCAAAAATACAAGGAACTAAAAGCGAAGAAGTTGGTATTTGTGTACGCTTTCCGATCTGAAACAAATGGATTTTATTAATGCTTACGCTTGTGCTTTTTCAGGATAGATCTGTTAGGCTTATTTGCGCAAGTCTTGGAACTGATATCCAAAGACAAAGATCTGAAAAGTTACTTGGCTAAACAAGCAGTTACAGTAGTCCCAAACTCTGGCAAAGATGCTACTATCACGACAAAAGATTTGCCACAGGTCTTGTTTTTCTTTTGTAAATTATTGTAGCCCTTCCGATATTTAATTTATTATTTGTACAATGTTATAGATTTGCAAAAATGTGATTAAAGCTGCTGTGGAAGGTGAGAAAAAGTTAACTCAACAAGTGAACGCGATCGTGAAGAAAACGGAGACATTTGTGGTGAAACATAATTGGACTCACGAGAGGCCACGGATGAGCTGGGATTTTTATAATGAACCAAATGTCTCGCCATGTCAGAGTAAGAATCTGTTCTAATATTAAGATGTGCAGATGATTCGCTAAATGAAAGTGTTTGCAGAGATTGTACCCACCGTGTCTCAGGAGTCTATTTTACTTTGGGACATTCTGAACTGTCTGAAGGGTATAGATGGATCTTACATTGTCTCCGAACCGTTAACCAGTCCGTACACTGTGAAAACATTCAAGATATCTCCCGACGTTTGTAAGGAACATGAAGATAATTCTGTAATATTCATAAAGAACATAAAATATTGTACTTTCACGTGGTATCCTTTATAGGTATCTCCTACAAGCAAATGGCGCAGCAAATATTACCACTCGCTTCGCATTATTCCATGACAGCGAGGTTTGTGGAAGAGAAGGTCTTACCGGAAGATGGTCAGGTCAATCATGCTTTAAGGGGAGCCATAAGAAGTTTGCTAAAGGATTATTTGGTAGGTGTATCGCTTGAATTTTCATTCGGATGTTCGATTTATATACTATAGAACGATGAAACGTCTTTCAGTTGTTTGTCGTGCAATTGGAAATGGAACACATCCGCGGGAAACTGAATTTGCAGAAACTGTGGTTCTTCATTCAGCCTACTATAATCGCGATGTCCGTTCTTTTCCAAATAACGTCGACGATCTGCAAAGTGAGTGAATCGATCGCTGTTACATTATTCGTGCTTTCGTACTAAATGGATAAATTTATAAATTCAGGCAAACGCGAAAGGCGGAAAGGTACTTAGTCTTCTACACGAGCAGGCGAACAACATAAGCGGCGAGGCGAAGTTTAAGGAATTGTGCATGTTTCTGATACAAACGGCGAGCGTTCCTTACATGCAAATTCTTGAAAAGTGGGTGTACAAAGGTGTAATATGCGATCCATACGAAGAGGTAACTGTAGTTATAATACCCTAGTTTGTTGCATTATATTTATTAAATATTTCATATAACTTTCACAGTTCTTCGTAGAAGATAACGAACTGATTCATAGAGAGGAACTACCGGTAGACTACTCCGCAGATTATTGGGAGAAACGATACACTATGAGGTCAGAGAGAATCCCCACGTTCCTCAACGAACAGGCACAGACTATTCTAAGAACTGGAAAGTACTTTAACGTAATCCGACAATGTGGTATGTAACGTTTCTCGTACATGCATAGCTATTAATTATTAATTAATTAGTTATCTCGATGTTTTACTCGTCCAGGTAAAACAGTTCAGTGGGGAAAGCAAGAACCACTCATCTATCAGCATCAAGGACAGAAATACTTAGCTGCCATCGATAGAGCATATTCCGAAGCAGCGAAAACTTTGTTAGAAGTTCTTATACACGAAAGCGATCTAATGGGACGGCTTCGTAGCGTGAAGAGTTATTTCCTTCTTGCCCAAGGAGATTTTGTGGTGAGTTCATCTATCATCTATTCTCAAAAGAAGGTATTAAATCGATAAGAATTAAAGAATCAAATAATTTAATTGTAGGTACAATTTATGAATCTCTGCGAAGCAGAATTAAACAAAAATATGTACGACATCGTGATCCATCGTTTGGCGTCTCTTCTGGAAGTTGCGTTGCGCATGTCGACTGCGGATTCCGATCCTTACAAGGATGATCTGAAACCTGAACTGTTACCGTACGACCTTCAGTTTCAAATGTTCAGAATACTCTCCATTCAAACCAGGGAGGAGGAAGGTAGATCTTCTTAGCTTGTTTACACAGCTTGATTCTACAGCTTGACTCTTTCTTTCCAGAGTACTGCTTCAAGAACGACAAAACTCTAACCGGTTTGGAAGCGTTTGTGTTCAACTACGACGTCAAGTGGCCTGTCTCCTTGATACTCAATAGAAAAGCGATCGCCTGTTATCAGATGTTGTTCAGACACCTGTTTTACTGCAAATACATCGAAAGACGTTTATGCAGGTCGGTACAATACATACCTGATTGCAAATAGCTTCATTTTGCTCTCTTCGATCAACTTTTCTTTTCTTTCAGGGTATGGGTCGGCAACAAAATCGCCAAGACTTTCGGCCACAACGTGGCGATGTTTTACAGAAAAGCATTTTCGTTGCGTCAACGCATGCTCGATTGCATCCAGCATCTGGCGTACTACATGATGGTCGAAGTGATCGAGCCGAACTGGTTGACGTTCATAAATAAAATGAGTAAAGTATGATCAGTTTTTAGAAAGCTCGCTTCAAACGTGAAAGGTATTCGAAGTTTTCAATGATTCGACCAGGTCAGTAACGTGGACGATGTTCTGAGCGTGCATCAGGATTTGCAGGACAGCTACTTGAAGGAATGCATGTTAACCGATCCAGATCTGCTCGCCTGCATCACCGACATTTGCGCCGCCTGCATCAACTTTTGCGATTTCATGGAGGTGAGTTATCCTAACTTGTTAACGATCGAACGCGCACAGGTAACTGAACTTTTATACAGACGTGTATACGGTACACATACATACACCAGATAAGGATGAAACACTTTTTCTGAGTTGCGTTCTTTGCTTTAAGTCGGACTCTTTCGATTGCCTTTATTTAATACGATACAAAACGGATACCTCAGGTGTTGCGAACTTAATATACAGGTGGTAGACGCACTAACGATGTCCAACTAATTTGAATACCTTTCTTTCGATGTTTATTTATATTTCGATGCATTGAAGAAAGAAAGCGTTTGGCAGTGGGCGAAGCATTTGAATTAGTACGTCGAAGATCGGGTTTTGCTGCAATAATTTCTGTGTTAAATGTTTGTAAAACAATCTTGAAAGTTAGTAGTAAATTGAACGTTAATCTTTTACTAATGTTAAGCGTATGAGCCCATACTACATTGACGCCGAATTGACTTCCATGATTGGCGCCTATCAGGAAGATGTCTATGATTCCGAGGTATATTCCAAAAGTTCTAACTCCGCTTTCATGCATTTTACGTAGTCTTAGAATCACAAAGCTTCTTTTCTAGCGAACAGAAGTCAGTATAGAAGTCATTTCTCCCATTCTCACCGAGAACACTTTCTCGAACTCGCATGGTAATCAGTACATACAATGTTTAAGCACTTATGAATTTATTCGGAAACGATTCAGTTCCTTTTCACGTTGATAGTTCGTGGATCAATGTAAACGAAAACTTATTTATAGATCGTCAACATATATCTAGTAAAAACATTTAAGGATTATCATCAGCAATCTTATTAGGAACATGGACGAATTAATAGATTTATTTTATACACATGTATATCGACACAATACATAATTCAAAACTAACAAGGAAACATATTCAGTTGATACAAGCCGATTTTGATGAAACTTATGTGAGATATAGTTTTTCGAAAAATATTTGACACGTGTTTTTTTATCGGCAACCATCCACTCTGAAGGGGTGAAAACAGCCCTCAAAGCTGCGGGTCAAAACCATATTTTTTGAGATATCTCGGAAACTAGCGGTCGAAAAAATTCGATCTTTTTTTAATTGTGTGTGTTTTTAATGGAAAATGTAATCGTGCCAGAAAATTTTAACAAACTTTTTTTTTGTTTAAACAATATATTAAAAATTTGATGTTTTTTTTAGCAGCAGTTTCTCGTATTTCTGGTTAGTTAATTTTAATGTAAATTTGAGTGTGTGGTCTTCGATCCAAAATAGGGGATACGTGTTTCAGGATTTTCTTTCTTTCAGGATTGGGATATTGTATACCTGTGTTATTCATTTTGTGTTTCATTAGAAACGCCGCGCGTCGTTGCGCGATCGCGTATGCTGATATACGAAAATCCAAGAGAGAAAATTCAATACAGTATTTGCAATAGTTTTTTGCGAATATCTCGAAAACTAAAATCGAGCAGCGGTAACATGTACAGGAAAAAGTTGTTCAACACGTAGAAATCTGTAACATATTTAAATTTTATCAAAATCTGAGAGGAAGCCCAACTTCTAAATAATTACCGGCAGAATTCCTTCCTCCGCACGCCAGCTGCAAGACTATCTTTCATTATGCACAATTATTGTTACATGGCAAAAAAAAAAGAAAATCCTGAAACTTGAAACACGCATCCCCTATTTTGGATAAAAGATCACACACCCAAATTTACATTATAATTAACTAACCAGAAATACGAGAAACTGCTGCTAAAAAAACATAAAATTTTTAATATATTGTTTAAACAAAAAAGATTTGTTAAAATTTTCTTGCATGACTACATTTTCCATTAAAAACACACAATTTAAAAAAATCGAATTTTGTCGACCACTGTTTTTCGAGATATCTGAAAAATGTGGTTTTAACCCCCAATTTTGAGGGCTGTTTTCACCCCTTCAGAATGGATGGTTGTCGATAAAAAAAACACGTGTCAAATATTTTCCGAAGATCTATATCTCACATAAGTTTCATCAAAATCGGCTTGTATCAACTGAATATGTTTCCTTGTAAGCTGTATACATTCAGAAAACCGAATAGTAAACATTATTCTCGAACTTTCTGATCAATTCTACAAGCATAATAGAGCCCACAATGCTAAGAGAATCAAATATCTTGATCCGTAGATGCGTAATGTCTCTTTTTTAGTTCCAGAAATTTCCTGTCTGACTATGTAGCATCATTCTACTTGTTCTGATGTTAATGTTGCATGCATACTTCGTATTAAATACAAATATACAGGGTGGAACATTTGGAACAGGTCCTCTGAATTGTATCTTTCGAATGCCCCACTTTGTATATTTGTCGATTTATGAATGCGATGTAATTTATGATATGTCGCCGAGTGTATATTTGATTTATTTGAAGTTTATTTTTGTATTCGATACTTGAATTTCATTCAAACATAGCATGGTTCTATATACATACATAGTTGTATTTATAGCAATCTCGTTTTTACATTACAGGTACGTTAAATTCAAACGATAAAATGCATTCGCTTTACTCTTAGCCTGCCAATCATTCGTATACGTCAGTGGAATATTTCGGACATCATGTGTACATTACACCCATTCTCAAAATGTGTGCTTCTTAATCTTGCTTCGAAGATAATGACTTTCTTTCTGTCTATTTTGTTAGAACGACGTTGAAGACACGTCGAAAGCAAACCCAGGAAGCTTTGAAGATACAATTGTATCGCTGGACGATAAGTTTACACAAGTATTAATGCGCCTTCTGGATCGAATCTGTGATCTAGGAAGTGGTAACAATAACGAGAAACTGTTGAACGTGTTCTGTAGGTGAGTAGATGGTTTGCAAATGTTTAAAGTCGCTGACTACATTCATGTAAATATGTAATTCTTTTTATCAGGCTAGATTTCAACTTATTTTATACCGACATTTTAATACGACGTGGAAAAGAGAAGGCAGCCACGCAAGAGGAGGTCTCCGGTTAGCTGTTAAACATTCGTACACGGTAAAATTAATTTACAAGGGCACACACGCGCACACTATTGTGTGATATCATTTGAATAAGTTTGAAATAATATATCAATATTCTGAAATCCGTTTAATCTTCTCAACATTTCATCGTCTTTCATAAATGCATACAATCCGCAGTCTATTTGTCGAGGTATAAAGTTTTTGTACCGACTGTTCGTACTATGTAGATCTTATTTATTGTAGAATTACAATACTCGATCAATGACGTGTTTATCATAATTGACGAACTTGATAAAATACTCATTTTGTTACATTCTCGATATAGTAAAGTATAAAACTCTTCGAACATCTTAATCGTAAGTCAACGTAATATATTATAACAACACTTAAAATCAACGACTATAGATGATCATTCGCAAAAATGAAATTATCGTAACTAGACGACAATGGCGTAACAATATCTATTATAACTAATGATTTTTCTATTTTTCTATTTTGTCAGCGTCGACGTTGACGTAAGAACGTATCGTTGAACACCGGGCAATTGGCACTTGTAAAGGAGAGTGAGAGAGAATACTACGCTATGCGAGTAATTAAAAGTTTAAAAAAAGTCTTTAAAGAACAGTCTTTAACTATCTCTTGCAACGTTGACATTATTATTATCAAGGCCCAGTTTCAGGGAACTCAGCATGCCCTTCAGTTTCTCCAATTCACTGATGATCCTTTCAGTGTCCGACTCTTGATCTCTTCTCGACAGTATCTCTCTAGCTCGCTTGACGATACTGGGGTCTATCTTAGGAATATTTGGATCGATGGTGTGTTTGTTATTCTTCAAACATTCCGGTGGCAGAAGGACCTTGTCCGCAAGGAAAGAGATGGGTCTGGCTCGCCATAAGCATAAGCTGGCGTTGAACAGCCAGCAATTCGGCGAATGATCGTAGGGCGCGTTGAGGGCTAAACTCTCAACGTCAGAGATCATCCTGACCTTGTAAATCAAACCAACGAGCTCGGCTTTGCCGACGATCTCGGCAGTGTCGTTGACAGCCAAACCGTTCAGGAGATTGAACAATACTATGGTGATCATGAAGACGAAGAGCACGAAGACCAGGCGGTTCGTGACCGGATGTTCGTCGAAAGATATGTTTCCCATGTCGAACTCGCCGGTGAGCATGATGATAGTCTTGAACATCGATTGACCGAGGTCCAGGAAATTCTCTTGGTTCTTGAACAGGACGAAGAAGACAACCGCGAACGAGAAGATCAGCGTAATGTAAACGAACAGGAATCGAAGGTACTTCTTGAACACCGTTATAAACATTTCGATGTCCATAGAAAGCGTGGAGTAGTGGCCCATCTTGTTCACCAGTAGCCAAGCGGAAAACAATATCACCACGGCAGCAATGCTATTAGGGACGTCGCTGAACAACATGGAGAACCCGAGAACCGCCAGCCCCATCTCGCACCAGTTTTTAATGTTCGACAAGTAGCAACATGGCGATAAAATTAGTTGAAACAGTATCCAAAGCGCGAACACCAAGAACATGCCAACAAGTGCGCTCGACGTGATACTACTAGTTCGTTCTGCTGACGGGTGATCTGTTGGATTGCTATTGTCAATGTTCATTTTACTTATCATGTACACGCACAGTAAAACATAGAGAACCAAGTGGAAAATGAAGCTCGCATTGAGCACCAGACTTATTCTCTGCCACTTCAAATCGATGAACGAAGAGAGTAGCGGGTGCTTCAGAAGTTCTTTCAAACCTGTAAAGATGCAAAACTGTTAAGCGCGATCTACGGAGGATGTCACCCGCGGATCAACGAAATAATAAACAGGTGAATGCCCTAGCGAGTGAGTGCGAAAGAGTGAGAGCGTGCGTGCGTGTGTGTGTGCGTGCGCGCGCGCGCGCGCGTTTGTGTGTGTGTGTGTGTGTGAGAGAGAGAGAGAGAGAGAGAGAGAGAGAGAGAGAGCCACGAAGGTGCGACGACCGCGAACTCAAGTTAGAGCCGATTACATAGTACGTATGTTCAGTGGCGGCTCAAGTCAAGAAGAGGCCCCAAGCGGTCAAAAATTTTGGGGCCCTCGAACTCAAGTTAGAAGTAGGAGTTGCAAGAAAACTCTCCTAAACTTATTAACAAAACAAGAAAAGTAATGCAAAATCATACCGATACACATTAAATAAATTTCTTTGAAATTCGGGGCCCTATGATATCCCGGGCCCCACGCGGCCGCTTAGTCTGCTTACCATTAGATCCGCCACTGCGTATGTTGCTGTGACGATCGGCCTATACATATATGCGAGGTAGGTCGCGGCCGCGAGTCAGAGCGAAATAGAGAGTATTGCGAGTCGAGATTAGATATAGAGAAAGAAAGAGTGAAAACTGTTAGTTCAGAGTTTATTAATAAAGAATAGAGCAAGCCGAGGAACATTATGTACATTAACGGTTAAAATATATTTATCGTTTATCCACTAGTATTGCGTAGAATTACTATTCTAACGAATAGATTTAGATAAGACCAAATTCCTACAAACCACTGTTGTTAGCGATACTCTGGAACACGTCCATTTCTCGGATCCGTTGGTTATTGTTTGGAGGCAACACGCATTTGTAGTTACACTCGATTTGATAGCCTTTCCCATCTCCTTTTCGGACTTGGATAGAGTTATCGAGGAACCGACACAGTGTGAATAAGGGTATGTCGGCAACTGCTGGCATACCGTACTTGTTCCTCTGACCGATGTAGCTTCCTTTTTCTAGAAGCATCGTCACTGCTTCGCGGCAGTTGGCCCTGCCTGCGTGGTGTAAGGGAGTGTTTCCTTTCTCTGTAAACAATTTTCTTTCAAGTTTTCTTTTTTATATCTTTTACTGTTTCATATTTCACCCAACCAATTTCTTCATAAACGCGTAAAGATTCGCGGTCTAGTTATCAACCATAGGAAATGATACTTACCATCGGCGCAATTCACGTCCACATCCTCTATGTCCAGGATAAGCCTGAGACATTCCAGCCGGTTCAAGACACATTCGGAGGAGGATCCACTGGGGATTCCCAGTTCGATGCAGGCGGTCAGTAGCAGCCTGTTCGCAGCATCAGGGTCCGCATCAACGAAGTTGTCCATTATCCGACGGAGAATATCCGAGAAGCCCTTTTGGATTGCTATGTCCGCGGCTTTCTCCAAGTTGCACCTGGTTGTTCGCCTCTCGAGCAGCTCAGAGACCGCGTTCTTGAAATTTTGCTGAACAGCCTCCGCGATAAGATTCTCGATGTCTATCGTTGCATTCTTCGGCATCATTCTCAAACAGTCTAGAAAACTGGACTCGTCGTTCGCCTTCAGGTGGTATATGAGATCGTTTACGTCCGGCGCTCTGTCTATGTGATTAGGTAGTAATAGTTCTGGCATGTTCCTTTTTAGGACATCTCTCGTGGTCTCATTGTTGTAATCCTTGTAGCTGTCCAGGTCTGGAGGGCGCGTCGATTTTTCTAAGATCAGTTCAACCATGGGCCTCTGTTTCTTCATTGCTGCCACGTGGAGGGCGGTTAGACCTTTGCTGTTGGGCACGTACGCGTTAGCTCCTTTCTCCAGGAGTAGCTCCGCGCATCTCAGGTTTTTGGTGGTCACCGCGATGTGTAGGGCGGTCTGACCACCAGCTCGTAAGTTAGGATTGATCTGCGGGACCTCCAACAGCACCTGTCAACGAAAACGTACGTGTCTTTTGGTGGATCGTCCGAGTATTCGAATACTCGCTCGATTTTTCACAATTTTTGTAATAATACGTGCTCGAATAAAGAAATTTATTGAATTCTCGCGGTTCCCCTTCAGAAGACAACCCGCTCGGCAGTTTAGCGTGACAGAAACTACAGAACTATTTTATACAGGGTGAGTCACCTAACGTTTGCACCTCAAATATCTTTGTTGTTTCTAAAAATACGTAAAATATGGTAAGGACAAAGTTGAATGGTACAATGGGGCTGACACGATGCGAACACAAAATTTTGTTTTTACGTCATTTTAGTAAAGATATCAAGGTCACCTTCATTTTTTAAATGGAATGAGGTATTTTTTAATACATCAACCGATGCAGCTGGATATTCGTTATAAAAAAAGTACTAACCTATGTATGTCGAAAAGTTAGTAGTTCAGGAGATATTTAAATTCAAATAGCTCTAAAACACCATTACTGTCGTACAAAAACGTTACACAAGTAAATAAACGCTAACGTCGTAGTACGACAGTAATGGTGTTTTAGAGTTATTTGAATTTAAATATCTCCTGCACTACTAACTTTTCGACATACATAGGTTAGTAGTTTTTTATAACGAATGTCCAGCTGCATCGGTTGATGTATTAAAAAATACCTCATTCCATTTAAAAAAAAATGAAGGTGGCCTTGATATCTCTAAAAAAATGACATAAAAACAAAATTTTGTTTTGGCATCGTGTCAGCCCCATTGTACCACTCAACTTTGTCCTTACCATATAATATTTTACGTATATATCTTTAGAAACGACAAATAAATTTGTGGTGCAAACGTTAGGTGACTCACCCTGTATAATAGGAAGATTTCTAATGGAAGACGGTCACTTGACCGGTCGTGGGGTCCGAGTACTTTGGTACGAATACAATTGATTTATAATACATTCAGGTATTTAGATACTTCATTTGTTTCGCCTCGAGTACTCAGATTACTTGCACTGTTTACGGTATCATTCTACAGATATAAAATACATGAGTCAATCAATTTATATAGATAATCAATTAATTATCAATCAATTTATAGATGAGTCACAATTACTCTTTAATTGTTATTGATCGTCTATGAATGATATCTGCTTAGATATGCTTTGTTAAAAATGATTATCAGTAATAATGATAGCAATATAATAGTCACAATAATCCAACATCTATCTAACACTGACAACGACGTTGTTTTTTACGACGTTCTAAGGTTATATCGCGATGGGACCTACAGTTTTTTACGGTATTGGTTCCGAACCACTTAGGGCGTAACAGTATTAGATGGCATATGGAATATATTCAGAGGACTACGGAGAGTTCGCAGTAGGGTGGACCTTATTGTTAGTTATACTTGGTGAAAATTTTTTTGCGTGATTTCTTTCACGCCTCCCCCTAAAATTGTGCCATTTGGTAATAAAATAATTTCTGCAAAAGATAAAGTTGATCGGATAAGGGGAAGGCGTGCCGCATTGACGTTGAAGTTGACAAAAACATGAGAAATTTTATAGGAAAAAAAGAAAAAAAATTTTTTTTAGAAGTTTTTAGTATTGCTGCAGCGGCCTCTAACCGTCTGCAGAATTCTTGAGGGATTGTGATAGGATTTTTACACTATTCACTCGAAACACGAGATTTTAGCGGAAACGGAGTTGTTAGCGTGAAGGTGGCGGACAGCAATTAGATAGGCTAATTAATGTGAAATAATCTTAATTCGTACAAAGTACACTTGTACTTGAATGCACGTAAGAAATTATGATATTTTTCGAGGTATAAAATATTTAACTTGAATTTTCAGTATACTCTTCACATTTAGCAAGCAGTTACTTCTATTTCAAAACTTCACACTCGATGCGGCACGCCTTCCCGACGTCCGATTCATCTAAAACATTGGATTTATCATTTTTTCATGAAATGGAACAATATTGGGGGGAGGCGTGCCCAAAATTTCATGGTCGAAAAATAAGGTCCACCCTAGTCCGCAGTCGCGCGCTCTAACCACTGAGCCATTGCGCGCTCCACGTCGTTATTTTTATAAATTTTAGCAAATCCGTTTGCAGGCATATTTTTAAAGACACTACCAGGTAAGTTAACATTTAACATTCGACATACCTCTAGAACATGCTCATGACCCTTTTCCGTGGCGTAGTGGATTGCAGCACGGTTCTCTTCCTCGTTGATCCTGTTCACGTTGGCTCCGTTCTGCAGAAGAATCGAAACGAACTCGTGCAGACCTTCCTTGCAGGCAATGTCTAGACATGTTTTCTGCGATTCGGGATTCGGGAACACACGGTTCACGTCGATGCCGCGTTTGGTCAGCTGCTCGATCAGGCTTTTGAAGTTCTTGACGCTCTTCGAACGCAGATAATCCAGAAGCTGTGCATTCACCGACGATGATTTCGTTGGAGACAAACCGTAATCGGTCAACAGGAGCATCTGCAGACACTCGTCTTCCGGTTCCATTGTTCTAACAACTGGGACACGACAGGCATATTTAACAGAAGTACTGAATACTCGGTACCCTTTACTCTACTTGAGTACTGACAAGGGATATTACCGATAAAATATGTTGGTTTTTAAAATATTTTTAAAACAAATTATTTTTTTTTTAACCAGTTACACGAAAAGATTCGGCATTCAAAGACGCAAAAATTGGATTTTGAAATTTTTGTCTAGGCCTAATACTTTCGGAGATATTCAATAAAATAGAATTTTCCATCAACATGAATCTCAGCCGTTATAAAAAATGTGTCAAATAATTTTTTGCGTTCTATTTGAGTTCTATTCTAAGTACTAAATTGAGTACTCGGATGCAGTGGCGGGTTTAACGGTAAGCGGACTAAGCGGTCGCGTGTGACCTGGGATATTTGTCATTACTTTTCTTTTTCCTAATAAGTTTATAAGAGTTTCCTTCGAACTTAAATAGAAATATAAATCCCGAGAAAAACATCTTGTAAACACGAGCCAAGTTCTCTATGGCCATAAAAAGTTGTGAGATCAAACAAAATACGGCTAAGTAAAAATTAGTTTAAAAGAACGCTATTTAATTTTTAAAGAGTTACATGGAAGGCTAAATTATTCAAACTTAGCCGTTACCAAACACTTTTATGGCCATTGGTTTAAAAAGTAACGGCCAAGTTTGAATAATTTAGCCTTCCATGTAACTCTTTAAAAATTAAATAGCGTTCTTTTAAACTAATTTTTACAAACGCTTTTTTCAGTATTGCAAGAGGTATTTCTAAGCTAATGAACTTGGCCGTATTTTGTTTGATCTCACAACTTTTTACGGCCATAGAGAACTTGGCTCCTGTTTACAGGATGTTTTTCTTGGGATTTCATTAATTTTTGTTAAAATATATTATTTCTGTTGAGCTTTATTATAATTATCATTTTTTTTTAATTCAAAAGACTACATACGTCATGTGATTGGACATACCCTATGTGCTTTGGGTTCAGCCTTTTGAAAATTCCGTTATTTTTGCTGTAGGAAGAACCGTTACCGAGATACGATAAATTTCAAACTTTGTTTTTACAAGTTCTAATTCGTACAAGAGTCCATGGTTGAATTCAATTTAAAAAAAGTACAATTTCAAACTTTGATAATTATTCTTTTGAGTGTTTGTTATTGTGGACCTATGTACCTTTCAAGGTTGTAGGTCAATGGGAAGTACCCAAAAGGTTTTGATGATCTGTCAGTCAGTCAGTCAGTGACTTTAGCGATTTTTGAGGTCCTATATCTCGGAACCTACTAATGTTGGAAGATTAATGTTTTGTCAATATTGAGACCTGATAGCATTTAACAAGTCTACGAAAGTACATCTCTTCATCTGCCTCCAGTTCCGAGTTACAAGCCTCTAGAAAACGGCTAAGTTGTTTCGTGTAAAAGGAGGTAGTGCGAGAACTTGGCTGGTGCACTACCGTGCACCTAGATGCACATGAAATCTACTGTCTACTATAAAGACACATTACGAAAGAAATTTACTGGACGACCTAATAAAACAGAGAATTTCGATTCGTCCGATAATTGTAATGTTAGATAAATAAGTATTTAAAAATGCGAAGCTTACCTTACAATTGGGAATATGACTTTTGACCAGAATATCGTCGTCGACAACGAGTCGATTGTCATGCAGAGCGACAGAAACGCGGTCCGGATGCGTTTCCTGTTGCCAGCTCGAGTTCGAATGAACGCGACAGCGAGACTATAAGCAGGAATTCCAGTGCGCTACTTATGTGGGCGTTATCACCTGCGGAGTATCATGGATCGTAATTGTAGTCGCGCTGAATCAATTCGAATCGATCCGCGAAACGCGAGATCCGAAGTGAACGGCAACATGCCGGAACGCTGATCCTACATTAAATCGCTTCTGCGATTCCTCGACCGTGAAATCAAATTCGTTACTTCGTGAAACAATCGCATTGAAATGTTAAATAGCTGTAATATTAACTGCACAGAACACACCGACACGACTTTCGTTCGAATCCGACAAGAACCACTTGTCGCACGGATACATCTAGAGATCTACATCTATTATTGATCGAACGTGTCACCAAATTAATCACGGATTAATAAATTTTGCAGTCCTACCATGGATTACTCTCTCCTCGGCGAAGACTATTCGCCTCTCGGAACACAAGACTCTCTCACGACAACGTTTCACATCGAGCAGACTGACAAACCACACTCTGCTGACCAGATCCCCGCATGGTGATGTCAGCGTGGCAAGCGAGAGGGGAAATATTAAATGACCGACAGTGTTCTGAACGCCTCTGCACACTCGACAGCTTCTATTCTAGTTAAACTACTAGTAACAACTCGCTTTTATTCGTCCTTCTTTTTGCAACGGTTTCATTAGAAATTCGGTATAATACTCCCTGGTCCGCAGAATTCTTTTTGTCAGAATTAGGGTTTGCAATACCGGACCAAAAATACAATACCGGTATTCGGTATTTTTTTAAATGTTGTACCTGAATACCGGTATTAATACCGGTATTAGGAGTGTCCAAAAAGGTACAAAAACACAATTGTTTCTTTGCCATAATTATTAGTTTTATACAAAAAATATAAACAAATTTGTTATGTACAAATATAAAATAAAGGAACAAATGTTATAACAAAATATTATTAATAACAACAGTAAAATAATAAGTTTTAACATTAGTTTTAACAGTAATACAATAAAGGAACAAAACATATAGTATTATTATTGAGAAGATACATACTAATAACTAAGAGTGAAGAAATAGTATAGATACTAAGAGTCAATATCACTAAGAGTAAATGTCATTACTATCTATTAATAGAAAAAAAACGTTAACTAAATTAACTGCATATTTTTGAAATGTGATTGTAAAAAGTATAATGCATTAATTGGACTGTCATTAAGCCCAGAACGTATTTTTTGCACAAATTACAGGCAGGTGAAAATGGGTTGGTGTTACTGTTAATAATGAGGATGAATTGTGGATTGAATGACAATGATATGACGAAATGATAATGAGTAGACTGCGGATCTTTATGCAAAATAAAAATTGTCTGTATCGATTGCAAGGAATAGAAACCAAACAAAATGTTATTTCGTCCCTCAATAATTTTAGTAGATATATATATATATATATATATATATATATATATATATATATATATATCTTTATTGATTCAAGAAACCATATATTGACATTTTGAATTTTCAAAATTTTTACTACAATTTTCAATTTCATCTACTCAATTTTTCTATAAATACATAAAGACCAGTAATCTAATAATGAGAATGAAAATGAATACTTCCTCTAAATATTTGCCTCGATGTCCTTCATCTTCTAACTCGGTCTCTCGTGACGGTTTTCGGTAAATCAATTTTTTGTATTATTGTTTCTGGCATCTCTTTCATTTACAGCTGATTGCAAGTCAGCAAATGATTGATGTTGATACTACTGTAAATACGTATTTCAAATGAGAGTAGATGCTAAAAAAAAATATTCATTATATATAGCTAATACCAAAAATACCGGTATTTTACCTTAGCAAATACCGGTTTCACGAAATTGCAAAATAGTACGAAATACCGGTATTCGGAATACCGGTGTACCGGTATTTCAATCTCTAGTTAGAATCGACGCCAGCCTCGGTCTTTTGTGAACAAAAGATTGTACTGTTTTTAATCCTCTTAATTTCAAAGAACAAAAATATTTAGGATAACAAAAATAATAATTCACTTTGGTTGTTCTTTCTTTTTGCAACAGTTTTATTAGAAATTCGGTATAATACTCCCTGGTCCGCAGAATTCGTTTTGTCAGAATCGACGGCAGCCTCGGTCTTCTGTGAACAGAAGATTGTACTGTTTTGAACCCTCTTAATTTCAAAGAAGAAATACAATAACTTCCCTATAAATCGGGAAGTTAAAAATATTTAGGATAACAAAAATAATAACTCACTTTGGTTGTTCTTTCTTTTTGTGACAGTTATATCAGAGATTCGGTAGAATATTGTACCGAATAAGTTTTGAATCCTCCTAGACTCAAAGAACAAAAATATCCTTTTTAAAAGGTCAACTACAAGATTAGATAGAAAAAAAGAAAATGAGTTCTGTTTCGAAAAAACCTGTGCGGGGAAGTGTTTTTGGGACACAGTCCCAAAAGTAGTCGAAAGCGGAAATAGGTCTTGCGCTTTCGCGTCATCGTCCAGCGAGGATAACGTGAGCCCCTAATTTTAGCTGGTTGTTGCTTCGAGCACAGAACACAGCAAGGCCGAAAGTCGAGGATCGCTACCAAGAACGTTAGGGTGCGTGGGTTGCGAAATCAAGAGTACCCAATAAGGAAGTCAAGGCGATACGTTTGCGATACCATCTCCGATGTATCATTGCCGAGTGCCGGCGTCTTTCCTGCAACATGCTCGAACGTACGACGTTTTTAGTCCGCCTACCGTAGACTCAAATGTACCTTGCCTTTTTTTCTATTACCGTATTTATATGCCATGAAGCGCTAGAAGCGACTACTTTATATGTACGCCTTGAAAAACATGACAAGACTGCATTCGTTCAGATTTTTGCAAATATTTTATTACAATGCGGGCCTGAATATAGATATTTATTAAATGATCTGTCGTGAAATCCATGGACTGTTTTTTTCATTACATTTCCTTACGAAGTACATATAAATCAACTGTGATAAAATCCATTTGATTCCAGTTAATTACTAAGCCCATTGTTTATGAAAATTGGGTTTTCAGCTTCACCTTGTTATGTACTTCAATTTCTGCGGTTTCAGGGTAATTTTGTTTTGTTACCTACTTTAATTAAAGTGTACATATAAACATAGCACGAAAAAATCTCTTTCTTAGACTTGGGTCATTTTTTCAAATGTGATGAAATACTTTGTCATCAGGATTAATAACGGTGACACACAGGTATATCGTGTGAGCATCTCCACTGTCACGATGATCAACGTCTTAACATACTCGTTTACGTGACAATCACCAGTAACCACCGGCAACGTGCTGAGACATACAGTGACTCCCACTAATATTCGGACACTCTTAAAAAGACGATAACTTTTTTAATATTGTACTATACGATTTGAACATTTTTGGGAAGTTAGAACAATTTGTTTGCTACAGAATGTGAAAAAAAATTTGTCAAAAATTGCAACTGATCGGAATTGTAGAAAAAATACTAAAAGTTGCATTTTACAATATTTTCGTGTGGGCCTATATTGGAAATTGGAAAACTACGTTTTGTAGATCTGTGTCAATTAAACATATTCGGAAAATTTCGTCAAAATCGAGCGACAAAAAAATTGCAGATTTGCACGATTTTTGGACTATATGTAATTGTAGTAAATCTAAGGATTCTTGCATGTTTCAATGCCTGTCGTTTTTGTTCCCCATCAACCGATTTCGATGAAACTTCTTTCGCAGTGCATATAATCGATACAAATCTACAAAACGTAGTTTTTAAATTTTCAATATAGGCCCACATAAAAAAGTTGTAAAATGTAACTTTGAGCATTTTTTCTACAATTCCGATCAATTGCAAGTTTTGAAAAAAATTTTCTCTTCGCATCCTGTAGCAAGCTAATTGTTCTACCTTCCTCAAACAGTTCAAATGGTATAGTACAATATTAAAAAAGTTATTGACTTTTTAAGAGTGTCCGAATTATTACTGGGTGTTACTGTACGTTTTATTTTGACGATCGCCGGTGACGGTCGCCGCGCTTTCCATTCAAACAATTTTTCAGTCAACGGCGGTCATCCTTGAAGTAAAAGTATTACAATTATTATTTCCAATATATTGTATTTGAAGCAGAGGTGGGCATTATTTGGCGAAACAAATATTTCAAATACTATTTAATATTTTAGACTTCATTTTGCTTAAAGAAAATAGTATTTTAAATAAGATATACAATTCCGAAAATAAAAT
Source organism: Lasioglossum morio (assembly GCA_916610235.2). Taxonomy (NCBI): domain Eukaryota; kingdom Metazoa; phylum Arthropoda; class Insecta; order Hymenoptera; family Halictidae; genus Lasioglossum; species Lasioglossum morio. Next base: position 1,762,806 of record OU744334.1, on the reverse strand, counting down.
ATTTCTATTTTAACAATCGGAACCGCAAAATAAAATATTTATATTTTAACAATGGGTACCACAAAATAAAATATTTCTATTTTAATAATCTGAAACATAAAATCGAATATTGTATTTTTTGTTCCTACTGAGGTTTGTTGATAAACGTACAGCGCATCTTAGCACCAGGAAACTATTTCTGCTCATAAATCTATTGAATGCGAACCATTTTCAGCAATAATATTTAAAACTAGCTGACCCGACAGACGTTGTCCTGTCCTTTCAATAAATTTGTTTGAGATCGTTCTAATTATACATATCCATTGTTCAAATCGAGAGTTATCGTCTTGAGTTTATACAAAAATCCCATAGAAAAAAGCACTTCCATTTTTCCCCGAATTTTCCATTTTTCCAGGCAACTTTTCCAATTTTTCTTTCCCTAAAAACCTTAAGATGTCAATAATGCAACTTCCTATTGAAATATTGATTAAAAGATGCGACCTGAAAACCTGATTCGGACTACAACGAACATTAAAAAAAAACAATTATCCAAATCGGTCCAGCCGTTCTCACGTGATGTCGTGACCAACGAACAACATTTCATTTTTATTATATAGATTGAAAATAAAGGCAAAGTCCAAATATTGTCAATATTCTTAAAATACAATACTATTTTCAAATACTACTTTCAAAAATTACTGCCTCAAATAAATTATTTTATTTTCCAAAATTACTGCATCAAATAAAACATTTTATTTTCAAAATTGTTCACATACTTTAAAATAAATAGGATTATTTATTATTTACTATTTAAAATACTATTTTCCCTAGCTCTGATTTGAAGCCAGGATAACGGAGAGCTACACATGCGCTCGATACCCTGAATGACGGAGTGGGAGTCGGGAGACGCACCTCGCACATGCCGCGATACCGCGACGCTTGATTTTCAGTCTGGAACGCGTCTTCGGTGCGAGCACTTCGATAACTGATGCTTCCGTGATTTCTCTGTGAATCGTTCGAACGATTAAATCTGTGATTCAATTAGTTACCTTGCTGCTCCTTCGCATCATCCTTGCACCATTTACGGGGAAGCTTCGCTGTCACATAATATACGCAGGTAATTCGAATTTAAATGAAAACTCCGAATACGCACAGTGCTGACTAAAATAATGTTTCGCGTGTAGAATAACAGTATATGTATAATATTTCATATATACGTATAATATACACGAACGAATCAAATTAATTGTGCACAAAATAATGTCGGCGTATAAAATATATTTCATGCTCGATGATTATCCGAAGTGCAAAGTGATTTACTTTAATCTCGCATCGCAAATATGTGCTCAAGACATTCCGCGATAAAAATTGTTTTATCGTTGTAAATATAGTTCCGCTGAAAATTGATATTTGTGTTCGTAATTATGAAAGCGGTGTCTAAATCATATATTTCTTGTCTCGAGATATTTAAAGGAAAATTATTATTAACGCTAAATGAACGTTTTTCACGATATCGTAAAAATTACATTGAATTGGTGTAGCTTGAATGAACGTGATATGAAATAACTAATAAACGCATTTCTTTTTTAATTTTCTAAGTCATTGTAATAGTCACATTCGATATCGAATATCGGAATAAGATGAAACGGTGTACCGATCGAAATCAATTTATCCTTAAATAGAAAACGAACCTGTGAAACTCTTAATGTTAGTCGCAATTATTGCCTGCCATTCGGAGAAAATTATCTTCGTCGGTCAACTTCGTCGTCCGATAAAATTGTCGCGCTAATTGACAACATTACGAAATTAAAGTTCATCATCAGGTATATTCGACGATCCTCGTGTCCTTGTTATCAGTTAAAGATCGCGTATGTTCGAACAACACTTTGGCAATTTTTTCGATGTCGTCGCGTTATCGAATTATTCGAGCGACTCGACTTCAAGACAGTATGAGTCATCAAATTATTGCGAACAATAATAGCCGAAGTCTAAGATAAATTGCCATTTATGTCTTTCCGATGCCCGACGACTACGCGAACGGTACGCGGTGACATAATATTTGTTTACGGCATGCTCCATTACTCAGAATTACTCATCGCCGCCGTTTCTTACGGTAAAGGTGTAATCGAAGCCGAATTATCCTTGACGGTAGCGCGTTACCTGACCTATGAATGAAATTTCAGATACCATTGTTTCCTTAACCCAGATACAGCCGAACTTTTTTCCAGCATCTTTTCTGTCGAAATCCGGTCGACTTTTATCCCCCGCATCCAAACGGAGCCGATTAACTGGATTTCCGTTTCGTTGTTGAATATTGTATACGGTCGGCCACCTTATTGGTTCAAGTTATAAAATAAAAATTATACTTTCTGTATAATTACTTTATACTTTTTGTTCATGAACAATTATGCATGATAATCCTTGCTAATTTTACGGCACTCTTCTTCTATCCTGTTTTTTTAATTCTTCTCTGTTACGTATTAACAATTCAAATGTCCAATTCATCCCTGAAATTCTGAATGGGGAGGGGAATGAGGAGGGACCTGAAATTGTACAGTTTATGCTTTGGGTCATTGTCTCGATAAAACTTAATCTCCTCTTCAATCCCCCTATTTCTGGCACTATTTAAAAATTGTGTTTTGGAACATTTCAATTATTTATATACCGTTGCACTTCGTTGTATTCAATATTTTATGTTAATTCTGTTTATCCAGGTACCGTTTAGGTTTGAAATATAACAATATCGGTGACGTCGACCTACACTTTCAAAATGAAACATTCCCAGAGAAGTTAAAACTTGCCGCCCAATATATTGCGAATCATATTCGATCGATATCGATCAACCAATCACCGTAGATTGTCTTCATACAAGGCACCTTCTCTCTCGCGTTTGCTAGCACATGCTTTAGTTACATATCTGCCACCATGAGGTAGAGTTGAGATAGTTGTAACTCACCAATATTTGTTTAAATGTTTTGTTACTTTTTGTCACAGCAAATACGTATATTAATTTTCTTTTCTTTTATTGGTTCACGCGGCTGTGTCACAATATGGTTTTTCAAAATATATTATACATATACTATAGGGATCGAAACGTCGGGAAACATGTTTAAATAATTGCACACTTGTTGTTCTCTATAAATGATCGAACCTTGCGCCGAAATCATCAATTTCATAATATATTCAAATTTCGATCGAAAAGAAATTCACCTTTATTCCCAGAGAAGATCGCAAATACATTTTGTGTTTACACAGAAAATCGGAAAGCATCAAGTAGCAAATATCAATCGTTCGATCTACTCGCGGCCTGGGTTTGTTTTAACGGCGCGGCGATCGCCGCTTTCTCCTTATAATTTCGAATAAACATCCGACGACAGCGGCATTCTCTAATTTCTACTTTGCTCTGGAAGCAACGCGCTTTCCCCGCGAGAACATAATTCCTCGAGATCTGATTTAGCACGGTGCGCGAGTCAACAAGACGCGACGTTGGATTTCAATCCGAGGAAAATCCGAGGAACGCGAGAGTTTGAACGAAGTCGCTCGAAAAGGCGATGATTTTTCGTCTTCCACGAATCATCCGCCTTGCCACTGGTTTTGGTCATGAGCGGCTTGTTGCTCACGCCTACTCCGTATTCGGAAAACGAATTGTATTTTCACCTATGCAGATCGAGATCGTGCGATTCGCTTGTCATTGTTCAACAGCTGTTTCGTAACAAGCTGTTGTTGGTTCACCGATCCGTGTAGAGGAAACGGGCGAGTGAAATTGCCGGTGGATCACTCGATTCCCATTTTTAGCTCGCGCCTCTGTCAGTTGATTGATTTCGCGGTCGACTTTCTGTCTGGAGCCGGTCTACGCCTTGGGTGTTAAATGTACACAGGCGGGATCGAAGACACGAGCAGGTTTTAACGTATGGAAATTGATATTGGAGCTGAGGGGATTAAAATGACTCGCTTCGGAGATTTTCTCGTTATTAACCCCTTTTCGTATTCTAACGAGTCACGCTTGTCCTGATATATGGACGTTACACGCCTTTCTTTTTAGATGAAATAAAAACTCAGCCTCAAATTGGAGAGAATTCAATACGCTGCAATTAGATTAGCATTGGGATGCAGAATAAGCACGCCTACTAAGATTTTACGTAGTCAAGCTAAACTAATTACCTTCCGGGACAGAACCAATTTTTTGGCCATAAAATATATTTAAATATCCAAATCGACAATTTATCATGTACTTGTATGTCATCATGAGACGGCCATCGAAAAAAATGAAAACTGTTTTTTCAATACAGAGCCGACCTGGTCATATAAGAAATTTACTCAATTCAATAATAAGAGTCATTTGATTATTTAACAAGCCACATTTTACCATCTAGATTTACGTCATTATTATTACGCATAGCAAACAACGTTTCAAATGAAGTTGAATGGTTTTGAGAGGGGCACATTCTGATGGTACATTTTTTTTGTAGGTGGACGTGTAAAGGGCATAATGAAGGTCATTAATGTTTTTTTAAATGGAATCATATATTTTTTATTGCATCAGATGATGCTCCTTCATATTCTTTATAAAAAAGTATTAATCTATTTGTGTAAAAAAATCATTAGTTTAGGAGATATTTTAATTATCATTTGTTCTTGCTCTCCTACTACATTATCACATTGAATTCATATTATTGACTAGAGTCGAGATTTCCTAACAAATTATAATTAAAATATCTCCTAAACTAATGATTTTTTTACACAAATAGATTAATACTTTTTTGTAAAGAATATGAAGGAGCATCAGCTGATGCAATAAAAAATATATGATTCCAATTAAAAAAACATTAATGACCTTCATATGTCCTTTACACGTCCACCTACAAAGAAAATGTACCATCAGAATGTGCCCCTCTCAAAACCATCCAACTTCATTTGAAACGTTGTTTGCTATGCTAATAATAATGACGTAAATCTAGATGGTAAAATGTGGCGCCCCACCCTGTACATACCGAAAATGAAGGAGGGGGGAGGTAACTACAATTATTAATAAACGCATTTATATGTTGTACAAAAAGTCACAAAATTCTAGGAAATTGTGTCATTATACATAATTGTTTTTCTAATTGAAATTAAAAAGCAGTCAAAATGACTTCCTTGGGCAATCTAGTGTTAATTCTCCTTTCCAGGATTTCGAGGGTGCGGGCTTTTCATTTCCTATTTTTACGTTTACCAGGCGTAATTTGCCATATTCGAAAGCGTAAAACTGCGCATGCAGCTATTTTCATAAAGCTGCGACAGCTGCACATAATGCTGCCGAATAATGCAAATTACGCCTAAAACGTAAAAGAAAGACGACTGAGTTTGCAATCGGGAACCGCAACATATCGTCCGGAGGGATGACGGAAAGGACGATAGCGCGGTTCGCGGTGATCGCAGTGTCCGTAAACGATCAGGCGCGCGAAATTGAGCTGTTTGTCCGTCGTGATCGTGAAATATTCACATAAATCTCCATAATCCTGATCCGGCTCGAGGATCGTTCTAAATACAATTATTACCGTCGCACGATATAACACAGCGACAGCTACAAAAGCACTATAAGTGCCTGCAGTATAAGTAGGCCATGAGTCATCTGGTTCGGCCTGTATTTATTCGGGTTGTTTGAAAACCGTCGTACAATTTGTGATATTCATGTTTTATTCAGTCCAATGCCGAATGGTGGGCGATTCTGGCTGCCCACCATGGACATACGCTTATATGGAACTTCGTGAGTCGTTTCTGTGGCCCGGCTTTCGAAGGCCGTGTGTTGCACAATCCCCGAGGAAAGCTTGCTTGCTTGTACCTCGCCAAGGGAAAAAAGGACATAGCTGATCAGACAAGCTCCTTGAAGTGTCTTCTCGTGTTGATCGGGAATAGCGGGGAACGAGTAAACACGGTTTCGATACAGTGATTCCCATTAATAAACGATAAATTCTTCTCGATCGAAATTAAGACATATAATAAATTTTATGATATCGGTGCCAGGTTCGATCATTTATAGAAAAAACAACAAATGTGCAATTATTAAATCATGTTTCTAACGTTTCGATCCCGATGTGGATCTTTTTCAAAGAGACATTTTTGCGTCTTAAAAATATATAGAAAAATATAATATGATCAATATTTTTAAAAAACCGTGTAATTCCAACGAAAAAAGAAAACAGAAATAGTACACATACATGTTGTATCAAAAGAGGACAAACATTTAAACAAATATTGAGAAGTTACGCGAAAAACAACTTTAGTCCATGGTGGCAAATATGTAACTGAAACACGTGCAGTTTCAAAGGTTTTCTTTTTCCGTTGGAATTACACGGTTTTTCAAAAATATTGATCATATTATATTTATCTATATATTTTTCAGACGCAAAAATGTCTCTTTGACAAAGATCCACATCGGGATCGAAACGTTAGAAACATGATTTAGTAATTGCACATTTGTTGTTTTTTCTATAAATGATCGAACCTGGCACCGACATCATCATTATAACTCCCATTAATGTTCGCTTTTAAATACTCGCGTATAGGGTAAACTGTACTATAGCTGGCACTGCAGTAGTTATTGGCACCTTTGATTTAAACGACAAATATGAAGAATTCCTTGTATGTATATAACATGATATTTAGTCCTCTCAGGGTTTCAAATTCATTTACCAATCTTCTTCCCCCTCTTTCCTTTCTCACTATCGCCTTTTCAGCGGGACCTACTGTTTATGGTGGGTTCCGCACCACCTTTTGCCAACAACACGTGAAAAACACCCCGGGTGGGTCACTTTCCGGTTTCTTACCATACGATCATCCATCTAAGTGCCAGTCACGCTCCACATTGTTTAACTTCGGTGATTTAATGAGAACCATTTTCAAAGTCTCTTTATTTACATAACAGTATCTTACAAAGTATACATAATAACATCAGTCTTATATATTTTTGTACTTTAACATCTGTTCTTGTAGCCCCTATCACAGTGATTTATCTACTTACTATGTCTATTTGTATGTCTAGTTACATTATATATATATATATATATATATATATATTTAATATGTTCCTATTTGACTTGTTCTTACTACGTTTATACATTATTGCAGTTGCGGTGTTATTGCGTGTTTTGATCTTTTTGTAGGAAAACGAAAAGGATAAAAACCTACTTATTTTAAGTTCAGAACTTAGCCATCTGATCCTGTTTGTTTGTTCCTTATTGATACCATTGCTTTCATATCACATTAGTATATTTAGTAATTCTATATTATTTACGTTAAATATTTTTAAAATCTACATTATATACGTCTGAGTATTTTCTAAGTTTTCTATCTCTATGTCATCAAATGGGAATTTGTACTTTATCTGTTTTTACTTTATTGCACTTAATAATGGGTTATTGTTTAACTGTGTATTATAAAATGTTTTCGCTAGGTAATCTATATAGTCTCCTAAATATTCAATCTCTGCTTCTGAGTGTAAATCTTTTATTTTGGTATATCTATTTTTGTTTGTAATTAATCTTAGGCATTTGTTTTGAAAGCGTTGTACTTTTAAAATGTTCGTGTTTGCTGTTGTTCTCCATATAGGAGCAGTATATGTTATAATTGGTCTAATTATTACTTTATATATTAATCTTTTGTTTTTATTGCTAATTTTGGAATTTTTTTCCATGAGTGAATACAGGTTTTTTGCAACTGCGTAACTCTTCATCATTATGCTTTTAATATGTTCTCTGAACGGTAATTTTGAATCTAATGTAAGCCCAAGATTAATGAGAACCGGTGCTTTCAACGGGACTACGGTTGTTGGCTGAATTCCTTGTATAGAAAAACATTTATCGTAACTTTCATAACTCCATATGTCGTAAGTTTTCATAACAGAGTTCTATATATGATTGTTAGCAAATGTGCCAATAACTGTACTATTTGTCTTACGATTGTTATTCACTGAATATATTTTATAATAAAATATTCATGACTCGTGAAACTGTTGATTTTGCTGAAAAAATCAATCATTGTACAGTTTACCCTAGTATTTACAATCTCAAAACTTGAAATTTAGTTTTCGTATAACGATTACTTCCGCGCGAATCTTGCTGGATCGAGTATTGAGAGTACAGCGCACGGTAAACTTCTGTTATTAGTCCTCTGTTCTACTTTCTGCTTTATTGACGTTTCTTTGGCCTAGGAAGAGAGATAAGATATCCCGAGAAGAATGGGCGGTATAACGCAAAGACCGTGGACACCAACGAAAAGACGAGGGCCCATAGCAGCTGAATACAGCAGTCCAGGTCCAGCTTGTGTTACCCTGCCGCCATTAATCGGTAATTACGATTTCTCGAGATTTGTTACACTCGATTGCATCGAGTATACTGAAAATCAACTTTCAGGAAAGACCGTTCCCGACTCGAAACGTGGCAGAGCTCCGGCCTTCTCTTTCGGAAGCAGGTATGTAGCAGAAAAGCTCGAATCAAGTGAAAATTGTAACATCGATTTCGTAGTACGCTAACTCGTCAATTTTCTTAACGGTTTAAAGGCACTCTGCGAAAAACGACAGCCCCGGACCAGGCCCCGGCCAATACAACGTTTCCGGTCTCAGCGCAAAAGGTAAAAATTTCACGTTCTTTTTGTTAACAATCCACGAATCTACATATAGGTTTTGCACTTCAGATTCAACTTTATGCAAATCAATCTCACCTTTTTGTATAAATCAATTTTACCCTTTTTCAAATCAATTAATTTTTTCAAATGTATTAATCAGAAAATGACTGCAATAAATATACATATCTACACACAGTTTTTCTACATATAAATCTACCAATACACTGATTGGTCCTTTAATCAATTGATCAATCTAGGAATCCATAATTCGGAAAATTTCTTCAGGTAGCGCACATTATGAACAAAAATCACGGCAAGACTAGAACGTACGCGGTCTCGTCATTACCATGTAGTTATATGAACCAGTTTTACCGATCGCCAACTCTAACGTCATTTAATGACTCTGTAGCACTATCGGTCACCGCTGATCGCTCTATTTGCGAAACGGTGTCCGAGTCGGTTCCTTTGAAAGGGAACTCGGTCGAAGTGATGATATTGCGAGCGTCGCTATTCAGTGTGCAGATGAGGTATCGATCAAACTCGCCGGAGCAGCGTTATTTCGCAACAGTGTGTAGGCCTTTTAATGGACGCAGTTCACGAAATTCCTTCACCCTCGCGACTCATAATTTATGCGGTGACCTTATCGACAATCCATCATTTTTCTATTATATTATCTATCTGACCCAAATTACTGCATAAACCCGGCGATGATTTCAATGACCATACATTAAGAATTTCGATACAGAAAATAAGAATTTCTTATTTTACGATTATTGAAATAATAAAATTTTTTTTTATTTATTTAATGTTGCTTTAACATCTAAGGTCATTAGCAATATGGCACAGTTTCTTACAATATTTTGTACATCTTAGTATCTTTGATATATTGGGCAAGACCGGCAATGTGCTCCTCAGAACTTAACAGAATGGGTAAGGATCCAGGCAGCTTAGCATTTTTCCTTTCATTTTCATACTTTTTGCATTCTAGTATAAGGTGATTAATATTAACTGGTACTTTACATATATCGCAGATCGTGTTTCCTTTTTACTTAACAAAAATGAAAGAGTTATTTCTGAGTGTCCAATTCTGATTCTAGTAATTGACGTTTGAATTTGACGATCTATTGGACTTGGAAACTTTTGCCACTCAAAATCCGCTCCTTCGTTATTTTTCATTTTTATATTTGAGGCTGCCAATTTGGCTGCTCTATCTGCGTTTTCATTACCCTGTATACCCATATGCGATGGAATCCAGCAAAAGGTAATGGATTTGCCGGTTTCAACAGCCGAGTTATAGCTTTCTTGTACTTCCTGAATACACTCATCAGTTGTTTCCAAATCTTCAATGGCCATAATTGCACTCTTTGAGTCTGTAAAAATTGTGTATCTATTTCCAGTGGACTTTTTGATTGAATCTAGTGCTTGGAATAACGCTAGAATCTCACTATCGAAAACTGAGCAAATATTATTAAGTCGATAAAGATTTGTAACGGTCGGGAAAACTACGGAGCAGCCTGTACCATTTTTTGTTTTCGAGCCATCCGTGTATATGTTTATATTGCTAATGGGTCACTATTTAGCATATCTGTATGCAGTGATTTGAATACCGTAGGGTCTGTCGAGTCTTTGAGGTATTGCTCCAAGCTCATATTAGTTTTAATTTTCATTTTGGTCCAAGGGGGAAAATTGTGAAGCTTTTTTTTATATATTTTGGGGAAGGAGAAATTTAGATTTTTTTAGAATTTGATTCAGTGTGTAGTAGATAGGTTTAGGAGCTTGGGAGTGAGATTTTGGATTTCGATTACTGAAGATTTTTGAGAGGACAAGATTGGTAATAGTTGCTGCTCTTGCGGCTGCAAAATAAAGTAATAGTAGTTGTTTCCTATCAGTAAAAGGGGTATTTCACAGGCTTCAAGTAGGATTTTAATGGTTGGGCTTTTTTGTTTGGCGTTTTGTTTGTTGGACGATTATTGAAACAATAAAAATGATTTCATACGATATGATCGTATAGATGTCTTTTGTAGATCACGTGTTATAATAGGAGCCGCGCAAAGTCTAAATAAAATCAATCTTGTCATTTTTATAAGGGAACGTTCTTGATCTGTACGATAGGGCTAATATTGAAGTTGAAAAGGAGCGTGATTTCACGTTGGACTGTTTTGAATTTGAAGGAAAGGATGCAGCGCCTGCATCGTCACTGCACGGTCGCAGCAAGTCGTCAAGACAAGAAGTGACGCCGGCGCCAGGCGACTATAATCCAGAGAAAGCTGAAAGGATCATTCTGGACAGCTCGCCGAAATACTCGTTCGGCATCAAAACGCAAACCGAAAAAGTCAGCTGCACACCCGGTAAGGTTTTCTCGAAATTCTACGATGTACACCGACTTCCATCGGAGAAACGTGATAAAACATCAAAGAAAAAGAATGATTTTTCGACAGTTTCACATGGTCGTAGGTCTAATTGTAATAATCTAATCGAATGTTGATCGTAGCGCCGAGCGACTATTGCACCGAAAAGGTGAATCTCGACAAAGCCCCCGAGTATAGTTTCGGCTTAAAGCCGCAATTGGACAAATCGAGCGATGCTCCTGGTAATTACACACCACCGATCAAGCCTAGCAACTCCCTTTTAAAACGACTAATCGAAAGCACATCGAGTTCGCTACTTAAAATCGCTTTGAGTAATTTTAACAAATATACGGCGATACTATTTCTGCGATATTAACACTAGATCTACGAGAAACGAATCATTTTCACTGTATTGATTCTAGTGTTAAGTGTTAATATCAGGGGAAGAAACTGAGAATTTCGAAATTACGACACAGTTGCCGAGGAATTGATATGACAAATGAATTGGCACTATTTTAATGATCTCTTCTCCAACCGCAGGTTAAACTCGAAGTAAATTGTTAAAATTGTTAATTCATTACACGACAGAAGCAACGATATTGGCGTCTTAGGAAGATCAACGAACCAACACGAAAAAACGAGGAACTAGAACCTCGAATAAGCTTTAGGTATTCGATTGTTAATTCCGTTATGAATTCTAAAGAATTACCTACGATATACTACTCTCGCGCAGTCGAACCCTTTTGCTCGGCTACTCATCTGATTTCGCAGCATGGTAAACTATTAATTAACTTCGCCTGCTCGCTGTTCGAGACTTCCTCCTTCAAGTAGACCATTAATACCTCGTAGGTACCGTTTGGATTATCAACAGTGCATGAACCGAATCGTATGAAATGCATGTATTACGCTTCCTAAGAATGTTTTCGAAAGAATGTATTATTTAATTTTGACGGTATATATATCTTTACGAACGTCAGCCAGAAATAATTTCTGTTATTATTATTATTATTCGGTCGTAGTGTTGTTGTGTCAGTAGTTCAGTAATTTCTCGAAAGTTGTAACGGAAATTATTGACGGCTCGATGGGACTGTGAACATTGTTTAAACATTCCCTTCTGTCGCGACACACAGCACCGGGAGCTTACTGCCCGGAGAAGGTAAGGTTGGACAACGCTCCGCAGTTCAGCTTCGGGCTCAGACCTGCTCTCGACAAGCCAAGCGATACTCCAGGTAACCGAAAAATTTGCCAGATCAGCGCTTCGCCGACCAAACCGTCGCACAGTGGTTTGGTAGGCCGCTTTTTGTGGCCAAAACTATTGTACCGTTATTTCACTATTTAATATTATCTTATTATAGGTCATTGGATTCGTCTTGATACTAGTTGGAATATTATGATGTAAAAAATATATGTTAATACTTAAGAAATTGAGGTAACCTTCATTTTCTTTTTATAAAAAAATTGTTTTCTAAAATTTCTTATATTGAAGTTTGTAGAAAAATGAATACTGATCAATTTTCGTTGGAAACATTTTCTTGTCAGATCATCGGAAATATTTGCAAAACCGTGTTAACAATGCTCACAGTGTATATTATGGTCCAGAAATCGCGAAAAAGTAACCAAAACTTAATTCTTCATAAGAATTATAAGAAATACAGTATTGAGAGGTTTTCGGGGTCTCTGAATACGAATCTGAAGCTACAAAATTCGAAGTTCAACATTCAAAATGGCGGATCCCATATGGTATATTAAAATACACGCTTGTTAAAATACACGTAGAATTATAAAACGCAGGAATGTGCAGAACAACTAAGCTTTCAGAAAAACCAAGTCTGAATGCTAACGTTTTTAAACATTTTTTTAAACTCTGCCTAAAGTTTACATTGCACTTAACTCTATGTCCTTCGTATATTGATTGAAACATGCTTATACTACCATTAAATAACTGAAATATACCTGCTCACACATACGAAAATGTAGTGCAAATTTTAGCAGTGTATAAAGAATAATTCAACTATTTAGTTGTTCCTCCAATTTCATAATTTTCAACTTCAACCGCTATATCTGCTCGGAAAGCTATCCGAAAGACCTAATATTTAGAATTTCGAGATTTCAGAGTGTTCTGATTTGAGAGAAAAAAATTTTTTGTTGAAATTTGATAGTCGAAAAATTGAATTTTGGCCACAAGAAGCGGTCTCCGGGACCACTGTGCGTCGATCGGTGGGATATATCGACGCACGCTTACTTATGTTCTTGTAGCGCCTGGCACCTACAGCCCCGAGAAGGTGAACTTGAGCAAAGGTCCTCAATACAGCCTCGCAGGTAAAGGACGCACGGAAAAACCGGACGACACACCTGGTACGTGAATTTCTTATACCTTATTCGCTCTTGAAAACAAAAGATGAATTCGTTAACGAGTTAACTGAACTCAGACGAAGTATAAGTCACCCCCGAAGAGCAGCTTATAGATTAGGATCATCTTTTCGCAGCTCCCGGTACTTACAGTCCAGAGAAGGTCAACTTAGACAGGGGTCCGCAGTACAGCTTGAGCGGTAAGGCTGCAACCGAGAAACCGGATGATACGCCAGGTTTGTAATCCTCTGTGAATGCAACACAATTGAGGAGGAATGAAAAACTTCCTGTGAACACATCGAAAAGTTTCTTAATCTCAAAGGAATGAATGGGACACAATAGCTTTCACATTCGCTTTCCCTGTAAAAGCATTTTTCCCATTCATTATGTTCTGGAATTTTCATGAAGCTATGCAAAGTAGACAAGCAATAAATTAAAAGTGCAGTTTCCCTCGTAGAATAGTGTGATCTTTCAAGTTAGGTTTACATCGTATACGACTTGCAGCGCCTGGAGCATACTCCCCTGAGAAGGTAAACCTTAACAGATCACCCGAGTATAGTTTTGGACTGAGAACATCACTGGACAAACCGAACAATAATCCAGGTAGAGAACTCTACGATAAACTGTTTTCTTCGTGTTTGCCTTTATTCTAAGTAGAGGAGTAAATACGGGTAATTTGTAGCACCTGGAGATTACTGCCCGGAAAGGGTGAACTTACACAAGGGCCCAGAGTATAGTTTGAGCGGTAAGGGTCCGTCTGAGAAACTGAGCGACACACCAGGTCAGTATAAAAAGTTTTTACTCTCCACAGTATGTAGAAATACATTTTTGTTTTTTACATGCTAGCCCCAGGAACATACAGTCCCGAAAAAGTAAATTTACACAAGGGCCCAGAGTACAGTTTGGGCGGTAAGGGCCCGTCTGAGAAGCTGAGCGACACACCAGGTCGGTATAAAAAATCTGTAGTCTTTGGAGTATATAGGAATTCATTTTTATTTTTTATATGTCAGCTCCAGGAACGTATAGTCCCGAAAAAGTAAATTTACACAAGGGCCCAGAGTATAGTTTGAGCGGTAAGGGTCCGTCTGAGAAACTGAGCGACACACCAGGTCAGTATAAAAAGTTTTTACTCTCCACAGTATGTAGAAATTCATTTGTATTTTTTACATGCTAGCCCCAGGAACATACAGTCCCGAAAAAGTAAATTTACACAAGGGCCCAGAGTACAGTTTGAGCGGTAAGGGCCCGTCTGAGAAGCTGAGCGACACACCAGGTCGGTATAAAAAATCTGTAGTCTTTGGAGTATATAGGAATTCATTTTTATTTTTTATATGTCAGCTCCAGGAACGTATAGTCCCGAAAAAGTAAATTTACACAAGGGCCCAGAGTATAGTTTGAGCGGTAAAGGCCCGTCTGAGAAGCTGAGCGACACACCAGGTCGGTATAAAAAGTTTTTACTCTCCACAGTATGTAGAAATTCGTTTTTGTTTTTTACATGCTAGCCCCAGGAACATACAGTCCCGAAAAAGTAAATTTACACAAGGGCCCAGAGTACAGTTTGAGCGGTAAGGGCCCGTCTGAGAAGCTGAGCGACACACCAGGTCGGTATAAAAAATCTGTAGTCTTTGGAGTATATAGGAATTCATTTTTATTTTTTATATGTCAGCTCCAGGAACGTATAGTCCCGAAAAAGTAAATTTACACAAGGGCCCAGAGTATAGTTTGAGCGGTAAGGGTCCGTCTGAGAAACTGAGCGACACACCAGGTCAGTATAAAAAGTTTTTACTCTCCACAGTATGTAGAAATTCATTTGTATTTTTTATATGCTAGCTCCAGGAACATACAGTCCCGAAAAAGTAAATTTACATAAGGGTCCCGAGTATAGTTTGTCAGGGAAAGGGATGCCAGAGAAACGCAATGAAAATCCAGGTGATTACTATAAAATTAAACAAAGATTGTCGCAGTAGAGATAATTCTTATATACATATTGCATTTGTTATAACAGCACCTGGCGCATATAGCCCTGAGAAGGTAAATTTGGATAGAGGTCCTCAATACAGTTTAACTGGTAAAGGATCACCAGAAAGGATCAATGATAATCCAGGTAATTATCTGAAGAAATACAAGGATTGATCACGGTATACTGATTTAAATGTATATTGCACCCTATTGTCGTAGCACCGGGGACGTATAGTCCTGAGAAAGTAAATCTGAATAAAGGGCCACAATATAGCCTATCCGGGAAAGGATCGCCGGAGAAGCCCAATAACAATCCAGGTGAATTGATTTGGACTGTTGCCGAAGCTTGTTAAATTTGGAAAAAGTTCAGTTGGTATAGGTTTAACAGTTGGTATACTCGAATACTAATGTTTTGATTGCCTCGGTAGGCCCTGCTGATTACTATCCAGAGAAAGTAGTAAATTTGGAACATAAACCTTATTTCAGTTTTGGTAACAGAAAGCCATTGGATAAGCCTAGGGATACGCCAGGTAATGGTGTAGATTAACAACTTACTAATTCAATGTAGTTGAGCTTACCATCCAGTCAATGTTGGTGCAGCTATCGATTACAATTAGGGCTCTTACAATTCGCCGAATAGCATTCAGATATACAGGCCATTTTGGCTAAATGGAATCACCTAAATCTCTGCGTCATTTGCTCATCGAATAACCACAGTATTCTCTCTGTAACTATTCAAATTTTGCGAGAAATTCTGTACTGAAACAGTAAGGGCTCTAGTTAGAGCACATAATGCTTTTCACACTACGAAAAAAGATGCTCTAGACTTCTTCGCTTCTAGTCACCTGCACTTCTTATACGTAACAGTCTCACTGTGAACATGGCTTTCACTTAGAGTCGGAATATATTAATGATTACTCGAATGAAACGTATTGACAATATCTTAGTATAATACCTTTAATTTTGTAGCTCCCGGCACCTATTCCCCAGAGAAAGTCAATTTAGATAAGTCCCCGGAGTATTCGTTTGGCGTGAAGGCGTACGTCGACAAACCCGACAACCTCCCTGGTAATAAATACTTTTCGAATGTTTATCATTAGACTGTGGATTTATTTTGCATAAAGATCCGCAGTCTATCACTCGATGTAAAATGAAGTTTAGTGAAACGTTTCTGTATTGAATGCAGCACCCGGAAGCTACCACCCCGAAAAGGTAAACCTAAACAGATCTCCACAGTACAGCTTCGGACTCAGGACCAACGTACACGAAGCTGATTCGACGCCAGGTACAGAAACATGCTGAAATTGATCTATTCATTCTTTCCTGTGGTAATATTCACTTGGTATAACTCGTTTAAAGGTCCAGGCGAGTACAGTCCAGAAAAAGCAATGCTTTTGTTGGAAAAGGCATTGCGATTTACTTTTGGTCTCAGGACGAACATAGACAGACCAAACAATATTCCAGGTATAGCTACGAAACTGTATTTTCTGCTTCTTTGACATTACTTTGCCGTGTACCATCAATAATCTGGAGATATAAAATACTAACTAATAACCAGACTACGGATTTTATGGATCAATGCCAAACATTAGTAGCCGCAGGTTGAAACAGGAAAAATATTTAAAAAATTCAAGAATATCGATGTCTTAATGATTTCTCGCAGGACATAGTTTTTTTGAAAAATCATATTTGCTCTATTTTCATCTGTTCCAGCCCCAAATGTCTACAATATCCCGTCCACGCTTGGTGGCACGAAGGAAGGCAACAAAAAGACAGCGCCAGCTTATTCGATTTCCGGTAGACAAAAAGTGTTCACCGACGACAGGGTTTTAGTCCCAGGACCTGGGACTTACGAAGCAGTCAAACCGGATGCTGTTAGAGTGAAAAGTCCTGCTTACAGCATGAGCGCTCGCTTTCAACTACCCGATGATCATTCGCAAATCCCAGGACCCGGAGCACACTGTCCGGAAAAAGTATTAACAATTTCCCTAAACCATAGACAGTCGTGGACAGCCTTTCGAAAATTTTCCCTTCTGATCTAAAAATGTCATTGTGTATTATTCTTTTTATTGTTGAGTTTCAAGTAATTGGTTCGTAAAATCAGTGTATATTGTCGTTTGCAGGTAGTTCTCGATATTCCTCCGGCACATTCATTCGGCATTAGACACTCACCGTACATATGCAACCTGAAGGACGTTGTTTATTAACATAAGTGCCTCGCCTGGAGTCTGATGTTCATTATCCTACTCCGACAGAGAGGCTCGCATACCATCGACGTAACAGTAAAATAATATCTCATTCTCAAAGCGGAGATTTTACGCGCGAGTACACGTGATTACTAGACTGCAGATGTTTATGAAATTTTCAATTTTTGCAGACAAATTTGAAGAAAGTGGAATCGTGCAAAATGTTATTTTCAATGGCAGTAGTTTTTATAGATCCGAAATAGATAAAAATCATACTAAATTCTGTGGAATTTTGATAATTTTTTGAAGCCATAAATGCATAAAGATCCGCAGTCTAGTTAACCTTAACGCTTCGCAAAACTACCGAACTTGATGCTGCTAACTAATCAAGTATGCTATCCAGAAAAGAAACCGGCATACTTTCATACCAGATAGATTCTACGCTCTGTACTATCATTCTCTCTCTCTCTCTCTCTCTCTCTCTCTCTCTCTCTCTGCTATAAACTGTAATAATCGTGTTAGTACTCGTACTAACGGTTCTCCTTTTTACTCAAAGTACGTGCTAAGTTTTACTATATGAACATATGACAGATGAATAATGTAACTTTTCTAATAAAATTTGCATTTTCGTGTAACGTGTCCATTCATTCAGTCAGGCCAATAATCATTAGTAGACTCCGGATTTTGTGCATTTATAACAAAAATGAAAAATAATATTAATATATCATATTCACCACGTTATAAAATTATTAATAAAGAATGTAGATTTATATTTAACATCCGGAGTTAATCATTCGACAGAGGATTTTGTGAGTTTGTTAATCTTATTTCACGTAGAAAGTTGACAGAACGATGTTCTGGTCATTCGAAGAAGCCTCAGCTTATAAAATAAACGTTTGTTTATTGATCAACAATCGTGACTGATTATCAGTAAATTCTCTAAAATTAAAAAACATTATTCTTTAAATATGTATATATATAAGTAGAAAAAAAGTGACTGATATTGATGTTAAAGTACATCGTTAATTGTGTTAGCACCAGATTACACGAGACATGGTAATCCTGCGGATTAACAATATTCATGGAAGTACGAGACGTATAAAATATATCCTTTGGCAGGACTTTGTATATAAAATAACCGGTTACGGCATATAAATGAATACTTTCATGGCTAGAGTAATAATCACAGCCATTCTTTCTTTATATATAAAAAATGTAGGCGTTTGAAATAGCCTTTCAAATTAAAGTATTACTGGCCGTTTTCGGAACACTTACTGTCGTAAACACATTCACCGTGTATCCACGTGGATAACAGTTCCAAATTGTCGTCTAACAACACTAAATCTGCGTCCGCACCGTAAGTCAAGACTCCTTTCGTTTTTTCAATGCCAAGAGTCCTCGCTGGATGAAGCGTCGCAGCTTCCAAAGCCTCCACAATCGAACAGTCTACGAAAATGCACAAAAATAACATAAACAAATAAGCACAACCTGTGATGGTCATTATTTTTATCACATTACAATTATTTACGTAGAATATAAATTTACATTTAGCCTCTGCGTCTTGCAATTGATGCACAAACTTTTTATTTTGCATAAACATCCGCAGTCTAATGATTCGTTTACCTGTTGCTTCTTTGAAGTGACGAACACATTTCGACATCTCTGCCGTACTACCGCACAGAGTATTTGTCCCCGCAATGTATGCTCGACCTGCGCGCATCTCTATATCCAATTGTCCTAATTGGTGCATGCCTTCCTCCAAACCGAGCGCTGATATTGCATCGGTCACCAAAACGAGCCCTAAAATATGCAATAAAATATAGTGATGCAAACAATATAGAGAAAAAGGTATTTAAGTTAATATAGAACCTTCTGGATGTGTCCTATGAGCTATACGCAGCGCAGCAGGATGAGTATGAATACCATCCGCGATTATACCATAATGAATGCTCCTCCCTTGTGGAATTTTGTTGGATGTTAGAAGCCCAACGAGTCCTGGATCTCTATGGTGGAACTAAAAACATAAATTACGTATTCGCAGCACCATACTACTCGCATACTATGCAACATTCGCATAATTACCGGTAACATCGCGTTAAACAGGTGAGTGATAAACGAAGCTCCACTTTTCACAGCAGCTTCACCTTCGTGCAAGTTTCCCACAGAGTGTCCTGCATATATATTTGTAAAATAAAGATTTATTTCTCATGTTTCCGTGTCTTATATTTCGTCAGTAATATTAATCATGTTAATAATAACGAGCTGCCTAACCAAGGGAAACCATAATGTCCCGTTTGCACAATTCCTCGATGACGCTCTGAACGTTGGTAAGCTCCGGTGCCAATGTAACCAGACACACGTTCTCCAAAGACCCGTACATATCGAGCAACGACTCGAAACCCTAAAACGTGAATCAGTTGATTTAGACATAAATACCTAATGAATTCATGATATCGATATGTATCTAATGTTTTCTCGCGTTAAAGTTTATATTCTATGTTTGTTGGAAACATACAAAAAGACTTGCTTTTTCTAAAGTTCTAATATAATTTTCTGGATGAGCACCCTTTTTCTTGGGACTAATAAACGGTCCTTCCAAGTGAATACCCAAAATAGATGCTCCGTGCAATCCACCGTTTTTCCTCTTCATTTTTGGCAGTATTTTGTAGTACGTTTCGCTGGGTGATGTCACCAGTGTTGGACAGAACGAAGTCACACCGAACTCCAATAACTTCTTGGACACTTTGTCGAGCCCTTCTTGTACCTTGTCAACGTTGTGTGTGAAATCCACACCGAAGCCACCTGATTAAACATTCATTTTCATTAAAAAAACTTGAATTAACTGTAAAGTACAAACAATTTAAATGTTGTACGTAAAATTAAACATACAAATAAACTGAAATTAACTTAAAATAACTTTTTAGCTAAATAAACTTAGGAGTACAAACAATTTAAATGTTGCGGAAGTGGATTTATTTATTAATTGATTACAATTACCGTTAATTTGAAGATCGATGTATCCAGGTGAAATGATCGCCCCGCCACAGTCGATTCGAACGTTCGGTTTGATTTTCTCGTCGAAGAAGATTTTTTCCGGATCGACGATTTTTCCATCGCGAACCCATAGATCCTCGATCCAGATCTTGCCATCGCGTAAAATTCGACAATTGTGGAATTGTTTCAAAGTCTCTTGGCTCTTCTGCGTCATGTTGACTTAAAGACAATCGTTCTCAGATTTTCAAACGACTTCCTCGCGAGAATTTAATCACCGATACAACACCCTGTTTTGCATTATCAGTCACGAGTAGTTGTTATCAAATCATGCAAAACACAAAGGCTCGTCAAGTGGCACTGACCTTATTACCGCATTATTTTTTAAAGATGTCGCCCAATGTTGTGAACATGTCGCACGAAGGAAAAGAACGCGATAATTTGCGGTTACGATTATCGCTTTTCATCATCCTCTAACCATAGCACTTTGTGACATTAATTTCATATCAATTTCATAGATTATTACCGAATATATTTTCTTTTGTGAAATTATAACAAATTCGATAATGTATTCTTTTTGCTTCCTCTCAGTCGGCGCAGTCGACCCATGTCGGCCAAGCCGGTCTCGAGTAGATATCGACAGAGAGGAATATATCGAGCACAACCTGCAAGTCAAACGTACCATGCCAGCAGATGGCGAGCATTATGCTGCTTGAAATCTGCTCGATTTTGCACCCGCGAATGTCTGGCATTCTGCTGGTAGGATGTAGGTGTAGGATCTGCGGGCAGTACGTATATAGGCAGCTCGGTCCTGGATTCTGCCTGCTTTTAAGAGGGGAGTACGGTCGCACTAATGTGGCGAATATTTGAGATGGTACTTTGAAAAATCATAATTACAATCTCGAACGAATATTCCACGCAAGAGAGTAATAATGAAAAGAAATTATTCAAGCTCCAACGTGATTCATATTGGTCGTAAATTGAGAACAATTTATTTCTCGGAGCAATGTGATCTGTAATCCATCGATGGTCCACGCACAATATATGCATGCAATTATAAATTATTATTTTTAGTTTCTTCAGATCCCAATTAAATTTAGTTTACGCGAGTATATATATAATGAAATTGCGTCATTCAATTATGTCCGACGCAAGAGTCAACATGTTGAGTAACAATTTAATGCAATTATACCAACCTAACGAGAGGACACTAAGTTTTTCTTCTTACCAGTATTCGGGATTTAAAACAATGTAGTGTTCGTTATAATATCTTTGTAGATCAAGGAAATAAGAAAGGGCTGTCTCCAGTTTTCAGAAGTTTTATATTAAAAATGCTTTAACAGTACCGAAAAATTTATCCATTAGTCAACGTGCGTTTTGAAAAAAATTCAACTATCTTCTTTGTATATAAACGTAACAATATAGTATAAAATGAAAGCAATTAAAAATGACAATGATTATTTGTGTAGAGCTGAGAGCGTAATTCGTTTTGTTCTTTTTTTATCTGTTTTGACTGTTTGTTTGTTTACACTTATCATACGACAATCATAGGTTTTTAATAAAGCCGTATTTCTTTTTCATCGTCAATGTTGGATAAAGGGAGGGTACGCATAATTTTGTCATTGGTATGTCGAAGAGTTTTTTTAAGCTTGATCTGGAATAGGAAATATGATATGATTAGATGACTGATGCAAACAGGGATTTGCGTTGGAGCCACAGATGCAGGATGGATAGCTAGGCAGTTATCGGTCAGGTTTTGTTAGTGTTGCTTTTTTCTTTTTGTTTTCTTACTGTACGCACGAACGACCTTTTTTATCTTATTTCGAATTGTTGTTAGAGAACTCTACTGTGTTTTACACTCGGAAAGATCATTTCCTTGTTGTTTCCCACCTGGAATTACTCCCGCGAACTCCTCGTCATCTTCGTTCTCCTCGTCGGCATCGTCAACATCATCCTCCTCCTCTTCATCGTAATCTTCATCTTCATCCTCCAAGGCTTCTCCTGCAATAGCATACCAATTTTTAGAACTTTTTCAGTCAACAAGAAAAATTATTTTTCGAAGCAACTTGTTTGTAATATTTCTTTTTCAAGTTGGAAGTACCTGTGTAGTATAATACGGCTCTAGGAACTATGCGTTCTCTAATGTAATGACCAATCTCAAAATCGCTTGCCAATACACTTTGTGTCTCGTCGTCTAACTCTGCTTCTGCATCATCTGGCACTGGAATAGATAATAATGCATTTATAAAACTGTATAATCACGAAACGATGTTTACCATAAAAATAGAAGAAATTTCCTCTTACCAACTGGTGGACTGAAAAAGTTGAAGAACGAATCATTTTGAACAGTTTGCATTACAGTTCGCGTGGACCCTCGGGATTTATGTTTCTGATTCTTCTTAATCGTTTTTACTGTTACATTCTTCCCCTTTTTCCAGTTAATTGCACATCCCTGTTAGAAAAAGACACGGTGTTTGTTATAGATTTTGTTTAATTCGTCATCGATATTGGTTTTCGAGGTCGTTTTAATCCTTAAATACAAAACGCTTACCTTACACTTGTAGATTTCGGGACCTTCGAAGCTGAACGGGTCATTTGCGTCCGGAGTGCATTTCATAATGTATTCTTTAGTTAGAGTAGTGTTGGTGAAATATTCGTTCGGCTCAAAATAGAACTCAAGAATAAAGCCCTATAAAAAATCTCGTCATGTTTCAATGCTATACACCCCCGTGTTGCGAACTTATATAATTTACATGATCGATATTCACAATTGAATATTTTTTTGTGCAGTGCACGACTTACCATTGGATTAGACTCAAAAAATTTAATTTTAATATCATACAAATGTTTTAATATCGGTTCATCGTGTTCTTGAACCATAACAGCTAACGGTCCAACGTTCTTAAATATTGTTAGCCAAAATTCTGGGATGCCTTTAACGTCCTCCTTTTCGCTTCTAAAACGACAAACAATTTTTATAAAAATTATTCTCAACAATTACATTTTACGTTAAATAGATTAGTAAGAATGTAACGCTAAATCAAAGTAAAAGAAACATACTCTTCCTCTTTCTTTTGCTCTTTATCTTCCTCTGCTCCTTCGAGATTTGCTTTTGCTTTGAGTTCATTGGCTAATCCATCTTCTTCTTCGTCGCTTTCCCATTCGCACTGTTCATCCGTTGGCTCGTGAGCACCTGATATTATCTTTTTCCTCATGTCGTAAAGAGGAACACACATTTTGTGATAAGCGCATTCTAAAGCGTGTACCTCCTCGTAGAATTTTGCTTCGATATTTGTCGTAAGGACTTGCAACTTCTTCAGTGCTTTGATTCTGCGTTTCACAGGTGCTGGAAGAGCCTGCATTTGCTAAAAAAAAAATTGAAAGCATCGTGTAAAATATGATCTCCATTACGGAGTCACGTATATAAACAAACAAATTGCAAAAAAATAAATAAATAATGAACTTCTTTTTCTGTGACTTGAGTAACAATTTGGAAAACATTTTCTCTTTTCGAGTAAGCAGCATATGTAGTTCTACAAACAGCGTACTAATCTAATGCAATGATACTAGTTAGCTAAACAAATAATAATACAATGCACAAGAATTTGTTTAATGACAATTTATACAGCAAGCAACTTATGTTAATTGAATTCAATGAATGACAAAATATACATAATGAAAAATGTGTTATGGAGTCTTCGAACAATAATACTTTCAAGACCTGTTCTCAAAAATCAGCATCAATAAAGTCAAACGAAAATTACATATATCAAACAAATTCCAAGTCATTTTGAATGTTTCCAGTTTGTTTAGTCTCTGTATTATAAGAACGCATTTTTATATGTAGTTCACACGGTAGTGGAATACCTCTATCCCTGGCACACAGATACGACCTCGCAGAGCTGCTAACAAGTCTGTAGAAATCTCTGTGGTCTTGTTATCATCTTCGTCTTCAACAGATTCCATATCACTGTTATCGCCAGCGCGTTTTGTATCGGTTGTCATACTACTATAATTCAGATTTGTTTCGCTTTTAGAGGAGAACCATTCATGAACAGTGTAAAGGAAGAATATAGTTCTTTGGCTGTTTTAGTATCGGGGGTCATTTCGAAAACTATATTGAACAGTGCCAAGCAGTGTGATTGCGCTTTGAGTTTCTTACTACGAAGCATTGCAACGAAACCTTGTGGTATTATTCGACATGAAATCTGAACAGTTAACTGGAATTTTATTCAGCATCGAACAGAGTCGAGATAGAGACATCTAAAATTTGCTGAAATTACTTTTTTCTGGGAATAAAACAATTTGCTCAGAAAAGATAGTGGAACAATAATTTACGTCCTAGTACAATTTTTAATTAATCCAACTTGTTTTCGTTTCGCGAAGTTCGCTAGTAGAACCAACAAGAAATTGGTTCACTTGAAAACGTGAGAAACAAAAGAATTTACAGAATAAAGCGACTGAATAGAGAAGGGAAGATGATCGAATTGATGTTTACGTGTGAAAGGAAGAGCACGAGTTGTGGCGATACGATAATTCGGCAAGTGTGTCGGAATTCGGTTGCACGTTGCCGTTTCAACCTCTTGTCCTTGCGCGCATCGGGGAATATTCTTGAATCTCGGTGGCGTGCACGCGTGCGACGCGAGATAACCGTCTCGCGAGAAAAAGAATGCGTATTTCTTGCGGACGTACGTCGAATTCGATGAAATCCGTGCGCGACATTAAACTGACATTTAAAAGTCACCATATTTGCAAGGGATGAATTCGACGGGCCATGCAACGATCGGTGGGAGAAAAGCGAAGGATATACAGAAGATTTTTTTCTTTAATTGTCCGGTTTAATTCAATCGTGTCGCTTTAAACGCGTTCACGACAAACCCGTTTGTCTTGTTACTAATTAAACACGACGAAGCTGCGTAAATCGACGAACACTGTTGCATCGGTTCGGTGTCTCTCAGGGCATAAAAAGTGCGTGCACATGGGACAGATGAAAGAAAGCAACGATTTTTCGGGGTTATAAATGCGTGAAAACGCGTAAAGAAATTGAAAAAACGATTGCTTTTTCAGTGGAAGCGTTACACGGAATTGTTTCGATGGATATGCAGAATAATGAACTCACCTTTCGAATTCTTAAGAACCACGGAAGGAACAACGAACCGGCCGTTGTGTCGGTAGGTTTCGTGCAGTAAATCGCACAATACGAAATTCGTTCCTTTTCTATCCTTTTTCTGCTCCCTGAAAACTGCCGTCAACGTCAAGACGAAAAATTCCCTAGCATTTTTAAAATAACCACTCGTGACCACGTGAATTTTTATGCGATCTTCAGCTACTAAAAATAAACTTTCAAACGTTCCAATAAAAATATAAAAATACCAATTACTCGTTCCACTCGTTCCAGTGGTGATCTAGGTACATGGAGTTTTCTCTCTAGAAATTTGCAAGAGATTTGAACATGTTCCGATTTCTCTTAGTTTTCTTTTGGATCGCCGAAATGTTTGATTTTTCGCTATTTTGTTCAGGTTGGCAAGGCACGTGATCTGGCGCGCTTTTTCTCATCACAGAGTATACATATCACAGTAGAGTTTACGAAATAAAAGATAAAATGAATTTAATATAATTTTTATACTATTATATTACAAAAATAGGACATGGATTATTGAAACAGTTATTCGGTAAAACGTTCTTTCGTGTAACGCTAGCCTTCGACTTTTCCCGCTCTTTGTATTCAGCCAATAGGAAAAATGGACGACTTCAGTTTCCTCTTCCGATTGGAACTCACGAAGATTGGGCGCGAATGTAACTTCAAGCTGTACAATATAGATCGAGAAAGTTCGAGAAATGTTGAACTGAAAATTATGAATTTCTCAAGGCGGTGCAAGATCTTGATTTGCACTAACAAAGTGAACTTTCAAAGAGATTCGTGAAGCGTGAGCCTTGAACTGTTAAAAATAAGTGTCCTCTCGTTGTAAGATATGATAAACAACAGTATAAGAACAAGTCTTAAATCTCAGATTTCAAATCTCGTGTCTATTTCCAGTATTACCACAGCGATTTCGCGCATGCGTACTGGAAATAAGTGATTGAAAAAGGGTTGCGCATCTAGTGCGGCAACCGGGATAACTTATCGCCGAAACAAGAGGCAAGATGGCGCAGTGACGTCACGTCCGTTCATCGGTCGAAACGTAACGTAATTCGCTAACACGTTTTCTCCTATAGACAAGACCGTGGGCCCTTTAGGCTTGGCGGCTTCGTCAAATGCAGTGAGCGTCGGTGTACGTAAAATGGCGGACGGTGACATTGATTTGTACGCCGACGATCTCGAGCAAGATTTCGCGCAGGTAATTCGATTTTCTAATTGTTAATAAACCGACACGCGATTGGCACGCGTGACCGTGGATCGGCCGGTCCCGTGAAAAATTCTTCGGACTGTGAGAAAAAGCGCTGATAGCTGAGCGGGGTGTCCGGCGTCATGGAGGAGAGACGGTAACGATTGCGAGCGGCGCCCTTGTTATCCTCCTCTTCGGTTTCGCGTTCTGTGTCTCTGTTCTGTTCGGGCTCAAGTAGCCTGTCGCGTTCGATCAGCCACGGTCAACGAACGTTTCCCGATATTTCGTTGTTCCGAGCTATATAAATAGTGTGCCACGGGTTTCGAAGTCGTGCGCGTTCGCGCTCGCATCAGGAAAAACTCGAACCGAATACGTGTTATAATACAGATACATACACGGCGAGCAAATCAAAATGGTGTTAGCGGTAAGGCGAATGTCGTGCAGTAGTGTTTCTCTTCCGCTTCGTTCGACGATACATTTTATCTCTCACTAAAATCTCTTTTCTAACTGTTCGCAAAAGACGTGTCTTTTTTCACGAACTCTACGATGGCGTTCGAAATAGTGTTTCGAAGACGGATGGACGCCAACCAAGCACAGAACGCCAGTGAAAATGCTTGCACGGAATGTAACATGGAAACTGTGTTTCCATCGAATTTTTAACGGCTTGCTGTTTTTCGATTGAAAAATTCGGTCGTTTACCGATCATTGAAAATATTCCTGATTAAGTTGCAGCATCAATGGCCGAAATAAATCAATCCTGAACTGTTCGACACGAAAATTTCAGTTTCCATAAAATATTAATATATACTATTTTTATTTACACGCAGCTAGATGTCCGATACTCGAAACGCTATTTCGAATACTCGTAGAGTGTGTAATATTTAGTTTAATCATTTTGTCTTCACGTTATTCTTCTAATCGTTTTTTTTTTTAATTCGAGAACTTTGAGTTTTTGTAGTTGTTCCATCGTCGAATTTATTTGTAGAGATTCTTTTACATACTTCACATCCTTTTTAATCTGTTAATCAAAGATACGTGTTTAGTATCGATGTGGTTTACGTCGAAGGAGGATGGCTAGTCACCCTTCGGTTCTTTTGGTAAGAACACTGTGTTTCGCACGGCATTTACCCTGGAACCGTATAGGAATAATATTTCTAACTTATTGAAAATACGCGATAGCTATGGGCGTGATGATATTGGAGCAACGGCTAGATAACACTTAGCTTGGTTTCAGCTTCAAATTCAGTATTTCTGGTTAACAGATTAAATTACTGGTTCACTTTATAAAACTTGTGTGGTAATCGTTCTGTTTATCTTCTCATGATTGTAATTTTTAATGATTTTTTGCAGGATGAGTTTGCTGGCGACGGTGTTGATTTATACGATGACGTGATAGCAGCTCCTGCTGGCGGAAATGGTGGTGTCTCTACAGGTAACAGTGGAGATGGCGGAGGAGATACTACATCGCCAAACGAAGAAACGAATGGCAGTGCTCCGTATCATCAGCTTGGGAATAACATTCAGCCAAATCAAATTGGAAGACGTCATCAATTATATGTTGGAAACTTAACTTGGGTATGCGATTTAAGAACAATTTGTTTCTTCTCCTTTGTTTCTATTCCTATCAGGAAATTTTTGTACGTTACAGTGGACGAGTGATCAAGACATCACAGACGCAGTACAAAGTATTGGTGTGTCTGATTTCGTGGAAGTGAAATTCTTCGAGAATCGGGCGAACGGACAATCGAAAGGATTCTGCGTGATATCTCTGGGTTCGGAACAAAGCATGAGGATATGTATGGAAAGACTGCCCAAGAAAGAGTTGCACGGACAGAACCCAGTAGTAACGTTACCCACCAAACAAGCACTGAACCAAGTAAGTTCCTCTGAAGAAAAAGATACAGAACAAAACCACTCTAATTGATGGGTAAAGGGAAAAGAATCGACACACTTGTTTCGCTCTGTAAACTTCATATCTTATGATTCCAGCTGATTAAGGGAGTAGACTCGTTTGTCCAGGATTGCAAGGGTCCGGGGTGTGCCTTCTCATTTCTCAATAATGCAAAGATGGTGTTTTTCAGTAAACAAAAATCTAGCGCTTTTCACTGCTGAAAAACCCCGATGCATTACTGAGAAATGAGAACGAGCATCCCGCACGCTTGCAATCCTGGAAACCAGTTTATCCCCTTAAACGAATTTCTTGTGTTCTCAGTTCGAGTCTCAGTGCAAAACACGTCCAGCTCCGGCTCCTCAGCAAAGTCAAAGTCAGCGATCCCATAATCCCCATCAGCATCAGCCACCAATGCCACCTCATCAACAGCATCCACAGCATCCTCAACACCCTCATCATTCGCAACAAAATCACGGTCCTAGGATGATGATGGGTCCGCCGCAAGGTGTGAGACCGCAAAGAATGCCACCTCCAGGTATGGGTCCTCCAGGACCTGGTGGACCTGGCCAACAAGGTCCACCGCGCATACATGGTCCACCAATGGGTCCTGGACCTGGACCTCATCATCCCCTGCCAGGACATCCTAATCAAGGTCCACCGCCTCCTGGATATCAGCAAGGACCATGGAACGGTCCTAGACCTAGCGGTCCACCTGGACCACCCAGAGGTCCGAGCGGACCTGGTGGTCCGCCACAACAAGGACCTCCCGGACCAGGTCCTGGTCAACATAGACCACCAGGAATGGTACGTTCGGTAGCCTCTGCTTTAAAAAATATTCATGGTTCCTTATAATTTATCATTGATTAACAATTATTTATGCTGATTATATTATCGAGCAAGTGGAAGTTGTTCTGTGCCAATAGCTTTGCGTAGGAATCAACATAAATATTTCTAACATATGTTCTATAAACCATTGGTTAATTATCGTACATGTTACAAGAATATTTTCTGCACTTACATGTCTTACTCTTCGCGTAAACAGAGTTGCACTAGAGACCTTTCAGAAGCCAGTTACCATATGCCACAGGTAACGCAGTGTGTTGTTTCTCTTTCTGCTTCTCTCACGTTGTAAGACTTTTATCTCCTATGTTTAACTCTTTCGAATCATTCAGGATGTTTCGAAAGGATTCGTTGAACTTCGATCGAATAAAGATTCTTTTATTAAGAACCATTGATACAGTGCATGAGACACGTATAACATGAAAAGCTTGGAAGGTCGATGTTATTTCATTTCTGTTAACTTCACCTGGACAACGAGAAGGTTTTAACCTATTAAATAACTGGCTCTGATACTAGTATTAGATCTAGTATTTAGGCTCCCCTTTAGCTACTTGAATTCGCGAACATAAATTCAAGAGGTATTCTGATTTTTCTTGTTTTTCCTTGTATCTCTTCAGCAATTTCATGGTGGTCCACCTGGTCCGCCTGGTCAAGGGCCTCCACGTGGCCCACCTGGACACCCTGGTGGACCTCCAGGTGATCCGAGAGGCGCCCAGCCACGCCCCGAATGGAATCGACCACCAGGTTCGTGATCTTTTTCCCACCTTGTTCACAGACAACATACTGAAACATCTTGAACGTGAATACTCTGTTCTATTCCGTCATCTCATATATATTATGATCTTTACAAGGTTTTCTTTTCGTAATATGTAGTATGCATGATAGAATAGATATGTGACAATAATTGTAATATCGTGACAAAATTGTGTACTCTCTGCGTTCAAAAAGCATCGAACGATGCGAAATGAATAAAGAAAACACGACACAGACACAATATGAACATTAAGTAAGCGACTCGAATTAAGTGTGTGATAAATCACCGTCCAACGAAGCTGCCTACGAAAGAACGTTCACTTATGTATTATTCAATGTGCATAGGGATGCATCACGGGCCTCAGGGACCACCAGGTTTCCCTCAGCATCAACATATGCAAGGCCCGCAACCTGGTCAAGGCCCACCACAGAGAGGACCTCCTCCAGGTTCGATGGGTGGTGAGAAAATTTCGGATGTTCATTGAATATTAACAATATATAATATACCGTGTTTATGTTACCACACCTTCCACACGATAATGCATGATATTGAGGGAAATTTTCGTGCTTAGGAGTATTAAGGTACAAGGTGTTTCAGACAGTGATAACATGGAAAATAATCTTAGCTTTCATGTTATCGTCCGAGAGAATCATTTTAATATCCGAATTCACGAGGTTTATGGTTCGTTGGAGACTACAGGCTATCCTAAAAATGTCGTGCTTGAAAGGGGTGATTCCCGAGGTCATCCGAAGTAATCTCTTCCTTCTCTTAAAACTCCTTCGTTCTCCTGTACTTCGAGTGGTCCGGGGAACATTTTTGTAAAGGTAAAAGTCGAACAGTATCACTCCTTCCGAGAAAGTACATTTTTGGGACACCCTGTACTTTTGAGAATTAATTCGGTATCGTGGTATTGTGAAAGCATATCCTTAAAGCAAGTCAGCATACGCTATCGAGTGCACTAAGGGGATCACTTGGTTTAGGATAATAATTAATTTTAATCGAGAGACTGTAGAGCTGTTTTTGCTTTTAAACCCCGCACGAGTTTTGGAACACGTTTCCGTCTAACAAAGAAATATATTTGAGTTACAGAAGCCCATTTTAATGAAACTTTTACGAGTAGTTCTCAGAAAAATATTCGACACATGTTCCTTTTTATTGCCCATCGACCACATTCGACAATTTTTAACTTCCCGATTTATAGGGAAGTTACTGTAATTTACTTTGAGTTTGATCAAACTCGTATCTGTGATCTACGAATAAAAAGTACTGAAAGTATTGTACGGGGTATTATATCAGTTTTATATCGATCAAATTAAAAAAATCATATAAAATGGAAATATTTCAGGCCAGAAGAAAAATTCGGTTTTCGAATTAGAATAGAATATTGCCATGTCTCGTGTGAACGTGTCGAATAGTTTTTGAAGAACTAACGTTCACAAATTGCGTCGTTAAAATCGGCTAGTGTAACATGAATATGTTCCGAAGCAAATTTTTTCGTCAGGCCGGCTGCCTTTTTTAACAGTGAATGTAAACCGCAGTATTCTCTGCGAGCTTGCTGTACGGTTGCAAGCTAACATAGATATTGATCAGGAATGTTGCCAGGTCCAGGAGGACCACCGCCGGGACATGGGGGACCGCCTCAAGGACCTCCACAAGGACCTCCGGCGCCGCACGTTAATCCTGCGTTCTTCCCGCAAGGACCACCCCATCAGCATCCAGGACAGCATCCTCCCGGCCCTCCTGGTCCACCTCACGGACCTCCGCATGGTCCACCGCATGGCCCACCTCATGGTCCTCCTCATGGACCTCCTCACGGTCAGCCTCATGGTCCACCTCACGTACCACCTCACGGTTACGGGCCACCTGCGACACAAGTATAATTTAGTTCATACGTTTTTCATTAATATAGGTGTCTTCTGTTGAACATTAGTTACCATGATGAAATCCGACAAACATTTGCAGCCACCTTACGGTGCGCCAGGACCCGATCATCGTCCTGAAGGACCACCACCGCTTACGGAACAGGAGTTTGAGGAAATAATGACCAGAAACAGAACAGTATCCTCGTCTGCCATTGGTCGAGCTGTGTCAGACGCCGCAGCCGGAGAATATGCAAGCGCCATCGAGACTCTGGTCACTGCTATCTCATTGATAAAACAGTCCAAGGTCGCTGCCGATGACAGATGCAAGATTCTGATCAGCTCTTTGCAAGATACACTGCGCGGCGTTGAAACCAAGAGCTACGGGTCTGCGCGAAGAGGTAAGCTTCTTTGATTGCTTCCAATTAGCGATGATATACAGGGTGAACCACGAATCGTGACCAGTAGAGATTACTCTAACAAGGAAATGTGATTGACTTACTTCGTAGCAAGAGTTCGAAAATAAAAGAGAGGGAAGTATTTAGGTCCTACTTCCTTCTCTTTATCCAATCCATTGATTTCTTAATGCTGCACGACTGTGTCTAGCCTATTGCATTTAGGGAAGCAGTGCTAGTATGTCTTACGCGTGTATTAGAATATTCTAACATTGTTTTGGTGGTTGCAGAACGGTCTCGATCTCGCGATAGAGAGCGCAGTCACAGAAGGAGACGCGAGAGATCGAGAAGCCGTGACAGGGAATACAGAGAGAGAAGCAGAGATAGGGACAGGGAGCGGGACAGAGAGCGTGATCGCGAGAGGGAAAGGGATCGTGATCGTGACAGGGAACGTTATTACAGCGAAGCATATCCACGGGAACGATCACGAAGCAGGGAGAGGGATCGTGAACGCGAAAGAGATCGCGAGTATAGAGAGCGAAGCAGAGAAGAAAGGTAAGCTCAACACAATTCTCCTCACATAATTCAAATTTTATTCACTGTGACAACAACTATGATGTGTCTTGTCATATATTATGAATAGACTGAGGATGTTTATGCATTTTTCAATTTTTCTAGATAAATTTCAAGAAATTGGAATAAAATAAAATCCTATTTTTTAATGGGAACAGCCTTTGTAGATATAGAACAAGTAAATTGTACAAAATTCTATCAAATTTTATATTCCAGCCGATTTTGAACATTTTCATAAGCCATAAACAACATAAAGATCCGCAGTCTAATTACGAATAATACGCGCGTGTCACACAACAGAACTCGTGTTTTCTTGAAATAGTGTCCACGTTTGTACACGTAATTTGTATATTATTACTATTAATTATTATTATTATTATAAACATTACACTGAAAAGCATCGCGTGCCGCTAATACAATATCGTTAGCACAACGATACACACTGTTCCCGGTAACGTAAGCTTGTCTCGCTGGGAGAAAGTTGCTTTTTCACAGAGCAATTATCTTGTGTAATTAATTCGGTGTCCAGCGAGGATTCGAGTTAATTAAGTATAACCATAGGCGAATGGGCGATAAGGAATGCATTAATCTGTTCTGCGAGTTTTTAGACTGCTGACTGGAATTTATTGTAAAACTTTCGTTGATGCAGAGTTGGGCAATTTATATATGTATATATATGTCATAGTTAACTGATTGTGAATTAAATTTTTGACAATCAGTGCAGGTTCCTAATCTTAACTGAAACAGATGTTAACTCACTAATTGGATTCGTGATTAACTATTAAAATCATTTTTACTGTCAAATAAATTCAGTTATTTTTATTGTATTAGTTGACGATATTTGTTACGACCAATTTGTTTTACCAACGATAAGCATTAATCGATAAAATCAATGAATTAAAAATGTTGACCAATGCCCAGCTGTGCGATGATGTTTACTTATCAATTCGAGAAGAAAATTTGAACAATTGTCGTCGAACGTGTCAGGATCATTGTCTCGCCAGCATTCGTTGTAATTCTGTAACTGCTGTATTACTATCATCTATATTGCTTCATTATTTAAAATAGATTAACGAAAGATTACAGACAAGGGTCGCAGATAATTTTACAGTCTCGTCAACATAATTCATAAGACACCTGTAACTTGTGGCTCGGTATACATTAGGATTTAAAGTTATATATGAAATTAATTAACCCTTTCACTGTAACATCATTTTCAAAATAGGCTGAAATATAAATTATTTCAAATTTTTAATGTAGCCACGTTTAGGGAACAATTTCGATCTTAAAGAACAGTAACAAGGTTAAACGAGAATAAATTTACAATTCGACATATTAATTGCTACTTGATGACAATGATTTATACTCGAAGTTTTGTAATTTAATGTCTTTTCACATGTCTCAAAATCAAGTTATTATCTTGTATGTTGCTTGAAGTAAAGATAAAGGTAAGGGCGTATAAAAGGTAATGGTCTGGTCTACCATTCTAGGGGTGAATCTACCCCTCTCTGGATCGGTGGACATTTGTAAATTGTTGGTAAAGTTGTTTTTTACATCAACACCTCCCACCCATCCAGAAGAGAAAAAGTTTGAAAGTAGCCAGTTGTCGCAAACAAATTGTTATTGAGACTGTTAAAGTTTTTTAAAAAAAATTCTATCCACCCGACCGTGTCGATGAAACATTTGAAGTTGCGAA
The DNA here is from genome assembly GCA_916610235.2 of Lasioglossum morio. Lineage (NCBI taxonomy): Eukaryota > Metazoa > Arthropoda > Insecta > Hymenoptera > Halictidae > Lasioglossum > Lasioglossum morio. The sequence continues at coordinate 1,728,059 of OU744334.1, read as the reverse complement.
ATATAAAGGAATATCCATTTCTATACATAAGAATATCAATCCTGGGTTAGAAAATGTTACCGTACCTCACCGTTCCCTCGCGTATTACGCGTATACTTGTAAAGGAAGTTATAGCACGCAAAAAACAGATGAAAACACGTGCGACGGACCCATCGTAGCGGCGAGTCGACTATTCACCTATTAAACTCGTTATTGAGTACCGAAGACAACAGGAATTTGTTTGACGGTTTCCCTACTTCTCAATCTAAAGTCCTTCCGACTCACCCCTGACCAATTAGCAAACGCAAAATTTTCTTATTTTAATTTCTACCTACCCCCATTCACGAAAAAACTGAGATGTCATTCGCAGTACTATTTTGACCGCGGTCGGAGCAACTTCTTCCTGTTCGGTGTCGCGATTTCGGAAAATGTAGTGTTTTGTGCTTCACAGCTACGTATTCGTGCAAATGACAGTGTCCTGTTGATTCGGCGGAGTGACAGAAGATTCTGAAAAGTTTGCGAGTACCTATACTTGACATCAGTATTTTATAACCCAGGATTAATATTCTTATGTATAAAAATGGATATAAGTCCATTCAAATTTCGTTTGTCCCGAGACACTCACACGATCGATCATCTTCTCGATCAGAGACGTAGATTCACCCCTGCGACGGATAACCATCACTTTTTATACGCCTTGTACATTAAGGTCTAAATGGTACAAAACCTAGCAATTAATGTGTTCAATAATCATGTTTTTTGTGTTTACTATCGTAACGAAGCGAGTATTAATTAATTAAATGCAACGATTGGTCAATATTCATTTTGTTGTGATGGCAGAGACGCGGAATCGACGGTGTTTAAAAAAACTGTCAGACAGACATCGCGATTTAGGTGCTCTTACGCTATTATTCGCTAAAATATCAATATTGAAATTTAAACAAATTAATGATTTCCATTTGTAAAATCTTTTTAAATTTGCTTGGATGTAAAGGATTTTTCGAATTGTTTTTAAAATGTCATTGATGGACTTTAATGCAAGTAAATGATTAACATTATAGTTAACTATCGGCAACAAAGACAAGGAGGTTTTTTTACAGTAATCAATGAAGTCATATAGCTATACTAGTACTGCGATCTCAGCTTATATATCAAACACTCTTCTAGGAAGATTTTATATATATATAACGATAATTATACTAATGTATCTAGAGCTATACAGCTGGAATAAGAATATTCACTTTGAGAATTGTAAATTGTCTAGTGTTCAAAATTTCACTACGAAACACTAAAAAGTAAGATTCTAATTTTAGTCGATTCGTTTATTACCCAGAAATATTCAGTATAAGTAAACAGAAAAGCTGTCTTTTGAATATTAAATACGATTCTGAAGTTCGCGAATTGTAAATTTGATAGTGGAGCTGATCACAAAATTTTCCTACAAGACTAAAAAGAGTATGATTTTGATTTTAGTTTGGATTCGTTTGTTACCTAGAAATATTCAGTATAAGCAAATAAAATTTGTCTTTCGAATGTTGGATATGATATTTTTCTATTGGAGTTTAGTAATTAATACATGCATCAGATACAAAAGTAGGAAATAATTAAGCGTGCTACAGTGACAAAAAAGAGGAGACGTGTGTCAGCACATTTATTTTATACTGTATATCTGTGAAAGAAACGAATTTCGTTACAATTATATAGTATCTGAAATGTGTATGTGAGTGCACTCGATATCGCAAAATGTTCTCTGAATTTTACATTGATTTGCATCAATAAAAGGTTAATGGGCGAAGCTGTGTAACATAGTCTTCCTGATGCGTTAACTGTTTATTTAATCGAACAAACTGAGAGTTCAGACGAATTGTATCTTCTTCAAGATATACGCACATATATCTCTGTCGTTTTTCCCTTTTGTCTCCTCCTGTATGATTCTCATTTCTTTCTCAAGATCAGAACTTGGTAAATGTGTAAAACCATCATGTGAACATGCAATTTCTCGCACGAATATCTCTACTTGATATTTTTTTAAATGCTTCGGTACAGTGATCGATCAATGTATTTACAGTATAATGAAAATTAATTGTTTAGTTTGTGAACTGCTTCCGCAGTTAGCAGGCTCTTCGTTGGATAAAATAATGGAAACAGTCTTATATTATATAAATAATTTTTCGGGGGAATTTAAGGTTTAATGAAAGATCGTAATTTATGTAATTTCAATAATCTTAGAATGCAATGAGTTTCCATTAGTTTTCCATTAGATTTTTATTTTGTTTACGAGGAGGAGCAATTCATAAATTAATGATTAATTCTTGTACATTAAAAACCGACAATGTGTGTCCGACGAAATATGTGAAACAAAATCGTTATAACTTCAACATTATTTATATAATGTGTAATTATCATTCGATGAGGATATACAATTGTGTTTTCTGCTTCGAAGCAATGTGTACGGAACCATAATTTAGGGAAAACATAATTCTATTGCACTTGTTAGTATTTATAGATCGTACAGATATCACTCGTTTATTAATTATACAGTTCATACATCATGGTAGTATATGTGTAAACATTTTATTACAATGGCATTTATTAATCCTGGAACTATACAGATGCATATCAGATATTGATATTTATTAGACATTATGTATGTTGTACTGATTTATATCGCAGTGTAGATGGATGAAGGTATAGTTTCAGGTTTAATGAAATTACATAAAAAAATATATATATATATATATATATATACATGACAAGGTTTCTTGCGCAAGTGTGTACAGTTGCACTTGCGTAAAACCGTTAATTGTAATTTATAATTATTAATTAGCATAACACGCTGATAGTAGAAAGTGTGCGGTCACACTCGTAGACTCGTAAGACAGAACAACAAAATTGAATATTTTCTTGTTTTAACTTAAAAGCAACGTACTAAGCCCTTGGGTAACAGTATAAGTCCATAACGAAGTGTATGCATTTTCCATTAGTACGACACGTCAGTCAGCCAGGCCAAGAGTAAAAGAAGAACCGCCAGAGACGCCTCCCGTCTCGTCTTCCAAGGCGTCTAGGTAATTTATACTTTTTTTCCATTAAAGTGAATGCATGTAGTATTTCTCGAAACAGACAAAAAAGATATGTTCTATCCGTTGTTCGATGCAAAAGAGGTGTTCAAACAGTACAACAAACACTCGGTCACCCCTGTCGGGTCACTCAATTCATATATATGTTTTCTAAATAAATAAATTAAAAATTTTGAATAGTTTCAAAATAAAATAGGTATATATGGGTCAATATTGACCCGCCACGGGTCTCCGAGGGTTAAGTGTTAAGCCTCGACGATAAAGGTTCGGTTACGAGGGATACTTACAAAAGTAGAAACAGAAAGGAAAGTGGTTCAGTGTTCAAGTAGCTACTATTGTTGTTACAAAGATAAAACGTAAATAATTATATTGTAATGGTATGGAGAAGCTTGATCGATCGAGTAATTAGTTTGTTTATTCCAGTCCCTATTTGCATCGTACAGTTTAGATGCCAATATACAGGGTGTTCCGTGAACCTAGAACCAACGTATCGTTGTCGTTTTTAATGGCATAAAAGGGTTTTAAAAAAAATGTCAAGAGAACAAATGTTGTTACGAAAAGTACTCCTTTTTCACACTGATTTTTCAATGTTTCAGAGTCATACATGCGTTTTAATGAAACCATGTAATTTTGCAACAAATTGCATCTTGAAAATTGTATGATTTCATTAAAAAAAAAAAAGTAACAGTAATGTAAGAGTATGACTCTGAAAAATTCTTTTCATCGCGATATTTTGCATCTCGAAGCGAACATTTTTTACGTCATTAAAAACAAGAAAAATATTTTGCGTTCCAGTTCCAAGTGATCCACCCCATATATAATACATTATAGAGAACTTTTCGAGTATTAATATTATAAAAATTGTCTTTCACGTATGATACATTTGCTCAACTTTCAAACGAATTGAATTTCGATTACTCTGCCCCTGGCGAAAAGCGATTATCCGAAGAAATGTAAAAAAGAAAATGGAACGAAATAGTTGATCAATTAGCATAAGTACTTTTTATAACTACGTGTGTATTTATAACTCAAAAAGATCTTTGCTCAAAAATAATGTTTCGATGTTTAATGTAACATTTTCGTCAACGACAAAACCGTTATCGTCTAATATTAAATGGAGAGTACGCAAGAGAACAATTTAAAAATATGTATATGCTTGATAGTGATTTCTATTATTATTGATGATTTCTCACTTTTTGCCAGGGGTAGCCAAATTCCTACCGTGCTACACTCGTCTTCAACCCTATACTCTAACCGGTCGTACAGTTCCACAAACAAAGAGGAGTACAAGCTATTAAAAAAAAGAAAAAAAGAATAAAATGAACTTGTATACAAAGAGAGAGGGAGAGTTGTCGCACAAGGGAGCTTAGCGTAACGATAAGATAATTCAATGTTGTACATCTTAAAGACAAAAAACAAAACAAAAAGTAAATAAACAAAAAAAAAACAAACTGGTACCACCGTTAAAGTAAGATAATTGGCTGACGTGACTTGTGTAGGTATTATGACGATCGCTACAGAGAGCGTGAACGAGACAGAGATCGAGAACGAGAATCAAGCCGCAGACCATCGGAGAGAGAACGAGAACCAGAACGTGAACGGGAACGAGAACGGGAAAGAGATCGCCGCGACGAACGTGGAGACTCCTCGCACCGTTCGAGACATTAAAGAACAACAAACAGACAAAATATAAAGATAAAGAGAGAGAGAGAGAGAGAGAGAGAGCAAATGATAGAAAGAGAGAGAGAGGGGGGGCAGAACTTCACAGCGAAAGCGAAGAGGAACATGAAGACACGGTAGAGTGAATTAGTCGGGGACATCTCATCGTTTGGTTCCTTTGCGAAGACTTCTGGGACGAAAACAGACCCAAGAGGACACGCGTTTTTCCTGTTCAACATTGGATCTCTGAATATCTTAACACTTTCCTGATCAATGATCATTCCTGATCAAGATCACCAGACGATTCTCTCTTCAACGTTCTGCGACTCTTCGTGTCTGCATTAAAATTTAGCTCTACTGTAGTTTGTTCGTGGAGAGGCTGAAATGCGTTCACTTCGAATTATAGTCTTTTGACAATTCAGTTATCGATATAGAGGGTCTTAATCGTTGAATCAGCAGCACGTTGACTTGTGAGCTTTTCACGGAGCAATTTGTTCGAGGTGTATGCGACTTTAGTTCACTATGATACTTCATCGACTTATAATTTGACATTTTAAGAAGTATACATCATCGAATCCTAAAATAATGAAATGATTTTACGGTGTCCGGAATATACCCCTTTGACGAAAGAACTGCTCGAGATCTACGAAACTGTGATTTTAATCTCGTTTAATTATCTTTTCAGTGGCGAAAGCGAAAAAAGTCACGATCACAATATTTAATGAAACTTAAACATCGACTTACATTAACTTCGCATTAAAAAGAATGCGAAACAATTAGCAGAAAAGTGTATTTTTTAGTTTAACACACGGTCGACGTGCTGATTAAAATGAACCAAAAAATCTTGATTCTAAACTCACAGGAAAGTGTTAAGCCAACCGCGAGTTTTACTGAAAGTTACCGTATGGATTCTCATGTATATACATATATGTGTATTATTGACACGTATGTGTATATGACTATACACGTTGTAGAATTTTACGCGCGAACGTTTCATTTTAAAGCCGTTACTTTCTTGATCCTCTCTTTTTAACGCAGCGTAGGTATACATGTATGTATACATACAAAGAATATATATGTATATATATACATATATATGTATGTGTGTGTGTTCTTGTGTGTGTACATACGTGTATATGATACGCGATTCAAACGTGTAGACACGCAACACAAGCAAACATATATATAGGTATATGTAACGTTCCCAAATGAGACTCGGTTTAGTTATTTCTCGAGGGGTATATACACGAGATAAAACCTGTTCTAATTACACAGAAACAAAAATGCAGAGAAAGAGAGATGAACTGTGTGACAAAAGCCTCTGGCACATGGGGATGGTTTTGTTTCACGGAAGTCGTGTTCAGTTGCGGTTTACAGAGGAGCTGAAAATACGTTGGAGCTGTCTGTTGGCCTCCGGGAAGAACGAAGACGACTTCTCTCCCTTACGTTGCAGACTCGTCAAACACTTCTGAAGCTCTGCGACGAACGCAAGATTGTATCTCAATAATATATATATATATATATAACATATATATATACACACACATATATATATACGCTTTCAAAAAATGATCAAATATACGTGATAAACGTGTCTTTAATTTATTCGTCAGTACACACAATCTCCTGATATTCAAAGAATGTTATTTTTGTTTTTGTGCCAGACACACTTGTCCTAAACGTCGATCGAAAAGGTGAAACCGTATTACGATTCTTTCGACTCCCTAATTATATTTGTTTTATGTAAACGTTCCTCGTGGCGATTGGGAGTCGAAAGATCACAGGGTTATTCTGTTGGTGACAATGTTTTTGTGATATAGTACGCGCTAGAAAGTCTCCTGCGATCGGGAAACTAATTTGTTGAGGATGTCAATTCAGTTGAACGACTCTGTGGAATTATTTGCTGAGATGGGTTTGTTCTGATCCACGGTGAATTTAATATTATTTATTTTGCATTGTTTCTAGACTGCAAATTTTATATGTACTTAAATGTAAATGTTTAACTAACATTTTTATCTGATTTTAACTTCTTCAGAGAGGAAAATCTCGACAAACTTGTGGTTAGGCTAATCTATCTCAAAACTACTTCTGGCAAATTAGTTTCCATTCCAACTGTCACCTGCTGTTTAATACCTGTTTCAAACATCGTCCAACACTATTGTGAAAGCGTAGATTGTTCATTTGAACGGTGTCTAACTCACTAGCAGCTCCTGCATCATTTGCAGAACAGTTTCTCTCCTTAATTCTCTTGCGATCAAGATTTTAATAGTGTTGTAACTAGTTCACCGATGCCTGTGTGCTAAATTTTTGTATATTAAACAGGGTTATTCTATCGGGATATAAGGGACATCTTCAGTTTTTGTATTACATTGTGTAACTCGAGAGAGTATTGAATTCTGAGTAAAAATATATTAACTAAAGTGAGTCAGTATAAGAATGGACTCCCGAGACATACAATCAGCAGTCTAGTTACAGCACAACCATTGTATTAAATCGAATTACATACGAGTTGTATGTAGCATTTAAAATAGCAATCTTTGATCACAGGGGTATTAAACAATAATTGCACTGATGCAACTGCATAACTCTTTCATGGCTCAGTCGACAGAGCTCGGTACCAGAGTACCGATACTCAGCATGACATTTTACGATCTTCGTCCCTCAAGATCTCCCACCAATTTCGGAAACCACCCTCTTACGTTATTTATTATAATTTATTGATCGAAATGTCGTCGAGTGTACAGTACAACCGTAAGCAAAATCAACACGCATGAAAGAGTTATAAAATCTTCACACAAAAAGAGAGACTGCCATAAAAAGGCACTTGAACACGAACGGTTTCGCCTTTCGATGAGATCTTTTATCATATATTTTTACAAAAAAAAGAAAAGAAAAAATCAACGACTCTGCTCTGTGAGATTACACGCTGTACATAATTGAACTTCTATTGTATCGGACGATCGTTGCCAAGCTGAACCCTTTACGGTCCACTTTTGTCCACGATTATCGTTCTGCGAGTGAGAGAGAGAGCGAGAGTGTGAGAGAAAGAGAGCATCTTGAACAACGAGAGTCACGCGTTGAACATATTTCTTGAAAGAGAGAGAGAGAGAGAGACACAATCTCTCTTCTGCGAGTCTGTAACACCCACTGATTTATTATGATTTGTATGTGTGAACGTGTTTCCGTTTGGATTTTTTTCTTTTTTTTTTCTTTGTGTGGAGCTTTCCGCAGTTGGAGAGAGATTTTTTTTAATACGTCGGATCATTTTCTAGAGACTATGAGAAGGGAAGAGGATCGCAAAGGGCTGAGCGTCCGGTACCTTTTAACAAGTACCAGGAAACGGACGAGGAACACTCACAGAGCACGGTACAGGATAGTTAATCCTGATCCCAAAGAAAATCGAAGGAGAATCCCGAGAGAAAGAAAGAGAGAGTGAGAGAGAGAGAGAGAGCTTTTTATAGTTGTATAACTTCGACGAGTACCGTCGGTTTACATGATCTGGAACGATATATGTTTCTCTATGTGCCATTCTACATATAGTGAAAACTAGAGCTCTTACTAAACGGGTATCCGAGTACTCTTAGTACTCGATAAAATTAGAAAGCTCCAAATATACGCTACTTTATTTATCAATTTTTTCAAACACCTTTGAAGGAGTCTCTTCTAACACGTTCGTTGCCACCATTTTGTTTTAATGCTCATCTTCGCAGTCAGAACAATTTTAAATCGAGAACAAAACGTTTTTTCTGACATAGAATATTACCATTCTATATGATTTCTTCATTTTATGCATATATCACTAATGCAATTTACTCGTACAATACTCGTACAATACTTAATAAGAACAATAAAAAATTTTTAGTGGCGCCAGAGAGTCGCCACTCGAGTGCTAAGGGTTGGAACAACTTAGCAAAGTTATGTTTGTTCTATTGTTTTAAACAGCAGCGTACATAAAGAACAAATTGACTATATTTATTTAATCTATGAGATTGTGTGTGTTACACATGTGTAACGGTGGTAGCGAACATGTTACACACGTTAGTCTTTTTGGCGTTTCTTCGAGGTTCATGTGGTTCGGCTCTTTCACAAATTCTTCAAACTGGAAAACCGCAAGAGGTCTGTCGATGAGGTTACTTTGCAAATTTATGATGATTGCTAGAGAACCAGGTCCTAAGGAATTTCAATACTGAAAATGAACTAGTAAAGTGTCGTACAGACTCTTCACTTCATCTTCCTCGGCATCATCATCTTCCCCTGAGCCCTGATCGTTTATCACCTCTACTTTTGCTTTCGTTGAAATATTTTCTCCTGCGTTAGGTTCTCTCATTATCAATTAATGTCTCGACTGTATAATATCTTCTCGAATCGTCAGTATAGCATATCTTGTACGTTAGGTCATCAATAGACTGCGGATCTTTATGAAAAATAAAAATGTAACAGGAGTAAAATTCTTAATTGTAAATCTCGCCTACTCATTTTTGTCATAAATGCATAAATTCCGCGCTATAATCGCTCAGTAGGGTTAAATGCTATTTGAAAGTACTCAAATGAGTAGCTGAGTACTCGTCAATATTTGAGTACTCTGATACTCAAGTACGGGTACCCGTGAGTCTGAGTAATCGTAAGAGCCCTAGTTGAGATACTATATACGGGTTAGCGATAAGCCTACGCCGGTTTTTAGCATGGCCAAACTCATAGTCCAATTGTTTGAGTCATTCTGCATTTAATCCTTTGCGATTCCGTGTCTTTTTTTCTGTCTTCGTTTTAGACTTCGTATCGGCAGATCGGTCAGTATATTTCCTCGATTAATCGTTTTATCTTGTACATTTAACGATCACTCGAAGCTTTTCTTATTAAGTAAAATATAGACTGAGCATGTTTATGCAAACTTTATGACTCCATTCACGGCTGTACAACGACTCACCCGTTTGCAAAGAGATTTTTATGAGATGTTAATTTATACGCTTGTCTTGTAACACTTTATTTTCCGGAAGTCTGTTAATCAAATTTTCAAAGAGGACGCTTAACGCTAGTTTTACGGAGCACTGAAAGTTTTACATTACTTTATAAAAACAATGAGAATGTGTTTATCCAAATTTTTAAACCATTTTTATATTAAATACCAAAGTCGAACGACAATAATCAAACTTTGGATTTTTACACAGAGCTTCTTACTCAATTTTAAATACTCTAAAATAAAATATTTCTTTGAGCAACTAACAAAAATGTCCTACTATAGAAATATTATTAAAAATTCACAGTCTGATAATCACTTACAATGTGAGTTTCAAACAGCCCTTTTAAAAACACGATTGTGCAAATATTCTGCAACAGGGAGTAGTTCGTTTACGTTTAAAATTGCTGGGGGATCGCAAAGGATTTGGTGGAGTATTCTTTCACTCTGAAAAGAGTCATTTAAAAAAGAAAAAGAAAAAAGCACAGTGCAGTCATCGATTCATCAGAGTATAATGACGTTCATTTCTCTCGGCTAAACCATTCGGAACGACAATTCGACTATAAGCGTAGTTTTAGGCGAATCGAATGTACACGTAGTCATAAAAGCCCTTTTTGTACAAAGCTCGAAGAACTTCGTTTCCGTTTCTTTTGATCTTTTCATGTTACTTTGGTACGGTAGTCTTGTGGGCTTGAACGAGCTTTAATTTCTCCAACGAGTTTTCAATATCTGAACACCCAGACGATCGAGGCAATTAACGATCAAACCTTATATTTATAATATAAAAGAAAAGAACTGCATCGTACCTTAAAAAAAAGAAACAAACACAAATCTTGTCTCATAGTTTCAAATGTACCATATTATCTTTCTGCGTGCTGACAGGGATTGTGCATTCAAAACGCAGCTCACCGAATACTAATCGATGCTTGAGAATGTGCGTTCGACTTTTTAGACGATTGATTTTGTAGCGAATTTATCGAACGATTTCGATAATTGCGTTTTGAATGAATAATTCGACTATTTATATCAACACATTTTTCTCATTGAGAGTCTAAAGAGCCACGAGATCTCTTTATACCTGTAGTTTTATTTTTTAATCATTTATATATTTAACAGCACACATGACTTTTTTAGGGATTGTATTTCGTTCGCGTATTTAAAGAACATTTCACGAAAGCAGAGAGAAACGATATTATATAATTTTACGAATACCGTGGGAGAGGGATAAAAACAGAAACCGTTCCTGGAATGATCAATACAAAAGAACAAGAAAGAAGCGCTTTGTATAACTGAATAGTGTTACAAATAGGATTTAGTTTAGCATAATAATTCACAAACAAAAAAGACACGTGCGTGAAAAGGGAATCTCTGCAAAGAGTCGGGAGACAGTTGTTGGTACTTGATTGTTTTCTAAGTTGATTAAGTACACGAGAAAAGAGAAAACGCAGAACAGGTCTTTCAGTATTTAAGTACTCTTCACATTCCATTTAGAAGATACCAATTATTCGAGAGACCAATGCAACTAGGAATATAGATAAGCGAAACAAAAAGGAAAAAAGAACTGTAAAGAAGCATTGCGTCAGCACTAACTAAACGATATATTTAATTAGCGTATTAGATCAATTGTCGAACGTGCAACTTTATCAGAAGCGTTAAAAAAGAAAAAAGAGAAATTTAGTGCTCGAAACGCATACCGGAAGCAAGCAGCTGATATTATCTCACTTTTACGAACTTTCAATGGCACGAAGGAATTATATATACTTTTTTAACACTACGAAAATTTTTAAAAACTATAAGTAGTACAAGCAAAAAAAAGAAAGAAACGAGAAAACGGTTACGTGTAAGTTATGAATTCTCTTCTGTGATCTCACAAAGCATATTAAGGTATCGAGCGATTTTTAATGTATATATTGCAAGCCGAGTGTCGAAAAAAAGATAGTGAGATAGTCGGGTATACATTGTTTTTTTGTGATCATTATTTTTTATTAAGCACAGAACTGAGAGAAATTAGACGAAGAGTTCTGGAAACATTTTTCTGTCTATTGTAATTTGCCATGATCTACTCGCGCGTGAAGCGTCACGATGCATCATATGCTGTGTTTAATTTAGAGATCATTTGATGATCGCCCGTTACGATCGTTTTTCGTTATCTTCTCTTCTGCATAGCATGTTTTTGTATCCTCTTTAAACGGAAAATTAGAAATTACCTGGAGAGCTATGTATGGAGTCGAGGGGTAAGTGTAATTGAATACAGCTTTAAGTGACTCTCTCACCATAGACCCATCTTCTTTCTGTATAATATTTTCATTAGACAAGTCTGCGACGATTTTAGACGAAGCAATCAAGCAGCAAATTTTGTTCTTATATCTCATTCTCCCGGTCCTTCCAAGTCTAGTCTATATTAGTTATAGATAATTGTCTTAATTGTGTAAGTCCAAAAACGGTACCAACGCTAACATGTTAACCGTCAAAAATCGCAATTGTAGTCGACACTATAATGATTAGACTGTGGATCTTTATGCATTTATGAAGAAATTGGTTGGGTGAAATACAAAACAGTAAAGTGGATTAGAAAGATCGCAGAATATCGTACATAATGTTCTTTTTAATGTAGCAAAGTGATTAAGGGATGAAATCAATTTTTTATTTTATTCCTGCCTCCCACAATCAATGCAGAACATTTCGATTTTGCATAAAGATCCACAGTTTGATAATGATCATTTCCTTTTCGCGATTAACATGTTGGCGACCACGATCTCTCGAAAGTGTCAAACCAACGAATGTTCAAATTTTGTCCGACAGTGATGACTGGAAAAACTATCGTAGATTAGACGTTCAGAAATTTGAGCATCGTGTCGTAACAATAATTTTACGAATGCCATGTGTCTTTATAATATCAAAATTCCATCGCTTTGTATCCGTGCGGATTTAAAAGAAAAGTTTGCCGTCTGTGCTTCTGTTGAAGGAAGTAGACATTTTTAATCGAATTAAACTGATAATTATCGATCGATCATTAATTAAATTTTAACTTAAATCAGTTTTGTAGCGTGTTCGATTGTAGTGGATACTTCAGCGAACGATTCTACGAGTCGAAACAAGACGATTTTAAAGAATAAAGAAATCGCATCGGAAGCTTCGTTTTTAAATTGACGATTGACCAGTGAAAGATCGACCAATGGGAGCGCGCGAGACTCGAAGGCCCAACTTGCGCGCGCTTCCATTGGCGGAACTTGAACGGTCGATAATTTGAAAACAGTCTTCCACGCAATTCTATCGTTCTTTATGTTTTCACTCGTAAAATCGCCTGCCTAAAGTATCTGCTCGCCTAATCGAACACCCGGTACTCGGTAGAGAAACTATGCGAAGTTTTAATGCAATATATTCTGTCAAAGGTAATTCCATATCTATGAAAGATGTTGTTTTTATACAGTGAAAGGAAACGATAGTCGATATTTTCTATCGTTAGGTTCGTTACCATTGTATTGCATCAAACTAAGAGCTATGAATTAATCGAAGTTGTAAAACTTTGTAATAGATGTAAGTCTCATGCGACAGAAAAGAAAAGAAGGCTGTTACTTGTCTAGTCGATCACGATCGCTGGTTAAAAATCAATTAAACTTGCAGTTTCTGCGTGATAAACGAATGTTACCAAACAAACTCGCATTCATTTATGGTGGTTCGAAAAGAAACGTTCGACAATATTTCGTATGATTCCGTACGGAACGGGTTCGATATAGAACAAACTTATGCAGATTGAGGCGACGCTAATCGATTTTTCAAAATTTCCTTTCAAAGACTTGTAAATAGACCTACGTGTCAGTATACATAGAAGAATTTATTTGTGCGGTATTAAGAATAACAAAAGCTCCACGAATACTTTCTTCTCACGCTGTGTATCGCACGGTGAACGCAGCGTTTAGCCACAACATAATGGCTAGCATTTGTCAATTTTATTAATAGGATTGTATAGGTAGTTGATTCAATATTTTCTAAATTAATCTCGAACAACAATAATAATTGAAGCGAAGCAGCAGTGTCCGTATAGACAATTTGAGTGACTATGGGGCTAGGTTATGTGACCTTAGCACCCTCTCTGTTTGTCAAGAAACAGATTTTGTTTGTTCAAGGTTACTTCAGAAATGGACACGATTTGTTCGAAAGATTCGCTGTTGCTTCCCCCTTTTGTTTATTCGTTCAAACTTTCTCGAAAAAAACAGTAGCATATCCCATAAAAAGCTCTTCATTGCCAACCGAGTCTGTAATAGATATAATAGAACTATTTAGACTGCAGATCTTTATGTTAAATAAAAATTTTCTTCGTCACTTACAAGATGCAGAAACCATATAAAAATTTCTTCCTGCCTTTAACAATTGTAATAAATTGAAAATAACATATGGATTTCCTTAAATCGTCTTAATGTTATTTACTGTTCAAATTACATCCGCCGATTTTTATCAAAAATGCATAAAATCTGCAGTCTAAAGTTCCCATTGTTACGGTCTCTAGCAATACAAGTTTCTACAGTCGAGCAATTTCAACCTTCCCGACCGATTTTAATTGCCACAGCTGATATGAATGCATGGCCAACAATGATTCGTATGAACACTCAATTGACTTACACAACTGATGCTTAATCGTATTTTATTTTTCCAGTTTTTAATTATTCCCCGTAAATTGAGTATTCGTATCGAGATCGAGTCCTTTGAAAAGAGCAACGATTACTTTTCCATCCAGTACAGCATCGAATGCCTCATTCTGTATAAATTATTTTGTTAAACCGAGAAATAAGATCTATGAAGTAAGGTAAGTGTTCAATTGAAACTAGAATTTCATTGTTTAATTAAATATATATATATTAAGTATTGTAGTTAAACGGTACAAATTCTGTACATGATTATTAAGTAAGAGAGACAGAGAGATAGCGTGAATATTATTTTTCTAAACGATATTAAAATAAATCTAAGGTGTACGTAGCAAAATTATAACGGATATCGAGTAACGTTTAATCTTTAAATTAATCTTGATTCTCAACGATAGTTTCAAGTATCAATAATTCAACATCAACATTATAATTTATCTCGAAGAATGTATGTATCTGTATATATATATATATATAATATTTATTTATTCGAAGCGTAATTTTATATTCTTCAGTATTTTACCAAAGAGTTCATTTAGTCGTATCACAATAAACTCGGGCAATTATTTATTAAGTTTGTCCTGCGAGAGAGGGAGACCTGTACAGAGACAATAAATTTGTACGAACGCTTACCAAGCTACTCTTCTTGTTTTTTGAATTATCTTACGAAATCACATATCAAAAAGTCTTCTAATATCTTCGTGACTAGATGAGCAACGTTTCACAAAATCATTACAAAACGATCGCCTAACACATTTAAACGTTCTGTTACGAGACTCCTTTTATTTTCGTCAGGTATGCATATATACATTTAAGAATGCAGATTACACGTCGTCAGCTTCTTCTCGATCATACAGTTCACGTGGTAAGCATGACCGCAACCGAATATCGCGATTCCATTATTACCTAATAAAACCGGCGTTTGCAGGGACAGGGTGCAGCATGGACACGTCGAGAACTTGTTTTGATAGTGCATTCCCCAGTGGTGTGCCCCGTTGCCAAAAATATTCTTGCCAATAGGTCTGCCTAGATCTTTCTCAAGGACTTCCACCAAATCGTCTCGAACCTATGGAAAGCAATTATTATTATCCTAAAATCTCTACAGATACGAGAGATTATTAAATTTGTGTTTTTCTCATTGAATAGTCGAGTACCTTAGCTGAGCACATTGTGTTATACTCGGACGAGTCAAGACTGTTCTTATTGAAGTTAATCGTGCGCTTCATTCCATGTTGATACAAGATTTTCGTAAATACCAGTGATTGGAACACGCTGCAACAATTCATAACAGTTACATTTCACGATCGAATCGTTAAAAAATAATTCGTTGAGTCGCTCATGCCATATAATTAAAGGTTACCTTTTATCGATAGAAATGTTTGGAACAACCTTCTCTAACTTAACTAGTAGTGCCATGGCAAGATCAGGTCCCTGTTTCTTTATGATTTCATGTATCACAGTGCTCCACTCTATCGGCTCTAACGCATCGTTGTTTCCATGCTTAATATATTTGCTGCAGAACAGACATTGTCCCTCCTCAGTCTGTTTTACCTGCGTCGCTAAATTACTCCACAGTTTTCCATCCAACAGTGGCAGAAGCATGGACAGTGCAACGGTGTCTCTGATTTGAAGGCACTGACGCAGTGAATCACTCATCAGCACACCGTTCTGCTCCGTACATGCTGGCAAATACTCTCTCCACATGTAAGGTACATTGTTGCAAAAATTGACACACTGTTCTTGGTTCTCGTTCGCAAACCTTTTTAGAAGGGCCATGCCAACCCCCAGGAACTTTGGTTCGGCTAACTCGTCGATCGAGTATGGACTACCACAGGTACATCTTCTGCAGCTGTGAGCGTTCATGTTGACAAAGGCTTTCGTTATCTGTTTCACAATGTGCGTATTATCTGTCGACTGAAGCAGCTGCATCGAAACGTTCTCCAACAGAGTGTTGAAGTAATACAGCTCTGCGCTCCTCAATATTTCATATAGGAAACTCTTCAGGTCGGTTAACGTCTCGTAGAAATCTTTGATCACGTTCATTCTCCAATCAATGTCTGATATTATATTTTCTAACTCCCCTTCGCTCATGGACTGTCTAATATTTCCAATTAAAGCGTTTACAGCTTCCAAGTCTGCTTGTATTTTCTGCATCGCGCTTCTGTTCGGATCTAACTCCTCTGGTACGACTTCAACATTATTTTCCTCGTGCGATGTGTTACAATTAGCGTCTTCAGGTCTGTTAATTCCGTTGGTCTCGTTCTTTGATTCAATCTTGGAGCAACGAGACGCAGACTTGGACCTGAAAGTCTCCTCGTCGTTGGAGTTTCCAGAATTGACTACGACAATCCCCGACTCTAATTTCTTGGGGCTAGCCTTTGAATTAGAGTCTAGAAGATTTGTCAGAGGATGTAGCAACGTTGACAACTCATCGTCCCTGAGCATCTGTAATCTGTTCTCTACGTCGCACACCTTGCCGATCTCCAAGTTGCTCACCAGCTTCCTCAGTTGTACTTTGTGCATCAGACATAACTCTAAGCATTCATAGTAGCTTTTCCTATTGTACAGGCGCAATATTAAAGAGTCCAAGAAGGACAGAGTCAAACAGTGAAACTCCGCGTCGGTCGTCATTAAATATATCTTATTCTCGACAGTTTCCGCCATGATTATGTTCGAAAATTCGTTGTTCCACATTATCACGGTCGCGGTTACCGGGTCGAGTATGTATAGGCCTCTGGAAGTGTAGGAAAATAAATATTTCTTCGCAGTAACGAATAAATGTGTGAAGTTGACAGACTGCGGCATCCAGGTCGCCTGCTCCATTTGCTTCTGGTACGTAGTCTTTCTAGGATTCGGTTTGCATATCGTCATAGGTGGAATGGCCAGAGCCTCTTTGAACTGATGAGTCTTCATCACCACCCCGTTCGCAGACACTTCCCACAGTCTGGAGCCTGGTCGAGCACAGAATATCTGTGGGAAGTTCTCCTCCTGCACGTTACTGTTGCCCTCAGGAATGAAACTGAAGGTGCGCTTTCTGTTGGTCAGCTTCTCCTCTTTTTGAGCGGCCAGTGTACCCGTATCTTCTTTAGAATACGTTTTATAAAAACAGGCACCGAATTCCCCATTGCGAGCCTTATTCCCCACCTGTTTATACTGTTCTTGTACAGTATCGCAAATGTAGCACCGAGTCAAAGTCGATGCTAATAACAAAGGTGAAGAGAAACTGAGCTGCACAATAGCTGAATCAAGATCCATCAGGGCGCATGCTGGTGTTTGAAACATGCCGTTAACCTGAAATGATTTTTATTCGATCAGTACACAGATGTTTATGTGTTTACACACAATATAAATCAAACGCATTGCTCACCTTAAAAATTGACAATACCATAACCGAGATTTTACCATTCCAATCACCTGCATACACTTCAGAGCTACTGTCATTCCAACAGAGGCTATTAATCTGCTCATTCATATGCTCTGTCGATACCGCTATTAATTTTGGTGTCGGCTTCAACGATACTAGACAAACCGCTCCACGTGTAGTGGCCAATGCAATCGTTCTCTCATCAGGTGATATAAGAACTCGAGAGACAGCTCCCTCCTTTCATAGTAAAGCAAAGAAAAATTAGTGTGGTATTGTAAAGTAGTCATACCTTTATGGCCATTGCTGATTTAATAGCACTGCACTAACGACATCAGACCAACGTCCCTGTGTTTACATTATTAGTCTGGTGTTGTTCATGTGCAATGTTACAACAGCAACAGATTTTATGAACCAATTTACCGATAGCGGTATTAGTTGCAAAAAGGAACATGGCTTCCTTGAAAAAAGGTAGATGCTCCCGCTGGTCGAGCCCAGGATGATATAGTTGGCGGACGTGTTGAAACATGTGTACTGTGAATTAATGAGCGCATACAGTTTGTGTTGACAGGTTATGAAACGGTTGAATATTTTTACCATTTCCTGCTACTGTTAGAACATTCATATTCGCAAGCAAAGGAGAAACAAAAGTATTTTCTCCGTTTAACGGAACAATCGAACGACAAGTTAACAAGTTCATTCGAACTTGGCACGCCGAGTGACAGTGAACCGTGGATGGGTGTACACGCAATAACAATGGAAGAACAGAGAATTAATCGATAAAGGCGTCACAGGTGTATTGTGACTATCGCGTGGCCGTAATCCATTCTTGTTTATTATGTAAGGATAGCTTGATAATTGAATAAAGTACCTTGATCCGTTGGGTTGAATTGATGGGCTTGTACAGAAGAGAATTGATTTCCTCATACTCTGACAACACGTACGGAAACTCCTGCATAATTCGTCGGGGTCTCGTGCGTAACGACACAACACTGTGATACGCCCCACCGAAGGTTAACCCTGATAAATCCTGACAAGTTTTGACATGTATTTATTTCAAAATGTCGCATGCATGGCCTGCACGGTCGGCACGGTCGATCAGCGAATGTTCTCACGTAAACAGTCGTCGCTGCGGGAATGTACCTGGGTTCGGAACAGTGGTTCTCAATATTGCTATTGATAGTGCCAGTAGCAATACCATTGTTCAACAAATACGACGAGAAATGCGATCAAACAAGAATTTTATTAACAGTGAATAGATCCATCGAGTTCCAAAGGAAACTAAAGCCAGTTATAAATTCTCCCGAACACTTTTTGCTATTTTTTTCGTCTACATCTGTGCGTCGTGTTTTAGTCAGAATACATATTTATATAGTACAGATTCATGGAATCCACGGTCTAGTAATGACGGCTCTCGTTTCAGTACCGTTCTCCTTTCGTTAATAATTATTGTATTTCCAACAGGCAGTTATTCTGCCGTCATTACGTGAGTTATCCGGAGGTTGGGAAAGGCATTTCGCTATGTCTTTAATTGCGGAAGGTTTGTCGAGGTTTTCTACGGTTCCAGTCATCGCGAAAATTCGTTGACTCTCCTTTTGTTCCTCGTGAAAACATCCAAAAGCTGTTCGTCCCCTTTTCCACCGTACATAGAGCGTATCGTTGCTTTCCGTGTCTTGATCTATAAACGTAATATCATATTAATCAAAAGTTGTAGAGATTAATGAAGTTATTATACTTTTATTTTCTTCCAGTCACGTAAAACCATGACCTAATACGTAACACACAAAATTTCCCCCACTTTACCTGGATCATGGTTCCTCCATCGCAATCCTTGAACGTAACAGTGTTCAAAGAAGAAGCCCTAGACAACTGTTTAACATTCTCCTTGTCGATAATCCGCGAGTTATCCACCAAATGATCACAGGACACATATCTCCGTGGTTTCTGCTTCCGGTTCGACTTCTTCCACTTCATCATGAATCCCAATAAATCTTTGAAAGACCTCTTTCGATCATGCTTCTTTCTCGAGTCCTTTACACCAATCTCTTCCTTACTATCTGTATCTGTAAATATCTTCTCCAAAGTGCACTTGTTCAAATCGTTCGTACTTTTCCTGAATCGTCTCGAATTCGCAAAATCCGCACTACGTCTTTGCAACAATTTTTCCTCGAACAGAAATTCCTCATTTCCCCTATCGTCAACGACCGGCAATTTTTTAGAAACTAAATCAGGTCGGCAACGATTAACTAAATATGTTTCACTGGTCCTCGGACCAGATAATCGACAATTTCCACTCGTCGCTTCGATATTTTGTAATCTTCCGTTCAAGAAATCAGAATTAGGGTTCGAGTAATCATTTCTTTTGTAGTATTCGGTGAAAAATTCATCGTCGGCTTTACAGACTTCGTTTTTCTTCTCTAAAGATGCTAGAAGCTTCTTCAGAAGATTTTGCGATTTCTTTGGCTCATGTTTCTTCGCGAATTTTCGTTTTTCTTGTTGAAAATCTGTGAAAGTGTAAGTTCTGTAGCGATCTTCTGGGATGTTTCGTATTCTACCGGGCATGTTTGCGATTCCAACTTCGTTGAGGATATTGGAAGTTGATTTGAAACGACGATTCACAATTTTTACAGCCATTCCTAATAACTATTCCTATTTTCTGTTCACATTTAACGAGATGGTTTACTCCGATTTCACGTCTGACCGTTTGTTTTGGTAATTTGTCGACGACACAGATTTGCCGCGACGTTGCTGCCCGCTTGATACAGTTGTACATACTAATTCCCTGTCGAACGATAAATACCATAGAGGTCGACTGTTAGTGTACATAAACGATCTAATCCTTTTTTTCCGAGTCCTGAAGAGAAAACGAGCTCGCGTTAACCGTTTGGTAACTACATAGACTGCGGATCTTCATGGAAAATAAAAATTACTTACCTCAATCCTAACAAACTTTCATCTTTTGCATTGATTTTTCAATCTTTTTGAAATCAATGACAATGTTCAATGCTTTGAAACCAGAGCTGGGGAAAATAGTATATTCAATAGTAAATAATAATTAATCTTATTTATTTTAAAGTATGTGTACAATTTTCAAAATAACATATTATATTTGATGCAGTAATTTTTAAAAATAAAACATTTTATTTGAGGCAGTCATTTTTGATAATAGTATTTGAAAATAGTATTTTATTTTAAGAATATTGAAAATATTTGGGCATTGTCTTTATTTTCAATTTCAATTTTAAATATTATTGTTGAAAATAATGGTTCGCATTCATATATGTATAGTTCTTTATGTAAAAAAAAACAAATGATATCAGTCACACAAACATTGCAGAATTCGAATTAGTTCAATATTTGAGCGATAGTGATACACGAATTGAAAGTATTGCGAAGTAAAAAGACATCGAAACATTATTTTAAAAATACAACACAGCTATTCCGTCCTCGCCCCAGTTGAGAGACGTTTTAGCTTTGCTGGACTACATTCTATGACCAAATTTCGAACGCTGCACCTTGTTGTATGCGAATAGCATCAGTTAAACAAAAAATAAAACGAAAATGTTGCAAATGTTACAGTTTCTTATATTAAGTACTATTTCCTCTTTAAATTATTGCTAAGATAAGAAATATTAAATTATCTATTACTAATGCGATTTCTGAAAGTATTAGGTATAACGACACAAAAAGTACAATATTCTACTTTGTGTTTCAGATTATTAAAATAGAAATATTTTATTTTGTGGTTCCAATTGTTAAAATAGAAATATTTTATTTTGTGGTTCCCATTGTTAAAATAGAAATATTTTATTTTCTGGTTGCCATTGTTAAAATAGAAATATTTTATTTTCTGGTACCGATTGTTGAAATAGAAATATTTTATTTTGTGGTTCCGATTGCTAAAACAGAAATATTTTATTTTAAAATACTATTTTCTTTAAGTAAAATAAAGTCTGAAATATGAAATAGTATTTGAAATATTTGTTTCGCCAAATAATGCCCACCTCTGTTTGAAACTTTCATTCGGTTAAATGTTGTATCGATTAAGCGCAGTAGAAAAGGTGAAACGAAGTCGGTCTTGCAATCATTTTGCGAGCGTTGATTTAGTATTTTTGTACAAGTATGCGAAACGAGCAGCGATTATTCATTCATTTCATTCGATCATGCCACGGATTTCTTCCGTAGACAGGTAATTAGGAATTCGACACGTGAGAAGATTGTTGAACAACTGTTAGCGATGCTGGATTATCGATTGCACAGACAAAATCTGTTGTCACAGATCGCAAGAATAGACTCGATGCAATCTTCGAATTAAAAATATCGTTTCATAGTAATCCGCGCATAAAAAGATACTTCGATAAACCATAATTGAAGATTGATGAAAACGATAGAAAATATTATAATACATCTATTTATTTATCTTTTTTGTTTTAGTGATATTTCTTTCGACTAAGGAAATGTCTCTCTTGCAGCTAAAATAAAATAATCACTTCTTATATTTTCATAATGTATCATTTAATTTTTAACAGGTCTGCTTGCATTATAAAAATTTTCCATAAACGCATAAAAATTCGCAATCTATTCGTCATGGGAAAGAAAGCAACAAAGTGACTCACAATGTCGAGTAATCTGTTTTTTATTATTGTTTTCTCGAATTACAAAATAGAAGTCGAAAATACGTGATCTTTGCACACAAATCGTTTATCGTCGCAACCGTATATATATACTTTCATTAAAAACGTATAAATTGAACGACAATTGCAAAAGACACCGCTTTGCAACAATTACACATTATCCACTGCTCGGTAAATAAGTCAACGATAAAAATTTCAAACTCACAATGAACACGCATAATCTGCGAATAATAGATTAACATTATCAAATATAAAAGACAACTTAACTCGATCTACCGATTTATCGCGATAAGAAATATTTCGCCTTACTCGAAGAAAGTGAATAACGTTTATCAATCATTCGTGGATGTGTTTATTTATCGCTAAATAGCATCCAAGAAAGCTTTGTGCCTCGTTAAGTACATGTTCTATATTTCGACGACCGAAATATATATTTTTTCGATGATATTACATAATTTTGTTTGTATTCTGCGCGTAAACTTGCGAGAACATTAACACGATCGCCGTCGCACTAGCAATTTTCAATATATCGCAGTTTATTCAAGGAACTATCAAGATTTACTATTACAGAAAGTGATATTGATATAAAGAGCTTTCACTTTTCTGCTGAATGATTTTTCTATGTACAAAACAACATTCATTAATCTGGAATGCTACAACAGACAGTACTACAATACTCTTTCATCGAAAAAAATTAATTTAAAAATATAAGTTGAATAATCTAGTTAGTTTTTTCATTTAATCATAATATATGTATAGTGCGACTTTGTTTAGTATATATAACATACATAATATCTAGGAAGTCCGAGTTGATGACATTCGACGAGTTGACTCGACCTCGGCGGAATAAAATATGAAAATCAGCGGTCCGTTCAACGACGAAACCCAAACACACGGCTTAGAAACGTGCAAGAATGTTTCTCGATCTATCAACACTCGATCACAAGCGAATTCAATATCACAAGAAACTCGCGGAATTGAAAAAATTGCCCTGTGGCGGATGATTTTGGCTTTCACAATGATCTATGGATCTAAAACTAATCTTCTACTACCCTCATTCTCCGGAGAAGTACTCATTACAAAGATTACAAATATTAAAAGTCTCTTTTCTTAATAGTAAATAATATATTGCCCCATCTTTTTCAATCACAAACTTAATGATAAGTAGAAAATTGCCATGTAGGGCAAGTCAACGGCGCTTCTAGGGTCCAAAACCTCTCTTACGTAAGAAAACTATTTTCTGTTAAAATTTGCTAACCCGGAACGTGGTTCCAGTGCCACACTTCCTTCTGGACGCTCTCGTGATCTTGTTCTTACTACTAACCGCGGGTGAACTCTCGTTCTGTGTGTCTTCGGACAAGTTGCTATCTGTGGTCGTGCAGCCGGCCGGCGATTTATCTGATCTGTCCGAGTACCCGGAATCGATGACGATGGTCTCGTCGATCCTGAAAAGATTCTTGGACAGTGCAGGATTTTTTTTGAAGGTTGCTCCCCATGGAATCTGCGCGTTTTCGTTCTCACTGTCGCTCTTGATGGGGCTGACGCACGGAGACGAATCGCCATTAGTCGAGAGTCTCGACATCATGCTCAGAAGGGAGCTAGTCCTCGGTAGTTTGCACCTGGCCACCGGAATCCAATAAACGGAGTCGTCTTCTTGACGATGTTTCTGCTGCGAAGCCTTGCTGGCGTCCAAGGATATATCGAAGTCTAAGATTTTGCGACTATCATCGCTTTCCACCAAAATTGGAGACCTCCCATCGGAGTCACTGCTCTCGGTGTCGTTGGAATACACTGGCGTTGAGGAGGATTTGGCATCCGACTCGCTGGCACTTCCTAAATCGTCTACGTTTCTGATCGTCGAAGCGAACGATTCCTGAATAGTATCATCCAAGAGCGACGAGTTCCCTTTCTCCAAAGCGTCCACCACGGTTTTCACGAAATTCTGCTGTGCTCCAGGAACGTTCTCCTGTTTTCGCAACTGGGCTTGCTTGATAGCTCTCGCTGTCATAGCTGTGATGATCTCTCGGACCACGCTCTTCCCTTTAGAAGGCTGTTTGCTCCTCACCAAGTTCTCCAGCTCCATCGACTTCCTCCTGGAAGTCAGGAACCTGGTGCTCGGAGAGTTTGCCTGATCCGGACCCTGGTCAGTGTCCTTCCTCTTCGAGGACTCTCCAATGTTCTTTATCTCGCAAGACTCCAATGACGTCCTTCTGGAGTTGAAGAATTTAGTAGCGGGAGAGTCTGCATTGGAGAAGGATCTCTCCATCTCCTTCCTCCGTTGCGCCAGTATCCTTGAAGCCTCTCGAAGCTCCTTCAACTCCTCAGGTATTATCGACAGCCTTCTGGACTTTGAGATTCTGCTGCTGGGAGACTCCTTCTTCTTCTCCATCTCCTTGTCCTTCCTCAGCTGCACCGGAGCCTTTATGGCCTCTTCGATGCTCCTCCAATCTTCAGGAACCATCGACATTCTTCTGGACTTTGAGATTCTGATATTGGGAGACTCCACGTTTTTCTTCTCCATCTCCTTGTCCTTTCTCAGCTGCACCGGAGCCTTTAAAGCCTCTTCGATGCTCCTCCAATCTTCAGGAACCATCGACATCCTTCTGGGCTTCGAGATTCTGCTGCTGGGAGTCTCCACGTTCTTCTTCTCCATCTCCTTGTCCTTCCTCAGCTGCACCGGAGCCTTTAAAGCCTCTTCGATGCTCCTCCAATTTTCAGGAACCATCGACATTCTTCTGGAATTATGGGGCCTGGCGCAGGGAGACTTCGCATCCTTCTCCTGCCGTACCGGAGACTTCGGAGACTCTTCCATATCCGTCGACACTGCAGGAACCATCGATTTCTTCCATTCCAGGTGAGATCGCTTCACAGGAGTTCTCTCGTCGATACAAACGCTCTCCACCTTCTTCACGATCTCTCGAACCGAAGTTGATGAATTAAGAGAGTCCACTGGCTCGAAGAGGATTGGATCGATTGACCGGATGTTCTTGTCTAACAAGTTTCTCAGTCTCTGGCTACGTTTAGGTGTCTCCTCATAGCTAACCGATAGTGGTCCATCACACTCTGATTTCAAAGTCGAAGTTCTATTTTCCATACTCCTCGAGGCCTTCTCAGAGTCGTCGCGCATCGATCTGTCCTTCCAGCTGTCCTCAAAGATTGACAGTTTTCTCAGAATGTTCTCGGAAGGCTGTCTTCTTCCCTTTGGAGATTCTTCAACGATCGTTGACGAGAGGAGGCTACCCGGAGAGAATTTTGGTGTCGAAGCTGCGCGGACTTTGAATTTAGACTTTGTCTTAGGCGTGATTTGAGCGTAGATCGGTTCTGGAGATTGGATGTTGTCTTCCGGTTGCTCTTCTCTCTCTGTCGCTCTCTTTTTAGGCGAGCTTGTTTTCAGAGCTGGGGAAAATAGTATTTTAAATATTAATAGTATTTTAAATAATTCTATTTATTTTAAAGTATGTGTACAATTTTGAAAATAGAATATTTTATTTCAGGCAGTAATTTTTGAAAATATTATTTGAATACTAATAATAATAGTATTTGAAAACAATTCTTTTTTTTAAGTATGTGTACAATTTTGAAAATAAAATATTTTATTCAATGTAGTAATTTTTGAAAATAAAATAATTTATTTGAGACAGTAATTTTTGAAAATAGTACTTCATTTTAAGAATATTGAAAATAGTTGGATTTTGTCTTTATTTTCGATTTCAATTTTAAATATCATTGCTAAAAATAAAGGTTCGCATTCATATATGTATAGTTCTTTATGGAAAAAGAAACAAATGATACCAGTCAGACAAACATTGCAGAATTCGAATTATTTCAATATTTGGGCGATAGTGATACACGAATTGAAAGTATTGCAAAGTACAAAGATATGAAAACATTATTTTTAAAATACAACACAGCTATTCCGTCTTCTGCCCCAGTTTTTAGCTTTGCTGGACTGATTCTGTGTCCTCGAAGGAGCACCCTAACACATACAAATTTCGAACGCTGCACCTTGTTGTATGCAAATAGCATCATTTAAACAAAAAATAAAACGAAAATGTTGCAAATGTTACAGTTTCTTATATTAAGTACTATTTCCTCTTTAAATTATTGCTAAGATAAGAAATATTAAATTATCTATAACTAATGCGATTTCTGAAAGTATTAGGTATAACGACACAAAAAGTACAATATTCTACTTTGTGTTTCAGATTATTAAAATAGAAATATTTTATTTTGTGGTTCCCATTGTTAAAATAGAAATATTTTATTTTGTGGTTCCCATTGTTAAAATAGAAATATTTTATTTTCGAAATTGCATATCTTATTTAAAGTACTATTTTTTTCTTTAAACAAAATAAAGTCTAAAATATTAAATAGTATTTGAAATATTTGTTTCGCCAAATAATGCCCACCTCTGCGTGTCTTCTGCGGAGTAATTTGAGCGTAGATCGGTTCTGGAAGGTTGTCTTCCGGTTGTTCTCTCTTCCCCTCTCTCCTGTTAGGCGAGCTTGTCTTCTCTGGAGTGATTTTAGAGTCTTCTGCAGACTTGGGCAAGTCGTTGTTGGTCTTCTTGGCCGATTTCGCACGTTTTGTTAGTACGTATGTACCGTAATTGGATGCGTCAGGGATCGGATTGTCATCTTGACGCGGTAGCTCCAAAGGAGAAGGCTTTCGATTGAGCACAATGTTTATGTTGTTCAATTTTCGGGATGGAGACATCTTTGGAAATGTCTTGCTGATATCACGTCTTGGTGTTATGTGTGGGATAGTTGTGTCCATCTTTTCTGTCGTTGTTGATGGAGATTTTTGGTAGCGTTGAACCTTGTAGGTGCCTGTAGACGGATTGTTCGGTCCTGGCTTTTCCTCCGATTTGTGTGACGGTGTATCTGTAAACGATGGCAGAAGATTGTTAGAAAAGAAATCAAATCGATCTGAGAAATGTGCTGATAATTATGAAAGTGGTTTAAGTCATATATTTCTTTTAACACTAGATTGCCCAAGGAAGTCATTTTGACTGCTTTTTAATTTCAATTAGAAAAACAATTATGTATATAATGACACAATTTCTTAGAATTTTGTGACTTTTTGTACAACATATAAATGCGTTTATGAATAATTGTAGTTATCTCCCCCCTCCTTCATTTCCGGTATATATATATATGTGTGTTATACCTATATTGCCCAAAAGCAGTCATTTTGACTGCTTGGGAAATTCTAAATAATCAAATCACTCTTATTATTGAATTGAGTAAATTTCTTATATGACCAGTTCGGCTCTGTATTGAAATAACAATTTTTATTTTTTTTTCGATTACCGTCACATGATAACATACAAGTACACGATAAATTGTCGATTTGGCCGTATACTTGATAAGTTGCAGTTGCTCAATAAGCTAAAGTAGTACTTGTTATTCGAATCTTTATGCAGTGATACTTGTTCTAACAATTTTTTTTATTGTTAATATTTACTAATAATTTGTTATATAACTGTAAATAATATAAAAAATATTAAAAGTAAATTTTAAACAAATTTCTTTACACATTAGTTATTCTTTCACAATGCAGTCATTTTGACTGCTTTTGGGCAATATAGGTATATACTAAGTTTCAGTCTTTCTAGTGTTAAATCAAAATCCAAATTGAACTTTTAATCGGTATATTTTACATCTAAATTCAAATTCAACTTTCAGCGATCCAATCGAACTTTCAACTCTCGCTTTTATTAATTAGATTAGATGACGATAGATACCTGATATAGTCAATGCACTCAAATTCGTCACAGAAATTCGTTTCCAATCAGGATACTTCCAAGTTGGTGGGCGACAATCAATCGGAGTGTTGGTTAAAATTTTAGGCGGGCTCGAGCGTTTGTTTAGATACCACTCCGGAATGGAAAGAGTCTGTAGAGATCTCTGAACCTTCATTTCTGCTTCTGTAAATTGTCTTCCCTGTAGAAAAAAGAATAAATATTAGAATGCTCCATTTTATATAATCAACTGAAGAGAATCCTACTTTGAAATCATGAATGATAATTTTATTGTATTAGATAGCCATCTTGTGAGTTCAAGTATAAAATAATAACAAGTTATTTTAATAAGAGTAATGTCGAAGAAGGCAGTGGCACTGTTTGTTTCTTTGACATATAACTCGAATACATTGAACCTTGCGAGCACGTTCTTATACAGGTGTGATAGTCACAGGTAAACTTGTCAGTGTAACGATCATCCAGAATTTACGAAGAAACTTATTTTCGAAGTTAGCCGGAAATCATTTCACTTAGAAATAACACTAATTTTGTTATAATAAACGTACAGTATATCGAATATTTCATTTGTAATTATTCGCGTACAATACTTTCAGTCACAAAACTTTCAATTTAGTGTTTCAAGCGTAAACAAAGGTGCCGACTACACTGGCAAATATTTATTTTACGCACGAAATCAGTTATTGTATATGATAAGAATTATGTAGAAGTGGAGTGCGACTAGCTGAATGATAAATGATCGCGAATGCTACAAGAGCATAAACCCAATCCCGTGAAAATGAGTTCACTTATTGGAAAGGAAAATATAAAAATACCGCAATTACCAACGCGAGAACTAACAAACAAATTTAGCAGTCCACTTATAATAATTAGACTGTGGATCTTTATGCAATATGAAAACTTTCTACCGGAATTGCACCAAGCTGGAGTGAAATAATAATATCTAATTTCTTGTTGAATATGTTTAGCAGATTAAAACTAATATAGTAGCATTTTTATCATAAACTAGCTGACCCGAAAGACGTTGTCCAGTCCAAAATTTCAACAGAAAAAGGCAGTTTCATTTTTTTCCGAATATTCCATTTTTCCGGACAACTTTTCCAATGTTTCTTTCCCCCTAAAAACCTAATTCGGACTATTCCGAAGATTTAAAAAAAGAAATTAGCCAAATCAGTCCAGCCGTTCTCAAATGATGCGCTTGCCAACGAACAGTATTTAATTTTTATTTATATAGAAGATAGATGTATAAAATCCGCAGTCGAATAATAGTATTTAAACAAACACTAACATGTTGGTCGTAGGACAGCATGTTGTTTCTCATCCACATCGCCGACACAGACATTTCGCAAAAATTCGAAAACAACACAATAACACAACGGGATAATTGTCACAACTTCGTGTTCTATTTGCCAAACTGTAAACTGCACGATACTAAACTAAGCGCGTTACAAATAGAGTCGTCAGATCGCCTTCCGTTGTGTTGCTGTTTGAAAATCAACAGAGCCGCAAACTTGTCAGCCATGGGTTAGGACTGATGAACGTTCCACAAAATTCGTGCCACTTATGAACTGATCAACCCTGTTCGGACCTCATTATATAGCCTCAAGGGTAGCTACCCCCACTACGCGCCCCCTGGCCGCACGGATCCAAACCCCTAACCGTGCACAGGAATAGGCTACTCGCCGCTACTGCTAATGTTTCGGTTTCGGGATTCATCCTACAATGATAGCAATTTTTGGCAATTGAATATGAACGATTAGATCAAATGTCGGCATTATTTGGCGAAACAGTTATTTCAAATACTATTTAATATTTTAGACTTTATCTTGCTTAAAGAAGATAGTATTTCAAATAAGATATACAATTTCGAAAATAAAATATTTCTATTTTAACAATCGGAACAAGAAAATAAAATATTTCTATTTTAACAATGGGAACCACAAAATAAAATATTTCTATTTTAACAATGGGAACCACAAAATAAAATATTTCTATTTTAACAATGGGAACCACAAAATAAAATATTTCTATTTTAATAATCTGAAACACAAAGTAGAATATTGTACTTTTTGTGTCGTTATACCTAATACTTTCAGGAATCGCATTAGTTATAGATAATTTAATATTTCTTATCTTAGCAATAATTTAAAGAAGAAATGGTACTTAATATAAGAAACTGTAACATTTGCAACATTTTCGTTTTATTTTTTGTTTAACTGATGCTATTCGCATACAACAAGGTGCAGCGTTCGAAATTTGTATGTGTTAGGGTGCTCCTTCGAGGACACAGAATCAGTCCAGCAAAGCTAAAAACTGGGGCAGAAGACGGAATAGCTGTGTTGTATTTTAAAAATAATGTTTTCATATCTTTGTACTTTGCAATACTTTCAATTCGTGTATCACTATCGCCCAAATATTGAAATAATTCGAATTCTGCAATGTTTGTGTGACTGGTATCATTTGTTTCTTTTTCCATAAAGAACTATACATATATGAATGCGAACCTTTATTTTTAGCAATAATATTTAAAATTGAAATCGAAAATAAAGACACAGTCCAAATATTTTCAATATTCTTAAAATAAAGTACTATTTTCAAATACTATTTTAAAAAATTACTGTCTCAAATAAATTATTTTATTTTCAAAAATTACTGCATCGAATAAAATATTTTATTTTCAAAATTGTACACATACTTTAAAATAAATATTATTTATTATTTAAAATACTATTTTCCCCAGCTCTGGATTAGATGAAACAATTCAAAAATAGTTATAAGTCACACTTTGTCAGAGCTTTGTCGATTCATTCCCCTAAGTTTTAAGAACAGACATAACTTTGTTAATACTGGACTATACGACTTTTTTGAAAAGTTAGACAAATTAGTCTACTGCGTGAAGTTAAAAGAAATTTTTCCAGAAGTTGCATTTGGTCGGAATTGTAGAGAAAAATACTAATAGTTGCATTTCACAATCTCTTTTTGTGGGCCTATATTGAAAATTTAAAAGATGGTTATAATAATTAACCATCCGCACTCGGAGCTCTTTTAACTCCGAAAATGAAACATTTCTTGATGAAAATGATATACTACCTCGTACAATAATTAAAGGTTTAGTAATTAATTAGCTACCAACATGTTTAACAATGTAAACATTCCTGAGGGTTAAAGATGGTAGAAATTGCAGGATATTACAACATTGACATATATTATTAACAGAAGCGCTAACGTTACCGTTAACGGGTCAGAAGGAATAACTGTAAGTACAATTGTTTAGAGTTTCGTGAAAAATTTGTACGAGGGAGGACTGCCGGAGGATTACCAGAGGATTAATGATGGTGTGGAAGACCCCACGGTGCCCGTAAGGATAATCACGGTCGCTTAGAGTAGCCGGACTATGGCAGGGTAAAACGGCCGGCGACATTGGCGACAATATAAATCCTCGGAAGCTTCTATACCTGTATGTCTGACCTTTCCTTGCCTTATTACACGTTTGTTGCCATCCGAGTTGCCGTTTCAATCAACGTGAAACGTCTTCCTAAACGCGGAACGGTCGACAGTAACCACAGTGTGTCACTGTGAGCGAGATATTATTATTTTACCGTGCCTACGAGCATATTGTGCTCGCGTAACTGGAGGATCATGCGAGCAAACAATTGCTTGGTCGCATAAAACAGAAGAAATTCTTCGAAAGCGGGCAGATGCTGCCGCCGAAAACTTTATAGGTTTTTGCGAAAATAATTTCACCCATTAACACTTTACCTACCGGAAGCCTATCAATAGGACTCTCAATAATTGTGCTGTATCAAAAGAAAGCATAGAAATTTTCTTTTACATTGCAATCTTAAATGAAATAATTAGATGACGTTATTGAGGATGAGTTGTTAGTTCACAATGAAAATTGCTGTTACCATTGAAAGTTCCATTAAAAAGATTTTAGCCATGTACCAGATTTTTCAAAATTATGCAATAATCACCGGTCGGTAATGTGTTAAGAATACATAAAATTAATTTTATTTATTTGCGAATGGGTGAAATTGACTTGCCAAAGGGCGACTTCGTTAAACGAGAACTGAGAAGCTGGGAAAAGGGGTCCCACGATCGGGAAATCGATGTCGGTCACGTTAACGAAGAAAGTGGAGTGGAAATTAGAGTTGGAGTGAAAGGAAGGGCGTGAAGAAAGTGATGGAAAGCTGAGATGGTCTTCCTCGTAGCGGGCCCCGGAATTCGGACCGTTACCCACTTGGTGGGGGATCAATCGCGTGTGTGGAGGGGAGGGCTGGACGCGGGACCAGATC
The DNA here is from genome assembly GCA_916610235.2 of Lasioglossum morio. Taxonomy (NCBI): domain Eukaryota; kingdom Metazoa; phylum Arthropoda; class Insecta; order Hymenoptera; family Halictidae; genus Lasioglossum; species Lasioglossum morio. Next base: position 1,695,699 of record OU744334.1, on the reverse strand, counting down.
CAGTGGTCCCATTTGACGTCCGAGTCTCGCGCGAACTACGCTTGTCAACGAGAGAAGATCGTTAGTATAATATAGCACGATTTTTCGCGACCTGGTTAAATCTCGCGTCCCTGGACAGGTGTTAAAAACTGCCGGACCCGCGTCTACAGGCCCAAGGGATTAGAATGGTAACGCGATTGGGCCCGATTTACGATCGTTGACTACGGCGAAGCGGAAAGAACGTAACGGGACAGCGGACAAAGGGGATCCGGAACGACGAACGCTGCCCCCTCGATGGTTTACAGGTAAGGGTGGAATTCTGGGGTCTCATTGCGCGCCCAGGTAACCAATTGGGCCCAATTGCACCGCTCTATACGGTGAAAGTTTGAACGCGTTGGGGCTCGGGGTTTTATGGACTGTAACTGCACGAATCGTATTTAAATATTGCATGTACTTGTTCGAGCGTGACGGTGGGAAATTGAAGATGTCTTGTGTTGTATAAATGAAGAGAGTCGATTTGGTAAAACATTCCGAAATTATCAAAATTGTTCGAACCAATTGTAACTTCCTCTTTTAATAATTGTCGTTTCAATTGTAATTGAATAAACACTTTTCCACCGTGTGCTTGAACGATGTATCTAGATACGAAGAATAAAATGCTGGTAGCTAACTGTATATCGATTGGCGGGCGAAAAGACGAAACGGAACCTTCACCGAAAGAAAAAACAAGAAGCAAAGAATTTCATGGCACGTGTGTAATCGAGAGAAGAACATTTTCAGCAATATATGTAAATTTATGTAAAGCTGGTTTTCGGAATGCTGTGAAAGAACATGGTCTGTGGATGGTTCCTTTCCTGACCGAAATCGTTACGTTCACTTTAATAACTTGAGAATCCTTTAGCGATTAACTTCTAACAACCGTGTATTATTGCAAAAGATATAAATCTTCTCTATCCAATGAACTTTTTCTTGAAAATCTCGAAGGACATCTTTTTCATGCTTCGCAGAATGAACCGGCGGCTGCAGTTCATCCTGAAATGCCAATTTCTGCGAGCACGGGATGCAACTCGACGAAATCTTTGTACAGGTAAAAAAGCGTTGAAATCGCTGCCGAAGAAAGCGCTTCGAAGTCGCTGAAACTTAATCAAGCATTCAACGCGTGTCCAATGATTTTCCATTGTGCGTTTAGGCGCGGGAACGGTGACCTCGACGAGGATATGCAGTCTGGATCACGATACCTCGATCCAGGCGAGGCCATACGATGAGATCCCAGGACCGAAACCGATCCCGATCCTCGGGAACACTTGGAGACTGTTTCCGGTAATCGGTCAATACCAAATTTCGGACATGGCGAAAGTGTCGCAAATGTTCCACGATCAATATGGAATCATTTGTCGTCTGAGTGGATTGATCGGCAGACCGGATCTACTGTTCGTCTACGATGCCGACGAGATCGAGAAGATCTACAGACAGGAAGGTCCGACACCTTTCAGACCATCGATGCCGTGTTTGGTGAAATACAAAAGCGTCGTCCGCAAGGATTTCTTTGGAAATCTGCCTGGCGTTGTTGGAGTGTATGTACAATTAAATATTATCTTTTTATTGCGAGTGCTCGATCTCGAGGCAACACGACCTTTCTTTAAATAAGAAGAAAAAGTTCTCTTGAATAACTTTACAAAATTACACTGTCCAACAAATTTAAACTTTTCTTATGTTTCCATATCCTTAACTGTTGGGTGTATCTTATAGAGTTTTTCGCGCTGATTCCGAATCTGACCTTAATTTTTCTCCTACACGCACAGTTTTTGAAAAACATGACTTTGAAAAAAAAGCCATTTTTCAACTTTAAACAATTACTGTGATGTTATTATAATAGATATTGAATTGTTCTTTACAGGAATAGATTCTGAAGACTTTCCTGAATACAGTGATATCAGATAGTAATACATTATGAATGTTTAAACATGTTTAAACATGTTTAAACAATCATTAAAGACGGAGAGACACCACTGATGAAAACAAATTTCATCGCTCTATCTCATTTCTATCGAAAGTTCTTTGATTTTGATACAAATTTCATCGGTTTATCCCATGGTGACGTCTTGGGTAATGCTAACGCCACACTATGGGACAAACCGATGAAATCTGTGTCAAAATCAAAGAACTTTCGATAGAAATGAGATAGAGCGATGAATTTTTTTTTTTAAATTAAAGCTGAAACATTGTAGAATATGGGAAAAATAGGGAGATTATGGTACGAATGTTTTTAACCTTGTAAAAATAAAAGTTTAACTATAATTCGATTTTTAAAAAAAACCAGAGGTCGTAGAAAAATTTTGAAGCCAGATTTTAAATCAGCGTGAAAAAATCTACGGGAAATGATACATGGTATGTTAAAAAAAAATTTCTGCTCGTGGTAACGTAGAAACGATCTTTTCTTGAAATTGTGCAAGTTTGACGAATTTTCTGAAGGTTAAAAAACCATTCGTACCATACTCTCCCTATTTTTCCCATATTCTACAATGTTTCAGCTTTAATGTAAAAAAAAAATTGATCGCTCTATCTCATTTCTATTGAAAGTTCTTTGATTTTGACACAGATTTCATCGATTTGTCCCATAGTGTGGCGTTAGCATTACCCAAGACGTCACCATGGGATAAACCGATGAAAGTATCAAAATCAAAGAACTTTCGATAGAAATGAGATAGAGCGATGAAATTTTTTTTCATCAGTGGTGTCTCTCCGTCTTTAATGATTGTTTAAACATGTTTAAACATTCATAATGTATTACTATCTGATATCACTGTATTCAGGAAAGTCTTCAGAATCTATTCCTGTAAAGAACAATTCAATATCTATTATAATAACATCACAGTAATTGTTTAAAGTTGAAAAATGTTTTTTTTCAAAGTCATGTTTTTCAAAAACTGTGCGTGTAGGAGAAAAATTAAGGCCAGATTCGGAATCAGCGCGAAAAACTCTATAAGATACACCCAACAGTTATATGGAAACATTTTTACTGTTGGATAGTGTTATTAAACATTTCTTACACATTTCTGTATTGTGTTCAATCTGTTCAACATATTTCGAAGGAAAATCAACGTGTATTTCACTCTAAAATGTTTATTTCGCATAAAAATCCACTGTGTTCAGCCGGATCTTCTAGAATTGCGTTCTTGTGAAAGATTCCACTTTATGGATAAGTAATATAACGCCTTAATGCCAAGGTGATAAGATATTCTTAACGCAACACGGTTTCTCCATTAAATTCTTGCAATCACCGTATGACTGCATCGAGAAGAAACTAAAGTTCGAAGTAGTATCCGGTGGATCACGCGCGCGGTTCCCCTTGGCCCTCAAACAACTCGCGAGAACGTCCGGTTAACAAGCATGAGTTACACCGGAGATGAGATAATAAAATATTTGCTTGTTCTAGACACGGAGAACCTTGGCGAGAATTTCGTACGCGCGTGCAGAAGCCAGTTCTACAACCGCATACTGTTCGAAAGTACATCACGCCCATCGAAGTGGTCACCGTTGATTTCATCAAAAGGTAATTTCGCTTGATCCTTACGTACAGAAGTCCATACCATCATAATCGATAGCCTTGGCTCGTCACATTTGTACATCACACACTCGATCATGATTTAGAGGCGTGATTAGAAATATCAACACATAATTGCGAACGATTTGTTTCAGGATCGAAGAGATTAAAGCAGAGAATGGAGAACTACCTGGCGACTTTGACAATGAGATTCACAAATGGGCTCTAGAGTGTTGGTATACATTTGAATAACAATTGGAAGCACATTATTAGGTCTATCGGAAAATGTTATCCATTTTTCAAATTTAGTTGACACGCTTAAAACTATAAAAAGTAGATGAAACATTTAATATTTACTATATCGTATACAAATATGAAGAACAATGTGTTAGGTATCGGTCGAGTGGCTCTCGACGTCAGATTAGGCTGTCTGGGGGGTACGCTGACTCCGGATTCGGAGCCTCAAAAGATCATCGACGCAGCAAAGTTTGCTCTGAGGAACGTAGCAGTGCTCGAGCTGAAAGCTCCTTTCTGGAGGTATTTGCCTTCTCGTCTCTGGACAAGATACGTACGCAACATGGATTACTTCAAGGAGTGAGTGAAACTGTGCTTGTATACTGGAGTACACTTGACATTACTAGATTCCGGATCTTCTCAGGGTATGCATGAAGTACATTGACGCTGCGATGGAAAGGTTGAAGACCAAGCAGGCTGTCAACGACTCTGACTTGTCCTTGATGGAGAGGATCCTAGCCAAAGAGACTGACCCCAAAATGGCTTACATTCTCGCGTTGGATTTGATTCTAGTTGGAATAGACACTGTACGTAGATGAATAGAATTCGCAATGACGATAATTTTCAATGAACGAAAAAGTGAGACGATAAGCAAATATTTATTTGTTTTACGATGATGCAGATCTCTATGGCTGTCTGTTCTATACTATATCAGTTGGCAACGAGACCGGCGGAACAGGAGAAGATCTACGAGGAACTTGTTAAAATTCTTCCAGATCCATCTGTTCCTCTTACGACGAAACACCTTGATCAGGCTGTCTACATGAAAGCTTTTATACGCGAGGTTTTTAGGTAAACTTGACTATAACGATATTGGAACGCCCTGTACAAAAGATTGTTAGCAGACAAATGGTTGAAAGTACAGTTAGCAGCATAACTGTTCACGCACACTTTAAATCGGAATACATAGCTTTTTTATGAATAGACCAAATAAAAAAAATAGACTTAATTTTCTCTGTAAGGCTAGAAGAATTAGTTTAGTAAATGACGTCGAATAAATATGTTGGAAAAATGCATACTTTCTGAAAATTTGAATTATGGAACGATCACAAACGTGGTAGGAATTGCAATTTTTCACGATTTTCGGCCTGTAACTGACATTTTTGCTGTCCATTCATAGAAAAGTTATTCTGATTTAAAGTGTTCGTGATCAGTTATGCTCCCAACTGTACGATAAACAACGTGACATTTTAGAGTGTATTCTACAGTCATCGGAAACGGCAGGACACTGCAAAATGACATTGTAATCTGCGGTTACAAAGTGCCGAAGGGAGTAAGTAGTGCACGTTTAAAGATAGTTCTCTTGATAAATGTTTTTCCCCGAGGATGTTACGAAATTTCCCATAAATCTAATCACAGATACAAGTGGTATTCCCAACCGTGGTAACAGGAAATATGGAAGAATACGTGAAAGATGCTAAAACGTTTAGGCCTATGAGGTGGATCGAGGAATCTACGAAAGAGGATTTACATCCTTTTGCATCTTTGCCCTATGGTTATGGTGCTCGCATGTGTTTAGGTAGAAGGTTTGCCGATTTGGAGATGCAGGTGCTGCTTGCGAAGGTAGACAAACATAAATGCTATCGTGTACAAAAATTGACTGATATTTTTTTAATGAATCCGACTAATTATGTCAATTTATATTTCTGAAACAACAATTATATTTCAGTTAATACGTTCGTACAAATTGGAGTACCACCACGAACCACTCAAATACAAAATCACATTCATGTACGCTCCTGATGGTGAACTGAAGTTCAAGGTGATACGAAGATAATGAATGGGAATCGTATAGATTAAAGATCGTCGAAGACATTCGTCGAATGTGTAAAGTCTCCTTGCTACCTTTCTTCTTTTTTTTTTATTTCTGTACATATACCAATATAAATAACTAGACCGCGAATGCATATGCAAAAATGTATAGCCTAAAATCCCCAATCTAGAAATAACGGATTTATTGTTCGCTGCTTCTTCGCAGCGGTCTACCTGTCGATGAATTTCAAGTTTAGAGGTCCTTTGGGCGTGTACATAGGGTTGATATAGTAATCCAGCTTCTCGTAATGATACTCGATCTTGTAACGCTGGAGAATCTGGAACAAGAACAATTTTACAACAATCGAAAAATGAAGATATACTTAAAAGAATTACGTATATTCAATTTCATTAAAGAGCAGCTCTTTTCTCATTTGGAAAATTAAATAATCCAATAACGAACTGAACGAATAACACGATGTAGTTATTCTTTTAACTATAAAAATTTGTTATATGCGCTCTTCTCAAATATTCATTCATGAAAACGAAATCTATAAAATACAACGTGAAAATTAATGAATATTTTTTTACCGATGGTACCACGATAGATAAAAATCGACAAAATTGAAACACCGTGTATACACCTCTGTTCTACCAAATAAACGTTAGTTTGTTCGTTACAAAGCATCGTACATTTCACACGCAAGAAAAAAAACCATGAAACATAATTGACGAATGTGTCAGCATTCCCTTCACGCTCTCTCGCCATTCTTCTTCTCTCAATTATATCTGTTCTCATCCACGGTGACCTAAATAATTAATGGGGTTCTCGAAAACGACGGAGGAACGCGAAGTGAAATTTCATAGGGCAAAGAACTAGAAAGCGAGTATAACCGACTTCTTAATGACAGAAGAAGTTTCTCTTGTACAATTGCCGTAGTTTCAATTGTTCTTATTGTCAGCTGCGTGACTCTGTTCAATATTACTGTGGCTTTCCGCCAATTTCTAAATTCTAAAATGTTCTAAATTTCTGGTATCCGTAAATTGTTATGGATACTACCATTTGCGTCTTAATAAGTGTGAAGCACAAAACACCACACATAAAAATATAATATAATATAAATCTCGTTATTGATGACCGAAGACAACAACAAATGGAATTTATTTGACAGTTTTCCCACAACCCCCAACAGACGCTACATTTTTCCACCATAACCATTTACGAAAAACCGAGGTGATAACCGCAGTTTTATTTTCACCGTGGTCGGAGGAATTTATTCCCGTTCGTTGTCACAATTTTGGAATATGTGTTGTTTTGTGCTTCACACTTATTCGCGCATATGGCAGTGTCCTGTTGATCCGATAGGGGAACAGGAGATTCTGAAAAATTTGTGAGTACCTATACTTGAAATTAGTATTTTATAACCCAGGATTAATATTCTTATGCATAAAAATGGATATAAGGTATTATTTCATATTTTGCAACTTCAAATTTATGATCCGAACGGGCAGGGAGACGATCGCTTGGTACGGTCCTAGCGACAAATGTCCCTTTAAATTTCGTTTGGCACGAGGCACCAATACGATCATGTTCTGTCTCATCAACACAGTCGTGTGGACTATAGTAGTAGGCTTTTGTCTATACATATAATTCTACGCAATCAAATTTTGCAAGAATTTGAACAGCTTATATCTCAATAACTATTTGTTTGCAACATGTGGCTTCTCTCAAACTTTTTCTATTCTCGATGAGTAGAAGGTATTGATGTAAATACAAACTTTACCAACAATTTTCTTTGTTATAAACAATTTTGCGGCAAGTTTCTTTTACAAATGTCCACCGATCCAGAGGTGTAGATTCACCTATGACTATTACTTTTTATACACCCTGTAGTTTGGAAATGAAATGAACGATTATGTGAAAATTTGCCTGCCAAACGAACGTTCAGGGACAAGGCTCAGGTAATTCCGTGCAGAGTTTCATTGTGGGGAAACACAGCGTGCGCAATAACAGAGTTCGAAAAGCCAGGGTTGTTTTGGTAACTAGCCTGACTTTATTGGCCCTCGCGACGGTGAAAGTAATTGCCAAGTTTTACTGACGCTATTACTTCGTCGCGTACCCTGGCATAAATCAGCGAAAGCAATTGGATATCGTGAAACTATACTCAGTATTTTGCTTTTTATCTACTTTATTCGTAAACTAGCTTTTCCCTGCGGCTTCGCTTGCACAGGAAACTGTTTAATGCCCTCGAAAATTGATATTGTGTCTCCATAAAATTTTTCAACCCCCCATTCACCCCATTCACATTGTATCAATGCGCCTTAAGACCAAGTATCAAGTAAATCCAATCACAAATAAAATATTTCTCATACAAACGTTGCAACCCCTTTTCACCCTCTTAGGGGTTAAATTTTGTAAAATGCTGAAATAGGTGTTTGATTAATTATATCAAAGAGCATTGAGACCAAGTTTCAAGCAAATCGGACCACAAATAAAATATTTCTCATACAAACGTTGCAACCCCTTTTCACTCCCTTAGGGGTTGAATTTTGTAAAATGCTGAAATAGGTGTTTGATTAATTATATCAAAGAACATTAAGACCAAGTTTCCTCATACAAATGTAACCCCTTTTCACCCCCTCAGGGGTTGAATTTCGAAATATCCTTTCTTATCCCTTGTATAGATCATAAAGGAAACCTCTGTGCAAAATTTCAGCTTTCTAGGTCCAGGGGTTTAGTCTGGGCATTGATAGGTGAATAAGTCAGGACATCATTTTTATATATAGAGATATATGTATGATATTCTGCCAGTGGCGCACCCAGGATTTAATCTTGAGGGGGACGAGTTGAACAAAATGACCTATTTTTTAGCAAAACTATCTGTCAACGGTAGTCACACATATTTACTTCATAAGTACTGACATTGAAGCATTTTGTACCGGACCACAGAATGATTTTTAATGCACATTAAATAAAATCCAGTAAGATGATTATATAAATTTATTTACAGAATGAAGTCTAGTGTTTTGTTTCATTTTTCTTGGGGGGGGGGGAGACTTGACCTCCAGGCTCCCCTCCCAATCCTGGGTGCGCCACTGTGTTCTGTTTGCACGGTGTCCTGTACAATTCAAAATTTCAAAGCAAATTCCGCGAATTTTGCTTACTGACAACGCGCGTTAATGATGGAGACGTACCTAGGCGTACTAAAGGTCCGCATTACAGCCAGGTATACCTCGGATTATCGCGGCACCAAGGGAAGCGTTTGAGGCACCTCGACAAGCCTAATCGCCCCCGGTAATAAACGACGAATTCTCGGTTTATTGTTCCTGAGCGTTTACCGTGACCGCCAAGCACGTTAACGGGAACTGTACTTAACGAGTATACACTGTAGTAAAACTCCGAAATTCTGTTCCCCTCTTCACCAACTCCTTTTTCCTTTTCTCTTCTTTCGACAAAAAGAATCGGCACGGAACATGTAGGTGAAAGATTTTCGGAGATTTCAAGATCACCTTCATTTTCTTTATTTAATAGAACATGTTCGAGTTTCCATGATTTATTAATTGATTTAAATTCTTTCAGCATTAGGATAATAGGTATAATCACCTTGCTAAGGACCACCAGCATTTCCAATTCAGCAAATCGTCGTCCCAAACACATCCTTCTCCCATAACCGTACGGTAGTGATGCGAAACTATGACGAACACCGTCAGCTTGTAACCATCGTTCCGGAAGGAATTCGCTGCTTCGCGGAAAGTACTTGTCCAGATTGCTTATCACGTAATGCTGGAAAACCACTTGGACCTAATTGCATAGACAAGGTCGTTAATTCAGGAGAAACCTCCTCGCGTGTTCGTCGTTTTACTACTCGTCGTGTTACTTTTAATTGCATCATGTTTCTCCTACTGAAACCTGAATTATGTTATCATCACTGTTCCAATCTTCTGCGCACTAGAGATTGCATTTGTTGAAGCGAATATATTTTTGAAAATTTATTTTACGGTTGCGAAGAAAGAATTGTTTCTTACTCCTTTAGGTACTTGGTATCCGCTGATAATCGTGTCCTTGGTCATGCAGCGTCCATTCCCGATAACGACCGGATACATCCTAGTAACCAATAAGAAAATTATAACAACGTTATTATATAATTCATCATTTGATTTATAGAAACTTGTTCGACTACTGCCGAACGAACACAACTACTCTCTCCACCCTTAAATTCTTTTTGAAATCGTGCCCACCCATCCCTGCCATAAATGCATAAAATCCACTGGCCTGGTAATAAACAGTTTGTCTAAATGCTCGAACCTTTGGGTTTCTCTGATGCAGGCCTTCAGGTACTTCAACTGATCCAAGTGTTTACCTTCGAGCTCCATATCCTTACTCGGTAGCGTACTGCATACTTCGTTGTATGCTAAATCTTGCTTATCTGGATGCAGGGCCAGCTGATAAAGCATCGACGCCACAGAATTCGATGTCTACAGAGAGTACATCGTTAAACATAATTATCGTTCCGTTATACTTTTGCGGTGGTGACATATATAATACTAACAGTGTCAATTCCAACCAGAAACAGGTCCAGTGAGAGAATAGTGGCCAGTTTAGTATCATTCTCAAGAGCCAATACTCTCTCCAATAAAGAAGGCTCTTTGTCGTTATCCTTTGCTTGCTGTATCCTTGCAAGTGCGGCTGCGGTGTACTTTGAAGTTGTGCTGCAAAATTAATTATTATATTTAGCCATGCAGATTCAACTTTTTTGTTTCTCTTTATTATGTAATGTATATATATATATATATATATATATATATATATATATATATATATATATATATCTCTTTAGGTTATTGTGATGCAAAAAATATTTGTTACGTAATGTACATGGTGTCAATGCACCAAATATTTGGCACGAATGTCATTTTTTTCGGAGTTGTCAAGGTCATCGATGTTTTTTGATACATAACTACATTTTTCTTTATTGCATCGTGTAACTGATGGAAAAATACATTCAGATATGTATATAACATGACCTTGAAATGACCGTGATCTGTACAGTCGATCATTGCACGTTTCAGAAAATGTATCAACGTAGAAGGACACCATTTTGAACATCTCTGATGATAACTTAAGAGAACGCGAGTGTTGTTTCAACAGTTAACACATACACACATCTGTTGATCGATATTCTTAATGTGATAAAAAATATTTTCTTCGCATTCGTAGGTTCAGGAGTCGTGGCCGAAGATATTCGACATCAGTTTTAGGTGTAACTTTAATTTTCGAGGATCAAGGTCATTTCAAGGTCATGTTATTATACATATCTGAATGTATTTTTCCATCAGTTACACGATGCAATAAAAAAAATGTAGTTATGTACCAAAAAACATCGATGACCTTGACAACTCCGAAAAAAATGACACTCGGAAAAAAATATTTGTGCCAAATATTTGGTGCATTTACACCATGCACATTACGTAACAAATATTTTTTGCATCATAATAACCTGAAGAGATATTTCGGTGTTCTTATTTAACACATTCACGACGGCGTGTGCCACCGGTGGCTCAAGCTCGAGTGTCCCATCGGACGGCGTGTACCTCCGGTGGCTCAAACTTGAATGTTAAATAATAGGAATTATTTCGGCGACGCCCCTTCGAGAGAAACATAAATTGCAGCACCGTCGTGAACGTGTTAAACGGACCACCCTGTATATATATATCTCAATGAAATTGAATTTACTGGACTATGGTGTCCAAGGCTTTCACGTATTGTATCCACGTTGGGGTGTTGAACAATTTCCAGAACGGTATCTTCAGTTCGAGTATCCCCACGTTAACGAAGAACGTGCAGACAGCGTCTATTAACTTTTGGGTTTCAGTATTCGCGTCGTTATCCATGCAACCCAGTCGAACGTCCAATGCTACACGTGCTATGGCTAAAAAGAGAATTTCACCTAATGATTCGAATCCGGCATATTTTTTGCTCGTCGAAACGAAAGCGGCACGCGATCGAAAAGATATAAAAATTCGGGTGCCATGGAAGTCACCGACACGATTTTTACCGACTCCAGATTTGACCGACAATGCCTTTAACCGACAACGATTTCGACAGACATTTGATCGACAACGAATCTAAAATCTTTGTCGATGAAATCCGTTGTTCATCAAAGTCGTTTTCGGCTAAAGACGTTGTCGGCCAAAGTTATTGTCGGTCAAATCTGGAGTCGGTGAAAACCGAGTCGGGGAATGTGTCGGTGATTTCCATGGGACCCAAAAATTCAAGAGTTGATTTATTGCGGTACACCTGTTCCGTGATCTTCAAATTACCGTGAAATCCGACTATGAAAAAGATTGAGGACCAATCGTATATGTAGATAGCTGAATTTAATGTAGATTAGTAAATAGGTGACATTTACGAGTTGAGAAGAATTTCAGAGATTCCATCGGTAGATTCTAACGATCATAAACGATTCGTATTGCGAAGCGACATATCACTTTCTACTCACACTCGAGGGACCATTTGTGAATCTCGTTAAGAAAATCGTCAGGCACCTCGTCGTTCGCATCTCGTATCGCTGAGATTCTGAAAAGACGGGAAAGAGAGGTTGCTTCAGTGTCGAATCGATGAGAGAAAAAAGTGATTGGGAAATGTTAACAACGCTTTCGGAGGGGACCGTTTGTCGGCGAACCTTTGAAGGAATGCTAAACTCGCCTCCTCGATGGAAGAAATATACATTCTTGCAGTCCGCGGTTGCAGCATCACCTGTTGCACCTTGCTTCGAAAGTTGTACCAGTCCTCGCCATGTCTGTAACCAACCACTTTCGTTAGAAAAATCTGGCACCCCTTAACTGCTTTTTCGGGGAACTACGCTCAAGCAATGAAAATGATTCAGTTGTATACTATATATGTACATCAAGTTGCAACAATCAAGTGGTCCGGAAAATATCGACATGTTTTAATTGAATGAAGTAGTGATGATGGTTCGATGAAAGGCGAGGTAAAATAGAAACCACCAATTAACGTGACATTTTAACCCAACGGGCGAATACGTCATATAAACTTGCCTTGAACTATGAACATAAGAACCGATAGTAGGGTAAGCTTTCTACTTCTGACTCACGTAAATCATCATCATCATCATCATCAGAGAGGGAATACATAGAATCTTTGCTGACGCAAGGATAACTATGTACAAAATAAGAATCATTCAGCAAAGAATAAATTCTCGTCGTGAAAATCTTGAAATGAGCAAGTATAAATAATACGAAAAAATTAGAACCAGCAGATACTGAACCGAGAAATAGGTTCGAACTAAGAGCTGGGGAAAATAGTAAATAATAAATAATCCTATTTATTTTAAAGTATGTGTGCAATTTTGAAAATAAAATATTTTATTTGATGCAATAATTTTTGAAAATAAAAAAATTTAGTTGATGCAGTAATTGTTTGAAAATAAAATAATTTATTTGAGGTAGTAATTTTTGAAAAAAGTCTGAAAATAGTATTTTATTGGAAGAATATTGAAAATATTTGGACTTTGTCTTTATTTTCTATTTGAATTTTAAATATTATTGCTGAAAATAATGGTTCGCATGCAATAAATTTATGAGAGAGAGTAGAAATAGTTTCCTGGTGATAAGATACACTTTATGTTTATCAACAAACCTCAGTGGGCACAAAAAGTACAATATTCGATTTTGTGTTTCAGATTATTAAAATAGAAATATTTTATTTTGTGGTTCCGATGTTAAAATAGAAAAATTTTTTTTTGGTTCCCATTGTTCAAATAGAAATATTTTATTTTGTGGTTCCGATTGTTAAAATAGAGATATTTTATTTTGTGGTTCCAATTGTTAAAATAGAAATATTTTATTTTGTGGTTACGATGGTTAAAATAGAAATATTTTACTTTCGAAATTGAATATCTTATTGAAAATACTATTTTCTTTAAGCAAAATAAAATCGAAAATATTAAATAGTATTTGAAATATTTGTTTCGCCAAATAATGCCCACCTCTGGTTCGAACAAGATCAAAAATGATAAAAGTGAAATAAGTAAATGGGAAACTTGAAATTCAATTTCAATTCTGAAATGTTAGCGAAACTGTGGATTATAATAGTTTCGACAGTCTTCCAGAAGAAAAAGAAATGAAACGAGTTTTGCCAAAACGGGGGTGAACGATACGTTACACAGGTGGCTTACGCGGTTCGCATAAAAGGAAAGATTACGTCACCCGTTAGCAGGCTATCGTTTCCTGCATGACAACTAGAGCTGCAATATTGTGCATCATGCCAACGACCCCCTTTTCACGATACACATGCACACAAACACTATATACATACACCCTTAGCGAAGACATACGATCGTGCAGGGGTTTCGTGTTTCGATTTTATAACTAGATCCTGATTTCTCTTTACACGGTGCACTGATTATGCCAATCGACCGCAGGAACTTATTATGCGTGACATTATATATCCATCTATATCCATCTTCTATATAATAAAAATGAAATGCTGTTCGTTGGTCACGACATCACGTGAGAACGGCTGGATCGATTTGGTTAATTTTTTTTTAAATGTCTGTTGTAGTCCGAATGAGGTTTTCAAGAAAAGAAAAGTTGCCCGGAAAAATGGAAAATTCGGAAAAAATGAAAGTGCTTTTTTCTATGGGATTTTTGTACGAACTCAAGACCATAGCTCACGATTCGAACGGCGGATATGCGTAATTCTTTTTCTGTTTTGTTCGTTGTGGAAAAAAATTCTACGAAAGTGGAAAAGCGAGAGGGAAGGCCTCTCTAATGTAAATATTAACAAAAATAAAAAAATAAATCATTTGGTTGACATGAAATTCTGACTTAAATTTTGGAACAAAACCGCATGGTTCCTTATATGGAATATCCATGACCACAATTGTTACTAGATACAATGATCACTCAGAAATACGTTTATTTTCTCATTTTTACTCTGGTTACGCATTCCGAATAGCTTTTCACGAATTCACAAAACGATCACAAACAAATTTATTGAAATTTGGACAGGACAACGTCTGTCGGGACAGCTAGTTATTCTAATAAAACAGAAAAAGATTCTGTGGAAATTGTCGCGAGGTAAATCATCCTCATTTTCGGGTGGAATTTTATTCTTTTATTGTGTTCGATTAATTAAGTTCGAATTTCATTTAACCCGTTTACCGATTTCTTCGCCGATGATTTTATTTCTTTCTAGTTTGTTTTTTGTGGTCCGGAAAAATGAATTGCATTTGCGCAAACTTCCTTCGTCGATTTATTACATCGCAATGGTGTATGCAAATGGCACCAGGGGTGGACATTATTTTGCCAAACAAATGTTTCAAATACTATTTAATATTTTCGACCTTATTTTGATTAAAGAAAATAGTATTTTAAATAAGATATACAATTTCGAAAATAAAATATTTCTATTTTAACAATCGGAACCACAAAATAAAATGTTTCTATTTTAATAATCTGAAACACAATATAGAATATTGTATTTTTTGTGCCTACTGAGGTTTGTTGATAAACATACAGTGTATCTTATCACCAGGAAACTATTTCTACTTTATTTATATTTTATTTTCAAAAATTACTGCATGGAATAAAATATTTTATTTTCAAAATTGTACACATACTTTAAAGTAAGTAGGATTATTTATTATTTACTATTTCAAATACTATTTTCCCCAGGTCTGAATGGCACATGAAAATGCAGGAAATGGTTTCTGTCGTCAATTCGAACAGAAACAGCTTCGTGAGATTAGAAGGAAAGCGAGCACAGCCGAAGCGTGTCTAAAAATGAAAGTACAACGGGATCGTTGTAGCGTCTCATCATCGGAGTTGTCCGTCCTGTTCAACGACAGTCGCAAATATTTGCGATTCGACGAGTTTGCCGAGCAAGAGGGTTAGCCCCGAGTGGCCACCGTGCAAAGTCAATATTTCACTATTACGCGAGAGCTAATGGAATCTGCAAACATCTTTAGCTACGAGGACGCGTGTCCGATCGCAAACATATTATTCTACTGAATAAAACTATCAGTCTATCAGTGCTGGAGATAATCGTCTTTCAAATAGAAGATACAAATATTTACAGAGAGTACAATGATCATATCTTATCCTTGAACACTTAAACCTCCAAACACTGTTTCACTGTCTTCGACTTTCAGATAATTGCTAGTAGCTATCCAAATTGAAAAGGCAATTGGCATCCTTCCGGAACTTGTCATTCTTGTAATTGCAACGGCAACATTGTTCGAATCATTTCACAACTGACCTACCTGGCCCGGAAGTGCTGCAACGCACCTGTCCGTATTGTTAAGCAATCGACACTATCAAATTAATGTTCTCATTGACTAGACTCCAGATACATGAGAAATCATCGAATTAATATATCACCGATTTATGCCACACGAAACACGTTCGGCAATTTAATTATACCTCTCCGAGTTCGCGAGCAAATAATTGCCAACGAGGGTAACGAACTACTTCCTGTACAGAAGAAATATTTGACACTGGATATGCTAGTTAATAGAGGAAATAAAGTTACACTAATAAGAACAATCCTGCAAATGGGAATTGCAGTAATTTAATAAGCTCTCGCGAGTCAATAATTTCAGTGATTTATTAATAGACAGCGGATCTTTAGACGAAATAACAATTTTCTTCCTGAATTGCAATAAGCTGGAGTTAAATTGAAATTGATTTTCTTTATTGATATGTTTAATAGGGTGAATATAATATAAATATTTTAATATAAATGCACATAACCCGCTGTCTATTTATTAATTTTTTAAATAAGAAAGGCGAATCTTTCAACTAGTTCTGTTTCGAGTTCTCCAGAACTCCAAAAAATATTGGTTTCTTTTACGCAGCCAAATGGAACCGGTAGAGGTAATTGTGGCACAATTGGTATGGTACTTGGAATCGTACTTGCCAGTTTGAGCCGGCCGTTTATGGCCCAAACGGCGGCTGCCATTCACCTGTTAGAGTCGATACTGAAAGTACGAACGACAAAAGATCGGGCAGCAGGTGCGTCGAAGCAGCTACAGTCAATCTCTGCACAATGGCTGTAGTATAAATCAACGGGACTGTGACTTCGAGACTTTCTGGTGGACGATTTAGGGACATGCAAACAGCTGGGAAAAATAGTATTTTAAATAGTAAATAATAAATAATCCTATCTATTTTTAAGTATGTGTACAATTTTGAAAATAAAATATTTTATTTGATGCAGTAATTTTTGAAAATAAAATAATTTATTTGAGGCAGTAATTTTTGAAAATAATATTTTATTTTAAAAATATTGAAATTTTTGAACTTTGTCTTTATTTTCAATTTCAATTTTAAATATTATTGCTGAAAATAATGGTTCGCATTCAATAGATTTATATGTAGAAATAGTTTCCTAGTGATAAGATACACTGTATGTTTATCATCAAACTTCAGTAGGCACAAAAAATGCAATATTCGATTTTGTGTTTCAGATTATTAAAATAGAAATATTTTATTTTCTGGTTTCAATTGTTAAAATAGAAATATTTTATTTTCGAAATTGTATATCTTATTTAAAATACTATTTTCTTGAAGCAAAATTAAGTCTAAAATATTAAATAGTATTTAAAATATTTGTTTCGCCAAATAATTGCGTTGCTCTGCATGCAAACAACGTGAAACTTATACGTATATTAGGACTATGTAACGTGGACGTTTATGGAGAAATTTAATGTGCACTGACATTATGTTTTTCATGTCAGCATTTGCTTGAAGTTGAATACAGTGACTCCCACTAATATTCGAACACTCTTAAAAAAACGATCATTTTTTCAATATTGGACCATATAATTTGAACTTTTTCGAGGAGCTAGAACAATCAGTTTGCTACACAGCGTGAAAAAATGTTCTGAAAAGAATTGCAAGTTGTAGTATTTTCTCTACAATTCCTACAATAAAAATATATCTCTCGCATCGTGTAGTAAACTAATTTTTTAGAGCGTCCGAATATTAATGTGAGTCTACAATTAATGTTATTGGCGCACTGGTTCTATCAATTGCAGACAATAAGCAAATTTGCAAAATATCACATGAAATTTAATTCAACTTTTCGGTCTGAATTTGGACCATTTTCAAGAATGTAAATATTCTGTATTGCGTCTGTAAGAATTTATCAATTAATTAATATATGGTTAGGCACACGCATTCCCGAACATTAATTAATGTGAGTCACTGTGTGCGACTGTGATTTCAACTAATCTGGTAAAAGCAGAGTTTCTATCGGCAATTTAGAATTGATTGATAGTGCCCTAATGAAAATCTTACACAGCGATTACGCCAGCGTTGTCACGGAAGAAATCCTTTCGCAGCACGTGTTTGTAATAGTTGAGAGAAGGCATCGATGGCCTGAAGGGCATTCTCTCCTCCTGTCTGAAGATACGTTCGATTTCGTTAGCGTCGTAAACGAAAACCATGTCCGGCCTGCCCAGAAGTCCCTCCATTTTTACAATTTCGCCATACTCCTCGTATAATCGTCTGGAAACTTTATCCACCGCCTGGATTTCAAAATCACCTGGAACAGAGATCGAAAACTCTCAGCAATGGGAAGACCATATTCCGAGCTTGATAGACTCGATTGAATTTATTTACGAGTGATTCACTTGAAATTTTAATTGACCTAATGGTAGGATTGAATAGCTAACGAAGAAACGTAATTGCATAGTAGGGAAATACCGGAGAGTTGCCAATCCAGTTTAAGATAGAATCTTACTGCTCGATAAAATGTTTATTGATAAATGTTATAGAGATAACTTCAAGGCTGTATATGTTGTGGAATGAAATAGGATGAAGGGTGAGGGAAATGAAGTAGGATGAAGTAAGGATATGAAGTAGAATGGAGTAGAATGGTAGAGAACGCGTTCCGACAAAGTGTAATGGCATTAAGTAAAATAAAAACGAAGGGAACAAGACGGAAGTGCAGAGAAGTGTCCCTCGGCTAGTTTCAGGTGTGAAGAAATGGATCATGGGGAATAAAACGAAGAGCAGCAATCAATGAAGAATACCTATGAATGGTATGAATCGCCATGTGTTGCCCAAAAGCGGGATCGGCTTTGGTCCAGGGATTTCGGTGTAAGGACGACATCGAGACAAATCTTGTTCCCCTATCTCCGTGGCCAAAGTCTCGATCGCTCGAATTATACTTCTCCTTTGTCTGTAGCAGCACGTGAACGACCAGACGTGTTTGCCATGTAATATGCTCATCTTCTTCTCTGAATACACAAACAAATACCGGTTCGAAAATAAACTCCAGAACAATGACTTAAACAATGGTACGCAAAGCAGAGGCAGGTCTTTGACATGACAGACCTGCCCCGCAGAATCTCAAGACGTCTTCATTCTTGACAAAATTTAAGAAACCGACTTTTCTAATATATAGGATAAACTGTACAATGATTGGCACCCTAAGCTAAAATCGTAGAAAAAATCTTTGTATCGTTTTCTGAAATGTTTAAACAATCTTAACTTGCTATTATTATAAGCTAATAAAGATTTTTCAGCAAAATCAAACAGTGTTACGATCCATAAATCTTTTTATTATAAAATACATTCAGTGAATAACAATCGTAAGACAAATAGTACAGTGATTGGCACAGTGAGAAGTAAACGTTAAACAGGCTATTTGTTTTATAATTAAATACATACGCACTCGTTACATCTGTAGTGCAGTTCGAAATTAAGTTATAAAGCGATAAAGCATACATACTCGTAACGAAAATTTTAATAAAACACTATTTACACTGCACTGTGGCCATCCGTCGGTCTTTCTGAATATATCAGCGTTGTTAACAGTCATACGTGCAACTTTGTTATAGAAACTTACAACGTTGTTTTGAAATATAAATAAGAAGAAACATAAAATGACTTTCAATACCAGAGAATTCTTAATATTTGCCGTTTAAATCCAAGGTGCCAATAACTACTGCAGTGCCAGAAATAGTACAGTTTACCCTATCGTGAGCCAAAAGTTAGAATTTCAGATTTTTCATGAAATTCATTCTCAATATCGGACACTAAATTCTTTAAAAATTTGAATTGTGCTAGATTGAATATATAGGGCGAACTACGAGTCTTTGGTTACAGCAAACTTTTTTGTCAACTCCTCTTTTTAATGATTCTTCAAGATCATCTTCAATTTTTTGCAAATACACCTGTAACTTTGTCTTCCATATCTGTTAGGGGATTTTAAATCGAATCAGGCAAGTACCATATAAAATATAGAAAAAGATTGCAAAAGAATTGCTATTTTAATTCGAAATTTGAAAAGAAAAAGGGGAAATGGCAATAATGCAGCAAACGCTAAGGTTGCTAAACTCCGTAATTGTTCGAGGAACGTGACTGGTGTCTCAGACTCGCCTAGATTCAATACCAAGACATAGTTTCCTTGAATATGGGCGAATTACCTCGCGGAATCCGCGGCAACCCTTTCAAGTGAAACTACAGCACGATCGTTTCATGTTTACAGCTCGAATCGTTCGTAGAACTAGTTTCACGGTTTGAAAAAATGAATTTCTACTGGCGTTCCAGAATTGTTGCAACATCTATATGGGGAGGCGATTTTTTCTGTCAATCGTCTATCGACATTGTGGCGTGGGCTCGCCTAATACTCGCAATATAAAACGTACTAAAAACATTTACTTTCTCTCGTAAAAGAATGGAAATGAAAATTTCTTTCGAATCAATTTCATTCAAAAAATATAAACAGCATTTTATGTAAAATATGTCAATAAGTGTGATCTATGCTTTCGACATTTAATAAATAATGTGCATTATTTTGTGTTTGTTAGGGATTAGATGCAGTCTTATTGTCGAATAGAATTTTTTAAATAACAATTTTCCCCAATTAACGATTCAGAACTTAATAACAAGATGCAGTATTGTTTGAATACTCCAAGAGTTTGCCTTGACCAAATTTCCGGTTCGCCAGTTCTCTAACTGTTATAATAGTCATACAATTTTTCGCAACAGTAATATATATTTCTCAACATATAAAATACGACTTGTTCATGAACACACATAGGGTCTACACGTAATTTGCAGTGTCGTTAAAAGTGTATTCAAAGCGCGTATGCATTTATCTAATATATCTTTTAAAATGGAAGACTATTTAGAAGTCGGCACTTACCACGTGGTACAGTTAAAAGTGAGTTTCCCTTTGCGAAAAAGTTTCAACCACTTGGTGTTCGCTTGCACCGCAGTTTCCACTGTCTGTGTAAACGCAATTGTCACTGCGCCTATTTAAATGGGGGGCCACTTTCGGTTTTCGTAAGTGACGTTTATTAGTATCAATTACCGGGTTGTGTTAATTGCACACTTGGTACCCGTTGCACGTGCATCGTACATCGTGCCTCGATCAACCGTTTCCGAATGACTGACAGCGAGATGGAAGTTATATTAGATGCCCTTTTACTCTTTCACGGTTCCCGCCAACTATTAACTACTATGTAGTACTATGACGAAAAGAAGGGGACCAGGTGGGAGGACAGTTGGGTGGGATACCATTCTCGAATTTCATCGGATTGACGTAAAAAGAAACAAACTTTTATTGTTCTCGGTAATTTATTACGCTTTATTACGTCTCATTCGTTGCCATATATTCTTTTATAATGTTTCGTCACACTGAAAATAACGATTTTGAAAAACAATGATTTCGTGGCTTTGCCGAATTTTCTATCTTTGAATTGACCCTTTCGGTTATCTTCTCTTACCACTAAATCGCGAATAGGCTCCTATTGGTCAAGAGAGTTGTACACGTCTGTGATTGGCTAGTTCTTGCGCACCACGTGATGAGGGGTAAATATAAATACATTCGAATGAGACGAGTTTTGATCTAACTTGATTTTTAATTTAAATTCAGTTTAAAAAATTCATATTTTACATAATGCTATGAATTGTATACGTTCTATATATTTCGGGATTGATAACATCAAAATGTAAGCTGTTGGTGTATATTTCCAATTATACCTTCCGTTTTGCGACATCGTTTTTACAGTATGAAAGAAGATGAATCTTTGAGCGATCTTTATGATTCGTACCATTTGGATTTCTTTAACTCTATCGATTGTAACTTATTCTTATAATTATTTACAAGTCTATCTAAGTTCACGTCTTCGGCTTTCAACTTGGTCCTCTGTTTCGGCTGCAAAAAAGATCAAGAATTAGAATATTAGTAAATGAATTGAAATGAAAACATCGCGATTAGATGGAATACTAACTTTGATTTCATTTTTACTTTCATTCCTGTTTTTCCTCTTCTCCTTTAGCTTCTGAGAAAACTTCTTCATTTTTTTCTCTTTCTTCACTGTCTGATGGTGCACCGCGGCTTGGTTCTTCAATTTGAACTTCGACCTCAATTTATTCTCCCCTTGCTTGGCAACCATTCCCACAAATGGTTTTCTACCTGATTCATTATCCTCGGCTTTACTCGATTCACCGAATTTTAATTTCTTCATCGGGGTTTCTTCGTTTGTCGCTTCTCCTTTCCTTTTAGCTTTGTTCCCTGGCCAGGTAGGATTGTTTTCACGACTCTTTTGAATTCGTTTCTGTTTAGCGTTTACCATAACTCGATTTTCTATCGAGAACGACACTATAGGTCGCTATGAAAATAATCGAAGCATTACAATCTCAATTTGAAACAAAATAAATCATCAAAATATAATTGTGAAGGTACATACTCTTTTGGGGTTGAACACGTTAGGATTATTGTTTATATTTCTCAGTGCTTGAAGTGCATCGTCGTGTTTTGTATACGAAACGAATCCGTATTCTTTTGATTTTCCTACTCCTTTCGCGTCAACGTTCCTGAGATCTCGCATGATACGTGCCTTGAACAAAATTACAGTTTTTGCAGTTAGTCTTTTCTATTATCAATTATAAGCATTTCAAATGATTGAATAGCACTTAAAAGCACCTCTCGAATGATTGCTCCTGCGGGTCCATGGCGTTCGACGATTTTGCGAAACTTTGCGTCATCTAGCGTCGGTGGTAGATTGTGAATGACAAGCCTAGCTCTAGAGACGAACATATTCAAATTGCGCAATATCTGCGATTTCCACTGTTCAATCTGCAATCGTTTCGCCATGTCTGCTGCCGAGACTCCACTGGCTGCCGCACTCCCGGCCATTATAACTAAACAATCAATTCAAATAATTACAAGTGCCTTTAAAATGAACAATGAACTGATATTCGCTGAAATTTTTTCAAGCCTTACCGCCTTCTTTCACGAGGTACAGATTCCTGGTGTCTTTCTGTTTCAGTTGCTTCGAGTTTGCTTTATTTTCGATCTCGTTTCTGTCTATTGCCAATTGCGCCTCCATTATCTGATCGTCTATTTCCAAATTCTTTCCTGCGGCCAAACATTTCTCGGCATCCGCAACATTCTATAAAATAATAGAGTAATACATTTTTCAGAGCAACAATGATGCGATATTTACAGACTGAATAAACCTAAACTTACCCTAAATTTAACGAACGCCGTGCCCTTTGAGTACTCTGTAAGCGGATCTATGCACACGAGAGCATAGAAAACGGGTCCGAATTGCTCCACGAATTTTTTCAGTTGCTCATTTTTCACGGAAAATGGCACATTTTTAAAGAAAACCGTCTTCCCTTCGGAAACATCGTGAGACTCGTAACGAGGACGTTTTTGTTCCTTTACATCCTTTTTTTCTTCTTCTTCTTCCATATCTTCGTCATCTTCAGATAATTCCTCGTCATTGGTTTTACCTTTTCTCTCAAATTCAATATTAATATCTTGATCTTCCTGGTCAGATTCTTCTGACTCTGAGGAAGCATCTTCCTGTTCCTTATTGCTGTTAAAAAGAACATTTATAAATCCTATCTTAACGGCAATATTAATAAGATTTAATAAATACGTTTACTTACCTACCTAACTCTTCATTCGGATTCGATTTCTCTGCAGTGTCTGCAGCAGGTCCATCTTCGGTATCGCTCTCTTTCTCAACCTTCACTTTGACTTCATCGTCTTCTTCAACCTTCACTTTTACTTCACTTTCGTTGGTGTCATCCGTATCATTTGTACCAAACTTATTTTTGGGTACTGCCCAGTCGACAACAATCGGTCTGTTGAGGAGTGGTTGCAAATTTGCATAATGTATAGCTTTTGCTGCGCTTTGCACAAGGTCAAATTGCAGAAATGCGCAGCCAACGCTTTTCCCATCGCTTCGTTTTAAGATATTTATGTCTTCTATTGTTCCATATTGAGCAAAATGCTGTCTTAGATGTTCCTCGGTTGCCTACAACAAATGAATAAATGTATAAATAAACATTGAAATGAACATTTGAAAATCTCTACTTACATCGAACGATAAATTTCTTATTACGACCCTTGCTCTCTTCTTCTTATTCTTTTCTTTGAGAGACTTTCTATGCTCCATTCTCGCTGGTTCCTCTTTTTTGGGCGATTCTTTCTCCGTCTTTATTTGTATTGGTTCTCTTTCAGGCGATACTTCTCTCCTCTCTTGGTTTTCTTCTTGCGCATCTCTGCCATCTTCTTCATCTTCTCCATGTCCCTCATCTTCCCCGTCTTCCTCCTCTTCTTCATCTTGATCTGCAGTATCTGCATTTTCTGCTTCCTTTCTCAGCTTCTCACAGTATCTCGACTTCGATATAGCCCAACTACTGTTTATTACTCTGCCTGAAATAGTAGTTGTTTAGCTTAATGCAATTAATAAATAATATTGCACAGGAGAGTATCTGTGTTTTACCAAGGAATTCCTTTTTATTTGTATTAAATATTGCTTTCGATGCATCTCCTAATTGCTTAAATTCGACAAAGCAACATCCTACAGGCGAACCATCTGCACGTTTTGGAAAATTGATGTCAATTATTTGACCAAATGGCTCGTACAACCTTTTGATATCCTCCGGAGTTGCCTACAAGCAGAATATGAATAAATTTCAATTTTAACATCTTGATTTTAACATGGTTATAGAATCCACTCACCTTGAACGAAAGATTACGAATAATAATCCTTGGCTTTTTATTGTCGTTTGCATTGTCATATGTATTGTTATTCAAGTTCTGTGCTGCTCTTTTATATTTCTGTGCTTTCACTTTCTTTCTGTAGATCCAAGAAAGTTTCTTTTTGTCTCCTTTATTCTCTACAAAGTTCGAAATAGCCACGAATTAAAAAGTTGTCATTTAATTAAATTAAATGATTTAAGTAAATGATCATTTTATTTATAACACAAAAATTGCTGTAAACATTACGTTGACACTTACTATAATTCGTATTCCGCATGGTGAACGTGCACTACCACAATCGCTCAGTGAAACGTCTAATTATTTAACGTAATTAATAAATTAATTAATATGTTCAATATATATTTAACTCGTTCTCATGCTGCATGTTACAAGTTACAAATGTTTATAGGTCAGGTTATGGTAACCGCGTGTAGGAGTGTAGTGATGTGATGACATGATGACATGAGCAGATGGCGCTAACATAATTTGCTGATAAAAATACAAAATAGAAAAACAAATATACACAATTTTCTTATTTTGTAGTCTTTTATCACCATAATGAATAATCAGAATTTTCGCTCTTGCAAATAATACATAATTCTAAATCTTTCAATACGGATTACAAATTTTGCGCGAAATGTTCGCCGAGCCCGTTACCGCTCTCCGATTGGTCGGTTCAATCGAGAACTACAAAACTGACATAGACAGTATATAAAGGAAAGGAAGTATAAAAATGTTCCGCAGTAACGCACAGTAACGCGACAGGATTTGACAGGATTGGACAAGTCATGTTGGACACAAGTATAATAAATTAATAATAGATGTGTGATAAACAATTATTTATACACTAGAATAACGAAGTACACGGAACGAAGAGTATATTTGTTGTAAACCGTGTAATCGACAATAAGATAGATATCATTACACGCTGCAAACTGCACTAGAATTTTTCTACATAAATCGAAGGGGATACTTTGTAATGAAAATCGATCCGAGTGGTCGTTCGAGCTGTTCAAAAGCGTTCGATCGAACGCAAAAATTCCCGTCAAAAATAGACTCATCGAACGTCGAAAGTTGTCCAAGGGCCGAACAACGATTCGACGGGCGAACCTAATTGCGAACAAGAGTCCCCGACGAATTAATGGATAAGCATCAGAAAATCAGCCGTGTATCGATATATAATAATAAAAGATGCGAGAAGCGGACATAATCTATCTCGTTTCGGTCGGTCGCGCAAGAAAATCCGTTGTTGAAGAGGTTTCAAATCGGACGGAAGTAGAATCGATACTCCAGAATTCGATAGTGGCAAAAGTATGGCCGAAAGCGGATTTTCATTTCTGCTAAAGACAAAACAGCAAACAACACAGTGAAACGCGATTATTATGACCGAGTTAAAAGCACTTTATTGCCTCCTTTTGTTAACGTTTCTCGAGTTGACGTCACAAATTCGACCGTCCTTACACGGACACAATAATGGTAAGCACATATTTACGCTATTTCAACGTTTCGCGATCACACCGAGACGATACACAGCCGAAACGATACCCAGTGCATTGTTAGTTTACGCAAAATCTCCATGTTTTCAACCTGTTCGAGACTTTTCTATCTCAACGTTTCGTATCGCGATTTCCAAAGGTCGAGGATTTGTCATTTTTCCGTGGGAATCGGATAACTGCCAGTCCGAAAAAAATATTGATGTTTTTGTGTACAATCACAACTTTTTTTCAATGTGATTCGTGCACGAAAACAATGCTGTATAATTGGAAAAACTTCTGTTAAACTGAAATTAACGTCTGTTAATTTCAAACGGAACGGTTCGTACAATCGTCTTTGGCTGTGCTGACAGAAATCTGCAGCTTCCCTGATGATGTCTCCTAACACAACTCCACACTACACTTCGCTTTAAATCTACAGTAACCGTAACTTCTTTGTCATTGATAATTTCTTAGAAGAACAACGATATCTCTACTTGTCGAATGTAAGAAGATAATCTTGTTTAAAACAGTTTTTAATTAATGGTTCTACCCCTTTTAGCATTCGTACAAGACGATAATGATGTTCAATATCTTTTGGATAACATACCTATGTCTGTGCATAAGGTCAGTGATACTAGTTTGTCTAACATTTAAATACTATGGTTAAATAATGATCTTATTGATCGATCTATTTTCTAGGAATTTACCAATACAGTGCACGGTGCTGGGTAAGCATAACACTCATTAAAATAATGGTGAGTGGAAGTAGGAAAGGTTTTCATTATAAACATCCTTCCTTACTCTCGAAACATTTTCGCACAGTATCGTAGTCTCGTGTTGATAATTTGATTACTTGAAATAAAATAAGAACAGTCTTCTATGAAAAAAGAAAATCTTTTTTTCGATTTAGTAATATAGGTTTTATTATGTACATTAATGTTCTAATCATTTAATCATCTCATCGTAGTACCATGTCTAAACAACGCTTTCAAATTCTAAACACTGCTTTACTAACTGTGGTCGTTTCGAACTAATGTTTCTTGTACCTTTCCTATTTTCAATTTCCACTATTAGAAGTATACTGAACGATCTTTGATGCGGTTTTTATTTAAATACTCGAACTGTCTTTTAAGGGATGCCCCGGCCAATGAAGACAAAACGCAAGATGCATTGTCCCATGTTTATTTCCAACCACATGTTTTGGATTTCAAAGAAAGGTGAGCAAGGTGCGATGTTAATGTTGATTATACTATTTTACATAGAACTGCGTACAATGGATATATATTTCTTTTTCTCAGACAACTTGGTATACCCCACCAAGAAACTGTGATCTTGTTTAATAAAGATCACAACAAAACGATCCATCTTTTATCAATATCTGGAAATACACGACATTTCCATTCATCGTTCTTTCGAAGTAAAGTAAGTCTATACACGTGTACGTAATAAATTATCCTCGAGATGGTAATTATTATAATTCGATTTGCGTAGGTAATACCATCGCTCGGAAACACAACGTTCAATGTTATTTTTCTCGGTCGAGAAGAAGGTGATATTGACACGCATCTCTTTATACATACTACAGATGGAACTATAAAATACCAAGTAACCAATTCAAGATATCTTTAACGTTACGGATTCAATTATTTCCACTCTCGCTAATGATACGATTCTCTGTTTCAGGTAAAAGGAATAAGCGTCAGTAGTCCTTATCGACTCAGACCTGTAGTGGGTGTTAAATTACCTTTAAATGCAACATTTACTCCACTTATATATATGCACAATCCACATGCAGAAGCTTTACAAGTACGTATACAAATATAAACATTGTAATTTACATTATCTCGTGCGTTCATCTTTAAATCATGTTTTATTAATAGGTTCTAGAAGTATATAGTAGCGGTGGAGAATTTCAGCTAGAATTGCCATCAGGAGAGGTAGAGGGTTCGCGCGATCTATGGGAAATCCCACCATATCAAACAAAGCCTATTATAAGACTACATTTTAATGCTTATGCAGAGAAGAACCATACCACGTATATTAGGTATGTAGCTTTATATTGCTCTCTACAAGGTTTTCCGAATTTTTTTTTCAGCAGTCGTAATTCTTTACGTGTTGAAATTATTTAATAAGGAAACGAATTTCGCGATCGGTGCAATAAATGATAATATGTTTATGTTGTAGGCTTAAAGTAAACAATACTTCGGAACTGCTTGTCGTGACAGTCGAAGTTGAAGTGAAAAGTGGGTCTGGTCTCCATTGGGGTGGAAGTTCTGGTGTAATCAATTTAGGTATGGGTGGCTCGTTACAGCCCCCCATACAATACCCCATCGCTTTGAAGAATTCGGCAAAAAAACCGATTAAAATTATGGTGAGCGTCTCGTCGCTCTTCAGCATTGTTTATCTATTCTATTATCGTTACAAACGAACGTACTATTTTTGTCGCAGAATATAATTAGCACGCCGGTGTCCAAAGCGTTGAAACTTCACTTTGAGCAAGCGATAATTCCAGGAGACACGGACATACCGATTGCGATTGGAGCACTAGTTTATGACTGTATGTGGCCTGATATTATACAGGGTGGCCTGTAAATTGTTGTTCAGATTATGGGTCAGGGAAGAGGACAGTTAAAAATGTCAAATTTATTCCTCGCTTCGGGTCATACAATTTTTCTGACCGTATTTGCACCGTAAATTACAGGCCATCCTGTATACAATAATTATTTGACTTTGCGATGAGCTTGGGGAGGTCATAAAGTTTCTCAATATCATCAGAAGGTCAAATAATTATCACAATGTGCCCTATTCTTGAAACCATACAATATTCGTACGAGACATTTTTCTGCGTTTCGAACACTAGGTTTACGAACATTAATTTTTCGCCATTCTTTCAATAATATTATCTTTCAATGATAATGATTAAATATATTCGAACGCGTCTCGTAAACATAGTGTGGATAAAATCGCGTGCATATATTTAAGCTGGACGTGTAGGATACAACTATATTTATAGATTTATGTTTGTTTTCCAGGGAAGACAGGTTTAGAGTTACAACATTTCAAAGGGAAACTAGTGATCAAAGCGATGGGTCCCGGCGGCACCAATCAGAAACTAACGATACCATGGATAGCACAAGTTCTACAGGGTGGTTTAGAAGTAAACGCATCAACTACGCATTATTGTTCCCTTCAGTCGAATCAGGCGCGGAATTTTAGCGTCGTTAACAAATTTAAATTACCGTTAGCCATCACGAACGTCACGATGTCGACGCACGTGAAGTCGCTGTTCACGGTAGGTATACTTTATAACAACCGGTTTCAGGTAATAAATGAAGATACTCTGACGCAAATAATCTGATAAATTTTTCAGATAAAAAATTTTATCCCGAGGGTGCTAAAGCCTGAGCAGAAGGTGAATATTTTTTCATTACAACTTGCCAAAGATAGGAAGACGGACAACGTGAAGATGGAGTCGTCGATTTTGATTCATTCGAATGTTTCCGTGACGGAGGTTCCACTGCTCAGTTACGATGGCAAAGTAAGGAAAATCGTGCCCGAAGAGAGGGATAGTGACGAGGGCACGATGAATTTTGGCACAGTTAGCAGTGGGACCGAGAGCGAAGCTATCTTTGCTCTGGAAAATCAGAATCCAATTAATATCGATCTGCACGTGTGGGGTGTGAACATGCCAGGAGCAGTGCTGGAGCTCATGGGATGCCACAGGGGGCCAGCTGATTTTCTGGACAAGGAGCTTCGCAATATAACTGTGTGCAGTCACACCGGAAATGTAAGAGAATCTCTTGGTATACATTTTTCAAATTACGACAATTAGACTGTTTTAATTACTTTAGTTTGAATTATACGGAGAAGGATTAATCAGAATTTTCAGACCTCGAGAAAATATGAATTGAAAAACATTTCATATAATTTCAGCAATACATAAAGCCCGGTTACTTAGCCATCTTTAAGATTAAAGTGAAGACTCCCATGGTCGAGGAGGACACCATAGTGGGCGACGTTTTTGTTAGGACCACCTACGAGAAATTCATTTTACCAGTTTACATGCGGGTGGCGTATGGGAGGCTCTCTTTGAAGAAACTTATTTTTACCGATTGTTTTCCAGTGAGTCATCACGATATCTTTATACGATAAAAACATTAAATATCTTGTGAAATCATGTTTCCTTGTAGGGGTCGATTTGTGTACAACAAGTGAAAGTGTATTCAACGTTCGTAAGACCCATGCAGGTGACTCGAATCGCACCTGTTTACAAAGATCATAGAATAAAGTATATTCCTTTGGAAGAGGCGTCAATGCCGGTTATAACGAAGGGCGAAAGTTATGTTGGTTCAGTTAGAATCGAACAGTCCATGACCTGTAAACATCATTGTTATTTGGGTTTGTCGTTGGAGACTAATGGTGAGCGTTCAATTTAAATGTATTTACAGAATATTTGTATGATAATTGCAATGTTTCTGTAACGCAACGTTGTTATTGTAGCTGGTAAACAGTGGCTAAACACATTGGACCTCCCATCGCACACAAGGGACTCCGATTTGAATCTGTTGAACACGAAGTACACGCGTTTCCTGAACTCGACGGGCGGCCGTTCGTGGGAGAACATAACGATGCGTTTAGACACTACCGAAGTTCGCGGGCACAAATTTTTCTTGAACATTAAACCGTATTGGCCCAGTCTATTGACTGGTTTCGGTAACAATAAGAATAAAGTCGTCGTGGTGTTTCCGTTAACGCAAGTTGGGAATACGTCTTATAGATCGATTAAACTATACAATCCAGGTACCAGTCCTTTGTTCATACAACTGGTAATGGATTGGAATTACCCGCAAGGGACAAGGCTCTATCATTCGTTGCCAGCCAAGTACGTGGTCTTCATTCATAAACGATAACAATCTTTTTAATTGTATTTTAATTCGCAAGATGTCTAATGCGTTGTGTTTGTTTGTAGGTTTAAATTCGCGTGCGTAGAATGCGGGTCTGCAGTGGCGGAGGAGTTTAAGTTAGAGGAGAGTGTAGAGGATAGAGAACAGTTTGAAAAACAGTGGGACGTTTCGGTAGCGTCACAGACGATTTCTGTGTATTTGAAACGTTCGGAGTCGAGGACGATACGAGTGTCGTACACACCGGTCTCGCCCACATTGTCGTCTGGTCTTTTATACATTAGGTATGTCTCTCTGTCGAGTAATACATACATATAATAGATATCAATCACTGTCGATGGCGAACCAGAAGGCAAACTAGTTTAGCCAGTTGAAAACATTATGTTTTTTTCTAGAAACAACATGACGATTTTGGAGGTACTTCGTGTAATGGGGCAAGGGGCGAATGCACAATTCAGATTCGGAAATCGAAAGCCAGGTTCCACTACACCGTTACTTTTCGAACTCGCCGACAAACACCTAAAAGATTGCGAACGTATGTACGTTTCTCTACCTCGGTGCTATTGTTTAAGCGATACACAGTATTCACAATACTATGTCCATACCGGAGCAACATCGAACCACTTATTGTCGCGTTTTATTCGGCAAAAAATTGCTTCAGTGTGGATTGCTTCATTGTATATCATTCCACACATTAAAAATATTAAAAACTGATTTCTGGCTCGAATCAGACTAGCATAAATTAATATATGATTTGTTTGTCGATTACAGGAGAGCAATCTAAAAGGAATCCGGCGCCGAACATAACAGTGAAAAGGTCCTTCATGGCCAGGAATACTGGCGAATTGCCAATAGAAGTGTACGACTTCTTCATCAACGGTCTCCGCTGCGAAGGTTACGGGTTTCGAGTCCTAAATTGTATGCCGTTTAGTCTGGCGCCGAACGCGACCAAGAAGATTGAGATAGCCTTCACTCCAGACTTCACATTGTCGCGAATCGAGAGGAAGCTGGTGATAGCGACAAGCTTAGGGTCGGACAACGACATAGAGAACGGTATGGTGACGCTAAATTTACTGGCGACGTTGCCCCCACAGTCTTTAGAGGACTGTAGCGCAGCTTTGACGAGACCTTCGTGGGAATGCGGGCTTCAATGGGCAGCTATGTGTCTGTCGTCGATCTTGTTGATCTGTATCCTCTCTATCTCGTTCCTCGAAGCGGACAGAGTGCTCAGAGGACCTCTGAATCTCACCAGAGAGACTCCGAGGCAGCCTCCTTTCGACTTGAGATTGCTATCGAACATGCCGGTGCACTCGACGCAGGACGCACCTCTAAAGGAGAAGTTGATGAGCGAGGAGAAGCAAAAGGCAGCGAAAAAGGAAGATGCTTATCCAGATTGGGGAATGATGAACGTGAAGAAGTATAAAGAGAAGGAAAACACGCAGAAAGGTCTGAAGATCCCGGACTGGTCCGCTGACGAAGAACGTAGGTTCAAGTTGGACACCGAGACGAAGGACTTGCTATCGTTCAAACGCTGCGACGAGCTCTCGTTAGATAACGGTAATAATGTCATGAACAATATCGCGCTCGGGGCTAAGAAGAGGAACAACAAGAAGCAGAATAACGCGCAGGAGGTGCAGACCGACAATTGTTTGTCGGAGACCGTGTTTCCGGACGTTCAGGCGGCGCAGGAGAAGAAGTATACCGTGAACACGTACTTGAAGTCGAGTCCTGTGACGAACAGGAAGGGCAAGTCGAGTCAGATGGTCAAGGAGGAGACGAAACTGGTAGATCACGAGGTGCAGGTCGATACAACGGGCTTGTTGAGCAACACTAGGAACAGCAGCAAGCTGGATAGCAAGAGGAAACCGAGCTCGGTCGGCAGTAGCAATAATAGTCACGTTTCGTTTAAGAAGTTCGAGTCGAACAGCAGTCACAGAAATATTCAGCTGTCCGAAGAGGAGACATCTTCTACAACGACTGAGAGCTCTATTCAGGATGACCCGCCGCCGTGTAAGGTACATAGAAATTCCTTTGTTCTCGAGAAATTTCATTTAAAGAGAAATGTTACGATGAATTGCTCGTTGGAAGATTTCGTAGAGAGGTCTATATTTAGGTTTTTCTTTATTACAGAACTTTGATCAGCCATGCGGAAAGTCGGAGAAGCTGCAAAGAAAGCCGGTGACCAAGAAGACTAAGCCGCAATCGATCACGCCTGTGCCATGTGTGGACTATAGGGATAATTACGAGGGAGACTGCGACGACGACGAGTATGATAAAGAGAGGCATAACAATCCGAATAGGTGGAAAACGAGCACGACAAGATCAACTATAAAGCATCATATACACTCGTCCCGCACCGTTGAGTCGTCGTGCAAGCTGCCTCGACAGAACAAGAATCCTCCGAGGAAAGACAAAGGATCTCAGAAGCGGCGTGGAATGGACAAAACGCATGCGAAAGGTGGCCTACCTTCCGTTAGAATTACAGCAAGAGAGGAGAATCGAAGATTAATTTTCGTGTTTAATTTTGCAGCAACATCGTTAAACGGAAGCACTAGCCAAAGAGAAGACTCATCGCGATCGTTGGGTGCGGTGTCAGCTCCATTACCTCCGCCCCCGTCTTGTTGGGGTGAA
This sequence comes from Lasioglossum morio, assembly GCA_916610235.2. Classification (NCBI taxonomy): domain Eukaryota; kingdom Metazoa; phylum Arthropoda; class Insecta; order Hymenoptera; family Halictidae; genus Lasioglossum; species Lasioglossum morio. The sequence goes on along the minus strand of OU744334.1, from coordinate 1,662,081 downwards.
AATCGAGCGAAATTCAGCGACGTCGTGGCCAGGAGTCCAGAGAGCATTTCTCCGTTCTCGAGTTTGAACAAGCTACACAAACCGCAGACGACCACGCATACACTGTCGACAGTCTTCAGCAACGATACCAAAGATATAGATTATACTAAACAACAGTCCAGTCAGGAGATGATACACACCGCGAACGACTACAGAATGTTGTCGAGCTCCCCACCCCTCCGTGTTCAGTCTATCGAGGAGAAGCCGCTTAGTCAGGACCCCCTGAAGATGCAGAATACCTTGCAGCATTCGAATAGCTACTTCATGAACGCTTTCACTGAACCGCCGGTAAATCGCACAAAAAATGACTAAACTTTCGATAGATACAAATACGAAGCTTATTCTGAAAATAAAAAAAAATTGATGGAATTTAGCATTAAGGTTTATCGTGCAAAAAGTCTATTTGAACATCGAAGGAAATAAAGTCGACTTTATGAAGTGTTTAATCTTGCGTCTTTAAATTTCAGTTTGAACGAGAACTGGTGCCGTACGATGATCTTCCAGAAACGGACGAGCCCCTAATGGAACTGGAGAGCCCTGAAGAGGACACGCGATGTCAGTTATGGGAAGATAGTAGTCCTGTATACAATAATTTATTGTCGGATAACACGAGCGGGTTTTACACGGAATCGTCAAGGTCCCCTGAGAAGCCATCTTCGATGCTGGCGGATACATTAAGGGGTAAGAAACTAATTCGACTAATTTCAATTAAATATTCTTCTGTATTAATAATGTTTCTATTGGGTTTGCAGATAATTGGATGTCAGTCGAAGCAAATTGGGAACCGTTATATACAAGGGCAGCAGTTGGAGAGGAAAGAAGTTGCGTTTGGGGGGTGAACACAGGTGGTGTTTGGGCTGCGGGTCCTTGGGGAGCAGCTACTCCACCTGTAAATTCACAATTGTCCCCTTTACCGACCGAACCGGACACACAGGTGAGGAAAAGATATTACTATATTACATATGTATTACCGCAGACGAGGCATAGGAGTAGATCATTCAACATATGGGGTTTTGTGTCTCACGATCTAAAATACCCACATTGTTAGCATCGATTCGATTTCTATCGAAGGACAATTGTTGAAGGTGGTTTAAGCTGCAAAAAGAGAATGGTCTGTCTTAGGATTGTTGAAGTAGGCCAGGGTAGCTCTGGAAGATTCCTGACCAGTCCCTGGTCCTCCTGGTACCGGAGCCTGAACGCTCCTGCCGGAATCCCCGGCCCGTTTGACTAACTGACTCTCGCTGAGCTCAGGCGACACGTGTGCAGTGATGCGAAACACTCCCCACCTCAACTAATATCGATCGTTTTCGATCGTCATGATAGTAATTATTGATATCTATTATTTCTGGCTAATTAATGTTTATAACCCTTCCTTTTGCCAACGATGTCGACAAGAACTCCCTAAAAATAAGTAATAGAACTCGAGGTACAGAATAACTTTTAAACCATGATTACTTGATTCAACAGATCGTGCGACACGAAACAGCCAAAGGTGACATTAGAGGGACCAATTAAAAATTCGTTTTATTTGTTGACGTACTCTTGGCTGTCAAAGAACATTTTTAACGGATCAACTGAACTGTGATTTACAGGAAAGGTCCGGTTTCGACCCGTTTCGTTCTCTTAGTACAATATGGACACCGTCATCCACCGAAACATGGAAAAAGAAGCACGAAGACTAAACCTCTTCCCACAATTCCCGATATTATACCTTGTGATATCGTAGACTTGGTTGAACGACATTTTTCTTTTCGAATACGAGAAGTAAATAACGTAATTTATTAGCGACACAATTTTGTGATTGACAACGCTTAAAGAGGGAAAAACTGCTAGGTTTTTTCGTTGTTCTTCAATGTTTCTTGCGGATTTGTGATATTTTGTTGAATAGTACCTCGCATAATAACACCGAATAATTCGTTTTCGGTCAAAATTGTCTTTGTAACTTGTTGAAGTATCATCCACGTGTTGCGGCACATTGTTAATCTGTGTTATTCATTGAGGCTCGAAACAATGTGATACGTTAAAATTTTTTCTGTTGACCTGGGGAATCGCACATGTAACGTTCTCTTTCTCTTTTTTCTGTTTCTTAATTCGAAATGAGTTTCTCTGTTCGTAGCAATTGAAGCACAGATTAAGCAGGAGGGCGAAAAAGTAAGATATCTAATTTATGGAATTTAATGCCTCTCGGTTGTCTACCGTCTTCGTTTCTCGTCGTACTTTCTACACAAAACGTATATAAAAAAGAAAGAAATGGTGATCACAATACTCAGAGAACGTTGGTCTTGGTGTTACACAAAAAAAATAATGAAGTAATAATTAAGTTACTTGGAACGAGTGAGAACTGTGATTTTTATAGTCTTGACTTGTAGAAATTTCTTCGGTAAGTTTCCAAAATATTTTACAAAGTTGTGATGTATACAAAACAAAATAAAAATGTGTACCTACACTTCAAGACTGGTAATTGCTGTGTTTTAATCGTGGTTTCTTAACTTTACACAGCATCCGTCTTAAACATTGTTGAAAAAAGAGTAAAACTGGTAATTTTGTTACAAATATATTTCCTATGAATTTACACACAATTTTTTCAAAGATCATGTTCAGTTACAATATTCCGTGGCACAAAGAAGACACAATATATCACAATCGTGATTTAAACTACACTCTAATAGTACAAGGTATAAAAACTCTTATCACATCGAAGTACAAAATTTTTCATTTGTATAAAACACATAGAAAAGTTCTTTATAACAAATTACAAAATTGTCTGTCTACATCCAGGTCTCGTTGCGGCGTTCATAACACGTGATTTGGTCTGTTGTAGTCGTTGGAGCAGCATCTGTAATCGTAAACAACATTAGAACAATGATTTGCAACCTTTTAATTAATTTCTAATCTTTTTTTCTAATGCATACTATGTTTTCGCTTTCAATTTTCCTCTGTAACTTCTTCCTATTGATCGCAGAGCTGCTTTGTTTAGTTTGTGGCCCGTTTTCATGGAGTATCTTCTCTTTCGGTTTTTGCTGAGCCATAATCTTCCTCAGAAGAAGCTGATTCTCCCATTCGATCTTCCTAAGCTCCTCGTCTGTGAAACTCATGTTCTTCCTTCTGCATTTCACCGGTTTCAGTATAGCGGACCTATCATCTGAAATTGAGCTACTGGAATAAAATGAATTTACATTTCCACTGGCTCCAACTGGACTCTCGCATTTTTCTTCATGGTTTTTCGTCTCGCACTCATGGTCAGCCGTTTTAGGCGTGTAATGGGACTCGTTCAAAGTCCTTGACGTGACATTGGTTTCATCGGAAGAATCATCCGAGCAAAATGACTCGTTACTGTATATCGAATCATCGTCCACAATATTTCCTGCCAGTCCTGCGTCTTGTTGAACATCATTTACGATCGGAGAGTCTCGATTGTAACTATATTCTTCATCGGTGTCTTCCTCGACCACTTCGTGAATGCTAGGAACATGATTATAATTGTCCTTGATCTCCGAGAGCTGTCCTTGCACTATTTCATTCATCACCATCAACGTGTACTGACACTCGCAATTGGTTCCCATTACTTTTGAGTAAGAACACAATGAATTGCATCGAATAGAAGCTAAAATAAAAATGAATTGTCGTACAAAGCTAACTCCTAGACTATTTCCAGGTTACAAAAATCAAGAAACGCTATGTGTAATGCTTCTAGTTGCCATGGCAACTGTGCCATAACAGTGGAGCATTAGACAATATTAATTTATTTATGATCAGCGAACACAGCTACAAAAGGTAATGTACGAACCAATGGAACGTTTCAGTGGTAACTATAATCTTTTAGATTTTTGAAAACATAATTAGGCCACATTTAGAACAATGTCATGACTAGACTGCAGGTCTTTAACAATTCGTATATTCTCTTTTCTTAATTTATTATTCGATCTATTAATTGTTTTGATAAATGTATAAAATCCACAGTCTAGTCACCACCTCGTGTGATCTTGATTCCCAAAAAGAAAAATGAGTATACAAAACACAAGTATATTACTTTAAATGCATTGTAGAGGCTTGGATTTCTAAAATAGACTGCAGCTTTCTTAAAGAATAGTATATTTCCATAAAAATGTCTAAAAATAATGATCGTTCAGTCGTTGGCGAATCCATACACCTTCAGACTGCCAGCATCCCGCTTCCTATCATAAGTATCTTTGTCATCGCACGCATACGCTAACAAATATTGTTTTGGATGCCAGGCAACTGTGAAGGTCGCTGCCTCGACAGGTATATCCGCTATCTTCTCGCCAGTTTCGACCTCACCAATGTCAATAACGAGGTCCTCGGACGCAGCTGCCAACAGCTGGCCATCATAAGAGAATGATATAGTCCTGACCGGCCACTCTAATCTGGAGAATGTCCTTAAACAGCATAATTCATCCGCGTCCCACAGTGAAACTAACGCATCAGCTGAACCAGTTGCAAAATACCTCCCAGTGGGATCGAATTCTATGCAAATACAAGTTCCCGGATGTGCTTTGATTACATGTAACAGCTCCAAGTCTGGATAGCTAAGAATATGTACACAACCCTGCCCATTGGTCAGATAAAACGTATCGGAGTCTTTGTCCCATGAAATTTCGTTCACTTCGAAATTGAATTGCTCTTCCGCACGGATTTTCATTACTCGTGCGTCGATGAAGGTGACCAGATCTTCTTTGTTCCCTACTGCTATCGTGTTGCCGTCAGGGGACCATGATATGTTGATGTTTTCCCCTCTTGTACTGATATTTGCGGTGCATTTCTGTATTCTTGTGTCCCATATCCGCACAGTTTTGTCTCCGCTCGCTGTGGATAACAGTTCTGGGTAGAACGCGTGCCAGCAAAGCTGGTCGACGCTGCCGCCGTGGCCTCTGAACGTTGTCTCCTGTTTCTGCAAGAGGTTTATCGAACTTTACTACGATGGTTTGAGGTAAATATAGACAAGTACGCTACCATATATGTTTTCGGTTTATAATGTGAAGAAGATTTTCGAAGATCAATTATATATATTATATTAGAATTGTGAGGAACGAGAAATAGGAAAGAGAAGCCGGCTAGAAAGGTTATGTTTATTTACCAAACGATCCGGTCCCAGGGAAAAGATACAAACAGACTTATCGAACGAACCGGAGGCCAACAGTTTTCCATCGCAACTCCATCCTACACTGTGCACCTTCGCTGAATGACTTTGTTGCTCTCTGATCTTGTTATGAGACTTGAAATAGCTTATTAGTTCTTCGACTCGAGAAACAGACATTGTGGTTATGTTTATCACTGTTTTGCGTCGTTTTCGACCGATTACTTGTGTTGTATAGTGAAATTATGTATGATTCAATTAACAGTCATACTTGAGCCGATCTCTGTCAGAAAAGAATCATAAATTGAGAAAATAGTTGTTTTCTATAGCGTATACAGTTGCATCTAAATATGCAAATCTATGCATTCACAACCCACGTCATATTTTCATCGATATTATTTCTTTTTTAGAATCATAGAACCATAGAAGAGGCATAGAAGTAGATGCGTGTCGCCGTCGTCAGATCAAGACTTGTCTCCCACTCTCTCTAACCCCTTCTACGACGCCATTGGTTCCCCATTTCCTTATTCTACTCATAATTCTTATCAGAGAGTAATTTACTCTCTGTTCTTATCATTTTCTACTATTCTCCTACTCCTAATCCTTTTCTTTTTAATCCTCATCTCAGCCCGACGTACCAGCACCCGGGGTCCTACTCGGGGTCCTACTCAGGGTCTCGAAAGACTAAAGGTGCACTTATATCGAGCGCCGGCACCGGGGGCCGGCGCCAAAAGTCATAAATTTCGAGCGCGGGTTGACGGGTACCTATTGTGCGTGCACGGAAAACAGGCCTATTTTTTTTTTTTTTTTTAGTGCGGAAATGCGTTACGCATACCCTGGCCCCCTTGGGGGGCCAGGGTTATGTGGGACTGTCCAGAGGACTCTCCGGCTAGCCTCTACCCACTAAAACCGCAATCCCACCTAAGCTATTGTAAGGGGAGGGGGGGGGGGGGGCAGGATCTCCGAGAACTCAACTGGCCAACGGAAAACAGGCCCATGGAAACCTTTTTTCCGGGCACGCACAGTAGGGATCCGTCAACTAGTGATGGGCACCATCGACTGAAACTATCGACTAAATCGATAGTAGCCAACTACTATTTTCAGTCGACTGATTTTTTAAACTATCGACTAAATTCAATTAACTGAATCAGTCGCCGAGCTATTGGTTAAATTGTAACGGGCGGGAGTTTTGAATAGATTTTATAAAATTTACTATCAAATACATTCACTTATTAGCGATATCGAATAATTCGTTCAATAAACACAAATAACAATTATTACACTAGAAATATTATACAATTATTAAATAACAATACTTATATTATAAAATTTTCATCATAATCTAAAGAAAAAGTAGTATTTTATAATTATATCTATCAATAACAGATATTTTTCTAAAAAGTACATTAACACTTTGCCTTTATATCGCATTATTATTAAAGGATAAATAATAATATGTGAGATAGACGTAGGCATAGACTATAACCCGCAATCTAGACGTAACCACTAAAACAAAATTTCAGTCGACTAAAAACTATCGACTAAATATTCGATAGTATGTAGCAACTAAATAGTAATTAGTCGATAGTTGAAATTAGTCGATGGTGCCCATCACTACCGTCAACCCGCGCTCGAAATTTATGACTTTTGGCGCCGGCCCCCGGTGCCAGCGCTCGATATAAGTGCACCTTTATCCTTCCTATTCCTAATCCTAACCCTATCCTACCATGAATGTTTAGAATATTTAAGCACACAATTATAAATTATTATTAAATAAAGAGAATGTTATAAAAAAGCATATCTGCGTATATAGTTATTGAACCATCAATTTATCTCGAACGTCCGACTTATCATAGTTATACTACTGATTTTGATAAACTTGTCGTTGACTTGTAGTACTGATTTTCGAAAATTTTCGGACATCTAACTTGCCGTTGACTTGTACTACTGAAATACAATTTTCGAAAAATTTTCGGCCGTCTGACTAGTCGTTGTCTTGTACTACTGAATTTCTAAATTTTTCGGCCGTATAACTTATCGTTGACTTGTACTACTTTTCGAAATTTTCGGCAATTTTTGGGTTTTAGTAGTACAAGCCAACGACAAATCAGGCGACCAAAAGTTTCGGGCTTCTGACTTGTAGTTGACTTGGACTACTGAATTTTGAAAATTTTCGTCCCTCTGACTTATCGTTGACTTGTACTACTGAAACCCAAAAATTGCAAAAAATATCGTTTCAGTAGTACAAGTCAACGACAAGTCAGAAACCCGAAAATTTTCGAAATCAGTAGTACTAGTCAACGACAAGTCAGACGGTCAAAAATTTCCGAAAAATTTTTGAAAATGTCGAAAATTGAACATTGACAGTAGAGGAGGTGGCACGAAGAAATTCAGTAGTACAATCAACGACAAGTGTGGCGGCCGAAAATTTTTTGAAAACATAAGTTTTGTCGAATTTAGATATACCGTAGAGTGTGGAACGGGTTGTCATCTGAAGGGGAGCCGAAAATTGAGGAGCGGGTTGCCATCTGAAGAGGAGTCGAAAATTGAGGAGTGGGTTGCAATGTGAAGGGGAGTTGAAAAATGAGGAACGGGTTGCCTTCTGAAGGGGAACCGAAAATTGAGCTGTAATACTGAGTGTATTTTTCAGAGATAGGGTGAGAGGGAGGGTGAGAGAGAGAGAGAGAGAGGGAGAGAGAGAAAGAGAGAGAGTAGTTGTATGTATATAAATTCAAATCTTCGTAGACCTCTGGCGGCGAATTCAACGAACGTTAATTCGATCAATGTGAACGAACCATAAGAGCGTATCGAGGTTTTCAGTCGTGCGGTTGCCTAGGTAGCCATAGGCGACGAAATATGTTTGGCGTAAACAAACTGGTTCTCTGACAAGTTGAATTGTTCGGTGAAAATCAATCGCATATGACAGTTGCCGTCAGCGTGTATCTGCAAAATGACATCTCTAGATTTAAGGCAACAGAAACTCGAACAACAGGTACGGGATTCGATTCACATTCAAATATGCATTTCTACCTGTCGATTTATTCGTCCGACTTCGCTTTCACAATTGCGCGATGCATACTTTTTTAAATATCTCGCCAAACAATACGGCCCACAACGTTACCTAGTCTTCGAAGGTACAATTCCTGCTGTGCATATTTTATCGCAATTTGTAGTTAATCCTATATCATATGTAATAGGAACGTTTTATTATAAATTCGATTCAAAAAACTAGGTCACATTTAAATATTCATCAAACTTTACATAAAAACTTCACTAACAAGAACAAACACTGTGGTTTATTGATTCGACAAGCTGTGTTGTATACGATAGAGACATTTGAGAATTTTAATGTTTTGTTAAATTGTAAGCGACGGAAGATTCTTAATCATTTGTAATTGATTACAGAGGCAACTGATAGCTCAGAAAATGAAACAGAAGAGACAAAGCGGTGCTGGTGGAATGGTTCAAGCGTCTAATATTTTAAGCACTCAACTCACCAGTCACTCCACTAAGTGGATGAACCCTAACAAGGAGCTTCGTGGTAATTTTGTATAAGTATCGAACTTAAAAATACAGTCAAACCTCGGTAGCTTGAACCTCTACCAATTTCCATCGTTTCTTTCCACTTTGAACGAGAATTTTCATGTTCTCTTTGAAATTCACGTCTTACCGAGGTTCGACTGTATACTGAAACGTTCGAAATATATGCTTTTGAATTTTCATTAATTTCAGGGTACGATGGGCCACTACAATTCAATGTATCACAGACTAGCACGGAATTGAGCACGTTTACAGAGAATAAGGACATGGAAGCCAGAATAAACGGTACATGTACTAAGCTAATTAGTAGATCGAATATCCTTATTCTGTTAATCGTAAATGCGAGGGATGCGTATAACGGTTCTGTTTGCATAGAAGTGAGTAGCGAAGGAGGATTTTACCAAGGTATGGAGGCTGCTGATTGCGCGGATGAGGAATCCTCGCCGATTGAAATTCATTCGCCTTCGGAGTCCTTACCATGCCCTTCTCCACTGAGAGTGGCGCCTTCGGATGGAGCAAACACGTTTATTAACAGAGAGAATAATTCTTCGGTAAATGGATAACTGACTACATCTCCCATTAAGGATAATATTGTAACTAATTATTGTTACGTTATAACAGAGTCCAGAACTGGAAGGCAACGTTGAAGGAAATGTCGAGCATTTTGTACTACAGCCGGCAAATAAAAAGATGCATTATAAATGTAGAATAACACGCGATAGAAAGGGTATGGATCGCGGACTGTATCCTACATATTTTCTACATTTAGAGCGTGACTACGGGAAGAAGGTACCCATTGATTATGTATCATTATTTCCGCTTGAAAGCCCAATTATTAAACAGCGTCGAAATAAACAGTTAGGTTTAGCTATAGATATCTTTGGAAGCATAACTGTTCATTTCTGTGAACTCGTATGCTCTACATAAAAATACGTAAATCTCTGTGCTGTTATTACGCATGATAACCTTTTTAAGAAGCTCGTGGAACAAAAATTATTGTTCTAAAAGTAATAGTAACGACGGACGTTATTATTTGTTAAGTAAAAATATGTTTTCCAGATCTTTTTATTGGCGGGTCGGAAGAGGAAAAAGAGTACGACAAGTAATTATTTAATTTCCACCGATCCTACGGATCTCTCTAGGGCAGGAGAGTCATATATTGGAAAATTAAGGTCAAACCTTTTGGGGACGCAGTTCACGGTTTATGATAACGGGTACTCGCTAATGAAGGATGACAAACGGGATGAACGCTTTAATCCGCGGCAAGAATTGGCTGCGGTGATATACGATACTAACGTGTTAGGGTTCAAGGGGCCACGGAAGATGACTGTTATCATTCCTGGCATGACAACGGATCAGAAGAGGGTCGAGATCTGTCCCAGAGACGAATCTGAAACTCTGCTTGGTAAATAGCGAGCACCGATCACCTTCAGCTCTCGAGAATTATTTTTCTGGTAAAATAAGCGATTTCAATGTTTGTTATCTGCTTAGAACGTTGGAAAACAAAGAACATGGACAATTTGATCGAATTGCACAACAAGACTCCAGTCTGGAACGACGACACGCAATCGTATGTGCTGAATTTCCATGGACGAGTCACGCAAGCTTCAGTGAAGAATTTTCAAGTCGTGCACGATAGCGATGGTTCGTATCAAACACCTATGGTAAAGCTACCAGGTTATCGGACACACAACGAACCTTTTAGAAATTAATAAAAATAACACGAAGTACCCAGTAGTACTTTATTTTTTAATGAAAACCTTCCAGGTCGTCATTGAATGTCCGATGACTGGTACCTTTACTCTACAGTCGATTTGACATGCGATTCTGATGTGAAGTTTTGTTCACAGTTGATTACGTTGTCATGCAATTCGGCCGCGTAGCGGAAGACGTGTTCACGATGGACTACAGATTCCCGTTATGCACGCTGCAAGCGTTCGCCATAGCTCTGAGCAGTTTCGACAGTAAGTTGGCCTGCGAGTAAACACTGGAATCCACCATGGAATTCTTAATCCTTAACAATGGGAAAAAAACAATACCGATCGGAACGATCTACAATGGACAATCAATAGATCGTACTGTCTTTTTTTTCCTTTTTTTTTCTAAAAGTTAAAACATGTAGGGAACGATAGTTTGTTCTACCGGAACCTGATATGTAACGATAACGAGTATAACTTCTGTGTTCACAATTTCTTATAATACGGGAAGCGTTTTTAAGTACTCGGTATACATACATGTTTTCTAGTTCCTTCGTGCGTCGATAGGATAATTGGCGGGGCTTTGTTATTAACTAAATAACGAGGACGACAGCGTAGTATGAGCATTCGATGATCCGACAAATAACGTTCATACTAACGAGTCATTTCTTAACGGAGAAATATATCATGGGATTTTGATTTCGAACATTTCTCATTGGTAGACCCATTGTTTGATTACTCTATTACTTTTCTTTCTGAGCTGGGAGAATCATGCTCGCGTTTGGAATTCCTGTACTATAATGATACTTATACACTGCGCAATCTACTGCCCAAGAAAATGTTTTCTTGCGTCGAGAGTGAAGCATGCGTTCGAACGTTTCGATGCAAGTTCGATGATCGCTAGACTGTCGAAACTTATGCGAATACGTAATTTTGAAATAGAAAAGTTCGAAGAGATTGGCACAGAAATGAAATTCGATTTTTGTAAAAGTAAACGAACGCATAATGTCCCGCAGTCTAATGATCACACAGCGCGCCAGGTTTATGCGTAAAAATATCACTTTGAGAAGCAGCATTGGAACAAGAGTATCTTATTCGCACACTATCGTCGAATATAAACGACTGTTCACACTTCAAGAAATTTATCGCACTGTACGATTACTATTTTCTACACCTTTTTATTACGTTTTCTCGCGGACGTATAGTTTCGTGTATATGAACGATAATGTTGTATATTTTGAGGTGTCTTCGACATTTGCACCGATCCAAGCGATTGTTATTCGTTATTCAAAATCATGGTATTCATGTATAGGATAGGTCGCCTTATTCTGCCACGTTGAATCACGCGTGGACTATTGATGAATGATTACTGCATGTGTTTAAACGTATATGTCGGAGATCGAGAAATCTTACCCTTAGAGATCCCCGAAATTGCTTCGCCTCCAGACTTATCCATTGGGACGAGGACTCGAAGAAATTGAACACTCGCACAGCTTTAAAGAAAACTCACGAAATTACTTTATTGGTTGAACAAGAAAACGAACTGGCTTTGTTGAAAGCTTGTCACAAAATCCGCGGGTCCATCCGTCTCCCGGCGAATCATCCGTCCGCCGACCCCTCCTCGGTCAATATTACTCAATATAGGTAGGAGGGGTGAGAGCCCCTTCCCTGGTGGCCCAAGAGTTCTCGGGCGCGAGGAAAAAAACGTGGTAAAAAGGAAACAAATATGCCACATGTTTACAAAATTTTCGGCTTTCTCCGACATGTTATAAACAACTCTGTAATGTTTCATACAGATACACGTTGTCGAACAATGTTACTTGCTTGAAAAAACGTCACGGTATTACGAATAGTTTACAGAAAACTTAAGGTGGCAGATTAGACGATTCTTGCGAGTTCATCATTCGATAATTCATGGAAACGTTAGACTGCGGATTTGATGTGTTTATAAGAAAACAGCGATTCGGAGAGGTTCAAGTTCATTCACTTGTGCTGCTTGCGATTGATGCACGACATTTTTCTATCCTATAAAAATCCGCGGTCTAGCAAAATTATCATTCCAGGTACATATCGTGTATATTCATTTGATCGAGCTTATTCGAATCGCTCGTCTCCGTCATCGGTATGTAAGATTTAGCGGAGTACGAAAACCAAAGATGCAACTGTGCTCGTGTGTGGTGCGGACAGAATTAGTGGACAAAGCGAAAAAAAAGAGAAAAGAAAAACAATAACGTAGAAAACGTTTTCAATGCCGTGTGCCTTTGTGTAACGTTGATTGACGCATGGAAATCAATTGTTCTAGGGGAGTCTGCGCGGGATATTCGGTATTCAGCAATACATACGTACAGTCCAGACAATATTTCAATTAATATTCATACGCGTGCAGGAACATCTTTGAATAGTATTATCGGTTATAGTCGGACTGCGGACTTTGGTGCGTTCACTTACGATTAGGTCTGTGATAATGCAAAGATGAGGTTTTTATTGTAACAGTCAACAGCGCTAGATAAAAGATCTAGACCGCAATCGCCCCAAAGGTCCTATTTTTAGCAGCATGTGGTATTCGCAGCTTTATGTTTCCGAATAATGAAAATTACGCCTCGTGAACGTAAAAATAGAAAATTTGGGGGCAAATGCGGCCTAGATTGATCTCCTATCTAGCGCTTTTCACTACCAAAGAATCCTATCTTTGCGTTATCGAGAAATGAGAAGGCGCATCTCGCACCCTTGCAATCTTGAAAAGGAGAATTAAGAGTCAATAACTTGTAAAATTCGATAAAATACATATACGCGCAAACGTCTGCGGTCCAGTTATAGTAAAAAGGAGGGTACCCATGGAATTAGTTGCGGTGTAAATACAACAATCAGAGTTTCGTTTCGAGCTCGCTACGGAACGCGATGTTTCAAATTATTCCTTCAAGACTTCAAGACTAGTTATTTCTGTGTCAGTTTGTGTTGCCTGTTTAAAAGCTCGGACTCTAAATGGTTACCGACTAATACCAGTAGACTAGAAGCCGAAGATAAGAAACGTGAACGATCTGTCGAATTGCACAAGAGATCACGAAAGTGCTGAACGGTTTATATCTTTGTAAATTTTATACTCCCTCGAGAGTTTCGTTCATTACACTGCGCGACTTCATCAAAAACCTGAAAGGTGCTATTTAAAAGAAATTAAACGGAACTGCTAAAACAACTGATTTGTCGAACGATGGAGGGGAACCACTTTATATATATATATATATATTTGTAATTAAAAAAGGACAGTATTAATATTGTTTAGAGCGCCAATTGGATATTTTATAATAAGTGTAATATTTCATTTTCTCATTTTGATATTGTTTCAAATATCGAAACTTAGATCTTAAGAATACATATACATACATTGGATACCGCTTCTAAACGCACGCGCGCGCGCCTCTGTGTGTTGTGTGAGTGTGTGTGTGCGTGTGTGTACTAGGAGACAATTGAACAAGACCTGTAACTAGCTTATCACGATCAATATTGTAAATTACATTCAAGTGTTCAATGCGTGTTATATTTTCGACGGTCACCTGGAAATAAATACAAACTGCAAATCGCATTTGCGTTTTCCTTTAGAATCGAATCACGTGTTTTATCAGTCAATATTTTTCTTACCGGAAACAATGTTTCGCGAAATTATGCAGGCCGACATTCTTGTCGATCTGCATTCTCTGGCCAGTCGCAATTATGGTTCACCGTGTGCCAAATCAGACCGTTCGGACACGAGAATCTCACTGGCCGACCATGAACGCATTCATAATACTGTAAACAAACAAGAAAGACATCGTTACGAGTTGACAAAAAATTTGTTATAAAAGATTTTCTATCGGATTGCTAATAACAGAGTAATCTCTACTGATCACGATTAATTGTGCATACAAAGCTGTCGCGGCACTCTATATGAATTTTGCAATTGCTATACTCACTATATTACAATTTTCCGACACGAGGAACTTGTCGCTGTCTTTACAATCAAGTTTTTCGTCTACATTGTTGCCGTTTGGCGAATCGGTTGGTTTCCACTTGTTTGTGTCCTCGGTGGCCGAAGAAGATGCTTCCGTTGAGGGTGGAGGTGCTTCCGGTTTGCTCGTGGTTGATTCAGTGGTTGCTTGAGTTGATGGTTGAGTGGATGATTGAGTAGTAGGTGGCTGAGTAGGTCTGGCAGCAGGTTTCGCCGATGGTTGAGTTGGTTGTGGATTGTCCGACGAAATTGTGCTTGGCGGTCTCGCCCATTCGGGCTAAGAATTTGTTTCGATATCAGAATGAATATTTTTGAAAAAAGGTAAGAATTTTAAAAGGGTCCAATTTGAACCATCCTGTACGTTTGTTAATTATAGTATTTCGTGGGTCATTACCGTGGGTGTAGTATGAAAGTCTTTGTCCTTAACGACGTATCCCTCCAAGCCATTGTTGATGGTCTTCATCAGGATGTTTGGTTCACCGCAGAGTCCCTGGAAGTCGTCCATATCGATAGCCCAGACCATGGCGCCAGCATATTGCTTCTCCTTGATGAAGTCGGTCTTGTACTTGATGCTTTCCACATCCTCGTAACCGACCCATTGCGTACCTACAATTATAGGGTAAATCACTATATGATATCGGCGCTACAGGTTCGATCAAAGATATAAAAATTAGCAATTTTGCAGTATTATAATTTCAACGTTTCGGTTCGGTTTTGAACCATCTTCAAGAAAAGTCCGCGTCTGTGAAAATTAATACTAAAAAGACTTAAACTTAGTATATACCTATATTGCCCAAAAGCAGTCAAAATGACTGCATTGTGAAAGAATAACTAATGTGTAAAGAAATTTGTTTAAAATTAATTTTTAATATTTTTTATATTATTTACAGTTATATAACAAGTTATTAGCAAATATTAACAATAAAAAAAATTTGTTAGAACAAGTATCACTGCATAAAGATCCGAATACATAACATGTACTACTTTAGCTTATTGAGCAACTGCAACTTTATGAAGTATACGCCGAAATCGACAATTTATCATGTACTTGTATGTTATCATGTGACGGTAATCGAAAAAAATGAAAACTGTTATTTCAATACAGAGCCGAACTGATCATATAAGAAATTTACTCAATTCAATAATAAGAGTGATTTGATTATTTAAAATTTCCCAAGCAGTCAAAATGACCGCTTTTGGGCAATATAGGTATATAACACACACACATATATATATACCGGAAATGAAGGAGGGGGAAGATAACTACAATTATTAATAAACGCATTTATATGTTGTACAAAAAGTCACAAAATTCTAAGAAATTGTGTCATTATATACATAATTGTTTGGTAAATATTTACAACAGGTCCACGTCTTCCGATTTTGATGAAATTTAAATATGTTATGCAACAACGCATTTTGAACAACTTTTTCCTTTTCCAATATAGGGGGGCGCTTTTAGTTTTCGAGCTTTTTCAATTTATAAACTAAATTTGATTTCTTATCGGCGCTACGGTTCGATCATATGCTACAACAAACTATATATAATTTTTATGCTTATTCCTCAGTAATACACATCGGAGGTTATTACTGAGGAATAAGCATAAAAATTATATATAGTTTGTTGTAGCATATGATCGAACCGTAGCGCCGATAAGAAATCAAATTTAGTTTTCAAAACTTGGCGATCGCTAATTAAATACCTATTTCAATTTATGTCTGTATTGAACTTTTCGTATTCCTACACGCTCCACGCCAACGTAAGCCTGCCCCGGTGCGGCGTTTGTTTACGTTTTGACGCTGTAGAGATGATAAACACACATGGGGGGCGGAAGGAGCCGGCTTGACACCACACACACCCACCCACTCAGTGTTTCTAAATTATACTCTAGATTTTTACGTATTTTGATGTGCTGATTAGGAATATAATAGTGAAAATTCGATTAGGTTAGGTTAGGTTAGGTTATTATTTATTGTTGTTAATGGTGTGTATTAAGCACTGAGTGGGTGGATGTGTGTGGTGTCAAGCCGGCTCCTTCCGGCCCCCCATGTTTGTTTATCATCTCTACAGCGTCAAAACGTAAACAAACGCCGCACCGGGACAGGCTTACGTTGGCGTGGAGCGTGTAGGAATACGAAAAATTCAATACAGACAAAAATTGAAATATCTCGAAAACTAAAAGCGCCCCCCCTATATTGGAAAAGGAAAAAGTTGTTCAAAATGCGTTGTTGCATAACATATTTAAATTTCATCAAAATCGGAAGACGTGGACCTGTTGTAAATACTTACCAATTGTTTTTCTAATTGAAATTAAAAAGCAGTTAAAATGACTTCTTTGGTCAATCTAGTGTTAACGTAATAGAATCTGTTATTCATTAAACTGACTAGGTATTTTGGAACCTACCATAAACAGTAGGTCCCGCTGAAAAGGCGATAGTGAGAATGGAAAGAGGGGGAAGAAGATTGATAAATGAATTTGAAACCTTGAGGGGACCAAATATCATGTTACATACATTAAACTGACTATTTAATAGTTATGATAATTAGGTAGTTATACATACTTGCTAACTGTGAGAAAACAGAATGAAAATTGAACTCGACCATGCATTTGATTTTGAACATGTAAAAATACTGGATAAAGAAAGTAATTTACACCAAAGATTATTATTAGAATTACTTAATCAGTAATTATCTTACGATGATGTTTTCTAATAATTTAATTTTTTTGCATTCAGTTGAATATAATAATGGTTGAACCATACACATATTAACATTGTTATGTTAATTTCACACACAAAATGATTGCTAATTTTCTACCGATTTCTGGTAATACATTGGTTGAAGTGTGATGACGATTGCTTTAAAATTTGAAATTCGAGCCTAACATTGATTTGGAAGTTCTTGATCCTTGATATCTGATTGGCTAGTTAGATGTACGATATTCTTATGTTTTCCGTCTTGACTTTGCCACAACAGTTAGAGTTTAGTACAGTTCAAACCTTCTTATTGACAAGAACCATTTCATTTACTTTGATTTTCATTTTGTTTTCTCACAATTAGCAAGTATGTATAACTACCTAATTGTCATAACAATTAAATAGTCAGTTTAATGACATTAATATTCACAGACACGGACTTTTCTTGATGATGGTTCAAAACCGAACCGAAATGTTGAAATTATAATAGTGCAAAATTGCTAATTTCTGTATCTTTGATCGAACCTGTAGCGCCGATGTCATATAGTGCTTATACAAAATTTACTATCGTTAAAACTGGAGATTATTATAGGGTAAACTATGCAATGATTGGCACCCTAAGACAATATTGTAGTAAAAATCTTTTTACCTTTTTTTGAAATACCTAAACGAGCTTAACTTTCTATTATTATTACGAGTCCTAAATCGTTTATTATAAAATATACTCAGTGATTAACAATCGTAAGACAAATAGTACAGTCATTGACACATTTGCTAACAGTCATATGTGAAACTCTGTTATGAAAACTTGTAACGTTGCTTTGATATATAAATAAGAAGCAATGAAAAAATGATTTTCTATACTAGAAATTCTTAATATTTGTTGTTTAAATCAAAAGTGCTAAGAACTATTGCAATGCCAGCAATAGTACTGTTTATCTTAATTGCCGAATGAATTTATTTCTGCGTTTCCTACAAGTGTTCGATCGTATCAAAATAAGAATGCGTTACCCTGGTACGTGTACGGGACCTTGCCAACGTCTTCGAATTTCTTGGTCCAGTTGCTATTCGGGGCTTGTAACATCGTGCAGATCTGAAAATATTCATTCGCTGATTCTCAACTTCCCTCTCGAATCCTCCGAAGTCTTTCAGACTTGTAACGGTCTCAAAGTTTTCAGTTCGAGACCTCCGAATATTCTAGAGGTCCACTGCCGCGAGAATCAAAATTGTAGACTCTCGAGTGGACAGAGAGGAAGAAAAGATTGAAAAATTCAGAATAATCCAATCGACGATACCTCATAATAAGCGAGGAATCCTTTGGCTTGAGTGTACTGCCCGGGTGCACCTCCTCCAGCCTCCTTATTGATGTAAGTTCCTGGCGCGTAATTATTGTTGCTTTGGCTTAGGGTAAAGGTGCGGCCATACAACGGGATTCCGACGACCAGTTTCTTCGCGGGACAGCCCTTCTCTTCCCAAAGCTGAAGACCGTCGTGCTGTAACAATCGACATCATTCGTCTCGCGTATCTTCCATTTCTAGCGACTATTATGTTCGGCGTGAGAATCGGTATCGGTAATTATTTACTTTAGGGGATTCCTCACCGATTTTGATGACCTTGAAATATGTTGTCAAGGTCATCATTCTGAACAACTTTTTCTAATAAGTAATCCGGAATTTGAACTACTAACAGAAAAATCATACGAATAGAATGAGTTGTGGTCAGGTTAGGTTTGATTAGGACAAAATATAGAGCGTATTTGGCGAGAAACAAGGGCTAATATTCCCCGTTACGGAACGCGGAAACAACATTATGTTGGATATATTGTAGAATTTTTATTTCGTCGATGCCATAGTTTTGACAATAGGATAACAGCATTTCTTGAAATGATGGCCGAAATATTTCCTGTTATACAAGATTAATAATAAAATATACACCACTTCAAATAGAAACGTCTATTGTATCGGGGGATTCAAACCTCATCCCTGCTAAGAAATCTAACCCAGACCTACTCCGATCACTTTTCGAGATGTTGAAACTTGTTTGCGAATATCTCGGAAACTAAAGCCGAGCGGCGGTAACATGTATAGGAAAAAGTTGTTCAGAATGATGACCTTGACAACATATTTCGAGGTCATCAAAATCGGTGAGGAATCCCCTAAAGTAAATAATTACCTCGGTATCCTTACCACGTTCAATTTCTCGTATGCCCACTGGTCATGGGGTCGACGATAAAGTGGACTATGGACGTCTGCGAATCCAGCCCAGTTGCCGCGTAGATCGTAAGACATCACGTGGATAGCGTCCATGTTTCTGTGGACATGATTCCTCAATTGTCAAAACTTCCCAGAACCTTTCATCCACAAAGTAGATTGGTAAGAAGATAATTGAAAAAAGACAATTGCTTCTAACTTCTAACAATGCCAGTGTAAAACAAATCAAGTAATGAAATACGTGTGTTGATGACTGACTGGCATATTTCAGGAACGTGATAGCCCTCGTCCAAACGGAATTTCGCCAATGGCACCGCCATCGTCAGCTCCCACCCCTTCTGCTCTTTATCGAAGGCGCGTCTAAGCTCCTCGACAAAATAGAAGAAGTGGTTCTTGTCGGAGAAGCTGCCACCTCTGTCGGCGGCTCCAGGATACTCCCAATCGAGATCGAAACCGTCGAAACCGTATTTATGCATGAACTCTGCGGAGAAAGGGGGAACAATCTACTAGATTTTTTCGAAATTTTCAATCAGGGGTCGGCGAACTACGGCTCGTGAAACATAAAAAAAAAACACGAAAGAACTACCGTGAAATAGAACCATTGATAAAACACAAAAGATTAAGTAAAAACGTCACTTTTTAATAACAAATATATTAAACCAGAGATTCCTCACCAACGACGCTCCTGATGAAAGTATCTCTCCTCTCCTTGACACCGACGAGCGCGCTATACTTCCTGCCACCCTCTCCCCAGCCACCAACAGCCACAGAGGTCTTTAGATGAGGATACTTGATCCTCAGATCGTTGAAAGCCTTGTAATTCTGCTGATCGACGTCCAGCTCCGGATCTAGGACCAACACCTCCCAGGTGACATTGCTAACACCTATGAACGAGTAAATGATGTGCGTGCACAATTCTCCTGGGACGTCTTTGACAGCGTAACTGCCGTTGTCCGGTCGGTAGACCGCCCATTGGCTGAAGTAGCATGCTATTCTATACGGCTGGTCCCCTGAAAAGCAGAAAATGATTGATTAGCTATGCTTTTGTAAATAGTTTTACTCATCTCTCTATCTGTCTGTCTCTCTCTCTCTCTCTCTCTCTCTCTCTCTCTCTCTCTCTTTCTCTCTAGTAATTAGTAGGGGAAGAGGTTGGTTTGTGAGACAGTCGTTTTTATCCATCGCGCAATCGCGATAATTTCAATCTGTCTGCTGTCAAATTTTTGTTTCAACGTCTGCTAGTTTTTGTGCTAGCACTGAGGTGTATAGACGTGTTGCTTATACATATTAGATACGGACATCGTGTGTAAACATATCGTGTAAAACTTTTACTCATTTTTTTAAAAACATTATTTTGTTGAGTGAATCAATTGAAAAAGGTGAGTGTGATGCATTTTCATTTAGTGTTTTCCTTACATTTTACGATGCAATATTGTTTTGCGCATATACGAGAAAATAATTGTTTTTTTTGTCACATTCGGAATGGTATCATGGTTGAATTATGAGACACCATAGTTGTTGGGTTGTGAGACACTAGTTTTTTTTACTAGAAACGAACTAGAACTGTCAAATATCGTTGTTTGTGTTAGAATTAAGTGTTTATTTGTCATTTAACGTTTGTTTTGGTTTATTTTTTGAATTTATAGTCATGGTAGGGACCAGTCGAGGAAACTCGAAGTCCTCGAAATTACCTCTGCGTAAAAAAATTATGGTGTGCGTGACTAGACGAAGCTATTTTTGAGAGAACTGTTTAATTGCACAGTCTTTCACAGGCAGGATTTGTTTAAGGTTTTTGCCGAAAAAATTGACCGCTGCCAACTCTATCAAATGCAACACATGCCAGCGCCCTGTTCATTTGAAGTGTGCCGATATGGACAGACGTTCGTTTTTCACATGCAAACATTGTGACAGCGACTTGGATGACGAAGAGGAAGATCATTATTGAATCCTTCCATTCATTATATTATTTTTTACTTTTCTTCGCCATTCTTTGCTTTTTTTCAATTTTTTTGCCATTCTTTTTAACTCCTTTGGTCACTTAATGTCATTAAAATAAATAAAAATTTGTTTATACATAAAGTTACATGGGTTTTACTTTATATTTTACCACTTTTAGTTGATTTTTCCGAGCGTCTCACAACCCAACCACTTTTTTCAGAAAGCCAAAAAACATGTCCTTAGAAAATTGGCCATAAAATTTTACTTGTTGATCAAATCAGGAAACTTTTTACATATAAAAGTTGCGTATTTCCTTCACTTTTCCAACGGTATATAAAACTCTTTGATACCTTCATCAAGCCAAAAGTTACAGACCAAAAACAAAACCCGTCTCATAAACCAACCTCTTCCCCTATAGTTTTAGTGTAAAGTTAGAGATAAGATAATGTATAAATTAGTATATTAAGGTTAAGCTAAGAGCAGCGTGAGGGGGATGAGAAGCAGAAATAGAATGTATAAGAAATGTAACCCTAAGGGGAGGCATAATAAAGTACTATTGATTAGCTATGAGACATCTCGGATAACAAAGCGCTTATCTTATCGATTGCTCGCGTTGCGCTCACCTGTCGCCACTGCCAACGTAGCTAACACCACTGTCAACGAGAACAGACTCTTCCCTGGTGCCATCTCTGCAGCTGGGAACAATGAAATCCCAATGTCGATTGTTTAACTATGTTAAAAAAAAACGTGGTAAAATGTCTGACTGGAACGGAACGCCGTACAACGCGCACCAATTCTTCCGGATATTTTTCGACGTCCGCTCAGCTCGAGGATCGACGCTGATCTAGAAGATCCACCGAAGTGTAGGCGGTCGATCAGCGGTTCCCAGGTGGTGGCTATATACTGATCTATCGATCGAGACGTTGTTCTTCAAACGGGGGAACGAACGACGCCGACCGGTTTCCGCTAAAGCAAACACCGTCACATCCTCGCGAAATCTATCTTTCTCGAATGGTTTTTTGTTTTTGTTTTATCTCCGTTCTTTTTTTCGGCTGTTTTTCCGAACCCGAGGATAAGTGTCCACCGTCGCGAATAATTCTCCAAATTGTCTCGGTGTTTTTCCAATCTTGAGATTTTTTGCGGATGGTTTTTTCTCCATCGACTAGGTTTTGCAGAAATTGGTGAAAACAGTCTCGGATGAGAATTATTCCGGTGAACGATTTCGGAGTGCTGCGTTCTTGGGGATCACTCGTTGTGAAACATTTCAACGGTACATTTTTTATGCCCCCGAAAAACCTGTTGGTCCCGTGGTGCATGTTGAAAAAAGAGTCGAATTCGAACGTTATTAGGCCTGTTAATGTGGAAAAAAAGGGTCCTTCGAGGGGCACAGATTATTACGACCAGAATTTCGCAGGTTAATCGACGAAAAACGTGCAAAAAAAGTTTTTATCTGGATTGGTCGTCGTTTTCATGCGGGATCCGGTCGAGGGATGCTCGAACCGTTGAGATCCTTTTTTCAGTTCGATAAGGACCTGTTTTAGCCCCCTATCAATTTTAACGTTCATTTATTTCATGTTATAAATTGAGAGATAAAGTTGCAGTTTTCTTTGCAGCGGATCGTTAAAATTTCCAGTGGCGACCACAAACGACGAAGAACACCGAAGAACGTTTTGTTTCGAATGCTTCGACAAACTTTCAGAAAGAAAAGTAGTAACGGAGAAAGGTTTCTCGTAGTTTCTCGACGTTTGTTTCCAGTCAGGCGTAGCACAAAATGAGCAAAAAGATGTTCGACTTATACCGTAAAAAAATCCCCGTTGAAAGATCAACGTCCGACTTATTTCTGGATATGAGTCTGTATAGGCTATTTTTATCGGCATTTTTACCACGTTTTTTGTTATGGATATTGAACAGTGTTCAGAGCTTGTTTCACGGAGAAATAGAGTCTTATTATATAGAACTATATATATATGTATTTTGCAGAACGGGGCAGTAGAGATAGTTCTAGATTGAAGAGGGTTAAAGGTGCGATCAGTTATCCGTGAAGACAGTAAACGTTCCTCAGGGTCCGTTGTAGGTCCGTTGCGTTTGTATTCGTGGTGCATCCGGCGGAATACTAGCCGAAGGATCCGATGCAGCCGGCATTCTAATTCGCGCGACGAAAAAGAGCCTTGTCCTCTCTCTGTCTTCTCCGCTGCTGTCTTTCTCGGAGACGACCACGGAGCCGCGTCTTCCTTATTTCCTTTATTTTCGCGAACCCTGGGGACCATTATCTAGACCTCCTTCGTTGCACTTGAAATCCAAGGTCCTCTGAACACGCAGAGTTCTTTGTCCGTGGTCCTCCCGGTCCGATTATTGTCATTCCGAAAAGGCTTAAGCGAACGATTTCAGAAAGGTATTTGCGCTGGCGATTACAGACTTCGACGTTGTCGAAATAATTTCGAACACAACCGTGATGATAATCTATATACGTAATGTATATCAACGGGAATTATCCTAGTAAAGTAAAAATAATCTACGATCATTTCAGAACAAGTCCCTTCATACTAGATATTAAAACAAAAATACGTCTAATTCTGCCAGGACAATTCTTATTCCCGGAGTGTACAACATGCGTCATGACCAACAGCATCCAACATATTCTACTTGAATGTCCCAAATTCTCTTCACAACGATCCAGACTTTCCATTGAAAATGACCTCAAGTCAAATCTAGGCGATGACAACATTGGAAACGTCCTCCTCTTTTTTAAATCTATCGGCATTTATGAATTACTATAATTTGTTTGTTAATATTAACCGTAACCCTTTCAGTAACATGTAATATATATTTGTTTATAAACCATGTGGTCGCTAATGACCTAGATGTTAATGCGACCACATTAAAAAAATAAACCATTAATAAATAATAATAATAATTCTTATTCCATAAAATTTTTCTGGGTCCCTTCTCATATTGGTGTGTTTGGAAATGAAGACGCTGACTCCTTCGCCAAATCTGCCACATGCTCTAACTCAGCGGATATTTCTCAAGTCCCATTTTGCCAATCTTACTTGCCAATTTAGACTCAAAGGCAACCTCAATACTCGTTCCTCAGTCACTGAGCAAGGCACCATCAAGGCCGTACATTATTTTCGAAAATTCCACAACCCAAGTCAAACTCCCTGGTTTGCTCAAATTTCTGAAGTCTACATCAAAAGAGAATTTTTGTCCACAGTCAACCGGATCAGGGCCAATCACTATAATCTTGCGGCCTCACTGTACCGCGTGAATCTTGTGAATGATCCCAGCTGTGAGTGCAATCACTACTCCGAGGACTTACTTAGACCATGTCCTATGGCAGTGTCGACTATATGACTCCCAAAGAACCAAACTAGTAAACAATCTGCGTAAAATCTAGGTGGACGGTAGTGCACCAGCCGAGTTCTCGCACTACCTCCTTTTACACGAAACAACTTAGCCGGTTTTTAGAAGCTTGTAACTCGAAACTGGAGGCAGATGGAGAGATGTAATTTCGTAGACTTGTTAAATGCTATCAGGTCTCAATATTGACAAAACATTAATCTTCCAACATTAGTAGGTTCCGAGATATAGGACCACAAAAATCGTTAAATTGATCACTGACTGACTGACTGACTCACTCACTCATTCACTCACTGACAGATCATCAAAACCTTTTGGGTACTTCTCATTGACCAACAGGCTTGAAATTTGGTACATAGGTCCACCATAACAAACCATCAAAGGAATAATTATCAAAGTTTGAAATTTTACACCACAAAAAAAATAATAATGGCTGTATCTCGGGAACAGTGCGTTCTACCGCAAAAATAATGAAATTTTCAAAAGGCTTTAACCCAAAGCATATACGGTATACCCAACCAAGATGACGTATGTAGTCTTTTGAATTTTAAAAAAATATAATAATAATAAGGCTCAACCGAAATTATATATATACATTATTCTTTGCAATATATATTCAATAAAAATTGATGAAATCCCAAGAAAAACATCCTGTAAACAGGTGCCAAGTTCTCTATGGCCGTAAAAAGTTGTGAGATCAAACAAAATACGGCCAAGTTCGTTAGCTTAGAAATACCTCTTGCAATACTGAAAAAATGCGTTTGTAAAAATTAGTTTAAAAGAACGCTATTTAATTTTTAAAAAGATACATGGAGAACTAAATTGTTCAAACTTGGCCGTTACTTTTTAAACCAATGGTCATAAAAGATGTTAGGTAGCGGCCAAGTTTGAATAATTTAGCTCTCCATGTATCTTTTTAAAAATTAAATAGCGTTCTTTTAAACTAATTTTTACAAACGGATTTTTTCAGTATTGCAAGAGGTATTTCTAAGCTAACGAACTTGGCCGTATTTAGAGAACTTGGCACCTATTTTCAGGATGTTTTTGTTGGGTTAAGTTCTACCTATCACTAAAAGCGGACATATTCTTTGCTAAACCACATGTTAAAGCCTGCGAATTCATCTTTCAGTTTCTAAACGATTGTAAACTCCACATCTAGCGACTACTAAGACTGTATTTGTACTAAAACTGTAAACCTACTGTACAATTGAAAAAGCCGAAATAAACCTATAATAGGTTCCAGTGGCTCAAATAAAAAATAATCTGCGATCATTGCACGAGACTAGGTTCTTCGAGTACATATAGTACACGCTTTAATTTGACTTGACATTGGTATTCTGAACGAGTACAGTGGTCTGTCTCGGTGATGTTCTTTGATTTCGTGACGTTCTGTTACGTCTGTTTCTGTGTTGTTTTCGATCCAGGAAGCTAAAGACGCGTCAAACGTTTACGATTTTACCGGTTCGAGTTCGCGATAGATAAAGGCGACGCGAGGTGTTCCGCTATCGTTTCGAATGGCGGTCACGTCAGATTACAAATCGAAGGCTGTGCATCATCGATCGACTCATCGTAGCCCTGAATCAATCAAATCCACGAACTGATACGACAATGAAAATATACAAACGGAAGAGAGCGTCGATCTCTCCAGCGGGAAGAAGAGTCAAAGTCGAACCTTGGAACGAGAAAAATAAGAACACCCATTGTCACGAGCAGCTGATTTGCCCTCTAAAACTCGAGGATCTGTTCGAGGACTCGTCACCGACCACAATGCTCGTCCGGTTCAATATTTATGAAAATGAATCCGCAGAAAATCCATTCACGAACGACCTTCGGACCAACAGGGAGGTAACGAAGAAAACGAGGAACGAGGCAAATGAAAAAATCGAGACGAAGGGAGTGGAGTATCGCCCACGTGACGTGTCAGCGAAATTCCATCGTGTGTAAACAAATGGTATAAACGACCAGGGATATCCTTTTGTTGATCCGCTCAAACAATCCATGTGGTTCGGAACAGATCGCAATTAGCTGGGACCGTTCCACGTTTTTCTTTTACGGATTTTTATGTGTTTTTACTGTTACAGTTAATCATTACTGGATCAAGGATCTTTCAATTTTCAGCAATTATTTCGTAGAAACAGGAATCCCGAAGAAAAATTTCTTGAATCTAATATTTCATTCCTCTTTTGCGATCGCCGACTGTTTATCGAAGCACAGGAAAGAATTGCAATTTTTCGGATGGTTTTCTGTGACAAAGTGCAACTAACCGAGGGGTGCTATTTTCAACTACACTGTAAATTTTCCACTATATTTATAAATTCGCAAGTATAATAATTAAGTATGAAACTTGACAAATAAAACGCGAATTCCAAACACATTTGTCAAGCTTCATGCTTAACCAGCTGATGTTTGAAAAAGTAAAGATAAGAAGACTCACCTTCGCGACAACCGGGTACCACAGAAAAATCGTGGCTCTGGCCGAGGTTAAGCCCTCATATATACCCAGGTGGACCTCATTAGAATTCAGGTGCAGGGGATCTCGCACGATTGGCTGGTTCGTCGACCCTCTGCCTCCCGTCGACACCGAGAAGGAGAGACCATCCTCATCCGTCACTCCCCGATTGATTTGCTGATTATTTACTAATCGTTTGCTGAATGTATCTCCACATTCTTCGAGGAATTAGTCTTCCCTCCTTTTTTTACCACATTTTTTTTTACAGTATCTTTACATGCGAAAAGAGAATATTACATTCGATCCATTTCGTTTGGTTTATAGGGTTCCATGGCCCCTTACCCAGATAGCACAAATAAGACGACTTTTATGGGACGTAAGACCTTCAGAACTAAAATGGGCGTAAAAAAACGTCTTTAAGGCGTCGAGAGAATTTGATTTATTTATACCTTGTTTATCGATCGCTTGGAAATAATTCTTATTTTATCACATAAAATACTGGCGACTTCCGACACGCAGTATAGTCGATCGTTGCACAATTTATCAGGAACAGCGATGTAACGATTGGTTATCATGGAATCGATGCTGTCTGGCTTCGATCATTTTTCTAGGAACGATAACGTCGTTATATTTATTTAGTTGCATAATAAAGAATTACGGTAATATCTTTGAACTCATTTGTGCCACGAGAAGTGTGTAACACGATACGGAATTAGGTCTAATCCAATGACAAGAATTTGTTTGCTTCTTTGATTGCTTCTATCTCTGAAACAAGAGACGAAGGAACAGCGTTCGTAAACATTATAAATTACATGTATCGAGACGTTACTTGTAGTTCAAGGTTCTCCACGCTGTACACAGCGAATGAATAAAACAGTTATCGAGGAACGAAGGAGGAGAAGGAGTAAGAGGACCGGTTCGACGTAAGAATCGTCGTTCGTGTAATATGGATTTTATTTTTATTCGTGTAACAATAACAGTTCCTGTTTCCACAGTGTTAGTTTCTCTTACGGTACCGTGCCTCAGCGTTTTTCGACGCGGAAACCAACCCCCTCGCCGGTTTCTCAGGCACCGTGGGCCATTCCGAGGGCCGATAATAATCAGCGTCGTTTCTCGAGCATTGACTCTTCCTCTTCTTTCTCTCTGTTCTTTTACAAGAAGTTTTACCTCACCAGTTCACGAAACCGCTTTTCCGGAAAAAAGTACTTCGAGAGCTTGTATCACAATATACATTGAACAGTTTCAAACTGAACTCGTTAAATGCAGTTTTACTTTAAAGCATAATGTTCATATCAGAAAATTGATTGTCCCAATTTTGCTTTCCTCAAAGTCACTTTGTAGATCGTTTCTCCGAGGTTCTCTCTCTTTCAGAACATTTTCTCTCAAGGGAAAAGTTTTATTTCGTAAATACAACATTCTCGGGACACCCTGTATTTTTTTCCGAAAAATCGGTTTTCGATTATATGCGAGCTCCTTATTGTTCGCGACGGAAGCAGTGAAAAAACGGGGCCCGTGACCGAATCGGAATCGTCTGTCGATTGTGTTCGCGAGATTAGTATAATAATCTCCAGAGGATGAGAATCGGATCTCACAGCTGTCGGCGAGTCGATGGTCGATCGTCTTGTAAAAAATTTAATCCCTAACATGATCGAGAGTCGATAGGAGTTTCTCTCGATTAATTGGAAACGCTTGTTGACGCCTACCCTTAATTATCGTGATTAGCGAGATACCGTTCTCGTGGCCTAGACAATATCGACCATGTTTGTCTGTTCGTTTCGGTCCTTACGGTTAAGCTGTGTTTTGTGCTTTCGGTTCTTTTTTTATACTTCTTCTTCTTCTTTTTTTTAATTTAATTGACGAGAACAGTCGCGAACGAGCTGTGCTGTAATTTGGCACTCTTCGATGCTGCCTTGGAAAATTGCTAGTTTTTCAGTTTTTCTATAGTATCATGACTGCCGTTTATTCGCAGAGTTAGAACCGTGCGGAACACTCGAACTGGTTCTGCTTTCTTTTTCCTTCGCGCTTGCATAACGAACAACGAATTTTACCTAGGAGAACAGACCTTCAGAAGGTACGAAATACACTGCGTTTGCACGTTACAACACGTTACGTTGAACGTTACATTGTGCAGCGGGGATCAATGCAGAATTCTATTACAGGACGTTTCTAAAGCGTGTATAATACAAAGTGGAACAATTAAAAAAACAGTTCATCTATAGGTATCTTGCTTACTATGAACAATACAAAGAGAAATCGATTGAACAACCTTCATAATAAAAGTTGAATTCTTCTCGCACTGAAAGAAATAAAGTTTTTTACGTGTTCATCTATAAAAAAAATTATGATACAGACTTTCATCTGATGCAATATTTTCTAGCATTAATAATAAGCAAGATATTCGGATGATTGGTTTTTTAATCCTCCACCCCGTGTGTATATTTATTTACATATATATGTATTTCTTATTGTTCACTATCCAACAAATTTTAATTAGCTCTCTTGCACTCCCGGCAGGATTTCGCGTGCTTTGAAATTGATGAGAATTTTCGAAGTGTTGGACAGCGTTTAAACACAACCAGGTGGGTACTTACATGTACGATTTTGTTTTCGCAAGAAACGTGTCGGATAAATGTGTTTCGTACACGTTCGTGCAACCCGATTGCATTCTACTGGAACCGATTTTGCGATCGTTTCATTCAGTCGTTTCACGTCGTTCGCAGTTCATTAATAATCTTTGTTAATGTCTCGCTATGTTGCGCAGCTCGTAGCACCTATCGTAAACGCAACCTTAGAACCTAAAATCTTATTTCATTATCTTATTCCTTAGCTTTCGTTTATCTCTCGCTTCTTAGATCGCTAAACACTCTGAACTCAAAGAGAATGTACAAGAATTATGTATCGAACGTTCTCCGAGAATTGTAACTCGAAGAACACTATTTCGTGCGAAGGAACTCAATCCTAACAGTGAGCATATTTCGCTGACAATCTTATCAATGATAAATTATCATGCTAACGCTTTGACGGACGTTTCACAATTTCCCTCTTCGCCTATTATTTTCCTCTAAGAAATAAACAAAAATTTCATATTAAGTTAAGCAAGAAATTATGTATATATATTTAAAATAAAGTTGTATATGGCACCGGCCGTCAAAGTATTAACAATTTATCGATTAATTGCTTCATAGTGCTTCGCTGATCCATCGTTATTGCTACCGACAGAGCCTCTTGGAAGCATTTCTTGTCAACGAAAGGCAAGATCGCGACAGAATAGCGCTTAGAACAATCGTTCTCGATTCTTCGACAGTTTTCAGCTAACTGTAGCATGCTGTCGTTGTCGCAGTGTATACAATTTCATTCACACGGTGCCAGGATTTCTAGGACACTATGTGCTCCATCCATTAGCGTGATATTTATATATTCTAGTCGAAATAAAAACGTCGTTAACCTTTATATAGATAAATTTTAGATTAGATATTCGCAGGTTAATTTAGTTTGTACGCGTTGCACAAATTTGGCAGCATCCATATTTCGAAATATTTCAGGGTTCTTACAACTCGATGTAATTTAGAACGGCAGAAAGACTGAATCGATTGAACATTCATATAATTATTTATATAAAACGAAGATCCATAGTCCGATCGTAAAAATTCATTGTTCATTTCGTACTCTTAGCTTCTATGATTATCGATTGCTTGTTTCAATTGAAAATTTGCGAGACATTTGAGTAACTGGATGCCGCTATAGTTGTGCAAAGCGAAGTATTGTAAAATTTGTCGAAATTCCGAGTAGAAAATGGTAAATCGATCGAACAAAGGCACGCTTGCACTGAACGGGGCCAGAAATCGCTCGAGAAGAAAAGAACACGTTGTAGGACAACTGAGAAGCTCCTCTATCTGATAGGCGACCGAAGAAGATCGGTTCTCCGCCATTTTTATCACTGTCTTGAACAGAAAATTCGCGACGTTTCGCCCTATCGAATACTGCTATATTATTTATACAAAAACTCCGATCCGTAACATTAGACATTCAAACGAACAATCCAATTTTTACAGTGAAAATCGAGGTAAATTTCAAACATTCAAACAGCAAAGCAACCCTTCGATAATCCCAAAAATTAAAATTATCGGACCAGTCGTGACTGGTTCGATATTCCTTCGTTCCACAATTATATTGAATAAATTGATTAATTACGAGAGTGAGTATAAATTTCGCACTGTTTGAATAATATAAAATACAACTTTGCCATTTTCTAAAAAGCAATACTTGGACATGAACCTTTGAACGCTAATTTTTGTGCCGCTTACAAAAGTTTGGATCATTCATTTGTACAGCTAATAAAATGCCTGTTACTGTTCTCGATCACATCGGACAGTGTTCCATAAAATCAAGAGAAAGATTACCGACTAATTATACAAGGAGTTACAAGCCTATAATACAAAACCGACACGAATTCTCTGTCTTATCGAATTATTTTCTCCTATAGTGAACGATACACGGCTAGACCTGCTCGACACCGATTACACCTAGCTCTGTTCGTTCGTGTATTAATTAGTTCTAGTTTAACCGATGATTATGTACAATATATCGACGCAAATAAAAAAACACCTTAACAATTAACACGATCGTGGACAACGGTTTTGTTTAAACGATGAACCGTGTAAAGATCGTCGATGACTCGAGGAAAGATGGTTGTTTTTCTCTGTTGTTCCGGGCTGGCAGTTAGTTGTATTCTCTTTGTGCTTGTGAAGGATTTTTCCCTTTTATGTTTTAATAATCAAGTTGTTTCTTGGTTTTATTCTTTTTTGTTTTTGGTAGTTTTCGAAGGATGATCGACCTTACGAATAATAATTTTCTCTTTGCTGGTAGAGCGGCAATGGCGTCACTGGCGACAGGTCCTCGTCGTCTAAGCTCGATTCGGTTTTTAGAGGCAGCGTGGCCAGGGCTTTCACTATGGACCAAAACAAATAATTAGTTCCCGCAATGAGTTTAATTAGTAATTAATTATTACGTTTCGCTTTTGTGCAATTCAATTTAATATCATTTCACTCCAAAAGTAATGCAAAACAAAAGAGGTAGGAAAATATCAATAATTTCGGATGGGTAAATATTGGAGAGTCCGTTCTGCAATTAGATTAAAAAAAGATAACATCGATGGAGGAGTCGTATGCGAGAGGGGGTATGAATAAAATGAAAGAAAAAATATAAACAAACCTGAAAAACGATAATATGATGTGCGTGTCCTATATGGGAGGATGGAGAAAGCATGTCAGTCAGTGTGCCTGGTTACCTATACACAGCACAAACAATCCAAACAACACTCACTACGTATGACGGTACTATCGTATGTATATAATAACGTCGCGATAAAAACAAAAGCTTCCGGAGAAGTTAATTAAAATTAATATATCAAACAGGAAAATCAAAATCAATCACGGTAACGCATGCCAATGAGGGCTCCCTTTGGCCCGGGAAAAAAAACAAATTTAAATCAATCGATCTGTACGCGGTTAAATAAAAAGTATAAAAACAAACAACTGCCGGAACTTATTGGAAAGCTACTTATGAATTTGCACGGTGAATTTGCAAGTTCATTAACATAATT
Source organism: Lasioglossum morio (assembly GCA_916610235.2). Classification (NCBI taxonomy): domain Eukaryota; kingdom Metazoa; phylum Arthropoda; class Insecta; order Hymenoptera; family Halictidae; genus Lasioglossum; species Lasioglossum morio. The sequence goes on along the minus strand of OU744334.1, from coordinate 1,629,475 downwards.
GTTTGCGTAACTTCTCGGAAATGTACAAGGGAGAGAAGAAATGGTATAATTTCGCAAGCGTAAATTTTTCCCTCTGCACTAGAGAAACTTGGAGGCTGAAAGAAAGCCACTCTACACATTGGTCATGCTGCCATTTAAACTAGACGCATAGTATTCGTGCAAAATGAATCGAACGAACGCGAGTTAAGGGATATTTTGGAAACGTACCGGCCACCATCTTACTTTTCTCCATCACTTGCTTCGCCAGGATCTGATTCAATTGGAGGATGTGGTCCCTCTGACGTTTCTCCTCGACCACCTTCCTCTTCAGATTGTCCGATTGTTCTACGTTTACATTGTCGTCTGTAACATTGAATAATATAATTCGTTCCGTTCGTAAAAGAAAATAGGACGTTTGATGGTGAAAATTTCTGAAACAGTACCGTTCCCATCCGGCGCAGTGACAGTAGTCTCCGACAGCATTTTTCTAATAGCCTCAGCCTTTTTCAGACGCTGCTCCTGCTCCTCCGCGGTTAGCTCTGGTGTCTAGAATAAGAATGTAGAGATGGTAGAAGGATTTAAAAACATTATTCATCATTTAGCTGGTTCTCTCTCTCTCTCTCTCTCTCTCTCTCTCTCTCTCTCACCTGCTCAGGAATATATCTCTCAGGAATGACGATCTTATTCGGAGTGCCAAGAAGCTGATCAATGGTGCTCTCGTTATATTTGAGTTCCTTGTGACTCAACGTCGACCTAACGACATCCGGAGCATTGATCCTTGGCCTGAGCGCTCGTTCCATGTCAAGGTCATCCCTCGCTCTGCCCATTCCCTGCGAAACGCGAGATCAATCTCAAAAATCAATTCGAGACAATCTGTCTCCATTCTCCTACCTACAAACGTTGTTAGCAAACCGAACACTCCTCTCGATTATCTTCAACAATTTTACGAAATAATCAAGTAACGTGACAATGAGAACGTTATGAAACGATTTCGAAGGATAGTAAAAGATGCAGGACAAGGATATACGATAAATAAACTCGAACGATGAACGAAAAGAAAAGAATGCTACAGAGAGGACGGAGAAACAGAGCCAAACGAAAAAGATAATGAAAACAAAATACCATCTTCGAGAACGTGTCCTCGAGGTCGAGGACGGGTTTGCTACTGGATACGGTATAATGGCGTCTCTTCTCTCTGGGTATCTGCCTTCTTCTAGGCCTTTCGACCTTCTTCTCAGTCATCTCCTTGATGATCTGTTTGGCAGCCTCGCTCTTGAACACTGGCGACAGTTGCGGCGAGTTTGAAGTGTTCACTGTCAAAGTCGAGCCGAATGGTCTCTCTTGCACTTCTGCCGGTTTCATTGGTAGCTCAGGGCTCACAGGATCCAGTGGACTGTTAGTCTTCTCGGATATCGGGCTATCGTAGTGTCTATATTGAGGATAGTATTGCTGCTGCTGCTGCTGCTGCTGCTGTTGTTGCTGCTGATGATTAGGAGGCTGCTGATGCTGATGATGATGATGGCTCGATCGGATCATCGGCGAGTAATTCTGATGGCACGGACTGTACGAAGGGCTGGTAGAGTAATTCGGAGAACTCATTGCCACCTGGGAACTTGAGCCGAGACTCTCCGTGTACGGTGACAGCGTGCTATCCGAACTGCCGTCCTGACTTTCGAACTGTCATGATTGGTAAACAAAAGAGGAGCTAGAGTAGGTTCGGTGGGAGCAACATAATTGCCGGACTAATCAAAATAACGTGGAGGAGATGGTTAATCGAGCGATGATTGGCGAATAGAGCGAGGATCTTTATGAGAGTCAACATTTTTGCTAGTTAGTATAACGATTAGGGCTTCTTTGTTGTTCATAAATTTCGTATAGGAAGGGGACTATTTATATCGCTTGTGTTTCGTTAGATTTATTATTAATTTTTCATTTTATCAATGAATATTCTAAGATTGATGAACTACTCACCCTAACTTTGTTTCGCCGGGCAAGCATACTCCTCAAGGCGTGCATGCTGTCGCTTCTTGGCGGAGGCACCACCGGACCTTGATGAATCTCCGGCTGCTGCTGTCGTTGTCCACCAAATCCTCTTGGCAACGACATGCTCCTTTGGAACTGCACGTCGTCCAAATCCGTTAGCTGGACGGTGCTTTGAGCATGAATCATCGGCGATTCCTCGACCACTCTTCCCAATTGGGCCTTCTAAAAGTAAGTCGATCGAAAATAGAGCCAGAACAATTTCTGAACGAGAAACAACGCGATTTCAGGTGGGAAAGGGTGTGGGAAAAATCGTGAGAAATTACCTCGAACTTCTGTGAGCCCCCTAGATCATCGTCGCAGAGCCGTTTCGCACCCCCGGGCGCCTGCAAGCCATTCGTTAATGGGATTCCAATGTTCCCGGTCCTATCGCCCCGATCTCGTTGCCGTCTCTCCGATTCCCGTTTCACGATTCGCACGGTCTTGATCTCTTGTTTCTCACGGTTGTGTATCAAACCTTCGAACGATATTCGAGAGATCGAACGTGAGCATTTTACACTACATCCATCTATCTACACATTGATCTATCTCGTTGCGACAGAATGGCTCGTTTAGAAGCATTGTTACACTCACCGGCAAACTTGTTCTCCTCGTTCAGACGGTAATTATCGTTCGATTCTTCATTCAGGGGCGGAGGAGGCGGAGGTGGGGGAACGTATTCTGGTGCGGGGATTGACGTGCCGTTGGACAACTTCTCATCATGCTTGTTGTTATCTGTGCGTTTATAAACAAAATTAACGCGAGCTTGGATTTTTGTGTACATTTAGTTGCCGAGTTTCAAAGTTCGAGGAACTGAAAAGTGCAGCTTCGGGATTTTTTATTGAAAAGAAAGAAAAATCTATTAAACTTGTATACTCGAAAATTCTAAAGAAACTCGAAAAAGATTATACATCATCGTTAACGTCTCACCTTGCCCTCTGGTGTCCGTGTTGACGTACAACGGCGCCACATTCACCTGCATCACGCTCCCCTTACCCTGCATTTGATCCTTCAGCAGCTGTTGCTTCAATTGATGCTGCTGTATCTGTTCTCTCAGCTGAGGAGACAACGCAGAGATATGATTCTGCTGTGTCTGAGGATATGGCTGATGGTTCTGTATCGGCTGATGATTCTGCATAGACTGAGGATACGGCTGATGATTCTGCTGATGATTCTGCTGATGATTCTGCTGATGGTTTTGATGATGGTTCTGCTGATGGTTCTGCTGATGGTTCAGGTGGTTTTGGTGGTGATTCTGTTGGCGATTCGTAGGGGAAGACTCCTTCAAGTGCGTCGGCGAGGAGAACTGGGGATAATGGATGCCATTTTGTTTGCCACGTGGCGAGGACGACAGTGCTGGACTCGATGGAGAGTCCAGACCATGGTCCAAAGTGATTCCCGAGTCTAAATCAGTCTCAAGCCAGGAATTCTGCGTCCTTTTCTTCGGCTGATGCACTTGTGGTGCTGCAAACATTTGTTTGCACGTTGGTAAACGTTTCATAAAGTGTAAATGGCAATTACCAGAGGTAAAATTGCTTTCAGAGGACACAAATCGAAACGTTTCAATGCGACTCACCCGAAGAAGGTTGCGGTCTGATCTGCTGCACCAGACTATGCGATTTCTCGGTCAACTGCCTAACTTGCACGCTCAATTCTTTTCTTTGCCTCTGCAAATCTCCGACCAGTTGCTGAACTCTTCTCAGTTCCGCTTCGAGAGGACCAGTCGTAGCTGACGTGTCTCTGGTCATGTTCCCAGCGTACCTTCTGGAAGCCTGAAGCTTCTGTCTAAGCACCACCAGGTCCTGTTCCAGCCTAGCATTCTCTGCGACTGTCTCTTCCAGCTTCTGCAAATCAGAGATCGAGAGATTACAGAATTTTTGCGGTGAATCGTACAGTTGCTAGAAAAACTACCGCGAAACGCGTGGATTACGATAATTCAGAGAACAGAATAGAAACCGAAAACTGAAAACGCTATCTTTCCGTGCTTTGGATCATTTACCTGGTAGCACACCGGCTCTACCTGTGAACAACCAATTGCATTTGATTGAAATTGAAAACACATACTTTGAATTGAATGCATAAAGGGTTCGAATGAATCTAGCCATTGCTGAAAGTTTCCTTTAGGGAAAGCTAGTTGAAGGTATTGCAAAAGAGTCTCTACCTTGGAATTGTGCGCGAGCAACACCCTCACTCTGCTGAGCTCCCGTTCCAGCATCAGCTGTTGCTTCCGGTATCTCTCGGCTTCCGCCAGGTTGCTCCTGCTGCCCTGCAGCTTGTGCCGCAGGCCGCCGAGCGCTTTCTCCAGGATCTCCTGTTTCAAACATTCACAGAAAACCTCAACTAACAATTCAACGAAATTAAAGGTCCTTCTCCAAAGAACTCGTCCAGAATTAACGAAAAACATAGCAGTCGAAGAATCAAAAAATGAACACAAAATTTCACAAAATTTTCTCGCTAACAAAATAATTAAGAAACGAGATTGCTTGTGGGAGGACCTAATCTAATATATTTGGAAAATGTCGACACACCATAAACGCACAAGGATCTCCAGTCTACGATCAAAGAAAACTACGTTGGTTCAGAATCGTGAATCACTTGCCTTGTCCTGTTGAAGACTGTGCAACGTTCCGGATTCCTCCTGGAGCAGCCGATCCAGCTTGTATAGCTGCTGCACCTTGGCCTACGACACACAAAGAGTGAACCAGAGTTAACCTTGAGGTGTAAACCGCACGGTCGAGGGAATACGTTCGGTGTCGCGTTGCAACCGGAATCGCGAGAACGACGGTGTCATAATCAAGCACCCGAAAAAATCCTACTGCATACCGACACGCGCTGTCGGCCTGCACTATTTTTCACCGAATATTGTGTTTCATCGGCTCGCGGCGAACCGCGACCAGTCTTCCTTGTTTTGTCGTACTTCCAAATGGAATTCGAAGGGTATTCGACAATAAACAACCACAATCAACTGCGGTATTGGCTAACTGTTATTCGAAACGTCGCCTGACAAAATAACACATCAATTTGGCTTGCGCGACTCGCCACAGTATTTCTCAACGTTTCTTTATTATTGTTTAATTAATTGTCGCAACCCTACATGATTCTGTTTAGCTTTCGAAGCGTGGAACGATTGCCATTTCGGTGTGGAATTTTTGCGCGTTTATTGAGAAACGACTATGCCTAAAGCAGAAGGGCGTATATCAAAGGCGCGTGTCGCACGTGGGAACGCGGTTCTCGTCTGACGAAAGCGCGCTTGTGCGTAACAGTGTCCGCGTTCCCAACGTACGTTTTATAACGTTACGCGTTCCCGTTCACAATATTCCACGCATTCCTTCAACACAACGGGCAACAATGTCGCGTTATCCAGCGGCCCCTCCCACCTGCGATCTCCTTGCGTGGGCATTATCCACCGTTACCAGGGGATTCCGTGACGCGTAATTCGTATTTATTGCGACGCCTTCCACTGAGATGTAATTCGAGCGAATCGGGACGTCCGCGTTCCGTCCGACAGCGGCTATTTATTTCACGAAACTACCCAAACCGTACTGTCAGCAGAGCTGGGGAAAACAGTATTTGAAATAGTAAATGATAACTAAGTAATCCTATTTATTTTAAAGTATGTGTACAACTTTGTTGAAAAAGAAATATTTTATTTGATGCAGTAATTTTTGAAAATAAAATCATTTATTTGAGGCAGTAATTTTTGAAAATAGCATTTGATTTGAAGAATATTGAAAGTATTTGTATTTTGTTTTTTTATTTTCAATTTCAAGTTTCAATGTTATTGCTGAAAATTATGGTTCGAATTCAATTGATTTGTGAGTGTAAATCGTTTATTAAAGATAAGATAAGACTGTAGGTTTATGCAGTTTCTCAGAGTATTATAGCAACGCAAAGAGTAAAATATTTTATTTCGTGTGTTAGATTGCTAAAATAGAAATATTTTATTTTGTGGATCAAATTCTTGAAATAGAAATATTTTCATTTTCGAAATTGAATATCTTATTTAAAATACTATTTTCTTCCAGCAAAATAAAAACTAAAATATTGAATGTTATTGGAAATATTTGTTTCGTCAAATAATGCCTACCTCAGACTGTCTGGTATCATACTTTATATACAGGGTGAATTACGAATCGCGATCGATAGAGATTAGTCTGTTATCAATGTTTCGATCGGATATAAAAATTCAACTTTTAATCATTATATTTACATCTAAATTCAAATTCAACTTTCAGTCATTTATATTTAAATCTAAATTCTACTTTAAAACTTTCAATCGCTACATGTATTCGTTATTGTATCTGTTATTACTCAATCAAAATATAATTCAACATGTTTTAGCAAAAAGAAATTTTGTAATAAGCGATTGCGAACTCACCTGCAACTGTCCGTGGTCAGGGCTGAGCCTGTCCCAATCTCGACGTTCCTCAGCTAGTAAACGTTGCTCCTGCACCTTCTGATTGAACTCCAGCCGATGCTCCCTGGAATTGTCGTGCATCAGGTCGTGTCGCGAACCCGTGACACTGCTGGTCCCGTTGGCAGTGTTGCGATTGTACAGCGAGCCTAACTTCACCATGTTGTCGACCAGGTTCACCAGCGGCTTGCCCTTCTCGTACTTGAACCCAAGAACATTACACAAATACAGTAATTATAATTAAAACAAGTGAATTTCCTCATGTTTTTCCCTTTCAAATGTATCTACAATTTATCAAAATAGTCTGACAAGGGAGGTTACCCAATTGTAACACGCAGATTTTAATGAAAGATGTAGTATGATATAGTATGATATAGAACACAAACAAATATTTGACACATATTTTTTTATAGCGGCTGAGATTCATGTTGAGGGGGTGAAAATTGCTTTCAAAGTTGGGGGTGGAAAATCCTATTTTATTGAATATCTGCGAAAGTATTAGGCCCCTCATTTTTCATCGATAGAAAACCCGTATAAAAACAGACAAATCAGCCCTTCTCAGGACCACCACATTACTTTTAACGTGGAACAACTCCAAATAAACGATTATCCATACTCGAACAAATTTTCCTTTACGGTTGCCACCGTGCCTCGCATAAGCGTTGGAACATTATTGTATAACTATTATGACCACGGAACTAAAAAAACTTTTTCCACTTTTTTTATGAAGGTATGTAGAATATGTATACAAATTTACATGAAAAAATTGTAATGTTTTATCGATAAATGTTACAAAAAAAAATTAATTTTAAAAATATTTTTAAAACAATTTTTTTTAAGATCACTTTAGACGAAAAGATTCGACATTCAAAGACGCACAAATTGAATTTTGCAATTTTTGTCTAGGCCTAATACTTTCGGAGATATTCATTAAAATAGGATTTTCCAGCCCAATTTTGAGAGCTATTTTCACCCCCTTAATATGAATCTCCGCCGCTATAAAAGAAAATACGTGTCAAGTATTTTTTGAGTTCTATATCATACCAAAACTTCATTACAATCGGCGTGTTACGATTGGGTATTCCCCCTTGCAAAATTTTTACAAAAATTCTCGTTCGCACGACGAGTACATATCCTTGTTACAGGAAAAGCAATTTGCATAGCTGTGGCACGACGATGATTTCAAAGCGGTTTTATACCGAGATCATTATCATGCGTCGGGGACTATGCTTAAGGAAGAAGGTATATAAAAGGGTGTAGAGGAGAGGTTTATTTCGAAGTTTCTTAATTAAACCGGACCGCGGCTTGAAAAACTCGACGCGAACGGGAAAGTTCGACGCGGTATAATTAAATCCTAGGATACTGAACGCGTCGTCCAGACGAATTTTCGCGTCGCTGCAAATTTATCTTTTGCTAGTTGGACGTGCCGAAGAACGTGTTGATCTTCCGGCAACGGACTTCCAAGTAGCCCGTCACTGAATTTTTCCTAAAGATATTTTCTCGTAAAAGGAGTCCAAACACGATTCGGTGTGTATAAAATCTATAGTTTAGTAATTAGAACGCTCTAGAGTCTAGAGCAGGAGGTTCCCTCGAGAGTCTCTAGGTCGAGCTTTCACCTAATCGAAATAATTGCTCACCTGCTTCTCGAGATCCATCAGGTGCTTCTTCAGTTCCTCCAGCTTCTGAAGATTCTCCAATCGTCTGGGGGTATCGAGCTCGGCCAATCTAGCCTGCGGGTCACAAAAGATCGACAAGTTCAGCGAAAGAGTGAGAAAGAGAGAGACAGTGTGTGTGTGTGTGTGTGTGTGAGAGAGAGAGAGAGAGACGCCTGGTAGAGTATCGTGCACCGTTTCCATGATCCGTCTTGTCGCAGCCGGTCACGTCGTCGCGTTCCATGAAAATGCAACGAGAATACGTGGGACCGAACACGTAATTACCAACACGCCACGAAAGCTCGAAACGATTTCGACTTTCCAGCGTGTAAGAATTTGACAGAGTTCTGCGAGAAACTCTGCTGTCGGTCGCAGACTGCGGATCCTTTTGCAATTTATCTTTTCTTGTTGGCATCACGTTTTGGAATTTTCCTGCACAAAGATCCGCAGTCGAGCGAAAAACATCGAGGTGCAACGACGGAAGTGCAAAAACATGAGTGTACGAGAGCGAGCATTCTCGCAAGGACGACAGAATTGGAGTGATCGAACAAGCAAATGGGGAACATCAATCATCGTAGCACGCGTCGGATTTCATTCGGCAATATTAACACAGGATATTAAGGATCGCGCGAACAAAATTGTTACACCTGCAAAAATTCGCGTATTCTGGTTTCCGCGTGTCACCACGGATTCTTTTCCAATTTGCCATGCATTTTATTCGGCACTCGGTTAACGAGAAGACCGTGTGTGGGATGGAAAAAAATCAAAACGGATTGGCACTAGGTGATAAAGTTGTTAACCTGTTAGCCGAGCCGAGTCTCGACCAGGAAAATGTTTAAACGTATACATATACACACTGTCGGGTGAAGATGAAACGAGGGGATTTACGATCGGTTACGGAATTGAAATTGCGAAGTAATTGGACCGCTTGTTTTGAAAAAGGCGGTATCGTGAAAATTCGTTTACGTTTCCAAACCGGCTGTTGTCATAAAGAACGCGGTTAGCGTTTCGAAACCTGTTGGTACAGTCAAAACTCGCTATAAAAGTTATAAATAACAGTATTGTACACACTGAATTCAGTTATATGGTATCAAGTACTGAATTGTATATTCTATGTACGTATATGTATAATTGATAAAATTCATAATTAAACAAACCGAAAGAGCTAGTTAACAGTTGACTGTCGTCGATTATCGTATACCTCGGGCGACGGCACCTCGATATCGTCGTATTAATAAAACGTTCCAGTGGTCGTCGTGTCAACAGACTCTTATAGTCGACGCGCTAACTATACTCGTCGAACCGACTAACAGGTTAACAAACGTGGCTGACGAACAGGTGCACGTGGAAACGCGACGACTTTTCCAGCGGACAGTAGACTGCCGCTGCATTCACTGGCCGAGGTGAACGGCAGGTTTCGCCATGGGGGGAAAAAGTCGTCGGAGAAAATGGCTGTAACACTTCGCGCGATCCGTCCTGTGCCCCCATGTCCCCATACCACCCCCCCTCGATTTATTTATCGGTGAATGTATTCGCCGGAAAATATAGAAAGCCTTTTCGACGAAATATGGGACGTTCAAACGTGATGCCGATAGATGAATCGACGAATCATCGGTTAATCCAGACACGGATAGACTGTCGGACAGAGTTGTGGCTTTGTCGAAGTCAGGGGCTTCGAAGCCACGCCCACCCGGGGCTGTTTACGTACAGAGCGTTCTGAATGGTGGTTCAGTCTTACAAATGGTATTTTTTTTTCTCTGACGTGATTTGTCCCAGGGGCAACCCGGAACGCTCCTCAGCCCTGTCTGGATCAATCGATGACGTCGGAGACCTTTAATGAGCGTTGAAAGGCTCGCGAGTGATCAAAAGCTGAGTCGATGTTGCAAGCTATTCAGTTTCGCTGACAGGACTGCCCGCAGCAGAAGTTTTATTCTGTAAGGAGCGCAGTCATCAGAATTTCAATTCGCTCAGCGTTTGACCTCGCAGACACGAGACTACTCGCATGAAAGGCACACTAAAAGCTTGAACACCGTGTACGAGAACAAAGCGAGGCAGGAATTCTTCTCCCGAGGAAAGTCACTATTCTAATAGCGTTCGCTTCGGACCGGTTCCTCTCGCGATCACGCGAAACCTCCGCGCGGCTGCCATCCGTCAACGTCCGAACACGTCCGGCTGCGTTAACTATTCGACGTCGATGCCTTCGCTCGGGACTCCGTCGCAACTATTCGGCAGTTGTGTTCGGTATTGTTCACCACCGTTTTTGCGAGCGAAGTCGCGTCGATTCGTTGATACTCTACTATCTATAGCGGCGAATTCTCGGTTCGAATCGAAAACGTTTGATCCGTTCAGGACCCGGAGCCCGAAATCACTGAAAATTGACGGCGGACCTGTGCCTCGATCTCCACGTGGCAGTGCTCCATCGCTTTGTAGATGGTCGCGTTCTGCCTTCGCAGCTGGATCAGCAGGAGGACCAGCTCTTCGTGGGTCCTGCCGAGTAGTTCGCCAGCGGACACCCGAACAAGACCTTGGGCTCCTGGCTGGGACAGCTTCGACGATGTCTCCGCTCGATGGGATCCCGTGTTGCTCTGTCGAGATGCATGCAATCTATGGTTAACTAGGCGAACTGGGGCGCGACGCCCTCTTTTCAATTATGATCCTCGAACTAGGGAACAATGTCCCCGGATCAACACTTGTCCCCCACTCTACCCTACCCTCTCTACCACGTCGTTCCCCATTCCCGGCGCAACGGACCCCCGCGCGCAATTTCAAACGCTCCGACTCGACTGGCATGGAAAACATGAGAAGGAACGCAGTGCTTTCGGGTTACGGTGTCCCGTAAACGTATTTAAAGTCTCACTCGACGGGCGAAACGAACGCTGCGCAATCGTCACGCAAACAAACAATAAACTCAGCGAACCTACGGCTTCGGGGCTACCGACGACGTTTCTGCGGCTGTCAGACGGAACCACGCCAGTTGCTACGTATACACTGTACACTGCACTGTAAAAATGCAGCACTCGTCCCAATAACAAAGCAAACGCAAAGACTCCGTACAGCAAATTACCTTTCCACGTTGGAAAAGTTGATTTCTGTTTTGTTCAAATACGATGCAGATTACCCAGAAATCTGCATAAATTCAAGGACCATAGCTGCGGCAATACGTTAGACATGATCACCGCTTTTCAACTTCCACGAGGGAGCTTCATTTTTTCGAAACTTCTGCATTCGGATTTATGTCTGTACAATGCTAATACCCGTAACTTTATACGCGTGGATTACTTGTTAATTTCTCTATTTGTGTCGGTATAAACTTTTGCATATTTTAATTCGGACTCCTCGAGCGTGGAGCTCATTACCTGCTGTACTATGATCAAAGAGTTGATGCAGCTGCACTCGTGATTAGAAACAGTCTTTAGGTTTTCGGTTGGAAGACGGATCAAAGGTGGTTGCTCGTCGCGAGATTAGCGTTTCCATTGTTCTTCCTTTTTTGTGGGGTTCTCGTTTTCGAGATAGCAGAAAGACGCTATTGTTTGGGAGCAAATACGATTTAATTTTGTTGCTGTAGAAGAAAATTGAGCACCAGCTCTCATCGTTCTGCTTGTTCGTCGCAGCTTCGATTATAATTGGTGTGCTTTTAAACGAGAAAATAATTTCGAGCAAAAAACGAAAACAGTGGTAACGAATCCGAACGTTTCCAGGATCGTCTGTTCGGCCTAACTATATGGCATGATCACGTACCGCGTGCACATCGATCCAAGGCGTATCCAAAGCGGACGCTGCCGCAGAGCGTCGAACAAAACACCGAACTCCTCGAAAGCCTGTTCAAGCGGTTCGAACAGACTCCATCCTTGCGAAGACTAGTCAAAATATCCTTGTTCGAGTTCTTCTCAAGAGACTCTCTTGTTCAAGGCCAGCAGACGGACAGGCTCTTTCGAAGATACCGGCAGAGTACAGTGTCTCATATCATCGCGACTTTACGTTTGCAAGAACCACCCGAACAAGAAACACACGCACACAATCGAAACGAAGAGCAAACCAGAAGAGACGCGTTGCCGAGCGAAGGTGGAACGAAGACTTTGGTAGACTGGCGTGATGCCGAGCCTGTTCTGTTCACCAACTCCTACAGTACCCGGCATGCACCGTGGTTCCTTGCTCGGCTTGCCGAGGATGTTGTCGTTTTCTTCGTTTTGCTCTGGCTGAGATCTCCGGCCGAGCGTAAGGCTGCCTTTGTAACTGACAAAACCCGGCCTCGCATCCGATTCCCAATCGTTTCTTCATTTTCTTTTAGTATTTCACTCTGCGCACTGTAGATTTTCTGATTGCGAGCCATTTGCCAGGCGATCGTTTGTTGTGATTGCTGCAACGCGCGAGCTTCGTGTTTGGACAAGATTCTTGTTGGAAATTAAGGCCGTGTATGCAACCGATAAACGCAGTTTTACTTTCACGACTTTGTTTTTTTCTGAATGTTCCGCTCTGTCTGGTCTTTGTATCGTACATGTATATGTAGATGTGAAACATTGCTGGAAGCGACATTGCTCGAAACGAGCTTAAGTATTTAATTGTTTCATTTCCCGTTCCATCATAGAGGAATTGCGATTGTTGACAGATCTAATTAATGTCAAGGATCAAAGAGATCGTGGGAGATTCGATCATCGCGTACGCGCGAATGGAATCCTTGAATCGCTACCGCGTTCGTCATCGATACGCTGGCATGCCTTTGTGCATTTATAGCTCACGATAATCTTCCATAAACATCCAAATGTTCAATCGAGGCTTAAATAACAAGAATTTAGGAACTTCGATGGCAAATAACTTAGTTGGACTGTTTTCTGGAAAAATATCTACATTTCGACTCGCTGTCTTGCCCTTCTGATTTTCCCCTATCTTTGCCAAGATATCTGCGATCATTCCTCGAGAAGCCATAATCCGCACGAATGGCGGCGTCGAATCCTGATCCGCCATTACACATGTACGCTCGTGGGTCCACAAAACGTTTTAGGACGACCGAGATTTTTGATCCTCCCCAAACTGGAGAGCACTCCTCGACTTTCCGAACCCTTCGAGACTATCAAGATCGTGGATTTCGAGTGTCTCGAGAGCTTTAAGGTCCTCGGGACATGCCGCGGGCTTTTAAGGACTCCAGAAAATCGTCTTCTTCCCCGGTTGTCCACACGAAACGATCCCATTCTGAATAACGAGTACGTTCACGGGCTTCTCTTCAAAACTTCTCCAATACTGTACCCTTTTCTCCGGGGTGTACGTACGTCCATGCCGTTGCATTGAATACCGAATTGGCGACCATAAAAATACCGTAAAATCGAGACTAACTTTTTCCCGGAGCAAGAAAATTTAACATTCTCTTTAACCTCGCGTTTTCTCGAAGCAGCACAATTTTGTGTTTGAACAGAGAAAAATGAAGTTGAACTATAACATACGATCAAGGAAAACTGTCTTGTACGGTTGTAGAGTAATTAAATTTGATATTTAGGGGTACGTTTTACGAAATGAATAGCTGGTCGAGTAAGAAAAGGAGCGTGATTTGAGAAATATCTGCGATCCTCTCAAGGCTCCATGGTTCCGGAGCTCCTCTCGCCGGAGCTCCTCTCGTAGGAGCTCCAAGTCAAACAGCGTCCGTTTCCAGGTTCCTCGACGCAAACAGTCGAACAAAAGAAGTTCCCAGACTGTTTAATCATGCGATATAACGGTTTTTTGCCCACCAGAGACCGACGAATCCATAATTTAAATACACGGGGAGCGGCTTCTATGCATATCCGAATTAATTGGCAGATTCAAAGTGAGCACGGATAAAGGAACTTCCGGTTGATGGAGCGATCGCTCTCCGGTGAATGATAGAACGTTTCATTAATTTGAATAGAGATCGACAGCTTTTTGCATACATCCGATACAGTTATGTGGATTGATAACACTCCGGGTAATGGTTAAAGTGATTTATTTGATCGTGGAATGCGATTCGTGTGCTAAAATGATCTATTCGTTCGTAGTCGGTTAGCAACGATTTATCGAAGTCTTGACAATTGATTAATTAGAATAGAGAATTGATAAATGAAATGTCAATTGTGAGGTTAAATAGAATTAAACGTCAATTTCCCAATAAACGAGCTGCAAAGTCTAAAACCGTCAGAAGGTTCTGCCTGGTCTGAAACGACAGAAAAAAGCTTTCCGAGCGTGACACGGCACGTAAATTGTTATAAATTAAATAATTAATTAATTTTTACGGTGTAAAAATTTTCAAGTGTTTCTCGCAGGTCCCACTCAGCATCGTAATTACGAGTCAAAGGGTTGAATAAAGACGCTAAGCCTATTTCCGGTAGCAGGACGGTTTCGAGGACAAAGCTCCATTGTGAGGGAGGCTTAAGGACCGTCTGCAGTTCCCTGGCACGGTGCCCTTGCTGACCATTGCTGACCGTATGCAGGATCGACCCTGGCCCACGGTTTTCTTAATCCTCTCGTCCCTCTCGTCCCTCTCGTCCCTCTCGGCCCTCTTCCACCACACTTCTCTCTCGGAAGAGTGGGACCTCTTTCTCGCTCTCTCGAACTTTCTCTCCGTCTCCGGCACAGGTCCTTGTCTCTCCACGATCCATGCTCCGCGGGCAGGCTTCTCTTGCTCTTCTCCATGGAGCGGAGGATCCAGCTTTTCGACCGTTCGTTCTCCGCACACGTTGCGAACAACGACAACGGGAGGACGACACTTGTGTCGTTACTTTCTCGCCGGATCGTGTCCTGCAGACTCGAGATAGAGAGACCGTTCGGTTCCCTGTACCTCCCTGGATCGGCTAGTACCCTCGGCCCTCGACTACAGAGTGCTACCAGACTGCGGCTGTTCATAGAAATTGCGGTTCTAACCGCCGCGTCGCGAGCTACTCAATTTCACTACGTACCAATCGATATTCACCAAGTCGAATCTTCACATTTTTCCGGGGATTTTAATTACGATCAAAGGGAACTTTTACTGCGTCGTTCGTCAAGTTTCTCCGAGTACAACGACACCCCACATGATACGGTTCCGACCCGTGTTCGTTCGTTTAATCCTCCACAATCTATGTTTCAATGCGTCTCCAACAATTTGACCGAAACAATTTATCGAAAAGTACAAACGACTGCCCCCGACACCAAACGAAATTAGAATCAGGCCACTCGCCGAGCCAGGAATATTAAATAATTCCAACTGATAGGATTTCTAAGAGCGTCCTCGACACGGTCACATATATCTGTCTCGCCCTGACCCCCGTTTATGCTAATGAATTTCTGCGACGAGCCGCCTCCGCTTCTCATTAATCAAACACAACCGGGCACTCGGCTTCAAACGAAACGCGATTGAATCGAATATGTTCGCTCTTTACGAGCCGACATAGTCTGCAGCCTGATTTCAATGGCTCTTCAGGGGCATGCGCCTCTGTCCAGTCGCATAATCGGCGCATTGCTCAAGTAATGGCAGTGGAGCAGACAGCCATTACAATTTTAGGTATGTTCTTCTGTATGTTACACTGTGGATCTTCATGCAAAATAAACATTTTCTACCCGAATTGCGACAAACTGGTGCGATATAAAAATTTGTTTCTTGTCTTCGTATGTTCAATGGTTCGAAAATATTCGAACAGTATTTTGATGTTCTCAATGTTCTCAGTGTTTTAAATTGCATCTACTCATTTTTGTCCATAAATGCATCAGATCTACTATTCGACAGAAATGAAGAGACATTCTCTTAGAAGAAGAGTTAACGAAGAGAAAATCTCTCGGACTGTCTAGCTCTTGGCCGAATCCTGTCGCGGACCGCAGAAACGCGATTAATTTGGTTAGGCAGGTTCGAGGGGATAGTGCGACGGGGGTTGTTAGCCTCCGGGCAACATTCTAATTAATTGGGCTAATGGAATTTACATGCTGGGACGATAATGCGGACTACTGCACACTCGCTGAACAAAACTCTCGAGCAACTCGGTACGGGTGAACGTGCTTGCTTTGCTTTGCATTGCTTTGATTTGCTTATCGCTTGTCACGTTAACACGTTGACTGCCCAACTATCCGAAAATCATTTCAACTACATCACGAAATTATTTTACCGGTTCAATCCCTATATTCGATCGATTTTATATACAATCTGGAGGCAGTGAGCGTGTCAAAAGCGTGAGAATACGTGAAAAAAATGACAGTGAAACGCACGTGTAGCGTGGGAGGGTGTGTCGCGTGAAGCGATGGTGGGGGACTAGATATGGTGCGAGAAAAAATAAACGAAAAATATTGTAATAGAAGCGGCTAATCAGCTGTGAGGCCGGAGTCGCTGCGTTCGGTTCCTTTCTCTTTCCATGCTTCGCCATGCCAATCAATTCGAAGGTTTCCGTCGCGCGGAACGTGTGTCTTTCACTCACCCTTTTGTGCAGCAGCTCGTTGCACTCCCATGCGCGATGATTTTCACGATGATTTTCACGATGATTCTGACGGGACACCGAGCCCCCACCTCGGTCCACCTCGCGGCCGATCGGGCTCACCATTTTCCTCTCGACTGGAACAAAGAGTAACAACGAAATTAATAAAACGAAGGATGTTAGACTGTATCGGACACTGTAGCTAACCAAGTTCATCTTCCAGAGGGAAGAGAGTTGGTAGAGTTTGCAGGGTGGAATGCGCAGCTCTAATTCCCGTCGCGAGCGACTACTATTTAGCAAAGACTGCGAGGCCATCGGGGACGAAGTTAGGTTCGTCGGCGCGGGCTTGAATACACGCGGGATTTCTATTATTCCTCGCGCCGCTTTATGCCACACCCCCCTTCCCTCACCCCCGTCGGCGGTTATTTGAATAATTAACCGGAACAGCACGGCGAACTTCCGCCGTTGAATCCGCGCGTCCTTTTCAAAAGCGTCGGGAGTCGGGAGAGAACCGGCTATCAAATCTTCGGATTCGTGGCTCATTCGCACGGCTCGTTTGCCGATTGGTTCGCTGACCCGTATTTCAATTATGCTTGCCACCACACTGCGTCATTATACGTCGAAATCACATGGCTGAAAAGTTTCATCGGATGTTTCAATCTCTTCGACTCGGATTTCATTTTTGTATCCTCTTTCGAATACAGTTTTAAATTAATTTAGTTAATTCGTGCGTGGCATTCGGTTCAACAGAAGATTCTTGACCCCATTTTCTAGTGCTTGCATCAAAGGTATCTAAGATTAGAATGGTGAAGAGAGAACGTTGTATGAGGAAAAGAAAAAGAAGAAGAGAACGAAGACATAGAGGATGAGGAAGAAGAGATAGAAGAAAGAAACTGTGTACATACTTGGACTATGAACTCTTATGTCGCTGTCGCTGGGGCTGGAGACTCGATGGTCGCTCAAAGAAACAACCCTTAAGGGTCCAGCCGGGCTGATCAGTCGTTGAGTGGAATGGCCGCCCGGAGACGTTAACCTCAGGTCCTTTCCTTCGCTGCTGTTCAACCTGCAATTTGTAAAACCAACCAATCCTTACCGTATACTCCTCAAAACACCGTGCGAGAATGTTTCCATTCTCTATAGTTTTCTTCGTTTTATGCATATTAAACTGATGCAACTTGCTCGTGCAATACTCAAATTTTTCGTAATTTATTAGATACAAACAAATATAATAATCTAGAAAATATTTTTACTAATGATAGAAATAGCATTTTTATTCGTGTATTGTAGAAGTTCTGAAATATGTAGGGGAAAAGGTTGGGTTGTGATACGGGTTGGGTTGTGAGACAGTCGTTTTTACCTATCGCGCAATCATGATAATTCCAATCTGTCTACTGTCAAATTTTTGTTTTGACGTCTGCTAGTTTTTGTGCTAGCACCGAGGTGTATAGACGTGTTGCTTATATTAGATACGGACATCGTGTAAAACTTTTACTCATTTTTTTAAAAACATTATTTTGTTGAGTGAATCAATTGAAAAAGGTGAGTGTGATGCATTTTCATTTAGTGTTCTCCTTACATTTTACGATGCAATATTGAGTTTTGCGCATATAGGAGAAAAACATTGTTTTTTCTGTCACATTCGGAATGGCATCATGGTTGAATTACGAGACACCATAGTTGTTAGGTTGTGAGACACTAGTTTTTTTTACTATAAACGAACTAGAACAGTCAAATATCGTTGTTGTGTTAGAATTAAGTGTTTATTTGTCATTTAACGTTTGTTTTGGTTTATTTTTTGAATTTATAGTCATGGTAGGAACCAGTCGAGGAAACTCGAAGTCCTCGAAATTACCTATGCGTAAAAAAATTATAGTGTGCGTGACTAGACGAAGCTATTTTTGAGAGAACTGTTTAATTTCACAGTCTTTCACAGGCAGGATTTGTTTAAGGTCTTTGCCGAAAAAATTGACCGCTGCTAACTCTATCAAATGCAACACATGCCAGCGCCCTGTTCATTTGAAGTGTGTCGATATGGGCAGACGTTGGTTTTTCACATGCAAATATTGTGACAGCGACTTGGATGACGAAGAGGAAGATCATTATTGAATCTTCCATTCATTATATTTTTTTTTACTTTTCTTCGCCATTCTTTGCTTTTTTTTAATTTTTTGCCATTCTTTTTAACTCCTTTGGTCACTTAATGTCATTAAAATAAATAAAAATTCATTTTTGCATAAAGTTACATGGGTTCTACTTTATATTTTACCACTTGTAGTTGATTTTTCCGAGTGTCTCACAACCCAACCACTTTTTTCAGAAAGCCAAAAAACATGTCCTCGGAAAATTGGTCATAAAATTTTACTTGTTGATCAAATCAGGAAACTTTTTACATATAAAAGTTGCGTATTTCCTTCACTTTTCCATCGGTATATAAAACTCTTTGATATCTTCATGAAGCAAAAAGTTACAGACCAAAAACAAAACCCGTCTCATAACCCAACCTCTTCCCCTACAGCGGATCTAAAAAATATTTGGTCATAAAAGTTCGGATTCTCGAGAAATCGACGATGCTCAATCTGTTGTGTAAAAAGAAGACTAATATTATAAGGTGAACCAGCCGTACGAAAAAAAATGCAACTCACATAGATGGTGAGCTGGAGCCAATGTCCCCGATGCTCGCCGCCCTGAGTATCTGCGAACTGACAGCTATATCGGTGTCAGACTGTCTGACCGACTGAGGGGTGGACTGGTGCAGCGGAAGGGGTTGTCTGTGCGAGGCGTTGCCTCTAGACAGCGGCAACGTGGACACGGTCACCGGTGGCAGCGGCAGCTGTGGAGGCGTCTGCAACTGTGTCTGCAACTGTGTCTGCACTTGCATCTGTATCTGCCCCTGCGTCGGTGTCTTCTGCGCCAGCTGCGACGTGCTGACCGCCCTCGGCGGAAGCGGGTCCCTTCCTATCACCGACCCGGATCCGGAAGCTGCGAACCAAATATTTCACTCGATAAAAACCCGATGTTCCAACCACCTTCTGAAAAATTTATCGCCTCGCATACATGCCCGTGTGAATTTTTAACGCGACCGAAATGTTTCACAGCCGAGAGAACTCGCTGCGCTGCATAAATGCCGATGATGGCCGTTGTGGACGTACCTTGCAGTATTTTATTCAAATTTTCTGATTTGCGATGTAAGGAGACTTGGTTATACAGGGTGTTTCAGCCAAAGCAGGACACCTAAATATCTCCTTTATTTTTAACGACACGAAAAATATTTATGACATAATTTAAATGGTATCGAAGGAGGAATATCATAGAAGAACAATTTTTCTTGTCCGGTTATTTTTTCATAGTTTTTTTCAAGATCATCGTTATCTTTTTATCGGGAAAATTCTTTTTTTGTTATTCCATCTTGTAGCGGCTGAAAAAATACATTTGAATATGCTTACGTCATTACCTTCAGGTGACCTTGAGTCCAAAAAAATGTGTTAACATTGTAGGATAATATTAGGATTACATTTTTAAACTTACTGTTTGGTTTATAACATTATAAGTTATAAGTGTTCACGTTATAAGTGCTCAAAGTGATGTTCGTCGGCAGCAATACATTCTCTGACACGATCAATCATGGATCGCGATAATATATTCCATTATAACTTATAATGTTATAACACAAACAGTAAGTTCAAATGTAATCCTAATGTTCAGTCGATTCATAATACGCACCTCCCCCGAAAATTCAAATAGTTCAAACAAACCTGTAGCGCGTGCAATCCACATTTCGAATAATTTCGATTGTATTCGCAGCACCGCGGACCTTCGTATTACAATTGAAGCGTTCGAACGGTACACGAGTTGAATTTTTCCGGTCTAATTTAGGCGTATTGATTTTCAATATCCAGCGACAATGAAGTTCTCTCTCGGCGCACGGAAATGAACTATAATTACCATTGAATTCAATACGCCGGATTCGTTTAGACGCATTTCCGAAACAGCGAGCGTGTTTCCACGCGCAAATCGTCCGCCATTATTCCATCTCGCGCGAAACAAATGCGCGGAAATGCTCGATCTAATCGCATCCACAATGCAATTAATAATTTAATTGCTACGCTGCACAGTGCGGTACTTTGATAGGAATTTGGGACAAAAATAAAAAAATTCGTATAGCGTAGCAATAATTTATATTTTTTTGTTCGGAATTGTTTTAAATGCACTAATCGAAGATTTGGAATACTATTTTAGAATTTCCATTCTTTTACACTACATTTTGAAAGAAACTATAAGATGTTGCATGTTTTATGTATAATGTAAAAATGAAATATCAACAAATAGTACATATATTACGTGTAGAAAACAGATAAATAAATATCGATAAAAAACAAGTATTTATAGCCGAGTAGAAGAGTAAGATTTGCCGAAGGTTAATGTTGAATAACTTTGGGTGTAACAGTTTCTAACAGGAAAAACTTGTAAGAAATTGAAATATAATGTCTATTAATTACGAAAAACCAAAAACTACAGGATATTTTGAACCCTTCTTGAAATATCTCTATTTAAAGGAGAAAAAGGTGAGAAACATTATTTCAACTGTATTATTTACTAGTATACTCCATATAAGAGACTTATAAATTTTGAAATTTCAGTCACATTAGCTGTACTTTAAATTAGCATATTCCATAGGCCATTTTCATAAAATTCTTTTTCCTGGAACCATGAAAGTAAATGACGCTTTGAATCAATAAATTGCTTGATATTATCTATCTCAAGTTTCTTCTCAATCTCAATCTCAAGATTATCTATCTATCTCATTACTATCTCAAAATCTATATGAAGAATAGCATTTTCTTGAGAAAAAAAACGCTTGTAATTAATCCCCTACTGAATTATTTGAATTTTCTATTGATAAACATGATAATTTAGATGTTAAAACATAGTTTTAACATAGAGTCCAGTGGATTTTAGACATTGAATTTTTTAATTTTTGTCCACAGGGTACCGCACTGTGCGCTGCCAGGAAATATCTAGGATTTTTCGTTTAATCTTCCCTTTGTAGATGGTATAACGATTTGAATATTTATGCAAGAAGTATACATACTATAAATTGATACGAGAATTTGCTAAATTGTTCCCGATAAAGCCATTAGCTTCCAATCGTCGTTGTATTCCGTAACAATGCGATTGCTCTCGATCCAGCAAACAATCGTTTATCGGGCTCGATCAAGAAACACAAGCGCACGTTACATGCTAATTATAATCGCGTTCCATTAGCAGAGACGCTCGTGCCGAGCAGTTAGCCGAACACAACTAGATCGTTTTCCATTGAACACCCGTTCGAGATGCAGTTCCGCGACAGAGAGCTGCAGCGAAATGGCACGACGCTGCGTCGCATCCCCGCAACCGCGATCTTCGGTTCTCGGAAAAACGATGCAATCGCGGCGGCACTTTCACTGCAAGAATTTCCTGCTCGCACTTCGCGCCGATCGCGTCATTATTTATAGTTAACCAACAACGGCGCGTTCGGCGGTGCATCCGTCGGTGCATCTGCCGAAGATGCGATCGACACGTTGCGCACAGAACTGCACGGAGCTCACCGACGCACAGTGGGCTTGATCGAAAAATTTAGTGACATTTTGTTATAACTCTTGAACCATAAGAGATATCGGGATGGTATTTCCACTAAAATTCATTAAAAAAATAGTTAATTTCAACTACAGACAAATAAAAATTTTTTTATTTTGTTAAACAATAATTTTTAATTAGTTTTCATTGATATTTTTTATTAAAATAACATTGTTTAAGTATAATCTTTCAAACTATTTTTGACTTACTAAATATGTACTTTATATTGTATTATTTTTACATTTGACGTATTTAAGTAACTGCATAGCTTCAGAATGCAATAATTTTCTTTTCTTTTTATATGATTTTAATCTCATTGTTGATATGCGTGGGTCAGATGTTAATAATAGTATGTAAAGTGTAAAGTACGTTTGGATTTGTTGCTGTTCTTGAAATTTTCCGGATTTTGTAATTTCAAAAATTTATAATAATAAATAAATAAATAAATAATTATTTGCGTACCATGTATTCAGAGTTTGTGAACGGAGGCTGGCGTATAATACCATTTATTGTCATACCACAATATCATTTCCAGCATATATTGCATGTGGAGACGCAATTACTTGTAGTACATATTATATAAAATTTTTTAATTAGTTCTACTTCAGTTCCTGTGATTTGTGCATTTTCTAGATTGAAAAAGAATCGCCTTGCGGTATTGCCATCATGCCACTGAATCACATCCGTAGTTAACGAAGTCAATTGTCGAAATCAAGTTAATTTTTTATTTAAACGCATTATTTTAAAAATTAACCTTAACAATTTGTAGGTATATGTGCATTTGTAATCTAAAGAGTTTGTTAGAAACATGTCTTAATATCCCGCAGATCGTGGAGTACCGATGGTGGCTACCGAACGCCTGCGAAATAACGTGACATTACTAACTTTCAACGTTAATAACTCAGAGAGGTCGACGAGATTTTTACACATTATGTAAAGGAAAGTGTCCTCAACACATTGTGATTTGTCCGAACGCGGGTTCTAACGGGTATAAAAAGATATTGCTTGTTAATTGTAAAATTTTTGACATTTTTCTGTCCAACATTGAACATTAAATTTTTAATACATTGCATATAATAATTGTAACTGCAATTATAGTTTCTTAACAGAAAATAATGCTCTTTACTATAGAAAAAAACGGGGCTGAAATGTTGAACAGGATCGTGAAAATATCGCGAAAAAGAAAGGACATTCTTCGGGTGTCAAACGTAGATTCTAAAACGTTCAACTTTAAAAGCTTGGTACAACTCCAATTTTCATTTAATTTTATTAATTCTTCCATTTTTGAGGTCAGTGGACATTCGAAAGACAATACCAACTGATTATACATCGATATGTGAAAGTTCATTTCCTGGCAAAATGTCACTAAAATCTTCGATCCAGCCCACTGCGCGACGTAGTCGTTGATCTTCTCCAAGCATGCAGAAAGTGTGTAGAAACAGCTATTTTTTCAAAATTTCATTGGAAAAATTATAGAAATTCATCTAGACGCAGTTCTATGCCATTCAGAGTGCATAGAATGCATTGATCGGGACAGCATTACAGAAACTGCTAAAAGCGCGTTAAAATGTACATGTCACGGTGCACTGAAAAAAATACATTTTCATTTTGAAAGTGCACTTCCCTGGATGCACCGTCGCGCGGTGGCTTCCGCAATCAATGGCGAATCCGCCCGCGCAACAATCCGAAATTCAATTTTCGAAATACCGCGCCGTGAACAATGATGGCTGATCAACCGTGGGGAGAGAGAAAGAGACGACTCGAGGGACGGATCTACATTCCTGCGTTGATCATTATCGATTGTCGGGCTTCGAAGGACCGCGAAATCAAGGGATGCTGCCGAGCTATTTCAGTGGATCTTGGTTTCACCAGCGAAACCAGTCGGCGAACGCGATCGAGCCTGTTTAAATTGCTCGATTGTTCCGGTTAATTGAGAGGCTAGTGAATGTTGTGTAATGTAGAATCTGTCTAACGAACAATTTGTATTTACGCGATAGTTGCAACGTGCAACACACAATGTGTACAACACACAACACATGTATACACTGGTACACACTGTATACAATGGAAATAATGTAAAATCTATAAAGTGTAGGTAACATACGACGTGCATGTTATACGATGTAACGAAGCGAGTACACAATGTACAGTGTGTATCTTGTACAACGTAGTGCAGAATGTAAAAATGCACAATATACACTGTACTTGGTACCATAGCAGTCAAAAATGTTGGTTATGACCTTTCCCGGTTTCAAATTACAGGGTTGAAGTACGAATGATGTATGTGTGTATGTATGCGTGTCAACAGACAACCCTATACAGGGTGGGGCAATAACTATGTCCAGTTTGAATATTGCCGTTATTTGTAATAATATGAAAAAATGTTATATAGAAAACTTAAACGGTATAGAGGGGGACATATTGTGACACAAACATTTTTTGCGTGGGTCAAGGTCATCTCTATTTTTTTAAATGGAATGCTATGTTTTTTTTTATTACGATGTGATAGCCATTGTTGAGACGAATTGAACGAGTTATCATTGAAGGTCATACAAGGTCAAATATGGTAGTAAAATAAACTTTATTACCTTACAGGAGGTGCTTGAACTGGGGACCGTTTGCGTCAATGCAAAGTTGCAATCTTCGTATCCCTGCATCACGTGCATGTACCATATTTCACCTTGTATGACCTTCAATGATAACTCGCTGAATTCGTCTCAACACTGGCTATCACATCGTGATAAAAAAACATAGAATTCCATTTAAAAAAATAGAGATGACCTTGAAATCTCTTCTGTTCCTCCACCCACGCAGAAAATGTTTGAGTCACAATATGTCCCCCTTTATACCGTGTAAGTTGTCTATATAACATTTTTTCATATTGTAAGAGTGTTGAATATTTTTGTTTGACCGTTATATATACTTTTATTGATTCATACGTTATATGTATTTTTATCGATTTGTATAATACGTGTTTTGTTAACAAGTTTGTGTGATGTTTTGGTTTTGTTTTAAATAAATGTTGCTGACAGTTCCAAATCAGCAAACAAGGAATAAAGACGTGTTGAACTTACAATATTATTACAAATAACGGCAATATTCAAACTGGACATAGTTATTGCCCCACCCTGTATATAGCTAAATTTATAAAAATATAGAATCGAAAATAACAGGAGAACTGTAAAATTACGATCGCCAACGAATTGAAAAAAGAAGACAGATCGATACGAGCGCCCGTGACAAATACGTCTATCACCAACAATTGGTTCTTCGTGCATTATAAATACGGCTATTCCTTACGCCTTACAAAATTAACCGCCGAATATCTATATATCTATATATCGATTGGTTCTTAAATCGATCGTTGATGTAATTCGTTCCGTTCCAAGAATTTCACGTTGTCTCACTGACTAGCTTGTACAGTAACATGATAGCAGCACGTGTTTTGTCTGTTCTAAGAAATTAAAATTATTTTCATAAAGCAAGTGACTAACTTATTTCATAATTAGATATTCAATGGTTAATCAACTGCTGTCAATAGTCAATATAATAATTTTTGTTTAATAATTTACAGACGCAATGATTTATTTTTCTGAAGATGATCTGAACATAAATCGAAACATCGAAATTTAAATATGATAAATTTCAGAATTGCTTCTAAGTAAAAATTGATCGAACCAGTGCGCCGAGAGCATTAATATCTTTTATATACACTGTACACGTGATAAACGATTGGTACAGCAGAATGTAAAGAGAGAATCGGATAGAATCGGTCGAAATTCGTGGACAAAGAAAAATCATCGCGTCGCACACGCATACGCACACGCCTCGCGTGTCCACCGTCAGAGAGAATCGGTTTAGTCGAAGACACAAAAACAATCGAATTGGCCGCGAAGCGAATCGTTTGGCGCTCATAACGCGTCGTCACGCATTCCATTCGAGGCAAAGCGGTCGAGATGGTGACAATCGTTCGATGCAGCGTCTGGTTCCGGTATTAAACGCATTCCGCTCGAATGCATCTGGTCCCCGGCGGCGCGGACAATTTCCTTTCGACGATATTTACGGAAAATAGGAATGTCACAGTGGCGACCAGACACACACACAACTCTCTCTCTCTCTCTCTATGCGAAATAAAACGGACTTACGCGACTGTTGCTTCGCTTTAAATCGACGATGAATTCTCTCGGAGATTCTTGAAACCGTCGTTTCATCGCTTGCGTCTTCACCGTGAAATACAGGGTGTACCATTTCGAGCGTACCACTCGAATATTTCCGAGATTATTAATAACTCGACTGTCTCGGACCCGACAGACGTTATCCTGTCCAAATTTCAATAAATTTGTTTGTGATCGTTTTGTGAATTTGTGAAAAGCTATTGGAAATGTGTAAACGAAGTATAAATGAGAAAAAAAAACGTATTTCTGAGTGATCATTGTATCTATTAACAATTGTGGCCATGGATATTCAATTTAAGAAGGACTATATTTGAAAGATGATTTTTGCAGTTTGTCCGAATTTTCCGACTTTCTTTTGTCATTGTCTAGAATTTTTTTCCTGCAAACTTTTTCAGGACCATAAAGAACAAAATAAAAAACGAATAACGCATATCCATTGTTGGAATCGTGAGTTATGCTCTTGAATTCATACAAAAATCCCATAGAAAAAAGCACTTTCATTTTTTCCCGAATTTTTCATTTTTCCGGGACACTTTTCTACTTTTTCTTTCCCTAAAAACCTTATTTGGACTATTACAAACATTTTCTTTAAAACATTAATCAAATCGGTCCAGCCGTTCTCACGTAATGTCGTGACCAACGAACAGCATTTCATTTTTATTATATAGATAGAAGATAGATGTCGACAAATCTATCTGTATAATGTATACAGAGCTAAAAATCAGATACCCTTGTATCGCTAGAAAATATCCTGTACCTTGAAACGTGCTACTTCGAATGAAAACGAGCAAGAAATCCAAAACAATTAATTGTAAGATCGAGTTGCGTTCCGCGGAAGATTTCGCGGCAAAAGGAGTAGCATTGCTCGTCGGTGTCCGGCTAACGCCGGATCATTCTCCTTGCGTAAGAAAACACGGTGGTGGCTGGCCTGATTTCGTAGGCAGTAGGCCGGGGTAATTGCACGCGATAAATTGTCCCTTCCCGTGTCTCCGGGCCCGGACTCTGTTTTCAAACGAGGCGGTTCCTGCGGTAATTCCCCGTCAGACGTTCGCGCTCGCCAAGTTCCGTTCTATTTCGTCCCCAAAGCCGTTCCCATGTCCGCGAAACATCCGGTCGCTCATTATGCTCGCTCACCGCCGCTAACAGCCCGCCACCGTGAGATTCAATTACGTCCTCCGCCGTTTAACTTCTTCCCCTCGATCCCCTACTCCTTCTTCTCTTTCTCATTCATTGCAGTTTGTGTCGAGTGTCTTGGAAGACACGTGCCCGCAACACCGTATAGAGTATAGAGTGTCCCAAAACTGTGTTCGAGGTGATTTCAAGGAACTTTTCCCTCTGCGGCCTTGTTTAAAATTCATTATTACGCCAGGACTACGAGTGAAAATTGAATCTAGCTCCGCTTCGACGGAAACAGCGTAACTTATTTAATTCCCTCCGCAACGCAGTCTATAAAACAACACGAAAAACACGCGCCGCACGCAGAAAGAATCGGGTTAACGTTTCGCGGATGAAACTCTTGTTCGAATATTCCTCGCGTGAAATTTGCAATTCCGAAATAACGCAGCTCGGGATAGAGCGACAGTGCCTGTCGGAGGTAATTGAATTCAGCGTCGCTATTTTTGCGAACAAGGCGAGTCTGTTAACGCGGAGGATCCTACACGATGCCGCTAAAATGTGGGACGCGATACATTCGACTGGCTCCAAATTGTTCCAACAATTTTTGCTCCGCTTCTCAATAAGTCTGATACGAGCGAGTGACTGTAAGGAGTGTTTTTTCCGAATATTTAACTGCGGAACGGTAGTCAGATATTCGGAACACGGTCAGAATAAGTTTTCTTCGGCTTGTCTCGCGAGAATGTCGAAACTATGCGAGCCCGACGCAGCACCGTTTTGAACCGGCGCGGCGCGGCGCGGCGCGGCGCAATATCGAAACTCATTGGCCGCCGAATATTTTGTCAGGGCGGAATAATTTTGCGGAATGCTGGAACGGAAACTGGGTCTCGTTTCCGACAAACGCGTTTAATATGCGCCAGCCGACCGTTCCCAATATATCCGTGCGCGTATTCCCAACCGTCTCTGGTTATTTTCATTAATCCGCGAGAGCAACAATCCTCTCGGCCACCAACTCTTTCGGTGAGGGCGAATCTAATTAACACAAATTAAGGTTGAGGTCGAAGAGATAAAGATTCGGGTCAGGTCAAATTAGATCTGTTCTGTTTTTATAATTGCAATAATTGTGACCACCAATTGTCTGTGATGGTTTTTCAGCTCTGTTTAGAGTCGCGTAGCGATCGCTCGTTACCGTTGCGCAAGGCCGCGAAGTGTTTGTAATCGGTCACACCGGAAAATCCTCATGGTTTGAATCTCGAACGGTACGTCTTCCCGGATCATGCGATCGATCCGGAACCAATCGTGTACGACCCCATCTGCCGTTTCGAAGACAATATAAGGGATCCCCGTGACATGGCGGAGCGAGGCTCTGTCCGCTGTTATCAGTTTTCACGCGCAATCTCAAGTTACTCTTTTCCTTCAGTTCTACAATTAATATCAATCATTGTGACGTTCTAATTCTAGTCGTCTATCTTTGTTTGTTCACTAAAATCATTGTGCTTTATTTCAATTTAATCATTTTCGATATTAATTGAGTCGGCGTGGATCATTCACATTGCTAATCGCGATTCGTGCGTCTGTCACGCGTCAAGATATCAAACGAACGCGCTGAAGATCTTCGTTCGCGGCGGCCCTCATCAAGGGAAGCACAAGATTTCCGTCGCGTGAAAGGGGGCAGAATCTCGCACAAGCAAGATCTCCGTTCATCGATCCGTCGGCGATTATATAAAACGACAAGATTCAAATAAAGTGCAATTGTGAACCCGAATTTTCCATCTCTCTCTCCCTCATTCTTACGATCCTTTCATTGTCTTCTTCGCGCGCTCACGTCTGAGCGGTTCCAGCGTCAGGCGCCTTCGACCGTCGGTCGACGCCGAACAAAATGCATAAAGAGAAATTTTGAGAAAGATTAAATGCATAAGAGAAATCAGCGATAAATGGAACAATAAATGGTCTAATTCCCCTCCCTCTAAACTATCCTTAGTAAGACAAGACCTCCGTAATAACGACTGCCCCCCGATTATTAACAGAAGAGATCAGATAGTTATCACCAGACTTCGCATTGGCCACAATAACTTTACCCACATACATAAAATTCTAAAAGATCCCCTTCCTGTATGTACTCGATGTAATACATCACTATCAGTTCAGCATTTAATCCTGCAATGCCCTCTTTTTTCCTTCCAAAGAAGACGCTTGGCTATCCCTAACAATTTGAGTGATTGCTTCAATAATAGTTCGAACATAGTCCAAGTTTTAAAATTCCTAAAATCTACAAAAATTTTCCACACGCTGTAATTTTGTATACATTATACTAATATAAGTACAGTATACTCATAAATGATTAGTATGTAAGTACAAAGACACAATAGTGTAATATTACGATATAATATCTGGGTGGTCGCTAATGACCTAGTTGTCGATGCGATCTGTATAAATAAATAAATGAAATAAAAAATGCATAAAAAGGATCACCAGGATCAAGCAGAGATTTATAGACCACCGTCGAAATACGGAAAGATTGCTGTGAAAGATGAATCGCCCGTATAGATCGGCAGAAGAAGAAGCGGAAGAAGAAGAAGAACCCTAATAATAAGAAGAAGAAGGATCGTCGCGAGGAGGAGGAAAACCAGAGAGCAGAGAAATTGATCGAGTCAGTTTCGGCCAGGGCGAACGCACTTCGAGGATCATTTGTATCGTTGCTCGACCTGTTGCTGCCGTCCGTCCAACAGGGGTGTTGATTTTCCCTCTCTTCTGCTCTCCTCTCTCCTCTCTCCTCGGTACTACTCACCATCGTTCTCGTCTTCCTCTTTTTATTACAAAGGATTGTGAAAAGGCAGGAGAGCCAAAGTTTGCGGCCAGCCGTAATAAATATTTTACGCTGTTCGCGGCGAGGCAGGGCGAGGCAGGGCGAGGCAAGGATTCGCCGCGGTTTACTGCATCGGCGAACCAACAGGAATTTCGGGTTTCCTCCTTTTGTCGGGGAAACTCGGCTCGTTTCCCTTCGGGGAATCGTAAAACCCGCGCGTGACACGGATTCCTCACTCGAGGCTGCTACGGACGATGTACGGTTTTGAACATGATCCGTTAGCTCTGGAAGCGAGCACGACACCGTCGGGTCCCCTGTGACCCAGGTAAAATTCTTCGTACATTGGTTGGTTAATTTAGACTGCTCGATAGTTCCGAGAAATTTTGTTGAACTCGAATGTTTGGATTCTCTGGTCTCCAAGGCTAATTAATTATTATTCTAATTATAGTAATTGTTCTAATCACTGAAACCGTAAAATAAATCGTATAGGGCAAGGGGTTAAATATTTTTCAATTGAACCTCAACCGAACCTCTATTGAAATTAATAACGTACATATTTGTTAGAATCTGTTCTGAATGTTCGTCAAGAGTTTGACACGATATTGTAGGGCAAGGGGTTAAGAATAAATAAGTGTTGCTACTTTTTCCAAGGTCTGCGGCAACTAGAGGAATATGTAGCGACTGTACCCTATTCTCGGAATTATCCAAGACGCTTGGTAGATTGGCCGGCGAATTTGTCTTTGCAAAAACGAGTTGTCGTCTATCGAAACAGTTAATCGAGAGGTCAGAAGCGGGCTGGAGCAGGCCGTGGATCGACATAACGGCGTCGTTCCACGACACCTTGATCTTTTCTGCGCCAGTGCCAAGTGGAACGACTATATTTACCGTCTGCATACGTACACACGAGTGGACAGGGACACGCGGATAGTTCTTGCTGCTCGAGTAGTGGATAATACTGTCGGCGGATTGAATAAACCACACGGAATTAAATGGCGCCGGTGCATTTCTCTACGAGGAAATGGGGTCGCGGATATTTCTCGCGGATCGAAACTTTTGTCTTCGTGTTTTCGGAGTATAAGAAAGTTATCGGTATAATTTTCCTCGGGGATGGAAACACAGTGCGGAAAGCTTTCAGAGGATTTTCGCCGACGTGCGTGGGCGTCTCGTCTGGAATTCGCGTGACGCGAACGCATTATTTTCGATCAGTCTCGCGCGGGCTGCGCGCAGGCTGCTCGCGTGCAACTTACGCGAGCTCGTATTTCGTCTAGCTCGGCGACCTCAGGTTTTTTCAGCCACCAGCAAGACGACGGCTGTTATACGAGCAAATTCATTTGTTTATTAATAACCCGCGACATGGCACATAGCTGCCAAGACGAGAGTAACGGACGGTAACGGTGACGTGGGGCCGAGAATCGATTTTTCCAATCTTTCAAAGCGAACGAATGCTCGCGGTTAGTTTAGAGAGAAGTACAATACGCTGCACTAATGGGGAACACATTCTTACTTTTTTGTTATTGAGCCACTGAAACCTATTGCAGGTTTATTTCCGCTTTAACAAAGATACACTAGTTTTACAGTTTGACTACGTTTACAATATGACTAATCACTAGAGATGCAGATCACAATTGTTTAAAAACTGAAAGATAAATTCACAGGCTTTGACATTTGGTTCTGCAAAGAAGTGGTCCGCTTTCAGTGGTAAGAAAAATTTAATTTTACGTAATTTATTTACAAGTTTAATTCTTTGGGAGTCATATAAACAGCACTGCCATAACACATGATCTAAGTCCTCGATATCGATTATCATCGATAATATTTACACGATGCTGAGAGGCAGTTAAGTTATAATGATTGGTCCCGATACGATTTACAGTGGAAATACAGCTCTTTTTAAAAGAGACATCTTGAGTAAACCAGGGAGATTGATTAGGGGGAACACATTCTTTAACGTTCGATTTCTTATATACCAAATTATACAATTCCAGAAACGTTCATCTAAGCTCCTGAGCGAGATTATTTAAAATGTCAGTGTCTCGGAGCATCGCAGAAATTCGCTCGATAAAGGCTCGCGGGCAACTACCCCTACCCCCGTAAGTCCTCGAAAGGCGTAAAGCTTTCGACAGACCATTCGAAACCGAGCTTTGCTCGAGGCATGCGAATCCCCATGACGCGATCCCCCAATAAACACTCCCCCAATAGATCCTACCCCAATCCTCGAATAGATCCTCCCTGGGACGTCCCTGCGGCGCCACTTCCGGCGTTGCCACGCACACACCGAATCGGTCTTTACGTCGCCTTTTCGGTAGGATCATGGGGTTGAACAACCCTCCAAGTCGAAACGAGAAACTCTCCCCTAACCTAGACTACCCTATTCGATGTTAGCACGGACTCCGTTAAATTGGACGTTTGCCGACGGTGTTGCGAAATCGGTGTACAACCGTTGGCCGTTGGAAAAAGCCGACAGCAGATTTAATTTTCGATCGATAGAAGGAAAAAACCAACGCGAAAAGTGGCTCGGTTCTCGAGTGGTATACGCGGAAACGCATCGACGTAGTGCACTGTTTCATTCCCGGTTCGCTGATGTCGACGGTTCGGAATGCGTCGATCACCGAATCGCAGTTTCACTGGGGGGCTATCGTGTTACCGTGCAGCGACAAATTGCGGGTACACCAACCACTCTCGATTCCTGGAAACTCGGCTGTTATATTCGCGCGTCGAAAGAGAGAGAGAGAGAGAGAGAGAGAGAGAGAAGGAGCTTCGACCCTTTCTCCACACGCTTTGGACACCATATAAATGCTAATTTCTAATTCCTGATACGGTATATCGATTAACCGTTCCATCGATCGGAGTCGGGCTTCGAAACACTATTATTCCCTGCTACTCGTCGCCTCTAATTCGCAAAACTGTAGAGAGAGAGAGAGAGAGAGAGAGAGAGAGAAAGAGCGTTCTATCGAAAGTTTCGCTATTATCTCTGGCGTTGCTCACTATTAGACTGCGAATTTTTATGGATTTACGAAGAAATTGGCTGGGTGAAAAATCTATGAATATTCAATATCGTTGTGACGTTCTCAACGTAAAATATCGATTAAGAGAAGAAATGAATTTTTATTTAACTCCCGCTACTCGCAATTGTCAGAAAATATTCCTACTTTCCGTAAAGATCCGCAGTCTGCTCATTTATTAATTCTCACGTGTTGCTATATGTACGTTCCTATTTCGGAGCAAGATCGATTTCCAATTTCCCTGTGGCCAGATCGTTCGTCCCATCGAAACCAACCATCGCATCGTTCCCTTCTGCAGGGATATTAATTCTGCTCGAGTAATGCGTCCGGAATTCTGATCGCGGCCATTAATTCGAACAGGAGAGTGTCACGGGCCGACACGTTCACCGTCGGACACGTGCTAACACGAAAAGCGGCACGTTTCAGGGCTGGACAAGCGACGAGACGAGACGAGACGAGACGAGACGAGACGAAACGAGACGAAACGAGACGCGACGGTTAATCGCGAAGACAAAGCAGGATAGCACACGGGGCGGTGGGTATCGGCTCTCGTCTGACCCACTTGATCACTACAGATCCCGTTAGCTGGCATCGAGTCGACACGATTACCCGCACACGCTGCCCCTCGCGATCAACCGAGAACGATCAAGGTGGAAGATCGTTGATTGCTAGCCGCAAATACCTGCGGAGAAAATCATTCCGACGAACGGAAACACAGTCGAAGGACACGGGACTCGTTGTTCTAGGCTGCTCGTTTGGAATATCAGGTGCAAAGAGTACAATAGTGCCTACATTTTTTCTCTTCAGAATTCCAGCAATTTTACACCGGCTATTACTTCGTAATTCAGTGCGGATGTAAAATAATATAAATAAACTTCATATATACAGGGTGGTCCATATATCTTGAGACAGTCAATTATTACAGAGACCAGCAGGAATACGAAAAAATGTTTTATATAAAATATTCTTTATATGAAGCGGCACATTTAATGGCGCTATGCACATTTTTCCATAATGGCCCTTTTAGGGTCAGCTCAAGGGCAACTTCATTTTTTCAAATAGGAAACCATATTTTTTATTTCATATTCTTATTCTACATCGAAAAATAATAATATTTCGTATAAAACATTATTTCCTAGCGTGCACGGTTTTATTAATGTAAATCAATAAATAAAATGTAAAAAAATAAAAATAAAATAAACAAAAAATTGCCCACAATTTTCTGTCTTTTTTGTTACGATTAATAAATTATCTGATAAAGTACGTGCTTCTTATTGCTGCCTACTAGATGAAGGTGCACAATACATGCTGTATGCCATTATGCAAGCTTTGCAACGTTTATCATGGTATCGTTAAAAAATTAAGTAAGTTCAAAAAAAATGTTTTATACGAAATATTATTATTTTCGATGTAGAATAAGAACATGAAATAAAAAAATATGGATTTACATTTGAAAAAATGAAGTTGCACTTGATCTGACCCTAAAAGGGCCATTATGGAAAAATGTGCATAGCACCATTAAGTGTGCCCCTTCGTATGAAGAATATTTTATATAAAACATTTTTTCATATTCCTGCTACTTTCCGTAATAAATGACTGTCTCAAGATAAATGGACCACCCTGTACATAATGAATTAAGATGAAACTTATCATTTATAGAACTTTTAATATATTTTTTTGTACGATAGAATCACTGTATAGCAATCACGGAATAAACAATGGTTTTGAAATATTCTGTTCTGCCCTGCGTTTCATAAAATTGAAATTGATAATGCAAGTGCGAACACTAATTGGTCGGACTGGTGATCGGTCAACAACGTTTGGGCATGAAAACACGAGTGAACTAGTGACCGGTCAACAATGTCTGTGAACATTTGAATAAAAGGACCTCGTACTAATCATATGGAAAATCTATCCCGGTTAAATCAGTTGGATTTTGTATATGTTGTAGCTTATGATCTACTGAAGAAAAGATGTAATGGGCACAAAGTTGAATAATGGACAGTTATCGAGTTATAATCAGTGAAACATGAGAAATTCGAGCTGCCGAATACTCAAATCTCGAGAAGTATTTATTTTTTGGAAAAATGTTTGAAACAAAAATAGTATGGTTTCACAAAATCTGTTAGGTGGTGTCATTATTTTTTTTTTGGAATTTTGAATGATCTTGAAAAAGTCTGTGAAGAGAAATCTTTCAGAAAAATCTTTGCGTGTCACAGCAGAGATAAGGAGCCCACGGTTCGTCACTCCCGTAGTATTGTTTTTCACTCCAAACCCTCTCTGCTGTGTGTGTGTGTGTGTGTGTGTGTGTGTGTGTGTGTGTGTGTGTGTGTGTGTGTGTGTGTGTGTGTGTGTGTGTGTGAAAATCGAAGGAGGGGGGTGACGGGAGTGGGGGTGCGGCAAGCGTGTTAAGTAAATATACTTCCCGAGATTTGAGTGTATTCGGCAGCACGAATTTCTCATATTTCACTGATTATAACTCGATAACTGTCCATTATTCAACTTTGTGCCCATTACATCTTTTCTTCAGTAGATCATAAGCTACAACATATAAAAAATCCAACTGATTTAACCTGGATCGATTTTCCATACGATTATTGCGGGCTCCTTTGTTCATCGTTTCGTTATCAGTCCGTTTCGCAAGACCCTCTACAGGACCATCATTTCGTCGGGAACGTTCGTTCAGTCATGAATAAACTTTTGGACCCCGAGGCCCGTTACGTAGCTCACGGCCGAGAGCCATAATCTCTGCCAGGAGTACCGGCTCCGAGCAACAGTGATTTTGGCACGGATCCCAACACCGTGAATCGAAAAGCCGTCCGAGTTCTGTTCTGTTTTTCGCGATCCATTAACCCATTGCCTCGCGGCGCGAAACTGTTCCGCGAATTCTCCCTTTCGATGTCAACCCTTCACCCGAAACTGTCTTTCGAGACAGTATACTCGCCCTCGATGACAGTATCTTGAACGGAGTTTGACGGCTACCAAGTGAAATTCAAAACAGTAGGAAGATGAAAATTCAAGAATATTAAAGTCTATCAAAATGATCAGAGAAGGAAAGCAACTTCTCGCAATACGGATAGTTTTCAGTCGCAAGGGTCCACAGTCTACCGACGATTCGCACGGTGGAAATAGCGAACAACTTTTCAAAAATTTTCAACATAAAGATAGCCCTCTCTCTCTCTCTCTCTCTCTCTCTCTCTCTCTTTCTCTTGAAGTTCTCCGGACACGTTCGTCCGGACTAGTCCTCTTCTCAGCAGTCTCCAGAGCGCAGGAGAGCTCGAATAATTTAGTTCGTTGAACTTCCGAGTCTCCAAGAAGAGACGCTCTTGAAATTTTGACAAACCTCGGAAGAGTTCGGTGACAGTTTCAAGAGAGATATATTCGTAGAATAACTGGCGAAGTAGGCGGAGCCAAAAACGGCACGACTGTACCGAACAGTCGGTGTCAGCGCTAATGAAAAATTCAACGAATCACATTTATTCGATTTAGAACGGTAGACTCTTAATTAATCATTCTCCATGAAAAGGGAGAGTTGAAATATCTTCCTCTAAATAATAGACTAACTAGCTGTAAGACAAATTAGACAGCATTGCTAAGGATAAACAATTTGGATAGAACTTCATGTTAGAATCAGAAAAATGTGACAAATATGCCAACAGGAGGTTCGTAAAAATCTAACTGAAAATATGAAAGTTCTGCGTGACTATTTCGACCGATACCGAATAGCTGCAGCAGAGTGAAACGAACGCTGAAAGAAAGTTCTGTGTATCTCAGAATGAACAGGATCGGTCGGAACGTGTCCGTAGACGTCAAAGTGTCCGTTACAGGTCCAGTTGCTGCGGTAGAAAAACAATTCCATCCGAGACGAAATCTCCGCGCGCGCGCGAACGGCCACGCTCGGGTCCAGTTTTTGCCGAGCGGCGGGTCCAGTCTCGAGACCCGCTCCTCCTCGGATTCCCGATCTTTTTCCGCGGCGCCGATTTCTCGTCCGCAAACGACAGGTGATCCGTCGATCGAGCTGCTGCCCGTTTCAATGGTTTCCTTTCAATCAGCCTTTTTCCACCGACAATCGACCCATCACCCTTTCTCTTCGATT
This sequence comes from Lasioglossum morio, assembly GCA_916610235.2. Classification (NCBI taxonomy): domain Eukaryota; kingdom Metazoa; phylum Arthropoda; class Insecta; order Hymenoptera; family Halictidae; genus Lasioglossum; species Lasioglossum morio. The sequence continues at coordinate 1,592,225 of OU744334.1, read as the reverse complement.
CTATTCTTTGCAATCGATAAACAATCAACGATTCGTCTCGTTATCAACTTATAGAACAAACGCCTACGTAAAATTGTACAGCTCTTCAAACCATTCGTAATTCCTAGACTGCGGATGTTTATGCGTTTATGGCTTATTAAAAGTTTAGTACTACTTCCTTGAAAGGACCCCGCACTAATCTTATGGAAAATCTATCCCGGTTAAATCAGTTGGATTTTTTCTATGTTGTAGCTTATGATCTACTGAAGAAAAGATGTAATGGGCACAAAGTTGAATAATGGACAGTTATCGAGTTATAATCAGTGAAACATGAGAAATTCGAGCTGCCGAATACTCAAATCTTGGGAAGTATTTATTTTTTGGAAAAATGTTTGAAACAAAAAGTAGTACGGATTCACAAAATATGTTAGGTGGTGTCATTATTTTTTTTTAATTTTTAATGATCTTGAAAAAGTCTGTGAAGAGAAATCTTTCAGAAAAATCTTTGCGTGTCACAGCAGAGATAAGGAGCCCACGGTTCGTCACTCCCGTACTATTTTTTCACTCCAAACCCTCTCTGCTCTGTGTGTGTGTGTAGGGGGGGGGGGTGCGGCAAGCGTGTTAAGTAAATATACTTCCTGAGATTTGAGTATTCAGCAGCACGAATTTCTCATATTTCACTGATTATAACTCGATAACTGTCCATTATTCAACTTTGTGCCCATTACTTCTTTTGTTCAGTAGATCATAAGCTACAACACATAAAAAATCCAACTGATTTAACCGGGATAGATTTTCCATATGATTAGTGTGGGGTCCTTTGTCTAGAAAAATTGAAAATTGCATAAACATCCGCAGTATAATGATTCGTCTAGAACATTTTTCTCTGTGACCGATAGCTTCGTAGATATTCAGGAAAATCGACCGCGTAGTGGGCGCGGCTTAATTGCCCCAACTCTCGCGTTCCAAATCAATTCTTCCTTGTCTCTCGCAACGTCGACAGTTAACAAAACGTGTTTATACCACAATAGAACGGCTTCATCTACGATTGTTCGAACTTTGCTCCAGTTTTCTCTTGAGAGGTGGAGTGCAGGGGGTAATGGGAGGGGCATACGTATATCAGCGGTACCGAATAATTGCTTCGCATGCATATGATATCAAGAAACCAGACAATTCCGTTGTACGTGACTCCCGCTAATTACCGTGGCCCTCGTAAAGCTAAACGCAGAACTATAACCCACCGGTGGGTGGGGAAATAAAGTGGCAGGGTGGGGGAGGTGGCTATGCCCTGAACGTTCACCCTAATCGCACGAAATTTCTGCGAGTCAAGTATAAATATGGAGCACGGTGAAATATCGTCCTCGCGTTAGTTTCTCGTTTAATTACGCCGACCGTTTGCTGTCTACCCCCACCACTAGTCGAACAATTTATTAACCACCCCTCTGTACGCTCCCTCTTCCCCTCACACCCCTACTCGTTCTCTTCCTCTCTGTCTTTCCCAGTTCACGATCCCATATCGCGAATTGCATCGATAACCCGGCCTCTCAAAATTCGGCTGCACTTTACGCGCTCGCGGTTCGAACAATGCACAGCTGCTCAATTTTAATCCATAAATAATATAAACTGTTCTGTTACGTACAGGTTGCAAAGCTTGAAACATTTTCTTTGGTGACAATGAAAAAAATAATTATGTTTATGACAAGAATTAGTAGGTGTAACTTAAAACGGTAAAAACATTAGAAGAATTTGACAATACCGTTATTTTATGTTCAATCTATTAAAAATATTAAGAATGACAAGAAGTTTCGAGTTCACTCCAGTTTGTTACAAATCAAGTAAAAAAATTTTATCTTGCATAAATATCTGCTGTCTAATGATTACAAGTATAGATTCAAGGTCCAGGTAAATGTTGGAGGAAAATCAAGGAAAATCAAGGAAAATCGAAGGAAGGTTAGACGAAATGGCTCTCGACTTTGGAAGTTCGCGTTCTTCGTCAAAGTTCGTAGAACAGCTGTTCAGAGAGGAAGTTGGCGACACGTCGGACAAGGACGACACGCATGAAACTAGTTTGAAAGGAGCAGCCTGACGACTCTCGCGGATCCATTGGGAATCCGGACCGCGACTCGAGACCGTATCCAGGGTACCGTGTCGAAAAATCGGACCCGGTGCCGCGGCCCGCAACGAGAGAATTATGTAATGAAACGTGGAGGGAACGCGAGAGGCGAGTAACGGTATACTGTATACTGTATACTGTATACTGTGTATACTGTATACTGTATACTGTATACTCCATGCCAGTCCTCGGCCAGAATGGTTCTGCATCGCGTGGCCTGTTAGACCATGTAAAATCACGTTTCTTAACGGTTCATAAGCCGAATCCATGATCCCCCTTGGCTCTGATCACCGTGTACTGGATTCTCTAACTTTGGAATTTGCAGACACATTTATTTGTCAAGAGTTCGAACGGTTGGTCGCGCTTGGAAATTGTTTAATATTGAAAATTATGGTACTCTAAGAAACAAGCTTCATTGTAATAATCATCGTCCCCATTCACAGGGTTAATAAACAGTAGACCGCGGATCTTTATGCAAAATAAAACTTATCTGCGTCGATTGCAAAACATAGAAATCAAATAGAATGCTATTTCCTCCGTTAATAATAGTAACAGATGAGAAATCATATAATGACATGTTCAATTTTCAATTTTATCTACTCAACTTTCCTATAAATGCATGAAGATCCGCAGTTTAATAACAAGCAACACGAGCGCGTCAAGAAAAAAAACTGTTGAATCGCAATAGAAAAAGTAATCCAAACAACAACAGTGCGTTGTTGTTATTTCCGATCTAGTTCTTTGCTTCCATATTTTCGAAATCACTGGTGCCGTGTCTCTATGTATACATACGCGGAATGTTTATTTTGTGCTTTTCGTTCTTTAGTTCCGGAAATATGATTTGATTGATGAACAAGTGGATTCTCTCTGCTTTATAAAGAGTTTCGATATTAAACGCTGTGCGGGTTGAATTAATTGGTTGAATGAAACGTTCGATTAAAATCCGATCATTCTGTTGGCGTTTTTGCGACGAAATATTGTAATTAAAATTTTCGTTGATGATTCGATTGTTCGGTGTCGAATATATCGATCGGATGAAGATTTTATCTAAAATTGAATTTATGGAGGAGGAGGATGACGTAAATTGGTCCCGGGGAATATGTTATTGAAAATTCAAATTACGTAGATATTTTTATAAAAAAAACTGTGAGGAAAGCTTTGTTAGGAAATATACGATTTAGCAAGGATTAAAAATTCATATAAAGATTTTCAAATGAGCGATAATCATCGTGACACATACTATACTTGCCGGACCAGCAGCTTCCGCAGATCAGCCCGACTTTCCCGCCCATTTTGCTCCAGGTGCAGATTCTCTTGATTATGGCAATCCTGTTGTGTTCCTTCCTCGCGACAGATTCCAGCACACGTGGCCATGCGCGTGGCGTGGGTCTGTCATGCGACTTTTCTCTGTTTCATTCTTCGCGTACATGCGGCTTTTCGTTTCTTTATTTTTGTCCCGGTCGATAGACCACGCGAACCAGATAGAACCACAGTTTTATTGGAAACACACGAGAACAAACACGAGCGAGGCTATAATCTAGGAAAGTTTCCCGATTTCGAAACTTTTTCCAGCGAGATCCACCAGCTCTGACCACGTCTGAAACTGTCCTTTGAGACCGAGGCTGTATGCTCGCTTTCACACCTTTCACTCCACGGATCAACGGATTATTCGCAATGATAGTGCCTAGGTCCAACTACCATGGTTTGCGGTTTACGGCTGACGCTATTGTTTGCGCGATTATGGTTTGATCGAGGAAAGTATCGGTGCCACGAGAAATCTTACTCTGGAGAAAATTTTAATCAGACAATCAAATACACGATTTTCTTTCAACGAACAGTGCAAAAAAAAAAGCTACCTTTCAATGAACAAAAAGGATTTTCTCATTAGTCTAATAATAATATAATAGTCTCTTCGTTAAAAATCCTGTTAACGATATCATAAATTTCGAAAGCTGTGACACACCCAAGCCCCATGAAAATTATATGTGCTACGGCTCGAACGGTGTCCTAGCAAAGTCGGAACAAAGCTCGCGTGTGCGGGAACTCCGCAACCATAATTTCCAAGCAGAAGACCCTGCGAACTTACTTCGAAGGCGCAGCGTATTCATAATCCGCTAGCAACAAAGGGAAAAGAGATTCAACCGAGAGAAAATGGTGGCAGTTTCGCCGATAATCCTCCCAACTACCTCGAGAACACCGATAGATCTTCGAAGAGGATTTCTGTCGCACGAATGTCTCGGTAATTTTCCACTTTGCGTCCAACACCGTGTATCATTACCGCGGAGTTTCTACATTTATAACGAACCTGAATATTCGGCCAATTGGAATTTTTATAGTTACAACAATGTATGTGAATCGCGTGTAAGTTTAAATCATTAAGAAATTCACGAACGGAAGAGTTACGAATTAATTTGTACAGCTAACACAATAAGTAAGCGAGTAAATAATCCCGAGAGAACGGGTTTCCTGTTTCTCTTGGAAGCTCTATCTACTCGAGTCTCTTCTGCTGCGAGCTCTCGATTATACAACGAGGATTTTAAATCGAGAAGTCGTTTCAGCTTCCACGATCGCCTATTTACTTTCAATTTTTCAGGCGAACCTCTCGGAGACCAAGGTTTCTCTATTCCTCCAAGGTTTTAATATTTTCCAGCGATCCAAAGAAATATTACACCTTTTTGATAGGTTCTATTTAACCTTGCGTAAAAGATATCTCGAAATTGTCAAAAATCGAAATTGAGCCTCCAGTTTGCGAATCTTGATCGACGCATCGATCAAAGTCTTGCGTAGCCTGTTACGTGTACGCGGGGTTCACTGACCCACCTTTCTCCCTCTCTCTCTTTTTCTTCCTCTTTTTCTCCGTGACTCTCGATTCAATATAATTTCACGATGACTTTTTAACCTTTCGCTGTTCTAACTGTTCCGAGCGAAAATTGTTTTCACAGATTAAACGGTCACGCGTCGCGATTTAAATTGTTCTACCTTCGATCAATAACGGCCGCTTGAATGCCATTTTTCATTGCTAGCGTCGTAAATTCAACGCACGCGTGATTTCTTGGGGAGACTGGAGGAACGTCTACGCGCAAAGCTGTACAAATTAATTCTAGGGTGGTTCAGGAGACCTGTGATTAGATTCCAGAATGAAAAGATCTGCCCCCGTTCGACTAGTTTCTAACCAGAGGTGGGCAGTATTTGGTGAAACAAATGTTTCAAATACTATTTAATATTTTAGACTTTATTTTGCTTAAAGAAAATAGTATTTTAAAGAAGATGTAGAATTTCGAAAATAAAATATTTCTATTTTAACAATCGGAAACACAAAAAAATATTTCTTTTTTAATAATCTGAAACACAAAATAGAATATTGTATTTTCTGTGCCTACTGAGGTTTGCTGATAAACATACAGTGTATCTTATCACCAGGAAACTATTTCTACTCTCATCAATCTATTGAATGCGAACCATTATTTTCAGCAATAATATTTACAATTGAAATTAAAAATAAAGACGAACTCCAAACATTTCCAAGCATCAAATAAAATATTTTATCTTAAAAATTACACACATACTTTAAAATAAATAGGATTATTTATTATTTAAAATACTATTTTCCCCACCTCTGTTTCGAACGAACGAAAAACAACGGGCCCGGGACACGATGTCGAGGCGACCAATGGAAAAATTTCGAGGCTCGAGCTGACGGTGTGTAAAGTGGAACGCGCAGGGCTTGTATTTAAAGACGAGAGTTCAGACGGTTTAATGTCCGATATAAATTTCGTGTCGCGTGTATCGTTACCGGCTCGTAAACCTCAGCGACCTTGTTCGAACGCGGATCGCTCGAACGAGGCTCGTTTGGACAATGGTCTTTCAACGCCACCGAAAATACTTTTACTGACACGCGATTCGATTCGATTCTGTCTGTGCAGTGGCGCGAAATCTTTCGTTCGAACTTCACCGTAACCTAACCCGTGCATCGCGAGCTAAGGATTGAAATAAATTCATTGTTCAATATTTTTTAACCCATTCGGACGACGCGAAACGTTCGATGCCAACTTCGGCGCATGAGATTTCAGCAATTTAAGCCCCGGGACAAGATGGACCCGAGCACCGCAGCCGGAAAATCTCGACAAAAATTGTGTGATAATTTTTCAACAAACTAACGCGGCGCGAAAAGTCCGATTCGAATTCAGGTGCACGAATTTTTGGCGATTTAAACCCTGGGTCAAGATGGACCCAAGCATCGACGTTGAAGAAACGAATAAGAATCGTATAAAACGTAAACACTGCCGTGAAATGATATTTCGTCAGTTTAGTGCTCTTAGTTATAAAATACTAAACTGCTGGATCAAAATCCTCCCTCATTAATGAAGGTTCCAAGAGGATAGTTCAGAACAGTCGCGAAAACTATTGTCACTATCCATTCCACACGTCCAAAAAGAAAAATGTGAAAAATGTGCAAAACACTGACAATTTAAAAACAATTTGAAACAAACCTTTGAAACCGTTTCAGGACAACCATGGCAATTTTTAAAGCAGAGATACCGCGCGAGAAGCACGCTCACCTCTCTAGCTTCGTGGTAGGACCAAAAAGCGCGTCAAAATAATTCCCAAAAAAAATTCCACAGAACGTTATCCAAAAAGAGAATCAGAAAAATCACACAAAAACACTGTATGGAAACATTGCAGATTCACATTTGTAGGATAGCACACGAGAGAAAAGTCGAAACAAACACAGAAACTATCACACCGAGAGATAGGGGACCGTTAGATCATGATCTACGCCGCGGATCGATGGTGCCGCGCGGAGCGCCATCGGCTGACTGACTGCGTATCTCGAGAACTGTTTGCTGCATGCTGCACGTTCAGCGCTGTAGCTGTATTATGTGTATGTGTGTGTGTCTGTGTGTGTGTATGGTCGCAGTATGGGGACGATTCAAGGGCCGCTCCAGTTCTATGGCTTAGGCGCATTCCCATTTAATTTATTGGTGTTATCCCAGATGTTATCGCGAGTAAGCGTTTCGTCAATTATTCCAGGTATGTAATTTATTATTTTATTGTAGGCAGATAAGAGCGTAGATCACGCTCGATTATTAACGCCCGATTATAAGCAAATATGTGCTTAAATATTTTTATATTCTCGATTATCCATCGGGCTGTTTGTCGCCCTGTTGAACTACTATAGACCGTGTTATTTTTATTGTATAGAAAAACAAACATGATTTTACGAGAAATTCTTGACGAATCTTTCGAAGAAAATCACATATAAATAATTACATACATAAGGGTAAAGCTTATTTTCAACGATTCTATAATGATTTTCGTTCACCTTGGTTTGGGCATAAAAAACTAACACGACAATGTATTGATTGTTTCAATTAATCGTTGCAGGGTGGACCATTACCATATGTAATGTAAATGTAAATGTAACCAGGAGCGGGAAACGCGTAACCATGTTCTATGGCAGTGAAATTTATATAATGATCAGAGGATTAAACTTATCGAAAACCTTACTAGAGCAGGTTTTCAATTGCCATTGGACATAGGTTGCTTAATAGCTGAACCTAATATTAGTGCTTGCGTATATCTGATAGGTTTTTTAAATACATGTAACCTACGTGCCTAAGGATTTTCGATTTTTATATTGTAACTAATATTTTTGTTATACCATACAATATACCTTGTAATACTCTGTACTAAGCAGTATGTTGTAATAAATCTCATATGAGATTTCCTAATTAAAAAAAAAAAAAATAATTACATGTGATTATTTCAAACAATTCATTATTTTCATTTCGGTAGCATATTTATCATGTCCTATGATATTACGAATGAAACAATGGCTCGAGGAAGCCGTCAGATTGAATAATCATTTTTCGAATATATTTTAATGAAATAATACGCACGACTGGCATATGGTTCGAGGAACGAGAGAGCATGGGAGTGTCTCCGTCCGTTTCATCGGCGCCGTTGTTCTTTGTTAATAGGAACGTATGGTGCGGTATGGTGTGGATGGTGTGGTATAGTATAGCGAGAGTGGAAGGGCCTAATCGCACGCGGCGGAGACGTCCGTCCACGAGCCTCCCTTTTGTCGTCGGAGCCACGGTAGGTGTCTCGCCATGAGCGAATGAAATACTCTGAATAGCGTGTCGGCTTTCAATACCGAATAAAAGTCCTGATATTTCGATTGTTTACTATTCGACCGGTTAGGTTGCCCGTTGGCTCGGCGATCATACCACGGACGCGACGATCAATGTTCTCTCACGATTCTGCTCCACCACCATCCCTTACTTGCTCCACTCCCATAAAACATTGCACGATAACGGAACCAGAAAATTTTTCAATATTTTTACAGAATCTAGAAAACTGTAACCTGCGCGTTCAAGAAAAAACAAAAAGGGAAAAAAGTGGTATACCCTTGCGTTTAGTTTGTAGAGGTTACGTGCTCTGTATACTTTTCTTTTGTTTCGTTTGTACCTAATGTTGTGATAAATATCTTATGAGATTTTCTCAATAAAAAGAAAATTTTTACAGAATAGAGGACTCTTCGAATCTGGCGATCTTTGTCCTTAACATAAGAGACGACAGTGTTGTAGTCTGGAAAAACAGGAGAAAATCTGGTCGACGATTTCCAACCGAACAAAAAGTTGTCCGGAAATTGGAATACTCGTCGAACGATTTATTCCATAGCAGCTGGCCTGGATCCTGCGTGCGCAAGTAATTTCATAGTTTCTCCTAGCGGAAGAAATACTGGTAAAAGCGGGCACGACACAGGAAATAGATCGGACCCGAACCTTCGGTAATTATTGTTGAGTTTCCGAGAGAAGTAATCAGTTAGAAAATTTACTGATGATTTGGAAAGAAAAACCTGGAGGGTCCTGCAAGGAATTCAGGGGATCGGGTCCGCTCGTCAAAATCTGGCAAAGTCGTTCAAACCGAACTCCCTTCGCTGCGCTGGAAATAGGAAAGGAGAATCATGAGTCCGAAGACGACCTTAATTGGCTCGGAATCAAATGGCAGAGCATATTTCCTAGTCGAAGGAAGCGGGATGAAAAGTTTGAAAGAGATTTCGGAGGAAGATAGTGGAGCATGGCGATCCGCGGAAACATCTGCAGGATTTATTTCCGAGGCTAATCAAAAATTCAACGCGTTTCAGACTTCCAGGTGCCAGTTCCTTCGCGATCCAGATAAACGTGCTCGGGTCGGATAAATACGAATTGGGTTTCCCCTAATATACTGGTCATTTATTTATTCGCGGAAACTCGGATTCATTGCGAGATGGTAGAAAGGTTACACTGGCGAAAGAGGGTTTCTTGAAATGGATCGGGAGCATTTGCGACACGTTGTCAACGTGTAGAAAGTAGTGTAGCGGCCAGGCTGTCGCACAGTGGTCGGAACCTATAGAAATAATGGAAACAACTCATAACTTCGACATTTCTCAATATTCTTTAATAATTCTTTTTTATATCACTTCTTAAGCTTCACACTTCTCATATTATTAAACGAAATGTTAAACAGTGAACTTAATATAATTGTTTATACATGATATTGTTTACTACATTACGAACTATTTCAGCATACTAAAATTGAAAACTTGAAATAGTATTAAGCTAACAAACTAAAAATAGAATTGAACGAACAAGTTTGAAACAGTATTAAACAAAAATCTTCAATATCTGCTTCTACTGTACTTTCTTGTTCACTAATTTCTTCAAATTCACGCATTAAAAGTTTTCTCCGTGCTCTTTTCAATATTGTACTTTTAATGTTACAACAAGCATTTGCCACCATATAAAAGCAGTCTTTTAAATATTACTAACGACATTTCGTATTTTGTGGCTTCAGGTTTGTTTTCACAGAATTCACATAATTTGTAATACACAGATTTATCATGGCGATTGATCATTTTATTGAATGTATTCCTATGAGAATGACAATTCGGTACAGGGATCATAATCCTTCGAACCGTCCAGCGAAATGCCGCGCATTTATTCAGGAATCCTGGCTTCGTTACTGAAACTTCATGCGCTCGCGAACTTTAAACGTTAATATCAGCGAAATGTGCAAAAACGTGCAGCTGATTTTTGCAGGACTATTGTGTGATGGTGTCGTCTTTCAAAAGATACCACTCAGGGAATGTAGGAACGTGTAGCTTTTTTGTAGAGCTAAAGAAAGTAACTGCAATATGAAATTGTTATTTTGGTTGTGAATTTTCGAAAATTATTTGCATCTGGCATAAGTTGAGACTATATACATTTATAATATAGAGCATATATGGTTATAAATGTCCCCAGAAATGAAAGAATAACGTCGAACGTGTGGTTCGAATTCTGTAAGAATCCAACTAAAATCTGAGAGGTCTACTTTAGATCTATTTTTCTCCGTTATTAAAGAAAAAAACATAAATCCATTTTCATAGCTAGATACATTGGGTCATGACCTATCAGGAAATAGTAGTCGATATTTGAAATAAAGGCTTTCATAATTTTGGGTTTTTTCCTTTTTCCGACCACTGTGTGTCGCCACACCGCTCCCTTAGTTAGTTACCTGCCGTCGCGTCATTCAGGACCACTCCTGTCAAGCACTCTGTACCTCCATGAAAACTAATAAATACGGTGTATCATTCAAAGCGATTTTCCTACCGCGTGTCATTCACCCAGTCTCTGCAGTAGAAATCGTCCATGTCACATTTTAGAACATTGTGCGACAATCGAGCGGGCATAGGAGATAATCAAATATTCTGCGCTGGAGTGCACCGATGCATCGAACGACCCTAATGCTTCGCTCGCATACGACTGAAATATTTCTCGTCGGAGAAGCGGTCTCGGGGAATTGATCCGCGAAGAACTGACAGACGATCCCCACCGATTGATGGATTAAAAAGCCCCGTCCGAGCATCTCATCGATATTTCAAGGCGCCCAAAGACGTCGAGGCATCGATCTCAGATGCGGCCTGCCGTGCAAGTACATTATACAGGCGAGCTCACTGACCGCGATTTTCCACCCCGACCGCGACCCCGGGAAAATCGCCGAAACAATTATTTGTTGGCACCACTTTCTTTATCATATTCTCCTAGTAAAAATTGGAAAATTGCGAAAAATATTCGCGTCAGTAGTACATGTACAAATCAACGTCAAATCGTACCTCCGAAAATTTTCGTTTTTTCATGTTTCGCCATTTTTTGCGGAAATCAGTAGTATAACCGAACGACAAGTCAGACGGCTGGGGCAAATTCGTCGTTCGATACATATACGCAGATAAGTGTTTTTTTAACACTAGATTGCCCAAGGAAGTCATTTTGACTGCTTTTTAATTTCAATTAGAAAAACAATTATGTATATAATGACACAATTTCTTAGAATTTTGTGACTTTTTCTACAATGCGTTTAGTAATAATTGTAGTTACCCCTCCCTCCTTCATTTCCGGTATATATATATATATATGTGTGTGTGTTATACCTATAGTGCCCAAAAGCAGTCATTTTGACTGCTTGGGAAATTTTAAATAATCAAATCACTCTTATTATTGAATTGAGTAAACTTATATGACCAGTTCGGCTCTATATTGAAATAACAGTTTTCATTTTTTTTCAATTACCGTCACATGATAACATACGAGTACATGATAAATTGTCGATTTGGCCGTATACTTGATAAGTTGCAGTTGCTCAATAAGTTAAAGTAGTACTTGTTATGTATTCGAATCTTTATGCAGTGATACTTGGTCTAAATAATAATATAAAAAATATTAAAAATTAATTTTAAACAAATTTCTTTACACATTAGTTATTCTTTCACAATGCAGTCATTTTGACTGCTTTTGGGCAATATAGGTATATACTAAGTTTCAGTCTTTCTAGTGTTAAATTACATTACATTATCTTCGCTTGTTATAGACTCATATAAAATTTTGTATTTTACATGTGCATAACATATTCTAAGGATTTATAAGAAGAATTATAAACTGGCCCTACCGCGATACCATGGACTGTGGTCACAGGTGACGTACAGACAATTATATTAGCTAATGGATTGACGAGGCAAAGAAGATGCAGGGACCAGCTCAGGCAAGCTCAGGGAACTAATTGAAGGATATAACCATAGATGGTAACCGGAAGTATCGATCAGGCTTGGCTATAAAATGTTTGGAAGGTCCCTTGACTAGTCCGGATCTCCTCTTTACCCTCTTTACCCTCTTTATCCTCTTTAACGAGGGTCGGGTAGCAAATTCACCGAAGGACCCTAATTAACGTAGGCCAGCCATTAGCCTCAGGACCCTTTGGGGTCTCTCGCTAGAGCCTGAAGATGGGTTTAACGGCGTGTCAATCAGTTCTGAACAGGTCAGACTAAACTCTGCGACGCTTTCGTGGTTGGCCAATCCGCAAAACCGTTCGGTTTTCAATCTATTAGCTGTCATCCGCACTAATTACTCAATCGCTGGACTGCTTATTCGATGCATTGATCGCAACATTAAGTAAGTGGAAATACTACACTATTTAAGACAGGAGGATTAAGAAAAGGAGCCCGCACTAATCATATGAAAAATCTATCCCGGTTAAATCTGTTGGATTTTTTATATGTTGTAGCTTATCATCTACTGAAGAAAAAATGTAATGGGCACAAAGTTGAATAATGGACAGTTATCGAGTTATAATCAGTGAAACATGAGAAATTCGAGCTATCGAATACTCAAATCTCGGGAAATATTTATTTTTTGGAAAAATGTTTCAAACAAAAATAGTACGGTTTCACAAAAGCTGTTAGGTGGTGTGATTATTTTTGTTGAATTTTGAATGATCTTGAAAAAGTCTGTGAACAGAAATCTTTCAGACAAATCTTTGCGTGTCACAGCAGAGATAAGGAGCCCACGGTTCGTCATTCCCGTAGAATTTTTTCACTCCAAACCCTCTATCCGTAGTCCGTGTAAAAATCGAAGGAGTGGGGTGGCGGGAGTAGGGGTACGGCAAGCGTGTTAAGTAAATATACTTCCCGAGATTTGAGTATTCGGCAGTACGAATTTCTCATATTTCACTGATTATAACTCGATAACTGTCCATTATTGAACTTTGTGCACATTACATCTTTTCTTCAGTAACCGGGATAGATTTTCCATATGATTAGTGCGGGCTCCTTTAACCCTTTGGTTACCCTGGACGAGATATCTCGCGCCCCGATACTTTCCGATAAACGCTTTTGACGAGATATCTCGCCACCTAGCACCACTGGTTTGACATTATAGGCGAAATATTTTCTGTTCTGTTTGTTCATTTTGTACCCAAGGCGCGTATGTTTACAATGTTCACCTTCAATTTCTTGTGTCGCTTGTGGTATATTGTGTGCATTATGTTGGTAAATATCGTTACAAGATGTCCTGTCAAAGAGGAAGAAACAGAATAATAAGTGATAGTGAAAGTAGTGACGATCAATGAGAAACACACGTTAGTAGTCTATATAATCCACTGTCTGGCGATGAACTTCCGTTATCGAAAAGGCTGAATAAGCTGGACAAAGAAAGGCAATGGAAGATTGCAAGTCAGGATATAGTTACTTTTAAAATATATTTGTCTATAGTGTCTAGGTGGGGCGGCGAGATATTTCGTGAAGAGCGTTTATCGGGAAGTATCGGGGCGCGAGATATCTCGTCCAGGGTAACCAAAGGGTTAAGTGAAAAGATGTCTCTATGGCAAGATTGCTCGACAACCAGACGGGAATTATCAGGGATTAAGAATCAGCTAACAGCTGTCTCTATATACTGCTGTCTCCACGGCAATTTTTCTGGCCAGCAGCGTAATTAAGTTCGCAAGGGAGGCTCGCAACATTAATTCCATGCAGCCGCCGTGTTCCGTGCTGACGTGGTTCGCGGTCGCTTTCAGTCGTCCACGTCGTCGTCATCGTCGTCATCGTCGTTCGCGTCGGAAAGAAGAAAGTGCACGCGGTGTGCAGCGGCGTGCAACGTGCACAACGTGCAACCGTGCGTCGTGTCGTCCATCGATTGTCGGTGGTGCTGTTGAACCCGGCGACACAAAGTGCAACGTACAACGACCGTGTAACGCGCTTAGCGCGTTATGACCGACCGCGTTTATGGCGCCGCGGTCGCCATTGCTGCGGCCGACAACCAAATGCCAGCCGTTGCATAGATCGCGATTTCTAAAGGTCTTCGACGCTACCTGCTCGCTCGCAATACCCAACGATACCCCCATCCTAACTCCTCGTCCTTCTAATCGGATTTCATTATTTGGGCGCGTCGGAATTTTGTCATTCGGTTCGTCAGTCGAAGATCATTCGTTTTACCATGTTTTCTGTTCGTTAATCTTTTATTGGTTTAATTTAACCCTTTGGTTACCCTGGACGAGATATCTCGCGCCCCGATACTTCCCGATAAACGCTTTTGACGAGATATCTCGCCGCCCCACCTAGACACTATAGACAAATATATTTTATAAGTAACTATATCCTGATTTGTAAAAGGGAGAAATGAATATTTACCAACATACTGTACACAATATACCACAAGCGACACAAGAAAGTGTAGATGAACATTGTAAACATACGCGTCTTGGGTACAAAATGACCGAACAGAACAGAAAATATTTCGTCTATAATGTCAAACCAGTGGTGCTAGGTGGCGAGATATCTCGTCAAAAGCGTTTATCGGGAAGTATCGGGGCGCGAGATATCTCGTCCAGGGTAACCAAAGGATTAAGGTTTCGAATAGAATATTTTTGGGAATCCGTGTCGCTAGATAATAATAGTTGTTAGGCGAGGGAACGGTGCGTGGGTGGTCGGAACGTAGGCTCCAGGACAGTCCAATCCATTATTTGGCTTTCGGGGTCGGATTTAATCGAATTTATGCGGATTATCCGAGTGCTGACGCGGTTGGCCGTCGTACGGATTCTCCGCTCTCGCGTTCGTCTTTACTTTTGACTTTTTTTCTTTTCTTTTCTCTCGCCGCGCGCGACCTTCTCCTCGAACTCGTTCTCGCGATTCCGGTCAACGGACCTCTCTCCCTCTTCCCCTCTCCCTCGTTTCCCATCGATGGTTCTTCTCTTTCACTCCCTCTCTCACTCTTTCTAGATCATCGTCCTTTTCTCGCCTCCGCCGAACGAGAATGCAGCCGCGTCCACTTTGATCCGGGCGTTTTCGGTCTCCAAGCGAAGGTGAACGCACTTATTAAGAGAGGAGGGCTCTCCTCTCTCCGACACGACCGTTATACAAACTTCTTGCACGCGGGAGAGCGTCCAGTAGGATTTGTTTTGACTCTCTGTTACCGAGAGACGTACAATTCTTCATCGATATCTAGACTGCAGATTTTTATGCAACAATAACTGAAGCTGAATACAAATTGCTTTCATTTCTTAATCATTTTAATAAAAAATCATAAATTACTCGTTTATAGAAATCCTGCTTATTCATCGAATTCGAATAAAAATCCTGCCATAATTACTCACAGGATCCGCTCCAACTGGAAACGTCCTCGCCAACATAGACCTGTAAAAATCTCTGTAAAAGGGTGTCCCAGTAACTCTCCACGGCATAACTTCCGTTTCTCAGCATTTATTTGACAGTGTCGGCCGATCCTCGCTAGGAAATTTTGATCGTTCGATCGATCCTTCGATTCGTAAGTTTGGCGCGTGACGCGAGAACCTAAGCGAGCCCGGAGTCGCAGATAAAAATGCGCCACGGTTTAGCTATAGCACGTCGCTAGGCAGTGTCGTGAGTTTCGCGGATAAATTCGGGCTTATCGCGGGCCCCGAGAAATGATCACGGTCTCTCGGATTTTCGGGCCACCCCCAGGGAACCGTGAATCGTTGCAATTTTACGAACCTGTAAATCTCCGAAATAACGTTTCCCAGCGAATTCTCTTGGTCCAGTTCGAACGTGATCGGTAATACGGATCGGCCGCGTGTGCAATGTACAAAGTGTATGTTTGAGAAACGACAGATTTCGTACAAACAGATATTATTCGTATCAAGAGACTGATTTTCTTACTAAAGAACAGAATCGATATTCTTTTTCTCTTTAGACGCGTTCGAAAGAAAAGAAAACATTAAACTTGTATGCTTGATGAAAATATTCCTTACGATTGGTTTATATATACACACACGCACGCACGCATACACACACGAGTACGCTTACACGAGGAGAACTTAATCGCTAGGTAGAAAAGTGAATTCGCGGCAGAAAATGCTAGTGGCAACACCGATCCCTTATTTCTATGGTTTAAATATGTCGATTGGATTTTCACTTTCGCGTGGATCACTGTGGAAATTGTTTATCATAATGTTCTGAGTACGTCGTACTTTGGAGTTTCCCAAAAAATTCGAAAGACCGAATGCTTCGGAGATAAACGAATATATCTGCTTTCGGAAACGGGGTATCGAGATACAAAGGTACACCTTACAAAGGTACACCAGTCGATATTAGATCTATCGTTAACGAACAGGTGGAGCGCAATGATACACCGATCATGCGAGCCTTATGATCGGGTATCCACGTGGCCAGGACACACCGGCCGATAACAAGCTCGGCCCTTTCCCTGACAATAGGCCCTAACGAGGGCCACTCTCGCACACACATATATCATTTCCCTCTCTCTCTTTCTCTCTCTCTCTCACACACACACACACAGCCACAGGCACTCTCATCTGTCAGGCCGTGTTCCAACTCGCACTAATTAGGTCGCCGCGTTGCTCGAAGCTCTAGCTTTCGCTGTTCGGGGCAACTGATCAAGAGTATACTGTCTCTCTTCGACGTAATCGCGATCGATGGAGAGGCTAGAGAGAATTTAGAGAGACACGGAGACGAGAGACAACCGCGAAATGCAAGTTGGAACGCGGTCTGCGTTGCGGCTGGTATCTACGACTGCATTCTTCTGCAACGACGCATATTGTATTCGGTACTCTGAACACTGAACAATCCTTGAACAATTCGCAAAATTTGATTATCCATACTCGGCGACAGTCTCCTTAATACCTCGAGCGCCACGTCGGTCACACATAAAACGACGCAATCTTTTTTATCAAACTTTGAAGATTAATTACTACAATTAATGTTATTGGCGCACTGGTTCGATCAATTGGAGACAATAAGAAAATTTGAAATAAGCAAATTTGCAAAATATTACATGAAATTTAATTCAACGTTTCGGTCTAAATTTAGACCATTTTCAAGAATGTAAATTTTCCGTATTGCGTCTGTAAGAATTTATCAATCAATTAATATACGGTTATGCAAACGCCTTCCCTAACAAGCAGAAAACACTAAGGTATTAACAACGAAAAACAAATGTATAAACTCACTTGCTTAGAAAAATATATGCTTATTGTCTCCAATTGATCGAACCAGTGCGCCAATAACATTAATTGTAGTTTTGAACAATTGTCGATCGAGATACAGAGAACTGTTTGAAAATTAATTTTTACTACAAGCAAAGAAAGTCGGTAAAATTTTATCAAGTGACGTGACACTCACTGGGTTAAGAACAATGGAAATTATCTACTAACAACTCAAACGCATTCGTCTATTTGTTGTTTACGGAAGACGATAGACAGTCTAGTTGAATGGGATCTGGCCCTACAAAGGGTTGACATAGTCGACGATGCTTGGCAGTCTCCTAATTATACAGTCTGTTGTTGTTCGTTAATTTACAAAGAGCTGAGCGAATGAAGAACGAAGTTTGCTTGCGGGTGCGCGAGGATAGAGAGCACTCGATGGAAGAAGTACAGAAATCCATCGATATCAAAATGCATTGTAAAAATGTACATCGTAAAAAGCAGTATAAAAATAGTTATAGTTTTCTGTACTCTTTCTAGCGAGCGCCAAAGTGCAATGATGCAGTCGTAGCCACTGAAATGAACTCCACTCTTTACAAACAGAATTTTTGTTGTAGCGTGGTCTTTCGATGTTTTACAAACACAATTCGTTGCGATATTTATAAAGCGTTGATGCTTTTAACCCTTTCGTTGCGTTGGATTCGATGTAGAGTGGTATTGTAGACTGTGGATTTTTATGCAGATTTTTTTGATAAAAATAAAATAAAAATACTATTCATTTTTCAGTAGCGTAAAAGTCCGCGGTCTACTGTCACTTCTCCAGCTGGTACACCGAATATGGTAGTGTCGACAAAGTAGGTATCTTCGACATTATATTGAAAAAATGGATAAACTATCGTTAACATAAATAATGTGTTGCGAGCGAAAGGGTATCGAAGTATCTCTCACAGGACCTCGTAATATCTCGAAAAATCGTCCAGACCAACGTCGAAAAAAAAAAAACAAAAAGAAAGAAAAGAAACCAACAGAACAACACGGAAGAACAAAGTCAGTTGGGCGACCAGTGTCGATGCCACCGTGAGATATGAAACCGCAGGTACATTTGGTAGTGCAAGCTCGTCCATCGATCGTTCGATCCCGCCTAGACAGAGATCCCGTATCATCCATCGCGTCCATCAGACGACGAGAATCGATCATCATCGGGGGGCGAGTGTGGACTGGTTATTTGGAACACGGCTAGCCAGTCATCATGATCATCGTGAAAGTTCAGTTCCTGAAGACACCACCGGTCTTGAGGAGCCACTCACCTGTAGCCCTGTTACAAGCCTGCTTGGTGGTCTCGGTCATCTCCTGCCTGATGATCTGCTCGGTGTCTCTCTTGTCGGCAGGTTTCTCCGTGATCGGAGCAGTCGTTTGGGTGTTGACGGCGATGGTGTCGGTGCCAGTCGTCGCGCGACCGCTGTTCCGTGGACCTGGAACGTCTCCAGGACGTTCTGGCGCCGGGGTAACAGGCAACCCTCGCCCCGAGTCCGCCATCGAGCCGCGCTGCTGTTCCTGGAGCAAGCAGGCGCTCGACAACAGGTCCCACTGGCGTAGCTTCTCGCGGTCGAGCTCGAACGGCCCGGAAGCGGAGCCTGGCGCAGGCCCCGGCCCTTCCTGGCTCCTGATCGAGCGGCCCGGGGGAAGGTTGCCCTCCTCTAAAAAATGATTCGCCTCCTCGACGGTCGCCTTCCTGTACGCCTCGTTTTCAGCGTCCCACACGTACCCCCCAGCGTGGATCCTGTCCATCGACAGACTCTCGTAGGTCAGATCGTCCACGATTGTCGTGTCGTTTGGTCTCCTCTTCACTCTGGGCCTCTCGCAGTTCTCCTCCAAACAGTTCTCCCTCCTGATCACGCTATCGTTCACATAGGTAGCCCCCCTGGTCACTTTGTTCCTCCCTTTGGCATCGGAAGAGGATCCAGCTGTTCTGGGTGGACTGTCCAGGTTGTCTAGGGATCTAGCATTCCTCAGACTCACTCTTCTCAGACTCTCTCGCCACAGGGAGTCTTGCTCCCATGGATCTTCCGAACTAAAGTTACTGCTGGACGCTATATTACTGACGCTCTGTTGCCTCTCCTCTATCTGAGTCGGTTGCACCGTTGCTACTCTGTTACTTCTATTCCTCTGTTCCACTAAATTCTGCAAACCCACATCGTCTAGCAAACCTTCCAACGACCTTGATCTCCTGTGCGAAGTCTGCGCAAGGTCGAAAGTCTCCCGATTATTCTGGTCACTCGACTTATCCCTCAACCCATGTGGATACAGGTTCCTTGTATTAATCTCCGGAGAGGATATATCGGGCAGAGGATCGGTGGATTTAACTCTCCTCAAGGTGTCCGCTTCGTAGAAGTTCTTCTTGTCCACCAGATCCACCTTATTATCCCCTAATAGCTGGCAGGTCGTCTTTCGAAGCTCAGCTGCTATGCGCCTCGCTTCGTCGATGTCCTCCACCTGAATCTGCCTAGGTAGCTGTCTGGTGATGGGATTGATGATGCGTCCGATGTCGTTGCGCTTGTTCAAGGCCGTCGCAGCGTCATCGCGTTGGTTGTTCAGCTGTGGGAGGCGGGAGGTGTGGCCTATCATCGGCTTGGCAGCCTCTGTATCCGCTGCGCTGACGCTAGCTTGGAGGTCTGAGTAGTAGTAGGGTGCACCTGATTCGTTCTGTGCACGCGTCTCGACGGGGAGGTAGGATTGCGGGGCAGGGCTAGGCTTGGGCGGGGCCACTGGGGCGGGATAATGACTGGAGTCCTGGCTAGAGGAGGATCTGTGGTTGGAGATCATGGAGTAGCGGGCAGAATCTTGACTGGCGGACCTGGAGTGGCTTTGGAAACGGTCGGAAAAGGGACTGGCGGTTCTTAGGACATTAGCGAGCAGATTGGCTCCAGTGGGCGAATTTATAGAGGAGGATTGAGCGCTGGCGGGCCGCTGACAGGCCATGGAGGTGGAAATCGAAACCACGCCCATGGAGTAGCTGGAGTCCCTGCTGTGCGACGCTGATAATAAATTATTCTGGGAGCTCCTGCGCAATCTGTCTCTATTCTGATCGCGATCAGACCGAACTGCGTGACAAGAGGCAGGCGAACTTCTCAGAGGAGAGAAGCTGGCGATGTTTTCATAGTGAGCGTCTCCCGTGAACGATTGGGAGTGTTGATGGGAGGGTGGAATATCGCAGACTCTCATAGAGGGTAGGCTGCTAGCAGAGCCCATCTTGCCAGCGTCGTAACGCAGCGATTGTTCCAAGCTACCCAGGTTAGATTGTCTCGTGAGGCAAGTGCTTTTTTGGAGCTTGTCCACCACCATCATGTTCTCGTTGAACCCGTAGATGCTGTTGTAGCTGAGGTCCTTGGCGTACAGGTCCACGTTAAAGGCGTCTCTGGCTTGCAGTTCCTCCAGATACTGGTCCAGGTCGATGCTGGCCCCGTCGAAGCGACTGCCTAGGGACTCCAGCTCGTCCAAGCTGTCCAGCACTTCGCAAACCTCGCTGACGGGCCTGGTCTTTAGCTGTCTATGCCTGGCCTCTTCTTCAGGGGTCCTCAAATCGACCGAGTCGCTACCCGACGCACTTTCCAGAGATATTCGACTGTCCCTGAAGGTGGAGCTGATGGTAGCGTCAGAGAATCGTGACGGACTCCTGTGGGTTTCCACTTGAGCCATCGGCTTGTTCCAGGATTTAGGAGAGTCTCTATTGGAGCCGCCGTCTTTCTTCACCTGGGAGCACGCTTTCTTCATCTCCACGGACTCCTGCAGGTCCAGGGAGTCCAGATCGTCCAACGGAGGAGGGGAAGTGGGGATCGGTGGTGGGGACACCAGCTCGCTATCGGAGGAGTCGTGTAGCTCCGCTATCATCGTCCTACTAGCCCCTAGGTAGTAAGAAGCAGGTCTGAAGGTGTCCGATAAACTGAACCTAGGGTGTCTAGGTGCGTCGATGGAATCCAAGTCCTTCGACGACTCGTCATCCGCATCCGAGCTGTCAGTCTTCAGGGTGGTTAGAATGTCCGGCAGGTCTGACCTCGAGTGGCCAGAGTCGTCATGAGACGTTCTCTTCTTCGAGGACACCTTGCTACCTTCCTGCTCGTCCTTTTCCGATAATTGACTAACCTCCATGTACACTGGCTCCATCTTGCTGTCGGATACGCAGACGAACTCGTAATGGGGTGTGTCCAAAGTTGAATAATCCCCGGAGTCCAGCTTCCTGTTGTCGTCATCAGGCGCCAGCAGAGACCTAGTCATGCCGTTCTGAGCCATCTCCACGTAAGAGCTCTCTTCGTGGGCTAGATTAGCAAAAAGGCTCTCCATCATTTTCGGGTTCGGTCTGTCGTCGCAGTTGGGATCCAGAATCGCCTTCCTAGGCGACATGGGAAGATAATGCTCCTCGGGGCAGACGTCCTCCTGCTTAAGCTCTGGACTGTCCTCACCACTTTCCCCGGAAAACTGATCGCCATGAGTCAGCAAAGATTCTGTCACGCTTAGCCTATTACAGCTGGGGTTTGGCTCTGCCTCCAGGTCCTCGGAGGGCATAGCTTGCTCCTCTGGAGGCGTGCCACACTCTCTCGAGGCGGATCTCTTCTTCCGTCTGAAAGAGGCGTCTCCCTTCTTCTTCACTCCATCGCCGTAAAATTTCCCCTCGTCTGGAATCTCGGGCACGACTTGATCCACCCCGAGTTCCGTATCCTCGCCACGCCTCTCCCCTTCTTCGCTCTTGTCTCTTTGGTCCAGGTCGCTCCCGGTGTCATATAATAAAGCCTCGGAGTCGCTGAACACTCCTCGATGCTTCACCTCCTGTCTCCTATTGTACTCCTGCCTCTGCACCTGTTGAGACTTTCTCTCAAAGTCCGCTAGAAGATCCTTCACCGACTTGTTGCTATCGGTGGACGCCTGCTTCGCGTGACCGTCCCTGACGCCACGTACTTTCAGCTCCTGAGACTCCGCCTCCCCGAGGGCAAAATTCCTAAGGTTCGATGGATGCTTTTTTGTGGAGTCTAGCCTAGAAACGAACGCCTCGGTGGTTTGCAGTGGAGACACTTTCAACGGCTCCTGCATGGCGAGCACCTCCTTTACCGGTGTCGAGCTGTCCATGCTCAGTTCAAACGATCTGATCCTACACTGCACCAGGTTCATAAGCTCCGGAGGCTCCTCCTCTCTCGACTCCGCCCCTTCTTTTGGTCTGATGTACTGATAGGAGAACTCTTTGATCACCTTGCTCTCGTCTATGTTCGAATCCCACCCTTCCAGTCCACTCTCCCTCTTCGTGGTCCATTGGACTGTCTTCTGCGAGGGCCAAGTGTCATTCGTGTATCCTGCAGCTGGCACCACAGTCTTTTTGATTTCGTCTGTTCCGTAGGCGGTCGAGGTCTTCAAGATCCCAGACGGCCTCTTCTTTAATCCCTCGTCGTACGATGTTTCCAAATCCTGGTCGAAGTGAATTCCTCCTGGATTTCTTGATCTCTCGATGGTGGGGTATGTATGCTCCGCCCTTTGAGTGGAGGGGAAGCTTACCTCCTCGTAGCCAGCGTCGGGCGGAATCCCGCCCAGATTCGGGAACTGGGAGGGGCTCGGTTTCCGGTCGGGCGGAGCTCGAGGAGCGCTCGCGGTGTGACGGCCCGCCCCCGTCACGCCCTCTTCGTCCGCGAGCGCCGATGAACGACCGTCTCCCACCTGCCGGGGGCTCCTTCCTGCATGCGAGGGTCTGCGCGTGCGTTTCCTCCGGACATCGCCCAGCTCTGATTCGTCCGTTACAAAACAAACACACGAGGACGATCGTTACTCACGAATCACGATTAGAGTACAATCAACCAACCCCTCCGGCGCACTCCAAGCTGGTGCCGAGCTCTTACGGGATCGTTGCGAACGTAGTTGGATCAGAGATCTATTCTTATTAGATTTTCTAACCTTACCGGTAGACTATAAATTCCAATATTCTAACGAAATTAAAGAAACTCCGTATTTGCAAGTGAAAATCAATTTATAAACGGGTTGCCTGTTTTATCTCAAATTCGAAATGCTTCGAACAGAACCGTTTCAAACGTTTAACCAGCTACAACTTTCTGTTCGGAACTCTGTAGATTTTACGTCACACTATTTCTAACGTTAAACCGCGCGCGCGATTTCCCTATTCTCGACTAAACTCTGAACGCTCTCGACCATTTCCAAACGATCCCGCAACGATCCCCGATCGGCAGCGTGCACGGTGAACAGAGCATAAGGCGTCAAAAATGTTAGTGAACATACTCTCCTCTGTGCATGCCATGCGGACCCACATCAAAACTCGCAGAACAATCAAAAGAAAATTCCTTTGTACCGGTCACGGGTGTTAGATCGTAACGGACGGTTTGTTTCGATTTCGGTTAATTCCTCCGCGTAATCGAGGGTGTGTTAATCCATTAATCCATTAATCCATTAATTCCCATCCACCAGTCACAGCACCAGACCCGACAGCAGCAAAAGAGAAGGAGCCCCCAACAACGGAGAGAATTTCTCGCTTTTTTATTATTTTTATTTTTCATCCCGCTATCTCTCGTTTCAACTCACATATGTATATATATAGATATATTTATATGTATATGTATATACTTTCTATGCGTTTCGTGTCACCTTCCGAGTCCACCAACAATTATCTAGTCATCTACAGAACTCGTTGACTGTCGTTTGACAGAGAGCAGAAATACAGCAATGGAAAGAACAGAGAGGGAGAGAGAGAGAGAAAGAGAGAGAGAGGGAGAGAGAGAGAATTGTTTCTTTCTCAGATTTCGATTTCGTGTTAGTCGACGAGCACGTATGTTATAAAAAACGAACAACAATCGGATGCGCTCTCGATGCAAGAATTAAACAAATTTCATTTCAACTGTAACATTTGCTATATTTTCAGCACACGCAGCAATTAGAGAATGTTGAAATTAATTGTTCGGACGCTGAATTTTAATATTAAACGATTCTTTGGTTTCATGCGCAAGGATGAAATATTATTGTTGAGTTTTTTTTAACGAGGCAGTCTCGAGTCGTGCATTACAGAAAAGTTTCTCGTTCTCTCGGCTCGGATTTTCGGTTTCGACGTTTTCTTTTTGGTGAGGACTTTCGTCACCGGGTTAGAGCGATGTTATTAATTAGTATACAGCTAGCTATTGCGAGTGTGTCGACTCGCCGGTAATGCGCGATCGTGGATCTCCCATTAAAATGTTTCATTTTGCAATCTTTTAATCTGAAAGCGAATTTAATTTTAACGAACTGCGTCCCTCTGAGAAACTTTACCCAACTTAATAAACAAGATTACAGATTCCGATTGCAAAACTAAAAAGGTAAAATTTGTTGTACACTTGATCCATCGTTTGGTTTTTATCTGAATCGCTGCGACGTCGCCTTCGTTACTTTTCTCGGAGCTGAGATAGGGGAAGTTGTTCCTCTCGATAAAGCGGTGCTACTTTCTCTCGAGATCGCTGATCTCCTCTAGACTTTCCGGGGAATCTTCAGTAAAAAATCTTTCTTACGACCGAGCATTCGTGACTCGAATCACATTATTTGTTTGGAATGCGGAAAAGTGGAACAATTTAATTTTCTATCCGCCTCGGCGAATTATGAATTTGAAAACGTGAAAGTAATAATGTCAGCGTGTCGAGGACAACGTTTTCCTGCTTACGACAGCCACGTTCAGTCCACGTAGCAGTCGAGGAACGTGTCGAAGTAACGTTCCCGATCTTAAGGAGTGCAACTTGGCCTTGTCGAGACCAACAACTCGAGTCAGGCTACGAAAATCGTATCGAGGTGACGAGGCAGCGGAGATTCCCTCTCGAATTTGAAAGAGCTTTGAAACAGCTATAAACGATCGGCCAGCAAAGTGTCTCTGCACGATCTACCACTCTATCTTCCCCGTTACTCCGTTTCAAGATTTATGTAACTTTCATTGGTAAGAGAAGGGTGTTGAAAATGTCGCTCTAGTTTTATTTAACTTTTACTTTAAGGGTTCAAAAAATGGCTACCTCATCTTAGCACGTTGTACCCGAAGCAATTTTAATTCCAAAATCAAGACATTTGTAAATCTAGATCAGTTTACATCGGGCGCATAAAATTGACCCTGTTTTCTCATACAACGATGGTAGTTGTTTGCAATTCATAGAATACAGACGAATGCAATGATATTAAAACGGGTTTGAATAATGCTATGATCATTCTTACTGGCGCCACAGAGTCACCATTCAAGTGCAAAGGGTTAAATCCTAAGGGAAGGGCGTTGAAAATGTTACTCCATTCGAAATGGTAAGGCAAGTGGTTAAAAGGGTTCACTGAATTTTCAACTGCAACGAGTTGCTCGATTCGAAGGGGTATGCGGAGACACTTTTGACCGTGTATAGGTTTACACGCGATATGCATATCCTGGAGGACGTTTGATGTTTGATCCGAAGAAGGGGAGACCCACGAGAGCGGCCGGGCGAAGCCATAAAACTCTCAGATAAAAAGTTCAGGCGAGTCGTCCCTACCTTCGTCGTCGCTGGAGTAGCTGTTGTACCGAGAAACGTTCGCGACGGTGCGCCTGCCGTCGGTGCTCTTGCTGCGCACGTGTGGACGGTGACCGTCGTCCCTCAACTCCCGGCGCCTAGAGTGACGGACCTCGGCGACCGACGCCTCGTGGGCGGCCAACTCCAGCAGCGCCTGTTGCTTGTAGTAACTCGACAGCTCGTTCGAAGCCCTGCTGCCCCTGTTCGCCGACGCCGACGGTTTACGGGTCAACGGCGACTGCAGCATACGCTGCTTCCACTCCAGCAGACGCTTCATCGACTCCTCCCGCTGCAATGTTATCAATGTTATCCGACTTTACCACGCGTTTTTCGTTCGGGAATCGACTTCGCTCGTTCATCAATTTTCTAAGGATTCTGAAAACACTTTTAAAAATTGAATCCATCCATTTTCGGAAGCCTAGATCATTTAACAAGGGAATGCAGGATAATGAGGGAAATGATCAGGCACGAGGATGTAATGAGCGGGAATAAAGACAGAAATATTGAAGAGTGGTTGGAGAAGTTGAGGAGAAAGAGAGAAAAGAGAGCATAAATATACCAAAGAGCATACCAAACCAACAAAAATGCAAAAGTTACGGAATGGGGAAGGAAGCAATAAGTAAGGAACTAACGAGGGAACATATTCAGTTGATACAAGCCGATTTTGATGAAACTTATGTGAGATATAGTTTTTCGAAAAATATTTGATACATGGTTTTTTTTATCGGCAACCATCCACTCTGATGGGGTGAAAGCAGCCTTCAAAGTGGGGGGTCAAAACCATATTTTTTGAGATATCTCGGAAACCAGTGGTCGAAAAAATTCGATTTTTTTTTAAATTGTGTGTTTTTAATGGAAAATGTAGTCGCGCAAGAAAATTTTAGGTAATTATTTACAAAAGGTCTGCGTACTCCGATTTCGATGAAATTTTAATATGTTTAGATTTCGACATTTTTAACAACTTTTTCTTTTTCCAATATAGGGGGGTCGCTTTTAGTTTTCGAGATATTTTCAAAAAACTATCGCTAATACTGTATTGAATTTTTCGTATTCCTGCACGCTCCGCAGCAACGTAAGCCCGTCCCGATGCGATGTTTGTTTCCATTTTGTCGCAGTGTTTCTAAATTATACTCTAGATTCTTACGTATTTTGACGTACTGATTACGAATATGATAGTGAAAATTGGCGCAAATGTTAATTTCATAACGGAAACCTTTTTTTTTAGAAACACTGGATGCATGTGAAACACTGGGTTAGACTGGGTTAGAACTGGGTTATGACTGGGTTAGGAAGTATGCTGTATTGGTCTCAGTTGATTTTATATTGTATAATGTGTCAATCTTCTTTTTAGAAACACTGGGTGCGTGTTAAGCACTGGGTGTGTGTGTGTGTGTGTGGTATTGTAGCTTCTCATCTCCACAACGTGTTTACAAACAAAAAATAAAAAGATGCGGCTCGAAAATCCAAGAAATGTCTTTGAAAATTGAAAGCTCTTTTTTGCAAATATCTCCAAAACTAAAAGCGACCCCCGATATTGGAAAAGGAAAAAGTTTTTCATAATATGTTGCTGCATAACATATTAAAATTTCGTCAAAATCGGAGTACGCAGACCTTTAGTAAATAATTACCAAATTTTAGTTTTCTTGCAATTTCTCGTATTTCTTGTTAGTTAATTTTAATGTAAATTTGGGTGTGTGATCTTCGATCCAAAATAGGGGATACGTATTTCAGGATTTTCTTTTTTTTGCCATTTAACAATAATTATGCATAATGCAAGATAGGCTTGCACTTGGCGCGCAGAAATACGAAAAATTCAATACAGTATTAGCGATAGATTTTTGCGAATATGTCGAAAATTAATATCGAGCGGCGGTAACATGTATAGGAAAAAGTTGTTCAAAACGTAGAAATCTATAACATATTTAAATTTCATCAAAATCTGAGAGTAAGTCCAACTTCTAAATTATTACCGCCAGAATTCCTTCCTCCGCACGCTAGGTGCCAGACTATTATCTTTCATTATGCATAATTATTGTTAAATGGCAAGAAAAAAAAATCCTGAAACACGTATCCCCTATTTTGGATCAAAGATCACACACCCAAATTTACATTAAAATTAACTAACAAATAATACATTGTTTAAACAAAATTTTTAATATATTGTTTAAACAAAAAACGTCTGTTAAAATTTTCTTGCACGACTGCATTTTCCATTAAAAAACACACAATTTAAAAAAATCGAATTTTTTCGACCACTGGTTTTCAAGACATCTCAAAAAATATGGTTTTGACCCCCAACTTTGAGGGCTGTTTTCACCCCTTCAGAGTGGATGGTTGCCAATAAAAAAACCCTTGTCAAATATTTTTCGAGAAACTATATCTCACATAAGTTTCATCAATATCGGCTTGTATCAACCGAATATGTTCCCTTATCAGTAGGCTAGTGATAATTAGGATACTAAAAGAGTAGAACAGGGTAGGAATGAGTGAAACATAGAAAAGAATGCGAGAAGGTATGGACGGAATGCGTGAAATAAGATACTTTTGTACAGATAAGTTAGTGCAGGTAAAGCAAGTCACATTTCTTTCCAGCTGTAAGGCTGGAATAAAACATATTCTATTCTATTCTATTCTATTCTATTCTATTCTTATCCACCCATTTGCATCAAATCCGCGATCTAAACATCTCGCGACGACTGAAAATGTTCACAATAAAACTCCTCGACGAGAACAAAATATTCGGGAACAACTCGTTCGTCGGTCTAAGCACGTAACTAACGATTTCTGATAACAGCAACACTCGCGTCAGCCCGTTATCAATCGGAAGCACTTTCGCAGATCGAAGCCAGCCAATTAATCTTGCTCAACGCGTAATGCGCAACGTGTACAACGAAAGTCGTTCTCCTGTTTATTTTGTCACGTTTCCAGGGTATTATGATTTATAGAGGGTTAGGCAGCTTAGCCGGGACGACGAGGATGATTGAACGGGTCGCAGCGAAAGCGTTATTACGGAACGGCACGCGGTGGAAGCGACTATCAAAATGCAGGATAGGAACGCAGGTTGCACGCGGATGAATCATCGAGTTTGGCTGCAGGGCGAACGAATTGTTCTGTCCGTCATCGCACCGGTTGGACACGGTTCGAGATCACGCGAGGAAAGTGAACGAAGCGGACGAACCGGACGAACCGAACCTCTGACTCATCTCCCGTCTCCCAACAACTTCGTGATTGCTACGTGAACCGGTAACGCGATCCCTGAGACATCCTGCTCTAACGGCTCTCGTCGCCAGGCAATTTTCGAAATCTGCGGTCTACATATTTCACCGATGACTGAACCTGCTTCATTCTACGAAAAGAGATAAGTCGAAAATGTAGAGTACAGGTTTCTCGTTGGAGCTGCCGTAAAAATGCTCGTTCGGAAAACATATGAACGTCATGGAAATTGTGATACTGTACGCGGACAGCGTAAAATATGCGACCCAAACATGTAAAAAAATTTCGTGTAGAGACGGCATTGCTTCCACTTGTTATTACAGTAATTATTAACACTAGATTGTCCAAGGAAGTCATTTTGACTGCTTTTTAATTTCAATTAGAAAAACAATTATGTATATAATGACACAATTTCTTAGAATTTTGTGACTTTTTCTACAACATATAAATGCGTGTTATTAACCCTTAGCACTCGAGTGGCGCCTCTGAGGCGCCACTAAAAATTGCTGTACTATTATTTAAATAATTGTTTACACTATCAGATATGTCGGTATCTAACCAATTACTACACATTTAAGTATTGTATTAGGTATTATATCAATTTCATATTTATCAAATTTAAAAAATCATAGAGAATGGAAATATTGTAGGTCAGAAGAAACGTTTAATTTTCGAGTTAAAATAGCTCCGAGTGCAAAGGGTTCATAATTGTAGTTACCTCCCCCCTCCTTCATTTCCGGTATAATATATATGTGTGTGTTATACCTATATTGCCCAAAAGCAGTCATTTTGACTGCTTGGGAAATTTTAAATAATCAAATCACTCTTATTATTGAATTGAGTAAATTTCTTATATGACCAGTTCGGCTCTGTATTGAAATATCAGTTTTCATTTTTTTTTCGATTACCGTCACATGATAACATACAAGTAGATGATAAATTGTCGATTTGCCCGTATACTTGATAAGTTGCAGTTGCTCAATAAGTTAAAGTAGTACTTGTTATGTATTCGAATCTTTATGCAGTGATACTTGTTCGAACAAGTTGTTCTAACAAATTTTTGTTATTCTTAATATTTACTAATAACTTGTTATATAAGTGTAAATAATATAAAAAATATTAAAAATTAATTTTAAACAAATTTCTTTACACATTAGTTATTCTTTTTCTTTCACATTGCAGTCATTTTGACTGCTTTTGGGCAATATAGGTATATTCTAAATTTCAGTCTTTCTAGTGTTAACGAGTCTTTGTTGGGCGGCCTTATGACGTGCCTGAATTGTAAGGAATGGAATCGCTGGTGCTCTGACAGATGTTGTCTGGCAAGGTCATCGAGACTGTCCCTTTCAGCGAAGAAAGTTGTCTCGTTAAGGTAATTGACTCGTGGACTGGCGAACACTCCGGGAGCAGCTGGGTTAATTGAAATTAGTAGATAGATAAGCGGCCGACATAGATTTATTAGCCTGCTTCCTGAGGTGGTAACACTAGCACAATGCCGCCGTCGTCGTCGTTACGAAACGTTTGCGAAAAGAATTCCCCCTGTGATCTAATTCCATAATGATCCGATTCCACGCAACTGTTTAACATTACATGCTCGCCATCACAGTGTTTCGGAATTAATGATCACGGTCGAGTAATAATTTTTTTATAATTGAATGTCTAATGACCTGATTCCACGCAAATGTTTATTTTACATGCTTACGCGAGCTGTTTGCGGTTAATGGTGTGGCGCACAGAAATAATTTTTTTTAATTGAATGTCTAATGACCTCGTTTCACGCGAATGTTCGTAACATGCTAAGCAGTGTTAGACGCGTGGAAGGAGGTTCTTTCGATTAGCTGCAATTAGATTAGATCAATTTTAACAAAGTGGAATCAAATAGAATTTTATTGTCAGTGGCGATGGCCTTTAAATTTTATTGAATTTCGTATTCCGATATTTTTTAAAAATTTTCACTCGTCGTAATTGCAAGAAGATCCGCAGTCCAGTTACAACATCGCCGCCTGAATGTAAGAACTAGGTAACTTGCAATTCCTTACTTTCGATAAATTGATGAAAAAGTATTTTAAGGTTTTAAGATTATGGTAGGGAGACCGTGATTTTAAATGTAATACCAATATCTGCTTATATTTCTTTTTTTTTAAGTGGAACAATACATGAACAAACACCATTTTGGATTAAAAAACGTTTAAACCTTTTTTTGCAAAAAGAAAAACAGAAGTTGCTTACTTTTTACATTAACAAGGTTAAACTAAATTATGATTCACTAGATGTCGTAGATTACTTTGATAGGTTATCCAGTTTTTACATGAAATTCTACCTGATTTCATCTTTAATACGAAGTAGATAACTAAAAATGCAAAAATTTCAAGTTATCTAGTTGTTACGAGAGTTTGTTAAAGTCATTTGTGCATCGCATTGGTATTTTTTCCCGACATTTATCCTAGACTCGGAGAATAGTCCAGTCGGCAGGTCGAAAAAGGCGTCTACCTGTAAAGTATTCCGAACTTAATGAAATTTTGACCCGTCATTTAGGGGTATTCTGGGGTGTCGAATCTCAGTTTTCGACCTCGAGGACCCTGTGCTAACTTGGGGAGGGGGAAAAAACGACGATTTTTATTACCTTGTTTTGGTTTTTCGCCTATTACTCAAAAACTGTGAGTCCTAAGAACTTTTGTTTTTCATTTTTGGAAAGAGCATTAAATTTCCTTCAAGTTTCACTGTTCAATCTTTTTTTTGACCAAATAGGCACCGAGAGACAGTCGTTCAAAATTAGGAAATGTTTCTCAAAATGACATTTTGAACCACGCATTGTGACATTTAGCCGGAAATTGGGAAAATATAAAATCATAAAGTGATGACCAGGCACCTAAATAGGGAATAAACTGCACTTATAACATTAGGCACTTATCAGCGGACCCCCCCCCCCAACCATATGAAGTCAAATTGATAAGAGTATAAGGTTAGTATAGGGTTTTTGGAGAGAGAGAGTTTTTTTTACGTATTACTCAAATTCATCTTCTTCATTTTATTATTATTATCTATATTGCTATTAAACATAACACCAACAAAAATATAAAAAGGCTTGAATCCACTCGGTTGAAGTAAATAAATTGTGCTGTCCGCCCAAGTTAAAAGTGAAAATGTAAGGGGTATCCGTAGTATGAAGATTATATATAGATATGTTGAAAAACTAAAGTTATGAGGCAAAAACTTGCAATTTCCTGCTAAATGTCACAATGTGTGGCTCAAAATGTCATTTTGAGAAACATTCCTAATTTTGAACGCCTGTCTCTCGGTGCCTATTGGGTCAAAAAAAAGATTCGCCAGTGAAATTTGAGGGAAATTTAATGCTCTTTCCAAAAATGAAAAATAAAAGTTCTTGGGACCCACAGTTTTTGAGTAATAGGCGCAACACCAAAACAAGGTAGTAAAAATCGTGGTTTTTCCCCCCTCCCCAAGTTAGCACAGGGTCCTTGAGGTTGAAAACTGAGATTCGACACCCCAGAGTACCCGTAAATGACGTGTCAAAATTTCATTATGTTCGGAATACTTTCCAGGTAAAAGTACCTGGCGACTGAATTTGTTTGAACAAAATGAGGAGTAAAGGAGGATACTAACCTGCTGGATCTTGCGTTCACCGTCCCTCGAGTCCTGCTCGGAGGATCGTTCGGCGTAGTCGTCGTCGTCCGGGTCGAGGGCAGCCGGGTGTCTTGTCCTCGGTAGCCGCGCGGACGCGGACCTGCAGAACTGTTGCTGGTCGTTCCATCGCCTTTGAGAGGCGCGAGCCGTGTGACACGTCTGAGCCACGTGAGTCCCCTGACTCGCGTGACTCGCGTGACTCGTGTGACTCGTGTGACTCGCCGGCCTTCCCCATCCCTCGTACTCCCTCGGAATTCTTCGCGGAACCGAAGAGCTGCCGTCCTCGACGTGACTCAACTCCCGGCCAGTCAGCTCGTAGCTTTTCTCGCGCAACGATCGCCTCAGCTTTGCCTCGCTGCTACTCGCAAGCCTAATTTCCAGAAACAGACCTCTTGCTACCCTCAGTAGATCTTCGGTGGATTCACTATTCTAATTAATAATGTTTTCATGTATCTTTATGTTTCCAAGGGGTTTCGAAAACGAACCTCTCTTCGACAATTGATTTTCTTCAGTCGAACGAGCATTCCATTTAAGAGCGAGTCCACGAACAATGACTATCGGATACTGTTCTCCCGAGCTCGACGCGCCCTTGGAATTTTAATAAAGCCGCACCTAATCGAATTCTGGCGATGCTCCAAACCGTACATACTGATACGACTGATGGGCGAATCTGTCTGCCGTCGATGGCCAATAAAACTTGAACTTCGATCATGCTATTTTAAGAGAGACAACTCTTTTTCGTTGCGGTACACGAAAATAGATGATACTCGAGAATTTATTACTGGAAAAACTGAAGGCTGCTAAAACTAAATGAAACACCGACAGAAAAGGATTGCAGTTCAACATTAAACAGTACTATGCGACCAACAATTATCAGATCGCATATCCCCGAAAGAATTGTACAATCAAAATTGGTATCGATGAAAAATCATGATTTAATCGTACCTAGATGAAATACGATACGTAGATGTTTAAAAAATAAGGAAAGCATTTATTTCACAGGACGGATGAGGGTTGAGTGGGTGAAAGGAAGGATTCTACACGGGGGTTCTATGCAAGGTAGACTCACTCGGTGTGCCTCTGCAACGATTGATGCGACATCACGTGCTGCTGATGGACGTGCTCGCGTTGTCCTCGTCTCAGCCCTGAGCAGGAAGCTTCCGGCAACGTGGCTATCCTACTTTCGTCGGCCCTATCACGGCCTCCCGTTAGCTTCGCCGGCATTGTCGCTCTGGAAAGCGATTGGTTCCTTTGTTGCTGGTGGTGCTGCGGCGCCTGGTGTAGATAAACCGCTGACTGCCGCATCTGGGCCGCGTATCTGATCCAAACATATCGAAAATAACAGTGTCCCATTGTCGCTTCGAACGCTTCTCGCCTGATAGTTCTTAACCCCAGAAATACTATTTCGAGAGGGACTCCCGACTGTCAAACTTCAATGAGCTTTTCTACGATAATGGCGCACGAGTGCGACGTACAGTAACGTTGAAAACTTTCTAAATATTACTGATGACTAGTCTGCGGATGTCGATGCATTTTCCAACTATTCTAGACAAAGGACCCCGCACTAATCATATGGAAAATTTATCCTGGTTAAATCAAATGGATTTTTTATATGTTGTAGCTTATGATCTACTGAAGAAAAGATGTAATGGGCACAAAGTTGAATAATGTACAGTTATAGAGTTATAATCAGTGAAATATGAGAAATTTGTGCTGCGGAATACTCAAATCTCGGGAAGTATATTTACTTAACACGCTTGCCGTACCCCTACTCCCGCCACCCCACTCCTTCGATTTTTACACGGACCACGGATAGAGGGTTTGGAGTGAAAAAATTCTACGGGAGTGATTTTTCTGAAAGATTTTTGTTCACTGACTTTTTCAAGATCATTCAAAATTAAAAAAAAAATAATCACACCACCTAACAGATTTTGTGAAACCGTACTATTTTTGTTTGAAACACTTTTCCAAAACATAAATACTTCCCGAGATTTGAGTATTCGGTAGCTAGAATTTCTCATGTTTCACTGATTATAACTCGATAACTATCCATTATTCAACTTTGTGCCCATTACATCTTTTCTTCAGTAGATTATCATACGCTACAACATATAAAAAATCCAACTGATTTAACCGGGATAGATTTTCCATATGATTAGTGCGGGGTCCTTTGAAACAAGTGGAATTAAATAAAATCTTATGTTTTAATGGGAACAGCTTTTGCAGATCCGAAACAATTGAAAATTATACAAAATTCTATCGAATTTTATATTCCAGCCTGTTTCGAACATTTTCAAAAGCATAAATGCATAAAGATCTGCAGTCTACCCACGAAAAATGTTTTGCAGATATAGTTACCGTTCTTCAGAGTAGAAATACCCATCGCTGGCTGCGTCTGACGGCGTCACTATGTCTAAACTCGATTTAGGCCTCTGTGGACGCCTCTGTTGGTTCAGCGTGTCGTCACAGTGTGTTGGCATTTGTTGTTGAGGCCTTCTGGTTGCTTCATACTCTAGGAAATCCGCGCTGTGAGGTCGTGGAGGTGGTTGAGCACGGGGCTGTCTCATTATAGGCACTGGTTTGCGAGAATAATTATAACGAAGATTAACATTAAACTCTATTGAAAAGAAGATTACTATTGTTCGTACTAACTGTTAGCCGTAGCAGCCTGAGGAAGTATTTGTTGCTGATGCTGTTGATACTGCTGATGCTGTTGAGCATACAGAGGGATAGGAATAGGCGCCGGCGAGGCTCCCTTCGAATACCCAACAGGGCCAGCTGGTCTCTGATAAAGCTGCGGTGCCCCATACACTTCCTCGTAGTCCCCATTCCCTCTGGAAGACCTAGGCTTCGCCGCGCTACGACCGTAAGTGTCCGGCGTGCGTCTCTCAGTCTGCACCTGGCTGTAGCCGTAGGTCAAACCCGATTTGTCCGTTCTCAGACTTTGTTGACTCGGCTGACTCATTCTCGTCCCGTAGATCATGCTGCCTCGATCGTAATCGGACATTGGACTCTTGCTCGTCACGGTGACATCTGGGGACACCGGTGACTTCCGGTAATCGGGGTCAGGCGAAGGTGTCGAATACTCTGTTGAACCGTCTGTTAACCTTCTTGGTTTCGGCGGCGCGTTCGCGTAGATTGGTTGGCCGAATTTTCTGGGCATTGGTTGGACCGTTTGAACCGTTTGAACCGTTTGAACCGTTACCGGGGACTGGGTTTGCTGCTGTTGCTGTTGGAACTTCTGCTGATGCACCTGAAGACAACGCGAGATCAACGCGATCAATGCTAGGATAGAAATATTTAGGTGATCTTGAAAAATTAATATCATACGAAAGAAAATACTGTTACCTGATGATGGGCCTGGACAGCGGTCTGATGATTCAAATGTTGATGCATCAAAGCCTGATGGGGATAGACCTGTTGCATCTGTTGTCCAGCCTGCATCAACGTCCCATATTGTTGCTGTTGCTGATGCTGCGAAGTTCCAGGCTGCCCGTACTGCGACTGTTGCTGGATCCAACCATTGACCATAGGTTGAACAACTTCGTTCTGATTGTTGTTAGTTGTGTTCATCGTAACACTGCTGCTGTTGTTGTTGTTGTTATTGTTGTTCATATTATTGTTGTTCCCGTTATTGGTGCTCGAATTGCCGTTGCTGCCACTGAGGTTCGGGAACGAGGCTGTGTTAACGCTGTTTGGGCTAGAATTGTTGTTCGAGGCGTGGCTGGGTTCGTCTCGGGATTGAAAACCGTGAAAACCTGAATCGCTGTCGTCTGCGCTCTGATTTAGGATCGAGGAGATCGAGGAGACGCTGGGACGCGCGCTGCGTTCGCCATCTTGTTGGCCGGCGATTTCGATCACCACCGCTGCTTCACCCGCTCCTCTGCAATCATTTTCAAATCATTTCCATTGAGACATCTTCTTTGTTTCTATAAAAATTCGATTTCATTTTTGGGTGCGATTCAATAGGAAAAACTGGATTTTTTTTGCTCTCCGTAACCACCTTTATAGACGAGGTACAGGGCTGAAGGGAATTCGTGACTACCTTGATCCGGCTAAATCCTTTGACCACGATTCCCGCAAACAGACTCCGAAAAGTCTGTTTCGTATCAAAACTGCTTGCTCGCGCGCGGTTAATTCGAAAAGTCAATGGTCAAATAAGGGCTGGTTACTATATTTCTCTCTCTCTCTCTCTCTCTCTCTCTCTCTCTCTCTCTCTCTCTCTCTCTCTCAGAGAGCGGAGAGGTAGACAAGGTTTTTGGTCGTGTTCAGAGTGGTAGTCATTAGCTTTGAGCAAACTCGAAACCGCTGACGGAACCGGGACAGAAGGAAAATTCGTTGGCAAATGAAACGAGCGTCTCGCAGTTCTTTTTTTCCCGTTGGGAACAAGGGGGTGCAACGACAAACCACCCCCGCATAGTAACCGAGCCCTCTGGAACTCCGGTTTATTCGCGGTTAACTTCCAGGAGGTAAACTAACGAGTTCGGATAGTTGGACCGCGATTACGCGCGGAACGAGAGCAGCCGCGATGCACAACGCGGATCGTTGCATTCGCTTGCATTCGATGCTAAACTAGAGTCGCTACCCCTACCTCACTCTCGTGGGAAACAAAGGAAATTTCGCGTTCCGTTTACCAGACTCGAGCTGCTTCTTCGGCGCAGGCTAATTGCTCGGCAAATCGGTTGATTCTGTAATCGCTTCGATCCTGCCATCGTCTCGACATCTTGCTCGGAAAGAAATAGAGAGAAATAGAGAGAAATAGAGAGAAAGAAGTTTTGAAATCGAAATAAGAAGAAGCAATTCTATCAGTCAGCCCATTGTCCTTGCAAGTGTATTAAATCCGTCTGCTCATAAATCATATAGACGATGCTGCTAAAATTTTCCTGAAATTTTCTGGAGGCTATGAAAAGATGATTGGGAGAAGACAAGATCCCGTGTTAGGTTCGCAAGCATCGTGAGAACGGAACGATGCGTCTAGAGTCTAGGGGCGTTGAAAGCCTGCGAATCTCTGACGGGAGCTCGGTTTCCCTAGGCGTTTCGCGAAGTACTGGATAATATCGACTCGACGGTGGAAAATCAACAGCGAAGGCACTCACGGATTGGGGTCCTGCAGGAGAGTCGCCAGAGTCAACGCGTTCACCCACTGGTTCATGCTGTCGCGGCTGTCCGCCGCGAAGTGGTAGGTCCTCATGTTCGCGTGCTCCGCTTTGAACGCGAACTTTCTGTTAACCTTGTCCTCGGGCTTGCAAACGGTGACCCGGTACGACGGCAGCAGTATCGAGCCGAGCAGCTTCTCCTCTTCCGGTCCTGCAACCACACAAAAACACGAAAACGTTCACTATTTTCCTAGAAAACTTGCAATGCAATCGGATTATATCCCTTAAGAGGGTAACGTAACCCCTGAATATTACTAGATTTAAGGGTAAAAACAGTATTTGCGGGAAACAATTGTTTGTCTTTATACGAGCATGTTACGAGCTGTGTGAGGGCTCATTCTAAAGAGGAAGGTTGATCGTAGGACGCTCAGCTCATGATTTAACGAGATTATGTTTATACCTAATAATATGACCGTCCAAAGTAGGAGAAAAAAATCGAGACAACCATTCTCAGGTTCCCATGTATTTTTCTAATACAAAACGATTTTTGTTACTTAAATCATGAGCTGAGTGCCCTACGATCAACCTTCCTCTATCAAATGAACGTTTGTGCAGTTCCAAGTATGCTCGTATAAAAACAAATAATTTTTTCCGCAAACACTGATTTCATAAACAAAACAGTGTTTGCGGGAAACAACTGACTGAGCGTCCTACGATCAACCTTCCTCTGTAGAATGAGCCCTCACACAGCTCGTAACATGCACGTATAAGGACAAACAATTGTTTCTCGCAAACACTGTTTTTTCCCTTAAGGCGCGACCTCCTTTGCGCCTCTGGACGCAGCGTAAAAAATTATTCCTACCTACTGATTATTATCGTGATATATATATATATATATATTTTAATTAATTCTTTAAATTTTGTTGTCTTAAAATGAAATTAAAAATTGTTCATTTGTTACTTATTTAGTAGTTTTTCAGATAATTTAAATCGCCGATGACTTTGGTTATAAATTTCTCTGTATTTCTTGAAATGTTCATAACAATACGCTGCGTTCAGACGCTCAAAGGAGATCCCTTTAAAAGAATGAGCGCGCAGAGAGATCCGCAGTCTGGTCGCAAGAAAAAGTATTTGTCCCCAGAGCAGAAAAATTAAAGAAAATCCAAGTTTTCTCGGGAAAGAGAGGCGGGGAGTGCAGGTGGCTCTACGTAAGAACGTGATCGAGGGAGCTCGCGCAATTAGTGTTCCTCGGGAACGATCCGGAGGAAAAGATTTAAGGGTAAAGCAGTATGACGGTCGGAAATTGGTCGAGCGTAACGCTGCGCTGGAAAGCAACGGGTGCAGAGCGAGATGAGGGTTGAAGCTGTGCCAAAAGTCTTTCTCCTGCGGAATGAAAAATTGTTAATTCCGTCGCTATCCTCTTATCGTAATACGCATTTCGCTGATGGTTATCCGACGTCGATTAAGAGATATCCTATTTTTCCCCTCGGGTCGTCTGTTTCCTCATTTTCCGACTTATAAACATTCTAGTTCTTCACGTTTTTCTAAAATCTGGTCTCTTACCTAGAATTTTGTTGAAACTTCGTTTATCATCGAGCGAAAGAAAATTAAAAGGAAAATCTCCAGTGGATAAAAAAGCCTGTTTAATTCGCATAGTCGATGTTCAATTGTCGAGGAGAATCGAGGGTTTCCCGAAGAAAAGTCGGAAAGAAGTCGACGGTGGAATCGAGGTTCGCGATTGAAACGGGCCTGTTCCGGAGCTATAGCGTTCGGGCCGACGTCCACCGTGAAATTTATGGCAGTTTTTCCTCGGGTTCCTCTCGTGCTCTGTCCGCGGCTCGCGTTGATTTATGCTCGCCCCCAGGGGCAGCGAACCGGCCGCAGCCGCTGCTCGATATCTAACGCGTGTCAATGGCGTTCGAGCTGTCGGAACCGTCGAATCGAGCCTTTCGATTTGTCAGGCTTCTGTCGCATTCGCGGAATCATTTCCGCTCGTGTTCGCGGATCCGAGTGCTCGATCTCTGCGATCGATCAATCTCTCTCGCTCACCACTCTTCCTCTCGCTCCTTGAACCAATCGCTGGAAGCCCCTGGCGAAGCCGCTAGTATTATAATAACGTTAGCGCATTCAATGGAAGCCTCTCAACCGTTGAAAAGTGTACCTCTGGTACGTCTTTTTTTCGATAATGCTCGAGTATGTTTATTACGTAGACCATGCAGAGAACAAATTTTCATGTTTTCTCTCGTTTCTTTATAAATGCAGAAAATGTACGTTCGAGTGCAGTTTATTATGCGGACAAACAACGTTCACAGGGGACTGAGAATTTTTATGAAAAATAAAAATTGTGTCAATTGTGAAAAATGAGGGCTGAATAGAATCTCTTTCTCTTCTCTTGATAACATTTTTCTCTGATGTTTTCAATGTTTCACTCGTCCACTCGTTTATTTGTAAATGCAAAATAATAACGATGAAATGAAAAATAATGAACGCATACGTTCTACAATGCGATGCGATGCAATAAATACAATAATAAAAGCACAACTGGTAAGACGGTATTTCTGAAGCAGAACCGTGTACATTAGGGTGGTCCTTATTTTTCGACCATGCAATTTTGGACACGCCTCCCCCCAATATTGTTCCTTCTCATGAAAAAATGATATATTCAAAGTTTTAAAGCTATCGGACGTCGGGAAGTCGTGTCTCATCGAGCGCGAAGTTTTGAAATAGAAGTAACTGCTTGCTAAATGTGAAGAGTATACTGAAAATTCAAGTTTAAATATTTTATACCTCGAAAAATATCATAATTTCTTAGGTGCATTCAAGTACAAGTGTACTTTGTACAAATTAAGATTATTTCACATTAATTAGCCTGTCTAATTGGTGTCCGCCACCTTCCCGCTAACAACTCCGTTTTCGCTCAAATCTCGTGTTTCGGGTTAACAGTCTAAAAATCCTATCACAATCTCTCATGAATTCTGTAGACGGTTAGAGGCCCCTGCAGCAATACTAAAAACTTCCAAAATAAAATTTTTTTTCTTTTTTTTTCCTATAAAATTTCTCATGTTTTTGTCAACTTCAACGTCAATGAGGGACGTCTTCCTCTTATCCGATCAACTTTATCTTTTGCAGGAATTAGTTTCTTACCAAATGGCACAATTTTAGAGGGAGGCATGAGAAAAATCTCGCAAAAAAATTTTCACCAAGTACAGTATTCACTTGATTTTTGTCCCAGGGGCTGTTCGTGGAGCGGACAAAAATCGCGATGTAGACTTGCTTTTCTGATTTATGGTTGGGTCTACCGCTCCGATCGCGGCGAGCGAGACTACAATAGAGCAACGGTGTCGGCGACGGCTACGCACATTGCGACCGAAACTTTGTTCGTCGATTACACCACTAAATTACAATTGAAACTATATCGTGTTTGGTCTTGTTTTACTCAGAAAGATGCCAGAAATACGTTTTCAAAAAGTCCCATGAAAAAATAATGATTATTAAGAAGTTTGAACATTCGATTCATTGAGTCAATGTAGTGGTGTTCACACCGATATACCCGGGCCGAGAAAAATAGTCGACGCCCTGTGGCGCGGGACAGCGTTGACAGGCAGTGGAGTGAGTAGGCCTGGACAAAAATCGAGTCGTCGGACCTGGGACAAAAATCAAGTCTGTACTGTATAACTAAGAACCACCCTACTGTACATAGTATGCCCACTTTGTGTCTGACCAAAGGCTACCTTGTTCTACTTGCTCGCACTGAAGAAGGCATATACATATACGGTAATAATCGGTATACCGTGGATCGTTGTGCGCAATTCCAACAAAAAGTGATTTTGCATTATTTTCGACCAACATTAAAGTCCTTAAGAATGGAAATGAGAATTTTTCATCGGTTTCAGCGGAAATTGAACTTTCTGAAAAAATCGCGCCGTATCTCGTTTCCCGGTAAGAAAATCATTGAAGAAAAGGCGACAACGACTGTATGTACAACGTGTCTCTTGACAGTTTCTCGGAGATCCATCGTCGAAATTGCCTCTCGAAGACAATTTCTCGCGGCGGGTGCTCTCAATTCGTCGACTCTCGCTTTCGAGTGCGGTTCGTTCAGCGTCTCGCTGAAAGTCTTAAAACGATACTGTACACGTCCGTGGTCGACAATACACGCCGCTCTCGCAGCAATCAGCGTTTGCAGCGTGCAATAGTGTACAGTGTACGGATGCACAGTGGTGCGCCGTGCCGTTCATTCAGAGCTCGCCGCGTCAAACGATTTCAGGAAGATCGTTTTGTCTGGGCTCCATTCCGGATCCATTCCGCGCCTCGTCGCGGAAACCTCGCGAAAAAGCAGAGGCAAGAGGGTCGACGTGCTCGTTCATTAATGAGAAATATTCATCCGACTTGCCACTGCAACGGGAAATCCGCGAGTGAAAGAGATTCGGAGCCGAAAGAGAGCTCGCGAGCCACGGAACCACGAGGCGGCAACAGTTTTCCATCATGTTCCCATGGATCCTCCAATCCTTCTTTTTGTCGGTTGATCTCTTGGAATTTATTCTTTGTATCCAGCGTAGAATTATTTATCCGAACGATTTATTTTTGCTGTTCAATTAAAATTTATTTAATTAGAATCGATCTGCCTGTGTGATTCCGATGGTGCTTGTATGGGAAACTATCGAGTATAACGTATAAGTCGAGAATAACATATGGCCGATTTTGAATTGTCTTAATGCTTTTACTGTTTTAAATTACATCCATCGACTTTCCTCATAAATGCATAACATCCTTGGTCTATTGATAAGCATTCAAAATATTGGTGTGTTCATATTAATTCGCACACTAGTGTAAGTGCACACGCGGATTGTGTGTTTACAGGTGCCATTTGCCGTTCCCTTGTTCATTGTCGCGAATATTAAAATCCGCATTAAACGGGTTTACGGCCGGATGGAGTAGAACGGTCCGCTAAATGGATTTACACCGTGCGGAATAATAACCCAGACGCGCGTTGTTCCTATTGTGTGTCCTCTCTCGTCATATAATATCGCGTTAATTAACGCGATATATTCGCGGGAGCGCAAACGAGTCGCCGCGCTCGTCGAAAGAAAGGATCAACGCGATACGAAAATCAGCCGATTGTACAATGGTGAACAACGGTGAACAACGGTGAACAACGTCAACGCGCACGTACAGTCAGTCGACCCTCGACGCGTTTAACCGCGAATAATTTCACTGCGTTTCACGCGCTGATGCACTCGAAACGACTTCTAAATGACTGCTGCACAAGTCTCGCGATTGTTCAGATTTTCAAAGACGCGTTTTGCGGCGAATTTATTCGGTAAATTCAAATTGAACAAACGTCTGCTTTATGTATCGTTTTATAGACAAAGTTATACCGTTTCAAGGGCCACATATCCCCATTCTCATCTCGAACGTGGCGCGTCGGCAGCAAAAAGAAACGAAACTCGACGTATACATACATATACAGGGTGAGTCAGCCAACGTTTGCACCTCAAATATCTTTGTTGTTTCTAAAGATACGTTAATTATGGTATGGACAAAGTTGAATGGTACAATGGGGCTGACAC
This sequence comes from Lasioglossum morio, assembly GCA_916610235.2. Lineage (NCBI taxonomy): Eukaryota > Metazoa > Arthropoda > Insecta > Hymenoptera > Halictidae > Lasioglossum > Lasioglossum morio. Next base: position 1,548,820 of record OU744334.1, on the reverse strand, counting down.
GATGCCAAAAAATTTTGTTTTTATGTCATTTTTTTTGAGATATCAAGGTCACCTTGACTTTTTTAAATGAAACCACCCTTTTTAAACACCTACAGTGATAGTACCTTTCATTAGGAATTCAGTGACTATAATTATTCCAAGGTCATTCAAGGTCAAGGACAGAAAAAACGTATAAGATTTAGAATATCAAAGTAGAATACGTTTATCACGGTTGAGACTAGTAGTAAATAGTAAACATACTATGAACGTATTTAAAGTAAACATACTAAGGTCCTTCAATGTTATTGTTATTCAGCATTCTTATTTACTATCAGTATGTTTCCAAACGCGATTTCGCTGTCTTATTCAATGACTGAAAAGTGTTATATGATCACGATTTACTGTGAATGTAGACAAAATGCAGTGCAGGCTCGATTACTTTATGAAGATAGGTACCCCGAAGGAAACACTCCTTCTAGACAGACTTTCATTAATCCGTACAGGTTGTTCCGAAGTACTGGAAGTATACATGCAAGACAGCACAAACGGAAGAATCCGACGACTAATGAAGACAATGAAATTAATATTTTAGCAGCTATAGCTGTCAATCCTCATGTGAGTACGAGAAAAATTGCCCAGGAAGCAGGCATAAGTCGAAGTAGCGTAATACGAATTCTGGCCCGACATTTTCATCCGTTCCACATATCGCTCCATCAACAATTGCACGAGAATGATTTTCAAAATAGAATTAACTTTTGTCAATGGGAATTGCTTCAAAATCATTCATTTTTTTCTAATGTCTTGTTTACGGACGAAGCAACATTCACTAATCATGGCTCAATTAATCTACGGAACGCCTATTATTGGTCTGTGACGGGACAGAAATACGCTCAATTTTTGCAAGAAGATCTGCCAATTTTGTTAGAAGATGTCCCTTTACAAAATCGCTATGATATGTGGTACCAACATGACGGTTGTCCTACTCATTATGCACGAGTAGGAAGAGAAACGTTGGATTCTCGATTTCCAAACCGATGGATCGGACGAGGCGGAACTGTTTCATGGCCAGCACGTTCGCCTGATTTAAATCCACTGGATTTCTTTTTATGGGGTCTGCTAAAAGAGACCGTGTACAAGGATGCTCCAACAGTTGAAGATATGCGTCAGCGTATTATCACAGTATGTACGAATATCATCTCGGATGTACTTATCAGAGTTCAACATTTCTTCAGAGCTCGTTTACAACATTGTATCGACGTAGACGGCCATCATTTCGAACATTTATAAAATACAGGTATTCTGCTTCCATATTTTAGTTTTATTCGTTTTTTCTGTCCTTGACCTTGAATGACCTTGGAATAATTATAGTCACTGAATTCCTAATGAAAGGGACTATCATTGTAGGTGTTTAAAAAAGGGTGATTCCATTTAAAAAAGTCAATGTGATCTTGATATCTCTAAAAAAATGACATAAAAACAAAATATTGTTTTGGCATCGTGTCAGCCCATCGTGTTACCATATTTTACGTATCTTTAGAAACAACAAAGATATTTTAGATGCAAACGTTAGGTGACCCACCCTGTATATATCGAACGAACACCCCCGGTCCGAATTACGAGTGTCTGGGTGTTGTGCCAAAAATGTACGGAGCGAAAAACGAGAACGAGAAGCGAGCAGCGAGAGATAGGAGCGCATTTTCTTTTCTCCCGGTCGTTTTTGTCACGAGTCAAAGAAGGAGGTGGAGGAGAAGTCGAAGGGAGGGAGGAGGGCGACACGTAATTCCGCGGGAATAAAGAAAATTAGCGTTGCGAATGGCAACGGTGCGAAGGTAAATTATGCCGGCAGTGTTCGTCCGTCAGCTTCAGGAAGTAGAATTTCGTTTATTTATGACCAACCTATGGGATGGTTGAGGTCTGGACACGTGTGAATATTACGCGAGACTAATTGAACATTTGACCAACAGGTCGACTTTTCGAAATTGAAAACTAATGAATTTGTATTGCTGTAATAACTAATAATAATATATTTACAAAATAATGCTGAATGATACATGACAGATTAAAAAAATGTTCCATATTTGTCAAAGGATATCTTTTTTGTCCCAAAACATCCGAGGCTCTAACAAAGAGGAATATTTTCGGTAAAACTTCCTTTAAATAATCGTACAATAATCATTTCCTACTTCGAGTCACTTTACAATTTATAGTTGTTTAAAGCTGACAATGTTGCGGCGTGTATGGACGTTGCGCGTTGGTCGTTGCTGAGCACGAGGCAACCCGAGAACTCTTACATTTCACAAATTGTTATTAACATCGGACCCACATATTTCATTCACAAGAATAAGATCTTACAAGAAGAAAATCAAACAATTAAGTCCAGAGGCTGCAGAATTATTAAAAAAATAAAGAAAACGAAAGCCGCTTGTACCCACTTCTTCAACAACAAAATGGTAAGATTAATTAGTATACTTCTTATTTTATCAACTAAATAAAATATTAATATTACTTTTGATCGCAATATTATTTGTAACGTTAGATACCTTATATACCTGTACATTTTATAAAAAATGCTAATAACATAATTACATTATATATAAGAAAACTATAAGATTTGAATTTCCAATTATTATACAATGGTTTTAATAAGGAAAGCAACTGATTCAACAACTACATAAAAATTTATAAACGTAACTAACTAACAAATTATACAAAAAATATATTCTAACATGTATTACTCGAAAGAGATTATTTTATAATATTTTTTAATTCAAACCTCACGTCAATGTGTGAAACGGTACAAAAGTTATACAAAAATGTCCCTAAATTTTTCGATCCGGACCACTGTGCGGCGTACGTTGTATACATAGAAGTCGGGATAGGCAGAGAACTAGATAGAATGGTAAACGGAGAAGCAGATGGATAGAGATACAGAAGGTATAGTAGAGGCAAGTCTGACCTTTGTAATAAAAGAGGCAGTACTCGGAGAGGACGAACCACCGTTTCTTCCAGAGCATGAGACCCTCGGAGCCCTGTTTGTGCAGCCAGCCCTGAAGGGCGACCGGGGCGGAGAGTGGCCTCTTCGCGGCCGGCGATCGCAACCCCTGCGAGCCGCTTCGTCTGCGAACGCCCGACACCGACGCCGCCACCACACCCGAGCCATCGTTCTTGCTGCGCACCTGCACAGGCACAGGCACGGGAAGTGGCGCCGCCTGGACAACCTGAAATCATCGTTCGAACTTACATTAGAATAACTGACACAAATACATATAAAATTAGTAAATTCCAGTATACATGTGATTTCGAAAAGGAGGCTAACTCTCTCATTTCCAAATGGGTAATGAAAAAACAAATAGATGAAACACTAGGCAAAAGATTAAAAACATATAATGGAATGGTACCCAGGGCTAATGCATAACCCAAGACACACAAAGAAATTTTATCTTGGAGAATCATTGCATCTTCCATTGGTGGTCCTACCTTCAAATTTTCAAAATTCTTGGCAAATATTTTATCTAAAATAATAGGAAAATCTCCTTTTCATACTATAGATAGTTGGCATTTTGCTAAAGAAATTAAAACAATTGAAATTCCTGATGAATCATCAATGTTAGTGTCTCTTGATGTAACTTATCTATTTACAAATGTACCCATTGATTTAGCGTTACAGGTAATAGATTGTCGTTGGGACGAAATAAAACAACACGCCAACATACAACATGACGAGTTTTGAAATGCTGTTAAATTCGTATTGGAGACCAATGTGTTCTTATTCAATGGTGTTTATTACAAACAAATATTTGGGACAGCTATGGGATCTCCAATTTCCCCAGTTGTCGCAAATCTTGTAATGGAAAGATTAGAGGAAGTTTTCATTTCTAAGTTACCTTTTGAATTAATTTTATGTAAAAGATACGTAGATGACATTATTACTTGTATAAAACATGAATAATTAGAATTTGTATTAAACACATTCAATAGTTTTCATGAAAGATTGCAGTTCACATATGAAATCGAAAACAATTCAAGTCTAAGCTTCTTGACGTTAATGTAATTAGAGCAGGAAATATATTAAAAACAAAGTTCCATAAAACTAGCTGGTCAGGTAGATATGTCAATTTCTACTCATTCCATCCTATGCAACATAAGGTTGGCTTAATAAAAGGTTTGATAGATCGAGCTGTCTTACTTTCGAATCCTGAATTTCGACCTGACAATTTATTGTTAATAACAAATGTTTTGAAACGAAACGGTTACTCAGAAAGTTTTACATCAAATATCATTAAAGAATGTATTTTTGAACTATATCATCCTATTTTTGTCAAAGAACGAAAAGCAGATAGATTATTAAGAACTGATCCAATTAATTGGAAAAATACTGTAGTCATACCATATGTTGAAAATATTTCAAAAGATATAAAAAGGATTTTTCGAAAAGTAGGAATACATACAATTTTCAAAATATCTCACTATCTAAAATCTTTATTTCCACCTATTAAAGACAAACTACCACGTTTAAAAAATTCCAATGTTGTTTATTGAATTCTTTGTTTAGGATGTGATCTGGTATATATTGGACAAACATCCAGAAATTTAGAAACACGGGTTACAGAACACAAACATAATGTCTTCTTACCACCAATACAACACACGGCGTTGACGAAACATTCACTTGAATTGGATCATAGTGTTACGGGTCGAGGGTTTGGCAGCTAGCAGAAACCGAGGGGAGTTTAGGTTTTGGAGAGAATGTTGAATTGAGGTATAGGAAGGTACACGTCGGACTTGCCGTTGTTTCTTTCACCAACGGGTCGCCTCGTGTGGAACACAGGAGTGGACTTGCCGGTGTCTCTTTCGCCACCGGGTCGCCACTTTCGGGGGCACGCAGGACTTGCCGGTGTATTTTCACCACCGGGTCGCCTCGTGTGGAAGACGGAGTGAACTTGCCGGTGTTTCTTTCACCACCGAGTCGCCACGTTAAAGGATAGGGTTGAGGTTCCGCAGACTCGTAACTTATCTACTTTAAATCGATACACCTTGAGCGGCAAAGGTGTATTAGTGGAATACTAGTGACTGGGAAATCGGACTAGGTAAAATGAAATTGAATATAAGATTGACACACAAAGAAACACACAAATTATATATATTAACCAAGAATTTGGGGTTACAATTGTAGCGTGTCCTATGTCGCGATCTAACTCTTAGTGTTAACGCACCAAGGAGTGCGGGGGCAGACTAAATCAAGTTCCCTGACTCAGGAACGCACCGTCTACGACTCGATAGGGAACTTATGCCCTGTCTTGCTCTGATTGTTGAAACGTGGCTCGACGCGTACAGCGTGAATCTCTTTAGATTAATGCCCGCCCCGAAGGGAATTCGATGCCCTTATATAGTGGCCAACATCGGCCCAGACGAGAGTGGGAGGTTCAGATTAGACCGGGTTCCTGGAAATTATGCAACTCGTTGCATCGCTTGCAGGAGCCTAGTATAGATTGATTCAAAATGAGTCCTTTTTTTCTTAAATAGACCCTCTGTTTCGACTCATATCTCCGGAAGGGTCAAGGGTCGCCAACGGTAGCGCCGCATACGTAACAATAGATTTGATTTCGAGAACATTAAAATAGTTGACAAAGAAGCTAATTTACATCAAAAGGTTATTATTGGATACAATTGATATGATTAAACACCATAGCGTAAATCTTAGGTATGAAACTCCTAAGATACATGAATACTACACAACATTACTGGATCAGTAATGTTTTATGATGAAATCCTTTCCAACCAAAATAACCTGTATTCATTTTCTCGAATTATTAAACAATCTCATGTTACATTAAATTAATTGTATTTTTTCCAATTAAAGTTGAATGTTAATAATTGAATTTACCGTTTTTGGTATATTTACATAAGTGGGCTAAAGGACATATTTTGTTGTTTCAAATTTACCGCCTAATATCGATTGGTATAACCTAGATCGTTTCGAATGTATTCAGTGTCTTGACAACAAGCATTGACGACACACGTACAACACGTGTAGCACAATGTCTATATTAAAGTACTAAATCACATCAAAAACAAGTAAGTTAGTTTTACGAACAATTTACACAAACATTTTGTATTATTATTTTCAAGCAGTTTAATAGTATCTATATTTGAAAATTGTACAATAAATATATATTTTTACAGACGCAATGCAAATACATCTTGAAAAGGATTCAAACTAGAATCGAAACGTCGATAATTATTTGATAATCTGCAAAATTGTTCTTTGATTTCTTAATAGTAATTGATCGAACCGTAGCGCCGAGAACATTAAACTTTTTTTTATTTACATTAGAATCCATCGTCTTTTCACCCAATCAACATACATTGCCTCATCGAGTTAGAAGATCTTTCCCGCACAAAGTTCGGGAGATCGACTAACGAAGCCGAATCGATCTCGCGTCCGCGTCGAATTTCCTCGGGAAAACACTTGCCGCCTCCTCCTCGAATTAAAAGTCTTTCGACGGTGCGCGCAGAGTTTGAAAACTGGAGGAGTGCTCCGTCCGAGCGATTTTTCCGTCGTTTTTGCTCAATTAGACCAGATCCCGGAGGCCCGGCTCCGAAAATCCCGAGTTCCCGACGGAAACTGATTTAATTGCCGACAATTCGCCACGCGAGCCACTTTTAATCAAGCCACGGCGCTGCATCAACGAATTGACTGATATTTCGGTGTCGCCGGTGAAATCAACCTTAATAGACTTCTGTCCGATTTTTCGAAGCTACAGCGCTTTAAATATCGATTGTCTTTTCGCTGCACGAATTAGTGACCCGTTAATTGCAATTAAGTACAATAAAACTACCAAAAAGAAAATCCTACTTAAACGTTCAACAAAGTACTAGAATTGAAAATTCGATGGACTTTAATACGCTAATTTTCTTCGATCCTGTTTCCTTGAAATTACGTTGTCTACGGAAACGCATAAATTCCATATACTTTCGCGACCTATTTATTATACAGTGTATCCGTAGCACGGCTACGGCATTAACTCCGTTCTCTTATCGTGTCGATGTAATCGCGTTAACTTCGAACGACATCGTTAACCTCGCCAGAGGCCCGTATCAGACCGCTGGAAACCTTTACAACCACCATAAACCCGTATCGCTAGTATCGATTATCTGTGACTTTCGCGAGACTGTGCAATTTTGGCAAGTTACCGTAGAGCTATGTGCATCAACGCCGCGCATCATCTCTCCCTTATCTCCCCGCGTCGCGAACGCTATTCCGCCTAAATCAACTCAACCCGAACACGTTGTACAAAGGAGCCCGCACTAATCATATGGAAAATCTATCCCGGTTAAATCAGTTGGATTTTCTATATGTTGTAGCTTATGATCTACTGAAGAAAAGATGTAATGGGCACAAAGTTGAATAATGGACAGTTATCGAGTTCTAATCAGTGAAACATGAGAAATTCGAGCTGCCGAATACTCAAATCTCGGAAAGTATTTATTTTTTGGAAAAATGTTTGATACAAAAATAGTACGGTTTCACAAAATCTGTTAGGTGGTGTGATTATTTTTTTTGAATTTTGAATGATCTTGAAAAAGTCTGTGAACAGAAATCTTTCAGAAAAATCACTCCCGTAGAATTTTTTCACTTCAAACTCTCTATCCGTGGTCCGTGTAAAAATCGAAGGAGTGGGGTGGCGGGAGTAGGGGTACGACAAGCGTGTTAAGTAAATATACTTCCCGAGATTTGAGTATTCGGTAGCACAAATTTCTCATATTTCACTGATTATAACTCGATAACTGTCCATTATTCAACTTTGTGCCCATTACATCTTTTCTTCAGTAAATCATAAGCTACAACATATAAAAAATCCAACTGATTTAACCGGAATAGATTTTCCATATGATTAGTGCGGGCTCCTTTTTCCAGACGTTCAGTCGTCAGCTAATGTATCAATATAATCCATAAACTATCGATAAAGTATCGTTCGTACCTTTTTGCTGTCCATTCCGGACGTCGAGCTGGTCACCGGCTGGTCGAGCCTGGAACAAAAAGAAAAGAAGTTCGTAAATCAGTGTGAAAATCTACGTATCAGAAATAATGCATCAAATTCGCAATTCTACTAGTAATAATCATTCTGATCGATCAAATACAGTGACCAGGAGCTCGAAAGAAAAGTTCGCGAGCACTTCTCGCGGAAACATTTCGAATTCCTTTGACCTGTCCAACAAAGTTTCGAGACTCGCAGGGTTTTCGCGAAAGACAGTCGTTCGAATCACCAGAGGATTCCGCACTTCATCGCATCGACTGCCTCGTCGTCGGCCGAGATTTTTTCCCGTTTCCGTTCCAGAGCGACACTTGTTAACAAGTTCGCAACCCCGTTCGCGGGGGTGCATACGGAATCGACTGCGAAACCCCTTTGAGCTGCACTTTGCACGACCCCGTCAATTAGAACGAACAGAGAGTGAACCCCGTCCCATACTGTTCCGTTCGTTTTTGCGATCGAGGTTCCGCCATTACCGGACACGGATTTTCTTTAACGAACTCCCACGCACTATAGTCGACCGGATCGAAGAATTTAGCGACCTTTTGTGAAAGAGTTTTCACCCCTCCAGATCGATATACGTACTCCTCGAAAAACCGTGACAAGAAAACTAATGAAAACGAAGCAAATTTCATTGGAAAATCCTTGACATTTCTGTTTCCAAAGAACGTACAGTACTGAATGCATGCTCCGCGCACAATTAACTCACAATCAGTGTTCGCACAAAGTGCCGCACTCCTGCAACCTGTTTACACAACGTATCGCATAGAACTGAAACAAATGCGAGGTTCCGGATGCTTAAAAGAAAAATGCTACAGAAGCGAGTTGAAACGTACAAAAAAAAAAAGAAGAAAAAGAGAGGGCGAGAGGGGTGAAAGCGTTCCGAGGAAACTGGCAAAGGAAGAAAGGCGCGATTAAAAAACAGTATAGAAGCTAAAGGGTCCGGGAATAGAGGAGCCGTTACAGAAAAGGTGTGAAAGAATGAACGAGCCTGGAACAGAGCTGCTGCTTGGCCCGTAAAAAAAATCCTACAAAACGCGGAAAGAAGTTTAAGAATCTACGAGGGGGTGGGATGGGTTGCAGGGAAATCTGCAGCGGCGACAAGAAATCCTGGAAAAGTCCGCGGGAATGTAGTGAACCGGAGAAAGAAAAGAAGTATAGTCGAAGAAACCTATGGCAGGAGAAATAAAACACGAGAAGCAAGAGAGACGTTAGACGATCCACAAGGTGTCCGAAAGATATTGAACCAGCGAAACAGTCTCACCTTGAACGGTTTTATCCAACAATATTTACACTATTATTATTTTCCCATTTGTTACGTTATTATTTATACTTTATACCATTGTTAGCGGCATCAATATTTAAACTTATTCTTGGAAAAATGAGAGGAGAGTATTAAGAAGGAGAGAAACTGTTCCGAATTGTTATATGGTCACATGTTTTTGCGACACCCTATAAAAGAGGCTGTAGAAGCAAAGGATAGGTGGGTTCGCGGAATCGGAAGTTGCCGGCGGTTCTGTCGGATGAAATTCCGGCGCGGTGGAAATTCTTTTCGGAGGCAAATAAAATATTCCACGAGCAAGGTGGCGCGGGCCGACTGCTTCTTCCTCGGCTGCTTTTGTCGAAAAACTTCTCCCGAACCGACGCGCTCGTGGATTTCGAAGTGTATTTGGGCAATTTTCCAGCTGGCCCGTGGACCGGGGCTTTCGGGATTTACACCTGGCGGTTTTTCGTGATCGATTGTTTGCGCTCGTACTTTTCTACCGACAGAAACGCGAAACGTCTTGTTCAATTTTACTTAATTCTTTTAGTCGGAAGCACCCCTAGTCCATCGTCGTGCCGTTATTGTTATTTCGACTCCGTTTAAAAATTCGAAAAATTTGCTTAACAGTTCATAAATCGATGAAAATGTCCTGGGCACGCTCGCAGAATATTTCACTGGAATACTTCACGAAAGAGACCGTTCCAGTCGTTAGGAGACAAAATGGCGTTTCCAAGGCCATTAATATTTGCAGATGGAGTGGCGAAGATATCGCGCGGAACAATCGATCTCCTCGTATCGCGTCAGCCGCGGTTCTATCGCGGAAAATCGTAGAAAGTAATTTGAAAAAAAGAGTTGCACGATGATTGATTGCTAAAACGACGACGACGACGACGACGACGACGACGACTTTCGACGATGGCGCAACAGTGGCGTGTCGCTTCCCCTTATATTTTCGCGGCTATTGCGCCGAGTAATAAACCGAGCTATTTTCCCTTGGAGGTGATCGTTACAGGAACAGCCAATTCGCGATTCCTTCGTGCTAGAGCTCGGGTATACAGTGTGTATGAGTTTGCATTTTCCAGCAGTCCTGCGGCCAAGTTATATCTTTACTATCATTACTACCGCGCGGAACACGTAATCGTTTTCGGGCTGCTTTTACAAAACTGCGCTCGACACGAGACCCTCGGTATAGATTGCAAGCACGCGTTAACAGCTTTATGAAGCTGTGGCAATAGAGTTCGCCGACTATGCAGGTCTAACATTAGGCTAAAATCAGCGGGAGATTAGTTTGAAACTAGGGTTCGTCGATTTTTCATCCGGTAAGAAAATTTCTATCTCCAAACATACGTTCCCCGCTCATAAGTCTTAGGACACCTTTGATATTTAGTATAGATTATGAACCTTTAACTGTCTTAACTACATAATATATGTATGAAAAGAAACGTGGCGGATTCGTCGATGAAAAGAAAATATAAATGTTGTTTTACTTTTTGGTAGTTGGTAGTATGGGCGGCAGTGTAAATTCCATTCGAGATTCGTTTTAAGTCGAAAAGGTGGAAGATAAACAGCGTTTCCTTTATTTTTGCCAGCCAGTCAGTCACCGGTGCATCTAGCTGTTTGCAAACTTTTTGCAAGCGGCGTACGTCGCGACGCGCAGCGAATGGATCGATGCTGCTTGCTGCTTGCGAATTGAAAAGAACTCCTCGACGTTTTCCATCCCGTTTTCTGCCCCCGCGTCCTGATAAGTGTCCACCGATTTCCCAGCAACGAATGAGTAGGATCGATCAGATCGGACAGTGATCGATGCTGTTTGCCGTGTCAGTGTCCGGGAACACGTTTCGCGAAACGCTGTGTTTCGCGATGTAATCTTGTCGCGAGTTTCAACTTGCAACCGATGCGCGATCGATCGCGCAGCCAGCGACGAGCTACGATTTGTTCGACGTCTGCTTGGGAAATTCGGCGAGCTGACTGTCTCGAATTCGTGCTGCTACATTGTACTTTTACGGTTGGCAATGTTAGAAAATATTTCTTCCCTGAAAATAAATTTGTTCTGACTCGAAATTGACATTTCCACGCAACAATCGTTCACTTTCCTCGTAGCATAGTCATCGCGCACGGGCAAAGAAGTCCCACAGGCGGGAGTCCCTCGAAGAGGAAAGGAAAGTTTGTTATTAAAGCGAGGATGAAAACGGGAGACGATTCTTTTGATCCGGGATAGAAGAAAAGAAGGAAAGAAAAGGGGAAGAGGAAGAGGAAGAAGAAGAAGAAGAAGAAGGAGGAAACGTTACATCGAGGCGTTCTTAATTAAATTTTAATTAAGCGTTCGTTAAGGTGGCTCGAGCGAATTCCAGCCGGAGAAATGGTAATACCGTTACCGTCCTTTGAGGGGGATGACGGATAACGAATTTTCTTAAAAGTCGTCGTTAAAACTAGACACGGATGTTCGCTACATGTACAGAGACGTCCACGGCGTCGCGACGCACAGTGTCACGAGCCATTGACAAAAATCGGAAAAGTCACTGCTTCGTATCGATTGAAAACTATATTCATACTATGTCAAAATGTCCGAATAAATCATTTCTTGAAAAAAAATTCAAAAAATTCAGTAGGAAATTAATTACAAGCGAATCTGTAAGCGAAAATTTGGAAGATGAAATAGTACCATCAGTTCATAGCGTAACTTGTTTACGTTGTGTTATGAACAAAAGACGTTTGTAAGAAATAATCTTTTTAGGAAAGGATGGCTAAGGGTTGGCTAATTATTATTAATCTTCAAAAATTTAAGTTTTATTGGTTCCCTTAATCTTTAGAAGAGGATTAAAAAAAACACCTCAAAATACTCTGGACATTTTTTGCGTTGTATTAGTAAGATAGTATATTTTGATATTATGTAAATTTTAATTACGAAATCTTGCGAAAAACTCAGTTATTTAACAAAATATGTAGCAAGAACTAGTCAGCAGCCGAACACGCGGATATCCACTAGTAGAAATATAAGATTTGACTACGGTTATTGAATAATTAAAAGAATTTTGATATTTCATACATTACAGGTACGATTAAATAAATAAAAATTAATATCCTAATAATCATTGACAATTATTGACAAGAAGGTGACACCCTCCGATCTCGATGATTTTTTAATATGTTGTCCAGGTCATCACTCCGAATAATGCTGTAAATGTTTTACTCGCCAGTAGTTGTTTATAAAATAGTTATTAAAAAAAAATTATTGAAAAAAAGTTAATCTACTTTTTATATATTTTGAAAACACGTTTCACATTTTCTCCTCGGCAGTTAAAGTGTATAAATTTTCCTGCAGTAAAATGAGTGTATTTACGAATTCTGATATCATGTATAGTTTGCCCGGTTTAGAGGTACACGCTGAAACACACTCAGGATTTATGATAGGTCAATGCTATTGAATTGAAAGTCGGTAATAAAGTAATTTTCGAGCTCTGACGAAGTATGATTGAAGAATGTTTAGTTCAGAGCGAACAGTCCTACTTTTAGTTAGTTGCGGCAGGCATAGCAGACAAAGAGTGTACGTGTGTCGAGGAGGCGAATGTTAGAAGAGTTTAAAACGAAATTTCAGTTTCGGAAGAACTGAACCGAGAATTCATCTACTGAAAACCAGCAATAAAACAAAATTTTGTTTATAAATATAGTTTTACAATGTTTAAATAAATTACTATATTTATAATAATATCATGTTTATATTGCTTTCAATATAAATGAAAAAACCCACTTTGTTTCATGTCTCTATCATAAACAGAAGAAAAGTTATTAAATTTTGTCCAAAAAACAGGCTTTTTGTAACACTGTGCGACGTCTCAACTGACGCCCTCAATGTCCTCGTATTTTGTGTTTGAAAGGGCCGACGACGTTGTGGTCGAATCTAAACTAGACGATTATGCAATGTTTCTGATTAAAGCGACACTAAACACGATATAATTTGAACTGTATTGTTCGAATAGTTCGCGAAAGGAAAAGACATCGAGCGAAGTGTCTCCACAGAAAGGTCTGAAGAGGATCCTCTTTTGATTCCGAGGTTTTCGCGAGAGCTTTCGCAAGAAGTCGAGCGTTTCCCGTCGCGACGCGTCGCGACGCTCGATAAGTTTGCAACGGCATCAGCGCAAAAACGCCGACGGCATTGTCTCGAAACCAGGTCGCCACCACAGTGTCCACTGACCGGACGAACAAGAAACAATGATCCAACCCATCGCGCCGGGCCTCTCGATTCGATAGATCGCGAAAACGGTTCGACGCGGAAACACTTCCGGTTTCGTTTTCCTTCGATTTTTAGGTGAAACCATTCGTTTCGTAACGAATACGAAACAACTTCTGAATAGAATCAAGAAGTTGACGCAAGGTTAAATTTTCTTGACACCACGGTAATAAAAGCAGAAAATAGACTTAAAACAAATTGGTTCCATAAAGCTAGTTGGTCAGGGAGATACGTCAACTTTTACTCCCATCACCCTATACAACATAAAATAAGTCTAATTAAAGGTTTAATTGATTGTGCTGTCCTACTGGCAGACCCTGAATTTCGATCTGACAATCTGTCTTTAATTAAAAATGTTTTAAAACGCAACGGGTATCCAGTTCCTTTCGTTTCCAACATTATCAAGAAAGGAATTTTTGAAATTTACCATCCTTGGTTAAAAGAAAAAGAAAGAGAGAAAAGAATTATTGAGACTGGTCCGATTACTTGGAGAAATACAGTAGTCATCCCTTATGTTGAACGTGTTTCTAATGACATCAAAAGAATCTTTAAAAATGTGGGAATACACACAATTTACAAAATACCACATTATTTAAAAGACCTTTTTCCTAACATCAAAGACAAAGTACCGTTACTAAATAGTTGTAATATTGTATATTCAATACCATGCAAAGAGTGTAGCCAATCTTACATTGGACAAACATGTAGACATTTAGAGGATAGAATCAGGGAACACAAGCATAATATCTTTTTGTCCCCAACGCAACATACGGCGCGGCGTTGACGAAACATTCAATGGAATTTGATCATGCTTTTGATTTTGTAAATATTAAAATAGTTGATAAAGAAACTAATTTACAATGTTTTATGATGAATCACCTTCCAAATAATATAATTCTTAAAAAAAAGCATATTGAATGTCGATTAATTTATTACCAATTTCATATTGGTATTTCAACAACTAGAGTGTTGTTTGGGTGACTTCAAAGGATTCATATTTGCCGCCACTTATCGATTGACCAATTACATAGATCAGTGTTCTTTGATTCGTTGTCGTTTCAAATCTTCACGGTTTACTCAGTCCACATGTCACCGGCATGGAACCAACATGATGTTCCTCGACTCTTAACACATTACCGACCGGTGATTATTGCATAATTTTGAAAAATCTGGTACATGACTAAAAACTTTTTAATAGAACTTTCAATAGTAACAGCAATTTTCATTGTGAACTAACAAGTCATCCTCAATAACGTCATCTAATTATTTCATTTAAGATTGCAATGTAAAAGAAAATTTCTATGCTTTCTTTTGATACAGCACAATTATTGAGAATCCTATTAATAGGCTTCCGGTAGGTAAAGTGTTAAGAATTTAAATTAGTATATTTTTCTAAGCAAGTGAGTTTATACATTTGTTTTCGTTTTTAATACCTTGGTGCTTTCTGCTTATTCGGGAATGCATTTACCTAACCATATATTAATTATTTGATAAATTCTTACAGACGCAACACAGAAAATTTACATTCTTGAAAATGGTCTAAATTCAGACCGAAACGTTGAATTAAATTTCATGTGATATTTTGCGCTTATTGTCTATAATTGATTGAACCAGTGCGCCAATAACATTAATTGTAGTTTAGAATTAATAAATCCACGAAAGACGATTAAATCGCAGGACGATTTGAAGGCGCGATCTCCTTTGCGCGTCTGGACGCAGCGAAGAAGATCCCACCTTAAAGCAGCACAGACAATTGCACTCGAAGTGAAATTGCGCAGTGATTAAATGGCGAGCTCGCCAGGAAAATCGAAACATTCGTACACAGTACACATCATTACCGAAACTCCGGGGCAAAGTTTCGTATCGCGAATCGCCAAACACAATGAACTTACCTCTACACTGTACGCAATGGAAGCGCAAGTTCTCCTCGGAACACAACGGTTTCACGGGGAATCAGATTCAATTACGGATAGGGCCTGGATCGATTCTGTTCGAGGGTTCGTTGCTCGCGAGTGCCAGAGCGACGCTGCGGCCTCTAATAAACCGAATCCACTTAAGCGAGGAACGATGTTTATCAAAGACGCGATGCGGTTCGGTGCGGCGGTTCCGTCGTCGTTTGCGGAACGTGACAACGCGAGAAAGGGAACCCGAGGACGTTTGTTCTCTAGGATCTTCCATGGTTCCTCCACAGACCGCGACGCAATTTTATTTCCTTCCGAGAACGTATAGAAAATCGTAAGGATCTTCTCATAGATCGTCGTAGTCTTCTATCGCGAGTTAAACATATTTTTTAAAGCATCAACATATTATTACTATTATTATTATATACGGACCGAGGTCCTTTTATACAAATGTATACAGTTTTTAATGTATAACTGATAAAAACAAAAAGAAGACATAAGAAACAAAAAGAAATTCTTAACCTAAGTCTTAACTAAAATTTACAAAAGAATGGACCGCGCGAAACTAAACAAATACAGGTATGATTAACAAATAGTGTTGCGCAATTTTGTTTTGAATGCCTGTAATGTGCCATTAAAAAATCGATATTATTGTAAAATATGTTTGAGCTACCATATAATAATGCGATTTAATGGATTTATTACTCCATATGAGGATTTGGATTTCATTGTTTGAAATTCTGGTCTCGTTCTCAAAACACGTTCAGATACGTAGAAGTTGATTTGGCTGAGGAGTGCGAGACAATCTATATTATTATTAATGAAATTGAAGATAAAGCTCTGGTCGGAAACTGTTCTTCGATCGGATAATGTTTCAAGGTTGACTGTGTTTAATATTATAGAGTAATTATGATCGAAGAATGACATTGGGTTGTTTGTCTCATATGCAGAAAACCTGAGGAATTTATGCTGCACTCTCTCTCTCTCTCTCTAGCATGATATCATATTTAACGCTTTTCGGGGACCATATAGTTGAAGCATACTCTAACTGGGGACGGACAACGGTAATATACATATAGCAACCAAAGTGTATGGATTGAATGAAAATCTGTGGAAAAACGAAGTATGAAACCGAGCATTCTTCAAGCGGAGTTTACAATGTGATAAAAATGGTTGGAAAAGTCTAAGGTAGAGGAGAAGTGAATTCCTAATTGTAAGTCGTTAAGTTCTGTTATTGAGGAGAGAATACAGTCATTAAGACGGTAAGGATATACATATAAGAGGTACAGAACGACGGGAGGACCGCATAATATGGCATTTTTTAATGTTAAGATCCATACTAGATCTGCCTGTAATTATTGTCTTCGTCAGATTCGAATAAAACGAAGCTGGTAGAAATCGTACCGAGTCGACACAAGGTACGAAATGAAACGAAAGCTCGCAGCAAAAGCGAAACGAAATACAGCGAAGCTGGTCGAAATCGTATCGAATCAACGGAAGATACGAACGAAGCGACGCGACGTCCGAACACTAAATCTTCCAACGAATTTATACACACATCGGTAGCCCGCAGACGAGCTGAACGGCTCTCGTTCCGTTTAAAACCTCGAAACAGAGCTCGGAGAATGTCCGAGGAGTAAATCTTTCAGCGCCGAGTGAATTTCGTGGAGCAACTCGTTCAATAATATCAGAGACGGTGTGCGGTGGTGGTGCACACAGGCCCGGAATGAGTTCCTCCATTTTCATCCGGTACGTTCGTTTCTATTTTTCTTGGAATCGCGGTTACAAGCGAACCGGAAACTCCGGATACGTTCGCAGTAATAATTCAGTCGAGATGGAAAGCTCCGGCGCGGCGCGCGCGGTTCAAGGATGATTCTCGTCGCTTATGCAGCCTCTGGAACCTCCTTTCTCTCTCTCTCTCTCTCTCTTTTCCACGAAAAAGAACACGCTGAAGGAGATGGTAATCGCAAACGTACAGAAGCTTGCGCCCCGTGTCGGAGAAAACGAATCGAACCTCCTGGAACGAGAAACGCGAGCGGAAACGCACCCGAGGGGCTACGCCCACCTCAGACACAGTCATTTCGATCAGAGATCAAACAGTTCTATCAAGCAAAAATTTCTGGCGGAGAAATCAATTTTGATATGTACGTTGAATTTTTATTCTGCACGAATTAAGCATGTTCACTCCTATTCATGTAATACACGAAGCTGAGAATAAAATGCATTCCTGTTGAAATAAATTTGCCTTTCGAAAAATGTCCCACGAAAATCAAAGCCCGGTTGACAGGGGCGCGCGTAGCGACCTTCCAGATCGATTTCCCGACTGCACAGTGAAATTCCCTTGTCGGCGTGACGTCTATCGGTGGCATTAACATCACGGTGAAATTTCCATATCGCATCAATGCACCATATACAGCGCGCCGCGAATGCAATCCATATAAATTCATATCTACACACGGGGGCGGTGCTCCCGCGAAACGACTGCAACAAACTGAACTGGAATTCGGCCGATGCAACTTGCTTGTTGCATCCTAAACAAATTTTCTGCGGCGGTACCGGTCCCGATACTCCAGTGCATCGTTACACGGCAGACGAACCGCGCGTAAACCGGTAGTTTCTGGAAAATCGAAAATCAGGAAAGCCTGTAACTTTAGGGTAAAGTGACTTGTGACTTGAGGAATTTGAAAATGTTGTTTTAAAAATGATTGGGACAGAGGATTTTTATCGAATGTCTGAAGAATTTGAATAAATAGAGATTCTCTGTGGGTGTGTAAGGACGACAGTGTTTCTGCGTGAACTTTAACCGAATATTTCCCAGCATCCTGATACCGATAGCACGATGCAACCTTCCTATCTACCCTCGCCAGATAAGACGTCTGCATAGTAGCGACATGGTCTAAGCCTCGAGGAAATTGACGTGCTCGAATGCAGAAGACGCAGTAATTAAGTAGAACCTAGCTCGTACCTAGACGAGGGAACGTTGTTAGCAGCAACCTCGGCTACGGAGCGACGAGGTTACGCTCATCATGTATGAGGAGATAACGAACTCGGTAACTCTGCCCATCTTTCGCTATATAATTCAATTGATGGCTTTCGAGGACGTGACCGAAAACACACTGGCCATGCTCCAATATACAAATTACGAGCACGAAAGCGTTCGATTTTTATAAAAACTCATTAGAGTGCGGATTTTATGCATTTATGACAAAAGTGGGTAGTTGCGATTTAAGACAGTGGACAGATTTAAACAATTTAAGCGGTTGTTACGAGCCAGGGCCGCGAGCAGCCTGAGTGGCCGGGGAGAAGGAGTTAACCCAGGAATGTAACATCTATTTTGTTAATTAAAATGCGCGGACGAACCCAATGCGTAATTGGGGAGTCGCAAGGATTATAGACAGCGAGGACGAACCTGACGCAAAGTCAAGGAGCCTCTAGGAATGTGATCAAGCGCAGACGAACCTGATGCGAAATCAGGGAGCTGTTAGGATGCGGACGAACCCAGTGCGTAACTGGGGAGCCGCAAGGATGGTATAGGTTTTGTGGACGAACCCAATGCGTAATTGGGGAGCCACTTGGTAGGAAAAATCTCTATTTGAATAATTGGTAAGTCGCGAACGAACCTGATGCGAAATCAGGGAGTCGCTAGGTAGTTAGTAGGGCTCGTAACTTTTATATAGAATTTTGATACACCACGAGCGGTAAAGGTGTATCGTCGTAAGATACTAGGGGGAGTAAACTCCAATGTATAAAATTTGGACCATGCATGCATATATATATAGGTTTTAGTCGAGAGATATAAATCAGATGGCGCTACTGAAGTCCATATATATATATACATATATACATATAGCTATACGATTCTATACCACTTACTTTAAACTTCGAAATAAAGGGATATAATATATTTTTTACAAATATTTCATTTTAACATTTTTTTATTATATGTATACGATAATACATAATAATAATACAGAATAATTCATAAAGTAATACATATAATGATACATAATAATAATACACAATAATATTATAATAATAATAGGTAATGGTTTACTTTTTGTACTTGCTGCTGCACTCCTCTGCACCTCACTATGTCCTACTATGCTACAAATCGAAACTTAAAAAAATGTTACAATTTATAAACAAAATAAAATTCGAAAAATAAGCTCTAAAATAAGTTCACTGAATGTCGCTCAATTTTGAAAAATTATTTCTACAATTGTTTAGACACTGAGCAAACATCTTTTTTTCAAGCTCATTAATCTACTTTTCAATCCAATATAAAACAATGTAAAAACATTATAAAAATGTCATCTATAAATTGAAAAATCGTAGTATGCAATAATGATCGTGACACTATGATTGACAATTGACAGTGATTTTGGAGGTTATGGTCAAATACAATATGAAGAAAGAACTTCATGGGGAAATAGTAATGCTCAATAGCGTCAAAGATTGGAACATCAGCCACGTCCAATCATGTTCAATCACGTGATATGCTATGATCGTGGTGCCATCTAAAATAACACCTTGAAAAGTGAACTACCGTGGTCCAAGGTCATACATAAGAGTTTACTCCCCCTGTAAGATACTTACGACTTGTTAGATATAGCCACACTAGATTGCGGTTTCGACAGCGTTAGCGAAAAGACGTAACGAGCCGATCTATACCAATTAGCAAGACAGCGGATTCGTGACGCGATCACGTCAGTCGACTGTAGGATCTACATTGCGAACAATGCGGTGCGTGTAATGTACACAGCGAAGTATTAAATGTAAAGATGAGCACATGTAATGTGAAATATAACTCAGTTAATTCTAAAGTAAATAAGTGTTTTGTTTCAATACATAACACGACTGGACAACGAATAAGGAAAAACGTGGTTACAATGAACTACAAATGAATTCACACACAACAATATAATCTTAACTATTGGTAATACAAATGTTAAGTGTAACTTGTCGCGGACTAACTCTCTCTGTTGTAATGCACCGAGGAGTGCGTGGGCTATGCTTCTACAGAATCCCGTGATGGGATTCGTACCGGAAGAAATATAACGATGGGGAATTTATACCCGATCTTGTTTAAAAGAAATCACAACGTGGACCGACGCGCACAACGTGAACTCTAGAGATGAAAGCCCGACTATGCAGGGAATCTATGCCCTTATACTTATGTATACTGTCAAAACCCAAGTCAGAAACAGACTAGGCAAGGGTGGGGTTACAGAACAACCCGATTTCCTCGAAAAAGGAGATTACAGTTGCCGCAGCACTTGCAAGCCCTTATCTCTATTGACTCTCGGGAAAGTCCTTAGATTTCTAAAGAAGCCATGTGTTTCGGTGCATATCTCCAGAAAGGCCAAAAGTCACCAACGGACGCGGCCGCATACGTAACACGGTCAACGTATTAATTGCAGATTTACGAACATTGTTAAAGCATGAAAGAATTTTGCATAAAGTTCCGCAGTCTAGCGATCGTTTCAGGAATTAGCACGTTCCTCGAACACGGTGCGAACTAAAATACTCGTTCGAAAAGGATAACTGTTTCCGAGCGGCCCTAAAGTTTCCCAACCGGTCGGTGGCACGGTGTCTCCATAAAAAAAATTCGCAAGGATCGCGTTATTTCCAGCGTGTGACACGCGCCGTGCCGTCCTCCTAAAGTAATGGCCCCGTTCGAATTCCGTGGAACGCTTAAACGTTTCCCGTGCTGCATTATGCAAAGCGGGGTTGTGCAGCTGCGAGTTACACACGATCGTTGAAGGGAGCGTAAACTTCGGGAGTGAATAATGGCAGCGGCGTTAGTCTTCGCTAAGATCGTCGCGGCGGCGTGGCGCGGTGCGAATAAATGGCGAAGCTCGCGAGCTCGCGGACAAAGCCGGCGAAATAGGAGTTTCGCGATCGGGACCTCGGGGAAACTCTTGTACTATCGATTTCGGCTCGTCCAACAGCCGCGAAGAACCTCTGTCCCGGATAACTCTTACAAATCAACTGCAAATTTTCTGTTTCTCTTCTTGGCGTACACTGGTCCACGCGCTCGATTTAGCTGTTCATTAATATTTTATCACTATTCGAAAGTTTAAAGGTATAGTAATTTAGGTCGTTGGATTCGTCTTGATATCAGCTACAATATTGTGAAGTCAAAAATACATATTGACTTTTAAAAATTCAAGGCAACTTTAATTATTTATGCATTAAAAATTTCTTTTTTAATTTTTTCGATTGAAATTTATAGACTGCTGAATGTTGTTTAAGTGTTGTTTAAAACATTTTTTCTCAGATTATCGGAAGTGTCTGATAAATCAGGTTCAGGTTTTAAATAAACACAATAATCAATCATTTTTTAAGTAATTGATTTTATAAACACAATTAAAAATATTTTATTAAAAACTGTGCGAAAAACATAACAGTAATTATAAAAAACAAAAATATAATTTTTATAAACAACGATAACAATTGACATTATATCATATTGACAAATCATTATTGTCATCATTTTCTTCTTCAACATCTTTCAATATTAATCGTTTGACTTCATCATCAAAATAAGTTTGCTTCTTAAAAACTTGACTATTACTTGGAGATATCGAAGAAAAGAGACATGTCGCGCCAGAGTTTTGGCCGCAATTCAGGCGACACATACGCTTTAAACAATAATAACTTGTGTACCCGGACCGAACAGGATGTGATTCTTGCACGATTTCATAGAGAAAAGAATGCTGATAATAATGCACTTTGATGCAATGTGGGCCCATAGGGGACTCGAAAGATATCCTTTACCAAAGATTGAAAACTTTTTAGATTCTCTTTAGTTTATTGAGCATTGTTATTTCAATAAATTATAAATATTAAATCTTAGTACAAGAGATATACTCTAAATACAGACAAATACTATTAATTTGCAACAAAAATGGACACATAATATTAAATAGATTCTCCAGGGTATCAATAAGAAAAGAAGTAATTTTGCGGTGGCAAATAGGATTCATAAAATGTTGATTTTTAAATGCTTGTTCTGATCACAATTTTTAATAAATCTCATTAATTTCGTCATGGACATTTAGGAAGCAATATACGTTCAATAAACATCGATGTGGGCAAGTTACTTTTTTACCAAATGAACAGCTAGAATCTAGCTGCTAGATCGAGCGCTAGGACCAGTGTCAAAATCAAAGAACTTTCGATAGAAATAAGATAGATCGATGAATTTTTTTTTAAATTAAAGCTGAAACTTTGTAGTTTTTTAACCACGTGCGGAAAATTTTTTTTTAACATGCAACACATCATTTCCCGTAGATTTTTTCACGCTGATTTCAAATCTGGTCTCAAAATTAGTCTACGACCTCAGGATTTTTCAAAAAGAACTTTAGATAGAAATGATTGGCATAATGTGTGGCATTAGCATTACCTAAGACGTCACCATGGGACAAAAAATGAGATGGAGCGATAAATTTTTTTTTAAATTACAGCTGAAACATTGTAGAATATGCGAAAATAGGGAGATATGGTACAAATATTTTTTAACCTTAAAAAAATAAAAATGTAGATTTTGAACAATAATTCGACTTTTTGAAAAATCCTGAGATCGTAGACAATTTTTGAGAACAGATTTGAAACCAGCGTGAAAAAATCTACGGGAAATGATGTGCCGCATGTTAAAAAAAATTTGTTCCGCACGTGGTATTGGAAAAACCACAATTTTCTTGAACTTCTGCAAGTTTAACGAATTTTTTCAAGGTCAAAAAGCGTTAGTACCACAGTCTCTATAATTATTTCATGTTGTGCCAAGTTTCAGCTGTAATTTAAAAAAAATTCCATCGCTCTATCTCTTTGCTATCGAAAGTTCTTTGATATTGACACAGAATTCTGCCGTATGCCCCATAGTGCGGCGGATCCAAGAAGTGTTTCAATATGGAATACCAGATTTCTAGGTCTTGCCGAAAGAAATACACAACAGAAGAAATTCCCGTCCGGAAAGGATTAATCACGGGCTTGTTTCGAACAGTTATTTATGGAAACGTTTTACGTCCTGGTACTCTCTCACCCTCAGGATACCCAAGGATATCTGCTATCGCCGTGGCTTGACACTCTCAGAAAACTTCTCGGCGCCGCACCGCGCCGCTCCGGGAAGTTCGAAGTATCCGCGAAGAATTGCCGTGACGGCGTGACACGCGCAGAACTTGAGCAGAACTTGCCCTGCCCGACGGAAATTCTGTTAAGCGGGAGTTAAGCTTCGACAACGCTAACCGCTGCCAAACCGTCCACCGACTGATTTCCAAGTCCGAGGAAAAGTTTGAAAGTCGCTCGGCGATGCGTGTCGCAGGAAGGAAGCAACAATGCATCACCTGCTTCGACGATCATCGTTTGTGCCGCGAAACAATAAATAGAATTGTCCACCTTTTGAAAAAGCAACTTCTGAAATTGTCAGAAAGATTTAAAACATTTTCAGACCGGTCCGCGATCTTTTGGGACAAAACGCTCGACGACTCGGGATGTAAAGTATTTCGAGATTGGGTCAGAAGGACCCAGCATCCGTACCCAGCACGCGACCGTGTCCCCATTCCTGGGAATGAGTCGACACTCCCGAACGTGTCGTTACACGGAACGAAATTGCGTTCCGGGGAGCGCGGTTCGAATAATTCAAAGGCAGAAAACGCGAAATGGAGGAACGCGTGTGTTACGGGACCGTTCTCCTCGATGTTTCCACTATCTCTCGCTCTCTCTTTCTCTCTCTCTCTCTTTTTAGGCGTTCGTCACCGGCTTTGTTCAATTTCCCACGACGCATGATTTACACGCCCGAGCCGAAAAATGATCGTGGACTGATTTCTTTCGGCGTTCGCCGAAAAAAAAAAAACTGGAACGACGAACAGCCGGGGGAAAACAAAAGGAGCTCGTAAAACACGCCAGAATTCAACAATGGGTCGGGCCGATTAAAAACGTGCTTCACGTTGTAAACGAGAAAGAAAGGAGGGCGCAAGAGATCGAACGCGGCCGTGTCATCCTGCCAACCTATAAAGAATAAAGACCTCCGAGGGCCAAATTCTTGCACGGTCTTTACCCCTTTGTCTCTCGAGACACACCCTCTCTGCTAGCCCAGTAACCCATAAACAGATACCACGGACGCTAGGACACCGTGCAGAATCCACGGCGAATTCCACCGGAATCGAACGATTATATAATTTCTTGTCAAGCTCGATTTCCGGATGATTTTGCTCGTACAACCTGAAAATTCCGACTTCAGAATTAGAGGGTAATATACGATACAGCGGTCGTTAAATGGAGTTTCGGTGTTCCTCGGGTACCGGGAGAATCTCTCGCGGCGATTTATGGGATCGCGCGCCGTTCCCCGTGGAATATGGGGGTAACATTTGCGCGCCCTGTAAGCGGTGTGCAACGTGTAACACGACGCACAGATTCGCTCGTTGAATATATACGATCCGGTTAACAAACGCTTGCCAATAGAGACGTTCCCGCGAAACGATTACGCTTGACCCAACGGCGAAAACAAGATTCTTTACGAGCAAAGAAAAAAGAACGGGGTTATACCACAGAAGTCAAATTTTTGTAACGGTTATATCAAAATTTCATGATTCGCTTCCTTTTACAATGATTGAATCAGGCGAGTATTAATTACTGAACTTTATAGTATATTGAAGCGGTGCTCGTTCGCTCGGTCTCGAGGGAAAAAGAGATAACGCCCGTCTGAAATAATTCCCCGGCTTTAGGAGCCGGTCATGTATTTTTATGGAGGCTCTTACCATAAAAATTATGCTAGCTCGGAAGTGGCGGCTGCGTGGCCGGTATCTTCACGGCGCGGCTGATGGAAGAATTTCCGGTAATGTCCCAGCATTCTCGTATTCGACGCGGAAAACCATTCCCGAGTAGATTAGCTACCCTCCCACTATACGCAGCCTTATCGACCTATCGAACTTTATTAGCCGCGGTACCGTCCACCAATATTCCATAAATATTTCTTCCAGCAGAAGCGAGCCCTGTTTACAAGAATCTGTTTCCAGCAGAATAAATCGGCATTTTTACAGAATAAATACATTTTAAAATGGTCCAGTGATTTTTCGACCAGCTCGTATAATAGTGGTAATTATTTACAAAAGGACTGCGTACTCCGATTTAGATGAAATTTTAATATGTTATAGATTTCGACATTTTGCACAACTTTTTCCTTTTCCATTTTAGGAGGGTCGCTTTTAGTTTTCGAGACATTTTCAAAAGACTATCGCTAATACTGTATTGAATTTTTCGTATTCCTGCACGCTCCGCAGCAACGTAAGCCTGTCCCGGTGCGGTGTTTGTTTCCATTTTGACACTGTAGAGATGAGAGAGAAACCAGGGGACGGAAAGAGCCAGCCTGACACCACACACACCTAAATTATACTCTAGATTCTTACGTATTTTGACGTGCTGATTACGAATATGATAGTGAAAATTGGCGCAAATGTTAATTTCATAACGGAAACCTTCTTTTTAGAAATACTGGGTGCGTGTTAAGCACTGGGTGGGTATGTATGGTACTGTCGCTTCTC
Source organism: Lasioglossum morio (assembly GCA_916610235.2). Lineage (NCBI taxonomy): Eukaryota > Metazoa > Arthropoda > Insecta > Hymenoptera > Halictidae > Lasioglossum > Lasioglossum morio. The sequence continues at coordinate 1,522,874 of OU744334.1, read as the reverse complement.
ATCTCCACAACGTGTTTACAAACAAAAAATAAACAGATGCGGCTCGAAAATCCAGGAAATGTCTTTAAAAATTGAAAATCTCTTTTTTTGCAAATATCTCAAAAACTAAAAGCGACCCCCCTATATTGAAAAAAGAAAAAGTTGTTCAAAATGTCGAAATCTGTAACATATTAAAATTTCATCAAAATCGGAGTACTCAGACCTTTTGTAAATAATTACCATAATAGTTAGCGTTGAATAATTTCGATGCTGTAAATTTCAGAGTCCTGAAGAACGGAGACTAGCAGGTTCTCCTAAGAGACGGTCTCTGATCGTGCTCTATCAATTACTTGGCATGCACCTGGCGGGAGGAATATAGCAGGCTACTTAAGCTGTACTCAGGTGTTCGGGAAGCGATACCCTCAGGGGCAGGAACAATCTATAGTGGACCTCGGAGGAACTTTGCATTATTGGTGGCGGCTGTGCTGAAATATAGACTACATTATCCAGCAGGCCTACCGAGCGTTGGCGGAAGCCTGCGGTTGCAATGCAATCACCTCGATAAATGTTTCCAATAATTCTCACCCTGTTTCGATAAGAACTATGCTGGAACTACGTCGTTCCGCTAAACAAGATCATTCCCAGTTTACATAGAAGAAAATCCGAAACAGATACCGAACCTGCACTCGCAATTTCCAGGCAAATGCACAGTCTTGTTAAAGAGAATGAAATAAAATTAGACGAATCTCGTTCGGTTTCAATTATTTTTATTTTTATTTTATTTTCAATGCTATATTCCAGAGTCCCGAATCAAGCCGAATGGGTTCCCGTCGCGAACCGTTCGAAACTAAATCTGTTTTTCGATGAAATGGTCTGCGTATCGAGTTATCGCACTTTATCAATCGCTGTGCAGGAGCCTGCACGGCTCGTGAACAAACGAGCAGGGTCGTACGGAAGGTCAGTCCAGTTTCGAGGGGAAAATCGATCGATCGACCAGCGCGCACGATTTTCCGGCTGAAAGCCGCGGGACACAACCCTCGAAACCAACGCGACGTCGACGACGACGACGATCACGCGGTGCCCCGTCACCACTCGTCTCTGCCGCTCCACGAATTTTTCTCGCCACGAATTTTCCAGCAATTTGCTCGCCCGCACCGTGCCGAACCAGTCCCGAACTAGTTCTGCGTCGGTGCGCGTCGCAAGCACTCGACCAATCGATTTCACCGAATCGTTAATTATTACCGGGATTGCCGGGACTTGCGAGAATCAAATCTTTCGATGTTCCCCTTGAAACGGGCTCGAAATAATCAATTACGAACAATGTAACGGTATCGTTAAATGATTCTAATAATTTAAGTATACCGTAAATAAAATGTTTAAAAATTACACGCTAAATGAAATATTTCGAAACGACGCACAGTGCGGTACCCTATGGACAAAAATCTAAAAATTCATTGTCTAATATCCACTGGACTCTATGTTGAAACTACGTTTTAACATCTAAATTGTCATGTTTATCAATAGACGATTCAAATAATTCAGTAGGGGATTAGTTACAAGCGTTTTTTTCTCAAGAAAATCCTATATCAAGCAATTTATTGATTCAAAGCGTCACTTACTTTCATGGTATCAGGAAAAAGAATTTTATGAAATATGTCCTATGGAATATGGTAGCTTAAAGTACAGCTAATGTGACTGAAAATTCAAATTTTGTAAGTCTCTTATATGGAGTATACTAGTAAATAATACAGTTGAAATAATGTTTCTTACCTTTTTCTCCTTTAAATAGAGATATTTCAAGAAGGGTTCAAAACATTCTGTAGTATGTATTTGTTTCTTTCGTAATTAGTAGACATTATACTTCAATTTCCTACAAATTGTTCTTGCTACAAACTGCTACACCCAAAGTTATTCAACATTAACCCTCGGCAAATCTTACTCTTCTACTCGGCTATAATATTATTTATCCATTTTCTACACGTAATATATGTACTATTTGTTTATATTTCAGGTTTACATTATACATAAAACATGTCTCTTATTGTTTCTTAACACTCCACCTACCGAAAGCCTATCAATAGGATTTTCAATAATTGTGCTGTACCAAATTAAAGCACAGAAATTTTCGTTTACATTACAATCTTAAATGAAACTATTAGATGACTTTATTGAGAGTGACTTGTTCGTTCACAATGAAAATTGCTGTTGCTATTGAAGGTTCCATTAAGAAGTGTTTAGCCATGTATCATAGATTTTTCAAAATTATGTAATAATCACTGGTCGGTAATGTGTTAAGATCTATGTAGTGTAAAAGATGGAAAATTCCAAAATAGTATTCCAAATCTTCGATAAGTGCATTTAAAACAATTCCGAACAAAGAAAATATAAATTATTGCTACCCTATACGAATTTTTTATTTTTGTCCCAAATTCCTATCAAAGTATCGCACTGTGCGACGGGCTAAACGAAGGGCACAGCAAACTCTTGCTGTCGTAGAATCATTTACAGCAGTTCGTATCTCGGATAGAGCAAAATGAATATTCTCACTGACAAGAATATATTGAGAGCACGGCGTAAATCTTGGTGAACCCCGGTGTCCATAATTCAGTGGCTCTAAATTCAAGTTCTGGAGGGAACATAGCGATTCGGTATTCACGGTGTTCCAGATCGTGACGAGATAGGGATCGGCGCCTAATTGTTTCGGCCTCGAAAAAGTCACGCGATCGAGGAAGGCAATAACATTATTGCGTCCCGTGCCGCAATGGTTGAACAAGCGAAAGATACATGGGACAGTTCTGGAACAGTTCTGGAACAGTACTGGAAATTTTGATCTTGGTAATACACCTGAAAAGCGGTTTAATTTCCGGTCGGGAAGCCTGCCCGGAGTTGCTATTACGGTTATTGCAGCGCGCGTTCGCCCCCGTGGATATGCAACGAGGGAATATTAGAGCTTCTGAATGACGGGGACGTGCAACGGGATCACGCGCGACGATGCAGACCTCGTTGCATCGTTCGAACAACTCGCCGAACTCTCGCGGAGCCTCCTACCTCTATGTCGCGGAAATCGCTGCACCTGCAACGTGCACCGTGCACCCGTGCAGAGCTTGCAGAGTGAGATGCAATCTTGTAGATTTGCGCCGAGGAAGCCACGAAGATTGGTAGTACGTTGAAAATTTCTTGTTAATTCGTTATTATCAAGTTTTGGCAGGGATGTACAGGGTGGGGCAATAACTATGTCTAATTTGAATACTGCCGTTATTTGTAATAATATGAAAAAATATTATATAGAAAACTTACACGGTATAGAGGGGGGCATATTGTGACACAAACATTTTCTGCGTGGGTGGAGGCATAGAGGAGATTTCAAGGTCATCTTTGTTTTTTTAAATGGAATGCTATGTTCTTTTTATCGCGATGTGATAGCCAGTGTTGAGACGAATTCAGCGAATTATCATTGAAGGTCAAGCAAGGTGAAATATGGTAGTAAAGTAAACTTTATTAGCTTACAGAAAATGCTCGAATTGGTGACCGTTTGCGTGAATGCAAAGTTGCAATCTTCGTATTCCTGTGCGTCACGTGCATATCTTATCGTTTCTGAACTTATTCTAGCACATGCTGTATTATATCATAGACCCTCACTTTTACATAAACGAATGGTTTTCTAACATTGTTTATGTTGTGGCAATACATCGCGTATAGCTAGAAACGTAAACATCTCATCAGCTCGTAATGTAAACATCTGACCAGTTCGTAACATTAACATGAATAGTAGTTGCGTGATCATCAAAATAAAGTTTTCTTTCAAAGAGCAGTGGATATGATCCTCATTTATGGAGAAATGCGACAAAATTCAATAAGAGCTCAATCCTTCTATGCTGAACGATATCCAAACCGTACACATCCTTCGCACCAATAAAGTTTACTTTACTACCATATTTGACCTTGTATGACCTTCAATGATAACTCGCTGAATTCGTCCCAACACTGGCTATCACATCGTGATAAAAAAAACATAGCATTCCATTTAAAAAAATAGAGATGCCCTTGAAATCTCCTCTATGCCTCCACCCACGCAGAAAATGTTTGTGTCACAATATGACCCCCTCTATACCGTGTAAGTTTTCTATCTATACAACATTTTTTCATATTATTACAAATAACGGCAATATTCAAACTGGACATAGTTATTGCCCCACCCTGTATAGAGTCGTTCAAACGCGATCATCGATTTCTCAGAAAAAAATCAAGATCACTGAACGTCCCAGTGGTTCTGAGAAAATATCTCTGTTTGTCTCGGACTATCTGCGGACTCGTCCGGGAAGCGTATCGCACCTGCACGGAAAACAGAGAATGCACCGGTGGAAGAAAGAGACGGAAGGAAAGAAGGAATGTCGAGAGATGGGCGTGGATGGTTGGTGAATCCGGAAGGGAAGACGAACGAGCCAGCTTTATCGACTGGCCCGGCATATTGGCGGAGAGAAAAGGAGAAGAGAGATGGAAGGAGAAGGAAAAGGGAAAGAGAAACCGCACCCTCTGGACGCGGGCTTGTTTATCCTCGTTGCCTCGTAATTTCTGCGGCGAGGCTATTCACCGTGCTCAGAAGCAGACGCGACACTGTCGAAATGTGCATGCAGAATGCATACAGCGCGTTCAAAAAGCCCGCACACTGAACTGCCTCATCGAAATTATTTAGTGGAAACTTCTCCTTAAACCTCGCACAAATTATAGTGATTTTTATTCACTCGTTTGCTCACCCGAAACTAGTAATTGTTTTATCTATCAATTTCTTTCAATATTTCTCCAACTCGATTATTGAATTTTCGGTATTCCTTCCTTGTACTTTTCTTACCGGTCCAGAAGCTTTTGGAATACGGAAGCGTGTACACTTGGAAAAGACCAGTGTCTGTCGGGAAATTGTGTCTGGATTCCGTCGAGGAGGGGAGCCAGACGGAAGGATAGCTTTCCGCTCAGTCTGCCGGATTATAAAGAGAAGATTTTCCGGGTGATAGGTTCGATCGACCTATCGAGAGGCGTGGGTTAGTTAGGGAAATGGCGCGGCGGCTGTTTTTCACGATATCGAGTACACCGAGCAAAGAAACTATACTTTGTCGGCGTTGCACCTCGTTTGATGTCTCTCCTAGACTTTTCCTATCTTTTTCTATCGATTTTATGTCGTGTATATTGCAGTGGAAGTGCAATAAAACGGGAAGAAAATATTCCATGATATAGTTCATAGGATTGTCCTGAAAAAAAGCTTCAATATGTCGGGAATTTCGCTCCTGAATTTCTGTCACCTTCTAAGTACAAACGAAATATGCAATAAAACCAGAAAAATTCTATTTTAAATTTCAATGGATCGACATTGCCTACGTTCAACGCCAGCAGCAAACGATCAAAGAATAGCGTTTTCCCACGATATAAACGATATTTCGGTGCTGGAAATCACCATTGTGCATTGTGCATCACCGAAATCGTTGTTAAAAACGCGAAACTAAATTAGTGCATCTCATTTTATATTGTAGAGTCAGGAAGGTTCAATTTGGGTTTAACTGAGAATTTTTTATTAATTATTATAAACGCTATACATTTAATCGTCAACTTGCGCTGTTCAGTCTTACTCGCATCTCGTGTACTCGTGTTCTCTTAATATAAAAAACTCTGTATATTCTTAAATTTCTTTGAAGACTGACCACGATTAACCTATCTCCCAAAATATATGTATAAGATCGCTCGCTTGCTCGGTCGTTGACCCATCGCGTATTTACCTTTTCGGATTCTAACTGTTGGATTCTTGCATGAATCACTAGTTTATATTTTGAATAGATTTAATAAAACGCTCTCTACTTCGCTGGTCCTTTCGCTGTGTAAATTCCGGGAACTTTCGATTAACCATTACGTGCGTCCGGAAACGTTCCGGTAATTATTAGGGTCAGCGTCATAAAACTTTTTTCCCTGCACTCTTCCTTCAGTTACCTAAGAACGGCGGGGTTTTCCCTAAAAGCATTCAGGTATGTTTTTTCCGATACAGACTTTTGCCGACCAGAAGTCCGTAGCTCAGTTCTGTACGAGCACTTCTAGCAAACGGTTGTTGAGTTGACAGTGTAGATCAAGTTGCATTTATACTTTGTTTTGTTTTTTTTCAATAAATATTCTCTCTCGTTTTGGAAGCAAACTATGTTAATTATTCAACACTAACTGTCAGCGGTCAACCGCTGATCAGTTAGATCGACAATACGTGTTTTTGCATGGGCCAATCGTCGGCGTTCGAATCTGCAGGCTCGACTTCCTACAATATTTCCCCTGCTAGAGGGGACGGGGCTGTTACCTATCTGTCTGACCCGAAACTACCCTAATCTCTTTCTGCGATACTAGGACTGTTCTTACTCGCTCAGTTCGCATTTCGGGAGTTCTTGTACGTAATCGGCGCGCGGTGCTTCTTCCCCATCTGCATCAGCAGGGTGTATCGATCTCCTTTTTTCTACAATATACATATAGTTTTGATATAAAGTTCGAGGTCAAGCGGGCTATTCGCGTACCGAATGGAAAATGCACACACGTCCCGTCGTTCCCCCCTTGCTGATCCGTTATCCGTGGGTGCAATACCATATCGGGCCGCCCGGCGAATGCGCGCAATATCCATCATCCGGGCAAACATTTGTAGCCTATAAATCCCACATATTTTTCCGGATAGTTATTCGGAAATTTCAATTCCGCCCTGGCCATGTAGTATACGTCGCGGCTTTACCGGGATACCCGCGTTCCCTTAACTTTAATCCGCATGCATAGTGCATCCGTAGTGAATTCGATTCACTTGGAAGATAGCGAGAGAGCCTCGTGTTTGTCCGGTGATCCAATCTTTCCCTATTCCGCCCGTTTTTGCGATTTCGCAATATGCATTTCAATATGCATGGGAAATAGGTAACAAAAATTTTCACGAATTACGAAATCATTGTTCGCGCTGCAACAATGAGAAGCTCGACGTTTCTCGATCACGCGGAAGGATTAGATGGTGCGGCGCACTATGGGGCAAACGGCAAAATTCTGTGTCAAAATCAAAGAACTTTCGATAGAAATGAGATAGAGCGATGAAATTTTTTAAAAACTGAAGCTGAAACTTTGTAGTTTTTTAACCACATGCGGAAAATTTTTTTTTAACATGCGACACATCATTTCCCGTAGATCATTTCACGCTGACTTTAAATCTGGTCTCAAAATTAGTCTACAACCTCAGGATTTTTCAAAAAGTCGAATTATTGTTCAAAATTTACATTTTTATTTTTTCAAGATTAAACATTTGTACAATTATCTCCCTATTTTCCCATATTCTATAATGTTTCAGCTTTAATTAAAAAAAAATTATGACTCTATCTCATTTCTATCTAAAGTTCTTTGAGTTTGACACAGTTTTCATTGATTTGTCCTATGGTGATGTCTTGGGTAATGCTAATGCCACACATTATGGTACAAACCGATGAAAACTGTGTCAAAATCAAAGAACTTTAGATAGAAATGATTGGCATAATGTGTGGCATTAGCATTACCCAAGACGTCACCATGGGACAAATCGATGAAAACTGTGTCAAAATCAAATAACTTTCGATAGAAATGGTATGGAACGAAAATTTTTTTTTCAAATTAAAGCTGAAACATTGTAGAATATGGGAAAATAGGGAGATTATGGTACAAATGTTTTTTAACCTTGAAAAAATAAAAATGTAAATTTTGAGACCCGATTTGAAATCAGTGTGAAAAAATCTACGGAAAATGCTGTGTCGCATGTTAAAAACAAATTTTTCCGCACGTGGTAATGGAAAATCCACAATTTTCTTGAACTTGTGCAAGTTCATCGAATTTTTTCAAGGTCAAAAAGCGTTCGTACCTCAATCTCTATAATTATTTCATATTTTGCCAAGTTTCAGCTTTCATTTAAAAAAAATTTCATCGATCTATCTCATTTCTATCGAAAGTTCTTTGATTTTAACACAGAATTCTGCCATTTGCCCCATAGTGCGACGTCTCGATCTTGGAGCTCCGAATTTTGCGAAGCTGAAGGAGATCGTTCTAAATCCAGCACTCGGAAGAACTTTAATCTCCTCTGGAGACGGGAAAAGTGTCTGGAGTTTCGAAACACGACGCTGGAATTCTGTCGCGACGCGTGTTGTCGATGCTTAAGGAGCTTCTACAGAGTGCAAGAGAGAAAGAGAGAAAGAGAGAGGAGAGACCGATCTTCCCGGTTTTATCTTACATAATCGAGATCGGTACGATGTGTCTTGAGTCGCGCTGGAAATTAGGTCGGCGCTATGCGCCAACGATGCACCAATACTCGCTGTTTAACCTCTTGCGCTATTATATCGAGTTGGATTCGACGTTGTTCTAACAAAAAAAACTGTTGGATTGCAATGGGCTAGTAAGTTGGAAAGTGCAAGTCGACATGTTTCTACACAATTAATTTTTTCTGTGAAGCAAACCATTAATAAAAAAAGGAGGAACAGCTTTTGTAGATGACATAGATGACACTTCACTAACAAGATTTTCGCGGATATCGAGACATTATCGTGCTCCGAGGCAAGATCGCGTTCCGCAAGACTATAAACTATAAACTATAAATCCTCGTTGACTTTCCAGCGTGTAGCGGGGGGGGGGGGAGGGGTAGCGATCCGGAGGCTGTTTGTTAACGATAACGTCCGCGAGCGCAGCGCGGCATAAGCCGAGCGCTTGCACCACTCTCGTGCATTTCCCCATCCATTTCTAGCTGACGATGCATTCGGCTAGGCTGTGCTCGGTATGCCGCGAACGTCGCCGTTAATGAATACCGGCAATTACGCAGGTGACGAAGTAAACAGCGTAAATCAGCGATAGCGGCGCGGCGCGAGAGCGAGCTGGCTTGGCGGCTCGCTCGATCGTAATTCCGTCGCTCGATATCGGCCCATTGTAATCCTTCTGTCGAGCAAACTTTACAAGCCACATTGTCCTCCCCTCTCCTCTCCTCTCCTCTCCTCTCCTCTCCACTTTTCGCTTTCTAGCGGGTCTTGAATTATTTGTCGCGCGGTTTAATTAAATTCTGTCGAGTCAAAGGCGACCCTTTTGTCCGCCCATTCTTCGATCCTTCGACTGTCCTGCTCGCTTTCCATTCAACGATTCTGCACCGAATACCCGCAGTCCTCTTTCACTTTTCCGCACAATGCCCTGCAGAAATGACCCCTGCTCCGAGAAGTTATTAAATTTTATATTTATTCGTTTACTTCGTGTCTGTTGTTAGAAATTGATACATACAAGATTCACCCGGAACGACATGTCGTTGTTTTTAATCTTCTGTAATATATAGATCAATTTCGTGTTTTGTTCGAGACACTCGTCGATGTATTCGTGAGATTTTTCGGTGAAAGGGTACAGTGATTTTCGCAAGTTTTCACACGGTAAAGGAACGAGAAGTCGGAAGCCATTGGCGAGACGATGAAGGGTATAGTTGGCTCGCATTATCCCTATCCGGCGCAGTTCCTCATTCCTGATCGCGCTAATTTATCACCCGGCGAAGCATTATCACCGCAACGACTGCCGGCTACGGTTATCGATAGCGTCCAGCGGAAGAACGCGGCTAGCCTCTGCCTCCGGCGACGAAACCTCATCGATCCAACGGTATCCACCGATATCCAACAGTATCCAACAGTATCCAACAGTATCCATCGGTATACGTGCCACTGTTTCTGCTCTGTGAACCGTTTAAAGTCGCCTGGGTCCCACGGTGCTCGCAATAATTGCCGCTATAACCATCCTCTTTATTACCCAACTACATAGCTATCGAAGACCTCCACGAATGTAGCACAGTATTTTTCCTATATCGAATAAGAAACCTGTTTTTCATTTTCATTATTTTTTCTTTTTTTATTTTGAGCATTTTGAAACCCTACTGGGTTTATTTTGCTTTACATGAATAATATAAGTAAATACAGGAATAATACAATAAGAATTTTCTAATAATACAAGTGAGTATAACAGTAATGTCCTTTAGCGCTAAATACGTTGGTTATTTTTCATTATTTTCTTACGAATACAGTATTCACTTGATTTTTGTCCCAGGGGCTGTTCGTGGAGCGGACAAAAATCGCGATGTAGACTTGCTTTTCTGATTTATGGCTGGGTCTACCGCTCCGATCGCGGCGAGCGAGACTACAATAGAGCTGTGGTGGCGATAGCACCACGTACGCCAATGCGTATATTTCTTCTAAAAATTTCTCTTTCCTTTCCAACTCTGTTACGCTATTGTTCTCTGTTTCCTGACTGCTGGTCGCACATTTGGCGACCAGCCCTTCACTAAAATTCCAACGCATCCTTGAGAACGTCGTCAGAGTTCTGGTTTTCGTTAGTCTCGGTCCTTCGCCTACCTCTCAGCTTTCTCTGTTTATGATTCTTTTCCGCTGTCCCTATCACTATCGCTGTTTTCTCAAGTTTTCCTTTTCTGTTCTCTTTCCTTTTTCTCTCCTATCGTTTTGCCTTTTCTAACCCTGACGCGTTTGGGAAATGCAACGAGCGCAGACAGTCTATCGTAAGCCTCCGAGACTACAACATCAACGCTGCACTGATATTCGCACTACCGATTTTATTAATAAACGAAGTGAGGACAACTTTTATGGTTTTATACGACCCTATCCACCTCAGAGCAACGGTGTCGGCGACGGCTACGCACATTGCGACCGAAACTTTCTTCGTCGATTACACCACTAAATTACAATTGAAACTATATCGTGTTTGGTCTTGTTTTACTCAGAAAGATGCCAGAAATACGTTTTCAAAAAGTCCCATGAAAAAATAATGATTATTAAGAAGTTTGAACATTCGCTTCATTGAGTCAATGTAGTGGTGTTCACACCGATATACCCGGGCCGAGAACAATAGTCGCCGCCCTGCGGCGCGGGACAGCGTTGACAGGCAGTGGAGTGAGTAGGCCTGGACAAAAATCGAGTCGTCGGACCTGGGACAAAAATCAAGTCTGTACTGTACTTGGCAGACACGTTCGTGACATTTTGCCGACCCAAACGAGTCTAAACGCGTCAGACTTTGGAACATGACCGTTCGTATAATCGAGGTTCTACATTATCGTGGATTAAACGAACAAATGCGATGCAAAAGGTACCGTGTTTGGACTCGTTTAAATCGGAAGAAGGCGACGAATGTGTTTGACAAGAGTTTGATCGTTTCTTTGAAATTTTTCGATGCGGTACGTGTTTGTGGTTGACGCATACTTGAAAAATGAAGTTTTGGCCAGCTTTCCGAGAGAAACGCAGCACGGTGCGCAGAGCGACGCGGGTGGATCGTTACACCACTTTATCGAATGAACGCCGTGGCCACAGCCTTCGCGAACAAAGCACTCGGAGCACTGTAAATCGATTCATCTCGAACCGTTGCACGCCGAGCCGGCTTCCATCTGATACCGGTGGCCTGGGCTGAATTCAAAAGAGACGCTCCCGCGGTCCACATTCGATTACATTGTTCCCCGACCGGGCAGAATCAAAATTAGGTACGACGGCAGGATCGATGACGAGACACGCGCTCGGCTCCAGAAAAAAACTAACTACGATCGTTTTACTTGAAACCGTGGAAAAGCGTATTTTTAGGATTTTACACCGAATGTATTTTCCTAATTAGCAAGATCTCGATGCGGATGCACAGTGATATGGCAGAATGTATCTTATCCGTGACAGACTAATTTCAGTTAATAGCCCCGTGAGATTTCCGGGTGTAAACGGTGTCCCTTCGAAAGTAACTTCCGGGTTTTATCAGCTGGGATAGAAGACAATAGCGGCGATGCTGTCTCGAGGATGCTCAGGATGTGCAGAATGTCCCCCGAAAGGACGTCTCCCGTCTCGTTCTACGCCCCCAAGGAAACTTGAAACGCTATTAACCGACAGAATCGGAACTGCAACGGTGTCGGGAACCGTGGAACCCAGTGTCCTGTTGCTTTGTCATCTACAAAAGCGTGATAACTTCGTTCCCTAGCTTCTCCAATTTCGTAGATGCGACGGGAGGGCCTGAGAAACTTCGTGCTTCGTTCCGATTTCCAATCGGCCGTATCAAATTGTCTTATTCTACGAGTCATTGTTCGTATCGCTGGACCGTCGAACGTTTCCGAGATAAAAACTTGAGAGAATTCCATAAAGAGTGTTCGAGGGCTAGGGTAAATGAGGGAGGGGGGGGGGGTTGTAGAAGACTTTCAACGTGTATATTGCAAAACGACCCCCCGCCCCGTCATTCACAACTCGAACGGAACTCGAAGTTTCGTTCGTCTTTGCATACGGGATTGACCAACGAGGCGAAATGCTACGAAGAGACATCGTGTTCCAGGACGAATCGAGGCGCACACAGAGAGGAGAGGAGAGGAGAAGAGAGCTAGTCAGTTCGAAGTCAGTTATCGAGCGCGGGAAAGCCTGCCAGCAATCAGACCTCTCCGACAGTTAGTTAGTCGTCATTTCGGAATCCCTTGGAAATCCGGGGGAGCTTTTAGACTTCCGGCGGACAGCTACGAGTCGGGCAACTTCTCCGGGAAGCTGTTCGGAAGATAGTCTTCTTCGGTTAGGGCAGTCCGAGGCGTCGGAGATTGTGAAGCGTCGTTGATTAAACTCGAACTCGGGGATTATTTAAAAAGCTAATCGAATGGGAGTCGATCTCGCGAAATAATTCCTATTTAGACGATCCTCGAAGTCGGTATCTTGGAGAGTCAGGATGAACAAGCTACTTCGTTTGCGCCGATTCCTGCTTTTATAGAATTAACGCGATGTAATTTACTTGTTACCATTGCCTTGAAAAAAAACCCATTAGACAGTCCCGTCATTTTCATCATAGTTCTCTCGCAAAATAGTCCAGTCGCCAGGTACTTTTACCTGGAAAGTATTCCGAACTTAATGAAATTTTGACACGTTATTTACGGGTACTCTGGGGTGTCGGAAAACTTGGGGAGGCGGAAAAAACCACGATTTTTATTACCTTGTTTTGGTTTTTCGCCTATTACTCAAAAACTGCAGGTCTTAAGAACTTTTGTTATCCATTTTTGGAAAGAGCATTAAATTTCCTTCAAGTTTCACTGGGCAATCTTTTTTTGACCCAATAGGCACCGAGAGACAGGCGTTCAAAATTAGGAAATGTTTCTCAAAATGACATTTTCAGCCACGCATTGTGACATTTAGTAGGAAATGGCAAGTTTTTGGCTTATAACTACAGTTTTTCAACGTATCTTTTGTATAATCTTCATACTACGGATACCCCTTACATTTTCACTTTTAGCTGGGGAGGACAGCACAATTTATTTACTTCAACCGAGTGGATTCAAGCCTTTTTATATTTTTGTTGGTGTTATGTTTAATAGCAATATAGATATTAATAATAAAAAAAGAAGACGAATTTGAGAAATACGTAAAAAAACTCTCTCTCTCCAAAAACACTATACTAACCTTATACTCATCAATTTGACTTCATATGGTTGGGAGGGGGGGTCCGCTGACAACTGCCTAATGTTATAACTGCAGTTTATTCCCTATTTAGGTGCCTGGTCATCACTTTATGACTTTATATTTTCCCATTAACCCCCAAGCTCAAAGAGAAATAAATGTAGATTGGGTAGGTGAAGCGACATAATTAAAATAATTCAATTAGAATTCTTTACTCTTTTTTGTTGTACTGGCATGGTGTCGTCGACGTCGTCTAAATGTCACAATGCGTGGCTCATTATGTCATTTTGAGAAACATTCCTAATTTTGAACGCCTGTCTCTCGGTGCCTATTTGGTAAAAAAAATGATTGAACAGTGAAATTTGAAGGAAATTTAATGCTCTTTCCAAAAATGGAAAACAAAAGTTCTTACGACCCACAGTTTTTGAGTAATAGGCGAAAAACCAAAACAAGGTAATAAGAATCGTGGTTTTTTCCGCCTCCCCAAGTTAGCACAGGGTCCTCGAGGTTAAAAACTGAAATTCAACACCCCCGAGTACCCCTAAATGACGTGTCAAAATTTTATTAAGTTCGGAATACTTTCCAGGTAGACGTCTTTTTTTCGACCTGCCGACTGGACTAAAATGTAAAAGAGAGGAAGGATCGTAGGAAAAAGAAACGATGAATGGAATTGCGGCTAGAATAACTATGCCGAGCATGATAACGAGACTAATTCGACGACTGGACCAGGTGAATTATCACGGTCATCACGGAATAGAGGAGGAACCCTACCGGCTGCGGCGAGCGGCGAGCGGCGTGTGCCCGCCAGTTTTTCACGGATCGAAATAAAACTTCCAGCCGCGACAGTTTAATAAAAGTTTTTCCAAGTAATTTCACGCGCGGTTCGCGTTCTTTGAGCCGAATCGCTGATCCGTGCTCGAAACGGAGCTGCAACTTTCTCGAGCAACCCTTCTCTGTACGGCGAAACGTTTCGTTATTTCCGTTTCCTGTCGGCCAGCTCCGTCACGTGGCCATTCCTCGTGCGAGATTGTGGTTCCGCAGGTCCCCTTACTTCTTCCAATTCCGTTTTAACGTGTTACCACTGTTCTCTTTCACGGTCCACAATTCTTTTGAACATTGTTCCATTTATTTCTTATGTTCTTTCATTTTCCTAAACTTTCCACAGTTTTTCGAAATTGTACAATTGCTCTGGACGTTCTACAACTTTTTTGCAGTCTTCTTCAGCTTCTATAGTATTTGCGCAGTCCGTCAGTTTCAGACGTAGAATTATTTTCTACACCGTTTCCGCGCCAGTTGTCGAGCTCCCAACACATTACTACGTGTCGCACGCGATCGAAAAACGCGTCCAGTATAGAACCGCACCCAAACACACACGAAAAACTGACCAGCCGCAATAAACCTCTGGACCCTGTGTTCCGCTGCGTTCTTTCCGCAGCTGAAATACGGCTGCAATATTCCCGGAATTTAGGGTTGCACGTTTCACCGGAGTCGAACGCGACTCCACAACCTGCTGGCTACGATCGACGCTGACAACCGCAATTCGAAAAAATTCTAAAAGAATTGATTTTTCCTTTTTGCTGTTCGACACATAAATAAACTATATTTTTCTGATCTCTCTACGACTCGAAACTACAATTAATGTTATTGGCGCACTGATTCGATCAATTGGAGACAATAAGCAAATTTGCAAAATATTACATGAAATTTAATTCAACGTTTCGGTCTAAATTTAGATCATTTTCAAGAATGTAAATTTTCCGTATTGCATCTGTAAGAATTTATCAATAACAACAACAACGTTAAAACAAAACGGGTATCCAGTTCCTTTCGTTTCCAACATTATCAAGAAAGGAATTTTTGAAATTTACCATCCTTGGATAAAAGAAAAAGAAAGAGAAAAAAGAATTATGGAGACTGGTCCGATAAATTGGAGGAATACAGTAGTCATCCCTTATGTTGAAGGCGTTTCTAATGACATCAAAAGAATCTTTAAAAATGTGGGAATACACACAATTTACAAAATACCACATTATTTAAAAGACCTTTTTCCTAACATCAAAGACAAAGTACCGTTACTAAAAAGTTGTAATATTGTATATTCAATAGCATGCAAAGGGTGTAGCCAATCTTACATTGGACAAACATGTAGACATTTAGAGGATAGAATCAGAGAACACAAGCATAATATCTTTTTGTCCCCAACGCAACATACGGCGCGGCGTTGACGAAACATTCAATGGAATTTGATCATGCTTTTGATTTTGGAAATATTAAAATAGTTGACAAAGAAATTAATTTACAATGTTCTATGATGAATCACTTTCCAAATAATATAATTCTTAAAAAAAGCATATTGAATGTCAATTAATTTATTACCAATTTCATATTGGTATTTCAACAACTACTGTGTTGGTTGGGTGATTGCAAAGGATTCATATTTGCCGCTACTTATCGATTGATCAATTAAATACATAGATCAGTGTTCTTTGATTCGTTGTCGTTTAAAATCTTCTCGGTTTACTCAGTCCACATACCACCGGCATGGAACCAGCATGTGGTTTCTTGACTTTTAAGAATTTAAAGTAGTACATTTTTCTAAGCAAGTGAGTTTATACATTAGTTTTTCGTTATTAACACCTTAGTGTTTTCTGCTTGTTTCGGGAAGGCGTTTTGCCGAACCATATATTAATTAATTGATAAATTCTTACAAACACAATACGGAAAATTTACATTCTTGAAAGTGGTCTAAATTTAGACCGAAACATTGAATTAAATTTCATGTAATATTTTACAAATTTGCTTATTGTCTACAATTGATCAAACCAGTGCGCCAATAACATTAATTGTAGTTTTGAACAATTGTCGATCGAAATACAGAGAACAATTTCTACGACTTGTTTGTTAACCTAGGATTCCTTTACAGATTTTACGATTCTTTCCACATAATCTCTACAACTTTTCGGTAAGCCGCAAAATTTATTATTATTACTATTATTATTATTTTGTTATTATTATGTATTATAGACGGACTGAAGCCCTTTTACATAAGTGTTCACAATAAATAAAAAAATGAGAAAGATACAAGACTACTCGTCTAATCACAAAGAAGGGAAATGCACAAAAAGAAAAAAAAATATAATAATATAATAATGGTACGATCGATATAGTATTATCATATAATCCTGCGTAGTTGCATTTAGTTAAGTTATTCCTGAAATCCCGGAATCCTTTCATTCGAACCTGTTTGTATTCCCTAAAATTGACTCGAAGTCCTCGCAAATTCGTAGCAAACTTGAAAAATTTATTTGAACCTCCTAGAATTCTTTCGGTCGCATCCCCGTCATAAGCCTCGAACTTTTTCGTATTCTACCGAGCTCCTTCGAGATCCTTATACAACTTTTTCTTTGAGCCGTAAAGTTTATTTGCACGACCTACAATTTTTATGCAGGATCCTCGAACACTCGGAAGATACCGGCTCGTGCAGGATCGTCTCTCGTCTCTCGTCTTTACTGTACCGAATTGAAAAGCGAATCCAGCTGCAATCGATTCCCTTTGGCCTCGGCAATCGATATCGGTAGACAATTCGTAGCCGTGGCCCAGCTTCGTCTTCTTCTTTCTGTTCAGCATTCATCGTTCCGGGCTCGGAAAAGTTTCACGCGATGAAAGGAATCGTGTGTAAGACGCCGACTGGGATTCTCTATGTTTCGTTGACGAAAATTCCAAGTGCAACGTTGTCGGTCACTTCGCAAATCAGTTCAGAATTTCATACTTCCGGTGCGGTATTGCTTTTACATTGCCGATATGTGCAATGTGCAGCCTTGTTTTGTCAGAGATTCGAGGAAATGCACGTTGTTTCTCGTGTTGTATTTTTACGAAGACAACTTTTTCCGAATATAATTAGGAAAAGAAGAGTTTCTTCGCAATACAAATAAAAGATAATCGTGTATAAATGGACTGACTTATAAAGCAAAATAGGTAAAAGGTAAAGAAATACTTAATTACGAAATAACATTTGCTGCCGGTTAATCCAGATTCGCGAAACTGTTCAAAGTGCTTGGGTAACGCATACATATTTCAGCGGCCGGTTTCAATATTTTCCGGGGTTCGGAAGGAGGGTGGGAGAGGGCGGACTGTAAAGGGCTCGTTTCCGCACTTCGTCGATGCAATTTTTCGGCGTGGAAATTCAATTCCGAGGAGCCGTGAAACGAATCATCGCCGGTGTCCGGTGGCTGTGCGCTGGCCGGCCTGGCAATCAACCTGGATTATTTTCACGGGACAGTCGACTCGGCCTAGAAAAATTGGCCCGATGCGTATCTATCTACTTGTGCCTCGATCAGCTTCGAAATCACCGGCCAATTAGCGAAACCAATCGATTCCACTCGGCAACAATTATTTCGTTGCGCGTCCCCTGTCGCGTCGCTGGCGTCGCCTCGCTTCGGATCATTCGTTCGAAAACGATTATCAAGCTTTTTTTCATTTCAATATTCACGAAAATTCCCGACCGCCCCGAAGGAGAATCCCCTTTAACCTTTCCGATCAACGTTCTGTTTACCGGAAGCTGCTCGGACTATTAATAATCCTCTTAGCGGATTTATCGAACCTCGATTAATTTTCTTTTAACCTTTCGCTTGGCGTATCTTTTATTTTTCTGGGATAAGATTAACACTAGATTGCCCAAGGAAGTCATTTTGACTGCTTCTTAATTTCAATTAGAAAAACAATTATGTATATAATGACACAATTTCGTAGAATTTTGTGACTTTGTACAACATATAAATGCGATTATTAATAATTGTAGTTATCTCCCCCTTCCTTCATTTCCGGTATATATATATGTGTGTTATACCTATATTGCCCAAAAGCAGTCATTTTGACTGCTTGGGAAATTCTAAATAATCAAATCACTCTTATTATTGAATTGAGTAAATTTCTTATATGACCAGTTCGGCTCTGTATTGAAATAACAGTTTTCATTTTTTTTCGATTACCGTCACATGATAACATACAAGTACATGATAAATTGTCGATTTGGCCGTATACTTGATAAGTTGCAGTTGCTCAATAAGCTAAAGTAGTATTTGTTATATATTCGAATCTTTCTGCAGTGATACTTGTTCTAACAAGTTGTTCTAACAAATTTTTTTTATTCTTAATATTTACTAATAACTTGTTATATAACTGTACATAATATAAAAAATATTAAAAATTAATTTTAAACAAATTTATTTACACATTAGTTATTCTTTCACAATGTAGTCATTTTCACTGATTTTGGGCAATATAGGTATATACTAAGTTTCAGTCTTTCTAGTGTTAATTTTATGTACCGACAAATAAATGAAATCTGCATAGGTCGATCGATCAGAGACAAACGCGAGCCAAGCGAAAACGATCGAGGCTGTACGGATACGCGGGTAAACGTTAGAGGCTCCCTCCGATAATCCTGTGATTGCCAGAAAATACTCCGCATGTGACAATTTCAAAAAATTTCAGTTTACGCAATAAATCGAGCTTTACAGTTTGGGATTTGCTAAACGCTCAAAAATACAATGCAACTTATCCAATGTTCTATGTCAAAGCATTAGTGGTCGCAAATTTAAACGGCAATATCTCGAAAGTGAAATTATGTGATATGTGGCGCACAGTGGGCAATTCGGACAAAATCAAAGAACTTTCCATAGAAATGAGGATAGAGCGATGAAATTTTTTAAAAACTGAAGCTGAAACTTTGTAGAATATGGGAAAAATAGGGAGATTATGGTACGAACGTTTTTTAACCACGCGCGGAACAATTTTTTTTCACATGGTATACATCATTTCCCGTAGATTTTTTTACGCTGATTTCAAATCTGGTCTCAAAATTTGTCTACGACCTCTGGATTTCGTAAAAAGTCGAATTATTGTTAAAAATTCACATTTTTATTTTTTCAAAGTTAAAAACGTTCGTTCCATAATCTTCCCATGTTTCCCATATTTTACAAAGTTTCAGTTTTAATTTGAAAAAATTTCATCGCTCTACTTGATTTCTATCGAAAGTTCTTTGAGTTTGTCGCCGATTTCGTCCGAATTGCCCAGTGTGCGGCGTTCTATCCTGACAAGCACAGAATCGGTCCGTCACTGACGTCGCGTCGTCGAGTCTGATTGTCGTGAACGCGTCGTGAACGTGTCATGACGGAAGGGTCCGACAATAAGTAGCTAAAGCGAGACAATGTCGACTCGCTGATGCTCGGCCATGTGGAATCGCGCGATACGACCGCGGCCCGCGTACCTATGTACTTGGAAAATACAAACTGTGGAAACCCCACGGAATTCTGGAGAATGCCGCGACTAATTTGCACCTCGAGGAATGTAATGTAAGCTTCCCGTTGAACACTTCTGTAATCCCATTAACGTCACGGCTAAGATCGAGTTTGTTTGTTCGTTCGTTTTCGCTCGAGTTGTGCCTCTTCGGGAGTTGCGCAAAATGAAAATTCGAAATTGACTCGGAAACTCCCAGTTTGCAAAGACGCTGACAGAAATTGTACAAAACTAATCGACGCGAACTACATATACATACATACTTGGTTCGATGTAGAAGACGCGAGTATGGAACTTACCAGTCGAAGAAATTCCAGAGGCAGGTGAACATGTTGGCGGCGAGTCTCGCACATTGATCAAACCTCACGAGTCACACGCAGTTCCACTCGCGACACAACACACAGGCACGTTTATCTATTCATTTATTTATTCACGTATCGGTTCACCTAACTATTTCGTCCCGATTTCTCGCGAGGTTTCCGCATCGTGCGAGCGGCGAGCAGTCTTCTCGGCGAACAGGAATACTCGCATTGCATTCTTCATTTTTGCAAGTTGTACCTTGCCGATCGAACAAAAATTGATATCTTTACGCACACAATAACGATGCGATTCAACAGGTTTCGATCTATTATTTCGACGGAAATTACCGAGTGAACTGTTAACATGAGAATTACAATCGATCAATTATAAACTCGTCGACCATAAGTGACTTCTATTCAATCATAGTTATGTACTGCATTTGCAACGGGTCACAATTAAATCGTTCTAATTAGAGAACACGTGTACATGCCTGGGAATTTGTGTTCCAATCTGACACAATCTTAAATATTCTTTTTGTGGTTATACAATCTATCGAAGCGTTTCGAGACGGCCGAGAAAGTTGACTTTTGGTGGTCTCCTTTGACCCGGGATCCTTGGCCGGAACATGTTCAACGTTTCTAATGAAATATTCCGGTTTCAAAGGACCCGCGGCGATACCAGTCCGTGAAAACGGAACGAAATATCCATTTTCGCGAAGAAAGAAACAGCCTGACCAGTTTTCCCCTTTGTCGCGACCACGCCATTGTGGAGAAGGCTTTTCGGAGGCCAACTCAAAGAAGACTCTCTTTGCCGACGCAGGAACTCGTTCTAATTTTCGCTGCTAGACGGATATCGCATCGTGTCCCCAGACAGGAAGCAGCAGAATGGACAGTTGGACAGCTTCTTGGCTCCACTCGAAACAATAGTTTTCTTAAAAGGTCAACATCTAGCAGACCTTGATCGTTTCAGCAATTGGTGTCGTATGAATGGAATGGAACTCAACATTAATAAATGCCATGTTATGGGGTCGTCCCGTCGCTCTGTACCTTTCATACATCCTTACCATCTAAATGACAGTATTCTCTCCACAATAAATGAGGTTAAGGATTTAGGAATTCATTTCTCCTCTACCTTAAATTTTTCCAACCATATTTATCATATCGTTAACACCGCCTGTAGAACACTTGGTTTCATACTTCGTTTTTTCACTGATTTCCATTCAATCCGCACACTTAGATTGCTATACATATATTGTCCTCGTCCGTCCGCTATTAGAATATGCATCAATTATATGGTCTCCGAAAAGCTCTAACTAAGTACGAAATCATGCTGCTCGAGAGTGCAGCATAAATTTCTCAGGTTTTTTTCATATAAGCTAAACAATCCAATGTCATTCTTTGATCATGATTACTCCACAATATTAACTACAATGAACCTAGAAACATTATTTGCTCGAAGAATTGTATATCCGACCAGAGCTTTATTTTTCATTTAATTAATAATCATATTGATTGTTCCTCTCTATTGGCGCAAATCAATTTTTATGTACCAGAACGTGAACTGAGAACAAGAGCGGGCTTTCAAACACCTAAAGCGAAATCTACGTATGGATTAATTAATCCAATGAATCGTATTATCTCAAAATCATGCACTATATGTAAACGTATTGATTTTTTCAGTGATTCTTTACAAAATTTTCAAATGCAACTACGCAGGATTATATGATAATACCATATCGATTGTACCATTATTAAATTTTTCTTTTGTGCATGTCCCTTCTTTGTTATTACACTAGCAGTATTGTATCTTTTTCTTTTCTTTTTTCGTTTCTTTGATATTGTAAACACTTATGTAAAAGGGCTTCAGTCCGTCTATAATAAATAAATAATAATAAAAAAAAATAATAATCTATTTTTCAAATTACGGTGAAATTTCTTCGAGTTGTAGAATGGTCGTTCACCATCTTGTCGTTTCGCGATTTCGATGAATACGTCGGAAGTCCGCGTACGAACGTGAACTCCGCTTTCCTGTCTCCACCCCTCCCCGTTCTATTTTTTTAGTTTTTTTCTTTTCCAAGTGCATTCGCAGAGTGTGCTCTCGACTGCGCCGAGTGTTGTTAATGCTTCGAGCATCGGTGTAATTGGGCAATTGAAAACGGGCAAAAGGAAAACGCGGACAGAGACGCGCGCAACTACCATGCCGAGGGCAAATGATCTTCGTTTCGATTCTCTTTATCCACAGCGAAACGCTGTCCTCTCGTTGCTCCACGATTTTAATGGATTTCTGTCGGCTACTCGACTCGGCACCGATGTTTTTCGAGAGCGTGGAAACACGAGCACGCGATACCATTCGCTGCGTAATGCAGTCTCGTCTTTCTCTGCTCGTTACGTCTCTTGTTATCGGGGATGCTCGATGAATGATAATCTTCGTCCGATAAGACGCTCGCTCTTCCACAAACTGAGCGGACATTTTCTACAATACGAGACCATTAATATTGTATTAGGTTGTCCCAAATGTTTTTTTCCTCAACTATTGAAAGAGAAGAAACTCTCGAAATACAAACGGTGGGTTAGGGACACGGGGTTAAAAGGAGCCCGCACTAATCATATGGAAAATCTATCCCGGTTAAATCATTTGGATTTTTTCTATGTTGTAGCTCATGATCTACTGAAGAAAAGATGTAATGGGCACAAAGTGGAATAATTATTGATATAAGTTATCGAGTTATAATCAGTGAAACATGAGAAATTCGAGCTGCCGAATACTCAAATCTCGGAAAGTATTTATTTTTTGGAAAAATGTTTGAAACAAAAATAGTACGGTTTCACAAAATCTGTTAGGTGGTGCCATTATTTTTTTGAATTTTGAATGATCTTCAAAAGGTCTGTGAACAGAAATCTTTCAGAAAAATCTTTGCGTGCACAGCAGAGATAAGAAGCCCACGGTTCGTCACTCCCGTAGTATTGTTTTTCACTCCAAACCCTCTCTGCTGTGTGTGTATGTGAAAATCGAAGGAGTGGGGTCCGGCAATGTTAAGTAAATATACTTCCCGAGATTTGAGTATTCGGCAGCACGAATTTCTCATGTTTCACTGATTATAACTCGATAACTGTCCATTATTGAGCTTTGTGCCCATTACATATTTTCTTCAGTAGATCATAAGCTACAACATATAAAAAATCCAACTGATTTAACCGGGATAGATTTTCCATATGATTAGTGCGGACTCCTTTGATGGCTGTTGGGGAGGTGAAGTTTGTAGCATCTTCACGATGGTAGCGGCAGTGTCATTCGCTCCTCAGGGACGCGTTTATTTCGGATAATCGAAATCGTGGCCTCCGCGGAGGAGAATAACGGAAGGCCAAGGGCAAAGCTCTCTCTCTCTCTCTCTCTCTCTCTCTCTCTCTCTCTCTCTCTCTCTCTCAATCTCTGTCTCCCCGAGGGAAGTTCAAGGATAGAATATCGCGGGAATGAAAGGCTGAAATATTCAGCGGCGAATAGAATGTCGAACGAGACTCCATCGTCCTACGGTACCACACCGGAAATAGCTAATCTCGGGAAGTTTGATCGAGTCGACAAACTTCACCGTTGCTGCTGAGAACGCCGAGCATTCTCTAATCTCGAGACTATCTCGGCTTTGGTCCTTGAAAACGCAGTTGCCCCTGCGGACCACGAGGACCTTCTCTCGCATTGGTCCGTTGATCTTCTTAAACCTCCAATCTTCGTCTACATTTATACCGATGCCGTAACAATCGCAAAGATATCAATTTTGTAGAATGACGTTTAAGTGGTATTTAATTATTATTATTTATTATAGACGGACTGATCCCTTTTACATAAATGTTTACAATAAAAAAAGAAAAGAGAAAGATACAATACTGCTAGTGTAATAACAAAGAAGGAACATGCACAAAAGAAAAATTTAATAATGGTACAATCGATATGGTATTATCATATAATCCTGCGTAGTTGCATTTGAAAATTTTGTAAAGAATCACTGAAAAAATCAATACGATTATATATAGTGCATGATTTTGAGATAATACGATTCATTGGATTAATTAATCCATACGTAGATTTCGCTTTAGGTGTTTGAAAGCCCGCTCTTGTTCTCAGTTCACGTTCTGGTACATAAAAATTGATTTGCGCCAATAGAGAGGAACAATCAATATGATTATTAATTAAATGAAAAATAAAGCTCTGGTCGGATATACAATTCTTCGAGCAAATAATGTTTCTAGGTTCATTGTAGTTAATATTGTGGAGTAATCATGATCAAAGAATGACATTGGATTGTTTAGCTTATATGAAAAAAACCTGAGAAATTTATGCTGCACTCTCGAGCAGCATGATTTCGTACTTAGTTAGAGCTTTTCGGAGACCATATAATTGATGCATGTTCTAATAGCGGACGGACGAGGACAATATATAGCAATCTAAGTGTGCGGATTGAATGGAAATCAGTGGAAAAACGAAGTATGAAACCAAGTGTTCTTGAGGCGGTGTTAACGATATGATAAATATGGTTGGAAAAATTTAAGGTAGAGGAGAAATGAATTCCTAAATCCTTAACCTCATTTATTGTGGAGAGAATACTGTCATTTAGATGCTAAGGATGTATGAAAAAATCAATACGATTATAAATAGTGCATGATTGTTGCAATAATGCGATTCACGTAGATTTCGCTTTAAGTGTTTGAAAAGCCGCTCTTGTTCTCAGTTCACGTTCCGGTACATAAAAATTGATTTGCGCAAGTAGAGAGGAACAATCAATATGATTATTAATTAAATGAAAAATAAAGCTCTGATCGGATATACTATTCTTCGAGCAGATAATGTTTCTAGGTTCATTGTGGTTAAGAAAAAATGTCAAAGAATGACATTGGATTATTTAGCTTAATGAATGTTTAGCGAAATATCTGAAACCGGTAGAACGTGGAAAATATTTTGCAAAACCCGTTCGCGCGAAACACGAGGGAACCGGAAAAGATTTAGGAGAAGGAAGTCGGCGGTTCAGCCGGATCCAGAAGATTCACCGTGCAGAAATTAGCGTCGCGGAGAGCAATTAAAATCGGCAAACATCGAAAATAAAACGCTCCGCTCCGATTCAGCGAGCGTTCAGCGGACCATTGTTCCCGCACCAGTGCTTCATCCCGACTTCGCAAATATTGAATCGACTCCCACCCTCCCGCAACTTCTGGTTTTCTCCACCAGGTTCTCCTCTTTCTCTTGTTCGAAACCCCCTTCCAACGGTGACACCGTTCAACGAACCTGAGCGCAGAAAGTAAATGCTAATCGCGGCCCGTTTGCCCTCCACCATCTTTTCGAGTCGAAGAATTTCGGGTGCTCTACCCTTTTTCCCGGTAAAATATTAAAGAACATCGCTGAATTATCTTCAGCCCAATAAAATTATTAAAAGAAAAATGTGAAACGTAAAAAAAGTTCTCGAAGTAAAGAGCGATCTTTTTTCTACAGTGTAACGAAGCAGCGCCTTGACGCGGAAGAATAAAGCTTGCTTTATGTAAAACGCTTGGAGGCAAGATTGAACTTCTGGAATTTTACTTGATGAAACGGGACAGCGAATCTCTCTGGAACTTTTCATACATTTTCAACGACGTTCTTAAATATAACAGAAAATTGTTCTGTTCCGGAAGATAGCGCACTGTATAAAATAGCAGAAAAATTTAAAGATCAAAGACCTTTAATAATGATCAATCCGTAACGTTGCGGTGCCGACGTTTGTCATCGCGAAATAAATTCTCAGAGGTTCCCCTGAAAGCGGGAAGGCCTCGTTAACGCCGACTCTTATTTGCCGGGAATAAAAATGTAGGTTGCCGGGATTAATGTCCGGGGCCCGAAAAATTTCCGGGTCGGACGCGTATCACGTTTCATTAATCCCGACGATTAAACGCGGCAACTTTTTCAGAGTCCCGTCTCGCGGCAAGATAAACGCGTCAAGCTCGGCCCGGCTCGGCCCGGCTCGGCCCGCGACCAGAGGCTGCTTCCATTCTTCATGAACTTGCGCGACCCAGCCGGCTAACTACCCTTTAAACAAATAAAGTAATTTACATGCCGACAGACGCCGGTATCTAGCACGCTGCGAAACCCATTTTTCTCCGGGACGCTCGCGACACGGGGACAAAGCAGCTCCCTTCAACATTACTATGCGACTATACTATGCATACATTAGTATGCGAGGAGACGGTACGGCGACGCCGACAGCGTCTACTGATAAGAAAATGTCGCGGAATGAGAGCGCAACTGTTAAGGGACACGTACGGGTCGCCCGTTTATCGTGAGAGAAATCGTAACGATGCACAGTGTGCTCTTTAATTAATTTTGCGGTAATTAATCCATTAGTTGCAACGCGAACGGTCGTGTATCTTGATGTCATAGATAACCCCTCGTTTCTCTTGCGAGCTGATGTTGAAAATATTAATGGTTTTAACAGACAAAAAATATTAACTGTTTGCACTCGGTGCTATTTTAACTTGAAAATTAAACATTTCTTTCGGCCTAGAATAATTCCATTCTACAATATCAATTGTTGTTTTTGTATGAATATTAAACTGATATAATACCTCGTGCAATACTTAAATGTTTAGTAATTGATTAGATAGCAATTTTTAGTGGTGACTCCGTCCCAGTCCCAGAGAGAAATTCGCAAACGACACCTCGTACATTAAATTATTTACCGAGATAAAATTCATGGTTGTCGGTGACGGGACACCTTCGGTTAGTCGATCGCGAATCGAGATACTCGTAGGAGGAACGAAATGGCGAGAGAAAAAAAAAGTAATTGAACGGCGAGTAAGAGAGGGAGTTCGCGGCGAAACGTGGCCGCAGAAAAAAGGAACGCGAAAATCCGGGTGTGGGGGGCGGGGGTGAAGGGCGTCGGGGAATAATTCTCCGGCGGGCAACGGTAAAGAGAAAAAGGGGTTTGTATTTGCGTTTGTCCCGTATGGGCACGCTCGCTGCATTGTTAAATTCCTCCTGCGGCGATGCGCTTTTCAACCCCCTTTTCTCGTGAAATCCGTTTTGGATCGGCGCGGCGTACACCCCGCAAAACGCTCGCGATTTTTTCCCGCGTGCGCGCGCGGTTCGACAAAGTTGTTTGCTTTGTCCGCAATTAATCCCGATTTCTGCGGAATCGGGAGGAAAAAATGAATCGTAACCACTTTCTCCATCGTTGATCGCGCGAGTCGTCCATTCGGAACATCTGTTTACTAAATGTCCCCGGAATGAATTCTTTTTGTGCAGTCACCCGGGTTTGGAGCTTTGTTTGCACGGATGGTATAGTTAGCGTCAAGCTTCAACTAGCATGCGTGTTCGTTGCGTTCATTTTTAACCGACTTCGAAAAGGAGGAGGTTATCAATTTGACCTGTATGTGCCTTTTTTCGCTTTTTTCTATTTCTATGTATGTTCACCGAGTATGCCGAGATGGATGGACCAATCGGTACGAAACCTTTTGCATCTTGTAGAGTATGCCCCCGGGGTGGTCCCGTTATAAAACTTTTTGCATTTTTTCATTCCTAACGACTTTTATTGCAAAAAAACGTAATGCTTCATTTATATTTAAACGACTTCTTCTGCGTTTGTTCAGCAAAGAATGTACCCATCGCGATGAAACCTTTCACATTTAGTAGGAGATACTGTCGCGATGCTTCCACTTGCAAAAATTTATAGAATTTGTTATTGTTAATAACTATTGTTATAGCAAAAGAACATATTAGTTGGTTGGTGTTACTCTGCAAAGAATCTTTCAGAGCTAGTAGGAGATGTATCCGCGAAGATCTCACTGGAGATGGTTTAAACCATCTATGGTTTACCATCTAAATTCGGTGAATATATTTTTGATGATTATTAGCTAAGGAAAAAAAATCACAAAATCAACTCACGGTATCCTACAAATACTGCATGTTCTACTAAAAAGTGTGAAATAAAAAATTTTTTTAGTGCATTTTCGTTTTTTGTTCCTTTCATATCTTTTTTTATTAGCGCTTTTTTTCATACCTTCTTTTCGTATGATCGTTTGGTTTCTGTGCAATTTTTTGCTAGGTGCGGTCGTTGTAATTTTAGTTCAATGAATGGAAGAGCAACGATTTGTTTTCGATCTGGAATCCTTTTTAATTTTCCTCATTGCATCAAAGCGTTTCGATTAAATCTCAAAATTCCAAATAAAATGACAGAATACTACGCACATGCACGAAATAATTGTAATACGTTTCTCTTGTCCCGAAGGAAACTTTACGAATCGCCAATATTGTGGGCGAGCTCTTTTATCCACTGGGTGCCGATTAAACGATAATTTGGCTTGCTTTGTTCCTTATCTTCCCAGTGGCTAACCCCATGGTGAAAGCGACGCGCAGCGTCGGTGACACGCGTCACTCGTGCTTGATTGCTTGCTCCCTGTCCACCCGATATGGAAATTCGTGGTGGTCGCATCACTCGGTGACATCCGGGTCGTCGAATTATCAGGAAATACCTGGTTCAGTCAATAATCATCCGTGCAGTTATCGAGTTCGTTACAACAACAATGGGCCAATTGAGTTGTTCAGCGAATTTCAACAACTATATCTGCTCCAACCGTAACAGCCACGCGAATGATTCTGTAAACTTTTCAAAATACAACAGTATATTTTTCTTAGGGTCGACCCAAGGGCTTAAATAAACCAGTTCGCGTAACATCAGCGACGAGAACGGAACCCTTCGATTTTTCCACAGTTGAGAAAAATCAGAGATCCGAACGCGCGACGAGGAAGTACGAGCAGCGAAAATCGAACGATTCGAGACCTCTTCAATCGAAACTTCGAATAGCCGACAACTCCTGATGGAAACTTTCACGGTAAACCATCGTTGTCGAGTTCTCGAACAATGGGGGACCCTTCGAAGTTCATTTTCTTTATAGCGGAAGCGAGGACTGGCCTCGACAGAAGGTAAAACCGATTAAAATCGTGAATATCTGCTTCCGAATTGTGTGGTCGTGTGTAAAAAGTGAGAAATGGTGGAAAAACGTC
The DNA here is from genome assembly GCA_916610235.2 of Lasioglossum morio. Classification (NCBI taxonomy): domain Eukaryota; kingdom Metazoa; phylum Arthropoda; class Insecta; order Hymenoptera; family Halictidae; genus Lasioglossum; species Lasioglossum morio. Next base: position 1,493,841 of record OU744334.1, on the reverse strand, counting down.
TACAGAAATAGCAGAAACTTTTAAAGAGATAAAACGAGTCCACGTCTATCGTTGTAGTCCAGTCGTCAGGTACTTTTACCTGTAAAGTATTCCGAACTTAATGAAATTTTGACACGTCATTTAGGGGTACTCTGGGGTGTCGAATCTCAGTTTTCAACCTCGAGGACCCTGTGCTAATTGGGGAGGGGGGAAAAACCACGATTTTTACTACCTTGTTTTGGTTTTTCGCCTATTACTCAAAAACTGTGGGTCCCAAGAACTTTTATTTTTCATTTTTGGAAAGAGCATTAAATTTCCTTCAAATTTCACTGGTCAATCTTTTTTTTGACCCAATAGGCACCGAGGGACAGGCGTTCAAAATTAGGAAATGTTTCTCAAAATGACTTTTCGAGCCACGCATTGTGACAATTAGCAGGAAATTACAAGTTTTTGGCTTATAATTTGAGTTTTTCAACGTAACTATATATAATCTTCATACTACGGATACCCCTTACATTTTCACTTTTAACTGGGGAGGACAGCACAATTTATTTACTTCAACCGAGTGGATTCAAGCCTTTTTATATTTTTGTTGGTGTTATGTTTAATAGCAATATAGATATTAATAATAAAAAAAAAGAAGACGAATTTGAGAAATACGTAAAAAAACTCTCACTCTCCAAAAACCTTATACTAACCTTATACTCTTATCAATCTGACTTCATATGGTTGGGGGGAGGGTCCGCTGACAACTGCCTAATGTTATAAGTGCAGTTTATTCCTTATTTAGGTGCCTGGTCATCACCTTATGACTTTATATTTTCCTATTAACCCGTAAGCTCAAAGAGAAATAAATGTAGATTGGATAGGTGAAGAGTAAGAGCTCATAAAAATTTATTTACACAATTAGTTGCTCTTTTTTGTTGTACTGGCATGGTGTCATCGACGTCGTCTAAATGTCACAATGTGTGGCTCAAAATGTCATTTTGAGAAATATTTCCTAATTTCAACGCCTGTCTGTCGGTGTCTATTTGGTCAAAAAAAAGATTGACCAGTGAAATTTGAAAGAAATTTAATGCTCTTTCCAAAAATGAAAAACAAAAGTTCTTAGGACCCACAGTTTTTGAGTAATAGGCGAAAAACCAAAACAAGGTAATAAAAATCGTCGTTTTTTCCCCCTCCCCAAGTTAGCACAGGGTCCTCGAGGTCGAAAACTGAGATTCGACACCCCAGAATACCCTTAAATGACGTGTCAAAATTTCATTAAGTTCGGAATACTTTCCAGGTAGATGCCTTCTTTTCGACCTGCCGACTGGACTATTGTACGAGTTGTGTATCGTCAAATTCTGGAGAATCAGAATGTCGATTCTCGAGGGTTTCGAGATTGAGAGACAGAGGGAAAAAAGCTAGAGGCTTCCGGAGGTTTTCTAGAGGCGGAAAACCGTCGCGCGTCGATGGAAAAGCTATTTCCCTGTAGAGGGAGCACAAGCCTCTTTTGTTCTTTGAGAGGGGCGTTGCGTGGGAAAAAGTCAAGGTCGACACTCGTGCTAATTGTTCCGCTTTAAGAGAGTCGAGAGAGAGAGTCGAGGTTCTCCGACTCTCGAGGCGGCACAGCTCGGCCAATTTTTAGAATTCTGCTTCCAAATTTAGAAAACGCGTTGTCTAGACTGTAGACATCAAAGTTTTGCAAGTAAGAAGATACGTGTGCATCATGCAAGTGACATCGTTTCGTATTTCGTGCCAGTCGTAAATAATTCGAAGCCGCGATCCCGTGGCCGGCATACGTAACGCGCAGATACAGTTTTTGATTTTCGAAAGCCGAGGAGCACAATGGCGGCCTCGCGAGGCGGAAACTTATCGCAGACCATTATCGGGGCAAGAAAATTGCCGGTCTTCGCGCGCTTCCGTTCGTAGGTACGCGACCCGATAAAAATGCCGAGAGAGAACCTGTACAATATACTATTCCAACTTCCAATGGAAATTCGGGGCTAGCACACCTCTAGCAGCAGCGCATGATCGATCGCGAGTAAACGTTCCATTTAATCTCGGACAACTATCCTTCCTCAAAAAATTACAATTTTTAACTTTATATCACACTCGAAAATCCTATTTACTTCCTACGTGTTGCAATTAATACTATTATTAATAAATTTGCCAAAACTCAATAAACCGTAACGACACGAGAAAACGTCCAAATCCTTGGCAAAGCGCGCGTTTTCACTTTAGGAAAACGTTTCGTATAATGAACGCGGAACGCCGCTGGAAACGCGATCAAAGCGTTCCCATTATACGAATTTCCCGCGCTCGGATAATTATTAAATCTAGATCCTAGAGAGAGAGCGAGAGCGAGAGAGAGAGCGAGAGAGAGCGAGAGAGAGAGAGAGAAAGAGAGAGCGAGAGAGGATGATAGGAATGGCCAAGTCCCATTGGGAGAGTTCTCTATCGACAATTTCTGTTCTCTCTCTCTCTCGGCACGAGTTTCTCTGCCAGGGATTTAAAACGATGGAGGATGATGCAGAATTCGCGTTAGAACGGTCCGATGCGTCTCCTCCGGAAACATAATTCGCGCATTTGCCCACCAATCCCATTTACATCGCGAAATTCGAAGCCAGCTAGAACCCGCCTGAAACTTTTCCGACTTGCGGATGCAGCAACATAAATTCGCGTAGTCACACCTGCTGTAAAGTGGATTAAAAAACTGTTTGTACATTTGGCTCTTTGGATATAATTTTCTGCAAATAGTTGGTAGACTAACGATAAGAAGTAGCATTTTCTCAAATCTAGAAAGATTCAGATTCGACACAGATAAACAATCCACCCGTCTTGTCCTGTAAACTCTGTCTGCCATAAATGTAAACGAGCGTCACCCCCCCCCCCCCCCCTTCATAATCAATCATGACCCTCGAACATCCGCAAAAATTGTCTCCTCCACCCCTACATGCGATTCCACCTCTTCCATGTTCTACCATTCACCAATATCACAATTGATTTCTATGTCGATCCCTTCGTTATTTATTATCCGGCGAGACAAATAGTTCTCGTTAGCCAAAAAATGTTTCCCCTGCTCTCGATCATCCCTCAAGCCTTTGATAATGACCTATTCACGAGAATTATAGCGTTTGTTGCAATTTGTTTCAAACAGTTCTCAAACAATAGCAAAATAAAATTATTTTCTTCACCAAAAATTTTCATCAACCCCCTTCGTAATTAACTAATCGCTATTGTTAGGTTTCAGCCGCCTTCATAATGATTCATTCGCCAGAATTTTAGTTGGTTCTAGCAATTTATTTCCGTGTCCAAATTTGCTACTTCTCGCTGCAACAAATAACCCACCGAGTAGCATCCGCACAAATTGTCTCCTTTACGCCTAAATGCATTTCCACAACCCCTTCCACGTTCTTCACCCTCTTCTTGTACTTCACCGTTAATTCTAACAATTAATTTACTTAAACATTTCGTTCCCACCCGTTTGTTACTTCTCGCTACAATAAGCGAGCCACAGACATGCTTACAAATTTTCTCGTACACCCCCAAGCGTGTTTCAAGCCTCTTTACAGTCGACCATAGTCGCGTTACCAGTTACCTCTAGCCAACTGGAATTCGTATTAAACTTTTGGCTATTCACCATTACTACAAATAATTCTGAAAGGGCGGGATTCTTAAAGAAACACAATTCTTATATTTTTACCAATTTACTCTCATGTATTATATTTTCAAGACCATCAAAAACCAACTTCAAACACATCTTCGACCGTCTCACTCCCATCTAACTTCTTCAACTACAATTCTACACCAACAACAAACCTCTCACAATCCAACTCCCATATCCTCTCGAAACAATCCTCAAGCTCGATCCTCCACTCTCTCATCTCTTGATCAAAAGCAAAGAGGCGTCGGTATACGTAGCATCAATATAGCAGGAGAAGGATAGCCGACGCACGTGAATCGCGAGGCGTCTCTTCAGGGCGGGATCGCCCCGAAGAATCGGGACCAGAATGAGAGGACTCGGTCAATCGGAAGAATGAAGACGCTGGCAACCCAAGCAAGCAAGCAAGCAGCAGGGTCGATGCCCTTCACCGAGAAGCCGCACACCGCTAATTGTCGAAAAGAAAATCGATCGGCGCCGCGAAAATGCAGGCCGGCTCACTGTCGATGCACTCGTCGCGTCATCGCGAGCCGCTCCCGTAAACTTTCTTCCCACATAAAACAATCTCGAAATGCCGAAACAAACGGGACAGAAAAAGAAATTGCACGTCGCTCTTCCAAGTGATATCCTGTTCGGTCGAGACACACCGGAACACTGAGAACCACACAAACCGGGATAGAATTCGCGGAAGATGCACCCGGAACGACGACCCAGAACGACGACCCAAGCTGGCCGACTCGGAACGCGGCGACGGCACAACTGGCATGCGCCTTTTCCACCCTCCTTTCAACCCTGTCGGAATACCCACTCCCCTCCTCGCAACCTCTAAACCCCTCGCAAACCCTCGAACGCCCCCTGTGGCGTGTGCCCGTGCCACTGCCTCTCCTCCGCCTCTCCACCGCCTCTCCACCGCCTCTCCTCTGACTCTGCTCTGGCTATGGCTGGCGCATCAACCCCCCCCCCCGTTCACCCACCCTTACTTGCTACACCCCTACCCCTTTTTTTTAGTTTAAAGACGCGTGGAAAAAATACATTTACGTACATCCAGAAGGGGTAGAGTGGGACTCGGAGGCACAGGTGGTGGTCGGCGTCCCCAGTACCCACTAAAAAAACCACACGTCTAGGACCGAGGCACTATGGGGCAAACGGAAGAATTCTGTGGCAAAATCAAAGAACTTTCGATACAAATGAGATAGAGCGATGAAATTTTTTAAAAATGAAAGCTGAAACGTGGCAGAATATTAAATAAGTATAAAGATTGTGGTACGAACATGTTACGAGCCGAGGGTTCGGCAGCTTGCGGAAACCGAGGGAGTTTAGGGTTTTTTAAGAGTTTTGGGGTATAGGTAGGAAAGGTACATGAAGGACTAGCCGATGCCTGTTTCATCACCGGGGCGCCTTGCATGTGGAACACGGGAGTGGACTAGCCGGTGTCTATTTCACCACCGGGGCGCCACAATTAGGGTACACAAGGACTAGCCGATGTCTGTTTCACCACCGGGGCGCCTTGTGTGTGGAATTGTGGAAAAGTGGACGTGCCGATGTCTGTTTCACCACCGGGTTGCCACTGTCGGTTACTAAAGGACTTTTTGGGATAGGGTTGTGGTTCCGCTGACTCGTAACTTATAAATTTGATTCTGATACACCTCGAGCGGTAAAGGTGTATCGTCGTAAGATACTAACGACTGGAAATCGAATAAAGGAATAGCGTGGTTGAAATAACTACAAGTGAATTCACACACAATGATATAATCTTAACAATGTTAATACAAATGTTCAGTGTAAGATGTCGCGAACTAAATCTCTCTGTTGTAACGCACCGAGGAATGCGGGGGCTATGCTTCTACAGAATCCCGTGGATTGGGATTAGTACGAGAAGAAATACAACGATTAGGAATTGATACCCGATCTTATAATGAAAGAAATCACGACGTGGACCGACGCGCACAACGTGAACTCTAGAGATGAAAGCCCGACTATGCAGGGAATCTATGCCCTTATATACTGTAAAACCCAAGCCAAAAATAGACTAGGCAAGGGTGGGGATCACAGGAAAAACCCGATTCCCGGAAACGGAGACTCTAACAGCCGCGGCATCTGCATACTCTTATCTTGTAGAAACTCGTAGGAAAAGATCCTAAGAGTTCTTAAAAAGGCCATGTGTTTCAATGCATATTGTCAGAAGGGCCGAAAGTCGGTAACGGTCGCTGCCGCATACGTAACAAACACTTTTTGATCTTGAAAAAATTCGTTAAACCTGCACAAGTTCAAGAAAATTGTGGTTTTTCTAATACCACGTGTGGAAATTTTTTTTTAACCCTTTGGTTACCCTGGACGAGATATCTCGCGCCCCGATACTTCCCGATAAACGCCTTTTGCGAGATATCTCGTGCCCCGATACTTCCCGATAAACGCTTTTGACGAGATATCTCGCCACCTAGCACCTGTTTGACATTATAGACGAAATATTTTCTGTTCTGTTCGGTCATTTTGTACCCAAGCCGCGTATGTTTACAATGTTCATCTACACTTTCTTGTATTGCTTGTGGTATATTGTGTGCAGTATGTTGGTAAATATTCATTTCTCCCTTTTACAAATCAGGATATAGTTACTTAAAAAATATATGGGGGTAACCAAAGGGTTAACATGCGACACATCATTTCCCATAGATTTTTTCGCGCTGATTTCAAATCTGGTCTCAAAATTTGTCTACGACCTCAGAATTTTTCCAACAATCAATATTTTTGTGAAAAAAAATCAATGAAATCATCATTTTTCAATGATCATATATCTAACTTCTATTTTTTTTTGTTTGTATATTAATAGTTTTTTTTACATTGTACTCTATAATCGATTAAACTTTAGAAAAGAACATAAGATATCAGCAGAAGTTAAAAAATTCGTTTATGAGAAGTAAGTTAAAAAGATGAAATACTTACCTTACTTCCTGTGTAAATGAAAATATAATTATGGAAAATAGATATCTAATTTAAGTTACATTACAGCCACACACAGCAGCTTACAAGTAGTGTCAGCGACGATGGCAGCAATTCGGCAAGCGCTCACGAGATTTGAAGTGTTTCATGCTTCGTAAGTAACTCTAAACGTTTAAATATTTCATTACGTTTATTTTTATTCGGTTCCATAAATAATAATAAATTAACCTTCAAATTAGTGAGTTATTAAATCATTTCAACGAAAAAATGATGATTTCATTGATTTTTTTTCACAAAAATCAATTTTTGAAAAAATCCTGAGATCGTAGACAAATTATGAGACCAGATTTGAAATTAGCGTGAAAAAATCTACGGGAAATGATGTGTTGCATATTAAAAAAAAAAATTTTCCGCACGTTGTATTGGAAAAGCCACAATTTTTTTGAACTTGTGCAAGTTTAACGAATTTTTTCAAGGTCAAAAAGCGTTCGTACCACAATCTCTATAATTATTTCATATTCTGCCATGTTTCAGCTTTCATTTTAAAAAAATTTCATCGCTCTATCTCATTTCTATCGAAAGTTCTTGGATTTTGACAAAGAATTCTTCAGTTTGCCCCATAGTCGATTTAAGCCCATTTGTCGATTTAAACATCGTGTAACCGTTGTTAGACATTTGTATTGTAATAAAAACAAACATCACTGTATACTGCAGACAATACATGAAACCGTATCGTTCGAAAATCATTTGCAATACCTTTTGTATTCAACCCAATCACGTTTTTATATTGTTGTCGAGTTGCTAGTTATTAAAAAGAGAGATACATTGTCATTTAGCTCCTGTTCCGTACAGTCAACTCGAAACATATTTCTTTTGTCCAAGAACGCAGTTTTATAATTAGGCTGAAAAAAATTGTAAAAATTTTCGAAAATCCCGAGTGCTAATTGTTCGGCAAAGGCTACGTAACGACGCTTCTTGTCGTCGGTGTCGGAGGAAAATGCGTCCTTTGAAGTCTGCAAACTGGTCGCAAGAATCGAGTTTGCAGAAGACGTAGTTTGGCGCGCGAAACTTCTGCAGCGACCTAATACAGCGTCTATCAAAGTAGCCTACTTCGAGAGAGAGAGAGAGAGAGAGAGAGAGAGAGAGAGAGAGAGAGTGAGAGAGAGAGAGAGAGAGAGAAATATCGAGGAAAGCTTTAGCCAACTGTCGGACGCAGTGTCACGAAGCCAAACGTTCTCTCTCTCTCTCTCTCTCTCTCTCTCTCTCTCTCTCTCTCTCTCTCTCTCGCTCTCTCTGTGTTTCTCTCGCACGAGGAACACGTGTCGCGCACAATTGCCCAAAAGTTGTTCGTCGTGTATAAACGTAATTGGTGCCGATATTTCACGGCTCTTTTTTATCCGGTAACCTAATTAACCGGCTAAATAACGAGGAACTGTAAAACTCTTGTTCACGATGCCGCGTCGCGGCGAAATTCCCAATCGTTTGATCTTTATTAGCACAGTTTTCCTGTTTGTAATTGGAGAGAGGGAGGGTGGAAGAGATTGCAAGTTCTAATTGCGGGAAAGAGTCGAGGAAAAACTCGGCGAATTCTGGAATTTTTCGCGAGTCGTAATTTCTCGTAAGCGGCCCGGCAACAACGTTAATTAGCTAATAAAGCGATAAACCTTCCTGCACCGGATATCTGCTAAATATCTACGTTTCTTTTCTTCATTTTACTGGAAGAATCCACGGCTTCGGAAAAATTTCTACTCGCGCTTTTTAATTAGTAGATTTGGTGTGAGAGGAAATTGCTGAGAGCAAAAACTATCGTTGCATGCGGGAGTGTTTATTGTATGATCTCGTGGAAGATTCGTCTGCAAAGCTTTCACGGTGAGATGAGAAAAATTGACTACGAGTTGTGAATTCAACTACGCGATTATCTGATTCATTAAATTCGAATTTTGCCCGATCGTCCGCAGTTAATTATCATCGCAATCAAGTTGAGCAAGGTCCGGGACAACCCTCGACCTAATTCGCCTGCGTTTGCGGATGCGTGCTCGGGACAGGCTCGACGGGGTGTGCGTGGGTGCGTATACCCGTCGAGCCAGTTTCATTCATGGACTCTACCCTCGATCGAATCAACGAGAATCAACGAGCGGAGGAAACAACCTTGCCCTTCGAGAGGTCTTCCTTAACCGTCGAACCCTCGAAGTAAAATCAAAGTAGAATCAAAGTAGAGCGACAAAATAATTGAGCGACAGCAGAGCAACACAAAATAAACCATTACTCGAAATTCGCTAATGAAAAACACAGTTTTACAAAAAACTGTAGCCGCGTCTTCATTTTTAATTTGGAATAACTAAGTACTGTTCCAGCCAACACGAGAAAGCTTGGCGGAGAATCGGCTGAGCCCCGGACTCGTCTGCGAAATAACGATAATAAAGCTTGGGCGTCGGAGGCATTCATTCAAGAGGGATAATCGCGGCAACGCTAATTGCGAGTCTCGCGATTAGACGAACGAGGAGAGCTCGCCGCCGAGAGCCGTGAAACGTCCAAACTGAAAATTCCTGCTTCTTTTTTCCCTGGCAGACCCGTGATTAACTTGCATCGCGACTGTGTTTCACAGCGAGTGAAAGAGTGAAAGAGGGAAAGAGAGAGGAAAGAGGAACGGACGGACCGACCCTCTGAATTTGGACCTGAACGCAAATATTAAGTTGCTGGCCGGCGCGGAATGGATCCGGCGCCGCGCCGCGCCGCCGCGTGGAAATTAAATTCTTGCGAACGGTCCGCCAGCTTGAAATTAGTTAGCTTCGAGATGACGACACCGTAATAAACACGGATGGGTTTCCGAGCCTTTGAGAACCGAACCAAGAATCCTGAGGACGATTTTTCGGCTCGAAATTCTGCGGATTTTGCGGTGACAAAAACAGTGAGCTGTCTTCTATTCTATTTCATTTTATTTATCAGTGGTGCATTCACAATTTTCAGATTCTAATGAATGACTTTTAGTGGAAATGTCACAAACAGACAGACAGACTCGATTTTATGTATACACAGAGATAGAGATCTGCCTGCAGAATATGATACTGCTCCTTTGAACTTCGCCAGACAGTTACGCGAATTTAGAACAATGTAATTGAATAATTTTGAATAGTATTACATTCGGGGATCCGTCCTTCAGCCTTTCAGTCTAGTTAGAACTATGTGGCGTTCGTAGGTTCCGTGCATTACCTAATTTTCAAAACATGACTGCACATAATTTCTTCATCTTGTAATCATTGGTACGCCGTATTGGCGCTTGTTTAAACTTTAATAGCCATTCACGTCAATCCAGGAGCAAATCCTTTAATAATACTGTACACCGTTATATTCCGAGGATTGTTCGCTGTCGTTTACGTATAATTAGAACTTTCTAACGATCGTAGTTTCGATATGATAGAATGTTTTAAACCATTCGGATCAACCCAATTTGATTAAAAACCTTGAGATCGCTTACTTCACTGTATATCGCAAAAAGAGATAGGTCTTTCTGCAAATTGCTTGCAAGAATTCACGTTTTTGTTCGAGAAGAGCAAACTTTCTTCCGAACAGACCACTCCAGAAATGAAAAGGTGGTTTCTGTCCCAGGTTTGAACGGATCTGCGGGTTCCCGTGTCTTTGCGAATCCTCGCGGAATTACAGAGCACGCGCGTCCGGTCGACGAAAGAAAATAACGCGTGGAAACAATCGCGGTGAAGAGTTTCCCAGTGGAAACCTCTCAGACGGGTTTCCCGTGTTGACGATTTTACAGAGCAGACGTCTGTGTCTACAGCGAAACGCAGTTCCGCCATTTCGACTCTTACCTGGCGTTACCAGCACGGGGGCAAACAGCCTCGGCAAATATTTAAGAATACAGATGGGACTCACCTGCAACAGAAAAAGAACAAGAGATCGGTGAGCAAGCAGACCCATCGGAGAAAATAAATGCGCGAAAGCCGAACCGAGAGCAGCCATTTTCTGGCTCGTTTCGGGTTCAAGGCGGACAAATAATATCGTATGGAATCGCGGGAATACTGCATATTGATGCGCGTTTCGTAGGTGGGCCAAAATGAATCGTAGCAATGTGTAAGTAATTTGAAATTTGCTGTTTCGGCACTAGTAGCGTAGGATTAGGGGTTTCTTAACATTAGATTGCCCAAGGAAGTCATTCTGACTGCTTTTTAATTTCAATTAGAAAAACAATTATGTATATAATGACAATTTCTTAGAATTTTGTGACTTTTTGTACAACATATATATATATGCGTTTATTAATAATTGTAGTTACCTCCCCCCTCCTCCATTTCCGGTATACATATATATGTGTGTTATACCTATATTGCCCAAAAGCAGACATTTTGACTGCTTGGGAAATTTTAAATAAACAAATCACTCTTATTATTGAATTGAGTAAATTTCTTATATGATCAGTTTAGCTCTGTATTGAAATAACAGTTTTCATTGTTTTCCGATTACCGTCACATGATAACATACAAGTACATGATAAATTGTCGATTTGTCAATAAGCTAAAGTAGTACTTGTTATGTATTCGAATCTTTATGCAGTGATACTTGTTCTAACAAATTTTTTTTATTGTTAATATTTACTAATAACTTGTTATATAACCGTAAACAATATAAAAAATATTAAAAATTAATTTGAAACAAATTTCTTTACACATTAGTTATTCTTTCACAACGCAGTCATTTTCACTGCTTTTGGGCCATATAGGTATATCTAGGGATTGCAATCCTGTCATTTTTTGATCCCGTATTTCTTAAATAGGTGATACGGAATCCCGCGGGACATGCGTATAAACAAAATTTCGCAAATGACGACGCGCACGATGAACTATTTCGATGTTTTGTCGAAGATATATAAGATTATTATATTATACATATATTTTATATTATTACACACACGCATATATATAGTATGTACGTTCGAGATATCGTTAACCCGGGAGTACGCGCACTGTATGTCTTTTGGACCGACGATTTCGTATATATTGAAATAAGATACGAAGTCTTCGACTGTTGATTTTTTCCGTCGAGCTATTCACGTTTGAAGGGAGTCTCGACTTGTTTATATTATGTGGCGATACTTAGTGCTTTCGAGTTGGTTTCAAAACATACCATCGCTACGCGTCGGTTCATTCGACCATAGCGCGCCTACTAACGTTAGTCTGATTTCGTCCATCGAGTTTGACGCATACTTTGTGGCAACGATGGCCAATTTCGGATATTTTGAAGACATTGAAGACGAGGTCAGTGATTCAGCAGAAGATACTGATTATATAATAGAATCCGATCATAATACTGATTCGGAAACTAGTTGTTCAGATATAGAAATTTCTGATTCAGAGGTGACATATGTTTCCAATGAAGAATACGTAAGTACAATACATTTCTAATCTGAAGAAAATATAAAAGAAGAAAATTTACGAGTACATTTTGTGAAAAATAGATACAACATATGTTAAATTATTGTTGTTATGAAAAAATAAAAATCAAGTTATAAATTCAAATTGATAAAAGTTTACTTTTGTCGCGAGTGTCCTAGTAATGCGAGCGAATCTAAATTATCAAGCGACGAATAATTATTACTTTTTTATTTCAACATTTAATTTTATTCATTTACTTTAAATTTTATATTATATTGTTACTTAATATTTTATTTAATTTATCTATTTTATGTTTTAGTTATTTCGTTACCAGATGACCATTTATTTTATAATAAAAAATTGTTACTGTTTATGTAAAACAATTAAAATACAATATTACACATTATTTATACTATATTAGTCATTTTATTCAATTATTTCTCATTATAATAGCATCGGTCGAAATGACCGACGCGCGCCTACTAACGCAAGTGCTGGGGGCGCGCGTACTCCCGGGTTAATCGTTACTATCTGTTTGGTTTTTTCCAGTGTTCCTCCTTTTATCCAGTTGTTCATGAAATCTTGTTAGATTTACGTGTTCAATAAATATATTTCTTATAACTATATGTTCGTGTTTATATGCTGTCAAATTTTTTATTAACATGTCAAGCACCAAGCCTGTCTTGCTTTTCTTTCCATTTAGCCCGCGATAGCCGATTTCATCGAATTTAATAAAGCTAATTAAAGTATTGTTTGCAACGTACTATTTTTTAAGTACATTCTTGACATTATCCCAAAAATTAATAGAATCCAATTTTTTAAATTTGATTTAATTACTTAAATTTAATTTAATTAAAGACTTCGAAGACTACGAAGAATTCGAAGTTTCGGAAAAGTTACAACCCTAATATATATGTATATCACGTATTCATATATGTATATATATTTCAATCGTAGTTCCAAAAAGAGATTTATTTTCATTAAAATTTTCACTAATACGATTAATGATGATCACCTCATTAAGTAAAATTTGTTTCTTTATTAATATACATATATTAGATTGAAGAACTAAATCCTTAGTCCCGCAGGACCCCGCGGGACCCCGCTTCTAGTGTTAAAATTTAGTGACTTTTTATATGCAACCAGAATAACATGATTCAATAATTGGGTGTACTGTCGTGCTCGAGGAACTGTCCCCTATCGTATAAGCCTGGGTAGACCCCTCTATCGCGTGTCACTCTCACGCATAACGCATTTTACAGCAGCAACTCCCACATTGTCGCCGTCGTCTCGCTGCAACCGAGGGTGACAGAGCAATTCTGTTTCCGAATCCGCGTTCCCGAATTGTTAATTGCTCCGACAGCTTATCGTTCCGGTAGAAATCGTCTCGCACGCGAAACAGAGTCGCGGGAACGTTTCAATTATCCAATCGTTGACCGAGTTCTCGAACGTTTCGCAGTCGTGAACGCGAACAAGACCGAAATCGATCGTCGATCGCCTACGCGACCCTGTTCTCTTCTCGCCAGAGATAGAAACCAATTGATTATCCGGCGGATCGTTCCGCTCGTTTTGTTTTCCGAGACCTAATTGACATAAAGCGTTATCCTCGACACCCGCAAATCACGTTCACGGTTGCTCCACGATTGTCTTACGTCAACCCCTCGTTAACCAATTTCGCGTCGATGCATATCCACAGAAACAAGAAAAAACTGCGAACCTTTTTTTATGCGAAGTAATTTTTCGCAAGAAGGTACACGAGTTTATTAGCGAATCATGTATTCGTGAGTTCGGTCGAAAGTTAAAGCGGTCACGGTGCAAAAATTATTTAGCGGCAACGATAAGAATAAATATCACCGTGGCCCGAACATGAATTAATAATGTTGCTCGCGTTCGTTGGTCACCGCTTTATAAATACCTGTCTGCTATCGATTCTTTCTCGGCCGAGTCCGAATGCACACACACACGCGCGCACGCACGCGCACACACACACACACACACACATAGCTCCCTCGATGTCTACAAAGTTACATATATCGGAAACCTCTACACGAAATCAAACAGAAAAATTGAAGTTTGTCGTACTGACAAAATTTAAGAAATCTTTTTTGGGTGGGTAATCGAAATCGATTTTTTTGTAATGATCTTGTAGTGTACGCCTTTGGGAGTGTCCCTGCAAAATTTTAAGTTGCAACAGCTTATATTTTCAAGGTTATCAACTATCGAAGCGAAGCTCAAACTTCGAAGGCGTAGTTCTCGAAACAATCTCTTCATGGCTGATCGATAGAATTCATTACAGAAAAAGTACTGAACCGATCAACTTAAAATTCGAACTGTATACATCAAGAAGGAGTTCTGTTATTATCGTTCAACCTAGTCTGAAAAGGATATTCGGTTCGTCGAGTCGGAATGTCGAGCGAAATTCGTCTGACATAAAAAAAATCGAGTCATAATTTACAAGTTAAGACTAAACGAACTTGAACGAATTCTTTTAAGCTCTATAAATCCACCTGTTTTTCACTGGCATCTTTCACAGCATTGTTCCCCAATTAATTCCCCACAATTCCCAACAGATTCGCGCACGGGATCGACGCGAACGTGTCACAGTAGAAAATTGCTGTTTCAATGCGAAATAACGGAGCGGAACGGAGATTCCTGTGCTTTTCAGAGACCGAGTTTTTCTCTGGAATCTGGAGTCGTTCTCGCGCTTATGAAAAATAAAAGCCCGCGAATACCTATCGTCGGACCCCCATTTTTTCCCCTGTAGTTTTCTAATTAAAAGAGGACCGACGACGAACCTAGCGCGGCGATTCGCGAAAGTTTGACGAGTGAAAGAGCGCTGCATTCTCGGCTGCGGCCATTGCGAAGTTCAAACGGTTCTGTTGGAAATTTCATTGAAAACCCTGGTTGTGAAACGAGCAGATTTTGTGTTTATTCGTATCGTTGCAGCGAGTGGAACTGCTGGAGGAATGACAAACATTTCAAGTAAATTTCTTTAATAATTCCTCGTGGACTCATCTTTGAAATCTCAATGGTCGTTGAATTAGAAACATTAGACGCCGTCGTTTTAACGAGTCCTCGCGTTTGCCGGAGGTATTTTCCGCGCGAATGAAAATATTATCTTTTATCTGACCGTTCCGATTGGCTATTTCCACAGGGAACGGTTTCCCTAACGGTTACAGCTCGGTGAAAGAAGGGTTGCGAAGGGCTTCGGGGGTGGGAGAGAACGTAGGGGGTGGTCAGCATTGGCGTAAGTTGTCCGTGATAGCTCGGATTCGATGTTTGTGCACCGGGAACGACTCTTCGCATGGAGTGTTTGTGTTTCGCAGCTGGTGCTGCTGATAATTCTTGCGTTTAAAGAGGGAAACGAGCGAACGGGAAACCGACTATGCGTGATACTCTCCATCTCCGAGATTAACCAATGCTTGGTTTATTTCATTGGGCCACTGGTTCATATGTATTTATGTATTTACGAGAAAAATGCATAACAGAACGACCGAAACAAAATTTTTGAAAGACATATCGGTACTTTGCATTCGCTACCGAAAAATCGCTAGAGGGAAGGCGTTGGTGAACTAAAGCACGAAGGAAAATACGAGGCAGTCAATATCGCGGGGTTCTTCGTTCGATGGAAAATTCATATCGGTCCGCTTTCTGTTTAACGATTCCATCTCAGCCGATGGGTCGGTTCACTTATTCATGGGTTGCAGTTCTCTCACGGTGCATATTTCTCTCGCGCTTCTCGCGCTTCTCGCGGCCAGCAGCCGAAGGAGACATGCATAATTTCGAGGTAAATGCACGTTCTCTAGCTCTCTCTCTCTCTCTCTCTCCTCGCTCTCTCTCTGTCTTTTCCTTGCGTGCGTGCGCGTGCGTAAGCGTAGTTAAGTGCATTCGCGTTCTGCATAATGCACGAGACAGGGAACAGAGGGAGGAAACTAGGAAGAAGAGTCGAGACTCTCCTCTCCCTCTCTCTCTCTCTCTCTCTGTGTCACGTGCCCGCGCCGGGGCACACGTGTGTGCAGCTGCAGCATGCACCGGCACGTGCACGTGCAGCGGAAAGTCTTCGCATAAATACCGTTCCTCGTTCGCTTTTCGCAAAAATTGCGAACACCCTCTCTTTGCCCATCCGAGTGCTCGAAATGAACGCGCAAGTGCACTGCGTTGCAACTGCAGTTGCCGAACAAATCATTGCATCCTCGTTACTAGACTGCGGATCTTTATGAGTTTATGACATCTGAAAATTTATTTAAATATTTCAGAAAACAAGATTTCATTTTCTTCAAATTCGTCTAGAAAAATTGCAAATTGCATAAAGATCCACAACGTATTCGTTACCGGAAACTATATTTCCGTAAAATTCCCTCCGCGAGCCTGGAAAAAACGTTCGGATACTTTATGAATCCTCTGTGTACACTAGGGTGGTCCATATTTTTCGACCATGAAATTTTGTTCCTTTCTATGAAAAAATGATATATCCAAAGTTTTAGTTGAATCGGACGTCGGGAAGGGGTGGGAAGGTGTGCCGCAACGAGCGCGAAGTTTTAAAATAAAAGTAACTGCTCGCTAAATGTGAAGAGACTACTGAAAATTCAAGTTAAATATTTTATACCTCGAAAAATATCATAATTCCTTATATGCAATGAAGTACAAGTGTACTCTGTACGAAGTAAGATTATTTCACATTAATTAACCTGTCTAATTGGTGTCCGCCACCTTCCCGCTAACAACTCCGTTTTCGCTCAATCCTCGTGTTTCGGTTTAACGGTGGAAAAATCCCATCACAACCCCTCAAGAATTCTGCTGAAGGTTAGAGGCCTCTGCAGCAATACTAAAAACTTCTAAAAAAAAATTTTTTTCTTTTTTTTCCTATAAAATTTCTCATGCTTTTCGCAACTTCTACGTCAATGCGGCACGTCTTCCCCTATCCGATCAACTTTATCTTTTGCAGGAATTATTTTCTTACGAAATAGCACAATTTCAGGGGGAGGCTTGAAATAAATCTGGGAAAAAAATTTTCACCAAGTATAACTAAGGTCCACCCTAGTGTACACATTCGTTATAAATATCCTTTTCTGCACCAAAAAATCTATTAGAAGAGAAAAAGGCGAAAATACTCGGAAAATTAAATTGCATTCCCCCTTTACGCGGCACCATGACGCACGGCGCGGTGCGACGCGCAGCGTCCTAATTATTAACTCTGGCCAGTTATTCGACAGAGGTGAGAGGTCAGGGGTGTCAGAGGCAGGAACTGGGCGCAAAGCGGAGAATAAAATAGCAGATTCGAGCGATGGAGATCGCCATGGGGGCTCGCGATAAACCAGCATCGCGCATTAATGACAGAGGTACGGCTTCACTCACTCACTCTCACTCTCTCTCTCTCTCTCCCGTCTCTCTATTTCTCTTTCCCTCTGACTGTGGAAGTTAGCGCGGCCGACTATCCGGCCAGAAGTTTGCTTTCATCGACCGCAGCGCAGGGAAGCAAGTGCTTCCGAACGCAACTACTATCCTGTTCCGCTACTGCCGTTAGGGGATCAAGGGTTGCGCGGGGGTGGTCGAGGAATTATCGTCGGTACGTTCGGAAAGCTCACCCCCGTGTAATTGGCTTCGATACACTCTCCTCGGATTTCCCTGAAAGCAAACATCGACTGCAATTCACGCGTACCTCGGCTGTCCGACTCACTTCGATATCTCTGTGTGTACGTTGGAACTGCGTACTTTTAGTTAATAATACACAGGCCATGCGATTCGCACGATCGCCGGCGCTGCGCTGGTTACTGGATTCTTCCGTTTCGAACTTCACGATCCTCTCGATCGAAAGAGCCATGGATTCGCGCGACCGTAAACGCGGCCGTCCGCACACGGATCGATCGTCGATTTGATCTATGCGATCCCACATCCCAGTCGCATACGACTCTCCTCTTCACTTTTTTTTCACGATTGAAGTCGCCTCGGAAGCGAAACAAAACCGTCGACTGGATCGTACGATTCGTGCGATTCCCTCATCGATACAGGGTGGGGCAATAACTATGTCCAGTTTGAATATTGCTGTTATTTGTAATAATATGAAAAAATGTTGTATAGGTAGAAAACTTACACGGTATAGAGGGGGACATATTGTGACACAAACATTTTCTGCGTGGGTGGAGGCATAGAGGAGATTTCAAGGTCATCTCTGTTTTTTTAAATGGAATGCTATGTTTTTTTATCACGATGTGATAGCCAGTGTTGAGACGAATTCAGCGAGTTATCCTTGAAAGTATACTTTATTAGCTTACAGGAAATGCTCGAATTGGTGACCGTTTTCGTGGATGCAAAGTTGCAATCTTCGTATCCCTGCGTCACGTGCATGTCTTATCGATTCTAAACTTATTCTAGCACATGCTGTATTATTTCATAGACCCTCACTTTTACATAAACGAATGGTTTTCTAACATTGTTTATGTTGTGGCAATACATCGCGTATAGCTAGAAATGTTAGCATCTCATCAGCTCGTAATGTAAACATCTCACCAGTTCGTAACATTAACATGAATCGGTCAGTCAGTCTCGGTCGATTGTTAAGTCAAGTAGCTGCGTGATCATCAAAATGAAGTTTTCTTTCAAAGAGCAAGTGGATATGATCCTCATTTATGGAGAAATGCGACAAAATTCGATAAGAGCTCAATCCTTCTATGCTGAACGATATCCAAACCGTACACATCCTTCGCACCAATAAACTTTACTTTACTACCATATTTCACCTTGTATGACCTTCAGTGATAACTCGCTGAATTCGTCTCAACACTGGCTATCACATCATGATAAAAAAAAACATAGCATTCCATTTAAAAAAACAGAGATGACCTTGAAATCTCCTCTATGCCTCCATCACGCAGAAAATGTTTGTGTCACAATATGTCCCCCTCTATACCGTGTAAGTTTTCTATATAACATTTTTTCATATTATTACAAATAACGGCAGTATTCAAACTGGACATAGTTATTGCCCCACCCTGTATACATGTGTGTGTGTGTGCAGATGACAGTCGCGTCCGTCGCATGAATCGTACGATCACGACGTACGAATTTCAAGATGTGACTGGAATCGCGTCGACCAAATCGACGATTGACACGTGTGCGGACGGCGCGGCGGACGGCCGTCATGGTGCAACTACGCCAAACGCAACGAAACAATCGAGAGCTCACCGGGGGAAACACGAACTTAACGCGTACTCGACAATGGATTTATCGTAGCCTCGCATAAATTTCTCGTTATCGAGAAACCCCGAGGCGAGATGAGAAGAGAGGAGTCCCAAGAAAAAGAGAAACAGTGAGAAAGCAATAAAAGAACCGGCAGAGACTCGAAACTGAGAATACACACGGAAACGGAGGAATCGCGGGCTAGAGCGAGACGGAGAAAAACGCGGCGGGAGACAAATGAAAAATAGAGGAGCAAGGCGAAGAGACTCTTCCGGTTGATTATTTAAATGGCTCCGACACCGAGGGAGAAAGCAGCTCGTAAAGAGTGGAGCAAGGGGTTCGGCTTGTGGGGCTGAGGCTGAGCTACTCGATAGAGGAAACGGTTTATTTTCTTTATCGGTGACCGAGGAGGAAGAGCACTCCGCTGTCGTATAGAACGTACAGGGTGGTGAGGCAGCGATAATCGCTCGAGAAATTCTAGGGATGATTTCTCGCGATGCGTTCGAGCAAAAATCTTAGGAGAAGGTGATCGGAATAATTCTTTGAGTATATATAATCTATCGATCAATCTATATAAATAAAAATGAAATGCTGCTCGTTGGTAAGCGCATCACTTGAGAACGGTTGAACCGATTTGGCTAATTTTTTAAGAAAAATGTTCGTAATAGTTCGAATAAGGTTTTTAGGGAAAGAAAAATTGGAATAGTTGCCCGGAAAAATGGAAAATTCGGGAAAAAATGAAAGTGCTTTTTTCTATGGGATTTTTGTATGAACTCAAGACCATAACTCACGATCCGAACGATAGATGTCGATCACAAACAAAATTAAAATTTGGAGAAGAGAACGTCTGTCGGATGAGCTAGTATTACAACAAAAATGGTTCAGGATGTGCATATACAAATTCTTTTTAATAAAAGTAAGAACTTTTATTAAGTACTGTAACATAATCGCTGTTAGATCTTCGCTCTGGATCGTTCGACAAAGACAGAGAATGGTGCCGAGTAGTGTGGGGTCGTGATAGTGCTCCGAACGAGACGGTATCGGACAAAACAGGTCTGGGTTAGGTCAGCCGAGGATTCTCAATCGCCTAACACCGTTTTCGCTCCACTTAAGTTCACAGGTAGTCGCCCAGTTTCTGGAATCAGCCTGTAAACACGAAGACTCGTGGATCGCGTTCGTTTCCCTCGTTCGACCAACGAGAACTCGCATGAACTCGGTCGAACGCGATACGGGTGAAAGCTGCGAAGGGGTTGGAACACTACGATGCGATGGCGTGTTCGTGGAAAGAAAGAGTGATCACCTTGCGACACGTACATCGCTATCATGCTCCACTGTCTTCGATCGATTCTGCGATCTTCGACGGCGGCATTCAGAAAAGATTTTGGTAATTATTTGCAAAAGGTCTGCGTATTCCGATTTTGATGAAATTTTAATATGTTAAGGATTTCGACATTTTGAACAACTTTTTCCTTCTCCAATATGTATAGGGGGGTGGCTTTTAGTTATCGAGATATTTTCAAAAGACTATCGCTAATACTGTATTGAATTTTTCGTATCCCTGCACGTTCCGCAGCAACGTAAGCCTGTCCCGGTGCGATGTTTGTTTCCATTTTGACGCTGTAGAGATGAGAGAGAAACCAGGGGACGGAAAGAGCCGGCCTGACACCACACACACCCACCCAGTGCTTAACACGCACCCAGTGTTTCTAAATTCTAAATTATACTCTAGATTCTTACGTATTTTGACGTGCTGATTACGAATATAATAATGAAAATTGGCGCAAATGTTAATTTCATAACGAAAACCTTCTTTTTAGAAACACTGGGTGGGTGTGTATGGTATTGTCGCTTCTCATCTCCACAACGTGTTTACAAACAAAAAATAACCAGATGCGGCTCGAAAATCCAGGAAATGTCTTTAAAAATTGAAAATCTCTTCTTTTGCAAATATCTCAAAAACTAAAAGCGACCCCCCTATATTGGAAAAGGAAAAAGTTGTTCAAAATGTCGAAATCTGTAACATATTAAAATTTCATCATAATCGGAGTACTCAGACCTTTTGTAAATAATTACCAAGATTTTTTCGAAAATTCAGATTCGGTTAAACGGAAAAATATGATTTTCCCCGACGATCCAGTACGGGATCGTTAATCGCGAGACGTAACGAGACGCCCGGAGCATTTTTGGAACGCGATTCCTTTCCCTAAGCGTGTGCCACCTGTAAAATTGCTCGCCTAACTGGAACGCGGGGTATGGCAACCGGGAATCGAGTAGGAAATTCGGTTCTTAGCGAGGGAAATCGAATTTTTCCTGGGGGGGAAATTCAATTTGAAGGGAGCAGTCTTTTTTAAATAGCGTCGATCGCCAGGGAAAATAGAGCGGCGCGCAGTTGTCGCAAATCAATATTTAAGGTGGGATCTCCTTTGCGCGTTTGGACACAGCGTTTGTTATCCATACTCCATTCGTCGACGGCCTGGTTTGCAACGTTCGGGTTTTCACGAATTTTTGCAGATTTTTGCAGATTTTCGGCGGCCGAGGCAGAACTGATTTTTTACGTTGGATCGGACAAAGGCCGCGCTCCTACATTTTTCGCGGATTATTCGTGGTGGTCCGGCCGGACTATCGGTGTTCCAATTTCCACGGGACCACTGAAATATTTGCGCGGGATCCATTAGACTCGCTGTCTTTTTAATGAAACGATCGAGCTCGTGATTTAATTTGGCCGGCGAGACGCGAGAGATAACCAGAAATAGGAAGGGAGAGAGAGAGAGAGAGAAAGAGAGAGAGAGAGAGAAGAGGGTGGATGGAAGTTCTCTCTAGAATCTAGACTGAAAATCCAAGCGAGGAAATACAGGTCGCGTGTAATCGAGCAGATCTCACCCCGGTTTCGCTGCGAACAACTTTTCTAAACAAAACTTTCGCCGATAAATCGTGGCTGGCGAAGAATCTGCGGCGATTCGCACGCGGGAGATATCTCATGGAAGATTTTCCCTCAAGAGAGTTACACACAAATCTACGGTGAATCAAATTCTTCTTTTTTAGGATGAGATAAAATTGTTGCTGCGTCTCAATAGTTTTGTGACGCGTGCCAAGGTGACACACAAACAATTTCGCGGAAGTGGTGAATTTACCGTTGGTATATTCTCCGTGGCCAGGGTACGGACATCGAGATAGACCAGCAGCGGCGCACAGTGTCCTGAAAACATTGTGATTTGTCCGAACGCGGGTTCTAACGGGTATAAAAAGATATTGCTTGTTAATTGTAAAATTTTTGACATTTTTCTGTCCAACATTGAACATTAAATTTTTAATACATTGCATATAATAATTGTAACTGCAATTATAGTTTCTTAACAGAAAAAAACGGGGCTGAAATGTTGAACAGGATCGTGAAAATATCGCGAGAAAGAAAGGACATTCTTCGGGTGTCAAACGTAGATTCTAAAACGTTCAACTTTAAAAGCTGGGTACAAATACAATTTTCATTTAATTTTATTAATTCTTCCATTCTTGAGGTCAGTGGACATTCAAAAGACAATACCAACTGATTATACATCGATATGTGAAAGTTCATTTCCTGGCAAAATGTCACTAAATTTTTCCGATCCAGCCCACTATGCGGCGCGGCGCGGCGCGGCGGTGGGTTTTGCTTGTCGAGGATAAGTGAAGGTTTTTACGAGGCGATAAAACAGAAGCCCAGCCCTTCTGCGCGGGAAAACCGACCGTGTCCGACGTTTTCCCCGCGTGCAACGCGGATAAAAGACGACGGTGCCCGATGAAACATCGGAGATTCGTCAAAGAATTTTCCCGCAGTACTTTCCAACAAGCGCGGATTCCCGCGAACGCCTCTCCCTCTAATCTCGCTTGTAACTCGCCTCCCTTCGAGAGAGGAAAACTTCTCTCTCCGGACCAATACGGTGGGGCCTTTGATCGCTACTCTTTGCCCACAGCAACAGAGTGTTTACCGAACGCAACCGGAGATTGGCTGTAACTTGCAACTTACAACTTACAACACTCGCTTCGACGCAAACTCGATATGAGAACCGAGTTCTTTCGTGATTTTCCGTACGAGATCGCTGGTTTATTACTGTTGCATATTAAATGGATAGAGGTGCCCCTCCACTTGAATTATCCAACCAGATTGAATTTGTTTCGCGTCGATTAATCCCGACGACGATGGAGCTTTATCGATCAACTTTGAACGGTGTTCTTCGTTAATGTGGCCCACGAGAAAAAACAAAACAAAGAGAAAGAGCAAAGGAATATCGAAAAAAGTTCGCAGTGGTCCCGATCCGTTCTCCGAGCGATCTCGACTCCTAAAACGTTTCGATTCAACGAGTCCAAAGTTCATTCGCGGCCATTAAAAGTCCTCGTCGGCTCTTCTAATTAACTTTACCGGGGACGGTATACAAAATATAAAAGTATCCATCGTCTCCCAGGAAATCCGGGACAGCGGAGCTGATTTTCTATTCTTTTTTGTATCGGCCCTTCGACCGATCGAAAGCCGTTGGTGCACTGTATGCAGGAACGTAGCATCGGTACAGTGACTCAGGAAAGTACTCGAACGCCGTTTTTCAATCGGAATAACTTTTTTTTCAAATTGGACCGAATCACTTGACTTTTTCAAGTCTATGCTTCTAATTGCTTATAAAAAAACGTCGAGTTGTTCGGTCCAATTTGAAAAAAGTTATTCTGATTTGAGAAAAGCGTTCGAATACTTTCGCGGGCCACTGTATACACACTTCGGTTCACAGCGCGGCGCAACTTCGCCGGCCGTAATTGGATTTCTTTACGGGCCAATATCACGCATCTCTTTAAACCAGAAATTGAAGGAAATTAGGACTTCGCCATCGGATCGATTGCTTAAGGATGTTCTGGAAGTATATAAAAACGCAATAAAATCCTTGAAAATTTGACAAGATATAATTCTTACTAAATTAATGCAATTACCAAAGTTTGGGTTCGATTCACTACACCGTTTAATATTTATAGCAACTTAAAGTTTACACATTTTAACACGTGTTCTTATGTAGAATTCATAAAATTCCACTTCAAACCCTATTTACACCTTGAAAAAACGCAACTAGAAACTCCAGTTTCTTTTTATATATAGTAAAAATTATGTAATTAATTATGTTCAAAATTTATTACGATTCATTAAACAGTTACAGAGCAAAAAATTATAAACTGTTACAAAACTTCAAAATCGTGTTGTCATCTCACTAGCATGAAAACGCGACAACAGTGTAGACCAGGGGTCGGCAACCTTTTGAGTCGGAAGAGTCAAAAATTACAATTTACAAAATTTCAAAGTTTTTAAAGAGCCACAAAATATTTTCTTGCCAACAATAAATAGTACTCGCATAAATAAAGTTTTTTGATAAAAAAACTAATCTATTTATTCAGAAGAAAAAATATCTATTTATTCATATATAAGTAAATAAATAAAATAAATAAGATTTCCGTATGAAACTAAAGAGCCGCAGCTTCACAACCAAAGAGCCGCATGTGGCTCGCGAGCCGCAGGTTGCCGATTCCTGGTGTAGCCCACTGAATATAACTACTATATCATCTACATATAATGCGGACGATGCAGACGATGATTGCGCGCGACGTTTGAATCTTTGTCTTCCGTAATATTCCAGGTTACCTTTGGATTTCTACTTTTCAAAAATAAACTTTCTCTGACACTATTTTACCTTTCCAACGGTAAGTTTTCGCTTTTAAAGTATCAGACATTGCATTGCTCAAAATCACGATAGTTTTCAAACGTACACAATACTACCAACTCTCAAATACAAAAATACAGCTAAGTACAGTGTTGTCAGGTTTTTTGTTATTATCAGAACATAATTTTACGCAAATTTCACATGTTTATTTTCAATAATAACCATGAATATTGCTTTCTGAAGTATTTTTAATTTATTTAAATATTTATTTTCAACTTTTTATTGCGTAATTATATATATTAAATATCACAAATTTATTATCTTAAAGTTCAAATCAGGGGGTACAATCGTCGCAAAATTCACTTACAATTTTTTATAATATGAAGACAATTCGATTAAACAAATAAATATAACATGAAATTCACTAATTAAACGAAAGCTTTTTAAATTAATCAATTGTTTTAATGCAAAATATACTCATGAATGACTTTCATTGCCAATATATTGATAGATTTCGAATTTCTTGTACTTTTGTCTCCCATTCTACCTCCAGAAAATCCTTAATCTTGATCACGCTCCGGCGATTTTCCACTCTTTTTCCTGCTCGCTTTTAAAACAGCGATTCGAGCGAACCCTTCCGTTCGACGATTTTAACTGTTGATTCTGAATCATCGTTTTCTGTTCGTTAAAAAGTGGATACGGGGCGGTCGATCGATCATGAAAGCTTTACTATTCTCGTCTACAATTATCCAGTCAGCGTAGAATTTCAAGGAAATAGAAATCCTCTGCTACGTAGGAAAGGCGACGGCCAAGTTTGTGTATACAAAATACGAACCTGCTAGACCCACGTCAGTCTTCCGCACTTTTAGCTTTTATTGCAGCGCCCGGCTCGCTGTCAAGCAGCACGCTCCATAATTTCGTGACACGGGTCGCGTTACCCGGATGACAGCCGGTGGTTCTCGAATAACCATACATTACCCGGAGTCACAACCGTTTTATAAAAAGGTTCAGAGTGTCTGCTGCCATTAATTTCACGCCTGTCGTTCCGTTTATTAGATAGCAGACAGGGTATACGAAAATAAAATAATGACGAGTTCTTAATTTGATAGATTCGATAGTGTTTGGATTGCGGAGGGGATGCTCGAAGGACAGTGAGGAAACATGCGAAGGGCGTTTGAAAGCTTTCACGCAGGCGCTATAGCGGATGAGGGAGAGTGAAACGTGGGTAGGATTCGCCGATAACCGAACGAGGGAACCGAGGCTAAGGATAGAAGACAAGTGGACGGTGGAATAACGAGTGGCAGAGCCGCGCGTTTCGAGGGAAATGAAACGGAATGAAACGGAATGAAACGGAATGAAACGGAATGGAACGGAGTCGCGTTTAAAGCTCTCGCCGCAAAGGAGTCTAGTGGCTGCGAAGAGCCCGTTTCTGTGCTGGTTGCTTACTTGCTTGCATGCTTGCTTGCTTTGCAAGAACAGCCACTACCGACGCCTGACGGTACCGACCTCGAGCCGAGCCGACAAGGTCTTCAAACTGTTTGACGAACTTCGCGCGTCCAAACGCATTCAAACGAGTCCAAACGCTGGCGCTTTGCGAGCTTTTGCTCTCCATACTTGCATATGTTACTACCCCAGTCATTCAGAAAGTAATTTCGTTTATCGTATACAGATTAACCATATTTTAAATCGCAAAATCGGGGTACATATATCTTGACAGCTGACATTTCGGACATCGTTTCAGTCCTTGCGGTGCTTTACTTCTTTATCACCGCAATGGTAAAAATGCAGTGCACGAAGGAAAGAGTTGTGTGCTAGTTACGGAGTAAATAGTAAAAGATTAAAGAAAAGGAGGGGTAGTATTGGATGATGAGGGAGGAGGAGAGGAATGGATGAGGAAGGTAGAGAGGTGGAGGGAGAATATAATCAGAAAGTGGAAAGGAGTGTCAAGCAGCCGAAAGAGGAGGTCCAGAATTAGGAAGAGGGGGGTTTTTAGCGGATGAATGAGGGGACAGGGTTTTATATATTACAATATTATAGTGTGTAAGATTAGGGTTACGGTAGATATAAACTTTTGTAAATACACTTTTCTCTCTCTCTCTCTATATATATATATATATATATATATGTATATATGTGATTAAATAAGTTAATTGTAAGTCTAACAATAAGGTTAAGTCTAAGGTTAAGTTAATACATAGTAATTAAGCTAAGTTAGATTAAGGATAGGCTAAGAGCGGCGTGAAAGGGAGCGAAACGGAAGAAAGGGGAGTTATGTATGAGAATTGTAACCCTGAGGGGAATCAAAAATAAAATTATACTGATTAAAGAAAAGTAAACGACTTTCCGAACGACCTAATAAATTATAACGAACGAGAAAAAATTTTTACTTTGCAGAATGATTGACAGTATTTCTTTACTTTTAGTTTCTTTACTTTTTATTTCTTTACTTACTGTATTTTCTTTTACGCGCGTTCTATTCTCGCGAGTTCGACGAAGCCGTTTCGCCTAATTGTCACGATTCGCGAACAGTTTCGCCAGGCACTGTGCGCCTCGCATCGCGTCAACCGCAAGCTGCGCTGCATGCTATTCAGCTTCTGCCCCCGCACACACGCAACAATTACCCAAACACACTGCTACACACCCACTCTCCAATCCCCTATGCAACCCCCATAGAACCAAGGTTTTACGCCGAACAATCCACCGATTGTGTCTCTATACCGCGTCTCGCGGAGAATGCGTCGTTTAATTAGACTGTCGTCGTCGTCGTTGTCGGGCACGTCGGGTACGTCGGGTACGTCGACCTCCTGTTAGTACGAAGCAAGTTTCGAAACCCGCGACTTTCGAACCTGCCCAAAGTTAGGCTACCACCGAGCGAAGTTGGATACATCGATTTTCAATTTCGCGCCCGATTGAAATTTCAGTGTGCCGCGAACACGAAACTCGTTCGAGGCTTCATGATAAATCGACTGTCTAAAGCGACTACCAATCGTTGCGATTTGTTGTTAGTAGAGCGTGGATCCTGATGTGTTTATGACTTCGCCAAAAATATTCAGGAAAAATGCTAGAAAATAAAATTCCACAGAATCTAGTACGATTTTCATTTATTTCAAATCTACAAAGACTACTGCAACTGAAAATAACATTTTGCGTGATGCAACTTTCTTCAAAGTTGCCTCCAAAAATTGCAAATCGCATAAAGAACCTTGGTCTAGTTATTTACGTTGGTGGAACGAATTGGGGTACATTTGAGAAACATTAGGCTAACGTATAAGAAACCTTTTACGGTTACAGATTTGCCAAAGCAAAAGCGTTTGTACCTCGTTCGCGAGTGTGGGTACGTAGAAGGATCGTCAGAAGAAAACACTGGTTCCCCAACCCCTTGCAGACAGTAGAAAAAAGAAAATGCAGCTGAGACTGGATTAATCGAGGGACGGGGCCGTGGGTTTTCAAAGGATAAAGAGAGCCACGGGTAGAATTGAAACAACGTGGTGGCTGTGACGTGGGTGTATACGCGGTGTGTTCGGACGGTAACCGGTACATATGTACGACACAATTAAGCCCCGTCGTGTGTATACGGTGGATGGATGGATGGGATGAGATGCTGCGGGATGGAATGGCACCAGAGGGATAGGGAGTGAGATGGATAGAGAGCGAGAGAGCGAGAGAGAGAGAGAGAGAGAGAGAGAGAGAGAGAGAGAGAGAGAGAGAGAGACTTACCTCGAATGCAGGGCGCAGCCACGCTGCACTGTGAGGTAACTAGAGGACACCGGTGGAGGCGGAGCGCAATAAGCCGGTGGCGGCGGTGGATCATGTCTGTGGAGATGGTTATGCCGGTGGCTGTGGGAATAGCTCAGGGAACCTCGTAGACTCCCGGGCAGCTGGCGATGCGGCGTCGACTGGTCGCTGGAACCACCAAAATTAAATTCTTTTCATATTTTCTCTCTACAAGCCGGGATACCCTCGACGGCAAATTCTCGTGTAACAGGTCCAAAAAATGAAAAACATTTTTTATTACATAACTCGAAGCCACGACATTTTGAAAATAGATTCGCGAAGTCTAAAAGGTTGATTCTAAAACATCAAGATTTCGTAGCTTGTAATTTTTTCCTGCAAACCTAAATGATCCTATCGTAAGGTACGATCTTCCAGCTTTAATTTGAACCGTTGGAAATTGCGAAATTCTGTGGGGAACATGTTTTAAAGTCGGGTCGAAGTAAATTCTAAAAATAATAAATGTATAGAATATTTTATAGAATATTCTGGAGAATATTCTATTCGTTCGGACAAATTTAAGTTTATAAATTATCGATCGCGTCGAGCGGGTCACGAGAATATCAATCGAGCTGTGATGATATGTTAAACGTTGGATCTATTTTCATATGGTATCTGTGGTACTAATTTAAAGAATAGCTTTGAGAAATT
The DNA here is from genome assembly GCA_916610235.2 of Lasioglossum morio. Taxonomy (NCBI): domain Eukaryota; kingdom Metazoa; phylum Arthropoda; class Insecta; order Hymenoptera; family Halictidae; genus Lasioglossum; species Lasioglossum morio. Next base: position 1,464,631 of record OU744334.1, on the reverse strand, counting down.
GCTCACCGAGAAAGTACCTTCCAAATTTTCATTACAGAGTAAACCTTGAAAATTGTGCTTTGCTTTTATTTTTCTTCGCAACTGCGATCAATAGTAGTTTTTAAAAAATCAAAAGGCGATTACCATCCGAATCGATAAAATATACATATACACGTATATTTATATGTAGCTCGTGGATCAGATGCGATCGAAACCTTTCTCTCAACAAATAAAAAAAAAAAAACAAAATTCTACGGAGTCGGCAAGGCAGTTCTCTCGAAATTTTCGAATGCTTGGAAATTCACTTGCCGACCATTGAACATGAAACCTTCTGTGTCGTGGCTTACCTTTCAGAGGCAAGGTAGGAACCTGTTGAACGAATCACGGTAAAATTACCATGACAGGGTACAGAAGAGCAAAACGCTCACCCGTCAAATTAAAAAATATATATTGTAGACTGCGGACGTTGTTCAAAAACAAAAAGAACTATATATTTAGAACATTTCTAAATTGCAAAGAGATTTGAGTTTCAATATTGAAGCTCGAGAGTATCGATTTTTTTAAGTACCAGCAGCAGATCTTATCACCCACGACAGCTTTCATTGCCGATAGCGTCTTATCCAAGTTGATAATAGGTATCGTTGCCATAAAAAGAACATGATCTCACAAAATTAAAAAGCAAAACAATTGTATCAGCTTGAGATTGTCGATGATTACGCGATTCGATTGAAATGTGTAGGTTAGAAATTGAAAAAACTTCGTTTGGAATGGTGGAGAAATAGATTCCGAAGTTTCCGGAAGCCGCGGTTAGATATTCGTTTGATCGTTTGCATCGATCTCGCAGCTGCTAAATAATTACTCGTGAAAGAACTCTCGTCGCATCCGGTGACGGCACAGTAACCCACCTGGACGCTCGAATTCCCACGAACCGGTGTTGCAGATAACAAGCCGACACCTGAACAGACCTTTAAGTCCCCGATAAAAATACAACACCAAATAAATTATCTTGCTCACAGAAAACCTGTTCCGATTTCCCATGTTCCACATTTGAAATTCAATTGAACGCGCGGTTCTTCGACAGAAAAAAGTCAACGCAGAAATATTTCTTGCGCCACATAGAAACTTGGTTGATCAATATTTAGAAACAGCGGAGATAACGACGCGCTAATACGTGCTAGACTACCGCACACTGGGGCAAATAACTATTTTCAGTGGAAAAAAATCCTACGCATCAGATGCCCATTCAGTCCAACACCGCGGCGCCCTGTATGCATCGTACGGTGATACGAAAACTTTAAATTACAATAACTTCCCTATAAATCGGAAAGTTAAAAATTGTGTCAGGCCATTCGAAGTATTCCGTAGGTGTTTTTTGTCAGAATCTCTTTTGTATAGCTTGAACTTGTTACAAAAAAAAGTTTCAAGATTGAACTCATTCTGACCTGCTAGTTCTGCTCTATTAAAGACGACTAAATGACATAGAAAACTGGTAGTTAAACAATGTCTAAAAATTATTGTAAAAGACCTTACTAACGAACTTTGAGAACATTAATGTAAACATTTATTTATATTAATATAGAAAATCGTGCCTAGAAGCTTAAAGATTCTTATTTATTGCTCTCGCACAATTTTCGTATTACGGTTCGAAGTTTTCACGTTTTGATTTCTATGCTTATATCGCTGTTAAATGAATTATGATGGGTACAATTAGGGTCAGTGAACATTCCCAAACAAGTATTTTATATGAATGTTGTATCTATTTTCTGACATGATTTTTTTCCACTTAAAATGACCATTCGTCCCACTGTACACCGTGTACATATAAATCGTGTTTAAACAAATGTGGATATTCTGTCGTTTGTAGGTGTAGACTGTTAGAGTATCACCTTGGCAACCAATGTGCCAACGTTTCAATTTCTATCCTTTACGAATACTTCACGGTCCCGTGCGCAGAGTACGTCCAGCACCGTGACGTCCGTCCAATTTCAAGTACGCGTTACGCGTTATCCGGATCTCGATTTCGCGGCTATTGTTGCGCGCCTAATTAAAACTTTGCGCCGCTATACCTTGCCAACGAATGCTAAAAATTCCACAGCCCACATCTTTGTCCTACAGATCAAGAATCGTCATTTCCACATTTACCGATGCAATACCGTACTTGTTGTGCACCACATCAACGCAAGAAAACTTAGAAAACAAACAATCGGAGCAAAGCGGATAGTCCCCGGGTTAAGGTCGCATTTCCTTTGCGCGTCTGGACGCAGCGTTTTGCGATTCATACTACATTCGTCGTAACTCTTTTCTGTGACTCTGGACGCACAAGTTTGCGTTGCTATGATGCGATTTGGTATGTCTATCCTTGTTTTTCACTTGCGAAGAAAAGCGAAAGAGCATCGCCGAAACTGAACCACGTGCGTCAATCGATTTACGATATGTGTTCGGCGCACATGTTTGCGAGTGTTTTTCGCTTTGAGTCTTCTGAATGTTGCGCTAGATTCAAACGCACGCGTTTTTTCACCCACTGCTTCCGAGGCAGTCCAGACGCTCAGCCATGCGTTTTGTCGAGCCACTGCTTCGAAATACTATTATAATAGCAGAACTAGCAATCCGAGAAAAATGAGTTTTTAGGAGGTTGTAGTGCAAACATAAGAGTATCCGCTCAAAATGTTGTTATTTGAAATAAATCTTTTCTTTTTTCCATTTATTTTGCAATTATTTTAAACAAATTCCGTGTTTTTACAGTGGGTCACTTTTAAAAAAATTAAAAATATGGGGATATAGCCCAAAGGGTCCCCGTTACCGACCTGTTTTTAAAAAACTGGACATTTCGAAATGGACGAAATTAAAATTATTTAAGAACACAGTGACTGCATCGTGACATTTATAATAACTCTTAAAATCGGGATGAAATTTACATTATAATTCATTAAAAACTGATTTTTATGTTCTGATAATTATCGTAATACATATATATTTTTTGTAGTCATTTTTTGATTGATTGTTTCAATTTTGTTGTCTTAAAATAAAATTTTTAATTGTTCATTTGTTACTTATTTAGCACCAATACACACGAACCGGTATTAAATTTAAATAAAATAAAATTTATTAAAATAAATTATTAAATACTAAATACCATATTAAATACAATAGAATCTTTTCGGAGGCGGCGCAAAATTGAAAATTTTCGACACTGGAAATTACGAAAAACCTTAAATGCTTCTACATGCTTTCACATATTAATGTATCTTCTCTTCCCACCTACTGATTTCCAAATCCACCATATTCCAATGAAATCATAATCAGCAACATCTATTATTTCGAAAACTTTCCATCTTGCGCCGCCTTCGAAAAGATTCTATTGTATTTAATATGGTTGTAGGGTTAAATAACAATATTTTGAGCGGATACTCTTGTGCTTTCACTATGATACTTCGAAAAACTCATTTCTATCGGTGTGACAGTTATAGACTAAAGACTACAAGATATTTTTTGAACAAAACTCGAAATTTTACTCGAAAATGTATCCAGTTTCGCGTGGAATCACCCTATTATAAGGGATTTGCGTCACCCAGTATATGCGCACCCAGGATACGCATGTGTCCGTAAATTGCAACGTTTGTGAAGCCACGATTGACAAGAATATTCTAGAATATTCCTCGAAAGAATAATGCGATATTGTTTTCTGGCGTAGACGCAGTTCTGACGTGAAGTATAACAAATGGAGTATAAATGGTGCTGGAATAACGAAACGCTGCGTCGAGACGCGAAAAGGAGATCCGACCGTTCCTATAAACCCTCCCACTAAACGTCATATTAAACAGTTGAATGTAGCAAACGGAGAAAAAAAAGAAAAGCCAAGTAACGTCGTAGTAGACCAACCGAAGTAAACCAACCACACCGAGCAAACGATTTTATCTAGAGTCTACGAGAAAACCGGTGTGAGACCGGAAGTGTCGAAAGGGCTGACTCCTATCTGCTATAATATGTGTATGTATAGGAGCCTCCTTCGCAAACGGTTGCATTCTTATCTAATAACCAAACACTAACGCCGTTGGTATCTCCTCGAAAACTGATAAAAAAGAGGTCGATGGACAACCGATGGAAGGCCCTTGTAAGGGCCTCAGAGTGGTCGCGCATGTTCTGCATAATCTTCTATAACTAGACTGATCACTCGTATGAATCTAGAAAAAGGATTAATTTGGGGGGCTGGATCTGTGATGGACAACAGATGCGTTAACGGTGCAATTGCCTGGGAAACAGTTATCGGTACAATTAGACGATAACGCGAAAGGATTAGAGGTAACAGCATCTGGCCAAGATTTTGCACGGCCCCGTGCAGAAAGCAGGGTGCCAAATGGTTTCACTTAGGACAACGTAATTACCGAAGTCGATCCTAGCCCCCCCCCCCGTCTCTCTCTATCTCTCTCTCTCTCTCTCTCTCTCGTTCTCTTGTATGCAATGTCGGCTGCAACGTCGCAGAAACTAGATCCCCGGCAAATAAATTACACGAGCTTAACCCCTGGATCCTGAAGGAGACGCTCAAAGAGTCAGGGTTTCAATTAAGAAGAAAATATGCGCGCCAAATACATCAGAATGAAATATCACCGTGACGTATCGCCGGAAGGCGATCATTTCCATTATAGCGGGAGGGGGGAGGAGTGTGTACAGCTGCGGATAATTTGCAATCTACAATAACGTTGTTTGTTTCGTAAATTGGAACGTGTTCGACGGTGAACAAATTAGAATTTTTCTTTCATTCGCATCGATACAAATGGGACGGCGGATTTTTCAAATATTTTTGTTTTGCTTTTGAACGTACCCGAAGCAAATAGCGACTAATAGTTGAATTGCTCACAGATCGTTTATTCTCCGGTATCTTCCCCCGGAGGAACTTTACTTTGAATTGGATCTTTGATCGTGCTGGAGCGTTCGAAATGAAACTGGGCAAAGACGCGAGCAAGAGAGAGAGAGAGAGAGAGAGGGAGGTGGGGGGGAATTAACAGGGGAAATCGAGGATCGTGGAAAGATCGTTTGCGTCGCGATTAATTAGCGATTGAATAGAGTATCGATAAAAGGAAAGGGACAACCATAGTCGGCGATAATAACGCCCAAAGGAAATTTTCATTTGATTCAAGTTCACTAGCCTTCTCCCTGCTCGTTAACTTGTTAGAACTGTTTCTACTGCCTTCGCTTTCAGCTACGAATGCCATTCAGACCCGTGTTCTTAATTTTAAAAGTTCTTGTTGAAAATTCTACTTTCGTAAGTTCTAAACCATACGGACTGTAAACTTTACAAACCAGATATGTAGTCATTGGAGAAGGAAATTGAGGAAATTGAGAACGACACAGAAGTTCTAACCGTAATCGTAAAACAAATCGTAGCGCAAGGAGTTAATGGCTCTCGGAACGATTGCTTAACGTGTAACTCGATTAACCGTCCCCTAATATTTCCTGATAATCACGGCCGCATAATAATCACGGTCGGGCATTAATTACGCAAACGAGGGTACACACGCGCGGCGTGTCACCACTTTTGCAAACTCGCGAAGGATTCTGTGAAAGCCGAGCTTCCGGTCGCACGATCCTGCCTAACGAGGAAAGAGGAACAACGAGAAAGGAGACGATGGGGGCGATATGAAGATAACGACGACGAGCACCGACTCTCAACAGCGAAAAAATCCAACTTTGTAATACGACTTTGCCAGGGGAGTATCATTAGGGAGACGCGACGCGTCGCGTCGCGTCGCGTTGAATTCCCTCCAGGACCCCAACCTAAGGAGGTAAATTCAAGCTCCAGAGGATTTCGAGGAGCTTCGCGTGCAAGCCAGAATTCCAACCCACCTGGAAACATCTCGTAGAACTGACGAAAATACAGGCCGACTGGATCTAACGGCGATTATACGAGTTGGAACGATACACTCCAATTAAATTCTTAAATCTACAGACTATTTTCAGGAATTTTACTCCGATTAAAAATAAACGGCTCCGCTTCGCGAACAATGCTCATTAAAATAATAGAAATAATGTACTCCGAAATTAGCAAGTTTCAGAGCATCTTACGGTTCCGTTCGCTGTAATACACGGTGCATGATGCACTTAAAATTCGTTGCGTGCCGTCTCGTTCCGCGTCGGAGAAACGAAACGCAAAAGGAACTTTCGACACGGCCGATTCGCCGATTCCAGCTGCCATAAGTGAACTTGGAACGTAGTTTCGCAACCGTGGGACAAGCTGCGAAATCGGTGAAGGAATCCGAAACGCGTTACCACGAAATTTTTACATAATCCGTAAACCTGCTCGTTCGTGAACGCGGTCACGCTGCGCTTTTCAGAGTGTCGAGAATCAGAGGAAAAAAGAGACTTCTTTTCATTACGCCTTCCGTCTCTTTCTGTTGGCAAATTTTTGCCGGGAAGTGCGCGTAACCATTCGTGCAAATTTAATTGACGAACCGGCATAGTATTGCGGTTAAAAAATGTTCCCGAGCTACGTAGATTTCGTTTAAAAAATAAAAATTCAACTATACGACTATTAATCTCCAGTTTTAACAATCGTAAATTTTGTATATGCACTTTATGATATCGGCGCTACAGGTTCGATTAAAGATACAGAAATTAGCAATTTTGCAGTATTATAATTTCAACGTTTCGGTTCAGTTTTGAATCAAAATCAAGAAAAGTCCGCGTCTGTGAAAATTAATGTAATAGAATTTGTTATTCATTAAGTTGACTATTTAATAGTTATCACAATTAGGTAGTTATAAATACTTGCTAATTGTGAGAAAACAGAATGAAAATCAAAGTAAATGAAATGGTTCTTGTCAATAAGAAGGTTTGAACTGTACTAAACTGTAACTATTGTGGCAATGTCAAGACGGAAAACATAAGAATATCGTATATCTAACTAGCCAATCAGATGTCAAGGATCAAGAACCTCCAAATCAATATTAGGCGCGAATTTCAAATTTTTAAAGCATTCGTCATCACACTTCAACCAATGTATTACCAGAAATTGGTAGAAAATTAGTAATCATTTTGCGTGTGAAATTAACATAACAATGTTAATATGTGTATGGTTCAACCATTATTATATTCAACTGGATGCAAAAAAATTAAATTATTAGAAAACATCATCATAAGATAATTACTGATTAAGTAATGTAGCGTAAATTTCCTTAATCTCAAGTTTTTCATACCTGCGATTGACGCTTTGATGTTTAATCGTGTGTACAGTTTCTAATAATAATCTTTGGTGTAAATTACTTTCGTTATCCAGTATTTTTACATGTTCTAAATCCAATGCATGGTCCAGTTCTAATCAATGCTTCGTCAAGGCGGTATGTTGTGATGATGACAAAAATATATTTCTATTATGTTCATTGATCCTTGTAATCAATTGTCTAGAAGTTTGTCCAATGTAAGTCAAATTACAGCCTTTGCAAGGTATTTGATATATCACATTACAACATTTTAATAATGGTATTGTATCTTTAATCTGTGGAAACAAACTTCTTAAACTTGACTTTGCCACAACAATTACAGTTTAGTACAGTTCAAACCTTCTTATTGACAAGTACCATTTCATTTACTTTGATTTTCATTCTGTTTTCTCACAATTAGCAAATATGTATAATTACCTAATTGTCATAACTATTAAATAGTCAGTTTAATGAATAACAAATTCTATTACATTAATTTTCACAGACGCGGACTTTTCTTGATTATGATTCAAAACCGAACCGAAACGTTGAAATTATAATAGTGCAAAATTGCTAATTTCTGTATCTTTAATCGAACCTGTAGCGCCGATATCATATAGTGCATATAGGACTTATTATTCGTCGACGCGTAAAGAAACGTTTGTTCGATAATTGAAAGCATTTTTTATCATTTGTATATCGAAAAGATTAACACGATTGCGAAGGAATATGTTTGCGGACGACGTGTTTGGCCCACTCTCTATCTGGAGCGTCCCGTTTTGGCGACTTGATTTCAAGGTTCCACGGTTGCTATGGTTTTTCTGCTTGTTGCCCCGTGGAGGGTGCACTGGTTGTCCAAAATTCGTCGAAGCTGTAGCCAAGTTTAGACAAGGGACGGCGCTATACTTGACCTTAATGGCGTTCGTCCAATGCACAAACTTTGCGGTGGTCCCTCGACGCTAGCACACCCCCGCCGTCTACTTCTTCTTCGTGTTCCCGATATCCGACAACTTCGCGAACCACGTCGCCAATAATAAGGACATCTTTTACGAGATTGAATCCTCTGAGATCGCCGTGTAGGTATGCGTTCGTGCTGGTGTACGTACACGTCGAGGCTTAGGTAATGTCGGTGAACTGCGGATCCGCCCTCGTTAATCAAACTTCAAAGTCAGCTCACCGAAACTTTGTAACGGTTCATCGAAAGTGCTCCAGTTACGATTTATTACGCCTCCTGTGGCGATTAATTAACCGCTCTAGCCGAGCAATCCAACAATTTCTCTGCTCTCCGATTTATTCGTCAAGCCTTCGCGGCCGGAGCTATTTTAACTCGAAAATTCTACATTTCTTCCTACCTAGAGTAATTCTATTATATATGTCATTTTTTTCATTTTCTGGATATAAAAGTGATGTAACACCTCTTCCAATACTTTAATGTTTAGTGATTGATTGGATACTGTTTGAAGTGAAACTTCTTTGCTGAGGGTAACAATTTTCTGATCCAACGGAAGTCGATGTTACGGCAGTCGAAAATCGAGCGCGAAAATTTAAACGGAGAATAAACGGTGAAAAATAATTTGTTACCCCGACGGGATTCGAACCCCGGTCCACCGATTGGGGACAACCAACGATTTTTAGAATGATAGCGAACATTTTGGTATATATCGCAACGAATAAAATGCTCGGTAGTAAGATCAAACGAAAAGGTTAGAAATACATGGTTATGTTACGACTACAGACATATAGAGATACATAGACTGCGCGTCTTACGGGCGAGTTGAAGACCACACTGTCGGCATGGGGTACATAGAGTGAGAGAGAAAGCATTAGCCGGGAGCTATAGCGCTCTCTCTCTTTCTCTCTCACTCTTTGTAACTCACGCCGTTATTGTGGGCTTCAGCGCTTCGTACAGGCCGCGCAGTCTATGTAATGGTTTAGACACAACGTGCAACGACATTTTTGAAGTGTTGTTTTCATTTTCATTATTGAAGTGTTTTGAAATGTTCATTACTGTAATATAATTATATATATATTACCCATATACTAGATATATATTTAAAAAACAAGAGGTATGTATATAAATTACAAAATTACATTCAAATAAAAAAAAAAATAAACGCGTGGAAAACCGCGCGCGGTAGACGGAAACTTCTTGCAGTCTAGTAATGTTTAGAAGCAAATTAAGATTGGAAATGTTAAATAAAAAAAAAACAAGATCAGGAACAACTAATACAAAAAAAAACGACATCAGGAAAACTAATACAAAAAAAAACAAGATCAGGAACAACTAATACAAAAAAACAAGATCAGGAACAACTAATAAAAAACCAAAAGAAAAAAACATAAAATCATAGAAAAAGTTTCACTTCAAACATAATGAACGATCAAAATTTGCGACGCAAAGAAGGAGAGCGTATGGGAAATGCTATGAACTATGTCTCTTTCTTTCTTCGCTCTCCTTATTTGCGTCGCAAATTTTGATCGTTCATTATGTTTGAAGTGAAACTTTTTCTATGATTTTTTGTTTGGTTTTTTATTAGTTGTTCCTGATCTTGTTTTTTTGTATTAGTTGTTCCTGATCTTGTTTTCTTTTGGATAATGGTACAGCAATTTTTAGAGATGACTCGACTGCCCAGACTCTGTCACGAAGATGAAGAAACTCGTGGAGAAATGTCCGAGAAGGGGCGCTCTGGTCATGCTCGAAATGGCCGAACGGGTGCGTGACAATGTAAGCAACCGAAATTTCCATTTATCTCTCGACGATGGGATGCATTCTCTTGGCTCCGATAACCCGTTGAAAGGAGAACTGCACCCGTGCAATTGTGCATCCCCTCGGCTAAAATGCTACACTCGGATTCGCGAGGAGCGTCGGCTGAGATTAATCCGGCACACGAATATCGTTTGCTGGTCTGACGAGGATCGTATCGAACACCGCAATCTCCCTAAGCCCGCCATAATCCTCGAGATCCAATCAGAACGACGACGGAATGCGATCTATCGCACCGGAAACGGATGCTGCGCAGTTCTCAATTTCAACATCGCAAAATTTCACCGATTCGCACGAACAACTTTTACAAAGGCTGCCAAGACAATCGTCAACGTTATCGGTAGATATTCTAGATCTCCGTGAGGAATAAAAATTGTTTTTCAACGAGTGTTGTAATAGTGAAAATATTAAAATAATTGTAGAATGTCTGCATACTATGTATTGGCAACTTGTTAAAATGACAGAATGAAACGTCTATCTGGTTCCTGTCTCTGGCAATCGATGCAAACAATTTTTATTTTGTCAACGATCGATTCAGACTGAAAGCGAGCAATCCTCGCCAGCCGACGATACTAACTCAAAATAGGTGTTGACAGCGTCATCACCGATTGCTCATCACCGATATTTATCTTCCGTTATCGCAGTCTGTCCATAACGATATAAGTTTGCGCAACGTCGAATTCGCTTGACGTCGTCCTGTAGAAAACGATGTGTTATGTTCGATAGAACCATGGAACGATATTGTTTACGATACAGCAGAGATAACAACGCGGCTCGTCCTCTTTTCCATTTAATAAAAGCAACAGCTTTTTAATAATCTTCTACTTTCTAGACTTTTGCATAGTCACATTTTGTACGGTTGGTGTTAATTGAACGATTGCGTTTTTAAAGTACGCTTTGAAGGTCTACTCGAAGATTAATTTTCCTTTTTAATCATTTTCTCGCTTGCATGTTTGTCGGAAGAGATCCTCCAGTCGACCAAGCAAGGATAATCGGCGCAGAGAGTCAATTAAGGGATGCCAGGGTAATTAACTTCGCCGGAAACAAATGGCCGATGACCGAGACGCCGTTATCTATCAGGCTCATCGTCGACTATCATAGCTACTCGTTAACGAGATCGCGCGCATGGTTTTAATTTTCATAGGAACGCGAAAAACGAAGAATCGGTATAGATGCACCGGCGAGTAACACGCTATCGCTTCCTCTTCATCTCGGAATGAATGCGAACTTATCGGAATGGCGAAGGACATTTTCGAGGAATCATTATTTTATTCCGATCTCATATGCAATTCGACGATTTAACGGGTGATCGGAAAAAAAGAGTGAGAGAGAGAGAGAGAGAGAGAGAGAGCGCGCTATAGATCCCGGCTAATGCTTTCTCACTCACTCTTTGTACCCCATGCCGACAGTGTGGTCTTCAACTCGCCCGTAAGACGCGCAGTCTATGTATCTCTATATGTCTGTAGTCGTAACATAACCATGTATTTCTAACCTTTTCGTTTGATCTTACTACCAAGCCTTTTATTCGTTGCGATATATACCAAAATGTTCGCTATCATTCTAAAGATCGTTGGTTGTCCCCAATCGGTGGACCGGGGTTCGAATCCCGTCGGGGTAACAAATTATTTTCTACGGTTTATTCTCCGTTTAAATTGTCGCGCCGACTTTCGACTTCTGTTGGATCAGAAAATTGTTACCCACAGCAAAGAAGTTTCACTTCAAAATCGAGCGATCGAGGAGCCAATTTTTGTTGAACAAACGATCCCTGTGGAATTCTGAGTCATCTTCTAAAGCCGATCTCTCAACAGTCGTAGTCTAACCGTGGACAAGATGAATTCCTTCCAGTTTCACGAAAGAATCTCGCGTTGCGGTATCATCGTCACCGTCGGGACTATTCCAAAAAATGCTCATCGAATCGTCAACTGTAGTTACAATAATTCATTTCTTTTCTGATCCCGTTTTTCTTATAAACGCATCAACTCCGCAAGTCTAATAATAATAAACGTTGCTTCTCGTGTTAAAGCACATTGTTTCGAAGCAGTGACACGCGACTCGATTTGCAAGCGTTATCAGAGGTTATCTGTGCGAAACCGAGGGGAATATAGAGTCGACCCCATTTAAGAAATAAAATATATTGCACCTAACAAAGAAAACAAAGAAACGGTGTTTGCGGTTTGTTTTTAGCTGTGAATTCTGAGCATGTATGTATATGTATACGGTGGACCACGGTGGGGCGAGCAAGTGTATGACGTTTCCGGTCCCCGGCAGGGACCCCTCCGGAAAGTAACAGTCCACTCTTCGCACAGTATAGTATAGTATAGTGTACAAGTGCATAGTATACTTTCGATGTGTATTGCCACTACATAGTGCCTTATTGCCCGGGCGTTCACTTCGTCACGTTCTCGGTCGCGTTTTCGATCGGTTCCCTGAACTACGATTCCAGGTATAGATTTGTGCACAAGGGTTCTCCGGTTGTACGACCATAATTTGCCTTATGCTACCGCACCACTGTATGTAAAATAGCCTCGAAAGGAGCTAGTTTTTTCGACTTAACGCAAATCGAAATTCCTAGGTTTCGTTCCATTAACCCTTTGGACTCGAAGCAATTTTAATTCGAACATCAAGACGTTTCTCTCAATCCAAATCATTTTTATTCTCTGTAATCTTCTCTACGTACAACAGTTAAGCTTTTTACAATTTCAGAATACAGACGAATTTAATCATATTCAAAAGGATTCGAATATTCGTCACCACTCGAGTGCCCCTCTAGTTAAAGACCGATGAAATAACAAGGTAAACATTTATTTGTCAATATATTTTTATTAAAATTGATGAATCAACGTTCACATCTTAGATTATTCGGTTATGTGTTTGACATTAAAAAAAAAAAGAAAAAAATAAAAGCCACAAAGTTTTGGGCTTTACTCACAAAGAACAGTATAATTTGTTTCTAGAAAACTGTCACATTGACACGAGGGATGGATGAGGGTCAAACAAACATCGCTTCAGTTTTATACATACAATCTCTGTATTCTCTGTGATCAACGTGTAATTAATATTATAGTCTATCATCTTAAATTGTTAATTATCGAGAATTCTCAATCTTCTCTATTTTACTTGAGAAAACACCTAAAGTTTGCAGCACGCGGCTAGTCATAACAGTCGCTTCTATGTATATGTCTAAAGCTCGAACCAACGGAAGCGCAGAGGACAGCTATGTACTTATGTACTCGCGTATTATTTGAACGAGCCGACTCCAAAAGTCTTCCTTCAAAAAGCAAACTACAATGAAAATCAATCGTACATACGTTTATTAGACTCTGTTCAGAATTTTCATCACGTGTCCGACTCGAGATCGTAGGGCAATAGGTTAACATATCCTTTGTCGCATACATTATACGCGATAATGCAAAATAAATAATAAGTTGACGAAAATAGCTGCAGAAAAATAGCAAGGAATGAAAAACAGGAAAAGTGGAAATACAGAAACCTCGACCGTCTCGCAGGTTAATGTTCACTGTGGGAACGAGTCGCTCTCATTGTCCTTCCTACCTGTCCAGCACGTTGTTGTTCTTGAAGCTGACCATTCCTGCGACAGCCTCCCTCATAACGCACGTTAGCTCACTCGTCACGCACTGCACAATCACCACCGGCCTCGTCACGACAAGGCAACGCGAACAGGAACAACAGGAGAGCCACGCGAAGACGACGAATAAGAAAAGGCAGGGAGAATAAAAAGAAGAAGAAGAAGAAGAAGAAGAAACGAGCAGCACAAAGGAACATCGTCCCGTCACGTGCACAACACCGACTCCAACTTAACCGGTAACACAGAACGTCCTCGCGGGGCCGCGTTTCCGGACCGACTGAAGGAAGCCACGCTTCGCAGCCGATCTACCCCTACTCTACGATCCTCCCCCACTGCCAGGCTTAATTGCACCGTTCGACGAGGCCAGCTGACGCGACGACGCGACGCGACGCGACGCGTCCTTTCGTTGTCATTCCCATTCCCGATTCCCGAGTCGTCTCCGATGACGGCCGATCGCGATCCGATGAATCGAACCCGGGAACGAGACACGTCGTTGTCCAGGGTCACGTTCGATTCTAGACCACCCCGAGCACACGCTGCGACACGCGATGCTGCATTGAAACGCAGGTAAACATTCGTCGGCCTCTTACCATTTTCAGGAAGGTTGGTATGTATTATTATATTTTTCAAGTTGTCGAGTCTCGATATCTTACCGAGAGAATGCACCACTGTGCAACGCGACGCGACGTAACCGAGTACTTTAGAGGCTCCGAGCGACAGGAAGGAGACTCACTCGAACGGAAAACGGATATGCGTTTCGGTACACCCTTGGTAAAAAGGGTTTTTAAACCTTAAGACGAGGCGAATTTATCAAAGAAATATTTGGGTAACTCTTTGCTGGTACAGAGCTGGCTAAAAGTTATAAGAGAACAACTGAAGACATTTTTATTTTATACCAGCTGACCCAACAGACGTTGTCCTGTCCAAATTTCTATTGAAATATTGATGAAAAGCTGCGACGTTCGTTTGTTTTGTTGTATTGAGATTCAAAAAGCACTTTCAGTTTTTTCCCAATTTTCCATTTTCCCGAGCAACTTTTTCAATTTTTCTTTCCCTAAAACCTTATTTGGATAATTACGAACATTTAAAAAAGAAATTAGCCAAATCGGTCCAACCGTTCTCAAGTGATGCGCTTACCAACGAACAGCATTTGATTTTTATTTATATGTATAGATAGAAGATAGATAGTACAGTGCCAGATAACTATTCAAGATTTTAGTAATAATGTTTGGTAGAATCGTGGTACATACATAGTCCCTGCGGAATAGTAGTTCAAACTCAAATAGTCACTTTCGACCCCAAACTCGATGGTCCACAGATAGTTCTAACGTGTTCTACAACTTTGTCTACTAAATCGTTTAGAATTCAAGTGGGAATACACCCTAAATTCATAATCGAGGTTCAGAGGCCTCGAAATAAGCCCTTCCCGCTGGAAATCTCGCAGAAGCTAATAATAGATTTTCAGGGAGTCGGAGACAGCGATTCTATTTGAGGCCGAGGACGAATCTTCCCGCGGATAAAAGGGTCGAGCATGATCATTACACCCTGAATAAGTATCCTAGACGGAGTTTAACACCTCAGTCTTGAAGATCGGAGATTCCGTCGATTCAAAGATGAGTTACAAAAAAAAATGATTTTACAGAGTAGTCGAAGAATATCGAATTTCATGAGAAAATAATAATGTTGTGCCATTTTGAAACGACACGGTTACTTTTGGACCAGAGCACTCGGTATCGCGTCGATACCCAGAGGAAAGTAGGAAACTGGGTCTATTAGATGCCTCCTGTATCTTTTTTCTTTCCGAGCATAATACACATGCCCCACTTCGCCGCAAATAAATCACCGACGCGTCGCTTATTCCCTATTATTCGCTGATATCTCACGATCGGGATTGCCGTGCGAAAAAGATCGCGGAGATCGTAGAGATCTCTCGTGTGAACGACGCGATCGTTGCAAGTACGCTTCTTCGGCATTATCCTCCGCGTAGAAAATGTTGAAACACGGGTTATACTCTTGAAACAGAATTTTATATCGAAGAAACTACCCGACGGAACTTCTTGAAATTTTAAGAGCATCAGTGTCTTAACGATTTACAAACAAAATTTTCGCGCGGTTCGATTTTGTTTGACTGTCGGCTGACATGGTTTTTCTCGCTGGCGAAGGTGGCCAGGCAAACTACCGCAATTTCTGTCCCAGGGGAATTAGTCGAAGCACCGGTAATGCGAGTTCAACGAGGTCCTAAGTGAATTTTCGGATCGGCGAGAGAGAGAGAGAGAGAGAGAGAGAGAGAGAGAGAGAGAGAGCAGGTCGAAGATACGCTTAGCGGTGTAAAAACGCGAACTGAAATCATGGCACTTCCATTTATGCATTAATTGTCGCGAGTTATGCGGTTTTAGCTCTACTCTTCAGTCCAGAAACTAACACCAATCTTTCAATTGAACGGAAACCTTTATCCTTGCTTGTAGGTTCCTTATTATAATATTTGTCAAACAATTAGTACAAGAGTTCAACTGTTTTTGCAATAGCACTCACAGTTAAACTCACTCGTGGAATTAAGAATGGTAATTCCCTTAAATATTCTTCTTTGAATGATAATTTTTAACGATATCGGTAATAATTGGTCGAACGAGTACACTGAAAACCGCGGATCGTTTTAAAATTCTCCTAACCACGGAACAAAAATTAATTCACCGAGACGAAAAGCGTCGCGTTTCCTAATGCCTCGAAAAGAGAAGACTCGGTCTTAATTGCAAATGTATTGTTGTTCCGCGCGGTTAACAAAGCGGCCCGGTTCAACATTGTACCGCGCGAAAGAAAAGTTTGTTCTCGTTCGGTTGACCCCGGGTGGCTTTTCATCGAAATAAATTAACGAGCGCGTGCACCGCGCCGTGCATACCTGTGCGCCTTCATTCATCGGTGTTCTCCTGCATTGAATATGAAATTTCGACCAATTCCCTTTTACGTACCGTGTAGAACAATGCCACCGGCCAAGAAAAGGGGTCCCCTTTTACCTGAGGTGTTCACCTGTGTCCCCAGAGCCTCGTCAGGTGCATTCCGCGTGACTCACCTAACTGCGTTTAACACTCGGAAGGACCTTTGATCTCCCCGGTGCGTATCTTACCTGCAACAGAACCGATATTCCAAATTATATAACCAGCAAACAAGAGCGTAATCGAGTCTCAGGGAAATTATATTTTCAATTGCATTCAGAGTATTTTTCGATAGCTTCGTATCGAACGGAACCAAGTCGAATAGATTCAGAAATTTTCCTCTCCAGGAGGATCCTCGGGAGCTGTGATTGCGCTTAGTTTCAATTTTCAATTCCAGTTTTCTGTTACCTGTCGTCAGATACACGGTACACAATCCAGGTCTCCGCGGTTTCAATTTACAATCTCGGTGTCTTGATATTGTTGCGGTCGCGGGAACAAATTGGCAATGCCCGTGCAATCTAATCTCGCTTCTGGTCCACGCGAACTTTGATCACGACCACGGACTCGGGAAGACGAACATAAACTTGCAAAGTAGCTGGCCGATTCGAAAACAGAGAAAAGACGTTTCCGAGAACGGAGCTTATCATCGTACACTTTCCAGCCACGAATCCTTACAGATACGAAATTGAAAATTGTCTGCGTCATTTACAAGAAAACGGGGTTACAGAAAAATTCATTTAATAATTTGAATAGGAGGTGGCAAATAACGTACCAGTGATATTAAATTCATTCGACGCTTTTTCGGAGAGGGGGAGAGTATCGAGATGCTTCGAGAGACGCGAAAACATTGAAGAAAGAGAGAAAGAGCTACCAAAGCGACACATCGAACGATCCCCGTCGCGGGAGCGTTTCCGGGTGAGTCGCAACCACGTTGGCCCCATTGAAAAATCCTGACATGCAATAAGAAACGATCGCTGTGTCCCGAGCAGCCGGCGCGGAGCGCTCGCGTTTTATCTCGTGGGGCCTCGCGCGATAAAAGGAAAACGGATAGCCGGATAGAGCCGGGGTACGAGGACGAGAACCACGGGGAGGAAGTAGTGAGGAAGTAGAGAGGAAGTAGATCGTGCACAGAGAACTGGAGAACTGGAGAACTGGAGAACCGGAGAACTGGAGGACGAGCCTGGATAACCGCTTTTTCCGTGGACGCTTTCAGACTAACCACACACCATCCCCGAGCAATTATCGAACCCACTGCTGACGCGACCCCCTTTGCCGCCTTAGGCCGCGTGCACAGTGGATCCGATATCGGCCGATTTGGCCGATATCGAATCGATTGTGCACGCAGTCTAAGGCCGGATCTCCTTCGCGCGTCTCGACGCAGCGTTTTGTTATTCCAGCGACATTTATACTCCATTTGTCATATTTCGCATCAGAAGTACATCTAGGCGTGAGCAGTGAGCCACTGCGCTAGACGCGTGCGTCTTCGTCAAGAAACAATATCGCATTATCCTATCGAGGAATATTCTAGAATATTCTTGTCAATCGTGGCTTCCAAAATGCCATATTTTGCAATTTAAGGACACATGCGTATCCGCATATACTGGGTCACGCAAATCCCTTATAATAGGGTAATTCCACGCAAAACGGACAATTTTACAGTATACTTTCGGGTTTTGTTCAAGTTTAAATATCTTGTAGTCTTTAGTAACCTATGAACGAATCTCAAAGGATTTTTCGATATAGAAACGTGACAACTAAGTAGAGTTTGCAATACCGGACCAAAATTACAATACCGGTATTCGGTATTTTTTAAAATGTTGTACTGGAATATCGGTATTAATACCGGTATTAGGAATGTCCAAAAATAAAGGAACAAATGTTATAAACAAATATTACTAATAACTACAGTAAGATAATAAGTTTTAACATTAGTTTTAACAGTAATACAATAAAGGAACAAAACATATAGTATTATTATTGAGAAGATACATACTAATAACTAAGAGTGAAGAAATAGTATAGATAGTAAGAGTCAATATCACTAAGAGTAAATGTCATTAATATCTATTAATAGAAAAAAAACATTAACAAAATTAACTGCATATTTTTGAAATGTGATTCTAAAAAGTATAATGCATTAATTGGACTGTCATTAAGCCCAGAACGTATTTTTTTGCACAAATTACACGCAAGTGAAAATGAGTTGGTGTTACTGTTAATAATGAGGATGAAATGAGGATTGAATGATAATGATAATAACGAAATCATAATTAGTAGACTGTGGATCTTTATGCAAAATAAGAATTGTCTGTATCGATTGCAAGGAATAAAAACCAAACAAAATGTTATTTGGTCCCTCAATAATTTTTAAAATTTTCTACAATTTTGCTATAAATATATAAAGATCAGTAATCTAATAATGAGGATGAGAATGAATACTTCCTCTAAATATTTGCCTCGTTATCCTTCATCTTCTTACTCGGTCTCTCGTGACGGTTTTCGATAAATCTATTTTTTGTATTATTGTTTCTGGCATTTTTTTCATTTACAGCTGATTGCAAGTCAGCAAATGATTGATGTTGATACTACTGCAAATATGTATTTCAAATAAGAGTAGATGCTCAAAAAAGTTATTCATTATATGTGTATAGCTAATACCAAAAATACCGGAATTTACCTTAGCAAATACCGGTTTCACG
The DNA here is from genome assembly GCA_916610235.2 of Lasioglossum morio. Taxonomy (NCBI): domain Eukaryota; kingdom Metazoa; phylum Arthropoda; class Insecta; order Hymenoptera; family Halictidae; genus Lasioglossum; species Lasioglossum morio. The sequence continues at coordinate 1,445,480 of OU744334.1, read as the reverse complement.
AAATTGAAAAATCGTACGAAATACCGGTATTCGATATACCGGTGAACCGGTATTGCAATCCCTAGTGTCAACCTTTTACCATTAAATTGTAAGACTGTAACTGACAAACCGATAGATATCAGTTTTTAGGAGCTTATAGTGAGAACACAAGAGTATCCGCTCAAAATATTGTCATTTAACCCTACAACCATATTAAATACAATACAATGTTTTAGGAGGCGGCGCAAAATGGAAAGTTTCCCAAATAACAGATGTTGCTGATTATAATTTCATTGAAATATGGTGGATTTGGAAATCAGTAGATTCCGAAGAGAAGATACATTAATATGTGAAAGCAAGTAGAAGCATTTAAGGTTTTTCGTAATTTCCAGTGTCGATAATTTTATTATAATTTTATTGTATTTAATATGGTATTTAGTATTTAATAATTTATTTTAATAAATTTTATTTTATTTTATTTGATTACCGGTTCGTGTGTATTGGTGCTAAATAAGTAACAAATGAATAATTAAAAATTTTATTTTAAGACAACAAAATTGAAACAATCAATCAAAAAATGATTACAAAAAATATATATTTATTAGGATAATTATCAGAACATAAAAATCAATTTTTAATGTATTTTAATGGAAATTTCATCCCGATTTCAAGAGTTATTGTAAAATGTCACGATCCAGCCCACTGTGTTCTTAAATAATTTTAATTTCGTCAATTTTCAAATGTCCAGTTCTTTAAAAACAGGTCCGTAACGGGGACCCTTGGGGCTACTATATTCCTATATTTTCAATTTTTTTAAAAGTGACCCACTGTGAAAACACGGCATTTGTTTAAAGTAATAACAACATTTTGAGCGTATACTCGTATGTTTGCAGTACAATCTCCTAAAAACTCATTTTTCTCGGATTGCTAGTTCTGCTATTATAATAGTATTTCGAAGCAGTGGCTCGACAAAACGCATGGCTGAGCGTCTGGACTGCCTCGGAAGCAGTGGGTGAAAAAACGCGTGCGTTTGAATCTAGCGCAACAGTCAGAAGACTCAAAGCGAAAAAACACGCAAACGTGTGCGCCGAACACATATCGTAAATCGATTGATGCACGTGGTTCAGGTTGGGCGATGCTCTTTCGCCTTTCTTCACAAGTGAAAAACAAGGAAAGACATACCAAATCGCATCATAGCAACGCAAACTTGTGCGACCAGAGTCACAGAAAAGAGTTACGACGAATGGAGTATGGATCGCAAAACGCTGCGTCCAAACGTGCAAAGGAGATCCAACCTCAATGTGGGATCTCCTTTGCGCGTCTGGACGCAGCGTTTTGTTGTTCATGCTCCTCCATTCGTCGTAGCGCTCTGCCATACCTCTGGACGCACAAGTTAGATATGGTATGTCTTTCCTTGTTTTTCACTTGCGAAGAAAAGCGAAAGAGCATCGCCCAAACTGAAAATATTTAATATTGGAATCCAATGCTATATTGGACTCAACTTGTAGAAACCGAAGAAATCAGGTGAGCAATTGTGCAACCCCCTATGAAAGGTACAAATGCTCATGGACCTGGCTGTGCACAGTAAGTAGTTTTCGTTTGGAGCATAATGTGGTCTACGAACGAACGATCGGTGAGAGATTCAAGGTGGCAGATCGGGGCGAACTGTATCTCGTATTTGCAGCACGTTCTCCGGTTTGCAGATCCTCCTCCGATCCTCTTCCGATCTTCCGATATCCGAGGCGTTCCCGTCGCTTCCCCAAGAATCAATCCGTATAAAAGCAGCTTACCACGCTCGATGAAATTCGCGAGTCGCGCACCGGAAACACGACCAAGATTCCGTCGAATGAGGCATTCTTACAATTTTCTGCAGAGTTCCTACAAAATGCAATTGTTTCATACATTTCCATTGCAAACGCGTGATTTCTTAAAATGATTCTCTTGGGTTTGCAAGAAGACTTGCTTTTACTCTTACTGAGAAATACCTACAAACAGCTCCTCTTCTTACAAAGATTTAAATAAACAAATTAAAAGAGAAATCAGGGATAAATGGAACAATAAATGGTCTAACTCCCCTCCCTCTAAACTATCCTTAGTAAGACAAGACCTCCGTAATAACGACTGTCCCCCGATTATCAACAGAAGAGACCAGATAGTTATCACCCGACTTCGCATTGGCCACACTAACTTTACCCACATACATAAAATTCTAAAATACCCCCTTCCTGTATGTACCCGATGTAATACACCACTATCAGTTCAGCATTTAATCCTGTAATGCCCTCTTTTTTCCTTCCAAAGAAGACGCTTGGCTATCCCTAATAATTTGAGTGATTGTTATACATTATACATTATACTAATATAAGTACAGTATACTCATAAATGATTAGTATGTTAAGTACAAAGACACAATAGTGTAATATTATGATATAATATCTGTGTGGTCGCTAATTACCTAGTTGTTGATGCGACCTGTATAAATAAATAAATAAAAAAAGATTGTTCAAATAATTGCGGATCACTTAAAAACGTAAACCGTCCCTGAAGTTTCCTGGGACTCCTGTTTACCGCGTTGTTCATCGTTGACCGAGTTTCTTCCCCGGCGAGACGCAACGCGACGCGACGCGGCCAAGAAGTTTCAGAGGTCCAGGGGATCTCTTCGGCGATTCTTCCGGATAACTGATAACAGGTCGTCGCATCCTTTCGGGGTGCACCGGTGCAATTTCTCACGCAGGATATCCCATCCCGGGCGTTTGCTCTCGCATCGCGCGTATAAATCTTGCTTTTCGGTGATTCCGCCGTTTCCATCGCGGAAGGAAAAGTTACGCGAATCTCGTCCGAGGGAATTTCGAATGGCGGTCTCGGGCTCGGAAACTTTTCCAGGAAAGGATCCTTGCGAGGAATGCGGCACGAAAGGATGCCTCGACCTCTCCTGCTTTTCCCTCTTTCTTTCCTCCTTCCTTTTTCTACTTTTGTCCGGAATCCGAAGTATTTCCCTCGACGCTTTTCCGCCCTTTCTTTTACTGTCGGCTGAACTTCGAGGAATCTTCCAGTGGCATAATAATATTCGACAACCAAGGGCCTAGCCGATTAGGATGGTCGAAAACTGATTTTGTCAGAATTTTAGGACGCATCGCAGACCAGAAAATGCACGGAAAAGCGCAAAATCTAATTTACCCTCTGACTACCCTCGTGGGAAAGCTAGGCCCTTTAATACGTGCAGTAGTATCGAATACCCAGTGTACCCAGCGTGCGTGTTTTGGAAGACCGGTTTCCGCAGACAGGACAACGAGCCCAATTCCTTGCAAAAAGCGAGCAATTGTTTCACCGAGCAGACGGCGCTCCGCGTAATCTGTTATTTCGCGATTCAATTAATGAAACGTCAAGGCCAGCCGCGGCGTCGCGTCGGCGTCTGCGACAACGTCTGCAAGGGTGTCTGCGACTTTTTATCGCGGAGAAAAGCCTAGGGTACGACGCGTCGTGTTTTTCCGGTGAAAAAATTCCTCGCTCGAGGGCATCGAACCGCTTCGAACATTTTTCGTTTCTATCGGCGCTTTTAAAGGGAATGAATTGTCCCCTGGATCCCAATATCTCTTCAAAAGGAGAAGTTCCCACGGAATCCGCCCAAGTTTCTTCGCCGGAAGTTCCTCCACTCATCTGCGTGACCCGCCCACCAACCCCAAACTTGCTATCCGTTCGACCGAGGAACGCTAGCTATTTATGGTTGGCCAATCATTGTTTCCCCGAAAATCGAACCGATCGATCAACCATTCTTTCGGATTCTTGTAAAATGTCAGTGGAGGAAGCACAAGACGATTAATTGCGGTATAAGTCATAAGTGATCGACGACTATAGGAAAGCGCATGGTCTTTCTGTTTTCGTACAAGCTCGTCGAATTTTATGCGACCGCAAACGTCGCCGACTGGCGAACGCTGTTGGTCCGAGGGACTTTACGACCCCTGAAACATCGTAAACCGGAATCCTCGGACATCCGGTCGCCACGTGTGGCATTCGAGAAAGTCGACAAGGCCTGCCCGATTGTCAACGCGAGCTAGAGTTGTTCGAAGACCTACCCAAACCCCCATGGCGACGCACGTGGAGGTTAAGTCCGCGTTTACGACACGTCAATTGCTGTCCTGTGGGGCGTAGGGCCTAAAACTGCACGTGTTCGCCAAAAAATGTGCGGCTGTAAATTATGTTCCAATAGCCTGCGTATACTCTCTAATATTAACCGACTGGCGCACAGTGGTACGGATCGAAAAATTTAGGGACATTTGTGTATAACTTTTGTACCGTTTGAGACATTGACATGAGGTTTGAACTAAAAATTATTATACAATAATCTCTTTCGAATAATACATGTTAGAATATATTTTTTGTTTAATTTGTTAGTTAGTTAGGTTTATAAATTTTTATGTAGTTGTTGAATCAGTTGCTTTCCTTATTAAAACCATTGTATAATAATTGGAAATTCAAATCTTATAGTTTTCTTATATATAATGTAATTATGTTATTAGAATTTTTTATAAAATGTACAGGTATATAAGATATCTAACGTTACAAATAATATTGCGATCAAAAGTAATATTAATATTTTATTTAGTTGATAAAATAAGAAGTATACTAATTAATCTTACCATTTTGTTGTTGAAGAAGTAGGAACAAGCGGCTTTCGTTTTCTTTATTTTTTTAACCCTTTCGCTACTACGGGTGACTATAGTCGCTCTGCATAAAACGTCACTGAGGTACTACGGGCGACTATAGTCGCTCTGCATAAAACGTCACTGAGGTATTACGGGCGACTATAGTCGCTCTCCATAAAACATCACTGAGGTACTACGGGCGACTATAGTCGCTCTGCATAAGATGCCGCGTATTGGATATATGACCAGCAATTGGAGTTATTGGCACGATTACGATTTCCGTGGCCCTCGTGAAAAGTTTTTTTTTCAATAAACATCGTCAAACCAACTCGGGTTGAAGGAAAGTGTAAACGCGGCCGCTGACGATCTTACTCGAGCCCGTTCAGCGGGAGTACCGCGACGGAGAACTAGCCCGTTCAGTGGGAGTACCGCGGCGGAAAACCAGCCCGTAGCGAAAGGGTTAATAATTCTACAGCCTCTGGACTTAATTGTTTGATTTTCTTCTTGTAAGATCTTATTCTTGTGAATGAAATATGTGGGTCCGATGTTAATAACAATTTGTGAAATGTAAGAGTTTTCGGGTTGCCTCGTGCTCAGCAACGACCAACGCGCGACGTCCATACACGCCGCAACATTGTCAGCTTTAAACAACTATAAATTGTAAAGTGACGCGAAGTAGGAAATGATTATTGTACGGTTATTTAAAGGAAGTTTTACCGAAAATATTCCTCTTTGTTAGAGCCTCGGATGTTTTGGGACAAAAAAGATATCCTTTGACAAATATGGAACATTTTTTTAATCTGTCATGTATCATTCAGCATTATTTTTTAAATATATTATTATTAGTTATTACTAAAAAAATATATGATTTCTTATTGAGAAGGGATGCTCTATATCATACAAAGAATATTAAGAGAAAATATGGAACGAAACGATGAGAACATCGCAAAGAACTTAAGCAATTTTGCCTGGTGAAATATGCTACTTTCTATACGCTCAAATTTAAATGATCATAGTAACTAAAATATTTATTCAATTTACAAAACTTGCAAAGCAATACAAATTCATTAGTTTTCAATTTCGAAAAGTCGACTTTTTGGTCGGATGTCCCTAAATTTTTCGATCCGGACCACTGTGGCGCTTGGGGTCGGTAATTTTCTTGCGCTGTTGCTTGGGAATCCATTTCTGCAATGGTAGAAACTGGTATAAAATCATATTGCGGACAAGTAAGTGTATGTATGGCCGGGGGTATACACCGAATAACTTTCGGAACCCTTCGTTACCCGGCGCGGCAGTGACGCGACCAAAAAAAAGAGGAGGGAAGAGACGAGGCGAAGCCGTAAAGTGGAGAAAGTGCAGTCCGCACGCGAATGCGGGCGAATGCAAACGAATGCAAGCGAATGCACCGCACCGGGAGCCGGGGGAAAGTATTACTCGCGACTCACGCGCCGCGCCGCGCAGCAAAGTAGGTATTCGTCTCTCGTCCTGTCGACCGACAATGGGGCTTTTAGCGCGACAGCTGAGATCGAATCTCTATGCAAATTTTCCCAGGGTATTTTATATTAGCCTGTTACGCTTCTCTACGTGGAACGTACATACGATTTTCTGCTGGCAATTTTATGGAGCTCTTTCACGGAGAAATGGCGGTTGCGTTTACGCGTCTGTGTTTACTGGCTATATCGCATACCGTTTTATAGATATTTATCTTTCTTTTCAATTTTCAGACACATCCATAATCTCTTTTAATTTGCTGAGAACGAAATTTGCCAGGAGAGTGTGATTTTTAAGCAAGCTGGTGGCAGAGTAAACATTCGACGGGAAAGTCAAGCACTCGGAGCTCCAAGTGGAACCCTGTTGGAACAGACTGCGAGTACCTGTTCCCAGACGCGTCTCGTTAATAAGGGCCAGCCGTTGCTCCCTTCTCTTCCCTCACCCTCACCCTTACCCTGTTCTTGTTTTAAGCCTCTTACGTATGGTATACCTGTGCGATAGCGGCTTAACGATCCCACCGAGTCGAACTTCCTTCATCCTCGCGACGCAGCACGTGTATGTTTACCGCTGCCCTTCGGCCCTATTCGGCCCCACTCGGCCCCACTCGGCCCCGCGCTTCAGGACAGACCCTAACACCCTAACGAATTCCTTCAAGTTGTCGGGTTAACCCTTGGACGGCAGCGATTTTCTAAGACTTCGAACGCAACCACGAGGAAATCAACTTTCTTGCGTGTTACGTTCACGCCAGAAGCAGCACAGGAGCATATTAAACAATTTCCTTTTGAAGTGAAACTTCTTTGCTGGAGGTAACAATTTTCTGATCCAACGGAAGTCGATGTGACGGAAGTCGAAAGTCGAGCGCGAAAATTTAAACTGAGCATGAACGGAGAAAAATAATTTCTTATCCCGACGGGATTCGAACCCCGGTCCACCGATTGGGGACAACCAACGATCTTTAGAATGATAGCGAACACTTTGGTATAAAATGCTCGGTAGTAGGATCAAACGAAAAGTTTAGAAATACATGGTTATGTTACTACTACACACATATAGAGATAGACTGCGTCGTCTTACGGGTGAGTTGAAGACCACACTGTCGGCATGGGATACAATGAGTGAGAGAGAAATCTTCAGAGAGAGGAAGCTTCAGCGCTTCGTACAAGCCACGCAGTCTATGTAATGGTTTCGACACAACGTGCAACGACATTTTTGAAGTGTTGTTTTCATTTTCATTTTGAAATGTTCATTACTGTCATATAATTATATATATTACACATATATTAGATATATATTTAAAAAACAAGAGGTATGTATATAAATTACAAAATTACATTTAAAATAAGCTAGACCATGAACAAAAATACGATCCGAAATCTAATGCAAAGACTTCGAAATCAGCGACAAAGAGTCGGCAGTCGTGCATCGGTAGTGCGAGGCTCGAGGAAAAAAAATATACACGTGGAAAGCCACGCGCGGTAGAAGTGAAACTTCTTGCAGTCTAGTAATGTTTAGAAGCAAATTAAGATTGGAAATGTTAAATAAAAAAAAAACAAGATCAGAAACAACTAATACAAAAAAAACAAGATCAGGAACAACTAATAAAAAAAAAATCATAAAAAATCACAGAAAAGATCATAGAAAAAGTTTCACTTGAAACATAATGAACGATCATTTGCGTCACAAAGAAGGAGAGCGTATGAGAAAGAAAGAGACATAGTTCGTAGCATTTCCCATACGCTCTCCTTCTTTGCGTCGCAAATTTTGATCGTTCGTTATGTTTGAAGTGAAACTTTTTCTATGATTTTATGTTTTTTTCTTTTGGTTTTTTATTAGTTGTTCCTGATCTTGTTTTTTTTTTATTTAACATTTCCAATCTTAATTTGCTTCTAAACATTACTAGAGTGCAAGAAGTATCACTTCTACCGCGCGTGGTTTTTCACGCGTTTATTTTTTAATATTTTTCGAAACGCGAAAGACAGAAAAATTGTCGCTACTCGTTTTAGCTAGAAATGCTTCAGAAATGTATTGTTTTGAATAAAACTCTGCAGTGATCAACTAAGTATTATACCTTACAATGTACTCTTACACTTCCGAAAGAAACATTGATCTTCCTTTCTGAAAGATCCTCGACTCGACTCGACAGCCGGGAACTAAAAACTTGGATTAAGCTTCATCCCAGCTAGGCCACAAATGACCCAGGCTGCGTCATTCGAGAGTTAACCAAGTTTTTTACTGGCACCGTGGCACGGTAAAGGACGACGTCTAGTTACTCCCCGACGTGTATACCCTGTACTCTCTTCCCCTCTCTTTCTCTCTCCTGCTTCCACCACCGTCCGTAATAAAGATGAAAGCGATAGCAGACGGTGTTCTGGGTTTTACTTAATAATAGAGTGCAACTTAGGTGCACTCGAGCAAATGAGAATCCCTTGTTCCCCGGTAAGAGCGTAAGTTAATTCGTGAATCTCGTCGGAGGCGGTAGCGTACCGCTCTCCAATGAATTCTTATTGTTGCTAACCAACCCCGTCGAACGCGAATCGATTCGTGGAAACACGTTAGCGCACGGAAACGTTGTGGTTCTTGAAACACAATATTTCGAGCGAAAACTTTCGAATTTGCATTCTCACTGTTATTTTTCGCCTCTGCGAATAGCAGTGACAATAACGTTCGCATTTTCGCATTACGTGAACGCCAGGACGGCTCCAGGAATAGATCCTCGATTTTTTTCCGGCTCGTACCCTGTCTCCGGGTCATCGTGCAAAGGCTCGTGGGAACTGGAGGGACAGAGCATGAAAATTTCCGACAAGGAAGAGTTCTCGTCGAGATCGGATTGCAGTTTCCCCGTGGACGTGCGACGACGATAGCCGAGGATCCAAGAGCACTGTCTCCCCACGTGGCGCGCATATGCTCGGAACGTGGATTTCCATGAGAACCGTACGCACATTGGTCCAAAATGAGAAAACGTGACCCATTTGGCCAAAAATCAACTTTTAGTTATCGACTTCTACTTAACGAATTCTTGTTCCTAAATGTTCATACATCTCAAAAATAAAATATTAATGAAATTGAATAAAAAGTTTCAGAGAAAACGAGTCTCAAAGTTGAGCATTCTAGAAATGATGTTTTTTCTCCAATGAAATTGCCTTTGTTCTTCTAAGAACCTTGGCGATTCCATTTAATATTTTGATTGGAGGTTTATTTCTCGATAAAAAGCATTCTTTGACGGTGAGAAATCATATCTTAAATTAATAATTACTGTATAGAATAGATTAATAAAGTAGAACTGAAAAAATGATGAAAAATTCTTATGATTGTCTTTAATTAATAGAGGGTATCTTTCAAGTTCAGCAGAGTTCACCTTCAAACCATATCGGAAAATTTTCAGCATTCCTTCCCCAAAAACATCCCACAATAATTTTTTCCACATATTTCCACGAATTAAAATTATTATTGTTTGAATGCATCAATCCCGCGCGCACCTCATATGTTTATACTACGGTCCAAATAAGCAGTTTTCAACTCTCTGTTCGCATTTGGACGTCTCAGAATCATTCGCGCCTTCATAGCGAGATACTCATAACATTTTTACGTTCTGGCCGTTCAAAAAAGTTCTTGTTAAGTTATTGTATCATTTTGTTTCTTTACAGTTCTATTAGGTTTTTATTTTCTTTATCAGTTTATAGTGTAGTGGTTTAGTTATAGATAGTGTTATAGTTTGTATATATCTAGTATAAGAATGAAGTCATATATTAAAAAAGTTAAGGACTTACGTGCAGAAGCATTAGAATCAATAAATAAATAGCATAATAATTAAAAATAACGTTAATTATATAATTTTTCTTTAACCTATCCATAGCCTGACATTTCCACCTTATCCATTTCAAGTTTCATGTTTATATCTTTTAAGATTTGAAAGTTACACGTACATGGTTCACGATTTTCCAATAAAGAAATTATAATTATTATAAAATGTTATAAAAAATATCTTTGACACGCTTCTCATGCATTTTGCCTCTTCGGTAAGTTTAGTGTGTGTTGATTGCAACAAGATATCTCGAATTTATATTTTACGTACGCCATAAAATGTTACATGTATGTAACATAAATATAAAAAAATACATGCTTAGAAAGCAAAAAATAGTTCGTAAGATTATATCAAATTTTTTTTTTAATCAAAAATATCGATGAAAATTAATGGAAATTATTGTTCAACAAATACAAAAAAATTTTAATTAGCTATAGCTAAAAATGACTATTTTTAAAATATTTTTAGTGAAAATTTCATTGCAATATCTCTACTGGTTGAACCAAAGTTGTAACCAAATGGGTCACGATTTTTCATTTTGGACCACTGTGCGTACGCCGCGCCGCGCAGTATGTATTTACAGTTTACACGATCGACAGAAAAGTTTCCGCGCGCGCCACGTGACGCCCCAGGGACATCGTGAGAATTGCTGACGGGGGTTGCAGGGGGATGGGTGCATCGCGAATAAAAGGATGCTCTCGGTAACTACCTTCCGGGCCATTGTCTTGCGAACGGACAGACTTCTCGAAAGAAACCGGTGTCCGGCGTCCTGCTGAGACGAACTTCCGTGGAACAGGGTCCAGATGACGAAAACGAGAAACAGTCTTCTACGTACTTGAAAGAGTAGGATAAGTGCATTTTCCAAGAGTCAGTATTTTCCATAGTCGTTTTGCCAGGGAACAAGGTTGAAATTCGGATATCGACAAACAATTATGTACAGTCGGACAGCATCGGTGGGAAACGTCGCGTGCGTCGCGTCGGGTGCAACGGCAGTTAATAAAGTCGGAACCGATAGAATTGCTGCGTCTATTTCCTGTCTCGGGTTTCAAGTTTCCACCGCAACTCGACTAGCTAACATCGAGCAGACTGCCGCGCCGCGCCGCCGCGATAACTTTGCAACTCGAACTGAAAGTTTGCGGCCGTTTGCCGATTCTGTGCTAATGGCCGGGATAACGAGCGCCGTCGAATTCGCCGATCGGTTACGAACGATCCGCGATCGTCAATCACCGGGAAAACTTGCCTCGCGAAACGTCCGAGTCGATCGCGTTGACAGACCAATTCCTCTGGGAAAAATTCGGTGGCCGCGGGGAAGGAAATTTAATTAAGAAAACCGGGTCGAGGAGAATTCGTCAGCGTCGGCGTCGGCGTCGGGACCGATTCGACGGAACAGAAGCTTTTGGCGAACGTTCTTTTTCCTGTAAACGCGAACGGAACGATCCAAGGAAATTCTAAGGGGGTTTCAATGGGGGCCAACGAACGGGGAGGGGACTGGTCTCCCCGGATAAGATCACGGAGTCGCCGCACGCCCCGATCGTTTCTTCCGAGCCGGTAAACTTCTGCAGAGATTTCGTATTTACGAGGCAAGTTACATACGCTGCCGCGAACAGCGAACGCGTGGTGCCCGTGGGCCCATCATCGGGACACCTGCGCAATTTATTGTAATGGCTCGACGCGTCTGCAAAACAAGTTCTCGATGTTTCCGAGCAATTTTTCTTCGTTAGCTTTCTACATTGTATACGGTTCAATATATGTATGTATACGTATTAGCAGACAACCCTATATATAGTAAAATTTATAAAAGCAGAAAATCGAAAATAACAATAGAATTGTAAAATTACGATCGCCAACAAATTAGAAAAAGAAGACAGATCGAAACGAACGCGCCCGTGACAAACACGTCTGTCAACGATTCCTTATAATAAACACGGCTATTCCTTACAAAAATCAGAAGTGGGATTGCCATCGTTTTCGGTTCAGTTTATGTGGAGTATTCAGTTTATGTTACGATCTTTTGTGCAGTGATTTGGTTTACGTTGTGATATCTCGTGTAAGAATTATTCCGCAAATATTGTTATGGTGTCCGAGCTTAAAGAAATCTGAAAGAAACTGGCTTGTCCACTAGCGGGACGAAGAACGAATTGGTTAGGCGGTTGATGGATGCAGGGATTCCGATACCACCGACTTCGATTGAAACACCGCCTATACCCGAGACGCAGGCTACCTCGAGTGACATCCACGAAGAACCAGACGTATCACATCAGTTACGCGAAATCGAATTGTTACGAGCAGAGAGGAATTTAGCGGTACGTGAAGCGGAATTACTACGCCGTGAACTCGATTTGCTAAGGACGACGCAACGGTTGGAAGAAGATCGCTCCGATCGTCAAGATCGATCTGATCGTCAAGGCTCTGTTCATCCGGTCAGAATCAGAGTGAAGAAATGGCAGAAGCTTAAAGGTTTAGCTGCCGAATTTGACGGTAAAAATTTCGACTACGACAAGTGGGAAAGACAAGTGAAGAAACTGCTATCCTCGTACGACCTCGACCAACACGAGAAGAAGGCATTGCTATGTAGCAGACTCACCGGTAAACTGTTGAAATGGTATCATTCTAGAATGGATTGCGTCGATTTAAACTGTGATGACTTGTTGCGAGAAATGAGGAAAATGTATGAGAAAAGGAACTGGAGAACCGGCGAAACTTTCTCAGATTACCTACACGATAAAGTGACGATGGGTAATCGAGTGCCTGTAACAGAAACCGAGATAATTTCCTATGCCATCGAAAGTATACAGAACGAGGCGTTACGTACGCAATCGAAGATACAGTATTACGAATCCATCGAGGCTTTACAAGAGGCATTCGCAAACGTACCAGGCCGAACTATACGGTTGAATGTATGTATGTATGTATACGTATTAGCAGACAACCCTATATATAGTAAAATTTATAAAAGTAGAAAATCGAAAATAACAACAGAATTGCTTTATTTTTCAGCCTTACAGCTAAGAAATATGACATGGTTTACATTAACCTATTTACACAAAACTATCTTATTTCACTCATTCGTTCCAACCTTCTCTCATTCATTTCTATATCTCACACATTCCTACCCTGCTCTACTCTTTTATTATCCTAATTATCACTAACCCGCTTAATTCTATACTTATTGCTTCCCTCCCCATTCCCTAATTTTTGCATTTTTTCTTTGGTATTCTCTTTGGTTTATTTATGCTCTCTTTTCTCTTTTTTTCCTCAACTTCTCCAACCACTCTTCTACCTTTCTATCTTTTTTCCCGCGCACTACATCCTCGAGCCTGATCATTTCCCCCATTATCCTGTAATCCCTTGTCAAATGCTCTAGGTCAAATTAGAAAAAGAAAAAGAAGACAGATCGAGAGGAACGCGGCCGTGACAAACACGTCTGTCAACGATTCCTTATAATAAATACGGCTATTCCTTCCAATTGGTATCGGTGAGATGCTATCCGCTTCAGCGACAGAACATTCGTTTACTTTTTATCCCACCAATTTCTATTACAAACCCATCGAATTAGTCCAAGGATGAGTCGTAGGAACGACACATGCTGCGCCGGACACGGAGTTAATTAAAATCCAAAGGTAAAACTTTCCGAGTGATCGAAGTAAAGGGGTTGGGGCGTTACCGAAGTTTATATTCGACAATTTTACGAAGATTTTTATGCGACCTGGATGCGGGAACTTCCGAGGTCCGATGGCAACGGTTTAGTTACAAGGTTTACGGTACCGTGAAAAATTAACGAGAGTTTCCACGGGTATCCGTCCCATAAAGGGTTGCTTCTTCTTGGCGCATAGGCCATTAGCTCGAGCACTCGTTAACCTACTTAAAAGATAGCTCGCGATGGATCGTAATCTACGCAATCCATATCATTCGAATCTGCCAATATTCCTTTCCACAAAACCGTCTAACAATAATAGATGTTGTTGCACGAGGTCTCTCAACAGTTTCGGCTTAATTTACGTTAATTCCGACATAGCTTTTCGCGAAATTTATAAACGGAAAAGATCGAGCGAAGTTCAATGCACAGAAAGGAACCTCCGCGAGATTGCTTCTCGCAGGAATGAAGTTCGACTTCGAAAAGGGGACTCGGAGGAATCCGAATTACAGGTGATACGCGACTCGAGAACCCGGCATTGTCTTCCGGAATTGGAATTCCTTTGACAGACTCGGATCTCTGACGTGTACCCGTTGCCGGAATCAATCGAGTGCTGCTTGCAAATGCCTCGTAATTAACACGGAATGGAATTACGATCACCTGGTCCGCGATCTGCACGAAGATCGCAGCTTCGTCGATCTTCGCGATTCGAGAGCTCGGAGGAATGCGTTTCCAAGATAATTCTTGGTGTGCTGGATCTCTGACTGTTTTCGCTCGAACCAAATTACGCGGGACTATGAAATGTGGTGTCGCGTCGATCCCGGAATTGGAGGTCGTATCGCGACAAAGCTAACGGCGAATGAGCGTAAGCGTATAGTCAAACTCCGGAGAACATGTTTCTTTATTTTGCTAGTTGGAAGACTTAGCTTGCTGTCTCCAAATTGGATAAAATTGGCTGGAGGGTGTGTTTTAAACGGGTTACCATGAATTCATCGACAACTGATTTCGCCGACACTGTTTTCGTCGACACGATTTGACCGACAGTAACTTTCGTCGACACTATGTTTTCCTCGACAAATCATTTGACCGACACTACGTTTTCACCGACACGGTCAAAATGTCGACATACGTTTCATCGACAGGTTTCATTCGTATTTGCTAATGTTGAATAATCGTTATTATCGCTGTTATGTTCTAGGCGCATTTAGTAGCTTGTATAATAAATAATAAAGAGAAGTACAAAGCATTTCTTCAAATAAACAAACTTTATTAATAGGTACACACAAATGAACAAAAATCATAATCTTTCATTTAATTTCAAACATAATTGTGTAAATACATATACAAAATTTGAATAAACAGGACGAAATGCTACGGATATACATATACATACGTAGATTACAAAACATAACAAAGTTCTACAATAATTACAGAAATATCAAGTAATGAAATCAAAGCGATATATTTTGTGCTGAAGCCTTTAAAAGATCCATATCACTGTACATTTCTCGGCTCTCTAGTATTTTCTTTTCTAATACGTTCTTCTCTTAAACGATCTTTTCTGTTTTGCTTTGGCAGTGTTTCACCTCGTAATATTTTCTGTATTAAATTTTCCACAAATGCTTGTTCTTTTTGAATTTCCGCAATTATCTGATATAAATCAACTTTATGGTGATTGAACATAGACTGCCATCGTCGATGCCAAGCTTCGACATTATTTTGTGTATGAGGAAAATCGTGTACATAATTGTCATAAACAGACCATATATTTTCATGAAAAAGTGGAAGACATATAGACACTTTTCTATTAGAGTTACGTTTTGCCCTACGATAAACATAATATTTTCCAAACCATTCTATACGTGCTGTATGTTCAGATGAGAATAATTGTTTTAAGTTACTGAATGCATTTGGAATTTCTTCCGGTTGCAAATATGCTAGGCATGGAATTTGCCTCACAAAAAGACTAAATGTTTCATCCGAACCGTATTTTTTCACCAATCTACTACTTTGAATTTTTCTGTAAGCATTTTGACACAAATGAAAAAAGCATGCTTTTGATTTTGCATGAGGAAATACATGTAGATTTTATCGCATTCGTTGCAGCAATTTCGAAATCTGTCAAAATAAATATCAGGTTCAGAATAATTCCAAATTCTTCAGTTCGACGAGTAATTTCATTTAGTAGCAATTTATATATACTTTCCCTTTTTGAAGTTAATAAGGCATAAGCCAGCGGAATGATTACAGTTCTCGTATTTCCATGCATTGTGTATAATTGTTTGAAGAACGATGGATTTAGTTTGAATGTTCCATCCATTATCCAACACTTTGTACTGGCTAAAATCTTTATATTATCCTCCGTCGTAAATAGCAGTATGCTATCTGATTCCGTTCTTACGATTCTGACAAAAGGTTTACCGTACTGACACATAGCAGTATCACAAATCGGTTTATAATATAACAACAATTTTTTGTGCTGTTAATATTAACCGTAACCCTTTCAGTAACATGTAATATATATTTGTTTATAAACCATGTGGCCGCTAATGACCTAGATGTTAATGCGACCACATTAAAAAAATAAACTAAAAAAAAAAAAAAAAATTTTGTGTAGCTATCAGTTCGTGGAAACGAATGAACTCGTATTACATATATCTAACGCAAAACACGGACTGTCGATGAAAACATAGTGTCGACGAAAGTTACTATCGGTCAAATCGTGTCGAAGAAAACAGTGTCGGCGAAATCAGTTGTCGACGAACCCATGGTAACCCGTTTTAGACGGTGGTGGAAGCATTGGAAAATTAGGAAGAGTAGGAGTAGAGGTACATTCGGTTACGGGCGGCTACGGCTGTAAAACTATAATCTCTGTACGCTGATGCTGAAACGGTTCCGCATGTGTTCGTCAGCTGCGTGTCCTTACGGTTTCTCGAATATTTTAAATTACGGTAGACTCGCTATTTTGTTGGCTGTGCCTTTTATTCTTTATGGCGGTCACGGTCGTTGCGTCGCCAATAGGTAGCTGACCTTCGCGATAGCCCGTTAGTCCCTTCGCAAACGGTTTTACGACGGAACATGAAACATGTGTCTTTTTCAAAATTACTTAGAAACCGAATAGACAATCTTGCTTGAAAAATTGTCGCTGTTCAATGTACTGTAGGTCCACGAAAAAAAAAAACAAAAAAATGGCAGTGGCAAGGCTTTATTTTGTAGAGCGAAGTCTCTGTTTTGACACGCTCGAGTGATTTTCTTTCACAAAAATTCTGTAGAAAGATTCCACGGCTTCCAAGGCGTTGTACCACGGTGCGCGGCGCGCTTAATTACATTCGCGGCTACGATAGCGCGGCGTATTACCGGAAATTAATAAATATCCGGCCGGATATTCGTCGCGGGCATCTGTGCCGTGAATCTTGCTTGCCGACGGATCTTCAGAACCCAATGGCATCGAAGCGAAACCATCGATCATTCCCACCCAGTTTAATCGGCTCGTGAATAACATTATTTCCTGGACATCGAAAACTACGAAATTTTTTCGCAGGTTTATTACAGATAAAAATTCCAATTTTTAAAAAAAAGTCGACTGTAACTATCGCAGGATTGATCCTACTTTGCCTACAGTCCTGTCAATCGGCGGACATACCGGGACATACATAGCAGTCGTAGAACGCGGGTTCCATTCAGCTCGAAACGAGCTCGGTGTGCCAGAGTTTGATTAAATTCGCTTTGCTCGCCGCGCCGCGCCGGGACTTTTGATTACAGGATTACGCGTCGACTTTCACGAAGTTTGGACACACGTTAGCCAGTCGCAGTGATCAGTGCTCCGCGCCAAGTTTCCTCGGCCGTCATCCTTCTCTGTGTCCGAAATCGTCAACTCGCTTGTCGATACCTCAACATTTATTAACCGTCTCTCGCGTCGATCGGACACATTTTTCATTAATAGACTGCGGATGTAAGTGACAAAATGCGACAATGTTTATATAATTCGCAATTACATTGAAGAATTTCGTTGCTTTTGGTTCCTTACAGCGTGATAAGACAATACTAGAATGGTGACTGACCATTATTCTTGTTAACGATCTTTTTACGAGACTTATCAACGTATTAAACTTATCAACTTAGCAACATATTTTACGCAGTTTGGTACACGCTTACGTGTTCGATCCACGGAATTATAGAGCCTCGCTTGTCCGAATCGATTAAACAGATTATTCGTATGATAGTTAGCCAGTTATAGTGCTGGGCTAAATCTCCTCTGATTTGTGCAATGAATCGCGTTGCGTAGCCCGCAC
Organism: Lasioglossum morio; assembly: GCA_916610235.2. Classification (NCBI taxonomy): domain Eukaryota; kingdom Metazoa; phylum Arthropoda; class Insecta; order Hymenoptera; family Halictidae; genus Lasioglossum; species Lasioglossum morio. Next base: position 1,427,639 of record OU744334.1, on the reverse strand, counting down.
GAGGCGGAAATACGCAACTCCTCTCCGCAGGAGTGCGTTGCGGCCCGTTAAACTTTATCGTTTGGCGATTCCGCGAGCAGTTTTCGCCGGTTTATAACTCGCGGACCTTTATGGCTCGATCCGTCACGTTTCGCACGATTCGCGATAAAAAGCTAGTTATAAAAGCGCGGCCGGAAGTCCACGGTGCCGTTTTCTTCACGGTGCCATGCGTCGCGTTATATTTTGGGTGAGCGTGGCCGCGATCCTTGCCATTCTCTGTTTGTCGATCGAGGATGCGCAAGCAAGACCCGCTGCCGATCCAAGGCATGTGATCTATATCATCACGCATGGACACAGGAGGAGGCACGGAGACGTGATCATCATCAATCGGCATAGGAGGAAGTATAGGAGCCACATCATTTATCTCGCGCCTTGAAAAAGGAGCCGAGAAAAATCGTGGGTATTTTAAATTCTTTTTAACACTAGAAAAACTGAAACTTAGTATATACCTATATTGCCGAAAAGCAGTGAAAATGACTGCATTGTGAAAGAATAACTAATGTGTAAAGAAATTTGTTTAAAATTAATTTTTAATATTTTTTATATTGTTTACGGTTATATAACAAGTTATTAGTAAATATTAACAATAAAATAAATTTCTTAGAACAACTTGTTAGAACAAGTATCACTGCATAAAGATTCGAATACATAACAAGTACTACTTTAGCTTATTGAGCAACTGCAACTTATCAAGTATACGGCCAAATCGACAATTTATCATATACTTGTATGTTATCATGTGACGGTAATCGAAAAAAAAAATGAAAACTGATATTTCAATACAGAGCCGAACTGGTCATATAAGAAATTTACTCAATTCAATAATAAGAGTCGTTTGATTATTTAAAATTTCCCAAGCAGTCAAAATGACTGCTTTTGGGCAATATAGGTATAACACACATATATACACCGAAAATGAAGGAGGGGGGAGGTAACTACAATTATTAATAAACGCATTTATATGTTGTACAAAAAGTCACAAAATTCTAAGAAATTGTGCCATTATATGCATAATTGTTTTTCTAATTGAAATTGAAAAGCAGTCAAAATGACTTGCTTGGTCAATCAAGTGTTAAAAATATTCGCAGCGATTGGGATACAGGAATTAGCGAATTGTAGATTTTTATGCATTTATCGAATGTCTATGTAGCTCCTGTAGCTTGCAATTAACTATTAATTGGAAACTATTTCTATTTGCGTAACGAATAGCAAGCGAATCGTATAAAGAAAATTCTTTGAAAAACATGTTCGACTTAGAATACACATTGAACAGTTTCCGTGTGTTTTATTTAATCTAATTTCTGTTTGAAAAAATAGGTGCGCAGGCAGGAAAGTGACGGCACCGTGCACGCAGAGAGGGAAAACGATAGATCGCAGTTGCGGCGCGAGCGTGCATACCGCGTGCACAGAGGCAACGTCTTACCTTGACCGAGCGCTTCCGGTATCCCGTTTGCTCGCGGTGCACGGTGCATCCGATGCACTCTGCCGATTCCTTCGATCCTACGTACTACATACCCATATGTAAAATACGAGGAAACGCGTGCGCGCATCAAGATGATGCTCACTTTACATTCACCGCAAGGAATCCTTTGGGCGATTTCAAATTTTCGATGCGAAGCGATACTTCGATTATTAGACGATGTTTAGAAGAATAAGCGAACACTGAAATTTTATTCAAACCTGTTCACAAGCAGTTTATAATGTACTCGTATCGTTCTTTCTAACTACCATTCTCTTCTCTCGCAATATTTTATAAATCAAAATCAATAAAAATTTTCGTCCAGCAAAGAGAAAAGATTGGTCCACGAATGATTCTTCGAATAACACGAGATCTAGGTGCACGGTAGTGCACCAGTCAAGTTCTCGCACTACCTCCTTTTACACGAAACAACTTAGCCGGTTTTTACAAGCTTGTAACTCGGAACTGGAGGTAGATGGAGAGAGATGTAATTTCGTAGACTTATTAAATGTTATCAGGTCTCAATATTGACGCCAGAGGATGTCTCATCAAGGGACAGCGGGGGCCCAGTTGAGTACTAACGTGATCCTGGGTCCATGCAGTAAATGTCTAGGGACGACTATTGGGGTCGTTAGTCGGTAACGATTATACCGAGACATTGGTCATCCTTGCCTTCGGCGGCAAGGATGTTTATCCATTAATCGGATTTTCCCCAATTAAAAAAAAAAAGGTCTCAATATTGACAAAACATTAATCTTCCAATAGTAGTAGGTTACGAGATATAAGACCACAAAAATCGCTAAATTTGTCACTGACTGACGGACAGATCATCAAAACCTTTTGGGTACTTCCCATTGACCTACAAGCTTGAAATTTGGAACATAGGTCCACCATAACAAACCATCAAACGAATAATTATCAAAGTTTGAAATTTTACACCACAAAAAAAATAAAATAATAATGGCTTAACGCAAAACATATAGGGTATGCCCAACCACATTACGTATGTAGTCTTTTGAATTAAAAAAAAAAAATTATAATAATAAGGCTCAACAAAAATTGATGAAATCCCAAGAAAAACATCCTGTAAACAGGTGCCAAGTTCTCTATGGCCGTAAAAAGCTGTGAGATCAAACAAAATACGGCCAAGTTCGTTAGCTACATGGAGAGCTAAATTATTCAAACCTGGCCGCTACCTAAAACCTTTTATGGCCATTGGTTTAAAAAGTAACGGCCAAGTTTGAACAATTTAGCTCTCCATGTATCTTTTTAAAAATTAAATAGCGTTCTTTTAAACCAATTTTTACAAACATATTTTTTCAGTATTGTAAGAGGTATTTCTAAGCTAACGAACTTGGCCGTATTTTCTTTGATCTCACAACTTTTTACGGCCATAGAGAACTTGGCACCTGTTTACAGGATGTTTTTCTTGGTATAATTTGGAAACAGAGGTTTTACGATGGAACCAGCTCGAAAGCTGTTTAAATAGCGCAAACACCGATTCGATGTTTAATAACCGAGAGATAAACGGCGTTGCAAGTTAGAAGAGATTGGCGCACGTTAGAGCAGAGACACTCTGGCGCGGCGCAACACGGAGGAAATTGAGTGAGCCCGGGAGAATCGGAAACGAGATCGGGATCGTGCTTCTATTTAAGTAAGCCCGGGACGAACGATCAGCCGGTCCGTCGACACCAATAAACGATCACGACCCGATCGTGTTCCCGTCGAGTCGATTTATCTCGATTCTGTTCGACATCGTGGCCCCAGCTTGATTCTTCTGACAGCATAGCCGCCTCTCTTGTCTGCTGGACCGTTTATCTCAACTATTTGCTTCTCCCTAAAGTCTCTAACGAATGAATACGACGCGCGCAATTTTTCCAACAATGCCAACGATGTATCTTGTTGTTGGACTATGTGTGCATTGCAAGGGAATGGATAACACACTTGTATTTTGTGATGTATTTGTACCATTCATAAAATGCACAATACTTATTGTTAGATACATATATGCAGCCAGCAGTACATCGACTGTTTCGAGACGTGTGGCTTCGACTGTAACGCATTCATTTTGTTAGCCGACCTCGCCGGGCTTTTCCGAAGTTTCCAGGGGAAGGAAACGATGGATGGAGGATTCTAAACGAGACGGGGATAAATGGAAGGTAAATTAAGGATGCGGCGGGTTCTTGCGAATTAAGACACGGGCGCCGATCAATTTCCTGCAATTTGTTACTCGGAGTCTTGCGAATTTCCGCGATAGAACACAATGATTTACAAAAAACATTTATCACGTTATGCGTTACGGTATTTTAAGTGTTCCTAACCACTTGCAGTATTTGTACTACATATTCACCGTATCAGGGTATCCACACTAGGGTGGTTCTTATTTTCCGACCATGAAATTTTGGACACGCCTCCCCCCAATATTGTTCCTCTTCATGAAAAAATGATATATCCAAAGTTTTAAAGCTATCGGACGTCGAGATAGTCGTGTCTCATCGAGCTCGAAGTTTCGAAATAGAAGTAACTGCACGCTAAATGTGAAGAGTATACTGAAAATTCAAGTTAAATATTTTATACCTCCAAGAATATCATAATTTCTTAGGTGCATTCAAGTACAAGTGTACTTTGTTCGAATTAAGATTACTTCACATTAATTAACCTGACTAATTGTTGTACGCCAGCTTCCCACTAACAACTCCGTTCTCGCTCAAATCTCGTGTTTCGGGTTAACAGTGTAAAAATCCTATCACAATCCCTCTAGAATTCTGCAGACGGTTAGAAGCCCCTGCAGCAATACTAAAAACTTCTAAAAAACAATTTTTTTTCTTTTTTTCCTATAAAATTTCTCATGTTTTTGTCAACTTCAACGTCAATGCGGCACGCCTTCCCCTTATCCGATCAACTTTATCTTTTGCAGGAATTATTTTCTTACCAAATGGCAAAATTTTAGGGGAAGGCGTGAAAAAAATCTCGCAAAAAAAATTTTCACCGAGTATAACTAAGGACCACCCTAATCCACACTTTTCGAAGTAATCAGACTACTCGCACAGTTGTAGCTGTCCCAGAATAGCAGCGTAATATTTACAGTCAGGCTGTATCCACAGCGCTGCGATCTTCCATAACGAGAACCAGTATCGCGGCATGCATCATTTCCGTATATAATTAGCATGCAAAACACCGGGTTTTACAAGTCAAGAAACTCGGTGCAACAGAGGCGAGCTAAAAGCAACGATAAGCGCTGCAAACAAGCAAACAGCAGTCGGTCGACAATTTTTCTCGCGTGTTCGCGAATAAAAGCGCGATCCATGGGGTTATCCCAGTGAGAAAGAAAAACCGGTTCGACTGGCTGGCGCGCGGCGCGACGCGGCGCTCGACAGAGAAAATCCGGATAGAGATTCACGGTTCTCGCAAACAGTAGCCGGGAATCATTATTCGATGGTTTACGAGCAGTTGGCAGGGCTCTCGGGGACGTCTTTCCTTGCTTGCCAAAGGAAATCGGGAATTCTGCACTCGTCCTTCCCTTCTTGTATCTCTCTTTCTCCTTCTTCCTCTCCCTCTCTATCTCTATCTCTATCTCTATCTCTATCTTTATCTCTCACCCACATTCTCTCTCTCTCTCTCTCCCTCTCTCGCGTTCGAAACCCTTCGGCAACTCGTCGGTTTACATTTCGCGAGGAACAGCGAAAAGAAGCCCAGAGAATGGCGGTTCGCGCGCATCTCCGCAGCTTTCTGGATTTTTACCGCCTGACGGAAGGAGAGTGTTTACTAGCGGCACCGAGAGTGGCCTCGGCCTCGCCTTCCTCTTTTCCGCAAACGTTTTTCTTCCGCTTTATTCCATCTGGAAGCGAACGTTTCTTCTCGAAGAAAATAGCAAACGAATCGTCGACTCCGTCCCCCATCTTTAGTAGGCTGAAACTTTGCCAAACTCTGCGAAAATGAACCTCTCTTAAGCCACTTTCGTTGTCCAGCACGTTGTTCGAAAAAATTCTGTACAAGTCTTTTCCTCGTCTCGTTCGCGTGAAATCTATTTTGCACAGAGTGAGATTGTTTCGGATGAGATCTCGTTCGGAAAATTGCTCTCGATCCCCCGATTTATTCGTGTTTCTAGGTGAATTAGACTGGACGAGCGATGCCAACGGTTCGTTATAGAAAAGTTCGAGGCGGAATTGCAGGGAAATATCGACAGGAGGCTTCCGAGGTAATTACGAGGAACGAGCGAGTCGTTAAGCGAGAGTTATCGTTCGACCTTGGCTCGAAAACCCGCGACGATATCGAAAAACCGCGAAAATATACGGGCTCGATACTACGCGCGTTACGTTTATTGCAACAACTTGCATGTTTTAATCCGGCCGCTCGCTAGGGACGACTATAATCAGACGCTGTTACGCGTTCTTTCTGCGCACGGGCAGCAAATATTTCTGTAACAACGTTCTCTCGTTCGCCTTGACGAAAATCGGTGCTTTTCGACGATCTCCCAAAACAAAACTTGCTGTTACACCGGAGCACAGTGGTCCCGGAGACCGCTTCTTGGGCCCAAAATTCAATTTTTCGACTATCAAATTTCAACCAAAATTTTTTTCCTCTCAAGTAAAAACACTTTGAAATCTCGAAATTCTAAATATTAGGACTTTCGGATAGCTTTCCGAGCAGATATAGCGTTTGAAGTTGAAAATTATAAAATTGGAGGAACACCTAGATAGTTGAATTATTCTTTACACACTGCTAAAATGAAAATTTGTACTATATTTTCGTATGTGTGAGCAAGTACATTTCAGTTATTTAATGATAGTATAAGCATGTTTCAATCAATATTCGAAGGACATAAAGTTAAATGCAATGTAAACTTTAGGTAGAGTTTCAAAAAAATGTTTAAAAACGTTATCATTCAGACTTGATTTTTCTGAAAGCTTAGACCTTCAACATGTACACAAGTAAATTTTAGCCGTACTTTCCTGCGTTTTATAATTCTACGTGTATTTTAACAAGCGTGTATTTTAATATAGAATATGGGCCATTTTGAATGTTAAATTTCGAATTTTGGAACTTCAAATTCGTAATCAGAGACCCCGAAAACCTCTCAATACTAGATTTCATATAATTCTTATGAAGAATTAAGTTTTAGTTACTTTTTCGCGGTTTCTGGACTGTATATACACTGTGAGCATTGTTAACACGATTTTGCAAGTATTTCCGATGATCTGACAAGAAAATGTTTCCAACGAAAATTGATCAGTATTCATTTTTCTACAAACTTCAATATAAGAAATTTCAGAAAACAATTTCTTTTTATAAAAAGAAAATGAAGGTTGCCCTTCTCTTAATTCTTAAGTATTAACATATATTTTTTACATCATAATATTCCAACTAATATCAAGACGAATCCAACGAGCTATAACAAGATAATATTAAATATAGAAATAACGCTACAATAGTTTTGGCCACAAAATGCGGCCTACCGGATCAGTGTGCGGAGCGTAATTTGCATTTTGTTGGAAAAACACGGTCTGTTTCGTTCGGATTAATAATCTTAATAGATTTTTACAACTATTTCAACGAATTCCAATTAATTCCTTAAAAATCGGCGTATACACAATTTCGTCCGATTTCTAACCACCCAGAAGAACTCCGCCGACGAAAGTACAATATTTTTCCTCGGTCTCTGAACTGAAACAACGGGCAGCTCGTTAATTTCTGCCGGCCGGACGACGGGGGATTGTTATTCACTTTTTATCTGGCTGCAACGCGAACACACCACGGTGAATAGAAACACCTAAAACCGGACAACGATATTCATAACAGTGTCAGGCTTTTTGCAAGGCATTCTTCTTCGTTTCAGTCGACTTCCCGGAGCCCGTGGGACGCACAGATTTCCGACAGAGTCTGGTTTCCGTTTTCCGTGTCTGTTGTTACACGTACATCTATATCTGTACGTGTACTTCTCTATTCTTTCTAACAGTTATCTTTGCCACTGCACAGTACGTTGTGTTCACGCGTGTCTTTGATTTATGCGACGCTGCATTACGTTCTCGTGAAGTCTCGCGGACAAACAAATAAATCCTGCACATCTACCGAACTATACCGACTTGACTCGCTGTTACAAGATTTTTGAAGTGAAACTTCTTTGCTGAGGGTAACAATTTTCTGATCCAACGGAAGTCGATGTTACGGAAGTCGAAAGTCGAGCGGGCAAATTTAAACGGAGAATAAACGGTGAAAAATAATTTCTTACCCCGACGGGATTCGAACCCCGGTTCACCGATTGGGGACAACCAACGATCTTTAGAATGATAGCGAACATTTTGATATATATCGCAACGAATAAAATGCTCGGTCGTCGTCTTACGGGCGAGTTGAAGACCACACTGTCGGCATGGGATACAAAGAGTGAGAGAAAAAGCATTAGCCGGGATCTATAGCGCTCTCTCTCTCTCTCTCTCTCTCTCTCTCTCTCTCTCTCTCTCTCTGTCTCTCTCACTCTTTGTAAACCACGCCGTTATAACCATTGCATTCAAACATATTGGAAATCATGATAAAATCACTAGACGCCAAATTTAGTCTGAGGAGTACATTAATCAGGCAATAGAAACTAATCCGCATTTTTTAAATGTATACCAAATTCTACATACTACTGGGCTGGTATAAAAAAAAACAGACAGAAGTGAAACTTCTTGCAGTTTTGTAATATTTAGAAGTAAATTAAGATTGGATATGGTAAATAATCATAATGAAGCGACAACAAGATCAGGAACAACTAATTCAAGAAAAATAATGAAGCGACAACAAGATCAGGAACAATACATACAAAAAAAATCATTAAATATTTTCATTTTAAAAGGAGGTGAGCATATGGGATACAAAATAGACATAGTTCATAGCATTTCCTATACGCTCACCTTCTTTTAAAATGAAAATATTTAATGATTTTTTTGTATGTATTGTTCCTGATCTTATTGTCGCTTCATTATTTTTCTTGAATTAGTTGTTCCTGATCTTGTTGTCACTTCATTATGATTATTTACCATTTCCAATCTTATTCAAGAACGCTATCCGCACAAGTATTTCGGAGTTTTCAAGAAAGCATTCGCAGGTAATCGCTTCCCCGTTTATAGTCGCGGATCCGCTCTTTACCGATCAAACGATTTGGCACTGAAAACTACGAGGAGTAATTGCGGAAGCAAGATCAGCTAATTCCGTTTAACTTGGACCGGTGAAACCAATTTTGTCGCGGGCATTGAGATTAACTCCACAGTAGAGAGAGAAAGAGAGAGAGAGAGAGAGTCGGAGATTAATTTAATTACTCCTGGCTGCGACTGATTTTATCGCGACTAATTCCGCGACATCGCGGGGATTACATCTCGTTGGTTTCGGATCGATTACCCGATCGCAACTCCGACTTTGTGAATTTCGAAACGCAAATACGATTAACATTAGGCTACAAGGTTTAAAAAAATTCGAGTCACCGATATTCGCTAGCGAACTGTAAAAATTTATATCGTCGCGAAGAGGGCGGTCCTGCAAATTGCATTAGTACGACGGTCATTAAAAGTTCCAGAGCCGGCTGACCATCGGACAAATGCAGAAAAGAAGAGGTGCAGCAGTGCGTCGCTAAACGATAAAGTTCCACGTTTGCCGCCGCGCCGAGCCGCGCCGCTGCGCCATGAGAATGAGAAGACGGCGAAATTAGTTAAATCCCAGTGGACTGAGCCTAATCCGACGAAAAGGGGAACCGGACATGCGAGAGGTTCACCGCTGAAACCGCTTGAACCGTTTGAAACAGGTTTCTCTTTCTCACTGTCGCGCTGTCTCTCTTGTTCGCAGTTAACGAGGTAACAGTGCAACTTTGTGCGACACGATTTTGACGAAACTTCTGCTAGAAGTATTTAGGAGAAACTCGGAAACACGTACAACATTTAAAACCTGTCCTCAATCTTTACAACATTAGACCGCTAATTTTCTGCGTTGACGACAAATATATAAAAATATTCATTAGCTCGAATTTTCTCACCGCTACACATTCCTACATTTCCAGAGAATATACGGCGAGATGATTCCGTCACGCGAGAGCCGTATTTTCAGGAGAATGATTTGGTCACAGTGGAAACTCGCAGAAACGAGCGAAATTAACGAGTGGCGCGCGACGTCACGCGAAAAAAAGGTGCGAGGCAGGGTGAGGCAGGGTGAGGCAACGCGACGCGAGGCAGCGCGAAAAAGTTGTGCGGAAGAATCGTGCCAGTTTCCTTGGTTCGGCTTTTGAAATAACCGCGACCCTGAGCCTTCATCTCGTGAAAAGGAACACGTTGCGCATTCATTCGAGCCGCCTTTATCTCTACTGCACCGATTTTTTTCCTATCCCCCGACCCCGATCCCGAGCGGGCCAACGGATGTTTAAAAAACCATCGCCGCGGAAATGTCAGAAGACGCCTTCCTCGGACCTATTAATTCCCCCCTTATGGAATTTTCGTCCTACCTTGGGAGTGCCGGAGCCGCCTTCCAGGTTCGCGTCGTTTCCTTTTATCTCGCGACCCGGTTTCCGTGCTAAATACAGGCTCGGCAATGCAATTGGGACAAGTCCCGTTCGAAATAGAAGAAAAACCTTGCAGAACGGAACGCCGAATGATTGTGGAACGTCTATCTTTGCAATAGACCGCGTCGAACACGGTCAAAATCCCTTTTTAACTGTTTCCTGCGATATGCAGATACGTCAGTAACACGTTACATTTGCAAATTAAATTACTTTGATTTCTCAGTAGTAATTGATCGAACCGTAGCGCCGAGAACGTTAAACTTTTGAAATTAAATTACTGTTCGAAAACGCTGTGCAAGGCCATTGTCGTTGCGCACCAAGTAAGAACAACAATGCGAGCTAATTAGCCGGAGGAATATCGTGCTCGAGCAACATTTACAACGAGATTCACGCGCGGACCATCGTTCAGCTTCATTATGTTTCTCGACTGTCTTTCGCGGACGCAGTTTCTCACTTGGACGTTGTTTATCCTTTCGCGACGCGACGCGACGCGACGCGACGCCATGGCGAGCATTACGAGACGAGCTGAATGCTCGTGTTTTAAATTACATCGGACGAGTGCCACCGCTTCTGAAACATCGAGCAACTCCGGAAGACGAGAAAACTTCGCCGAAACCATCCCTCGCCGTCTTTTTCTCCAACTTCGCCGCCTTTGACTCGATTTCTTGTAAAGTGTAAAGTATAAACGACTGCAACTCGAAAAACAGCCACCGAACGAAGTCGACGAGTGCTGCTATCCGAGGGCTTGCTAAAGGGCCACCGAAAAGATAGCTGCTCTTTCAGAAACCCCAGGACTGGCAAGTTCTGAACTGAAAGCGAAGAGCTTCTACTCGAAGCGGAATACTAAATTCCGTAGTAAAACGATATTCATTTTTTAACGAGACAAACATTTTCTGAAGTAGACTTCTCTACCTTAATGGTGGAAACCCAAAAAGTTGGTCCGATGAATAGTTTCCGAGACATAAATTCATCAGTACACAGTGCACAGTCTTCTCGCACCGCGACAAATTTCTGCTCGAGTCAAGATACTAAATTCCCTCTCTCGTCGAACGAAATTACTTTTTAAATAAGATAAAAAAAAAGATTCAACTCGATCCGATTATAACCCTGTCAACGAATGCTTAAAAGGGGGGTGTAGAGGGAAATGGAAGGAACAGAATTTTTGACTTTGGGACTTTGTTCGGACTAGTTAGGAGGTAAGCATACTAAAATTCAATACAGTATTAGCGATAGTCTTTTGAAAATATTTCGAAAACTAAAAGCGACCCCCCTATATTGGAAAAGGAAAAAGTTGTTCAAAATGTCGATCTATAACATATTAAAATTTCATCAAAATCGGAGTACGCAGACCTCTTGTAAATAATTATCGAATAATCTTATCGCTGGGATGCATAGTATCCGAGATATAAGCGAGAAGCCAAAAAGAGGGACCTTCTACGTGTACCCCGCTCACCTCCTAGGAGTGGAGGCTTTTAGTATGTTTACCTCCTAACTAGTCCGAACAAAGTCCCAAAGTCAAAAATTCTGTTCCTTCCATTTCTCTCTACAAGTTTTCGTTGACTGAACTGTTAATAGTTTTCGAGACAAAAATTGACAAGTGCGAGTGACGCGAAGGTCGAGGAAACAATCTCTCGAGAAAACAATGCATACCTCAGTGTGGTATCCAGCGTACGACGAGGGGGTAGATCAACTGCTCGATCTGTCCCGTGTATGCAGCGTAGTATCGCGTGTAGCCTATTCGAGGGGCAGCCAGTCAAGCCAGTGGCACCGACACCTCTTCAAATTCACTTTCACTCTCACACCGTACCGACAAAGCCAGCAAAGCCGGCAAAGGCGCGACAGCTCTCGCGACGCTGCAAACAGCGTGGCTCGTTAGCAACACCGAAACATCTTCGAGAATTTCCCTAACGGGATTCCTCTAGCACGATTCCCTAGTGTCGGAGACACCGATGGGGAAACGGGAGTGTTGGGATCAACTGAATATTTAAAAGGCCGGCCTCGCATAATCGAATGCGACCCACTGCAACCTCCGCGGAATTATTTCGACGTCGTTCGACCAGCCAAGAAACGTTTGCATACCGAAACAGACTATGTTTAACGCGTTTACGTGTCCGTCGAAGCGAAAAGCGTGTTCTTCGGATAACAAAATGGAGATTCGAGGATTTTCGAATGTAGTTCAAACAGATGCAGCGGGTTCGTCATCTTGCCCGAGTGTTCTTTTTAATGGGTTGCGCGTTCTGCGTTTTACGAGATTTCGAAGTAAAAATCGTAAAAACAGTGGAAAACGTGTCCTATTCTGGAGAAATCTAACGATCGCGGAGGCGCGGTTAGTTTGCAGAGGGTGTGCGCGAATTCCAGCGGGACTCGGTCGTAGTCGTAGACGGGTCGAGAGAAGAATAAGGTCGGGGAGCAAGCATAATCAAAATCGGTTTGTCGGCCGGGGCGATGAGGTGGGTCGCGGACCCGGAGATAGTTGCAGAATGCGGCGACATTAATCAGAGTGGTTCGGAGGCCGGTGGCAGAGGGTTCGGTGGTTCGCTTGATGGCAATTTCATTTATTCCGGTGGTGGCCTGGCCTCTCGCGTTATTTGCACGATTCAGAGCCCAGGGAATCGGCAAAGCGAGAAAAATCACGACAAGTGAAACGCCGGAGCATGAAAGCATGATTTCCAACGGGCGCGCCGCGCCGCGCCGCCCCGGTGCGACGCACGCTGGAAAACCGGTGACAAGCCTCGAACACGGTTCATCGAACCCTCGCCTCGGTATAATAATGGAGCCATTCACGAACGAGCTATGGTTCGGTCGAGCAGAATTTCCATAGGGTTCGTCGATATTTCTTAAAGTCGCGGGGCTCGTTTTGCCACTCGAAAAATACCAAGCGAATTTTCTTTTTATTTCTGGGGGAAAATATTGTTCATCTTTTTTTGGAAGCCTGCAGTTTCGCTTGGTTTTTGAGCGATCCGGTTTTTCTGCTAGTATCGCTTTTTCAGAGATCATTCAATATTTTTTTAGGTCTCACAGCGAACATGAATCAGCGCTTTTTATAACACGCGGGTCGATTCCAAACGGTGCACGATATAAACGAAATAAAAGTGCGGAAGATTTAGGAGTCGAAACATGCTACCGGAGTCCATAACCGTATCGCAAGCTCTCCCAGCCGAAACACGTCGTTTAATGATTCACTGATCCGCGGTCGAACCGACCGACCAACGTGCACTGATCGTACGAGTACTGTTTTCGCGATGGGTTTCGCTAAATTTACATCTGCTGGAAATTGTGTCACGCTTTCGGAAACTGTCCCCCGACAGATAAACGTAGGTTAGCACACATGTATCAGAACTTTCCACGATTCTGAAAGCATGTAACACTTAAAAACGTCCCGCTTGACAGAATTCAATTAAAAACTGTAGAATTATGATAATTCGTTCAGTGCCGTTCGCGTTAAACGTTATCGACACCCCGAAAAGTTTCTCATTTAACGCGAATCCAGTTTATAGGTCACAGTTCAGAAATTCTATGACGATTATGCGAGGCAGACTCGTGAATCGATTGTACCTAAATATCTCGAATGAAACAGGACGAGAACAGGTTGTTCCGAGGTGAAACAATTTGCAACTCGATGCCGGAAACAAGCAGCGAACAATTACGCAAGAGAGCACGCACGCACACGCTGGGAAGATCGCGATCGAGGATCGAGAGAATGATCAAAAGAGAGGAAGAGAGTGAAAAGAGTGAAAGAAAGACAGACTCGCGAACGTCCGAGTCGCGCGAGAGTTCCTGCGGAACTGGCCGGCTCTCACGATCCTCGAAAATCACCAGCGTATCCCCCCACCGCACCGCTGGGGTGCGCGGCGCTCACGTGACCGAATGCAACCCCGCTGCAACGCGATGCACCCAGATGCACCGGCCCCTAATCTACGCGTTCAAACACGTTTTTATGCTACTTCCAAACCGTAAGTCTTATCGACGTGGAATTTTTACTGAATTTTGCTAAAACGTATCTGTTGAATGTAATAACGACAAGCCTGTCGATAACGAAGAACAAAACTATTAGCATATGTACAAATTGCCTATGCTGACACCTGCCGTATACTTGTGTATAATTGATGTATGTACTGACCCAGACAGAACGTCTTGATTCAGAAAGCATGTATGTACGTCCGAGCGAACACAACGTTTGTACTCTTGCTGTGTTACAATAAATCAGTTTATCAGTAAACCATGTGAAAAACTAATATAGCTCGTCTCCCATAAGCAGACCTCTAATTACAACAGTATCACCTTTCTACCCGAATACGAAAGATGAAATAATTGATGTTGATGAAAACTGTTGAACATTAATCGATTCGATTACTACTTTATTTTCGCTTGATGATTTTTTTGATTTTCTGAAGGGTTTCGGAGACTTGGAAATAGAAACCACTGGAGATTGTGAATTTTTCAGATACGAACATTTTCAGTGACTTCCGCCGCAGGTGACGTTTTGGGAAAAACGTCGCTAACAGTCTCCGACCCGACAAGCACAGTGCGCCAGTCGAGGCACCGGATGAACGATCGCCGAAAAACCGCAGGGGCTGCGTGCGTATTACTGAAAAATATTGCAGATCTGTGAGATATGGGGGTGAACGGACACGAACCTCAACATCGATTGCCCCTACTCCCCGTCCCCGACCCCGTCCCCGTCCCTATCCCTTCCCGAAAACCTATCAAACTTGCGAGAAATTGCTTTTTCCGTTTTTCGCGAATTTATATGCCCCTTTCGACCGAAAGCGATTGCTATTCGAGAAGTTAGTTGCAGAGTTATACCGAATCACGAATTAGCTTGCAACCTTTTATATCCTGCATCTACGGAAGTTAAGGTCGGATCTCCTTTGCGCGTCTCGACGCAGCCTTTTGTTATTCCAGCTCCATTTATACTCCATTTGTGATACTTCATATCGCATTATTCTTTCGAGGAATATTCTAGAATATTCTTGTCAATCGTGGCTTCCCAAACGTTGCGATTTACGGACACATGCGTATCCTGGGTGCGCATATACTGGGTGACGCAAATCCCTTATAATAGGGTCATTCCACGCGAAAATGGATACATTTTCGAGTAAAATTTCGGGTTTTGTTCAAATTTAAATATCTTGTAGTCTTTAGTAACCTATAAACGAATCTCAAAGGATTTTTCGATATTTTAAACATTGTTGATTTGTAAGATTACAACTTTCACACCGATAGAAATGAGTTTTTCGGACTATCATAGTGAAAACACAAGAGTATCCACTCAAAATATTGTTATTTAACCCTACAGAAAAAAAAGTTTAACAACAAAAGAAAGTTTCCCAAATAACAGATGTTGCTGATTATGATTTCTTTGGAATATGGTGGATTTGGAAATCAGTAGGTGGGAAGAGAAGATACATTAATATATGAAAGCATGTAGAAGCATTTAAGGTTTTTCGTAATTTCCAGTGTCGTAAATTTTCAATTTTCCGCCGCCTCCGAAAAGATTCTATTGTATTTCATATGGTATTTAGTATTTAATAATTTATTTTATTTAATTTTATTACCGGTTCGTGTGTATTGGTGCTAAATAAGTAACAAATAAACAATTAAAAATTTTGTTTTAAGACAACAAAATTGAAACAATCAATCAAAAAATGATTACAAAAAATATATATTTATTAGGATAATTATCAGAGCATAAAAATGAGTTTTTAATGGATTTTATTGGAAATTTCATCCCGATTTCAAGAGTTATTGTAAAATGTCACGATCCAGCCACTGTGTTCTTAAATAATTTCAATTTCGTCCATTTTCAAATGTCCAGTTATTTAAAAACAGGTCCGTAACAGGGACCCTTGCGGCTATATCCCCATATTTTCAATTTTTTTAAAAGTGACCCACTGTGAAAACACGGCATTTGTTTAAAATAATTGCAAAATAAATGGTAAAAAGGAAAGTTTTGTTTTCAAATAACAACATTTTGAACGTATACTCTTATATTTTCACTACAACCTCCCAGAAATTCATTTTTCTCGGATTGCTAGTTCTACTATTATAATAGTATTTTGAAGCAGTAGCTTGACGAAAAAACACGTGCGTTTGAATCTAGCGCAGCATTTAGAAGACTCAAATCAAAGCGAAAAAACACACGCAAACGTGTGCGCCGAACACATATCGTAAATCGATTGACGCACGTGGTTCAGTTTCGGCGATGCTCTTTCGCTTTTCTTCGCAAGTGAAAAACAAGGAAAGACATACCAAATTGCATCATAGGAACGCAAACTTGTGCGTCCAGAGGCACAGAAAAGAGCTACGACGAATGTAGTATGGATCGCAAAACGCTGCGTCCAAACGCGCAAAGGAGATCCGACCTTTATGGTTGTCGAATATTGCGGTGGACTCACCTGCAACAGAAATCAGAGGAATAACTTGTTAGATTACGCATATGAAATTGTATCGGAAATGTGTGTATTAGAGAAAATGTAATTTTGCAAACAGTTAACCCCTTAACCTATAAATACGAGCTATGCCCGTAGTAGATGATCGGGCCAAACGTGAATATTAAGGACATAGCCCATGGTAGATGATCGGGCCAAGCGTTAATATTACCAGCATAGCCCGTAGTAGATGAACGGTGATGTTTAAGATTGGCCCGATCATCGTACGAAACAAGTCGTGCGAATGTCTCGAAGGCTGCGCGAGCTTGTATACGATTTCAGCCCGAAATTTTCGAATCTAAATCGTAGGTTAAGGGGTTAATAATCGTTCTGAACGCGTTTAGCAATTAACCTTGCAGCCCCGGCAGGTCTGACAGCGTCGTAACGGATGCTCGGCTTTCTCCGATGATTCCTCGGGCTTCTGAGAGCTTCTCTGCCATCTTTTGGTAGCTTGGCGGTGCTTGCAAAAGAGATTTGCGAGCTGAGCGGCTGATAAGTGTCCGATGTACGGCCGCGGATGCAGCCGCAGCAGTTCGACATTGCACCCTTTTCGAGACACTTATCCGTTTTTCGCTACTCCGAGACTTCTACGTGTCCGTTAAACTCGCGTCTTGCCTGGCTTTTCTTTTATTTCTTCTTTCTTTATCCTCGGTATCGTTCGTTCCGCTGCGCTACACGTCCGCCGGGACCGGATTTGCGCGCGTTGTGTTTGCGCGCCCAGGAATCCCACCGCACGGTCCTTTCGGCTCTTTTCTACCGTTTCCGAATCCTTGGCATGTATACTTCTTTAATGAATCGGTGATTGGATAACTGTGCATCGCGACGCGACGCGCAGCTGATGCGGCAAAATCGTCAACGACCCGTACATTCCGAAACCTTTCTATTTTAAGGATTTTATGCATTTATGACAAAAACAGTATACGTATAAAAGCTGTCAGGATTAGAATATAAAATCGAAACCGGCAAAGTTCGTCCATCAAATAAAAATGCGATGATCGATCGAAGGAGAGACTGAATTTTTCAGGATTCTCTAGGAACTGCTCGACTCGAAAAACTATGGCGAGCCGTCGTGTCACCGTCACGTGCACGATGCATAATTGAATCAGCTCGGCACGCGTTGCTTGAATATTAAGAATCGTCGAACAATTATCGAAGGCGGTGCTCAGGGTAGAGGGAACGAGAAGAAGAAGAAGAAGAAGAAGAAGAAGCAGAAGAAGAAGAATAAAAGTTGTACATAGCGCGTCCGAGAGGAACGGTGTTCTACGTATATACACGGTGTACGTGCTTGAAATGCGCGACGAGTGTCGGCCACGCAACCTAACCGGTCCTTCTCGAGCTACATTGTTCGTTGTCGTTGTCCGATCGTGTACAGCGGAGAGACCTCGTGCCTCCGCGAATTTCGATCGTGGCTGGAATCGCGGCCGAATCGTTGGAACGCGATAATCGATCTCTGTTTGCCCGACGAACGGGAACCATTAACGTCTATCGATCGTCCCTTGAATAGCTGGACCTTTCCCAACACTATTACTGGATTACAACTGTTATTATTAACACATTACCGACCCGTGATTATTGCATAATTTTGAAAAAACTATGGTTCACGGCTAAACACCTTTTAAAGAAACCTTCAACGGTGACAATTACTTTCGTTGTAAAGTAACAAGTCACCCTCGATAACGTCATCTAATACTCTCATTTCAGATTGCAATGTAAAAGAAGATTGCTATGTTTTCTTTTGGTACAGCACAATCCTTGAAAATCCTATTCATAAACTTTCGGTAGGTAAAGTGTTAATATACGGATTTTACGCGTTTGGAAACACTAAAAGAATTGAAGATCGTCAACCTGTAATTCCCAAATTGCTCAAACTAATTTTTAGTGCACCGTAAACCCACTGTTAATTCCTCCACGGTTTCGTATCTGATCTATTAATTTTTCTCATAAAATGCATAAAACCCGCAGGCTACTTTTAAGAAAGGAAACCGAATTTGACGTTGCTCCAGTTCGTTGCAAGTCGAGGTTTTGTTTTGCATAAAGATCCTATTTATTTGCTGATCTCGTCCTCACTGTTGCAGGTTCTGTTGTAGATCCAGCACGAACGTGTCGCAAACGTGCATTCGAAACGCTTATAGAACCGGACAATATTTGTCCTACGGATCACCGAATTTGCGGGAACGCGAAATTTTCTGGGCCATCACCACCGCATACAATTGGGACTGTTTTTCGCGAAACGAATTCCGATTAGAGAGCGCACGCATTGGCGGGTTATCGAGTTCTTTCACGCCGGCTGTTTGGAACGGTACTAACCGGCCAGGACTTCGCGCTCGGAATCAACCAGCCGGCGAATAAATGGGAAGAGAAGAGAGAGAGAGAGAGAGAGAGAGAGAGAGAGAGAGAGAGAGAGCACAGAACAGAAGAGAAGAGAAGTAGGAGAGACACACACGTGTCTGCGAATCCGTTTGCCGAAGACGTTTCAAGACTTACAGTCCTGGGACAAGATTCAATGGACATGGACACCCTTTGAAAACTAATAACTAGACTGCGGATCTGAACGCACTTATAACAAAATTGAATAGATAAAATTCAATATTATTGGAAAATTTTAAAAATTGAAGGTTCTCCTCTATTAAAATCATTGAGAAAAGAAATAACGTTGTAGCATCGTAAATTCATCACAACCCTCGCCGAGGCCAGACTTAAGTTTTAGGATTTACGATTGTACCTAGAACGCGTGATTTTCAGGAACCGAGCGCGAGGCCTGCGTGGGCCATAAAAGGGAAAGCGTTTGGGTCTTTTTGGGAAAGCTAGAGAGGATGGAAGGGCCGACTGAAAATTAGCGACGAGGGAGGCCACAGTTGTTTTGCACCTCGAAGAGAGCGGTACGAATTGTAACGAGTCGAAGCTGTACTTATTTATTTAACGCGTGTATTTGTTTTCTTTAAGTTTCCATTAAAATTGTTTTGTTCCTAATCTCGAACTTATTAAATCCCACAACATTTAATTTATTTTGCATAAATATCCGCAGTCTACTAATAACTTTCTTTAAATTGAACGACTAGAGATTTCTTCAGAAATTGCTAGTCCTTGGAATTTCGAAGAGAAAAACAAAGGTAGCGATTTTCAACTTCTTCATCTGACTACATTGAATGACGAAGAACGAACTTTTCCCGCCTCGTTTCAACGCGATTCGCAGTGGACAAGATCAATGGGCGCTCCCATCGGCGCGGCGTTTCTTCCTCGAAAAGCAACAGGAACGTTCGTAGCTCGCTCCTAAACGAGATAATTTCGCGGGATGGTCGACGCTTCTTCAACCGGAGCGTTTCCCAGAAGGCTGCGAGAGCAAGTTGTTTGCGCATTAGGCAGAACCTCGGGTAGGAAAAAGAGCGTTCTCGATCTCGCAGAAGCGAGTCCGGTTCTTCTTGACGTCTTAGGCACACGGGTACAAAACGAGGATCAAACACGAATGCCAACAGTCGAAAAATTCCGCTGCCGAGCACTCAAATTACAGGTGAGCGGCTGCCTGCCGCAACTCTCTTCGTTTCCGGTTCGAGAACTTGATACACAGGGCTTTGTTAACGATGTTTACAATTACGAGGTTCTGCTCATCGCCGCACTATGGGGCAAACGGCAGAATTCTGTGTAAAAATCAAAGAACTCTCGATAGAAATGAGATAGAGCGATGAAATTTTTTTTAAATGAAAGCTGAAACTTGGCAGAATATAAAATAATTATAGAGATTGTGGTATGAACGCTTGTTGATCTTGAAAAAATTCGTTAAACTTGCACAAGTTCAAGAAAATTGTGGTTTTTCCAATACCACGTGCGGAAAATTTTTTTTAACGTGCGACACATCATTTCTCGTAGATTTTTTCACGCTGATTTCAAATCTGGTCTCAAAATT
This sequence comes from Lasioglossum morio, assembly GCA_916610235.2. NCBI lineage: Eukaryota > Metazoa > Arthropoda > Insecta > Hymenoptera > Halictidae > Lasioglossum > Lasioglossum morio. The sequence continues at coordinate 1,407,285 of OU744334.1, read as the reverse complement.
TGTCTACGACATCAAGATTTTTCAAAAAGTCGAATTATTGTTCAAAATTTACATTTTTATTTTTTCAAGGTTGAAAAACATTTGTACCATAATCTCCTTATTTTCCCATATTCTACAATGTTTCAGCTTTAATTTTAAAAAAAATTTCATCGCTCTATCTCATTTCTATCGAAAGTTCTTTGATTTTCACACAGAATTCTGCCGTTTGCCCCATAGTGCACCGGACTCGGGATCTCGTTTGCGAGTCTGGACGCAGCGTTTTGTTACCCCAGCGCCTTTTCTACTCTCTTATCGCATTATCCTCTTTCGAGGAATATTCTAAAATATTCCTGTCAATCGTGGTGCCTTCCCAAATGTTGCGATTTACAATTCAGGTATCGAGCGAATGCACTTGCGAATTGTGATCTATTCGAGGGTCATCGCACGCGAAAGCTCGAGAAACGCAGAGAAGGTATTCGCGTGTGCGGTTATGACAGGCTGCTACGCCAATGCCCGGGACACATGCGGATCGCATCCGAGTGCATACGAGTGCAAGAACGTTCATCAGCACACTCGACGAGTGCGTTTCTGTGCACTCCAGACGCGGCGCGGCGCGGCCGGATCAACAACCGGACGAGCCTGAGCTTCTTTTGCCTCTCCGAGGACTATGTATGCTTTGCGTGCGATGTCTTTGGAAATGTGCAGGAAGCATGAATGAACTGGTAGAACTTCGCTTAATTGCGTAAACATCCGCAAATTAATCGCTTGATTTGATTTCTGCCTCTGTACGCTTTGCATTTTCCAATTTCGTTTCTATTTTCTTCCAAAACTATTCGCTATCGTTTTAAGTGTTTTATCAAAGAACCCCGCACTAATCATATGGAAAATCTACCCCGGTAAAATCAATTGGATTTTTCATATGTCGTAACGTATGATGATCTACTGAAGAAAAGATGTAATGGGCAGAAAGTTGAATAATGGACAGTTATCGAGTTATAATCAGTGAAACATGAGAAATTCGTGCTGCCGAATACTCAAATCTCGGGAAGTATTTATTTTTTGGAAAAATGTTTGAAACAAAAGTAGTACGGTTTCACAAAATCTGTTAGCTGGTGTGATTATTTTTTTTTGAATTTTGAATAATCTTGAAAAAGTCTGTGAACAGAAATCTTTCAGTAAAATCTTTGCGTGTCACAGCAGAGATAAGGAGCCCACGGTTCGTCACTCCCCTAGTATTTTTTCACTCCAAATCCTCTCTGCTGTCTGTGGTCCGTGTGAAAATCGAAGGAGTGGGGTGCGGCAAGCGTGTTAAGTAAATATGTATACTTTCCGAGATTTGAGTATTCGGCAGCACGAATTTCTCATATTTCACTGATTATAACTCGATAACTGTCCATTATTCAACTTTGTGTCCATTACATCTTTTCTTCAGTAAATCATAAGCTACAACATATAAAAAATCCAACTGTTTTAACCGGGATAGATTTTCGATATGATTAGTGCGGGGTCCTTTAAGGAATTTTATTTCATGGAAAGTAAAAATGTTCTGCATCAGTCTTCCATCCTTGGACGATTCGAATGAGTTGCATACGATGTCCCAGACGCCGCGATGTTCGATCGATGGACACGATCGATGGATCAAAGGCCGTTAAAATTAGTTTTCGGGGTGTCGGAGCGACTTGGCGGCAGCGAGGCAGCCTGCGGGCTCCTCGACGTGATTTTCGAGAGCGACGCAGAAGGAGCATGGTGAAATCAGGTCCAAAATTACCATCGTGTCGTTATCCGCTTTGCGGTGTATAATGAAGCTCTCCCGACGCTTAATATTAATAAAGCTCCCGAAAGCTGATTGATAGATAGATAGATGGACTGTTCTGATATAATAAAATCAGTTCCAGTCTCGTATTTTCGATCAGTATCCGATCGAATTTATCGGCGAGTTCTATTTAAAGCTGTCGGTCCGAGAAAGAATGAAATTGATCGAAGATGAGTCAAGACCGGAATTAGGTATCGACGAGGGAAGCCAGAGCGGAAAAGCGAGCAGCCAAGCGATCGAACAAATACGGTCTCGTGTCCATGTATTCAATGAGCGCCGTTCAAAATGGCAACGATCTCGTAACTCACAGCCTCGGCTGGCAATATCGAACATCTACGGGATGCAGCGACAGCGCGGCTTTCGTATTTCATGCGAAACAGGTGGATATTGCCGTCGATGTATCATCGCGACCACGCCGCGGTTCAACCGATTTTCGATTGGCTTTCTATCTGTTCTCATCGACGCGACGTCGCGTTCCTTCGTTCCTTCTGTTTGAAACGGATGCGCCAGTGAATTATACGCTTTTCCACAAATTACGGTTCTTTTTCTGTGCCAGTTGGTCACCGTGCAGAGTCAGCGAATTAATATCTTTGTCGCACCATCATATCCAAGGGTTTGATTTGATATGGGTGTAAAACGCACAGATGCTCGCCAGAATCTCGCGGTCTCACGCTCTTCGTCGATCCGGATATGGTTTTTAGGCTCCGTGCCGCACAGTGGTCCGGATCGAAAAATTTAGGGACATTCGACCAAAAAATCGACTTTTCGAAATTGAAAACTAATGAATTTGTATTGCTTTGCAAGGATCTATGGACCTAGAAAATGAAGAAATTCATGAAATTTAATAAATATTTTAGTTACTATAATCATTTAAATTTAAGCGTATAGAAAGTAGCATATTTCACCAAACAAAATTGCTTAAGTTCTTTGCGATGTCCTCATCGTTTCGTCCCATATTTTCTCTTAATATTCTTTGTATGATATAGAGCATCCCTTCTCAATAAGAAATCATATATTTTTTTAGTAATAACTAATAATAATATATTTAAAAAATAATGCTGAATGATACATGACAGATTAAAAAAATGTTCCATATTTGTCAAAGGATGTATTGAAGTAGGGAGTAAAAAGAGGAAAGAGTATACGAATTTGTAACCCTACGGGGATCAAAATAAAGATTTATATATTTGTCGAAGGATATCTTTTTTGTCCCAAAACATCCGAGGCTCTAACAAAGAGGAATATTTTCGGTAAAACTTCCTCTAAATAACCGTACAATAATCATTTCCTACTTCGAGTCACTTTACAATTTATAGTTGTTTAAAGCTGACAATGTTGCGGCGTGTATGGACGTCGCGCGTTGGTCGTTGCTGAGCACGAGGCAACCCGAGAACTCTTACATTTCACAAATTGTTATTAACATCGGACCCACATATTTCATTCAGAAGAATAAGATCTTACAAGAAGAAAATCAAACAATTAAGTCCAGAGGCTGCAGAATTATTAAAAAAATAAAGAAAACGAAAGCTGCTTGTACCTACTTCTTCAACAACAAAATGGTAAGATTAATTAGTATACTTCTTATTTTATCAACTAAATAAAATATTAATATTACTTTTGATCGCAACATTATTTGTAACGTTAGATACCTTATATACCTGTACATTTTATAAAAAATTCTAATAACATAATTACATTATATATAAGAAAACTATAAGATTTGAATTTCCAATTATTATACAATGGTTTTAATAAGGAAAGCAACTGATTCAACAACTACATAAAAATTTATAAACCTAACTAACTAACACATTAAACAAAAAATATATTCTAACATGTATTATTCGAAAGAGATTATTTTATAATATTTTTTAGTTCAAACCTCATGTCAATGTCTCACACGGTACAAAAGTTATACACAAATGTCCCTAAATTTTTCGATCCTGACCACTGTGTGCCGTTGCGAATGAAAGTTCGCTTGTTACTGAACGAAAGTAATGGGATCCCTCGTTACAGAACGAAAGATACTCTCCGACGCGGTTGCTGTTCCGTTGACAACGACGATCTGCATATTTTAACATAATTTCAACTCTACAAGATACTGCGATTTTCTGCAAGAATGGTTCGCCGGACATTACCACCTCGATTTATGTCGTTATTATTATTCGCAGGGAGAAATGTTTGAATGGAGTTTAAAAATCAATAAAAGAAGGATGAAGGCGAAGATTCGTGGCGACACGGTGCGGCTTCACCGAAAAATGCGTCTACTCTCCCGTCCGAGGGAGAAAGAGGAGCTTACTGGAAGACGCAAAGGAAAGGATAAGGCAAAGTCGGTTTGCCGTAAGCGGCAGAGTCGCCAGATCAGGAGAATCGAGGCGAATCGAGGGGAAGAAAGTTACCCTTTCTCTGCTGATACCGGATTGGTCACGTTACGTTGCGACACGTGCGCGACAGAGACGGAACGCGTCACGTGACACAAATAGCGTCATAGAAGGGGAACGGCAAAGTGGAGAGACAAAGTCTTAATGTAAGCTGCGGTGAAGGGAAGACCTCTCCGCGGTTGTAAGTTGTAATACGGCTTCCGATAGGGTCGGACTTCCTGCAACAAGCCGTTTCTTCTTTCGCGGCCCTTTTTTTCCCGTCCCCGGTTCTTCCGAGCCCCGTGTAATTTAACTGGACGGGAAACTACCTATACCTGTGCCAAACGAGAGAAAGATAGACAGTTCAAAGTACCCGACGAAAGCTGTAACCCGCGAAAACGAGACTGCTTTTTCCCTCTTCCCTTGCTCTCTTGACTTCCGAGCGAACGTGACTCGCCAGTCAGCTTGTAACTCCTTAGCTAAACGGTTTCCCAATTTTCTTAGGGGCTCCGAATGTTCCTAGCTACGGTGTTTGCCCCGGTTAATAATTTAAGAGCACTTGGAACACTATGGTCGTGACGCCGCGCCGCACCGGCAATTTTATTCGCTTGAGAACGCGAAAGAACTGCACACGCGAGTTTGCATTTTTCAGATTTTCTCTGGATATTTTTGCAGTCCAAATCATTTTTAGTTCGGTATTTCGTGATAGTTGGAACTTTGTTCGGTCCAAACGAGAATGGTCCATACGTGGATTTGCATTGTTTACATTCAGGCTGGAAATTCTCGCAGTCCAAATCATTTTTATTTAGCTGTATGTTCCAGTTAGTAATACAGATACAGCTACGAGACTATGGTCACGACGTTTCGAGTTTTGTTCGCTCGAAACACGAAGGGCCTGCACGTGCGTTTGCATTTTTTAAATCTAGCTTGAAATTCTTGCAGTCAAAATGACTTTTTAGCACGTCTCTAAGTTAGACGTATTTTTACAGTAGATTAATCTCCAACCAATAGAGTTTTAAATGTTTCCTTATGTCGATCGCAGATTGTTGCTAACAATATTTTTATGCTTCCGGCGCACTGTTTCGTTTAATTATTATTTTAAACACTATTTGCAAATTACCACAATAATTTTTTTTCGACGTTTCGATCTTACTTTAGATCATTTTCAAGAAAAATAGAAGAATTGCGTCTGTAAATTATTAAACTTAATTATGGTTTGTTGTGCGTTAATTTACCGAAAAGGAGAAAACTGTTACCTACTTGCTTAGTGCAAAAGAATTTTTTTTTTTAATTTTTTACAAACACGTGTTGATGCCAGGTCGGTATATGTATACGACAACGAGGCAACGTGAAACATTTGGAACGAACATATCGTATCATCGATCTACATGCTAGCTAATCAATAGTTGGCGGTACATTCAAAACATAAACTGTTCTTATAACCTTCCTTTAACTGCTCATATACCACGTTGGATATGGTAATTTTTAATTGACATTCAAGTTTATTTTTACCAGTTTACATACAGCTGATTGCATGTGAAACACAGTAAAAGTTCAATGCGAAGCGACATAAAGAATTTATTAGAAAAAAGGAAACAGTTTTTTCCTTTTCTTTAAATGAACGCACAACAAAACATAATTTAATTTAATAATTTACAGACGCAATTCTTCTATTTTTCTTGAAAATTATCTAAAGTAAGATCGAAACGTCAAAAAAAAAATTATTGTGGAAATTTGCAAATAGTGTTTAAAATAATAATTGAACGGACCAGTGCGCAGAAAGCATAAAAATATTGTTAATAAAGTTTTAGTTGAATCCTATTTCTTTCGACTGTTTCATTTTGATTTTGCTCGAAATCAAATTTGATCCGCATTATCAGCGTTTACCGAAACGTACGATACCAACAGAGAAATACAGTGATCGAAGAAAGTGCGTCCTCGCCTGTGGAAAATAAGGAATTCCAATTCCGATTGTGCTCGAATCGATAATCGAATTCCACGAATTTTCTTTACGAGAAGCAATTCTGCTGTCTTGCATTTTCTTTTTATTCGAGGACCCTCCGTCCTTCGATACAGATAGATGCTGATTTGGGTACAACTGATTTACCGAAGATACAATTAATATCTGTACAATTTTTCTGTCAAACGATAAATAGAAAAACGAAGCTGCTTTCCAACGCGTACAGTATTCTCGTTCGACTACGGTGTAAATGTTTCCGCTTCCTTACGAAAGTCCTGAAATATCGTCACAAAGAGCAAATTCCCGATCGGATGGTGGAAAGTTGGCAATCTTGTTCTCGGTTGATCTAGGAAAAATCGTCGGCGGTCCGATTCGGACTGGCGATAACGTTCGTCGATTTTTTCGCGACTTGTTGGCCAGGGATCGCGGATTTCCTGGGATTCAAAGGATCGCGGATTGAAACCGTTCCAAAACCGTTCCAAGACCGTGCCGCACGCCGTGCCGCACGCCGCGCCGCGCCGCCGGAGATGGAAGTTAAACCGCACAGTCGGATACCATAAGCCATATTGGTTTAGGTTAGATTGAATCCGAGCTCTGCGGAGAACGGTGGACTTTCCAGCAGCGATGCTAAATGAAAATTGAAATAGAGTTACGGATCCTAAATATTGCGACCCCCTTTTCCCCTAACAGAATCGATTGATCGCCGTTCTCGAGCAGAGCGGGTCGCTCGATACGTCCTGGATCGTTTCTGAAAATCCTTTGAACTCATGAAATCCTCTAGTATCATCATTTCGTCTGTTGTAGAATTCTTTAAAAATGTCTCTGCGTAAGTAATCTCAGGATAAAAAAATTTACGTAAGACACATCTGTGATTCGGGATCGCGTAGAACGTCTCCGGGAATTTTCAGCATCGACATAAGGTCAGACTACGAGCAGAGGCAAGAGAACGCGATTGGCCAGAATCTTGAAGAAGAAGGCAGGACGTCTAGGATAAAGGTACAATTTCATTCTGTGTTATGGTCGCCCGGCGAATTTTCCCGAGTGGCCGCCTTCTCTCGACGAAACGTCCATTACACTCGTTCGCTTTCTCCACTGCGTTGCTGCTGTTACCTGCATTCATTCTACTTACGCTTGTGCGCCGCGCATATCTTTGCAGTTGTGCAGTTCGCAGTGTTCGCAGTGCTGTTGCGTTGCGTTCACCTTCGCTGCGAGAGGGAAACAGAGTTCGTTGTAGTACGCGTTATAGCACGCGACGAGATATCTCTCGGCTCTAGAGCATCAACGAGATTCTGGGATAAGTGGAGATAAGAGCGTCGAGGGCTCTAGAGGTGCGGTTTGCATCGGTGCACTCCGTTGCATTTGCCGCAGTCCAATCGGCTAATAGACTCGAACGATTCTTTCTCTAATATTTTCACAACGAAAAATCGTACAGCGATTTTGTATGGAGTGGTTGCGAAGAGGATACTTCGAACTTGAATTCGCAGGTCCTCGTGACCTCTTCGTCAACTATGAAACTTGTTGAAACGCTGGATCGATGGAAGCGCAGACATACTTTTCAATCGAGAGAAAAATTCAACCAAATGGAAAACGATTAGAGGCCAGCCGAATGCAAGGATGGTGCTAGAAGAGAGGGCAGTGGCATTCCGTAAAGCTGATAGGAATAGGAACCAGTCGTGAACGTGCAACGGGACTCGCTGCACTCCGGGGAATTAATTCGCGAACGTGCAACGTTCATTTCGTATTCGCAACCCGCGGTCGATACGGCTTCCTAGAAAAAGCACAACCAGCGAATTTAATTATCGGCTCTGTTTCTTCCGTCCTCGACGGCGCAAGAAGCGACGAGTCCTGAGTCACGATTCTTCCGGTCTAGGCGCGATTAAGTTCTTCGGAGAATGAACCGTTCGCTGTAGATTAGGGACAGACACGTTTCGAAAACGACATTATTTCGTTGAATCTTTTTCATAATATACACAGATGCGCGAAATTAAAGGAGCATCACGGATTCAATGGAAAATCATTGATTTTTCAATTACTTAGAAATCAACAAATCATCATCCAATACAATCCGCATTAAAATTTCGCGCGCTAGCATGAATCGCTATAGCAACAGATGAGTTCGGAGACCGAGCTCGACGAGAAAGCGTGCAAACGGACTCTGCCAACATTCGACAAAGAAAGAAAGAGAGAGAGAGAGAGAGAGAGAGAGAGAGAGAAAAATGAAGAGAAGTGGAATGCGGCGCGGTCACAACATCAAAGTGAAACGAGATGGCGAGCCGTCTGGCCGCAAATGAGCGAGCGAGCCAACAAACGCGTTCAATTCGAGATACGAAAGTTATGATAGGAAGATGAAGCACCGAGAACGAACTTGAAAATTAACCCAACGCAAACTGGTCATCATTTGATAATTTCTCATTTTCGTTGGAGCGTATAACCGAGATTCCGTCGTGCTTCACCGAATAAACCTGATTACAATTAGATTGCGAATTTGTAACAATAACAATTGTCTGTATATAGTATCAAGAAAGAGTATGCTTGCAATGAAACGCACTGTACGCGACGAATCAGCAGCTAATAAATAATTTCCCGAGTGTTTAGCCTCGAGTCCAAGGGCTCCCAGAGAGCAACATCGAATTCGAATCCCCGCGACACGAGTTCTAAATACTTAAACAACTCTGCAACAAGATTTTCGCCTGTCTACACCGGTTTCCCGCAGTGCATCGTGCATCCTGATCACGATGCAACGCGTGACATTGTTCCCGATTCGCTGCAAGCTACGCTAAATCTATATTGTTTCTTCGTATCGGACGCATTATCGCATTCCGTGTAGAATTCCTATAGCGTTGCGCGCTGTTCTAATTCGAATCGCAACGCTTGCCGAAGAAAAGCGATCGCGATATGCGTTATCGATGCGGGGGTGACTATCATGCTGAAAGAATGCGACAGACGTTTGTCACGGTCCAGTTGACACTAATTAAAATGAGTTTACCGGAGGCCTGCCGATCTTCGAGTCTCTGGCATTAGGTATCTTAATGCCGGCCAAAATTCATACTTTTACCATTTCAACTATTTGAAAATAATTTTTAAGCGGTTGCCTATCATCCCCAGTAATTGTTCTATCCGGAGTACCACAAGGCTCCCAACTGGAGCCTCTATTATTTATAATATTCATTAATGATTTAACCACCATTTTTCAACACTGTAATTTTCTCCTATTTGCAGATGATTTAAAAATCTTTAGCATCATCTCGTCCCGGGATGATGCTTCCAGATTACAGGCGGACCTAGTTCGTTTCTGCGACTGGTGTCACAGAAACGGTATGGATCTTAACATTAAAAAATGCCATATTATGCGGTCCTCCCGTCGTTCTGTACCTCTTATATGTATATCCGTACCGTCTTAATGACTGTATTCTCTCCTCAATAACAGAACTTAACGACTTACAATTAGGAATTCACTTCTCCTCTACCTTGGACTTTTCCAACCATTTTTATCACATAGTAAATTCCGCTTCAAGAATGCTCGGTTTCATACTTCGTTTTTCCACAGATTTTCATTTAATCCATACACTTAGGTTGCTATATGTATATTACCGTTGTCCGTCCCCAGTTAGAGTATGCTTCAACTATATGGTCCCCGAAAAGCGTTAAATATGATATCATGCTAGAGAGAGTGCAGTATAAATTCCTCAGGTTTTGTGCATATAAGACAAACAATCCAATGTCATTCTTCGATCATAATTACTCTATAATATTAAACACAGTCAACCTTGAACATTATCCGATCGAAGAACAGTTTCCGACCAGAGCTTTATCTTCAATTTCATTAATAATAATATAGATTGTCTCGCACTCCTCAGCCAAATCAACTTCTACGTATCTAAACGTGTTTTGAGAACGAGACCAGGATTTCAAACAACGAAATCCAAATCCGCATATGGAGTAATAAATCCATTAAATCGCATTATTGCTAGCTCGAACATATTTTACAATAATATCGATATTTTTAATGGCACGTTACAGGCATTCAAAACAAAATTGCGCAATACTATTTGTTAATCATACCTGTATTTGTTTAGCTTCGCGCGGTCCATTCTTTTGTAAATTTTAGTTAAGACTTAGGTTAAGAATTTCTTTTTGTTTGTTATGTCTTCTTTTTGTTTTTATCAGTTATACATTAAAAACTGTATACATTTGTATAAAAGGACCTCGGTCCGTATATAGTAATAATAATAATAATAATAATAATAATAATAATAATAATAATTTCGACGACGTCGGTATCTTTTGTAAATTGTTTGACTCTTTCTACAGTTTCGGACGAGATTAGACCGCAAGTTGACCTAATCCACTGTTCCTGTTTCACAAGGGACGAAACAAACTCTGCGACATGAGTGCGACCGATTGCTCGCAGGCTGACCCAGTGTTCCACTCTATCATCACCTTTCTATCTGCTGTTGTTCCTCGAGCAAACCCACGTCGACCCACTTGCTCCGGTAAAAAGCGATTACATTCGAAAAATCTGACGAGTTTCCCACGAGTTAGTCGACGATTTGTCTGAAAAGAAGGAAGAACGTGGACCAACGTCCTTTCTTCCTCGGTGGGAGTCGTTTCATGCGAAATGATCGCGCTCTGCAAATATAATTCGAAACACGATTTTTGACGCGTTGACAGTCTCAATTTGTATTTGAATACGAGTCGATGCGACTCGGCAAGGCCGGTGGTTAAAAATCATAAGAAATAAACGGGTTCTCTCGAAGAAAGGTGGACCCTTGAAAGAGTATCGACGAAGTTGATGGTTCGGTAGGAACGCGAGGAGCAAACGCAACATTCCAAGGAGAAGAGAGCGGACACTCACCTCTGGTTGCGGTTTCAGCTTCTTCGCGTTCTCCGCTCTTCGTTTATCTTCTCCCGCCAGTTTCTGCTGCGTGTGCACGTAATCGGAGACTTTACCCTGCGACAAATTGTTCTCCGATTAGATTTGCCATCGCTCATCGACATTTCCTCGACAATTTCTTCTATAATGTTCGCTAATTGCAAGGTTCGACACCATCTTTACGGCGCCACTGCGATTTAAGAATGCTTTCCTCGATATACAGTCAATTCGTATTCAGACGTAATCATATTTCTGTGCTTTCTCATAATTATACAATGTTACGGTTGTTGCGCGACACCCGGTACAGATATAAGAGCCAACTAATTCCTTCGTTACCTGGTCGTGGACGGCCTTCGTTACGGCCTGCTAGCCGTAAAACTCACCGAAAACGCGTTGCACAATGGCGTAGAATAGGCTCGGAGCAAAAAGACGGCTTTGCTTCTTTATTTAATCGACGCGACGGTTGAACGATCGTTTCCCCAACGAGCTCGAGCGTTCCCGGCCGAGTGCTAACGACACGACAAGAATTCGAGAGGCCGCCCACCATTCAAATGCCTCCTACCTGCCCGTGCAGTTCGCTTCGAGGTTATGAGTCACGAGGCCGTGTTGTCGCACGCTTTACCAAATATCCCGGGACATTTTGTCACGCGTTTCTTCCACCCTCGATTGCGGTGCGGCGCGCGGCGGCCTCCGCGTTCCTTCGTTCGTTCATCAAAGCGGAATTAGTTTTTCCAATTCGTCGATGTTCTTCGTTTTTTCATAAATCAAAAATTGTAAAGATTCTTAATCCGTTGCGTGAAGTATTCGATCTTGAACTAATTATTTCATGCAAGTTGTACCATCGTATTTGCGACATTTTCCTGGTTAAAACGAGTCCAAACACCACGCAATTCCGATCGTTCGTTGTAAAACCATAAAACTATGAAAATTTAAACTAATCTACTATCGTACTAATACTGAAACAAAGTTACACCACTCAAAGAATAATGTAAATTCATTGTTTATTAATTATGCGAACAAAGGATCCTAGAAAGAAGAAGCTCACCGTAGTCGAAGATCGCTGTAGGCCGTAGGCCGAAGCGAGCCGTAATGGACGTCCAGAAACGGTACACACGACTCACTGGATTTTACTTCACTGCACCTCGCGCGGGACACACGGGCACACAAGCACACAGCAAAACACCCACGAACACAAACCAACCAACCCGAAGAGAACCCGCTTCTCTCCCGAGAGAGCGTTTCGCTCTTACAGGATCGATTCCTTTTTCTCTCTCTCTCTCTCTTCCGTTTACAGTCTCGTCGAGACGTCCGTCGATCGCGTCACCACAAAACCCGAGAAATCGCAAGTTCCCTTTCCCAGTAGCAATCCCAAACTCCCAGCTATACGCACAGACATCAACCGACTATCTCAATGTCGGCTACACTCTCTGGAAGCCATTGATACCGAAGATCGAGGAGAACATTGACGAGATCGCTGGAATAAATTTTCCCACGGTTTCCCACGGATGCGTTAACGCCATCGGAATCCTCAGAGTTGAACGGATAGCGCCTCCTTTTCGTTTCCCAAACGGAAAGATCGGTGTCAAGCTCAGAAATCGTTTTCGGAGTACTCGACCAGTTTCGAGAGATTCTCACAGGTCCGAACGGGGTTTGAGGAATCCGATCGAGGAGGTTCGAGTAATTGAAACGAGGTTCGGGAGATGGATCTACTAGCATGGCAGCGTCGGTCGAGGGACGCCGATCTCCTCGATCGGAGTCGGAATTGCGACACGATCCTCGAGATCTCCACGTACACGGTCGAACGAGGCGGTCCCATCGTGTCTCAGGGACCGGTCTGTAGTTGCCGAGGTCATTTTCGAGGATCACCGAAGACTACCGATCGCTCAAACTTGCTCTTACGTTTTCTAGGAGCTGGCAGCCGATAACGATTTTCAATGAAGTTCTTCGAGGATACTTGATGTTTCTCGATGGTTACACGTACTGGAGTTGTTTCACGTCGAATTGCCGAGGCTGTTGTAAAACCGATGAATGATCCGGAGGATTTCGATGATCTGTAGCGATCGATTATCCGTGGAAGAACGTTGAAGAGAAACAAGAGCGGCGATGAATCGCGCACGACCGCCGTGAAAGCGACACGACACTGGATGAGAACGGGCAACAGGTTCGTCGGGTTGCCCTGAGGAACGTGACCACAGTGAGAACAGGAGGGGAGAGAGGAATGAGAGGATAGGTAGGTATACTCGCCAGGTAAGCCAGTGCCGCCATTGCTGCTCCTGACGCAGCATCCACCGATTTGCAGTGGCGTAAACGCCAGCGCCACGATCCGGCCCGATCTCGACCGACCATGTCTCGAGACTCCCCGCTATCACACGATTTCAGTCGCGTCGCGTTGCAATAGTTTCCAATTACAATTAAATTACACAAAATCGAGTAGTTGTAAAACCAAGTTACAGTCGCTCGATAACGTTTTCCTTCTATAATGTAATAATGATTTGTGCGATAGTCATAATCCAGAGTGAAATTACAACGTTTCGTCAGCAAATTTACGTTGTCCACGTTCGACAAGAGTTTGCGCGTAATATTAATAATATAATACCTCTATCGGAGAAATTGTCCCGTGTGTCGAGGCATTACCGTAGCATGTTTTCCGAGCGAAGAAATCCTTGCCAGTGACAAAAGTTAATAAGCGTGGTAAAAATAAAATCGCGCACAGAAAACGGACCCGGTGCGAGCGTGCGACCGGTTCGCTTTGCGGCCGCGTTTACACCGAAACGGAGTTATTAACCATTGAACCGTATCAAAGGGAAACACAGAAAGAGCATTGTGCGGATACTTTCATTTCCCGTTAAGCGCCCCTCGCGTACCTTTTGTGCTCGGATAATGCCCAAGGCGAGGATCCTCCAGAGTATCCACAAAACGACCGAATAAAAGCGTTAATGGCCGCGTCAGCTGGAGTTCGCGAATACCCGCGGACGATAGGCGATTCCTCTTCCTCCTCCTCCTCTTCCTCCTCGACACAGCTTTTTTGTAGACATTCTTTGCTTGCGAAACAGTGAAAAAATTCTGTGTGCAACATCAACTCGTTCACTGATCTACGCCACTGCTGGACCGATGCGATGGATCTTCCACCGTTCAAGAACAATGCAGGCTACCTGTTGTACAGGGACGATTCGAACTAGGGACTCATTGAGCTGCACCGCACCTGCTTCTATTTACCTGGATGTCTGCTCTGCTTGGTCGATTCGGAAATCCTTGTTGTACGCTCTACGGTGTTGCGTAAATCTTGGGAAAATAAAAGCGCTCTGCTTTATCGATTTCCTTGTTCGCAGTTGGAACAGGCTGTATATGGCATCGGACGGTGCGCGATATGCGAACAACTTTAATCGAGTTCAAGAAAAATCGAAACCAACGTTTTTGATCTGACAAGAAAGAAAAAAGGAAATTGCATAAAAATTGATCTACATATTCTTTTAAGGGGGTAGACCCGTTTTCAGAATTGCAAGTGTGCTGAATGCGCATTCTCATTTCTCGTAATTCTCATAATTCAAAGCTGAGGCTTTTCAGTAGTGAGAAGCGCTAGATAAAAGATCAATCGAGACTGCGATCGCCCACAAAAGTCGTACGAGATGTAATTTGCATTATTCGACGGCGTAATTTGCACTATTCGGAAGCATACAGCTGCGCGTGTAATTATTTTCATAAAGTTGCGACAGCTACATGCTGCCGAATAATGCAAATTATGCCTCGTAACGCTTTTCGCTATTAAAAACCCATCTTTGCATTATCGAGAAAGGAGAAGGCGCATCCCGCTCCCTTGCAATCCTGAATTTTTCATCTATTTTGTGTTTACCCTGTTCATTTATCCCGTAAACCGTAAACCTATTGAATCTGAATTCAACCACCGACGGGAAACAGTATCTCATCGGTGATTCAACTCTGACGCGCCACACTGCTCGACCGATAAAGCATATCGCTCTGCGCAGATAATGTCACGACGAAAGACGAAATGCCGTCGCATCGGTGGCCTTCTGCACCGACGAGATACTATTAACTATTAAAGACTGCCACTGCCAGCGCCTGTGCTATTCAGTCAGCGACAGTCAGCGATACCGAAAAGTGAGCGAAATGGGCGCGGGGATAACGTGAAACTTACAGTGATCTGAAATACCACATTGCTACAAGTTCCACCACCGAGGAGATACCCTTCGATGGCTACGCTTTACACCAAAATCATCGACCAGAGTCGTGGACTCTCGAATTGAAGGTGGTTACTTTCTAAAAAGGGCAATCTGAATCAAAAGAAACACGAGAATACATGGAAAAAACAATAGAATCCCATAGGAAGCTCGAACAATATTGACTCGATAACATTTTTTAACTACGAAATAGTACCATAAAGTCTAAAAGAAAAACTTCGAAATAATGTCGAAAAATTGTTATATTTTTGCAGCATTAGCTCGATGTGATTGTCGATTTGTAGTAGTTTATAGAGCAATTGGTGTTATCTTTGCAAAAGAAAATAATATTGTAGCCATCGCAAGGACAAATCAGGAAAGTCTGGACAGACGGATTTATTTTGGAATTAAGATTTTCATACAGGATATTTGAAGGGAAAATTTCGTTAAAAATGTTCAATATCCAATGCGTAAGAAATCGAAATACAATTCTCCAGATAATTCACACGTGTACTCTAGCTAGGTTTGATGGTACAAACGACCAGGAGGTGCTCGGTCCTCTCTCTCGGAATAGCAAATAGGCCGAGTTCCTCTACGAACCCTGTATTCATATGCGTTCGTTGCTATCCGCGAACGTGAAAATCAACAACCCGGTCGTTAAGGCCTGCTAGAAGTTAGCCCCCCACTTGTTGAATTAAACAATTTCAACAGTTGTGCTGAATTGTGTTATGTTTGTGCTATATTGTGCTCGAATATTATAACTATAATATGAAAAATAAGATGAAAAATTGAGAAAATCGATTTTTTGAGTAGCCCCCCACTTTTCATTTTTTTCAATTTTCTCAATTGTGCTAAGTTGTGCTAGGTTGTGCTAAGATTGTGCTAAAGTATTATTTAAAAAAAATTATAAATAAAGAAGTTATAGTGAAAAATCGATTTCGACATGTAATTAACGTTTAAGTAAGAAAAAGTTATCCAAACAGCATATAAACATATACCTGAGTTGTGCTAGCCTAGCACAAGTCAGCACAATGATATAAAGGGCACTTTACTCTTGTGCGCTGCCCTTCGCGCTAAGGTACTGTACCATTTTTGGTCTTTCTGGTCATCCGAACATAGTAATATTGCATATCTGACTTGTGCTAGGCTAGCACAACTCAGGTATATGTTTATATGCTGTTTGGATAACTTTTTCTTACTTAAACGTTAATTACATGTCGAAATCGATTTTTCACTATAACTTCTTTATTTATAAGTTTTTTAAAATAATATTTTAGCATAATCTTAGCACAACCTAGCACAACTTAGCACAATTGAGAAAATTGAAAAAAATGAAAAGTGGGGGGCTACTCAAAAAATCGATTTTCTCAATTTTTCATCTTATTTTGCATATTATAGTTATAATATTCGAGCACAATATAGCACAAACATAACACAATTCAGCACAACTGTTGAAATTGCTTAATTCAACAAGTGGGGGCTAACTTCTAGCAGGCGTTGTTAAGCGCGATTCGTCTTTTCGCGCGCTCCCCTTACGTCGCTACCTCACGTCAGCCGTCAACTAAGTATAATTCTAGAAGGTTTTAGAAACTTTTCGGTCTGACTTTATTCTAGAATTTTCTATACATGCTACAATTCAATCGACAATCACACCGATTGCCCAGGTCTCACCACGTGGAGGTTGCTGCGAGTGAGACCCACCCGCCCACTTTACATTTCTTTGTCGTCCCACCCAATGGAAAATTACAAAAATACACAATTATAAAATACAAAAAGAAAGCACTTATAAGTTTGTATACTCATTGCTAGCCTACCCGTTGAATCCCTAAGCGACAGTCTTGTCAGGGTGCAATGCGGCAATTCATTTAGCGCAACTCTAAAAGGCGGAATTTTATTACCACTTGCATATTCGAGAACATTTACATTAAACCGATTCGATTCTTCCAATTCTGACAGTATACTCAAGAAAAGGATTACATGTAGTTCAGGACCTTGAATATTATTACAGATTCGGACATTGTAGAAACCAATTTTGCACGACGCTATGAACACTCGAACGAAGCTACTGCACGAAACGTAAAGATACCCCGTCTTTTAGGTTACGGTCCGACGCGACGCGACGAGGCGTTCGATACGTTGAACATACACGGTGTGTATGTTTATACGAACGCGATCAAACCGTTACGTTGTAGGGGGTTAGTCCGAAAAATATGCATGCTGGTGAAACACAGTGGTACGTTCCATACATTTAGCGGTCACACACCATCAAATGGTTAATACTAGAAATACTGAAACTTAGTATATACCTATATTGCCCAAAAGCAGTGAAAATGACTGCATTGTGAAAGAATAACTAATGGGTAAAGAAATTTGTTTAAAATTAATTTTTAATATTTTTTATATTATTTACAGTTATATAACAAGTTATTAGTAAATATTAACAATAAAAAAATTTGTTAGAACAAGTATCACTGCATAAAGATTCGAATAACAAGTACTACTTTAGCTTATTGAGCAACTGCAACTTATCAAGTATACGGCCAAATCGACAATTTATCATGTACTTGTATGTTATCATGTGACGGTAATCGAAAAAATATGAAAACTGTTATTTCAATACAGAGCCGAACTGATTATATAAGAAATTTACTCAATTCAATAATAAGAGTGATTTGATTATTTAAAATTTCCCAAGCAGTCAAAATGACTGCTTTTGGGCAATGTAGGTATAACAATCACACACACGCACACACACACACACACACACACTGGAAATGAAGGAGGGGGGAGGTAACTACAATTATTAATAAACGCATTTATATGTTGTACAAAAAGTCACAAAATTCTAAGAAATTGTGTCATTATATACAAAATTGAAATTTCTAATTGAAATTAAAAAGCAGTCAAAATGACTTCCTTGGGCAATCTAGTGTTAAAGGCACGCGTTGGTACGTTCAGGTAAAGTACAGTGTTTTCGACTATCGTACAGTATTGTCGAACGACAGCGGAAACACTTGTTCCATTGCTGGAACGGCAAACGAGTCAGGTGTCGTGTGTCGTGTGTCGTGCGTTATGGCACACCGCGGGGAGATGAACGTAGAAATGTGCACCGTAGTTTTGCGCCAACTGCTTACGGCAACTTGGCCTCAGAACGTACCAATACGTTTCTTCTGTACGCGTAGTGGTCCGTTGGGAGTATGCTCTACATTTTTACAACATCAAAAACTCTAAAGTAATATCCAAATACATTTGCAAATTCATAAAATGTCTCTGAAATTTCAAGTTCATATGTTCCGTGCGCTACTGGTTCTACAATACGAGGTCGTGACTGTTACAATTGAATCTGACCTTTAGGATGAGTTTTCCAATATTCGCGTAGACGAGATTGTTTAACTATCGCGTCCACGTTAATCCCTCCTTAAAACAACGCGCTAGTATTTCTCGCAACACTAAGACAATCGCGACAACAAATTCTCACAACGCTAATTCAATAAGAATGTGCAAAGTCTATCTCTATTTGCCATTACAAACACAATAACAATTACATAAAAATAAAAAACCTCATTCTAATCGGAATGAAGGAGAGACGGGACGAAATAACTAGCGACTCGGTTTTCCAGGCCTATCGAATCTACCCCGGATCCAAACGCTATGACATAATCCGCCTGCCTGAATGTCGCGACGCGTCGCGACGTGTCGTAACGCCAGGACTAGGAATTGCAATACCGGTACACCGGTATACCGAATACCGGTATTTCGTACTATTTTGCAATTTCGTGAAACAGGTATTTCCTAAGGTAAATACCGGTATTTTTTTATTAGCTATATATAATGAATAATTTTTTTGAGCATCTACTCTTATTTGAAATACGTATTTGCAGTTGTATCAACATCAATCATTTGCTGACTTACAATCAGCTGTAAATGAAAAGAATGTCAGAAACAATAATACAAAAAATATATTTATCGAAAACCATCCCGAGAGACCGAGTTAGATAATGAAGGACATTGAGGAAAATATTTAGAGGAAGTATTCATTCTCATCCTCATTATTAGATTGCTGATATTTATGTATTTATGGCAAAATTGAGTAGATGAAATTGAAAATTGTAGGAAAATTTTGAAAATTCAAGATGTCAATATATGATTTCTCATCTATTAAAATTATTGAGGGACGAAATAACATTTTGTTTGGTTTCTATTCCTTGCAATCGATGCAAACAATTTTTATTTTGCATAAAGATCCGCAGTCTACTCATTATCATTACGTCGCATCATTATCATTCAATCCTTATTTCATCCTCATTATTAACAGTAACACCAAACCATTTTCACCTGCGTGTAATTTGTGCAAAAAAATACGTTCTGGGTTTAATGACAGTCCAATTAATGCATTTTACTTTTTACAATCACATTTCAAAAATATGCAGTTAATTTAATTAATGTTTTTTTCTATTAATAGATATTAATGACATTTACTCTTAGTGATATTGACTCTTACTATCTATACTATTTCTTCACTCTTAGTTATTAGTATGTATCTTCTTAATAATAATACTATATGTTTTGTTCCTTTATTGTATTAATGTTAAAACTAATGTGTTACGAGCCGAGGGTTCGGCAGCTTGCGGAAACCGAGGGAGTTTAGGGAAGAGTTTTGGGGTATAGGTAGGAAAATGTACATGAAGGACTAGCCGATGCCTGTTTCATCACCGGGGCGCCTTGCATGTGGAACACAGGAGTGGACTAGCCGATGTCTATTTAATCACCGGGGCGCCACAATTAGGGTACACAAGGACGTGCCGATGTCTGTTTCACCACCGGGTTGCCACTGTCGGTTACTAAAGGACTTTTTGGGATAGGGTTGTGGTTCCGCTGACTCGTAACTTATAAATTTGATTCTGATACACCTCGAGCGGTAAAGGTGTATCGTCGTAAGATACTAACGACTGGAAATCGAATAAGGAATAGCGTGGTTGAAATAACTACAAGTGAATTCACACACAATGATATAATCTTAACAATGTCAATACAAATGTTTAGTGTAAGATGTCGCGAACTAAGTCTCTCTGTTGTAACGCACCGAGGAATGCGGGGGCTATGCTTTTACAGAATCCCGTGGATGGGATTAGTACAAGAAGAAATACAACGATTGGGAATTGATACCCGATCTTATAATGAAAGAAATCACGACGTGGACCGACGCGCACAACGTGAACTCTAGAGATGAAAAGCCCCACTAAACAGGGAAACTATGCCCTTATTACTGTAAAACCCAAGCTAGAAATAGACTAGGCAAGGGTGGGGATCACAGGTAAAACCCGATTCCCGGAAACGGAGACTCTAACAACCGTGGCATCTGCATATTCTTATCTTGTGGGAACTCGTAGGAAAAGGTCCTTGAAGTTCTTAAAAAGGCCATGTGTTTCAATGAATATGTCCAGAAGGGCCGAAAGTCGGTAACGGTCGCTGCCGCATACGTAACAAATGTTAAAACTTATTATCTTAATGTTGTTATTAATAATATTTGGTTATAACATTTGTTCCTTTATTTTATATTTGTACATAACAAAATTTTTTATATTTTTTCTATAAAACTAATAATTATGACAAAGAAACAGTTGTGTTTTTGTACCTTTTTGGACATTCCTAATATCGGTATTAATACCGGTATTCCGGTACAATATTTTAAAAAATACCGAATACAGATATTGTATTTTCGGTCCGGTATTGCAAACCCTAGCCAGGACAGATGCGTCCCTTTCGCTCAAAGTAACGCTGGTTTTATCAGTCAGAGATAATGCCACGCGGTCATCTCCTGCGAGGTCTCTCCTACTTGAAAGGTAGGTGCACACCTCCACCAATCTCCTCCCAGACATTCCCTACTTCAATTTCGATGTTAAAAAATACTACACTAATTCAACGCGTTACGATTCTTTCGCAACTCTAGCCGAAATCGCGAAAGCCTACATCGCACCTGACAGCTGTTGGTTTTCTGGGAAGCAGGATCTAGGATTTTAAATAAAACGCGTTTATTGAAATTTGCTCTTGCAAGTGTTCTCTTAGCCTCTTCGAGATCGACTGACTATTCGACTGCAACGGTAAGAAGAAAACCCAGGTCAGTTGGGGCTGACGGCCCTTAGCTTCATCTGAGTTTTACCACATGGCCTTTGGGTGTTGTATTACCGACATCTTTTGGGTCTAAGGGTCCTGGCTTAGGAAATAAACTTTATATCTTTATATTAAATCTTTTTGCCATTATATCAATAGCAGCCGTGTAAACTGCCACCACTTGTACAGTGGGTCGTTGCAGCTGGAGCATGGAGAAAGTCTCGAAAGCAAACGCGATTCCTTTCCCGCGCGACGCTAATTCAACGAACAGAAATCAAAGAAGTTACTTCATACTGCAAAGTTTAATAAAAAGTAAACAATTACTTCATAGTGCACCCTTATCAAATCTGAAACATCCTTGTACCAATAAAAATTTAATAAAAAAAAAACAATGGAAATTGAAGTTAATCAATTTGATAAAAGTGAATGGAAACCGCGAGTGTCTCCGCAACGCTAACTTTCGTCTCTGTTAAAAAACGATTAAACACTATCGTAAATCGCGGACGTGCCCGTCTCCGCTGATCGTTGGGGCATAGGCGGCGAGGCTTGCTCATCTGTACAACTAACTACAACTAACTACTAAATACTATTTCTACAAACGAGTACAGTGAAAAATTCTAAACGAAATGACTTCGCATCCCTAGATGCGAGGCCATGGCCCCTCTTGATGCGACAGTTTGTCGGGGCCGCTTCGGCGTGTAGCCTCTTCTTTTCTTCGACGGTTCGCCAAGCATATGAAACCCTACACGTGCTCGCAGCGAAAACGATCGACGACTTCCGAAACGAGTGAAGAGTTTCGAGAGAAGCCAATCGAGCTTCGTTTGTTCCGCTGATGCAATTGAGCAGGCTCGCAACGTTTCGAAAAACCCTAATTACGCGCGCGTTCCCAACCGCGTCCGCGAGAAGCTACGCGAGCCGAAAGCATCGATCCAAACGTCATGCCTCGTTCGATTTAGCTTCGAGACGAGACTTCCGACTCTTCCGGTGACCGACTGTGACCGACTACCGCGCGAATCGCGGCCTACCCCTATATTTAAAAAATGGAAAAACACACAAGCTCTGAAACACATTCGCAACGCGATCTCCACACACATGCCAGGGTGCAATAACCTAACACCTAGACCTAGAGAGAACGTCCCGGGACGCCTCCGACACCCTACGTTCAAATCACATTCACACTTTACTGTACGTACCACGTTTCCTGAAATCGACTGACAATGGTAGTGATCATTGCGAAACGACAATTTATTTGTTAATTCTACCTGTTAATAATTAATTAATTGATTATGAATTGAATTATGCGTCATTTTGAATAATGCTCATTGTTTTCAGCGAATTGAGAAAAATACTACTGTAGAATGTGGTTGGATTTTTTTGAATAACTTCGCAAGGATAAGGAAATATCTGGACATATATATAAACAAAAAATTAGTTTTATACATTTGAAAGTTTATAAAACCTTTGAAGAAGGCTAGCAACGAAAAAGAAATTACAAAAAGAAAAGAGGTTTCCCCATCAGGCGTCCGGTTTATCTCAACCGTTCTTTCCTTCTGGGGAAATGGCGACTTTTCGGATTCACCTGAATTCTCCTGCTCGCTCGGCGGCCGGCCTTCATGGCCGTCCTCTCCGAGACGTGCAGAGGATACAGGCGATCCTACTTTCAGGCGGCCAGGAAGCTACCCTGTTCTTTCCTCTCGGCGGCCGGCCGGCCTTCACGGCCGTCCTCTCCCATTTATCCAGAGAGGCGTCCAGGTGCAACCCCTGTCCTCTCCTGAGCTGCTGGGCGTCCAATAGCATTGCTTCGTACTGTCCCTAACCTATGGGCGGCCGTGGTCTTACCTCGTCCTCTTCCACAGACGCAGCTAAAAGTGAGTGCTCTGCATTATGCTACCGGTATTTATACTACGTCGTTGCTAACCTTATCAACAACGCGTTACTAGGAGTCGGGAAGGTTCTCGAACATTCGGCTGCGGTGCGCTTCTTTTGTCACCTCAGGGTTATGACGAGGTTAAAAGCCAAGAACAAGAGTGGCAAAGAACATGTAAGACCACCACTAAGGAGGTGTGAAAGGTTCGTGGAGGACCTGGGCGGTGGTTTAGTCGGTATGGCGATAGACAGCATCAAGGCTATGATAATCTCCCCAATTCCATCTTGAGGGGAGAGCTGAGTCCGACACTACCCTCTCCAACCACCATCGGAGGAGAGGGTGTCCGTAAAAGGATTCCCCCACCGCCCTTAAATAAAACAAAAAAAAAAGAGTGGTGATGAGGTGATCTGTCGCCCCTAGGCTGTGGAATATGCACTACCGAGTTTTTTTTTAATCAACCGACGCATTTCAAAATTGAATATTGAAAATTGAAAATTTAAATTAAAACAACCGACGCATTTCCGCAGCCTAACAACACACGCACACAAGTGGAAAATGCGTTGTGCACGATACACTAACCATTGTATGATTAAAAAACAATATTCCATGAGCTCATTGCTCTCCCCCTTCCGAGTAGCACCAGGGCACTTGAGAGGATTCGAGCAACGAACAGGGAATCTCATTATCCTGAAAATCCTAACTAAAAGAATCTGTTAGATTTTATGCGGGCTAATGTTTTTGCATTTTCGAAAAATAGCTCTACTTCGAATTCAAATTTAATATTAATTTAAAATTTAATACTAATTTATAAATTAAATATTTAATTTAATTGAAAATGATAATGCAATTTTATTATCGAGAAAACAAGAACTAAGAAAGATTTCAATAAAAATATTCATTGATTGATTTATATATTCTGAAACCGTATAGATAAATTTGAAAACCCTCGGACGACCCTTTCGACAAAGCAAACTTTCGAAATAATGAAACAAGGAATAGTGAAATTAATATACAAGTTAATTGATTAAGTAATTT
This sequence comes from Lasioglossum morio, assembly GCA_916610235.2. Lineage (NCBI taxonomy): Eukaryota > Metazoa > Arthropoda > Insecta > Hymenoptera > Halictidae > Lasioglossum > Lasioglossum morio. Next base: position 1,383,112 of record OU744334.1, on the reverse strand, counting down.
TGCTTTGTCTAAAGAATCTATCCGTCGCCTGGCGTTTCCACGGTCACTGTACTCGTCAAACTTAACAACTAATCAAATATAGCAATAAAAAGGACTGTTGATTGTTCACTTACTATTTATTGGTTGGGAGAGAAGCTGCGTTAGAGTCCCTCCCCCCCCCCCCCCTAGAAGACAGCACATTGCCCTCGGTCTCAGCTATCGATGTCGTCTGTGGTCGTCAAGGTAAGCAGCATCAGTCATCCACGTAGGCTGCCTCAAATTATACCGTTAGGGCTCTGCAACAGAAAAAATAAATTCATTTAATTCAATAGAAATTAGATAATTAAAGTTGAATATTTATTATATTTATTGTATTAATTATACTTACGCTCACGTCATCTTATACTTGAAGAAAGCACCGAGTAGCATCCAGTAGTAAACGTGGATTTTCTTCCCGCAGAATCTTTAATAGAAAGAGCAAAATCATTAATTATAATTGACAAAAAATCAGAAACTAAATAAGAATTAAATAATAAATAAATAATTCAAGCTAAATATAAAATCGAAATTAATTTCAACGAAAATTAAGTAAATAAACTTGAATAATAGAGTAAGTAAAATGAACTATTCAAATTAAATATTTATTATTAATTAATCATTAATGGTTTGAAATAAGATACTGAATGACACAGTTTAATTTGAAATTGAATTTGTACTCACGTTCGCATCTTACCTCGCTTCGAACAAAGTTGGCCACGATGTTACGTCACGCTTTCGATTGATTTCAATAGATTGATCCGTTTCCCTTGGAATCTGTAACAAAAAGAACAAATTTATTCATTTCAATTGGCAAACAGTCGAAAACTACATCAGAATTAATAATGAATAAATAATTTAAGTTGACTATAAAATCGAAATTAGTTTTAATGGATATAAAATAAATTCGATTTCTATTTCACGACACGAATTCAAAGCCAATTGACCGTCACGACACAAGAGTACATGGAGATTAATAGAAAATATACAATTCAACTTGAATATTTATCTGTTTCACTAATTTTTTGAAAAAAAGATGATCAACAACACAGGATTATTGAAAAGACAACGGATACTTATACGCTCTCACGTCCTCCGCTACTCGAAGAATGTACGAAGTGATCGCTGGTGTCTTGTCTTCGTTCGATTCTTGAATTGCATCGATATTATCGATCTCGGCTACCAATATATGTTCTTTCGATAGATGGATTCTTTTCCCTCCAAACCTGTAACAGAAACATCAAATTAGTTAATTTCAAAATTAACAACAAATAAATAATTCAATTGAAATATGAAGTCAACATTAGTTTTAACGCAAATTTGAGAAACTAGACTTCTACAGCACGAAACAACTTCAAATACATTTGACCATTACGAAACTCCGAAAGAAACTCCGAATTAATACGAAATACATCGTTCAAGTTGAATATTTACTAATTGTAACATGATATTTTGTCCCCTCAGGGTTTCAAATTCATTTACCAATCCTCTTCCCCCTCTTTCCACTCTCACCATCGCCTTGTCAGCGGGACCTACTATTTATTGAGGGTTCCGAACCACCTTTTGCCAACAACACGTGAAAAACACCCCGGGTGGGCCACTTTCCGGTTTTTTACCAGACGGTCACCCATCCTAGTGCCGTTCACGTTCCACATTGTTTAACTTCGGTGATCTAACGAGAACCGGTGCTTTCAACGGGACTACGGTTGTTGGCTGAATATTTACTAATTGTATACTAATTCTTTGAAAAAGGATGATCAACAACACAGTATTATTGAAAAAACAATAGATACTTACGCTGTCACGTCCGGTCCAGCGCTGCTCGAAGAATGTACGAAGTGACCGTTGGCGTCTGGACTTCGACTCTCGAATACATAGATCGTATCATCGATAGTATCGATCTGGGGTAGCATTCGATCGATTGTATCTTTTCCCTCCAAACTGCTCCAAACCTATAACAGAAATAACAAATTCGTTAATTTCAATTGAAAACACGCAGGTAATCGACCAAAATTAACAACAAATAAACAATTCAATTGAAATATAAAATCAAAGTTAGTTTTAACGGAAATTTGAGAAACCACGACACAAAAGCAAATTATTGCGAGAATGCAACACGGATCGAGACTACATTTAAATCAATGAAAATTAAATAAGATTACACTTTACCTTCGGAAAGCGAAAATTGCTGTCTCTTTCTTGTGTAATTCTGTAGATTTTAGCGAGAAAATGCGAAAAATGTACGCTTGACATCCTAAGCGGCCAGTGGCTCAAACTGCGTGTTTGAAAGTTAGCAACGACCGTACTCTTGTGGCGCCACCTAGCGGCGTGCGACGGTTATTACCAGTTATTTACATACATACAAACATGGCGGGAATTCTTACCCGGCAAAAAAATTTGAAATTGGTCAATTCTTAAGATTGAAACTTAAATTTTTGGCATAAGAGGCAAAATTTCTGGTTTTCGGAGATGCACAGCAGCTGCAAATAATTCGCTTACTTTAAATGAATTCAAACAAATACTCTTGATTTAGTTTTACTTCGAATATTTTAGATCTTAAAAACCAACGCCAAACCATCGTCAGAAATATCTGTGTAACTCGCATACGTTCGTCGGAGAATGTAACATTTCATGTCTTCATTCGCCTGTTTACCTTTGCTACAACTGATTTACTCTCTGCCTCCAAGAATCTGCTCAGTCGATGGCCTTCTGTTTCTCACTTCAGTCCATTTCAGTCATTCTGCCGCTTTAGCCAGAATATATCCTAGAGGGCGTAAGAGAACACTGAAATATTCGAGGGACACGAACTCTCGGGGTCGCGAGCAGAGTCTGAGTCGCTTTGTCGCTGTCAAACACTGTCAAAGATGTACGCTCCGATGAAATTGCGCTACGTAGCGAGACAAGGATCCGGGAAAAAGGCGCGCCCGTAGAAACAACAGAGTACGATGCACCATACGGATAACACTTGTCCCTCTCTCTGATGCAAAACAGCCGATATTGTCAGCCGTCAGCCAGCCTCTCCTGTCTGCGATCCAGGATAACCTCTCGGCCCGATCGAAAAACAGTGACAAGTATTGCCACGTCCAAGGCTGACACGATCGCCCAGACCACTCCTCCGCAGGATGGCGTGTCTTCTATTGAACCAGGACGACGTTCGGATCAAAATACCGTCGACGGACACCGTCGACGGTGTCACTTATTATTGCATCGAGGTTGGGATTGCTTCGATCAAATGGACTGTGAGACACAGGTGAGCAGCCATTGTGTCGCAAAGACACAATGGCCTACATATTATGAATATCTTATTGCCCTCCAAGATATATTACGATCACTTCAGATTTTTTCAAGGGCACTCGTTCCATTGGTACGTTGACTTGAATCAAGTTCCTTAGTCCTTCCTCGGGTGATTCCCGAAGCTACCATTCAGTCGGTACTTTGGTACGAAGCTCTTCGAGGACTCCTAAGGTGTTGCGACATCGATGTACTCGTAGACTGTGGATCTTTATCCAAAATAAAAATGTTTTGCGTTGATTATGGAAAGCAGAAATAAAGTACAAATTGATTTCATCTCGTAACGACTGTTACATTAAAAGCAACATCGCAACATCCTTGCATTGCTTAGATTTTTCACTTTTTTGTATTTCTCATTAATAAATTGTCGTGGTACTACAGACCAACATGAGTCCTTGTAACGTTAATATATTCATTGTTCGATTGCTTTACTTTATCTGTTACAGATACAACGATTTCGCAGAGCTGCATGAAAAGCTGGTCACGGAGCACTGCGTCGAGAAGGACATATTGCCACCCAAGAAGCTGATCGGCAACAAGTGCGAAGCCTTCGTGGAGAAGCGTAGAACCAGTCTGGAGGTCTACCTCGCGGCGATCTACCACTATCTAAAGAAAGCGATGCCCAGAGAATTGGCTGTATTTCTAGATCTGCACGTCTACGATATATTTTTCTTACTACAGAGCATGGCTTTGGAGTTCTTCACGGAAGGCGAGAGTATCCTAAGGAAGTCCAAGACCTATAAGTTTAATCCTCTGCAGGTAAGTGTGATCAAACCACGAAGCTTGTCTTAATTCAAGCCTAACGAAATCATCTGTTTCCAGTTGTACGCGATCAGTGAGAGATTGAAGCACCCCTGTCCAACGCTGGAGGTCGTAGACAAGAAGTACGACTTCAGCCACGTCTTAGACTTTAATTCCCACTTAACCGGCCTCGTAATCGAAGGCAGCTCAGAGCCCTACAAAGTCAGCAACATCGACACGTCGATGCTGTCGATAGAATTCTCTACCTTCAAGAACATAGAGGACCTTACGATCGATCGGTACCCTGTGGAGAAGATCTACAACATGGGCAATCTCAGGGACACCGTCGTCAGACTAACAGTGAACCACACGAAGATGAAGAACATCGTCGAGTTTGCTATGTGCGAAGAAGTGCACAGGGGCATCGAGAACGCGAACGATTCCCACGTCTGGTTAAAAGTGACCCATCTAGACCTGAGTGAAAACCGAATCGAGGTGATAGACGAGGCGATCAAATTGCTACCTCACATAGAATGTCTGACCTTGAACAATAACCTTCTATCGGAGATTTCGAATGTGACCTTGCTGCCGAGACTCTCGCACCTGTACCTGGCGTCAAACAATTTCACGATGTTGCCGGATAACCTGCACACAAAGCTCGGTTACATTGTGTACATTGACTTGTCGCAGAACAAGCTGACGTCGTTATCCAGTTTCTCGAAGTTGTATTCCCTGGAAGGCTTGGATGTCAGCTGCAATCGGATAGAGAAGATCGAAGAGGTGAAGAACATAGGACACCTGCCTTGTTTGGAGAATTTGAGGCTCACCGGTAATCCTGTGTCCACTATCGTCGATTATAGAGTGAAGGTCTTAGAGCCCTTCGGTAAAAGAGCAGCTGATATCTGTTTGGATAACGAGAAACCTAATCAAAAGGAGCTGGACACCGTGTCCGTTCACCAAGCGCTTCGCATTGCCAGAGAGGGAAAATCGCCAACGTTCACGGCGTCCGACGCGCCACTTTTCTCTGCGGAGATACCGGGAATATAGAACAGAGAGGGCGACAAGAGATCTGTGCCCCCCTGGGGCAACGCTTCGAAGCAAACGCCGCCGGAGCCATGCGAGTCCGGCAGCCACAGTAATTAACTACTGAAACGACAGCTGTACGACGTTAAACAATTCTGGTAAACAACGGGAGGACGGATTTTTCTGCTGAAGGCGAATCTGGAAAGCATTTTGCTCATCCTCGATTTTTTACAATTACATTTTGAAGTCGTTTTTTAGATTTAACCGTTAGATTTAACCGTGGAAGACTCTTCCAATCATAATGGTATATTTTCTAACAATGTGAATATTCAAATGATCGAAGCATGAACTTTTATAAGGACAATAGAATGCTTACGGTAGTCGTATTTTAACATTCTCAATGCCAACGAGTATCACAACGAAAAATGGTTGCAGATTCGCATCCAGCTTATGAAAATCTGATAAGTAACTTGTTTATCGTGATCGGAGAACAAAGAACCAAAACAGTGCTCCACAGAAGTAGGGGAGCGTTAATTTTATTCTCGAGGCAATAGACTTTCCGTGCAACAATAAACTTTGATACGAATCTTTATAAACAATTTGCGGGAAGGAGGAGAGTCGAAGTTTAATGGACCTTTGGGGTTCTATTAAGGCGACGCAACCTGTAAAATACGAACAAAACGATGTTACCTCGGAACCAGTACACGAAACGGATCGAACCCACTGGGAAAGTGGGTTTTACATTTTGAAGATCCTCTGCGAATCGGCGAGCATCAGTCTCGAAACCTCGGAGCCTGTTTTATATCGTATTTATTAACGGTTGATCGCGTCGATGCTTTTTATCGCCTTTTGACACAATGATATCCAGTCAGTATGTTATTATACCAAATCAGTAAACGAGTAGTTTAAGCGTTAGACACGTCGTTTGTATTTACGTTGTAATTCTAATTGCGACGTTAGGGCGATTAGGACGGTCGGTCGCAAAAGTCGATGTGCTATTTTGAAATTTGACACGGATGAGCAGCGTTTTCGAATATTTTCCAAACACTGATCCACTTTGGATAATTGAAAAGCAACATTTTACACATTTCATGAACATGTTCGTAAAATCTGTAGAATCGTAGTTGTTTTTTAATTGTCCGATGTCTGTTAAATATATTCAGACTTTTGTCGTTGACTGTAAGTTGCGAGAATGATCGAAGCGAACAAAACGAGTTTTCGAGATTCTTCTGTGTATATAAATAATTGCTCTTAAATTGAATATTGCGTGTTAATCGTCGTATATTTTTTATACTCGAAGGCAATCGTAAATCGAAATGATCGGATTTGGTTGAAGATTATTTTTGAATTGGCAGGAACTTGGTTCGAGCGCAATTGCGTTCAATTGTAAAAAAAAAATTCTGCTCGTGTGCCGATCGTTAAGGTTCGTTGTTTGTTGTATAAATATCTTCGAAACTTTGCGGTACGTTGGTGTTCCCATTTCGTTTCGTCAATTTCCGGTCTGTTGCAAAAATTCAAATCGCAAACCGCGAAGTGTTAACGCGAGCATGTTTTGAACAGTGTAATCAGGTTCGCGCGACCTATCTATACACAAACAATATGTACATACATAAGAAGATAGAATATTTTGTTAATAAACGATTACAATAATGAATCAATAAACTGTGATAATCCGTGCAAAAAAACTATGACACTTTTTTATTTTTTTTTCTTTATTTTTTTTTGGGAAGTTCATCATCGTTACGCACGCTGCAAGCTGGAAACCTAAAAGAGGATCTGGAACTCATAAGTGGATGGAATGATTGAACTTTAGAAAAGCATGTAACACCTTGAAGGTTTATTTTTATTTAAACTTCCACATTGTTCGCATTACCTTTTAAACATTGTACGTATCTCGACAATAGTAAAATATTCATAAATAATAATATTAATCATCACCATCCTCATCATCATCATAGCAATGCTTACATACTCTAAGCATTCTCGTGTTATAGTCTTTTAACGTAGTACCTAAATCTAACACATACATAAGTTATCGTTCACGGAAGATCTCTCTACCGTTCGCGTTTGATTGCACACGACAGTTATATTTGAATTATTTGTTGTTTGTTTGTTTCTGCTCGTGTTTCCCCCACGAAACAACATCCAAAGATATGGAATCAATTATTAATAGTTTTCGTTTTACTTTGTTTCATTTTGTTCGACTTTCAAAGGCAATGCGTGTTTCTGAAAAAGTTTTCTGTTACTTCTAAAAAGGAAGTATAATATCAAAGCGTCAAAAAAGCTGCTCGTACCAAAAAATCAAGAATAATTTATCAAACATTCTCCTATAATTATAGTTTGACGCTGTCGCGCCTAAACGATCGTGATGTCGTTTATTTTTTTGATTTCACGTCGAGATTCACGTCGAGAAACCAACTGGTCTTGCTCTGTTCCACCATTCGAATATTCGATCCCCTAGAACGCCTAAATTAGGCGACTTTTGTAAAGATTACTTTTAACCGACCAATATTCCTTTTTTTTTTGCACACAAGGCACAATCATTAAAGTATTCTTTAAGTATTACTACTTAATAAACAAAAGTAAAGTACTAAATTATTCAAATATATCTGTATCTATCCGTGTCCACACAGTGAACAACCAAAAGTAAAAACGTTTTCTGATACCTCTAATCAGAGATAGTCCCTCTACTTCGTTCTCAATTGATCGAATAAAAAAAGTCGCCTAACATAAACGCTTGAATAACCATCGAAGAAGGAGCTGCTTATCAAACACTTATTCTCGAATTCATCATACAAAACTAGGCGATTCGAACGAACGTTCCCGCGCCCTTCTCTAAGGCTCGACCCGTTAAAATCTCTGTAAAAAAAGACCGGTCGACGATCCTTGGACTTTAAAAAGTACAAAATGGTTTCCTGTCGTTTCTCTGTTGTCCTCGAAGAGGATCTTTCAGATCGTACAGTTTGATCTTGACTCAAAATCTTACGAGAAATCCTTCCTTTTCGTTCGAACGCGTTTTCCTTCGTCGGACAGGGAGCCAAAATCGTGGGGATATTTTTAAACGATTGTTTATCGTGGGAAATGAAGGACCGCGGGTGGCTTGAACTAAGATCAAGAGAGGCAAATTGGATATTACAGAATAGAAGGTTAGAGAGGAGTTGTCGGTACTTACTTCGAAGAGGATTTTTCACGAGGAACAGGACAGGAAGCAGCGATCTGATATCACGGACGCGCATCGGATGATGGAATCTTGGGGGGGGGGGGGGGGGTCGTTCTTGCGCGTTCGCGACGGTTTTTAACGGTGGTTTTTACTGCTGCGCGATGGGGATTAATTTTTCGCCGGAGCCGATCGCTGGAAGAGGAGCTTCCACGGTCAGGACGCCATCCTTGCTCAACGAGGACTTGATGCTCTCGGGGTTGGTTCCCTTTGGCAGCAGGAACTCGCGATTGTACTCCCGGTACACCGATTTGCTCTCTGTCTTCTCCTCGTGCTTCGCGTGGACCTGCAACAAACAAGACACACAAATTGTAGGGCTTTTTAGAAAAGTTATTTATTAAATGTGCGTGTTGCTCGAATTACAGTCAGCAAGACACCGTCTTCTGTTTGTTAACATGCCTGGTCTCGCATGTCTATTACAGATTTCTTCAGCAAATTTCCACCCCTAAGATCAATCTCCGGTAAAATATAAATATTCTTCCATTACTAAGATTACACGATCTTAATCAGCGCAGTTCCAAACACTCCCCAACTTCCCAAGTTCCGCAGTCACTACTATTTTCCTGGAACACCCTAATCGAACTAGAATTACAGCAAACTTAATTACAAGTCTCTCGCAAGAAGAAACGCCATTGGGACACGGAAGAAACTTTCGTTTCAATCCTATGATTATTACATTGGAGCGATACAACGGCGCACAGTGGTCGGAAAAAGGAAAAAACCCAAAATTATGAAAGTCGTTATTTCAAATATCGACTACTATTTTCTGATAGGCCATGAACCAATGTATCTTGCTATGAAAATGGATTTATGTTTTTTTCTTTAATGACGGAGAAAAATAGATCTAAAGTAGACCTCTCAGATTCTAGTTGGATTCTTACAGAATTCTAACCACACGTTCGACGTTATTCCTTCATTTTTCTGGACATTTATAATCATATATGTTATATAGATTATAAATTTATATAGTCTCAGCTTATGCCCGATGCAAATAATTTTCGAAAATTTACAACCAAAATAACAATATAAAGCCCGAAAGTAAGATACGTATAATTTCATATTGCAGCTACTTTCGTTAGCTCTATAAAAAAAGCTACACGTTCCTACATTCTCTGAGTGATATCTTTTGAAAAAATCAGTTGCACGTTTTTGCACATTTCGCTGATATTAACGTTTAAATTTCGAGAGCGCATGATGCTTCAGTAACAAAGCAGGATCCCTGAATAAGTGCGCGGAATTTCGCTGGACGGTTCGAAGAATTATGATCCCTGTACCGAATTATTATTCTCGTAGGAATACATTCAATAAAATGATCAATAGCCATGATAAATCTATGTACATATTGCAAATGATATTTAATTAAATTAAATATTATTAAGACTGGTTTTACATGGTGGCAAATGCGTATTGCAACATTAAAAGTACAACATTGAAAAGAGCATGGAGAAAACTGTGAGTGCGTGAAATTGAAGAAATTAGTGAATAAGAAAGAACAGTAGAAGCAGATATTGAAGATTTCTGTTTAATACTGTTTCAAGTTTGTTTGTTTAATTCTATTTTTAGTTTGTTTGCTTAATACTATTTCAAGTTTTCAATTTTATTATGCTGAAATAATAGTTCGTAATGTAGTAAACAATAGCATGTATAAACAGTTATATTAAGTTCACTGTTTAACATTTCGTTTAATAATATGAGAAGTGTGAAGCTTAAGAAGTGATATAAAAAACAATTATTAAAAACTATTGAGAAATGTCGAAGTAATGAGTTTTTTCCATTATTTCTATAGGTTCCGACCACTGTGCGGCGCGGCGCGGCGCTCCTTTTACCTCGATACTGAAAATACATATATTCTTGAAATAAATCAGTTCGAGTCGTAGCCAAGATACGATAAAAACGGCGGTGATTTGTCCGAATGAAAGACAGCGCCGCAATACTAAACCCTAAAGGTCGCTACATACATGTCTGGCCGGCACCGGCCGGCGTTTTTCGGTATCCATACATGTCCGGTCGATTTTTGAGGCAATTTTAGTAGGGACATTTCTCATTACCATGATGTTGTAAAGGAGAGCTACCGATAGTTCACCCGAGGAATCGTAGAGCCCATAGAAACCTCCCGACTAGAATTTCAGTTAGGCATGCCTGAAGACGAATATAGGCCTAATGTGGAAAGAATGATGTATGTCTAAGTTAGGCATTCCTAACAGCTGCCATACGTGGTCCAAATGGGGATGGTCGAGCTCACGCCTAGGTTGGGCAAACCTAACAGGTGCTGCTCCTAATTTGCAGTATTTGAAGATGACGTATCCAAATGTACTTTAGCAAAGCAGTAGCGCGCACTTCTCAAGTTTTTTCGAGAAAATTCCATTAGAAAGTCTGTTTTCCAGTCATAATGCGATGGCGTTTACCTACAAACAACAACCGGAGTCGCCGAGGGCGCAGCGAGAAATACTGGTAATAGGTAGGTCGCTGGTTCGAGTCCCGCTGTCCATGTTTTTGTGTAACTTTTTTTGAATTTCTTCAATTCAATCCTAAAATTTATGAGATCTGCCAATAAATAGTAATTTTTTAGATATTAAATGCGTGTTTTTTATTTGTGAATATTGAAGAAAAAGTCTTTGGGAAAACCTAATGTGGCCCTAACACGGGTTGCCCAATGCGGGCCTCATACGGCTTTCCCAATTAGGAAATTAGTCGTTGATATTCCGCGTTACATTCCGCATTAGGGCCTAATGGGGCTGTCCCATCAGGACCTAACGCGAAATTAGGCTAGCCTAATGCAAACCTAACGGTCTGCCTAACTGGAATTCTAGTCAGGCTTTTTTTCGTGAGTTGCCTGTTCGACTCGAAGGAAAAGTATCGGAAGAAAATCGGACAGACGTTGCCAGTTGTGGACGGTCTCAGTTAAACCTGGGTAACAATATTTTGTACGTGTATGTAGCGACCTTAAACCGACCCCAATACGCTATCGCACCCCTTGACCACTACGACCCGCGATCGACTTTCAGCGGTCGCGTGATCGCAGAAACGAGCCTGTCCCAGCTGATTTATTAATACGACTACTTAATCGAACCTGCTGGCCTGATTCCGTGGCCTTGTCTACGTGGAAATTGCTAAATTTCCCTGGAAAACGGGTTATCGATGCTGCTAATATTAAATCTGCTACACAACGCGATATCTCGAGTGTCTAGCACGAAGCACACGAAAATGTGGATCAAGATTGGGAATAGAGTTTCACATCCAGTAAATTCCCGGAAAATAGGGTGAATAGTCGCTGTAGGAAAAGGGATGGGGGATGAGCATAGCTCGTAAAGCGACGCAAACACGCTAGGTAACTAGGTTAGGGGAGACAGCCATAATGCTGCGTAATCCGAGGATGTTTTACGAGAACCTGCGTTATCGTTTCAACGACGGAGAAAACGAGGACGTGGGTGAAACAAGGAAATCGAGATAATAAGACGAGGAAAATGGCGACCGAGGGGCGCCACAGATTCGGTGACGACCCTATGGCGTCCCTGGACCGAATCGATATCTCAAAAAGAGATTGCTGTCGCTCCAGTTCCGTTTTCTTCCGAGAAAATCTAAAGTTCTGCTCGCAATTAGCATTATTCTTGAAATTGTATAATTCTTGCACCGAGCAATCAATAATTTTGCTAGAAAATATGATTTGCGAAAATTTGCGTATCAACAATTTCATATTACAGGTGCTTGGCCCAATATTTCGTGTGGTTACGAACACATGTATCTATAAATGTTTACCAGCAGCTAAATCGGTAACTCAACTATGTTTTGCATCGCAATTTTGTGTTTCTAACAAATACGCTATTGTGCAAAATTAATGGAGCAATAAACCTTCGTCTAAAAGCAGCTAACGTCGCGTGGAAAACGGTTTAATTCTGGCGGCACAGTTTTCATTCAAACTTCGACCAAACGGTGCTAGAGCTAATAAAATTTGTAAAATTTAATTGAGGAATCCGACAACCTAATTTTAATATTCCTCTATTGATCGGTATTGTTTGTCTACAATTGGACAGGTTGGAGTAACAATAATAAGGTGACGAGCAGTCGAAATCGGTGTGAAGTAATATATATCGAAAAAAAATATTATGAGATCTGACTCGTTCACCGACAGAAGATGATTCAACACTGATAACTAATGATCGATGAGGATTTCCAAAATTCACACAGGTATCGGGTGTCGTCTACGCAAAGTGGAATTTCTGGCCCGGTTGCCAATTCGATGACGAAACTCTGTTGGCATAGAGGATGAGGTCGCTGCGAATAAGATCGTTTGGCAACAGTGTCGACGACTAATCGTAACAGGTGGCCGATTACTATAATAATTCTACTTTGATGTTACCTGAGCGCTCCGAAACAGTTCAATATAGCAAAACATGTAATGCATAAAGTCCGCAGTCAGCTAATACTTAACTTCCATATACCCAGGAATCGGTTCAAACGAGACACCCTGTAGATCGCGAGACCCCAGATCGCCGATTCTATCAGAAAAGCGATCCTCCAAGTGTAACGACTAACAAAGAAACGCTCACGCAACGTTTCACGAACGCGGACTCGTAGCAGGCCGATCGATGATACGCAAATGTCCCACAATTATTAACCCTTTGCACACTCGGAGATATTTTAACTGGAAAATTAAACATATCTTCCTCGCCAGAATATTTTCATTCCCTATGATTTTACAAATTTTATGGATACGAAATTTGGTACAATACCTCATACAATACCTAAATGTTTAGTAACTGATCACATACCGATATATTTAATGATGTAAACAATATTTTGAATAATGGTAAAGCAATTTTTAGTGGTGCCTCAGAGTTACCATTCGAGTGCTAAACCGCTAAGGGTTAATAATTCGTCTCGTCTGGAATTCCAGTTGATAAGCGAGTAAGAAGAAATGGATGACGAAGGATACGACGTCCAGGAAAATGGCGATCGATGGGACGCGCACGCGAGCAAACAAAAGCGCGATTATCCTGACGGACGTTTCTGGGACGATGAAAGTTTACAGTCGACGCGGAGTCGACGAGGAATCGATCCTCGAAGAAGTATGGCTCTAATCAGGCAACAAGAAATCAAAATTTAAAGTCGTTCCACTCTCTGACACGATAAAACTTCCGTTACGCGAACACTCGTTGCATAAAATAATTTCTTTGAAACTGATTGATTCGAGGTTGTTTCTCTTCGCTGACATCATCAACGAATTTGATCCCTCGGGTACGCGAATGTGTCTGGAATCAGTCATTAGGATTATCTCTCTCGATCAGCGATACACCTTGTCGCAACTGCAATTTCCGCGATTACGAGCACAGACGAAACACGCGGCAGGGAATGATCAATCTAGATAGACTCTAAATTGCAAATGAGAGTCTGCACGCATGTGTGAATACACGTATAAAACAAGAATAGAGCACGATAACGAGAGACCGTGGGGAGTTGGGATGCAAGGAAATGCATCGTTAAGCCTAAGAACAATATAATAAACGCGGAGAATGCGTCGACAGTCGAGGTAAGTTGTTTGGACACGCTAATTCATTTATACTGTAATTTAATCGCCCCGTCTTTTACAATGCATTCTTCAACTTCATTGAATGTTCTTCAAACTATTCAATCAACTTCATTGTTTACCGCAACCGCGAGGGTAGTCGAATATTATTATACTTGAATACAATAGAATTTTATTAAGAAACGGGATACGCCAAGGTCCCCGATACGATAACAATTTTACAGAACTGTATGGCCACGCGATTGCTAAATACGTCGATGACACCACAGCACTGCCGATCGGTCTCCGCTAATCGCGCCGCGCTGTGACGTAACTCGCTGCTCGCTAATGAGATTCATTTATACGAAATCCCGTAAGACAGTGGCCGGAGTGCCGTGATATTTGCATGGCATCGAATGGATACTCGATACATACTGGCTGTACGCGAGTGATGCAATCTCTATTTTTAATGCGCCTGCAGGCGTAAGTCGGTCTAGGTGCTGGCCGATTTTACGAACCGCGGCATCGAAACCGCGGAGAAACTGCGAACGGGACTTTCTACCCGTTTCTTATCGTTTCCTGCATATCGTTAACACATGCAGAATGCCAGTCTAGTCGATTCCTATCTTATGCTGTTACAAATCTGTTCTACATTTCGATCAAGGCAACAAAATCAACGAATCTCCAGTTTTAACGATCGTAAATTTTGTATATGCACTATATATAATATCGGCGCTACAGGTTCGATCAAAGATACAGAAATTAGCAATTTTGCAGTATTATAATTTCAACGTTTCGGTTCGGTTTTGAAAAATTAGCAATTGCTAATTTCTGTATCTTTGATCGAACCTGTAGCGCCGATATCATATAGTGCATAAACAAAATCAACGTATCGGCACGCTAATAACGATGGTGAACGGATATAGACGTGTCCAGGTAGATTCGCCAGTAAAAAATGCAGGTGCAAAAATGCGTTTGGACCGCACCCAGAGGCAGACGCGTGAAAAGGCAACGAGGCTGATCCGCGTTAGCGGGCGAGGGTGGGCGAGGCTCGTCGCGCTAATTGCGTTACGCAAACGACGCTAATGAGAGCTGCATTTCGGTGTCCTCTCCTCGAGTATGCAGACGAGAAGCGACGCGACGAGACGAGACGCGACGCGAAGCGAGGAATTCTCGTTCTTGGACCAGTTTCGACCGATCTGTCCGCGCGTTCATTCCTTGCCAACGAACCAAATAGCCTGGCCTTCACCTTGCGGGAAATCGCGGAACGAATCGAACTGTACAATCCATCGTACTCGAATTTGATTAGTCTAGTTCTGAGCTCGAGCAACAAAGTTTATGTAGTCGTTAAAACCAATAAGCCAATGATACGAAATTTTCAAACCTGAAAATCTTAATAGTCTTCGAAGGATTAAGAAATTCAAGACTAACGCTACAAATTGGACAATTTCAGCGAGCGTGGCTCGTGCCGTTTCGCAACTCAAGATTCGCATGCAGCGACGCGACGCACAGTGCGATACTTTGATAGGAATTTGGGACAAAAATAAAAAAATTCGTATAGCGTAGCAATAATTTATATTTTTTTGTTCGGAATTGTTTTAAATGCACTAATCAAAGATTTGGAATACTATTTTAGAATTTTCCATATTTTACACTACATAGATTTGAAAGAAACAATAAGAGGCATGTTTTATGTATAATGTAAAACTGAAATATGAACATACAGTGCATATATTACGTGTAGAAAACAGATAAATAAATATCGATAAAAAAACAAGTATTGATAGCCGAGTAGAAGAGTAGCATTCGCCGAGGGTTAATGTTGAATAACTGTGAGTGTAGCAGTTTGTAGCAGGAAAAACTTGTAGGAAATTGAAGTATAATGTCTACTAATTACGAAAAACCAAAAACTACAGGATGTTTTGAACCCTTCTTGAAATATCTCTATTTAAAGGAGAAAAAGGTGAGAAACATTATTTCAACTGTATTATTTACTAGTATACTCCATATAAGAGACTTACAAATTTTAAAATTTCAGTCACATTAGCTGTACTTTAAGCTACCATATTCCATAGGACATATTTCACAAAATTCTTTTTTCTGATACCATGAAAGTAAATGACGCTTTGAATCAATAAATTGTTTGATATAGGATTTTCTTGAGAAAAAAACGCTTGTAACTAATCCCCTACTGAATTATTTGAATTTTCTATTGATAAACATGATAATTTATATGTTAAAACATAGTTTCAACATAGAGTCCAGTGGATTTGAAATAATGAATTTTTAGATTTTTGTCCATAGGGTACCGCACTGTACGACGGCGCGCGGCGCGGCGCGGTGCCTCGAGTGCATCGTTCGCCGGAAGTGCAGTAGCTCGCCGCAGAAAAACATCGCGGAGTCGCGTTAATCGGATCAGAACGTTTGACTAGCAACGAGCAGACTGCCATTCAGCCTGTTCGTCGTCTACAGGATTATTTTAATGCGGCGTTTCCGCGTGAACTCGTTGATCGTCGCGCCAGTGAGGTCTCTAGCCTTACATCCACGGTTACGCAGGGCGTCCGAAAAATGTTGTACTCGGAAAGAGTCATTGTCGAGGTGATTCGAAGTAACTTTTTCCTTTGTGAAAATCTTCTTCGCGGCTTCGTTAACGAGTTATTAACAGAAAACGTCCCGTGACAAAGTTCCATCGAGATGAACGATCCGGTGGATCGTTCCGGCAAGGAAGACGATTAGAAAGGTGGCGGTTAGGGTAAAGCAACCGGAGAATCGCGGGTTTTCTGCTCGGGTAGAACCAGGTGGAACCGTGTTGCGGTGTAGAGGTCGCGGGACCCGTTTCACCGTCTGAGAACCGTCTTTTTAACCAGCGGGATTACGTTACCCTCCACTGTAAACGTAAACGGAAAGCTAAATGCACGAGACCCTTCCCCATAACCTGACAACTTAACATGGAATTGACAATCGGAAGAAACGCGGAGACAGAGAGAGAGAGAGAGAGAGAGAGAGAGAGAGAGAGAGAGAGAGAGAGAGAGAGAGAGAGAGAAACAGAATGACTCGATGTAAATTCGTCGAGCCTTGAGCGTCTGCGAGTATGTTTCCCTCTTTCTCATTTGAGGCTCTCCGCGTCGCACCGTTCAGCTCCGTTCACAACCGGCTGTCTGTTCGCGATATCGATCGGTGCTGGCCGTAAAAGACGAAAAGCGGCCGAGCAAGCGAAGCAAGCAAGCAAGCAACCGGAGCAGCGGCCCAGGTAACCCTAGACACGGAGGGAAACGGAGGGAAACGGAGGCAAACGGAGGGAAACGGAGGGAAATCGCGGAGAGCAAAGGGAGCCACCGGTGGACGAGCCCCTGGGTAACTGGTAACTCAACTCTCTCGCGAGGATCTAAGCTTTCCGCCTCGATATCGTCTTACCGGACCGCGGAGATTACGCAAACTGTGGAACCGGCTACCCGACGACATCCGATCATCAATTTGCTGGCATCGGAATCCTCGGAACTCGCGTTTTACCCCAAAACAATGAAATCTGTTCCCGTAATCTTTGTGAAAAACTGGCATTAATTTGTTTATTCATTATGATTTCTTCGCGAAATCATTATCATCGCGTTTGCGACATTTTTCTGGTGAAGACGAACCTAAACACGGTACAGGTTAATCCACGCGACGAACGTCCACTCTACACTGTACAAAACTGAATGGAGGGTTTTTTTAAAAGGCGCGGGGCTATTACCTTGTTTGGCGTTAAAATTTAGGTCGCGGATGAAGCTGTTATGAAAACACGTGGCACGTCGTCGCGCGGGCTTTCCTTTTTCGGTCAAGGAGAGTATACGCCATTAGACAGTCCGGAAAAGAGTCTCGCGTTACGCCGACGCTTTTAATTGACTTTCGAAAGCCCGGACACGTGTTCCCGAGAGCATGCTCTACGCGGCCCGATCGTGTGAAATTTTATCTTCGACACTTCGGTCTCGACTTTTGCACATATAGGGAAGAGTTGTGAGACGGGTTGGGTTGTGAGACAGTCGCTTTTATCCATCGCGCAATCGCGATAATTCCAATCTTTCTGCTGTAAAATTTTTGTTTTGACGTCTGCTAATTTTTGTGCTAGCACCGAGGTGTATAGACGTGTTGCTTATATTAGATACGGACATCGTGTGCAAACACATCGCGTAAAACTTACTCATTTCTTTAAAAACATTACTTTGTTGAGTGAATCAATTGAAAAAGGTGAGTGTGATGCATTTTCATTTAGTGTTTTTCTTACATTTTACGATGCAATATTGAGTTTTGCGCATATACGAGAAAAACATTTGTTTTTTTCTGTCACATTCTGAATGGCATCATGGTTGGGTTATGAGACACCATAGTGGTTGGGTTGTGAGACACTAGTTCTTTTTACTAGAAACGAACTAGAACTGTCAAATATCGTTGTTTGTGTTAGAATTAAATGTTTATTTGTCATTTAACGTTTGTTTTGGTTTATTTTTTGAATTTATAGTCATTTTAGGGACCAGTCGAGGAAACTTGAAGTCCTCGAAATTACCTAAGCGTAAAAAACAGCTGAACACGATTTATGGTGTGCGTGACTAGACAAAGCTATTTATGAGAGAACTGTTTAGTTTGACAGTCTGGCAGTTTCTTTAAGGTTTTTGCCGAAAAAATTGACCGCTGCCAATTCCGACCGTGCCGATATGGGCAGACGTTCGTTTTTCACATGCAAACATTGTGACAGCGACTTGGATGACGAAGAGGAAGATTATTGAATCCTTCCATTCATTATATTTTTCTTTTACTTTTCTTCGCCATTCTTTGCTTTTTTCAATTTTTTGCCATTCTTTATAACACCTTTGGTCACTTAATGTCATTAAAATAAATAAAAATTCGTTTTTGCATAAAGTTACATGGGTTTTACTTTACATTTTACAACTTTTAGTTGATTTTTCCGAGTGTCTCACAACCCAACCACTTTTTTCAGGAAGCCAAAAAACATGTCCTCGGAAAATTGGCCATAAAATTTTACTTGTTGATCAAATCACAAATCATTTTATATATAAAAGTTGCGTATTTCTTTCACCTTTCCAACGGTATATAAAACTCTTTGATATCTTTATCGAGCAAAAAGTTACAGAGCAAAAAAAACAAAACCCGTCTCGTAACCCAACCTCTTCCCCTACCAATGAAAGATGACTTGACTTCTATGAAAGCAACTATGTGCCATCACTCGAGTGCACTTTCTAGGACGCTAGGTGTCAGAGGATCGAGCCAACAGACACCTGTAGCGGTCCCAGACATACAAGACCATTAGATCAAGGTGTTATCGGCGGCGCCCATTAAAAATCGATTCCAGCTGAATCGAGGGAGGCGTTCGCGACCCAGTTGCCCGAAATGGGCGCGAACTAACGAGAGGAGTATACGACGACGAACGAGACGAGATATTTCGCAACGCAACACAACGCGCGTGATGTTTGAATAAAACCGGTCCATGCTCCTATTTATCCGGGCCGCGTGTGCTTTATCGAGCGGGAGCGTGACGCCAGCGAACTCTCTCGCATTCTTCGCTTCGTCTGGTACTCCGCTCATCCTTCGGAACGCGTCCCTGGGCCAGCCCTTTAAGGACCAGGCGACGACCAGCGAGAGAGCTCGACCCCGATTCGAGACAGACCTTGACCACGATTACACCGGGACAACCTGTTTCGAGGTGGTCGGCGCGGCGCACGGCGCACGGCGCTCGTTCTTTAGCTTTAGCTGGTTCTGCACCGTCGCGTGACTAATTGTTCGCGAAATGCTCCGTTCAATTGTTTACAGAATCTCTTGTCCCTTGCATAATTTTGCAGGCAACTTTTCGAAAACGTGAAATCAACTGGCCTATAATCGAATGCTCTGTAATATTGAATTACATTTTGTAAGAATAATATAAGTATGCATGTCATATGACTGTATATGAGTGTGTATATATGTTTAAGTGTTATATATGTTTTTATTGATTTACATGTTATATATGTTTGTATTGATTTACGTCGCGTTAATGTTTTATAAAATGAATGTTCTACGTTATGATTTTGTTAAAATAAAAACGACAGTCCCCTCTACGAGTGATTGACGAAACATCACGTCGCGCGTCGTGTCGAGTATCAATTCCGTGTCAACTCCTTACAATTTGAATAGCAAGAATCTTTTCAGTCATAAATTTTGTCTAGATGATAAGTTATTTGTATGATTCGATGGAGTGATTTCTTTACAAAGGGGCGACAAGGTACGTCACCGGTCGTTTGACCAAGGAAATCGAAATAAAGCGGTGCCTGCGCCCGTTCGTGGACGCGCAAGATCCTCCTCCGCTTTGATCTTTCCTTCATTGCACCCAGAGAGTGCACTATCGCGGTGCAACGACCTCTCGCACCACCACTTCCCTCTTGCACCGACGCGCGACGGTGGTGCATTATTTTTCTGTCGCGACAGTCGAAAGTGTCGAAACTCGCTTTCGTTGCTGCTTCTGCGAACCACCCACGCGTAAAAATCATTTCACAAAAAAGAGAACGTAATACGAAATCCATAGGTTCGTTCAAAATGATCGTCCACGATCGAATTCATATCAATCGTATCACATATGCGCGCGTAAAGTAAAGCGAGTAAGAAAAATTCAATTTGTCGAGTGCAGCGCTCGTGCCAAAGAAGAACAGTTTTCACAATTGTCGTCGGCGCCAGCCAAGTTTCTGCTATTTTGTTTTCAGATGTTCGGAGAAATTGGTAACGATGCACGAAGAGTTCAGGAGACAAACCGATTGGAGAACGAAGAAGCTCGGAAGAATCTCGGCGCTGCCAGAGATTCGCGTTTATGAGCTTCACAATGGCCGAACATTATTCTAAGCCGTCGCGGTGTGACGAGCGCCGTGAACTTATTTTCGTCGACGGCTATTTCCGTCGACGGAACACGCCGACCACGACGAACAGAGAAGAAACTTGAACGCGCGAGTACGCTTCGCCGAAAATTCTGGTTCCCACTTCCTGCGAAAATTAGCCCTTCCTCCAAAACTTTCGATTAGAACGATTCTTCGTTCAACAAATTCAATTTGAACTTCGTTGAACGATTCATTGGATTCGAACAAAATTGTTTTGAATGCATTCATACGTTGCCAAAAATGGTTCAAACTTTGAAGAACGAATTACCAGTAACTTTAAGAAGTCTACAGGATTCCAAAAGTATCGGCAAGCAGAGCGCCGGTCTATTCGAGGATTAGAGAGATTAAATGTTGCCTGTACGAGCATATCGAAAGATTTACGATCGCCTGGAGCGACCAGGAAGCGGAGGTTCAGAATTTTCCGCCGCTTTGCCATCTCGGCTCTCCGAGGCTTCTCGCGAACGATGTAGAACGTTCTAATTGGTCTTGTTGCGTCACTTCCCGGCAGGAAGTCGAGTCCACCGTGTGTAACTCGCGAAAGGGCAATTCTTGTTACTCGAGAGCGCGTCTTCGTAATTAAGCACGGCGCGAGATGCTCCGTAGAACCCTCAATGTAATAGCGGAATTTTTGTCATTTTGCAGTGGGTCAAAATAAGGTGCACGGAGCGGACAGAAATACGGAAATAGGTTCGCGAGAATGTAATCGAAAAGCTTCGATGGTACGTTAACGGTGGTCGAAGCGGATTGCGTAAAAAGATGGGCCAGTTTCGGCCGGTGCCAAGTTGCGCAACAGTCGGTTGGTTCGCTACGAAATATGCGCTCGATGAGTCAGGCGTAATAATTTCGCATTTGTCGCGCGATGAGACGTCGGTGGTCGCAGTCTCAAAGAAGAAAGTAGCAAGCCAATTGTCTTTCCGTTCCAATTAAGCGATGCCCGCGACCGCGGTCGGCCGACAAAAGCGTCGCGAAATCGACTCGGCAAATAGCAAGGCAGCGCACTTGGCAACGATTTGCACGGCCACGGAAATAGCCGATTCTCATCGGCGCGCATCGGTTCGTTCCTTAAAACCCAGCCCTATCCTTCATCCCCATCTTTCATGTAAAGGAGCCCGCACTAATCGTATGGAAAATCTATTCTGGTTAAATCAGTTGGATTTTTTATATGTTGTAGCTTATGATCTACTGAAGAAAAGATGTAATGGGCACAAAGTTCAATAATGGACAGTTATCGAGTTATAATCAGTGAAACATGAGAAATTCGTGCTGCCGAATACTCAAATCTCGGGAAGTATTTATTTTTTGGAAAAATGTTTCAAACAATAATAGTACGGTTTCACAAAATCTGTTAGGTGGTGTGATTATTTTTTTTTTAATTTTGAATGATCTTGAAAATGTCTGTGACCAGAAATCTTTCAGTAAAATCTTTGCGTGTCACAGCATAGATAAGGAGCCCACGGTTCGTCACTCCCCCAGTATTTTTTCACTCCAACCCCTCTCTGCTCTCTGTGTGTGTGTGTGTGTGTGTGTGTGTGTGTGTGTGTGTGTGTGTGTGTGTGTGTGTGTGTGTGTGTGTGTGTGTGAAAATCGAAGGAGTGGGGTGACGGGAGTGGTGGTGCGGCAAGCGTGTTAAGTAAATATGTATACTTTCCGAGATTTGAGTATTCGGCAGCACGAATTTCTCATGTTTCACTGATTATAACTCGATAACTGTCCATTATTCAACTTTCTGCCCATTACATCTTTTCTTCAGTAGATCATAAGGTACAACATATAAAAAATCCAACTGATTTAACCGGGATAGATTTTTCATATGATTAGTGCGGGCTCCTTTACGATTTTATACTCTTGTCGGTTCACTCGAAAGTTGATGAATTTGATCACTCACCAGTAACTTGTTGTCCACAGTCTTGACAACGATCTCTTCAGGGGTGTACTGGGAGACGTCGAATCTCAGTTTCAGCATCTTGCTGTCACCTTCGTCCTGGATGAGTGGGCTGTTGAGTCCGTCGAGCCATGCGGAGTCCTGTTGCGGACTGAGAGAGCTATTCTGAGTGCTCTGGGTGGTCGTGCTGTAATTTACAAGAAACAAAGTCTCGATTATCCATCGTATCCTCATTTAATAATACATCTATAGTACGAATAAGTGCGGGACAAGTGCGCTCGAACGATGAACGAAAAACAAAGTATAATATGCGTTGACGACTGGATGAGACCTGGATGAGACCCGGATGAGACCCGGATGAGAGAAGATCTGTTCTCTCTCAGTGGGAAGAAACGTGTCTCGGCTCGGCTGCAAACCCTTACCTAGGCGGTGATGATGCTAACTATTGCAAACGTAAAGGAAAAACAACATAGAGAGACTGGTCACGAATGGAGGAGTATCGTGCGCAAACTATGCATGTATAATGTACTTTCGTGGGTGAAAGCTCCGAGGGTGAATATGCTCCGACAACAAAATTCTCGGGGGAAAAAACGAAATCACACACCAAAGCTCTGCTACGTTCGCTACTGTGCTGGGTTGCGTTGTGTTAGGTTAATCGCGAGGCGTGGAGTTAGGTCGCTGAAACGTGAACAATGCGTGGCCCCGTTACCTCTGTGCGAGTTCGATGGTGAGATGCTGATTGACTACGGGACTAGCGTCAGTCTTCGTGTCAACGATTCGTGAATCGATGGCACTGTCCATTCAATTTGACAGCGTCCGCTTAATGTTTATTTATTCTATTCCAATTTATTGGAAGATTGAGGAGTGCCATCAATTTTCAGAACGTTCACACGATTTACATGACTCGACGAGCTGTGCAGGATGACAAACAAGATGGCGGAAGTCTTCGTCTACAGTGCTTCGCACAATTTTAGCACCGACCTGATTTTCAAGTTTTTCAGTGTCTCAATTAGGAATAGAAAAATAATTTTAAAAATCATATGAAAAATCATTTGAAAAATTGACTGGAAAAAAGCTCGTCTGAATTTCATGTTTGATTCGAGAGCTCCGAAGGATTTGAAATTTTGGTCGATGCACCGGCGACGCGATACGCTGCAGTCGGCTAAAATTAAGGCGTCCCGGAACACGTTTTTCGTTGGCGGCGTTTGTTTGTTTGTTTATTGTTTTTCTGTGCGTGTTTTTGTTTACAGTGGCGTCACCTTTTGAAGCTGTCGAATGCGGACCGCTTTGGCGGTGCTGCAGGGTCGACCTTGTCCCAACCTTCGGTCTTCGAGGACGTCGACGTACGATGTTCGCTGGAGCTCGTGTGATGTCGACTTCAAGTTAGTCACCAACGTGCCAATGCAGAGAGAGCCAATCAGAAGGCGAGACAGAAGTCGAGCAGGAGGGAAACGGGGGGCATTATTATTTTTGTTAAAATTCTCGGTTGGTTAGTTGTTCTTTCGAACCGCATCCGTTTTTATTATCATTATTCTCTTATCTTTTTATTTTTCTTTTCAGCGTTTCAAAATGTTACTTCGGCAAAATTGCTAACACTCTTTGCGAACATTTCTATCGTTCCCTGGCGACAAACCACGATCGTACCACGATTATCCTTTAGAATTCATTCTGGCTTTTTCAGTCAATTCAATTGAATAAATTATTTTAATTTCTGTGTTATCTGTGTTTCTCAGTGGTGATTTGCCGGTATCTGTGTTAACTATGACAGACAATGAGGTTCGAGAGGATCATCGCCAAGAAACTTTGCGTACAAGAGCTGTTCCAAAAAAGGTTCATTCCCAGGATAGAATTAGACGGTTCCCTCCGTATTTACAAGTGTGCGAGAAAGAAAGAGAGAGGTGTAAAGTATTATACAACACCGGAAGCTTCATCCCCATAATTAATATTTGAAAAACGCGCGTTTGTACACGGTACTCTTGTTTAGAGTTTCTGTACTTCCGTTCGATGGTCGGATTGCCGAGCAATGTACGTTTCAACATTTTATCTATCGGAAGTTAAATAAAGAACTCGCATTCATTTCTCTCAAATTTCTATGTTTTAAAATGAACTTGGACAATTTTCATCTCGCATAAGGATCTGCATTAATAAGTTTGTTTAAAATTATTGCTTCAAAGGAAATTGTTAATGCTTCTTTTAGGTATAGCGCACTCATTAAAATAATTATTATATATCTTCAGCGTTCGCGTCATCCAGCATTAGATCACTCGGCAATTCAACAATTAGGCAGGCTAAAACCAACTGTCCGTATCATGCCAATCAGCCGGAGGAATTAAAGTCATTGCATAGACTCGAACTGCGCTGTACAGAATATGCATATATCAATAATAATACCGAAACGCAGATAAATCTCTAGTCGTTTCACTAACTTACTGAAAACGTAAAGTAATTTCATATAGTAAATACATATAGTAACGCTGCGATTAAGAAGACCATAATTATCGAGAGACGTTCGAAAAACGTTCGAGAGACGTTCGCGAGCCTAAGCGTTAAACCGTTAAATATCGATCACGCCTGGTGTGTCTGGTGGACGGGAGATTAGCTGTTTCGATCACTGCAAAGCCAAACAACGTCTCACTGTGCTACCAATCCCGGAAAACGTGGACTGAACGTTAAGGTTGTTGCAAGATCCGAAAATTGCGTTTCGTTCACGTTTACAGGATGCAGGCCACAGTGACGACGACTAGACTGATCATACCTGTTTGCATTCTCTTCCAAAATCAGGAAATCGGTTGGTACTGCCGCCTCGACTCGACTCGACTCGAATCACGTCACGCACAGTGCTGATTAATGCCATAAGCGAAATCGTCTCGATCGTGAGACATGTATCGATCGATGCTGCGCTAAATTGTTTCCATTAACCCTTAACAACCCATTAGTGAACGATAGACATGGTTTCGAATAATTCTAATCAATTTACACAAGTGCAAGATACTATTTGCGCATAGTTCGAGATAAAGTTCTCTCAGAAGTGGTCAGGTTTGGTGAATATGCGTGCTGGGACCGTTCGGGGAGCAGGGGATGCTCGCGAATTAATTTGTCAGCGAACCAGCCCAGGTTATTTATAGAAAAACAGATATAGGCTCCATAAAACCGATAACCGGAAGCGGCGACGCGTCCTCTTCGAGGAGGCCGCCGACCTGGAGGATACTAAAATAGTGCACCAGCTGCGACGCGGTGTCATGGCTCGATATTAACCCCCTGGCTCGTTTTCTCTGTCCTTCCACAGAGAACTCGGCTATTTTAAGGAATTCGATAATCCCTTGTCGTTCCAGTTCTGCTCGTAACGGAGAAACAGCTGTTACCACGCGATCACGGGACTTGTGATTTACTTTCACGTTTCGCGTCCCATGGGGGATGATCCTGGGCATGGGGATGCTCCGGGAATCCCATAAACCCGTCAGGTTGCCCTAACAACGCTGATTTTTATAGCACTATTTCTAGAAACTTTCATAATTGAATGCTCGAAATAAAATGTCACGCAGAAGAAGATTTTCCAACAGTTTCAAATCAAACTCGGCGTACAAAAATATTTGAGAATGGATCAGTTTGGTAATAAAAGCTCCGAACATGATCGAGTCTCCGAAACGTAACGACAAAAGGCTCGATCGACT
This sequence comes from Lasioglossum morio, assembly GCA_916610235.2. Lineage (NCBI taxonomy): Eukaryota > Metazoa > Arthropoda > Insecta > Hymenoptera > Halictidae > Lasioglossum > Lasioglossum morio. The sequence goes on along the minus strand of OU744334.1, from coordinate 1,356,876 downwards.
CTCTAATGGGCCGCAAACGAAAGATATTATTTCACGTGAAACGTTTCGTCGAGAAATATTCGTTGTCATCGCAAATTGCACCGAATGGGACAATTTCGACGAGGAAATCGTGGTCTGTATGTATATCCCGTCACGCGACCTAACGTGTCCGCACGCTCCATTTTATCCGTAGCGATCGTAAAAAGTAAAAAAGAAAATATGTAATAAGTAGGAGGGAATCAACACGAGAGAAGTGGAACGATCAAAACGAAGACGGTAATTCAAGAGATATGTCTTGATAGTTTTAAATTGAATGCACGGTCATTAACCTCGGAGAGGAAGTGATTAGTTCCTGCTGGCAGCAAAAACGAAGTCGAGATGACAGAAACGAGACAGGCCACGTTCCTTAATGATTAAGATGCGTATAAAATGATCAATGTAAGTTGGAATTCATTTAATTTAATTAGATCTACGGTTGCTCGGGGGAGGTGATAACGTTGATTCTGGACGGAGGAATTTACGTTTCCAGGAAACGAGCATTCATAAAAATTAATAGATTTTCCTAGACACATTGAAAATTTTCGTACGAGAGAATGCGGTCCGCGCGCTTGGACCCCTGTTACCAGCAGACTCCTAGCGCAATCCTAGGAATGCAGACGAGGAAAAGCTCGCAGCTCGGTGAATCGAAGGGCGATCATCGGTCAACCCATTGTCGTGACCGTGTGTCAGTCATCGATTTTTCTCGAGCCGTCTTTCTAGGTCAAGTACGTCTCGGCGAACGCCGTAGACACTATGTTTATAAGCGATGTTTATAAATTATACGTTGACAGGCTGCCAGAGGGAAATTAGAAGTTCTGCGTCTATCTTTACGCTTGTCGAACAACTTTCGAACTGTGTAGATCGAAATAATAACATTGTGCTCGAGAGGACATCTATAATAGTCCCTACGAGATTAACATCTCAAGTGATCAACGATAGAGTCAACGTGAAGCCAGTGCATGTTAAATGAGATAAATAAATATTCAAAGACGTACGAACAAAAATCAAAGAATCTTAAGAGAATTGGAATTAGATTTTGCTCGAAATTCGTATTCACTTTGCAAGGGTGAAACTTGAAGCTCGTTAGAACAGTTAGAGTGGATTACACAGTTCCGTGTCGGCGGCCCGTCCATTTTCCCTCCGAAACTCCGCTTGCCACATTCTAGTCGCCGCGCCGCGCCGCGCCGCAGCACAAGGAGCCTAGTCACGAAATAGCATAATCGTCTAGAGTCTAGAGTTGGATGATAAAATATCGTGTGGCCTTTCTCGACGATTCATTCCTAAGGGAGAGAGATCCTGCTCGGCATGGTTGACCTCTCCTAGCTGTTTCTGCCGAGACACTAGCCTAGGACCTTTCTCCTGCCGACGATAATTGTTGTCTGACTCTCTCGTGCTCTTCCCGCTCGTTTTACTCTAAAAGACATTTTGACAGCCATCGCGATCTACTCGATATGGCTTGGCCTTTGTGCCGTGTGAAAGGGGCCGTGCTAAACAGAAAAGAGACCTCCTCTTTTAATTTCACTGGCTCTCTTCTTCTTCTTTCTTTTTCCCTCTTTCCTCTTTCCTCTTTCCTCTTTCCTCTTCTTCTTCGTCTGGGGATGACCAATTGTGGTCGAACCAAAGACGCTGCTTCTTCCTGCACACGATTACTCTCCTCACCCTCTTCTTCGTTTTTTCTTGCTTTAAACGGATGTTTGCGGAAACACGCCCCCTCTTTGTACTCTTTGTTCGAGCTACTGAATGAGAGCCGGCTCGCTTTACACGGAGTCTACGCGCACCGACTCCGTGAGAATTTCGAAAATTCGCGATCTCAATTTCGCGAAGAAATTGTCGTTTTCGAAGAACTCGATGACGATGCGATCTCGGCTTTCAAACAATTGCCGTAATTCTATTTACTTGTTACGCATTATGAATGATTAACGGCGAGTCAATCGCTTAATTCAATCACAGGGAATAGGTCAAGCGGCAACAGATTAGTCTGAGCCTATGCGAGAGCGCACATTGTAGATATACAATCCACCGTGTGCGTATCACAGATCGTAGATCTTAGATCACGGGCGTTAAAGCTACTTTGTCTGGCTTACGAAATGGATATACGTAATGTAATTCAAATCTCTTGCATTCTCGATGCGACGCGACGGTCGTCATATCGGTAAAACGATGTGTTGTTCAATACCAGATGCTCTCAGCTATTTTGAAACAATTTCTTTTATACACCTTACAATCGGAAAATCGCCAACTCTGGCTAACGTGTCCTTAAAACAGTGTTCAAAAAATTGGTAAAGTACCCATGTAGGAAAAAAGCTAGAAACAATTACCATAAATGGACCTAAGACTTGACTTTCACACAATTTTCAAAAGCGTCCGCTTTCTAAGGGGTTGAAGAGCCATTGTCTTCCTTTGCATTCGAGCTTAAATCTATGAATAGTAAACGCAACGAGGTCCCTGGCCTTGAAGATGAAGGAAAGGGGTCTAAAATGAAAAGAAAGGAAAGGAAAATCACTTAAATCACGCTTTGCAATAACAATTTCGTTTCGGTCGATTCCAATGGTGCCGAATCTTGCTGGAGAGAAGTACATAGTGCCTGCACACGATACAAGTGACATTTCCAAGTTTTCTCATACATCGACACCCTACCGCGATCGTTCGAATAGAATCAAGCAGCGCGAGAGTGTGAAACGCTGCGCTAATCATTCTCGGGCACGCCATACAGCCACAGCCTTATTGTTGGCTGAGAGAGGGCATAAATCTCAGCTGTAGACGACGACCGGTGCGGTGCGGTGCGGTGCAGCGCGGCGCGGCGCGGCGGCTGCACGTTCCTCAAGTTTCGAGCATCGATTCCTCGTCTCCTCGTACAACGAATGCAACGTGTTGCACCGCGATTAATTTCCATCCGACGAAGCATTGCGAAACTAGGAAGGAGAATAGCATTGGTCGACAAAATTCAAACGTTTACCTTTTAAACAATAGGGTACATTCAACGCGATTTTGTCGAATTTCTTGTGCTAGTTAGAATTATGCGTTACACCTTAAATTTTGATGGATTTCAATTTTGAATGGAGTAGCCAATTTTTAGGTTCAAGAATTTTCCGTGCTCCAACCCTGAGTTGTATAATTTTAATTTGGGGGTGAATACCTCGAAGATTGCGCAACAGAATCCGCAACAGATTCCGCAATCAGCAGAAGATCATTTTCAGAATGCTCTGATCATCGCTATAAATACGTCCGCGAAACCCAACACGTCTCTATCATTGATTAAACTCGGATCTCGTCTCGGTTTCCAACGGATCTCGAAATGAGATTCTCTGTTCACTCGTCCCGATGAAAATCGAATGAGGGGTTAGGTAGAAGAGAGGACATTGGGAATGATTCGCGCCGCCCCACGCCGCGTGGCGCGGTGCTTTTGCCTGAGTCATCGACGGGCAAGCTAGAAAACATTTTCGAAAGAAGCTCTCGTCGCGGACAGCATTTATTTCGAACGATACTTGTCTATTTGCGGCGAGCCGTCCCTGAGCAGCAACGATTGCGTCACCGCCAACCATGAGTCCTCGGACCTCGTAATGGTCCATATTCACCTCCCACGGGTAAACCAACGTTCTCTAATCGACTACAAGACACCTGGACACTCTGGGAACGCGAATTGTAAGTGGATCACACTTTTGACGCGAATGATTTAGGTTTAGACATTTTCGTAAAACACCCTTAAAAGTTAAAAAAAAACGTAGTAGAAACGAATGAAATCTAGTTAAATACTGAAAGAGAATAAAATGCAGATTTAATATCAGAAAGAAGAAAAATTCCACAGTTCTCCGACGATGCAAATTCTATGATCGATGCGCGACAGGATCGAGCTGATCTCTAGACCCAAGACACATACGTACAGAAATTCGCGCGCCGTGCCGTGCCGCGTCGTAACACGAGACAAGCTCAAATTTCACCTGGATTGGATTCGATTCGATTCGATTCGATTCCATTCCAACGAGGGAGGAGGGCTCTATTTCTGCTGCTCTTGTGTTCTTGTCTAAAACGAGAATTCGATCTAGACGCCACGCCGCGCGAATAATTTATAACTTTTACACAATCAGGACCTTGACAGACACGTTTCTTCGCGGCCAGTTCGTGCGTTGCTTACGGACAAGCGTTACGCGGGTTTATCTACGATGAAATCAAAAATACCCGAGTTTTTTAACGCTAGGAAAATACATTTCGAATAAACAGTGACGCAACTGTTTCGTTATTCTCTATATGTATTTGCACAGAAGAATGATTAGTATATGTATTTGCCGGTAGAAGGTTAACGATCAGAATTCCTCTCGTTTCATCTTCGTGAACGAGATGATCGATCATTCCCAGAAACCGATCGCTTGCCACAAGTAAATCGTTCGAGCGCGCACTTGTCATCGTCCGCAATCGTTTGCTCGCGGTCTGGAATAGTCTGGATCGCAGCCAAACCGATACGAGAGATCATCGTGGATCATCTAGCTCGTCGTAGGGTCCATACCTACCGTAGCTTGATCACCGTTTTATGATCTGCCGGATAAAAGTCCCTGTCGACGAACATGTTTTCTCCGTTGCGAAAAAGATCCAATCGATCGCCGAAGATCGAACGAAGCCTCGATCGATCCATGCGGAACACTACGCCGCGCCGGGGACTGTGTTTCTGTGTTGCTTTCAACGTGACGGAAAAATTACTGCGTAAAACGAGGCGGGATCAACGCGGGCATCCTCCTCACCTTTTCCGCACGTCGCGATTGCAATTTAGTGCAGGATTCCGAGTGGGGGGTTGCATGGAGTCACTGTCAAGGATGCGATCGTTGACGCAACAGGCGTTTATGCCTCTATCTATCCGCTGACGCGCAACTGTTGCCGATAGACTTTCCAACCGATTGCACAGTGTTACGTCAAATTATCGTTTTCGATCGCATTGTTCGTTTCCAATGATCCTCGAGATCTTGCAAGGTATATGTATATTGTAAGGAATAGCCGTATTTATTATAAGGAATCGTTGACAGACGTGTTTGTCACGGCCGCGTTCCTCTCGATCTGTCTTCTTTTTCTAATTCGTTGCCGATCGTAATTTTACAATTCTGTTGTTATTTTCGATTTTATACTTTTATAAATTTTACTATATATAGGGTTGTCTGCTAATACGTACAAATACGTACATTCAACCGTATAATATATATATATATATATATATATATATATATATATATATATATATATATATGTGCTTTCCACGATTTCGTGACTGCTCCATCGTTTCGTGTTTTCATTGAAAGATCGATGGACCTATCGTGAAATATTGTACAATCTTCCAACTTTGAATTTGGTGTTAACGAGCGTAGTTCACTTTTGGGAGCGCAGACAGGGCAAACGAGTTCCAACGAACAGTAATTCGGCAGGGAAATTGTAAATTGCACAGCTGACGGCAGCCGCTAATAGAAAATTGTCCGCCGCAATTCTTCGGTACCGAAACTAATCGTTCATCGGATCGCGGAGTAGCAATTTATCGTGCCGCGAGTCCATCATTATGGAAATGTGTTCGACGCCTGTCATACATAGACTCCGGAACGATAGGTTGCATAATGAAGTGCCGTTTATCGCGACTTGTTGCACCGACAAAGCACTCGCTTCTTCCCGCAATCTCGAATGCATCCCGGACGCGTCTCGGATGTATCTCGGAAGCATCGGATACGTCATCGCATCATCTACAAGATTTTCCTCGAACCAAAGTGTTTCTGATTAATTAGTATCGGTTCGTAGATCAATCTCGCACCGGAACGCGACTACGATGAGCTTTTCTTGGTTTAAGTAAGGATTCCCAGACGGTTTGAAGCTCGCTATGTATAGTTTTTAGATTGATCGATACTTTCGATTTGGTGTCGCGGTCGATAGACCCCGTGGTTGCGAAGTTTCTCATAAATTTCGCGTGACCCGAATTCGCGTTTGCCAAGAAACAGCCGAAAATCGGTCGAGCCTGTCGCGAAAGACGCTTTCATGAAATTTATCGGCAAAGAAATTTATCGAGCAATCCCCCAGGCTAGATGACCGAAGTAACAATTCCTGGCAGACGAAGGAAAGTGCGATTTTTCTTCGCTCGAAACGAGAGAACCCGAGGAAACGTACTTCGATGGTCTCGAACTTTTCGAATCAGCGAGAGAGAGAGAGAGAGAGAGAGAGAGAGAGAGAGAGAGAGAGAGAGAGAGAGAGAGTATTAAATGTAGAACGCTGCGAGACTCTATAATTAGTTGTTACCGAGGGATGGCGAGCAACGATATCATCCTCGTTCAAACAGACCACCTATTAAAATAACACGACTGTTAGGTTTTCGGCGCTGGTATGCAAAAACCGAGGCACATGGCACGCATTCGTTCCTTTTATTCGACGGGAGATGAAATGAACTCGCTGAATTGCTTTCAGCGAAGAATTCAGACATTCGAGAATGTTTATTTCTGCCGTATCGATTAATCTCCAGAATTCACGTGTGTTACAGACACACCAAAATCCTAAATCTACTAGTTTACTACTGTACCGAAACAAGCCAATAGATAATATACAAGATAAATGAATTCCTCCTCGAAACAAAATATTCGATTCCATCGAAAAAGAATTTGTACCAAAGCGGTAATAACAAACCTCCCTGAAAAAGAAATTTCTTGCGAACCTCTAAGGGTTCGGAACGGTACACAGTGCGAATATTTTGATAGGGATTTGGGACAAAAATAAAAAAATTCGTATAGCGTAGCAATAATTTATATTTTTTGTTCGGAATTGTTTTAAATGCACTAATCGAATATTTGGAATATAATTTTGGAATTTTCCATTTTTTACACTACATAGATTTGAAAGAAACAATAAGAGGCATGTTTTATGTATAATGTAAAACTGAAATATGAACATACAGTGCATATATTACGTGTAGAAAACAGATAAATAAATATCGATAAAAAAACAAGTATTGATAGCCGAGTAGAAGAGTAGCATTCGCCGAGGGTTAATGTTGAATAACTTTGAGTGTAGCAGTTTGTAGCAGGAAAAACTTGTAGGAAATTGAAGTATAATGTCTACTAATTACGAAAAACCAAAAACTACAGGATGTTTTGAACCCTTCTTGAAATATCTCTATTTAAAGGAGAAAAAGGTGAGAAACATTATTTCAACTGTATTATTTACTAGTATACTCCATACAAGAGACTTACAAATTTTGAAATTTCAGTCACATTAACTGTACTTTAAGCTACCATATTCCATAGGACATATTTCATAAAATTCTTTTCCTGATACCATGAAAGTAAGTACCGCTTTGAATTAATAAATTGCTTGACATAGGATTTTCTTGAGAAAAAAAACTCTTGTAACTAATCCCCTACTGAATTATTTGAATTTTCTATTGATAAACATGATAATTTAGATGATAAAACATAGTTTCAACATAGAGTCCAGGGGATATTAGACAATAAATTGTTAGATTTTTGTCCACAGAGTACCGCACTGTGCGGCGCGGCGCGGCGCGGCGGCCAGGACGGGTCTCCAGAGTAGCAGGTGCGAATTTTCGTCTCGCAATACATAGTTTGTTTTTCGTCTAACCCCTAGCAAGAGAGGCAGCAACGAAAGAGAAGTTCGAGGGGGCTGGTGCTGTATGCACTGACGAAGGCTCTATAAATAGTACGTCGCTGAAATACGTGAAACGAATCTACACACTCGCACGCGTGTGTGCATGCACACGTGAACGAGCAACGAAAAAAAAAAGAAGAAAAACGACTCAACAGAAAGACGCGACCTTAATTTACACGCGGCCCGGGAGGAGATCGAGCAACGATTTTCATTATCTTGGGATAATAAATACGTTGGCGAGAATGTTTCGCGTGCCGCTCTTTTTCGTATCCGTCGTTCTCCGACGCGGCGCAGCGCGGCGCGAAACGTTTCCTGCAATTCGCCTAAACAACCCAGAACGTTTTCGCACCGATCCCCCTCGCGGTGGTATTTCGGAGATGCTTGTTGTTACTTGTCTGTGAATGTTTGCGCATTCACCGTCTCCCTCAGAGGACTTACACGCGTTTATGCGAGATTTTGTGTAATGGAGAACATTTATTTTCTTTGGGACGTTTTACGGGATAGAAAAATTCGTTGGAATCGTCTATTTGGAAAGAATTTCCAATGTTCAAGTTGTTCTTAGTTAAACAAAATAATTTGCGTATCTGGGACAGTCCGAAAAAAGTTTTATGTAACAAAAAAAAATACATACAGTTACCGCACAATAAATTCCCGAACTTGAAAATTTAACTTTTTCGACTAAAGTGAAATTTCTTTGAACCCGAAGACGATATGGAGAAGTACGGACTTAGAATTTGAGTTCAGTGGATCGGAATCCTAAGAATCACCGATTACATACTAATCGATCCCAGCACCACAAAACGAGCTCAGTATTTACACCTGTCGGCTGACGCACCGTTATGCTAATTGCCGTTAAAAAATCAACAACCGTTGCGTAAGCGACACAGGAGAACTAAGTTACACGCGTTGGATTCCCTGCTGTGCCCCTTCCATGTATCCTTTGTATTTTTTTTTATTATATGTACACGTACATTATACTTACGCGTGTATGGACGATTACAAAAGTCATTTCAAACGACCGATAATTTTCTTTCCTCGTTTGTTTCGTCTTTACCGTGGCCGGACTCACGCGGCACAAAGAAAGAGAGCAAACGCAATTTTATGCAATCGCTGTGTAGTACCGTGTACGTAATTATAATCGATCGTTTTGTTGATCTGGATTTAATTTTAACACAGTTCCCGCGGTACAATTGTATCGGTTTAGAGGTATGTGTAGAGTGCATGCCAACAGTTTCCGGCCAAGATGTAACTTTATCGGACAGCCAAGTATGTAAAGGGCTACGAAACCACGGTAAAATTACAATATTTCTCCTACCCTAAAGGTACAATTCATTGAGCTTCACAGTACATTCAATATTATATAATTCACAATAATGTACTTCAATATTTATTTGGTCAGAAATAATTATTAGCGATCCAACACCCTCCAATATGACGGCGAAATATTTCGAATCCCAATAGCGCAGCATCGATCAGTGTCTCTACATAAATCCATATCGATAAACACAAAGATCGAGTCTCGGCGTCAAGGTAAACGACCGTAGACAATAATCAAGAACAAGTTATAGAAAAAAACCATAGGCGCTTCTTAGTTTAGCAGCGTTAAAATATCAGCCTATAACAAGTATGTAGTAACACGTTACTCGTCGATTCTCCTTCGCTTGCATCCGCGACGTATTTCTCTCTGTACAATTCTATCTATTATTTGCCTCTATTCTAGAACGAACGCGACATTTCCATACGACACGTAAACAAACCGTGCTAGGACTCCAATGAAACTGACTCGACACCGGAGACCTTGCTCGTTCATAACAAACGAGGCACACAACGAGCCCAAACATACATACTACTCGTAACACGTATTTTCCTTTTATTTTCTTTCTCATTTATCCTTGCCGAATTGCGACAAAGTTACGCGTAAGACGCATTCAAACGCGCACGTACGACGAAACCAAAGAAATGTTTATTCACATCTTCTGTACAATAAACGGATCGAAACGTGGCAAACAATCATTGATTTTAGCTTGATCCAATTAATTCAAATATTAGTGTATAAATAGAATTTATAATAATTAATTTACTAAATTTTGCTGTTGTAATAGTTAGATAATCTAGTGCCGAGAGTAGTTTGGAATTTTAATTTTGAACAATGTAGAACATGCTACAAGTGCACGTTATTCAAACTTGAATAATATTGGCTAATGTAGAGCATAGAATGCATTATTCAAACATATACACGGAAAGATAGCGAGCAAGCTATAATTTGGTCGAATGTACTACGTAAATACCGCGAACACATTATTCAAATGAATTCACTGAAAAATAGCGGTCAATGTTTAGTTCGATTGAATTTACTAAAGAATACTACAAGAATACAACTGTTTTCGTTGCTATCGAAACAGAAGAGTATTCTGCAGAAAAATCCGCAGTCTACTCGTGAAATAATCGACTAATTAGAGAAAGATTGTACAGATAAAGGCGGGATCAAAGTTAATTCGTCGCGAGCGCAATAATCGAAGGTAGAATCATGGCGGGTAGTTGTGTGTGTGCGCGCGCGGGTAAAAAGGTTAGGTGTACGTTTCGAGTAACGTACGCCGGTACAGCAACATACCTAGTGGTGCTCTTAAAGAAGTTGTTGCTCTCGCGGTTCATCAACTCGCTGCGGAACCGTGACATCTCGTCCTCCATCTTTCTCATCTCGGCGTCGAACCGTTCCCGTATGTTCGAAAACTCGGTGTCGATCACGCTGAAGTCACCGATCTTGATGGGAATATTACGCTTGATACCACTGTCAGCCATGATTCCTTTCCCTTGCGACCGCACTTGTGTTCTCTAATTCACCAAAACCCACTTAGTAAAGAGGTAGACTAATTAAGCACTGACTGCTCTCTCTCTCTCTCTCTCTCTTTCTCTTTTCTCTCTTCCTCCTACTCTGTTTCTCTTGACTCGCGAACGATCGTTTCTTATGAACAGCGAATTGTTAGAAGCCACTTGTCAACCGTACTGCGCGCTGCCTCGCCTAAGAATGAGCGCGGCTCACCGACTGCCCCTTAAATAGGCCCGGCGGCGGGCCGGCGCAAATGGCGCAATCGCCAAGCCGTTCGTGGGTGCTCGGTAACGCTCGGCAACGCTCGGTAATCCTCGGCAGCGTGCACGCGGTCCGGCGCACCGCGAGAATCCCCGAATACCTGACCAAAAACAGAGTGTTGCCCCGTTGCTCGTTTTAATCGATTACAAATTTTAAACTCGATTGATCGACCATTGAATGCGATTTCAAATCGTTGATTAAAGACGGAGATTAAAATAATCGAGATAATTGATTGCGTCGAATGTACCTGGCAATTACTGATCCGTAAATACCTATCGTTCATCGAGGAACGTTGCTTGAAAATATTAATCTTTAGCTTGGCTTTGGGGAATATGGAATTCGACTCCTAGTTTCATTCATGCTTTTAATTAAATGTACGGTATATGTATGTTAATGGATTTTTAGGACATTCATTAGCTCGATCGACGTTTATATTGTAATAGCGAAGAGATAAAAATATGTTGCAGTGGAGACGTGTTTATTTATAACAGGACTGTAACGCGTTATAGTGTGTATAATGAGTCAGATGTTATTTTTTAATGTATGTTGACTGAGACATTTCTTTTTAATGCATAATGAGTCATGCGTCATATTTATTATAATTCTGGCATGAATAGTAGAAAATACTTCTGTCATGGCAAAGAATGAAGACGTCACTTTATAAATTGATTTTGTCACAGGAAAACTTTCGGAGTAGCATTTGAGCAGACCTTAATCAAAGATAACGAAGACCTCTGTCGGCAACTGGGTCACCACGGTAATCGAGGTCCTGCTGTTTCTTTGTCGACTTCAGAAAACCCTTGATGTACCGTGTAATCTAATTCACCGATTGATATCGTGAAGATCGGATTGTCCATGATTATGGCTTGTTAGCGGGAATATGCAGTGCGAAAACCAGCGCTAGCCGTAACCGTTTGATCAATGGTAATTAAATAAACAGATGATTGCACGTGCTCGTATTTTCATAGGTGATTTTATAAGAAATTTATAACACCATTTTTTGGGGCAAGAGGAACAACATCTCTGTTGCATGCTTACATACGTCCATACGTCCACGTACATCTTCGTGGGAGACAATCAATAAGGAAATGATCGCGTGGTCGTATTAGTCATCATTTCCCGCGTAAAACACAATGCTTCCTAGTCGCTGTGAAATCGTAACCCTCCTACGCCCACGAATTCTTCTCGTTAGATCATTTATTTATCTAGGATGTTTGCAAGCTTACGTACACTTCCGAACAATTTCCATAAGTGTATGACTAATTCCACGAGTGCGGGTTTTATGCGTCTCATTTTCCGGAATGATCTAAAATGGTTAAACATTCGAAAAGAAAATTCATTGTGAAACAGGATTCACGTGTAACGGAAAATGATGGATCTCGCAGAAATGTGACGCTAGTAACGAGCGTGTTAAATGCTTTCAGTTGCGATCGCGCATAAAAATGATAAAAAATCGATTTTTCAACGCGAATCACGGTGGATCCGTCTCGAACCCGCTTCAGGTGTTCTAAATCGGCCCGAAGAAGCGCGAAGGCCGCGCGTTATACCGGGGCGCGTAACTCTTTTTCTTTTTCTTTTCTTTTTTCTTTTTCTTTTTCTCTTTCTGTCTCTGTCGGCGCATTAAATCAAGCTGCAAATGATGCCGATGCTATTTTCGACGGTTGCAGCGTCACCGTGCGCCGAACTGAATGAAGCGCCGCGTCACGACGCGACGCCTCCTTATTGTTCATAAATAGTCCTGGTGCGGTGGCATCGGCGTCGGCGTCGGCGTCGCATCGCGTCGTCCGCGATTTCCGGTGAATCAAACCGCGCGAAATGCTTCCTCGAGAACTGTGTCAGGATACGATCGGGGGTGACGGATGCCAGCAGGGGCTGAATCACCCTCCTCACCATCAACCATGATGAATAACAGCTGACAATGAGCCCTATATCTTTTCCTTTATTCCCGCGAGCGTAGTGCCCCGATGTGTAATGACAATGACTCCGAAACTTCTCGATGAGAACCTCAATTTTCGCTTCTGATACGTGATCGATCAATCAATCAAAATGTTTCATTAAAAAAAGGAAATTCTTGAAACCCTGTTGCTCTTTCTTTCGGAATTGTTTCGGCAGTTTTACAGTGACGCGACTGCAAAATAACGTAAAGTAACGACGAGGACGGAGATCGAGATCGTTGATAAAGTATGTCAATGTCAAGCTACTCCCCGAGTGCCTCTAAGCAGTGACTTCGGTGTCTTGAACTCTGGCCGAGAACGGATTCGTTTCTGGTCCGTGTGTTTCTGAAGCGAGCACGGAATCCTTAAGTTTCTGTGTCCCGGCTCTTTGCGTGGGAGAACGTTGGCAGAATGACGTCACCCATGTGGGGGTTTTAGTGATCGATAAAACGCGTCACAATGGTCCCTAATATGGATCGGGCTCACGCTCATTACGTAGCACGGGTTTGCCTGCTACATATGTTTCTTCTTTTCCGACGAGGTTCCTTTTTCAGAGATTTCTTGGTCACCCAAGAAATGCACTTAGAAGGCAACCGGTCGCAAGAATCATCGTTTTCCGACGTGTAAATCCTCTGCGGGAGCTGTTTGCGTAGCGCGACTTCAAGTCGATCACATTTTCATTTCTTCTAATCTTTAATTTTCTCGCTCTTTTCTTCTTGCCAACTCTCATTAATTCTCTTTGTAATAATTTGTAACTCTCTTGAAGGATTTATTCTGTAAGAATGAATTGTAAGAATGATATAAGTATGCATGTCGTATGACTGAATACGAGTGTGTATATATGTTTAAGTGTTATATATATATATTTTTATTGATTTACATGTTATATGTGTTTTTATTGATTTACGTCGCGTTAATGTTTTATAAAATGAATGTTTTATACATTATGATTTTGTTAAAATAAAAACGACAGTCCCCCCTCTACGAGTGATTGACGAAACATCACGTCGTGTCGAATATCAATTCCGTGTCAACTCCTTACAATTCTGATTTTCAATCCGTAAAAAATGATTCTTACGGATTTTATTTAAGTCTAGGTATTCTTAGCTATTCTAGGTATTAATTGAATTTTTCAATGATTTTGAAGACGGAAGAGTGGTCATTCGTCGAGCAATTACAATCGGTATACAGAGCACGCCGAATAAAACAATTAAACTCGAGACTGCTGAAAAGATAGTAGATCTCCTCGGTACACGCCATCGACTATTAATAGCCGACAAAGTCCGAGAGTGCTATATAGTAGCCGAGGCCAGATTCGACCGAAGGAATTCTTTCAGCATTCGACCCTTTCGACTGTCATTCCTGAACGATTCAATGTCGAGGGTACGGTCCGAAGTATGTAGCACGATTTTCGTGACCTCTCATGCTGCGCCAACTTCCTTCAACGACACGCGTCCGGAGAACAATAAAATCGTACACCTCTTCCTTCGCGAGGCTCGGTGAAAATAGATTTAAACTCCGCAATGCCGATCAGTGACTCGAAACGGGTATTCTGCTTTCCTCGATCAATTTTTCAAACGATTTCGCGTTTGTTTTTTTTCTATATAGAATCATTTATTCCGAAAGCACTTATTGTGTTAATTTCTATTAGAGTTGAATGTACGAATTTGGAGGATGGATTTGGATGATTTTCGCCTGTAATGCGTCGGCAGGACAGACACTGGAACAATAAAAGATGATTACATTCAATGTTTCGCTACCAAGCAGACAATGAGCACTTAATAGTCATTTGTACTTGGCTTACTTAGAACGATTGAATGAGGAGCACGACTAGCACGAGTCGTTGTCGTCGTGCGACGACTTCGCATCGGTATCGCTGACTTGAGTGCAAATGGGGCTTGAGGTTAACGCGCTGTGATGTCATTGTCTGATATATCATAATGTCCACTTTCTATAATGTGTACTTTACCAGTCGACTTGACTGCAAACAGTTGCATAACCAATTATTTATCATTTTCACCTTCACCAATTCCTCCGGAATTTGAGGGTTACGGTCCTTCATTAAGTAACTAAAAGATTTTTCATTGTAAAATTTAGAGCTGCTGAGGATCATCCAGTTAATGGCTACCATCAAATTGTCCGTCGCCAAAGATTGATTATTCGTTGAACGTTCGTTCCATCAGATTTCAGATTTCAGATTTCACGAAATTACTACCGAACCGATGGAACCGGTTTGTTGGAACATTCGCGGTACGTGGGTTCGCAATGTGATCTGGTTTGCAACGACTATAGCGGACAAGCGTGTATTTACTCGTCATACTAACGAGACACGATGAATAAACCAAACTGGTTGCTGGTTAACTCGTATTTTAGCTCGTCTTGGTAAAATTGTTTCTGGAAAGTTTACTAAGAAGTCGCTAGCTGTTCGTATTTACAATATGGTAAACGGAGGAACCAAGTGGTCCGTTATGTTTGGTACCAGTTGGTTATCGTCCTTTATCGTTGGTGCGCGCGAAAAAAATGCCGTTACACGCAAGTTTAATGTGGCAGTGGCCAATGTCACTGCCACGAATAAACCAAGAATACGTAACGCGTCGACAAGCGTCCGTGGTAAATTGAACTGATTGTGCAAGCGATATTCTTTTATGGTCCGCTTTGTTTAATATACAGCGCGCACGCGGTACCTGACATTGCGTGTACACCTGCCAACAAGGAAACACCAATTGTTTATAAATACCCTGTTGATTTTTACACAACTTCCCTGTTCCACCGGTTATTTTATAAACATCAAAAAATAAGCAAATAACATTCATCACCGATCAATAAATTATCATGAATTGGCATAAATCCTTTTCTTCCCCGATCAAAATCCTAGAACGTATCGATCAAACAAAATATTCTAATCGATCAACGTCCCACAAGTATTTCTATTTCGTATTCCTTGTTAGAGTCAAGGTGTTAAAACATTTAAACAATTGACGGTGTAACAATTGTGTAACGCAGCTTATTGTTAGATTGAATAACGGAAGGCAGAATTCCATTTGAATTGCCGTCACTTGTCGCGCTGGTTGATTGCTCTTAAGTCCCCCTTGCGTTTACCATCGGTACTAAACGAACGTCTTTGCGAAGTTTGTCAATGTTCTGAACATCGTCAATGATTGTCAACGAGATGATGAAGGGACACGTGAAAACTACACCGAACACCGAGCAACCTTCGAAAAACGCCGATGGAAATCGAACAAACACGAAGAAACCGTTCGACAAAAAGAAATACCGAGCGCAAAAGTACAGCAACAAATACAAAAGTATGTCTTTGATCGTGTAACACGCTATATGTCACACTTGTATAGGTTAGATTGTACGATGTTTGTTGTGGGATCATTGCACTGTTTCTGATTACTACGATATTTTGGCAGTTAATCAATGGGAGGAGCGCAGGAAGAAGGCGATTTTACGAGGTTATTACAAAGAGCTTGACAAGAGCCAACGCGACGATCCAAAACAGACAATTTCTTTGAAAATCGGTGATCAGAATGAAAACGATCAACAGTATGTATTTCACAATTCTTGCTCTCCTTGTGATTAATGACAACGTTGCTGTAATTCGATGCATCTTTATTAGGACAGAGACGAGGAAAATTAGTGCATTTCATAAAGCCAAGCGAGAATTCCTGCGCAAGAAGGACGAGAAGAGAAAAAGAAAAGAGGAGGCTACAAGAGTAAAGTCGGAAAAGGAAGAAGCGCTCAACAAGTATAAAGAAAAGAGAATGCAAACTTACAAGAGACTTTCGAAGAAGACTAAGAAGGGACAACCTGTGATGAAAGATAGGATGGAAATGTTACTAGAAAAGATACAGCAGCAGGTATCCAACTAACAAAGATCTCCAACTATCGGAGATATATGCGTTTTTTTTTTATTAACTCCTTTCTTATGTACATATATGTTGACACAAATGTTCAATAAAAAAGCATTGTTTTGTAAACATAAATTGTATTACAGACCCATATTCGACAAATTCTTTCTTCATAAGGGCCACTATACAATTTCATTGTACGTAGCGTACAATGTTAACCTAAATTTTTCATTGTAAGGCAACTGTGATGTTTATTGCATCGGTATATTTAATTAAGACGAATTTCATGACGGTCTCCGGTGACCGACACTAGATTAGCCGGTAGCGCTGTGGGAGCGACCGGTGACCGGCGATTATAGCCTATTATTATTACCCGTGTGTCGGGGGTATTCGATCAACGCATTGACTCGATTGAATAGCGAAGTTCTTAAACAGTTTAACATCGCTAATAAAGCCAGCAAAATAAACGAGCAAAGATTGCTAACGCGGCTCAATTAAATAATTGAAGATATTTTACCAGTACACATGTCACGGTCGAAGTCGAAGCATAGTCGAAGCATATAGGAAAATCGGGCGACATTCAACGGGTCGAATAACCGTGTTGTGTAGACGGTTTCTCCGGATCCGATACAATGAAAGTAACAAACGGCATTGTTTCGTTTCGAATTGAAAGTGGATAACGGTGGGCACGGTAATGATAAAAATGTGAAGAATCGATGCGATTTTCCGCGATTCGAAATATGAATTTGGCTGCGCAGCGGACAGGGCGCAGGCGCAATGGCATTTGACGGGCAGCCGTCAGCTAGTCAGCGGTTGCAAATGGCGACAGCCACGAAATCTCTGGCACCGACTCGCGAATAGTTTCACGCCTACCGAGTGCTGCGTGATCGAGCCGTGCGTGAAAGTTACCCTAACTCCGATCGGTATGTACTCGAAACAGATCGTATAATCGGCGCGCGGAGACCGTATAACCTCTCGACCAGCGAAAACCATATAGTCGCGCTTGGTGGCCACTCTCTTGGCCTCTCTTGTACACGACAGCTCTTTTTGCGGGCCAGATAAAAAGACACTGGTGTCCTCTCCCATCTTCGAAACCGTGGTTTCGCTCGCACGATCGATGCACCACGATCTCCTCAATACATTACGACGGTCGTTGCCACGGTTCGCGCGCCGCTGCCGAAACCGTCCCGAAAACTTTTCACGTAACGGGTGCCACTATCAACGTTCGCACGGCACTGCTGTCAAAAAGTGTTTGGCAAGCGGAATCTAGGACGCGACACCGGCTTAATCGTTCGATTTTCCTTTCAGCGTCTCTCGGTATTCCGTTCGGTTTCGTGCCCGCCTTATCTTCCACGATTTTCTATGTCTCTCTCTTTCGTGCTGGCTACTCGAACATCACCGATATTCGCCGCCTCGGTCGGCCTGGGTCAGCTTCGGTATACCGATGCACCGGAACGATTTTTCAAAGTTGCTCTCGAAACCGAAGGGCTCGTCGTCTCGAGTCTCGAGCACTCTTAATCGACGAATCGCGCGAGGACCGCTTTTTTTGAGCCCTGTCCCCCTCGTACGGCCGACCGTGTGTCATTACACGATCGTGCACTGTCACCGACGAAATAACGTGCACGAAATTTCCGACTCGAAACACCGCTATATCACACAATTCCGCAAGTAGAAACAGTTCAATGTATTCAAGACAATTTTCCAGATTCGATTAATTTTTCAAATTTTATATTCTATGTCGCTCGATTAATTTTCCAAATTTCATACGTTAAAGCTTGTCGATGTAATTACATTCGGTACATGTGCTGCAGCTGTTGCGAAAGATCGACCATTGAATCGTTAATAAATGTGCAGTATCGTGCAAATATCTTTCAACGCGCTTTGCTTCACAGGTGGTTTCTAAGAAGAGGACAAAATGCCGGCTGTGAGAGGAGATGGAATGCGTGGACTGGCTGTGTTCATTTCCGATATCAGGAATTGTGAGTTGAATTTAGTATACAGTGTTTAACGGATATACCTTTCGTACGAGGTTGTTTTACATAGTTTATATTCTATCGGATTCTGAAAGCA
Source organism: Lasioglossum morio (assembly GCA_916610235.2). Classification (NCBI taxonomy): domain Eukaryota; kingdom Metazoa; phylum Arthropoda; class Insecta; order Hymenoptera; family Halictidae; genus Lasioglossum; species Lasioglossum morio. The sequence continues at coordinate 1,338,295 of OU744334.1, read as the reverse complement.
ACGTTACAGCATTAGATAACTGGGAACAGAAGTTTGTATTTGGTTCATTGAAATTTTTCCCCATCTTCTATCCATTCAGAGATACGATGCCATTGAAACTAATGCGACACGGAAAGTATTTTGAGGCAGCAGAGAGTAGGAGACAGGGGGCGGAGCTCTGATATAGTCATATCTATATGTGATTATGGCTTGTCTCTTGTACACTAATATGTAATACTTGGCGTAATGTAATAAACATCTATCACGGCTAACACTCTGAATTCCCTGAAGAAATTTTTATAAAAATAATTACCATTGATACGCCGAATAAATCTTTAGAATAAAAAGTCTATATAGAGCAAATCAATACATGCATGCTTTGATGCCAGTCCAAGTGGCATGGAGCCATTATACTTTCCTACGAAAACTATGACAAATGTTCATTTGTATATACAATGTATACATACGAAATATTTGTATGTATTTTGTATGTATTAATAACTTGTGCAATTATATGTAAATTCTGAAATATAAAATACACGAGTGTGTTGGTTTCACCAGGCAAAAGTAAAGAAGCAGAAATCAAGAGAATAAATAAAGAATTGGCAAATATTCGGAGTAAATTTAAAGGAGACAAACCTTTAGATGGTTACCAAAAGAAGAAGTATGTATGCAAGCTTCTTTTCATTTTTCTCCTTGGTCACGACATTGACTTCGGCCATATGGAGGCTGTCAATTTACTTTCGTCCAATAAGTACTCGGAAAAACAAATTGTAAGTATAAATTCGTTAAAAGTACTTAATTATATTTTTCAGAGAGAATTTAATAGAATTATTTTGTTCGTTTCAGGGATACCTTTTCATATCAGTCTTAGTAAATACGAATAGCGATCTCATTAAGTTGATCATTCAAAGTATAAAGAATGATCTTGGATCCCGTAATCCGATTCACGTTAATCTTGCGCTTCAATGCATTGCCAATATCGGCAGCAAGGAAATGGCAGAGGCTTTTGGTAACGAGATACCAAAACTGCTTGTTTCCGGGTAGGTTCTTGCAAGAATAGTCTGTTTTGGTGCTCCGTATATCAATGATCACACTTCACCTAATTTAACATTTGTCTTATTTTGCATTTGTAGAGACACTATGGACGTAGTGAAACAAAGCGCAGCACTGTGCTTGCTAAGACTATTGCGTACAGCGCCAGATGTTGTACCCGGAGGAGAATGGACTTCGCGTATAGTTCATCTGTTGAACGACCAGCATCTTGGTGTTGTCACTGCGGCAGCATCCCTGATCGATGCACTTGTAAAAAGAAACCCGGACGAGTACAAGGGATGCGTTAGCTTGGCAGTCTCAAGACTGAGCAGGGTATGACACGTTTGTTTCTTAATTCCGGACAGAGGCGGCTGAAGGATAGTTCTTTGATATTTGCTCTATCTCATTAGATTGTGACATCGAGCTACACAGACCTACAGGATTATACGTATTATTTTGTGCCAGCACCATGGTTGTCCATTAAATTACTGCGATTACTACAGAATTACACTCCGCCTGGTATATAATCTTGATTTAATTCTTTTTAACTAAGCACCTAAACGGAAATGACGATTCGCTAAAATATCTTCCTAATCGTTCCGAGATTTTCATCTGCTTATACGGATATCGATAGCTTTCTATTTAGGTGCTTAACGGATCGCCACATGGCGGACTGTTTCGCCCGTAAAACCGGAAAAAAAACTATTCTTTTTCGGATGAAATAGCCCACCGTACGCCGTCGTTGCAAAGCCATTTAAATTTGAACGATTAATATTTCGACAGCCGAGGATCCGGGTGTGAGGGGCCGATTAAACGAGTGTCTAGAGACCATATTGAACAAAGCGCAGGAGCCGCCGAAATCGAAGAAAGTGCAGCACTCGAACGCGAAGAACGCGGTGCTGTTCGAGGCGATTAGTTTAATTATACACAACGATAGCGAGCTGCCATTGTCGGTTAGAGCGTGCAACCAACTCGGCCAATTTCTGTCGAACCGCGAGACCAATCTCCGCTACTTGGCCCTGGAGTCTATGTGTCATTTGGCCAGGTCCGAGCTGTCGCACGACGCTGTGAAAAAGCATCAAGAAGTCGTTATATTATCGATGAAAATGGAGAAAGACGTGTCCGTCAGGCAACAGGCGGTCGACCTTCTGTACGCTCTGTGCGACAAGAGCAACGCCGAGGAAATAGTACAGGAGATGTTGAATTATCTCGAAACGGCCGACTATTCGATTCGGGAGGAGATGGTTCTAAAGGTTGCAATTTTGGCTGAAAAGTACGCGACCGATTACACTTGGTACGTTGACGTTATATTGAATCTCATTAGGATAGCTGGTGACTACGTATCGGAAGAGGTTTGGTACAGAGTCATCCAGATAGTCATCAACAGAGACGACGTGCAGGGATACGCCGCGAAAACCGTGTTCGAGGTAATTTTTCAGAAATATAAATTCATCGGGGCTCTTACTTGTCGCTATCGATCCGAGTTATTTACCGACATCTTCGTTTTTCTTTTCCAGGCCTTGCAGGCGCCAGCTTGCCACGCAAACATGGTCAAAGTCGGTGGCTATATACTTGGCGAATTTGGAAATCTCATTGCTGGCGATCAACGCTCGTCCCCAGCCGTGCAATTTCAGTTATTACATTCCAAAGTAAATGTTCAATGTTTTCCTTACACTCGTCATCGTATTACACATACTAACGTTAACGCATTTTTTAGTATCACTTATGCTCCCCGATGACTCGAGCATTGTTGTTATCGACGTATATCAAATTCATTAATTTGTTCCCCGAAATGAGAAGCCAAATACAAGATGTGTTTCGACAACACAACAATTTACGCAGCGCGGACGCGGAATTGCAGCAGAGGGCTTCGGAGTACCTGCAACTAAGTATTATCGCATCCAGCGAAGTTTTGGTAAGAACATTCTTCTAGAATGAAAGTGGCGTAGCGTTTTAGAACGTACGATTAATAATTTAAATTTTTCTCGAAGGCTACCGTTTTGGAAGAGATGCCGGCATTCCCAGAAAGAGAATCCTCGATTCTCGCCGTGTTGAAGAAGAAGAAACCTGGCCGGGTGCCTGAGAACGAAATTAGGGAAAGTAAAAGTCCCGCGCCGAATGCTAATCATCATGCGGAAGCACCTGCAGCCCCTGCTGCGACTGTTAACAACACGTCGGCAGATCTATTAGGGCTTTCCACGCCACCGTCTTCCCAACCGGCAAGCAATACAGGGGTTCTTCTCGATGTGTTGGGAGATATTTATAATATGTCGAACAAAGTCGGTGCTACGAATGGTGCCCAAAATACGTACAATCCGAAAAAGTAAGACGAAACCTTTATGCAAGGTGGGTTTTCCCACGTTTTCCTACCAGTCAAATTGATTTGAATTCTACGTTTCTCAGGTTTGTTTGTAAAAACAACGGCGTGCTATTCGAGAACGATCTAATCCAAATCGGAGTGAAGTCAGAGTTCAGACAAAATTTGGGACGCGTCAGTCTGTTCTACGGCAACAAGACACAATACGCTCTACACAGTTTTCAAACTCAACTCTCCTGGACGGAGGACAACCAAGCGAAACTGGCCGTACAAGTGAAGCCGGTCGATCCAGTCTTGGAGGCTGGTGCTCAGATTCAACAGATAATTAACGCGGAATGTATTGACGACTACAATGGTACGGGAAAACATGTTGCATAACACTATCGTTCTAAGAATGATTAAAGTTAGACGTGAATCAAATTGACCGTTGCTGGCATGCTATTCAATTGTTTTCCATCCTCGCAGACGCGCCGAGTATGCTCATCTCTTTTATTTACAACAACGTGCCACAGAAGATTACGATGAAACTACCGTTGACGATCAACAAGTTCTTTGAACCAACGGAGATGAACGGAGAGTCGTTCTTCGCGCGATGGAAGAACCTTGGAGGGTATTTATGTTAAAATGTTTCATGTTTCTTTAAAACTATATATTACTTTATAATAATATAATAGGATTTCGTTCATTCAGATTTCATAGGATTTTTGTGGTAGCATGTATTTACTCGAATAAAAAAGTATACTAAAAAATTCTCAGTCAAATCAAAATATTTCTATAACTCGGTACAAAGTATAAACTTCGGATATACTTAAATATTGTATGTATGCGACTAACCGAATCTCTGTTACAGAGCTAATCAACAGCGTTCTCAGAAGATATTCAAGGCCCAGCAGCCAATAGATCTCGCGCAGGTCCGCACTAAACTGCAAGGATTCGGAATGCAGTTGCTCGACGGTATCGACCCGAATCCCGATAATTTCGTCTGCGCGGGTATCGTACACATGAGGGCACAACAAGTAGGATGTTTGCTGCGTTTGGAACCTAATAAACAAGCGCAGGTAATTTACACGAATATATTTATACGAATTTATACGAATATCCTTTGAATTCACTTTGAAATTTTAATATGTTGTTGAACGTATAATTTTTTCTACGAAAATACGTATTGGAATTTGAATTTTTCAGATGTTCCGCCTGACAGTACGCTCGAGTAAGGAATCAATGTCAGTAGAGATCTGCGACCTGCTGGTGGACCAATTTTAAACGGCCTAGCAGGCGTAAAGCTATTCTAAGGTACCATTACAAAAAAAAACTAAAGGAAAGAAAAGGAAAACATACAAGAAAAACGCCGTGGGAAGACATATCGTGATTATAAAAGGATGTCGTCTCTCGACGTTCGAGAAAAATACTGATGATTACTTGTTAAGAGAATATTCGTTGTACCCAAGCTTACGCTCACAGCGCGGTCGCAAGAACTGAAACCCATTGTGTGGACAAAGCGTTGTTACCATACGTATAATCCTGAAAAAAGAACAAAAATTAAGAGGCACGGAACGTGCCGGAAAAAACACACATACGTACACACAAAAAACACATAATACACAATCAACGTTATCGCGTATAATTACCGCATATAATTGCGCGTGCATGAAAAACAAAACGAAAACGACAAAAAAAAAAGACGAAGAAGAAGAAGTAATGCAAACGAGAAGCAAACAACACATGCAATTGACCACGGAAAGAAAAAATAAAACAAGCTTGGACACGACTCGTTTTGGTCTACGGGAACGAAGGTAACGAGTATATAAAAAAAAAGAATTACCTTTGTCCTCTCTTCTGCTCTTTTTTGTTCGTTTGAAAAATCAACGAGTCCTTAAGCGAATGATTAATCCAAATGACATATAGATGTTCATGGCCACGAGTATTAGCAAACGATGTTCGGGGGAACAGCGTCCGATATTACCGACACGCATTTTTTACAAGAGATTTCTAGTTCATTTCTTTTCTTATTTTGTAAATCAGTTTACGTGCATACTTACCTACATCCCCCACACACATACACACACCCACACACAGACAGACACCTATATCGTTTCGAGCGATATTCTGCAGTTCCGTTCTCGTGGCTCGCGACTACCCATCTATTTTTCGTGTTTCATAGCGATTTCGGTTTTTTGAGATTATTATTATTACTACTATTATTATTATTAACAAACTATCGTATTGTTGCGTCGGCGAGAGTAAATTTGGGCACGATGACAGTAGCTGTATGATATTAGTTGTTTATCGTAGATTTCCTTGTATTTAACGGAGCTCAAAATTTCTCTTGTAATTAGTAGGTTCGAATGTCATCGCTCCTGTCCTGGTCCCCTCTCTCCCGCTTATTCTGCCCCTGCCCCCCACCCCCACCCGTACTCCCCATCCCCTTTTAGATATTTTTCATTTTTACCTCAGACGTTGGTGTAGAAATCCATGGCTGGTCACCATTGTTTCGGCTCGCGAGGAGGAGCGAGGCGAATTATCTTGGCGAAAGAGAAAAAATGAAGAAGAATATACGTACGAACGAACGAACGAACGAACATTTTTCTAATTAACGAGTCTTGTGTGAGATGTATATTTCCGTCGTATATCTTGTACAGATGATATATCCGCGGATGATGCGTTCGAACGTTCATTTTGTGTTTTCGACGTGCTTTAGGACGTCCCGGAAAAACGGAAAAGGGAAAATCCTGAGAAAAGGAAAAATCATGGAAATATATAATAGAGCAGCTCTCTGCGGGAAAGAAACGCTAGAACCGCGTTTCGCATCGCGACGAACCCCCACGCTTCTTCGATTTACTCTCCTTGTGTCTATCTCTTTGTTATAAATGGAAATTGTAAAGCTCTAATAATTGAATTGTACATAAGAACTTATCCGTTGATTAAATGTGCTGATAAAGAGCCGTTGCATCGAGACACACCAGACAGTCCACAGTCCAACAACGATTGCTGGCTGCGAGGATCTACGATCTATATATTATGTCTGAATCTCTTCCTGCTGTTTCATTTGTATTTTCTTTATCATGCGAACACACGAGATGTATATTATTTGTTTCTTTTTTATGTTCGTATAGCATAAACTTATATTGGAAACCCTTCTCCCTTATTCTACCTGTAATTTTTTTTCGTTTCTTACTTTTATTATCATTATTATACGTACATACACACGTGAAATTGCGTTTGGCTGTTTGCATGAATCGAGAGGATCGAGCATGACAATTATTTAGTATCTCCGAATCAAAAGACTTTGCGTGCGATATATATATATTTTAATGATTTAATTAAGAATCGGACCGCGCGAGGAACGCCAAAGGTTTCTTGAATAGAAGGAAAATCGAAAAGATATTCTGCGCTGTTTTCTTCTATTTTCTACATTCTTCCTTTTTAGTCGACTTTTAGAGACACAAAACTATTTTTTTATATAGCCGATTTTTTTGTCGAATGCGCTGTTTTACATCCGAAAGATTGATTTTGAGAAACAGAGTTTTAGCGACGAAACGATTTTTAATTGGTTTTTACGTGGAAACGAAGCGATTTTTCTATTGTAGAGAAAGAGGGGAACCAAACATTCCTCGAAGAGAGTCGATGTAGCGTGTAGAATTGTAGAGCTCTTACGCGGGGTATCCGGGTACTCCTTTTCTAAATGAAGCATGTACTCGAGTACTCGTATCTAATTTAAATAAGTACTAGAATTTTTCGATCTAAATTAATCGAGTACCTGATTTGTTAATCTAAATTATTCGAGTATACTTGAGTGGTTGAATCCAAATAGTTTTGAGTACCTTGAAAAACTTAAATCTAAGTATTATTAATATCCGAGTATTCGCTTTGGTATCGATTCTGTATCTTTAATTAGTACTCGAGGCGCAAGTACCAATAAATTCGACCAAATATAAGGGCTCTACATATATGTATAGTCTTATTTTGTAAGCTGGTCACCGAATCCTGACCATTACAATTACGTATCTGTACAGGCTCAATGATTTAGATTTAATTTGAAATTAAGTCTCTTACGTTACCATTAACTTACCCTACGCCCTACGTACATTTTTTCAACTGCTCCTCCGTTTTATAGATTCGATTTCATTTTCCTGTACATATGTGTGCGTGGCTGCGTGCGCGCGCGCGCGCGCGCGTGTGTGTGTGGTATGTGTGTGTATTAACAAGTGTTCCATTTGCACGGTCTCGGCACTGAAAACGCAAGAACACCACGCGGAAACAATAATAATGTAAATACAACACGAGCCAGCCCCTCGGACACAATGAATCGCCCCCAGTCATGGATTTGTTAGCGCGATTTACGTTTCGGAATGGCTGACCGGGTTCATGTTTATCCTACACCACTATCACGGGAGTCTGTATATGTACAATGTACACGCTTATCATCACGGGAATGTGAATCGTGTTGTTTCGCCCGATTAGATTCACACACTCGAGCGACTCGCATACATGTGTATCTACGGAGCGAGGATACGTATATATATAGTATGTATGTATAATGTATACATACAAATAAAGTATACAGGGTGTCTCTGTTATCTTGCACTCATTAAAACCTAAATATTTTTGCTGATGAACAAAATTATATACCCAGTTAGCAAAATCATTCGACTTGGAACAACGAATATTGTGATACTTTTCCTTTTCAAGGTCATTTTCCTTCGAGTTTCCAAGGTCATCAGCATTTTTCTTTCAAGGTCGTTCGAAGGACGTCATGTGACATGTCGTTGAACTCGTCTTCGCGTATGCCACAACGTTGGATGACAAAAAACCATTGTTATTGATAAAAAAAATATATTCTGTTGACCTGGAAATTCGAAACCTTGAAATGAAACCGTTTCGGGTCAAAGAATTTTGTTAGCAGGGATAAAATGTCTGTATCGGCAAAAATGTTGAGATGTTAGGAGATGGGAAAAAAATGAAAGATACAGCCCGTGTATTATTCATATAAAAAATATATATTATATATATATATACGAATTATTGAAGAAATTGGTTACGCTTGGCGGCACACGCGATTGTTAGACTATTGTGTTGCCACGAAATGGGGCGCGTATGTTAAAACGCTACAGAGATTTATTCCGGTAAATCCTTTGTCGTTTCTCCTCGCTGCTTTCTCACACCTTCGTGTAATGGATTTAATGTAGGAATTCGATAGGAACGCGATAGCGAACGCGGCTGTTCATTGTCGACGTTTTAAATCACGCAACATCTGCGCGATCCTACGTAATCATTTCCCATCGAAATCATCGCTTCAGTCCGGATGTTCTAATCGACGAGAATTAAGCGATGTTTCGCTTATTTAATACTAATGTCTAAAGTTCAAGGCAGATTGTGCAGAATTATAATTGAATTATTCAATACAAAGACCAAAATCGACTATTGAACAATTGAATTGTTTGTTACTGTATCATCTGTCTCTGTGTACGTTGATATAATTTCGGAAAATCGTTTCGACCCAATATTCTACATGTTTGTGGAACTTTCAGAAAATCGAACAGAAACTTGAGAAATTCGAAAGATTTACTACAAACGACAGAAAAATCATTTTTACAACAAATAATGTATACATTCGGTCAATTAAAAATCATCGGTGTTTGGTCCTTCGCATAATCAAACCCAAATCACCAAAAATCATTGTAACAAATAGTCTGCGGATTTTTCTGCAAACAGTGGGTCCTAACATAAATAAATTCGGCTTTGTTCAGTGTCTCTTTTTATTTATTAATAGAGCCAGTTAGAGCATAGATTTATATCAAATCAATTGTATAATTTTTGACTGCAAGTGGCTTCTCTTCTATCATAATCGTATAAATTTTCAATAAGTCGTAACTAGACTACGGATTTTTATCCAAAATAAAAATTCTCTGCATCGTTTGCACGAAACAGGAGCTAAATAGGCAATTTTATCTACTGGTTTTTGTCGTACATGCAGAAAATCGGCAGTCTAACCATTACTGTTTTGCGAAACTTCGTGCGATTACGTTGATAAAGCTCTTTCGAAAATTACACGATACAAGGATTTTCGCATATTGTCTTGCTTTCGATTCGGTTCTATCGCAAATAAAATTGCTTGTTACACATCATTCGGAGCTTATTCATTCATTAGTCTCTCCGTCTCGTGGTCATTTTGATGTGATGTTTAATAAAATCCATCTTGCCGTTTAGAGCTCTCAGAAGTCGCATGAATTCTCGCAGCCGATCAATCGAAGTTCATTGTTAGTGCCAAAGGGTGGACAAGTCACAATTTCGTCTACGATTTGAAAGTACGGAGAAATTCTACGGGGTCCATTTTACGCTCGCTTTTACGCGGGTGCACGATTATAACCGATTACGGTAATGCCTCGATGCGTGTGATAGTTAAATTCGGGACCGAAATGTCACTTGTCTCGTGTACACACAGTATTCCTTGATCGCTTGCTGCTAACATCTAATATCGTGTACATCTCTTTCGCATACATCCAGACATTACTACTGTAGAACACGACGGCGAACAAAGAACGTTGCGTGAAATTAGCCTAACTGAACGAGCGTTCCGAAACGTGCCGCGTTTACGACGTGTTTGGCCATATGTCTATGGTTATGGCACGCAGCGCGCGGCGCGTGGCGCACGGGTGCCGATTCGAATCGACCCACGGTTTTTCGAAAGTTTTTCTCGATCGGTGGCAGTATAGTCCAGTCAACGAAAACTTGTACAGGGAAATGGAAGGAACAGAATTTTTGACTTTGGGACTTTGTTCGGACTAGTTCGTGGGTAAAAATACTAAAAGTCCCCACTCCTTGGAGTTGAACGGGGTGCATGTGGCACCTAGAAGGTCCCTTTTTCGGTTTTTCGCTTATATCTCGGAAACTGTGAATCCCAGCGATAAGACCATTCTACATAAAATTAAAGCTGCCAAAACATGCCACAAGATTGATCCTATTTAGTTTTTCGCTATCTCGCATAGTTTTCGAGACATCCGCGCTCAAAATTCACTAATTTTGAAAAAAAAATTTGTCTCACGTTTGTTGCCTTATTAAAACGCTATATTATACAGTGATATAACGTTTATATCACATCCGATATTATATTTTACACCGGCGGTTAGAAAATTGTTGGTGGTTAGCTCCCACCCATACATCTGAGGAGGCAGCTCATGTCCCAATCACATTTCGACTTGGTGATATGTCCTGAGAGAATGTTGTTTCGCTGGCCCTTCAGTTGGCGGGAGGCATGAGATGTCTTGTTTGATATTTGCTACCGATTTAACAAAGGATTGGTAACGGTAACCGTCTACAATGAGAACGGTGCGCATACTCGGTGCAACATCCCCCACAAAGACCGTAGACTAGTCACTTATTAATCTGGTCATTAGAGAGGGGGTAAACTGTATTCCCCTTGATTTCCTCGATCTGGCGACTCTGATTTTGAAATTTTTTTTTCAAAATTAGTGAAATGTGAGCGCGGATATCTCGGAAACTATGCGAGATAGCGAAAAACTGAATGGTACCAATCTTCTGGCACATTTTATCAGCTTTAATTTCGTATAGAATAATCTTATTGCTAGGACGCATAGTATCCGAGATATAAGCGAAACACCGAACAAAGGGACCTACTACCATGTGTCTCTCAGCACCCTGCTCATCTTCTAGGAGGGGTCCCATGGAAATCACCGACACAAACTTCCCCGACACGGTTTTCACTGGTAACATTTCACCGACACCAGATTTCACCGACACTACTTTGGCCGACAACGAATCTAAAATCGTTGTCGGTCACATTCGTTGTCGGACAAAGTTGTTGTCGGTCAAAGTAGTTGTCGGTCAAATCTGGAATCGGTGATTTCCATGGAACCCTCTAGGAGAGAGGACTTTCAGTATGTTTACCTCCTAACTAGTACGAACAAAGTCCGAAAGTCAAAAATTCTGTTCCTTCCATTTCCCTGTACACCATACCCCCTTTTAAGCATTCATTGATTGGACTAGTCCCAGATTTTTCCCAGCAACGTGAAAGTATGCGTGCGCGTGTGCATTATGTTCCGTAACTCGAGCAAGCACGCAGAGAACCGCTTTCCGTATTGTTATGCAGCACTGCGTCGAAACTGGACGTCGACAGTTTTCTGGAAAAACTCGGCTGGAAATCATGCGATTTTTACCATGATCGTGACAATCGTATATTAGACGATTTCCCCGGAGGAAAATCCAGAAAAACTTTTTCATGTTGAGCCTGTTAGCCGAACAGCGAGCGTTTTGTATCTACTCTCAAAGTTCCTTAGAAATGATAGAAGACACGTAGCCCGAGGCGTTATCTTCACCACTAGATTCGATAGATAGTTAACGCAGTTGAACGGATGCAATGCGAGGATCATCTTTAATCGTGTTTCACCCATCACGGCATGTTTTACAGCGACTACTTATTTTTATAGTTAGGTTTTACGGTGCGAGAGTATATCGACGTTGTTTCAAATCATTTATAGAGAGCGTTAATATTATCGTCACTCGAGGTAGCGTATCGTCGATCGACCATACAGTCATGAATAGATCACGCATTTTCATTGCTACTGGTTCATTCAACGAAAACTGAATGGGGAATTGCGTTTGGCGGTCTGAATGGTTGATCTAGGAACAGGAACAGGAACAGGAACACAGAAATACGTTAATCGAAAATGAACGCTGTGCAACAAATATTGAACGGAAAAAAATCGAAGAAATCCATTACGAAAGAAGAGCAAGTTTAGAGGAGTTTCATGTTCCTTTCGATTTGTTGGGGGTGAAAATATTGCCACACAGGGCCACCACCCTCGACCCAGATCGACCATCTCGACCGTCGAGCGACGCTAAGGGGACAGGGAACAGCAGAGAATAGAGAATAGAAGAGTGTCCTCACGTGTGAACGTAGTCTACCCGTTTTGTACTTATCGGTTTTCTATGCATTTAGTCGGAAGTGCCGAAAACGAACTCCATCGTAGCTCGGGAAGTTATCGGGCGCCAATGCAATGCACCGAAGTAGCAGCGAGAACATCGAATTCAAACGTTATCGCGGAATCATCGTGTCGATTCGTTCTCCACTTTAATTTCTAGCTGAAGCGTATCGTTCATGGATGCGTATAACGAAACAACTCGAGAGAAAGACAGCCGGGAAAATGCGATACTCTTCTGTGTACTGGTTAACAAAAGCACTCGTGCACTCGTACACCCGTACCGATCCGTACACCACCAATCACTTCTTTATGCTATTCTCTTGGAGAATTAAATTCATCCTCTTTGGGATCCATATGGTAAAAGAATATTCGAATATAAATCTAAAGACAAAGATCATATATTTACTTGGGTTTCCATTTTCGGAAAACATTCAAGGAAATTCGCATTGTCTATGGGACGGTAAAACACAATACATATTTCTCGCTTCCCTTATAGATTTTCCGTTCGCACAACCCGGTTGTATCTCGTGTACGAACGCTTTTGTTTATCGACGCAGCATCGAGGAATGGTTATACTCGTTTTATATTTTCCTCCGACAATATCACTGACATTTGTATCGTAGCGCCATCGTGTATAGCGATGTTCCATGTGTATCGACAAATACCTGACGGATCACGTAAATTACCTGATAAACAAACGTACGCCTGAGTCTCCTTTCACACGGTGTACATGTAAACGAGTTTGTTAAACAATCGATTCGATGCAAAGCCGATGCAAAGCCGATGCAAAGCGCCCAGCTTGCGACAAACAGTCACGGAACAAATAACAAGAAGCAATTTAAAACACGGAAAAACGCATTCTCTCAAAGTATTCTATATAAAAAGTGTATAAAAGAAATTTTTCATATACATTAAACCGTAAAAGACAATAAACCGTGTAACGAGAGAGCCAGGTATACGTGTGTACTTCGTGAAGACGCGACAATAGGTGAGAAACTCCGAGAGGTGGTATGTAGCTATGAAAAAGAAAAAAAACCGTGTATATGTGCATCGAAGAACCGTATTAATATATATATAAATATAAATATAAATATAAATATACATATATTCTCTTTCTATCGTTTCGCGCGTGGACGTGATCAGAGGAAGGGGTTGTAATAAACGGAATCTTAGATTATTATATCTGTATACTTTATTGTGTCTTTAGTAGGCTACGTCCATTGACGGAACGAACGTGATGACGTGAATAAATAATAAAAACGAATAAACAGAACATTACAACTAAGTATACTTTGGTGAATTTCCATCCGCGATGCGCGGCAACGTCTGCTGATCGGACTATACTACTTCTCTATTCGCATCCATAGGAAACTATGGTCTTCTCTTAACCCTGTAACAGCGACCTACGGTCTCCAGAGATCCTAGGAAATTATTCTGTGTTTTCTGTATTTTTTAGATATCTATTTCTGACCGCAATTTCGTTGTACTTGCAAATATGAGATTTTTTTAGGTAGTTTTGGGATATTGAACTTTGTGGTTCCAAAGCTTATAGGTTGATAAACTGAAAACAATTTTGCAAATTAACACAAAAATTTTCAACGTTTCGGTCAACTGTTTAGACCTTATAGGTTGAAGTGTTTTTTGGAATTTTTGCAGTAATACTTGCTTGCAGGGTACTTTACTGCAGGGTTAAACAAATTTTGAAAATCGACCGAGCGCGACCTTTGAAAACCCGATAGCAGACGTTCCCGAGGTTTTCCAGAAAGTGCGGTTTCTGCTTTACGGAAAACGGAAATCCCCGACTCGATTCCAGTCTCAAACGATCGATTTCAGTATCGACTACATCGCAGCGTCGTTCTTTCTACATACATTTATGTACAGCAGACGTGTGTATTTACAAGGTACGCGGTGGATATCGCGTGCTCTCGGTGGTTCGCAAAAGTCTGAAGCACCTCTCTCCTGCCACGTCGAGAGAGAATCTCTCTTCGGTGAGACAGCGGGAAGCGAGGAGAGCGAGGAGAGCGAGGAGAGCGAGGAGAGCGAGGAGAGCGAGGAGAGCGAGGAGAGCGAGGAGAGCGAGGAGAGCGAGGAGAGAGCTCGGGGGCCTGCGGACGCGCTCAGAATCTGCTTTGGAGGAGAGGCAACGTTGAATTTTCCAGCCGATCTTCAAAAAATTTCCCTTGGGGCCACTCGCGGCTTTTCCTGCCGTCCCTTTTTCCGGCTTTCCCCGTTACTTCCGACCGACTTCCTTCCGTTAACCAACGAACAAGACATAAACTCGACTCTCCAAAGGAAACTGCGCGGCCCGAGACCGCCGCGCCGAAGAGATCTTTGGACGTGCACAAATGGATGCGCTTCGACTGTATTCTACGGAGATCTATAGCTGGTCTGTGATCTGGGATTTTTCTCATCTCACGGCTTCGTGTCTTCTTACTCGAAAGATTAAAACTCGTATAATTTTATATAATTGTGATTATCTCTCACCGATCATCGGTTCGCGATATTCTCATACCTCGTGCAAAATAGAAGCGTCCTAGACTGCGGATCTTTATGCAAAATAAAAAAACTTGTTTTTCATTGAAAAAATATTGAAGCGGTGAGATTAGAAAGAACCCATGGTAGCACGCGTCAACCTATCGGTTTCAGCAGCTTTCCCATTCGATTTCACTTATTTCACTATACTTAATATAATTGTAACCGCGATTCGGAATAAACCGCGTTTATACTCGGTTGTTCGATCGCATCGAAATCGCACCGCAAACGAAACGCTCTGTTGCCGGTCGCTCGTACATCGTATATTACACCGTAATGGCTACTTATCGGCTAACTGACTAGCAATCGGGGATCGAAGGACAAGGAACACCGGTCGATCGACCCTCTTTTCGAAGGTTTTCTTAACGTACGAGAGAAAACTACGCGAGCACGCACGCACACCGATGCACGGGTCACTGGACAATTGCTTCGATCAACGTTCGTTTCCGATACTTCTTATCGTTAGCATCGATCTAACAATAAGAATCGATTGAATTTCTCAAACCGTTTCCAGTAACACAATCTGAAAACATCTTTTGGAACGTATATCGAGCAACGGATCAACGGAACATCTTCGCAGCGCATCGATAACTGTATACAACTGTGTATTTACTGCTCCTCTCCGAATTCCTAAAACTTTCACATGCTAATTGCCCTAAATCAAACAAAAGTCCTCGGACTCGCGAACCCGCGCGCATACGTCAATAAAACGAGCACCAGAGTTAACAAGTACTTCTAAAACAGTTCTCCAAACCTTCTCCGGCCATACATCGCATCGCATCGGTTCAAATACTAATCCCCATCGATTTTCAAAGTTCTCAGTTCCGTGCGCACGCACCGCACCTTATCCGACGAAAATACACGATCCAACATCCAACATCCAACCTAACCCGTATCCCAAGGACAACGATTAACCCCCACAGTTAATATTTCACGCGAACTATCCTCTATCTGTGCGCTCTATGAATCCGAAAGAGGTCGTCCAATCTTCCTTCCGCTGAAATGTTAAAACGCGGAACCGATTCCGCAGGGCTGTTTCCATCCGCTGCGTTCCCATGAATTCGTAAAACAGCTCTCCCCCTCGTCGACGAACCGAAAACCTCATTTACAGCGTGACGCTCCGAAAAAAGCTCCGAATCCGACGCGAACAAACCCAGATCCACGGTCTAGAATCGCATTCGATGTCCTTGGGAAACGATTTTCGTCGCGTTAAGACACCTAGGTAGATCTAGGTAGATCTTGATGTCTGCTCGAGCAAATCCCGCAGGATCCTTGGCTGGAGACTGGCGCGCGTTCCAATTTCGTGGAAGCGCATCAGGACCCAGTAACGGCTAAAAATCCTCCGGGACTCGGTTGCATTCGTCCTTCCGACTGGTTCGGTGAAAGAGACGCGGCTGGAACTTGCGGAGGAATCTTCTGGATTGTTTTCTTCAGGCCCCGAACATTGTCGTTCCATCCGCCTAATGCCTCTCCAACGAGTTCAACTCTCCGATAACAGCCTCGGCATCTTTCTCGAGCACCTCCTTCCCATCCTCTATCAAATCCTGGCCGTCGGGTTCGTTGACCAAAATGCTCTCCTCTCCAGTGTCCTCTGCATCTTCGGGAGCTAAGAACGGATTAGCTCTGCCCTCGCACTTTCTCTGATAGTCGAGATTATCTGGAGCTGGCCTATGGCAGGAATCGCAGACGGTGTCCGTTTTCGAAGTGCAAGGATGCGCCTCGTACAATCCAGGGCCGCATCGCGAGCAGATCCAGCAGGGTTGGATGCTGTGATGAGGACTGTAGGTGCCTGGATTGCATTTGCCGCATTCTGTGTCTCTTCCGCGGATGCATCGGTTCACCACGCCCCAGCCTGGACCGCATCTGCTGCAATGGGTGCCGCCTTTTTGGTGCCTGATGCGTGGTCTGCACTCGCCCACCTGGAACAACGACAGATGCACTCGGTTAGAGGCGACTGCATTCGGACTACCCGGGTATACCCGTTCGCTTGGCAACACAGACTCGTGTAACATCGCGATCGAATTTTTCCACAAATTACGATCGCCAGACTGCGGATTTTTCTGTCGAACAACAATGTTCGATGTCGATTCAAAGCTGCAGACTATGTACTACAGGCTGCAAATTACTTTTTTTAATTCTAGCGAGTCTCCTTCGGCTCCTATTATGTACTTACAAAGATTCGCAGTCTAGTTATCATTTGTACCAATTTTGTCTGAAAACCATTGAACTTGGGGAAACCAACATTCTAAATAACATATTTTTTTATTGTTATTATTATTTATTATAGACGGACTGAAGCCCTTTTACATAAGTGTTTACAATAAGAAAAAGAAAACAGAAAGATACAAGACTACACGTCTAATATCAAAGGAGGGACATGCACAATAAGAAAAAAAATATATATAGAAATGGTACAATCTATACGGTATTATCATATAATCCTGCGTAGTTGCATTTGAAAATTTTGTAAAGATTCAATGAAAAAATTAATACGATTATAAATGTATATCGTAATCGTAATGCGATTCATTGGATTAATTAATGCATAAGTAGATTTTGCTTTAAGTGTTTGAAAATCCGCTCTTGTTTTAAATTCACGTTCCGGTATATGTATAAAAATTGATTTGCGCAAGTAGAGAGGAACAATCAATATGATTATTAATTAAATGAAAAATAAAGCTCTGGTCGGATATACTATTCTTCGAGCAGATAATGTTTCTAGGTTCATTGTAGTTAATATTGTGGAGTAATCATGATCAAAGAATGACATTGGATTATTTAACTTATATTAAAAAAACCTGAGAAATTTATGCTGCACTCTCGAGCAGCATGATTTCGTACTTACAGCTTTTCGGAGACCATATAATTGATGCATATTCTAATAGCGGACGGACGAGGGCAATGTATAGCAATCCAAGTGTGCGGATTGAATGAAAATCAGTGGAAAAACAAAGTATGAAACCAAGTGTTCTAGAGGCGGAGTTAACAATATAATAAATATGGCTGGTAAAGTTTAAGGTAGAGGAGAAACGAATTCCTAAATCCTTTAGCTCATTTATCGAGGAGAGTTGAAAACTGCTATTGAGATGGTAAGGATGTATGAAAGGTACAGAACGACGCACAGTGCGATACTATGATAGAAATTTTGGACAAAAATAAAAAAATTCGTATAGTGTAGCAATAATTTATATTTTTTTGTTCGGAATTGTTTTAAATGCACTAATCGAAGATTTGGAATACTATTTTGGAATTTTCCATTTTTTACACTACATAGATCTTAAGAAACTATAAGAGGTATGTTTTGTGTATAATGTAAAACTGAAATATGAACAAATAGTACCTACATATATTACGTGTAGAAAATGGATAAATAAATATCGATAAAAAACAAGTATTCATAGCCGAGTAGAAGAGTAGCATTCGCCAAGGGTTAATGTTGAATAACTTTGAGTGTAGCAGTTTGTAGCAAGAACAACTTGTAGAAAATTGAAGTATAATTTCTACTAATTACGAAAAAACAAAAACTACAGAATGTTTTGAACCCTTCTTGAAATATCTCTATTTAAAGGAGAAAAAGGTGAGAAACATTATTTCAACTGTATTATTTACTAGTATACTCCACATAAGAGACTTACAAATTTTGAAATTTCAGTCATATTAGCTGTACTTTAAGCTACCATATTCCATAGGACATATTTCATAAAATTCTTTTTCCTGGTACCATGAAAGTAAATGACGCTTTGACTCAATAAATTGCTTGATATAGGATTTTCTTGAGAAAAAAACGCTTGTAACTAATCCCCTACTGAATTATTTGAATTTTCTATTGATAAACATTATAATTTAGATGTTAAAACATAGAGCCCAGTGGATATTAGACAATAAGTTGTTAGATTTTTGTCCACAGGGTACCGCACTGTGCGACGGGACGACCGCGTAACATGGCATTTCTTAATGTTGACTTCTATACCATTCATACGACACCAATTGCTGAAACGATCAAGGTCTGCCTGTAATCTAATTTTCTAATAATAATAAAAGAAGGAGATTAAAGATTCTGCTGCAGCGATCTTTGGAATATCAATGACGATAGAAGCGCGTAGTATTATATTGTGGTCGGACAAGTTTTGAATTGACGAAGGACCAGCCTCGAAGCCCTTTTCATCTAAATCGACTCTGCGCCAACCGAGGAAACAGGTGCCAAAGGGTACGGCCAGCTGACTGGTTACCTGGTACACCTTGCGCCTTTCTTTCGTCGCGCATCGGACCACGATCAAGATACACAGCGCGGCCGAGATGTAAATTAGGATTTCTTCCAGCCTCGGGTTTCCTCATTATGCTTTCGTGCCTTCGTGCTTTCATGGAGCGCGGTCTCTCGGACAGCGAACGATTTCTCACCGATCGCGATCCTGTCTGGTGCCGTATCTCTTTCTCGAGAAATCGGAACGATATCTTTCGAACTTTAAAGTAAAAAGACTACATTTCTAAGAATTATTCTGAATTTTATAAAATTGCAAACTCTTGACAAATTCGTGGAAATCTGTTGGCAACAACATTATACTTGAGAAAACAAAAGATCAAGTTACTAAAAAATGATTAAACTCCGGAATCCAGAAGTTGACAAGGCGGGAAAATGGGTTGTCTCTGTTCGCGAGCATTTGTGGAGGTTCAGGGTGGCCGCGAAGAGCAATTAGCAGCCGCGTCCAATTAACGGAAGCCCGGAGAGGGCGAAGTCGGCGATAAACTTGGTAAAATCGAGGAAGCGACCCGACGCGACGGGGTTTTTCGACGTCGAGAACAAGTATAGGGATTGTAGTGTTGTAATGAAAAGTAGGAGATCGGGTCCACGGCTCGCAGCTGGCAGTAACCGGCTGCTGGCACGCGCCGACGGTCATCGAGACATCAGGTGCATCATTGCACCGGGCCCTGCCTCGTGAAACTGTCGATCTTTTTCTTCGTTTTCGCCGCTTTCATTTTCTCTTCTTAATCACGGATACCGCTCTCGGTTCGTTCTCGCGAGATCTTCTACGTTTCATCCATGCTTCGACGCGACTCCATCGATCCCGAATCGCGAACGGCTCGAAATCTATCTTCTATCTATCTATATAAATAACTTGAGAACTGCTGGACCGATTTGGCGAATTTAAAAAAAAAAAAATGTTCGTAATAATCTGAATAAGTTTTTTAGAAAGAAAAGAAAATTTAAAAAGTTGCCCGGAATAATTGAAAATTCGGGAAAAAATGAAAGTGCTCTTTTTATGGGATTTTTGTATGAACTCAAGACCATAACATCACGATTCGAACGAGGGATATGCGTGCTTCTTTGTTCGTTTCTTTGTTCGTTATGGTTCTGAAAAAGTTTTCAGGAAAAAAATTCGAGAGAATTACAAAGGAAAGTTGGAAAATTCGGACAAACTGCAAAAAACATCTTCTGAATGTAGTAGTCCTCCTTAAATTGAATATCCATGGCCAACATCGTTAATAGATACAATGATCACTCAGAAATACGTTTTCTTTTCCTCATTTATACTTTGTTTACACATTTCCAATAGCTTTTCACATATTCACAAAACGATCACAAACAAATTTATTGAAATTTGGGCGGGACAACGTCTGTCGGGTCAGCTGGTATACAACATTTATTTGTACTGTCGATTTCTACGCCAAAATACAAATTGTCTGAAGATCATTCGATTATCAAATTTAAAAAAGATTGACTGAAACGAACAGCTTGGACAGAGTTGAAATACCCGTTTAAGAAATTGACAAATAAAAGTGGAATTTTTCGAAAACGACCAGGTGTACGTAAAAGGATAATCGAAAGGCGAAATGGCGCAGGATCGATGAAACGAAAGGATAGAGTTTCGGTATAAACGCTTCGATGACTTCCTGCAGAAAACATAATTGTGGGCAGCAGCAATTTCGTAAGGAGAGGGAGAGCGAGCGAGAAAGAGAAAAAAATTCGGGAACGAAGAACACGTACAAGTACTCGTGAGGCGATGGTGGTTGCAGGTAATGTAAGGGGGTGGAGTGATGTACAGCCCGGAGAGTGTCACCTTATCGGTGGTGTAACACGATCCAGGCTCCTCTCACGTAAGGATGCACCCTGTCAATTTGCGGGTGAAGCGAGTCCGGTGAAAAGGGTTAATAATACCGACTCTCGCTGGACAAATTACCCGATCATACCTCGGTCAACGCGACATATGCCCTGCTCCCTTAATAAATTATAGTCGCTGATCAAACTATGAACGATTCGAAATTTATCGCTCGAATGGGCTAGAAAATATACTCGGAACGATACCTGTTCGATCACGAAACGTATTCTGCTTTCAGTCTTTACGGTCAGATAGAATCTCTTTGCTCGCGTTACCCTGTACATAATCTGGACGCAGGGTTTTGCGATCCATACTACATTACACGTATGTCTTTCCTTGTTTTTCACTAGTGAAGAAATAGAAAACCGAAAGAGCATCGCCTAACTGAATCACGTGCGTCAATCGATTTACGATATGTGTTCGGCGCACACGTTTGCGTGTGTTTTTTCGCTTCGAAAATGTTGCGCTAGATTCAAACGCACGCGTTTTTTCGTCGAGCTACTGCTTCAAAGTACTATTATAATAGTAGAACTAGCAATCCGAGAAAAATGAGTTTTTAGGAGGTTGTAGTGAAAACATAAGAGTATCCGTTCAAAATGTTGTTATTTGAAATAAATCTTACCTTTTTACCATTTATTTTGCAATTATTTTAAACAAATGCCGTGTTTTCACAGTGGGTCACTTTAAAAAAATTGAAAATATGGGGATATAGCCGCAAGGGTCCCTGTTACGGACCTGTGTTTAAATAACTGGACATTTGAAAATGGACGAAATTGAAATTATTTAAGAACACAGTGGCTGGATCGTGACATTTTACAATAACTCTTGAAATCGGGATGAAATTTCCAATAAAATCCATTAAAAACTCATTTGTATGCTCTGATAATTATCCTAATAAATATATATTTTTTGTAATCATATTTTGATTGATTGTTTCAATTTTGTTGTCTTAAAATAAAATTTTTAATTGTTCATTTGTCACTTATTTAGCACCAATACACACGAACCGGTAATAAAATTTATTAAAATAAATTATTAAATACTAAATACCATATGAAATACAATAGAATCTTTTCGGAGGCGGCGCAAAATTGAAAATTTTCGACACTGGAAATTACGAAAAACCTTAAATGCTTCTACATGCTGTCACATATTAATGTACCTTCTTTTCCCACCTACTGATTTCCAAATCCACCATATTCCAATGAAATCATAATTAGCAACATCTGTTATTTGGGAAACTTTCCATTTTGCGCCGCCTCCGAAAACATTGTATTGTATTTAATATGGTTGTAGGGTTAAATAACAATATTTTGAATGGATACTCTTGTGTTTTCACTATGATAGTCCAAAAGCTCATTTCTATCGGTGTGACAGTTATAGTCTTACAAATCAACAATGTTTAAAATATCGAAAAATCCTTTGAGATTCGTTTATAGGTTACTAAAGACTACAAGATATTTAAATTTGAACAAAACCCGAAATTTTACTTGAAAATGTATCCATTTTCGCGTGGAATGATCCTATTATAAGGGATTTGCATCACCCAGTATATGCGCACCCAGGATACGCATGTGTCCGTAAATTGCAACGTTTGGGAAGCCACGATTGACAAGAATATTCTAGAATATTCCTCGAAAGAATAATGCGATATTGTTTCTTGGCGTAGACGCAGTGCTGACGTGAAGTATCACAAATGGAGTATAAATGGCACTGGAATAACAAAACGCTGCGTCGAGACGCGCAAAGGAGATCCGACCTTAAGGTTTCTTCGACGGTCGTCGGAAGTCGGAAGTCGGAACTCGTCGCCGGAGAGCCGGTAACCGGGTCACGCGGCACCAACAGGAAACTGAATGCAAACAAACGACCAAAGATGATAATTGCCTCTTCCCCCCTTCTGGCGACTAATCACTGGTACTTGCGTATTTCGTGGTTTGGGACACCACAAAGACCAATTTCCCCCTGCCACTCGACATTAGTTGGAGTTCACAGGCCACTGGGAACGAGGACGTCTTTGATTCGCAAAAATCGTCGGGAGTTGAAACGGTGGACTGCGGAGCTTTATATCCACTTTGTAATCAAGTCGTACAATGTATAAGAAACATTTAATATTATTATTGTAGCGGTAGCAGTGTTGTTCTTGAACGAAGAGCGAACGGTGGAACGCGACGAATCTCGCCCCATCGCGCATCGCATCGCCTCAGCGTTTCACGGCTGGGAAAAACGGTCGGAAATTATTAAAACCCGTTTCCATGGGGCTCGTCTCGTCCTTCGTTGATTGCACCGGCTCCTTGCAAGGACGTAATTTCCTAGCTTCCCGTCCGCGAACCCCTTTCGATATTGATTAAAGTTAAGAACCCTCTTCGAGGACGGTTCCCTTCCTTACGAGAGCACGCTTCACCGGTTACCCGGAGTCGAAGAAAATTATTTTTCAGTTCTCTTTACACGCTTCCTAAGCGTTGTTGCGCGTATCCTTTCCTGGACAGCGGCCGCAGCCTAACCATTTCACGCCGAAAGCATCGTCCGTTCTCCAAAGTCCAAAGGAAGATCGTTTTACGACGATTCGGATCGGAGAACCTCTTGACGCCTCGGGAAAAAGGCAACAGAACTTTCTTCTTATCGATCGTTTCTTTATTAAACTTTTATCGTTTATCGCACTTGAATACTTTTCTTCACGTTATAAATGGTACAAGATGAAAGAGCAGTGTTTGTACACGAGACGAGGGGGATTTTGGTCTCGAACTGTTCACATACGATCAAGACCAGTACAGTACATTGATGCTCTTTCATTTTTATGCTCTCTTTCCGAAGGTTTCAATGGTTGTTAGTCATTTTTCCCATAAATTGACGAAATCCGAGCAATAACCGGTCGCGCCGCTATTAGCCGGGTCAAATATTTTTAGCGAGCCCGAAGTGAATCCGGGCGCTTAAAACTGTAAAAGCGCGAGTCGGCGAGCGTCATCGAACGTTCTTGTTAAATTAGGCGACCCTCTCTCTTTCTCTCTCGGTTGTGCTCGTCGTTACGCGAGCACGGTAGAGTGCACCCATTAAAACGAGCGCTGTTTTCACCTAAGTGCTGAATCTGCGTCGATACTCGAAAAGGGTCGCGCGCACAGTCATCACTAAATATAGGTGGCATGGAAAGCTTCTACAACGCGTTACTTTTCTGAGAGAGAGAGAGAGAGAGAGGTGTAACAGCGCGTTTTATTCCCTTTCTCGAAAGAGAGAAAAAGGGAAGAGTATTTCGTCGATTGCCCATAAATCGATGAAGCACGCGGAATCTCCCCGCGAATCGACGCGGGGAAATACAATAAAAAAAAACCGGAGGGGAAATTTCTATGGCGCCACGTTGCTCGTCGACCAGGAAGGAATGATTTTCGATTGAAATTTATCGGCGCGTCGATATACCGGCACGTTGTAAAAAAAAAAAAAAGAAAAAAGAGGAGAAAGAGAGGAAAGACACAAAAGCCATCGCAATTACCGCTTCCGGTTTGCCTGTAGTTGCCGGAAGTCCTATTCACACGCGTCACTACCAACACCGTCGCTTCCGTCGTTATTGTGGATCCACGGACGCCTATAAATCACTGCCCCCTTTATTTCCTCCTCTTCCTCCTCCTTCCGCAAACTACCTCGTGCCGATGAATCTTTTGCTCGATGAGCCGCAATTAACGTTGCAACAGTTTCCACGCGAGATTACAGATCGCTGCGTCTTTACTTTTTTTCGCTTGACAGACTCGCGGCGTAATTGGTACTATTGTATTTCGGATGAAGAATTGGATTAGGATGCGTATTAGTTGCGTTCTTGGTCGTGCTCGGTATATCCTCAAGATTTTGCTGTTAAAAATTTGATTTTACTGAAAAAATGTCACATTCTGGCAGCCAGTCCAAATGTTATACATATGTATACCCGTTACAGTACGTTGTGTTTCGGCAGGCAGACTGTAAATACACGCGTTTAAAATTGCCCGCCCCGTCACGAACGAACGCAACGTAAAACGTAATACAACTGTCACTTGAATTACCACTGGCAGCTTCGATATTTCGACAGTCTGCTAAATTGGCATCCCCGACCCCTGCCCACTGTGTTTAGTCAGCGGCGCGTGCAGCGATCGACGAGTCAACCGACTTTTGTCTTCGCCATCCTGTCCTGCGCGAGCGCAAGCGACACGCATCCAATATGTACAACCACCGAACGCATCGAACCCAGTCGATCATTTTACCATTGCAATTCCACGAAAAGGTCGTTTCCGAACAATGAAATCGCGTAACGGTAACCTTGATCGTTGATCCGAATTCTCGACTTTGAACGCTTTATTGAACACCGAAAAATTTATATTTCGAGCATATTTCGAGCATAGTTCGAAAATTTTTAATTTCTCCAATGTTGTTCTTGACAAGAATAGAAAAAAATGTATGCTATCGGCGCACAGGTTCGATCATAATGAAAAACAAAGCAATTTTGAAAAAATTAAATTATTCCCAACGTTTCGATCCTGGCATGGATCATCTTCAAGAGAATTTTGCGTCTGAAAATTACCGAATATTATATTAAGTGTTTCAAAAAGAAGGTAACTGATATACTTTTTCACCGTACTTGCTATGTGTAAAAATGTTTAGAAACGTGTAAATTTAAAATTGAGTTCCGTGTTGACTCAAACAGCAACTGAACCAAACGACTGTTAAGAGAGAACTAAACGTACAACCACTGGAACGACGTACATTGACCAACAGCCAATCGGAACGAGTGATCGACAAGTTCTACAATCAATACTTGGCGGCGAATTTGAACAGAGAGACTGCCATTATAACTCAAAAACACGTGCCATATACCATTTGTTGTTATGGTACAAAAATTAAACATTCGATAGTAGTTGACTCAGAAATTCTAAAACGCTAAGTGTTTGTTAAATGGATGAGAACTCGTTAATTAAAGGGAAACTTCTTGACGTTTGATTGGATGAAAAGTAATCGAGGAGATCGTACGAGGACAGAAGGCAGTTCTCCACCCAGTTGAGAAACAAAGAATCGGCACGGATGGTACAACGCGAAGCAAGCTCGAGGACTCGAGGCAAAGAAAACACAGGAAGACGAGTTTTCCCCGAGCAGCGTCGGCCGTCGCACCCTGTTGCACCGCGGTGCAACGGTGCAACGGTCCGTGGAGCCGAAGGGGTTGCTAGCCCGCGCACGTGTTCGAGAGGCGGCGGACAGGAGACAGGAGACAGGAGACAAGAGGTCATTCTGCGAAGCAACGACTACGAAACAACACGCTAACCCTACACACACGACTGCCGCTCGAATGTACGACGACACCTTCTCAATTGCGATCCCGCAAAAATACAGTCGGTCCCATAATCGCTGAACACGCGCTTCCAATTGGAGCAATCTCTTCAAACGAATTCAGTTTTTCTCCCACCGCTAGATCGATAGTAGATAGTAAACTTACCAACGAAAATCGTTCGATGAAATAGATTCTAAAAGAATGGAACCGCCCAGACACTTTTCAGGCGCATACTTACGCGCGTGTACGCATACGTAAGTACGTGTCACGGCACGATGAACTTTTCCCCATAGGTCCCCATAGGTGGAAGAAGGGCGAGGGGCCCCGGTTATTGCAGGAAGGCCCACCGACGCTCGAGGGTGAAACGAATCGGCGCAGCTGCCGAGCCAACGCTGATAATTATCTACGGCCGACACCACCCCATTGTTCCTTCCCCCTCTCCATCTCGCCCAAGAAGCACAAGTCGACCGAGTTGTGGCCGGCGCAGCGCGGCGCAGCGCGGCGCAGCGCGGCGCAGCGGCCGGGCCCTAGGGCCCAGACACTCGATTCGAGTAGTCTGCGCGCGCCTACGCAGCTGCGCTTCGAGACGAGATCGAGAACGAGAACGAGGGGGCGGGAGACTCGAAAACTTGGTACGTTCGGTCGCCTTCGGGCTCGATCTTCTTTACCGAACAGCGATCCGGCCGATATATGCCTCCTTATTTTGGTTCCCGGCCCCTCGAGCAAGACAATTCTGCTGTTGCTACCCGGGAGAGAGACTTGCCGAGTTGCAAAAGGGCTACGAGGCTGAGAACGCGCGTGTAAAGGAGCCCGCACTAATCATGTGGAAAATCTATCCCGGTTAAATCAGTTGGATTTTTTATATGTTGTAGCGTATGATGATCTACTGAAGAAAAGATGTAATGGGCACAAAGTTGAATAATGGACAGTTATCGAGTTATAATCAGTGAAACATGAGAAATTCTAGCTGCCGAATGCTCAAATCTCGGGAAGTATTTATTGTTTGGAAAAATGTTTCAAACAAAAATAGTACGGTTTCACAAAATCTGTTAGGTGGTGTGATTATTTTTTTTTTTTTTTAATTTTGAATGATCTTGAAAAAGTCTGTGAAGAGAAATCTTTCAGAAAAATCTTTGCGTGTCACAGCAGAGCAAGGAGCCCACGGTTCGACACTCCCGTAGTATTTTTTACGGCAATCGTGTAAAGTAAATAAACTTCCCGAGATTTGAGTATTCGGCAGCTCGAATTTCTCATGTTTCACTGATTATAACTCGATAACTGTCCATTATTGAGCTTCGTGTCCATTACATTCTTTGTCCAGTAGATCATAAGCTACAACATATGAAAAATCCAACTGATTTTACCGGGATAGATTTTCCATATGATTAGTGCGGGCTCCTTTATGAGAGTTTTCAAGATAAAGAATTTTACAATACAAGAGAACATTCGTACCGATGAACATTACCTTTCGATGCTCGAGAAATTTTACGTTCGTGTCGCATCGCGACGATGTCTGCCGCGTTCCAGGTTTCGACGAAATTTGAAAAATTGCAAAAATTCATTTCCAAGTGGCGGCCGATGGACGCATAATTCCATCAGTCGTATACGAGCGACGGCGACAACCTCCGCGCTAATAGACGCGCAATTATCAATCCAAACGAAGGACTTTTGTCGAGGCAGATAGTTCGCTTGCGCCCTCGTTTCGTATTCCTCGACACGACTTCTCCCACTTGTCCCTCACTCTTATTTGCGAAAAACTTTTTCCTCTCCAACAATTCCCACACACCGCAGCACACACACACACCGACACACACACCGACACTTCCGTTAGCAGCGCGGCGACGCGGCGTGTTGGTCCCGTGACATAAATAAGCAAAAAGCGGCGTGGTCCACGCGGAGAAACGGAATATATACAAGAGAGAGAGAGAGAGAGAGAGAGAGAGAGAGAGAGAGAGAGAGAGAAAACCGACGCACCAGGGTACCCAATCCTCGAACGTCGTACGTCTACGGTAGCTAAAACAAAAAAAGAGAGAAGGAGAGAAAGGGTTGCGGTAGGTAACCAGCTCTCCCTTTCCTTCGGTCTCGTGAAAAAACTAAACCCACCGAATAAAATCCAGCCAACCCCGTGTCTCGCAGCTCCGAGGGCTTTTGTATTCTGTTTACACGTGTATCTTTCTGCCGTGGCCATTCATTCCGCGCGCCATCTTTTGATCTCTCACCCTCTCCGCCCCGCTTAATGTTCTATTCCGTTTCCGCGTGGCTCCTTTTGTTCCATCCTCGACCCCCGGTTTCTGTTGTTCCACTCGGTTTATCTCTGTGTCCTCTTCCTCCTCTCCCTCCCTTTATTCTTTCTATGTTTCTCTCTACGTTTTCTCGCGTCTCTCTTTCAGCGCACGTTTTCCACGGGTTTTCGTTAATTTCGCCAAGCCCTTGACGCACCGTACAGTTATCTCCGGTGTTCGTCGACCTTTCGGCCTGAATCCTAATGCATATATGCATGCATCGAGCACGCGGACAAGGAATAAAGGGCTCTCCCCACCGCCGCTGTTCTTCCGATTGTCGTTACCGGGACACACCGGCATGCGGCATGCGAACGCGGTTTATCTATACCCGATCGCTCCCGCCTGTTGGATAATTAGCAGCCCCGGAATTCCAGCCGGAGGAAATGGAACACAAAACGGAATTTTTCTACAATCTTTTGTACACGTCTATATTTGGTGAAACTTCTGGTCAGTTCTGCAGACTACGTTAGGCTAAACTATACAATGATTGGCACCCTAAGCCAAAATCCTAATTAAAACCTTTTTATCTTTTATTGAAATATTTAAACAAGCTTAACTTGCTATTATTATAAGCTGTTATTATAAAAGATTTTTCAACAAACTCAAACAGTTTTAGAGTCGTAAATCTTTTATTGTAAAATATATTCAGTGGATAACAATCGTAAGACAAATAGTACAGTGATTGGCATAGTAAGAAGTAAACGTTAAACAGGATATTTGTTTTACAATTAAACATATACACACTGATTACATATGCAGTACAGTCAGATAAACTAACTCGTAACGAAAATTTTAATTAAACAATATTTACACTGCACTATGGTCATCCGTCGGTCTTACTGGATATGTACCAGCGTTACTAACAGTCATACGTGGAACTCTGTTGTGAAAACTTACAACGTTGCTTTGGAATATAAATAAGAAAAAATGTAAAATGATTTTCTATACCAGGAATACCTACTTAATATTTATCATTTAAATCAATAATGCTAATAACGACTGTAGTGCCAGCAATACTACAGTTTACCCTATATATTTTTTCTATCAATTTTTCGTCCTATCAAAATTCAAGTTTTTAACATTGTCTCGAAGATTGTCGTGGTTGTGGCCGCGAGCTAAACTATCGTTTCACGCTTGGATCAGCGATTCTTTTTCGTCGGCATGCCGGAAGCCAGAGTATACCGACGCGTTTAAGAAGAAAAGCTTCCCCATGGGTAAAAACGGATGCAGAACAGGAGCAGGAAGAAGAGGAGGAAGAGCCGAGAATACGAAACGAGGACGACAACGTAGACAACGTAGACGTCGAGGTAAAAAGTAAAACGTAAAGGAAAAGGTAAATTCGAGGGATCGAGAGGAAACTGCAGGTTTAATGCCGGACGTCCAGGGAGCGAGGAAACTGGAAGAGCCGGAGTCGGAAGGATCAGACACGATGACAAGTTGGAATCGCGCGCGGGCCAGAAGCCGTGGGAGCTGACAAAAGGCTAGCTCTGTTCCTGAGAAACGCTCGTTTCCACCGGCTCGATGCAACTCTCCTTCCCTCTCTCCCTCTCTTTGTTAGATAGTCCGGCTCTATTCCCGCGCGTGCTAACAAAGTGCGGAACACTGTCACTGTCCACTTGCACGCGAGCGTGGGTGGAGTCGAATGCCGACGATCAAGGGAACCGTTTTAACCTGTCGCTGGCCCCGGGAAACTTATCTCTCCTTAAATGAATTCCTACGTGGGAAATTGCCGGTAGACGGTTCCCTAACTTTGGCTCGAGGATTGTCCGAGAGTCCTGGGATTGTTGTTGCGATCATCCTATTCTGGTACGTTGGACAGCGCAATCGTTTATGAAATTGTTTTTTTTTTCAGAATCGTGGACGAGGCTCGATATTCTTCGGGCACATCTTTATGCAGCAAATGTAAATTCATTTATAACGGAGGAGCTTACTCGAGGAGAGTGTACTGCGCCATTTTGAAATTTTAAAAAATGCAATATGCATGGAAGCAGAACATTCCAGTATAATTATCTAAGAAAGAGAATTTTAAATTCACCAAGCTCTCCGGGCTTCAACGACCGTGCGCCAGAAGTTTGTATTACTCGTATTTTGCATTCACATTTTTCAAATAAACGTATATAATAATATTATAGTTGTTTCACCTAAATGTTAAAAGTTAACTGGTGCAGGCGCGATCACCCATAGTGATCGGTAAGTAAACAGCAGCGAACGCGTTAATTCGTCTTCGGTGGCCACTCGAGCAGAGGCGATTTCCGCGGTCTTTTGAATTGCTCCGGTGCCCGGGGCAATCGATTTCCGTGGCGGCTCGTGTAACGACGCGACGCTGCTGGAAATACCCCCTTTGTGCATACGCCACCGTAAAATCGTTAAATATTCGATAGGACTCGCGAGACTCGCCGCGAAACGCGAAACGCGAAATTCGCCGAAGAAACGTGCCTCGTGAAAGGCGACCCATTTACCCCGAGCTCCGAGCCGAACCCGAACCCGAGACCGAGCCCGAGACCGAGACCGAGCCCGAGCGAAGCCAGGGCGGACTGGGTTAAGGAGGAATGCAGAAATTCGCATCCGCGAAAGTCTGTTTCGCCCGTTCGGCCGTGCCCTTGTTTATTTATCCAATCGGAGACGCGCTTCGCAACGTTCAATTCCGCTTTTACTCGGATCCGCAGAGTTTCCCGGGTGTAACGGGCCTCCTCGAAGTACGTCATTGTGTTTCGCGAGTAGAGATCCGGGTGCGAATTAATGGGGAAATCGTATCTTTCAATGTTGTTGCCGTTGTATTTTTCAAATTGATTTTCAGATGCCAGAGTTATTTCTTTTATTCGCTCTTAATCCCTTGCCCTGCCCTACATTATTGTGGTTTAGGATTAACCCAAGAAAAACATCCTGAAAACAGGAGCCAAGTTCCTATGGCCGTAAAAAGTTGTGAGATCAATCAAAATACGGCCAAGATCGTTAGCTTAGAAATACCTCTTGTAATACTGAAAAAAGCGTTTGTAAAAATTAATTTTAAAGAACGCTATTTAATTTGTAAAGAGTTACACGAAGGGCTACGTTGTTCAAACTTGGCCGTTACTTTTTAAACCAATGGCTATAAAAGGTGTTAGGTGTTTTTCTTGGGATTTCATCAATTTTTGTTGATTGTTTTTTTCATCAGTATTTGTTGCAACTTCGAAGCTAATGAAACGTATACTTATGTATGTTATGCTGCTATGTTTCATCCTATGTACCTATTTCGTAATGTTTTTTTTGTTCAATACAACGCCTTTAAGGTGTAAAATTTGAAACTTTGATAATTACTCCTTTGAGTGTTTGTTATGGTGGACCTATGTACCAAATTTCAAGGTTGTAGGTCAATGGAAAGTACCCAAAAGGTTTTGATGATCTGTCAGTCAGTCAGTCAGTGAGAAATTTAGCAATTTTTGAGGTCCTATATCTCGGAACTTACTAATGTTGGAACATATATATGTCTCTTATATCGATCATATTATTGTTAATAACAAAAGTTTAATGTTCTCGGTGCTACGGTTCGATCAATTACTACTGAGAAATAAAAGAACAATTTTGCAGATTATCAAATAATTATCGACGTTTCGATTTTAGTTTGAATCCTTTTCAAGATGTATTTGCATTACGTCTGTAAAAATATATATTTATTGTACAATTTTCAAAATATACTATTAAAATGCTTGAATGTAATAACACAAATTGTTTATTGTTCATAAAACTAACTTACTTGTTTTTAAAGTATTAAATCACATCAAAAACAAGTAAGTTAGTTTTATGAATATATTTTGTTTATGATAATTAGTTTTATGAATATATTTTTATAGACGCAATGCAAATACATACATCTTGAAAAGGATTCAAACTAGAATCGAAACGTCGATGATTATTTGATAATCTGGAATATTGTTCTTTGATTTCTCAGTAGTAATTGATCGAACTGAAGTAATTGATCGAATCGAAAATGTTTTGTCAATATTGAGACATGGTAGCATTTAACAAGTGTACGAAATTACATCTCTCCATCTGCCTCCAATTCCGAGTTATAAGCCTCTAAAAAACGGCTAAGTTGTTTCGTGTAAAAGGAGGTAGTGCGAGAACTCGGCTGGTGCACTACCAAGCACCTAGATCTTCGAAGGTGTGTTCCTCTAGATCGCAGCTTGTATAATAATCAGCTTGAAACACGATAGAGAGCGCGTGTTCGCGGCCGGTAGCGGAGTTATCAAAGTCAAAGCAGATTCACCGGGGATAGAGTAAGCGAAGGGGACGCGTGGTCTGGGTTAGATAGATGTTGTCAGCTTGCTGTATTCAGTTCACTGGGGTATTTCGTGGTTCGCGGGGCTCATTAGCATGCCATGGGAACGCGGAGAAGGTAGATCCGCCAGTCCCCGACCCTGCCGCGACCTACGCGCCTCTTCAGCTCACGGACAGCAAGGTAGCAAGGCTGCGAGATAGCAGGATAGCTACCAGTCGCTGCCTACACGCTTCTTCGGGGATATCCGGCTTCCGGTGTACCGCTGCGTCGCGCCGCGCCGACGCGACGCGACGCTCCGGTAACATCTTACCGAGAATGGGAACGTTTCGTTTCACTTTCCCGGAGAACCCCGTCGCGAGGGGAATTGCAATTGCGATGGAAACTGATCCACCCTGGACCAAGACGCAGCCGCTGCCTCGATTCATTAATTTTTCCGGGAAAACTCGAGAAGGAAAGTGCTGTTTTCCACCAGGGATGATTGCCGCAGCGCCTCTTAACCCTTTATAATCTTATCTGTATTCATCTTTGTTACGAATGCATAAAATGTCTTGTCAGTTTTGCGATACGGTTAGTGGCGTTCATGAAATATTACTGCTGTCTTAGACGATGAATATACTAATGAAATATCGTAGAATAAGTATGTTGGCTATCGACGCGAAGGTTAATTTGTATTCTCGCTGTTCCCGGTGATGCGGTGTACTTAGGCAGGTTCGCAGGGAAAATTCATTTCGGCGCGAAGAATAACGGTCGTTGAAAATAGAAGAAAGGAAACGGCGCGGCGAGGGCAGCAGCGGCAGCAAACGGAGAAAAGTGTGCAGGAAACCGTGGCGCAAAAATAGACAATTAAAAAAGGACGAGGGTCCGAGAGCTCGTTATTCCGGTAAGACGCGGCGGGGGCGGGACGGGGGCGGGTCGGGGGCGAGACGGGGGCACGGCGAGAAAGTCGCCGCTGAAAACTGTAACGGTGCTCGACGCGTTTTCAAAGTCGCTTTTGCGAGTCGCTCGAGCGCACCGATGCCCGTTAACGAGCCCCCGAAAATTAACGAGTCGCGAACCTGCCCGAGAAACCCTGCGAAAATTTCACGACCTCGACGCGCCTCCGTTCTTCGCCGCGAGTCCGACGAAACCGATAGTACGAGTCAAACTTATTCGATATCGATCGCTTGCGCGGTCGATCGGACGATGAAACCCTTTAATTTTTTTTTCTGCAATCTTTCGTCAACATATTTAAGGTGTTTCTCCGATTAAACCGAGTCCAAGCACGACACACCACGACTCAGCACGACATTATACTTACCTACTTGTTGAATTCGCGAACTGACCAGTGGAGCAAGAGCGTTCGCATAATCGATGTTCCACAGGATCGTGGATTAAACTAACATGCTTCGAATTCTGTCGTGTTCGGACTCGTTTTAATCAGAAAAATCTCGCGGATGTGCTCGTTGAACTTTTCTTTAACGATCAGTAAAGGCTTCGTAAAGACATTGTAATTACAGATAACAAATGTTGCTCTCGATGAATTCGGCGTTCTGGAGTGCGTCTTCGTGTAGCGGACATATATTTTTGATAAATATCGCGTAGATCTCTTTCGGATATATCGAGGTATCAGTGTAATCGAGCGAGTCGTGCTCTAATTCGCCGCTCGACACTTCAAACACGGAAATCTCGAAGGTTTTCGCGAGAGGCTCCGGTGTCTTAGCTGTTGAACGAGACACAAAGATAGCACCCCGGCCGGCCTCTTCGAGCCGCTAAACGAGTGGCTTTTATCTCGCGAACGGTTCAAGAGACACGAGTGCACCGAACAACAATGACGGCGAGTATGGTCGTGTCCCAGATATCCCGGCAGGGGAGTTTCAGACACAAAAACGAAAAGGGGGTTGCGTCGAGCGAGCCCCACTCGAGGAGTCAATCTTTTTTACTCGCGTTCTTCAAAGAGAGAGAATGAGAAAGAAAAAGGAAGAGAGAGAGAGAGGCAAATTTGCTGGACCTCGCTTTTGCAACGCTTTTGGAGTTGCTATCTTAAGGGGGTATGCGGTATGCAACCCTGGAAGCCTAAAAAATCGAGTAAATCTAACATAGTTTTTTCGCGTGTAAAGATACTGTAAAAAAACCGTTTCTTTTTTTAAGGGAACATTAAGCAATATTTTAGATTTATTTTCATATTTTTTTTTTTACTATTATGAAATTACCACATGGCGATTCGATATCGACTGGCGAAGCTGTTAGCGTTAGCGACAACGATAGATCCCGCAGAAATATTCGCTGGCGTAATTGCCAAGAATTATAGTTTCCTTCGTACGAGAACGACGCACCGGCGCGTTCCTTGCGTAATTCATCCTGTTTCGGTTGTATTATAAATCCTGTCCCGCCGCACCGCGTGTACGTTTACGCGGAGAAAACCGAGTCTCTTCGTGAAATTAACGAAACGCCTCGAACACAATTTATTTATGATTTTCTCGGACGTGTATCTCGGGTGGGGAGGATTTATACACTGTTATATGGGTCGTTAAGCTCTGGCGACCCCCGCGAGGAAAACCATGGAGCGTAGAAGCTCTGACATGGTGCTTGACATAATTTTTTTGGCGATTATGTCGCGACGATTAAGTCGCGACGATTAACGCAGCAAAGTGTGTTCGGTATTTCTCATTTTTTGTTGACGTTTTACCATATGCAGAATTTAAGATTAATTTAATCAAAGGATGACAATCAACAGGAAGGTGAACTAACATTATGAAGATAATTCTCGATGTGCGTTTTCTAAAGATTAGCGGTGTCGGAGGTTCGATTCAGGAGAATCGGACACCACATTCGCTGCGGATAAATCAGAATCAATCTCTAATCCACTGTCAAGGGACAAATGCGTTCGATAAAGATTTATACGCCTGAGAGAGACACCAAGTCTGTTTTCCTTCTTCGAGCTTGTTTATCTCTTGCGAAATCTCGCGAGAAACTCATTTATTTATCGATGTCCAACCTGTTCGAATTATTTCTCGCATACACACCAGCATGAAATCACGCGGGCTAGATAAACCGCTTTGAGTTTCAGAAATCGTTTATTCTGTAAAATTCAGTGTAACTCTGCTTTCCAATCTTTTATTTCATTATAAGACTCTACGAACGCCCTAAAAGGTTCATTCTTCGAATCTGAAATGATTTCTACAAAGTTCGATCAACCATTTCCGATCCGAAGCAATCAACGTCCTTGCAAACCCGCAAACCTCACCCCCTCGAGCAGAAAACTCTCTTACCTCGATAATAGCAGCGAGGAAACAAGCGCCAAGGGCGACGAAGATTAATCCTCGAGCAGGAATCATCTCCAACACCTTCTCCACGTTCTTCTTAATAATTTCTTGACACTCTTAGAGGGTAGCACCGCCCTTTACAGCATCCCCCGGAACCTCGGCACACTTTAGGTCACCGAAATCAATCGGCGAAACGAAATTCAAACATCCAGTCTCGTTACTCCTTTAATCACTGAACGGTTCAAACGGTTCGATAATTTACAACAGTTTGCGATGTACAATGTTTCAGTCTACGATTATGATCTTTCACGTACGCAGCACGATACAGTATTTAGCAACACCGAAGAGCAATTTGTTCGAACTTTCCTTCGAAGAGAACAGAGTCGAGAGGACTCGGAGGAACCGCTTCGCAGAGGTCCTGCTTCGGAGGAGGCTGGACGTGAATTGAGGGAAGTGCAACAGTGCAGCTGTTATTGTTGGAACACGCGCTCGGTCACGTGGCCGTTCCCCACCAGAGATCGCACGCACCGCCCGCCCTCCATCCTCTGCCCTCCACCCTCCACCCTCCGCACACCGTTCGCAAACTTCTGCCACCGAATCGACACCCTTGCGATTTTAGCGATGGTCGATGACCCGGCTGATACCGATCCACTTTTTGACCTGTTAACGCTCGTTCGGCCGTAAGCTGGGTCTCCCCAGACCCGACAATTACCACAATTAGCCCTCCTCTCTCCCTTATTCAATTTCTACTTACAGCGACTCCATTAATGTTCGGACACTCTTGAAAGGAGCTTAACTTTTTTAATATTATCCCCTGTAATTGTTCTATCCGGAGTACCACAAGGCTCCCACCGCAGGGGCCTCTATTATTTATAATATTGATTAATGATTTAACCACCATTTTTCAACACTATAATTTTCTTCTATTTGCAGATGATTTAAAAATCTTTAGCATCATCTCGTCCCGGGATGAAGCTTCCAGATTACAGGCAGACCTGAATCGTTTCTGCGACTCGTATCACAGAAACGGTATGGATCTTAACATTAAAAAATGCCATATTATGCGGTCCTCCCGTCGTTCTGTACCCCTTATATGTATATCCTTACCGTCTTAATGACTGTATTCTCTCCTCAATAACAGAACTTAACGACTTACAATTAGGAATTCACTTCTCCTCTACCTTAGACTTTTCCAACCATTTTTATCACATTGTAAACTCCGCGTGAAGAATGCTCGGTTTCATACTTCGTTTTTCCACAGATTTTCATTCAATCCATACACTTAGGTTGCTATATGTATATTACCGTTGTCCGTCCCCAGTTAGAGTATGCTTCAACTATATGGTCCCCGAAAAGCGTTAAATATGATATCATGCTAGAGAGAGAGAGAGAGAGTGCAGCATAAATTTCTCAGGTTTTCTGCATATAAGACAAACAACCCAATGTCATTCTTCGATCATAATTACTCTATAATATTAAACACAGTCAACCTTGAAACATTATCCGATCGAAGAACAGTTTCCGACCAGAGCTTTATCTTCAATTTCATTAATAATAATATAGATTGTCTCGCACTCCTCAGCCAAATCAACTTCTACGTACCTGAACGTGTTTTGAGAACGAGACCAGGATTTCAAACAATGAAATCCAAATCCTCATATGGAGTAATAAATCCATTAAATCGCATTATTGCTAGTTCAAACCTATTTTACAATAATATCGATTTTTTTAATGGCACATTACAGGCATTCAAAACAAAATTGCGCAACACTATTTGTTAATCATACCTGTATTTGTTTAGTTTCGCGCAGTCCATTGTTTTGTAAATTTTAGTTAAGACTTAAGTTAAGATTTTAGGTTAAGACTTTCTTTTTTATTTTGTTATGTCTTCTTTTTGTTTTTATCAGTTATACTGTAAAAACTGTATACATTTGTATAAAAGGACCACCGTCCGTATATAATAATAATAATAATAATAATAATCTCTCTCTCTCTCTCTCTCTCTCTTTGTTTTTCAGATTGGAATTGCTCGCGATCATCTCGCGTGACTAATCGCACGAAGAATGTTGTTTTCGTAGACGCATAGTTTGGTAGTGTCACGCGAGATGCGTTTCGAAACTTTTTCCGAGCGACCGAGCGGGAAACTCGAGACCAACCTGCACACGTTCCTCGACCCAGTAAAAAACCTTGGATTTTTGGGTAGGTGTTTTGACCGAAACCCGACCCTGACACGCGCCGTAAATTTATATCGCGAGCGCATCCATGTAGACGTGCTATCGAACCTTACACCATCCATCTTCATGTATATTATTTATACGCGAGACAACGTGTGGCAACTTTGAAAATTCAAGAAAAATTGAAACATTGCCCAAGCGTGGCTTGCTCGATACTGAAAAGAAAATACAGAAATTTGAAATAGAAGAATGTCGAGTGTATCGTGCACAGGCGCTGTTTCTCGGAGACTTTTGCGAGCATGGAATCAGGAAAACGCGACATAACTTTTTCATTTCCAATGATATTTTTGTAGTCGGAATTTCGGAAAAAAATAAAAAAAATGGTATAGCCTAGCAATATTTTATATGTTCCTGTTCGGAATTGTTTTAAATGCACTAATCGAAGATTTGGAATACTATTTTAAAATTTCCATTCTTTTACACTACATTTTGAAAGAAACAATAAAATGTTGCATTGTTATGTATAATGTAAAAATGAAATATCAACAAATAGTACATATATTACGTGTAGAAAACAGATAGATAAATATCGATAAAAAAAAAGTAAATAAATCATTCTAATAAAAAGTTTATAGCCGAGTAAAAAAGTAGCATTTGCTGAGAGTTAATGTTGTATAACTTTGAGTGTAGCAGTTTGTAGCGGGAGAAACTTGTAGGAAATTGAAGTATAATGTCTACTAATTACGAAAAAACAAAAACTACAGAATGTTTTGAACCCTTCTTGAAATATCTCTATTTAAAGGAGAAAAAGGTGAGAAACATTATTTCAACTGTATTATTTAGTAGTATACTCCACATAAGAGACTTACAAATTTTGAAATTTCAGTCACATTAGCTGTACTTTAAGCTAACATATCCCATAAGGCATATTTCATAAAATTGTTTGTCCTAATACCATGAAAGTAAGTGATGCTTTGAATCAATAAACTGATTGATATAGGATTTTCTTAAGGAAAAAACGCTTGTAACTAATCTCCTACTGACTTATTTGAATTTTCTATTGATAAACATGATAATTTAGATGTTAAAACATAGTTTCAACATAGAGTCCAGTGGATAATAGACAATGAATTTTTAGATTTTTGTCGACAGAGTACCGCATTGTGCATCGTCTCCGCAAAAGATTCTTGAATTTTTAAAAACGTTCAGCTTTGAATAGTATAGCAAAAGCCACCGTTTGGTGTAAATACGAAATTCCTAGGAGCACGCACTTTCTGGCAGATGGTTCCTGAGACGACCTTTGATTCGGTCGCGTTACTTCCAGCTAGATCACGCTAACCCGTTCGTCTCGATGAAACGTTATCCATAGGCGAGACAGTGGCCTATCGACAGATTGAAAAATCTGTGGATCGCAGCCGTTCGTGAAACTGGAGAATAAGCACGGTCCGCACACCATCGTGACGTACGGCCGACTTGGAGGATACCGAGCAAGGATCGATCGAAAGGGGGACTTTTTCGATCCACATAAGCGTCATCTCGGCGATCGGTTACCTCAGCTGCTCCGGCGCAGCTGACAAACCTTCTGCCGAGTAGCCACCGGTGGATAAGTGGATATTTTCTGTGGGACAGGTGCTCGCAATCTGCTCGGACAACAGCCGGCG
Source organism: Lasioglossum morio (assembly GCA_916610235.2). Lineage (NCBI taxonomy): Eukaryota > Metazoa > Arthropoda > Insecta > Hymenoptera > Halictidae > Lasioglossum > Lasioglossum morio. Next base: position 1,298,503 of record OU744334.1, on the reverse strand, counting down.
CCCGCGCGCCGCGCCGCGTCGCGCGTACGATTATTACGATTCGTTACTGCGCAATAAATCGCAATAATCATCCGCGAATCATTGTCGTCCGTGGACGGTGCCCCGCAATGGGCCAAACTGAATCACTTTTCCGTCGAAATCCTAAAAGTTTTCATAGAATTCAGATAGTCCGATAGTTGTTAAACTCTCCGAGGTTAAAATGCAATTGTTACGAGCCAAGGTTTTGGCAGCTAGCGGAAACCGAGGGGAGTTTAGGTTTTTAAGAGATTTTGAGTCAAGGTAGGACGTGTATACGTAGGACTAACCAAAGTCTATTTCACCATCGGGTCGCCTCGCGTGGAGCGCAGGAGTGAACTAGCCGATGTCTATTTCACCACCGGGTCGCCTCGTGTGTGGAAATAGGGTAAAGTGGACTAGCCGATGTCTCTTTCGCCAACGGGTCGCCACTATGAAGGATAAGGTTGTGGTTCCGCTGACTCGCAACTTATTCAATTAAATTGGATACACCTCGAGCGGCAAAGGTGTATCGTCGTAGAATAATAACGATTGGGAAATCAAATAAGGAATAGCGTGGTTGAAATTAACTCTAAATTAGATTAACACACAATTATATAATTTTAACTAACAAGGGTACATATTCAATTGATACAAATCGATTTTGATGAAACTTATGTAAGATATAGTTCTTCGAAAAATCCACTCCGAAGGGATGAAAACAGCCCTCAAAATTCGGAGTGAAAACATGTTTTGAGATATCTCGGAAACCAGTGGTCGAAAAAATTCAATTTTTTTTAAAAATTGTGTGTTTTTAATGGAATATGTAGTCGTGCAAGAAAATTTTAACAAACGTTTTTTGTTTAAGTTTTGTTTGCAGTTCGTCGTATTTATAGTTAGTTAATTTTAATGTAAATTTGGGTGTGTGATCTTTGATCCAAAATAGGGGATACGTGTGTCAGGAATTTCTTTTTTTTTGCCATCTAACAATAATTATGCATAATGAAAGATAGTCTTGTACCTGGCGTGCGGAGGAAGGAATACTGCCGGTAATTATTTAAACTTTGGGCTTCCTCTCAGATTTTGATGAAATTTAAATATGTTATAGATTTCTACGTTTTGAAAAACTTTTTCCTATACATGTTACCGCCGCTCAATTTTAGTTTTCTAGATATTTGCAAAAAACTATCGCTAATACTTTAATGAATTTTCTCTTTTGGATTTTCAAAAATCAGCATAGGCGATAGGTTAACGGCGGCGTTTCTAACCAAACACAAAATGAATAACACAGGTATACAATATACAACATATATATAGAAGGATTTTCGATGCGTGTACGTTCTCCGCCCCCTCCACAAGCTAACCACAACTCATTCTATTCGTATGATTTTCCCTTACTAGTTCAAATTCCGGATTACAGCTTCAATTCAAAAATTATGCGATAAGAATCAGTTGTGGTTAGTCCGCAGAGGGGGCAGAGAGGGTCGGCCGTCAGGCCGGCCCGACTCCGCATACGAAAATCCAGGAGTAGTCTTTCAAAATTGAAAGCTCGCCGTATATATGTATGACCACAATGAGACCCTGTTTTCTCTCTCATCTCCACGCTGTGTTCAGAAGCAAAATGTAAATGAAAACGCCGCGCCGGGACACGCTTACGTTGCCATGGAGTGTGCAGAAATTCGAAAAATTCAATACAGTATTAGTGATAGTTTTTTGCGAATATCTCGAAAACTAAAATCGAGCAGCGGTAACTATAACATATTTAAATTTCATCAAAATCTGAGAGGAAGCCCAACTTCTAAATAATTACCGCCAGAATTCCTTCCTCCGCACGCCAGGTGCAAGACTATCTTTCATTATCCATAATTATTGTTAGATGGCAAAAAAAAAAGAAATTCCTGAAAAACGTATCCCCTATTTTGGATCAAAGAGCACACACCCAAATTTACATTAAAATTAACTAACTATAAATACGACGAACTGCAAACAAAACATCAAATTTTTAGTATATTGTTTAAACAAAAAACATTTGTTAAAATTTTCTTGCACGACTACATTTCCATTAAAAACACACAATTTTTAAAAAAATTGAATTTTTTCGACCACTGGTTTCCGAGATATCTCAAAAAATGTTTTGACCCCGAACTTTGAAGGCTGTTTTCACCCCTTCAGAGTGGATGGTTGCCGATAAAAAAAACACGTGTAAAATATTTTTCGAAAAACTATATCTTACATAAGTTTCATCAAAATCTGCTTGTATCAACTGAATATGTTCCCTTGTAAGTGATATAATTATTACAAGTGAGTTGTCGCGATCTAAACCTCTTAGTCCAGGATCCACCGACAATTTTTACAAGTTATTACTATCAAGCTAATATTCCGTGAGTAGCTTCATTTGGATGAGACGCCCAACTTTTTCTCTTGTGGTACCTCGATTGTGGTAGCTAACAGGGGTAGCAGGGATAAAATATGTCGATTTGACGATTCTCCAAAATTTATTACTAACTGGGTTTCTTTTGTTAAATCTCAAGATAATTATCTAAATTATTCGAAAAAATATTTGTCCTACAAAATGTATGGTTTGATCAACGAGTCCCCTCCTTCCAACATGTATCGATAACGAGGTTATCAAAAATGATTACTAACCAGCTGATTTTTTTACTTTTGCTTAGTTAATATTTATATAATTTAACAGCCACACTGTCCTACAAATTGCGTGGTACGTTATCCCGGTCCTACACTCACAAATTGTTAATACCACAAAACCATTTTTCTTATTACTAACTGTAGGACAAAAATATTACATAATAGGTTAATATGTTCTCTATCCAAATGAAACAATGTCCTACAAGAAAACAGGTATGTATCACTAGTCCGACAAGAATTGTATAATTTTCGTTTTTCTATTTGTAACATAACATAAAGTGAAAACATCTTTTTCGAAATTTAAATAACTTTATTTTCTAGTAAACTAAGTACAAAAAGTTGTGTTTTTACATATAAAAAAAATTAATCTTCATCAGATTCATCTGATAAATCTTCATCTTCTTCGCTACTAACATCACTCTCATCTTCATCTCCTTCATTTTCCTCATTCGTGATATCTGACTCTGTAATAACATGAAAAAATTAAATAAATTGCCGCTAAACAATCAATAAATAACAATAGTATTAATATGGTACCTTGTAAGTCCGAAGATAATTCTTCAAAAGATGGACTTTGGGGACCATCAAACCAATAATATTCATATTTGCCATCAATTATTGTCCATCCATAATTTTCTGGCAATTTTTCTGTGGGGCACCGCATGTGTGCATTACACCATACATTACAGATGAATACTGTTCTTTTAATTTGTTGCAACAATTCTTGTTTTGTTGGTGGTAAATTGGAAGGATCATACACTACGATTTTATTTTTTAAAATTTCTTCATTTTCAGTTTTTGATTTATACCCTTTTTCAAATAATTCATATCGTCCTTTGTTGATAATATCATTTTTTGTTTTTAATGAGTACACTCTACATATATACTCTTCAATAATTCGAACTACCTCATTCGATGTTGTTAATGCTGTATGTTCACTTTGTAGGAGTTGAATAAAAGCCTCTTGAAAATTTTTATTTTTCTTTAAAATACTGAAAAAATTTCAGGCAGTACAACATCTCGATATTTGTGTTGATGATGCTTTCGAGCAGATAAAAAAGTTTTGCAAGAAAGCCAAATGTCTTTATTAAATTTCTTTACTTCTTCTCTTTTCTCTCGAAAAGTAGGGTTTTCACAAAGCAAATTACACGTAAAACACTCCATAATGTAAGCTATGTTACTCGGAAAATGCTCGTAGTCGTGCGACAAATGAGCTGTGTTCCTCGAGATCCGCTTTTACATATTTCGGAAAACATCTAAAACGGTGCCGATCATCGTGGCAACGTTGCTTAGGGTACCATATTCAAATATGTATTCAATTGTAGGACCGGGATAACGTACCACGCAATTTGTAGGACAGTGTGGCTGGTAAATTATATAAATATTAACTAAGCAACAGTAAAAAAATCAGCTGGTTAGTAATCATTTTTGATGACCTCGTTATCGATACATGTTGGAAAGAGGGGACTCGTTGATCAAACCATACATTTTGTAGGACAAATATTTTTTCGAATAATTTAGATAATTATCTTGAGATTTAACAAAAGAAACCCAGTTAGTAATAAATTTTGGAGAATCATCAAATCGACATATTTTATCCCTGCTACCCCTGTTAGCTACCACAATCGAGGTACCACAAGAGAAAAAGTTGGGCGTCTCATCCAAATGAAGCTACTCACGGAATATTAGCTTGATAGTAATAACTTGTAAAAATTGTCGGTGGATCCTGAACTATCTCTGTTATAACGTACTGAGGAATGCGGGGCTACCAACTACAGAATCCCGTGATAGCATTCGTATTGAAAAAAATATAAAAATACTCGATGGGAAACTTATACCTGATCTTGTAACGAAAGACATCACAACGTGAATCGACGCGCACAACGTGAAACTCTTCAAATGAACGGCCGAAGATGAAGGGATCTAGTGCCCTTATATAGTACCCAAAATCGACTTAGACGAGAGTGGGAATTTCTGATTAGAGCGGATTCTTTGGAGTTATGGAACTCTGATTTTGAGTAGGCCCTTTGTTCTTAAATAGGCCCTCTGTTTCGACCAACGGTATCGTCCGCATACGTAATGCAATAATGATCCCGTATTCAAATACAGTGGCAGATTTGATCTGTCTCCTCAGAATTTCAAGGAGAAATCAATTTAAGAGAAAACATTTATTAAAATCGTGATTTTCAATTTTTGCGCAGCTCCTCCCGGTTGAAAATTGTAATTATCACAGAGGTTTGTCTCGCTTGCATCGACATGACGCACGACTGCGTAAATTCTGATGGATTTCGAAGATGGAAACGAGTTGGCCGGAGGTTTACTCGAGTAGACAGACGGTGTCTAGGGACAGGGATGAAGCAACCAGAGCGCAGACCGGATAATGAGTGGTTGATATAATACGATATAATGGGAACATATGTATAATACGGTGGGTGTAGGCGAGGCGTTATTTATGTATGGGAAACGCTCGGTCTACAGTCTACAGGGATTGTGGAATCAACAGCTGGACTAGATCTTTCGCAACAATCTTTTATCCCTGGCAAAAGGCTTCCACCTAACAGCTTGTCGATCAGTTTAGTTTGCTGGTAAGTCGATTCCTCGACCACGAATATATATCTGAAAAGATTCCGAAAAGGGCGGCCGTTGTCTCCGATCGAAAAGATAATCGTGCCGAGCAGAGATAATTGGAATGAAAGGGGTGCCCCTGTTCGTCGAGCCCCGTGGAGGAAATAATTTGGTCGGTTGGCCGAAAACGGAAACGAGAAGTCGATTTCGGGCCCGTCAACGACCACATCAATTAACATTTTGATGCCGAGAATGTTCGGGTGGTCCTTTCAATTTATAACTAATTGTAAGACCCCCCGGGCTAATTACAGTCGAGCAGGCAGCGTGCTGCTTGTAACCATGGTGCCGAATAATTGATGACCGTTCGCGTTCCACGGTCTGGTATATCGAATCGTGTTTGCAACCCGGTGAGTCGCGCGGTTCGCAATTTTCCTCGAAGCCCTTCCCAAAGATTTGGCTGTTGCGCACTGCTGCGTGTGTCCAGTGTCCAGCGTCCAGCGTCCAGACTGAATAAAAGTGATGTGGATTGTTATCTAGGCTAAAAACGACGTGGGTTCTGATCCAGGCTAGAAATTGGCCTAGGGGGTAGCACTGTACCGGGAACATCGAAAATCGAAACCGCGTGCCCCGTGGTCCGTGGTCCGTGCCCCGTGCCCCGGGCGTGAGCAACCTGTATACTCTCTGCATAAACCAGAAGAGGAACCAAACAGGGGACATAAGACACGGGGTAACAAAGTACGGACTGGTACGGAACACGAATAGGAAGAATTCGTCATTCGGAAACTCGACGGGTACGGGCAGGAATCACAGGTTGAGTATGGACACACAGATGAACAGCATCTACCATAATCTCCGCGAGAAGGTGAGAAAAATATTCCCGAGCCTCGGGACCAAAGACCCATATTGTCTATGCGGCTCGCGAAAATGTGTTCTTCGCGAATTCATTTTGAAAAACGCGAATGTCACAGAAAGTTTACCGTCAATATTTGGTCTTATTCGAATCAGAAAAATGTCAGAAATTTTACAATTGGCTACTCGGTTTCTATTTTCTACTTTCTAAACCACAAATAACAATGCATTGTAATTTTGTATCAGGAGGAGAAACGAACTCTACAACGCCGTCGGGTTCTACTTTATTTGATAGTCGATTATTTAAAGAATGAAGGGTGAGCATTTACTATTTTTTATTAGTATTACTTTTCGCCGTATCGTTTGTTTTAAAAGTCCAGTCTAAAATGAGAATTTCAATAAAAATGAAGTTTCGTTTGCAGATATACAAAGTCTTCGAACACAATTGCAACGGAAGCGCAGTTAAGCGAATCTGTTCAAGTCTGCGATAATATTGATCTAGAGACGATTCTGAAATGTTACGACATATACTATACATCAACTTACAACAAACTTCCCGCTTTGTGTAAACACTCGAAGTAATTACAATCGTTCCGATTTCTTAAAATACTGTTACGATTTGTAAAATCTTTGGGACAGAATAACGATCCAAAGTTGAAATACTAAACTGTGAACACGTTACAAAAAATTAAGAACGTTATTACACTATTTGCAATTTAGTCTCGGATATTTTTCTCTGAAACAGTGAAAAGTAATCATTAATGTTTTCGCAGGGGTCGCTCGAACGTAACCGAGACGAACAACAGGCAAAACGAGAATAAACTCGGCAAGAAAAGCGACAAACAGGAGGAGAAGAAGGAGGAGGACTTGAACAATGTCAGCGTCGCGATGACAGTGAAACCGATGTTCGCAAATCGGTCTTCGAATTCTGAATCCAGCATGAAGCTGTCGAACGACGTCTCGTTGCCACCGGTATCCGTGTCTATTGAGAACCTTTACGGGGACGACATCGAAATGCGAAAGATAGCTGAAACGATTTCAAGAGTGAGTCCATCGAAGGAAAATTTTTCATCGATGCAATCGAAAGTTTTTCATTATTCTGCAGAAACGGAATCACAGTCTTCTTCTAGTTTCGTTTGCAATTGAATTTCTTTAATTTGTTGTCGTTGTCGTCGTTGTTGCTGTACTTGTTTGAATCGCGCGCAGGAAATCTTGGTGAAGAACTGCAACGTTCACTGGGATGATGTAATAGGTTTAAAGGAGTGTAAGAGAGCCATTATCAATGCCATCGTGTACCCCATGAAATATCCGGAACTTTTCCGAGAGAAATTTTCCTCCTGGAAAGGTATTCTACTATTTGGACCACCGGGTACAGGTACACATAATCGTTATTTCGAATTTCTAACTCTTTCTCGACAAGATAGCAAAGGCATGAGATAAAAAAAAACCAATGAAATTTTTGCGTTCATCGGCTAGCAAGCTGAACCGGCAATACTTGAATCTTGTTCTGTCTCGAAGACTTTCGTGACTGACAAAAATCTCGATCGATTTCTTTGACCGTTTTACTGTATTACACCGAATTCCGAAAGTTTTCAAAAGAAAAAATCTGTGCAGGTAAAACGATGCTGGCCAAGGCAGTCGCGACGGAGTGCAAATGTACATTCTTCAACGTATCGGCCAGCTCGTTGGTTAGCAAATGGCGGGGAGATTCTGAAAAATACGTTCGGGTAAGTATATATAGGTGTCTAATTTTAATCGAACGCGCAATTGTCTTGTTGAAAAGTGTGAAAGACTAAACACGAAACATTTGAATTGCACAGGCCCTATTCGATCTCGCCCACGAGAGAGCACCCACTGTTATCTTTATCGATGAAATAGACTGGATAGCGACGAAAGAGGACCTCTCCGAACCAGCCAGAAGATTTCGAGCAGAATTGCTGGCCAAATTCGATGGATTGACGACCGACGAGAATGCGAGGATTGTGCTGTTGGCTGCCACTAACGCGCCTTGGTAAGCACATTCTCTTCGTAGCAGTAAACATCTCTACCACTGTTCCGTTTAGAATCGGTAAATAATATTAACAGACGTATTTATGTTTGACTAGGAACATAGATTCCGCGTTGCTGAGACGTCTGGAGAAGCATGTTCGCGCCGATTTACCCAACGAAGGAGACAGATTCGAGATGCTCTCCGCTTACTTCTCAAAGGAGGTAGACCACAAAATTTTAAAAGATGCGAACGCAGGACTAAAGAACTGTTCAGGTGCCGATATCAAAGTACTTTGCAAGCAAGCGTGGCTTTGTCAAATAAGGCCATTAATCGAGTTGTTGGAGAATAACAAACTATCCTCGTCGGATATCAAGTACGAACTAACAGACCCGACTACACTAGCAACAACAATGCGCGATATGCGTTGTTGCACCATTTCAAACGAAGAAATACAAAAATACTATCGCTGGGAAAAAGAAAAATAACCTACACCTTTATGAATGATAAACATTGTATTTGAAATAAAAAATACTTATACGATCAACAGTTCTTCCTTCGCTCTTGATTACTTCTAGCTTGCTTCAGACCGTGATAATAACCTGCGAAAGTTACAGAATCAATCGCGAGTCGTGCACATCGATACCGCACAATACTAGGAACGCGAGAACAAAGAATTATACCTGTGTGAAAGCCACTGATGTACCATGACATTAACATACTCGAAAGCGCGTCCGCGTCGTTCTCTGGAAGTCTGAAATTTTTCTCGGTTAGAACTATGTCGTGTATCTAAAAATTCATTATCGCGACGCAGTATTCTCTCAGAGAGAATACTGTAACGGGCTTCCAGTAGACAACTTCCAGTAGACAGCGTTAAATATTGTATAACAACAAAAGATTGCCGATAAAGACATCTAACTTAAATCGCAGATTATGGATCACTTACTTGGCCATTAATTGCGGCGGCAACGGAGGGGCAGGTGGCATCGAGTCTACCGTCGCAGCGAAGGACGGACCAGGCATGAATTGATGCTTGTACGGTTTCGGATCCTCTGCGTCGCATTCCATTTTCTCTCCATTGTATTTCCTCGAATTTGCAGTTGCAAAATTCGTCTCCTGCGTCTCCACGTTCTCCTCGCTCAGTTTTGCTGCGAGCGCGTCTTTCTGCTGAGCTATCTGACTCTGCAAACCTTCGGACTCTAAGAGAGAATTCATCTCTACTTTCTCCGTGTTACCGTATCCTGAAATACACAGGGTTTGCTGTTACTTGCGAGCCTAAACAATAATGCTTTACTAAAGCTCGTTCGCGTTAGGTCTCCTGAACAACGATCATTTTTCGAAATCACATTACCTACGAATTTTACGATGCACTGTCCGCTGTTCTCGTAGGTTTTCGATATTATGGCTTCGTACGTTTCGCCGTCCTCCGAGTATATGGCGCGGCAAGGAGCTCCCACGGTCCATTTCTATTCAGAGAACGTACACATTCAAGTTGACGTAATCGACCATTTAAAAAAATGTTCAGATTCGATAATCTGCAGGTATCATTCGACTCATAGACCTTCTACGTAAATACATAAAAATCCACAGTCTAATATTTTTAACGACTGCATCAACTGTTAATATTGTTGTACCGTAATAACCTTATAAGGTTTATTCGTATGCTGAGATTGCTTTAGATTTTGAGTCTTTTGTTTAGTTTGAGAATTGGCAACGTCCATGCCCATTCTCTTAGCAACTTCCTCTTTTGCTAAGTTCACCGCTTTGTCGTAAGCTTTGATCAATGCACTGTCGTCCCAGACGTCTTCATGGTTCGTAATTGTGGCCTTCGAAACAATAAGAAACAGCGAAAAATATGAATAAACGTATATCATTCCTACTATGAGGATATAATAATAATTAGACTGCGGATCTTTGTGCATTTATAGGAAAATTGAGCAGATGAAATTCAAAATTGTTGGAAAGTTTAAAAAATTAAAAATGTCAATATATGATTTTTCCTCTATTAAAATCATTAAGGGAAGAAATAACATTCAATTTAGTTTCTAGTAGGAACTTGCAAGAGCAATCGATGTAGACAATTTTTAGTTTTGCATACAGATCCACAGTCTAATAATAATTTTCTAAAATTTTATGAATATTATGCTCGACAAGTTAACGCACGCTGTTCATAAGATATAGATAAACGTGTAATTGTTGCCTTCAAAGACAACAGAAACCGTCAATGATTTCAGTAGATTTCACACATAAATAATGAACATAACCATAAACATTCGAAACGCATACATACGTTTCCGTTTCCCCGGACGTATAGGACAGCGTCATCGTCCATTTCGTTCAATTATATTTAACGATAGAATTTCCTTTCGATAAAATTAGTCAGTCATGACTCTTTGGAAATGACAAATCGTAGAAAAATAGTAACAACCACGGTCCAGACAATTTCTCGAGCGTCCTGTCAATAGAAACTGAGTTTTGAGGTGAGCTACTACATAATATTGTTGTCACTGTTGCCGTCGGTACAATTGACACAGATTAAACTATATTTCCCGTGCTTTAAACGCAGAAACAAAAAAGAATAAATTGCTTTTCTGTAATTCTTGAAACAAACTTTTCTCAATTTCTTTTACATTCATCCGATCAGGAAGGTAGAGTAAGGAGCAGTAAGGAGACCAAAGGAGACCAAACCAGACCAAACTGTATATGTACATCAGTATACATACTTTGGAAGCACTGATACTGATATATATATACGCAGCTTTTTTTTAGATGCGCCTGCGCAACTTTTTTTAGATGCGCCTGCGCAACTTTTTTGAGATGCGTATACACAGCGTTTTTTAGATGCGTATGCGCAACTTTTTTTGAGATGCGTATACGTAGCTTTTCTTTAGATGCGCCTGCGCAACTTTTTCTTAGATGCGTATACGCAGCGTTTTTATATTTGCCAGTTGGAAATAATAAATTTGCCATAAAATTTTTCAATATTAATAAATTACTAACAAATGCACCGTGCCTGTGTCCACTTGCCTATGCCGCTGAATAGCACAGAGGCTGGCAGCTGGCAGTCTTTAATTGGTCTTTAATAGTATCTCGTCCAATCTCGTCGGTGATACTGCAAGTACACTGAAGTGCACTTCATTTCTATCGGACAATACTTCTTTTAGATGGTATCTATTAAATCATCGTTTAATGAAATCCAGCATGGAGAATGAATTTCATGTTTACGAGTATGCGATAGTTTAATGTTCGATAGAGAATAATAATCATTCATCAACTCGTATAGTTGTCCTGTAACGAGCCTTAAAAGGAATTAAATTCAGAGTCGTAAGCGCCGTCGTGTGCTGTAACAGTGGCGGCATCTACGTTGCGAAAGAAGGTTCTCGGAGTTTTCGCTGCAACCCTGCTACGAACGGTAAATGGTATATTCCATTTCCTTCATGTCCGAAGCTATTATCCGATTTGCTACTAACAATTCAGATTTTTCCGTTTGACCAATAAAGAAGAGCTCCAACGGAAAACGAGCACAAGACATACATGCCGAATGTTGTAGGTGAAAGCGCCATCTGTAAAACCTTAATTCCTTGTAATTGTGCTGAATTGTGCTTTGCCGTGGAGTTGAAGTAACGTTATTCCGTAACAAATTGTGTCCGATCGTTTCAACAGTGATTCAGAATGGTAATTAATTGATTTTGATATTCTAGTGTGCATACAAAATGGGTACCGTATCGATATCGTCAGAAATTGTTATAATTACTTGCAAACTCTCGTCGCCCGGTTTCGTATACGAAGGTGTGACAAATGGCGCACGTGTGTCATTAAAACGACTTTTTCATTTCTTATGTTAATTTCAAACACGAAACTATTATTTTCTGAAAGACACGAATTCGTTGCATTCGAGGTTTCTCGATTATCGATTTCTTGTACGGTTAGATTAAATAAGAACTTTTACGTAAAATAAACTTTCCGAACGGACAATGCGTCTTGTATATGGAAACGTTTTGAATGCACGCTATGAGTCAATGTACACGCTGACTTTTCATTTGAAGTATATTAATGATGAATTAAAATATTGGTACGCAGGTGTCCTTGAATCCTGTTAGGATCCTCAAGAATGAGGCGGAGGAAGAAAAGGCAGAAATTGCTAGGTTAAGTTTATTCGTGGGAGCCATCGCTCTTGGCGATTTGGTCAAGTCCACGCTTGGACCGAAAGGTATGGATAAGATATTGGTGGCGCACGGTCGATCTGCGGGACAGGTTCAAGTCACCAACGACGGAGCAACCATTCTCAAAAGCGTGGGCGTGGACAATCCAGCTGCCAAAATCCTGGTTGATATGTCTCGCGTACAAGACGACGAATTTGGCGATGGGACAACATCCGTAACAGTGCTCGGTTCGTATGTTACATATTAACGTGTCCGATAGTCAACGCAACCGGTCACTCAAGCATGGACCAGTGGCTGATAGAAGCCTTAATTCTTATTTCAGCTTCCGAATTGTTAAGAGAGGCAGAGAAATTAATTGATCAGAAGATTCATCCTCAAACCATCATTTCTGGCTGGAGGAAAGCCACAGAGGCAGCTCGAGAAGCTTTATCCAGCATCGCGGTAGACTACTCTAATTCTCAGCATCATGTACGTTTTCACGAGGAGTTACTGAATATCGCGCGTACAACTCTGAGCTCGAAAATTTTGGCTCAACACAAACAACACTTTGGCTATCTTGCGTTGGAAGCTGTGTTGAGTCTCAAAGGATCGGGCAATTTGTCAGCCATCCAAATAATTAAGAAGCGTGGAGGATCTCTGGCCAAGTCTGATCTTGTTAATGGATTTTTGTTGGACAAAAAACCAGGAATGCACCAACCGCAAAGAATGGTTGATGCTAAGATACTCATAGCCAACACACCTATGGACACTGACAAAATCAAAGTGAGTCGAGACGTTACAAATGCAAGTTACGATAATAATTAATGCGGGTACTTGTTTACAGGTATTTGGATCGAGGGTTCGAGTTGATTCGATGGCGAAAATCGCAGAATTGGAGGCAGCGGAAAAAGAGAAGATGAAAGTAATTATACTTTTTGATTGAAACTTTTTCTTACACGATGAGTAGGTTACTAGTAAAAAATTCAGGTGGTACAGTTTAGTGCCCGATACTGCTCAAAACAGTTTTAATGCTACTAATAATTATGTTGAATTTAGGACAAAGTTGACAAGATCTTAAAGCACGGCTGCAACGTGTTCATCAACAGGCAATTAATTTACAATTACCCGGAACAATTGTTTGCCGATGCTGGTATCATGGCGATCGAGCATGCCGACTTTGACGGTATCGAGAGACTAGCTCTGGTTACTGGCGGAGAGATCGTTAGCACTTTCGATAGCCCTGAAACGGTGAAGCTTGGACATTGCGGTCTCATCGAGCAGGTATGTCTTCAGATCTAATTGCCTAATAAGGTAATAACGGCGGTCCGATTTTAAAGTATCATTTTTCCAGGTAATGATAGGCGAAGATACGCTGCTGAAATTCTCGAACGTTGCTCTGGGAGAAGCGTGTACGATAGTGATCAGAGGTGCCACGCAACAAATTCTCGACGAGGCAGAGAGATCTTTGCACGATGCTTTGTGCGTATTAACCGCCACTATTCGCGAGTCTAAAATCGTTTACGGTGGAGGATGCAGCGAAATGGCGATGGCTTGCGCTGTGATGAAAGCAGCGGCTACAACTAGTGGGAAAGAAGCGATCGCGATGGAATCGTTTGCTCGAGCTTTACAACAATTACCAACTGTTATCGCTGACAATGCTGGTTACGATTCGGCTGAACTAGTCAGCAAACTCCGGGCTTTGCATAATTCCGGCAAGAAGACAATGGGTCTCGGTAAGTTTGTATCTTACAACAGTTTTTTTTTCTGCTTTCTGTCAACACGAAGTTTACGAACCACTAAAAGAGACTGTTTCACATTACTTATTATTAAAATACGATTAATTATAGATATGGAGAAAGGACAAGTCGGGTGCATGAAACGACTAGGCATCACCGAATCCTGGATCGTGAAGAGGCAAGTTTTACTTAGCGCGGTGGAAGCAGCGGAAATGATTTTACGCGTGGATGATATTTTGCGGGCAGCACCCAGAAAACGCGTCAAGGACTGTGGACGTTGTTAATCGCGCAAACCTGCTAATTTTTCTTCGTTGCTTTAATTTTGTTTGCACCGCTTATTCGTCACACGAATTTTCTAATCAGATGGTCGACAACTTGATTCCAAATATCATCCACTTGGTCGATAAATGTCTAGGTTAATCGCGCATTTATGAATTTCGATATGCTGATTGATACTTCGATTTTTGCAAATAATGTACGTTGTCATTTTATACCGCGCGAAATCTTTGTAACGCTGGTTGGATAAAGTACGTAGAGGGATATTCGTAAAACAATGAGGACGACTTATGATCATCATTTTTTATAACAATACAATAGGTTTAACATCAATAAATGCTTTAACCTACGTAGCGTTTCTTTCACTAATCTCTGCAATGGCGACATATTTTATAAAAAATTAAAAACATTTTATCGACAGTTATTAAAAACTGCATTCATAGAAAATATGGAATTACAAAAATCTATAAATTACTGTCTTTAATCTGTAACGCATTATCATTTTCTTGTGGACAACTAGAGGATTTTAATTGATTGTTATTTCACATCTTTAAATAGAAAATAGTTCAAGTGAATTTAACTGTTCGATTTACCGTTATGAATCAAGTTTCCACTTTTCACGTGCAAAATATAGTAATATTTTCTCAGTAGGCACATAAAAGATTTAAAATAGCACCACGTATTTAACACGTGATTCGCATGAAACGGTGAAATGCATATTTTTAAAATGCTTTTGGCCTATTATTCAACAAAGGGACAAACTAATACGCCGATGGATGCAGTCTACAGTTATGTGCAACGAAAGAGCACTTTGTTGCTTTTAATATGCAAATCGTAATTTTGATTCGTATCCAAGTTTGTCGAGATTCGGATTGCAAGCGAAATTAATCATTGGCGGGGGACCGCACATAAGTACGAGAGTATCGGACGATGGCGGGAACATGTGTTTCTCTATCATTTCTGCATTTATGTGTCCTGTGCTGTAGGCCCAATTTTCCCCACTGGTATCCAGCGTGTACCAGACCTTCAATTTATCCGGGTGGTTCTTTGCAATTTCGTCCAACTCGTCTCGCAACAATATGTCTTTTTCAGTTTGATTTGCAAAAAGCAGTGAACATTGAGTCTCGTCTGTGGTGTCTTTTACGATAGCACGAATCAATTGCAGCATCGGTGTGATTCCTGTACCACCGGCTAACATTACAACCTGTGAAAAATTTATATTTACATATTTAACGTTATGAACACCTCTAATCAACGTGAAATACATTCGTGTAACTTTGTTACCTTTTTAACATTGTATTCTGCGGGTGGATCTTTCCTCAAAATTTTTATGGAGAACTTTCCTTGTCCCTTATAGACCAGTCTACCAGATGGTCCTCTAAAATCTACCGTCTCCCCAATTTTCAGATTCTCCAAAAATTGAGATAGTTTTCCTCCTTCGGGGAATTTTGGGTGCACATTTTTAAAGTACACCTTGAAACCAATTTTTATTTTTAGTATCAAATGTAGCATTCATGTAAACGATTGGTTGTTGTCTTTCTACTCACTTTGATCACAAGATCTACAAAACCGTGATCGTCGTCGCTGGAGACTGGCGTATAAGAACGTATAACAACTTCGCCGTCGATCTTTGCTGTTAGATGTACGTGTTGACCGATTGGCAGTCCTAGAATATGATCCGGCGTTGGTAAGGAAAATCTAAACCTTCTTGTATCGTGGCTTATTATCTCTTTTCCAACTAGCGGTAGGCTATATTTAACAACTGGATCAACCAGTAAACAAGGGGATTTCTTTTTCTTGTCGTTGCTCCAACATTTGTAGAATTTCACAGCTAATCCTATCGCTACTATGGTTCCTACAGCAGCTAGTGTCGGCAGCACCTATGGAAACAATAAATTTTTCAATCTGCGATAACGTTCTAAATAAGTTACTTAGAACCTTAAATATCAATTACAGAGATAAAATAAAACTTTGTTTTGAAACGGTACACCAGTTTTTATCAATTTTAAATATAATTATAATAGCAAAACCAGTGTGTCAGTTTTCCAGTAATATAGGAGTCCCTTCCACAACGTAGCTATTTGTTGCGAACGTTCAAAGAGTACAGAAAAAGTACTGCATAATGTTAAATAATAATACATTCGTTTGTGACTTAACAAAGAGGTTAATCATCGACACAACGTATAAGAGTATTTCATTGATCGAATTTTCAAAGACGACAATCACTCGTATCTACAATTAATTAAAAAACAATGCCCGGTATTATCTTTTAGTTATCCTTTTTACATTTAATTCTAATCGACTCACCAGCATTCGCAAGTTTGGCATCGTCGATCAGATAGCACGTGTTTAGGATATCCGCGAAAGAATGCTGGAAACGAGGCTAAGGTCGCGATCGTACGATGAATAAGTGCGTATGTAATAAGTAAAAAAATAAGTACTTGGCGGAAAGAACGAGAACGAGCAACACTCCTGATTATACACGATTTGTCGAGAAAGATCACGTAAACTGTTGCCTACAGTTTGCCGGCTTGCGAATAATTTTTCTGCACACCCGAGAAATCACCGGTTTCTACATGGGGTCAGACTAAACCAGACTAGACAGAAGACGCTACCCTTTAAAATAGATCATACAGTAGGATTCCTACTTCCCTCGATCCGAGAACGGTTCTACTATTCCAGAGTATTTATAGCTATATTACCGGCAGTATTACGTACGCGGGATAAATATGATCCATGCAAATTTACAACAATTCAAGCCTTACGCGTTTTTGCGTAATTATGGGAAAATATATTTTTAAAACTGGTACAATTCACCAGACATGTCAAATGTTCTGCAGGTTAGCTGCTTGTTAACCTTTGTACAATTCCAAAAGAAACAATCAAAATATTTTATAGAATGTAACTTGATTATTTTAGATTTTAGCGCTGCTACTTTGAGCAACTCGAGTTGCTCTACTTGGTCCTCAACAATGAACGATTTAATCGACTTAAATGGTGCAAATGTATTCAGTCGTTTAGCAAAATTATTTCGTGAATTATACTTTTAGATCGTCCAATGCATTTTCATTGACAACAATCAAAACTTCGTTTCCGGTAATCGAAGCAATAACTAATCGGTAGCCATCGAATTATACACTTTTACATATTTATAAGGTCACATCACTAAACGCGTAACATTATCGAACAACTTCGCATAAATTCATGTGTGTTCTCAGCCTTTCGTTTTCCTGCCTAAAAGATAATTTATATTGTATATATATACTTATACTTTATTGCAAAGATTAATTAATCGAAATTACTTAATCGCGACTGATAGCGACCGATTATTTCAAAAGTGAATTTTTAGACACCGGGTATAATTGTTTATGTTATTGTTAGCATAATCGCATCTTTTTATTGCAGAATGATTACGTCTGTATATTTCAATTAATGAATATAGATACGTATTTAGGCAATAAAATTACATCGATTCGTGATTGTAAAAATATACGCACGTTCGAGTCTGACGATGCTGTGTTGCTTGTCGGTGTAGACATAATCGACACTATAATATTTATACGGTTATTTTGACAATAATTGGGCCACTTGCCACTCGATAACCACCTGTTGCCTTGTTCGATTCAAAAATGTTGCAATAGTGAATTAAAACGTTCAAATAATGTTCTGGACCTTACGCTAATTAACATCAGAGAAAAATTTCGGAGAGTACACGTATTCGAATCTACTGCCTACTGCCTATGTAACTGGACGACTCAAGTTGTTTCTGCTTGATATTTTTCTATCGGGTGATGAGATAATTGGGTGAGACAAGGACGCGACAAAGACACCGCGTAATCTATCATTCGATCGAATGCAATTGAATGCAAAGTATCGCGAATATTATAGACGACATTATAATATACAATATACAAGTAATTTCTTGTAACAAAATAATTAACAGAACAATCGATAAAATTGGTAAAGAATTTTTATGGCAGACGTCATGATTACGTTACATTACATTACACAATACCTGAGTTTTTACGAATGCGTAAATATATTTTAAACTTTGAAAAGCCTGAACATTTAAAGAAAAAGAATATTTACAGCTGACACATGAAATGGGAAATATGGCGAAAGCTAAAATAGTGTAAATAATTTATGCTGATGTCGATATCTGTAAGAACAAAAGATGTATATGATGATTCTTCGTATAACGTTTATTCTTATCGCTTATTACATATATACAATATTTACGCGCTTACATAATATAGCCTCTCTAACGTCACGTTTGACGATTCCTCTAGTATCGTGTTTTCTAATCCCACCGATCAACCGATGTACTGCATATCCACTGGATATCGAATTGTGCGCAGATCTGATCAATGATCTAGGATCGAGGAACAGAACCAACATTATCATTTTTAACACAATATAATGCATCGTTTGATTATAAAACAACAGAGGCTATCCCCTGTAGATGATCTCTTTTTTTTCTCTTTTTAAGATTGATCAAGATCAGGAATCAGGATAAAGACACTTTTCCTCCAACCTCCCGAACGTCGCGCCAAGTCTCCTGAATCGCGAGACGTTAGGCAGGCAAAACTGCACTCTTCTTCGTAGGAAGCGACATCTTGAGATTGTCGCTGTGAATACATATGCCCCAGACTGGGGAACGATGGTAGAGGTTAGGTATACGAAGTGTTGATGTAAACAGATCGGCGAGTTTGCAATATGATTATATAGTTCGACGATCACGTTTTGCCTCATGATTTTTGATGCATTTAATTTTACACTGCAATGGCAGTTGTGCATCGTGTATTATTTACATGGTTTTACCTTTTAGTATTTCTGGCCCTACTTAATATGAAACTTGAACAGAAAATACAATGGAACTGGTTCATTGTTTTTATCCCAATGTGGTTTTTTGACCTCGTTCTACTCGGTAACGGAGTGTTCTTTATAATTTCCCATTGTAAGAATAGGCGTGTTCGTAATGTGTATTGTGAAGTAAGTTGCATGTCGATAACTAAATTGAAAGGAGAACATGAACTATTTACTTGACATATTTATTCAGTTTCATCAAGAACTAACTTATTATTAAATATCTGCTATTGTTTGATTTCTCTCTTTGATTACCTTGTAAGTAATATTTCTGTTTCATCGAACTTTTACAAAAAAAATACTTCTAATCGTTGTGTGTAGATGAAAGAACACTTTCATTTGCAGGAATGAATGTAATAAATTTAGTTTATCGATTGATATAATATACTCTGTTACCAATAACGTTGTTTAAAGTCAAAAGTTCCAGCAGTTTAATACAAGCAATTCTGATGAAACTGGATGTCGGTAACATTTTATGAAAGTTGAATATAGTTTCCTTTTAGGTGTGGTACACGATAGCTGTACTTTTGAAATTAAGCGTTGAGATTTTGATATGCGTCAAATTGGAAGTACCGCATTGGTTCCTACCAGCGAAAGTTGTCCTGGCGCCACTTTGGATTCTTCTTTCGACATTGGCAGTTTACGTATTCGTACGGTTGAAATAGCTACATCGGTTTTGATGGGGGCCCAATTCTAGTTAACTCAGCCAGCAAATGATTACAGA
This sequence comes from Lasioglossum morio, assembly GCA_916610235.2. Taxonomy (NCBI): domain Eukaryota; kingdom Metazoa; phylum Arthropoda; class Insecta; order Hymenoptera; family Halictidae; genus Lasioglossum; species Lasioglossum morio. The sequence goes on along the minus strand of OU744334.1, from coordinate 1,278,718 downwards.
TTTATCTTACTCCATTTAAACTTAATTTTGTATTGCCATTAATTGTGTAAGTTGTATTCGCAATACTATATATCTTTGGTAATGCTAATTCATATATTGTTTACCTCTCTGACAAATAGATGAACTATTTTGATTATAAAAAGAACATTCGAGACTGCTCGATCGATTACTTATATAGATATACTTGAAGATAAAAGAATAATGCATTGTTACATCTTGTATATCGAATATGTATGTTATGTAACGATAAAAGGATCGAATGTATACAAATATCGCCTTGATATTGGGTTTTACCTTACATATCGGCGTTTGATCGGCAGTCAAACGAACGAGTATATAGCATAGTTTCAGATGGTATGGTAGTCACAAGATGCCAGTGTGGCTTACTATAAATACACTATTGCACAAGGATGAATAGGACAAAGATATAAATAAGTAACTCTGTGGCAGTTTCATTATCAAAGCTTTTCTCGCTAGTCCCTAAGACTGTCATCCTTTGCAAATAGTGTTTCCAATGCTTAACACTAATTTCTGATAAGTGCATTTAGGTATCGTAGTACAAAAACAGTGAGAAGTCGTACAGAGTTATAGATTGTCGGTTATGCAATATGGTTCATTGACAAGTGCCTGCTGTCCGCATTCTTTGTAGAGTAATTGTTCTAGCAACCATCTGTTACGCTTACAACAGGTTCTATGATAAAGAATTTTTTACCTTAAAGGTGACTGGAATTAGACTATAATTGTTCAACGTTAAGACACGCTAACAGTACAGTTTGTCTGCATAGTCGGTACAGTTGACGGTAGAAAAGCATAGTCGTGCGATCCAAAAGTACTTACGTTTTCCACAAGTTTCTTTTTATAATATTCGTGTGAAAATTAAAATAGAATATAATATTAAAGTGAAAACTGTGTGGCTATAGTTGTACATGTCGCGTTTAAAAGCGTATACGGAAGTAACATGCAACAGGTAGAACGATCAAGAATTATAAAATAGAGTCTTGTCCGATGTCTATTAACGTCGTAAATCTTGTTCGATATTTACATTATCGTCTCGCCAACTGGTACGATTTTCTTTTTCAGATGAACGTAATATTTTCCTCATTAATTTTTTTACCACTCTTATTATTAAAACATGGAATTGTCAGCGGCACAATTACAGTCACGGAAGTTCCAGCCGGCCACTTAGCTGAACTTCCGTGTTTAAGCAGCGATGATCATCATCGTTTTATGTTCTGGCAACTTACCGATGACAGGCGCATTATCGGACCTGGAAATTCTATGGACGAAAATAAGTACAACTACGAGGTGCTAACTGGAACGCTTTATATCAGGGTAAGTTCTAATATTTTTAATTTACGATTATCGAGACCACAACCGAAAAGTAATTTTCAAGTTTAATGAATTCTTGTGTTACAGGGTGTATCAACAGCTGAATCAGGTTTTTACAAATGCATTTCAAAAGGCATATCCGATCATTCTTCCTTCAACATTCACGTTGTTGAGTTAATTGTTAAGAAAGATTGGGAAGATGTTTGGGAGAACGACTTTGAGGTATGCTCGAATATTTTAACACCGATGAAAGCAAGTACTTTGTCTTTACTTTAAATGACTTGTTTTTTCTATAGACCAACTTGTTGCGTGGCATGGCTGCTGTTATGGTAGTAGTTGTTGCCGTAGCAGTCGTTCTTTTCATCATTACGGTGAAAAGGAGACAAAGTCGTAGATTTTTCGGTATGTATTATGATTATTTAATGTAAAGGAACCGCGAATTGCTTCAATGATAAAATAATGATTATTGCTAACAGATTTAGAGGATTCAAGAGATAATTCCCCTGTAAAGTACACACCAAATACCAGCGCTCGTCCTAATGTGCCAACGCCAATATCGGAAGAAGGTGGCTTTGACAATTCGGCTCTTGATGTCGACTTCCCAAGAGTGTTTAAACAAATGCAGAAATGAACAGCAATTTTGTGATACGGTATTACCTTAGTGCTGAATGCTACGGAACACTAACAAGGGAATACTGTCCATTGTACAAACAACTTTTTTTATAGTAGATTATAACGTATCGTATAAAAAGAAACAATACATGAAGTTGTAATTTCTTCATCTACGTATGCATCGAACTTTTCATTGCGCAATCGGAAAGCGAAACACGCGAATCTCTTAAGGACATAATTGTAATTAACATCTTCTAGATTAAAGTTATTGTATATTGTTGTATATTATACATATAAATAATTAAATTGTTTACGCAAATTTCGTGTTTTCACAAATTATTATTTCAACAAGTGTAAAAAAATAATATCAATTTTATTCGAACTAGGGTGAGAGGCGAACACGATTTCGCGTCTCATTGAGAAGTACTCGGTGTTGCTTCGTGTGTGGTATTCAGCATACTGTCGTTAGCTGTATCTTCTTCGTCTTCTTCATCTTCCTCTTCTTCCGGTTCGACTTCAGTTTCCAACAATCTTATTTTTCTATTGCTTTCGCTCAAAACAGCAGCCACTTTCCGGGCTCCGCTGACTGCTAGTCGCCTAACAGAAATACCTTGAAATGGTCGTGGCCAATTATTGCTTATGAGGTCCGACAGGCTAACTGGATTCTTATCTTGATTGTCAAAAATTCGAGAATGGTTGAGCGGCAATTGTACCAGAAAGGAGGCTTGGCTGTGTTTGTTGAGGACCAACAGACTGAGATAGTCTTGCGTGTAGAATTGTAAATCCACAATAGTACCATCCATGTAAGTCTTAGAATAAGGTTCTGAAAAAGAGAATTTTTATTTCGCATAAAGATTCATAGACGATTTATAGCGCGTCAACGTACCCGATCGATGATCCACGTCTATCGTGCCCAATCTAAAGTTGAGCGAGATAGGTTCCGTAGACGAAGATTCAACTTTGAATAATCGTAATATTTTGTGATCAACGTCGCAAGTCGCTACCAACAAGCCATCGTTGTTTGTTGCGATTTGAGAAGACGCGAACGCTATCGACGGTGCCAATGGTATAGTCGAGATAGTGAAATGATCGACCAAGCCTTGATAAGCCTCTCCGAAGACATTATGTATAGCGGTGATCAATTTCGCATGAGACTGCAGTAACGAGAAATTAAGATCTTGTTTCACGATCAGCGGGTGATCGCGAAGGCAATGATTTTCATCGAGCATAGCCGCCCATTCGCTTCCCTCGGGAGTTAAACACGTCTGCAGATTCTCGCGTCGTAAATATTGACCTAATTTTTCTAAATTCACTCCTTTTCTGCCGCCAACACCTGGCTCGGTTTTATCGAAGCCACGCAAAAATTCGGCTATAAACGTTAACTCTTGTTGACTGACTCGACTCACTTCGGACGGTATTCTTTCGTCCGTTAGTCTCAAAATGACCACGTACAACCACCTGAAATTAGGGTATTTGAATGTCAGAAACATTGTCGGTAACGCTAATAACTTCTACAATATACCTGAAGAACGCTTTGTAGTCTCTCATACTGTGGTCTATTACTTGCTGTATTTCCGATGATTTTGCTAGAAAAGCTTCAGATGCATGAAGAGCATTCGTTATGATACTTTCATCCGTTAGTCCCAATAATTCATAGGGACCACCTAATCTCACCATACCTCTCATTTCAGCCAATTGATACACCAATGCCATCCCAACGCTGGTTAAATTTTTTAAGACTAATTTCTGTAATGTAACATAATGTAAAAACACTTTTCATTGTAACTTGCTGGCGTTCTTGTACACCTTTAATGATTTTCAATTGATAAATACTGTTTTGTACCTGAATATTACTATAGCACATTTCAATGCTATGTCCGAGCTTTTTCAATCCCTTTTCGGTGAGATCTCGTAACAGAAAATTTTCCAAATTTTGCGTTGGTATGCCGATCATTAAAAGTTCCAAGAAATCAGCTGCAACTCCGCCAGGTGGATTTGTTTCGGCGTATCGTGCTAGCTTTTCATCCATCTCTAACAGTATCGTTTCCCATGCTTCGGAGATGGCCATTAACGTACGCGACAGGTAATCCATCAAGTATTCTACGTTAGCTTGAGCTTGCGCTACCTCGCATCGAAATAGAAACTTTGTAGTGTGTTTGTTACGTTTCGCGACACAACGGTAGTCTATATTATGCAAAGAACCTTTAAGAACGCTATGTTCTGCTCCAGCAGTGGACACCACAGTCTGTTCGCTTTAATGCCGTTGTTGTCTTTCCATGTAATCCACATTGGTTTGTCGGATCCACCGCTAATTTCCAATATTCGACCGTGACCCACCGTAATCGTGCCACAGTAGAACATTCCAAATACAAACATAGTAATGTTTCCGTCGTCTAAACCAAGCTGCGAGGCGCATAATCGATTATAGTAGTCAATTCTCCACTGTTTTCTAAGTTTAATGCAATTTCGAATGAACTTACGAAAAGTATATCTAAGGTTTGGAATAAGGATTCCTTGCGCTCGGGTTCCTGACCGAAGCTTCTATTTAAACTCGGTAAAGGTGGAAGATATTCTCCAGTTGGTAGCATATTTGCTTTGCTTCTGCTCGACGAATTATCGTTTACCAGATTGGTGAGAGGCAACCACGTCACACATGTAATCTCATTGTGGAAATTCAGCTTTGTTTTATGTATAATATTCTTGTTTTCGATATCCACGAGACACACAATTTTCGAGTTCTCGTAAGAAACAGCTAAAAGTTTGCCATCTGGTCTCCACGCCAAGTTTACCGTGGTATCGGTTTCTTCTTGAGGACTCAGTAGCCATACTCTCTGCCAAGTTAATCTATGAAGAGTAACTTCTCCTAAAATGATTGTACCGAGAGATCAGAGGAGAGATTCACAGGTTTTTGTTACAGTAAATAATATTCGTTACCGAATAAATAAAATCTTAACTGTTTGAAAAACTAACCTTTCACATTCGCGATTGCTAGAAGATCCATTTTTGGCGACCATTGCATTTTGGTTACTTCAGCTGGAAGCTGTCGCTCCTCTAATTGTCTCATGCTGCCCGCCATTATTTCGGTTTTTATTCAACTGTAACTTTAACATACAGAAGCATCTCAATTCGTTAGGACAGATGGCAATTTTGAGGTTACGTTTTCCTGTAGCGTCTTATATTTACTTTTCGCATACGCGCGTATCCACGCGTATCCACGCGTATCTATGGAGAGGAGAATACGTACACGACACGTAAATATGTACCGTCGTACCATAAATACGTACGTCACGCATTCTATCAATTATACAGGGTGTTTATTTTATTCTATCAATTATTCAAAATTGCGATTTCGGCTTCGTTATTGATCTGTTAACAATTAAAAATCCGCCTAAAACGCGGCAACGCGCCCGACAGAGATGTTACGTTGCGTATGGTTGCGTGCGACCCACTGGGAGGGAATGGGCCTGACACGTGCTGGGCCCTGCTGCCTCTGGCGGCCGCGAGGAAGTTGGCCGAGGTGGGCCGAGTGAAGGTGAGATGGACCTCTGCGAGGGTGGACGTGCTGGAGCAGCGTCTGCTCCAGTGCTTCTGGTGGCTTCGCAGAGGTCATGCGTGGGCCGTGTGGGCACAATGTGCCGACATTGCCCACAATGGCGAGCCAGATCGACCGGTGCTATCGGTGTGGAGATGTTGGGCCCCAAGTGTCCGCTTTGCGGGAACCTGGGGTTGCCCGCTGGACACCGGTCCGGCACCAAGACCTGCCCCTCCTTTCAGCTCGGAACTAAACCCGGGAGGAAGGGAGGGCCAGAGGGGGGAGGAGAGGCCGCAAGGGGTGCGGCCCCTCCGACCGCGTCTCCGCCAGTCGATCAGTGATGCCAGAAAGGGACAAAACGGACCCTCGGTACTCTCCTCCTTTTCCCCTTCCACTATCCTATTCCATCGCTATCTAACGTCCCCCACACTAAGCCGTAGACACGCTGCGCATGCACATATTACTCTGGTCATCAGAGAGGGGGTACATCATCTCACCGTGATTCCCCTCATCTGGCATCACTGCGGTCGAGCCGCCTCGCCCTCCCGACGAGGGGGAAATGGAGGTGGGGGAGGAGGGTAGGAGGTTCACACAGGGGATGGACCTCCTCAAACGACTGGGGACGCTCCTAGTCGCCGGAGGGGGAGTGAAGCGCGTGAGTACCGGTACTCGCGCTTTCACGGGAGGGGAGGCGGGTTCCGGGGGTGTGCGAAATGCTCCCTTCCGAGGAGCTCGTCTCAGCGCAAGCGGTGGCCTCCCTCTTCGTCCTGAAAACGGACAGAGGTCGCCGGGGGTCGCAGGGGAGGTTCGAGCCGAACTCGAGCTTACCCAACGAGCGACCCACCGGGAAGGGGGACGAGTAAGTCTGGCCGTCGGCTGCTCGTCCTTGTAGTATGGGGGGTTGGTTTTGGGAAGAATGAAATGGACAGCGGGGGCCCAGTTGAGTACATCGGTGATCCTGGGCCCCTGCAGTAAATGTCTAGGGACGGCTATTGGGTTTTTGGTCGGTAGCAAGCATACCAAGCCCGACATTGACCATCCTTGCCTTCGGCGACAGGGATGGTTATCCGTAATCGGATTTCCCCAATTAAAAAAAAAAAGAAAAAAAAAATGGTTGCGTACGGCGCACAGTGCGACATTTCGATCATTTAGGGGCATTAAATTCTTAATGATGTTGTTTCTTTTTTTTTATCATGTATTTTGCAAGTTCAAATACACGCAATTTTATTCAGGTAAAAGACGCTGACGATTGATGTAGTTTCATCATTTATATAGGCAGTATAGGCAGAAGAGTTCAATCGAGTCTTATTTTTCTTATCTGAATGCGATGAAAAGTTGAAAACGATAGCGATTCTGGGTTACGGAGGTATTTCTTTCAAGGTAAGAGTAAAATACACAATTTTAAAAAAATGTTCAATTTCGGAATTAAATTCCTCTAAATGATCGAAACGTCACATTGTGTGGCGGGCGAAGCCCTCGCTGGAGGCACTTGATACGTGAGTGTCGCGCGCCTGTATGACGTACGCAACGTACACCTTTGACGGGTGGGTTGCCGCATTTTAGGTGGATTTTTAATTGTTAATAGCTAACTAACAAAGTCGAAATCGCAATTTTTTGTTCTTCATTTTCGTCGAAAACCACCCATTAAACATATGTTGATAAGAAATGTTTCAAAATTAGGACCACCCGAGGAACCGTCTTTCGAAGTACATTTCAAGGAAAATACTGAAAACGATGAAGGAGAAAAAGGGAAGAAATTGTTCAGAGTGCGAAGTCTAAAAAATCGGATTACTTTGTTTGAAAACTGGGTCGAGTTGAACTGATTGTCGGACACTGTCACCCAAGATCGAACTGTGCTCCTAGATCCGGTGTTCTAGACTCTAGACTCTAGACTCTAGATTCTAGACTCGGTTCTAGAATCGGTTCGCGAGGGCTGCGGTAAGCGTTAAAACTGGTTCACCCTAAAACCTGAATAGCCGTGGACGCCTCGGCCCGCTCGGCCGCGGTCCACGTGGTTCTCAACCAGGTTTGGGGTCGCCTCGTGTCGACGCGTCGCGACGCCGGGCGTCCTCCAGTTGGCTTCGAGCGAGGTCGAAGGGAGTCTATTGTCGATCCATAGTCGATATCGAGGCCGCGGATGGAGCGGCTCAAGAGTAGTCAAGAGAGACATATAGAAACAGAGATAGAGAGTAAGACGAGGAAGACGAGGAAGACGAGGAAGACGAGGAAGACGAGGAAGAAGAGGAAAAGAGAAACGAAGCCGTTCGAAGGTTGGTCGCAAAGTTGGAGCAGACGAGGAGAGGAGCGAGGAGCGGTTCGAAGAAGAACGCCACTGGCCACGTGACCCGCCACCAGAATCCGCGGCGTCCGCCGAAAATCTAAATCCGTCCGAGCCGAGAAGAGGCACCCGAACGCGTCGGCCACCGGGACTCGTCGCAAACGCGATAGTCAATAATCGTCTTCAGGGTCCACCGGATCGGCCGGTAATCGTCGCGATCGGCCCGAGATCGAGACCAACCGCGATCTTGATCGCGACTTTCGCGTTCGAACACTCTCTTCCCGATTGGCGAACGAATTGGAAGATCCTGATCTCGCAAGGCTCACGGCGCCAGGAGGATGATTCGCGTCGACGAAACCGACCCGGTCGGCGGTAAGGACTATCGTCTCGTCCTGGGTACTAGGTCAAGTTTCCACGTGGATCCTGAGATGGTGGTTCTAGAATGCTAGGACTACGAGGAGCTGATGTGTTCGGTGTAGTTGTCTGTTAGGATGTTTGACTGGTGCGAATGAAACGGGTCAACAGAGGTTGCTGGTACCGCTGTCGTCTTCCTGTGAGATCATTCTCTCTTCTCTTCTCTTCTCTCCTCTTCTTCTCTTTCGATTCGGACTAACCGTGTCTTTTTGATAACCTTATCTGTCGCACGTATAGGCGGTGCAGGTACAAAGAATCGGAAATCGTGCGACGCGCGCGCGACACATTTTACAATTAGATTACGTGTTGCTGGGATTGTTCTAGCCGGAGAAAGTTTCCTGTAGCCGTGTTCTTCTTCGTTGAATCGCGTCAGTGTTCGGCGGAGTCGTCTATTAGTATATTTGGGTGGTGCATGTAAAAGGGGGTCAAGAGAGTTTGTTGCTACCGTTGTTTTCTGTTTCTTGGACCTTCGTTTTCTGCGGAGGCGTGGGGAGGGGGGAGGGGGGAGGGGTAGGTACTGTAGAATATCGTAGATTATCGAGAACGTTTTTCTGTTGGCATGTTCTTCTTTTTCGATTCAAAAATCAATTGCGTTTCGTAAACATATCTGTTTATTTGATTCAGTTTTCTATTTGAATTATTCATTTTCGTTACATTCGCATTAAATTCGTTTTATAATTTTCCACAGAAGCGTCTTCATCGTTTCAACAACTGCAGAGATAATAGAACTACGATCGACTTTTTCGGAAAATGTAGTAAATAACCTCTTGATAGCAACATCTTGTTGTTCGGGCTCGAAACACGAGGATAACACAGATTTCTAAATAGTCGAAGTTTCCGAGGGTCTCGATGATTTCATTCTCAAGACGGGGGAGTGCTCGATTCGTGGTTTTTCTTTAAATAAAATCGCTGCAGGGTGATTCACTGGAATCCGGGTCGATGAATGGAACGTTCAACCAAAGTACATACTTGGTGTGTTCGAACAGTTCGAAAAAATAGACGATTAAGAAGGTGTTTGATTACACGAGCCGGTGTCTCCGGGCAGAATATCCACGTGTGTCGCGATTCGCGATGGAACGTCAACGGAAATCACCGCCTGTAAAGGGAAACGAGTCGAGTTTCAGCGCAATCAGCTTCCATTCCCATCGACTGTGTTTTCTCGAATCGCGATCCGAATTTTTACGAAGTTTTACGAATTTTTTTGATGTCGCAACAGAATAGGACTTTCTATGAAAGATAAAATATTAGGTGATCCTATAAAATATCGTTTACCAGTTTCGTTTGTATGTGGAAAATGGAAACGTTTCTATCGTGTTTCGAACACGCAGTTTTAACGAGAGAGAATCTGACAAAAGTGTTTGATTTATTTTTCAGAGATCGAGCCGAGCTTTCCTTATCGAGATGTGACCATTCGGCGAGGCATCGATTTCAAGGATCACTATAACATCCAGTCTGAGATTGGCCGGTGAGCGATCAATTTTTCCGATATCACGATCTCTGACATTATATGTATTTCAATTGAAATCGGAGAAGAGGGCAAATATTGTATACATATACGTACAAGTATAATCGTGAAAAGTAACCATCTTCCGGGTTCCGAGCGTTAATTGCTGTCGTGGTCAACCAATTGGCGAGATTCGCGTGGTCGCGAAATAACGAGGAAAATTCGCACGATGGCATGCAGCGACTGACGTACGTACGTACGAACGTGCGACGCATGCCTTGGGGATGGTTGTTTATGCACGACCGAGCTCGATCATTGCAAATATCGCGGCGATCCGCAGATCTGGCCATGCTGTTTCTGAATTTGTCACGATGCGCTTGCTAGCGTTGCGCAATAATTATACAAGTTGCTCCGATACTTCGATACGTAACTTTAGAGGACCGGGAGTAATGATTAATCGCGTAATAAACTGCGAACTACTGCAAAAAGGATTGCCAAATAAAAATGCTATTGGCAAGAGTATCACATTCAAAATTCAGAACAGAACTATACTAAACTATACTAAAATACAATAACATAATTAACCCTCATTCGTTCCGCATTTCACGAACTGAATCTGTCGCTCGGTGTCAAATTGACACAGTGATATAAAATAAAATAAATTTCAATATTTTTTTAGTCAAATTGATGAGTTAACATTTACATCTTAGGTTTTTCGGTTAAGTGTTCCGCATTAAACAGCAGATAGAAGTCACAGACGGTTTCGGGAAAAAGTACCTACAAATAACAGAATAGAATAACTTCTAGATATTTCCTTATGTCGATCGTAGAGTTGTTAATAACAAATACATTACCCTTGGCTGATATATAGTAAACTAAGAATGTGTTTTCTTACTATTCTAAATTATGTATATTTTTCTGAAAATGTTGTTTTAATTATTTTTATTATTTTTTTCCCTTAAATAAATCATAAAAACTGACCTCCTTCCATTTTGTTCATCCCAATGAAAAAAATCATGCAGTGATGGGTTAATGTTATCAGCGCACTGGTTTGATCAATTGTTATTTAAAAACGCAGCGGTACAACTTATCTCGGGAAAACTATGTAAAATTGACTCGAGGAACGGATGAAGGTTAATTTACCTGAACTCGTAGAGATCATTAGAGAAAAAGAGTGCAGAGTCGTTCGCAAAACGACCGATCATTTGGAGAACGACAAGCTGAAAGATCAATAGCGAGTAGAGGCTTTAGGCTGTGTTCGACGATCATGTTTTTAGTATCGGGAATGCGGATGGTAGAGATCTCTTGAATCGACAAAGGGGAAGGGAAAGTTTTGGAACCTTGACGTGTTTATACCTTCCGGTGAACGTAGTATTCTCGTCTTGTTTAGATCGTAGTCTTTCGGTTACTATGCGGTGGCCGCCATTGTGAATGAGTCTTGGACTTGAATGATCCCGCACGAGGCAGCTGTCCCTGACGAATCTACATCTATGTAGATCCATAGAATAAGCCAACACTTGTTTTCTTGATCCAGCTCTACTTTCCATCTTCCATTTATTAAAACATTACTTCGCTGGCAGGAACATGTAATATTTGATTAGCTCATTTCAGAAACGACACAGTTTTAGCTTTCGTCTAATCGACACTAATCGTCTAGTGTATACATACTCAGCGAATTTATATTAAAGATACCTCGATAGTTTCTGGATCGAACTGTGCGATAAGCGTACCTGTCGATCAAGGTCAACCATTGAGAATCGATCGGTTCACTAATAGTTTGTCATTGGCATTCGGATCTTACCTTTGGCATCAGTCCATTCGTCGATACCTTTGTTCGTGCTCCTGACGCACGATCGCTATTGTGCCTCGGCATTCTTTTCTCTCGATTTAAAATAAAAACTCTGCGCGTTGCATTAATCCGCGAATGTATCTTGCGCGTAACAACAACCGAACTGGTTGTTGTAAATCAAACCCATTCTTTTCACTTTCTTTTTACCACAAGAATGTCTCGAAAAAAAGTGATCTAAGTGTAATTTCTGTTTCTTACAGTCGAAGCGAACATTTTTATTTTGCATAAAATTCCGCATAAAATTCCGCAGTAGCATTCGAGTAAATACGTGCTTTAAACGTGCGAACACTGGCGAGTACTCGCGGTATTCGGGGGCGTCTGTTCCGGAGTTTCGGTGGCATGGCAGCCGGAAGGTCAACAAGCGGAATAACAGAGTAGAATGGCAGGATAACCGATGCCAATAGCACGGCCAATAGTAAACCCGACACACGTATGACCGGTTTAGAATGAAAATTCCACGCCGTCTAAGATTTCGCGGAGAGCCAACGGTTCATTCATCTTCGAGGACTCGACGAAAACGCCTCCAGCCGTGAATCATCGGCGTTAAACGGATCCCAACAGTTCGATTTTCAAACACCCACACCGGCTCCTGAATCACTCGCCGTCTTCCGATACGTCAACGGGTTCCGCAATTCCATTAAATCATTAAATCATGTTTTCCAATTAAACTGCCGTTGCGACGCGCCGCGGTCCTCCGCCAATCATATTTCCCGTGTTGGCCGACGTCCATAGGCTGCGGATTTTGCGTTAGTCACGCGCGGGACAATTGCTATTCGAGCTGCAGTTTTTCAAATATATCGCAACACAAACATATATGTATGTACCACTTTTCCTAAAATCTCATTATTTTCAGAAAAATTCATTGAAAAATCTCGAAAATTGACATCGCGATGGCCCAAAACTCAAACGATTTTATTTTTCTCAAAGGGAAGGTAATACTTTTGTAATAACACAGCTCAAAAACAAAAACTATTTACCCAATTTACAGTATACCATATACATATTCCAAGTTTTCGAGTCGTTGCGATACGTGCCTGTTTTTCAAATTCCATAGGTTTCACGATAACAAACGATTCTTTTCGATTGGCCTCGACGGCCTCGACGGCTTCGACGTTAGCGTCTCGTCGATTTCTGCAAATTGAAATGCGGATTGGGAGATCCGAAATCCGTCGTTCCGACGCAACGAGACGCTACGGATCAGGTTGTTCTGACGTTCGCGATAACGTCGGAATGCAGACCGCATTCCATCGTAATCAAGGTCTCCGTCTCTGCGCGTCTATAAATAATGCATTTTTTCGAAGCGACTGGCGCTTGCAGCTCGAGACGCTCGACGCCGAGCGTCGGGACGCTTTTGACACGCGATTCTGATCGAACGTCGGCACGCGCACCTCGACGAACATTCGTTTGTACCCTAACCTGGCGCATCTGCCCGCGCCAATCCGCGTTAATTCGAGGAAATGAAAAATGAATTCACAAACTTTTACAACAAATAAATAAATTGTCACGAGCCAAGTAAGATTAATCGATACTCCACGAATTAGCGTACGCTAATTGAGAAAGTTCGTCGGCAGTGGTGCACGGAAGTAATTCGAAAAATGTTTAAGAATTCCGAGCACGTGAGTCGAGTTGGACGCTTCGCTCGGATCGCTTCAATAAATTCCGTCTAAATAAATGCACTATCATGGGCCAACACAGTGCGATCGAAAGGCCAAGCGTGTTCTTTCATCTTCCGGATCGTAGACCGTTCCGTTCTGTCTTCCCTCGCGATTGTAGTTGTCGATTAGTTGAAGTTTATGCGGTTTACGTAGTCAGGAATGCGAAAAGAATTCAACGAATATTTACTATACAGGCTGAAACGTACGTGTACGTAGAAAAACGAAGGGATATCGCTGCACGGTTACGCTGGCAGATGTACCGTTTTCAGAATTCGTTCCGGCGACCCTGTTGTCTATTGCCTTGTCTTTGTCTATGGTATGCTCTACTAACTCACTGACTCACCAAGTTGGCGCGGTGACAGCCAGCCGCGATACAAGTTTCACCGCTGCGTTCTCGCAAGCCAACGCGGCAGCTTGGCACTTCCTCCAGCTTTTGTCGTTATTCGCGACCATTTTTTCTTGTCCATGTGAAATTCCTCCCGTCAAGGTTGAAGAGTGGCGTCGTCGTATGCTCGTCGTACCGTGAAACGCGCAAAATTTATCGTTCGAGACGATACCCGGCTCGTAACGTAACACATCCGCGAGAGTGGAAATGGAAAAGAAACGAATCGAAGATGCTCTAACGTTCGCAAAATCGTGTTTCGGGATTTTCCATGTTGCGCGCACGTTCCTTGGCACAACAGAACGGATCCAAGTCGGAGTTTATGCAGCTGTACAGATTTGATCGTGTTAATCTTATTGTTAGCTCTGTATTGTTGCGATACACCGGTCGTCGCGTACCGCGTCGTGTTTTGCGCCTCGAATTCCCGCCTCGGGTTCCGACGCTGAAGACGCGCAATCTGTTTTCTATCTCTCGTCGATGACTATTCAAATCTTTCGCTTTTTCACAGCTCGTCTTGGCGAGACCGTTGAAACTTTCAATTGGTTGGAAAGCAAATGATTAAACTAAATGCAATTTTGTGACCACGCGTTATCTTACATTATCGTTTCCTCTTCTAATCGTTCCAACGAGTGAAAAATAACACGGCCCAACAGCCAAAAAAACCTTTCGATTCTCGCTAAGCGATTCTTATAGAGTTTCTCGCGCTGATTCCGAATCTGATCTTAATTTTTCTCCTAGATGCACAGTTTTTCAGAAATTTGAATTTGGAAAAAAGACATATTTTTTGACTTTGAACAAATGTGATGTTATTATAAAAGATATTGTATTGTTCTTTAGAGCAAAAGATTCTCTAGACTCTCCCGAAGCCAGTGATTTGCAATACTAACACATTAGGATTGTTTAAACATGTTTAACACTGGAAAGGCTGAAACTTATTATACATATACCTATATTGCCTAAAAGCAGTGAAAATGACTGCATTGTGAAAGAAATTTGTTTAAAATTAATTTTTTAATATTTTTTATATTATTTACAGTTATATAACGAGTTATTAGTAAATATTAAAAATAAAAAAAATTTGTTAGACCAAGTATCACTGCATACAGATTCGAATACATAGCAAGTACTACTTTAGCTTATTGAGCAACTGCAACTCATCAAGTGTACGCGCAAATCGACAATTTATCATGTACTTGTATGTTATCATGTGACGGTAATCGAAAAAAATTGAAAACTGTTATTTCAATACAGAGCCGAGCTGATCATATAAGTTTACTCAATTCAATATAATAAGAGTGATTATACATATATATACTTATATATATAATTTTTTTTTCAATTGAAATTAAAAAGCAGTCAAAATGACTTCCTTGCTATGACGCGACGTCGATACCGTTCGTATAAGATCACAGACGCGTTATCACTCGACGCAATGCCGCTTCCGCGGTGCCACGGACGTGTAATCACGCGACGCAATGCCGGTCGTGTGATGCTAAACACGACATATCTCGTGTGTTTCTTTATTAGATCAAGTCCTTTAATTCGAAAAATTATTAATTCTGGGAATGGTATAGTTAAAGAAAAACATTGATTTCAGGATTCAGGATTCAGGAAGAAAAATTCAAAAATGGAAAGAGGAGAACTGTTTTCCGATATACCGGATGACTGTAGTACACCGCTATGTATGTCGGTATAACTAAAAACTTGTGCTTCAAAGTTTGTTGTAGAACTGGGAATATTCCATTTTCTTTTAGTAATTAAATTTTTCCATCTTTCGGACAATGGAACGTTATCGTCACTTACACTACTTTCGCTATCACTATCGCTGTCACTTACGAAACGATTTCTAATTCTACGCATGATGGACTACTCCCGTGAACAATTAAACAGGAACTAACTGAAACGACATAGAAATAAGCGGTGTCCTCAGACGGAGCAAAGACAAGCCCGCGTGTTTACACGTCCGTGGCACCGCGGAAGCGGCATTGCGTCGCGTGATAACGCGTCTGTGACCTTATACGAACGGTACCGACGTCGCGTCATAACACGTCGTGAGAGCGAAGTGGTTAAAGACGGAGAGGCACCACTTTTGCACCGTTTTTGGATGATATTTTTTAATTTATCTGAAAAATAAGGGTCCAGCGGAAAATCGAACTACACCACGCGATAGAGCAGACTTTTATCTTAAGAAACCACCCTTTCAAGTTTCTCACCGCTAAAACGGGCGTCCGCCGCGCCGTATCCCGTGGAACGCTCACTACTTAAACATGTTTAAACAATTATAATGTATTACTATTGCACATCACTCGATTTGGGAAACTCTAGAGAATCTTTGGCTCTAAAGAACAATACAATATTATAATAACATGACAATATTTGTTCAAAATTGATAAATATATTTTCTTTTTAAAATTAAGTTTCATAAAAACTGTGCGTCTAGGAGAAAAATTACGGGCAGATACGGAATCAGCGTAAGAAACTTTATAAGCATCGCATAGTGAGAATCGAAAGGACAAAAAAAAGTATGAATTTGTTGGACCGTGTAATTAGCGGTAACCTAAGACCGGGTTTCGATGAAACACGGGATCGTTACGATTTTCAGAGGTAAATTCGGCACCGTTTATCGATGCAAGGAAAAAACAAGCGGGCTGATGCTCGCCGTGAAGGTGGTGAATACCTCGAAGAAGGAGGACAGGCGGTCGGTCGAACGAGAAGTCGAGATTATGAGGAGGCTGCAACATCCCAGACTTATTCAGCTGTACGACGCCATCGACACTGGGAAACAGATATACGTTATTTTGGAACTGTAAGCTCTTAACGACCCTACCACGCTAGATCGACGGGATCACAGACTATTTTCGTGTTTCAAGGATCGAAGGTGGTGAACTGTTCGAGAGGGTGATCGACGAGGATTTCGTGTTGACCGAACGCAGTTGCGCTGTCTTTATGCGACAGATCTGCGAGGGCATCGAGTTCATTCATCATCAGAACATTCTGCACCTTGACCTCAAGGTAAACACTTTCGATCTTGTTCTCCGTTTAACCCTCGTTCGTTAGTTTCTCAGGATTAAGAATTCACTCGTTCATTATTATTAGTGTAAAATGATTTGTATCTTCCGCCAAACAAGCATATTTATTCCCCCGAGAGGATTATTTTCCGAATCGCAGAGAATTGCATGCGCCAGTGAAATAAGCGACGGTAACCGATCCCATTAACCGATCCCATTAGCCGATCAAGAAATTGTAAGCAGGAAGATCGAGGTGAAAGTTGCCAAGAGTCGATTGGATTAACCTATCGTTTTTGGCAACGACGGTTGTTCGCGCCTCGTCCAAAGCTTGATAATGGACATATATACATACATAGAACGGGGGATATAGTTAGTTTTGATTCACGCGCGTTAATTAAGACGAATTTTCAATGAAATCTTACTCTCCCAATTCAGAATGAAATGTTCAACCGAACGTAGCAATTATTCGCGAACGCGTTAAACAGTTTTCTATTATTATATTTTGTTTTTGTTTCCAAGAAGAATTTTTCTATTTGCAGCCGGAGAATATACTGTGCTTGACCAAAGAGGGAAACAGGATTAAAATCATAGACTTCGGCCTGGCGAGGGAGTACGACCCAAAGAAGAAGCTGCAGGTTCTATTTGGCACGCCCGAGTTCGTTGCACCGGAAGTCGTAAATTTCGATCAGATTGGTTACGGTACCGACATGTGGAGTATAGGCGTGATCTGTTACGTGCTGTAAGTTTACCCTCGACTTACACCTATTTCTTTAAAAACACCTGATCCCTATTATCATACATGATTCTAATCCAGATTTTTTGTAAATTCACCCTCTTTCACGGTCGTCGATTTTTATTCGATCAGTTCGATCTTCAGCTCTCCGATATAGAATTTTTTATACTTCTAAATTCGAGAAACCTTTTTCACTTTGTTTTCACCAATTACTCCTACTGATTTTCGTCATAAAAACTTTGAATGTAAGAGAAATTTTTTTCGATGCTCCGATTCGCAGATTGTCCGGATTGTCTCCGTTCATGGGCGACACGGACATCGAGACAATGGCGAACGTGACCATCGCGAAATATGATTTCGACCACGACGCTTTCGCAAACATCTCCGAGGACGCGAAGGACTTCATCCGGTGCCTCCTCACCAAAGACAAAGAGTACGTACCTATCGCTTGTTATTTTCGATCGCCGCCGCGACGCGATGCGACGCAAAGGTGATTTGTGCAAAAATATCCGCGCGGCTAGTACGTCACCGAGGTTGTGACATCGATAGACAGATGTCGAACGGTCGAACGGTCGAACGGTCGAACGAACGGACGGACGACGGATCTTTGCACGATGGCGAACGGCTCAGATAACGGAGATCGCAGCGTAGCTAATAGACAGCGTGTGCCAAGAAAATTCGGACGGAACACTCGAGACGCACCTGCTCTTTTTTCCTATGAACGCATAAGACCCGCGGTCTAGTCGCAAGAAACAACATACCATAGATCAAGGTGAATTTATTTTCGATCGAAATTTGAATATATTATGAAATTGATGATTTCGTCGCCAGGTTCGATCAATTATAGAGAACAACAAGTATGCAATTATTTAAACATGTTTCTCGACGTTTCGATCCCTGTGTGGATCGAAATGGATCACCATGAGTTAGAGTTCGGATAGTCGTAACTCACCAATATTTGTTCAATTGTTTGTTACTTTTTGCCACAGCAAGTACGTATAATTTTCTTTTCTTTTATATTGGTTCAAACGGCTGTGTCACAATATGGTTTTTCAAAAACATATATATTATACATATACTATTTTTCAGACGCAAAAAATGTGTCTTTGAGAAAGATTCACACAGGGATCGAAACGTCGAGACACATGTTTAAATAATTGCATACTTGTTGTTCTCTATAATTGATCGAACCTGGCGCCGAAATCATCAATTTAATAATATACCATAGATCAGTGGAAACAATAAAATAGTGAATCGTTCGTTATCTGTGCCCGTTATCGCATCCACATTTGCGACTTTTCGCGTTGATTCTTCGACTTTCTCTCTCTCCTTTTGTGCCCGACTAGTCCCCATTCCCGAGCATGCTTTCTTCATCCTCAACATTTGTTCGGTCTCTGCTCGAATCGAATCGAGCTAGCAGAACTAATTGAAAAACGAAAGACAAACGAAAGAAAAAGAAAAGAAAAGAGAAAACCGGCAACAAATCCTCACAGAATTTCAAAGTTTCAAGTGTGATAAGTGCGACCAGTAGAAAACTTTCTCTCTTAGCAACTCGAAACTGCCTGATCGGTTAAAATTTACAATTCCATAAAAGAGGGTTCGGCTGCCTCGGAAAAATATTCGCAAAAACGGACGAAGGCGGATGGATCTAAAGCAAAACGGCCGGACGATCCATCGATCGTGTTTCACCGGTAAAGTGAGATATGTAGATATATTTCGCCGTTTCTGTATTTGTACCCTGCACGCCTTTCACCTCACCATCCACACTCACACTTCGAGAAATCGAGATTGCACAAAGACATAAGCTGCCGAGCAAAATCAAAATCGAAAGAAATCACGAGAGAGAGAGAGAGAGAGAGAGAGAGAGAGAGAAAGCAAGAAGAAGATACGAGAGATAATGATGGCGATGCTCACGAGGCAGCTGAATCTTTCAGAAAACGAATGTCGGCCGCGCAGTGCAGGGGGCACCGTTGGTTGACGAGAAGGCCGAGCAAGCAGCAGGCTGATCAAAAACCAACATTCAAACCTGAACCGGTGAAGCAGATCCAGCAGATCCAGCAGATTCCGCAGATCTCGAGGCTGCTGACTAACAACGGTATAGAAGAGTTGGACGTGACCAAGGATAACCTGAGGCTGTTCGTCGAGCGGTGGAGAGAGCACCCTCACAGTCCTTACACGATCGATTTACCTCAGTTGGGTGTTTCGAAGAGCAACGATCTCGAAGAGCTGGTGTCTCTGCAGGGTCAGAGTCCGTCTCCCTGTGCCAGCATCTGCAGCACACCTTCGGAAACTACGGAGACTCCGCCTCAGGACAGTCACGGTTACCTGACAGTGCCATCGTTCAGCTTCGAGAGAAGAGCTTCCGAAGGAGTCTCGTCGGAGAAGTCTCGCAGCGACGCGGCTAGTCAGATAGTCCTCGCGGAGGAGATCATCAAGCTGTCCGAACATCTGAGGTCCATAGCCATGGGGAGCTGTCCGAAGACCAACGGCAACGAGGCGCCGGATGACAAGAAACCCGGTGAGCACGAGGAGAAGGTGAAGCGCAACGGTGTTCGTCCGAGGAGCAACGGACTAGCTCAGGATAGTTCGCAGTGTAACGAGATCACTCAGAAATTGTCGAGTATAATGAGACACAGGAGGCTAAACGGGACCACGTTCCACAGCAGCCGCAGCTTCGACAGGTATTCGGAGACGAACGCTGCGAACACCGTGTTCGCGCCGTTCAACAAGTCGAAGAACGAAGGTAGGAGCTCGGTGACGAAGGACGAGAGGATGGCCCAGGACGAGGGGGCTAAGAGTCTCGTTGCCGAGTCGGAGAGTTCGAGCAGTTTCGGCAGGAGCAGGATAGTCAGCGATGGCGAGATCGATCTGACGCCACCCTGGAGGCGTCCCAGGGTGAAACACGTTTTCGGAGAGACTAGTAGAGACGTTCCGAGGATCTCGGAGCTCCAGAACGTTCACAAGAGTTTGAATTTGGACGAACCGACCAGTACCAAGGATCTGCTGCTACATTTGCTGGAGGAGTGGGACGAAGTTGCGATCAGGCCTTCCGGCGTAGGCAGGAAATCGGTCAGCGCGGATTGGTGCGGGGAGGAATCGGTCGCCAGGAAGACCATGAATTCTTTGGCAGAGTATTTTCACTCGAAACAACAGAAATCGAGCTCTCCCAGCGTCGCTACCGCTACCCCCAGTTCGATACATCGTTGAGGAAGTTTGGCCGCGGAGGGGTGGTCAGGACCGAACGAAGCTTGCGATTCTGGACGATTCGACGAGTTCTGGATCGATGGGAATGCGTGGGAGCGCGCGGGAGCGCGAGCGCTGCGGTTACGCGTTTTCGCTAGGTTTCCGGCTTCGAGAGTACTTGTCTAGATGGAATCTCTTTGTCTTTCCTCTGGTTCGTGATTGATTTCGATCGATCGTGTCTGATTGATTGCGATGCGACGCGCGACGCACGACGCACGACGCACGACGCACGACGCTCGTGGAATAATTGCAGCTTGAATTTCGATGACACATCGAGAATCAGTTTTGTTCATTGTGTATTATAAATGTGCATGCGTGGATGTGTGTATTGTTTCTATTCTAAGCTAAATTATGTAATAGTCACGTGCGCGCGACGATCTCTCGTAGGGATCGCATCGGGATCACGTGTCTCTGCATGTATCATTGTTTTAATGTATTATTTATATTATACATTTAATATAAAAGATCATGAAACGTGTGTCGTTGTCTACTGTTTTCTTGCGCAACGTCCTTTCGTAGCTAATCGACTTGGGACTTGGGAACGAGAAGTTTCGTTTACAATGATCCGAGTGCGAGATGTTTCGAATCGAACGAACGAACGAACGAACGAACGAACGAACGCAGGTTTGTGAAATTTACAGAATTTCATATCAACTTTCTCCGTTGTACTACGTTGTTCCAATTTAATCGCGTGATTAGATCGAGATTCGAGTGATTCGACGATTATTCTGCTTCAGGGGAAGACCGTCGGCAGGGCAGCTGTTAGAGCATCGATGGCTGGAGGCTGCTCTGGAGAATCCGATCTGCAAAGACCGATTAAAGCGTTACGTGATCAAGAAGAGATGGGTCAAAGCAGTGAACACCATACTCGCGTTGAAACGTATGGGCGCCCACCTAGATTTAGAATTAGTTTGATAATCTATTCTTAGTTGGCGAAAATGTGTGAGCGTTTCGGCTAGACACGTTTGACGAGCACGTTAGCGTAGAACAATTTCTAAGCGAGACACTCAACATCTGCAAAGAGTGCTTGGGCTGAACTCACGATTTCAAAAGTATTAATATATCTTCCACTATGTTTAACGCTGTTTTAACACGGAACCCCTTAACGAAACTTTAACGAAAATGCTCGACAAAAAGGCTTGCATCGCGTTCTTCTCCTTGTTCTTTCAGCGAGCAAGTTTTTTTTTCTGTTTTCTAAAGGCTTTTGGTGGAATACCAAACACAGTGTCTCGATATACATATCGCGCTGTAACGTGCAACAGTATTATGAGCAGATTGGCACTGCTGCGCCGCGTTCGCAGTCCGCGCCGCGCCGCGACGATCAAAATAATTCCAAAGCTACAGTTCCCTCGGAAAGTACATAAGCTAACATATAGTTCGAACAGGGTGTTGAATATTTAAATGTTTACGCGGACATAGCGGTTAATTAATTTTACCAGAAATTATACGATAATTCGAGAAACTACATATACCATTTTCCGAGGCGACTGTAGATCGACGACGGTCAACTACCGTAGAATCTTGTTGTTTTATAACCGAGTAGATGTAACTCGCTTAGCGTATTATTTTCTGAAGGGATACCGACGTATACTTCCGCTTCGCGTTCTAACATTTTACTGACAATCGCGACCAGAACGATTAACGCGAACACAGTCGTGTAGCATAGTGTAGCGAAACGCGTGGTTTCAACTCTAGTAATCGGTTAGATAGGTGTGTACACGACTATTTATAAGTATCGTAAGAGAACAGCATCGATTTCAGCAATCGTCAATTTCTGCGAATGATTCTTGAAACTGTGAATTCTTATGAATTCCTGGAGAACATTTTTATTTTGCATAAAGATCCGCAGTCTATTTACCGTAAACTAAAATTCAAATTAATGATTCATTTCGATCTCGTGGAGCTCGAGAAATATTCTCCAAAAGAAATATATCCAAACCGAGTCTTCCTATTGAAAATTGTACAAATTTTGATCGAACGAAACGTATTTTGTAAATAAATATAGTTTTAACAAATGATTTTTAAGCTTATAGATTTCGTTCCCTGGATGAAAAGCGATTAATGTATTGACATTATTATTCAGAAGTCTATTCTCGTCTATAGAGGATAGAAGCTAGAGCTGAGGAAAATAGTATTTTAAATAGTAAATAACAAATAATCCTATTTATTTTAAAGTATGTGTACAATTCTGAAAATAAAATATTTTATTTGATGCAGTAATTTTTGAAAAAAGTATTTTATTTTAAGAATATTGAAAATATTTGAACTTTCTCTTTTTTTTATCTTATTTATTTTCAATTTCAATTTTAAATATTATTGCTGAAAATAATGGTTCGCAATCAATAGATTTACGAGTAGAAATAGTTATTATTGAATAAAACGAAAATGTGGCAAATGTGTATACAATATAATTTCTTATATTAAGTACCATTTCTTCTTTAAATTATTCCTAAGATATGAGATATTAAATTACCTATAAGTAATCCGACTTCTGAAAGTATTAGGTATAACGACGCAAAAAATACAATATTCTATTTTGTGTTTTAGATTATTATTAAAATAGAAATATTTTATTTTGTGGATCCCATTGTGAAAATAGAAATATTTTTTATTTTCTGGTTCCGATTGTTAAAATAGAAATATTTGATTTTCGAAATTCTATATCCTATTTAAAATACTGTTTTCTTTAAACAAAATGAAGTCGAAAATATGAAATAGTATTTGAAATATTTGTTTCGCTAAATAATGCCCACCTCTGATAGAAGCGATCACGATCGTGGAGGGGTGTAGACGGCAGACAACAGGTGGAACTATATCTATTAATATAGTGGAAGATCGTGCTCCGTTCGACACTGTAGAAGACTTTATTTAAAGGCACGACTGGCGCGCAACACGCGTGTATTTACATAATACGAATTCCGATCGCGCGCGGCCCTCATCGTAAATCCGCGATTTGCGCGCACCCCCAGTCCCCAGGATGCCAGGAATTTCGAGTCCGAACGCGTATATTTCGCTGTCTCGGGCCTCGGTGGCGTCAAACACGACCTTTCGGCATTTATTACGGTCGTTACAGATGGTCGGATTCGCAGATACGTTGTCGTCTCACGTCCAAGAAATGCCGAGTGCAAATTGACCGTGATCCGGTTGCCATCGTCCGGCAATTTACTTCTCGCAAACGAGGGACCGCGCGTAACTTTTCTAACGAGACTAAGGACTTTCCGCCTTTATTATGGCAAAGCTCAATTGCTCCCATACACGAATCTACGAACTACGGTGCCAGAGATGGGCATTATTTCGCCAAACAAACATTTCAAATACTATTTAATATATTCGACTTTATTTTGCTTAAAGAAAATAGTATTTTAAATAAGATATTCAATTTCGAAAATAAAATATTTCTATTTTAACAATCGGAACCACAAAGTAAAATATTTCTATTTTAATCATCTGAAACACAAAATAGAATATTGCATTTTTTGTGCCTACTGAGGTTTCTTGATAAACATACAGTGTATTTTATCACCAGGAAATTATTTCTACTCATAAATCTATTGAATGCGAACCATTATTTTCAACAATAACATTTCAAATTGAAATTGAAAATAAATAAGATAAAAAAATAAAACAAAGTCCAAATATGTTTGATATTCTTACTATTTTCAAAAATTACTGCATCAAATAAACTATTTTATTTTCAAAATTGTACACATACTTTAAAATAAATAGGATTATTTACTATTTAAAATACGGGTAGTCTGATGCTTCCCAGGCAAAAACCACGGACTATTTACATTTACTATTTAAAATACTATTTTTACTTTATACTTTGAGATAACAACAGGACCAAGCTTGGTCGGGTTTCATACGATTTTTAGGGCAAAGTGTACTCGAATAAAGAAGTATGTATACCAAAAAATTTCTACAACTTGACGAATCGTAAAAGAAAAAGTCTGACGGAAATGCCGCGCCACCATGTGCCAACGAGAGTATCTTGTCGGTAACGGAACTTTTAACAACGTCGGTATTTCAGATCGCGATACAACTTTTCTAATCTTTGAAACGATTTCTCAATATCTCCCGTAGATAGCAGCACTGTACGGTAATCAAATTTTTCTGTTTTCCAATTGTATTTATATCGTACGACGTACGAATACGAGGAATCTGCTAATCGTGTTACAATTTATTTAATTTTAAAAACTGTCGTACAATAGCGTAAGCGTTAAACAGTGAAATATTTCGATTGCCAGTTGCCAAAGTTTCGCGCGATAGTACAAAATCATTATTCCCAACTGTTTATAACCTAATTCTGATAAAGATGGTAAGTAAGTGAGTAAACACCGTTTATTTAAAATATAACAATGTCTCACAAACATTTTAACAAACATTGTAATAATAATTTGTTGTTTCGGAGACTGTGAAGCGATGCGTGAATATTTTCGAAAGTATTATCAACTAGAATTAGGTTATATTTACGTGAACATTTGTTTGAATTTCAGACAGATCCATTGCAGAATTGGAGTCCGTATGCCAAAGAATACGATCCTCTGAAAGCTGGCAGTATCGATGGAACAGATACGGAACCACACGATAAAGCTGTTAGCCGTGCGATACAGGCGCACTACGAGCCACCGCACGGATTGAAATCCAAACCGGAAAGAACATTATTTGTAGCTAGATTTGGTCCAAAGATCACTAAATATGATTTGAAAGATGTATGGATTTCGTGTTCCAAACCATCAACAATACCGCATGCGTATTAAACATTAACGAATTCAGTTTTTCTGCAGGTACGGGGATGTTCTATCAGCGAGAGTTATAGTCGACGTTGTAACCGGCTTGTCCCAAGGTTATGGATTCGTAGAAATGAGAAGCGAAGATGAAGCTAGAAGAGCGGTGAGACGTAGCGTGGATACCGCTTTGAGAGGCTACAAAATTTTCGTTGATTACGAGTGCAGTCGTTCCATGAAAGGCTGGAAACCGAGAAGACTCGGTGAGCCATGCTTTAAATCGCTTGGAAAAGTGTTATTTATTAAATATGTATTATATTCACAGCGTCTGTAAGTTTTATTTATTATTTAGGTGGTGGTTTTGGTGGCAAGAAAGAATCTGGACAGCTGAGATTTGGAGGAAGAGACAGACCTTTCAAGAAACCAATTGTACCGAATATTATCAGACACCATAAATGAAGTACGTTCAATAATTTTACGGACATTACCGTTTTATATATTTATCTTTATATATAATAAAATCGAGTCTGTCTGACTGTTTGTGACATTTTCACTAAAATTTATTATAAAAATTATTTTTATCTACTTTATTAGCGAAAAATGTGTTTCTTTTTTAACTTGTGGAACTTATTTCTTTTTAATTGTAGATTATTTTGCAGGATATTCTGTACACGTGCATTTTTTAAAGGTCTTAAAAATTTTCGGGTTCCACTTTCTCAAGGGCCTTATAGGGGTCTTATAGGACCCCTTATACAGAGAAATATTGATTGCAGAATGTTTATTGCTGCAAACTAATGATCAGAAGATAATGCTAAACGAGATATTTCGTTTCCACGAATTCATTTCTGTTATTTAACATTGATGAAGTGTGAGCCACCGGTGGTACGCGCCGCCCGATGGGATATGGATATCAGTGTGACACCGGGGGTATGGGCATGACCCGCGGTATGAGGGGCGTAGATTCGGTTACACGAATAGGCCGGGCTTAGCCGGGCGAGAGGCAGATAATGCGATGACGTTTGTACCTCTTCCCCGTCTCCTATTTGGTCCCTAGTTTTTACCCCTCCAGGAGGGGATGCCAAGTAAGGGAAGTATTTTACAGTTTTCGTATGTAAAAAAAAAACATGAAACGTCGAGCGAAAATCGGTATAATTTTTCAATAGCAAAATTAGCCGTTAATTCACCCGCGACGGAACATTTTGAACGCTGACCAAAGAGGTGAGGGTGAGGGGACAGCGTCACGGAAGGATAAGGGGAGAGACTGGTCTCCAGATTTGGCATTTAACTAGTTTTCAAGAATTAATTTATAGAGAATGTAATTGAAAAGATCATATTACATCGATAAAATCAGCAGCTCGAATAACACAACATAATGTGCCGTTAGTGATTTAGTTTTGCTGATTCGTCGAGCGTTTAGTTTATCGTACACTGGTAGAGGCAAGTTGGAGCAATTTGAAATTACCCTAACAATATCATTGTAGCGCGCACCTGTACCCGCTGAAAGCTGTACACGCGAACCGCTTTAATTTTGAATGCGATCCAATACAAATATTTAAGATCCGTATTTTCTCATGCGTCTTCTAAGTTGAAACGGAGTGACATTGGTATATGTATTATAAAACAGAGAATTGTTAGCGCACCACCACTGTCACGTACCGGAAATAATCTTCGTTGCAAAAATAGCATTTTCATCGTAAAACCGTTATAGTTTGTAAAAAGTTACCGTTTCGATGTTGTAGATACAATAAATTTTCAAGAATCAATGAAACATTTTTTTGTTCATACCAGGCGTTCTTCGTGAAATCGTACGAGTAAAAAATATTTTATCGTTCTTTTTTTACTGGAGTTATATTTGATTTTTATCGATGCACACCTTCTAAAGTTTCCGCTATTGATGTCATTCGGAAGAAATTTAGTTTTTTCCCCTCGGATTGCGTAAATTTTGACCGACGCTAAATCGTCTTGGTGACTTATTTTCTCGAGTCGGTTTTCTATATTTACAAAACACGTCGGAAATGAAAAGTCTTTCCGAAATAAAGTTTAAGAAAAACACGATCTAATTATATGTATAACAAATAGACAAGTTTGTTTGAGGGGAAATGTTACACAAAATTGTTATCGGATCATATCTAATTTTTATTAAACGCAATGTGTTTTCTTTAATTTAACTTCTGTATTCAGCTGTTTGACATATTATTCCATTCTGTAGGAGTAACAAGCGCAGCCAACTTATTTGGCACAATTATGAAATTTACATAAAATGTTATGTTTTGAACAAGATCTAGTATTTCTATCGCGGATCGTAACAGATAGATCTGTCCGGAAGAACTCGTTGATTCAATCATCGTACCATTTCGAAATATCGAAGACGTAGCCCCATGTCCGTTAGTCCAAGTCAACAATTTAACTAGTTTTCTCCGAAATTAATAAACGCATCAGCGGTTAAGGGGTTTCAGCGAGGTACTAGCAACATACAGAGGGATACTATAATTGATTTGATTCGATTAACGGGACCTAGTTCCATTTTAATCGAACGAATGTTAAAAAGTTTTTCTTGGTTGATCGGTTACAAAATTCTCCCACTCCTGTTGCATGGAATAATTACCGACATTAAACAACATTCTTCTTTGAAAATATCTTTTGAGGAAGCGGATAAATTGCTGGAATATTTATCAGCGTAAGGGTCAGCGGTAAGAGGTGAAGATGGTAAGGGAGCAAGAGGACAAGGATGGGATCGAAGGGGATTAGGGGATAAGGGGATAAGGGGATAAGGGAGATAAGGTGGCAAGGGGGTAAAGGTAAAGGGGCGAAACGCGAGAAGCTAGAAGCTAGAAGCGATTAATCTGCGATCGCGACTGTGATCTCGGTAGCCAAGGTGTCGGAGGTTTCTGGCGCGGTGTGAGGCGACGTCGTCAGCGTCGTGGAACTTTATACTGTAGCGTCGCGGCGCCCTCTCTGCGGCGCGACCCCCTCCATATAAGGAGCCGCCTCGTGGTCCGGCGTCGGCCACGCGGCCGAAGTTTCAGCCTCCAGGCTGCCTCTGATAAGGTAGCCTCCTTCTTCGACGTCTCGCAGCCGCCTCCGGCATCGCCAAGGTCTCGAGGAGAGCCAACCCACATTCGTTTATCGCGGCTCCTATTTCGTCGTCTCTTCGTCGTCGTCGTCGTCTTGCGTCGCGACGCCTCGTCTTGCTTCACCCTCGCCTCACCCTCGCTTCACCCTCGCCTCGCCAAACCCTAGCATCGGCTCTCTCGGACGCTGCTCCCGTTTTCACAACACAACCCCGTGGCTCCTAGTGCTTTTTTTATTCACGGACACAGCTGCCGCGGATGCCACCAAACCTCTCCTACGCTCGCAAACATCGTCCAACGAGATCTCGAGCGAGGATTTCCCTGTGCAGCGGAGTCTGTTTTGCGAGTTCATTCATTCATCTTCATTTGCCCTTTTCACGCATTCTTCGCGCTGGCCGCCGTGAAACGTATCGTGCTTAATGAATTTTAAAGGAATCGTTAAACTTCCGATTTACGAGTTAACCGTTTCGAGGTGCCATTTAACCTTCTAGGTCAGCAACGGTTGAGAAATTGTTCGTGCCAATTGGTTTCTCTCGTCAATCCCTTGCCTTGTTACGTCCAGTTCAATTTTATTATTATTCAGTTATGATCGTCTAAACGTCACGTTCCTTGATAGACTAGTAATTAAGTAATTACTGTAGTACGTACGTTATACCTATTCTCGGGTTTTCGAAAATAATAAGACAAGGCAGCATCGGTGACGGCAGAATGGCGTCAGCGGCCGCTAACCGCGAAAATTCGCCTGACGTCGCAGTCGCGTCACGCGTCGTTATAGCGCTAACGATTTCGCGACCATGTGCGTTTGGCTCTGCTCAACGCTGGTTACCGTCTAGCATAAAGCGATTACCGACAATTCTGCTGGGTATCTCGCTTAATTTATCTTTTGTTATTTAATCGCTTATTCGCGTGTCTCGGGTGGGCTTAACCATCTCTGGTTCACACTGGTCCGGATAGCATGCCAGTGTCACACCGAAAGATTATGGTCGATTAATTTCTCACCATCTCTAATTAACGATGCTCAGCGGAATAATCGTTTCTGTACATGCCTCGAGACTCGAGAGCATGACCCGCAACACTAATCGAGTAATCTTTCAAATTCGTATTCGAATTTGTCGAGTAGAAATTATTTTGAAATTTCATGAAATGATACTTTGTCGCTGCGGATTTTCATGGAAAATCAAAATTTCACTTACATCGCGCGTTACCGTCGATTAAAGGAATCGCGTCGAGCAAGTTGTTGTGATTGCTGCCACGCGAGTATATTTAGTGCGTTGTCGACGGCGCGGCGCGGCGCGGCGCGGCGCGGTGGTGGTAGCAGGGTGGGTAAACTTAAATACGAAATGGCCACAAGGCAGATGTAATCTAGCTGTATCAGCATCGGAAATAACCGAGAGCCGATCTGCCGTGTTTGCCACCGGGTTCTCTACGCGCGCAACAATCGCATTTCGAATTTCCAAAGGCAGAAAAGTTGGCGAATGCAACGTTTCGCGTTCGCGGTACCGTTCGCGTGCTCCACTTCGACCGTAATTAGGTTACCGGAGTAAGATAAACAGAGATGGGGCGAACCCGTTGCCTCGCAGCGCAGAAGAGACACTGCTCGTTTCATCCCGTCGCGTCGCGACGGCGCGCACACCGTTCAAAAAAATTTTTAATTAAATCTTGAGAGTCCATCAACTTCGAAGGAACCTGAACT
Source organism: Lasioglossum morio (assembly GCA_916610235.2). NCBI lineage: Eukaryota > Metazoa > Arthropoda > Insecta > Hymenoptera > Halictidae > Lasioglossum > Lasioglossum morio. The sequence goes on along the minus strand of OU744334.1, from coordinate 1,248,748 downwards.
TTTTATCGCGTTACGCGCATCACGCTCACAGGACTTCGGTTTTACGATCTAGCGAGATCCAGCGAGATCCGGTAAAATCAGCGATCTTGTCGACGGCGAATGGCCGCCGATGTCCGCTAAGATTCACGATCATCCTCCGGAACTTTTAATTAAACTGTAAATGCCTGAGCCTCCAACGATTTAGCTCGCTGTAACCCAATTTATTCGAGTCGGGACGAAACGCGTTCGTAGTCATTCGAGGAAGATGAAACAGAAATTCGATACAAATGTTGCTCGTTAACAATTTGAAGAAACGCGCAAACGAAGAAAACGAAAAACTATTGAATAAACTGTAAGGAGCTGCAACAGTGAAGAACGAGCTCGGAGACCAACGAAAATTCCGGTTTTGTCGAAAAATCAATGTTTGTATAAAGGACTATCCTGTCAGTTAAGAGATCGCAGAGGCGAGATTTCATCGTTTAGTATCCACCGGATCGTGCTCTCTTATCGCGGATTCTGCGGGAGTACTCTTCCCGAGACTCGAGGGTTAGGTTAGGAGGAAATTTCCGAAAGCGTTTCGGGGTGGAAATGAACGGCTACGCGACGTTAAAAGACGATGGAGGATTCGCAGGATGATTTTTTCGAAATTCTCTGCAATTTCCGGCCCCGGTATTCGCTGTGACCGGGGGCGGGGGTCAGGAAATTTTCCAGGTGGCGGTCGTTAAAAATACACTTCCATTTTCCTCGTTCCTTTGCGCCACGCAGCGCTCCGGAAGGGAAACAAAAACGAAATGTGAAAAGGTTCGCGAGCGGCTGATACACTGCCGAATAAACTGCTATTTCCGAGTAGCTAAAATTACACTCGCAGCCTGGATAAAGCTCCTCGTCTAATGGAGGGAGAAGAGAATTCGACTAAAATCCTTCGTGAGCTTGACATCTTTTGTCTTCCCCGAAAACTGCCGGAGATAACCCAGATCGACGCGGATGAATAGAGTTTCGAAAGATCGAACGAAGGAATGCTGTTTCTCTCGTACAATGCGTTCGTTGTTTCGTATGTAGTAACCTCTGGCAGACAATCGAATGTAATCAACTAATCAGAAATACGCGTTTTATCCGGGAGTGTACTCGTAGACCGAGACCGTAGACCGAGACCGTAGACCGATGAGCGTGAAACATGATTTATAGGGTCCTCGCTTGGCAACGATCTCGATCGGCCGGCCACTTGGTCACTCTTCTCGCGAATTCTCAATTTTTTCCGTGTGCTTTTCACTCCCTGTTTCTGCGTTATGCGTAGATTATGCTTCGAACTGATCGCGATCGTTACGTCTGTTGGCAACTAGTTGAATTTTACGGTTGCAGGGAACCGTAGCTTCTCGCGGAGTTCATTTTATATTTCGGTGAGATAGAAATTAGTTTAGCGTGCCTTTACAATTTACCGTCTGTCACAGACATCATAATTGAACACGCTCGCGGTAATAAAGCAGACGTATGAATTGTTCCTGGCCAACTCTCATGAATTATATGTCAGGCGAATCGACATACCAACTATATCAACTATATCAACTTCCTCTCACTCTTTCGTAAATTCCTACGTGTTTCGGATATCTTCTTTCGAAAGTTGGACTGCGGTTTAATGAAATTTTCATGAAACTCTTCCGGGGAATGTTTGCGGAGCTAACAAGCGATGTTAAAATGAAAAGACGCGAAACAAGGCGAGCTTTTCTAGCACGCGTTAGACTGTCCCAGAAAAATATTGCACGTTCGAGGCTTCAGCTGATTAAGTCCAATATGCTGAGGAACAAATTAACCTTCGTTCATTTAACAGGCGCGGTTGTTAGCTTCCGCGAACCGTTTTTATAACGAATAAACAATAGGATAAAAATCGACCGAAGGTGTTCCACTCGATTTTGTCGAGAAAGAGTAACATCGCCAGTTCGATATAACCAGCGATCTCTCCACCCCTATAGTTCATCCATCCACCGTGCAACATTATTTTACGTTTTGTGCGCGAGCGACTAGAAATCGGTGGCCAGTGGCTTACGAATCTCCAGTAACTTCTTCGATAGTTGAATGAGTTCGAGCAACTTCGGATGGTGGTGGGTAATTGGTCTGCTTGGATCATCCACGCTAATGGAGTCGCTCTCGACCCGGCCAGTGATTATTAAATCTCACGTAACTCCTTGGGTTTGAGTATCAACCACAGCCGAGCGAGAATAGTAAAAAATGCTTGGAACGCTGCTCCAAATAAATAATCAGACGTTCGTCGTTGACCCATGCAATTTGTATTTTCTAGAAAAATTGTAGTCCTGTCGAAAGTCATAGACTCTCTGAATTATTATTTGGCGAGTGTAGCGCGGTTCGAAAGCGGACAGTGCACAGTGGTCGGAACCTATAGAAATAATGGAAAAAACTCATTACTTCGACATTTCTCAATAGTTTTTAATAATTATTTTTTATATCACTTTTGAAGCTTCACACTTCTCATATTATTAAACGAAATGTTAAACAGTGAACTTAATATAATTGTTTATAGATGATATTGTTTACTACATTACGAACTATTATTTCAGTATACTAAAATTGAAATCTTGAAATAGTATTAAGCAAACAAACTAAAAATAGAATTAAACAAACAAACTTGAAACAGTATTAAACAAAAATCTTCTATATCTGTTTCTACTGTTCTTTCGTGTGCACTAATTTCATCAATTTCACGCATTAAAAGTTTTCTCCACGCTCTTTTCAATGCTGTACTTTTAATGTTGTTAATCCAGCGAAATGCCGCGCACTTATTCAGGGATCCTGCTTCGTTACTGAAACTTCATGCGCTTTCGAACTTTAAACGTTAATATCAGCGAAATGTGCAAAAATTTGCAGCTGATTTTTGCAGAACTATTCGTGTGATGGTGTCCTCTTTTAAAAGATACCACTCAGAGAACGTAGGAACGTGTAGCTTTTTTTATAGAGCTAACGAAAGTAGCTGCAATATGAAATTATACGTATCTTACTTTCGGGCTTTATATTGTTATTTTGGTTGTGAGTTTTCGAAAATTATTTGCATCGGGCACAAGCTGAGACTATATACATTTATAATCTATATAACATATATGGTTATAATATGTCCAGAAAAATGAAAAAATAACGTCGAACGTGTGGTTAGAATTCTGTAAGAATCCAACTAGAATCTGAGAGGTCTACTTTAGATCTATGTTTCTCTGTTATTAAAGAAAAAAACATAAATCCATTTTGATAGCAAGATACATTGGTCCATGGCCTATCAGAAAATAATAGTCGATATTTGAAATAACTACTTTCATAATTTTGGGTTTTTTCCTTTTTCCGACCACTGTGCAGTGGTCCGATACAGTAATTCGACAAGGTTCCAGGGCGTCGCGTCGTGAAAAATCCTAATGAAGATATTGAAAATTCGCCTATCCCTTCGAATTCTGTGCGTTCGGATCTCGAATGCGAGCGAATTGCGAGCGTGGCGAGCAGAGGCAAGCAGAGGCAAGCAGAGGCAAGCAGAGACAAGCAGGCACGCGGGGGCGGAACGCGTACCGTCGCGCGTCGCTTGTCGCTTGTCGAAAAGGGGTCCACGGGAAAAGCGGGCGATCTTACATCGAGCGAGAAGCGGGATCTAAGAAGAAGGGACGAAAATAGTAGCGGTGCCAGGATCGTATCACGCTCGCGCCCCACGGACGTGTGGATCTCCTATCTATTAATAGCAAGACGAAAGGGAGCGATCGAGTCTCTCGGCCGAGAGCCGCATAGGCATCGTCGTCCCGAGTCTTGGTGCTGTCCAGACTCTGCCCACAGGACTTCAGAGCCGCTCGAGCTGTCGCGGACTCCACATTCCACCAGCAAAAAGCTCTCTCTCTCTTCGTGCGTGCCTGTCGTTGGAGAAGCATCTGTTGCTCGGCTGGTGCCCCGGAGAGGCGATCACCCCTCGTACCACCACATACACACACATCCACCCACCCATCCACCACACCGTCCGTCACACATAGCCAACCACCACACATTCACACCGTTCGAGTGTAAGTTTCATCAATTTTTCATTAGTGCTGCAAATTCGATTTAACCGATACCGTTACTCGCGCCGAGACTCCATCGATCAAGTGCAAACGAACCGAGCCGCGATCCACGATATTGGTGCGACCGTGCACGGTTTTCGATCCAGTGAATCTCGATCAGTGAGCCCTCCTCTTCTACCCCCTCACCCCCCGACTCTTCGACTCTTCGACTCTTCGTTGCCGTAGCAATCGTCCACGATCTACATCATCCTCCGAGACAGTGTGCACAGTGAAAAGGAAAAACGGATTTGCGCCTCTAGAAAGCTCGATAAGCTTGGTTCCCGATAAGCTTCGTATTTCCTACGGCTTCCTAGGACTCTCGGGACCGCGAATGGATGCTGTTAACCCGAGGATCGATTAGATCGAGTGTCACCGTAATCAACTGAAAACAGAGATCTCCGAGAGAGCGGACTATCTTCACCTCCAGCTGAAAGTTCGTCTATGGGCAAGTTGTACCGCATCGATTTCGCCGGGCGAGTTTAAACACTGAACGCGGAAGCTGTCCGAGTTTGCTACCCTTTGGACTAGCTTCGTCGACACGTGACACGCGCCGGTAATCGTTTTGGGTATTCGCAAACCCTGGATGAACGTGTTCATAAACTGGTTCTGGAAATTGTAATAGCAACGCGGAGGATTTGCGGGTTGTAACGCGAGATCGCGAAGAGTGCCTTCCTTCGCTGGGATCTTTGGTATCTCTCGATGTTTTGCTGAAGGTAAACTCGCGGGAGTAAATTGTTTTTCAATTTTCAAGCACGGCGAGGACAGTTTTCGATATCTTTCGATGCTTTCGGTGAAGGGTAATCTCGTAGGACCAAAGTGCTTTCGGATGTTTTTCGTGTAGGTAGAACCGTTTGGTATCGCCTCGGGGTTTCGAAAAACGGCGCGACGCGACGCGTACCGATATGGAAGCATGGCGCCGCGCCGCGCCGCGCTGCGCCGCGGTAGCTACAGTTCCTCGGAGTCGGATATCCCGTTTCGTGGCATCCGCGAGTGGCACGCGCAATTATGTAATGTTGACTGTAATGTTGTTACGTCGGATTGCACCCACGCTGGTCTATCAGGGACTTTGAACGTTTCGTTTCCGTCGCGCGACAGGTTCTACTTTTAACATCTCCCGATTCGGTGTCCGTCGATTTTCGTCTGCATTGTTCCGCGCGAACAGGCTCGAATAGGTCGGAGGTTCGGGTATATTCGATATACCACGGGTACATTCGCTGCGGAGGTTGAAGAGATTATGATAGCTAGAGAAGCTGGTCCCGGTTTCTCCAGGAGGACGGGAACCGGAAATGTTGTCGGTGACGAAGATATCGAGGAGAAGGAGGAGGAGGAGGTGGAGAGGGAGGAAGGGGAGGAACATCGCAACGATGCGAACAGCGAGGGAGATTTTACGAATAAAAGGGGAAGAGCGAGATAGATAAGGAGTGAGAGGAGAGAGAGAGAGAGAGAGAGAGAGAGAGAGTGAGAATGAGAGAGATAGTCGAGCAGGAGAGGGGAGGCAGAGAGAAAGAGAAGGCCGGATGAACGAAGGGAGAGAGCGAGAGAGAAGAGTAGAGAGTCGGTTTTCTAAAATTAGAGCGAAGAGGAAGAGAAGGGGATGGCTCCTTATAGAGCTTGCGACGGCGAGCTTGCGGCCAGGGTTAGCAAACTGGCACTCTCTTTCTCGTCTCAGAATATCGGATTACCTTTGCACCAGTGCGCATCGTCTCTCGCCCCTTCGACTTCCTTTCTTTTCTAGCCTCTTCTTTCTCGCGCGCCAGCAAGGTTCGATTTATGCACGGCCGGCCGCCACCCTCGCACTTTCTACCCCTTTCGCTTGCACATTCTCGCATTTAATTCGACAGAAATTCGCGCGCCTGCGCGAACGAGCCAGCGGGACGAGATCGGATCGTCAGGAATTCTCGTTTGCCCTTTCCGTTTTCTATTTATCGGGTTTTCTCCCCCAGTGTCCACCCGGTGCGAGTTTCTGCACCCGGAAATAAACGTGCCTTCGCGTCGGAGAGAGATAATCTTTTCGGTTAAGATATCGAGATTCGTTGGGAAGATCAGAGATCGAGGCTTCTCTCGGGAGGTATCGTCGCGGAAAATCCGATCGTCTCTGCTCGCTTCGCGTCGGCGCGGCTCGGTGCAGCGCGGCGCGAGATCGTGGCCGACAGGCTGTGAACTGAACCGAACCGAACCCTGTTTGCTGCTCGGCTGTGCTAATCGGCGCTCTGTTTCCGTGTTGCAGCACCTTAGCCACCCGCAAACATGTCTGACGACGAGGAACAATACTCGTAAGTATTGCCAACGGTCTCCAGGAGACGGTTTTCAAGTGTAATCGGATCGGAGCAACAACGTTCTCCGCCGTTTCGATCGCTACGAGCTTCGTACTCGATATCGCTGCTCGGCCATATGCGTAATAAGAAAAACGTGGAACGAGCTTCCATAAATCGAATGTTACGCGCGTACGCGCGGAGAAGGAGAGACGAAGCACGTGTGCATCGAAACTAATCGATCTTCGATCATCCGAGGATCGAGATCGGCTGGTCGCGGTCCTCGAGCGGCTGGGAACGTCGGCTTCCGATTCGCTTTTGCAGTCGGAAAGATTGCACACAGGTGTGCTGTCTTTAATCTCTCTAACGTCACAATTTTCTGCTTATTTATTGCAAGAATAAAAATTTCTTCATTGTCACCGAGATTTTAAAGGTATCACACGTGTTTGACTGAGAGTGTACAGTGACTCGCAATAATATTCGGACACTCTTAAAAAGACAATAACTTTTTCAGGATCGAACCAAACGACTTTAATTTCTTTGAAAAGTTAGGGGGATCATTTTACTCGAAAAATTTGTCATTTTTCTCACGTTAAAAGTAAATTAATTGTTCTAGCTTCTCAAAAGAATCCAATTCGTTCGGTTCATCTTTAAAAAATTTATTCTCTATTTTCTTTTTTTAAATCAAATGAGTTTTTTATTATGAGTTTGAACGAATATTAATGTAAGCGACTGGGTGTCATCGAGAGCGTAACCGTAAACCATAAGCCATAAGCCGTAACTTATAAGCCGTAACTTATAAGCCGTAACTTATAAGCCGTAACTCATAAGCCATAAGCCATAAGCCATAAGCGAAAGCTAGCACGTTAGACCAGGAAAGTGTCGCGCGGAGTCCAGTCACCGATAGACCAATTAAATATCCTGATAGATCGTGTTCGTTAGCGATCTGCAGGAAATCCGTGAACACGCAGATTCACAGATTCGCGACAGTTATCGGTAGACGGCACGAGGTCGAGGATCGCCGAGAATCCCTCGATCGTTCTCACACTATGAACAATACCCAACAAAAATTGCGCCCACGCAAAATCAAAAATCAAGAAACCGTACCCTTTGTGCCCCAAAACTGTCTACCCCCAAGTTTTGCTGTGAAAGTACCACCCCTCCCCTAAAACCCACGTGCCTCTGTCTCGAAGTGTTAACCGTTTTTGCACGATCGATAGCACCCTCTCAATCGTGATCGCTCTTTTGAAAACGCGTTTGCTCGCTTAGCGTATCCGACATCACCCGATTTCTCAACGCATCGCGGATTCGATATTTGTTAGTTTCCGGTTTGTCGAGATTGCAGTAGTAACCTCGAAAAAATTAGGTTTCTCTAAGGCACGCCTTACACGCGCAACAGGGATAACTGTAATGTAAATTCGTTGGTCGCCTCGTGGGTCCAAGTGTTAAGGTCGAAGGATCCTCTGTGGACCGCCCACGTTCTAGCTCGCGCGGCATAGAAGTAAAATTTTGCACGGGGGGGTTAGATAATTCGGTTTATTTCGGAATCGTGAAAATTCGCGGGTGGGGGACATTGTGTACATCGACGGATGAATCAGCCGGGTCTATATTCAGTTGGGTGGACAGAGAGACGGGTCCAAAAATGTCGAGAGATAAGACACAGAGACGTTTCACGGGCTCGTGCATATTGGATCCCCGGCGCGGTGTGCTCCCTTATTTAGACACCGTGAACTTTCATGAATACCGGACGAGCCGGTTAATTATTCACCGTACACCGCGAGCAAACGCGTTTTTAGCACCGGGACGATCATGCGACGCTCTTCTCACTACACCCCCCTGCCCCCTGCCCCCTGCCCCCCACTTAATGTTCTTCATTTATATTCATTTTTTTGTCTTGTTGATTAAAACCGTGCCCCCACACCCCTGAAACCCCGTGTACACCCTATTCGCTAACAAACACCGTTTTCCGTTTTTCTCTTTTGCAGCAGCGAGGAGGAGGTGGTCGAGGAAACGTAAGTGTCCACTAATAGCCGAGTAACGAATCCTGTTGTTATCCTTGTAGCACATACACGACTAACCAGCGTGTTCTCTCGTTTTCTAATTACAGGAAGTAAGTTCCAGAGGCATGTCTACGTTTAGACGTCCGCAACGAACGCGCGGACTATCCTCCGGAGAGTCATATCTCTTTTTTATTTTATTGTCTCTCATTTATTATTATCGGTTACTTTTTTCGTTTGATATCTCGTTTTCCCAGGAACCTCGGGCGTCTCGCAATCCCCAGGATAAGAGCGCCGAGATTCTGCGCGATCGATTCGATCTTCTTTTCGACGATCGACGCAACGCGACGAGACGCGTCGCGTCGCCTCCCTTCTGGAATCATCTGTGCGGTTCGAGAGAGATCGTTCTTTACTTGTTTTTCTCGTTAGCTCGCTTCGTTCAGGGAATACTGTTTCTTTCTTTTCAATCTCGGTTCGGAAATATTAGGCTGGCTACGAAGTCGTTTTATTCGCGTAAGGGGATGCGCCGTGTAAAATTCATAGTTTCGGCCTATCAACACGATTAAAGAGAGAAAGAGCTTCCTAAGCAGAAGCAGAAAATTTGATATATAGTTTCTGAAGAGAAACGAAACACAGAGTTTGTGATCGACCTAATATTTATTTAGCTTCGAACTCGACGAGTAGATCGTATATAGAGGTTTCGAATGTTTTTCCCCAAGGTGTAGAGCGGTGGACTGGCTTCTAATAATAACGAGACTATGCGTTCATGCGATTTCGTCGAGGTGATCGCGTGTCCGTCGCCGATCGTTTAGGCGTCATTGAGCCGCGGAATGGTTTTTTGAGCGCGAACGTATTGCAAAGCTTGTGCAACTTTTGCGATCCCAGGCACACAGCCACCGACAGACGCGAAACTTGAACGGCACACGCGTCCACCGAGAACGAACCACGGATAGAATTAGAACGGACATTTTCACAAAAATAGGACGCTCGGTTAAGCCTAGCTCTCTGTTCTCTCGGCTTGCGCGTTAGGATAACATATTTTTTATTCCTCGAACCTTTCGATCCTTCGTGCTCGATCAGAAATTAGTCGATACCACAGGTTTTTCCTCGGTTCGAACAGTTTCGTATTTTTTTTTCATTTTCAAATGGCCATTCGTGACATCGACTCGATTAAAAAGTAGAATTTCAATGTCGCTTTGAACATTTTTAAAAACACGTTTCAGTTATACATATTTGAATGAACATACTATATGTAGAAACAGTTCAAACTCAGATTTGAATGAACCCTCGCCTCGCCTCGTTGAAAAATGGAATATCGGTTCTCATTTTTCAATTTCTTCGATTTTTACACAATCGTCCGCAACGAGATGCATATCACTTGACAAACAGTTCCATCGTTGACGTATTCTTGTTATCGAGAATATTTCCGCTTCGATACTTCGGTATAAAAGAATTAGCTATTTTTTCGAGCGCATCTTTCGCAGAAAAATTGTCGGCGAAAAATCGCGTCGTTCTAGAGTGATCTCTCTCGAAACCATCGTTAAAATTAGACCAGTCGTGGTTCTCTCACGAAAATAGAGCAGACGAATGGCGCGCGGCGTGTTCGAATGTGTCTAGTTACATATTAATTCGCCGGTGTCATAAATCCGGCTGGATTTACGGAGGATTTCGCTTGAACGCGAATCGAGGAACATTCGAGACCTCGAACGGGCGCACATTCGAATTGGAAAGGGCGGCATTCGTTTGCGGGAAACACGCAGAAAACACGAATCGGACGATTCCGTGACGGTGGTCGGTTGCTTGTGCGTTTCATTTCTTAAAACAAATTTGGAAAACTCACAATGACTCACAAAAATGAGAAACCACTTGAGCTCGGTTTGCATCTTCGTCGTCCGCTGGATTGATTGATTAATTGTTTCGAATAAGCTGCGTTTCAGTGCGAAAATTAATTATAAAAGTTTTCCGTAAGCTGGGATCTGCATCAACTTTTCGTGCCAGCAATATTAAACTTGTAACAATGAACAACAGTTTGATGCAATTACTTTTTCACTGCGGGGAACACAGTCGAGCAGTGTTCTCGTTTATTTTTGCGAGTCATTTATCGCGGAAGGATCCACCGAGATCTGGATCCTGATCGGATCGGAATAGAACCTACTCTCGATGGATTAGCTCGGGAATGAACTCGAATTAGAGAGTGAATAATTAGATTATTATTTGGCCGACAACCGACCCCGTCGACCGCGACCGGTGACAAAGGAAAAGCCGGGTCGTTTATTCTCCTTTCGACAGATTTGCTTTTCTCTGATCTTCGTTTCTCTGTTTTGTTTTTTCAATCTGCCTCTCTCCAATCTACTCCCCTACGCCCGAAAATCTCCACAATACAATACACAAAATATATACCAACCGATCGATCGAAATCACCATCGACCGAACGAACGACCGACGCGAATCACAAATACTCGAAAAATCGAAGGCAACCGGAGAGGAAGATCGAGTAAGTTTTTAAGTCGCCGGCAAATCACAAATTGCACAAATATTGTTGTATATCGCCTGTCTTGCGCGGGCATACAAGCTGTGTTTCACTTCTCTGTTTCTCTACTTCTCCAGCTCTGTTTTATTTTTATTTCATACACTATATTTTTTTTCTTTCTGTTTCACCTCTTCGCCGCTGTTAATCGTCTAACCAAATCGTTGTTGTCTTGTCTCTACGGGTTCCGGTTATTTCTTGTACGTCTGCTATTTCGCTCTTACAAGTCTCTGGTCGCTATTCACGCAATGTTGTTTTATTTTTCCATTATCTTCTTCTTTTCACTTTCTGTTCCATTCTTTTTCTACTTTTTTTACCAGTTATTTCCCGTTACCTTTCTTCTTCTATTTCTACTTTTACTACTATTTCTTCTTCTTCTTCTTCTTCTACTTCTTCTTCCTCTTTTTCTTTTTCTTCTATTTCTTTTTGTTCGTCTTTTTGTTGTTTTAGTTTTGATTTTGACACACGTGCACGAGACATCTTTCGTTGCGAGATTCGTCCGTCCACGTTATACTCTACAACTCTACATACATATACTGTTTTACGCTGTTGTACCGTCACAGTCCCCCACGGATAAACGCGTTCCATTTCTCTAACGAGATGCGTTTTCCAATCGCCGAGGATTTTGTTTGCGCGCGCCACGTTCCTTTGATGTCCGGACAACAATTATTCAGCCGCCGGTCTGCTACCATTTCACGTGGCATTTCTTTGTCAGAATCATTGAACTTGTGAATACCAAGATTTCAACGAACCTCGAGCAAATCAAAAATCTCGACGTGCTTAATCCTTTCAATTTGAATGCCTCCGGGAGATGAACGAATTAGTCGACGAATCTTGACGCATATTAAGGGTTTCAACGTTTTAAGTTAGAATTTGAAAATTACACGATTTTAGTTAGAGCGATCATCGGTAGAAATTGAAACAGTGGAGATTTTTAGTTCCTTTGTAATTGAACTTTTCATATTACAGAATCTTTTTACCGATTACGCAATTTTAACCAACGAGCCTTGATATAATCTGAAAGCGGGAACAGTTATAGTCTCTTCGTTTTCGAAGCCTGTAAAAGTTGGATCTTCAGTGATTTAACTTTTCAAATTACGGAACATGGTTGCTAATTCCGTCATTTTAGCTAATTACCGAACTTGATACAGCAAATTAAAAACTTGGACGTTTTTAGTGCCTTTATTTTTAAATCCTCTACAAGCTGAATTTTCAGTGATTTCGTGTTTCAAATCGTAAAATTTATTTTAGAATTCTAGAAGTTTATCTAATGAATCGTTTTTCTAGCTTCAATCAATCCAAAGCTTGGAAATTTTTAGCTTCTACATTTTTACTTCAACAAACTTCAACACAATACGTTGATAGTCGACAAATGTTCACGATGTTCAAAAATATATTAAAAATGATTGAAAATGGTCCCTCGAAGGAACGTTTCGCTGAAAAACAAAATTAATATCGATATTACACTTTTCAAAGATGAATCTTTGATTCTTCAGGATCATGATTTAAATGAATCATTCAAAAAATATCCATGCGGGGACATTTTACCTTTGGTGCGGCGATGAAGCGTCCGCAATATTGCAGCCATAACCGCGGCCATATCGGAGCCACATAGTTTCTGTCCCCTTTTTCCGCCACACGCAAGCAGTAAACGTTGTACATAGACGCGACTAATTCCCGGTAATTGGTGCAAAGAGGGTGATTTTTCGCGGCGAGGACGTTTTAAAATGTTTTAATGGCCACTAACGTTACCTATTAACAGGTGACAGTATCTCGCAGCCACTTTAAAAGCTTGTTCCGTCATTGTCAAAGCATTTTTCATCGCCACGTCCCGCGGGACTCTCTCATTCCCGAAAAAAGGGCGTCCCGAGAGAGAATTGTTTCCTAGCAAATGGAATTTTCGAGTCAAACGTTCCCCCAATGAAAAATCACCTCTTTCGAAGCGAGAACGTGCCCGTGCTGGTGTCATGTCGTCCCTCTTTCTCTCTTTCTCTCTCTCCCTCAGTTTTCTTTATTTTTTCGCTCTTCTGTCTCGTGTGTTCTTTTTCAGCCGCACTCGAGATCATTGTTCATAGATCACCTATACGATATTCCGCGTTACGTATTCATCCTTTGCCTCTATTGTAAGACATTTTTTCTCTTCAGCTTTTCGATTTTTTCATTCGTTCTTTTTTCGTCGAACGAGAGAGAGAGAGAGAGAAAGAGAGAAAGAGAGAGAGAGAGAGAGAGGAAGGGAGCGATTCGAACTTGTCATCTTCTCGTTCGTCGCACTTCTCCAATTGATTTTTATCTATTCTTTCACTCTCAGTTTCGCTAGTTTTACATTTTTTTCGCGCTCTTCTTTGCCAACCGATAACTCATTTTTGCCCTCCATGTTTTTTTTGCTGACGTTGGTTTTATTGTTATATATTGTCGTCGTCGTCGTCGTCGTCATCGTCGTCGAAGAAGCGATTTTGTTGGCGCGCGACTGAAGTGCAGCTCTCTCTCTCTGTGTTTTATACGTGCGCGCACTCGCATACACACACATACATACGTGTATACTTTATGTATATGTATGTATGTATACATATATGTACATATATACTCCAAGTATACATAAACACAGACGTTTCTCTGCGTGTCGTTTTTTCTTGGCGTCTTTTTGCCGATTTTCACTTGTTCCGTTTCTGTCTCGTTTTTTTTCTTTTTGTCGCTGCTGGTTCGTCCCATTTTTTGGGTGCTGTGTCGATGTTGTTGTTGTCGATGGTCAAACGAGTTTGTCTCTATATCGCTGCCAATCCTGTACAAACCCCCTATCCATCCACAAACATGATACAGTATACGCACACGCGACCTGTCAAACGAATATCAAACCCAAACACGAGCAAAACGCACGCACGCGCGCGCAATAAAACCGTAGAAAAACTGAAAAATCGCAAGTACTCTCGATGTTTAGGGCGAGTAGAGAATTTTTTCTGAGACCGGTCTTGATCATGGGGTACTTGAGGTTTTGTATTCTTTTCTTGTACACGTTTAGCGCGCGCGCCGATTGAGAAGTGAAACGACGGGTTTAAATGGTGGATTTAATTTCGGAAACCAGGCCTCCGTTAATATTCTCGGTCGATTCTCTCGCGACGCGATTATTTATACGCCGACGAACCTTATGTCCTCGCTAAGAACCTCACGATAGACAGACAGCCCCGCGACTTCTTAAAATTTCACTTACCGTCAAGTAATATAATCTAATAATTTCTCGTGTTTAAAGGTGTCGGCTCATTTCCAGAAAAAGTTGATTTTCACATTTTGTAAATTCGTGTATTTAGTCATACCGTGTACGGAAGTTTTCTTAAACTGAAATTTATACTGCCGGAAGCATAGTCAATTTGAACGTGTATCGTATTGTTCGGCGCAAAACGGAAGAAACGAAAGAAACGCGATCGCGTCGTTCGGAAATTTCCAATCAGATTTTTGCTATTCCTCGCGGCGTGAAAACCGATAAAAATAAACGTGGAAGCAAGTTTTGCAGCGAGCATAGTCATTCGAAAGCCCGTTAATAGATTTCCGGTCGTTAATCCGGTAAAGTGTTAATCGATCACGGTCGGATCGACGCGACAGCGTCAGTTTCACTTTTCAAGAGAGCCGCGTTGCGTCGGAGCAACATGCCAGTCGGGTCCCACACATCACGATCACGATCACGATCACGATCACGATCACGATCACGATCACACAGTTCAGCACACGTAACTCTCTCACTATCCCTCTCTCTGTTGCGCAAAACTGCATCTGTCGCATGACGATCGTTCAATTTTCTCGCACCTGAGAACCGCCCGACCGGGGAAACGGTTTGCGAGTAGCTGTACCATAAAAGACAGCCAGGTGTGACGAGGTCCTCGAGTCGAAAGACAGACGGTGGGCTGCCGGTTCTCCTGTTTTCGCATAAACGCGAACGAAAGAAAACGAGAGCAAATTCGAAACGAAAGAAAACCAAGCTGATGTATTCGTTAATCTCCGGTAACGCCCGAGCCGGCTCGCGGAAAATCGCGAGAAATATCCATGAAAATTAGGGGTGCGCGAAGATCCGAAAATGTCAGGCCTGATCCTAAAACAATTCTTGTCACTTCCCAAATTATCTCATTCCTAATTCCGAAAATCGTCGAAAATCCCAACCTATCCTATATGTAGAGAATCCTGAAATTTTCAGAAACCCGACTCGGTCCGACATTTTCGGGTTTTCGCACCGACCCCTCCACGAAATCCACATTCGCTGGTGGCGAAAACTGTGGCAATTGGTAAAACCAAAGTGGATGGAACGCGGCAGGCTGTCCGTCGACCGCTGACGATGCTTCTCACTTTCAATTTTCTTTTTTTCTTTTCGTCCGATCGAGACACGATTCAAAACCGAACGAACGAACGAAAGCGAAAGAAAGGCGAACGAACGTACTTTCCCGCGGCTTTGTGCAGTCCCAAAAAAGCAACATATCAAACAAAAAAAAAAAAAGAAAAAAAAAACAAAAAAGCAAACGAGGAACGATGTGTATCGACTGTTATTAATCTGCCTTTCCTTTCTTTTTTTGTAGGGGTAGGGCGTCCCAAAAGTAAGTTGACATCTCGAGCTGGTTTCTTATATTCGTCAATAATACTTTTCTTTGTTCTTCGGCCGCTCTCACAATCGCCCCCTGAAACCCTCAAAGTCCGCGCTTTTGTTCGAACTTTTGGCGGGAACGAGACTCACGGTACATCGATATTTTTATCGATTCGAGACGTCTTGTTTTTTCATCGATCTGCCGAATCGAAGCAGATCGCTATAATTTTGTTTCGGCCACTTTGCCGGACCAAATTTCGTCCACTGTACTCTTTTCTTCGAGGTTCTTGACCGTGTGGAATCGTGTCCGATCATCGCCGCGAGGTGCTCGGAATATTTGACGGCGGCGTGTCGGCAAGGTTGTTGCTCAGCCGAAAAACTTTTCAGGCTTTTGACCGTGTTATACGGCGGCCGTGTTGCATAAGGGGTAGTATGCAACTAATATAACTCGCGTCGGCTGGACGATTGCCAAACGTTTCATAAATATGTGTACGATAACGTAATGCGGTTTATTCTTACACCGAAGCTGAGGTGTCCGCTCGTTCGGTACGCGCCACGTTCCGAACCGATGCAATCTAATTAACGGACAAACGGCTCGCCGGAAAAACATGACCATTGTCTGCGAGCAGCTCATGCCAACAGCATGATACGCACCTCTCTCTCCGATCGAATAGATTCACCTCACCGATCCTACTCTTTTCTCGCTCGAGAGAACCTCCGCGGAAAATCGATTCTTTGTTTCTAGGTGAGCTACCAGGCTGGCAACTCTCGAACCCTTTACAAATACCCGAGATTCCTTCTACTTGTAACGCAACTTGTACTTGTACACATTTCTAATTGCATTTCACAGAATTTTTTACACATTTCATATCTACATGTTTCCACAATTTTAACGTCAACTTGTTTTCTATAGATTTTTCTTACCTATTTGTTTCAACAAGTGTCCATCTTACATTCCTAAGAATGTACGTCTCTTACATTCTCTGCTCAAAACTGTTTCTACGTATACATTTTTGTTACCAATGTGCTCCCATAGCGTTCCTATGGTAACCGTCACCTATTATACAAAGAACTGTAACACCCTCGTCCGGTCCAATTAGCCTACATTTTTGTCACACGTATTTCCAAAAATGTTGATCCAACGATCACCTACATTCAAAGAATGACCGTGTCTCTGCCCAGCGTGTCGTATACGAGTATGTATGTACATGGTAAATCGTTCGCCAGCCCCTTATACAACATTTACCATTTTCGTCGCACGTTTCACGTTTTCTCTCCAAATTTTCCTCGTGTTCACGCATGAATCGATGCATAGATACCAGTAACACGTGCCACGTGCATACAGACATACACGCACACATACAGTGGTGTTTCTGTATTTTGTAAACGTAAGCTCCAAAGTCTCGATCCTGCCAAAAAAGGACTCTAATCAAACCGTGACTCAGCGCTCGAATGAACAGCTGATCCCCCAAAACCCCCAACAAAACCACCAAACTGCTCATGTTCTTTTCTTTCTCTGTCTCTTATTGCTCTCTCCGCCCTCCACCCTCCCCCAGACTTGCCGATGTTTTCTTTTTTGTCTATCTGTGCCCGCCCCCGAATTAATCAAACACCAATTAACGGCTCTCTCTTTCTCTCTCTCGCTCTCTCTCTCTCTCTCTCTCTCTCTCTCTCTGTACATATAATTATTTTCCCGTGTGCCCGTCGAAGCACACGCGTGCACACACACGTAAACAAAACAATTAATCGGCGATTGTCTCGTTGATCTCGCTCGAGCCAACCACTCTTTGGTGTCGTTTCAATATGTTTTGCTCTGTGTCCTGCTCGTGTCCAGGGCTCGTGTTGTTGTTGGATGTTGTACTTTGTTTTTATTTGTTTCCGCCAATCTTCGTGCACCACCACCCAGAACCCTTCGAATCCGCCAAAACGAAAACCCTCGAGTCTGTCGTCGTTTCTGTTAATCGTGCCCACAATGCACCTTAATCGTCCTACGCCGGTGACACTGACCGACATAGATTTCAACTAGCTTGATCGATATCGATCACCTCTAGACAATTATACGTTACAGATTTATCACGTTTCTTTATCTCGGCAAATGTTCAAAGTTGAAAAGTCCGCCTGCTTCTTCAACATTGAATTTTGTAAAAATCGAGCGGAACGAGTCTCTACCGGTTGTCAGATCGTGAGGAAAGAGGAGATTGAAATTGTTGGCCAGTGGGATCACCGCTCCTTGTCGTTCTCGATCTCTTTGTCCGCAAGAAAAGCAGAGTGAGGGGCCACTGAATCGGCGAGAATCCGCGAAATTCGAGGCGAATCGTTTTCTCGCCCCGCTCGCCCGGCTTGTTTCGCAATACCGTTGCGCAACAGCCGTCTCGCTGCCAACGGTGTTAAACGTTGTTTATGATTTCGCCGTGAGCCGAGAATCAGAGAATAAACTAACCGAGGACAAATTTTGGACGAGGTCCCGCGCGCACTCGGCATTTTCTCGCGGTTTTTGTCATTGAACTCGATTCACTTCTGGTCTGTGTTCAACGATTTTCGATGTTGTCGATTAATCGTTAGTCGAAACATTTTTTAATTTTTAGTCATGCTAGACCGTGTACTCGAATCTGTTTCTTTAGATTGCTGACGCTAATAAACATTTTGAAAATTTCGAAAATTAATTCGGACAGAATCTCGATCGACTGTCTACGCGGCAGACAGAATGATTTTGCGAATCAGTGGCCCCAGGACGACACGACCGTCGATACCCTAATCGTTTCTGTGATCTGGCCAGCTCCTTGGCTTCCGACGCTTTTTTTGGCGTTTATCGATACAATCATTGACAAACGACCGACGACACCGACGTTGCTTGCACTCTCGCGTTGCTAAAGATGAAGAAGGAAATGTCTGACGAGAAGAAGATTGCGCGTCTCTTCCGTTTTATCGTTTTTATCATCGTCTGTTTCGCGCCGGACACGGCGCGGTGTGGCGATACGAGCTTCTCGTCTCGCGGGAACAAAGCTAATGCGCAAATTTGAACAGTCAAGCTTTGTCGACGATTTCCCGCCGAGACGTGCATATATATATATATATATGGTACATATACGAGAACAATGAGCAGCAAAATCGGAACCATTTTTCTAGAAAATCGTTATTTACATGTGATCATTTCATTTGATAGCGTCAGTGTTTTATTCTTGACTGAATTTTGCATCTACATACATCGGCACCACTATAATTAATATTTTATCGAAGAACCTTTGATATTTCTTTTCAGTTTCTTACGATATCGTCGAGATTTTCTACCACATTTTTGAAACTTTGCTCTCTGAATTTTTATTGGGTTTTACCGGTTCGATTTCGCTGCTCACTGTATACGTGTACATCGAGAACAACCACGTCAGAGTATTTCTTTCGGACACCGATCTTATTCTTGTTCTCTCGTTGCTATTTTGTCCAACGTTTTCAATTTCGCTCTTCGAAACCTTTGCTGAAAATCGCTTCTGTACAAACACGCTTAATCGCTTGTTACTCGAGCGGCTTCGTATTTACCATTGTTGATCTTGTTCTTTTTTTGTTTCTCTCAAGCTAAACACTAAACGAAAACCGTAGCTCCTGAATCATTGATCCCGAATCATTGCGGACCCCGACGAGAATCGAGCGGCTGGTCATCTTTAAAATTAGAAAGATCCTCTACCCTCGATTTCTATCGTCGATCCTGGATTCGATCCACTAGGTGTCCGTAAGATCCGTCGCGTCGCGGACACATGCTTGCAAATACTTTGCATTTTTGACGCGTTTCCAAATTCGCGGGACAAATCGACACATTTTCCCGTTGTTTCAACGCATTGACTCTTCAAAGCGATTACTCTGAAATTTATATTGCTGACGAGGAACACGCGAGATCTTCGATTGCGGATCACCGTTGACCCTCGTCATTTTCATTTTTCATAAATTTTCGGATTTTCAAATCCTTGGTCGAAGATCAGCATTGACTCTCGCAACAGCCAACTGTTGTACAGTCAACTTTTGATTGAGCTGATCTCGGTCCGCGCGCGATTTTCCTGAACAATTTCGTCACCAACGTACCAAAATTTTCCCTGTAGAAACTGACCATTTTGAACGATCACTGATACTGCAAAATTTTAAGCGAAAATCAATCGGGATGCACGACGTTCTTCCGGTTCTCGGAACAAAATTTAAAATCAAGCGACCGCATAATTCACTGGTAAAACCCTCCATCAATTTTCCAATATCCTATCCGAAGTCCGAAGAGGTCTAATAGATCCCTCCGAGGCTGCAAACTCTCTCCCTCCCCCTAGTTACCCTAAACTCATTAACGTCTCCAGCTGGCGTTCTCATTATTTCCTCAATTATATTCCGTTTCTCTCTTTGTCTCTCTGTTTTTCACATCTGTCTCTCACGCACTGTGCCGCGCCTAATCTTCTCTCCGAGAGCGCTTTGTACATTGATATTCTGTCCGTAAGGATGTACGTCTGCCTGTCTGTCTGTCTGTCTGTCTGTCTGTCTGTCTGTTGTGTCTGGCTGATAATGCGCGTCGTCTAAATACGCGCGGGCGTGTGTGCGTGTGCGTGTGTGTGTTTGTGAGATGAAACGCAATCCTTGTACAAAGAAATTAAACAAAAACAAAAAAAAAAAAGAAAAGAAAAAGAATCTGAAACGCAACGAATACAAAAGAGTTACAAAAGGGTTACAAAAGGATGCGAAAAAAATATATACAAGAAAGAGAAAAGAAAAGAAAAGACAAGAAAAGAAAAGATAAGAAAATAGTAACTCGCCACCGAGTAAAGAGAGAGAATGGATGGAGTGTAATAAATAATGGAAAGTGGAACGTGAGAGTGGCGTACGGCGCGGCGTTCTGGTTCTGGAAGATCTTGCGAGATCTCTCAGAGGACGAGGCAGCGCAGGAACTAAAGAGAGTTACTTTTGTTTTCGCTCCGGCCTACATCAGGGACTCTGGGGAGAATCCCGAGTTTATGAAGGTGAGGAGAGATCCCTTGGTGATCTCCTATACATACATACATACATATATTTTATATAGTACAGAGAAATACGTAGATAGATATACATATGCAAGTATACGCGCGATATCGCGCGGACAACTCTTTTGCACGAACGACAACGGCATTTCACGTTCGTTCATGTCTATTTTTCCGGGTGCGAGCAGAGGCAGGAACAGAAGCGAAGCGACCTAGACGAACAGCTCAAGGAATACATTGCAGAATGGCGGAAGCAGAGAGCCAAGGAGGAGGAGGAGTTGAAGAGATTGAAGGTATGTTACGCGTATCCCCCCGTCTATGCGTTCGATTCGAATCGAGTCTCCTTAAATATCAAAGATGTCAGAGTGAAATTTGCTGCAAATTTGCCTCGAAAGAAATGTCTATCGGCGCGGCGTTCTTTGGACATTTTACTATTGTTTTGAGTTTGGACCCGAGTGGTTCACTGTACATTCGGTATTTTATTCTCCAGGAGAAACAAGCGAAGCGCAAGATCACTCGCGCGGACGAGGAGAAGAGATTGGCCCAGAAAAAGAAGGAGGAGGAGGAGCGTCGCCAACGTGAAATCGGTAACGTCCGATAGTTTATTATTTTATTATTTTATCCGTATTATTTTGTTCCCGAGGCAATACCTTGACTTCTTTACGTTTCGTCTTTGAATCTTACAGAGGAGAAGAAACAACGTGACATGGAGGAAAAGAGAAAGTATGTTTGTCCCTTTTGGGATTCGATTCGATTTTTCACGTTTTTTCGATTCGATTTTAGAGACGGTTGTTTAATGAAATGTTGGTTTGTTCAGGCGTCTCGAAGAGTCGGAAAAGAAACGCCAAGCTATGATGCAAGCGATGAAGGACCAGAGCAAGAAGGGCCCTAACTTCACCATCACTAGGAAAGATCTGGCAGTGAGTATCCTCAAAATACTGATTATCGTTTAACGAACGCCTTCATAAAATCCTTACTTTTTAAGAAGCAACGAATAGATCTGTTCGAAGGTTAGGCAATTAATGTTGTTAATTCCTCGGTGTCGATTAGGGTAACCTCACGTCAGCGCAACTCGAGCGCAACAAGACGAAAGAGCAGCTCGAAGAGGAGAAGAAAATCTCGCTGAGCATCCGTATCAAACCCCTGGAAATGGATGGTTTGTCCATTGAGAAGCTCCGGTCCAAGGCCAACGAACTCTGGGACTCTATAGTCAAGCTGGAAACCGAGAAATACGATCTGGAGGAGCGACAGAAACGCCAGGACTATGACGTGAGTCGAAACCTCCTTCTACAAGTTTCTGTAGCTTGTAATTTTCCAAGTTGTTATAATTCGTGTGCTCGGGTTGTTTCGATAAAGAAATACAAAACGATACGAGAGTAATGCTTCTCGTTGCAGCTTAAAGAATTAAAAGAACGTCAAAAACAGCAACTGAGGCACAAGGCTTTGAAGAAAGGTCTGGACCCTGAAGCCCTCACCGGCAAGTACCCCGTAAGTAGCCGTTCTAGACCTAGCCTGGGAGATCGAAATAAACCCTCCTCTGCAACAATAAAGCTATTTTCTCGGTGCAGCCCAAGATCCAAGTCGCCTCCAAATACGAACGTCGCGTGGATACCAGGTCTTACGACGACAAGAAGAAGCTCTTCGAGGGTGTAAGTATACCTTTTCTCCAATTAAAACAGTCGCTGATTCTTCGAACACTCGGGCGACTCAAAAATCCATTTAAACGCGGCCTGGTCAGTTTTAACTCTTCAAGAACGACTCTTTCCTCTGCTAAATTGTTTCGATATTTCATAAAGGAGGTGAGTTGTCTCGAGCTACAAAACAAATGCGAGAAAAATTAATATTCTATGTATATTCTAGAAAAATATATCAACAGTCTAACTTCGTGTAATAGATTCGAAAGCTTTGTCATAGTCGGTACAGTGCACAGACGTCGTTCTTAAAGGGTTAAACCTCGAAAACACGACCTCGAAAAAACGCTGAAGGTCCTCGAAGAGATGTCGACGGTTCGAAGATCTCGATCGATTAAAATTCGAAGAATTTTCCCGGTGCGAGAGAATCTCGTCGACTAATAAAGAAAGAATAGTAAAAAAAAATAAGCGACACAGCTCGTTAGACTACTTGTAACGAAAAGAAAAGAAACGATTGATCAGCGAAGAATTGAATCGCAGGGATTAGACACGCTTCTAGCGGAGTACAACGAGAAACTGTGGAAACAGAAATCAGAACAGTTCATGAAGCGCACCAAAAGTGAGTCCCATCGAGCACTGTTTCAGTGTACCACGGTTTTGCTTGCGTTGCTGATTGATACCACCACTTCCCTGCCCCCACCCCCGGTGTCTCTGTTGATTACGTCCTCAAGATCGTCGAACCGATCGTGTTTTCTAATTCGTGTTGGACCCCCATTTACCAAACAGTGGATGTACAACACAGGAAACAATCGAGTACAACACAACCATATCGTATATCGTTCGCGAGGAACTTAACCCCACTTGACCCCCCTCGAGGTTCATCGTAATTTATTACCACGTTTTTATAGAATGCAACGCTCACGAATAGACCCTTTCCAGAAGCCCTCCGATTTCTCCACACTCGAGAGATCGATTTAATTCGAATTTTATGAAATAGCTTCTCTAACGAGTAAAGCAATGTCTACTCTAAATTCATTCAATGATAGAACTTTTTTATTTTTAATAATTTTTTTACGGGACTATCGCCAACATAGCGGTGACATATCGGTGACATCGATTAAAAAAAAAAAACAATTAAAAGCAGAACAGTTCCGGAGATGAAATTATAGTGGGGATAAACTATTTGATTCGCGATACACGCAACCACCGAAGACTCGTCACAACACAGACATCGTTGTCAAGTGACTAACGTTGAGTCTGCGATATTGTAGAGTACGTGGATTAATTCGACAAGAGTTCGTCATTAACTATCGTGGGACAAGCCAACGTTGTCCTACTTCCGCCCCTTCGTCACCAGCACCCTTTCTACACCCCTGAACCCAAGTTGTCGAAGCGATTCACTGTCCCGGGAAAGCCGTGTCTTGAAGCTGGATCCAGACTACTACGTATATGTAATACCAGTCGTTAAAACCGTCCCGATCTCCCGTTGAACCCTCGAGAGTAAACTGCGAGGACCGATAAAACTGAGCAGAAGGTCCGGGACGAGTGCCCCCCAGTGTGACCATGTATCCTAGCATGCGATTTCCTCCGTTGGTGTTTCAGGGTCTGACCGAACAGCAAAAGGAGATCATAGAAAAGCAGTGGGCTTCCCAGAAGGAGCAATTCCTCGGTCGTCAGAAGAGTACGTATGACAGACTCGCTATCGAGCAGACGCACGCGACGGATTCCGCCGAGAAAATCTCGAAACGAAACGAGTGAAACGAATTTATCACACAAATCAAAATTACACGAGTCATACATATATAATATAATATAATATATTTTTCTACGGGATATCGTAAAGATCCTCGGTTTATACAGTAACATTGCCAGATAAAATAGTAGGGGCAGCTTTGTACGCCGAGTACAAAGAATCGGAGGGGAAGTTTGTAAAATAATACCGAGGAAGAGAATTAAACGTTAATTGGGGGAAGGGGGCGATGTAAAAATTTGCGATAAAAGGCGAGAATAGTTGATGCATAAACACGGAAGCAGCGAGGAGAAAATGAGGAGGTATCGGGGCCTAACAGCTTGTAGCAGAAGAATTTATGGATCGGTTGGAGGCTCGGTCGGCGCGGCGGTCTACGACGCTACGGTGCTTTTATCGAGCTACCGGCAAGATAGTAAAATACACGGGCGTAAAAAGCGTTCCGCTGTATTTCACGTTTATGATTTCACGTATTCGCATACGCGTCTGCTCGGTTCGTGGTTCGTGGTTCGCGGTTCGCGGCTCACGGCGCGCGGCTCGCGGCTCGCGGCTCGCGGCTCGTGAAGCCTGATCAGCCAGAACATTCTCTGGAAAAGTGGGTCAGAGACGATGCTACGGATAGGTACACTTGGTTGGTTTCGTTGGGCGAAACGCGTTGAAAAGCGAGGAGGAAAACATCCCGGAATTAATAACGAGCGTCGATACCTTTGATCTTTGATTCGGCACCTGACAAAAGAGAGAAAAGGCAACGTTTCACGCATACCTAACCCTTTCACGATTCATTTTGATTCGGGAAACCAGAGTCCTTTCGCAAAAACTGGTTCTCACTGTTGAAGCTTTTGGTCGTGAGCAGTGTCCTGGTGGATTTATTTTGCCAAGACTCTTCAAGCATCGCAGCTAGCTTTGTTAGTAGGTCGAGGACACATTTTGATTATTCACCCCCTGACGACGCTAGTTGGGAAAATATTATCGGCTAGTGCTCGAAAGCTTCGAAAGTGAGAACGGTACGATGCCTGTACGGGCCTCGAAAGCCCGTAGCAGTTGTCCATGGCATCGCAATTACAGAGATCCTCCGTATAGGCATGGAAAGTCCTCGCTGTCATCGCCGGAGCTCTAACGACCATACCCTCGCGCGACAAGTCTAACATGTTTGTTTTACTTGCAAACTATAGCGAAGTTGCCGAAATGGTTCGGCGAGAGGCCGGGCAAGAAACCTGGAGACCCCGAGTCCCCGGAGGGCGAAGAAGACGTGAAGGCTGCGGCTGACGACGAGGAACTCGAAGAGCCACAATTCGAAGAGGAGGAAGAAGAAGAGGAGGAGGAGGAGGAGGAGGAGGAAGAGGAAGGTGGAGAAGGAAAGGAGGGTGAAGGCGAGGGAGAGGAGGAGGAGGAGGAGGAAGAGGAGGAGGAAGAAGAGGAGGAGGAAGAGGAAGAGGAGGAAGAGGAGGAAGAAGAAGAATAGACACCTCCTTGAACAAATCGGCACCTAACCACCAATTCAATTGATCGATCATCAAACAATCTCGAAACATCCTACGAACCATCGAATATAGTCGTGGCGGCAGTAGAGACAACAATGGCGCCCCGTTGTCCCAGAATCCCGCTGTTACGGGTCCTTCTCGTCTCGTTTTGGCTTAGGCGAGACCGGAACGGCAGCGGAACTACGACACCGGAAGTCGGACACCGTCTGCACGCTGTGTTTCACCGCGGTGAACCCTCTCTCTAATGGCGAGGATTCCGGCGAGATAAAACACGCTGTTACTACTTACCAGCTGTTCTACTACTACTACTACTACTACTTCTACTACTATTATTCTACTACTTCTATTGCTACTATAATTATTATTATTATTATTATTATTATTATGATATTGTACAAAAATACACGCACACACATTATTAAAATAAAACGGTTTATCGTATAACACCGTCTCTCGTCTGTTGATTGCCTGCAAATGCCTGATTATGTACTTATTTTTATTTTCAAATACTTTAAATCCTAATCTATCTATCTATCTATATATATATATATATATATATATATATATATATATATATATATATATATAAACGAAGTCCTGACTCAATCATTCACTCACTGACTCATCAACCCCCAGGCTAAACCCTTGGCCCTAGAAAGCTGAAATTTTGCACAGAGGTTTGCTTTATGATCTATACAAGGGATAAGAAAGGATATTTCGAAATTCAACCCCTAAGGGAGTGAAAAGGGGTTGCAACGTTTGTACGAGAAATATTTTATTTATGTAGTATATAAAGATAAGATGTCTTTAAAATGTCTCTGCGCTATCTGGGGAGGTACTACAAGTATAAACCAAATAGTCTTAACCCTTAGATACGTGGCGGTTTTTTAAGAATAAACTCCTTATAAATTAAATTCAAACTTATATTCGACAAAAGGGTTAAAATAGTGTGAATAAGCCTAAAAATCGGTATGGGTGTTGTTATTGAGGTTTAGGGATGTTAATTACGAAAATGGCATCAATTTTGAAATCTAAGATGGCGATGTGAAATAAAATTAAAACTCTATAGAGGTGAATGGGGGGTTAAAAGGTTTTATGGAGAAACAATATAAATTTTGGAGAGCATTAAACAGTTTCATGTGCGAGCGAAGTCGCGGGGAAAAGCTAGTCTATCTATCTATCTATATAAATAAAAATGAAATGCTGTTCGTTGGTAAGCGCACCACTTGAGAACGGCTGGATCGATTTGGCTAATTTAAAAACAAAATGTTCATAATAGTCCGAATAAGGGGTTTAGGGAAAGAAAAATTGGAAAAGTTTCCCGGAAAAATGGAAAATTCGGGAAAAAATGAAAGTGCTTTTTTCTATGTGATTTAATACAATGATCACTCAGAAATACATTTTCTTCTCATTTTTACTTTGTTTTTTTTACACATTTCCAATAGCTTTTCACGAATTCATAAAACGATCACAAACAAATTTATTGTTATTTAGACAGGACAAGTCTGTCGGGCCAGCTAGTTTTTAATAGTTAGTGGTTTAATTTGTAAACAAGAAACTTCAATTGTATATTAGACAAATATATTTTTCACTCCTCTGGTGAATCTAAATTCGTTAAAAATGATGTCGATCATATACCACCAGCATTACACGTGACAATCGCTTTCTCACGTTTTTCATAAAGGAGTTAAATTAATTTCATCCACGTTATCCTTCACAGCTATAAAACACGCACAGCATTAAATCTAATTATTTTATTTTTCATTATTTAATATTCAGCGTATTTCATAAAGAGGACTACGTGGCTACATTTCATAAAACCTCATAATTCTAAAAGTCATTTATTTTACCGGAAAACGACATTTATTTATGACTACAAAGACTCTTATCGGAACAAACTGCAACACGCATTAAACCTAACTTGATAGAATTTGTATAATAATAATAATAATAATAATAACTTGATCGAAACCGTATAATAATGCATAATTACAGAATAAAAGAGAACTTTGTTTTCAAAGTCACGGTAGTCGAACAGCTTCCGACGTGCTTAACCTTGCTGGTATCCGCGAAAATGATCTTGGGACGCTTTTGTTGCGCGATCTATTTCCGCAATTCCCGCTTCGTTCTCGATCGATACGATATTAGGGGTGCAACGTGCTTCGAGATCATTTACATTTCTTGAACGATCAACTGCAACGTTTATCCCTTTAAACATGAAATATTAAAATATTCTTTTGACATGTTATACATCATTTCCAGAAGTTTTTTTCACCCAATAAACGCATTGAAGCTGCATCAGTCTAGTATTCCGATATGACGCAATTTTTCGTCTATGCGTACGGCGGACGGTCAGCTCAACTGAGAAAGCAAAATCGGCGTCGGCGCGCGGACGGTACGCTGTAGCGGTACGCCGCGCCGTACCGTCAGCTCAAGTGTGAAACGGGGCTCACAGTCGAGTGTCGACCAGTGTCGACTAATCGCGGGCCCGATGTCATATATCGATCGATTTATTAACCTTCCGCAAATACACGACGAACGTAACGACACCTGGGATTCGCGCCAAAACTTATAAACAGGCGCGAGAGGTTCAAGCGTTGCCGTTGCCAACAACCGTCCCGCATTTAACGATAGTCCCACGAATTTTAGTACCCTAGCAGAGTTTCGTAGTCAATAGAATTATTCGCGAAGCTGTTATTCTAATCAATAATAAAATCGTTTGAGCATGCTGATTAAAGCAATCAGGCAAGAGAAATTGATAAACATTCAGAGAAAGAAACGTTTCGACCACTGGTTAAGGTAATTTTTCTTTGTGAATTGCAGAATACTACAAAATGCTGCTTTCGTGAAAAGAAGTTAACGTTATTCCGCTTTTTAACAGTATCGTGTGAACGTTTTGTAGTTGCGAATAGCACTGTGTCGGCCGCGGGAAGGGGAAAATTGGCGGACGCCATCTGCCGAAAGGAAATCATGCAAATTTACATGCTAGGACCGCGGTCCGTTAAAATTCAAGGCAGGCTTCAGTGACGGAACAATGACGCGAAGCATGGAGATGGAGAGAATGAACGTTAGGCGGTTTTCCGTTTCTTTCTCTCTCTCTCTCTCTCTCTCTCTCTCATCAGCATACTTCCGCCGGTGAAATATGCCTCTCTTTTTCTCTTTCAACTCGTCTCGCTCCGACTGACCCACCGTGCCGGTCCGGCGCGGCGCGGCGAGTGACAGCGTCGATTCGAATCTTCTCGTTTTCAAACAATTGCCTCTAGCAGTTTCTGCTTCGTGTTCAAATAAAATACATATATTGCTGTGCGAGGGTACGTCGGCAGTTGCAATTTTTAGGAAACTTGCCATATAACTTCTATTACGATTATCTACTTTCTGCCTATTAGTATCGCAACTCTTTAATCTTTTAATTTAGGTACGCCGTTATAGTGGCTGACAGTCACTGATGCAGTGACAAATTGACAAATTGACCGCACAACTAATCGGTGTGTATCTACTAAATAATTATCTGTAAGCGTCATTATTCGTAGCATGTTCGTCTCGGTGTAATTATTATCGGCATCTTGAGCAAAAGCAAGCTTGAGCATTAGGTAAGTTCTACATAGAAAAGGGGAACTTAAATTTAGAATTATAATCGCTGTGCTCGAATACTTTGATTAAAAGATAAGTTCGATAATGAGAAAGAAGAAATAGTATATTTTTAGTTACGTCGTTGCAGAAAGCTGATATTTGCCGCATCGTTTCCCCTCAAAGAATGAAAGTGTTATTAAATATCATCGCTTCGACTCGATTAGAGCAGGTACGTACCACTCTGGTATAAACTGACCAATCGAAGACCGGTCACGTGACAAGATGCGCTGCCCTCTGTGTCAGGTGTTTAAATTATCCAATGATTTTAGTATCCGCGAGCGCGCTGTTAAATAGGTAACCCTTTCTGCATCGTATGAAGTAATTTCGCGAAAAAAACGTGGTAAAAAGTGTGGCGAGGTGAGTGAGAATAGCTTGAGGTAAACAAGCAGATGGTACGTTTCGTATTAACCCTTGAAGATCGAAAGTGGTTTATTAGAAGGACGTATAGGTTACAAGGGCACCAAGTCCGCGACATTAGCACTCGTTCCACCTGGTGGACGCGAGGGTATTACTCCCATCGCTAGAGGTCGCAACTATTTATAATGGGCAGTTGCTGGCTCGGGTTCTCGCGTGTTCTCTCTTTCTCTCTCTCTCTCTCTTTGTCTCTCTCGGTCTAGTCTACGCGTTCTCCATCCTGTTCTCTCTGTCGCTCCCTTTCGGGGCACAGTGGTCGTCCTTAAGCTCGGTTAATAGTGTCGCGAAGTATTCGGTCTGAGCGTCAGAGACCGTGCTCTCCTCTCTTACCTGAGAGAGTGGACCGAAATAGAGTCGCGGCCGCGAGAGAAACGAGAAACCGGCGACAGCCGACAGCCGACAGCAGACAGCAGACAGCCGACAACGGGACGACGCGTCGTTTGCGCGTATTAATGTGCGTGCCCCGAACAATAAACAATAACAACGTCGCGTGTCACAGTGTCGAGAGACCGGGTCTTTGTCGGGACCTGTTGCTGTCGAGAAAGATCCCGCTGGATGTCGCGCGTGTTTCTCTGCGAGTATAGCTGAAATGTGCGTTTCGGAGGGAACGCGGGCCCGTGTGTCATGGCGATGATCGCCGTGAACGGCCACGTTCTCGCACGCACGGTGAAATGTTGCCCGACATGGAGAGGAACAGAACGCGAATGAGAAGCAGCTGACTAAGAGACGGCTCCTCGGTCGCGAAGCAACAACGATCGATGAGGTGAGTCGAGATTTCTTATCGAATTCAACAGAAACGAAACAAAACGAAACAAAACGAAACGAACCGGTTCGGTAACTGGCCCGCGACCGTCGCGCCCACTGCCACGCGCCGTCACCGCCGCGACTATCCACGAATGTTTGAGGACCCGTTTCGCGGAGACCACGACCACGACCGAGCCTCGCGCGACATCCGGAAATACACGGAAATTGACGATTTCTGTCGAGCCACGGTCGAGCGTAACTTCGTCGCGAGTCGACAGAAATCGGTCGCGGTCGGGCTCGCTCTCGCGATCTAGTGATAAGCGCCTCAGGTTTCAGATTGAATCATAGTCGCGAATGACCGGTTTCCTATCTTGAAATTCTATGTTGAAATTATGCAGATGCTTCTGTGCGAAACGATTGGCAGTGCGATGACGGTTGCCTGGATGTCAGATACAGGATTCCTGTTTTTTTTTTCTACGATTCCAAAGGTTTATGAGAACGCTTTTTATTAGAGGCTGATAAAAAATTAATGTGATAAAAAATTAATAATTATGATAATGTATTTTTTATGATAAGTCCCCCCCCTCTCTCTCTCCCTCTCTCTCTCAGACATGTTTATTTTATTTAGCACTACGTTGTATATTTGATGTGCATTTTTTAAAGACGTGTAACACTTGCATGTTTCATGAACATTTATTATATAGAACTTTCCATCGTATGTATCGATGTTGTTGTATCGATCGCAACGAATGTTAAAAAAAGCACCGTGCTATTGAAAATGGAGGAAAAAGGTTGGCTCTAATATGCCATAAAAGTCCTTGACTCGATCTTTACATTCACTTCTCACTTCTCACAGTTCGGAGTCGAGGTCAAGTCTGCAGACTATACAGAACTCGTAGAATTGAAAACTCGTCATTGTTAAAACGCGCGTTAAATCATTAAAGGGACGAAAATGCGCGTTACTACACAGCTCGCATTCTATCGATTTATTATAAGAGGCGCGCTGTAATTCTGATCCGTTTTTAGCACCCCACACGCTAAAGGTTCTAAACTGTTTTCCCGAGTTGGGGAAGATTAAACGATTATATGAATTTAACGTAATTACAAATGCACGCGTTTATAAATAAATGCCTGCGCCCGATTTAATCCCCGTACTCAATTTGTCAGTCACGATTCTAACAGTTTTAACGAACCTGTTCAACGATTTAATTATCACTGATCAATTCTGTTTGTTCGCGTCGTCCATAAATTTTACATTTTTTAGTTTGTACTTTCGATCTTCTGAAATTAAAATGATTTAAATTAGACTTTTTTTCCGTTTGAAAAAATTAGCATGTCGCAGTTAATTGTTTTGCGAAAGGTATCGAGGGGTTAGAAATCGAATAAACCGAATAAATCGAATAAAAATTGTGGAAAATTCACAGTATAATATAATTAGAATTCCCCCGTTGAATCCGCGGTCCCAGGGGATTGTTTTCGGCGATACCGTTCGCAGTTCGCACGCGAAACCGTGCCAGCTTCTCGACGTTTTCTATACCGCAGATAATACTATAATCGTACGTAATTGTTCCCGGATGACTCGCGCGTAACGTTTCGTTGATGATTCAGAGAATTTACTCTGTAATAACGAGAAGGCCACGTTTTCATTCGAGGCAATTGTTGCTGCTGCAGAGTCACTTGCATAGGCTAATTTATTACGTGCTTGTTATTCAAACCGCGCACAAGTGCTTTTAATTATACCCGGATTCAAATTGACTTCTTTTTTAATAAGCCAGGACGATTGCGGCGTAGGTCGAGTAGCATCAGTCATCGTTAGTATTCCAGTTCGATTCGATGACTTTATATTGACTGATAGAAATTCAGAATTCCGTAGCTAGTTTATATCAGGATACCGAGTAAAAATCGTTTTTTCATTTTATTGGATTATACTACATTGATTTTACAGGAATTAACTAGGAGAAATATTCGTGACCCCATAAGTAATCGCAAGCCTGGGAAATTAAATAAAAATTCTTTTTCGTTGTTCAATAATTCGTTGAATGAAAACAGAAATTTTTCATTCGCGTAGAATATTTTACGCTTTATCAATTTTACACGAATAAATGGGGAAAAATGATCTCGTGTATGATTTACAAAAATTAAGAAATAGAATAAAAATTCATTTCTGTTGTCTATTGATACGGTCGAATTAAAATATGAATTTTTCATTCGGACGCAATATGCTTTGTTGATTTTAAACGAATAAATTTATCGGATTTCTCGATTTCATAAATGTTTTAGATAGAAAGGCGACCGATTGAAAATTCATTTTTATTGTCCAACAATTTGTCAAATTGAAATATGAAATTTTCATTTGGAAACGATACGTGTATTTCGCCCAATGCGATTCAAAACTTCAAAGGAATAACCTGTAAGGAGGAAAAATTCTTTTCTCTCGTTTACCAATTTACCAGATTGAAATACATATAAACGGAGAATTATCTAAATAATTTGTAAAATCGGATTGCTGAACGAACACTTCGTTCTCTTACTGAATGGTTCGTCGAATATAAAATTTCCAGATTCATTCCGTATGTTTCAAAGATCACTTTCTTTCTCGTGTTAAATCTTTGAATGAACATATTTAGGCGCCTGAATAGAAGTTCATTTCTCGTACTCGGCGGTTTATCAAATTAAAATATACAAGCTCCATTTCGCCCGTTAAATGGGTAAACATTCTGGGGCACATAGATCCTCGTGCGTTCCTCATGAATATCCTTTTGCTTCTTTCGAGGCCGTTCTTTTCACTCGCCGCGCGCCGCGCAGTTGCCTCCCCCCCCCCCCGTATCGTGGCTCTTCTTTCTTATTCGGGATAAAAGAGTATATACTTTTCTATGTAGACGTAGCGCGGTGTATGAATTCGCATCGAAGCTTCTGTTATCCTACGTTCCAGTTCAACTTGAGAGACGGAAGAAGCTTTTATCACAGATTATTCTGTAGGATGCTCTTATATTCTCAATTTCCGTGCTCCGTTTTCTTCTGTGATTCTTACATTCCCAATTTCTGTTAGGTCCTTCTGTTAGTCGTTACTCGCTACTCGCTACTTGTTACTCGAGGCTCGGTTCTGATACTCTTGAAAAAGTATAGCATAGGTAACAAGAATAAATGTTTAATGTTCTCGGAGCTACGGTTCGATCAATTATTACTGAGAAAATCAAAAAACAATTTTGGAGATTATCAGATAATCATCGACGTTTCGATTCTAGTTTGAATCCTTTTCAAGGTGTATTTGCATTGCGTCTGTAAAAATATATATTTATTGTATAATTTTCAAATATAGATACTATTAAACTGCTTGAAAATAATAATACAAAATGTTTGTGTAAATTGTTCATAAAACTAACTTACTTGTTTTTGATGCGATTTAGTACTTTAATATGGACATCGTGATACACGTGTTGTACGTGTATCGTCAATGCTTGTTGTCAAGACACTGAATATATTAAGAAACGATCTAGGTTATACCAATCGACATTTGGTGGTAAATTTGAAACAACAAAATATGTCCTTTAGGCCACTTATGTGAATATACCAAAAACGGTAAATTCAATTATTAACATTCAACTTACTTGGAACAATTTTTTCTATACAATTAATTATATGTAACATGAGATGTAACAGGTTATTTTTTGGTTGGAAAGAATTTCATCATAAAACATTACTGATTCAGTAATGTTGCGTAAGTAGTATTCATGTATCTCAGGAGTTTCATACCTAAGATTTACGCAATGCTGTTTAATCGTATGAATTGTTTCCAATAATAACCTTTGATGTAAATTAGCTTCTTTATCAACTATTTTAATGTTCTCGAAAACAAATCTATGATCCAATTCAAGTGAATGTATTGGTGGTAAAAAGACGTGTGTTGTATTGGTGGTAAAAAGACATTATGTTTGTGTTCTGTAATCCGTGTTTCTAAATTTCTAGATGTTTGTTCAATATATACCAAATCACATCCCAAACAAGGAATTGAATAAACAACATTGGAATTTTTTAAACGTGGTAGCTTGTCTTTAATACGTGGAAATAAAGATTTTAGATAGTGAGGCATTTTGAAAATTGTATGTATTCCTACTTTTCGAAAAATCCTTCTTATATCATTTGAAATGTTGTCAACATATGGTATGACCACAGTATTTTTCCAATTAATTGGACCAGTTCTTAATAATCTATCTTCTTTTTGTTTTTTGACAAAAATAGGATGATATATAGTTCAAATATACGTTCTTTAATGATATTTGACGTAAAACATTCTGAGTAACCGTTTCGTTTTGAAAACATTTTTTATTAACAATAAATTGTCAGGTCGAATTTCAGGATTCGAAAGTAGTAGAGCTCGATCTATCAAACCTTTGATTAAGCCGTAGGTAACAAGATTTCTCCAAAATCTGCAAGGATAAGTAGGAAGTTGCGCCGTGACGATTTTTGCATGTGCAGTGCACGCACTAGCACGCCTATGAGGGATTAAAAGTCAACGGAGCGTTGCACCGTCCTGCAATTGCGGCCGATTGCCCATGATATTGCCCATATAGATTGCAAATTGTTGCGTAATAATACACGAGATCCGTGAATACGTATTTCCTGTTATTACGCGTTTGCGAGTTAACAAAGGATGGGCGTTGCGTTCGAAATAGTTCGAATTACGCGGATACGTACACCGTGTGTTTGATTGAAACACGACTCTTTTTTACCTCGTGATTGCAGGTTAATTACAAAAGCCAGCGCGAAACGACGATGCATCGTATCGCGTCGGTTTCGACCGAATTACCGTGTTGTCAGCTCCCAGGCCCAGAATTCATAATTTATGAGCGTAGTATGCAACAAAAAATCGGAAAAAATTCTGTAAAATGCGCCTTAAAATCCAACATATGTCAGATTTTTCTCAGAATTTTACAACGCATCGGAGACCACGTGAACACCTGTTGAAAACACCCATTCCAGATCGTCGAAAAATTTGATAGACGCGATGCGACGGCACCGTTTCCTGGTTTCCCATACAGGAAATTAAGCTCGTATTAGTTGTCGCCGGGCCGAGACACTTGCTTAGGCGACGACGCTTCGTTACCGTTACGTTTCCACAATAGCGAAAGTGTCAAACAAGAAAATGGATAGCGTTCTCCTATGTGCCCAGTGTCTGCCCTTGTTGTTACGGGCCATAGAAACTGCGGTTGCTATTGTAGTCCACGATAAGTCACAGTGTACACTATTATTTTATCGAAGGACAGTAATAAACGAGCTGTGGACCATTCCGCTAAATCCAAATTTTCCGCAGTGATTACGAAAGATAAGAGAAACTGTTACCACGATATTCCTCAGACTTTTCCGATTAAAACAAGTCCAAGCATGGCATCATTTAGAGCTAGAGCATATTTCTTATCTTTGAATTATCGATTGAAAAACACTAATTTTTAGTTTACCGCGGCCAGATTGTTAGCGAGGAACAGAAAAGCAACGATACAATGATTCTTGCTCATTTCCACCTGATTAGGCGCCGCTGTAAAACCGGCACGTAGTCGACCACCTATGAAGAGAGCCACGTAAACGGTTCGTATTCCCCACGCCCCACGCGAATGCATCCTGCGCGCATTGCATCGGGAATACAGAGGGTTTCATCTCTTCTACTCTTGCTCGCATCGCACAATGAACACGATAAAGGATCGCAAACGCGCGCGAACGATTTTCGGCCAAGTGGATTACTTGAGAATCGATCGACTCTCCAACTTGTTCGTCCAATTTCCAACAAAGGGCATACACATTAACCCTGGAACTGTTGAATCGTTGAATCGTTGAAACGTTGAACCGTTCGTCGTAGCAGCCTTGATCGATATCGATCTCGATGAACTTCGTGCATGGAAATATTGGTGAATATTAGTAAAAACTTATTGTTAGACAAAGAAAAAATATGATTTACGCATTACCAGTGTATGTCCCTTGCCTCGTACATCTTGCGCCTGTTTGCAGCGAAACCGTTGCACAATGCGATACTTTGATAGGAATTTGGGACAGAAATAAAAAAATTCGTATAGCGTAGCAATAATTTATATTTTTTTGTTCGGAATTGTTTTAAATGCACTAATCAAAGATTTGGAATGCTATTTTAGAATTTTCCATTTTTCACACTACACAGATTTGGAAGAAACAATAAGAGGCACGTTTTATGTATAATGTAAAACTGAAATATGAACATATAGTGCATATATTAGGTGTAGAAAACAGATAAATAAATATCGATAAAAAAACAAGTATTGATAGCCGAGTAGAAGAGTAGCATTCGCCGGGGGTTAATGTTGAATAACTGTGAGTATAGCAGTTTGTAGCAGGAAAAACTTGTAGGAAATTGAAGTATAATGTCTACTAATTACGAAAAACCAAAAACTACAGGATGTTTTGAACCGTTCATGAAATATCTCTATTTAAAGGAGAAAAAGGTGAGAATTTTGAAATTTCAGTCACATTGGCTGTACTTTAAGCTACCATATCCCATAGGACATATTTCATAAAATTCTTTTTCCTGATACCATGAAAGTAACTGACGCTTTTAATCAATAAATTGCTTGATGTAGGATTTTCTTGAGAAAAAAACCGCTTGTAACTAATCGCCTACTAAATTATTTGAATTTTCTATTGGTAAACATGATAATTTAGATGTTAAAACATAGTTTCAACATAAAATCCAGTGGATATTAGACAATGAATTTATAGATTTTTGTCCACAGGGTACCGCACTGTGCGTTGGCTCCGTTATTAGTTATGTCTAATTTAATTTAATGAGCCGCTACTAGTTGCATTCAGTTTGACGAATCCCTCGCGAGTTCCACGGAGTTTAACGAGTTTTCTATCATTTCTGTCAGGCTCAACAAGCCCTCCACGGACTCCTAAATGTTTCCAGGTTGCAAGGGATTTATACATATTTTTCCAGAGGACCAGCAACAGCAGCCTCTCGCTCAGCTTCCTATCTTGCTCGACGAACGAGTGTCCTGCATTCGTTTGCATGCAGTTTAAATGTGTTCTGTACGAGTATCGTCCACGAGTTTAACGAATAGTTTTCCCATTTAGAGCTTTATGGCTCCCGTATTATTTG
Source organism: Lasioglossum morio (assembly GCA_916610235.2). Classification (NCBI taxonomy): domain Eukaryota; kingdom Metazoa; phylum Arthropoda; class Insecta; order Hymenoptera; family Halictidae; genus Lasioglossum; species Lasioglossum morio. The sequence goes on along the minus strand of OU744334.1, from coordinate 1,211,610 downwards.
TATCAGGTTTTGTGGTCTCCGTGCGAAGCTTTACAATAACTACAACAATACAGATGCAAAAATGTCTCTCTTGATAATGATCCATATTGGGATCGAAACGTTGAGGATGTGTTAATTATTTGCAAATTTGTTGTTGTTTATTGATCGAACCATGCGCCGAAATCATAAATTTATTATATACTATGCAATAACTACCTTGAAAAACGAAAAATGCTTGAAGAAATTAATAGATAAAGCAGCGAATTAACCGGAAATATCCGGAATTGTATAGTTACAAAAATGATCCGCGCTGCGCGGCTGCGTCGTCTGCAGATTAATTTCTGCACCCAGCGATTCCGTCTTTACAAGACTGATGTTTCCTGAAAGTGTAGAACGGTCTGATTGTTTTTTCTCGTTCCGTCGCGAACATCTTCGCAGCCCGATTCGCCTAGAACGCTTGCGTAATCCTTTAATCTTCTTGCACGCGTATAATAATTCTGTGACGTGCTATACGTATACGTGTAGAGGAATGTCGGCAGGCAGCCATTTAGTGTTTCTATATAAGCTGGATTAAAATGTCGGTTCGCTTTAAGGGGAAGCCTGCCTGCCGACGAAAATCCCTTCCATTTTTCCAATTCCAGTTCCTCTGTCGGGCCACGCTGCGCCGCGCCATTGACGTTAATAACTTTCATACACCGGTTTATTGTCTCCTCCAATTTCAACGTGCACCGCATCTCCGTTCGACTGCTGCTAGACAATCGATTCCCTCTTTGTCTCTCTTTGTCTCTCCTTGTCTCTCTCTCTCTCTCTCTCTCTCTCTCATGATCCGAAATCCTTGCTCGCCAATGCTCGCCGCCTGACCATCCACATCCACGGGATACGGGATACGAGATACGATGCTCGGTTGTTTGCCGGATTGCATCATCCTGTGCGGAACACTGCATACATATTTATGTGCATAGATTTCGAACGCGTCGACTGCCCTGCCAATCGTGTATCAGTCTATGGCACACGGAATTGTTTCTCCAAATTTTCAAATTAATTTTCAGATGTGCCGAGTATGTACAACTATTTTATGTCGGTATTTCCGAGACGATTGTTCACAATTGTTTCCTGGAGATGGCCCTTGCAAGGAAAGATTGCTGGCAATTATAGTATACTAATATACTTTCCATACCTACAATTTATGTTTCTCGTATCGCGGTTGTAGTAAGATTTTGGACAAACTAAAGAGAGACAGGTTCGTGTTGATTTTGTCGGCAACCATTTTTTTCCGTAGAAGCAATTTTTTATCTCCCTCCGACAGTCAAAAATTGCACTCATCTGTTACACATAACAATATTTCACAACGGTGCAAACACTGCAAACACTCTGTTGCGGATATAACGTATTGCAGTTTTCTCTCCGTGTTTCATACAAGAATTCATCATGTCGCGCATTAATTTATGAAACTAAGAATTTTGGAAGCGTGAAGTGAAAAGCTTTTTACTTTATCGTTTGAAATATTTTATAACACGTACGTTTATCATGAAAACAGCCAGAAAATGATATGGAATATTTCAAACGCAATTATTAGTTAATTAGGTAATTTTAAATATAGAAATTTGGTCTTTTAAAAAATTTCACATTCCAGACTCGCAATGGTTATCGCGTGTAGGTGCAATTAGTGCATATCATTAAAACTTTATACATAAATTTTCATTTCACAGGCTCCGCGTTATGTAGAATTAGAATTTTTCGTGTTCGTAACGTACGCGCGTCGCGCAGAAATAATTGTTTCATCGACAACGTTCGCGACTTCAATCGATTATGTTCCGCAGGGTTATACATGCATATGCAGAGAACGTTCCATACGTAACGAATGACGAAATCTCGCAGGAGCTTCTAGACTTGGACTCTTTCTGCCTTATTTAAAACGACCACTTCTCGCGCCCGTTTTCCGTCGTTCGGCCGCTTTAGCGTTCGAACGACACACCGCATGCGGACAGCAGACTCGCCGATATAGGATAGCCCTAATGGCATTATGGCATTATACAAAATAGAATTGTGTGCTTGCGGGATTTCCGAAGCCCTAACAGTTGACGATGCCTTGGGCTACTTCGTGCGCGCCAGTCGAGCAAAACTTGACAGCGGGCACCTCGTAGTCCTGCTCGGAACATCAAATACTTCTTTTCTTCTTTTTCTTTTTCCTGTTCGTTCGAGAAAAATTCGCGAAACAAGCTCGCGAATCGGTGTGCAAAGCAAAATTGGTCGCAACCCGTTTTCGTTTGCTAACCGAGTGTTCTCTTCGCCCGAGCGATTCTTCTTTCTGCGAAGCAACAAGAAAAGGTGAACTATGGCCGACGAGGAGAACAAGGAGGATAACGAAGGGTGAGAACGAATGTTTATAATTCGAACCTTGTGTAGCTCTTCTCTCTCTCTCTCTCTCTCTCCTCTTGTTGTATTCAAGGGAAATTTCATGCGTGAAATTAGCTGCACGAGATCACCCTCTCGACACGATGAGTTAGACTGCACGACGCTACCCTCTTTAATCCTACGGATTCTCGTTTCCGGTTCACCCTCGCGCGTTCCATCTCCTCCACCGGAAATTCGGTTTCGAATCTTCGTTTTTTATGCACTGCTGCCGGTGAAAGTATTGCGGAAGATGCGGAAAGATTGCAGGAGGTTCCTTCTGTGAAGATGAATTTGAAGCGTCGCGTCGAGTAGAATTTGTTGCTGACAACAAAGAAGAAAGAGAAAACGAAGAAGACAGGAGGTGATCTCCGGTGCAGAAACGATAAATTATTCGCTCAAAACATTTTATTTTACGTGTTCACTTTTACGTAATAAGGAATCACCTCTTTCTGACTTGTGTAACACTTTCGACCGCAGCGTGGATATACATGTCCACGTCCATCGAAACACGACACTAAAGTATTTCAAGAGAAGGCACGAAATGTTTTGCAATTCTTCCCGCTAAGAAATGTTAATGGTCCTTTATCGGAAGAAGAAACTCCCCAGATAACGGAGTTCCCGCTGTATTTTCAGCAGCAGACAGTGCTCGTTTATCTTTATATACGACTGCAAAACACATAACAAAACTTCGAACCATTATCTTCCTTCCGTTTCCTCGGCTAAGAAACGCTGTTGTTTATGTATTTCGTGGAATCTTTTTTCCGTTGCTTGCTCTCCAATCAACCCCGAAGGCAGTGGGATGCTGTTTGTCAGCAATTAACGTGTTTGCTGCAACGACCGTAATTTATTTAACATTTAAACGGGCTTTGAAAATGCAACGCTGATAATATTATAAAACGAACTAGTTATACTCGCGATTTTGTCCACGTGCAATAACAAATCTTTTCTTTTCGATTATTAACGTAATTAAATTTCCAATCGTCATGGTCCTCTCATTGTCAGATAGAGATAGAGATTTTATTTTTCGACAAAAATTTAACGAAATTAATCAAAAAATGATTAGAAAATGATTTTTAAAAAAATATTTATTTATTTATACTTATTTATATTTATTTATATATAACTTATATAGTTATCAGTTTTTTTTATTTAATTTAATAATTATGTAGTTATCAGTAGATAGGAATAATTTTTTAATGAATTTTAGTGGAAATGTCACAAACAGACAGACACAGACGATTTTATTATATATAGGGATAGAGATTATAAAAGAAAGAAATACAGTTTTATTTGGGTCTCAGTCTGAATCTCGAAATCGATGCAACGAAATGACAATTTTTATTGTACAACGTTATCAGCAAAATCCTTGAATCGAGCTGACACCATCAAATGCAAATTCTCGCGATTCGAGTACTAGCGAAGCGCTCGGGCACGGGCGTGCGTGAAAATTTATCGTGCCCGCTCACCGCTTCCACCTTTGATCTTCAATCGCGCCGGAAAATGTATGCTTGTCCGTTAACAATCGCGACACGCCTATCGATCGTTCGACACTCTTTCGCATTTTTCGTGTCGCTTGGCGAAACGCTCTGCTTGCGACGACTTTGCACATTTTTTCAAAACGGACGCGCGGTGATTATGCGAATTTTCCATCACGCTATATCGGCTTCAAAAAGCATTCGTACATAATTTAAAAACGAGTTTTTTCAAAATTGGACCAAATGGCTCGGAAGATTTGGGGGGGGGGGGGGGTGTTGAAAAAATTCGTTGACCGCGCGACGTGAATGTGTTCACTTGTGGAAAAAAATATGTAACGGAATAATAATAGTAATGAATTATCATCGTGAAGTATGTCGTATTCCAGATAAGGAGTCAATAAACGTTGTAAGTAGGTTTATGTTAAACGAAACACTAGTTTATTAATAAAACTTCTCAACTATAACTCCTGTTACAACGTACAAGAAGCGCGTTACAGAGTATGCTTCGTCGGAAATCTACCAACTCTTAAGATCTTAGCTGCGCTGAGGTTTCTACTAAAAAGCTCTCCTTCAGTCTTTAGCGCGAACTTAAATAGCAGTCCCTTAAAGGGAGAGATAGATGACTACAATGATGTGTCACAGCGCTGATTTTTTTATGACTAAGAGTAGTGACCGGTCGAGGTTCACTGTCGAAAACATTCCAGTCACTATCCAATACATAAAGTAAATAAATATGTCTCTTATATTGATCGTATTATTGTTAATAACAAATGTTTAATGTTCTCGCCGCTACGGTTCGATCAATTACTACTGAGAAATCAAAGAACAATTTTGGAGATTATCAGATAATCATCGACGTTTCGATTCTAGTTTGAACCCTTTTCAAGATGTATTTGCATTGCGTCTGTAAAAATATATATTTATTGTACAATTTTCAAACATAGATACTATTAAACTGCTTGAAAATAATAATACAAAATGTTTGTGTAAATTGTTCATAAAACTAACTTACTTGTTTTTGATGTGATTTAGTACTTTAATATGGACATCGTGATACACGTGTTGTACGTGTGTCGTAAATGCTTGTTGTCGAGACACTGAATATATTCGAAACGATCTAGCTTATACCAATCGATATTTGGCGGTAAATTTGAAACAACAAAATATGTCCTTTAGCCCACTTATGTGAATATACCAAAAACGGTAAATTCAATTATTAACATTCAACTTTTATTGGAAGCATTTTATACAATTAATTGTATACATATGTAACATGAGATTGTTTAATAATTCGAGAAAATAAATATAGGTTATTTTGGTTGGAAAGAATTTCATCATAAAACATTACTGATTCAGTAACGTTGCGTAAGTAGTATTCATGTATCTTAGGAGTTTCATACCTAAGATTTACGCAATGCTGTTTAATCGTATGAATTGTTTCCAATAATAACCTTTGATGTAAATTAGCTTCTTTATCAACTATTTTAATGTTCTCGAAATCAAATCTCTGATCCAATTCAAGTGAATGTTTCATCAATGCCGTGTGTTGTATTGGTGGTAAAAAGATATTATGTTTGTGTTCACGGGTTACAACCCGTGTTTCTAACTTTCTGGATGTTTCTCCAATATATACCAAATCACATCTTAAACAAGGAATTGAATAAACAACATTGAAATTTTTTAAACGTGGTAGCTTGTCTTTAATAGGTGGAAATAACAATTTTAGATAGTGAGGTATTTTGAAAATTGTATGTCGAAACGTCGATGATTATTTGATAATCTGCAAAATTGTTCTTTGATTTCTCAGTAGTAATTGATCGAACCGTAGCGCCGAGAACATTAAACATTTGTTATAAAGTAAATAGTTGGTTATATAATAAGTACAATAAATATGCAACTGGTGCAAGATGTCGAGTCTGTCTCGACAAAGAAGCAGAAAGAGTTCAAAATGATTATCTTGGGAGCAGAAACGAAATCTTCGAATCGCAGACTAGAAAAATGAAAACGAACGACTTTGGTTCGAAGAAACGTGTTTTCATTCCGGTTCCAGTTCGGGTTAGGTTCGGTGGATTGTAACACGCGGTGCAAGCGAAACGAACAAGTGTTCCCGCGCGGAACAACGGGAGTGCATTTCGAAGCGGTGAATAATGGACGCCGCAACACGGCATTATATCGGTGTATATCCTAATCAGATTCAGCCGGTTATTTATTAACAAAGCGAGGTTGACGAACAGCCGGACGAGCGCGGTCGGCGCAAACAAGTAACATCGTTTTCATCCGGGTATTATAAATATGCAGCGCGGCGCGGCGCGACTGGCGTTATACTTATTTTTAATCATGAATCTGTATATTTATGCTAACACCCGCGAAATGAAATCGGAGAACGTTTGTTTAACGCGCGTTCGCCGCCGAGCGCGAGTGCTGTTGGCAAACTGTATTACGCGATTTAATTAAAGCAAGCCGCGTGCTCTTTTAGAGCTGCAATTTTGCTTATTTTATTTGCGGACCGAGAATAACTTGTATTTGGTAGATGAAATGAATTACGAAGCGAGATTAGATTACTTCTTAGGATCATTCTTGACTGTGAAAAGTATTGTTGCTCTTTTTGTAAATGGATTTATTCGAATAAAATTGATTTAAAAGGAAAATTAAACGTCTGAATTGAAATGGGACATAGGATATTCATTGTATAATTCTATACAGATACACATTGTATGGTGTATTAGCGGGCCATATATCCTAGTTAACTATGAAGGATTAAGTCGTTATATTGGATGGCAATTTTGCTGTAGACTGTGGACTCAACGGATTACTTCTAAATTCATGTATTTCAGGGGATGTTATACCGAACAGGTGGTGCAACAAACGGGATTCAGGAATTAATTGGGTTCTCATTTTAACAAGTCCACTATACGTCGACAAAATTATCATTCTGTACAGTTAAAATTGATGTTGGAAAAATCATTATGATTCTGGTAAATATCATATCAATATCAGTAATATGATATTGGTTCTAAAGTATGTAATAGCGTTGCAAAATTGCGTTTAAAATAACTTCTATCTTTGCAAATGAAGAATTTCGATTGTAATTTTACAGCAGATTACCGTGGTTCGCTCGTTCGAGGAAAACAATGTTGCAAATTCCGCTCGTCGACGTGTCCACTTCTGAACGGTTTGCGAACCTTTTAGCATCTTGTCAATCTCCCGAGCACACGTTGAATAATTCCAGCTACTTTTGCAATACGAATCACGTAGTTGGAACGTTCTAACGACCGGTACTCGGGAACTTGTGTATTTTATTTACTACCAAAGTGCTTGCAATTTATACAACGGCATAATTCACTGGTGTTTCTTCCGGGGTTTTTCCGGTTGCTGGACGGTAGTCCTGGATACATCTGAGCTTCGTCTGGAGCTGAAGACAACGAGAGTTGAATTTGAAAATGTTTCGGTTTGCTAGGTTTCGACTACAGAGTCAAGACCTAGAAAATAGAATCCACGCTAGTCGGAGTGGAAAATTCATTAAATCAGTTAATCCTTCTTGGAAACAGTTGCAACAGTGTTCAGGGGATACCTAAATTCTACACGAACGTTTAAAAATACATATATACTGCCGTCTACAATGGTGAATTAGACTGACGAATTCATTAGACTGACGAAAATCTTGAAAAACTTCAACTGTAACCACTAGACTGTTAAATATACAACTGAAGTCGATGAAGAGTTACGATGGTAATGAGCTGGCCGAATGCGTACCGGTGTCGCCTGTTTCTACAGTTGGTTGAAGGAGAGGGAGAACCGGTGAGAGACAACAAACTGGAAAGAAAGACGGGAACACATTATAGTGTTCCCTCTGAAGGCTTCAAACGCAGTATGCTTCGCGTTATTGATTCGCGAATCATGTTCTTACCGGTCACGTTTATGTACTGTAATTTTCTCACGCGACGCAGTTCATTTCTGTACAGCGATCAAATCGACTCGCTGGTGCCAATATTCGAGAAAAAGTGCGTCGATAATCACGCGACACGTGTACAAGAAGTGTAACAAATAATTAAATACACCGCGGTAGTTGACTTTAAAAGAACATTTTGCTCCGTCCCATATACCACGCTATTTACGTTAATAATAGACAAGTCCAACGTATAATCGAAACGGTGAATAACATTATGTTTGGCCAGATTTCTTAAATTAATACATAGTGAAATTACGGCTCCAGTCCCGAGAGCAAAAAGATTATGAATTAGGAAGTTAGCATGTTTGAAAGTAATTGAAACAAGAGGGCGGTTGACTCCGCAACCCCATGCGCCGCCGTACAGAGCCGCGCCGAGCGTACTTTTCCTCAGCGAATACTTTCTTCTCTGCACGAAAGTTCGCCCCTTTCAAAAACTGATTTCAGTGTTTCCGATTCGGTTTCCCGGGATCAAATCGCGAATCGTGGAGTGAAATAAAGGATGCGTTATGCATGAGAAGAGCACTTCGCTGTTCAAACAGACCCGTGAAAACCAAAAATGAATTTGCGCCGCGCGCGACAGCAAAATTTCCCGGCATCGTTCATCGTTCGTCGTTCGTGCTCACAGCGTTATACGGTTTATTCTCCTCGAGAAAGAAATTTCTCAATTCATCGTAATTACAACTTTTACTTTTAATCACGGCCGAGCACTTTTGCGGTACTACAGATTCATCGACTGTGGCGCTTTGTGTAGCAGTTAAATTACCATTGTATAATTTACAAAGACTGCAACTCGACAAAAGTTGACCTCGTCTGTCGATGCTTTTAATACAATGTAATTAATACTGATTCTGTATTGTAATAGGAAGGTTCGAGTAAATGGGAATTTAATTGTGTTTTACATTTCAATATTTCATTGTGTCTCGTTTGTTCGACGCGAATCGAAAATCGAAACGTGCACTCTAATAATTCGATTTAATTTTTTGTCTTTAAAACATCTCCGAGACACTGGAAGAATCTTTCCGAAACACTGTATAAATTGATTCATAGGATGTGTATTGTGTATACAGGGTGTCTCAGCCAAAGCAGGCCACCTAAATATCTCCTTTATTTTTAATGACACGAAAAATATTTATTGCAAAATTTAAACGGTATCGAAGTCAAAGTCCGGTTATATTTACATAGTATTTTTCAAGGTCATCGTTATTTTTTATCTGGAAAATGGTTCTTTTATTATTCGATCTTGTAGCGGCTGAAAAAATACATTTGAATATGCTTAAGTCATTACCTTCAGGTGACCTTGAGTCCAAAAAAAAGTTATAAAATCGTAGGATAATATTAGGATTACATTTGAGTTTACTGTTTGTGTTATAACGTTATAAGTTATAAGTGCAGACAACGATACATTTTCTGACACGATCAATCATGGCTCGCGATACTCTTTCTATTACTTCCGATGAGATAGCAGCACAAGCTCTAATTATGCGATTTATCATGTCCTTTGGAGTGGTAGGTTGCTGTTGATAAACTTCTTCTGTTGGTCTGTTTCTTAGTTCGGTGCGAAGAGCTTGTTAGTAATACGTAAACTCATACCATGGCTTATGTATTATTATTCGAAGCAAGAGAGAATTGAAATGATCTACATTTATGGTGAAGCTAAACGGTGCATAAGAGGTGTTACATATACGGCTCTACAGAGAACGATTCCCTGATCGTAAGTGCCCATCGCGTTCGTCGTTTTATAACATAATTAAAAAGAGCACTTATAACTTATAATGTTATAACACAAGCAGTAAGTTTAAATATAATCCTAATATTATCCTACAATATTATCACATGTTTTTGGATTCAAGGAAATACAAGGTCACCTGGAGGTAATGACTTCAGCATATTCAAATGTATTTTGCAGCCGCTAAGTACAAGATGGAATAACAAAAAAACAATTTTCCCGATAAAAAATAACGATGACCGCGAGAAAAAACTATGATAACATAACCGGACCAAAAATATTATTCTATGATATTCCTCCTTCGATACCATTTAAATTATGCCACAAATATTTTTCGTGTCATTAAAAATAAAGGAGATATTTAGGTGGCCCGCTTTGGCTGAGACACCCTGTATATTTGAAATCAGGTACTTCGATTTTTTCGTTCGGATTGAAGGAAAGCAAATTTCTATCGTTGTTCGATCGTCTTTCATTTTTAGTTACGAAGGACGGTAACTATTGGACAGCTTGGACACTGTAGCTGTTCAATGAAATCATAACGTCATTGTAACATAGATCAATTCTATTAGGTACGTTGTTGGTAATACAACAAACGACGTTAACCGAGAGATGGCGTCGGTGGTGGGACAGTGGAGGACAAAATAATAAGATAATTTACATAGTTATACGTATATTTCGTATATTAGGTAGGAAATGTATGTATATACATTGAGCTTTATTGTATTAAGTCAACCGAGTCACTCTGACGTGCGTATACGTGTACCTAATACTTTAATTGTGTTACCGAAAACATGGTTTCGGTCAATTTTGTTCCACACTGTAAGGGTAAGATAGATGCGGATGTTTAAAAAGGAAATTTTGCAAACGAGTGGGGAATTCGATTGAGGAAAACGCACGGTACTTACATATAACGCGAGATACCGCGCCGTTTGTTCGCTGCGCGCTGCGCGTAATCGAGACGTATTACAAGGCGTGTAAAAAGTTGATGCGAGGCCGGCCCTCGGGGAAGTATACAGGGTGTCCCAAAACTACCCTAGGAGCCGAAAATGGGAACTTCCTTGGGTCATTTGAAGCGACATTTTCCTTAGCAAAAATGTTATCCGCGGCTTTGTTTAGGAGTTATTAACGAAAAACACGGACTAATCAGAGCGCGACCTAGACGCGAGTTGGCAAAATCGGCTCGGCGCGCCAACTGTCCATTGGCCGTCTGTGCCAACTCGTGTCTAGGTCGCGCTCTGATTGGTCCGTATTTTTCGTTAATAACTCCTAAACAAAGTCGCGGTTAACATTTTTGCAAAGGAAAATGTCGCTTCAAATGACCCAAGGAACCTCCCATTTTCGGCTCCTAGGGTAGTTTTGGGACACCCTGTAGAATAATTGAATTCGAGTCCCCGGAAGGGATGGGAGCACCGTTGACAGAGACCAGGATGTCCGTACAGTTGATAGAACTTGGAAGAAATTGATTAAAGCTGCCTAGTTTTTCGAAATTTCTGTAGTTTACTCGAATCGAGATTATACTTCATAAAATATGGAATCGTAAAACGTTTATACAATATCCTGACCGAAATTGACGGCCCAGAATATTCGGCGTACAGCATGGAAACAATTGGAAAATTCGCATTAAAGTCACGAATAGTTTCGAAATTGCAGAGTAATTAAAAAGCGTGGTATGCGCTCACGGGCCCTGAAACTTTGAGAAATGTGGGAATCTCTGGAATTTTCACAAACTACGACTTTCTGGTCGGGGAAAAGTTACAGAGAATGTTTTTGAGCGGATGGTAAACAGGCGGAGCATCTTCCGCGATGAAGATAAGGTTTTTCTTGTGGTTGCAATATTCCTATTTCGCGTGTGTCGTTGCCGGTACCATGAAGATGTTCAACAGAAACTGTAATACATATGTATGAATACAATTGATCTCTTACTATACGAAAAAGTTTGGGCAATTATTGAGAAAGGGTTGCCGTACTCAGATTCTGATGAAAGAACCCCGCACTAATCATATGGAAAATCTATCCCGGTAAAATCAGTGGAATTGTTCATATTGTAAGGACGCCGAAAAAATATAAAAAGAAAAGTTCCGGAATCACATAAACGTTTATTCAATCTTGTTTCGTTCGCGCTACATCAACAGACAACCCTGTTGCTTGTTCGTGCTGTCTTTTTATCTGTTTCCGCATCGTAGGCGGTTACCTCCGAAAACCAATCGAATATTCTTAAAATTAACGCACGCCCTCTAAAAGGCGACAAGGTGAGGGAAGCTGGATGACCCTCGCCTTGAGCCCTCGTCTACCGAAAGTCTTTGCTATCCGCGTTTGGTCTGCAGATGTTTTATGGTACGTCAACGGCTATTGAGACCTTTAGCTAAAAATGTGAAGTCCCTAATAAATTATCATAAAACAGAAAGTACTGCTAAATCTCAAAAATAGCCTGAAGTCACGTCCGCACCGTAATCATAAACTGCGACCCTTTCTAAGGCCCTGTACCCTGTTGCAGGCCACATGGGCCACGGCCACTCGTATCCTTACAATATGTTGTAGCTTATGATCTACTGAACAAAAGATGTAATGGGCACAAAGTTCACTAATGGACAGTATTGGACAGTTATCGAGTTATAATCAGTGAAACATGCCAAATTCGAGCTCGCGAATACTCAAATACAGAATCCAAACGAGTAATACATGCACACACACACAGCAGAGAGGGTTTGGAGTGAAATACAATACTACGGGAGTGACGAACCGTGGGCTCCTTATCTCTGCTGTGACACGCAAAGATTTTTCTGAAAGATTTCTCTTCACAGACTTTTTCAAGATCATTCAAAATTAAAAAAAAAAAAATAATGACACCACCTAACATATTTTGTGAATCCGTACTACTTTTTGTTTCAAACATTTTTCCAAAAAATAAATACTTCCCAAGATTTGAGTATTCGGCAGCTCGAATTTCTCATGTCTCACTGATTATAACTGGATAACTATCCATTATTGAACTTTGTGCCCATTACATCTTTTCTTCAGTAGATCATAAGCTACAACATATGAAAAATCCAACTGATTTAATCAGTTTTGTAAACACGTTGCGGAGATGACAGAAAACAGGGTCTCACTCTATACAGTATGATAGACATATAGGATGAGCTTTCAATTTTGAAAGACTACTCCTGGATTTTCCTAGCGGCCGGCCCTCTCCGTGCTTTCCACGACCTAACCACAACAACTCATTCTATTCGCATGATTTTTCCAGTACTAGTTCCAATTCTGGATGACAGCTACAATGCGCAGATTATGCGAAGGTAAAATAAGGTTTTAATTAATATTTAATTCATCTTTTTATTTATAATTTCAAATATTACACTAAACATTAGCAATTGGAAATGTCTCAGCAATTGCTTCAAAAAATGCATTAATCCGATTATCGTAAGAAAACTCAATACAGTATTAGCAATAGTTTTTTGCAAACATCTCGAAAACTAAAAATGACCCCCCCTCTATATTGGAAAAGGAAAAAGTTGTTCAAAATGTGATGCTGCATAAGACATTTAAATTTCATAAAAATCGGAGTACGGCGACCCTTTCGCAATACATAATTACCAAAGTTTGTACCATTGGAGTGATACAAAGGTCTTTTCGTTCTTTCCGCGTGTGGGAGTCAAGAAAAAATGTAACTTTATCACGCGTAACGATCGGTAGTTAAGAAACCGATGCATTAAATCGTGTCCGAGTGTCGCAACGCGTAATTGCCGTGCACGGTCTAGTCTCTACAGAATTCCCCCGTTGAGGCCCGTTGTTGTACCATACACGTCGCGGTGCGCGACGCGCGGCGCCGCCGTATTAATTCACGCGTGACAAACAGCAGTTTATGAATGCTTCATTCACCGTGCATCGGTGCGGCGACGGTGGCTTCCGCCACTTTCTTTTACGTATCGTCCAATCTTCATACAATTATATACTTTATTGCACTATTATACGTTCGGCGCGTAATTCTACAAATTCGCGAAACAAAACACGGAGGCTGGGTGCCATTGTGAAATCGAAAGGATCGTGTCGCGGATCTTGTACAAAGAATAATGAATACAACCTAGGTCGTGTACAGAGAAAGAGAGATTATAAATGAAACCATAATATTATCCATAATATTATTCATAGATTATCAAAAATGGCAATAAATTGTAGAGCACGTACGTTTGAACGAAGAACTTGTTCAGTAAAGAAGTCCACTAATTTTTCCAATGCACAGAGGTCTGTAGTTTACGAATGAAACTTTTTTGAAAAATGGCACAGCAACTCGAGTGTGTTGTCGTTTTGTCGTTTTGTCGTACGTTTGCAACCGTCGAAATATTGAAGCAGCTCATTTGCGAAGTTCTTGTTTGCTCTCGCCAGAGTCCAAACATAGGTACGACGCGACGGTAAACTCGAGTATGTATTGCGAAAAAAGCAAGGCTTCCTTCGGTTGTCCTTCGTGTCTGGTCGTCGGAACGTGAGCGTATGGAAAATGTAACCTTCCCACTGTTCATGCTTCAGTTGCCATTAAATGGTCGAACAAGCCTATGGCGCTCTTCGCGCGTTAAACCTGTGAAGCTAAGTGTAAATCTTCCATAAACAATCACCCTCGTGTTTCTTAATTAATACTCGGAAAAACGAAAACAGAAATACTTCAACTTAATATGCACATATTATAATACTTTGTCTTCGAATCGGTAGAAAAACACTAAAAAATTGAATCAAACGCGAAGAACATTTCTCAAAGAAAGATTCGATATTATTTATCTATTATTTAGTTCGGTATTATTTCCTCGGGACAGTGTCTTGAAAAATTACCACGTTCTCTTTACGTTGCTTAAAGTTTGAAATGGTGAACTCGTTATTCGAAGCACTGTTTTGTCGCAATTTCGCCGAACTGCGCGCACTTGCTCGCGATTCTTACGGTTTCGCAAGGCAATCTGCAAAAGCGAAGCATGCCGAGGCATGCTCGGAAGTGGCCCGAAGACATAATCATCGACAGGATCGGTAAAACTGTGCTGCCGGTAAAACTGCAACTCGAAAACTGAACGAAAAGGAAAGTGTACAGTGCATCTGTAAAGTTTGTTGCTGTACCGATACCGTGCGAATCTTGTCTGCAACAATAATGTTCATCGAGTGTCTTCGTTGGTTGAGTTGTCTTTCCTGCGAGGCATCCCCGGAACCTGTCAAGGTCTATGGGTTGAGCTTCAAGTGAGTTTTCTCTCCATTTATCTTATACATAATCACCTTCCATCCATATTTCAATCGTTTTGCAATCGTTTCTCCTATCGTTTCTTTCTGGTTTTCAAAGCTGTTTTTATAAAAGGTTTTACGAATTTTTTCAACGGAACTACTAGACTTTTTTTCTTGTGGCAACATTTTCCAAAAATTTCAAGAAAGTATTCAAGTTCTCCGTCTTATTGGAAATACACTCTCAACTATGAAACTCTTTGCGAAACTAGTTTCACTATATCCGAAGGAAACCAGTTTTTTTTACATCGTCTAACACGAAAAATAAGATTTTTTTAAGATAATGTCGACGCGTGACACGTTTCTTGCGTCGGGTAAAATATTATGAAATGATGCGCATAATTAATCGAATATTCTGTAATTTATTGCACAATGGTAAGGGGCGATGAATGCGAAGATTCGAGAAACTCGAAGAGAGTTCCTTAGACACTGATTTCCGTCATCGTCGCCGTTAAATTCGAACTTTTGTGTAACTTCCGAGAGCAGAGATATCAGGATAAAGGCGGAAATGAAAGTCACTGCAGTTTCAATTTGCTACACCCTCTAGTTCCTGACTTCTCCACCTTAAATGACACTTGTCACGCACCTCGCATTTCATTTCCGTTCGTAAAATGTTAGGCTAACGCATGGGAAGTGTTTGATTTCACGGAGCTGGGTGTTTTCTTGCTTCATAGTTTCGCGGAGAATCAAATTACTTTGATTAATTTAAAAAAAATTAAGTTCATTAGAATGTATAGAGCCTTTTTAAATTAATTGTATACAAGGTACACGAAAAGGTTTAAAATGTTCAATCTCGTGTCACCATTAGGAAAACGCGACCACAACTGTAGCGTTTCGAGGTTCTCTCTGGGAAGTTCACTTTAGAAAAGTAGTTGGCACTCTGCATGGAATTCCAAGAGTACGATATTCCCGAGTCAACGCGGTTTACAACAATAATAACGATAACTAGACGAGGAGAATTTACTGCCGACATTGAACTGGTTTTTTTCAGCGGAGTTTTATGGGTACGGACGCGGGTGCGGGTGCGAGTACGCGGTGACAACGACGTCTCTTTCTTCAAACTCGCTGAACATTCCGGATACGAATGTGGAGCGGGTGCGAACAAGACCGAATAAATTTCCATGAATTGCCAGGAGTCAATTTACAAAACGCGCCGTTGACAATTTGAATATCACCGCGCGTCATGGATCCTTCGCGAATCATGGAAATCTTCGAAGCACCATTCGATCCAACTTCGCGTTGATCGAATAGACGCTCAATTCTTGAAGGTGGATTTACTCTTCTCCATTATGGATGCGGAGCAGTGATGGACACTATCGACTAAATTCAACTATCGACTAATTACTATGTAGTTGCTACATACTATCGAATATTTAGTCGACAGTTTTTAATCGAATGAAATTTTGTTTTAATGGTTACATCTAGACTGCGGGCTATAGTCTATGCCTACGTCTATACGTCTCATCTCTCACAAATTAATGCAATATAAAGTGTAAGTGAACTTTTTAGAAAAATATCTGTTATTGACAGATATAATTATAAAATACTACTGTTTCTTTAGGTTGTGATTAAAACTTTATTCCCATAAGTGCAATATAATAAGTATTGTTATTTAATAATTTTATAATATTTCTAGTATAATAATTGTTATTTATGCTACATACACATGCTTATTGAACGAATTATTCGATATCGCTAATGAATTCAACCAATAGCTCGACGTCTGATTCAGTTAACTGAATTTAGTCGATAGTTTAAAAAATCAGTCGACTGAAAATAGTAGTTGGCTACCTTCGATTTAGTCGATAGTTTCAGTCGATGGTGCCCATCACTAATGCGGAGTCGACAGAATAAGGGAAAGAAAATAAATAAGGTTTATTTTGCATAAAGATCCGCTGATTACCGATCAAATTTCTAAGAATTCGTGCTAACGCATTGTTTTCTGTGACGACCGCGTCGCGTCGCAGAATAGAATCGAGTACAGCACCTCATCAAATTTCGAGCAGAAGCGTCCGCTGTAATTTCAGCACGTGAAAGTTTCAGCAACCGCGAGACTCCATCAGAATTATCATACGCTTTACATAATTCCGTCAGCTTGTAAATTCGAGTACATTAAATTCCGTCGTCGCCGCTCGCCATTCCGCCATTCCGCAATTCCGCCAGCAAGGAAAATAGAGCGCGCCTCGGCTACCTCGCTTTCGATTTTCATCTCTTTTCGACTTTAATGCATCGAACGTCGCTTTCCGCTAACGAAGCAAACGCCGCGCCGCGCCGCACCGGGCCTCGAAAAATCCGGAAATCGGATCTCGAATGATCAACCGAGTTGAGATGAGCCCGTAGTTACGTCCGTGAGACTGCACTTGTGTAGGAACTGCAATAATCGATTGCAGCACCGACGAGAGCGAAGCTAGAGATGCATTCTACTTACTTTTTTAATGGAAGCGTTTGCATTAACGGGGTAGACCAGCTTCGCTATCTAAAACTATCTTTACAGGAATTTTCCTTTTCCGGGGATTTACAGTGGTGTCAACATAACATTTTCCTCTATTCTCCATTTTTCCAAAACGCAATATTAAAAAATGCCGGAGTTATTCGCGATTTTTGGATGTCTGGCATTGCTGATAAAAATTTCTATTCAGAATCAACCAAGTTACCTCGATCTTGCTGAAACACCGAGCCAAAGCTAAGGGTTTTATTTGATTAGCGTTCTCTGTGTTACATTATTGTTAACGCAATTGGCATTTCGAAGGAACATCGAGAAGAAGATCAAGGATATAAGGCAGAATAACGTTCGCCAAGACTGGGCACACGGATTCGCATTGATTTGCATTATTCGCAGAGAAAGATTCGCTTCGTCAATTTCAGTTGACCGATAGAAAATATGAAATAAAAATTTACATTCTCCATCGTTCTTCTTTCTTTCCCGGATAGTTACCCAGCCGGAAAAGAAGTCTGTCCACTGTTGCGTAACATTCTGCTATCGTGCAACAACAGAGTGACAAACAAATGTTCAAAGAGTCTTTACACTATAAAATTCACCGAGCTGCATGTTTTCTTAGCGCTTCAGAGACAAAATCCGGATACCATCCTGGCCACTGTTGCGAATTTTTTCTTTAACGTATATTTTTACTAGCGAAACGCTGCACAGTCAGCTTGGAAGACAAAGAACGAAACACGTAGTAAAGTTACATTGCTATCGTGAGAAGCATAGCAATGTTTTTAATCTCGTAGTCCGATATCTTATTTAGCGAATCACGAGACTGCGGAAGTCTGTTGCAATTTGATAAATATTTTCTTTCGTTCAATTTCCTCTGCTAAAAGAAAACATATTAGAAGCCATTAAATATGGCGATCTTACTGGCCAGTCAATATTGCCGCAGTATACATACCTACATACGTATTGTTACGACGGCTGCCACACAAAAGAATAATACGCTGAAATCATTTTGGCAGAGGTATTTCACAATTTCGACGACTTTCCGCGATGATTTCCCGAAGTTTTTACATTTTGATTGACAAAACCCGATCGACCAAACAATCCAAACCAGAACTGCCGGCTAATTGAAATCGCGTGGTAGCTGCAGCAGCGCTCTGTCGTCGAAAGAGGACAGTGTATGTAACTAGCTATTAGTGCATTGCGGATCTTCGAACTGTGTATATTAACAGTCATCAATTGCATTTTTAGCTGAGACATTTACTTGTCACAAACTGTCTTTCTTGAATCCCAAGCTTTGCCAAATAATCATAGTTATAATTCTAAAAAGTTTATGCCTCTAAACAATTACCAATCAAAGCTATCATCAGTCTATCTCTGACTCGACTGTAGCGATCATTATTATCTCAGTCTTCGTTGTTTCCATCGCACCGCACCGCACCGCACCGCACCGCACCGCAACGATTCCACGCGAAACAAACACTGCGTTCGGGCACATGCATTTATTCGAGTAATTATTATATTAACGAAGGGCCTAGATAGGGAAAGTTATCGGCCGGGAATAATCGCGCGAATTTCAGGGAAACTTCTCAGGTTTCGTTCAGCTCGCTGCTTGTTCCCGGCGCGGCGCAACTTTATTATTAGGTTAATTAGTCGTGGAGCGCGGAGGAACTCCGCCGCTCCGCTAATTTCTACATTATCGTCCGATGGAACTTTTACGAAACGAATACCGGAAATTCTTGGTATCGTGCGGAGGAAAGTTTCTTAATCCGAGCCCGAACACGAGCCCGAGCCCGAGCTCGATTCCTAATCCGATCCTGATTCCTCCAGATTGTATAAAAGATCCGGTGCCGGAGACCGTAGATTAAAACGCTTCAAACGAATTAGTGTTGTATTCTAATAACCATTTTTACAATATTTTTATTCAACAAAATCAAGTAATGGAAAATAGTTTTAGTGGTTTGTAAATCTGGCGTTAATCGAATAGAGAAATTGTTGTGGTGTCAACGTGTCGTCGATAGAGTGTCGAAAGAGAGCTCATTGGGAAAGAAAACACTGTAATCTGGCCAATTAGGGGGGTAAACAGTTCGTGAAAGAATCCGAATAAATCGTGGACCAGACCTTCGAATAGTGGAATCCCGATAAAGTGAAACTCGGTACGAGGGAGGCTGGATCGGGATAAAGGAAGGGAGGAACAGAAACTTCCGTTTCACTCTGTTGTGGAGGCTCGGCTAAGGAATCAGTTTCACCCGGTGGGATCACAATGAGAAGAGAAAGCGAGAGAGTGTGAAAGAAGAAGCTGGAATAGCTAGAGAAGCGAACGCGCATCGAGGACTGAAAGCTCGATCAAAAAGCTGCGACCCATTTAGGGATTCGAGGCTTTTGTGTGCTCTTTGGTATTTCCGCGCATTTGCCGGACTCGATCCGACGCCCTCTTCGTTAGGCAAAGTCAAAAAACGTTTGCGACAAAAAACAATGCCACCACATCACTGTCTTCCTTAAATGGACGCGCGACGGTACGGAGGAGGCCCGTTCGCTTCGGGATCAAAGAAAATGGACGGCGAATGGTCCTTCATCGATGGAGACTGTGTACTAAAATTAGCAACGGCAATCACAAAGTGCCAATCGGCAGATTCGTTTCGTTTAACCGGGGATCGATGCGTGCAGAGCGATTCTTTCGCGAACGGCACACTCGTTAAAAGATTCCTCCCCCTGAGAGGGGCCACTCGACACTCGACACGCAGAAACGAAGAGGAAAAAGGTTTTCCCTGTAACTTGGCGACCGATGGCCGCGGCCGGTGTCTCTTCGTGTTTGACTTTCGCCGCTCGACGCCTTCGTTTCACTTTCTCGAGGGATTAAATTCCATGAGAACTTTACCCCCCCCCCCCCCCACGTGTGCGAGCAGCGTTCCTCTTTTCGTTTCCCCCAACTTTTTTCCACAGCTGAAACGAGTCTTCCTTGACCTCGATTCATAATGGAATTAATGCGACTCTTTCGATGGACACGCTCGGGAAAGGTCGGAGGTCGAAGCCACGCGGCTCGCGAGCTGTTCCCCTCGCTAATATGTATTATCGTTGCTACGGTCCACGAGTTAATTGTAAAAAGGCTACAATCAAAATCGGACGAACCTAATGATTTTCTGCCACCGGTTCTGCCATCTTTACGAATCCTTTGGAAAACCCCCTAGATTCGGTCGAGTTTCAACAAATGACCCTCTCGCGAGTTGAAAGCATTCTAGAAACCAGAGAAGGTTAGTGGGAAGGCTTTGTGGGAATAACTAAAGTTTCTATACAAAATAGTTAGGATTTAACAACTGGTTACCTATAGAACAGGTCAAAATTGTATCGATTCTTTCGAATCATTAATGCAAAGGTTTATTCGTTTGTATTTCGCTCGCTGGCGCGGGCGCGTGCACGCGTCGCTGAATATTCAAAAGCCAAAATCTGTGTTGGTCTTTATCGACTAATGAAATTCTTCTTCTGGCTGGTTTTTCGAACGCGAACAGTATTTGATTGCACGTGCCCCAGTCAATTTCTGGAATAATAGGACGCGCTGCGACACGACCTGATTCCTCAGGATGTAAATACGGCAACAGAATTTTATTAACGCGCCTCCACAATCTACACGAGCAACGCACCCGCGAATTTTATTTCGCCCGGTTTGTGCCCGTCCTCATGTTCAATTCATCGTGCTGCAGCAATTTTTTTTCCTCCTCTTTCCTCTTTCCTCTTTCCTCTTTCCTCTTTCCTCTTTCCTCTTTCCTACTTCCCATTTCCCATTTCCCTCTTTCTATTCCACGTTTTGCCCCTACCTACCTTCCTCTCTTTCTATTTTCCAAGCTGAGAACGAGCAATATTCCAGCGACATATCGTCGACACATTTTGACTTATTCGGGCTCTCGTAGCGTTTAATTAATGGCGGCTACGCACGCTTGCCAACTCGACGATGCTCGCTTTAATGACCAACTCTTCGTTTCCGAACGTTCGATGGCTGTTCAGTGTTCAACTGTCGAAAGTCAGCCGAGTTGCTAAAATATATTAGGTTGGTGCAAAAGTAATTGCGGATTGGAAGTCGTTGTTGAATTTGAGCCCTGCGTGGCCAACTGGGATCGTCCATGTCCGTAGCGAAATTTCACTATTGAATTTATTTCTTTCCAATATTTATTTTTCCCCATCGATCTTTTCAACGTTTGACGGTTCAACGATTTCAACGATTCAACGATACATGCTGTCTTGTGTGCAGCGTTTAGGTAATTTCTAGCATTCTGCTCTTTAAACTGAAACAGAGTTGACGTGCAATTCATGGAAAGGGTTATTCATAACTCGTTTATCCTGCACGGGAATTTGTACGGGTTGCATGTAGATTAATTCCCACGTATCGTATGCAAATTCATTTCCTTCTGTGACAAAGGTGCGCGAGGGTTGTCGATTTGACTTGTTGACTGGTGCGGTGGCCATCGTTAATTGCCGTTGACGAAACGGTTCCGATCAATTTCGATTCTGAGCGATTCTGAGCGATTCTGAGCGATTCTGAGCAATTCTTAGCGACCCGAGCAACGATATGTATATAGTTTATAGGCACACACTCCTGCAATTTCGAAAGAATAAATTCCATCTTAACTACAAATGGAAAATGTACAGTAACGTTATCTCGATCACGAGGAAAAAAGACGATTCGCAGACGACGCGTGAAAAATTTCAGTGGCAGACAACGGTGCGAAATAATATTTTTCTGCCCGTGTATTTTTAAAATCCACCACGGAATAGAAACGAACGGTTGATCATGATTTTTCTGTACTGTAAGTAGTGCTTTTTGCTTTTTTTTAGGTGCGCGTATCCTTGTACAGTAACGCGTATCTTGTATTTTACCACGTTTTTTTTGTCCCGTGTCAATCTCCCAAGCCATTTACGCTACTTTTTCCACTGTTTCAAGCACTTCGAGGGAGGGGGCACACATTCGCTAATCGACATCGCGATTCATCAACGGATCAATCGACTCTCATAACCAGAGACTTACCTCATTAACATCTTCCACCGACTTTATTGGTTTCTGTATCGACCCGTCGATATACATATTGTGCGTGTACACCATACTAAAACCTGCGTCGCTATCCCGTATTTTCATTTAAGCTGCCACAGTCGATGCAGTGATTTCGAACCATTGAGAGAGGCTATTCAGGTCTAAAGTGTCGATGTTTACACGGTTTTTTTGCTTGAGGACTTTTGCGTACAAAAGATATCGGAATACTGTTTTGTATTCATTTTTTTCAATCTACATATATGTACATACAGACTGTTGACCGTAGTACAGTTTCAAAACTGACCATCCGGAGCAGTTTTCAGATATTTCTGCTATAATCGAAGAATCAGTTCCCGTGTTCAACTACAATTTTATACACGTTCAACGGTTACCTGTATACATATATTTATTATTATAATAGTTGGAGTATTGTCCACGTAATAGTTTTAATGTTTCATATTTCGTCCTAGAAAAATTTGTCCTGCAGTTTCTCGACGTGTCCCCTGTTTTCAGGAAAATTCGTTTGGTGTGCCGCGTGTTCGTCCGGGGTTTCGCATACATACAACGTTTATCGAGGATCGCGACGCGACGCGACGGTTCGATTCGAAACAAGCGCCGGCTGAAATAAAAACAACACCGAACCGGACACATCTTGCATCAAATTGGATTGACGCCGGACTTGATTTCGTC
Organism: Lasioglossum morio; assembly: GCA_916610235.2. Lineage (NCBI taxonomy): Eukaryota > Metazoa > Arthropoda > Insecta > Hymenoptera > Halictidae > Lasioglossum > Lasioglossum morio. The sequence continues at coordinate 1,188,693 of OU744334.1, read as the reverse complement.
CGGTTTTACCCGAGATACCGTTCGAACCCGTTGAAATTTTCATTGCGCCTGTAACCGCGAACCCGATCCGCGCGCGCGCAATAGATTTCCCCTTGCGTTGTTACGTTTTCCTCCGGTTTCCATTCTCCCTGATTTTTCGATTTTTCCTCCACTCGTAGACACTGTCGAATCCTCGCTCCCTATTTTACCACGTTTCTACTTCCTAGTCCGTAGACGCTTGTCTAGCTGATCCGTCCGCATTCCAACGAGCTGCATTAAAGCCTAATCTAGCAGTGGACCGATCGATCGAATCTTCCCAGTAATAATAAAACGCTATTCGTAGCTGTTTAACACGTGGTGTGATAAAAAATAAACTCTGTCAGTTCGCTTTCCGCTGCGCTATTCGCTTCGCTGTACCCTTGTGCTTGAATTTGACAAATTTCATCGATCCGCGAAGAGTAAAGCCTCGTTCGCGTGCGAGTGAATTGTCGGGGACAGAAATTAGATGAACATGTATTCTTCCCCCTGATAAGTTTTATCTCCGTCTCCCCCCGTCGCACAGTGCGGTACCCTGTGGGCAAAAATCTAAAAATTCATTGTCTATTATCCACTGGACTCTATGTTGAAACTATGTTTTAACATCTAAATTATCATGTTTATCATTAGAAAATTCAAATAATTCAGTAGGGGATTAGTTACAAGCGTTTTGTCCTCAGGAAAGTCCTATATCAATAAGTTTATTGATTCAAAGCATCACTTACTTTCAAGGTATGAGGACAAAGAATTTTATGAAATATGCCCTATGGGATATGGTAGTTTAAAGTACAGCTAATGTGACTGAAATTTCAAAATTTGTAAGTCTCTTATATGGAGTATACTAGTAAACAATACAGTTGAAATAATGTTTCTCACCTTTTTCTCCTTTATATAGAGATATTTCAAGAAGGGTTCAAAACATCCTGTAGTTTTTGTTCTTTCGTAATTAGTAGACGTTATACTTGAATTTCCTACAAGTTTCTCCCGCTACAAACTGCTACACTCAAAGTTATACAACATTAACTCTCAGCAAATGCTACTTTTTTACTCGGCTATAAACTTTTTATTAGAATGATTTATTTACTTGTTTTTTTATCGATATTTATCTATCTGTTTTCTACACGTAATATATGTACTATTATATTTTTGTTGATATTTCATGTTTACATTATACATAAAACATGCAACATCTTATTGTTTCTTCCAAAATGTAGTGTGAAAGAATGGAAATTTCGAAATAGTATTCCAAATGTTCGATTAGTTCATTTAAAATAATTCCGAACAGGAACATATAAAACATTGCTAGGCTATACGATTTTTTTTATTTTTTTTTTATTTTTGTCCGAAATTCCTATCAAAGTACCGCACTGTGCGTCGCTACCATGCCCCCGTTACCGCTCTACGCTTTGGACGATGTACGATTGTGTAACGCCTCGGCGAAAGGTCACACAATTTACGGTTAAGAACCTCGCTTTCGTCAAGTTTGACCGACCAAAGAGTAAAACAGAACATTCTCTTTCGATCGAGGTCTCGCAACTTTTTTGGCCGCAGGACGTTCCCGAAAGCCACTGCTCTATCAACCCTCTCCGTCTCCGTAAACGTTCATCGATCTCTCTCTGTCTCTTCCTCTCTCGAAAAAGGTTCGACCGAACGCAAGAGCCAGACATTCGTGGATCGTGGAAAAGGGTGTGTGTGTGCCCCGTCCCCCGAGGGCAGCCAGCCCTTTGACTGATCGTATACCACCATCTCGGTGTTTCTCGTGTGCATTGTAGGTTGCTCGGATTCACGCCGGAGCTAGGACAACGGGTGCATTTCGTGGAGGGCACGCAATTTCCGTGCCGCGAAGACAAGCCAAAAAAGTCAGTTAAGTCGGAGGACAGGTTGGCAATACGAGCGAACGGTGTGTGAGAGAATAAACTGGACCAGTGGAGCCGCAGAAGCGTTTAGAGTACCATCGAGTAGCCTCGAGTACCCTCCGAGTAATCGGGATTCGGGGGAGCAGCTGCCACCGCTGTGCGGAATCCACACTCCACACGCAATTCCCCAGATAACGCCTCGGCCGCGGCTCTCTCCCCGCCCTCTGGCCCTAGCTCCTCCTACTAGCCCTAGTTTTGCTCCCCAAAGTTGTACAAAGTGGTTTCTGGAACACGAAACGAAACTGACCTTTGATGACTCGGATATTACTGCATAGAATCTTTCGGGACCATGTTTCTCTGAACGAATTTCCGATTAGTTTTCTTCGTGACGGACATTCTCGGAATCGCGTTACGGACGATGGGATCATTTAACACGAAAGATTCGTGCTTTCGTGCCACCATCTAATTCCGCGTTTCTATTCATTCAATTGCTTTTGCCTCTTGTGCTTCTGCGCCAGATTGCGGAATATCGTGTCCGATGTTCTTTTGATACACAAAGCCGGGGAAATTGAATTGTGAAAGAAGTTAGGCTAGATATAACGATCCGCGTGCTGGTCTCTATGGCTTTTCTTCCCCTTGAGGATTTAATTCGTTCTCTCTCGGTACAAACGTGAAACACATCGTGTTACTCAAACTGTATAAAATTGTATTTCCCGTTTTACAATTACTCAAATGTCTCACACGCGACAAATATCAAAGGACCCCGCACTAATCATATGGAAAATCTATCCCGGTTAAATCAGTTGGATTTTGTATATGTTGTAGCTTATGATCTACTGAAGAAAAGGTGTAATGGGCACAAAGTTCAATAATGGACAGTTATCGAGTTATAATCAGTGAAATATGAGAAATTCGTGCTGCCGAATACTCTAATCTCGGAAAGTATACATATTTACTTAACACGCTTGCCGCACCCCCCCCCCCCACACACACACACAGAGCAGAGAGGGTTTGGAGTGAAAAAATACTACGGGAGTGACGAACCGTGGGCTCCTTATCTCTGCTGTGACAAGCAAAGATTTTTCTGAAAGATTTCTCATCACAGACTTTTTCAAGATCATTCAAAATTCAAAAAACATAATGACACCACCTAACAGATTTTGCGAAACCGTACTATTTTTGTTTCAAACATTTTTCCAAAAAATAAATACTTCCCAAGATTTGAGTATTCGGTAGCACGAATTTCTCATGTTTCACTGATTATAGCTCGATAACTGTCCATTATTGAACATTGTGCCCATTACATCTTTTGTTCAGTAGATCATAAGCTACAACATATAAAAAATCCAACTGATTTAACCGGGATAGATTTTCCATATGATTAGTGCGAGCTCCTTTGCGATTTCCTCCGCGGAAACAGTAGGTAAGTTTCACGCAACAAACGTGGCATCCAGTATATGGACCGACGATTGCAAACAATTTCCAACGATTTTTGCGAAAGTTGTTCAACGGTCGTTGCTCCTATAGTATTTTTTCCATTCTCCATTCGACGTGACGCTTCGGTGAAAAAAAGCAGCTTCGACGCAACGTGGTCGTGCATGGAATATATCATATATTTTTTTTTCGGTTTCCTTTTTCCGCTCTTGATTAACCAACGCGCGTCGGAACCGCAAACGTCGAACGCTCTTTTCGTTCGGTTTCGTAAGGTTTGAAAACCCGTGCAACAACGTCTCATTCGTGTGTGCTATTGGTTTTCCCATCTTAATTTCCATAGTTTTCGCCGATTGAAATCGCTGAAAAAATAAAGGAGAAGCAATAAAGGAGAAGCGTGGTTTTGTAAACGACACCAAATTCGGCCCGATGGAGTTTTTCGTTTCGCGAAAAATCCCTTTGGCGAAGCGAACGGGAATTTCCGAATCCGTTTTCACGATGTTCGATCATTTTTCTACAATCGATACATTTTGTTTCAGAATTTCATAGTATATAAAAAATTTACATAGGATAAAGAAATTTCTGGAAATTCATTGCTTTTGACGTCGTTGCGCAGTCAGTAAATGAAACTATTAGCACCGGGAAATGAAGTTTTATTTGATGCCAGTTTTGCGTTCGTCATGGAAATTGAATTTCTCTTTCAAGTTCCCTGTTTGTTTATTTCATTGCGTCGGCAATTTCTACAGAAAAATACTCCATCGCGTGTTCGACGAACCCTTTTTAATGAACCGGAAGAAGCGAGGGGAGAGGGTAATGGATTTTTGACATTTTGTGGAATTCGCGAAGACACGGAGTGCCACGTTCGTAATTAACGCGTAGCGCAGACCGCGTAATCAACACTGACGAAGTCGAATTCGGGTAGTTTATTTAGAGTTTAGAGGAACGACACAATTAGAGACAAAGCGATTGCTGCAGGAAAATTTTTCCGGGACAATTGAACGCGAAATCTGGCAAAATTTCACGCAATTTTGTTATTGTGTTTTTAGTTCGTCGAAAGTGTTCGATCGATTTAGTTTGATTGGTCCATCGAATTCCCGTATATTCCGTTCTAATAAAATTTTATTTGCTCGAACCATCGTGTAAAATGTTTAATTGTAGAAATAAATTGTGTCAGTCATACTCGCACTGATAACGCGTTATTCAAAATGCGAGGCTGCGGATTTTTATACGGATTATACAAGCACGCATTTGTTTAGACAGATCCAGGTCAAGAGGGGTCGCATGCAAATGCATTTCAACGTTTAAGCATTCCCGAATCGTCGAAAATAAAACGAAATCATCGGTAAACACTGCTGAACAAATGGATCCATCAAATCTGTCGAGTAATCGTAATAACGCAGATCTGCGACGATATCATTTTATTATTCTCTTCTTTTCCGCTCGATTGTGCACGGTATAATTGATCAACTGTTTCTTATCACCTACGCGCCGTACCGTACCGCGGCGCACCGTACGCGGATAGGGGCAAGATTGTCAAGTTTTTTTTAATTATGATTGATACCGCTGTGCCGGGTTCGCCAATAAATGACCTCGGCGGTTTCGTCGGCAGATCTTTTACGATTTACAGAGCTTTCGAAATGAAAGGTTATTCGTGATTCATTAAATGTGTCTACGTTTATTTTGATTTGAAAGCGTATTTAATTACTTACTTAATCACTTACGAAAGCGACTGAGGAAAAATAAAAGGAAAGAGAAGCGTCGAGACGAGGCGACAGTAAAGTAGCAGACATTGCCGCCGGACCCGAATTGTTCGAGTTAAGTGAAACGAACGTTTCCCGTCGGATGTTCCCGAATACGGCTGTCAGGTTCTCGTTAAATTATTTCAAGGGATTTCCCTGAAACGGAAACCGTCCGCGCTGACATTTCAAATTTAATCGTACGACTGCGCTTTTATTGCCGAACGCGGTGCAGAGCATTCTCCCTGGATGCTCGGTCGCGAATCGAGATTCGCTAATAGGATGAACGCAATGCAGGTCGGTGCGTTTAAATCGACGGGGTCGGGCTGAATGGACACACTCCTGCGTGAATTTTAATCGGATGCGACGCGATTTTGATAATTTCGCGGCAACCACGCGTCGCGCGTCGGCTCACTTTCCGGGCTACGTTACCGCGGAAATTCCATTTATCAACTGTACACCGCCTATCAAAACTGCTGTTCAAATTTTTTAACTACTCTAAATAGTCCAGTCGCCAGGTACTTTTACCTAGAAAGTATTCCGAACTTAATGAAATTTTGACACGTCATTTAGGGGTACTCTGGGGTGTCGAATCTCAGTTTTCGACCTCGAGGACCCTGTGCTAACTTTGGGAGGGGGAAAAACCACGATTTTTATTACCTTGTCTTGGTTTATCGCCTATTACTCAAAAACTGTGAGTCCTCAGAACTTTTGTTTTCCATTTTTGCAAAGAGCATCTAATTTCCTTCAAATTTCACTAGTCAATCTTTTTTTTTTTTTACCAAATAGGCACCGAGAGACAGGCGTTCAAAATTAGGAAATTAAGTGGTAACTGACGAATATAGGGAAAGACAGAGCAAATTACACTGTCCAACAACAAACATGTTTCTATATAACTGTTGGGTGTATTGTATACAGTTTTTAGCACTGATTCCGAATCTGGCCTTAATTTTTCTCCTACACGCACAGTTTTTGAGAAATTTGAGTTTGAATAAAAAAAACACGTTTTTCGACTTTGAACAGATACTATGATGTTATTATAAAAGATATTGTATTATTCTTTAGAGCGAAAGATTCTCTAGACTTTCCCGAATCCAGTAATGTGCAATAGTAATACATTATGATTGTATAAACATGTTTAAAGAATCATTAAAGACGGAGAGGCATCACTTTTGTACACATTTTTGAGGATATTTTTCAATTTATATAAAAAAAAAGGGTCTAAGGGTCCAGCGGAAAATCGAATTGCACCACGCGATAGAGCAGACTTTTATCTTGAGAAAGCACTCTTTGAAAGAAAGACCCCTAAATGACGTGTCAAAATTTCCTTAAGTTCGGAATACTTTCCAGGTAGACGCCTTTTTTTCGACCTGCCGACTGGACTAAAACAGCATAACTGAAATACCAATGGCGTTCAGCTTTAAAATGAGTCGAAAGTTATTATATAAAAATAATTTTTGAACTCACCGATGATAATTCGTGTAGTTGAGAAATCCTATAGAATAATAATAATAATAATAATAATTTAGCACCGATTTTCTTGGCAACAGAACGCTGTATTACGATTAGCATGCTGCGAACGTATTATAATCAGATGTTTCGCGTATAATGTTTGTTAGTCGCGTTTCACGATGGAATGCCGCTGGACTTGGTGATTCGGCGGCAAAGCGCCGCGCCCCGCGTCGCGCGTCGGCCTCCCGGATGCCGGATACTAACGAACTCGTCTCGAAAATTTTGATTTATTCGCACGGAAACGATCTGATTTTCTTTCGGATGGTGACCGTTCTGTCTCGTCGAGATAAATGAACGACTTCCGTTAATTGCTTCCCGTGAAAACGCTGTTCCGCTAAATAGGCGATATTTTTCGTTTCGTTGTCGAGCTTCCACGCCGTGTTAATTCGTTTCTCTTGTAATCGGTGCACAACATTTTTATTTTGCATAAAGATCTTTGAAGTAGTGTTTACAAGGATCCAGCGACAGTCTGTATAAAATTGGAAATATTCGAAATTTGATCGTGGAACTTTCCCGAGACGATACACGTGTCAGTTGATTTTTGTGCGTATAGTATCGAGCTCCTTGGATGGTTTAAGCGCACGAGGCAAGTCTTTAGAGACGGTGATTTCGCATCGCCGTGTAGGTTTCTTGACTGCGCACATATTTATGCGTGTTGACAGTGCATAAACAGAGGGCGCAGGTGGCGGCAGGGCAGCATGGCAGGGCAACGTAATATATTGACGTGCGTGAGGATTAAACGGGGGACGGCATGTAAAACAGGTGAACCGAGCGGGAATAAAGAATCGTGTAGATATACATACGTATTTATAACATCGGCATTACGTATGCGCATAACTTACCGCCGACCAGCCTCGACATTTTTCCAAATACAAATCCGCGACTTCTTGGGAAAGCTCTCGCGTGTCTCGTGATTTGTGGATCGTTCGATGCATGACGCGATCGTTGTTGACTCATTCCCCTATACGACCGAGGCGACGCGACGCACGCCTAACCGATCGAAAACGAAACTCTGTTTTTGTCGTTCTATCCTTGAAGCCGCCAATAATTTACTTATTTCGAATTCGAGAACTTTATCGGTGCGGACTTTATTGAACTTGAATTTCAGACAAATTTGAATAATTAAAGAATTTTAAAGGCAACAGCTGGTTAGGTTAGGATCGAATCGAATCAGTACGCGGAACGATCATGAAGGAAAAATGAAACGAGCATCCGCAATGAGCGGTACGCCAGGTTGTCGAGCGATTAGATTCGATCTGATTGTGAGACGACGCGACGACCGTGCGATTTTCAATGGTTCACAGAATAGTTGTTATCGAGTGGCCAGCAGTTCCCGGCACTCGAGTTTCGCGGAGTGCGAGAAGCACGGTAAAAGTCGGGCGACGACACAAAAAAACCAGTACTTTTATATTTTACGTATCGATAGACTACTTTGCTCGCATTTTAGAACGGAATTGCCGCGTTCAGCCAAGGTTTATTGATTGCTTTTCCTCTTGCTTGTTCTTGGTGCAGTTCCAACTCCGGAGGTTCAGCACCTTTAGAAACCGATAACACTTAAACGGCGAGTTTATTTTTGTAAACGTGCGAAACTGTCGAACGATGATGGTGGAAGAACTTTTAACGATTCACCTCGCACCTTCGATGTTCCTCTTACTTTTCTTCGTTCTTCCGTTCTTTCGTTCTTTCGTTCTTTCGTTCTTCCGTTCTCCCGTCCGTGTAGCATAAGGTATAAAGTATAATGGCGAAAATGATAAAAACTCGTCGCTTCGGGTATAAAAAGAATCAATGGCACGAACATTACCGTACCGCGATCAAATATTAATACTTTGGTAAATGGCGATATAATGTTCAGCTGGGAGATATAACGTTCCATAATCACGCACAATCATAGAAAAAGCGAAGAACGCGTATCAATTCTTTATGCGATCAAGTTCGGATGCGATTAAACGCTCTATTTTTAGAACGAAAAGATTTACCATCGTACGATTTTTCCCATTTGTTGATTATTAGAAATCGACGACATCTGAAAATGTTTCTGTTCGCGATGCTAATCGGTCGTATCGATTATTCTGCATAGAAACGAGGCTACTGCAATCCGGTCCGAGCGAAGCAGTCCGACAGAAACCACCGAGAAACTATGTATCAATCGATATCAATTATTATTTGGTAGCTTCGTTTCTAAAGATTACCGGAGCTCGTCCCTTTTTTACACGATAATCGATTGCCATTGACGAAAATAAAAATAGTTTTTCGAAATACACTGCTCTGTTCGGCAATAATTACTTGCAATTACTCTTGGGGACGCGACGCGCGACGTTTCGCGACTGTCACGTTGCGGTTTTATCAAGATAAAAGACTCTCGTGGCAACCGATCCTTTATTAACTCGAATCGATGTTAATTACCTGCGAAATAGCTGACCCAGTTCAACTTCTGAAAAGACAAATCTTTCTTCGGTAATGGGACATTATTACCATGAATTTATTTTAGTATTTTTCATCTGTTATTATGTTTGTTAGTCCCGGCGTTTTTGTAATCGATGCAAACGATTTTTATTTTGAAAATCATTTGGAGTACATGATTGAGTACAGAATTCATGTAGATTCCACTGTAAAATTAAGCATGCACTTTGAATGGGTCCGATTATTTAAGAAACGAATCGATGTTGGGGGAGCAAAAGAAAGAAAAACGGTGGCTGCGCGAATTCACGAAGAAAAGAGAGCCGGTGACGTAACTAATCTGTTCCGACATCAACGTAACGACGGCCATTACGAAATCTTCGTGTCGAGTGTTTCTGTTTCGTGTAGAGCTGCCTGTTCTTTTCGTTTTTCTTTCTTCGTGTCTCGTATCTGATATTTAATTAAGTAACGTCTACTTTCTTTTCCACAACGCCCACGGAATCTACGTTACAGATCGTTTCGTCGTCGCGTCGCGTCGCGTCGCGTCGCGTCGCTTCTTTCGTTGGACGAAAATATGTACACAGCGATTTTTATTAACGCGTCGCGTACATCGGTCAAAAGTACAATATCTATTTTTATATTTTCCCTCCGGAATCTCCCTGCATTTTAATCGGAATCATTTGAAAGTTCATGTTTTTTATTGCAGTCAATTGAGCGCACGGCTTTATTTACGCAGAAATATTTGCATCGCTTCCAGCGCAACGATATTTGTAATGGGAAAAATGTTTGTGCAATTCTCGGTTTTGCCAATCGATGTATCGAAACGAGAACTTTCGCGTGCGTTCTCGCCGTTCCAGGAACGACGACAAACAATTGTTATTTTCCAAGAAGGAGCTTTTATCGTAACGATATTTACTTTTCGTGAATTATTCTTTGCCGATAAAAACAGTCGCTTCCGTTTTGGGCCGGAACGAGGACCGTATGAATTTTCACGCTCGCGCGAAATGAACAGGAAATCGCGGGACAATCAACGAGATATCGGTTTCTCATGGAAAATCCATCGGCGAGATGGCGAGGAATTTCGCGTGTCGGCTCGTGCCCGGGTGCCGGGTACTTTGCGAACAGTACGCGACGATTGCACGCGGCTTGGCTAACGTGTCTGACCATTACCATGCTGTATCTACTTACTGGTAACATCATCAGCAAGATGCGTTCAGCGATATACGACTACGAGTAAGTACGTACACTTGATATCAAATCTTTTGGTTATGGTAATTACAACGCTATTATATCTACAACTAAAATAATTTAATTTTTTAGTCTTATACACGTCTGATTATCGCTACGTGTTTCTACTGACCAGGAACATAAGCAGCAAGATGAAGCAGCGTTTAGAGATGGCTACATTTCAAGCCGGATGTCATGGATATCGAGATTATCGAGTGATCGAAATACTCCTAACCTAACCCTCAACCGTCTCTCGTGTCACTTTGACACAGTTTTCCCGAAATAAGTTATACCATTCTGTTATTTGTAAGTAAATTTGTCCGAAACTTTGTGACTTATTTTGTAATGCGAAACATATAACCGCAAAAACCTAAGATGTAAATGTTAACTCATCAATTTCAATGGAAGAAACATCGAAAAGTTACTATTTGACTTGTTATTTTATCGATTTCTCTTATCACTGTGTCAATTTGACATCGAGGGACAGATTCAGTTCGTGAAATGAGGCACAAATGAGGGTTAAATAAGAATTTTAACAGTTTTTTCATTCTTTTGTTTTATACAGAAGAATATTTGAAAGTATGTATATCTTCTGGATATTTTAAATAAAATGTGCAAAGATATTATTTCCGGATTTATTTTATTTGTTACAAACGGACAATTTTTACCAATTATTTTCGGGAACTTGTGCTCGCTTCTCACAACAAGCTTGACGTCAATCGCGTTAAACAGTTGTAACCATCTTTCCCACTTCCAACTCTGAATAAATCAACCGTTCGGAAACGTCATTTCCACCCCGATCGCCCACTCAATTTCCCCGAAAGTTCTACGAACAAGCAAAAAAAGGCAGACCATGCGAACCGATCATCTGGCTATTCCCGTTGCCGTAAGCCAAAAAACCGCAAACCCTTCGCAACCACCCTCGATCCTGAGGACACGAGGTTTCCGGAAGCGGTATCTGCCTCGAATTCCCTGTGGCCTGTGGCAAATAAAAACACGGTAGACTGAATGTGCTCGAGGGGTTGCTTAGCGAAAAGAAAAGGAAAGGAGGAATGACGCTAGTGAAAGAAGATGAATACAGTGGACGAAAGCGAACACTATTATTTTCAATAAAAAATGATAAGTGATTTGATAATAAACCTAGATCAAAAAACATATGTAGGAATATCATTAGCGATACTTCTAGAAATTTCGTGCGCTGTATCCGATCGTTCTGGACCAACAAACAAACCAAAAGAAAGAGAGAGAGAGAGAGAGAGAGAGAGAGAGAGAGAGAGAGAGAGATAAGGAAAAAGAAGAACCATAAAGAGGGGTAGGCTCCACACGTGTCTGCCCTGCCTGCGTCACACGTTTTCCCCGATACTCGACCACGTAGCGCAATCTCCAATTCGTCGTCGTCATCGGCATCGGTGTTCCTCATTCCCTCTTGTCTGTGTACACTATCTCACACAGACACGCGAACAGAGCGAGAGACACAGAGAAAGAGAGGGTGATGTCGGAGGGCGCATGTCTGACCGAAGACTGCTAGGAGAGAGAGAGAGAGAGAGAGAGCGAGCAGGAGAGGGTGGAAGCTCTCCTAGAGGGAACACGAGAGGCCACTGTTGAACCCCCACCTGGAATCTCTTGGCATCCGGCACTGCCGAGCCCTGGTCACTAGTCCGACCAGTCTACCCTGTCACGGCACGTCACGCGTACTCGTTTGTTCCGCGGTCTCGTCTCTCTCTCTCTCTCTCTCTCTCTCTCTCTCTCTCTCTCTCTCTCTCTCTCGGTCGCACTCTCTCGCTCTCTCTCTCTCTCTTTCTCTCTCTCGCCCGCCCTCACCCTGACTCCCCAACTCGTGGTCGATCGAAAAAAGAAACGTAGACGGAGAGCAACGCGCGACACATACGCGAGAAAAATCGGAAAACACACAACCAAAGTGAAAGACCGTGAAAAACGGTCCGCGTGTACGCGTCACGAGGACTGGACTAGTGTCCCTGTGTCCGATGATCGATCGACCACGATTCAGACACGTTTAGAATCCGGTTCGGATTCGGAACAAGTTTGAGGGAACTTCGATACCAAGGGAGTCTAAACGAAGGTGCTGCGAGAGACCGGTGGCTGTTGAACCTCCGCCCGAGGATCTTTGATCTTTGGGCACCCGCCAACGCGGAGGTGTAAAGGTTCTTTGATTTTTAGTTGTTAGAACGGAGAGGCGGTGAACCTTTGCCCGAGGATCTTTGATCTTTCGGAATCCGGGAAGTGTGGAGGAAGAGAAGAGAAGTCCGATTGATAAAACGTTGGACGAGGGATCTGGCTGAGAGGGTAGGTCCTGCATCTTAGAGAGGACCCGGTGTCTGTTCGATCATTCTCGGAGGATCTCTATTCGGAGGTCTTCAGGTTCGGTGATTCTCTTGCGATTTGTTAAGTGAACGCGGGACGATTCCAAGTTCAGTGTAGATACTTGAAAGTAGACCGAGGATCTTACGGAGGTCTTAGCGTGGACTTATGGTTTGACTTTGAACAGTGCTGTTGGAACTGCGGGTCTTCGATCTTTCGACATCTGTCGAGTGTGGGGTGGAAGAACTGAAAAGTGTTTGTGTTTTGTTGTTTAGAACAATGGACGTGGGATATAATTTTTAAAACTGTCTTCGGCTAGAAGATTCGGTGCAAGTCTGACCAGTACTATTGCACACAATCCGAAGATAATCGACTTCTGTGGCGTCCTTTGAGTGCTCGCTAAGGTCTCCAAGAAAGAGCATCAGAAATCAGTGATCGAACAGTTGCTTACACAAATTCGCAATCTTATCGAGGAAACATCGGAGTCCGTCGACAGATTTGAACGTTCCACGGTCCCGCGTGTTCGCGGCTAAAGTGCTCGCCCAGAGCGTGTTTCGCACCATCATCTGGCATCACGATGGAGATCACCTGAGCTGGATCGCGCAAGTTCGATGAAATCATTGCAATTCCAATTTTATGGAAATTGCCGCTTGTCGCGCCGAGAGAAGTAAGAATTAAGTAACGGGTCTGTAGAAGAGGCTGACTCCGCCGATCGATGCTGGTAGCCGAGCGGAGAGAAAGCGAGGCGAAAGCAACGAGGCAAGGGTTGGCTCACGTGCGTAGAGGTTCGCCGAGGTCGTCGACGGTTCTTCCTGTCGGACGGTGACGCGTGACCTTCTGCTATGGTTTAGTTCACGCGTCGCTGGCCAATCAGCCCGACCAGTCTGACCAGCCTGACACAGGCTCGACCCACCAAGAAACAACACGCTGTTCATCCGTTGGTTCGAGAAGATCGAACGGTGTTGCGATCATTCGGACAGAGAGATCCTGACTCCGAGAATACGGAGATCAACCGGGGGATCGGCCAATTAGCCCGATCCCGTCTAATTGGCTCCTTTCGACTGGGAGACCGTTCGACATCGGCGGATAAGCTGTTCGGAGCGGGCGATTATCGGCTTCGCTGCTTCTCGGGACTCGATTCTTGAGGTTCGTGGAATACTGCGAGTTCAGTGGTAATTGCTGAACAGGGAGCTCGACGATCCACGATGGCCGACGGGCGCGATCTATTCTGGTGAAAGTGCAAATTGTTGGTGGATTCGGATTCTGGAGGATTCAATCTTCGGATGGGATTCGTTCTGTAGAGAGCAGAGGGCCGCCTCTGTGCTCGCGACTTCTGAGAATATCCACGATCAGAGAACTACCATCTCCGGAGAGAGAGCTCGCATCCTCCAAAACTCGTTTGGTGCGCGCTTAGATCATTTTCGAGGAGGATAATAAAGGAACTAGACGCCGCGCAGCGCCGTGCCGAGAAGCGTGCACGCGATTTCGTTACGCGGCCCCACGTGTTGCTCGCCTCGCTCGGATAAAATTGCAAGGGTTCGTAACGATCGAGGAGAGGACGCCGCGCCGCCGAATAAATTTCATCGTTGTTAGGGGCGGCGCGTTTAATTTGCGAAAGTGCGATCATCGGGGCGCGGTGATGAGGAAATTCCGTCGGCCGGGTAAGGCGGCTTAAATTGCAAATTCTGCGCGGCTCTCGGGGACACGTCGCCTGCTCCACGTGGCGTCGCGCGTCGGATGTGTCCCAGATCGGAATGTAATTTTAGCAAACCCGGAGCCCCCGGGTCTCTCCGTCGACCAGCTATTCGGATCCGGTGTCTAGAGAGGATCTGGAGGCGTTAATTAATCCGCGCGATCGGCGTGGGCCTGTGACTCGGACTAACGTATAACCCCCGTTAAGAATCGATGCACGAGAGACCTTGCAGCGCCAAGTTCTATAATAATAATGGTTCAAGATCGAATTGGCGAGGAGAGGCAGTTTAATAGCGAGAACAGCGAGGATTATATCGAAAGAAACAGACGATAGACACTCAACGATGTTCCCGGGAAGATAAAAATTTTTGCTTGGTGCATCTTCGGTCGAGTATCGGTTGAGCAAACGCAATCTGTACAAGTAGACAGACTCGAAGAGGAGGTGTTCGATGTACATCCGTTCTCGGGTGCAGCCTCGTTTCAATATACACGATCTGGTATCAGCTTGTACAGCAAACGAATATACCATGGAGAAGTGTTCGACGTGGATCTGTTTTCGATCTTGTTTCGATGAAGGTGTTTAAAATACAATATGTACCTCGAGTATAGATATCCGAAAAAATATTTGACGTGAAACCGTTTTTGGTGGAACATTCGACTAAATACGATCGACGCGACAGTTTAATCGTAGGTACCCGTAAGGGTACTCTGCAGAAAAGACAAAGCAGAACAGTTTCACAGACACCTCGGAACGTTGTAAGGTGAAGAGATCCGCGTACGAGTGCATCCTCCGAAGATCCGACAAAGACTACCTTGGTTGAAGGTCTAGTTCCTCCGGCGGAATCGAAGAAGCGAAATTAGAGGATCGAAAGCGCGGAAGCTGGGGTGAGAAGCCGAGGTCACTTATGATGGGCTGCAGACCGGCCGCTAGATCGAAGGTGGCGGAAGGGTGCGGTCTCGGGCAGCTGGAGTCGGCTTCCCCGTCGCCGAGGTGCATCGATTTGATCGAGGTGTGGATCGATCGAAATTGGCTCGCGTTAGATCGGGGCTCGATCCACCTGGAGGACACGGTAGACGAAGAGGAGGACAAAGACGATCAGGTATCCTCCGAAACAGAAACTGAATCGGAAGGGGACCAGCCGTCCTCTGAAACGGTCGAAAAAGAGTATCAAGTATCCTCTGTAAGCGACGAAGCAGAGGATCAGGCGTTTTCTGAAAAAGCAGAAGAGGCTCGGGTATCTTCCGAAAAGGAAGATTATCTGTCCTCTGTAAAAGAGGACGAGGATCCGGTGTCCTCGAAGGAGGCGGAGGCGGAGGAGGAGGAGGAGGAGGAAGAAGAGGATCAAGTGGTGTCCTCTGAAAAAGAAGGAAACGGCGTATTTCTGATCAGACCATCATCCGAAAGTATCAGAGCGTTGGTTCTGAGCAGATAGCTGTCGCGTGAGGATGCAAAGGCTGCGCTCGACGTTCAAGCGGTCGAGGACCCCCACGGGAGCCGAGATGAAGTCGCAGTCTAGCCTGGAGGTGCCCAAACAGGTGCGCTCGGCGTCGTTCGACGAGATCCAGCTAGAAGCTAAGCGTCACGACGACGCGCGAGACTCTAGATCCGCGAGGACCACATCGTCCTCTTCGTCGTCCTGTTCGCCGGCTAGGTCGCAGGACTCTTCTCGAGGACGTAGATCCGCTACGTTGCGAGTACCCCAAATGCAGAGTGGACAAAGATCGAAGAGCTTCGACATCTGCGAGAGGATCTATGGATTGCCAGGGCAGACTAGTTTGGGCGGGATCCGACGGCCGGAAACGCCGACGATCCAGCTGTCCGGTTGCTATCATTGTGCTTGCGTGGAGGAGCACAAGAGCCTGTACTCGAGTAGAGACGACGAGGATCCTTCGTCCAGGGAAGACGATGCTCCCGACGAGGTTGACGATACCTCGGACGACGAGGATTCCGAGCTGGAGCAAAAGAGCGAAGGTAGCCCGGAGATCAGAGTCACTCTGACCACCTTCACCGAAAAACTGGTGTTCGACGAGGCTAGCGACGATGCGTCGACGGTCGTTGAATCCGAACCTGTGGTCCAAGAGATCCAGGACACTCGAGAACCTGACACACGCGAAATCAGGGGCGGTTTATTCCCAGGAAGGGAACGCAGAAGGTCTATCGCGTCCCCTAAGCTATCCAGGCAAGTGGCTCTCACCTCGTACCCCGGCGACCTTCCAACCGTTGTCAGCTCGACGAAGGACGAGGAGAAGATCGACGACGACGATGACGACGACGGCGACGACGACGACGACGACGACGACGACGATAACGTCAGCGTCGGCAAGAGCAAGTTCGTGGTTAGAGATATTTTCTTGACAGTACCAGAGTTGAAGAGGGACCGTGCCGCTTCGGTGGATTCCTGTTTTAACAATAAAAATGGGAAAGGAGAGAACGCCGACAACACCTTGGCCGTTCCTCCGCAGAGCATCCGCTCGAAGAGCGTCGATATCGTTCTGCCTACCGATGCGCAGACCAGGTACACCGCTCTGCTGCCCGGCACCGAGGCTAGACCGACAAGAGGGTGGGTACGTTTGGTGAATGGGACATGTCCCTTCTTCCGAATACTTGCAGAGTGTTTTGGTGTTCGGGTGTTCCGGTGTTCCGGTGTTCGCGGGGAACTGTTCCCATTTTGTTGTTGCTCGATTGTGTCTTTCCATGCTGTTCACGAAACTGTTGTTCAAGTCCTTTCGTCGACTTTCAAATAACTTACTCCATCTTAAAGGATGCGTAAAGGCTTGTTTCACTGACCGTACGTTTTCCGTCGTTCTGCTTCTTCCACGTGTATGTTGGTGTATGCTGTATTTTTCTATTGTTTCGTCTTCTTGCATTTTTGACTTTTTGGTTTGCTGTTTATGTCGTTTTGCTGATGTCTTGATACCTCGAGGACTGCGTAACGGCGCGGCGCGAAACTCGTGATATGTAGTATGAAATTCGTGATGCAAATATTAGAAAGTATGATTTAATTCGAAAAAGTAGGATCACAATGTGCAGGAGAATTTTTGCATTTCATTTCCAATTTAAACATTCCCTAAATATACATATATTTTTCATCATAGTTCTTCTGAAAAAGTTCCTCGCGTTATTAAACTTTGAAAAAAGTAGATTACAATTAAGATTGATTGCAAGAAGCTGAGAGGTTAAAATTCCACGGATGATCAACTTTAAACAATATGTATGTACAATATCGAAATTAACCTTTTACTGTTCGAATTTATAATACAAGTGATTCGTAGTAATTCTGTAACATGCGTAGCGATGATTGCCATGTGTCAACTATATTCTCGGAACTTTTGTGTGAAAATACCAGGGGAAATGAAACGAAAATTGGTAATCTGATTTTGCTCTGTATATTATTTATCAGTCTGCACTGCAATTTGATACAATTTGTTAACTAGCTACCGAGCTACTGATATCAAATTAGGTTTGAAAGCATTTATGTCACTCTTCTCGAATATAATCAACCGAACGACAGTACTGCCTAGTTCATTTTCTTGATCTCGCTTCGATAAATTCTACGATCGTACATCGTAATTTAATATACCAGGAATATTTGACTAGATTCTTGAAATTCTTGGAAATATGGTGTCTGCGGTACGGTATGGTAGACTGTCTGCGTGTCCAAAGCACGGTACCGCCTCGTTAATTGCCTCAATTCTCCTCGAGTTAATTCCCGTAACCACACATATATCGCAAGGTAGTTGACGACGCGACGTTTCATTGGAATCTTGAAAGTAGATACCGAACTATTCGAGTCCTTAAAGTCCAGTATTACTTCGCTAATTGTTTCGAACTTTCCATGGCAATTCTAGCAATCTCGCGACTCTCTTTACCAGTGACATTTTATGGGAATCTTGAAATATTGGGAAAAGTGAACGTTGAACTTTCATTCGTGCCCCTTAAAGTGCAGTATTATTTCGCTGTCTTGAACTTTTCAGTATTGTCTCACCAATTGTCCTAATCTTTCGTTGACAACTGTCACGATGGCGTCACAATAATATTTCGAAACGAAGTCTCGAAGATAAAGTATTTTGTATCTTGACATTTTTCTGGGAGATCGTTTTCATTGACGCGGAAGTCGAATGATCTTCGTTCTTTGATCGTTTCAGCTCGAAGAATCCAAGTTAGCGAAAGATAATTCGTTCTATAGGATTCTATAGAAGAAACGGGGCAGTTCCTTTTTATAATTTCGTTTCATGTCCCTTTAGAATATCTGTTTTGTATACGTTCAGAATTGGAAATCGATCGTTCGATTCGGTCTGTGGAGCGCACCCGGGTGTAGCCAATTTCAAACGCAGGATACCATATACATATGTATGTATCGAGAGTAAGACGCTTTCGAAGTTTTGTACAACGCACCGCACTGGCGCGGCACGGTGTGTTTCGAGACGGTCACATCCCTTTGCGAATTTTCTTCGAGCTTCCATGCATAAAACAGAACAAAGTTGCGCTTTCGAGGTATTGCATTCGAAGATAGTACAAGGTGGACGATTTATCGGAAGATATTGAAATATCTCGAGAACTATGCATCGAACCAAAAAAAGTGGGTAATGAAGTGGGTTCGTCTCGAAGGGGGACATCCAATGATACCAAACTCGACCTCCCACCGCCACCCCATGGGTGTGAGAGAGGGAATTATTTGAAAATCTTCAATGGGAAACCCTTTTTTTATAGCAAATCTTGGATCTCCATTGATTTGATATTATTCGTGTAATTTCTTTCGCAGATGTGCAGGCAATAAAAACTAGTCAAGTAAAATGAAATTGTTAAAGATGCTTTCAGTTTTAATTCTGAAAGAAAAGTGACCTCTGACCGCACTGCACTGCCTTTTATTAGTAATAAGCCGTAGTTCGCCACACTTCCAAAGTGGCGCGTCGAGCAATCCCTTCTTCGATTTATCGAAGGAATACAACGTTGAGAATCAGGTTTCCCATTGAAGATTTTGAAATAAATAAACCTCTCCCACCCCCAGGATGTGGGGGTGGGGGTCAATTATGGTGTTATTGAATAGCAATTTTAAAAATATCTAATACGTCCACTTTTATTTTTCTGATCCGATGTGTATTTGTCGAGATATCCCCAATTTCCAACGATTTATTACCCATTTTGAGTTTCGCCGATTACAGCATCATCTGTGAACCAAAATGCAAAAATTCGTAGGTCAGATTGGGGTACTTGTTTCTGCAGAATCCAAATCTGCAATAAGAAATGGTGGTTCCCATTGAAGATTTTAAAATGATTTCCTCTTCCACCCCCAGGGGGTGGCAGTGAGAGGTCGAGTTTGATATCGTTGGATGTCCCCCTTCGAGACGAACAACTTTCATTACCCACTCTTTTTGATCCGATGCATAGTTCTCGAGATATTTCAATGTCTTCAGATCAATCGTCCACCCTGTATAATCAAAGTGGATCGATTGTTCTCGTCTCTGCAGGAAAATACCCCTTGCAATTTCCATCAAATTTAACACTCGCATATTGCATGTTATTTCAAATTGCATAGTTACACGCGAAACAAGTGGCAGCTCTTGATTAAACTATTTTCATATTTCATGATCGAAACATGTTTTAGAAAATGTTCCAAGCAATCTTATTTTCTTTAGGGTTCCTTCAAATGTTATAGGTGTTGAAGCTTTTTCAACGATAATTAGTACTATTTCCACAATTTTGATTGGGTTAACGGACCTTCGGGGAGATAGATAAGAAAGACAAGCAGCGAGTTCCATGTACCGTTCGCATTTCACGAGGTTCCCTCGCGAAAGTTCATATACGTAGCTTAATCGAAGTCAATTTGATTTGACCGTGTGCGCAACTCGCAGGCTTCGATGTCGGTCTGGTCTTCTGTACCGGGTGGAATTCGCAGCTCGGCGGAGCTTTTCTATTTCGAGAAGATTAAGACGTCAATGATTCAAGAGACAAGTTGATTAGAGCTCGGACGCGTCTAATTGAAGCGCACCGGCGCGGCGTGGCGCGGCGCGGCGCGACGCGGCGAAGCGCGAGAACAAGTCCATTGTGACCGAAGTTGGTTGAACGTTCCGAGCATCTGAAACGAAAGTTTCATTCCCATGCCGATGAAAGCCACGGCAAAGTCGGATAACGAGATTTTTATTACTGCTGTTCCATCGAACCGCGATACCGTCGCGCGTCGCGTCGGATTAAACGCAATTTGCTAGACCGCGCTGTTCGCGTCTTCATTGGTTTTTCGCGTCACGTTTTTTAACACAATGCGCGGCGCGGTGAGCCTTTTACCGGACCGAAGATAACTTACGATACTAATCCAATGGTTAGAATTCGTCTGACAGTTTTTGTCTGTTCTCTTCAACTGTCTCTTCGACGCTGCGCAGTGAGCCAGAATCATAAAAAGCTGAACAAAATTCGTGTCCCTGTTAAAAAATAAAGCTTTTAAATGGCACAGCATGAAACGGATTTGTGCAATTTGAATCTCTACAAGCAAGATGAGCAACGAGAGGGGGTATAAAGGAAAGCCGAATCACAGCAAGTTAGAATAGAGATCCTGTTAATTCAGCGCATGAAAATTCGATATGGACAGAAGCAATACGAGAATTCAGAATTGGATGGAGTTAGGTTGACGAGACAAGAATCAAATCAAGTCAGAATCGAAGATCGGATATTGGTACAACCAATAGTCGAGAGACTGAAATTCGAACTTCGAAATATAAAGCAACCGAGAAGGTTTCTGGAACGGCGAGTTCAATTGGAAATTCAAGTCGAGGGAATCAAAGAGCTTTAAGCCATACAATCTCGGTCTATTTCTCAAACTTGCAATCTTTCCGTCTTCGAGCTTTCAAATTTTAGATCCTCACGATAGGAAAACAAGTTCGTGTCTCGAAAAATCCTTATATTTTAGAAATGTTAATCGTGAATCTCGTCCACAAATTAAGGACTAATTTTGAAAATTCCATTTTTCGATCCAGTTTTGGATCTCGAATATTACACGAACGTTTCCTTAAATGACAGTTTGTCGCGAAACATTCTGCAGCATCGTTCCGGCTCGGTGAGACTTTCGTTTGACGATTTTTCTCCTCTGGACATGGTACGAAGATAAAGTGACTTCATTATTGTCATCCGGGTCTTAGCAAACCCCGTGTTTCACAACTTTTATCTACCCTCCGATGATGTACCAACTTGTCGCTGACTGCGAACGCTTTCACATCCACACTAGCGAGCTACACCGTCGTTCAATATCTATGTATACGTATAGATATATGTATTCTCCTTATATTATCCTTTCATAACATTTTGCACTACGTAAAACTTTTAATCTTTCGCGGACTAGGGTTCTTGAAAATATTAGATGGGCTAACTGCACTTTATATTATTTATTTCAATGTACAGAGACTCCCACCAATATTCGGACATTCTTAAAAAGACTTGGATAACGCGAGTAAGATATTAAATAAATTGCAATTGGCTCGGATCGACGAGAATTTCGGAAGGAAAACTCAATGTAACATCGATATACTTTTCCCGCGACGACTTCCGGTTGAGAACGAGTTCCGAAAGTTTGTGGGAATTTCGTCGCGCGTTCGGTTCTTCATGAAAGAAAAATCGCCAAAAGGGGAAAGTTTCACTGGGCATGGCTAGAGTGAAATTTAATCTACCACGTAGTCTCCACCCTCTCTCCTGTCAAATGATTGTGAAACGATTACATCCTAGATTAATTACAACTGCGCGAAATCGAAGTCGGAAACTCGGTTACATGTGTTATACATAACCCTCATCCGTCCCTTATTACCCGAACTGGATCCGTGCCTCGGTGTCAAATTGACACAGGGACACAAAATAAAAAAGATTTCAATGTCTTGTTATTCAAATTGATGAGTTATAATATTTATATCGTGGGTTTTTCGGTTGTGTTCAGCATTTAAAAAAAATAAAAATCATACAAAGTTTCGGTAAAATTTACCTACAAATAACTAAACAGTATAACTTATTTCGGGAAAAATTGTGTGAAATTGACATGAGGGACGGACGAGGGTTAATTGGAAGGAATTCGATTTGATTCGATTCGATTCGATTTTTAGGCCCGTAATTGTAATTGGAATGAATTCGAAGGTTCGTGATTCGGTTCGATCGGATGTTATACCTAATTGGAAGGAATGCTGTGCTCGCTATGTTGATCGATGAGTAGTGTAATGGGCGACGATCGCTCGGCGAAGTGACAGTGCTTCTGTGGACAACGTATCATCATGTCGCGCTTATGCGATTGCGATTTCGAGAGCTCTTGCGTCGCGTCGCGTCGCGTCGGTGTCAACTGCTGCGCTTCTTGGATTTGTGGATTTGTAGCAGCGAAAGTTTCTGAATGTGCACTGTGTGGCAAATTCACATAGCAGTGAGGAGAAAATTGCGGAATAATTCGTATTTAAATAAACGTCAAACCAATCGGATACCTTACGGCAATGTAGTAGATAACTATAGCGGGGAACTAATAAACCTGTCGCAGAATCCACTTCATTGCCAATGAACAATGAAGTAGCACACCGTCTAAAAATATCGAGCAATTTATCCTCCGTTGAATTTATGAAGAATGGGAGAGGAAAGTGGATTACCTGAAATTCTAAAAGATTGCGTACAGTAACTGCGCGGTTTACTTATGGGATCGAACGGAAAGTTCATATAAATTTTATAAAACGGCATTTTTATTCATAACCTCGTTTCCTATGTTACAGAGTAATGAGAAGTAGTTAATTTTTCCATAGATGCGTACAATCGTATTGGCAATCTTCGACGCTGATCAACGTTACCATTAATTAAAAAAAAAGATGGTCTACGAAAAATGTAAATTTGCACAAAGAAGTTCAGCATGTAAAATAACGAGCTATCGCGGAACGAACACAAGCTATGAATTTCGCATCGAGGAAAATTCGCATAATTCCGCGAATGAGAGACGCCCGCGGTCTAATAACAACTACAAGGCGAACAAGGTAAAGAAACGATGAAAGCAATTACTTTCGTCGTTATTATTGTAATCAGCACCGAAGACGACTTGCATATTCATGCAGCGGTTCGGCGCTGCAGCGCGAAGCGGGGTAATGAATTATTATCCCCATCTAATTAATCTGCATAGTCTCCGGTTAATTAAACTACGCGGAATGGAAAATAAATCCAGCGAAGGGTTGCGTAACGCATTGATCCAGGCTGGTAATTAACTTCAGGAAACGAAAAGCCTTCCTTCGGCGACGCGAGAAGGCAGAAATAATAATTCTCTGCAGGTTGTACGAAAGCGAAAATCAATCAATGTTTCGTTTCGCAATTCGGGCGCGCGCAAGTATTCTCTCTGGCGTAAAAGTCGGTGTTAAGGTGGTAATCTGGTTTCGAATCTTCAAAAAATCAATTTTTCGCATTTTCTTTAAGTACACGCGCCCTCGCGAAACACGCGAGCAAGAAGATTTGTTTGAAACGGCAAGAGTACTTTGGTTGCGCGAGCGCTTCCAGAGTATGTATTCTGTCTGGCTGGAAAAATGAATTTTAGTTCATGTATTTCAATATTTCTCCCATTGTTAATAGAATTGAACATCGAATTGGCTCGCAAATTTGATCTCTTTCTTATATTTCTTTTCCACCGAATGCTACTTCCAGTATTCGTTCGACGCGACGGTCCCTGGCGACCTATGTATTCGTTGGGATGATTTTCCAAACTGGAAAAAGAGAAATCGTTGATATCGAGGAAGAGAAGAGAATTGCGCGAGGGAACACCTCGAAGATTTTACTTTATCGGTGAAACGTGTTCGGGTCGGCCTGTTTCGCGAGCTGCCTCTCTCATGGGCTTTCTAAAACGCGAAAAATGGATAAGAGTATCGACAGTTTGTAACACACGATATCAAGTAGAATACAAAAGTGGAGCGGGAAAGCGAGCCGGAAAATTGCTGAAAGTTCCAGAGCGCCCACGTTGCGTCTTCGACGAAAGTTCGGTTATCCGTTAGATTCCTTATTTCGCACTAAGACCCGCAGTCTATTATACATACATATAGTTACTCGCAGTAAACAGAGCGTACATACTCGTTAGATCGCTAATACGAGTCTCGCATTCCCGAGCAGAGAGACGATCCGAGATGAAACCGAACTTACAATACGGTGCGCATCTCGCGTCGCGTAGAATCAGCTCGTTAATAATGAACGGTCCACGCTCGTTAACGATTCACGAGCAGAGAGGCATCCCGTGGCCCGTAATGCCGGATTTGAAAATTTTATTGGCCGACTAGCTGTACCCGCGACTTTGTCCACGTGCAATAACAAATCCTGGTTGATGATTAACGTAATTAAATGTTCAATCGCCAAGGTGCACTCAGAATTTTCCTAAAGCTTACCGGTTTGCTCTAAAACCTTCCCGAAGAAACAGACCAACAGACAAACACGATTGTATTATACATATACTAGCTGACCCGACAGACGTTGTCCTGTCCAAATTTCCATAAATTTGCTTGTGATCGTTTTGTGAATTTGTGAAAAGCTATTGGAAATGTGTAAACAAAGTATAAATGAGAAAAAAACGTATTTCTGGACGAAATACAGCCAAACATAGAAATACAGTCAACCTGCTACTTGTACCGTTTCAAAAATTATGATTTTTGTAGTTTGTCCAAATTTTCCGACTTTCCTTTGTAAAAGTCTCGAATTTTTTCTCTGAAAACTTTTCCAAAACCATAACGAGCAAAACAAAAAATGAATTACGCATATCGATCGTTCGAATCGTGAGTTATGGTCTTAAGTTCATACAAAAATCCCATAGAAAAAAGCATTTTCATTTTTTCCCGAATTTTCCATTTTTCCGGGCAACTTTTCCAATTTTTCTTTCCCTAAAAACTTTAGTCGGAATGTTAGGAACATTTTTTGAAAAAAATTAGCCAAATCGGTCCATCCGTTCTCAACTGATGCGCTTACCAACGAACAGCATTTAATTTTTATTTATATAGAGATAGAGATAGAGATAGAGATAGAGATAGAGATAGAGATAGAGATAGAAATATAAGTGGTGGACGCGACTATGGTCGCTCGGCCCGTATCCCATGGTCGTGTTCCGAGATCTCTCAATATTCAAAAGTCGACCGGGCCCTGCAACCGGTGTATCCGGTGTATCCGGAATCCTCTGTGCTCGTTTGTCAAACACTTGGTCGATCGGGTCGACTGCAAAACGAATTCTTAACGAGCGGGTATGTCAACCCGTTCGGCCGGGTTGGCCGGGTTGGCCGGGTTTAAAGAGAAACCTGGGTTCTCTCCCCCCGTTAACGAACGACTCGACGCGACGCACGGCCGCGGCCTGGCCCGACAAAGCGGAAATTATTCGCTCGCGTGCGTGATAAACGCCGGCCTTTGTGCTCGTTTCAATGATCATTTTGTCAACGTTCTCCCATAACGATCGTCGCGCAGGGTGGCATGCTCGGCGAAAAATCGCAAAAATATCGCGCACGTTCACATGTCTCACCCGGTAATTCGACGCTGTTAAACTCGGTGCTCGAAAACGAACGAGAACCAAATCGCAGAAGCTTGAATTTTTATATCGAAAAGAGAATTTTTGTTGGCTTTTGTGGGACGGTTCCCTCAGACGCGCGACGCGACCCGACGGGTAACATGTAATACGGGATTGCGCAAATTGTACAACAGTTTTGAGCAGGTACTGTGCACGCGCCTGAGCAATGCGCGTAAACGCACAATGGAGGTCGGTTCGCGAAGGCACGGCCACGGCGCACAGTGGTCCGGATCGAAAAAGTTGGTCTCATTTTGTTATAACTTTTGAACCAGTAGAGATATTGCAATGAAATTTTAACTAAAAATATTTAAAAAATAATAATTTTTAACTATGTGCAATTCAATATTTTTGCATTTGTTAAACAATAATTTATACTAACTTTTCATTGATATTTTTTATTGAAAAATGAATTGTTCAAATATAGTTTTTCCAACCTTTTTTATACTTTTTGTGAACAATAAATTTTAGTGTTGGTGTTAATATTTAACTCACAAACGAATACTTTCCTGTGTAAAAAAAGAGATATTTCAAATACATATTGCGAATAAAATAGCACTAACATTATCAGTCAATGTTACTACAAATAAAAAAGTAAGCTAATAAAATAAACATACCATAATTTGTCTTTCGTGATGATCTATGATGATCGATTGACTTAGTTAATTAATAACTCTACTGCCTTAGGATTCAGTTCATTAGGTTTTCTCTTACATGTTAATCTTAATCGTGACTTCATCTTATTCGTGCATAATCTTGACATTTTTCTTGCATTTTTTGCTCTAAATTGTTTAAAATTTTAGTCCACTTTTGCTCATATAATTGCAGATGTAATTAATTACTCATGTAATCAATTACTGCAAAACTCTGTCCTCAATATATTCAAATTTTATATTTCTTGATAATCCCGTTATTTTTGTGGTTCTATTTGAACAAGAAGAGTTTTTGAACGCTGCACAAGGTTTTAACGATAGAAATAAATGCAGCGAGAACTCTAAGAAACTATCACACACATATTTTTTTTAAATAAAAGTGACTATCGAAGTTAATTTACATATATCTTTACTCTATTTATTTCTTATAATGTTCATATTTGGAAGACATTTGATCAGTCATACGAGCCCGTTTACGCAAGCGAAACTCGTCACGAAGTAATATTGACAGCTTTGAACAATGATAATTTGCAAAGTGGGACGAGGGGAGACATGTTTCTTACATAATTATATTCGGGAAAGTATGCTGAAAATGATCCAATTTGTTAAAAAACGGGACTCGTTGGGACTTCCTAGATATTCGTTGCCAAATGTAAAAAATTTGGCCAATTTTTTTACTTCATTGAATATTATTTTTTAACATATTGTGAAGAATAATTTTTAGTGTCGATGTTGATTTTATAACACAAAAGAGTGCACTTCATCGTAAAAAAAAAAAAATAAGAAATATTAAGTGGTGTCATCAGGGCACCTCGAAGAAGAGAAGTAATTTTCTTGATGAAAAGTACTATCTCTAAACAGTCTACCTTTAAGCATTCGGCCTAATTACAGTTCTTGGTAAACAGTATTAATTTTTTCATTTTCGAGGTTGACGAACATTTAGGAAGCAATACAAATTTGTTAGAAATCGATATGAGAAAGTTGACTTTTGAGCTAAATGAGACCAACTTTTTCGATCCGGACCACTGTGCGGCGCGGCGCGGTGTGGCATGGCATGGCATGACACGGCAATCGAAGGGGAACGATTCGCACTCGCTGCCACACGACTTCGATCGGAGCTATTTTCGGGTTATTCGTCGGATAACGAAGACTCGCAATCGAATTACGAGCGACGGAATGAGCGATGAACGCGATACCACGGCGCCCGCGCCCGTGGGTGAAAGTTGGCATTCTCGCGGAATTGCGTGCAATTGTGCGGGGGTGTCGCTTAATTGCAGCTTTCAAATTCTTTTTGTTACATCCGGTCGCGTCGGAAATTGCACAGAACTAGATTCCTCAGAGGAATACCGCGGTCCTCCCTCGACTCTGCGTAGTTTTCGGATCCGGAAGTAAAATTCTTGCGCGAGGCATTTTTCTCCCGAAAATTAGCTTGCGCGTAGCTACACGAAGCAAGAGAATAGATGTAGTGATGATAATGGCTGCGATTCAACACTTGAACGAATCGACCCTGACAATAAAAGTATCGGAAACATCCGGGATATCCTGTATGTTGCAGAGGTCGTTCGGTGTTTGAGAACAAACGCCGGAAAAGAGACTCGATAGAGCATCGTATCGCGAAACTTCGCGAGATTCGTGTCTCTCTTGTGAAAGATTCAAGGACACTTAAAATTTCAAAGACGCTGCCCCAGGAACATAATGCGCGCCGCGGCGTGCAATGTTAACGACAAAAGTCATCCCTCGGCTCGGCTCGGCTCGGCTCGGCTCGGCTTGGCTCGGCTCGGCCCGGTCGGTCCGAGCCCCTTTGGACGATCACATAAAAATTTTAGGCTGCTTTGGCAAAGCTTTGTAGCTGCTTTCTGCATAATTAGCACTGGTCGGAAATTACCCGGATATCTGGGTCAAACACGAGTCCCGGGGATTGTGACGTTCGCGAACCCTCACGCCACGCCCCGCGGATATCTGTCTTCGGCTCTGAATCATGCTGAACTTTCCTCGAAACTCTTCATAAACAAACCGGAAACGACAAAATAGGAGGCTACGGAGAACGTTGAGCTCTCCATCTGTCGCATCTCGAGACACGTAATATGCACTGGTTACGAAATCCTTGCAACATTTTCATCTCGCCACGCGATTTCTACTCTGCAATTAGATCCAGCGAATGTCTAGGATTTGTAAACGTGGGATCGAACTGCGCAGCTCAACTGGCTAACGTTACAGAGTACATCATTCTTGAAACTTCACCAACTCGTTGAATTTCGAATTTCATCGTTTTGCCCCACGAATTCGTTCCTCCTCACGAAATTCCGCGTATCGAAACAGCGTATTAAGTTGTTCGCAAAATCGTATAACTACCGTCGCTTACAGAATTAATTGGGTTC
This sequence comes from Lasioglossum morio, assembly GCA_916610235.2. Classification (NCBI taxonomy): domain Eukaryota; kingdom Metazoa; phylum Arthropoda; class Insecta; order Hymenoptera; family Halictidae; genus Lasioglossum; species Lasioglossum morio. Next base: position 1,159,958 of record OU744334.1, on the reverse strand, counting down.
CGATGCAAGCGAGCGAAGTCGACTCGCGGTGTAATACACAGAGATCTCTGCGATATCGTCGAGTAATATCCGTTTATGCGAAACAGAGTTTCTGTTTGTATTTTCTCCAGGAACTCCTACAACGTATCGAGCTGCGCAAATTTCGCATAGTTACTATGCAGAACTTCACGAAAATATGACGCGCCCCATTAACCCCTTATTTACGTTACATTATGCTCAACGCCTTCTACGGCAAATATTTTACTTTCGTCGACGGCCGTCGCGCGTCGCATTGGACGCTCGATCGTGGACTGAACGTTCTACTTATTAATACCTAGAACGTACTTTTTGGTCGCAGGTAATGTAACGTAATGTGTAATTTAAAGATTGATCCGCTTTATTTTCTTATTAACTCCTTAGCAAAGACGCGGAGAACGTTCTCGCAAAGGAGAGGGTTAGAATAAAGTTATTTCAAATGATCTTTCGAGAAAGTAGACCATCTTTGGGACATCCTGTAATATCTACATTATAAATTGTCGAGGTACTTGAACGCGAATCAGGGCGAACTTCGCATTCAGCCGAACGTTTATTGCTATCTGGCAATTTGCATTGTCCACTAACGAGTCGCTCTCGATCGCTCATCGTTGGGTAAGCACGGGTGTGTGTGTGTGTCAATGTTGTGGTGTGGCCAATCCTAATTCTGACGCTTCAGAATTGGACGCGCAACGTGCCGCTTGCCCGTTCCCGCTCGAATTCGGTCGTCTCGTTGCAATAACAACTCGATTTTCCGAAAGCTGCACCGAGAGATCGGATCTCCGTTTCGTAGTGAGCTGTTTGCCCTAAAAACTGTTTTCCCCTGAATTCGAGCGACTGTGAGCTCTGAGTCGCGACCGGTCGAGGAAATCGGTCTACGTTCGACGGCACGCGTTGCTTACGAGTATAACGGAATATCTGCAGAGGAATTAACGTCAACCGCAAGTGTCTGCCCATCCCTTTGTCAACCCCCTAGGAACCCGACGCGCGACGTCGCGTCGACGTCGAAGTGTCACACCGTAATCGAGTGTCTTGCGGTTTCAGAGGGAGAGAGGAGGGCGGATCGAGCGGCGGCCACCGTGAACCTCGATCGACGCCCGATTGGGGGCCAGGTGCAGTCAATGGAGAACATCTTTGGGTGCCAACCTCCGCTTCCGGTGATTTCTGTTACGTCAACGACTGCTCGGTAAGTTCCACCGTAAGGTCTCCGACATCTCTGGTTCAATCTTTTCTGTCGCGCGTTTCCCACGGATTTTCTCGACAATGTTTACGTCGCACAGTGGGGTATTTCTATATTGTAATTTCAAATATTGAAGCGTTATTTATGGGCTCGTGGTCCTAAATAAGTACATATACCTATAGGTCATTGAATTCGTTTTGGCGACAGCTACAAGATTATGAAATAAAAAATGTATTTTAACATTTAAAAAGTAAAAATAATACTTATTTTTTGTCGAAAACAAATTTTTTTCGAAATTTTAAATATAGAATTTTGCACATGTTTAAGTACCGTTCAACTCTTATTGCAAACATTTCGTCGTCAGATTATCCGAACTCTTGAAAACTAGTGATAATGGAATGCTTTTGATTACGATGTACCGTGTTGAGATAGGTGTGTACAAACTCTTCACAGATTTCATTATGTTATCATCTAAATTAGTATTGTTATTAATACTTCAACATTACCAATCATTTTGTAAGTTTTTTTTATACACGCTGCGACTTTTGACGCGACGCGCGACGGTCATTTCAACTTAAATTAACTATAACTCTCCAATCCGGAACGTTCCGGAACCAATTCTTTTTGGACTATGATCGTAAACTTTTATCGAATGTAACGGTATAAGAAAGAGAGCGGAATACAACGGAATGGTTTACCAAAATAGTCAATAAAGTTTTTAAATCGAAAAAAATACTCTCAGAATGATTGGTAATGTTGAAATATTAATAACAATACTAATTTAGATGATGGGCGCGCAGTGGGTCAGTGGATAGAGCGCGCGATTGCGACTAGGCGGTCGCGAGTTCGAATCCCGCGCCAGGCACCTCTGGAAATATTCAATGTGCTATTTTAAAGAACTGTGGTGCCCAAGGTGGTTCGGGACCCACCCTAATAAAAGTAAGCCCCGCTGAAATAGGCGATAAGGAGAGTGGGTTGGTAGAGAAGTGTGGAACGGGATTTGAAACCCTGAGGGGATCAAATATCCATTGCATACATACATATTAATTTAGATGATAACAGAATGAAATCTATGAAGAGTTTGTACACACCTATTTCAACTCAGTACATCGTAATCAAAAGCGGTAAACCTTACGTTTAGGCAGCTCCGATGACCTTGACCTTGACATATGTTGTTAAGGACAACATTCTGAACAACTTTTGTCATTACAATTACCCGGTGCTCGGTTTTAGTTTCCGAGATAATTGCAAAAAACTATTGCTAGTACTAAATTGAATTTTCCGTATTCGCGCATGCTCCGGGTCAACGTAAGCCTGCCCCGACGCAGCGTCAGTTTACTGTTTTTGTAATCACGTTGTGGAGATGATAGAGAAAACAGGGTCGGTCTCAGTCTATATGGTATACTAGGGTGCTCCGCCCCCTACTCGCTTCGCTCGTCAACCCCCGCGGCGCCTCGCTCTCTCACCCTCTCTCTCTCCCGCTCCCCCTCTCTCCCCCTCTCTCTCCCGCTACCCCTCTCTCCCGCTCTCTCTCACTCTCTCTCCTGCTCTCTCTCTCTCTCTAAAAAATACACACTGTCACGTCGCTCAATTTTTGGTTCCCCTTCGGAAGACAACCCCCTCTTCAATTTTCCGTTCCCCTTCGGAAGGCAACCCACTGTTCAATTTTCGGCTCCCCTTCAGGAGGCAACCCGCTCGTCAATTTTCGGTTCCCCTTCTGAAGGCAACCCGCTCGTCAATTTCAGTTCCCCTTCGGAAGGCAACCCCCCGCTCTTCAATTCGAAACTATGGCAGCCTTATGTTGCCACGGAGCGTGCGCGAATACGAAAAATTCAATATAGTACTAGCAATAGTTTTGTTTAATTCTCTCGAAAACTAAGACCGAGCACCGGGTAGTTGAAATGACAAAAGTTGTTTAAAATGTCCTCGACAACATATGTCAAGGTCAAGTTCATCGGAGCTGCCTCCCCTAAACGTAAGAGATACCTCAAAAGCATTCCATTTTCACTAGTTTTCAAGAGTTCAGATAATCTGACGACAAAATGTTTGCAATAAGAGTTGAACGGTATTTAAACATGTACAAAATTCTATATTTAAAAATTCGAAAAAAAAATTTATTTCAACAAAAAATGAGAATTATTTTTACTTTTTAAACGTTAAAGTAAAATTTTTATTTCATAATGTCATAACTGGCATCAAGACGAATCCACCGACCTACTTTTTTATGACCCTGAGCCCATAAATAACGCTGCAATATTTTATTCCCGGTTTTCAGCGAAATACCCCACTGTGCGTCGCGTCTGAAAAGTTTGCAATTCGAAAGTTTTTCTACTTTCATTTCTTAAGCTACTCTAACACACAAAATATGTCCCGTATAAAGTATTATCATCGGAAAGATAAATCGGTAGGGGCACCTCTCGAATAACCCTGTTTAAAATTGGTGTCCGATAGTGTCAAATTTCTAAGGTTAAACCGCTTATCGAGTTTCAGACGTTCGTCATACATCCGCGTTCCGTCTAATCTGTATTACCCGTACAATACCTGGCAAACAGGGAATCGGTAGAACATGTCGAACCAATCGAAGGACCGCGGTCTGTATTGTGTTTCGCGCGCCCGCGAGAGAGAGAGAGAGAGAGAGAGAGGGAGAGAGAAAGAGGGAGAGAGAGGCTCCCGGTCTCCGGTACATATTGCGTTTCAGAATGCCGTGTGTGTATTCTGTACAGCGCGATCACGGATGACCTGCATTTCCTTTCACGAATACGAAGCCTTCGCATCATCTCGTATTAATCCGGAAATGGTTTGCCGTTCGCATCTGTCCAGCTTCAGCTTCAAAGTGATTATAGTGCTCGCTTAAAATTAGCAAAGTTTTGGACCCGAAAAGCACATTGTTTGGTTGCAAGTGTTCCTCTTCGAGGAATCGGCTCGTGCACAGCTCAACAAAATAAGAGGAACATTCGATTTCTTATTACCTCGCGAAACAATTTCGCAGAAATTTTCAACACACAATGTTCATTGATGTGCTATTAACTATTTATGAGACAGTCTGTAGATGCCTACTTTCTGCTACCCCAGACCCGGAAATTGTGTTTAGATTAACAAGTCCCCGATCCCGTAGATTCAGAACTTTTACTCTACGGAGAACGTTGTCTCGACGGCGCGGCGCGGTGCGGCGTAACGAGTCTAAGATTTTCATTATCGGATCCCGCCAGAGCCCAGGTTATTACTACCCTGTCCCAGGAGACCCTCAACCTGGCCAGGATATTGCGTGCAAATGCCGGACACGCGGATAAAAATAAAATGTTTCAACTATAGCCGATTCTCTTGTAACACTGTACGAATAATACGACGACGCTCCATTCGTAAGTTGAAATTTGTAGCCGCCATCCAAGAACTATCTAATTACGGGTCTCCGCCTACCAGATATCGATACTAAATGACGCAAGAGTAGCGTCACCCTGGTCCGAAACGTATTAAATCGTCGCTTCAGAACCGCAATTATTTTTCCACCAATCTGACAATTCACGGTATACAATTAGTCGTCCAGCACACCTGTTTACCGACTTTCTCCTTTGCGTTTAATGTTACATAGAATTATCGGGTATTAAACTTAATTAATGTATCCGTATTGCTTTGTACGATATTAACACATTCGCTGCCTGGATTCGAAACAACGCAGAAATTAACAGGAAGCAGTCCTGACCTGACTATATCGCCGATGGTTCCCGCAAAAAAGGAATGCTGAAGATGTTCAAACGATTGTTAATTACTTGTGTCGGGGAGAGAGAGAGAGAGAGAGAGAGAGAGAGAGAGAGAGAGAGAGAGAGAGAGAGAACTGCCGGACTCGATACAAAACTTTTCCTCTAACGACACCCCTTTATATTTATTCAACTTTTAATCACTGTTTAATTCAGGTATACGAGACAGCCGGGCCCCCGGATTGCTAATTAGCTTCCTGTTTTCTCGTCTCATTTTCTCCCCGCGCCCTCGCTCTGCTTACGCCATACTAACATCACGACGTTATTAATCTACGTACCTGGCCATTAGTGCCAATGGATTTGGCATTAATTTTCTGAATCTCTTGCTTTTCATCCGTCTATTTGTTTAATTCTCGATCGTGTAGTTCCTAACATATAAGAATAATTGCAACTGCAAATATATTTTGAAGACCGCGGTTAAATTTGAGCCAATTTCGAAAAGTAGGTTCTTTGTAGAATTGCTGATAAGAAAACTTTGAACACCGTGCGATTGAAAGCCTGACATTCAAGAATCGTTTCGAATCGTATTAATTTAGTAATCACTGTTATCGTTCGTCTTAATTATTCGCGAGTGTATATCCTTATTACAGTTAAATTTAACGACAATAGGATAATAAAGAAGACACGTAAAAGGCAACGCGTGGCAATATGCTGTTATATTACCGAGCTTCGAGAGCGCTTCTAAACCGGACACTAAAACTAAAAGCTCCGAGAGTAGACGTTAAAACAACCATTGAAAAGGACTACGCCTGAACAGAATATTATGTGAAATGGTGCAGAAAATAGTTTTATTGTCGCAAGTTTCAAAGATGTCTGTCTGCGTGTACATTGCTCGCAAGAAAATTTTCTTAATTACTAAACGTATGTTATATGTATAGGGTTGAAGTACGAATGATGTGTGTGTATTGTGTGAATGAACGTGTGTGTGCGGAACAGAAGAATTCCAAAATTGTAATTGCCGGCGAATGGTAAAAAAGAAGATCAGATCGAAACGAACGCGCCCGTGACAAACACGTCTGTCAATGTTTATAATAAATACGGCTTTTCCTTACATATGTATTTCTAGAATTTAGGTTATGTTGTCGGCGCACAGGTTCGATCAATTGTTACACCAAAGCAATTTTGAAATTTAAATGAAACTCGATGTTTCGATCCAGGTGTGGACCATTTTCAAGAGAAACTTTGCGTCTGTAAATTAATGTATAAAGTTTCCAATTACATAAATTGTTCCATGATGTTTTCACTCAATAAATTAACAAGATTTTTGTCATGTACAATAGTAATTGATGTATATTTCGGTTCAAACATAATGAATGTCAATTTAACAACTTACCATGACATAGTATGGTATAGAAGCAGTTGTATTGTGGTGACTTTGGACGTGGCTGTGATTCGCGTTTACCGCCAAATATTGATCTTTGGATTCGTGGATCGCTCATATCTAATTGGCTATAGTTTTGGTTCATTCACCAACGCTCACATGGTTCAGTACAGTGGCTACTAGCATGGAATCAACTAATACTTTATTTTTGCAATATTGATGACATATTTTTTGTTACACACATAGCAAGTACTGAAAATTATTTGTTTTGGCTATTACCCAATTCGTGCAACATAATCTACTATATACATTAATTTACAGATGCAAAGTTTCTCTTGAAAATGGTCCACACCTGGATCGAAACGTCGAGTTTCAATTAAATTGCAAAATTTCTTTGGTTTAACAATTGATCGAACCTATGCGTCGACAACCTAACCTAAATTCTATTCATTACTTTCGATCGACAAACCGAATATTTATATATATTTCTATTGGTATTCTCTCTCTCTCTCTCTCTCTCTCTCTCTCTCTCTCTCTCTCTTTCGTGTTTTGAACACCTGTATACAAGTATACTCATTAGGGTGGTCCTTAGTTATACTTGGTAAGAATTTTTTTCCGAGATTTTTTTCACGCCTCCCCCTAAAATTGTGCCATTTGGTAAGAAAATAATTTCTGCAAAAGATAAAGTTGATCGGATAAGGGGAAGGCGTGCCGCATTGACGTTGTAGTTGACAAAAACATGAGAAATTTTATAGGAAAAAAAAGAAAAAAATTTTTTTTTAGAAGTTTTCAGTATTGCTGCAGGGACCTCTAACCGTCTGCAGAATTCATGAGGGATTGTGATAGGATTTTTACACTGTTAACCCGAAACACGAGATTTGAGCGAAAACGGACTTGGTAGCTGGAAGATGGCGGACACCAATTAAACAGGCTAATTAATATGAAATAATCTTAATTCGTACAAACTACACTTGTACTTGAATGCACGTAAGAAAGTATGATATTTTTGGAGGTATGAAATAGTTAACTTGAATTTTCAGTATACTCTTCACATTTAGCGCGCCTTCCCGACGTCCGATAGCATTAAAACTTTGGATATATCATTTTTTCATGAAAAGGAACAATATTGGGGGGAGGCGTGTCCAAAATTTCATGGTCGAAAAATAAGGACCACCCTAATACTCATTCGCATATGGACGAAAATCATTTAGGTCAGCTGTTTAGGCGAAATACTTCCACGCGGGGTAGGTGAGAAACGATCGCCCATTAAATAATCGAGCGCCGCACCGCGGGCACAATTATCTATAACGAGGAAGAATATCTTGTGTCGGTCGAGACGTCCGCTTCTGGAGAACGTGTTCCCCGTAATTGGCAATCTCCATCTTGAAAAAAAGAACATGCTGATCGTGTAATCCCTCGGGAACGATACCGTCAAGTTTCCCTAATTAAACATCCGCAGTGTCCGCTATTTTAGGTGGGGGCAATCAATTCCGCCGAACGAGCCTATCAATTATTTCGTTCTATTGAAGCGCGCGATTGAATTCATCTCGATTGAATGATAATTTACCATTTTTAACCCCTTGCTCTGGATTAACATTTCTTTTATATCAGATGAGATACGACCGTTCCAATTTAGACAGAAATAATAGAGTTATACTTACAGAATGTTACGAGTAAACTGACAACGAGGGTTTTACGCATTATGAGACAAACACGTTGGCGCGATTTAAAACGATAGAAGGATTCAGAGAATTTAAGAGTACCGATGCATCTATTTATAGTTTCAGTTTCAACTTGTTGGATTATTACAACGGCTTCCAAATGACTATCGCGTTTTTTTATAAGGAAATTATGAAAGACAGGGAAGTTGTAATCATTGTGATCGTGAAATAAATCGTAGCGCAAACGGGTTATCGGGATCAACGTTATTGCTGGCGGTAGGTCGCAGAGTGGCCTGGTTAGTTGAACTTTTAACAAGTTCCCCGACGCGTCGATCGGCCATTCATTCCGAAAGTTTTGCCGTTGGCGCGCGTCGGTTAGCCAACCCGCGAGAAGAAAAATTAATGCGGCTACCTCTCATCCGCGGGAGAGGATCACAATTGTCGGTGTTACTTTGGCCATATTGCGGTACGATGCGTGGTTTACGACACGACACTTCGTGGTATACCCTCGAGTTGTACACTTCAGTGCAGAATTTTTTACCCAGTCTCGGAACTGCCTCCTTAAACGATGTTACGTTAAACGGTACCGTTACGAAAGACCGTATCGCAATATCTCCTCTAATCAGAGTTCTTTGACTTTCCCCATATCATTCAAACATCATCGCGTCTCATTAACGTAACGCGGTTCATTGATTCCACTCCGTCCCGACGCGATTCGACCCGACGCGACGCGACGAGCCAATTATAGCGTATTAATTGATTTCGAAGAATGTATATGTGGTGATTGGAAGTATTTGGCGATAAGCCGTATGTGTGTTTAAATCTATTTATTAGAAAGTATAATTATGATAAAGGTAACTGGTCTAAGCGACTATTCTACGTCTATGTCTGTGTCCTTCCGTAAAAAGTCCTTGCACCCTCGTTTTTATTTTCTCTCTCTCTCTCTCTCTCTCTCTCACACACACACACACGCGCGCGCGCGCGCGCGCGAACACACAAACACTCATTCACACCCTTCAAACTAAACTGTCGATGGAGATCTCAGACCATATATACCTATGGACGCGGCGAGATAAAACTGCCGACTAGAATTTCAGTTAGGCATGCCTAAAGACGAATGTGGGCCTAATGCGGAAAGGATGTTGTATGCCTAAGTTAGGCATTCCCAACAGTTGCCATACATGGCCCAAATGGGGATGGCCGAGCGCATGTCTAGGTTGCGCAATCCTAACAGGTGCTGCTCCTAATTTGCAGTATTTGAAGATGACGTATCCAAATGTACTTTAGCAAAGCAGTAGCGCGCACTTCTCAAGATGTTCCGAGAAAATTGCATTTGAAAATCTGTTTTCCTGTTATAATGAGATGGTGTTTACCTATAAACAACAACCGGAATGGCCGAGGGCGCACGTTGGTTCGAGTCCTGTTGTCGATGTTTTTGTTTTTATTTTTTAAATTTTGAATTTTTTCAATTCAATCCTTTTATGAGATCTTCCAATAAATAGTTTTTTTTTTAAATAGAAAATGTGTTTTTTATTTGTGAATATTGAAAAAAAAGTCTTTGGGAAAACCTAATGTGGCCCTAACACGGGTTGCCCAATGCGGGCCTCATACGGCTTTCCCAATTAGGAAATTAGTCGTTGATATTCCGCGTTAAATTCCGCATTAGGGCCTAATGGGGCTGCCCCATCAGGGCCTAACGCGAAATTGGGCTAGCCTAATGCGGACCAAACGGTCTGCCTAACTGAAATTCTAGTCGGGTGTGTAATGTACATACATGTATTTTATTTTATTACTTTTTCATTTTTACTTTACTCTTATTATTTTAAATATGGCTAACTATTTGTATCACGGTTTTGTCGTTCTTTACAATTCTTTATGCAACAAGTTTGCACCAGTTTTTCAAATTTGTAACAAATAATGAACTTGTAAAATATACTTGTGTACTAACTTCTTCTCATACACTATCCATCATTTTGAATTATTTCGAACCGTGACTTGTGGGCACCAGATACTTTTGGATCTCGTCACACAGCATCGTATGCACATCAATATCTATGCCGCGTCTATGTGTATACGTATGGTCTAAGATAAAAACAAACCAGGCACAGGACTGCATCGTGTCATCTTGTCCCCCTCTACCTTGTCGTCTCTACCTGACTCAAGAGGTCCTACCATAAATAGAGACCATATTTCCATACCTGTGTGAAAAAAATTTTCGGCCCCTTATATAGCCCCTTCGAGGGAGCGTTTTAAAACTAATTTTCGGGGGACAGCATGAATGAAAGATGGCTCCTAATTTCCGGATCACCGTTCTCTCTCGAGAGAGTGAGTGAGAGAGAGAGTGAAGAGAAAACGATTCAGATGTGTTTATAGGTATAAGAAATGTAGATATTGTATATATGTATATAAATTAAATGTCGAGGGATCGGGTTCCCCCTGTAACCCGAAAGGGAACAGGAATAAATAATAATTCTAAAAAAAATTCTCTCTCTCTCTCTCTCTCTCTCCTCTTTCGCCCAAAATTTGCATTCCGGCCCCGTGTTTGTAGCTCGTCGAACTTTCGGCAAGAAATATTCCGTCATGACAAAGCAGAAACTGAAAATTGGATAATACCGGCGAATGCGAAGGCGGAACGAAGAAAAGCGAAGCAACTTGATAAACATTAAACATACGACACGACGCGACGCGATGCGACGCGCAATATCGAACGATCCATCATAGCCCGGGCTCGTTTATACCAACGATAGAATAATCACGTGCAGCTGTATCACTAGAAAGACGTCATCGGAGCCCTGTTAAATCATGGAGAACCGATCAAAACCTAACGACGCGATCGTTTCCTCGTTAGGTTGTCTCGAGGACTGTCACTATTAAACCATTACTGCTTCCCCATTCGCGATCGCTATTACGATCAAAATTTTACATTATATCCGTGCAACTCAATGTTTAATATAGGTCACCGAAATTTCTCAACATTATATCGATCCCACTGATCGCTAGATTCTGGACTGTACCAGATTCAACTTGACCTTAAAGCGTAAGGCTTGCACGCATGATCGAGCGAGAGGAGGCCGTGGTTTAGCGTACCTTTCGGCCGAGAAGTGCTAATTGAAACAGGTAGGGTTACGTGAAACGATTAAATGCCAATGTGCATTATGCTCCGAACACAGACTGGTTACTTCGACTAATTACACCAGAACGATCGTAATTTAGCCCTACAATAGTGTAGCCCTACAATACATTTAATACAGGAGTTATTAACATTCAACAGTGGTCAAATGACTGATTTATAATTTATTTATTTATTTAATTAGGGCCTCGCGGCGAAGAAATTAGACTTGGTACTACAGATCTACTATTATTACTCATCCCTACGTCCATCTATCTAATCTATCCATCCATTCTTTCACCCAACCATCCGTATCCTATGCCATTTGTTAATCTAATCTAGTCTAATCTAACCTAATCTATAACAGACAACCCTATCTTGTATAGGTTTGGTACGATCTTTGGTATATTTATGCTCTCTTTTCTCTCTTTCTCCTCAATTTCTCCAATCACTCTTCAACATTGCTGTCTGTTTTACCGCTCACTACATCCTCGAGCCTGATCATTTCCCCCATTATCCTGCATTCGCTTGTTAAATGCTCTAGGCTTCCATACTTGTCCCCACATAGGTCGCATGCTCTTGCCTCTTCCTCCAACCAGTATTTATTCCAATTCTCTGAATATCCGCATCTTACCCGCGCTATGAGCTTATGACTGTCCCCTCTACCCTCCTTACTCAGATATTCCGGTAGCATTCCTATTCTTATGTATTTATATGTTTCATTATATTTGGACTGCTGTTGTATTTCTCTGTATCTACCCTTTAACCTCTCCGGACTGATTTATAACTTTTTCACGAGTGCGTACTATGACAATTTAGAAAAATAATTTAAAACATTTCAACTGTTCATAGAGCAATCATGAAGCAATATGAAGCAATCATGAAGCAATCGTGAAGTGCATTGAAATTTCGACCATATCGAGCTTAGACTATTCAAGCTGGCATACATGCAACTGCAGTCCATTCATTAGTAGCCTAATAGTATCGTATGATATCGTGCAGACCTCGAAGCAACACGTTCTAGGCCCAGGTATTACTCAAAATCCGCTTGATATCGACTCTCGTGATATCGATGCGACGCAGATTACGAGGTACTCGTTATTATTATCATTTATTATAACCGTATAATGGAACCATTTAATGTAAGTTAATTAAACGAAGCACGAAACACGAAACAAACGCGCGTGATTAAATTTCAATACAATACAATCTATATTGAACAATGCCGATGTAAAATATGAGCACGACGCGCGACGTATCAACGAGAAAGATCTGGAAATAATGTATAATTGTGATATCGCAGAAACGATTGCGTTTCAACCCAATAGAAACTATGTATCGGTTTCGAGTCCGCGCAAACACCTGCATTTTCCAATTGTACTCGACGAACTGGCACAAAAATACAAAAATACAAAAATGATTTTAATAGAGCATAATTATGAAAAAAGGTCGCCACGAGCAACAAGTCACTTTTATTCATTTTGACTAACAGGAAAGTGCACGGTAAAATTCTGACAGCGGGCTTCGGGGATGAGAAAGGGCTGCATAAACGCACGAGGCAAAAAGGGTATTGGGAAAGTGTTAAACGGAATCCGGACAGAATCGGGATCCGGTGATAATGGAAGCCGCCAATCTATGGATATGTGTGGAAGAAATATTGTCACACTCGTAAAGCGTGCCGCTGCGCTGGGAAACGGGAATAACAAATTTCCTACCCACGGCGCGGCGTGACATGACGGCCGCGCTAAATATTTTCACTGGCAAATTGCGTGATGCGAAATTAGATGTTCCTTCGGACCCGTTGGCCGCAAATTTCGCACGTGACTTCGCCTTTGCTCGCAAACGTTTCCGCCATTACTCGAAGAAACAGGACTGGTCCATTTCACGGTGATCCAATTTTCCCGATATGCTTCATTTTCGATGTCTATTTTATGGGGACTGGCACCGTAGGGAAATTTCCTCCTGGTTCGAACGTTCGAACTATCGAACAATTTCGTAGTTGCGTAAACATTTCCAGCGTAACAACCACGATGAGATGCTAAATAGACGAGAGAAGTTCGTCCGTTTCCTGAGCATGCACATCAAAGTTAAAGGAATCATCGAGTTATCGACCGGTTCGGTGTGGTGCTTCGTATTATTTCGCGTATCAGGAAATTAAATGTCTGTTCCATCCGTGTACACAGGTTGCGTTCTATGTCGTGGAATTTAGAGTTCAGTTTCATAATGTCGGCCGAAACTGCTTCTCTCTGACCACGGTGTCGCGGTGTTGGTAGACCACGGATAATTTCATGTTTGGTTCACCACCTTTCACCTCTTCCCTCACCGGTTTTACAGTTGCTACAGAGTTTTCGTATAGCCCATAATCTTTTCTACGCATCCCATAATTTTTTTCCTCGGCGTTACAATTTATTTACGAACTCTGCAATTTTATCCAAGCATCATAATTTTCTCCTAAGCTGTATACAGCTTCTTGCTAGGCCCCACAATTTCTTTCCCTGAACGCTACTCTCGCGAATCTCTTCTCGAGTACTAGAAACTTTTCCCTAAATTCTTCGCGTCACAATTCTTTTTGCTCCCCATTTGCCGACCTCGATAATTTTTCTACGAAATACCAACTTCTTTTCCGTAAGACCTAAATGCTCCCACAGCTCGTACAACTTATTCTCACGATACTTATTACGCGATCCGACCCTCTCCAGTGTCTTCTTCCTCCAGTGTCCTCTCGAAAACGGAAACGCGTCGCGAAAGATGAAGTGGAACGGAACGAAGCTTCTTTGTCTCGCGGTGCAGCACGAGATAACGGTAAGAATAAAAGCGGCCAAGGAGAGAAATGGAGGCTCGGAGAGAGAAAAAACGCAGAGAATCGTTTTAAAACCATACGAACGTGGAAAGAAACAAGCCTTGCACTCTTGACCCGAGAGCATCGTTTATATTCGAGTTTGCATAAAATATAAGTATCCGGCCGGGCGTAATTCCAGCGCGGTCTCGCGAAAAATAAACTCGCATCGATCCGCGAACGGTGCGGTGCGGTGCGGTGCGGTGCGGTGCGGTGCGGTGCGGTGGAGGAATATTGTTCACGACAATCAACCGAATTGGTCCTGCGTATAATTATCTTGGCCAGCTAAAAATTCGCGAATCCGATCCGCCATGATAGTCGCAGGTGTCGCTTGTCATTAATATTCAGGCGATCCTTAAAAAGGAATAACCTGCAAGAAAATTGCCATCGATCGAAAGGCTTTGACGAGCTTATTCCGTAATATCAAATGCAGCAGAAAAACTTGTAGAAATCTTGAAGAATAATACATACGAATACATATACGAAATCTTGGGGAATAATACATAAGGCGTAAGGCATAAGGGAACGAGAGCTCTTGAATAGTAATGCAGAAGGAAATCATCTTGGAGAGATTTTGGAGAATTTTTCGGCCGGAATACCTACCGTAAGGATTACACATTATACAAGAAATTATGCATAAAAACGATTCACGAGAAGTTAACTCCCTCTTCTCCGGTTAACAGGGTAAATAAAAGTTCACGTGGATACAGTCGGTGGCATAAGAGCGTGCTCAATCTTCTTGGAGGTTGGAAAAATTCATTATGGAATGGGAGCATTTACAATATACCCAAGTTCATTGTTGCACGATCTTTTTTGTTTTCTTTCTACGACACGATAACAGTTCAAACATTTCTTGATAAATTTCCTTTCTTGTTTAAATGCCTCGTCGCGTCGAATCTAACAGTTCGGAATGTAACGCGTGTAGGATATTTGTTCGATCGATAGAAGCCAAATGTAAAATTGCGAAATTATGAGCTTGAACGGGCATGAAAATTCATTTGTTCGCACGGTGCGGCGGCGAAACGTTTCAGCGCGAATACCATTAAGAATCTTCTACCCGTAGAATACGAAAGTGCAACGCTACATAATCCTGACGGAAGCATCGCGAGTTCTACTGGTGGTGTGTGACAAATTTCCAAGTGTCACGGTGCACGGTGTTTCATTAATTTCCAGCCATTGTCACCGGCCGGGAAGTTCATTTTCGCGTCTCTGTGCCTACGCTGCTGCATTACCCTCGTGGTTATCCGTTCCCGACAATTTGCAAACAATTACTTTTGCGCGCAGTCTAATCGAACGTAAATCTCGTTTATCCTGAACAAACCGGCCCGGCCCGGCCCGGCGCGACGCGGAAACTTTACCAGACGAATCCAACTTTCTCCGTAACGCGTCTCCGTTGAATTCCACGAGAACACGTTGCTGTAGAGAACGTTGGGACAGCGTGTTCGCAGAAATTCGAAGATTACGCGAAAATTTTTAGCACATTTAACCGACGCGACGGCGACAGTAAAAAATCGAATTTAAACGAAACCTGCAGATTTTTTCGGAGAACTTACGGTCACCGAAAATTCTTGGAAAAAATCCTCCCTACCGTGTCAAGCAGTTGTAATTCTAGAATCGTTTACTCTTCTGTCGGCATGCATATATGTACATACAGGTTTCATTCTTCGTTGCTACATGCTTGAAAATGTCCCGCGGAGGTTGTGCACTCGACGATAATAAAAGTTATGCGAGTGAATTTGACTCTGAAAATTTTGCAGGGTTTTCTGTAGATTGCGGATTCATTTCTAACCAGCTTGTATTCGTTTCGCAGGCGACTCGGTATTAATACCGCCTCGTAATTAATGTAACCATGTGCCCCAGCATTCTAATGTCGAGCGTCGAGCGGTTCTCGCATGAATTACGAGTATCGCGGTGCTATTTTTAAAACCCCAGCCTCTACGAGTAACGTACTCCTTTACAATAATTTACTGCCTCCTCGTCCTTTTTACGGGATACGGTTCGCGAAGCGAGAATCGCTTGATGGCGAAAATTTCCATATTCAACGAAGACTATGATCGAAACGGATTACACTCTTGGTAACTTATTGCCGCCTGAATGTAAGAACTAACTAGATAAGATAACTTGAAACATTCGACATTTTCAAAAAAACTGGGTAACCTATCAAAATAATCTACGACATCTAGTGAATCATAATTATTGAAAATAACGCGTCTATATTTAATAAATATAGGATATAGTTTATTTTCCACTTTACAAGGAATGAGTAAATGAATAAGAAGAACCAAATTGAATACGTCACGTCGCACAGTAGGGTATTTGCCTGATTTCAGCGGTCATAAGGCAATTTTAAAAATTTTACGTAAATTGAAAAGTTTTTGTGGCTTGGGTTAGTTGAATGTCTGAGGAACAATCTCCCATCATTTGTTTTCCCATTCATGTATCCATTAAGCACTGAAATTTGTCGGAAGTTTGAAGTTTCGTTAACCGCTTTCATTTCTCAACGAATTCACCTATTAGTAAGTTTTACCTTATTCATATACACTAACAGATTTTTCTTTCATAGAAGTTTTATTAGCTAAGTATAGGGTATACTTTTAAGAGAAATTCACTTTTGTACTATATAAATTTGTGTAATTATTAATATTTAAAGATAACCAACGATGAGTCACTTTCTTGATGATTCGAAAACTTTGGTAATGATTTTGTTATACTTCCGGGTTCGATCTGGTGTTCATTTCTGTGCCATTGTATTCTTTGAAGTTTTCTGATTAAGATGCCAGAAAAATTGGAACTGCTTTCGACTGCTTCCCTGTTTTATAGTCGATTTTAAAATCGCAGCATTTCTTATATCTTGCAGAACCCCATCTACGTTTAAATTCTGCTTTAATGTGTGCAATTTTGTGTTTTAGCTCTTCCGAAAATATATTATAGTTTAATAAACAATCTTCGAGATACTCCAGTTTTTCATTAAATGTTTTGGCATGACACCCTTGCATAATATTAAATAATTGCTTTCGCGTCATAACTTTCGTCCCAGACGATTCTCCAGTATTTTACTACCTATATGGACATATATTGTCGTCAACTTACATCTGATTACCGAAAAAGGATATACTGAATGCGGAAACTAGTTCTACTAACAAACCATGTTTATACTTATTGAATATAGAGGAGATCCAGTAAAATATAAAACAAAATAAAACTTTAAAAAATATACTGCACTAATTAACCTAAGTAAATAAACATACAATATACACTAAAGTAAGAAAACAGTACACACATAAAATTTAAATAACAAAGGAATTTAAAAAAAAAACACTTGGCTAGCTCTCACACTGTACACGTTAATCTTTGACAGAATGGTTCCAACTGAATTCAATCAGAACGAAAAGGCTTTTAGCCGAATGCTTTATCTCTTCTATAACATAAACATCTCACGAGTCCGTAATTTAAACAGTTCCTTCGATAGGTCTCGTATTACAGAGCCTCAGCATCACCAAAGAACAAGCGGATGGAAAATGCATACTTCTCGCCATGGCTATATATTTAGAAAACAGCATTCTTTGTAATGAGCATTTTAAAAAGATATTTGAATTGTAAATGATTATACTTGTCGATATTGTAAATAAAATAGACGAATAACATAAAAATATTAATTATTCTTTGTAATAACTATTTTAAAAAGATATTTTTTTAGTTATAAATGATTACACTTTTCGATAGTGTACATAAAATAGACGAATGACGTTAAAATGTTGATTATAATCCGCAATCTTCATTGAAAAATAGCTACAAACTTTACAATCTGATACGCTCCTCATTATGGACAAATTTTGCACTCAAAACATCCGTTTCAGTAAAAACGGCATACAGTACGAAAAGTAGAAATCTCAAGCTTTCAAATGGCTCTTTCTTCATTAAATTTGGATAAATTTTAGCAAAGTTACAGCAGTTTCAATATGGAGCGAATTTTGAACTAGCTGTGGCCGCTGAAATCGGGCAGATACCTAACCCCACTGTGCGTCGCTTGCCTGGTCAGAACATTAACTGCCTTACCGATGGCATCGCAACAGAACCGATGCGATGGCATGGAGAAAACAAAACCAGAACGAAGAGGGCACAGCCGATCTTGTAAATCGGTGGCCATGATGATGTCTTTTCATGTATTCTTCCACTTAAAATAAAGAAATATAAGCAGATATTGGCATTATGTTTAAAATAATGGTTTCCCTACCATAATCTTAAAACATTAAACTTCTGTTTCAACAATTTCTCGAAAATAAGGAATTGTAAGTTACCTTAGTTGTTACATTCAGGCGGCGATATTACGAAATGGTGGTAGTATGTACAAGTTATCATAATATTTAGGGAGGCGCACAATTTCAAAAGAAACGCGGGAAAAATGGGCCACGAACAAATCGGACGAGATTAAAGGCAAGATAGGGGATGTTCCGAGGATTAATGGACTGCCTCGAATTGCAGTATCCGGTCGGTTTAAGAAATGCGAGCCCGTCGCGTCGCGCGTCACGACGGACTGACAACAACGATCTCGTTGCGTATTGTCGGTGGCGGTAGTGGTGGCGGATCGACGCGACGGTGAGGAGCAATTTTCGCGTGATAAATAAATCTCACAGGCCGTCAGCGCAGCGTCGGCGGAAGCCCGACTATTTCGTGAGGAATCTCCCGACGTGAAGCAACGATGTGGTGCGCACCGTAACGAAGATTGATTCCGGCGATGCGATGCCTCGAGACACAGTGATGAATCGGCGGCAGTCGTTCATCCGTCGAATGTTCCATTTAAGTTTCCCGCTCATTGCGTCCGTTCGCGACTCACACCACCTTCGCATCCTTGGTCGCCTTGCACCGCAGTCTTGGTTCTTTTTAGAAACTGAATGTCCACGGTATATGTTACTGTTAGGATGATTGATCGGAAGGATCAGACATATCGAGACGTATGGTCACCGATCTCGATGTTTCTTCTGGGAGAGGGTTTATGTAGACCATTCAGCCAGTTTGATATTACAGGTTTCGCAATATATGCTTCAACATTTCAGAAATAGGATAAACTTTAACCAAAGACCTGCCATTCCGTCGATGAAAGAGCGGACGTCTGAATAGCAAAGAAGCTCGAGGGATCGGAGAATGTGCTCGGTCGAGGACGCTATTAAGATGATTGATCGTGCGGACGCAGTGTCACGCACTTTCGTGCCCGCGGACGAGTATATTTGCAAAGTAATTCTCATTTAGCCGTGTGTCTGTCGGCTTTTAACGCGGCCGCTTTTCGCGGAATTGTCGCAACTCGACGCGATGCGACGGGACACGCGATTAAATTTGAAAGATTGCTCGTTTCACAAGCGGCGCGCGTGCAGACAATTAAAAGTATTGATTTAGTGATTAGCGGGTTGAATTGACGCGGACTGGTCCCGTGACGGGATGGACTCCGGCACCCTCTTCTCTAACACACAGAGTCGCGATTTTCTGCGAAATGGAGCGTTTCGCGATGCGCAACGGCCCACCGCACCGCACCGCACCGCGCCACCCAAGCCGTCGCGGGTTTTTAATCCCTGGAATGCGGCTAGGCTCTTGTTTCCGAGCTATTTGCGGAACAAAGGGACGCGCTCCCTTCGCCGGTACCCTTTTCGACCAAACTCTGATTAAAGTTTGACAGAAACCGAAGGTGGGGTTCGGAGTTCGCAGTGAAACCGTTTAGGGCGCCTGGGGAGTATGCTTAAAGTGAAATCCTACTTGCTTCCTACCGCCGACGCCGCCGCCGCGCCGCCGCCCCTTAAAATGTTCCATCGAAACTGTTAGAATACTATTATTTAACATGGAAACTAGTGGACCAATCGAGAGTCTTGCGCGTCTCCTCGGCGCACGCCCGCAATCATCTTCTCGCGACGTTTCCGTGAAAAGGTTAATCCCCGAGGTCGTTCTAAATAAGTTTTTCCATTCCGATAGTTCGACCATTCGATAGTTAAGCAGAGACGATGCCATTTGTTTCAACTGGAAAGTTACAAATACCATAGCGCCATCAAGGTTGCAACTTTTGTTCTCCAGTTTTCAGGACAAAAGAGTCGCAATTCCGAACGAGTGCCAATGGTCACTTTCTATTATCTTCGTTCATCCGAATCGCGTCTTTCAACGAACTATAATCTCCTGCTTCGCTCACCTTGTCTTATCTTCTCAAGCTACATATTTCAGATAAGGCTCCATCTCTATTCAACGTTTTAACAAATACTAGGTTCTCCGAACCCAATTTTCGTCGTCTTCGGGGCACCATCTTCGAGAATGGTAATCTCCTTTCGCTTCTATCTTTTGATGGAACGAACTAGACTCCCGATACAGGAGCGTCTAAAAGGTTCAGACATACCTTGAAGGGTAAGATTGACGACCTCGGCGGTGCTTCGGGTTTCTCTGGGGACCATGCTGCTCGGTGGACCCCACCGAAAGGATACTGTAGGTAGTAGGTAGGCAGTAAACTTCTCTCGAACTCCAGCTTTTTTAAGTTTCTCTATAAAACCCTACGTTTACATAAACTTTCATAATCTGATAACTGGACTGCGGATTTTTATCCTTTCGCCGCGAAGGATATTCATGGAATATATCCGGAAAAATTGTTGCAACGTTAAAAGGTCGCTTCATAGTCGACCGGCAAAGGACGTCCGGCAAAATATAAATACATAGGTTTAGATGGGACCGTTCACGACCGATAATCCGGCCCGGATTTCTCACAATATTTTTCCGTCTAGCCGGTTGGGCCATATATGTATCACTGGTGGGTTGACGGCTCCCTGCGGTGCGTGGCAGAAAAAAAGGTGTCTATGCGCACCCCTACGACTCCTCAGTTAAACTATCGGTAGCTCTCTTTACAACATCATGTAAATGAGAAACGTTTCTGCCACTTGGTAAATACTTCTTATAAATAATGATTTCAAATAATTATTAGAAAAATATTAGACATGTCTTTGTTCTGTAAATTTTTTCATCGTTTCAAGTGTGAAAATTTTTTTTAAAAATATGGTCGTATTCTACGATTCTTACTTTTTGAAATTCTGTTTTTTCTCCACAATTTGTAACAACTTGTTGCCATCTTTCTGGTGACCTGTCGATTCCCGTATCCCACTGACTAATTAGCATCATGTGTCTTCGATGTACAAACAAAATATTCTATTAAACTATAAACAGCTGTTAGGTTTGAATTGTTTTTTTTTAATTTATTTATTTAATGTTGCTTTAACATCTAGGTCATTAGCAACATGGTACAGTTTCTTACAATATTTTGTACATCTTAGTATCTTTGATATATTGGGCAAGACCGGCAATGTGATCCTCAGAACTGAACAGAATGGGTAAGGATCCAGGCAGCTTGGCATTTTTCCTTTCGTTTTCATATTTTTTGCATTCTAGTATAAGGTGATTAATAGTAACTGGTATTTTACATATATCGCAGATCGTGTTTTCTTTGTTACTTAACAAAAATGAATGAGTTATTTCTGAGTGCCCAATTCTGATTCTATTGATTGACGTTTGAATTTGACGATCTATTGGACTTGGAAACTTTTGCCACTCAAAATCCGCTCCTTCGTTATGGTATTTTTGTGTATAGTTCCTTTCAATTTTGTCGATTACATGTTTTCTGAAAATTTCGTTTATATAGTTTTTGAGGTCATTTAGTCTGGTATAATGAGTGATTTGTTTCATTTTTGTATTTGAGGCTGCCAATTTGGCTGCTCTATCTGCGTTTTCATTACCCTGTACATATACTCATATTCGATGGAATCCAGCAAAAGGTAATGGATTTGCCGGTTTCAACAGCCGAGTTATATATTTCATGTATTTCCTGAATACACTCATCAGTTGTTTCCAAATCTTCAATGGCTATAATTGCACTCTTTGAGTCTGTAAAAATTGTGTATCTATTTCCAGTGGACTTTTGGATTCAATCTAGTGCTTTGAATAACGCTAGGATCTCACTACCGAAAACTGAGCAAATGTTATTAAGTCGATAAAGATTTGTGACAGTCGGGAAAACTACGGAGCAGCCTGTACCATTTTTTGTTTTCGAGCCATCCGTGTATATGTTTGTTGCTAATGGGTCACTATTTAGCATATCTGTATGCAGTGATTTGAATACCGTAGGGTCTGTTGAGTCTTTGAGGTATTGCTCCAAGCTCATATTAGTTTTAATTTTCATTTTGGTCCAAGGGGGAAAATTTTGAAGTTTTTTTTTATATATTTTCGGAAAGGAGAAATTTAGATTTTTTAGAATTTGATTCAGTGTGTAGTAGATAGGTTTAGAAGCTTGGAAAGGATTTTTAATTTTGATTACTGAAGATTTTTGAGAAGACTGGATTTGTAATAGTTGCTGCTCTTGCGGCTGCAAAATTAAGTAATAGTAGTTGTCTCCTATCAGTAAGGGGCATTTCACCGGCTTCAAGTAGGATTTTAATAGTTGGGCTTGTATGATATGCTCCCATCGAAAACTTCAGTGCAGTGTTATTGATCGGTTCTAGTATTTTAAGTGTGGTTTTACTCGCAGAGCCATAAATTATTGCTCCATAGTCACGCTTGGTACGAATTATAGCTTTATAGGTGTTCAAGAGGACTTTGTAATCAGCTCCCCATTTAGCTGCTGCAATTGCTTTAAGAATTGCCAGTCGTTTAGTACCTTCATTTTTTAGGTGTTTAATATACGGTTTCCAAGATAGTTTTTCGTCAAAAAGAAGTCCTAACAATCTTATAGTACCTTCTGTTTTAATACTACTGTTCTGTAGATACAGTTTAGGAACAGTGGGTGTCTTAGTTCTCCGTTGAAAATTTATAATTGTTGTTTTGGATTTTGAAATTTTGAATCCTGTACTTATTTCTAGACCATTCGTTTAAATTGTTTAGACTTTGTTGTAACGCAGCTTGGGTGGATTTAAAGTTTTTTCCAGCACAGAAAAATGTTATGTCGTCGGCAAAAATAAGGCTTTTTATCGGGGAGACTGCGACCGATTCTATACTATTTATTGCTACTAAAAAAAGCGTAACATTGAGCACAGCTCCTTGTGGTACTCCATTTACGAGTTCATATTCTGATGAGATTTCTCCGTTATTTCTTACCATTAGGGTTCTGTTCTCAATAAAGTTGTATATAAACGCTAGCATTTTGCCCCTTACGTTCTTTTTGAAGAGTGTCTCAATGACATACTCCCTCCACACCATATCATATGCTTTTTCAATATCAATTGCTACAGCCATTAGGTGGAATTTATTTTTAAATGCATTGCAAATCTCAGTATGAAAGTTAATTAGGTGATCCATGGTGGATCTAAATTTTCTAAAACCCGATTGCGTATCTGTGATTAGTCTATTTTTTTCAAGAATCCATCTTAGCCTTTTATTAATAATTTTTTCTAATAACATGCAGAGTGTACAAGTCAGAGATATGGTTCTGTAGCTGCTTGCCAGATTTTTGTCTTTTCCGGGTTTGAGTATTGGGCATACTTAGGCTTTCCTCCATTTGTCTGGGAATATCATAGTATTCCAAATATAATTGTAAAGACTAGTTAGGTATTTAAGGGTTTCATCAGGTAAGTGTATTAGAAAAGCATTTGGGATATTGTCAGGTCCAGGTGAACTATTTTTGCAATTTTGTAGTACAGCTGTAAGTTCATGTATGGAGATATTTTCATTAAAAGCTTCATTACTGTCATAAAAAGTTTGGTGTTTAGATAGTGCCTGATATGAAGATTTCCTTTGTTGGAATATAATATCATAATTTGAATTACTGGAGTTTTTGGCAAAGTTACTAGCTAAAATATTTGTTATATCTGTTGGATTGGTAATAATATTATTTTGTTCATCAGTTAGACTGTTTATGTTAGTAAGGCGTGTTACTCCTCTTATTTTTCTTATTTTGTCCCTTTCTTTTGTTGGTGTATGTGCTGTAATAGTGTTTATATACTTTTTCCATGACTCTTTTTTATTATATTTAATGATTCTTCGCGATGTAGCTCTTAGTTTTTTGTACTCAATCAGATTAGCGATGGTCGGGTATTTGCGGTAAATGTAAAAGGCGTGTTTATAATTTTTAATCGCAACTGCACATTCATTATTCCACCATGGTACAGCAAGTCTTTTCTTTGAGTTAGGAGTGATTTTAGATTTAGGTATTGTAGAGGATGCTGAGTCCAGGATCAGATTAGTGAATTCATCTATTAGTTCATTTACTTTATCATTTGGTTCTATAGAGGGGTCTCTTAAATTTATAGTATTTTTACAAATGACAGCCTGGTATGCTGACCAATCAGCTTTGTCAATTTTCCATTTTATGGTATTACTTCTACTAATGTTGTTTGTTGTATTCTGTTTGGGATTCCGTTTAGTTATAAGTATTGGGAAATGGTCGCTATCATATAGATCAGAAAGGACCTCCCATTCACATAAATGGGCTAATGAAGCAGAGCATTAAAATGGGTAGGTGAGTTTGTATTTAGTAGGATGAGATCAGATTTATCAATCAAATTATTCAGAGACTCTCCTCTCATATCATTTTTGTATGATCCCCAAAGAGTGCTATGGGCATTGAAGTCACCGACTAGTATCAATGGTTTAGGTAATTGAGTGAGTAGACTTGTGATTTCTTCTATTCTAAAGCTACGGCTGTTTGGTAGATAAAGATTACAGATTGTTAATTTGCTAGGGGTTAAAATTTCAATGGCAACAGCTTCCAAATCTGTTTGTAGTGGTATTTTAACAAAAGGATAAGTATTTTTAACATATATTGCAACACCTCCACTCGCTCTAGATAGATTACTACGGTTTTTATGATGAGTTGCAATGTTTTTAATTGGTTTGTAGTAGGTGTCCTTGAAATCTGTTTCTTGCAAACAGATTATGCATGGGTTAATTTCACTTATAAGAAGCATCAAATTTTCAAGTTTCTTAGTTACACCGTTTAAGTTCCACTGAATTATTATAGTATCCATTTTTATTACACTAAAGGTCTGTAGGGGTTATAATTTGTAGTTTATTGTGCATAGTCGCTGTCTGATTCTGAAGTTGAGGCCCACCACGGTGACGTGTCCCGGTGTTTAGTTCCTTCTTCATTTGCACTTGGATCAGATGTTTTCTTTAACTCTTCTGTTAGTTTTTTGGTCAAACGATGAATTTGGTTTTTAATGCTTCTTTCTTTTAACATTGGATATGTTGTAACTAGCATGCTTATGGTGCCGTTGATATCGTTTGTGTAAGCTTTAGCAACCTCAATAGGATTTTCAGTTCCAAAGGTATTTTCCAGAAAACTTTTAAATTGTTCGTAGTTTAGTGGGAAGATGTGTTTTTTATTTTCAAGCATCATTTTGGCTGGTTCGATCATTTTGTAATGTTATGATTTTATCTGAGGAAACAACTCTGTGTGTACGATCTATCAGTGAACTTTATTTCTGGTTGAGGGTACAAATGTTCTCGCTGCGCGCTCGGACTAGACTGACTTTTCGGTCATCGTCTTCGTCTCTCTGCACTTCTCTTTAATTTGTCCTGATTGGTTGGCCTTGCATTAGCCTTTTTCTAAACCAATCAGGCAATTTCCCTGGGACTCTTTCCGCGCCTCCCTTATTCTTTGCGTCCTTGACGCGCTGTTTCTGAACGTGGAGGCGGTCCCGGAAATTTGGTAATGTAGCGGGTTTTCCTACGGGCCCGCGGTGCCTGAAGGTCTAGCTGTCGCCTACCTGCTTAGCCCCGCGGTCCCTTCGGAAACTCGAGGTTTATGGTACCCGTACATGCTGTTGAGGCCGAAGGTTAGAAAGTCTAATTGCCAAAACGTGCACTCACAAAAACCCTAAAACGATCGCTAAAACGAGTAACGGCTTTCTCAAAAACAGCTTCGAGCCAACGGGTTCCATAAACTTGCCCGACCATTTGCACGCCAAATGTTCTTAAATTGTACGTGCCTATGGCCGCTACAATTTCTTCTATGTTTTGAGTTTTCGTCTTTTGTTGGCTATTTAGTCTAGTCCTCCTCCTTTGGTGATTGGAATTCCTTATTGCTGTTTAGGTATTTAGGATTTGTAGATGGTACTTTTTCCTTGATAGTTTCTGCGTTAATTTCTGAGTTATTCCCAGAGGAAGTTGAAAGTGGTCTTTTCGTAGCCGTATTTTTTTACATTGGTTTCTGTAGAATTTCAAGGTTAGGTCCGCTCTCTACTGCAGTCATATTTATTTCGTTGGAGTTTTGATCAGTGTTCGTTTTCATATTTTGGTCGACTAGATTAACTGTACTTAGGGTTGCAGTTACAGTTTCACAGATATTGGTACATTGTTTAGCTACATGCCCTTTTTCTTTGCATAAAAAGCAAGATAGTTGTTCCGTAGACGTAAATATTCTATATTGGGTTCCATCGTGAGTTACAAGGAACGAGCTCGGAATGTTATTTACGTCCTGGGGATTGACATAAATTTGACGGCGAAAACTAAAAACATGGCCCAATTCTGGTTCATAGATATACCTGCCCTAAGGAATGTAATTTTGGATGCTATTCTGATGTTATTTTTAATAAAAATATCTTCTAGTATTTCATGTGGAATAGTAGGTGATACATTGGAAAGTATTATTCTTTCCGTAGATTGTATCAGTGATCGAATTTGTACATTGTGATTATTTATTTGGATTGTCTTGAATTTGGAGATAAGGTTATGTACTGTGTCCTTGCTGTCTACGAATAGGCTTACTCTGTTGTTCGAGATACGTGAAATGAAAAGTAACGCCTTTGGTCCAATTAGTTTACTTATTTCAGTTGCGTATTCCTTTATTGTTATTCCTTCGATTGCATCCAGTAAAATTCCTTGTTCTTTTTTAGGGAATGGATATGTATTCTTCATGGTTGCATCTGCATATGTGGTTTGTTTTCCTATTGGCATGGTGCTTTCTGCTTTGTAGGTTAGGTTGTCAATTTTGGCTGGGAGACCCCTGTACTCAGAAGTCTCTTGTTTTTTATTGTTCTCGTTGTTCATATCATATTATCGTCACTGTAACACCACTATTTATGGGCAGTATCCAGCTATTTGTCACTCGTAGTTTCACACTTTGAACACCACTAGAAACACGTCAGCCCACGTTGGTGCTCACGACCACAATGTTGAATTGTTTGTTATTTCAGGTCCATGAAATTGCTGAATATTCTTTAAATATTCTCAAATAAGGGTCGACGGCGTTTATCCTAAAATTACACCTTTCACAAAGTGAAAAACAATGTAGCGTGCAACGTTCAAGTCGAAACCTTGAGACTGTGGGCGCGCGGCTGTTGAGGGGATGGACAGACTTCATGATAGGCGCGATTTGTTTAGGTGCCGTTCCCGGGGGCTGCACTGTATCGAGAGCTTTATGACAGGTCATTACTATTGAGCAGGAAATCGGCTCTTATCCTATCTTAATAAAATTGATTAAAAGAAAATATTAAATAGCATATTAAATATAATACATTCTTTTTGGAGACAGCACAAAATTCAAAGTTTTCTAATTGACAAATGTTGCTGATCATGATTTCATTGGAGTATGGTCGAGTTGGAAATCAGTTGGTGGGATGGGAAGATACATTAATATGTGAAAGCATGTAGAAGATTTTTGCGCTGCCTCCGAAAATATTGTATTGTATTTAATATTTTAATCAATTTTCTTAACAGTTGGTGTGT
Organism: Lasioglossum morio; assembly: GCA_916610235.2. Lineage (NCBI taxonomy): Eukaryota > Metazoa > Arthropoda > Insecta > Hymenoptera > Halictidae > Lasioglossum > Lasioglossum morio. The sequence continues at coordinate 1,132,410 of OU744334.1, read as the reverse complement.
ATTGAAACAAATCAAAAGGAAATTATTCCATGCACCTTAGTGCGTTTTTTAATGCGCATCGAAGTCCATTTAATGTTTTTTACGAAATTTTTTTATTAAATTAATTATCTCAATTTTTTATTCGTTTGACGCACATTTTCCTGTTACCCGACCAAGCTGAATCTTTCCACAGTTTGTTTAATTATTAAGAAATTTCGTAGAACACCGTAGGATGGATTTTCTTTCTTATTGCTTAGGAAATATACAAATAAACAATATACTTATATAATAACAATATATATATATAATATATATATATATATATATATATATATATATATATAATAGTAATATATAATATAGTAATATAGTAATATATAGTAATATATAATATAATAGTATAATATATAATAATATATAATAGTTTTTCTCGAAATATTAAGACACTGTAATTTGTTTAAAATTACTTTAACGTACTGAACGAACCAGTACGTGCAGAACCTCCACCGGAGTTGTTTGACAAATTGTTTTTTACCGTACACTTTGTCAGATGATATTCTTTTTTTGCGTTATCATGATAATAAATTGATATTGTTTTTCGTTATAACGTTTAAAAATTCTTCAACATCGTATTTTCCACCAATTAGCACGACGAACTCTGATAATTTCTAGTTAATAGCTTTTAAATAAATGTTATATTCTGCCTTCGTGTCGTCCGATTTCCGGACAAGTTGCCTCTAGATCAATCCTTCCGAATTTCTGGAGACACGGACCATAGGCTGCTCCTGAAGTGTAGAGGGGAGTAAACGGTTCTTGGAACCCCTGGGGTAGGGTTGTAAATTACACAATCTTCGGGTCTGGGCCTTTGTCAAGCGTTTCGAAACCTTCTCAAGTTGCCTGAAAATCCGGACGGAAATGTTTAAATGCCCAAAAACGTCGTCCGGCACCAGCCGAAGTTGTATGAATCGGGGACCGGACCGGACCGGACCTGACCGGGCCGGGCCGAACCGAGCCGAGTTGAGCCTAGCCGAGTTGAGCCTAGCCGAGCCGAACCGAGTAATATCGGACGGGAAAAAGCTTTCTTTGAGCGGAACAGAAACGACGACGTGGAAGAGGCCACGACGAGGATCTGTCGACCAGCCTTGACCCTCTAGATACCTTGGTCTCTCTACTCGACCGCGTTTCCGCGCTAGAATCGTCACGATTTTAGAGCGAGCGGATGTCGAACTCTTTCCTGATTAAATTATTCGGCTAAACAGCCGATTCCAAAAAAATTCGTGATAATTTCGTAATAAATGATCGTATAACAATCAAAATTTCAACTCATTTTATACAAGTAGTTACACAACGTTTTGAAACATTTCACTTACAAAATAACCTAACCATTTTTGATTCGATAAGATAAAGTTAAACGAACGTCCTGAAAAAGACGTTTGCAAAATGTCTTATTTTGGACGTAAAACGAACGTCAGTGAAAAGATGTTTTCAAAATGTGTTATTATGGACGTAAAATGAACGTCCCGAAAAAACATCTTCAAGACGTTTTTAAGATGTCCTTACTGGACGTAGGACGTTCAGACCTAAAATGGAAGTAAAATGGACATCTTGAGGACGTCCTGTGCTATCTGGGGCACATGAACTATCAAATATGTATATTTAACATGTTTGGACCTTCAAGACATCTTCAATGTCTTACGAACGTATTCTAAACAGCCTACGAAAGTTTTCTCACCGGCTTGTGTTACAAAACCATACGTTTTAAAAACGTCCCAAGAATGTCTGTTAGACGTTTAGAAAATGTTTTTTTAGACGTTTAATAAATATTCTTCGGACGTATTTAGAATGTACGGTTTTGTAACACAGGCCGGTGAGAAAACTTTCGTAGACCGTTCGGAATACGATTGGAGGACATTCAAGACATCCATAAGATATCTTGAATGTCCGACAGCAGACGCATTTAAAACGTATTTAAGATGTCTCTGTGCTATTTGGGTGATGACTCTGGATGAGAATAAGCCTTTCAAATAAATTGCCTTACTTTTTAAAAAATAAATCTACTTACTGGAATGAAGGAATTTCACAGAACAGAAAATTTTTCACTGCACAATTTGTCAAGAGCTCGACACAGCAAGCTAAAGTACACCCTCGCGATCACGGTTTCGTGGAATCGCCGTGCTCTTTTCAACATTTTTCGCCTCTATGTTTTACTCCATAGCGATTAAAACGTCTCACCGAGCAACGATGAAAGGAAAATACGCGGAGGAATCATAAAACGACGAGCGCCGTTAAAAACTCATTAAAACAATATCAGAACAACCTCCATGTCTCAGAGAAACGGGTAGAAACGAATCTGCATAGAGGTCGGTTGAGATCCTATGAACTCTAGTATATATGCCAACGAAAAATTCGCGACTTGCTTCGTTGGATTAAGGCCTCCGTCCGCGGAGCATTGCGTGTCACACAGTTGTGATGACATTTCGATCATTTAAGGGAATTAAATTCTTAATGACGTTGTTTCTTTTTTATAGAAACATATTTTCTCTTTTATCTAAAATATGACGATTTCGAATCACTGTAACATGATTTTAATGTTATATTAATAACCTTAAGGTATTTAATTTAAGTGCTTGTAATTGAAATATATTTGCATTTTCATATGTTCGTAAAATGAAAGATAATATAATGTATTAAATCGTTCCTCTTTTGTGCTTGAACACCAAATATCGAATAACGTGGCTCTAAAAATACTAGAACACATTCTGGAAACGAAAGATAACTCTCACGATCCCAAATACATTGATACAATTTTATTTTCATTTCTGTCTACATAAAACCACAATTTCGATATTCAATGGAGAATAAAAATTCATATTCGCTAAACAATGAAATGTGTTCTTCAATTTTATGTGGTAACTGTTACTAGTCATAAATTATGTAGGGCCTTTAAAGTATTTAACAGATTTTTAAATAAAAAATATTGTAAATTCACTTTAAAATGTGAAATAATTGCCAAAATAAACAATATGTTAAATAATAGTAGTCAAACGAAAGGCAAAAACTATCAAATGTAATAACAATAAAACACAACAACGGTTAAACAATAACGAATAAAACAATAACAATTTAATATGTAACAATCAAAGTGCAGGTTTATGAATAATAGACACGATCTTGCTCGGATAAAAGTGTTAGACTGTTAGACGACTGCACGAGGTGACTGCGCAAAGCTGTTGAAAACATATGATCCTACAAGTTAGCCTTTCACTTCTCGAATTAAATAATTTCAACAGTTGTGCTGAGTTGTGCTAAGTTTCTGCTACATTGTGCTCGAATATTATAACTATAATATAAAAAATAAGACTAAAAATTGAGAAAAACGATTTTTTGAGTAGTCCCCCACTATTCATTTTTTTCAATTTTCTCAATTGTGCGAAGTTGTGTTAGGTTAATGTAGCAGAAACTTAGCACAACTCAGTACAAGTGTTGAAATTATTTAATTCGACGAGTGGGGGGCTAACTTGTAGCAGGCCAAAACTTCTTTTCATATCTGACTAGGCAAGACTGCAATGTATACATTCATTGTATACAGGGTGTCCCAAAACTACCCTAGGAGCCGAAAATGGGAGGTTCCTTGGGTCATTTGAAGCAACATTTTCCTTAACAAAAATGTTATCCGCGGCTTTGTTTAGGAGTTATTAACGAAAAACACGGACCAATCAGAACACGACCTAGACGCGAGTTGGCACAGTCGGCCAATGGACAGTTGGCGCGCCGAGCCGATTTTACCAACTCGCGTCTAGGTCGCGCTCTGATTGGTCCGTGTTTTTCGTTAATAACTCCTAAACAAAGTCGCGGATAACATTTTTGCAAAGGAAAATGTCGCTTAAAATGACCCAAGGAACCTCCCATTTTCGGCTCCTAGGGTAGTTTTGGGACACCCTGTACATAGTTTGAAGTCCATATTCGCCCATATAGGTAATAAAGTTTTACTCTGTAAAACATTGGTGAATACTGAAAAGTTCTTCGATTTCGTATGACTATTAACCATGATAAATTACATGTGTAACATTTAAAAACTGAATATATTGAAAACACACTAAAATGGATTGAATAATCATTGAAATAAATATAATAAAAACTGAAGTTCAAATACACACACTTTTATTCAGATAAAGCATCGCTGACGATTGATGTAGTTTCATCATTTGTATAGGCAGTATAGGCAGAAGAGTTCACTCGAGGCTTATTTTTCTTATATGAATGCGATGAAAAGTTAAAAACAATAGCGTTTCTGGGATACGGAGGTATTTCTTTCAAGGTAAGAGTAAAATACGCAATTTTTAAAAAATGTACAATTTCGAAATTAAATTCCCCTAAACGATCGAAATGTCACACTGTGCGTCGCTTCATGAATTGTGATAAACGCGTACGCGACGAAATATCGATTGCTGTACGATTCAGTGCTGCAAATGAAGTTCTTACTGTTACTAGTTACTCGATTTTGTGAAAATTTACCGGTTACCTGCGGTTTGCGTAGGTATCGTAGCGCGTACTATAATACATACAACCAAGAAACCGTCTTTCCAAGTGTACATTTTAAATAAAACACTTGACACGTTCCCTGCACACGTAGCCGACGCGACGCGACGCGACGCACAGTGGGGTATTTGGCCCGAAAAAGAGAAAAAAACTATTGTAGCGTTATTTATAGACTCAAAGTTATAATATTACATATCGTTGGATTCGTCTTGAGATCAGCTACAACATTATGAAATCGAAAATATATTTGAGCATTTAAAAAATTAAAATCACCTCAATTTTTTGAAAAAAAATTTTTTTTTCCAACTTTCATATATTGAAATTTGTAGACGTCTGAATACTGTTCCTCTTTTGTTTGAAACATTTTTTTCTCAGATTATCGAGAACCCATAATAGACTGTGGCAATAGTGCAATATTTGCACCGAAAAGCTGAAAAGAATTATTTTTGCACATAAATAATATTGAAATGATGTAAATAATTATTTTATGCAGAATATGTGAATTACGAAACTTTTTAGTAAATAAATATATATTATAAGAAAATTTTAAATTATTACCATTAACAATCATCAGAAAATACATCAGCTTCCTCAGATAAAGTTTCTTCTTCGTTTGAATCTGCTGATGTAGTTTCATCAGTAGGTTGAATAGGCAGAAGCATATTTATAATTACATTCTGTAGAAAATGGTATCTTCTTCCTTTTTTTCCATCTTATACTTGACAACAGGGGATCGGAACTCAATAAAAGTCTATTAGTTACGTGCCGGTCGAATGCTTATCTAGAACCTCTTATATACTGTTACGAGCCGAGGGGCGGCGGATACGTCGCGTCGTGGCCGAGGTTTGTTCTTTTGAACGGGATGTTTGTGTACTAGCCGGTGTCTATTTCATCACCGGGTGTCACAGGATAGGTTGTTGTGGACTAGCCGATGCCTGTTTCAGCACCGGGTCGCCACTAGATGGGGAAAGAGAAGGGTTGTCGTGGACTAGCCGATGTCTATTTCACCACCGGGTCGCCATTAGATGGAGAGTCGTGAACTAGCCGGTGCCTGTCTCATCACCGGGTCGCCACTAGGTAGGGAACAGAAGGGTTTTCGTGGACTAGCCGGTGTCTGTTTCACCACCGGGTCGCCACTAGGAAGGAAAGTCGTGAACTAGCCGGTGCCTGTTTCATCACCGGGTGTCACAGGATTAGTTGAGATATTTGGGAAGGTCGGCTCCTCGTAACTTTCTATAAGATTGTAAGAATAAACCTCGAGCGGTGAAGGTTTATTTTTTGTGGGATTTTTTACTGGTTACTGGGAACTCAAAAGGATATGGTTTAAACGAAGGTTAAAGACTCTCAATTGTCTTATATCAAAGTACAATATGTTGGAGAAACTTGAAACGAAATACAATTGTCCTTGTACTGTGTTTTTTCGTGGAAGCTAATTCCCGAGTTCTCGATTTTCACGCACTGAGAAATGCGGGGGTAGTAAAACTAACTTGCCTTTTAGAACCGCGTTTGAAATAAAGTTGATCGAAAGGGAAGCAGGCCCTATCTCACGAGATGCGTATGTGTCTAAAGAAAATCAGAAACTAAGCCCGTAGGAGGACCGGATCGAGCCCTCTATATACCAGATTGTGTCCATGAAAATTGTGGTGGGGACATGGGAAAATCTGGCAAACGTTAATCAGTTTCCAGCTGAACGTACTTCGCTGTAGGAAAACTGTTTATACAAACAACAAGCCGGACCTCCTACATGGACACGTGGTTTCAAGAAGGGCAGTAAAGAGTCACGCAGTCAAAAACTCCGTGCGTAACAATACAACCAAGTGCCAGTAATATAAACAGTTCCGCAGAAGAAGCTGTAGAACCTCACGCAGCCGTAGCAAGGGTAGTTGAACGTGTAGGCATACGCGAAACGCTGCTAAACGCTTAATGCTAAATAGGCTATAATATTTCAATTCGGACATATTCGGATTTAAACTTTCGTGGCTTATAATCACGAATCTTTACCGAATGTAATGACTCCATAAAGAGCACGCAATCTCGCGCAATACTATAATAAAATTGTCACTAATGTTTTGTAATCTTTAAAAAGCTTACAGAATGATTGGTAATATTCAAATATTAAGAACTATGCTAATTTAGATGATAACAAAATAAAATCTATGCGAAAGTGCTCTGTATACCTACCTGAACAACTTTTGTAATACAAGAATTTACAGAATTTTCCTTCAAACACTTGAAAATCGCCAATAAACAGACGCTGTCTTAGAGACTGTTTAAGAACGCCAAGCGCGCCTTAAAATCTCTCGACTTTTGATGAAGTTTACTACTTCACGGGTGTACAAATACATAGAAAAAACAATATTGCAGCCTTATTCTTCAGACCTTTATCTACAATGAACAACAAAAGTTTTATGCCATACGCAAAAATTTAGAAATCGACTTTTTTCCACTTTTTCGGACCAAATAGCCCACTGTGCGACGCGACAGAGCGACGGAAGAGTGTCCGCGGAAACAAATGCGAAAATAACAGATAGGCTCTCGCGTGACCCGAAACGGAAGAGGATAGCGGCCACGACGATATCCTCGTAATTGATTCAATTCGTGGACAATGCTGCGTATCAGTGATCGGCTTTCGCGCTTTTCCGTGGAAACGTAAAAAAAGCCGGAGAACACCGCATACTGTACTCCATTTTCCGACGGCCGACGCGACACGACGGTCGAGTTATTTATCGAATTCGGGACGCGTTGTCACGAGCTCGACCCTCGCACCCCCTTACAAAACCTAGCGGCGCCGCGGCGCGGCGCGGCGGCGGTATAGTGTATAGGCGGAACTTGTTTTTACACGACACGGAGCGCTGTCCCGTGAAAATACAACAGCAACAAACGGAGAGGAGGGAGAGACGTCGAGCTCGATAACAGGTGTATCTGTCGCGCGCGTTTCCAGTGCGAGTTTCTCGAACAATGAAAACAAAACAGAGGAACAACAACACGCGTACGCGAGAGAAAGGGTCTACGCGATGGTAGACAAAGAAGAGAAAATAGAGGCACCTGCGACTAGCCACTAGCCCAGATAGATAACCGTACGTTGTAAAAACGTCCCAAGAATGTCCGTTAGACGTTTAAAAAATGTTTTTTTTAGATGTTTAATAGATATTCTTGGGACGTTTTTAGAACGTACGGTTTTATAACACAAGCTGTTGAGAAGACTTTCGTAGGCCGTTCGGAATACGTTCGGAGGACATTTAAGACATCCATAAGATACCTTGAATGTCCGACAGTAGACGCATTTAAGACGTCTTTAAGATGTCTCTGTGCTATCTGAGAGCCTATAAAAAAACGTGGTAAAATAGTAAAAGAAAAAAGTCCGAGTAAAATTTCAACCCTTTAACTGTCCTGCGAGGGTAGTTACAGGGTAAATTAGATTTTTCGCTTTTCCATGCATTTTCCAGTTTCCGAAAAATCTGAAAAAAAAACTAAAAAACCACTAATTTTTCTAATTCCAGAAACACGGGCCTCGTATGAAGTGCGCAGCGTGTCGAGTAGTGGCGCACGCGGTCTGCGCGGTGTCCTTGAACTTTGCTTGCAAATCCAGCTTCCGCGATGTGGGGGTTCGCCAATATCGAGAACAAACGAACACGCAGCACCACTGGGTCCACCGTAGGTCCCAGAAGGGGAAGTGCTCGAACTGCGGCAAGTCTTTCCAATCGAAACTGAGCTTCTCCTCGAAGGAGATCGTCGCGGTCAGCTGCAGCTGGTGCAAAATCGCGTACCACAACAAGGAGACTTGCTTCAGCGTGCAGAAAGTGGGGGAAAATTGCGAATTAGGTGGTCACGCGTCCATCATAGTACCGCCGTCTTGGATCGTCAAGTTGCCGAGGAAAGGCAGCTTCAAGAGCAGTTTGAGGAAATCGCCGAGGAAGAAGAAGTCCGGTGAAAGTCGTAGAAAATCTAAAGAAAAAGAAAAGGATAAAGAACAGGACAAGGATAAGGAGAAGGACCCAGGCAGGCTCTGGGTGGTGAAGCCAATACCCACGCCAACAGTGAAGCCGGTGCTGGTCTTTATCAACCCGAAATCTGGTGGCAATCAGGGCGCGAAGTTGTTGCAGAAGTTCCAGTGGCTCCTCAATCCCAGGCAGGTCTTTGATCTGACGCAGGGTGGACCCAGAATGGGGTGAGTTCGCGTTAAACTTGCTAGAACGTTACTGAGACCCGCCGATGCGGTGCTTTTCAGCTACGCTAACGAGAAACCTGGAATTTCCTGGTCGAAACAGATTTTGTGTCACGCTTTCAACCTCAATTAACCGATAACTAATATATTCGGAATTTTCTGGCATTCTATTTCGCAATGTTTCATTGCTAACAGGCATGTTTGCTAGGTCAGCGTGTAGCGTCAACGTTGAATCGTGTTAAATATCGTTTAACAGATGTTTCTCTAGAATTGCTATCGTAAAACGTCGCGTCCAGAGCCGTCGCGCGGCGCGGTGTGGTGTCGAGGATTGTTGAGCGAGACTTTTATATTTAGCGGTTCGAGTTTCACCGGAGAATTAGGTTAATTGAATGGAAATTGAGTCGACAATGAATTGGCTGAATGGATTAGGCGAATGGTGGGTCGGGATATTGGAAAATATGATAAATGAAGAAGAGGTTTAATTAAAGTTCCACGAGACTGGCTCTTAGCCAGAAAATAGGAGGACGTAGGAGGAAGTACGAGAATAAAGGTGAACGATTGTCGCTATAGACATTGTCGGAACTTTCTCGAGACAAGTTTCTTGGGAAGTTCGGGCATTTTCGTCTGCGTTCATGCAAAACTCGCTTACCGCAATATCTCATAAATCGTAAAATCGTAAAATGATAAGACTGTACCTTTAACGAAATTGTGTTCGACATATTTCTAACATTCCCATTCAGGTACTTCCAAATTGCGTCGTAAATGTAGTCCATTCGAAATGGGTTTCAGGCTCGAGCTGTTCAAGAAAGTTCCGAATCTCCGAGTGCTGGCATGCGGGGGCGACGGTACCGTCGGCTGGGTGTTATCGGTCCTCGATCAGATCGGCTGTTCTCCGCCGCCGGCGGTCGGAGTGCTTCCTCTTGGGACCGGAAACGATCTTGCGAGAGCGCTAGGTTGGGGCGGTGGTTATACGGACGAGCCGATCGGCAAAATCCTGTCGAACATCGGCGAGAGCGAAGCGATCTTGCTGGACAGATGGCAGCTGATCGTCGAGAAGAACACGGACGCCCAGGGTGACGATGACAACGGCAAGGGCAAAGAGAACCTGCCTCTGAACGTCGTCAATAATTACTTTTCTCTCGGCGTGGATGCTCACATTGCCCTCGAATTTCACGAGGCCCGAGGTTGGTACATCCGCAAACCGCCCCGAACCGCCCCGAACCACCGCGCCATACCGTGCCGTACTTACCGTGCCGTATTCCCTCGATGGTTTCCGTTGCGGCCAGACTATACAACCATACAGTCTCCCGTGAACTGCTTCAAATTAATCGTAAATAATTTAAAGACGCCGCGCGACTATGGTCGGAAGGCTAACTTGGTTTAACTGTGCCGGGGACAGGCTTCGTGGAACTTTGCTCGAAGAATATTTATGGGGGTGAAATTGTGTTCGAGGATTGATCGGTGCAAAATTAAATACGCTTGCCTCGGTGCTTCTCGTAGCCCCTTGCGCCATAGTGTCGGGCAGTGCCGGGTCAACGGCGAACATCTCGCGCAGCAGAGAATTTATTAAACGCGACGGTTAGTGGAATATTCGAAACTTTCAACAACTATTCGAACTTTATCCTGTACCTTCGGGAGGAACCACCGTCCAGTTTCTTTGTTTTATCTAATACATCTCCTAATACGTCTTTACCTAATACGTTTCATTTTACAATGGTAAAAGCTGGGATACGTTTTGGGACGTACTCTACAATTCAGGAGAACTTTCGAATAATTACAGAGGCGCACCCAGAGAGATTCAACTCGCGAATACGGAACAAGATGTTTTACGGTCAAATGGGCGGAAAGGATCTCGTGTTACGGAAATGGAAGGACCTTTCGGAATACGTGACGCTAGACTGCGACGGCCAGGATCTGACACCGAAATTGAAGGAGCACCGTGTGCACGCCATTGTGTTTCTCAATATTGGCTCGTATGGTGGTGGGACGCATCCCTGGGGCGCTGTCAGTGGCACCAAGGAGCCATCCACGGAGGATGGCCTGATCGAGGTGGTTGGCTTGACCACGTATCAGCTTCCGCTGCTTCAGGCTGGAGGGCACGGCACCTGCATAGCTCAGTGCAGCACGGCCAAGCTCGTTACTACGAAAACCATTCCAATGCAGGTCAATTTTCTCTCTCTCTCTCTCTCTCTCTCTCTCTTCCTTGTTAGCCGAGATCCTCGCAGTATGAATTAACACGTTGGTCGCCACGTCACCCATATCTGAGTGACGGGTATACTTCCGTTGGGGTCCCCGTTACCCAAATATGGGTGACGCTCTTCTTGTCGAGTTAATTAACTATAGGATATTATATATAGGATATACAACATAAAAATATTGAAAACACATGATACCGCCTTCGTACTGACGCACAGTGCTGTACCCTGTGGACAAAAATCTAAAACTTCATTATTTCAAATCCACTGGACTCTATGTTGAAACTATGTTTTAACATATAAATTATCATGTTTATCAATAGAAAATACTATATCAAACAATTTATTGATTCAAAGCGTCATTTACTTTCATGGTATCAGGAAAAAGAATTTTATGAAATATGTCCTATGGGATATGGTAGCTTAAAGTACAGCTAATGTGACTGAAATTTCAAATTTTGTAAGTAAGTTTCTTATATGGAGTATACTAGGAAATAATACAGTTGAAATAATGTTTCTTACCTTTTTCTCCTTTAAATAGAGATATTTCAAGAAGGGTTCAAAATATCCTGTAGTTTTTGGTTTTTCGTAATTAATAGACATTATATTTCAATTTCCTACAAGTTTTTCAACATTAACCCTCGGCGAATCTTACTCTTCTACTCGGCTATGAATACTTGTTTTTTTTATCGATATTTATTTATCTGTTTTCTACACGTAATATATGTAACTATTTGTTCATATTTCAGTTTTACACTATACATAAAACATGCCTCTTATTGTTTCTTTATAATCTATGTAGTGTAAAATATGGAAAATTCTAAAATAGTATTCCAAATCTTCGACTACGATTGCATTTACGATTCCGAACAAAAAAATATAAATTTTTTTATTTTTGTCCCAAATTTCTATCAAAGTACCGTACTGTGCGACGGTCGGATTTGGACCCCGCGAGAAACTTAGCCGAATTACGCTGAGCGACTAACGTGTTAAAGCAACGTACGTAGACCAAATCTGCGGATTAATAGACTGCGGATCTTCTTGATGCGATATAATAATAAAAAGACACGTGAGAAATATTGTAGCGTAGCAATGAACAGTTCTGAAAGTAGAAGCTTCAGCTACCGTACAGTAATTCTACCATCGTTGCAGGTCGACGGCGAAGCCTGTCGCCTGCTGCCATCCACCATAAGCATGAAGCTGTTGAATAAAGCGACCATGCTAGCGAAACGACGGAACGCGGGCAGGCCTCAGCAGGATGCCAAGCTCGAGAGATTAAAATTGCCAGTGATGAAGATCAAGATGACAGACTACGAGCGGTACCATCACGATAAGGACATGCTGAAGAAGTCCGCGATAATGTGGATCGAGGATCCACTGGATCTAGACGCTACCACGGACCTCGAGTCTTTGAGGAAGATCCTTGCGAAGGACCATAACATGGACACTTGTTGCTTCCTCGACCGTGAGTACCTCTGAAAAACACTTTTATCCGGAACCGTCGCGTTACCGCGGACTTTATGAATTCATAGCGCGTGCGAACGATCTTTTAAAAAGGAAAATGCACGTTCCGGAGAAGGCCCGTTGTCGTGGAATGGTGGGGCGCGGCGTTCGCATGCCCTCGAGTAGGATCGACCGTCCGCTTTAGCCGCTTTAGCTAGAAGAGCTGTTGCTAGACAGCGAATCTTTATACGAAATAAATACTGGCTAAATCGACTGTGAGAAACGGAGATTAGTATTTATGCATTTAACCATTAGCACTCGAATAGCGACTCTGAGGCGGCACTAAAAATTGTTGTACCATTATACAAAATATCGCTGCGTTATGAAATGTGTTCTCGACAAATTGTATACTAAACGCTCGGGTACTGTACAAGGTATTACGCGTGTCAGTTACGTATGCATAAATAGAAAGAAATTATTTTCGAATTTGTTGTTCGATAATTTGCCGTGGGATCAGGGTGGCAAGGAGATCGTTACATAAAATGGGGCCACAAAATCTGTTCGCAGCGTGCACTGCGGAGCGATTCTTCAGGATCGACCGGGCTCAAGAGCAGCTGCATTACGTCACCGATGTGGCTGTGGAGGCGGTGTACGTCCTCGAGGAGAATGCATCCAATCAATCATCGGGGGAGCCCGAACCGGGGAAGGTCTCCGCGAGCCAAGAGCCCGAAACCGCTCGCTCCTCGCCCAGGTACTTTACACGTCGTACCTTCGATCCTCGTTTCTTTATATTTTTTTTCATTCACCGACACGTAGTCTCATCGTGATCGTCTCCTCCATACATGGTATACGCTGACCCAGAAGTATGTAGAAGAAATTGATCGTGTAATAGATCTGTCGATAAGTCAGTAGTCAGTCACGCCTCCCGTTAACCCTCTGCGAACGAGGACTTCTTCAAATGCAGCCGACTCTTCTTCTACACGATTTTCAAATAACACGGCCTCCCAAAAATAAAGATACGTATGTGTACAGGGTGATAAAGGAAAGATATCATATTTGTAATAGTAGGGGAAGAGGATGGGTTGTGAGACGGGTTGGTTTGTGAGACAGTCGTTTTTATCCATCGCGCAATCGCGATAATTCCAATCTGTCTGCTGTCAAATTTTTGTTTTGACGACTGCTAGTTTTTGTGGTAGCACCGAGGTGTATAGACGTGTTGCTTATATTAGATACGGACATCGTGTGTAAACACATCGTGTAAAACTTCTATTCATTTTTTTAAAAACATTATTTTGTTGAGTGAATCGATTGAAAAAGGTGAGTGTGATGCATTTTCATTTAGTGTTTTCCTTACATTTTACGATGCAATATTGAGTTTTGTGCATATACGAGAAAAACATCGTTCTTTTTCTGTCACATTCCGAATGGCATCATGGTTGGATTATGAGACACAATAGCGGTTGGGTTGTGAGACATTAGTTTTTTTTACTAGAAACGAACTAGAACCGTCAAATATCGTTGTTTGTGTCAGAATCAAGTGTTTATTTGTGATTTAACGTTTGTTTTGGTTTATTTTTTGAACTTATAGTCATTGTAGGGACCAGTCGGGGAAACTCGAAGTCCTCCAAATTACCTAAGCGTAAAAAAACAGCTGAACACGATTTATGGTGTGCGTGACTAGACAAAGCTATTTTTGAGAGAACTGTTTAGTTTCACAGTCTGGCAGGTTTTTTTAAGGTTTTTGCCGAAAAATTGACCGCTGTCAACTCTATCGAATGCAACACATGCCAGCGCCCTGTTCATTTGAAGTGTGTCGATATGGACAGACGTTCGTTTTACACATGCAAACATTGTGACAGAGACTTGGATGACGAAGAGGAAAATCATTATTGAATCCTTCCATTCATTATATTTTTTTTTTACTTTTCTTCGTCATTCTTTGCTTTTTTTCAATTTTTTGCCATTCTTTTTAACTCCTTTGATCACTTAATGTCATTGAAATAAATAAAAATTCATTTTTGCATGAAGTTACATGGGTTTTACTTTATATTTGACCACTTTTAGTTGATTTTTCCGAGTGTCTCACAACCCAACCACTTTTTTCAGGAATCCAAAAAACATGTCCTCGGAAAATTGGCCATAAAATTTTACTTGTTGCTCAAATCACGAATCATTTTACATATAAAAGTTGCGTATTCCCTTCGCCTGTCCAACGGTATATAAAACTCTTTGATATCTTCATCAAGCAAAAAGTTACAGACCAAAAACAAAACCCGTCGCATAACCCAACCTTTTCCCCTACCACCCGAAAAAAGTAAAAAAGTTGAATCGACATAGGTCCTAAGAGCAAAATTGCGTACCACCACCATGAAAGTCCTTCGACCTGTATTCGACCTGTATTCGACCTGTATTCGAGCTGTAGGAGTCCCGGTTTAGCTAATTGTAAGACACCCAGTAGCGCCAAGTGCCTCGGCTCGTCCATCTCACACATTCGTCTGTGTCTCCATGATAATGTAATGGTAATGGAATCGTATCATTAGATTAATAGAAAGAACGTGTAATATAGCGAAGAACGACCAAAGAGAATCGCAGCCATGACAGAAGAGCCGGCGAATGATAACGCAGCGGCGCGGGAAGAGAAGCAGCTGCAACCGCAGCTGCAGCCGCAGTCGCAACCTCCGCAACCCTCGCAAACCCCGCAATCCCAACCGCAGCAGACATCTTCGGCAACTCCGGAGAACGAAGAACCTCCGCCTAAGAAGCCGGATGAAACGAAGCCGCAGCCCGATGCCCAACGCTCCTCTTCCAGAGAACCTCAGGGATCGATGAGCACAACAGCCCCCAGCGAGTCGAAGACCGCCAGGAAAGAGGGCAAACTACCTGGTGGGGACCCCATGAAACAAAGCAGTTCCTCAAAATCGATCTCTGCGACCGCTGTAGCACAGTCGCAACACCAGCCACCACTCACTTTCATTAGGTAGCGTACCGGTCTCTCGGACACTGTCTTCTACCAAACCAAGATTGATCAATTACGATGGAAGAGTAAAGAGGAATTGCCGTGGCCTGTTCAAAGGACGCATAAAATCAATACCAATTTCTATGTTTCAGTCCACGCGATAGGCTTTTCGGTCTAGGTTCGGAGGTCCACAGTTTCAGCACCGGATTGCTCGAGAAGACCAGCGACACTATACTGAAAGCCGCGAAAATCGGCGATCTTGCGGCTTTGAAGGAACACCACGAGAAAGGGTACTCTCTGTTATCCATCGACGCCTCCGGACAGACTGCTCTTCACTTAGCTTCCAGGCATGGCCACAAGGATATCATCAGATATCTGATCGCTTGCGCGCCATCGAGCATCCTCGACATGGTTGACAATGACAAGTAAGTCCGTAACCAGTCTCCATAACCAGTCGAATCTGAAACTCGTCTCTATAAATAACAAATTCTAACAAATTCTAACCAATTGTCGCCACGCTATTTGGCTATTCGTTTAGAATATTGAACATTTTCGAACTTTCATCTCGCTCGAATCGCCATCCTCGGTCACTATACGTATTGAGTATATGTATATGTAAATGGTAATCTTCTCGTGAAAACTGAAATGAATAAATGAAGATGCACTGCGACGGGACGCGACGGGGCGCAACGGTTGGTAGGCAAGTCGTAAAACGTTAACTGTAACCAAACGAGCCCCATAGTACTAGTTCCGGTCGAAACAGTTGCGAATTTGCGAGTTGAGCGAAACGCGGGAGAGTAAAAGTTTATTGCTTGCGGTCTCAGTTTACGCGTTAAAGTTTCTCATCGCTGCCGCTAGAATGTGGGTCAAAGGGCGGCTTATTCCTGTCGCGTCCGAGTCGCGTAAACAGGAATCGAATAAAAAAAGAGTCCTTTTTTTCTGTTTTCTAATTCCAGAGGTCAGACCGCTCTGCACAAAGCGGCTCAATATAAGCGCCGTTCCATTTGCTGCATGTTAGTGGCGGGAGGCGCTACTTTAACCGTCAAGGATCGACTCGGCAACACGCCCCGTGATCTTGCTCTGCAAGCAGAGGACCGTGACCTCGCAGCGTATTTATTCAGTGAGTGGTGTTTACTCTCTTTTCCACCAGCCACGACGATATTAAAGATAAAACGACGGTCGTTCGCCGCAGCGAATAGTTATGCGCGTCACCCGGCTCGCGTACCATTGCGATTTTAACCCTGCATCGCTCGCACAGGGAATGCGCCATGCGGTGTATGTGGTTCACAGCAAATTAACCCTTTCGCGCTACAAACATTCTGTCATCTACAACTGCAATTGCTACAAGCTCAACAATTTTATTCTAACACGAAAATATTGGAAATCTTTGGGAATTTGTTTATATTTCCCTCTCGCTTTCATCGGGTTGCTTTATTCGACTGGAAATTTAAATAGGCGGCGGATCTTCGTGCAACATAAAAATGCTCATTTCGTTTCTGGTATCGGCAATGCAGGGTTCAGTTATTCTGGTTTTGATTGGCCATTTTTCCGAATTTTTAGAAACTTCAATCGAGAAAAAAATCATCACGAATTTTCGAGTTTTTATCGTTTTATCGAAATAGCGAGTAGAATATGCTTCAGTGTATGCTTAGTGTATGCGTAGCGTGTGCTCACATTTTTTCTTATTTTAAATTTACAATACAAAGAACACACCGTTCATTCATCAGAATCGTGGTTGATCGATACACGGGACAGATAAGCGTTAAAACCTCGAAAAATCATTTTCGAAAGTCACAGCCTAAATCCGCCTCGAACCAAAATTAAAAAGCGTTCGTCTCACGCGTTTAATCCACGTCGCTTCCGCTATTGTTACACGTCCGTCGGATCGTTAAATCGACGTTGTTCGGTGATATAGGTCAAGAGCAGTTCCAGCTGACAACGGAAGAAATGGAGAACGCCCTCTGACCTACGGCCGTAATTGGCAGGGCCTGAGCGAACCCTGGTTGAACCCTGCCCGGATCCGTGAGAGAAGTCCTAGATCGCCGATGATCGTTGTCGATTAGCTCGCATTGTGCGATCAGTCCACCGAATCGCAGCCACTAGCGTGATCGAAAGCGAGCGAGAGAGAGAGAGAGAGAGAGAGAGAGAGAGAGAGAGAGAGGGGGGATGATCGTATGTTACGATCGTGTGTGAACAAAGACTTGTCAGTGCTACACCGTCAAGATCGCTTCTGCTGTCAACGATCAACGTCTGGAGAACAATAGTCATCATGCTAGCTGCTCGTAGGACAACTATCCTTCTGAGCTTCTCTTCTGTGACAGAATTCGTCGAAGGTCGTTGGATCGATCGCTATGACAAATTACCAAGAGCCTTATTTTATTAATTTTCATTGAGTAAATGAAACAATGTCATTTAGTCGAGGAAAACGAAGATGAAGAAGACGACGACGATGACGACGACGAAAAAGAAGAAGAAGATGGAGAAGATGATCGATGAAAGAAGAGGATCCTGTTTGCTCATCCACGATCTCGATTGCGCCGTGTATTCCCGCGGGCTGAGGACAACGGCGATCCTGTACCGAAATAGTGAGACAGTAGGATTAGGGGATCAGATAGATCGGGGTACTCAGTCGTTCGTGACTACCGTTCACGTATTCGTTTGTGTAAGTTTTATTTTATATTTTTCTACGTTCCATTTCTAGGTGACCTAGCGTTGTAGACTGAAAGAATGGGAGAGAGAGAATGATTCCCGATCGATTATGTTCTTTGTACAGGCTGATTCCGACGTGTTCTCAGCAGAGTTTTAGCTCAAAGAGCTATTCGAAGCGAATTGATTCCAAGCACGACTCGTCGTCGGTGATTCAGCGAGAACCGATATTTAAATAATTATTCATAATTATTCGTTCAACTTCTATCGGACTCTGCTGGCATGTATTTATTTCTATTATGACCCTCAACCCTTTGAAATTTTACCCGCTCGTTCTAGATTCTAGAGTATATTCTCATCACGTCGGATACATATCTTTTTCTATAAGTGTCACGTTGCACG
Source organism: Lasioglossum morio (assembly GCA_916610235.2). Classification (NCBI taxonomy): domain Eukaryota; kingdom Metazoa; phylum Arthropoda; class Insecta; order Hymenoptera; family Halictidae; genus Lasioglossum; species Lasioglossum morio. The sequence continues at coordinate 1,114,085 of OU744334.1, read as the reverse complement.
CGCACGCACACACACACACACACACACACACACACACACACACACACACACACACACACACACACACACACACACAGAGGGTGAGTTACCTAACGTTTGCACCTCGTATATCTTTGTTGTTTCTAAAGACACGTAAAATATGGTATGGACAAAGTTGAACGGTACAATGGGGCTGACGCGATGCCAAAAAAGTTTGTTTTTATGTCATTTTTTAAAATGAAACTACCCTTTTTTAAACACCTACAATGATAGTCCCTTTCATTAGGAATTTAGTGACTATAATTATTCCAAGGTCATTCAAGGTCACAGACAAAGAAAACGTATAAGATTTAACGTATTTTTACGTATCTATAGAAACAACAAAGATATTTGAGGTGCAAACGTTAGGTGACTCACCCTGTATATACGAGTGTGTATATATATATGTGTATATGTATATGTATTATATATATATATACATATACATATATTTTTTACAATCACGTGCGAGTTGCAACTGTTTCTTCACGATACTGTTTTTTCTTGACCGCGAGCATCCATGGAACCTTTTCGCACTGCTTGGACCATTCTACGCAAAAATCTTTTTATATACAGGGTGTTTCGCGAAAAAGGTATCACCGAGAATCGCAAATTTTAGCAAAAGTTCGACAATAACTGGAAACGTAGAGAAATCTTTTAATTAACTTGTTAGCTGGACGACTCCCTAATCGATACATTAATTACGACTCAACGCTTGGTTGTGCTACAGAATTAATATTATAATTGAAAGAAGAAAAAAGTGAAATGTTATCGATTAGTTTACTCGTCTTCCGCGGTTAACAGGTGATTTTTTAAACGAAAAGGTTGCAACCAAAAAAAAAAAAAAAATTAATAAATATTGATAATTTTAGACACAGTATATGCTCTTAATAAATTCAAACAATGCTACAAACTTATCTGAATTCTAGTGTTTGCCGAAGGATTTACTTAAAAAATAAATGTCCAATAAACGCTCCAAAAAAATTCAGAATTATCTATTCGATTCTATTAAACGTTCTGACAATAGAGAGATCTATAGATAGGTATTGTACATTTTTCCTCTATCTTTATTTGTTGATGTTTTTAAAATTAAGAAGAATTCTATTGACGTTTATCTCGGTCGTCCATTCTTTTCGAACACCCTGTGAATTATGGAAACATTTATCCTTGGACAGTGGTGATCACGTTCGTTTTGGCACAGTGTGATCAAAAACATCATCTCAGTTTCTGGAAAATAATACAATAAAAAAACTGGATGTTTGAAAGAAACACCTTCAATAAATGTTCAAAAGAAGTTTGTATATAGGACTTTAAATACACGTACTTGCCGCTAATTGAGTAAAATTTTCGCTAATTCACTCTCCGAGGGTTACACCAAAGGATCTGCGGTAGGATCAGCTCGCAGCGATGATCGATTACGCCCCAACCCTCGCGATAGTTCATGGATCATTCGCTTCAGGAAGAACGATCGGAGAGTCGCTTGCGGAAGACGGCATCGGCCCAAGCGGAATTGTGCCAAAGCGAGGTCCCCAAGAATCGACGATTACGTTTTAGAAAATAAATCATTTAAACGTTGCATACAAACACGCATCTGTTTTTAAAAGCACCTTTATCAATATTCAGAATATTCTTAAATTCTTCTAGCTTGTCTCTAATTTAGCTTTCAACTGGCCAATTTTATTCGTTTACAATATTTGTACATATTTGTATATTTTGTTGATTTTGTATAAACACTTTGGAAAAAATTTAGCACTTTGCAGGCATCGAGGTGTATATTACAGAATTTTTTACAATTTTTAAACCTAATCGTCGAATCATCAGATTCGGGCTGATCCTGCCTATTCGCATTCGATTTCCGAGACAAGACAGCCAAGCAGCCACGTTCATCTCGTAGCCACGTCAGCTCATTTAGCCGTTAATCAATTGAGATCGATGAGAGCGAGAGATAAACGAGTGCGGGGTTTGTGTGAAAGAGAAAAAGAGAGAATGTGAGAGAAACAAGAAAAAAGTGGAGAACGTGTGAAAGGGAAATGAGAAATGAGAAACGAGGAACTTGAAAAAAAGGAGGAAAAACAATAGTATATGAGTGAGTGAGTGAGAGAGAGAGAGAGAGAGAGAGAGAGAGAGAGAGAGAGAGAGAGAGAGAGAGAGAGAAAGAACTATCTTACTCGGTACCAAAATAAAAAAGGGGATCAACGTACGAACACCAATTAGCTCTTAAACGACGGTCTATCGTCTACTATTATTATACTGTTAATGCGCTAGACTATTCTAATTTTACTCTGTAATTACTATATATTGTATGCCGTATGTATAGTGTGACTTTCCTCAGCATATTCGTCCTGCGAACTCGACAACCATAACTGCGAACACTCCGAGCGAGGTGAGTTTCTTCGTAGACACGCGCCGCGTCGACGCGATTCGATCGATTGCTCGATTCGATTCACCCCGGACAGCTGATCAACAGAGTCTCCTCGTTTGTTTCTTTTTTTAACGTTTCATGTACATAGGAAGCTCTTCTCTGCGATCACTGAGAGACTATCCTAATTGCCCGAGGGATCATCATAGTATTGTACAATGGTGGTCAAAAGAAAGCGCGACGTGTATTTCGATTCGATACTACTCCGTAAAACCGTTTTCTTTACGATTCACGCCGATGGAACAAATGTATTTAGGACTCCTACGAGCACCATGATATTGTTATACTATATACACAATAATATAAATATATAGAGAGAAAATTATATATGGAAGAGGGTCGTGCAGTACCGGTCGCTCTAACCGGTTAATTTTTTCAACTTGGTCTACTTACTGTTGTTACTATTATTATTGTTACGTTCTTAGAAGTCTGGTGTCCTACCAAAGACCCTATCGACAAAAAGGAAATGTCGGATTATAGTTTTTGTAGACAGTGGAGTTAATTAACGGTGGAAGCGGAATCTAGTTGTGGTACTGTACGACTCTCGTCTATATAAATGATATTGTTTATAAGAATGTTGTCGTTGTCGCTATCTTTTTCTATAAATGCAGAGTATAAGAAATGCGGAGACTACGATTCCTTGAAAGTTGCTATTAACCCTATTTTTCTTGAATAAACCTCTCAAGCGAGTATGTTGTTTATTTTTCTGTAGAAATAATGATCTTTGAAAGCGACATATACTTCCCTTCACCACCATTCTCCAGAGTTTCTTTCCACCACCACTGTATCAAGTAGTATCGACACTCTGTTTCCCAAGTGTACAAATTGATACACTCGCACGGGAACGTACTGAAACTATTTATTATCGTAGAACTGTTTGTCAGATATGTTCGTTATAATTGGAAAATTATCACGATTTTCAAGATGTCCGACCAAACGTAGTTTCCACCCCTAATTTTACGAGCTCGCTTACTAGTTTGCTTCAAACTACTAAATTTCCATTAAAAATCTCCAAGATATTGTTTCCGTACGTTTCCAAAATCTCCACGAAATCAAGCTGATTCGCTGATCTCCGATAGTCTCTGAAGAATCGTAACAGTGTCGAGTAAGTCTAAGACAAAAAATTCGGAACGATCGAATCGAGTGAATCGATACGTGTTCCCATTTCCAGGAAAAGTATGGCCATTAACGATGGCGCGTGTCCCTTCCCCGTGTGTCTCTTAATCCTCTGTAATTACCAATTAAGGATCGTTAGACGGATAGAGAAGCTTAGCGAGGAATAATATATGTATATGCGCATACATTATTAAAATATATAAAATAGCTATATCCGTAGAGTATCGGTAAAATCAGCCAACTATGGCGAAGAAGAAGCAGAAGAAGAAGAAGAAAAAGAAGAAGAAGATGACGATAATGACGACAATGACAATGATTATGACGAAGACGAGAAACACGACTTAGAGATGCCTTCGAGTGTAAGATACATTATTCTGATTATTTTTTATATGTAGAAGCGTTAGTTGTAATGCCTTTGTAATTCCTCCGGGAGCTTACGATGTTTATTCGAACCCCGTTGTACTGCTCTACATTCTACTACCCTATATTCTGACTTCTGACTTCTGACACGTTGACTGGCTATTCGCAATCCTAAATCGTTCTACAAAATCAGAATTATCATCTGATTCAGAGCAGAAACTACGATAACAAGAACAGAAGAATAGAGAGGTACGAGCAAAAATAGAGCGAGGACAGAAACGTGTGACGCTTGGAAATTCTTCTTTCTATCTACGATTACGTCTACGATTACGTCTACGATTAATTAATCGCCCTATATGCGATGCATATCGACTCGTCTTTGTTGGTCGTCGAACATTTGGCATACTGTCGCTAAATCGTACTATCGAAACTCGAAACGGTTATTTTAGTTGTAGCGTAACACCTGGCAAGGTGAAAGAGTTTATCGACGCATCCTCCAACACGGATTTCGGAACCATCAAATATATTACACGTAAAATGATCGAATTACCGAAGCTTTTGAAAATTGCTATTATAATATTCAAAAGATTTCTTATTTGATATATTTAAAATTTCCATCTTCAAAGTAAAATAAAAGAAAATATTAATATGCAGTAGTAATTTCACGTCTATACATGTAATTCTGACAAAGATTTTTCTCCCTCCTAACCGATACGATTAATAAGTTATGAAAAAATACGACATTATAAGATATCAGTCAATATGTATGTAATGGATATTTGGTCCCCTCAGAGGGTTTCAATCCCGTTCCACACACTTCTCACCTCTACCAACACACTCACTCTCTCCCCCCTATCGCCTATTTCAGCGAGACCTACACTTTTTATCGTGGTGGGTACCACAGTTTTTTAAAATAGCACATTGAATATTTCCAGAGGTGCCGGGCGCGGGATTCGAACTCGCGACCGCCTAGTCGCAATCGCGCGCTCTAACCACTGACCCACTGCGCGCCCTGATATCGGTCAATAATAATCATAATAATCATAATAATCATAATAATAATATTCTTATTATTACGAATTTACAATTTTTCGAGGGTCCAAAACGCTCCCTTTAATAAGGATAAAAGAATTCAAGCATGGAACAATCTCAATGTGATCGCAAAACTATGGAACCATTAATTTTTCTGCTAAACTTTGTACAAATAAAGAATATCGCGTCTTTTCCAAGTGTCGCACTGTCTCTGCGCCAAACTGTCTGTCGTTTGCGTACATAAGTTTCTCGTTAAACTTTGGTTCAGCTCCAAGAAATTCAGCATACTTTCCCTCGAGTTTCATCGAACTATTAAACTATCGAACGATCCTGAATCAAAGAATTTTTAGACTCCTGGACCTTCGAGCTGGCAGTTACACACGATTTTCATTACCCTTCGGTGTAATTAGACTCGCTATACTCCGTTTTTCGATAAAACAGACCCGAGGCGGAGATGATCGCAATAGTTTTCAGCGTGAGACCAGAAAAAAGAGAGAAGGAGAAAAATTTGTTGTTCGACCGAACGAGAAAGGAACGTTTACGCGTTAATATCCGCAGTCTAGTAATAAGCATATTGGTCGAAAACGTTTGTGAAAAACAGTCGTCGTGATCGTCGCGAGCGAACCTAACTTGTGAAAAAATCAATCTCGGATCTTTCTTCTTTTGCTTTCTATTGTTTTCTTCGGAAATTGCAAGAGGAAAGGGACGCGACCAAATTGGAGAATCTTAGAGAATCTCTTTTCAACTTTCTAGAGTTAATCTTAACCTTTAACCTTCGTCGAGATTCAATAATGGACACGACCCTTGTTCTCCCTTTTTCATGGTCCGACTCTTCTGCCTCCTTCGTTTCTTTTTTTCCGCCTTTATAGGTCGATCGATCGGTAAACGAACGCTCTATTATGACCTCGCGATACAGTGTCTCGTAGATATTCGATTGTTAAGCACACTAGAGACTAATACATATTGGGCGGCTGTCGAGTTTAAACTTCGATGACTCTCCGACGAGATTGCAGGTGAACAAGTTGAGACTCGAAGGTCTCCTTCGAAAGGTGTATTTTTCTTTCCATTCAAAAGAGAACATTTCCTCTTCGTCGTCGATTAGATCCGCGTGCCTAACACTCGGTTTTTAGCATTAATAAAAAGTTAGGAGGTAATTAAGATCGAGTGTAGAGAGCGAGTAACCAGTTCGGAACGTTTCTCGATCGACAACACAATCCCAAATTCTCAACGATTATAAATTATAAAGAAAAGCTGTACGTAAGCGAACTAACTTTATACCATCGAGATCGATTTCTCTGTAAAGGTATGTCCACGCCGAACCAACATCGAGCGAATTTTATTCGGTAAAAGTTATTTCGTCGAGATCGACATGCAACATCGTCGAAAGTAGCTCGATGTTGTTACAGCGTGGACGTAGCATAAGATTACGTAGCATTACAATCCGACCGCGCTTCTCGTCTCGAGAGATTATTTTCTAGGTTTTTCTGTGGATATTTCAACCTCTGTCGCGACGAATCCCTTGATCGCGCGACGACTGTAACATGTTTGTAAAAATAGCGATTGTAAAGTTACTATTACTATTAGGTGAGATTGAGCCGATTACGATTCAATGACGGCAACGGGGAGCAACTTTGGGCTAGCATTCGTCGCATCACGCATTCGTCGCGCTATGCTATCCTCGAATACCAATTATTATTGATATCTGTTACAAAATCTTCTCAAAACTTCTAATCTTCCGTTTCTTCAGACTTTTTTATTTGCGTAGGATTTGCGTTTGAAAAATCGTAATTAGAAATGCTTGGTTCTGCGAGGAATTCTGGTGTTCCGGTGGTCTGGTGGTCTGGTGGTCTGGTGGTCTGGTGGTCTGGTGCTCTGGCGCTCTGGTGCTCTGGTGCTCTGGTGCTCTGGTGCTCTGGTGCTCTGGTGCTCTGGTGGTATTACAGTGTATAGAGCGACGAATGCAAGAATGAGAATAGCGAAAGCTGAAGAGCGTATAGCGCGACGATAGTGTGTGTATGTACTATATCGCGTATATAGTATAGTAGTCCCGAGGGAGGAAAAGAAACACAGTATTGCCTTTCTGGGGGACGCGGCCACGGCCCGTGAGTTTCATCTTAAGTTTTAGAGCAATAAATCGGCGACAATCACGGCGGTCCGGGCCGGGTCTGCGTCGCCGAAAAAAAAATCGTTTTCTTGTCTGTCCAGTTGCCGTTTTCCACATTCCTTTCCTCCTCCTTCTCCTTCTCCTCCGATTCGACGGAGAAACGTTACGGCGCGACGGAACGCGATGCGACGCGACAACGATCGACGTCGTTTCCGGGCTTCTGCCCGTCAACGCGACCCGCAAACCCGGTCTCCGTCGAGTATATTCGTCTCCACTTTGTGGAGACCATATTGTGTCTTCTGCATCCGAACAAGTGGCATTTTGCTACACTGCTAGACAATCGAATTTCTCAAATTGAGGTCTGTTTGATTCCTCTATCGGTTTCCGCAGCTCTGTGGACATTGAAAACGAAGGCCGATGATATTACGATAGATGATTTTGTCATTGCTTTTAAATGAAAAATTTTGCTGATGGAGTGCCAGTTCTTCGATGCAGACCACCGTGCTCCGAGAATCTCTCGGACGCTCGCTATTTCGTGTCGAATGCCAGTTTTCAGCAAATTCCACGAATTAATCTGAGAATTCATCCTACATGACGGAGTTTGTTGGTTGTTTCGTGTTTTATGTAGCTCTTGATTTTTACCACGGCTGTCCGAGGAATGTTCTCGTCGATACTGCAATTTACCAGTTGAAGGATCGAATTTCAAGTTTTCAGGAAAATTCTGTTAAAAAGTTTCTCAACGTTTTCTACACGTGAAAAATTCTAGTTTCCGCTATTACGTTCCTTTTCGCGCAAAAGGTTTACACAATCGTGAACAAAAGAATGGAAGGAAATACGGACAAGAAGAAAAAGAACAGAGAGAAATCGAATGAAAAGGGAACAGACAGTAGAATGTAGCATTCTACGCCAGACAAGGTACAGCCATTCGCTGCTATTAACTTTCAGTCAGACACAGAAACTTCTGCTGCAATTTCAAAACAGTAAAATAAACATTGCAAGGCAAGAAACAAAAAATAATAAATAAAGTAAAAAATTCACTTTACTAACAAACGAATGCACTTTTAGTACGTTTCAATTGTTGAAAAAAAATCTCACTGAAAAATCGTACAATTTGGGTATTTAAAACGATCTCGACGGTAACCACAAAGCAGTGGGGTAATTAACATTTTTTCCAATGGTCGTGCACCGTCGGAATAAATCGCTGGTTTCCGTGAAATTTCGTTCTCGCTTCGAAAAGCTTCGCCGCGGCAGTGAAAAGGAAAATTAGATTGCAGAGTGGCAATCGGCACGAATCGGCGTGAGGCAAGGCGAGGTTTCGAGCGTTGTTAAACGGACGAAATGTTCAATTGATTCGTTGAACGATTTCAGTAGGCCGGTTGAGTGCACGCCGCTAATTTAGACTGCAGGCGGTCTGTTTTGACTTCGGCGGACCGGGGAACAAAAGGGTCGCTGTTGTCGGTGTATATTGTGAACGTCGCGTCGACCCAAATACGACGATTTCACCCTCGACACACCAGCCGAGGAACTCTGTTCCGTTTCGTGTTTCGTGTTTCCTGTTTCCTGCTACCTGTTTCCTGTTTCCTGTTTCCTGTTTCCTGTTTTGTTATCCGCGAAAAACTTGGCTCCGTTCGATGCTCTCTGTCTTTGTCAGACGATGCTACGCGACGATCCACGGAGATCAATCATTTATTCAGCCAAATGGAAGCGCCAGATAAATTTATGCCAATTTAACAGTTCCTTGCGTTTTATCGGAGATTATGATTGTTTCGATCCCTGGAAATCTCGATTCCCTTCAGAAATGGTAGACATTACTTTTACGTAGAAGTTTACGCGGATGGAAATCGAATTTGGCAAGAGACAGAGAGACCGGAACCAACGTCGTTGAAAAAGAAACGATCGTGTAATCGCAATGACTTCTTCGATATCACCTCTCGCTATTTTCTGAGTCTATGTAACTTGTACGAGTAACTTCTGATTAGAAGAATGTATCAAGCGATTACTTTATAAGTAATAAAAAGATTTCTGATTCTCGAGTCGACGACCTTTCACCGTTTATCGCCTTTCCAAGTCACCTTCGAAATCTTCGAAATGTAAAAATCCACTTTATATTAAACCGACTTTAAAGTAAATTTCGTTCTGAGCAGAAAAAATGTATTCCTATTCTTTGCAAGAAGAGAAAACCTCGTTTATTCGTAACGGGAACGATCCTAGCCTCTCCAGCCAAAGAGCTTTCGCCTAATTCCGTGGAACAGGAATACATACCTGAAACGACGTTTTCAAAGAAAGCGTCCCAAAGAAGAGACTGCGAGGATCGTTATCCTTTCGCGTTTTCATTCTTTTTGCACGAGTAACGAGCGGTCTGTCCAATGTCGCGAAACATTGCGAATTTATAGCCACGCGAGACCAACTGGGGCCATAACGAAGATCGATTCGCTCGAGATTCCGTGAGTCGAGTAGACAACTAACAATAAGTGAACATTAACAATTCAACGATATCCCTCCTGGGGCACCCGACGCCAGCGTCCCAGTCAAATTCATTTCGGACGTCCGGGCGTCCGATCTACATATATGTATTTTCGATCAAATAGCAATTCCCAGGAAGTATCGTCGATTCATCCGAACGGATGAATCACGAATTCCGGTGGACAAAGGGGTAAAGACGTTACCGCGTCGCCCGTCACGCCGCGCCGCGCCGCACAGTGGGCTATTTGGTCCGAAAAAGTGGAAAAAAGTCGATTTCTAAATTTTTGCGTATGGCATAAAATTTTTGTTGTTCGTTGTAGTTAAAGGTCTGAAGAATAAGGCTGCAAATATTGTTTTTTCTATGTATTTGTACACTAGGGTGGACCTTAGCTATACTTGATGAAAATTATTTTGCAAAATTTTTTCCAAGGCACCCCCCAGAATTGTGACAACTGTTGAGAAAATGATCTGGAAAAAATTTGGGGCCGATTGGATCATGGAAAACCGAAGCTCAACGAATTTGAAAATTTTTTTTTTTTTAAATGTTGATATAAATATACGATGTAATATATCGTTGAATTTGTCTTTTTTTTCTCTGTAAGAATCCATATATAGCATAATCAGTTGTTAATAGAAAAAATATCCGTGACCTTGAAAACTTGAAAAAATGACCTTGAAAAAATTTTTTTTTCTCTGATGCTATATTCACCTCCTTATATACTACAACTTTTGTTTGAAGAGTTTTTTCATATATACATAACTGACAGAGATATAATAGAGTTTATTTTAAACGTTCGTAAGTAATCTTGTAGAAAAAAGATGAACCAAAGTATCCAGGTGTTTAAGATACATTTTAAATTTTATCTGATATATATAATAGTTGTATTTCTGATAATACTACAGGTTCTTAAATAGTTAATTCGTATATTTTTTAGAATTTTAGTTTTGAATGCCTTCCAAGTATAACTGTTCCGTCGTAAAGAACCGTAGTCCTTCAGAAAGTTCGTATATCCTTTGTAAAGAATAGCAGCACAGAGATTTGCCTTTCGCACCATTTTATGACACGGTCGTGTTCAAACGTAAAGAATTGTATTCATTCAAAGACCGATGAAATTTGTGTCAAAATCAAAGAACTTTCGATAGAAATGAGATATAGCGAGGAATTTTTTTTTAAATTAAAGCTGACACATTATAGAATATGGGAAAAATAGGGAGATTATGGTACGAATGTTTTTAACCTTGAAAAAATACAAGTTTAACTGTTTAACTATAATTCGATTTTTTGCAAAAAACCAGAAGTCGTAGAAAAATTTTGAGGCCAGATTTGAATTCAGCAGGAAAAAATATACAGGAAATGATGTATAGCATGTTAAGAAAAAAAAAATTCTGGGTCTGCTATTGAAAAAACTATGTTACGAGCCGAGGGGCGGCGGATACGTCGTGGCCGAGGTTTGTTCTTTTGAACAGGATGTTTGTGAACTAGCCGGTGCCTGTTTCATCACCGGGTCGCCACTAGGTAGGGAAAGAGAAGGGTTGTCGTGGACTAGCCGATGTCTATTTCACCACCGGGCCGCCACTAGATGGACAGTCGTGAACTAGCCGGTGCCTGTTTCATCGCCGGGTTTCACAGGATTAATTGAGATATTTGGAAGGTCGGCTCCTCGTAACTTTCTATAAGATTGTAAGAATAAACCTCGAGCGGTGAAGGTTTATTTTTTGTGGGATTTTTTACTGGTTACTGGGAACTCAAAAGGATATGGTTTAAACGAAGGTTAAAGACTCTCAATTGTCTTATATCAAAGTACAATATGTTGGAGAAACTTGAAACGGAATACAATTGTTCTTGTACTGTGTTTTTTCGTGGAAGCTAATTCCCGAGTTCTCGATTTTCACGCACTGAGAAATGCGGGGGTAGTAAAACTAACTTGCCTTTCGACACCGCGTTTGAAATAAAGTTGATCGAAAGGGAAGCAGGCCCTATCTCACGAGATGCGTATGTGTCTAAAGAAAATCAGAAACAAAGCCCGTAGGAGGACTGGATCGAGCCCTTTATATACCAGATTCTGCCCATGAAAATGGTGGTGGGGACATGGAAAAATCTGGCAAACGTTAATCAGTTTCCAGATGAACGTACTTCGCTGTAGGAAAACTGATTATACAAACAACGAGCCGGACCTCCTACATGGACACGTGGTTTCAAGAAGGGCAGTAAAGAGTCACGTAGTCAAAAACTCCGTGCGTAACAACCACAATTTTCTCGAAATTGCGCAACATTGACGAATTTTTTCGAGATTAAAAAACATTCGTACCATAATCTCCCTATTTTTCCCATATTCTGTGAAGTTTCAGCTGTATGTAAAAAAAATTTCAGCCCTCTATCTTATTTCTATCGAAAGTTCTTTGATTTTGTCCACGATTTGGGCCAAATACCCCACTGTGCGCCGCACAATGTCACGAAAAGCCTGTTTTTTGGACAAAATTCAATAACTTTTGTTCTGTTTATGATAGAGACATGAAACAAAGTGGGTTTTTTATTTATATTGAAAGCAATCTGAACATGATATTATTATAAATATAGTAATTTATTTAAACATTGTAAAATGATATTTATAAACAAAATTTTGTTTTATTGCTGATTTTCAGTAGATGAATTCTCAGTTCAGGTCTTCCGAAACTGAAATTTCGTTTTAAACTCTTATAACATTCGCCTCCTCTACACAAGTACACTCTTTGTCTGCTATGCCTGCCGCAACTAACTAAAAGTAGGCACGGTTCGCACCGAACTAAACATTCTTCAATCATACTTCGTCAGGACTCGAAAATTACTTTATTACCGACTTCCAATTCAATAGCATTGACCTATCATAAATCCTGAGTGTACCTCAGCGTGTACCTCGAAACCTGGCAAACTATACCTGATAACAGAATTCGTTAATATACTCATTTTACTGCGGGGAAATTTACATACTTTAACTCCCTAGGAGAAAATGTGAAACGTTTTTTTTTTAAATATATAAAAAGTAGATTAACTTTTTTTTATTAATTTTTTTTAATAACTTTTTTATAAACATCTACCGGCGAGTGAAACATTTACAGCATTATTGGGAGTGATGATCTGGACAACATATTAAAAAATCAGCGAGATCGGAGGGTGTTACCTTCTTGTCAATAATTGTCAATGATTATTAGTACATTAATTTTTATTTATTTCATCGCATCTGTAATGTATGAAATATCAAAATTCTTTTAATTATTCAATAACCGTAGTCAAATCTTATATTTCTACAAGTGGATATCCGCGTGTTCGGCTGCTGACCAGTTCTTGCTACATATTTTGTTAAATAACTCCGTTTTTCGCAAGATTTCGTAATTAAAATTTACATAATATCAAAATATACTATCTTACTAATACAACGCAAAAAAATGTCCGGAGTATTTTGAGGTGTTTTTTTTAATCCTCTTCTAAAGATTAGGGGAACCAATAAAACTTAATGGTTTCATTTCAGGTTAATTATTATATTGCGCATAAGTATTACAAAATTTTTGAAGATTAATAATAATTAGCCAATCCTTACCCATCATTTCCTAAAAAGATTATTTCTTACAAACGTCTTTTGTTCGTAACACAACGTAAACAAGTTACGCTATGAACTGATGTACTATTTCATCTTCCTTTTCGCTTACAGATTCGCTTGTAATTAATTCCCTACTGAATTTTTTGGATTTTTTTTTTCTTTTTGAAGAATTGATTTATTTGGACATTTTGACATAGTATGAACATAGTTTTCCATCGATATGAAGCAGTGACTTTTCCGATTTTTGTCAATGGCTCGTGACACTGTGCGCCGCGCCGCGCGTCGGCTCGATCTTTTCCCGGTGAAAACTTCGAGGGTACTTTTCCCAACGTGGAGGAATTAAGCTTTCCAAACTTACTGGACCCTCGACGTAGCCTCTATGAAGATTTATAGGCAAACTTCCTCGATGAAAACCAGATCAAAGCCACGATTGCTTTTGGAACTACTCTAATAGAGTAGTGTAATACAGCAAGCGATACCAATACGAAATGTCCCACTTCGTTTCTCGATATAGACGAGCAGCAAATAGAAATCTCAATTCGAGAATTGCGAGGAAGTAACTCGGACTAATTGAAAGGTCTCGCTTTTATGACAACGAGCACAGGACTCGTCTGCTGCGTGTTAAGCTACCCGATGCAGATTAGGAGCAACAAGTTGCACACAGTTTCAAGACGCGCGTTGCTTAATTACCTTCCGTCTTTTCCTGAGTACTTTCTATACACTGTACAGTGTATACAGGATACATAATATTCTGTTTCCGCAAGCTTCATGCCCGGAAAGCGGAGAGAGCCTTTTATTTTTCAAGCTTCTTTCCCAAAGAAAGAATATGTTTCTTTTTGGATTTTAATTCTGCGTTATTCTGTTATCCACCGTAACGCCCTTCTATGTATTGTGTTTCCGCAGTTCTTCTGCTATTCAAGGAAGGAATGTTGTCTATTCTTATTTCAGTATATGTATAATATATTTAGTGTATACTTTTTCGCCCTCTTTTGTCCATGTTTCTGCTTATAACTTTTGAACGAATGAACTTTTTCGAATGCGGTTTACTCTAAAACCTTCCACAGACAGAGAGAGAGAGAGAGAGAGAGAGAGAGAGAGAGAGAGAGAGAGAGAGAGAGAGAGAGAGAGAGAGAGAGAGAGAGAGAGAGAGAGAGAGGGAGAGAAAGAGGGAGAGGGACAGGGAGAGGGAGAGGGAGGGAGGGAGAGGGAGGGAGAGGGAGGGAGGGAGGGATGGAGAGGGGAGGGAGAGGGCGAGGGAGAGAGAGGGAGAGAAGGAGGGAGGGAGAGAGAGAGCAACGCGAAATGGAATTGAACGGAATAGATTATCACGACCACGTTCAGCACGTACATGCTTTTAAAAAATACTGTGTCACAGCAACGCGTGGCGAGGGAAAGCTAGTATATAGAAAATCATGTTTGTCTGTCTGTTTGTAACGGCATCAATTGAGAACGGCTGAACGTAGAACGCTCGGGTTTGAACCGGTAGACGCAATGTTTCATCGGGAAGGTTTTAGAGTAAACCGCATTCGAAAAAGTCCAGCTAAAAAAAACTTGCGCAGGCGCAGCTAAAAAACTGCTTCATTTTAATCTATGCAAATTTAACACGGAGGTAGAAATTATTTCGAAAATAAACTCCAATTTGATCAAAAATTGATTTTATATTCACATCTATATACAATACGTATCTCTATCTCTATAAACTACGATTTCGAATTTTCAATATCGTGCAATATATTACTCAAGTTGTATCTTAACTCGGAGTTTTCTGTACAGTCTTTATCAACCGCATTAATCACACCATTAATTCAAATATGCGAACGAATTCAAATAAACTGAATGCTAACATGCAGTGGTAACCTGTACAAATAAATTCTAAAGTCTATCCTAGAAACCGAGTCAATCACATTTTTGTCAATCGGTAGAAAGTGAAAATTATGTTAATTTCAAGTGAAACGCAACACCTCGACGGGACCAGTCGTCCTGATCTTCTTTCGGGCACCTGATCGGAAGCGAGCAGACCAACATGTCCCTTTGCGAATTCGCATAAACCGGGACGTTGAGAATGTCCTGTTCGCTGTTTCGCAGATAGTCGCCCATTACGTTGGTGACCGTACCGTCGTCCATGTAATTCTCCGGAAGAAAAGCAATTTGACAGTTCGGAGCGGCTGCGACCGACGCTGCGTTCGCGTCCAGGTCTTTCAAGACGCCGTTTTCTATTAGTGCACCTGCATTCGCAATATTTCATATTTAGATTGCGGAGGGTAACAAGCTACCTACAGGCAAAGTATCGAGTTGTCAATGGTTAATTAGGGAGTACCTGATATCAAGAGACCTTCGACAATCAACGAAATTTTCCAGTCCTCTCTCCTTTGATTTTCAATCCAGTTCACTCGAAGTCGAAGATTTTCCAAGGGCTGTCGAGTTTCTCTGGCAGTGTGCTGCTTCAGAACCGTGAGGAACGCTCGTGGTCTGGCCAATCTGGACATGTCAATTATGGATGACGAAATCGACAACATCGTCTCCAGAGTCTGGTATCTAGACAGTAATCCTTTGACGAAAGGCAGCGCTTCTTTCGGCCCGTATTTCCACTCGGTCAACCAGCGCTTCGGTGTCTACTCATCGAAAAAACGTGGTTAAATATTGACTCCTCGGGTAAATCGAGCACAAACTCTTTCACCGACCCAACCGATCGCATAATAGTAAAGCAGTAATTGCTTTGCTGACCTTCGAATCCTCGAATCGCAGACTATCAACGTCCGTGCGAACGAGATTCAGCGTGTCCTTGGTTAAATTCAGCTCGTCGACGAAGAATCGTTCCAATGGGTTCTTGATCCCACCGCTTCCCATCGGCGGCAACGCGAAAATCGAACTGTGACGCTCGATCAAGTCCTTCAAGTCCCTGTGAATCCTCGATTCTGTCTTTTTACTACCATTCCTCTCGTCGCTGACCGACACCTTAATCAGGACACCTGTACAGCCGCCCCACGACTATCGTCAATCCCTGTTGATTCTGTCGATTCTATTGTTCCAACTTATCGTAATATGCACTTGTGCATAAAATCACCGCGTAGAAAACCACGCGCGGCAGAAGTGAAACTTCTTGCAGTCTAGTAACATTTCGAAGTAAATTAAGATTGGAAATGGTAAATAATCCTAATGAAGCGACAACAAGATCAGGAACAACTCTCAATGCAGTATTTGCAAGACCTTTAGACAAAATTGAATCAAGAATATTTATATCATATTTTAGCTATCACAAAGCAATTGTTTCAATGATAGAATCATAGAAAATCATAGAAAAAAATAATGAACGATCAAAATTTGCAACGCAAAGAAAGAGAGCGTATGGGAAATGCCATGGACTATGTCTCTTTCTTTACAATTTCACAGTTTCACAATTTTCTACTTTGCTACTTTAAAATTGTACAATTTTGCAATTTCAGTTTTACAATTTGCAGCTTTGCAACTTTAGAATATTAGTTTCACGATTTGCTGCTTTGGCATTCTACAATTTCACCGTTTCACAATTTCTACTATGCAACTTTAAAATTTCACAATATTAGCATTTCCCAAATTTCTAATAATTCAAAACTTGAATTCCCCTAAAAATTAAATTTGACATTTCCCTCGATTTAAACTTGAAAATTCCTTCAATTTGAACTTGAAATTTCCCTCAATTTAAACTTGACATTTCCGTGAATTTAAAGGGTCTAGCCGGATAAGCATGGACAGCGGCCCCCGCTCCGATTTTCCTGATTCCTGTCTTAAAACATCGTTTTATGTCTAAAAAAACATTGTGTAAAATTTCAAATGTCTACCCCCACCGATAGGGGTGATATTGGGGTAAATTCCCCCGCACTTGAATGCAATTTGCTCTAAAACGAGAAAAGATATCGACATGGAATAAACGGCAATCCAAAGATATAGATCCACTCTATATTTCAGATTTTTTTCAGAATTTTTTGCTAATTATTTATAGTTGAAAATAATTAATTAATTTTTTGGGAATTTTTTTAACTATCTTCCCCTGGGTTGACACCCACCAAAAAATTCTAAAATATTGCTATGATGCTAAGCCATTTTATATAAAAATTTCAGAAGTGTCCGTTTGGTGGAACAGTGTCAAAAAAAAATAAAGTATGCCGGCGAACGCTCGTAACGGCGCAGCGACCGAGTCTCCTTGCGGTGGCTAGTGATGGCAGCGAACGGGAACTTGGCGCATCTACGGAATAGCTGATACATGTGAAAATGCGACTAAATCTTCTAATATATGATTACAGTTGGAAGTCTAAACAATTATATTTTAGGAAATTGCGTACATTGAAGAATAATTGAAAAATACGTGTAAAGCTAGTATGTTGCTATCAAGTAACAGAAAGAAGAAGATTCTCACAAGTATGTTGTATGGTCACGGTGTTAGAGGTTCTGCTCGATGCTCCGGAGGGTTCGGGTTCGAATCCTCCTCAATTTAACTTTCTTTTCTTTTCTTTTTTTTATATGTACATATAAACTAAACGATTTTTATTGTTTGCACTTCAATATTCTATAAAACAAACATAATTATTAATGATATTAACAAAATATTAACAATATTGTTGTTATGCAATCATCCCTTCGCGGTCTTGATACTTGCGCAAGATATTATTATTCCACAGTCTTCAGAATTTGAACGCAGAAATACAAAGCAGCATATTGCATTATAGTAAAGTAATAAGGAGTAAAAATAAAAAGAATAAATCCATTATATAGGCGTAAATAATAAAAACTAGATTTATAATTCCGCAAAATAAGAAACATGTAAAACATTTTAATCTATATAATAATTACAAATTAATAATTATGTTTGTTTTATAGAATATTGAAGTGCAAACAATAAAAATCGTTTAGTTTATATGTACATATAAAAAAAAGAAAAGAAAAGAAAGTTAAATTGAGGAGGATTCGAACCCGAACCCTCCGGAGCATCGAGCAGAACCTCTAACACCGTGACCATACAACATACTTGTGAGAATCTTCTTCTTTCTGTTACTTGATAGCAACATACTAGCTTTACACGTATTTTTCAATTATTCTTCAATGTACGCAATTTCCTAAAATATAATTGTTTAGACTTCCAACTGTAATCATATATTAGAAGATTTAGTCGCATTTTCACATGTATCAGCTATTCCGTAGATGCGCCAAGTTCCCGTTCGCTGCCATCACTAGCCACCGCAAGGAGACTCGGTCGCTGCGCCGTTACGAGCGTTCGCCGGCATACTTTATTTTTTTTTGACACTGTTCCACCAAACGGACACTTCTGAAATTTTTATATAAAATGGCTTAGCATCATAGCAATATTTTAGAATTTTTTGGTGGGTGTCAACCCAGGGGAAGATAGTTAAAAAAATTCCCAAAAAATTAATTAATTATTTTCAACTATAAATAATTAGCAAAAAATTCTGAAAAAAATCTGAAATATAGAGTGGATCTATATCTTTGGATTGCCGTTTATTCCATGTCGATATCTTTTCTCGTTTTAGAGCAAATTGCATTCAAGTGCGGGGGAATTTACCCCAATATCACCCCTATCGGTGGGGGTAGACATTTGAAATTTTACACAATGTTTTTTTAGACATAAAACGATGTTTTAAGACAGGAATCAGGAAAATCGGAGCGGGGGCCGCTGTCCATGCTTATCCGGCTAGACCCTTTGAAATTTCTTCCAAATTGAACTTGTAATTTCCCTCAATTTAAACTTGAAGTTTCCCGTAATTTAAACTTGATATTTTCCTCAATGTAAACTTGAATTTTCTTTAAATTTAAACTTGAAATTTCCCTAAATTTCACAGTTTCACAATTTTCTACTTTTCAACTTTAAAATTGGACAATTTTTCAATTTCAGCATTTCCCAGAATTGAATCTCTTCGTAGTTACAATTTTACCATTTTCAACTGTAGAACTTTAGAATATTAAATTTAAACTTAGGAGTAAGCGTACAGGATAGAGCAACAACTACGTACAATTTGAATATCTCCGTTATTTGTAATAATGCAGAAAAATGTTATGAACAAAATTTGCATAGTCCAAAAGCAGGTCTGGGCATTTTAGTCTCAATTGAGATAAAGCCGTCCCTACCATAGCGCCCACTGCCTCCCACCAGCATCCACCGTTACCATAGAGAAAGAACGCGCTTCGCCCGTTGCGAGCAGTGCGCTGTCATACTTTTGGAGTTATTGTAGGTGGCAATAGTTACTGCCTCAGCCTGTATAGGACAGCTGGCAGCGACAGGAAAGCGCGTAACGCGTTGGCCTTACTCACCGCTCTCAACGGAGAGAAAAGGGGGTATAGGTCGCAACCGGCTGCGACCGGCTTCGTAAGAATGGGGAGAGTATTGTATGTATAAATAAAATATATTCCCCCCCCCCTCCACTTATATTATTGACCGTTACGCTTTTTCCTGTCGTGAATTCCGTGACGCGAATTAGGGTTACACCCTGCCAAAAAAAGTTTCACTTCAAAAAGCTTAGTCTAACTAACGCTAAAGAAACCTTTGAGCAGCGCCAGCGCAGCCTCGGCAGCACCCCTCTCCCAGGCTCTGTGCGCATTCGCCGGAAGTCCAAAGCATTCCCTAGGCGAATCGCTATCGGGAACCATTTCCAAGGCCTTGAAGACATCCTCGAAGCTGCTGCCGGTCACCCTGAGGACTCCAGCGAGCTTCCTCCTTCCCTCGTACGCATCGGCGGACCAGATATCGCGAACAATGGAGCACAGAGCTCTCGCATCGTAGTCATCCTGCAGCCTGCCTCCGTAAACAGCAACGTCCAACAATCCTCTACCGGTCTGCCAGGATCCATCCTTGTCTTTATCCCTTTTCGCGGCTACCTCCTTCACTACCAACTCGTAGGCAGCCTCTATGTCAGCCTCGTTCCATTCGTAGGCCCTTATCCAGCCTTCGGGGATGAACTTTCTTCGTTCTTGAAGGGTTGCGTGTAACCAGGACAGCAGAACGCCTCCGGGAAGGTTTAGGTTCTCTTGCAGCCTCTGCTGCAGCTGCTGAAGAGACCTCATCACGTTCCTTTTCACTCCTTCCGGCGCTTCGTAAGCTAATTTCAAACAGAGACCCGCTAGACTAGGGTAGAAGCCTAAACACTCCTCGGTGGTTAGCCAGATTCTCGTGGACGGGTTTTTGTTGGTGGTGCACATGGGGGAACGTAACAGACTCTCCAAACGTGGCAGCCAGTTCAGAGCCAAGTGTAGGTTGCTTAGGAGAATCCAATTGCCGTTTCTGCAACAAACATAGAAACATAGAAACATAGAAACATGGAAAAATAGATATATATATATATATATATATATATATATATATATATATACATATACAGGGTAGAGCAATAACTATGTTCAGTTTGAATATTGCCGTTATTTGTAATAATATGAAAAAATGTTATATAGAAAACTTACACGGTATTGATGGGGACATATTGTGACACAAACATTTTCTGCGTGGGTGGAGGCATAGAGGAGATTTCAAGGTCATCTCTATTTTTTTAAAATGGAATGCATGTTTTTTTATCACGATGTGATAGCCAGTGTTGAGACGAATTCAGCGAGTTATCATTGAAGGTCGTACAAGGTCAAATGTGGTAGTAAAGTAAACTTTATTGGTGCGAAGGATGTGTACGGTTTGGATATCGTTCAGCATAGAAGGATTGAGCTGTTATCGAATTTTGTCGCATTTCTCCATAAATGAGGATCATATAATCCACTTGCTTTTCGAAAGAAAACTTCATTTTGATGATTACGCAGCTACTTGACTTAACAATCGACCGAGACTGACTGACCGATTCATGTTAATGTTACGAACTGGTGAGATGTTTACATTACGAGCTGATGAGATGTTTACATTCCTAGTTATACGCGATGTATTGCCACAACATAAACAATGTTAGAAAACCATTCGTTTATGTAAAAGTGAGGATCTATGAAATAATACAGCATGTGCTAGAATAAGTTCAGAAACGATAAGACATGCACGTGATGCAGGGATACGAAACTTGCAACTTTGCATTCACGCAAACGGTCACCAATTCGCGCATCTCCTGTAAGCTAATAAAGTTTACGTTACTACCATATTTGACCTTGTATGACCTTCAACGATAACTCGCTGAATTCGTCTCAACACTGGCTATCACATCGTGATAAAAAAAATATAGCATTCCATTTAAAAAAACAGAGATGACCTTGAAATCTCCTCTATGCCTCCACCCACGCAGAAAATATTTGTGTCACAATATGTCTCCCTCTATACCGTGTAAGTTTTCTATATAACATTATTTAATATTATTACAAATAACGGCAATATTCAAACTGGACATAGTTATTGCCCCACCCTGTATATATATTGTCACGTCCGCGTCCGGTGGTCCAGCCATTGATAATAATTGATATAAATAATCGTAAATACAAATATTTCTTATTTTCGTTTAATATTTTCTCTAATAATGTTGCGTGGGAAACATTAGAATCAAATAATATAATTATCATACACTATATCATATTTGCGAGCGATAAGAAATAATCTAGAACATAATACGCGAGCGAACGAAGAAACAAGAGCATCTATAGACCATATTCAGCACATCATTGTAAAAAGCAATCCTAAACGAAAATAAATATCGAGAAGACTAAGAACGCAGTAGAAACGAAATATAGACTGGTGAGAACACTCCGGAAGAACGTGCAGAACAGAAGGTCCAGCCAGGAGCGAGAAAGATGCAAGATTTGATAATGCAGACGACAAATTTGATAAGAAAAGAATTACGAAGGAAAAACGAGTCATCCCCAAGAAGATATGGCTTAGAACAAAGGTTTGATGAAACTATAAAAGGATGGCTCCTCATCAGGAGCGACATTTTTTATTAGACAGTTCAGTTCAGTTCAGTACAGTTTATCATTACAGTTCAGTACAGTTCAGTTACAGTTACGACTTTACACGTTCAAGTTAGTGGAGTGAGAGTTGAATTGTGAGGTGAAAATAAACCTTGGATACAACAACAACAACGACAACAATAACAACGACAACAACAACAATAACAGCAACAAAAACGTCAAGGATTAGCCAAAACATCTAGAGCGAAAATTCATCTATCGGTAAATACTAACCCGCAATTATTGTAAAACTAATAACTGAATGTATCCATAATTTCGTTAATTATAATATACTCTTGTTGTATTTAATCAAATCTAAATTTAAAATCATGTTAAAGTCTATACCCAACTTCGATTTCATCAACTAATATTAAAATCCTCAATTAAATAAAGACCCCCACTGAGGTACGTAACAATATTAACATTTGTAGATGCATGTTTTCGTTATCACAGACATCCAATATACGATAAAACAGAGTTGTAGTTTCTATGTTATCGATTCGATGAACGTTCTAATTACCGACAAGCGGTTTCCAACGCGACCTCAGCCTGGCCGACCTGGCCCTGGCCTAAAGACACCTCTGCGAATCCTGTGGCGGACGCAACCCGATTGTTGGCCAAACCTTGCAATTCCGAGCCAGGATCCGCTCCTGGAGACAGCAGGAGCAGTACAGGATACGAGGCTTGTTCCTCGGCTACCTTTCTCAGGGACCAAGACGGTGGAGCTAACTCTTTCACACCTGGAAGACAAAGAAACAGAAGGAAATCAATATCAATTTAATTCGAGCGAACGGAACAGCTAAGACCCCACCGATCGCAAACTACCTAAAACCTCTGCTGCCAATTTTGACAGAGCAGTGTGTAGATAGTCGGGACGCAGGGTCTTGACGAGCAAAATTTTTTGGAACGTAGTCAGATCAGTTTCCCCATAAATGTTGGCAACATCGTTCAAATACGCCGGCTTCATCTTGCCAGCTACCTGCGCAAGGTACATATATTAAAATATTTGAAAATGTTTCAAAGTGTTTCAATGCGAATGTGTTTATCGCAATCGAAAGGGGTGCGGGTCGATTCAGTGGGTTTCTCGCTTTACATGAGGCAAAGCTGTCACCAAAGCTCGAACGGAAAGGCGTCTCTCCTCGGGCACCCATTCGGGCACTCTGTAATCAGAATTCCCGTCGTCGTTCGATAGTACTTCTTCAAGCAGGAAGTTCCTCTCAACGTCTGGCACCGAACGCAACGAGAGAGCAAGCTGCAACGCCAAAGGCAGTCGATGCTTCCTGTACACGGCTTTCGCGCAGTAGTGCAAGGTTAAACTTATTAATCTGCAACAAAGAGAAAACGAGACACTGAACAATTACAATTGTTCACCTTAAAGACTTACCTCAGAAGTACTATCTTCGAACATACAAAAAAATCGATTTTTAGCATTTTCTTTCACGAAAGTGCAAACTGCAAGTGATCAAGATTTTTAATTTCACGGTAGTTACGTTCGTATCGATTAATAAATCTTTAAAATTTAACTACGCATTACTTATTACGTTGGTAATCAACCAGGATTTGTTCTTGCACGCGGACAAAGTCATGGGCACAGCTAGTGAATTAATAAATGCATTGTTATGATGTAATTAATTATATATAAATATATTGTGTGACGAATTAATGAATTGATCAATAAAACACTGAAACTGAAACTGGAACTGAAAATCAATTTAAAAAATCAATAAACTGTTCGATAGATTTCGCAGTAGCTCGTGGCTGAACATTTTTGCAATGAAAAATCGACTTGCCGTTTCTCTATCAGTTTATCCTGTTCTTTCTTATCCTCGGACACTATCGAATTCCTATAATCCTCGGCTTCCAAGTAAATGTCCGTGAAAGCTTCCGCGGAAAAAACATAGAGCGGACTCAGCGCTGTCAGGGCTCTCACGGTCTTATACAAATTGGCTGCGAACTTTGCCAATTTCTCGTGCTCCTTCGCTCTTCTGAGAACAAAATGGAAAATACCATTTTGAGTAAGACGAATCCGTAATGGACCAAGGCAACAGGTAAAACAACAAATTCGTACGATTGAACATTCGGACAATTGAAAAATATTAGCAAGCATTTAAAATGCCTAGTAAATTCACAGCGTAGCATAGCCAAGAGGAATACAATAACAGCGTTCAAACCAAGTATCAAATCAAACGTATCCTCCCCAAAGATCTCCGTGACGGACCACTCCGAGTCCTAACTCTAAGGAATGAAAAATGGTGTCTCGGTTTAATAGATTTCCAGTGCCCACCTGGACGCGTTCTCCAAGCTTCTCCGGCTTTCTTCGAGCGCAAACGCGATTTCTTTCGCTTTCGACTGAGTGGCCTCCAACGACGACAAGAGTCCACCCTGTGATCCTTCAGACTCCTGAAGAAGGTCTTGACCCCTCGCGGTTGCCAACTGTGCCAACAGATCCAATCTTGCCCTGTCCCGTTCGCCGGATAATTTTTCTTCCCGTTCCAGCGCCTCTTTCCTTTTCGTTCCCAACTCCGGCGTTTCCTTTAACAAAACCTGTCGACGAGCTAATTAATTTTATGCCCGCCAACCCGACCCCATTACAGACTCTCTCGACTCTTTCGATCTCTTTTTTCTGAAGTGCTGATTTCTTTCACGGTGGAATTATTAAATTTTTTGGCCGGAAACTAGACTATTTTATTTATAGTCTACACTAAACTAACTCTGAATGGTGTAGTACAGTTTAGAGTAAAAGCTGTTAATATGGAACGCTTTACGGGAAGTTTACCCCGAAAAGAATTGCACGAACTTGCATGAAAAAGCGAAGCGATCCGATCCCTCGTGCACCTCGTGCACGTGCCACGTATTAACTAATATCCGCGAGTCGATGAAAATTGCAAAATGCAAACCGATGCATACCAAAGTCGTGAAAGGACCCCGCACTAATCATATGGAAAATCTATCCCGGTAAAATCAGTTGGATTTTTCATATATTGTAGTTTATGATCTACTGAAGAAAAGATGTAATGGACACAAAGTTGAATAATGGACAGTTATCGAGTTATAATCAGTCAAATATGACAAATTCGAGCTGCCGAATACTCAAATCTTGAGAAGTATTTATTTTTTGGAAAAATGTTTGAAACAAAAATAGTACGGTTTCACAAAATCTGTTAGCTGGTGTCATAATTTTTTTTTTAATTTTGAATGATCTTGCAAAAGTCTGTGAAGAGAAATCTTTCAGAAAAATCTTTGCGTGTCACAGCAGAGATAAGGAGCCCACGGTTCGTCACTCCCGTAGTATTTTTTCACTCCAAACCCTTTCTGCTGTGTGTGTGTGCGTGCGTGTGTGTGTGAAAATCGAAGGAGCGGGGTGACGGAAGTGGGGGTGCGACAAGCGTGTTAAGTAAATATACTTCCCGAGATTTGAGTATTCGGTAGCACGAATTATTCATATTTCACTGATAACTGATAACTCGATAACTGTCCATTATTGAACTTTGTGCCCATTGCATCTTTTGTTCACTAGATCATAAGCTACGACATATAAAAAATCCAACTGATTTAACTGGGTAGATTTTCCATATGATTAGTGCGGGGTCCTTTCGCGTCGCGTCACAAGGAAAGAGAAATCTGGTGCCTGTTACCGATCGTATTTCACATATTCCAATTGTGTCCCATACGACCAGCGTTTACCCTACAAGTCGAATAGTCGCAGGTCAGGGATCACGGATCACGGGTATCGAGTAGGCAGTTCGGCACGCGAGCGCAGCAATTTCCCGTGGCCCGTGGAACGGTTCTCAGTGTACTCACCCTCTCGACGAATCGCTCTGCCAGGCTCTTGGTGCCAGCCCCGAGGGCAATCTTGAACAAGACCGCGTCAACTTCCTTCGGAAAACCATCCAATCTGTCCCGTCTGGTGGCGAGGAAAAGTTTGAAGCTCTGCGGAGGCGGCAAAGTTCGTTCACCGAGCCTCAGGGGACGTCGACGCAGCAGCGGCAACAATATCGAGGGGAACTCGACCAGTTCCTCCACCAGCAACGGTTTCCCGAATCGCACGGCCAGCTCCAAAGCGGTCAGAAATTTAGCATCTTCCGGTCTGGTCACCTCCATGCGAGACCCAATGTTGTTTTTCAGCCAGGAAACTGCCACACCGGATGGATCCACAAAAATCGGAACCAAAGGACCTCGAAGAGCGCAGGCAGCCGCCACCAGACTTCCAGTGTCCGCCGGCAGACCCTGAGCTCGCCATAGCAAACGCTCCCTCTCGCCGATCAGCAAATCGATCGCCAACTTTTTCCATTTGTCGTCTCTCCCGGGATTCTGTCTCGACAGTTCAAATGATTTTCCTTCCTCCCAACTTACGACAACTCGATTAGTTTTTTTTTCATCAAACACCCGCGGTGTTTGAGTGGTCGCCTTTAGAGGAAGTTTTAATGGTTTATTTAGCGACGACGAGTCTTTTGGAAATTGAAAAGGGACGATCGCGAGTTTCGTAATAACCTTGGACTGCGGATTTTTATGCGTTTATAGTGATTCGGTTAGTAAAGATCGGATCTCCGTTGCGCGTCTCGACGCAGCGTTTTATTATTCCAGCGCAGCGCCATTTATACTCCATTCGTCATACTTCACATCAGAAATAATATCGCATTATCCTTTCGAGAAATAATCTAGAATATTCTTGTCAAAACTTCATGGCTTCCCAGATTTACGGACACATGCGAATCCGCAAGTACTGGGTGACGCAGATTTTCGAGTAAAATTTCGGGTTTTGTTTAAAAAATATCTTGTAGTCTTTAGTAACCTATGAATGAATCTCAATGGTTTTTTCGAGATCTTAAAAATTGTTGATTTTACAAAGATGTATAGAAACGTGTCAACCTTTTTCCATTAAATTGTAAGACTATAACTGACAAACCGATAGAAATGACTTTTTAGGAGCTTATAGTGAAAGCACAAGAGTATTCGCTCAAAATGTTGTTATTTAACCCTTCAACCATAAGAGGTATCGGGATGAAATATCCACTAAAATTCAGTACAAAATTATTCCTACCCACTGATTGATTATCGTAATAAATGTATTTTTTCTAATCTTCTAATCAAAATTTTGTTGTCTTAAAATAAAATTAAACATTGTAGTTCTTTAGATAATTCAAATCACCGATGTCTTTGGTTATAACTTTCTCTGTAGTTTGTGAAATATTCACAACATGAAGAATAAATGTTGAATAGAAATGAATAAATTTTTTCAGTAGATACACTTATGGTTTCATTATATGCACCTGAAAACTCATTTTCCTCGGTTCGCTAGTTCAGCTATTATTATTTAATGGGAAAAATGTCGACGCTTTAGTTTCCATTTAATTTATATGAATACACACCAACTGGTAATATAAAACAAAAATGCTCAAAAAAGTATGAAATAATTTCCTTTCGATTTGTACGAATACATTCCAACTGTTAATAAAATTAATTAAATTAAAATATTAAATACCATATTAAATACAATACAATCTTTTCGGAGGCGGCGCAAAATTGAAAATTTTCCAAATGACAGATGTTGCTGATTATGATTTCATTGGAATATGGTGGGCTTGGAAATCAGTAGGTGGGACGAGAATATACATTAATACGTGAAAGCGTGTAGAAGCATTTAAGGATTTTTGTAATTACCAGTGTCGAAAATTTTCAATTTTGCGCCCGCCTCCGAAAAGATTGTGTTGCATTTAATATGGTATTTAATATTTTCTTCTAATCAATTTTATTTTATTTAATTTTATTACCAGTTGGTGTGTATTGGCGCTAAATAAAATAAATAAGTAACAAATGAACAATTAAAATTTTTATTTTAAGACAACAAAATTGAAACAATCAGTTAAAAAATGATTACAAAAAATATATATTTATTAGGATAATTATCAGAACATAAAAATCAGTTTTTTAATGAATTTTAGAGGAAATTTCATCCTGATTTCAGGAGTTATTGTAAAATGTCTCGATCTAGCCCATTGTGTTCTTAAATAATTTTAATTTCATCAATTTTGAAATGTCTAGTTTTTTAAACACAGGTCCGTAAAGGGGAGACTTGGGGCTATATACCCATTTTTCAATATTTTTTTAAAAAGTGATCCACTGTGAAAACGCGGCGTTTCTTTAAAACAATTGCAAAATAAATGGTAAAAAGAGAACATTCTTTTCAAATAATAACATTTTGAGTGGATACTTTTATGTTTTCACTAGAAGCTCCTAAAAACTCATTTATCTTGGATTGCTAGTTCTGCTATTATAATAGTATTCCGAAGCAGTGGGTCGACAAAACGCACGGCTGAGCGTCTGGACTGCCTCGGAAGCAGTGGGTGAAAAAACGCGTGCGTTTGAATCTAGCGTAACATTCAGAGGATACGAAGCGAAAAACAAACGCAAACGTGTGCGCCAAACACATATCGTAAATCGATCGACGCACGTGGTTGAGTTTGGACGATGCTCTTTCGCTTTTTCCTTCGCAAGTGAAAAACAAGGAAGGACAGCAAATCGCACCATACAACACAAACTTGTGCGTCCAGAGGCACAGAAAAGAGCTAGGAGGAATGGAGGATGGATCGCAAAACGCTGCGTCCAGACGCGCAAAGGAGATCCGACCTTAAGTTACTATAGGAGAAGATACGTATACGTCGTACGACATAGCTTGGCATACATAACTGAATGATGATGATTAGCTAAATAGCTAGATATCCGAATATGTAGATCGAACGGAACAGACATCGATACCTCGTAGACCAACAGCGAAGCGACATTCGCAGCCTCGACGTCCAACTTCTGTTTCCTAGCGGTCAATTCCTCTAATTGCGTTTGCCAATCACGATGCTCCGTATCCAGCTTCTGCAGCAACGCCCTGGCAGTCGCTAGTCTTCCTTCGGTAGCTTCGGCTCTTAATTGCAACGCTGCTGCACCTCTCGAATGCTCCGCAAGTTGTTCCTGAAGCTGTGTCACGCGACTTTCGACGGTGTTCAGTCCGGCTGCTAACTTTCCGATCTGAGCTTCTGCTGCTGACAAACTCCTGCGGTATCAACGTCGCTTCGGTTATTATCGTGAACAATGCAATCGGTAGCTACGACGAGAACAAGCTGTCATTGCCAACTAATAGGGGAAGAGGATGGGTTGTGAGACGGGTTGGTTTGTGAGACAGTCGTTTTTATCCATCGCGCAATCGCGATAATTCCAATCTGTCTGCTGTCAAATTTTTGTTTTGACGACTGCTAGTTTTTGTGGTAGCACCGAGGTGTATAGACGTGTTGCTTATATTAGATACGGACATCGTGTGTAAACACATCGTGTAAAACTTCTATTCATTTTTTTAAAAACATTATTTTGTTGAGTGAATCGATTGAAAAAGGTGAGTGTGATGCATTTTCATTTAGTGTTTTCCTTACATTTTACGATGCAATATTGAGTTTTGTGCATATACGAGAAAAACATCGTTCTTTTTCTGTCACATTCCGAATGGCATCATGGTTGGGTTATGAGACACAATAGCGGTTGGGTTGTGAGACATTAGTTTTTTTTACTAGAAACGAACTAGAACCGTCAAATATCGTTGTTTGTGTCAGAATCAAGTGTTTATTTGTGATTTAACGTTTGTTTTGGTTTATTTTTTGAACTTATAGTCATTGTAGGGACCAGTCGGGGAAACTCGAAGTCCTCCAAATTACCTAAGCGTAAAAAAACAGCTGAACACGATTTATGGTGTGCGTGACTAGACAAAGCTATTTTTGAGAGAACTGTTTAGTTTCACAGTCTGGCAGGTTTTTTTTAAGGTTTTTGCCGAAAAATTGACCGCTGTCAACTCTATCGAATGCAACACATGCCAGCGCCCTGTTCATTTGAAGTGTGTCGATATGGACAGACGTTCGTTTTTCACATGCAAACATTGTGACAGAGACTTGGATGACGAAGAGGAAAATCATTATTGAATCCTTCCATTCATTATATTTTTTTTTTACTTTTCTTCGTCATTCTTTGCTTTTTTCAATTTTTTGCCATTCTTTTTAACTCCTTTGATCACTTAATGTCATTGAAATAAATAAAAATTCATTTTTGCATGAAGTTACATGGGTTTTACTTTATATTTGACCACTTTTAGTTGATTTTTCCGAGTGTCTCACAACCCAACCACTTTTTTCAGGAATCCAAAAAACATGTCCTCGGAAAATTGGCCATAAAATTTTACTTGTTGCTCAAATCACGAATCATTTTATATATAAAAGTTGCGTATTCCCTTCGCCTGTCCAACGGTATATAAAACTCTATGATATCTTCATCAAGCAAAAAGTTACAGACCAAAAACAAAATCCGTCGCATAACCCAACCTCTTCCCCTACTCTGTTCCATTCGTGAACGGAACAACTCGAAACCTTCGTAAAATCACGGTGGACGCGACAGCCATTTTTGCGACAGCCTGTACTCTACAATCTACAATTTACAATTTACAACAAAGGGACCCGAAGGTTCATAGCTAGGAGTGGTTCAGGAATTGGAGAAGAAGAAGAAGGAACGATTGGGTGTCCGGAACAGGAGACATTGAAAACATACTCGGCCAGCAGTCGTTGCTCCTTCTCGAGTGGCGCGACTTGCTGAAGAATCTGGCCGTATTGAAGATTCGCTAGAACCCACGCAGCCAACGGTGCTGCAGCCTGCGAGGCTCTCTTCGCGGTTTTCTCCTCGAAACTCTCCGGTCGTTCCTTGACCAACTTGGCAACCGCCTCCAGGCTAACCGGTGTGCTCCTCCTCGCGTCCCATGTTCTAGATCGATCGAAGATGTTTTCAAAGAAGTCGTTACCACTCGACGATTGTTGAATCCGACCATTCGTTTCTACGGGGTATTACCGACATGGAATCGTACGCTTTCGTGTCAGTGAAGCAGTTCCAACGCCTTCACGGCAGATCCTTGTAATTCGACAAAAAATTTCACGTGCATCCCTTGTTTTTTAAACTAAATTGTTTACGAAACGTATTCAGATGTTCGTGGGTCGACGAAATTTGACAAATCGATCAGCAAGAGTATAGAAAAGCAACCGCCAGGAGAGCAATCAAACTTTATCTTGTACCTTCGCAAGCGAATTAATGGAAGTCCGGTTTCATTTTGATCACAGCAGATCGGTATCACCCTGTATGAAAATAGTCGGGCGCCAGAGGAATTTCCGAGTAGAAATTGCTACCTGATTTCATCTTTGATCCCGCGCTTTGCCAAGAACGTCTTCATGCTGTTCCACGAAGTGTCTTTGATGCCCATTAATCGAAGGACACCCTCGAGGACGTCTCGAACGGGCGCCGGCGGTGCTCTCAGAGAACGAACCTCTGCCAAAGCGTCAGCGCTTATACCGGCCACCGCTTGAGCTGCTTGCTCCACCAATGGCTCCACCTTGCCCAATTCTCCCTCGATGTCTGCCTATTTCACCGAAAGAAAATCTCTGTCTCCTCGATAGACTGCGGATCTTGCGAAATTTTATACGGTTGCGTAATATCGGTGCTTGTTCGAAAATAAGTAATACTCTTCGCGACACTAGATTTCATTAAGACGAGACGCGTTTAAACGTTTATGGTTTAACATACTAACCGGGCGACGTAACAAGATCGCAAGCTAACACACATACACACACACACGCGCAGAGAGAGAAAGAGAGAGAGAGAGAGGGAGGGAGAGGGAGAGAGGGAGCGGGAGAGAGGGAGGGAGAGAGAGGGTTAGAGACGGAGAGAGAGGGAGAGGAGGGTGAGGGAGGGAGAGAGAGGGGGAGAGAGGTAGCGAGAGGGAGAGAGGGAGAGGGAGGTAGTGGGGGGAGGGAGAGAGAGGGAGAGGAGGGAGAGAGAGAGAGAGAGAGAGAGCCACGTTACTTCGTAGGAGTTGTAACTAAATTTTTGTAAAAGAACACGTTCTTTTTACAATAGTGGCTGTTTCAGTGGTAGGGTAAAGTGGCAAGGAGAAGTTTATGGTCAATACCTTCCTGCGGGCTAGCTCGGCACTCTCTCGTTCAGTCTCGGCTTTCAGGTTCGCCATTTCACCCCTTTGTCCTGTTGCACCCCTCATGGTGGCTGTAATTTGTTCGAGAGCTGCGTTGGCTCGTCCCTGTTCTACCTGGGGCAAGATCGTTCAAAAGTTAATTGCAGGGCGTTTTTGCTTTGAAAAGATTGCACGATGTCGTCGCTGGATTGTTGATTTTATACGTTCCTAAGAAGAATCCGGTATTTTGAACTTCTTTAGTCTTTCTACTACTGGAAATTTCACCCAACCCATTTATCTCGTAAACGTGTAAAAATA
This sequence comes from Lasioglossum morio, assembly GCA_916610235.2. NCBI lineage: Eukaryota > Metazoa > Arthropoda > Insecta > Hymenoptera > Halictidae > Lasioglossum > Lasioglossum morio. Next base: position 1,081,788 of record OU744334.1, on the reverse strand, counting down.
AAATCCCCTCCGTCTAATCCGGAACTAATCGCGATTCAGAAAAATTCTGAGAGAACGGTCAAATCCTTATCCTTCTGGCCTTCGAATCCTTTTTATATTACTTCGAAAATGCTAAAGTCATCGGAACGACAAACAAAATCTTCCTTTACTCTTAGTATATTTCGATAAAACGGGATAAAACGATTTTGCATAAACGTCGAAGCGTCCAAGTAGAAGAACTGCCGAGCACACAGAACCTTCCCGAAGGCAATTAGAAAAGTTTTAATTCGAACAGCATCGCTCAGCCAGCAGATATTAAAAAGTACCTCGAGCTCCCGACGCTGCCTAGACACTTCATCCTCCAATTTCGCGACCTGTTCCCCAGCTTCCTTCAATCTCCCGATCCCGGCTTCTAGACTGTTCAGTTGTTGTTCGATATCTTCGCTCCATGTCGCGTGCAGATGTTTCCAGGTATGCAGCAACGCGAAAAACCTTGCTGGCGCTTGTTGCTGTCTCGGAGCCTGAAGATGAGCCTTCACCATCTCCTCGATCCCTGGAGAAGCAGTTTCGTCCTCGCAGTCCGATTCGACACCGTTCTGCCGATAGGCTAGCTCTCTCAGAGCGCCCTCGCTGGACCACCATTCGCTACCGATCCCAGGGCCGATTACGCCACAGTGCTTCAGGAGTCCTGAACGAGTTGGCCAAGACGACTTAATCTCCCCGTTATCCAGAATTATGGCGATCCGGAGGTAATTTCTCAATCCTGAACAGTTGGAACAATATAATCGGATGAGTCAGAGTCCCCCGTTTTTTTTTTTTTGTTATTGTGGTAAACTACTCTGTGCATCGTTCGTTGCATGTTAATGTCAACGAAACGCGTTTTAAAAGCGACATTTAACATTTTTAACATTTTTAGCTTTTTTAACATCTTTAAAAAGGAACAGAAAGGTGAGACGCGCGACGTGACGTAAAACTCTGCTTTCGCTGGAACGAATCCTTTTTGAAATGGGCTGGTGACCACTTACGATGGTAGAGGTATTGTTCCAAAGTACCGGAGAAATCTTCTCTCCTCGCCACCTCGGCCAGAGGCGCTATTAAACCGTCCAGTTCTTCAGCTGTAAATAATCCTGGAAGTTCGCCTCGTGACACTATTGCGCTCGCCAAAACAGCCAATCCATTCTCTCTCGTGTGATGCTCCTCCAGCAGAAGCAGAGTCGGCTCGCCGTCAACGCCAGCTGCTTGAACCGCTGCTTTCATCGACGCTCGTCCGCGCCCTAACAAATCCCATTTATTAACCAATTTTTACCACGTTTTTATCAGACAATCACCGCGAAAATCCATTGGGCTATCGCGAAATACTATAATCTCTACTTCAATTTCTACTTTCTGCCGCATCGACTTCTATTTAAAATTCGATCAAAAACATCGTACCAATTTAATCGAAGGAAATATAGCGACTATAGTTTTTACAATTAAATCTGTACCAGGTCCCGAGTCTACCAATCGAAGTGAAGAAAAGATGGCGGCCAATCTTACAGCTGATTTCCGTCCAGCTCCAGGTCGACCAATTAAAATCACACCTCTCAAGCTGGTTCCGAATGCCCAACTCAATCCTACAAGAAAATATTAAAAATTCGATTAACAAATTGTCTGGCACGTTGTTATACTTTATCGGAACATATTCGAACAAATCAAATTTAGGCGCGAGTATCGAAATTTCCATTTGATTGATTTGCCACTGAAGTTTACGCGACGGGAGATAGCTAAATAGCGAACGGCCGAACGGAGCGGTCATGGGAGCGGTCATGGGAGCCAGAGTTGGGAAAAAATCAACTAATAATTGAAAATGACCAATAGTCTGATTGATTGATAGTTAAATTTAAAAAAAGTCAGTTAAAACTTTTTGTTTAGTTAGTCATAACTACGTGGCACTAGTTAGTCACAACTCTGAGTAATCGCTAATTATTGCTTATTAGTTATGATTAGTCATTAGTTTAAATGATCAGTCATCAATCAGTTTAGTCATCGGTCACTATTGTTCGATTAACATACATTAATATGTTTTATCTAATATTTTATCTAAATAAAATTTAATCAATTTACGCCAAACTTATATTGATTGAGTAAAATTTTGAAGAACCAACAGTAAGTTAAAATGTTATTACTACGTGCGTAGTAGGTATATTAAACATTATATTATATAAAATACGATTCATGTATTTTCTGTTTGCGTTGTATTAAAACTTTCGTTTCTATTTAAAGTCCAAAAAGTTCAATTTACTTTAACAAAATTTTATGAAATATAATTTAAATTTAATTTCATCATGCTATTATTACTCTATTTACGCACAAGTATTTACTTAGTCGTCAATTAGTAGTCACTTTTGTAGAGCTTATAAAGTTATTATACTATATTAGTCAATAATCATAATTGTGACTAGCGTTTCTCCAACTCTGATGGGTGCGGTCATGGGAGCTTGTTGGAAATGACTGGTCGTATGGGACTCGAACGATCGCCGATCGGCCGGATCAAGCTCGTTTGCAAAATATCGCAAAATTAACCGAGTTAAATTGCGCTCTCACCGACCACTGTGCGCAACAGGTGCGACGAGACCGACGCTTGTACCGGATCGCCTTCCCTGGCGCATCTCGCAGCCGCGTTAATTATCTCCTTCCTCCATTGTTCCTCGTCCAACGCAGATAAGCCGGTATTGCCGCGTTTCCATATGTACACGTCGCCGACTATGGACGACGGCCCGGCTACTTTCGACTGCACTATCGACTCCCAGCGTGAGTGATCTCTGGACGTCAATCTGCCGGATATGCAACGTGAGATAGCCACGAAAATCGATCGGAACGAAAACATGCTACGCCTTACATAATCGCAAACTGTTTTCCTTCATTCCCAAAGCGGAGATCTTTAGACATCGCTTGAATTGCTTCTGTTTAAGCGCTACGATAACGCATCGATTGGGAATTGCGAGAAGCAGAGCATAAATATTGTAGAAATTCATTTCCACCTTCGACAATCGTGGAAGATTAAGAATAATAGAGGGCAATGATCTGTTTCGAATTTTTCTTATACACGCATACTATTTCATGGATAGCATTATAACAATCTATCTATATGTATAAATACAATGAAACGCTGTTCGTTGGTAAGCGCATTGCTTGAGAACGGTTGGACCGATTTGGCTAATTTTTTTTAATGTTCGTAATAGTCCGAATAAGGTTTTTAGAAAAAGAAACATTGGAAAAGTTGCCCAGAAAAATGGAAAATTCGGGAAAAAATGAAAGTGCTTTTTTCTATGGAATTTTTATATGAACTCAAGATCATAACTGACGATTCGAACGATGGATATGCGTAATTCTTTTTTTGTTTTGTTCAAATGTAATTAAAACACCTTGAGATTTATTGTAATTTCAATTTTAATTCATGAAAATAAATCATTTTACACAGTGACGTATGTGGTCGCCGAAGAACAGTACGGAATAGTTAACACTAAATCTACCACTGCCGGTCAAAATGACCGGTTCCGGATTTATTATTTTACCATTATTGAAATAATCAAAATGATTTTATAAGAATTCATTGTATAACTATCTTTTGTAGAGCACGTATTATAATAGGAGCCGCACAAAATCTAAATAAAATTAATCTTGTCATTGTTATGAGGGAACATGTATCAGTTAGTTTTAAGACTCGGTAGACTTAGGCCGCTATTACACGAGGACACTTGGTGGCGCAACTTGGTTGCGCCACCAGTGTCTCAGCACGTCGTGGGGCATTGAATCATATGGAGCCTATTACACGAGGACACTGGTGGCGGACACCAAAAATTGTTGCCGATCTGGTGGCAAGTGACGTTCACATACTGGTGTTACCGACAGTTGCCGATTCATTAAATGTGCTGAGACACTGGTGGCGCAACCAAGTTGCGCCACCAAGTGTCCTCGTGTAATAGCGGCCTAATGAATCGGCAATTGGTGGTAACACCAGTATGTGAACGTCAATTGCCACCAGATCGGCAACAATTTTTGGTGTCCGCCACCAGTGTCCTCGTGTAATAGCGGCCTTAGTGTTAAATAATATATCTTCCGACGAACGTTTAAAGAAACATCCAGCAGTAGTTTGAGGCACGTTCATGTGCTGTAAGACTCGTGTGAAATAACACTGTCCAACAAATTTCAACTTTTTTCCTGTTTCCATATAACTGCTTGGGTGGATCTTATAGAGTTGTTTCGCGCTGATTCCGAATCTGGTCTTAATTTTTCTCCTACACGCACAGTTTTTGAGAAACTTGAGTCTGAAAAAAAGACATATTTTTCGACTTTGAACAAATATTGTGATGTTACTATATAAGTTATTGTATTGTTCTTTACAGCGAAAGATTCTCTAGACATTCCCGAATCCAGCGATGCGCTATAGTAATACATTATGATTGTTTAAACATGTTTAAACAATCGTTAAAGACACAGAGGCACCACTTTTGCACCATTTTTGGATGATATTTTTTAATTTATCTGAAAAATTAAGGGTCCAGTGAAAAATCGAATTGCTCCACGTGATAGAGCAGACTTTTATCTTGAGAAACTACCCTTTCAACTTTCCAACGTCGAAGTTTTTTTTGATCCAGAAAACAAAATATCTGTGCCCGACACGGGCTACCGCCAGTGACGTTCACCACTAGAGCTGGCGGCGTCCGCCGCGTCGTATTCCGTGGAATGCTCGCTCTAGTGGTGAGCATCACTGGCAGCAGCCCGTGTAGGGCACAGATAGTGTGTTTTCTGGAACGAAAAAAACGTCGACGTTGGAAATTCGAAAGGGTAGTTTCTCAAGATAAAAGTCTGCTCTATCACGTGGAGCAATTCGATTTTTCACTGGACCATTAATTTTTCAGATAAATTAAAAAATATCATCCAAAAATGGTGCAAAAGTGGTGCCTCTGTGTCTTTAACGATTGTTTAAACATGTTTAAACAATCATAATGTATTGCTATAGCACATCGCTGAATTCGGGAAAGTCTAGAGAATCTTTTTCTGTAAAGAACAATACAATGTCTTATATAATAACATCACGATATATGTTCAAAGTCGAAAAATATGTCTTTTTTTCAAACTCAAGTTTCTCAAAAACTGTGCGTGTAGGAGAAACATTAAGGCCCGATTCGGAATCAGCGAGAAAAACTCTATAAGATCCACCCAAGCAGTTATAAGGAAACATTTTTGTAGTTGGACAGTGTAATTATTAAGAGAGGAGAAGAGAGGAGAAGAGACGACTAAATGCATTCGAAAAAGATCAAAGTTGGAATGGCAGCGTACCTCGGATGGAAAAGACGTCGTCCAGCATCCAACAAGAAACTCACGATAGCTGTTTCATTCTCCGGAACGGGATAGCACTTCAAACTGTCGGCCCACCGAATCAAATCTTTCGGGGTCCATTTAATAGGCAAACCTCGACAAGTTTCCATTAGTTCGAAAGCTTCCAATATGGCAGGCGCCATTTGAGCGATCCAAGATCCGATCAGGTTGCGATCCCCTTTTAAGCTGCTGTTCAGATGCAGATCTAGAATTGCTGCAATCTCCTTCGGGCTTGGATACCTTGAATAGCATCGATATTTTCAAACGTAATCGGATAAAGAGGGAATATACATATTTTGACCAAACTTTTGTTTCGTGCGTTTACGTATCTTGGCAGACCACTCATTAGCACATTTACGGATAAAATATTGTTTTTCAAGTTCCAAGTACATAAAGCGAAACACTAACGGTAGATAACGAGTGAATAGAAGAGCCTCTAATCTCGGATGCAATTTAGTCGTTGCATCTGCGGTGGATACAATGGTCAAAGGAATCCTGGCGAATTCCAGATCTTCTTCGTGGTATCCTCCTTCTTGCAGCAGCTCTCGGACCAACTCCTAAACGATGTACATTCAGAAATACATATGTACAAAAATTGATATTATTGTAAAAGCAATCAGAAAATTATGAAATCAAGAGGTTTTACTTGCAAGTCCTTGGACGCAAGGTGCAAGTCTTCGAGGATCAAGATCACCCTGGAACCACTTCGTGGCTTGTAGGTTCTCCCATGAGAAGAGGAGTTCAATTGCACGCATCCCCGCTTCAGCTTGGTCACCAAATCCTGAGCGCCGTAAAGGGACGAGCCCTTTATCAAAGTGGAAGGCTCGTTGGTTCTGATCGTGGAAAGTATAACGGATATTAGGGTGGTTTTCCCGCAGCCCTCCGGGCCCCTTATCATTATCGGTTGGTTGTTCCGGATCCATGGCAAGACGCTCGCTAAGGCAGCCTTCATGGCGCCTATAAAGATAAACTGACTAGAAAATGATACAATAAAACAGCATCGATACACAGAGATCGATGCATTGGAAAATCGAGAGAAAATCGACAGAAGAAAGACATAAATTTTGTTGGATCGGTAAAGGTATCGACAGTACCTGACAGTAAAACGGAACCGTCATCCGTGTCCACCGATTGCACAACATCCTCAACAGCTTCTAATCGATCGGTATCTCCATTATACAATACCGAACATGGTTTTTGCGGGTTTGGGCACCTGCGTATCGAACAATTAACAACCATAAAGAAATGATTAGGTGTAGGAGTTAATTCGTGCTACACACACAATTATTGTTTCCGCAAGTTTGTCTTGTATCCACAAGATGAAATAAATGTGTTTATTCGATTCGAAAAGGTGAAGATATACTCGCCAGCAATCGGTAAATTGATAGATCAAACGAGCCAAATCGTCTCGAGCCGTTTCATTCCCGATTTGACTGCAAAGGGAGGCGAGCACACAGTAACAAGCGGAAGCGTGTGTATTGGCAGCCTTCAAGTGGCAGAGCGCGCAGTCCATTAGACCGGACGCGGAGGAAACGTCTTGATTGATCCTCAAACATTCCTCGATGATGGGGCAGAGATGGGAATTAGCTACTTCTTTTGCTGGCTCCGGAAGTTCTGACAGTTTCGACGGCACCAACAAGCTTGTCGGAACCATGGGACCCAAGTGAACAACGCCTAATCGCGAAACGGTGGCTGGACTCGCTCCTGCCAACTTGTGAGTTTCGAAGATAAATCTGGTTGCAAAGAAACGGAAATAACGATTCGTAAAGTTCAGTTCCGATTTAACAGAAGCGGATTTTTATCTTGTTGTTTCAGAGTTGAATTTATCTGTAAACAAACGGAAAAGAAATCTTGCAAGCTTACTTAGTCCCAGAGCCAAGCTTCACTCCCACACCATTGGGCAAAGTCAGTAACCTATTGTCGTCTAAGGCAGAGTTTAAAGCTTCGGCCCAATCGGGTTCAACGTCGCCGTTAAGAATGATCCAGGTCGTTGATTCTCCTGCCGACGCAACGGCGCTCGACAACAGACCTTCTTTCCACTCCCTGTTTAATAATGCATTCGATTATTGAGAAAGTTGCGAAAAGAGCTCGTCAGCATACTCGTATAACTTTAATCTCGGTGAAAAGAAGTTACCTCTACTCTTAATCTTAAATAGGTGATAGGTAACTAGCTTTACCCGCGACTTTGTTCACGCACAATAACAAATCCTGATTGATTATTAACGTAATTAACTTTCCAATCATCAAGCTGGTCTCGGCTAGAGATAGAGATTTTATTTTTAGATTTTATTTTAGAGAAAATTTAACAAAATTAATTAAAAAATGAATAGACAAAAATATACGTTTATTACGATAGTGGGTAGGAATAATTTTTTTTATGAATTTTAGTGGAAATGTCACAAACAGACAGACGGGCACGATTTTATTATATATAGAGATAGAGAAGAGATAGAGATAGAGATAATAGGTTTGAATGAAAATAGTTCACAATACCTAGTGTGCGGATCCACGCGTCCAAGCAGCCTCGACTTGGGCATAGCGCCGGGATACACGTGAAATTCGACGACCGTCTCGCCGATTTTCGTTAGCGCGTCGCATAAAAGCTTCCTTATGGTTGTTTTACCGCTTCCTGCCGGTCCGACGATTGCGACGCCAGTTCTGCCTTTCAGTTGATCGTTCAACTGTATGCATCTGTTTGCAATTTCGTTGCTCAGCTCTTGGTCGGCACAAAGTTGTTGCAAAACGGTCTGTAAATCGCGTCTGTCGATAAACGTCGACGAGGAAGGGTTCGCGTTTGGAAAGATGTCTTGCAACAGCGATAGGAACTTGGTCGTGTCCTCTTGTGTCAATTTCGGTAAGGTCGAGGCCCTGATCGCTGCCACCAGCCTGTAAAACAGCCTGTATTTAAAGGAATATTTGTAACGCGAAATCGTGAAAAGAAAGATTCGCGTTTCATCCTGAACCTGGTTTCAACTTATAATTAGACCGAGGTTTCACCCACCCCGAAAGAAAAGTATTTCAAGAGAAAATCGTTGAAAAAGAGATTGCACGACTCGACCAAATAAAAAGAAAAATGGATATTATAGGAAGCAGATAAGAAGGAGGAGGACCTGCTGGTCTCGTCCAGTTCAGTTTTCAGCGGAATGGCGTCCAAAACGGATCTGAGAGCCCTGAGACCCCAATCGTAGTGTGGCTGGTTGGAGAGCAATATCTCGGCGATGTCGAGCGTCTCGACGAGCTGTTTCGCAAGCGTTGAGGCGTCTAAGAATCCTGCGCACTCCAGCAACGCCTTCACGATGTCCGATCTATCGGGATGCGCCATTCCAATCGGCCTGAAGAGTCTTGCCAGGGAATCCGGAAGTTTCCTTCGGCCACCGTACTCGATCCCAGCTGGGTTCATCGTGATGAACACGCAGCAATGAGGATCGAGGTTCACCTTTTGATCGGCTAAGAAAACTTCAGAGGCGCCGTCTCGCACAGCTTCTTGAAGAGGTCGAACCAACATGGCGACCGCGCTTAGGGTCTCCTCTTCGAGGCGATTGAACTCGTCGAAACAGCCCCACGCTCCTGCTTGGGCTAAGCCACCGAGGATTCTTCTCATGCTACCGGTATCCATGCCTAAAAACGAATCGTTCGTTATACTTATCGTTAGCAGCGATAAATTAGTGAAAAAATTTTTGCTGGATGGTTGAACAGAGAGAAAAGTTGCACAATGGCAAGATAGAAGTTGAAGGAAGGCCAGCGAAGCGCAAGCAGCAGCCAGCAGCAGCAAGTAGACGGCCGCGGGTGGGTGTGGGTGGATGTGGGTGGGTGTGGGTGGGTGTGGGTGGCTGCGGGTGGGCGCGGTTGGGCGCGGGTGTGCGCCCCGACGTAAAAATCGATTTTCGGGGTGGTGAACGTAAAATTATTACCTTCGTCGCAATTGAAAACTAAAACCAGCCTGCCTAGAATAGCGCCGAGAGCTTTCACGCTCTCAGTTTTCCCAGTTCCAGCTGGTCCGATTGGGCTGCCACCCAGACCGAGCTTCATTGCCTGTGCTAAAGCCAAGAAGCACCTCTCTGTCAATGGCGTTTGTACCAAACCGACTGCAGCTCCTTGATATTCGAAACGATACGGAAACTCTGCTCCGGCACAGCGAACCACTGTCCCTTTATTCTGTAAGCAGTAAGCAGAATTGTGCAATCGGCAACTGCCACGGTTCGACTGACATTTTAATCAGCTAAATAATTCTATTAGTTTGAAACAACAAATAAAAACTTTTCAGCGCCTGTTCAACCTTTTTTCCGCGCTAAAAGAAACAGAGAAGCGAGTGACGACGACTACGTCGTTAAAAATAACTACGGCTCGAGATAGTTGAAAAATTCTATGATGTGCGGTTCAGATCCAGACTTCCTCGGCTAACAGATCGCAAGATCGCCGATAGATCATGACACTCACGATTCTGTAGCACCGCAATTGTCTCCGCCAAGTCCAAACGGTGCTCTCCCCTTGAACAGTGACATTCAAGAGATTCCTGGCTGTCCCGAGATGATGGACAGCGTCGAGAAGGAGACCGCGAGCTTTCAACGCAGTCAGCTTGTCACCAGCATCCTCCAAGCCCCTGTATCTTGCCCTTTGCGTTTCCAGATAGTCCACAAGATTCTTCAAAGACGAACGGCCTTCTTTCAGAGCGATCTCGCATCGTTCGGCAAATCGAATCCTCTCCGCCAACAGCAGAACCTCGAAAGCAAACAGGTTTCGCTCTTTAAAACCGGTCTATCTATCTGGCTAATTATACTAATAATCAGCTAATCCGACAAAGAAACTCGCAACGTTCTCCGTTCGAACAATTGCGCAGATTCAGAGGGTTAAGGTTAAGAACATAATAGAAAAGAAATCAATCGTTTTGGCAGGATAAATTAGAAGTGGTCTAATTAGAGGGCAGACTAATCGCGTTTTACTTGTGTCGGATAGGCGGAAGGGTCGGGCGATGTATCGGTCAAGCATTTTTCCAAACTCAGTCGCAGGGCGGTCTTCATTCCATCCTCGAGATTGCTCAGCCATCGTGGTAATGGCTCCCGGAGGTCGACGGGACTCGGTAACTGCAATATTTCACCTTCTGGCGATACAACGGCCGTCAGTCCATTATCGTCCTTTATTATCGATCCGACGCCTTGATATAGTTTCGGTAGATGAGCTTCCAGACCCCGGCCGTGCGCTGACACTAATTCGAGAAGATCCTCGTCGCTCAGGAAATAGAGGCGAGGATAGGACGATCGCTTTTCCTGAAAGGGTGAACAAACCGCGCTGGAATGAAAATGCCGAAACTTGGAGCATCGCGAGACCTGGAACTGTCCGATTCAACACCGACCCTCGATCCTCGACCCTCGACCGCGAGAGCTTTCAATTAGAGATTAGTGTATTTAAATACACGTGTACGTGTACGTCCACAAGTACGACGAGTACGTGGCATTTTCAGTAAACGTGTATTGATTTTACGTGCATTTCGGTACACGCGTACTATTTCTTAGAAATATTCTACTATTAATATATATATATATATATATATATATATATATATATATGTGTGTGTGTGTGTGTGTGTGTGTGTGTGTCCATGAAAATGCAAGTACCCACGTCTTTTCATCCCCATTTACTTTTCGCTTATTACGTTTGACTATGTTTCAAAAGAAAAAAACAGACCTCTAAAAATTCGTCGAGGCTTCTTTGACATCTGTCCAAGTGATCCTTCAGATTTGCGAAGGTTGAAAGTGGAAGCCTTCTCAAAGACGACACCCTTGGATCGCGCGATATTTCGCCCATCAGATACCTAAAGATCGATCATTTTCTCCTATATCACCGCGATCGAAATATGTTCGAAAATGGTGGTTATTTCGGAAGAAGACCGTTGCTTGAAAATCGTCGAAGCCGAATGTATCACCTGAACTCTTTGTTGGCCCTGGACCACCTGCCGGTGTCATTGGGCGCGGCTCCTCCTTCGTAGACGGGCTCCAAGTATACCCATTTCCTTTGTACGGTGCTGAGAGTCTTGATCCTCTCCTCGACTTCTGAGAGTCCGGTCTCACAGCGAGCTACCCTCGCGGCGAACCTCTCGTAGCCTGCAGTTCCCTTCGCACTCTCCAACAGTAGCCTCAGTTCACCTTTCATTTAATGAACCTAATTACCAGACCCGGCGAGCTACTTGTGCCCATTGTCGGCTCGCTATATACGTATGTAGTAATAGTAGTTTCGACCGTTTCAGGAAACGGTAACATGAGATTTACCCGCTCTCGCTAGTAAACTGCCGTACTCCTCGACGAGAAGAAAGCCAGCGTTTTTCTTGTCCTTTGACTGCTGGAGCTGAAAATGCGCGGATGCCTCCCAGGACTCCAGCTCCATTAGCCCTTGGCGGATTCCGCTCTCGGCGGCAGCCCTCTTCGCGACGTCCTGCGCATTATTCGAGAATCACACATGGTTCTCGGTTACCGGTTACCGTACGCGTTATATCACGGCTCGCACAGCCGGCACAAAGTTTAATTGAAACCGGGCTATCAGAGAGGTTCGTGTTCGCTCTCTCTCTCTCTCTCTCTCTCTCTCTCTCTCTCTCTCTCTCTCTCTCTCTCTCTCTCTCTCTCTCTCTCTCTCTCTCTCTCTCTCGCTCAAGAACCATCACCACTCTTCCCACCCAATACGAAAGTACTCTGCATTCTGGTCTACCGTAATATTATTTTACAGTCTGTCACGCGGCTGCTTTCTAGTCCGCGAACGGTGGTGCGGGGATGAAATTCATAGCGAGGAGATAACCACTTTTTCAAGACAGCATTCCGAAAGTCTCGAGAAGCATATGAAATACCATTCTTTAAAAGAACATTCGCGATAAGATACTGATCTCGAACGTAACGCAATCCAGAATCGTACCTTTATCCTCTCGGAATTCTCCTCGATCTTCTTGACGGATTGCAGAAGATGTCCCAAGGTGATGTCCCTGACGTTCTTGACATCGATTAAATTTAAAATGGACCTCAACTCGCCCCAATGTTCTTCGGCGATTTCATCGCCCCGAAGAAGCTGTAACCACTCGATTCCAGCTCGGATCTCGCGAACTTTTCTGCCAACGTAGGTGCTAGCTTCCAGCTGATCTCGCTGCTCGAGGGAGTCATCTTTTAATTGACCCTTCAGCTGAACGCGTAGCCTATTCTCCCAGGAGTCGAGCCAGTCGTGAAGCCTCGGCAGCCTCCTCCTAGCTACTGTCCATTCTTCGTCTTCTTGGTTCTTTAATTCTTCTACAAACTCTGCTTGGAATCGACAGTTCGACTCCTCAACTTCCAGCTGCATTTCCAGATTCTTCACGATTTCAACGTTGTCGTCTAGTAATTCGTCGATGCTCAGTTCCACCCTTTGGCAATCGGTCTTCAGCACGTCCAACTGCTCCTTCAAGTTCGTCCATCTTTCTCTCATCGAAATTATCCAGTCCAACGAGACAATCTCTGGCTTCGAGGACCATTTCGTCTGCCATCTTTCGATCTCGTCTCGAAGAGCTATTCCCCTGTGACGCAGGTTGACCTTGGCGTCTTCGAGTTCTCGAGCTACCACCATTTTGTGACGCTCCAGACGATCTGCTAGGTCCTGCCAGGATGAATGCGCTGCGCTGACCCCTGGTTTAATCGATGATCGATGATTTAGTCTAACAATTTATTTCATAATCATTTATTCAAGAATTAAGCTACCTTCTAGCTTCTCGCTGGTCCAAGCCGCCAGAACCTTTGACAATCCAGCGATGGCCTCCATTTCTGCAGCCATGCCAGAAGATTGCGCTTCGATTCGCGCATGAGCCTCGTAAGCTAATCCAACTTCCTCTACGCTTCTGGGTCTACGTTCCAATTCCTTTGAAGCGGATGAAAGAAATTCTACGATGGCCACTAGCCTGGACGAAGCTTCTACCCTCAAGTCCGAGCACAAATGTTCCCAATAACGACGAGTCGCGGATTCTAAATCGTTTCTGGTCGTAGCTGTGTCCACACCGATACACCAGATCTTGACCTCGTTTCCTCGCAACTTCCCCACCTAAGTTCAAATTCCAACTTGTCAGAAGGACCTTTGGCCAAAATCAAAATTCTCTAGAGCAATTGCTTCAAACGTTAAACATACAGAAATTCGCTTCTTGCTTCAATTCATTTCTCTAACAAGTAGAAAATAATGTATCAATTTTTTTTTAACCGTTCTAATACACTACATTTTACCCGCTCGTTCCAATTACGTATATCATTTTCAATTGTATACAAAATATTAAGTAAGGAAATCAATTTCTATCTCATTTGTGAATCCAATAATTAACAAAACAGACTTGTGCTCTATCATCGAATGGATCCGAAAGAAAGACAAGTATTTGTTTGTTTCGCAAAGTTTCGAGAAGTTTCAAAAAGTTTCAAGAAGTCAATCTAATCGTTCGTTTCGCGCGAGTCGCATTGTATTCTCAGTATTCTGCGGCGCAACTGGAAACTCATGAAGAATTTAATTACTCACTGACCTCTTGAGCCCATTGTTTGGCGTCTTTGAATGCTCTGGTCCACTCCTGCGGCGAACGTCCTTTCAGACTTCCCATTGAAACAGATCAAACATCGTCAAGGAATTATTTGATGTCCAATCAAATACTGCTAGGTCTCTATCTTTTCGCGCGGTATTCTTTTACATAGTTTCTTTCAACGCGTTTCGTTTTGTCCCCTACTCCCCTCTTATTCTAAAGACAATTCTAAAAAGTCCCCTGTTTTCGCACACGGTGTCGTTACGCGAAAAGCCCCCCACCCACCCCAACAATAAGTCAGTTAATTCGAAGCAGGTACCGTTCGGCAGCGTCGATTTTCGCCGGGGCCGCAAGATATAGCCATTTCGTTCTGAGCGTTTCCAGAGCGGATAGAGCAATTTCAGCCTGCTTGTAAACGCCTCCGAACAGATAGCCGCTTCTTTGAATCAGGTCGCCGAACCGAGCATCAACCGCGTCCCCGACACCTCGAAAATTCATCGGAATCGAGAGCGATCGACGAATCGACGAGTACAATTTCGCGCGGATTTCCTCCAAAGAAGGTCGCCACTGCAACGATCCGTCTCGGAACGTTAGTTCCGCTTTAACATCTGGCAGCTTCTTCAACAGAGAAGGTAAGGCACCCCTGAAAAAAAAAAATAGTAGCGAGCGTCAGTCTCGGTCAGTCTCCACCCCTCTTCGCCCCGCCTCCTTTATGCAGATCCAGCATGAATATGAAAATTACGCATTACGATTGGAAAGGAAAAGGCCTCGCAGAACACTCGAAACTCATTAAGCGCCGCGGTCTCGGCGAGAAAGAATAATGCCGAGAAAAATTGCAAACTTTTTTGATAAACGCCCACTCGTCCGATCGTTCTGTTCGACAATCTCGAAACTCGAGGATAGTCTTGCAACTCGAAGATTTGCAAAGAGAAAGCAAATGCCAGCGTGAACTATTTACATTTAGTTTATAATTGGCGGTCGAACGAAGTCTCGAACGAAACTGTCAGTACGCGCTCTCTGTGCGAATCGAAGTTTCTACGTTTCCAAGTTACCTATAAGCAATCCCCAACGCTTTCAGCAACTGCCTATCCCAATGCAGTTTCCAGGCTTTCGTGTTGCCGTACTCCACTTCCACGGTATCGACGATCGTTCTCATATTCATCAACGCGTCTTTCCAGGCATTCTGATTCCCAATCAGGTTCACGGTCTCTCCTTTCAGCAAGTTCGCCACCAGATCGCGTAGCGCACAGTGCTTCGCCACCAGATCCGAGTTTTGCTGCGCGAACTTTCTTACCTGTTCGGAAGTGCTCGTTAGAAAGATTTTGATCGCGAACGCATAAAATCTGCGGCCTGTCGCACACTGGGGTATTTGACCTGTTTAGCGCGCCACAAGTCAATATTGTTAGATTGTCAAGATGACTAAAACTTTTTTCTCATGTACCTGAATATACATATATGAGAATAGTCTGCAATATTTTTTTTCCATAAACAGTACTATTTAGTAACATATAGATACTTGAAAGTAGCATATTCTCGCGACCAAGAGAAGTTTAGTGTATAAAATCGAGATAATAACATACCTAGGATGTAAAGGAAGGTATATAAAGTAATTTTACGGCTTTTTGTTTCATACCCTTCGGTGGTTTTGATAGAATAAACACTCGAAAGTGACTTTTTTTGTCCGTATAACACCTCTTTAATTTTTTGCGAGGTTATTCAGTAGACATTGCTTTATACAATCCTTAAAAGTTTAGGAGCAGACAAGTGCGAACACAAAAGATATTCAGCTTTTTGTGCAATATGTACATATCGGTATTGCATGAATCGATCGTATATCATATCACTGACAATGATGAAATCTGACGAACAAATGTTTCAAATAAAAGTTTAACAGTATTTACATACATATAAACTGCAATATATAAAATTTTGAAAAAATTTTGTTTAAAACAAAAAACAAGCTTACTTCGATTTTTTAAACATTAAATTGTATTTTTGATTTGATGATGTTGTAGCTGGTGTTAAGACGAATTCAAGGATATATAATATTATGACGTTGACACTGTTAATAACTTTGCAATAGTTTTGGCGCACAAAACAGGCCAAATGCGAATCGGACGCGCGCGTTTACTCTAAATAGTTACCAGGTCTTTCAATCTGGCGGTGTAGGCATCAACCGCCATAGGGTCTGACCAAACGACACCAGACTGTTCCTGAACAGCTCTAGCAAGTTCCAAAGCAGTTGTCAGCATCAGTGGCCTCTGAGAAGGCACCATGCGATCCCCAATAGTGTTGTGAAACGTTGCAACTTGCTGTAAAGCTCTGGCACGTCCTGCCAAACTTCCTGCCCTTTCCACCAAGTCTCTGACCTCGCGAGGAAGTTCGACACCTTGACTCGAAAGCGCTCTTGCCTCTCTGATCAGGGTCATTAATCGTGGATCGTATGTCACTCGCATCATGCTGGTCCCTGTTAGCTCTACCACTGCCGAATCTGTGCCCAGGGATAGCTCCTTTCTCGCCACCGCCTCTTTCGTCTCCTCTGTCTGTCGAACGAGTTCACGAGTTAGCTGTTAGCTCACGAGGAAGACCAATAACCGAATTCATATAATCGACGATATTTAATATCGAGATTGATCTCGAAGAATCAATTTACAGCGTAAATACAGCGTAAATGGTGCAGGAGAAGAAAACCAGCAAACGGGTAGAAAGATAAGGGAGATCCTCACCCAAGTTTCAAGGAAGCTCTGTCGCTTTCTCTCCACGTCCTTCAGAGCTGTTATCACCTTCGACGAGACCTCCTCGTAGCCAGGAAGATCAGCGAGCAGCTCTTTCCCTAGTTTATCTAAGCTTTCCAGCCTCGTCTCCGCTGATCTAGCTGCTTGAACTTCCTGAAGTATTTTAGGACTATCCAAGAGCGCTCTCGTATCCGGCCCAGCCAGACAATTATCTGCCGTTTTCACAATTAATTAACGCGTTAGCGCTACGAGGCTTTCATCTTCCATGCAATCGATATAATCGCTCCTTTGATTTTGCACACGTATGCACTAATGTGCATATATCGAGAAGCTTGCCATGCAGTATCTTCCAGACAATTATTATATTTGGTTACATTAGTAGATTATTCGCGTGCAAGTGGAATTCTCGACTACATATTTCGTATCAGCAATACATATTTTGTCAAATTTTGTCAAATTTTGTCAAATTTTGTCATATTTTGTAATAGCTTACCGATAAGGTCTCCATAAGCGGACACCAAGGTTTCTCGTTCTCCTCTCAAAGACCTCTTTAAGCCGTCCCTCTTTATTAACTCAAAGTAACGTCGAAATTCACCGAGCAGAGAATTCGGGGTGGTGGCATCGGCAATTTGGGTCTTCAACTTCTGAGCGACCCGTTCTTCGGCAGGCACCAATCCCTCTTCGACCTTTCTTCTAAGTCGATTCCAATCGGTTGTTTTTTCGTTCTCGTTGAAAACCACTAACATAAATCGCGAACGGTAAGTTACAACTTGATTGGTTTGCTCGTAACTTGGGACTTATGAACGTTTGCGCGAGTTTATCGAACAATTCATTGCGAATCTAATTTAATTGTGTCTTGTTGATTGTGACATTGGATCGAATTGGATTTATTAATCGGTGAAAATAAACATTCGTTACCTGATATTTAGAAACACTCGCAACTATTTAATGAATTTTTCCTACCGTTCGCAAACACATCCATTTCGCGATCTAATTACAATAACGATTCAATCCTAAAATCAAAATATAACCGAGATAATAATTAACACGTGCAAAATGTAGAAACTCGTACAAGTTTTGAAATCTAATTAGCGCAACTACAAAAATGAAATGTAGATTTAATCCTACAAGTTGCACAGCAGAACGTGCAACAAATGCGCAAACAACAACGTATTCGTAGAACAGTGTCGTACAGTTAGAATGCTCAACTATTCCAGCATGTTCGAGGTACTAATACTCACGCAACGCGATAATGGATTTGAAATTGATCGGGAAGATATTCTGAGGAAAACAGTAGAAGAGGAATACCTCTAGCATCATCGAAGCATTGCAATAAGGTGTCGGTGCCAAGTCCAGACCTCTCGTTCGGCGATAGCAGCCTTGTTAATTGCCGATACTGTGCACGTAGTTCGGCGATTTGCCTAAAGATTGTGAAGATCGCTTTGTCATTCGCTTCGAATCAAAGTAGAGAGTTTATAAGACGAATACCTTAGTCGTACGCCGATGATCGAACATCTTTCGGGAATGTGGCTGGGTCCTTTCCAAGGATGAAGAGAATGATGAGGCCAGAAGAGCGTTGTGAATTTCTCGGCCATGTTGGACCATTTTTCGCAGACATTCGCACCAGTCGAGATCGTTTCGATCTTCACGCGATCGTCGGAGGAACGTATCTATGTTCGAGGAATAAACAATACGACCAACGGGATACTCGAAATGTTAATGAATGTTAATGAATTTCTATACTATCGTCCAAAGGAGAAAATGCTCACCTCCTCCATGACATTTCGGACCAATGACACTGCTTCGTCACCAACGATGTCCAAAAAGGACTTCATTCGATCCTCCGAGTACACAGAATCTCCCAATTTCCATAAATCGTCCACGTAACCGGAAACTGCTTCCACAGCATCCTCAACAGCGATCAGTTCATTTCTGATAGAGAACATATAAGAGTATACATATAAATGTGGATGATCAATCCTGTTACGAATTGATGTAGACGTAGGATCGATCGTTAAGAAAGTTAATACAGTAGTAGCAGTAGTAGTAGTAGTAGAAGTAGTAGTAGTACTAGTAGTAGTAGTAGTAGTAGTAGTAGTAGTAGTAGCAGTAGTAGTAGTAGTAGTAGTAGTAGTAGTAGTAGTAGAAGTAGTAGTAGTAGTAGAAGTAGTAGTAGTAGTAGTAGTAGTAGTTGTAGTAGTAGTAGAGGTAAACCTTACGTATAGGGGAGGCGGCTCCGATGGTCTTGACCTTGACATATGTTGTCAAGGACAACATTCTGAACAACTTTTGTCATTACAACTACCCGGTGATCGGTTTTAGTTTTCGAGATAATTGCAAAATACTATTGCTAGTCCTAAATTGAATTTTCCGTATTCGCGCATGCTCCGTGGCAACATAAGGCTGCCCCGACGCAGCGTCAGTTTACTGTTTTTGTAAACACGTTGTGGAGATGATAGAGAAAACAGAGTCGGTCTCACTCTACATATATAGAGTGATACATACAGGGTGTCCCAGTTTTTTCCGGCCAAACTTTGCCAGTGTGTTCTACACGCAAAAGTAAGAAAAATATGTTATATGAACATATGCTCTTAAATGTTTTATTAAGGAGTTATAACTAATAATACAAAATGATAATGAACTGGCATTTCGTCGACACAGCGTACGAAAGATAAAAAAAATAAACATAAGACTTTATGTAAACACAAACAGAGATATTCATAATACGTTCGTACGCTGTGTCGACGAAATGCCAGTTCATTATCATTTTGTATTATTAGTTATAACTCCTTAATAAAACATTTAAGAGCATATGTTCATATAACATATTTTTCTTACTTTTGCGTGTAGAACACACTGGCAAAGTTTGACCGGAAAAAACTGGGACACCCTGTATATAGGGTAAGCTTTCAATTTTGAAAGACTACTCCTGGTATTTCGTATGCGTGGTCCGCTCTCCGTCTCCTCCACGACCTAACCACACCTCACTCTGTTCGTATTATTTTGCCAGTACTATTTCAAATTTTGGACGACAACTATAACGCCCCCTCTCGTGGAGGGACCAGAGAGGGCTGGCCCGACCACGCAAAAGAAATTGTGAATATCTCGAAAACTAAAAACGACCACCCTATATTGGAAAAGGAAAAAGTTGTTCAAAATGTCGAAATCTATAACATATTTTTTGTAAAATATCTATCTCAAAATGAGCATTTTATTCAGTATTTAAATGGTCTAATGGATATATAGAATTTATTATTTCGAAAAAAACCATCAAATATCTCGATAACTAAGACCGAGCACCGGGTAGATGTAATGACAAAAGTTGTTCAGAATGTTGTCCTTGACAACATATGTCAAGGTCAAGGTCATCGAAGCTGCCTCCCCTAATCGTAAGTTTTACCGTAGTAAAATTCGGTCGGAATATTAATAAGAGCCAATGTAAACATTGTGAAACTAGATCCCGAGCCAGTAGCGGCGCGCCGAATAGAATTTGCACAGTTACGATAGAGTTAATTCGAATCCGAGGGTGATTTATCGAGAGGCTTATTTAGTTTTCAACCCACCTAGCCACCGCGGCGCTCTCCAACTCGGCTCTAATGTTCTTCAGGGATTTTACAGCCTCGGCGTAAATGGTTTTGTCGTGCGAACGCTTCGCCTCCTCCCATCTCTTCCGCCAGTGATCCTCCTCCTCCATCACGGAAGTTGTGATCGTCGAGCCGAGTAGATTTTCTTCCAACTGCTTCAAGCACGACGAGCTCAAACCGGAAGAACGCAACGTCGGAGCCCATACTTGACGCAGAGCCTCGACCAATATAGACCCTTTTCCGCTACCAGTGGACGTCACCTGAACGAGATCGTGGAAATTCCTCTCCGTCACTTTTGCCTCTGTCAACTGTTAATTTGAACAGGGTAAGCGACATGCCAATAAATAGACAAATAGACTGCGCCTTGTACGCATTTATGACAAAATCGAGTAAGGGTAATTTCATATAGGAAGAACATTAGAAGCACTATTATCTTGAACTTATTAACTCTCCGCCTGCAACATCTTTATCGATGTCCATATAAAGATCATACAAAATCAAAACAGCTTGTACAAGTTCATCAATCGTTGGCAAAACATTAACTTTTTTTTATTGTAAAATGATTTTAATGCAACAAACGAATTTAATATAACTTTATCGACCTCTGCATAAATTTCCGTAATATTTATGTGATTTTAACATGTGATAGCACAAAGGAAATTGTATTTCACAACAGTTTCGCAACAGATCGCAATAAAAATGTAAATTTGCGCAAGTCCCTGTCGTCTAGCAATTTGATAGTCCTCGAAGTTGCTTTTGTATCGATCGCCGCTCCGCGCGCCGCGTCGAGCCGATATTTACGCAAATTGATACCTCGGAAACTAGAATTTAAAGGAGCCTCATTTAATGTAGGTAGACTCCACTAATTTAATAGCTAATGGAAACGATACTGCTACAAAAACCTTAATTAAAATTCTTATTTCATTATAAATCTATGCACGGTAAAATTGCATAATACGCATAGTTCGCTAATTATTCATTAACAATTTTGATTACCAGCTGCTTTGCATTTTAATGTAGCACTTTCAGTTTCAAAGCTGTTATTTACACATATAATATTCCTTGATCTGTAGAATAATTAATCGCATATTAATTGCTTATTACCAATCTATAGATACGTATACATATACGTGCCTGTTAAATAAACATTGCGTCGAGTCATACATAATTTACGTTTCAGTGGCAATTTTATTAAGTAACAATTCTATCACACCCCTTTGTGTCATTTTTATAAAAGTAGAGTGGAAACTAATAAAGCAGATAAAATAATACATATAATGAAAAGTATGTATGTTTGTATCATCCGATCGATATTATTCGGTGTGACCACCGACGAGATACTGTTAAAGACTGCCAGCCTAATGGGACTACGTGTCCCGGGAAAAGCCGATCTTATGCACACGCTGATTTTTGGAGTTTTTTTTCATTAGACGACACACTGTGCGACTTGGAAAACATCTGTGGAAAAATAGCGGTAGTCCTCAGTGGACGTGGCCAAAGCTTGTCCCCACATTTCGTTCCGCTTAGCCTCTTCGCAAAGAAAACATATATACATACATACAACCGTCCCCTTGCGAAGAGGGAAAGTGTAGGGACGTCTAGAAATTCGAATCGCTGACAAATATAATATAATTGTAGGAGCAGAAATAGACAAGTTTTTATTGAATTAAGAATTTCAAATAGCGAATAAGAGATAAAAAATCATTTGTCACGCGTCAAATAAAAATAATTTTGGTTGTCCCTATTCAACGCATGAAGAATATTGTTTTCTTTTCTTTCTATTATATAAAATAGTTTTGTGGTTTCTGAGGACATAAAACGCCGAGCGGGTTGCCTACTGAAGGGGATCCGAAAATTGAGAAGCGGGTTGCCGTCCGTAGGGGAACTCAAAATTGAGCGCCGTGACAGTGTGTATTTTTCAGAGAGAGAGAGAGGGGGGGGGTGAGAGAGAGAGCGGGAGAGAGAGAGAGAGAGAGAGAGCGGGGGAGAGAGAGAGAGAGAGAGAGAGAGAGAGAGAGCGGGAGAGAGAGAGAGAGAGAGAGAGCGGGAGAGAGAGAGAGAGAGAGAGAGAGAGAGAGAGAGAGAGAGAGAGAGAGAGAGAGAGAGAGAGAGAGAGAGCGGGAGAGAGAGAGAGAGAGCGGGAGAGAGAGAGAGAGAGCGGGAGAGAGAGAGAGAGAGAGAGCGGGAGAGAGAGAGAGAGAGCGGGAGAGAGAGAGAGAGAGAGAGAGAGCGGGAGAGAGAGAGAGAGAGAGAGCGGGAGAGAGAGAGAGAGAGCGGGAGAGAGAGAGAGAGAGAGCGGGAGAGAGAGAGAGAGAGCGGGAGAGAGAGAGAGAGAGAGCGGGAGAGAGAGAGAGAGAGAGCGGGAGAGAGAGAGAGAGAGAGCGAGAGAGAGAGAGAGAGAGAGCGGGAGAGAGAGAGAGCGGGAGAGAGAGAGAGAGCGGGAGAGAGAGAGAGAGAGAGAGAGAGAGAGAGAGCGGGAGAGAGAGAGAGCGGGAGAGAGAGAGAGAGAGCGGGAGAGAGAGAGAGAGAGAGCGGGAGAGAGAGAGTAGGAGAGAGAGAGCAGGAGAGAGAGAGAGAGCAGGAGAGAGAGAGAGAGCGGGAGAGAGAGAAAGAGAGAGAGAGAGAGAGAGAGCGGGAGAGAGAGAGAGAGAGCGGGAGAGAGAGAGAGAGAGAGGGAGAGAGAGAGAGAGAGAGAGAGAGAGAGAGAGCAGGAGAGAGAGTAGGAGAGAGAGCAGGAGAGAGAGAGAGCAGGAGAGAGAGAGAGAGAGAGAGCGGGAGAGAGAGAGAGAGAGAGCGGGAGAGAGAGAGAGAGAGAGAGAGAGATGGGTAGCGGGAGAGAGAGTGAGAGAGAGGGGTAGCGGGACAGAGAAGGGGAGAGAGGGGGAGCGAGAGAGAGAGAGGGAGAGAGAGCGAGGCGCCGCGGGGGTTGGCGAGCGAAGCGAGTAGGGGGCGGAGCCCCCTAGTATTCTATAAAAATGTATCTTTTGTCGTTGGTTAAACTTTTCATTTTCATCTGTATCTTTATTGGATGGTTTATTCGATTTCGAATAATCTTCTGAGTCGCGTTCGAATGCTGTAGGTAGGACCGAGCACCCGAGCAGTCAAAGAATGGAGCGCGCGTTACAATGTATGTATGTAGTATCGCCCAATGACCAAAGCAGGGATCGAATAAATCTGTGGATTCTTTTAAATCGTAGTACTGTTTGGACTTTTTAACTTTCGCATCATTTCATTTTTGGTTTAATTTAACTTTCCACATTAACATATATTGACTCTGTTGTAAAAGTTTATTTCAAATAGTTAGTTTTCCGATGAAAAAAGTACTAATGATATGTTGCTATTGCAAAAACATGATCAATGCTGTTTTTCAATTTCTATAAAAAATCTGCATTTGTCGAGTTTTACGTGTTTATCATTTTTGTGAAATGAGATTTTGAAAAGAAAAATCGGAAAAATCTCAAATGTCAATACAGTATTTTATCAATAATTATCCCCAACACAGGTATCCCAGAGATTATCCGCCAGGGATACTATTTTTTGAATTTTGCTGAACGTAGAAAAGGACAGCGGAGCTCGAGAAGCCTCGGTCGCCTCGATCGGTCCGGATATATTGGTGTGAACCACTACTATTGCGACGCGGAGAATCGCAGTCGCTTCGGCCTGCTTCAGCTTGCTTTGGACGTGCGCGGTCTCTCTTTACACGCGCAGTCCTTCTTTACGTTCGGCTCGGTCTTTTAATTTCGATATTTGCTTGTGCGACGCACGACGAAAGTTTCGGGCGCAAAGGATAGCTTAGGAAAAGAATCAGAGACGCGAAGAATCCTTATTTTAATGATGTGTATAACCGATTTTTAAAAAATTACAATTCGTAGGAATTACATGAAAAAATACAATAACTTCCCTATAAATCGGGAAGTTAATAAAAGACACTTTTTAAAAATTTTCTATTTGAATCCGCAATGAAAATTTAAAATATGTGTCTTTACATCTACATTAATGATACACTACTGAAAAATTCATCAAAATCGATTGACGCAGAAGAAAACAAAATGCATTAAAAGCAGGAATTTAAAAGCGTGATGATGTTAAATATAACTGTTACGAGAATATCTGTTCTATATCATTATCGGCTACGGTTCTGTTTCTCTCATTTTGTATTCCGAATTATCTTTGGCTTCGTATATTTATTATTTAAGTAGTTATTTATTGTTATTTATAATATAAACAATTTTTATACAAATAAATTTTAAAGATCTGTTTCTATAATCTTTATTTGAATTATTATTCCAATAATTTCTTGTTAAAATAAGTGTTTAAATAAATTATTATGGGGATAATAATTCAATTAATAAATATAGAAACAATTTATAAAATTCATTTCTTTGAACAATTATTTCAACATAAATTGTTATTGAAATAGTAACTAAAATAATGAATATAGAAACAAATTTCTATACATTATAAATTTGTTTATTTAAACAATTATTTTAACAATACGTTAGTATTGAAATAATAATTTTAAAAATGAATATGGAAACAAATCATTAAAATTAATGTATTTCTTTAAAAATTGTTTGAATTATAAATAACGATGAGTAACGATTATTACAGAATACCTTCCGTATACGAATCATTGATTTATAAATTTTGCAATAATTCTTAAAGTAATTTTAAATTCCAATACTTTTTTAGAATATTTCGTGGTAATTACTTTCATTTTTCATACAATCTATACACTGACGATTATAAAGCAATAATTACAATGGTTAACAATAAGCGAAATAAGAAAGCAATAAGAGTGCGTAATGACATTATACAATAAAAAGTAATTTTTTTCTAAGAATTACAGAATGGGTAATGTCAGCATTCTACATTTAATTATTACATGCGGTACTAAATCTATTTACCTATGCCACTGCACCGACGAGGTCCTACCTACAGCATTCGAACGCGACTCAGAAGATTATTCGAAGTCGAATAAACCATCCAATAAAGATACAGATGAAAATGAAAAGTTTAACCAACGACAAAAGATACATTTTTATAGAATAAAACAATATTCTTCATGCGTTGAATAGGGACAACCAAAATTATTTTTATTTGACGCGTGACAAATGATTTTTTATCTCTTATTCGCTATTTGAAATTCTTAATTCAATAAAAACTTGTCTATTTCTGCTCCTACAATTATATTATATTTGTCAGCGATTCGAATTTCTAGACGTCCCTACACTTTCCCTCTTCGCAAGGGGACGGTTGTATGTATGTATATATGTTTTCTTTGCGAAGAGGCTAAGCGGAACGAAATGTGGGGACAAGCTTTGGCCACGTCCACTGAGGACTACCGCTATTTTTCCACAGATGTTTTCCAAGTCGCACAGTGTGTCGTCTAATGAAAAAAAACTCCAAAAATCAGCGTGTGCATAAGATCGGCAAATTTATGTATCCTAGAATATTATTCATAACAAAACGTAGTTTCTAAAATTACCTCTAATTGTATTTGAATATATCAATTTGTTATTAAAGTTGAAGCTGAAACTTTACTGTCAAATTCCGTGCATTTTTTTTTTAACATATTAATTACAGGAACATTATGTCAAATAAAAGGTATACCATTTTTCTAGATATTTCTGTTTCCACAGATCGATTCTTGGAACATTTATGTATAAAAAAAGTGTAGGGAAATAATGCTCATTTACGAAATATTTTTAAATTAAAAATTCAGGTATCTGATATGAAATTTGAATTAGGAATTCTAGATTTTCCTAAACTTATGCATCAATACTTTTTTATGTACAATATTTCTAGGAATCGTTTTTTCTTGAGTTTTACTTTTAATATTTTAAACCTCAAAAACCAACACCAAAACATCGTCTGAAATATGGCGGAGAATATAACATATGATGATAATCCATATGGTTTCGTGATGATTCGTCTTCCCACCGACGCGTCGCGACGAGAATCTCTCCTCAGTGGTCTTCTGCACCGACGAAATGTCGTCGATGCTTCTGTTTCTCACTCCAGTCAAAATAAATCCCAGAGGGCGTAAGAGAACACCGAAATTTTCCCGGGACACGTAGTCCCGTAAGGCTGGCAGTCTTTAACAGTATCTCGTCGGTGATATAGGATAGACGAACTATTGTACCGCCGCGGCAGTCGGTAACCGATATACAGGGTGTCCCAGTTTTTTCCGGCCAAACTTTGCCAGTGTGTTCTACACGCAAAAGTAAGAAAAATATGTTATATGAACATATGCTCTTAAATGTTTTATTAAGGAGTTATAACTAATAATACAAAATGATAATGAACTGGCATTTCGTCGACACAGCGTACGAACGTATTATGAATATCTCTGTTTGTGTTTACATAAAGTCTTATGTTTACTTGCTGAAGTAGTTGATATCGACTTTATGTAAACACAAACAGAGATATTCATAATACGTTCGTACGCTGTGTCGACGAAATGCCAGTTCATTATCATTTTGTATTATTAGTTATAACTCCTTAATAAAACATTTAAGAGCATATGTTCATATAACATATTTTTGAAGTGAAACTTCTTTGCTGAGGGTAACAATTTTCTAATGTGACGGATGTGACGTTTCGATGTGACGGATATGTGACGTTTCGATGTCACGGAAGTGGAAAGTGGGGCGCGAAAATTTAAACTGAGAATGAACGGAGAAGAATAATTTCTTACCCCGACGGGATTCGAACCCCGGTCCACCGATTGGGGACAACCAATGATCTTTAGAATGATAGCGAACACTTTGGAATATATCGCAACGAATAAAATGCTCGGTAGTAGGATCAAACGAAAAGGTTACAAATTCATGGTTATGTTACGACTACAGACATATAGAGATAGACTGCGCCGTCTTACGGGCGAGTTGAAGTAAAATCAAAAATAAAATAAAAATACTAATGTGTGTTTACCAAAATCTAAGTAGAATCCACGTTTTCAATCAAAATGAATAAATATATTTTGATTTAAAAACAAAATTAGTCGCGCAGAAGAAGCTCAGTGTGGTGTTTACAAAGTATTATTATACTGATGTGTGTTTACCAAAATCTAAGTACATAGAATCCCACGTTTTCAATTAAACTGAATACACATACAGGGTTATACAAACGTAACTTTCATAAAAACTTATTTCTTACAAAAAAAACAAGTTACATCAGATGTTGGAACTGCGATTCATTTTTCTACAATACAGAGCACCGCTCTTTGTATTACATTTCTCATTGTTGCCATCATTACAGCATCTCTTTTTATGCTATTACATGCATTTGTTATGTGATTCCAAAGTTATTGAACATTATTCATTGTTCTGTCGTGTACAACGGATTGAACATATCTCCAAAGGTACAAATCCAACGGAGACAGATCCAGAGAACTCAGTGGCTAACGAATTGGATTATACGTTCCTGAACGTATGATTCTGAAGTGTATGTGATAAATATAAACATAATATGGGAAGCGACAGTGGTAAACATAAACCGAGACACCCTACTTATGGCGACAACAAAAAGTCTTGTATAAAGAGCGGAGCTCTGTATCGTAGAATATGGATCGCAGTCCTATTATATTATTATTATATTATACTGATGTGTGTTTACCAAAATCTAAGTAGAATCCACGTTTTCAATCAAAATGAATAAATATATTTTCATTTAAAAACAAAATTAGTCGTGCAGAAGAAGCTCAGTGCGGTGTTTACAAAGTATTATTATACTAATGTGTGTTTACCAAAATCTAAGTAAAATCCCACATTTTCAATCAAACTGAATACATATACAGGGTTGTGCTAACGTAACTTTCATGAAAACTTATTTCTTACAAACAGGAGCCGAAAGTGTAGAGAAAAGTGTAAAGAAAAAAGTGAAACTTCTTGCAGTCTAGTAATGTTTAGAAGCATATTAAGATTTTAAATGTTAAAAAAAAACAAGATCAGGAACAACCAATACAAAAAAAAACTTCTTGCAGTCTAGTAATGTTTAGAAGCATATTAAGATTGGAAATGTTAAAAAAAACAAGATCAGGAACAACCAATACAAAAAAAAACAAGATCAGGAACAACTAATACAAAAAACAAGATCAGGAACAACTAATACAAAAAAAATCATAGAAAAAGTTTCACTTCAAACATAATGAACGATCAAAATTTGCTTCGCAAAGGAGGAGAGCGTATGAGAAAGAAGGAAACGTAGTTCATAGCATTTCCCATACGCTCTCCTTCTTTGCGAAGCAAATTTTGATCGTTCATTATGTTTGAAGTGAAACTTTTTCTATGATTTTTTTTGTATTAGTTGTTCCTGATCTTGTTTTTTTTTTTCTTACTTTTGCGTGTAGAACACACTGGCAAAGTTTGGCCGGAAAAAACTGGGACACCCTGTATATATATGTATAAGCGCGATCCTTTTGTTACGCTATTGCCCTCTCACTCACTGTGTATACTCCGCGCCGCCGCACAGTGGTCCGGATTGAAAAATCGTGACCCATTTGGTTATAACTTTTGAACCAGTAGAGATATTGCAATGAAATTTTCACTAAAAATATTTAAAAAATAGTAATTTTTAACTATAGGTAATTAAAATTTTTTTGCATTTGTTAAACAATAATTTTTTATTAATTTTTATCGATATTTTTGATTAAAAAAAAAAATTTTAATATAATCTTACGAACTATTTTTTACTTTCTAACCATGTATTTTTTTAATATTTATGTATCATACATGTAATGTTTTATGGCATACGTAAAATATAAATTCGAGAAATCTTGTTGCAATCAACTCATACTAAAATTACCGAAGAGACAAAAATGCACCACAAGCGTGTCAAAGATATTTTTTATAACAATTTATAATAATTATAATTTTTTTATTGGAAAATCGTGAACCATGTTCGTGTAACTTTTAAATCTTAAAAGATATAGGCGTGAAACTATAACACTATCTATAACTAAACCACTAAACTGATAAACTGATAAACAAAATAAAAACCTAATAGAACTGTAAAGAAACAAAATGATACAATAACTGAACAAGAACTTTTTTGAACGGCCAGAACGTAAAAATGTTGTGAATATCTCGCTATGAAGGCTCGAATGATTCTGAGACGTCCAAATGCGAACAGAGAGTTGAAAACTGCTTATCTGTACCATAGTATAGACATATGAAGTGCCTGTAACCTAAACATTTTCCTAACGAGCTAAGGTTCTCGTTCCTAGTTCGTTCGTTTTGTTCCTGGCGGAGTTTCATCCATCCCGCGCGCGGTGCATTGATGCATTCAAACAATAATATTTATCTTAGGGGGAAGTAGGTGGAAAAAATTTTTGTGGGATGTGTAGAGGAAGGAATGCCGAAAATTTTCCGATATGACAGTAAGGTGAAATGAGCGGGACTTGAAAGATATCCTCTATCAATTAAAGACAATCATAAAAATTTTTCATCATTTTTTCAGTTCTACTTTACTAATGTATTCTATACAGTAATTATTAATTTAAGGTATGATTTCTCATCGTCGAAGAATGCTTTTTATCGAGAAATAAACCTCCAATCAAAATATTAAATGAAATCGCCAAGGTTCTTAGAAGAAGAAAGGCAATTTCATTAGAGAAAAAACATCATTTCTAGAATGCCCAACTTTGAGATTCGTTTTCTCTGAAACTATTTATTCAAGTTCATTAATATTTTATTTTTGAGATATATGGACATTTAGGAACAAGAATCTGTTAAGTAGAAGTCGATATCTAAAAGTTGATTTTTGGCCAAATGGGTCACGATTTTTCAATCCGGACCACTGTGCGCCGTTGTAAACTTCAACTCGTCCGTAAAACGGCTCAGTAAGCATGTCCACTGACGGAATTAATATTCGATAAAAAATCGTTTATAATGAAAATATGAAAAAAAATATTTTACGGTACCACCCCAGGGACATACTCTACAAGATGCAAAAGGTTTCGTTTCAATTGGTCGATTAGAAAAATCTCGTCCCCGTTTCTTGGTAAATTTCGATACGGGGATTGCAGTTTTCCTATGTAGAAAAAACATGGTAAAAACGAGGTAAAAACGTGGTAGAAACGAGATAATAACGTGGTAAAAACGTGGTAAAAACGTGGTAAAAACGTGAAACGGTCGCGAAAATATCGGTATACATATTTTCAAGACTGAGCGAAGAGCCGACGCGCGCCTCGAGCCTACCTCGGCCGAAGCGTTAGGGTGAGGAGACAGCGTCACGGAAGGACTAGGGGTGGGACTAGTTCAATACATACAAATACTAAATACATATGTAGAAGTGTATTGACTCGAAGTCAGAAGATTGACTCGCCCTTGTTTGCCAGATCAATTCTCTCGCGATTCAACCATCGAAACTTCCCGTTGTACCACCATTTTGGGTTCAGATATTACCTTGAAGAAGACCAAGGTGTTTTTTCCAACAGTCAATTCGTTTGTCAATTGCAATCTTGCTTTGTCATCCTCGTTGTCAGCCGGCTGCGCGCACAGTGTCCTGCACGTGGCTCTGTCCAAGAAATTCTCGAGCTCCGATTCACCGTTGACAATGACCTCGTCGTCGTAACCCTCGAGAGAAACGCCAAAGAAGTGACCCGCGGTTGATACTATCAGCGATCTACGTTTGTCAACGACCACCATTTTTTCAACTAGCGTAATTTTACTTTTCGTGTCGCAAATGCATCGGGTGCGTTACGCCGCTACACCACGAGACCACGAGACCACGCCAAACCACACGAAACAAAGCTAACCCGTGCCGATCGTTTTTGTCGTCATGACAACTACCTGACAACACAAGCCAGCTGTAAGGTGGCCCACCTGCTGTCAGTGGAAGCAACGCAGCTCGAATAAATGCGAATCTACGGGAAAAACAACCATAATAACCCAGATCAAACGGATGGTTAATAGTTTAATAGGATGAAAATAATATAGACGATGGAAATTTGGAATTCTTCTAACGTTAGTACTGTTGTAAACTGTACCTATAACCTCTATACCTATACCGATTCCTATTTCTATACTGTAAAAATGTTCCTGCCAAGAGGGGCAGAGGGTAATTCAGCATTTCGACGAGAAATTAAATAAAATGTATTCGTTAAGTATGCAGAAGAGTGGCGTGTGCTGTAATATTTATGACAATCCACGGAGTGCGAGCGGTACGTGCGGTGCACAGTGGACAATTCGGACGAAATCGGCGACAAAATCAAAGAACTTTCAATAGAAATCAGATAGAGCGATGAAATTTTTTTAAATCAAAGCTGAAACTTTGTAAAATATGGGAAAAATAGGGAGATTGTGGTACGAACGTTTTTTATACCCTAAAAAAATTCGTTAATACCACGCGCGCAACAAATATTTTTTCACATGCTATACATCATTTCCCGTAGATTTTTTCACTTTGATTTCAAATCTGACTTCAAAATTTGTCTACGACCTCAGGATTTTGCAAAAAGTCGAATTATTGTTAAAAATTTATATTTTTATTTTTTCAATGTTAAAAAACGTTCGTACCATAATCTCCCTACTTTTCCCATATTCTACAAAGTTTCAGCTTTCATTTAAAAAAATTCATCGCTCTACCTCATTTCTATCGAAGGTTCTTTGATTTTGTTGCCGATTTCGTGCGAATTGCTCAGATTCGGTGCGAAATGGCCAGAAAACGGAAAAAATCAATAAAAACCAAACTATTCAACAAATCTGCTTGAAAAGTTGTAGAAAGCATGCCGCAGGTATAACGGTTATGTGGCAATAATTAAAAAAAAATGTTGTTAATTATTAACTAAATGGACTAATTGAAAATCTGTGCATTAGGCCGCTATTACACGAGGACACTTGGTGGCGCAACTTAGTTGCGCCACCAGTGTCTCAGCACATTTAATGAATCGGCAACCGGTGGTAACACCAGTATATGAACGTCAATTGCCACCAGATCGGCAACAATTTTTGGTGTCCGCCACCAGTGTCCTCGTGTAATAGGCTCCATATGATTCAATGCCCCATGACGTGATGAGACACTGGTGGCGCAACCAAGTTGCGCCACCAGTGTCCTCGTGTAATAGCGGCCTTACGCATATTCATTATTTCTCGAAACATACGATTGTTTTGACAATATACAATATTGAACTAATTGTGCTTAAAAAATCTCGACCACCTTCGGTCAATCTTCGTTGCAATTGAAGCAATAACTTCCTTTATAAGCATTCGTCATAGTGGTTTGAAGTGTGAGCTGTCATATCTAGAAATACATACATATAATAAATAGTAATTATCAGTTTTTTGTGAAAGTTTAAAAAAGTTATTCTGTTTTAAAGGGCGTACGCGGATGCACACGACTGACTATAGTTAGAAACAAAATAGCCTCAGTGCCAGGTTCAGAGGAGTTCGCATTTAAAACCAGGTTGGATATGTACTTTAAGGTGTGTTGCAAATTATATCCTGACGCGCGATTTTTTTCCCCGTTCGCACCACTGTGCGGCGCGGCGACGCACAGTGGTCCAAGAGACCGATTTAGGAGTGCAAAAGTCGAAAAACCAAAGATGAAGTAGGCATTTTTTATTATTTCTTACATCAATATACATACGCGTAGAAGATAAAATCGACGATTTTACTTCTCGAATCAATTATTGTTAAGCGTGGCAAACGTTGAAAGTAGCAGCATGAGAAATAGCATCGAAATAAAGGACATCCTTTTCACCTATAATTTACTGTTTAGAAAGTTAATATTGATCCTAATCATAATAGGTGTGTTCAGAAGCATTAGGAAGATACGAAAACAAAATGAAACAATTTTTCGGAAATGTTTAAACAATGTTTCTCAACAAAGTATTAAGAAATTTATTTTTTATGTTTGTTGTAGGAAATACTAACGATATTCGCCCGTATTCGCTTTAATTTTTGCATGAGTATTACGAATGGAATGTGTAGTTTATGGTCTCATCAAATTTATTTGCAGAACCTTGCAGATTACCAAGTTATTTTACTTTTTCTCGTTCGATGACGTGTGCGCGTGGGACGTGCATATACAATATCGCACTATATTTACGGACAAACAAAAAAACACGGACACACAAAGAAAGAGTACTTATTTGAAAGTGAGATGAAAACCCTTTTATTATATGAGGATAATTTGGATGATAGCGATAGTGATTCGGATGATAACGACAATAATTCGAATGATGAAGATAGCAATGGGATAATAAAGATAGTAATTTGGATGATGCCAACAGCAAGTCAGATGAAGAACGCGAAATAGAAAAAATTTTTAGTAATAATTAGTAATAATTATAATAATTATAAGCTTAGGTAATAATTGTTTTAGTAATAATTATAATGCTCATAGCAAGATGTAAATTTGTTTCGTTTTTATTGTTATTATTATTGTGTTCTTTATTTGTATTATTATTGTTTTTGTTGTAAATTTCATTTCTGAAAATTATACTATTGTAAAAGCAAAAAATTGGGTACAAGTTCCTCTTTTCTGTCATTGTAAATTAAAACTGGCATGATAAATTGAAATACGTTGCTTCCTCTGCTCTATTTTAAGAAAAAAAAATATTTTAATAAACTTCCGGAACTCTATTAGCCGTCTTTATAGTTACTTAATGTGTATAGAATACATGTAACACTGAATTATCGATTATTAGAAGCGTTTAGACTTTTGCACTCCTAAATCGGTCTCTTGGACCACTGTGCGACGCACAGTGGGGTATTTGGCCCAAAAAAGTGGAAAAAACTATTGTAGCGTTATTTATAGGCTCAAAGTTGTAATAGTATATATCCTTGGATTCGTTTTGAGATCAGCTACAACATTATGAAATCCAAAATATATTTGAGCATTTAAAAAATCAAATTCACCTCAATTTTTTGAAAAAAAAAATTTTTTCCAACTTTCATATATTGAAATTTGTAGACGTCCGAATACTGTTCCTCTTTTGTTTGAAACATTTTTTTCTCAGATTATCGAGAACCTATAAAAGACCGTGGCAATAGTGCAATATTTGCACCGAAAAGCTGAAAAGAATTATTTTTGCACATAAATTATATTGAAATGATGTAAATTGTTATTTTATGCAGAATATGTGAATCACGAAACTTTTTAGTAAATAAATATACATATATTATAAGAAAATTTTAAATTATTACCATTAACTTTCATCAGAAAATACATCAGAAATTTCTTCCTCAGATAATGTTTCTTCTTCGTTTGAATTTGCTGATGTAGTTTCATCAGTAGGTTGAATAGGTAGAAGCATATCTATACATTCTGTAGAAAATGGTATCTTCTTTCTTTTTTGCCATCTTATACTTGACAACAGGGGATCGGAACTCAATAAAAGTCTATTAAAGAAAAAAAATTTCTGTAAAATACCATTTGCAGTGGCAGAGTATTATCGTTATATTTCCTTGGAATTGCATCTGGTATGCATTCTTTATCTAAAAATCTAACAACAAGAAAAACTATCCCCAGCCCCACGGTAGCAATTTTCCATCATCTTCTGATAAACAATTTCATTGTTTCTGGTACATTCATCGCTTCTGGTTCCCCAGACCGAAAGGGTGGCAACCGATGAGAGATAAACAGCAGACCTATCCCATTAATTCGAACCGTTCCCGTTCGGCGCATATATCGATTAAACGTAAGTGGGTAAGAGATCGACGACGCGCGCCAATCGAATCGCATAAATCTCTCCCCGCAACGGTAAGTATTTTCAGCATTAATTTTGAAGTGATTCTCAGCATTAAATTTGAAGTGATTCTCCGCGGGCGACGGGGTTGGCATTTATTGCGGAAGCGGTTTCCGCAATTTTTCCGTTGCTCTCATTCTCCCTCCTGTTTTCCTTCTTTCTTTCTTTCTTTCTTTCTTCCAGTTTCGCCGATATTTGCGGAGATTCGACTTTCATTGGACCCTTTCAATCTACGCTATCTAGCTCGAGCGAAAAAGTCCGATTTATTTCTTGATATCGAGGAAATAATGTCTGAAACCGAGAGCGGAGCCAGAGATCGAGGGCAACAGGCAGTGGAAACTGATGGAAATTGATGGAAACTCCGAAATGGCGTGGCGCGCTGCGATAGGAAAAGTCCGTGGAGTTGCTATGTAGTTCTGTCGATTCGTGAACGATCCGCGCAGATATTTTTGCACTGACGCGGGCTTTGGACATTCGCTAATTGGCCGTAATCACGGTGTCAATCGGCTATTGTCGCCGCGTGCACTCGCAAAGACGCAATAGCCCGATTCGAGCCTTGAAATAGTTCTCTTCAGAGATCGAAAGGGTTCTAGGACTCTTTAACAAGGTCTACTTGGAATATTAATGCGTCGCACACTTTCCAAAACGGTTATCGGCAATTTTTTATCGGATTTGTTTGCAATAGAATTATCTTGATCTACCAAGGTTGTATAAACGTTCGAGGACTATATTAAAAAATTCTATTTGATCATATTCGATTCCAATATAGTCAAGCTTAGCGCATGTCTAGGAAAAGGAAAGAATCGAGCATTATACGAGCCTCGGATCTTCTTTCATCGAAAGAACGGAAATTTCAAATTCTCGCAACAAGTACTTTCAATTGCAAGAGATTCAGTATGAACCTCTCGTGTACTCTCGCGTATTCTCTGAATCTCCCTTGAATCTCTCTGAATCTCCCATGAATCTCTCTGAATCTCTAGGAATCTCACTGAATCTCTCTGATTCTCTCTAAATCTCTCGGAATCTCTCGGAATCTCTCTGAATGTCACTCTTTTTTTTATTGTTTTACGTACAGGGTGTTTAATCTTAGGCCGCTATTACACGAGGACACTTGGTGGCGCAACTTAGTTGCGCCACCAGTGTCTCAGCATATGTAATGAATCGGCAACCGGTGGTAACACCGGTATGTGAACGTCAGTTGCCACCAGATCGGCAACAATTTTTGGTGTCCGCCACCAGTGTCCTCGTGTAATAGGCTCCATATGATTCAATGCCCCATGACGTGATGAGACACTGGTGGCGCAACTTGGTTGCGCCACCAGTGTCTCAGCACATTTAATGAATCGGCAACTGGCGGTAACACCAGTATGTGAACGTCACTTGCCACCAGATCGGCAACAATTTTTGGTGTCCGCCACCAGTGTCCTCGTGTAATAGCAGCCTAAAAGCGGCCTTAATGACGTGCTCCGGGGTCATCACAATCAAGGGATGTGTGGGGACTCCCTCATATCTACCCAGATAGACAAGCGGACCTCGAGTACAAATCGAGCCCGGCGTGCCAGGGGGCAGGTAGCGGGAATTACATACGGGCCGAACGTCGCTTGAACGGGCTCAAGGCACACGATAACTAGAATATAACCTAGGCACTTATGACAATGTGGGCTAATAACGTTCCCTCGGCCCGTGGGTCCTGGTTTCTAGTTTCTATCAAATTTTAAAAGTAGGTCCGAGATTGTAAGAGGGCAGCGCAGTCGCACTAATGTAGCGAATGTCGTTATACAAAGCAGGTCGCACTAGTGTGGCAGATGTCGGTATAGAAAATTTTTACTTATTTACTTTTCACTTATTTTACTTATTTGACACAAGGAGGGAAAATGAAATAATAAACCTCATTGAATGATATATTTTTTTCATTTTAATTTTTATATTAGTTTTCCTAGTAGAGAAAGAAACTAAAATGAACTTTATGTCTAAACGCAAGAAAATGTCGTAGAAGCGAAAAGAAAATTTATATTTTTTGTATGTGTCAAGTAATAGTGGGAGGCTTTAATCGAATTAACGGCACCAGCACTCAAGATTTTCTTGTCAACGGCAAAGGCCGTATGTCCACTTTATTAAAACAGAAATAAACTTAATAATAACTAAATTAACCCGACACCAAATTATAAACTAGAGGGGGGTTGTTGCTCGCTCGCTTCGCGAGCTTCGCAGGTGGGGGTGTTGTAGCTCGCTTTACGAGCTCGCGAGAGGGTTAGTGGTACGGATGTTATTTGGTGTGTAACTCTCCACGAGCCACACAAAGAACTTCCCGAATCGTTAGTTGCAGTATATTAGTATCATTATTTTCTACTTTCTACTTTCATGTGCGCGCATCCGGGATATTTTTCGATTATTGTAAGTGGTTACATTAGCAGTAGTTGCATAATTGAAAAAAATTTTTTTTTAAATTTAAAAAAAAAAAAAAATTTTTTTAGATTTAAAAAAAAAAATTTTTTTTTAAATATGTCTAAATATGTCTAAATACTATATATATATATATATATATATATAGTTACGTTTGCTTCTTCGGAGGATACGCCTCTTGTATAAATTGCAATGTTGAATCAACTCCTTTTGAAAAAAACTAAAAAACTACTTGACCAAAATGGACCAAAATCTAATCAGCTCTAAGTTACAGCGGGGCACATCGATTGCATCATTCATCATTCTGATCGCGTTGTTACTTTTTCAGAAAACGTTAACGAAAAATTTGATACCATAGGAACGGACATACGCACACACACACACACACACACACACATACCGACATTTTGATAAAAATAGTCTCAAATGACTCCAATGACCATGAAACGTGGAGATCTGCTAAAAAATCGATTTTCGATTTTCGGGGTAATTACAGTAACTTCCCTATAAATCGGGAAGTTAACAAGATGAACTTAGAATTAATAAATTAAGGAAAGAGAGACACCAAGGAAGCGCAATGGCTCTTCTCTTAAAAGTATAGTGCGAAGCAGCGATAACAGCTCAAGCAAAGCTGGAGTTCGAACAGTAATCGATTTTTCGACTATCAGCGGGGAACGAAGAGTCAGGACGATCGAGGGGAGAGGTGACGAGGGCCGGTATTGTCTCGAGACCGTGTTTATGATTTCGGCAAACCGTCTCGCTACTCTTTCCCCTGTCCCATGCTAACTCGCGTGCCGCCTTTGAGCTAGCGCGATTCGCAACAGTATGGCTACGTTTATTGTAAAATGATAAATAAATCAAAAGCAATTTTGAATTTCATTTACTCAATTATAATATTTATAAATATTTATAATTTATTATAAGATTAATTTTTATGTAGCAGCGCGTTGGTGAAGGGATAATAAATAAATGAAGCAGCGAATAATGAATATTGTAATTTTTCAAATTGTTCTGGCGTAACATGCTCTGTCCACACGTTTGGGGAAGCAGATGCGACAACCTGTTATATTTATAAGATAGATTAAGGTTTATGTTAAGATTTTATCTTTTTTTTACATGTACAATATTTTATGGAATAATATAATAATAAATTTAATATTACACTATTCATTATTCGCTGCTTCATTTATTTGTTATCCCTTCACCAACGCGCTGCTCGATAAAAATTAATCTTATAATAAATTATAAATATTTATAAATATTATAATTGAGTAGATGAAATTCAAAATTGCTTTTGATTTATTTATCATTTTAAAATAAATGTAGCCATACAAAAAATATAAATTTTCTTTTCGCTTCTACGACATTTTCTTGTGTTTAGACATAAAGTTCATTTTAGTTTCTATCTCTACTAGGAAAACTACTATAAAAAATAAAATGAAAAAATATATCATTCAATGAGGTTTATTACTTCATTTTCCTTCATTGTATCAAATAAGTAAAATAAGTGAAAAGTAAATAAATAAAAATTTTCTTTACCGACATCTGCCACACTAGTGCGACCTGCCACCGACGAGATACTGTTAAAGACTGCCAGCCTTACGGGACTACGTGCCCGCGAAAATTTCGATGTTCTCTTACGCCCTCTGGGATTTATTTTGACTGGAGTGAGAAACAGAAGCATCGATGACATTTCGTCGGTGCCTTAGACCAGAGAGGAACAGAGAGTGCTCACGCCCAGGTTTTGACTGCGCCCGTTATAGTGCTGCCCCCACATAAAATCTTAGCCTGGATCAGCTCCTAGACCGGCGGTAGAGCGGACTGGGTTAGCCTGGATCAGCTCCTAAACCGGCGGTAGAGCGGACGCTTAGCCTGGATCAGCTCCTAGACCGGCGGTAGAGCGGATGCTTAGCCTGGATCAGCTCCTAGACCGGCGGTAGAGCGGATGCTTAGCCTGGATCAGCTCCTAGACCGGCGGTAGAGCGGATTTCCCCCTCCCATGCCAGAGAGGATCAGATCTCACATCATTTTTAACAAAGACAAAATAATAGTTTCAAAAACAATCTCTCTCTGTCTCTACTTCTAGATTTAATATGCAACTTGGAAAAGAGTTCCAGAGAGTTAGAACACGTTTTACTCTCAAATTAATTTATGTTTTGCGTTGTTTTCAGCAAAACTTGGCATAAAAATATAAATTAATTTAATATTCAGCAAAGGATAGATTACACTCTAGTTGTATGACTTAATTGAAACCTTTTAATCAATTTGATTGCCGGTAGTTACGCTAATCGTGAATGTAGTAGAATTACACTGTAATTGAAAGGCTATGCCCGGGTTTGGTAGTAAAATTCGTCCCCGGTGGGATTTTAATCGAGCTTGGCCCATTCGATAGCCTACCCAAAAAGACCCTTCTCTGCCAAGTTCAGCCCCATATCTCATCGGTAAGGGTAGTTATTGAAAAAAATCGAAAAACCAGTTTTTGGCCCAATTTCCCTATTTATTGACAGTTAAAGATTCTGAAAAAAATCTGACACATTTCGGATACTAAGCCACATATTAGATATAATTTTCAGATTTTTCCGTTGCAAACTCTAGTTGTAAAAAATGAAAAACACGAAAAAAATCGGAAAAATGCAGATTTCATATAGAAATCTTAAGTTGACTATCACAGATTTAATTTAGCAATGAGATATTACCGCAAATATTATGCTCAATTTGGTAATTATATACAAAAGGTCTACGTACTCCGCTTTTGATGAAATTGTAATATGTTATAGTTATAGATTTCGACATTTTGAACAACTTTTTCCTTTTCCAATGTATGGGGGTCGCTTTTAGTTTTTGAGATATTTGAATTTTTCGTATTCCTACACGCTCCGCGGTAACGTAAGTCTGTCCCGGTGCGGCGTTTGTTTACATTTTGACGCTGTAGAGATGAGAGACAAACCAGGGGGGCGGAAAAAGAGCCGGCCTGACACCACACACACCCACCCAGTGTTTCACACGCACTCAGTGTTTCTAAAAAGAAGGTTTCCGTTATGAAATTAACATTTAGAAACACTGGGTGCGTGTGAAACACTGGGTGGGTGTGAAACACTGGGTGGGTGTGTGTGGTGTCAGGTCGGCTCTTTTTCCGCCTCCCTGGTTTGTCTCTCATCTCTACAGCGTCAAAATGTAAACAAACGCCGCACCGGGATAGACTTACGTTGCCGCGGAGCATTTAGGAATACGAAAAATTCAAATATCTCAAAAACTAAAAGCGACCCCCCTATATTGGAAAAGGAAAAAGTTGTTCAAAATGTCGAAATCTATAATTATAACATATTACAATTTCATCAAAATCGGAGCACGTAGACCTTTTGTATATAATTACCCTCAATTTTTTAAAAATTGCTGATAGTGGTGCGTCATAGTTAAAAAAAATAAAAACCACTTTTTTCAGCGTTTTCCCTAATTTATACTTATCTTTTCCGAATCTTAAAAATATATTATGTAATATTAAACGTTCCTACGCTCAGAGAAACATCTTCCAGACTTTAAAACTTTCGTAGTGCAAAAACGAAAATAACACTATGTGTGGTATATTTGAATATTTCGAATTCGAATCTAACGACGCCGGTTGGTGCAGCGGCTATGGTCTCCGACTGCGGAACCGCTGAAGACTTTTTGGATCAAGTACGAATCCCCGGTCAAGTCAATTTTTTTTTCTTCATTGATCAGATGTTTTTTCGCTTACTAACCATATGGTTATTGATAAACCACTGTAAAAACATTCTTTGACTGTTTAGATTATTTTAAAATAATTTTTCGGAAAAATATTTTTGGAATACTTTCGGCTTATAGTCATTTACAGGGCATTTACTAGACCCTGACTGTATTACAGCTCTACTTAACATTTTTTTACATACGCAGTCGAAATATTCAAATATACCATACATAGTGTAATTTTTGCTACAGTAATCTCAGAATCACGATTACGGTGATTGAAGAAAAACCAAAATGAACGCCTAGTGTCAGCAGGATATTTAGGATAAGTTATTTTACTATTGACCTCTCGTCGCAATGTAATAAATAGATAATCTGTTTTTAGTACTGTCCGAACTTTTGGTACGTTTTCTGCAACGCAACATAGTTTATGATTTCATTCCATTCAAACCGATGAGGGTTTTAGGATATTTTTAACTTCTCATTAAAAAATTCGTTAAACTTGTACAATTTTAAGAAAATTTTTGTTGACATGCTTTTTTCAGACAACTGTCTTGAACGAAGAACATTGGCCTACCATGACAGAACATTGTCACAGCTAAGAGCCGCGGTATATTCCTCAGAGGAAACCGTCCACAGCCCACGAATATCCCAACACTGGGCAAGAGCAGTCTTTTCGCTGTGTGCGGAGAAGTCGGTGGGTGCCTAAAAATTGCTTTGCAGTAAACACGTGATGATGTTTACTGCCGTCAGTTCTAAGCCGCTGGTTTTCCCCACTCCTCACGTATTGTCGACCGCGCTGCCCGTGTTGGGCCTGTTCGACTGCGAACGCACTACACACACAAGCGTTCGTCTGCTCTGTCCGTGTGAACTACCTGCTCGACTGATCGATGCCGACTCGTTCCTCCGATTTTCACGTTTCCGAAGTTTCGAACGCATGAGTCGGAAAGTCGGAATCTGGAGACGGCGCGCATTTGAATCCCGGCGCGGCGCATATTTTGCTATAACTTTTGATCTAAAAAAGATATCAAGGAGAAATGTGGATTAAATTTTTCTTTGAAAATCGGGTTCAATGATTTCACAAAAATATATTTTGTATTGTTTAAATAATGTTTTTGTTGATGTCCTTACCTGCCAAAAACACTGCAGATTGATCTTTAAGAAAGGATAGCACCTGAACCAGTGATCCTACGGTACCGAAACTTCGATCTGCAGCCGTCTGAGGTATTAACGGGATAATAAATTATCTAATCATGACATAATATTTTCCCTTTTACAAAAAGATCTTGGTTGAAGTGGTAATTAAAATCGATTACTAGATATGTAAAGACTAAAAAGTAGAAAATAAAAAAATATGTAAAAAAAACTTTTTAAAAACCACGCTTATATTAGAATGCACTAAAAAGGAGAAAATAATATTTTTAGACAGTAGTGACTATAAATAAAAGCGTGGTACGCGCCCACGCCATGATTACGTAAATATAGTTCGTAATTATAGTTATTTTCTACTTTTTAGTCTTTACATATCTAGTAATCGATTTTAATTACCACTTCAACCAAGATCTTTTTGTAAAAGGGAAAATATTGTGTCATGATTAGATAATTTATTATCCCGTTAAACCTCAGACGGCTGCAGATCGAAGTTTCGATACCGTAGGATCACTGGTTCAGGTGCTATCCTTTCTTAAAGATCAATCTGCAGTGTTTTTGGCAGGTAAGGACATCAACAAAAACATTATTTAAACAATACAAAATATATTTTTGTGAAATCATTGAACCCGATTTTCAAAGAAAAATTTAATCCACATTTCTCCTTGATATCTTTTTTAGATCAAAAGTTATAGCAAAATATGCGCCGCGCCGGGATTCAAATGCGCGCCGTCTCCAGATTCCGACTTTCCGACTCATGCGTTCGAAACTTCGGAAACGTGAAAATCGGAGGAACGAGTCGGCATCGATCAGTCGAGCAGGTAGTTCACACGGACAGAGCAGACGAACGCTTGTGTGTGTAGTGCGTTCGCAGTCGAACAGGCCCAACACGGGCAGCGCGGTCGACAATACGTGAGGAGTGGGGAAAACCAGCGGCTTAGAACTGACGGCAGTAAACATCATCACGTGTTTACTGCAAAGCAATTTTTAGGCACCCACCGACTTCTCCGCACACAGCGAAAAGACTGCTCTTGCCCAGTGTTGGGATATTCGTGGGCTGTGGACGGTTTCCCTGATTGTGAGCTGCTGGTTTCCTTTTCCTTGACCCACCCCTCAAGTGTTGTCGACCGCGCTGCCCGTGTTGGTGCCTATTTTATTTCAGTAAATACGTATTGCTTCGGGTGTTAAAAAACAGTTCAACTATAAAAATTTTTTAATTGTCTACATTTATTTTTAACTTAAAGGATTATACATACTCTGGGTCGTGTCATACTACCACATAATTTTTTTTTCATTAATAAAAAATGTGCAATAATAAAGTAAATAAAACACTGTATTATTTTTGTTCGATCTTTTTTTCAATACCCACAAATAAAAAACATGCATGTTCTGTTTGAAAAATATTTGTTTAATGGCAGATTTCATAAATTTTAGGATTAAAAATGAAAAAAAAAAGATTTAAAAAATATATCGACAGCAAGACTCGAACCGGCGACCTACTAATTACCAGTCTTTCTCGTAGCATCCTCGGCCACTACAGTTCTTGTTCAAAAGTTAACGCGAACTCCTTATGACCGGGTACAGATTTTCAAATGCAATTTTCTCGAAAAATCTTGAGAAGCGCGCGCTACTGCTTTGCCAAATTAAAGTCGGATACGTCATCTTCATATACTGCAAGTTTCAGGAAAATCCGGTTCCCGACGTCCGTGACCTCTCCTTGTCAGTGACTCTCAGTCTGGACAAAATCATTTTTGGCCTTGATCAGAATAAAAAGTTTATATTGATTGATTCGCAGTACCCGTATTATATTATAAACAATTTTTAGTTGAATATGTTCTCCAAGTTCAGTTTTTCTCTCTGTTTCAAGAAAATTAGGAAAATATCATGTATTAAAATACCTGCAGAAAATAATTATTTAATAAGGTCAAATAAATGGAAGGATTACAGAAGTAGACACATTATACTAAACAAAAAAGGTCGAACAACATTTTAGCTCTACTTCCAACAAACTAGAAAATGTATAACGTACTATTTACAATTCCTTAGGACTTGAAGAAATTATATGTTCAGTTAGGAAGTCGGAATTTAACTATGGAATGGGAAATAAAGAAAGGCAAAACAAAACAATTAATCAAAAAATCATTTATTACACACACAAACAAATATTATATAATACATAAACAAATATATTTAAAATATTATAAAACAAATAAATAAATAATTATTATAATACATAACTATTCATAGGAATAAAATAACAATTTATTAACCAATTGCCGGTGGAGAAGGTATTGACCGTTTGGCAGGCAGCAATGACTCTGCAAATAGGAAAATGCATATTAATAATTATTGTTCAATTTGGAGGTTTTTTGTACTTTATTTAAATATAATCTATTTAAAAAATAATACCGATTATTTATATGATAGTTTAAACAATTTTATATGCCCAGAAAATCTGATTATACATAAATGGTTTTCAAAAAATAGTATGTGAAAAACTATACGTTGTTTAAAAAATTTGATTAACCTAGAAAATTCTGTTTATAAAAGCGTGGAAAAATTGACGACGGTGGAGGAACAGTTGACTTTCTTCCTGGAGAATCTTCTACGTGAATTTATAAAATACTTGATTATCTACTACACTCAAATGAAACATACATTCGATTGAATTGTAAATGATTAATTAAACTTACATTGGCGGATCTCAATCATTTTCATCGTTGACTGAGAGTCTCCTGCTCGCGTTTCAGCTACTCGGTCCACCGAAGCGC
This sequence comes from Lasioglossum morio, assembly GCA_916610235.2. Classification (NCBI taxonomy): domain Eukaryota; kingdom Metazoa; phylum Arthropoda; class Insecta; order Hymenoptera; family Halictidae; genus Lasioglossum; species Lasioglossum morio. The sequence goes on along the minus strand of OU744334.1, from coordinate 1,036,906 downwards.
GAGCTCGAAGAAGCGTGGAAAAATTGACGACGGTGGAGGAACAGTTGACTTTTTTCTTGGAGAATCTTCTACGTGAATACATAGAAGATTTTTTTTTTCCATACATTTTGTAGGACAAATATTTTTTCGAATAATTTAGATAATTATCTTGAGATTTGACAAAAGAAACCCAGTTAGTAATAAATTTTGGAGAATCGTCAAATCGACATATGTTATCCCTGCTACCCCTGTTAGCTACCACAATCGAGGTACCACAAGAGAAAAAGTTGGGCGTCTCATCAAAATGAAGCTACTCACGGAATATTAGCTTGATAGTAATAACTTGTAAAAATGGTCGGTGGATCCTGGACTATAACATTTTATGAAATATTAAAATTTAATTTTAAAATATAAATTCAATTAAACCACTTTAACAAGCCACTTTAAATACCCAGTTCCATTTAAAAATATGACAGCGACTTTAATTTTTTGTTGAAAATCGATTTTTTCGAATTTAAAAAATTGTAATTTTTTTCGGTTAAATACTGATTAACTTAGGTAAAAAACACTTTTCTCTCCGAGCATCCGAAGGGGCTGAAAAATCGTGGAGACTAATTTGTGCAACAGCCTATATACAGTAAAATATCCATAAATGTCTTAAAAGTGTGGCCTTTAAATGTCCCGAAGCTATCCCCACTATTTTTGTCTATTTTTTTATGGAACTTTCACCATCATATTCGTGGCATTTTTCTGATAAAAATCATACCAAATATGATATAATTCCGATAATATTTACTTGAGTAATGGACAATTAAAGTTTCGAGCGCAAGGAAGGATAGCGTATGGGATAGAAAGAAACGCTGAGAGTCGGAGTCGGCGGTACAGTTCAAAGGCTCAAGCGTCAACACGATGCAATACCAAGGGATAATTTTTTTATTATTACTTATTTTTTTATAGGACTTTTTATTGTCAATAAAAAAATAGATGTGTATGTACAATCAGAAAAATTTTGATCAGAGAAATATTATAAATATGATGGTAAAAGTCTCATAAAAGATTAATTAAAAATGAAAAAATGTCATCATTGCATTACTGTTACCTCACCGATATACATATATGTACCTGACTCTTATATGACCATACACCTGTATATGATCCGAATTATATCCTGTTTGGTATCATTTTAATCAGAAAAAATGTCACAAATCTATTAAAAAAAGTCCTACAAAAAAATAAGTAATAATAAAAAAGTTATCCCTTGGTATTGCATTGTGTTGACGCTTGAGCCTTTGAACCTTGCCGCCGACTCCAACTCTCGGCGTCTCTTTCTTTCCCATACGCTATCCTTCCTTGCGCTCGAAACTTTAATTGTCCATTACTCAAGTAAATATTATCGGAATTATATCATATTTGGTATGATTTTTATCAGAAAAATGCCACGAATATGATGGTGAAAGTTCCATAAAAAAATAGACAAAAATAAAGAAGTTGGAAATTTGGATTAGGTGATCTCACTGATATACCCGAGCCGCATGATGTCATACTTCTCGGCGACCGAGACCTCTCGAGTTTCACGACCCCTCAAGGGGGTATACCCCGCAGTATTGGGGATAGATCTGGGACATTTATCGTCCAGACTTTTGGGACATTTATGCGTAAAATACTGTATATATATATATTACTTTATATATATATATATATATATATATATATGTAAAAGAAATACGATAGAAGATATGCAATCCTATCGTATTCCTTTTAAAACTCATCTCAAACTACATTCGTATTGCGCATGCCCGTAGAACAAGACGGCTGACTGACACAGCAAACAAGAGAGTAAAAGCCACGTGTAGTACAACGTAATTTTCTCACAGAAATCAACAGAATCATTAAAGCGTCATTACATTCCAAAAGTCTTCGTGGAATAATAGCTTTTAATGTCGTTTCTTGTATTTACAGGTAGGAGAGCAAATAATGTAAATAATGTAAATAATTGTTGTAAATAATGAATAAAACTTTCTTGTATTTACAGTGAAACCCAGTTTAGCTGTTATTTCCTAAAGATAAATTGAAGAACAAGAGGATAAACTTATTATATATATATATATATAAAGTGTCCGATTGCGTGTGTAATGACGCGAATATCACATGGATTTAAAATTCAGATCCGTTTATTACATGTGCAGACCTGTATTTACCCAGATAGCACGGCGTACGACCTAGCCCACGCGTGCCGAGCCCGTGACCGGCACGTTACGGACCCAACACCGCTTCGAGTTACCCGTAGGCTCAGTCGGCTCGTTTGGGCCGGTCCAGTGCGCGCGCCAGTGCGAGCACATTAGTGATGGGCACCATCGACTAATTTCAACTATCGACTAATTACTATTTAGTTGCTACATACTATCGAATATTTAGTCGATAGTTTTTAGTCGACTGAAATTTTGTTTTAGTGGTTACGTGTAGATTGCGGGTTATAGTCTATCCAAACCAAAACACTTCGTGTAAAGGTTGACCAAGTTCCCCGGCCCATCCACTTCAGTGATATGAAGGATGGACCAAGTTCCTCTCGCCTATCAAAGTTGTGATATGATGGATGGACCAAGTTCCTCTTGCCTATAAGGGCTGTGATACGGGGAAAGACCAATTCCCAGAGGCCAATGATTGTTGCACTTACCTAATTCAAACTTTACAACCTAGGGAACTTGGCGTCGGCGCTGGCACTAGTATTTTGACGTGCATGAGGAAAATTTATATCCGTATTCCCAAGTGCTCAAGCGAAAATCTTATGAATTTTTTTAAATTAAGTAAGACAAAACACAATCAGGACATAACTCAAACAGAAACTGTAAAACTAAATAAAATGTGACATTGCCATTGACAGCCATGGCCATTGAGTGCCAGCGCCGACGCCAAGTTCCCTAGGTTGTAAAGTTAATTGAAGTTGGCTATTTTCGTATACTAGGTGTAATTTGACATCTGCCACGATAGTGTGGCCTGCCCTGTATTCTGTATAACGGGGATCGCGACATTAGTGCTGCCCTCTTGCGGAGATAGATTCCTTTTTCCAGGATTGAAAGGGCGCGGGATTCGAGTTCTCGTTTCTCGATAATACAAAAATTTGATTTTTCAGTAGTCAATAACGCTAGATAAAAGATTGATCTAGGCCGCGATCAACCTCGAAAGTCCCATTTTTGCGTTTACGAGTCGTAATTTACATCATTTGGAAGCATACAACTGCGCATGTAGCTATTTCTTCATGACATATGTGCTGCCGAATAATGCAAATTACACCTAGTATACGAAAAAAATATTACTTTTTAGGACGATTGCTGCCTAGATTGATCTTTTATCTGGCGTTTTCGACTACTGAAACAACCCGTGTTTGTATTAGGACGAAATGAGAACGCGAATCCCGCACCCTTGCAAATCGGCCCAAAACCGGCCCGGCGGGCAGGCACAGGGCTCGGGAATGTGCGACTGATGTGCTCGCACTGGCGCGCACACTGGACCGGCCCAAACGAGCCCGCGTGCTATCTGGGTAGGTTCTTTCAGTAAAAATACAGAATCGTTCAACTGAAAGCTTTGCGGATTAATTTTTCTGTCGTAGTGTTTTTTTGATCGCTGTTTTGACGTTATTAAGTTTTCGCGTGCTAATTTTCGGAGGTCGTACAGTGTTTGAATTATATCGGCGAGGTAATCCCCGTAGTCTCGCGTATCGGTATCGTTGTATGATTGACTGGAGGGTTGTCGTGCTACTTTTCCAAATATTAGTTCATAAGGACCCTAGTTGCATTTATGGTTGGCGTTTCGTTGGGCCGCTGTTGGCGATATGCGTTGGGCAACCGTTGGAGATGTCGCTCTTTTTTGCAGTTGGGCCGACAGTCAGGGCCAACGTTGGCCCAACAGTCAGGGCCAACGTTGGCCCAACGATCAGACCCAACCTAGAGCCAACGTTACTATAAGACGAATCCCACAGAGCCCACATTCTGATTTTCTCTTTAATAGTTATTTTTATGGTATATCATAAATAATATACATATTAAAAGTGTATTTTCACCAAAAAAATTTAGGAAAAGAAAAAACTAAAATAATACACCCATGTCGGACTTGAACCCTGATCCGCTTGCATATTAAGTACATGCCCTATCACTGAACCTACAATTGATTCTTGTTTGTAGATACTATGATTAAGGCTACTAGATACGTCAGCAAATTAAAATTAAAGTATCTAAGAAAGGAAGACCCATTTTTAAGAAATCCAAAAGGGTCTTCTTATATTACATGCACACCCCTCTTGCCTTTCCCTTGGAAAATGGGAAAATTTAAGAAATTAAAAAATTCGAAGGCTGCTCACAATAAAACTTTAGTGGATCAACCATTGCGCAAAAATTAAAAATTTTAAATACATTTAGAAATACGAAAAAAAACAATTTCTGTCAGACTATCGTTAGACGATATATTTTTTGGCAGATTTTCGTTGGGCCAATGTAGTATAATCGTTGTAAAGTTCACGTTACTTGACCGACTATAATATCTATGGCCCTACGTTGGGTATTCGTCGTTGGCCCAGCGTTGGGTATTCGTCGTTTGCCCAACGTTGGGTATTCGTCGTTGGCCCGGCGTTGGGTATTCGTCGTTGGCCCAACGTTGGGTATTCGTCGTTGGCCCAGCGTTGGGTATTCGTCGTTTGCCCAACGTTGGGTATTCGTCGTTGGCCCAGCGTTGGGTATTCGTCGTTGGCCCAACGTTGGGTATTCGTCGTTGGCCCAGCGTTGGGTATTCGTCGGCAAATTGACATCATTTTTCCTCGTTGGCCCTACGTTGGGGATCTGTCGGCAAAACCACTAACCATTCCCCAACAAACTCCCAACCGTTGGCCACCGTTGGCCAACCGTAAATGCTACTAGGGGAGTGAACCCGGTTGCTTCGTGTACGCTAGTGTTATAACAGAATGTTGCTAATTCCAGAAATTCGTCCCACTCGTGTCTATTATCTACGTACTGTTTAATATATTCTATCAAGGTCGCGTGAGAGCGTTCTAACGAACCATTTGATTGAGGGTGGAAAGCTGTGGTCAAATAACGAGTTATGCGGAAGTGTTTGGATAATTGTTTTAAAAGTGTACTAGTAAAATTGGTGCCTCTATCCGTGAGTATGGCTCTGGGTGCTCCAAAAATACTGAAGAAATGCTTTACGAGGGCTTTCGCCACGCTTGCTGCGGTTCCTGATCTCATCGGTATGGCGATGGAAAACTTCGTCAAGTTGTCTTGTAGCGTGAGAAGATATTCGTTTCCTTCTGCTGTTCTTGGTAGTGGGCCCACCATATCCATGGAAACCTTATCGAATGCTGTATCAGGTGTGTCGGTAATGGCCATGGGCTGTTTCGTTTTATTCCTGGATATCTTCTTTAGTTGGCACTCGATGCAGTTCCGGACGAAGTTTTGTACATCGGCTTTCAGATTTTCCCAGTAAAATCTTTGTCGGATTCTATTGTAGGTCTTTGTGTTCCTTTGTGTCCACCTATGGTTGAACAGTGGGCTTCTTCGAGAATATTCCTTCGTTGGTGACTTTCTGGTTCGATTACTGTTCCGTGACAGACTATTATTTTTATGTGTTTTTCTGTAATGGAGCTACGTAGTAATCTTAATGTTTCTTGCCAGTCAATGTCGTCTATTTTCTCGAATTTTGCGATTCCTATTGTTTCAATATTGTGCTCCTCGAGTCTTCTGTTCAAATTTTGGATGGCTTCCGCGAATATTTTCGATGTTGTTTTTTCTTCTAACGTTCTTTTGCAAATTACTATTATGTGCCATTTGTTTCCTTTCTTTATGAAAATGACATCTCCGGTGTGAGGATTCTGTAACCTGGGTAGTTCTCTCCTCTTCCCGAATTTCTTTGTTCCTTCGTCTACTGGGTCCCCGTTTTTGGTGAGGAAGTACAGGGAGTTATCTTTTCTCATGTATAGTTTATCGCGTTGGTTTAATGCTGTGTTCCTTGTGGATCTTGTTTCTCTGCCGTGTGGAAATTCTTGGTTCTTGATTGTCTGGTCAAAGTTATCTTGGTCTAATTCGTCTTCGTTGCTGTAGTCCGTTTCTCCTTCTTCTTCCTCTTCCGATTCGAATATGTTTTCTATAATTATTGGGTTTTGTGGTCGTAATGTTTTTGGGTCCTTGGTCGTTCTCCGTTCTGGGGTTTGAAAGGTTTGTGTACTTGGGTTATATGACGTTAAACGTGTCGCCAAAGGGGTGTCGTCGTCGTCATCAATGTCGCCGTCGCCGTCGTCGTCATTGTCATTGTCGTTGTCGTCAACAGATTCTGTCGTCGGGAGGAATGTGATGGGTGAAGGTTCCCGGTGTATCATCGCTTTAACTTTATATCGTTTAACGGGGCGCTCGCGAAGTTCCTTCTCTGTAAATGGTACTGGTCCGTCCATGTGTTGGGCAGTTTGGCTTTGTTTACCCCGACACTAGAGTTTCGTCAAAAGATCGGGTAAGAAGGGTTGGATCAGTACGGTGGTGGAAGAAATGTGAAAGGGTGATTGAATTAAATTGGTTTTCCGCGGAGAAGCCAGGTTTCTGTGACTTCTTATCACTACTTTAATTATGAACCAGCTGTAATCTCACGGTACAAAGAGTATGCCGTTTGATGTCGTTTCGGAGGAACGAATCAATTGTATCGTCACGGAAGGACGATTCGTCTCTCTAGTTACGTAAACTCCTTGGTGTAAATCGCAACTGTTGTTCGGGCCGGAATCCTCGCGGGAGCCGTGGGCATCCCCACCATGCTCTCATTCTTAGGAGCTCGTTAGAACACCTTCAAATTAAATGCGACCGGTGAAGACAATAACACGGGACGAGGCGGTAGAACAATGATTTAATCGTATTTACAATCCCGTGTCTAACAGGCTTCTTGTTCTCATATTTGTGTGAGCGATAATGGGTTCCATTTCCTCCCTCATTTCTGCAGTTTGTGGTGACGGAGTTTTGAATGTTCTCGCGTGGTCGTTCCTTTCTCGGATTTGTTCGTCTTCGGGGTCCGAAAGTATGTCAGGTTCCCCAGTGTGAATTGGGTATGCAGGCCTTTCTATGGGATTTCGGGACAGTGCGTCGGCATTTACATTCGCTTTTCCTGCCTTATACGAAATATCGTACTCGTATTCGGCAAGTTTTAATCTCCATCTCAATAACCGTGAGGTAGTATGGACTCTGCTACACGGAAGGCGTGGAAGTTAAAACTTGGCGACGACGTAACGCCGCCGTCGTTTCAAATGTTTTCAAAATTTATTGACTCACGCGCTCGCGGATTGGAGGAATTTGCGCTCGATTCCGACACCACGACCTCCACGACTCCACCCGCCTCGAGTCGCCCCGCCGCCGGCTCATCGCGGGTGCATGCTGCGATCACTTCGCAGCCTTCTAGTTCATCGCGCCCTTCGTGCCCTATATGTCGAGCTTCTCATAATTTCAGTGCGTGTCCGAAATTCACGGCTCAAAGCCCCAGCGGCCGGCGCGAGCTCGTTAAAAGGTTTTCGCGTTGCTTTAATTGTTTGAGTCACACTCACTCCATCCGCGAATGTCCCAGCAAATATTCTTGTCGAGTTTGTCGAAAACGTTGTTACGAGCCGAGGGTTCGGCAGCTAGCGGAACCGAGGGGAGTTCAGGTTTTGGATAGAAATGTGGAATTTTGGTAGGATGATACAAGTCGGACTTGCCGTTGTCTCTTTCACCAACGGGTCGCCCGTGTGGAACACAGGAGTGGACTTGCCGGTGTCTTTTTCACCACCGGGTCGCCACCTTTAGGGCACGTAGGACTTGCCGGTGTCTCTTTCACCACCGGGTCGCCTCGTGTGTGGAAATAGGGTTAAGTGGACTTGCCGATGTTTCTTTCACCACCGGGTCGCCACCTTTAGAGGGCACGTAGGACTTGCCGGTGTCTCTTTCACCACCGGGTCGCCTCGTGTGGAAGACGGAGTGGACTTGCCGATGTCTCTTTCACCACCGGGTCGCCACGTATAAAGGATGGGGTTGAGGTTCCGCAGACTCGTAACTTGTCTAATTTGAAATGATACACCTTGAGCGGCAAAGGTATATCGTCATAGGATGCTAGTGACTGGGAAATCGAATGAGGAAGAACGTGATTGAATTACGAGTGAATTTCACAAACAATAATATAATCTTTGATATTTTGGAATACAATTGTATAGTGTAAAAATGTCGCGTTCTAATTCTTAGTGTTAACGCACCAAGAAGTGCGGGGGCTATGCTACTACGGAATAAATGTAATGATGAGGAATCTATACCCGATCTTGGTTAAAAGAAATCATGACGTGGACCGACGCGCACAACGTGAAATCTACAGAAGAAAAGCCCGCTCCGAAGGAGTTTCAATGCCCTTATAAAGGGACCAAAAATCGGCCCAGACGAGAGTGGGAGGTTCAGATTGAACTGGGTTCCCGGAACTTATGCAACTCGTTGCATCGCTTGCAGGAGCCCAGTTTAGATTGATTAAAAATGAGCCCTTTGTTTCTTAAATAGACTCTCTGTTTCGACTCATATCTCCGGAAGGGTCAAGGGTCGCCAACGGTGGCACCGCATACGTAACAACGTCATCACTCATTGCTGCATTTAGAAGACTCGACCCCGTCGCCTCCACCTCCGGAGCCCTCTACTTCTCTCTCAAGTTCGAATGAGATCCATTCTCATTTCGCTGCCACCCCCGCTGCCCCAAACTCGGGCATTCTCTTGGCCACCGCATGGGTGCAACTCCGGGTTCCGTCTGGTCGCTGCATAACAGTCAGAGCATTGATTGACCAAGGGTCAGAAGCGAGCTTCGTAACCGAAGCCATGGTGCATCTTCTACGTGCAAAACGCACTCGTGTTTCGACCTCCATCTCCGCCGTCGGCGAAGTCCATATCGGGACGTTGCGCCACGCTGTGCGCCTCCACATCGCTCCTCGCGATTCCATGAGCCCTTCGGTCGTGACCACCGCGCTCGTTCTCAAATCTCTGTCGACATACATGCCGAAGCGCATTCAGGATAGTCGCACTCTCGCCCATTTATCCGAGCTAAATTGGGCAGTAGGGTGGACCTTATTTTTCGACCAAAGAATTTTTTCCAAGGCACCCCCCAGAATTGTGACAACTGTTGAGAAAATGATCTGGAAAAAATTTGGGGCCGATTGGATCATGGAAAACCGAAGCTCATCGAATTTGAAAATTTTTTTTTTTTTAAATGTCGATATAAATATACGATGTAATATATCGTTGAATTTGTCTTTTTTTTCTCTGTAAGAATCCATATATAGCTTAATCAGTTGTTAATAGAAAAAACATCCGTGACCATGAAAACTTGAAAAAATGACCTTGAAAAAATTTTTTTTTCTCTGATGCTATATTCACCTCCTTATATACTACAACTTTTGTTTGAAGAGTTTTTTCATATATACATAACTGACAGAGATATAATAGAGTTTATTTTAAACGTTCGTAAGTAATCTTGTAGAGAAAAGATGAACCAAAGTATCCAGGTGTTTAAGATACATTTTAAATTTTATCTGAAATATATAATAGTTGTATTTCTGATAATACTACAGGTTCTTAAATAGTTAATTCGTATATTTTTTAGAATTTTAGTTTTGAATGCCTTCCAAGTTAACTGTTCCGTCGTAAAGAACCATAGTCCTTCAGAAAGTTCGTATATCCTTTGTAAAGAATAGCAGCACAGAGATTTGCCTTTCGCACCATTTTATGACACGGTTCAAAACCAGAACGTACTGTTCTCTTAACTGTTTGCTCGCGGACGCGTCGGTTCACGAATTTGTTCGAGTACTTGAACTGAACTGATGGTATCGAGAGGGCGGCTTTTTACCGATTGTCATAAGCAAGAAGATACCCTGATTGGTTTGCTGGATTTTGGATTTTCCAATGAAGACCGTACTTGAAACCGTACTTACCAGGCGCGGATGTTTCTAATGACCGTTTTTTGATGGCCGAGGATAATCGTTAACGGGGACCAAGTTTGCGTTGCAAGTTTACAAGATACTTAAAAATAAAATGTTTGAGCCACATCTAGGATGGTAACCAAATAGCTAGTTTGCTTAATTTTCAAAAAGGTCCTTATAGTCGCGAGCTAGTCATAAAATAAAGGTTTGACGGAGGATCAGGGTGCAACGGTTCTTTGCGAATGAATACAATTCTTTACGTTTGAACACGACCGTGTCATGTGGCTCAAACATTTTATTTTTATGTATCTTGTAAACTTGCAACGCAAACTTGGTCCCCGTTAACGATTATCCTCGGCCATCAAAAAACGGTCATTAGAAACATCCGCGCCTGGTAAGTACGGTTTCAAGTACGGTCTTCATTGGAAAATCCAAAATCCAGCAAACCAATCAGGGTATCTTCTTGCTTATGACAATCGGTAAAAAGCCGCCCTCTCGATACCATCAGTTCAGTTCAAGTACTCGAACAAATTCGTGAACCGACGCGTCCGCGAGCAAACAGTTAAGAGAACAGTACGTTCTGGTTTTGAACCGTGTCATAAAATGGTGCGAAAGGCAAATCTCTGTGCTGCTATTCTTTACAAAGGATATACGAACTTTCTGAAGGACTATGGTTCTTTACGACGGAACAGTTAACTTGGAAGGCATTCAAAACTAAAATTCTAAAAAATATACGAATTAACTATTTAAGAACCTGTAGTATTATCAGAAATACAACTATTATATATTTCAGATAAAATTTAAAATGTATCTTAAACACCTGGATACTTTGGTTCATCTTTTCTCTACAAGATTACTTACGAACGTTTAAAATAAACTCTATTATATCTCTGTCAGTTATGTATATATGAAAAAACTCTTCAAACAAAAGTTGTAGTATATAAGGAGGTGAATATAGCATCAGAGAAAAAAAAATTTTTTCAAGGTCATTTTTTCAAGTTTTCATGGTCACGGATGTTTTTTCTATTAACAACTGATTAAGCTATATATGTATATTTATATCGACATTTAAAAAAAAAAAAATTTTCAAATTCGATGAGCTTCGGTTTTCCATGATCCAATCGGCCCCAAATTTTTTCCAGATCATTTTCTCAACAGTTGTCACAATTCTGGGGGGTGCCTTGGAAAAAATTTTGCAAAATAATTTTCATCAAGTATAGCTAAGGTCCACCCTAGGCAACACGTCTATCCGCCCCTCGAACGAGTTAGCTAATTCTTTGATAATGAAATGGGTGTCGTATCCCGATAAATTATGGAAAACCACGGGTATCACGTACGAAGATTGATAGCTTAAATTGCATCCGTTATGAGCCGGACCGCGATACGCGCCCGTGATATGGCAATGATCGCGCACCCTCGCCGCGTCGGAAGTGTCGAACGGTTTCTCGCAGACATGACAATGCGTAGCCGTACGAAAATTTAACTTTTCCGTTTCGGTTAGCGGATTCATCGGTACCGTTCGGTCGAATATCGGCTGTAATTTATGACTCAGTTCGTACAACCTGTTCGCGAACCATGCGGTGCATCCCTCTTTATAACGATAAACCTGATAATCGCACAAAGATTCGTCGTACCGGCAATGCATGTAGTATCCTATGCTAAACGCGTGGTGGTGTTGATATTGTACGCGTGCCGCACGGTCTTGTCCTTCCCGTCCCTCGGGCAGCAGCAGGCACTCCAAGTCGGCATAGATTACGAACGGCGCTTGCTCTTTGTTCGTATAGTTCTTAAACCGTAACCACTTATCTTCTTCCGATATTGGAAGCTCCAGAGCGCAATCGTTCATCCGTTCGCAGTCGCCCGTATGAACGTTTAATCTCTCCGGCGTGGCAAAATATTGCAAGCATCTGTGGGAAGAGGATAAAATTATGTCTTTTTCCTTCAAACAATTTTAAAAACAAATTACAGTAACTTCCCTATAAATCGGGAAGTTAAAAAATACAACTTACCGATCGCAAATATACTTCTGATGATTATTCTTGCTAAGCTGCGGTGAAACCAATCGTGATAAATTTCGTATACACATGAAATGTCCGTGCGTTTTTGCAGCATTCTGTAGAAACAGCAAGTTGACGTGTCTTCCATCCCGTTTCTTCTCGGTCAAATGCAGCGTTACGCATTTCTTGCGCACCCATTCGAATACGTTCACGGAAACGTCGTTTTCTCGTTCAAATTTTTGGATGTCTTTGAACGACATAGGTAGTTGAAAACCTTCGGTTTTCGGAAGAACCTCTTTGTAGTCCGGATACGCCGACACACGCGACGAATTTCTCTCGGCCGGATAAAGACCCGCCACGATCGCCCAGAAAAAACATGCGTTGTCGTTGCTGATCACGTTCACGACCGCTCTTTTCAGCTGTATCGCCCTAGGCACGCTGCATGCGACGGTGCAGCCGGCTTGCAACGGCTGGTGTTTGCTAAAGTTTACAATCAAATGTAGTATCTTAGACAGCGCCCACACGCTATGTCGCTCTTGAAACTCCTCCAACGATGTCGAAATCGCGGGCACACTCGTTGGCGCGCTGCATGAATTCCGCCTCCAACGTTACGTTAGCTTTCAACGATGAATGCGTGTTTAAAAATTCTGTAACGCGTCCCGTAATTATTCGTTTCGCGTGCTGCAGAAATTGTTTCGGGTCGATGTGTTCGACGTTGATGACGATACCGCTCGATATGCGACTTTTAAACGCCGACTCGATATTTTCGCACCCCTGCGATCGTACAAACCTCTACCGACGCGCGACGAGGAAATACGATGATTCAGCGAAACGTTCAAAGTTTTCATACGGCACATAGTCAATGTTAAACTAAATTTCTCGCCTAACGATAATTGCTCCTTTGCACACGATAGATAATTGACGCAGCACTGCAGAGACTCGATGTACGAGCGATGCCATTCGCGATACTCGTCCATGGTTTTCACTAGCATTGACATGCGTGTCAAACACTTTAACATATTTTTACACGTTTCAATCATCTTGATACCTCACGCACGATATACTTGGAATAACTTTAACGCAGCAAACGATGGACCGTTCGCGTATGACTGCATTCGCAGCCTATCGTGCCCTACTGATTCATTTTGATACCTTCCACCCCCTCCCCCCACTCCATACAATACAGAAGAGGAAAGAAATGATAAGGAGAGCGAAAACAGATGCTGTGGTCAGATATCGCGGCTTGGCGACTCGATGTCGGTCGTCGAAAGGATGTTGATATTACGAATATACAATAAAGACGAGGAGAGAAATGATAATGAGAGAGAGAGATGTAATTGGGTCAAAGGATGTTTATTTAAAAAATGATAAGCCGCATGAAAACAGAGATCCGATATCATGCTCCCGCCGTCGACAGGATGTTTATATTATTATAAACATACCAGGCTCACGCAATACCAGGAAGCTGATCTTAAATGCAATACCTGGAAAACTAAAAATCCCCCCTCCCCCTCCCCCCTCGCCTAGGAACGGTGGCTTACGCAATACCACCATGACAATCCCCCCTACCCCGCCCCCCGCAAAATATGCTCGCGCTATACGGCAAGTTAGTATGGAACAGAATCTGCTGGTTCAGCTGCGTCGGTAAGGTAGAAATAGAATGAATACGTAGAGTATCCCTGCGAAATTCACGATGCTCACGTGGATCTTCCGTTTTGTCCAAGTCACGACACGGCGACCGACTCGAGTACACAGAAAAAGTTGATGGCAACGCTTCGCGATAAGGAACGATACGTTGTACATTACCGATACCTCCAGCAATGTTTAAAACATAATCTGAAATTGCGGAAAATACATCGAATTCTGGAGTTTCAGCAGTCACGATGGCTGTACAACTATATTGATTTGAACACGAAATAACGCGGTAACGCCACCAACGATTTTTCTAAAAATTTGTTTAAATTAATGAACAATGCCGTGTTTGGAAAAACTATGGAGAATGTTCGAAATCATAAGATCGTGAAATTACTTTCTCGATGGAGCGGTAGACACGGCGTCGAACGATTGATAGCCAGGCCAAATTTTCATAGCTGTACGGTGTTCTCCGAGGACTTTGTCGCGATTCAGCTGAAAAAGCTGCTAGTTAAATTTTTCAAACCAATCTACGTAGGCATGTCAATTTTAGATATTTAAAAATTTCATTTGTACAGCTTTCATTACGAATACATGCACCCAAAGTTCCAGCAAAATTGTAAGATTTTGTATACTGACACGGATAGCTTGATATATCAGATCGCTTGCGATGACGCGTACGAGGAGCTGTTGAAACGCGATATCCACAGATACGACACAAGCAATTATGCCGCGAACAACGTTTACGGTGTTCCGCTCGCGAACAATAAACAGCTCGGTTTGATGAAAGATGAAAACGGCGGTAAAATTATGACTGAGTTCGTAGGGCTTCGTTCGAAAATGTATGCGATTCGCGTGCACGGCGATCAGGATACTAAAAAGATCAAAGGTATCAGAACAAACGTTACCGCTCGAGATATAAGTTTGGAAGACTATGTCGAATGTCTTCGCAATCATACGGAAAAGAGCATTACCGGTAATCGCATAGTGTCCGTACGGCATGAGGTGTATTCGATGTCTGAAAAGAAATTAGCGTTGAGCCCGCATGACGATAAGCGGTATATTTGCAGTAATTTGGTCGATACTCTTCCTTGGGGACATTACAACATCAATTAAGAAATCATTTTTCATCATCGTAAAAAGAAAAGGAAGTGGTATGGAGATTATGTATGTATATAACTGTCGGGGAGGGGATGCTTCCATTTTGCCAATCTTATCGGTAAGGAAGTGGTAGGGGGACATCGTATAAAACGACGTATTCCGAGCATCAAGCTTCAGATTGAGACAGCCATCGCTAATTACACTTTACAATCAACGATGCAGCACAACCGTCGTCCGCTCGCCGAATGTGAACGTTCGCACGCCGAGGAGTCACACAAAAAGGGGAGGCTAAATAATATGTAAGTAGAAAGATGGAAAAATTGTGAAAAAGAAATTTAGAAAAACGTCTAATTTTTTTTTGTAATCTGTTGCAGGGTTTCACAACAGCAGCAGCCCATATCGCAATCATCGATGATGCAATCGCCGAGGAGTTTGCGCAGCGCACGGATCTTGAGTCGAAGATATTCCATAGCCGGCAATTATTTCAAATATCTTGAAATTGGTGTGCGCGTCGGCGATGATATTTACGTGGAACTGGCTATAGGAGATAACCGCAGTAAGGAGATCACGTTTTCCCTGGACGTATGGACAGAGCTGTTGCGCACGAAGGAGTATATTTCCGATTTACTTTCATCGTCTACGCAGAAACAGTGTCGAAAAATGAGCGATGATGTAACGTTAGAAATAGTTAATCTCAATGGTATGAATGTAGTCAAATTGTCGAATCAGTTCGAAGCTCTGTACGTCACAGAAAAAACTATGCATAACTTGTATAATCTTGAATTCTGTGTACACAACATGTATTCATGGCTGATCGACAATGTTCCCGCGATGACTGCTAAATTTATGAATTTCGTCGGTACGGTGAAGTATAGCAACGCGAAGAATGTTACGAAAGCGATCGTCGATAGCGAATCCTTCGATCAAAGTTCATTGATCGATTGTGAACTAGCGGCTTCGTGCGCCGATATCGTTGCAGCGTTTGCGTAAAATAGATAGGTTAAAAAATATATATATATAATGTGTGTGTGTGTGTGTGTGTGTGTGTGTGTGTGTAAAAATTATTGGAGAAGGTCTTTGTAAGAATACATTATTTTAAAAATAAAATTATTTGAGAATATCTCTTTTGTATTTTATTTTATTGTAAATTACATTTTTCACAATTCCTATAGAATAAAAGAAGAGAAAAAATTAATTAGCATAAGTCTTACATATAAAGTGTAGTTGATAAAATATGAGTAGAAAATACAATTAAAGTATATTCGTTTTAGGTATCCATGAATTATATGACGAGTCCATCCCCAACCACTTCACATATACGTTATTTCCTTCCGTGTGTAATATTTTTTCAACCAAGTATATGTCAGGATATTTTGTCGCGTGTATCTCGTGTTCATAAAATCCTCCAGCGATAGGTTTGTCCCTCGCGTCGGCCAAGAGGTACGTGACAGGATTCGTTCGTTTCACCGCGATAATCTTGAATATTTCGGTTGACCAGTTCGGCTTGTATCCTTTGTCAAATAAGGTTTTGAACTTGCTAACGCGCACGCGATCGTTGAGCTTAAATTTGGCGGGGCCAGCAGTCTTCACCTTGCGATACACGGTGGACAGAAGGTGGTCGGCATTTTTACGGTTCACGTCAACGGGTCGCATACGAATGGTACGATGTTTTCGATTATTGTAGTTCTCGGTCAACGTGGGAAGCTCATCGATCCAATGATATTTTCCGCTCAACGAGAAAAATTTCCACATGCTGTTCTTCAGCGTGCGATTGAAACGTTCCACGACGGATGCTTTCATAGTGCTAAACGTAGAATAAAGGTTGAGGTTGCGACTCTTCAGATAGTCTTGAAACGTTTCATTGTAGAATTCTTTCCCCATGTCGGTTTGCAAGTTGTTCGGAGCTCTACCGTCCTTCTTCAACACCGACGCGAAAGCTTTGTACACGTCGCTCGCATTTTTACTCTTCAAAGGAACCGTCCATGCGTATTTGCTAAATACATCGATTATCGTGAGAATATATCGATGCCCGCGATTGTTTCGCGCGTATTTTTGAACGTCGACTATATCGGCTTGCCAAAGATCATCGAATCCCCGCACGATCACGCGTCTACGCGGGTAGAAACGTCTCGCTTGAGCATGCAGCTCGTACACAACGTTTGCTTTACTCATCGTCGTAGTCTCGCTCTCTCTTAACCGATTATTCGCTTTTCAATCGTCTCTCTCGCCAATAATTGAAACGATGACTGATTCAGCTCGTTGAAACCGACGCACAGTGGTCCGGATTGAAAAATCGTGACCCATTTGGCCAAAAATCAACTTTTAGATATCGACTTCTACTTAACAGATTCTTGTTCCTAAATGTCCATATATCTCAAAAATAAAATATTAATGAACTTGAATAAATAGTTTCAGAGAAAACGAATCTCAAAGTTGGGCATTCTAGAAATGATGTTTTTTCTCTAATGAAATTGCCTTTCTTCTTCTAAGAACCTTGGCGATTTCATTTAATATTTTGATTGGAGGTTTATTTCTCGATAAAAAGCATTCTTCGACGATGAGAAATCATACCTTAAATTAATAATTACTGTATAGAATACATTAGTAAAGTAGAACTGAAAAAATGATGAAAAATTCTTATGATTGTCTTTAATTGATAGAGGATATCTTTCAAGTCCCGCTCATTTCACCTTACTGTCATATCGGAAAATTTTCGGCATTCCTTCCTCTACAACATCCCACAAAAATTTTTTCCACCGACATCCCCCCAAGATAAATATTATTGTTTGAATGCATCAATGCACCGCGCGCGGGATGGATGAAACTCCGCCAGGAACAAAACGAACGAACTAGGAACGAGAACCTTAGCTCGTTAGGAAAATGTTTAGGTTACAGGCACTTCATATGTTTATACTATGGTACAGATAAGCAGTTTTCAACTCTCTGTTCGCATTTGGACGTCTCAGAATCATTCGAGCCTTCATAGCAAGATATTCACAGCATTTTTACGTTCGGAACGTTCAAAAAAGTTGTTGTTAGGTTTTTGTATGATTTTGTTTGTTTACAGTATTATAATCACAACATTAACAATAACATTAATGATATAATTTTTCGTTAACCTATCCATAGCCTGACATTTGCACATTATCCATTTCAAGTTTCATGCCTATATCTTTTAAGATTTAAAAGTTACACGAACATGGTTCACGATTTTCCAATAAAAAAATTATAATTATTATAAATTGTTATAAAAAATATCTTTGACACGCTTGTGGTGCATTTTTGTCTCTTCGGTAATTTTAGTATGAGTTGATTGCAACAAGATTTCTCGAATTTATATTTTACGTATGCCATAAAACATTACATGTATGAAACATAAATATTAAAAAAATACATACTTAGGAAGTAAAAAATAGTTCGTAAGATTATATTAAAATTTTTTTTTTTAATCAAAAATATCGATAAAAATTAATAAAAAATTATTGTTTAACAAATGCAAAAAAATTTTAATTACCTATAGTTAAAAATTACTATTTTTTAAATATTTTTAGTGAAAATTTCATTGCAATATCTCTACTGGTTCAAAAGTTATAACCAAATGGGTCACGATTTTTCAATCCGGACCACTGTGCGACGTCTCTTGCTGTCGCTCCTCGACGCGTCGTATCTGCGCGTATACTTTATCGAGTTTTCCCATATATACTTTTCTTAAAATCTCAGTTATATTTCTCTCCACTCTTTTTTCCAAGCGCTCTCTCTCAAGATTGATGATTTATATGATGAGTGCTACTTAATAACGATAATACAGTTACAGATACAGGTACAGGTACAGGTACAGGTACAGGTACAGGTACAGGTACAGGTACAGGTACAGGTACAGGTACAGGTACAGGTACAGGTACAGGTACAGGTACAGTATGGCGGTTGAACAGTATGGCTGTCTGTCTGTCTGTCTGTCTGTCCGTCTGTCTGTCTATAATTTAAATAAACTTCTTACAGTTTCGTAATGTACGGCGGCTAACTTCGTATTTTCGTTTACATCGTATCGAACACCTTGCAACGAGCCGTCGCACAGTGGGCCAGATCGAATAAGTAGGAGGAAAAAAGTCTAAAATTATACTTAGATCAATGGAAATGCTACTGTCTATGTATTTTGTTATTTTAAATCGATTGTGACAAAAATTAAATCGATATAATCAGTAGTTTTCAAAATATGTTGAAATTTATATTTGTAAAACTCATAACTTACCGGTATACTCGTATATTACTTCGTACATTATAAATCAGACATCGGATCCATATCCAGCATACATGTATTTTCTTCATCAAGAATAGTGTCTTCATAATTGTCTTCATGTTGTGGATCTTTTGGAACGAGTACTAATTTCATAGCTTCTTGTGACAAAGGCAAATCTCGCTTATAACTTGGGACTCGCATAAGAGCTATCAGAGGATCTGATGCAAGTATTAGCCTGTTCAACAGATCTTCATTTGTTGCTATTCTGCTTATTTTTCTTGTACTATGTTCACGGAAGTACCTAACATCCTTATTACGGGATTCTTGTGCTTCCTCGGACATGTTCCCAATTGGCAACAGGAAGTGTTTTATTACATCATGCCCGTGCAACAAAATTTTATGGACAGATGCTGGCATATAATACCATGGATATAATTTTACAAAAAGTTCTGCTGTCTCATAGGTGTATGTTTTGAAGTTTTCTACATGGATATTAAACCCACTTGATAGAACTTGTAAAATCGTTGCGAACTTCGCTATCAATGTTTCGTCAATACCAGAAATTAACGAAGAAAGTGACGGGTTTCTGAAAAATCTTCGGGCAGTATTCCCGTCATTGCTAGATCCGAAACCCTGCTTTGTATGATCTATTAGCAATCCAGTTTCGTCTCTAAATCTTTTTATGATACGATGTTTCCTTTCCCTGAATAGAGCTTGACGTTCTGCACCCCTAACTTGCCATTGTTTTAATTCCAAACGATATGATACGTGAATAAGGCATTCAAAACACCTAATCCACGCGTGAAGTGTTGATAAGCCATAGGTTAGTGTTTCATGTTTTATCGATTTCTTTTTAACTAGTTTAAGATTATTCATTTCCGATGGCTTCGCACCACACAAATAGCAAACCTGCGACGACGTATCTGTTAAAATATTGCATATTTTTCCATCAATCATGGTAAGTAGGAAAATGTGGTAAATTTTTACGTTCATATTATAAAATTTGACAACAGTAGGTTGAAGATTGTCAATTTGAGTTTGGATTATTTTCATTTCGCTTTCGACGAAGTCATCAGTTTCTTTATGAAACATAAGTCGAAGGGGACGGCAATATCTAGTGGAACTAGGCTTAGGATTTTTCCATAAAATTAAAGATTCTGCGTTTGAATCTACTGGAACACTTTTAATTTGAATCGGTACAAACGAAGACATAAAAAGGTGCGATTCATGTTCACAGTCTTCAAAATTCTGAAATCTTTGTTTATATTTATTTTGAGCAGAACTGCCATCAAAGCCCCATTTATGTGTGATTTCAAAAGTAGCATCTGTGCCGTGATAATGAAAAATTTGTTCATTACTTATTGTAAGGAGTAACCTCTCAGCAGTTTTATCGGCAATCGCCTGTAAGTTAACACAAGCTGAAGTCTCAGTTATTGTGCATGACTCCTTTTGTGTATAGCTTTCTGTCTTAGCGTTTATTATCTTATTGTAGGATGGAAATATATTGAAACCTTTTTCTTTGCATTTTAATCGGAGTGTTGTATAAGATTGTTTTGATAATTTTAAATCTAAAATTAATGCAATGGCTTCACTAGGTGAAAATCCATCCTTCGGATTTTCAGAAAACTGTAATTTCTTTTCGGTGTCGTAATTGCATTTGGAGTTGGAGACTACGCGTCCCACAATTGTAGCCGCTGCTCTTTGTCCTTGACGATGCAAAGCTGTTTGAGTTGCTACAGCAAGTTGACTTACGGTTAAATTATCTACTAACGATGCAACCCTAGCACGTTGTGATTTAGCACATAGGTCTTCAAATTTTTTTTTTGGTCTTCCTGAAGGAACCGTGACGGATTTGGTTGTTTCTATTACAACTTCTTCGTCTAGCCATTTAGTGTACTTAGTTTCTAATAATTTCAATCTCCTGTAGCATTTAATCCAGTAGCGTTTTAGAACTATTGTAAAATTTAATATATATTTTTCAAGACTAGCTTTCGACAAATTTTGATTTTGTAATTTATTTTGTAAATAAGTTACAAGAATTTGCCGACTTTTTGTTGTAGTGGATTGTAACAGTCCTACTTTTTGCAGATGAAGTACCATGTCGCGTCGAGTTATAACAGGTTCACGATCTACCAAAAAAATTATTTCTCACAAAAAAGCAACTAACTGCAAAAAATTTTTGAATATATATCAAGTATAAGCATGTTACTATCGACTAAAAATAGTCAATGTGAATGTGAATGTGAATGTCAATGTGAATGTGAATGTGAATGTGAATGTGAATGTGAATGTGAATGTGAATGTGAATGTCAATGTCAATGTCAATGTCAATGTCAATGTCAATGACAATGTCAATGTCAATGTCAATGTCAATGTCAATGTCAATGTGAATGTGAATGTCAATGTCAATGTGAATGTGAATGTGAATGTGAATGTGAATGTCAATGTGAATGTGAATGTGAATGTGAATGTGAATGTGAATGTCAATGTGAATGTCAATGTGAATGTCAATGTCAATGTCAATGTCAGTGTCAGTGTCAGTGTCAATGTCAATGTCAATGTCAATGTGAATGTGAGTGTCAATGTGAATGTGAATGTGAATGTGAATGTGAATGACAATGTCAATGTCAATGTCAATGTGAATGTCAATGTGAATGTCAATGTCAATGTGAATGTGAATGTGAATGTGAATGTGAATGTGAATGTGAATGTGAATGTCAATGTGAATGTGAATGTGAATGTGAATGTCAATGTCAATGTGAATGTCAATGTCAATGTGAATGTGAATGTGAATGTCAATGTGAATGTCAATGTGAATGTGAATGTGAATGTGAATGTGAATGTGAATGTGAATGTGAATGTCAATGTCAATGTCAATGTCAATGTCAATGTCAATGTCAATGTCAATGACAATGTCAATGTCAATGTCAATGTCAATGTCAATGTGAATGTGAATGTGAATGTCAATGTCAATGTGAATGTGAATGTGAATGTGAATGTGAATGTGAATGTGAATGTGAATGTGAATGTGAATGTGAATGTCAATGTGAATGTCAATGTGAATGTCAATGTGAATGTCAATGTCAATGTCAATGTCAATGTCAGTGTCAGTGTCAGTGTCAATGTCAATGTCAATGTCAATGTGAATGTGAGTGTCAATGTGAATGTGAATGTGAATGTGAATGTGAATGACAATGTCAATGTCAATGTCAATGTGAATGTCAATGCCAATGTGAATGTGAATGACAATGTCAATGTGAATGTGAATGTCAATGTCAATGTCAATGTCAATGTCAATGTCAACGTCAACGTCAATGTCAATGTCAACGTCAACGTCAACGTCAACGTCAACGTCAACGTCAACGTCAACGTCAACGTCAACGTCAACGTCAACGTCAACGTCAACGTCAACGTCAACGTCAACGTCAACGTCAACGTCAACGTCAACGTCAACGTCAACGTCAACGTCAACGTCAACGTCAACGTCAACGTCAATGTCAATGTCAATGTCAATGTCAATGTCAATGTCAATGTGAATGTCAATGTGAATGTCAATGTGAATGTAAATGTAAATGTCAATGTCAATGTCAATGTCAATGTCAATGTCAATGTCAATGTCAATGTCAATCTCAATGTCAATGTCAATGTCAATGTCAATGTCAATGTCAATGTGAATGTGAATGTGAATGTCAATGTCAATGTGAATGTGAATGTGAATGTGAATGTGAATGTCAATGTGAATGTGAATGTGAATGTGAATGTGAATGTGAATGTGAATGTCAATGTGAATGTCAATGTGAATGTCAATGTCAATGTCAATGTCAATGTCAGTGTCAGTGTCAGTGTCAATGTCAATGTCAATGTCAATGTGAATGTGAGTGTCAATGTGAATGTGAATGTGAATGTGAATGTGAATGACAATGTCAATGTCAATGTCAATGTGAATGTCAATGTGAATGTCAATGTCAATGTGAATGTGAATGTGAATGTGAATGTGAATGTGAATGTGAATGTGAATGTCAATGTGAATGTGAATGTGAATGTGAATGTCAATGTCAATGTGAATGTCAATGTCAATGTGAATGTGAATGTGAATGTCAATGTGAATGTCAATGTGAATGTGAATGTGAATGTGAATGTGAATGTGAATGTCAATGTCAATGTCAATGTCAATGTCAATGTCAATGTCAATGTCAATGACAATGTCAATGTCAATGTCAATGTCAATGTCAATGTGAATGTGAATGTGAATGTCAATGTGAATGTGAATGT